>CM060693.1:20150806-22729139 GCA_030686995.1 Artemisia argyi | reverse complement strand
AACGTATAAAAGATATCTAGGGAGTAGTGAAGTCTAAGTAAACACAATTTCTCCAACCACTGCTCACAACCTTAGTATAATTTAGTTTAATTTCATTTTTAGTATTTTATTTTAATTATATAATAGCTTTGGGTTAGTTGAATAGCAACTAATTCTGCCCACTCTTCCAAAACCCGAGATTTTACTTGCTTTCATAAAAATATAAAAATACAAAAATAATCATCTCTCACCTTTAGAACTATTAATTAGGTTTTCTAATCCTAGCGACACTATTCCTAAGCTGAACGATCAATCCTCCGGTACTTGTCACTATACTATACTACAACGATCAGGTACACTGCCTGGTGGGGGTTGTAAGCTTCTCGAGATCCCTTGAGAGGTAAAGCAAGGTGCGATTCCCACGCATCAAGTTTTTGGCGCCGCAGCCCGGGGAATAGTTATTGTCTAGGTTAGGATTTCTTTTTATTAGGTCTACTTGCTAGATTCCTTTCTAGTAAGATTTTTATTTTTTTGGTCTTTTTTAGTCTATCTCATTTCTTTGTGTCTTTGTTCGTAAACTTTTTCGATGGATAACAGTAAAATTGATCGCTCGATTCCTATTATTCGTGTTTTTCGTCGTAGGATTTTCCAAATGCCCGCCCCACTTCCTTTAGCAGAAAATGAGAACCCACCTAACCTCTCACCCAATCACCACTTTGACAATAATTCTGAGCTAGAAGAGTCTGATCATGATGATGACCATAGGGCTAGTCCTTTTTACTATTCAGACTCCGATGAGGATCTTGATGATGGTGACGTGATTAATGAGGATAGAATGGAAGAGGAAATAAACCCTCTTAGGTATGTTGACCCTAGAGCTAGGATTGAGTGTGATAGTTCATTTAACATGCAATTCCCTTGTAAGATTGGATTTAAAAGCTTTAACGCCTATCTCAACTCATCTCTTCCAATGAACATAATCTCACGTAATGAATACAATAAAATCATGGTAGATGAGTTGGAATACAAAGGAGAAAACATTGTGGCTAGGGCTATACCATTGCATGTGTTTGTAGGGAGTTTGGTTTATCTTGTTGAGTTCATGGTTATGGAGAATCTAGGAAAATTTATTGATGATAAATTGACCCAAGTTGTGTTTGGAAAACCTTTCAAACGGTTGACCAACCTCGATGAAAAACTCATAGAAGGGTTAATTACATTCTCGGGTGGGGATGAAGAATTTGTCTATCAAATGCCCCGCACACACCCTAGGTTCAAGGATTTCTCCATGGAAAAGTGTAGTAGGTATCCGCCTATGGAAATGCTAAGTGAGAATGATAAGAGAAAAGGACTTAAGTACACGCATGAAAAGAATAAAAGATATTATCGCGGGTGCTTAGAGTTAGGAGACGAATATAAGAAAGATGAGGCGACTATTAGATGGCTCACACTTGGTTACGTAAGCATAAGCGATACACGTTAACCCATGACTTTGAGTCTAGCTACAAGACTCGTAAATAAAGAAAAGCGCTTCTTGGGAGGCAACCCATGTTTTGTGTGATTTTATTTGTTTGATTGTTATTTGTTTCCGTATGCATGTTTTATTTTTATTGTTGGTTAATCATGTTTCTCAACTAAAATGTGGAAATACTTTATTATGTTGTTTGGCCTAGTCTTAACTTCAACCTAAAGGTATTTTTGCAAAAGATAAGTGTAAGGGGAAACCCCAAATATGTTTTTAAGAAACAAACCGATCATGATTCTCCACAATATTTAATGAACATGTATATTCGTATTTGTTAGAGTCAAATGCTTGTATTGAGTCATAATGAAGTTTTGCAGGATTTTCCAGGAAGTAGGACAAAGTTTTTCCAGAAATTTTCCGGAAACTTAACATAAGAATTTCTGCAGGTCCATTCTGACGGCGTCAGAGTATTACTCTTGACGGCGTCAGGAGTTAAAATCTGGAAATTTTACCGGTTTTGTTTTTCTAACGGAGTCTTATGGTTTTTGTGAATCATTAAGTTTTATAATCTCCAGGAAATCTGCAAACTTCATTCCACAAGCATTATATCTTACTTTGCTTTCTAGGATTTAGTAACTTATATAGGATGCCGCCGATTTTACGCGAGGTTGCCTTGTCTATTGTTGTCAGGATTTACAGGTTATTTATGACAAGAAGATGATTTATATTCTGGAAGGGAAGCTTTGATTGTTCGTTTTCTTGGAGGAAGATTTAACCTGGCCAACCTATAATCCATACCGAGCGAATCAGGGGAGTATTTGATTTCATTCTCTTTACCTCTTAACTTTTACATTCTTTACTTGAACATTGGGGACAATGTTCATCCTAAGTGTAAGGGGAGGGTAAAAAGATGATACCTTACATATGCACTTTCGCTTGAGTTTGTTTTGTTTGATAGTAGATGTGTAATAAAACTATGAGAAATACTTGTTAGTGTAATTTTAGCGCCAAATTTAAATTTTTTTACAACATTTAGGAGTGAAACTTTAGCCATAGCAAGCGTCTCATGGATAGGAGATTGTATGACTAGCACATAACCGTATATTCAGAAAAATTTTCCACCCAAAAATGTGAGGTTCGCCTTTAGATTTGATAGGAAAAGCATTTACTATTAGTGCTTATGAGTGTACCGGTAGCATTTAGATTCTAGAACTTGCGTTAGTGATGCATCCCGAGACCGCGAGTGACACTACATTCGTGTGGTAGGATTTACTACATGATAAGAGGCATTAGGATCACCCTTGTGTTAAAACCGTATCATAATTACTTGACCATTTAAGTCATATTACTTGGCTAGTTAAGTCAACTAATTTTTCCCACACCCTTTGCGTTGTACTCATTTTTAGTACACGATACCCCTAGTACACCCCTCCGAGCCTATCTTTTCGTTTCTAACTTTAAGCATCTTACTTAAAGGAAGAATTTGTTACACCCCACTTAAATGTACACCCAAATCGCCTTAACCTTCCGTGTATGCGCTCATTTTTAGTGCATTATTGTTATTTGTTAAACCCTAAGTTAACTTTCTAATTGATTACATGGTTGCTAAGTCGAGTCATATCATTGTACATATTGTTTTGGGACTATTGGGACTCATGGGTAAGTACTTATTTTATGGAGTAATGGGGAAGAACATAATATATTACCCCCATATGTACGTTAATCTTAAAAGTGCTCCAAGTGTTTTGATTTTCTTAATTCGAGTCATTAGATTAGTTAATTGTAAAGTATGTAAAGATTCAAGTGTAAGGGGAACGCTTATACCCCTATGATATATTATTTTGGATGGTAGGGTAAGAGTGTATGAAAAAAAAAAAAAAAAAAAAAGAAAAAAAATTAAGAAAAAGAAAAAAAAAAGAAAAAAAAATAGAAAAGAAAAAAAAAAAAAAAAAAAAAAAGAGAAAAGAAAAAAAAAACAACATACGGACTACCATCCCGTTTCGTTCTATGTTTATTTTATGTTTTTGTTATTTTTCATTTATTAGCTTAAGTCGAGTCTAGTCTTGGCTTAGCAACGCCATCTTGTACATGTAATTAACCAAGATTGTTAACTCGCCACCAGTAAAACTTCCTTTATCCAACAAAACCGTGTAATTCATATCCCTACACCTAACGTTACAACCTTTTAAAAGACCTCTTTGATAGTTTATCCTAGGTGCTTACGCCATGTGGTGGAGGTTTGATCCTTTCCCAAGCCTATGGTAATCTATTTTGCTATGACAGGTAGTGAGAGATATCTTCCATTTCCATAATGTTATATTACTTTATTACACCCGAGAGATGTGAGTATCTAAACACTATTTGTGAGGTGCTTGTGTATGACCTCCGTGCTTGTCTATTGGTCTTTAGTGGAACGATTATTTGTTGTAATTACTTTTATATTAGTGTTAAATGACCCCTAACTTGTCTTTCGAGTAGAATAAAAGCGCATTTGCTTGAGGACAAGCAAATCTCAAGTGTAAGGGTATATGATGAGGCGAAAAATGATCCGTTTTTAGGGGGTCATTTAAGCCCGAATCCGAATTTATTTGATCAAATATTGCCCTAAATCGTTCCTTTTGTGATTTTAGGTGTTTGGAGAGTGAATTCTGGAAAAGAAGCCATTTTGGACGTTTTTTGAGCATAAAAGAGAAGAAAACGGCAAAGTACCAAATTTCCATGCTGAAGATACAAGGTGACGGCGTCAAGAGTAATATCTTGACGGCGTCAGACATGAAGATTAAAATACCGAAGGTGGTGACGGCGTCAAACGCCTTCATGACGGCGTCAAAGTGGCAAGAATAAAATACCGTGGTCGGTGACGGCGTCACATAGGCCGTCATAAGTAGATCAAGGCCGTCCGAGGAAGTATATGGCGGCGAGGTGACGGCGTCACATGTAACTCTTGACGCCGTCAGCCTACTTTTCCTATATATAGTTTTCTAGTTTTTTTCATTAAAGGGAGAGAAGTTTTGGTGAAACCCTAAAGACGATTTTGGTGTATCTTTTACAGGTTTTTCAAGGGTTCCAAACCCTTGAGACCTTGCATTGTAATTGAGATAAGTGTTCTTCCAATTCAATCAATATGTCTATGTGTTGGTTGTTTATATCTTGTTCTTGTCTCAATTCTATTATGCTAGGCTAGATCTCTTTTGTGTTTGCTTGGATCTAATGAAACCTAGATGTTGATTATGTGTTGATTACTTGTCTATTCTTGTTTTGGATGAATGATATTATATGTTAGGCTTAAGAAAACTGGCAGATCTCCAAATGGTAACATGCTTGAACGTCTTAAGAAACATGAACCGAGGCGTACTAGGTCTTTATTGGTTGTATTTAATGCATGAGCCACTGTTTACAATCCCTATAGTTGTGCTGGGTCATGGTGTAGGAGGAGATAAGAGCTCATAGAGTTGGGGAGTTATGTATGCCACCCCACGAATGGTATTATGGAATACAATCCGTCATCCATACAAGTGTAACAAGTAATTAACGTATAAAAGATATCCAGGGAGTAGTGAAGTCTAAGTAAACACAATTTCTCCAACCACTGCTCACAACCTTAGTATAATTTAGTTTAATTTCATTTTTAGTATTTTATTTTAATTATATAATAGCTTTGGGTTAGTTGAATAGCAACTAATTCCGCCCACTCTTCCAAAACCCGAGATTTTACTTGCTTTCATAAAAATATAAAAATACAAAAATAATCATCTCTCACCTTTAGAACTATTAATTAGGTTTTCTAATCCTAGCGACACTATTCCTAAGTTGAATGATCAATCCCCCGGTACTTGTCACTATACTATACTACAACGATCAGGTACACTGCCTGGTGGGGGTTGTAAGCTTCTCGAGATCCCTTGAGAGGTAAAGCAAGGTGCGATTCCCACGCATCAGCAGCCATCAATGCAGTCTCGACATTTGGAGGAACCACCGAAGTACCCGATGAAATCCTATGCAAACTTGAGGCAAAGGTTGACTATTTTGAGGAAAAGCAAAGGCGACCTTTGAATCCTAGACGGGCTATTGTCAATTCTGTCTCAAAAACAACTTCGGCACCATTATCTGAATCACCCTCTAGGGAAAACGCCGAGACTTTTCAGAACTATGCCCCACCTTGTTCCCCTCCCAAGGAACTTAGCTCGGAGTTTGAGGCTAGGATGAGAGAATATATGGCAACTCACTCAGATCGGCTTGCTAGATTCGAAGAAGCAGTTTATAAGCAGAAAGAAGAAATGCAGGAGAAAATGAATGAGATGTTGAGTCTATTGGAGGAGTATGCCAATCAGGGAACCCCCGAACGAATACTACTAAGGAAAGAAAGCGCCACTCCCACCACCCAATTTGTTAACTCCATCACCATTACCCGTAAAGATAACGAGAAGGTAGAAACTTCTGCTAAACAGAACTTAGAAAAACAGCCAGAGTTCCAACCTTTGAGTTACTACCTGAAACATGATATAAACAAAAACACCATAACAAATTGGATTAAGGGTGATGGGCGTAACCAATCCTCCAGACAGATTCCTGAGAAAGAGGAAGAAGAAGAAGATGAGTATGATACGCTTCCTGGAGGATCTGTATTCGAGAGGTTACTGGTACAGAAAGTGGCTACTAAGCAGGTAGCATGTGGGAACTTTGAAATACTAACGAGCATCGGGGACTTAAAACATCTTAGTGCTTTCGCCGACCAAGGATCGGAAGTTAATCTTATGCCCCTAACTATTTACATCCAATTAACGTCAAAAATGCCAACACCTACTCGTGTTAGGTTATCCCTTGTTGGACACTCGTACGTATACCCCCTAGGAATCGCAGAAGATGTATTAGTTAATGTTGCAGGATTCATGTACCCAGTTGACTTTATGATCATTGATGATAAAGGGGATGGATGCATGCCAATAATCCTTGGGTCGCCATTCCTCACCACCGCTAGGGCTGTCATTAAGTATGAAGGTCGGAAGATTGAGCTTAAATCAGGAAAAAGAAAGATTAGTTTCCCCATGACCCCGCGAAGTGGGCATGAGAATTTGAGTTGGAGAATGATCAAAAACAACATTGGCACGACACCCATTCGTGTTCAGAATAAGATTCTTGCATGGGAGGCAAGGATCAAAAGCTATAAGAAAGCTAAGGATGAAAGAAGAAAAAGCAATAAGGTTCCGATTGAACTCGAATATACTCAACATGAAAAAAATCATACACCATTTGAGGAAGGGAACTTGGTGCTCTTGAGATACTTGGAAACAACAATACCACCCGATAAACCAAGTCCTTAGCGGTTTGGGCCATTCACAATCGAAGGATTGAGCCAAGATGGGGTAGCTAACTTGAGAAGCAAATTAGGTGGGAAGGTGATTGCGAGTACCGACAGATTGAGGCACTACCACCATAACAGTAATGATCGCAACTATATGGGGTATATCATTTCCAATGATGAGATCACGTAGTAACACATGACTTTGAGTCTAGCTACAAGACTCGTAAATAAAGAAAAGCGCTTCTTGGGAGGCAACCCATGTTTTGTGTGATTTTATTTGTTTGATTGTTATTTGCTTCCGTATGCATGTTTTGTTTTTATTGTTGGTTGATCATGTTTCTAAACTAAAATGTGGAAATACTTTACTATGTTGTTTGGCCTAGTCTTAACTCCAACCTAAAAGTATTTTTGCAAAAGATAAGTGTAAGGGGAAACCCCAAATATGTTTTTAAGAAACAAACCGATCATGATTCTCCACAATAATAAATGAGCATGTATATTCGTATTTGTTAGAGTCAAATGCTTGTATTGAGTCACAATGAAGTTTTGCAGGATTTTCCAGGAAGTAGGACCAAGTTTTTCCAGAAATTTTCCGGAAACTTAACATAAGAATTTCTGCAGGTCCATTATGACGGCGTCAGAGTTTTACTCTTGACGGCGTCAGGAATCAAAAATCTGGAAATTTTACCAGTTTTGTTTTTCTAACGGAGTCTTATGGTTTTTGTGAATTATTAAGTTTTATAATCTCCAGGAAATCTGCAAACTTCATTCCACAAGCATTATATCTTACTTTGTTTTCTAGGATTTAGGAACTTATATAGGATGCCGCCGATTTTACGCGAGGTTGTCTTGTCTATTTTGTCATGTTTCACAGGTTATGTTCGACAAGGAGATGATTTATATTCTGGAAGGGAAGCTTTGATTGTTCGTTTTCTTGGAAGAAGATTTAACCTGGCCACCTATAATCCATACCGAGCGAATCAGGGGAGTATTTGATTTCATTCTCTTTACTTTTTCACTTTTACATTCTTTACTTGAACATTGGGGACAATGTTCATCTTAAGTGTAAGGGGAGGGTAAAAAGATGATACCTTACATATGCACTTTCACTTGAGTTTGTTTTGTTTAATGGTAGATGTGTAATAAAACTATGAGAAACACTTGTTAGTGCAATTTTAGCGCCAAATTTAAAATTTTTTACAACATTTAGGAGTGAAACTTTAGCCATAGCAAGAGTCTCATGGATAAGAGATTGTATGACTAGCACATAACCGTATATTCAGAAAAATTTTCCACCCAAAAATGTGAGGTTCGCCTTTAGATTTGATAGGAAAAGCATTTACTATTAGTGCTTATGAGTGTACCGGTAGCATTTAGATTCTAGAACTTGCGTTAGTGATGCATCCCGAGACCGCTAGTGAGACTACATTCGTGTGGTAGGATTTACTACATGATAAGAGGCATTAGGATCACCCTTGTGTTAAACCCGTATTACAATTACTTGACCATTTAAGTCATATTACTTGGCTAGTTAAGTCAACTAATTTTTCCCACACCCTTAGCGTTGTACTCGTTTTTAGTACACGAAACCCCTAGTACACCCCTCCGAGCCTATCTTTTCATTTCTAACTTTAAGCATTTTACTTAAAGGAAGAATTTGTTACACCCCACTTAAATGTACAACCAAATCGCCTTAGCCTTCCGTGTATGCGCTCATTTTTAGTGCATTATTGTT
This sequence comes from Artemisia argyi, assembly GCA_030686995.1. Lineage (NCBI taxonomy): Eukaryota > Viridiplantae > Streptophyta > Magnoliopsida > Asterales > Asteraceae > Artemisia > Artemisia argyi. Next base: position 22,720,658 of record CM060693.1, on the reverse strand, counting down.
ATTTGTTAAACCCTAAGTTAACTTTCTAATTGATTACATGGTTGCTAAGTCGAGTCATATCCTTGTACATATTGTTTTGGGACGATTGGGACTCATGGGTAAGTACTTATTTTATGGAGTAATGGGGAAGAACATCACTTATTACCCCCATATGTACGTTAATCTTAAAAGTGCTCCAAGTGTTTTGATTTTCTTAATTCGAGTCGTTAGAATAGTTTAATGTAAAGTATGTAAAGATTCAAGTGTAAGGGGAATTCTCATCCCCTATGATGTATTATTTTGGATGGTAGGGTAAGAGTGTATGAAAAAAAAAATAGAAAAAAGAAAAAGAGAAAAGAACATACGGACTACCATCCCGTTTTATTCAATGTTTTTGTTATTTTTCATTTATTAGCTTAAGTCGAGTCTAGTCTTGGCTTAGCAACGCCATCTTGTACATGTAATTAACCAAGATTGTTAACTCGCCACCAGTAAAACTTCCTTTATCCAACAAAACCGTGTAATTCATATCCCTATACCTAACGTTACAACCCTTTAAAAGACCTCTTTGATAGTTTATCCTAGGTGCTTACGCCATGTGGTGGAGGTTCGATCCTTTCCCAAGCCTATGGTAATCTATTTTGCTATGACAGGTAGTGAGAGATATCTTCCATTTCCATAATGTTATATTACTTTATTACACCCGAGAGATGTGAGTATCTAAACACTATTTGTGAGGTGCTTGTGTATGATCTCTGTGCTTGTCTATTGGTCTTTAGTGGAACGATTATTTGTAGTAATTACTTTTATATTAGTGTTAAATGACCCCTAACTTGTCTTTTGAGTAGAATAAAAGCACATTTTCTTGAGGACAAGCAAATCTCAAGTGTAAGGGTATATGATGAGGCAAAAAATGATCCGTTTTTAGGGGGTCATTTAAGCCCGAATCCGACTTTATTTGATCAAATATTGCCCTAAATCGTTCCTTTTGTGATTTTAGGTACTTGGAGAGTGAATTCTGGAAAAGAAGCCATTTTGGACGTTTTTGGAGCATAAAAGTGAAGAAAACGGCAAAGTATCAATTTTCCATGCTGGAAACACTAGGTGACGGCGTCAAGAGTTATACCCTGACGGCGTCAGACATCATGAATAAAATACCGTAGTTGATGACGGCGTCAAAAGTCATCCTGACGGCGTCAAAAGGCCAAGAATAAAATACCGTGATTGGTGACGGCGTCACACAGGCCGTCATAAGTAGATCAAGGCCGTCCGAGGAAGTATTTGGCGGCGAGGTGACGGCGTCACATGGTTGTCTTGACGCCGTCAGCCCAGTTTTCCTATATATAGTTTTCTAGTTTTTTCATTAAAAAAGAGAGAAGTTTTGGAGAAACCCTAAAGACGAATTTGGTGCAACTTTTACAGGTTTTTCAAGGGTTCCAAACCCTTGATACCTTGTATTGTAATTGAGATAAGTGTTCTTCTAATTCAATCAATATGTCTATGTGTTGGTTGTCTATATCTTGTTCTTGTCTCAATTCCATTATGCTAGGCTAGATCTCCTTTGTGTTTGCTTAGATCTAATGAAACCTAGATATTGATTATGTGTTGATTACTTGTTTATTCTTGTTCTTGGATGAATGATTTTATATGTTAGGCTTAAGAAAACTGGCAGATCTCCAAATGGTAACATGCTTGAACGTCTTAAGAAACATGAACCGAGGCGTACTAGGTCTTTATTGGTTGTATTTAATGCATGAGCCACTGTTTACAATCCCTATAGTTGTGTTGGGTCATGGTGTAGGAGGAGATAAGAGCTCATAGAATTGGGGAGTTATGTATGCCACCCCATGAATGGTATTAAGGAATACGATCCGTCATCCATGCAATTATAACAAGTAATTAACGTGTAAAAGATATCTAGGGAGTAATGAAGTCTAAGTAAACACATTTTCTCCAATTACTGCTCACAACCTTAGTATAATTAGTTTATTTTCATTTTTATTATTTTATTTTGATTGCATCTTAGTTTTGGGTTAGTTGAATAGCAACTAATTCCGCCCACTCCTTCAAAACCCGAGATTTTACTTGCTTTCTAAAAAACATAAAAATACAAAAATAATCATCCCTCACCTTTAGAACTAGTAAATTAGGCTTTCTAATCCTAGCGACACTATTCCTAAGCTGAACGATCAATCCCCCGGTACTTGTCACTATACTATACTACAACGATCAGGTACACTGCCTGGTGGGGGTTGTAAGCTTCTCGAGATCCCTCGAGAGGTAAAGCCTGTTGCGATTCCCACGCATCAGTAGGCGTGTGGATTACCATAAATGTTGTAATGCTGGCAAAGTTAGGTTGCATGATCAGGGTGAATACCCGCAGTATATAAAAGACCTTTTCACTAATCGACAATTTTTGGAGAATATTCATGCTTACAATCAAATGTTTGCAATGACATCGTTGGGTGCAGAAGTGGACAACTCTATAAACATGGGTGGTGGTCCTTATGTGTTTAAGATTTCCGGTCAGCTTTACCATCGAATAGGTTCTCTTTGTCCACAGCCTAATACACGCCCACAATTTTTACAGCTGTATATCTATGACACTCAAAATGAAGTTGCAAATCATTTGGAACACTTTCAAAGAAATGGCCAGATCTGCGTCCAGATATTGTGGAACATTTGATTGAGCTGCTAGACAAGAACAATCGATTAGTGCAATTGTTTAGAACTGCCAGGGATAAAATGGCAGAGGCCGATATTCCAGAATTTAGTGTCCGTTTATTTGGTGTTGTCGGCTCAAGGCAACCTGAACTGCCTACAGGCGACTCTATTGGTGCAATTGTTTTCGAAGGTGGTCCAGACGTGGAGACTGAATTTGATGTGGTCGTGGAACAGCACGATCATCAGTTACAATATGTGAGTAAGCTAAACGCATCTTATATGTCAATGCAATTCCCATTGGTTTTTTTCTTTAGTGAAGATGGGTATCATTTGGGTCGCGTGTTATTGACATCTTCTGACCCTCCCAAGAAAATGTTGATGAGCCAGAAAATGAACCGTTTTTAGGGGGTCATTTTAGCCCGGATTCAAATTTATTTGATCAAATATTGCCCTAAATCGTTCCTTTTGTCATTTTAGGTACTTTTGGAGTGAATTCTGGAAAAGAAAGCATTTTGGACGTTTTTTGAGCATAAAAGTGAAGAAAACAGCAAAGTCTTAATTTTCCTTGCTGGGAACAGTACTTGATGGCGTCATATGCTCCTTAATGATGGAGTCAAGAGTAATACAAGAGGTGGAAATGGATAAAGTCCGTGACGATCCAGAAGAGATTTACACTATGGACATGACGACGTCACCCTAGGCCGTCATGGTCCAAATGCGAGTGACGGCCCAGAGTAGAAGTACACATGACGGCGTCAAAACTGGATCTAGGCAATCCGATTTCATTATGGGCGGCGAGTTGACGGCGTCAGAAATTCCTTCTTGACGCCGTCACCCTGTAAAATCTATATATAGTTTTGCAATTTTCATTCATTAAAGAGGGACAAGTAGGGTGTAACTTTGGAGAGAAACCCTAGTACGAATCTTACAGATTTTTCAAGGGTTTTTACCATTTGAAACCTTTCATGTCAATTTGAGATAAGTACTCTTTTAATTCAATCAATATGTCTATGTGTTGCTTGAATATATCTTACATTTGTCTTGAATTTAACATGCTTGTCTAGATCTCTTGTGTGTTTGATTAGATGTAGTGAAACCTAGATGTTAATTATGGGTTGATTGTTTGTTTATAGTTGTTACAGATGATTGTATTCGATGTTAGGCTTAAGAAAACTGGCAGATTTCCATTGGTGACATGCTTTAATATCTTAAGAAACATGATCAGAGGTGTACTATGATTTTTGGTTGTATTTAATGCATAGGAGAATTCTAATGATCCCATGTTAGGAGCTTCTAACGGCTCGACATAGGAGTGAAGTAGGATCCTATAGAGTTAGGGAATATTGTACACGGCCCTACGACAAGTGTTAAGGAATACGACCCGTCATCCATGCAATTTTAACAAACTATCAACCTGTAAAAGATATCTAGGGAGTAACGAAACCTAAGTAAACACAACTCTCCCCATTATTGTTCACACCACATTAGTAATTAGATTTATTTTCATTTCTGTTATTTTATTTTGATTGCATCTTTGTTATTGGGTTAGTTGCTTAGCAACTAATTCCGCCCACTCTTCCAAAAACCCGAGATTTTTATTGCTTTCCTAAAAATATAAAAATACAAAAAGAATCATCCCTCACCTCTAGACCTAGTTTTTAGGCTTTCTAATTCTAGTGACACTATTCCTGAGTTGAACGATCAATCCCCCGGTACTTGTCACTATACTATACTACAACGATCAGGTACAATGCCTGGTGGGGGTTGTAAGCTTCTCGAGATCCCTCGAGAGGTAAAAGCCTGGTGCGATTCCCACGTATCAAGTTTTTGGCGCCGCAGCCCGGGGAATAGTTATTGTCTAGGTTAGGATTTCTTTTTATTAGGTCTACTTGCTAGATTCCTTTCTAGTAAGATTTTATTTTTATTTTTAGGTTCTCTTTAGTCTATCTTTTTCTTCGTGCCTTTGTTAGTAAATTAAATTCATTGACTATTCCGTTGACCATTATGGAAATCGCGAATCCACCCCTTTCCCCTAGAGAAGTTGTAACACCCCCAATTCATTGATGCAGCGGAATTTAAACTGGGTGTTACTCGACGGCACAATAGTCATAATAATAGAAAACGAACTCTAATTGAGTCGTTTTTAAAAGATTTATCATTCAAATTATATAAATATCAGAGATTACAAAATGAGGTCCCAGATAGTTCCATATTTACAATTTACATTAAATGAGTTTTTGAATGATAATAAAATTTATTGCCCTCTTTGAATATCCGTGCTCCTCCGTGCCAGCCTCGTTCATTATGGACCTGAAATACATGCTTAAAACAGTCAACACAAAGGTTGAGTGGAATTCGTAGAGTTTGTAGTTAAATCGTTGAACACAATAATCGTAGTGTGAGCTATAGACTCACACTCATAGTTAGAAAACAAAATCGTTATTATTGCACTAAGCTCATGCAACCAAAGCATTAACATCGAACCAAAAATTGGCATTATAGAAGCCCTACCAAGGTAATATTGCCATTATACCTAAAAATCTCAAATATAGTGCATTTGTTTGAACTCGTAGTTGTTCAACACAAATGGGATTCGTCAATCCCAATAGATCTATTCACAATATTCGCGCTCACTATAGCTAGTGACTAATGGTTCATGATATAGGGACTTCGAACATGGCAATCGTTACTTAGTGACAATAAAACATAGTCGGGTAGCATACAGTAGAAAGCATTGTGTTCGAGTAGAAAAATAATAGCATGTATCCCCCCCATGGGTTTGTAAAATAGTTAAACAATAGAAAGTGGGGCTACGAACTCACCTTAAGTTATGTAGTAAGTAGTGAATGTGATGGTCGAATCGCGAAGGTTTCTACGAGCAACCTATAATAGAATGTTGCAACTTAAGATTGGAGTAAAGAATATGAAGAATTGCCTATATATGTATGTCTTGCATTTAGTCCATGATGTGGTACGATGTATAGTGTAAGTCTTTGAAAAGAAATGGTTCATGAAACATGTATAGTTTATATATCGTTTACTACCGTTCGGGCCGACATAATTTAGAAGTCATGTTAGTAAACGTTCGAGGAGCCAGGACACTTTAATTCGTAAATCCACAACTCATATCGACGGCTTACATAATGAACTCCTCACATGAGGCTCCCTACTATTGTAGTAGTTGATAATATATATATATATATATATATATATATATATATATATATATATATATATATAAGTTTTGATCCGAAAAGTTAAATGTCTAATATTTGAATAAACTTAGGAAAGTTTATCTTTACATGAAGATTGTTATTAGGGTAAGTTTCTTATAACTTGTATGACAAATACTTGTAATATCTCATGGTTCTTTAGATGAAGTAGATCCAAATTGTATGTTCAAGTTATCTCCAATACTTTAGCTCATGTTTTCGCGTAAGTAAGTTTATATGGTCATTTAGTCATGGCCTTGCCATGACCTTTGGTCATTGTTCCATGGTATTGAGACTCAACCTCGGCTTTAGCCATGGTTGTGGTCTTGAATCTAGGTCATAAGACCTGTTGGTCTTATTAAAACATAACCATTATATAGTGACTTATATATATGTAAATAGCTGTTAAGAAACTGAGAAAACTCTCATTCGTTATTGGTTTTCTGGAGACGTGCTCCTGAGTTTTTGAAGAAAACGTGATTCCGGACAACTTTCGTGCTTTAACTTTTTCATGAAACGGACCAGAAAGGCCTCTTTTTGCGTGTTTTATGTTCTGTCACAGAAACTATTTTGGCAGTTTTGCCGCAAAGTTTTAGTAACTTCAAATGGTCATAACTTTTGACTCGTATACTCGTTTTAGGTGGTTCAAATTGCTATGGTTTCCTTGTTAGGTCCTCTACTACAATATGTAATGATTCAATATCATAATTTTACCATTTTGATCAGATTATACCAAGAAAGTCACTAGTTTACTTGTTTAAATAACTTAACAATCATTTACAATAACTTGTTTTACTCATTTTTATACATCATGGACATGAATACAAGACATAATATAGCATGAATGATATGTAAATAACATGATTATGATATTTAACAAGAAGCAAGTTAGGGTTTGGCTTACAACTTTTGGCTTTCAAATAAGAAAGGAAGTTAACATGTAAGGTAAGGACTTTGATAGACTTTAGCTTCAACCTACTTCACTTCATGCAATCTTTTTACTCTTGTATTCTTGAAAGAGAGATGATGAAAGTTGAGGTGACTTGAGTGGATTCAAACTCAAGAGAAATCACCAAAGTTTATGAGGTTTGGAAGTGTTTTGATTATCTAAAACCAAACTAGGGTTTCCATCTTTGAAGTTGCTCTTGAATCTTGCTTGAAACTTGGAAGAAAATTAGCTAAGTGTGAGGTGATGAGGGTTGTGATATGGGACGGCAAAGGAAGGGGAGGGGGGGGGGGGTATTTATATGGGCTTGAGGAGGTTAGTTTACATGACTAGTCAAAGCTTACAAAGGAAGCTTGAACACATGTATGCAATCTAAGGCCTTAAGCATGAGATCAAGACACCTAAAGGGTGACTCCCCCCCCCCCCCCCTTAGGCGGTTTGGAATGGATAAGGGGATGACTTGGTCTTTGCTTGATATTATCCTAAGTATTGGATGAGTTTTGACTCCGGGAAATGCCAACCGTAAATGATTAAGCCTCAAAACGTAAAAGCGGGCGTCGTAAAAATGTGGAACTTAAAAGTATGGTTAAACATGTCAATATGTTCCATAATAAAATATAAAATGAGTGGTAGGTTCCATTGGGGTGCTAAAACCCTGCTAAAACTGGAAACACGGGTCTAAAACGCGTAATACGTAAAATGTACGTATATTGTGTAAAATTGAGAAAACTAAAATGTTACTTTTATAATAGGATACAAATGATTTAAAATGACTTATAATGTCTAGACTGGGCTCAGTCTATTGTCGATTGGTATTAAATGTTTTTTAGACATAAAACCGTAAGCCTAAAAATCAATGAATGACTTATAAAATCAAGGAATGATTTTTGGTCAAAGGAGGAGGGAAAAATATGTTGACTTATTCCAAAAATGTGAAAACACAAATCGTCTTAGAAACATGGTGCAGGTATAGGCTAAGGTTACGGCTGAGTAAAAACGCTTAAAAGTGAAAATTCCAGTTTTTCACGGCCGAGGTTTATTTGGTCATGTTTTTCACAGTCATGATTTATTCTCAAATAAATCATGAGTGTATCAAACATTTTTCTGATACGGGGAAAATTAACGTGGTCGTGTTTCGTTGCGCGTAGAATTTTTGAATGACGTTTTACCCTAAAACGTGTAATTCCTTATTAACTTTCGCGAAAATTATCTGATGAATGTCAAACTTTTAATTTGCCATGGAAATGATTTATCACTCGAGGCCAAGAAACAAAAATCAAATTTCGGGAAAAATGAATAGTAAAAGTGAATAGTAAAATTTCCCGGGAATAGTAATTAACCTGAAAATGTGAATTGTTACAGTCTCTACCCCTTACGGGGAACTTCGTCCCGAAGTTCTATGTGTGTTATACGTTGGAGTGGTGTCGATGAAGAGGTGTAGTTACTTATGAGGACTAAAGTGATGTAGTTTGATTTGTCGTTTCAGTGTATGGCGTAGGATGAGGTTACTTATGAGAAGTTTGTTTCTTAGAAAACATACAGGTGACTGCTCCCAGCATAACATGATCCCTCCTGAATTAGACATAGGTGATCAGGCTATGTATAATTTAGGACCGATAATGTGATGTGCGGTTTAGTCACGTAGTATTGTGTTTCTTAAAAGTTTTAGATGGTATTCAATCTTGTAAAGCTGATGAGGTTGCTTGTGGTGTAACTAAGGATGATTTGAGCTTTAAAAGTGCATCAAGATCGGTTAATGAGCTTGTGGTTGCAACGGTTGTGAAGATAATGATGGTGAAAAGACGAACGAGGCTTGTGTCCTTCATTTTGGTTTGATGAGTTTTAGTGGTTTGAGATGAAGCTGGGTAAAGAAGATATGATATCTATTTATAGGGTGGTATTAACGAAGTAATTTTTCTAAGATGGTGGTAGAATATCTTGGAGTAAAATGATGTGAAACAATAAAGTGGTAACAAAATAGCTTGAAGTAAAATTTGTGGAATGGTTTATAGGATAACTGGGTAAATCTTATAGAATGGTAATAGTCTACTAATCAGTCAAATTAGTTTGGAGATAGAAAGTACAATAGATGAGAATTATCACAAAGAGTTGTTTATTGAACAGTAAATATTCTTAAGTCATAAAACTCCCATTACTAGGGATGACATACACGTAGTACAACATAGTGCATAAATAAATATGACTGCTAAGTTCTAAACTTCATTGTTCTGCAGTGTTGTTGAGATTCTGATAAGCTCCTTCTCCTCTTATCATATATGCTCACCCCTAGTTGTCTTCAACTTGTTGACCTTGGTTTTGGGGACATCGGTTCTTGTAATGTCCACTTTCTCCACACCCGAAGCATATAACTATTGGTTGTGTGTTGCTACCGGTAGCTACAGCCTTGACTCTACAATCTCTGGCAAGGTGTCCAGTGTTTTGACAGTTGCGACACTTAGCTGGGCAAGGACCAGAGTGATGGAAATTACACTTATTGCATAGTGGAGCATTCCCGGTATACCCTGCGCCTCTAGTTGGTGCAGCCACATAAGCCTTTGCGGCCTCTTGTCTTTTGTTTTGCTGGTTATGATGGTTGTTGTTTTGAGTTTGGTTGTTGTTGTTGTTGTTGTTGTTGTTGTTGTTGTTACTTCCATGGTTACCATCCCATGGTCGCTTGTTGTTGTTGTTCCTATTGTTATTGTTGTTACTGTAGTTGTAGTTGTTGGTGTTGTTTTGTCTTCGGGTTTCTGCCATACGCACCACTTGATCCATGAGGCTGCGAGACATCCGCATAGCTTCATCAAGTTCCTTGGGATTTGTTGAAGTTACATTCCCTTGTATACTTGGTGGAAGTCCCCAGATATACCGTTCCAACAATTTTTCTTTTGTTGAAACCATTGTTGGACACAGTATCCTCAATTCTTGGAATCGATGGTTGTAAGTTATGATGTCATTTCCCTTAACAGCATGATCCCAGAATTCTACCTCTAACTTCTATATTTCACTGCGGGGGCAGTACTCTTTGATCATCATCTTCTTCAAGTTATCCCAAGATATCTTATAAGCATTTTCAATGCCTATTGGTTGAGATATTGAATTCCACCATGATAATGCTTCATCTAGCAGTGTACTAGTGGCATATTGAACTTTATCACTCTCGATACTTTTGCTGACCAAAAATACCGACTCCGCTTTCTCAAACCAGCGGGTCAAACCTACGGCTCCTTCAGTACCTTTAAACTTTATGGGTTCGCATTTCAAATAGGAAATGAATGAGCAACCCTTAGGTACTGAAGCAACATTTGTCACTGGAGGGATAGTTGGGCTTGGTCCTCCAATGTTAAGGCTGGCAATTCGGGCAGCTTCTGCAGCTATCGCAACTTCCGCAGCAGTGGCGGCTTCAGCGGCTGCTGCAGCATCAGCAGCTACTGCAGCATCAGCAGCTGTAGCATCTTCAATGGCTGCTGCAGCACCAGCAGCTGTGGCGGCTTCGGCAGCTGTTGCAGCTACGGCTGCTCGTTCCGTTGTGAGTGCTGCGTTGACACTGTCTTTAACTAGTTTGCGAATAGCAGCTTGAGTCATTGCTGGTGGTGTCTTCTTCTTTGGCGCCATGATTCTATTGTTTAAAAGATACGTCGTGAGTAGAGAGTTGTGAAATAAGCATGATTTTTGATGGGAAATGATAGAATAATTACGTTGAAGATTTAAAGGCATAAATCATGATAGTATAAAACAAGAGTTTTATTCGTACAACGTTGGTTGATTTACAAAATCGAAACCTATTACAAGCTTCTTCAAAATTTACTAACTGATACTTTCAGTTTAGTAATTACAACGTTTTTACTATCGCTAGTTATTACATAGATTTCGTAACATTTACTAACTGAGTCTAATCAGTTTAGTAGTACAAAAGTTAACTAGTATCATCACACTAGTCTATTGTGGGTTAGAAGGTCCGAGCAGCTCTGATTGATCGGCAACTTCTTAGTTTAGTGTGTCATAGAGGTACGAGTCGATGAAGTTTGAGAAGCTGTAGTTTCTATGCTGACTTTCTTGTTGGATCAATGGTGGTCGAGATACGATCCATAATGAGTGATCCAGTTCATCACATGTAGGGATATCAAAGGGAAGTGATAGTGGTGGTGGTAATGGTGCTAGTACATATTCATACTCATTATCCTCCTCGGAGTCTGCCTCAACCCAATTTTGTTCAAAATAATTAGAAGTATTCGACGCAAAAATATTTGGCATTGGTTCATCCTCTTCTTCGTCGGTTGAATCTTCGAAAGGTTCTTCTTCGTCATCAGAAGCGAAGGCATTTACGAAGTCAAATCCGAACTTGGGTGAGGGTGGTAAGACTTGGAAGTTATTAGGTAGAGTGGGCACATAATCGGGAGAAGTGGGTACGCACATGATTTCTATGAGAAGAATTACAATGTTAAAATAATTCTAACGTTTATGGGGAGTGCTCAAAATATGGCAAGCATATATATAGCAATATACTAATATGTTTATGTAGCATAACACGCATAATAAGTCCATAATCGTCTGGAGGATGGAAGGCACGAAGAGCGGAAGGCTATAAAATGTTTTTGCTTGTAGTGTGGTTATAGTTTAGGTCTCAATTAGACCCGTTTCTCTATAACCATGGCTCTGATACCAATCTGTAACACCCCTAATTCATGGATGCAGCGGAATTCAAACTGGGTGTTACTCGACGGCACAATAGTCACAATAATAGAAAACGAACTCTAATTGAGTCGTTTTTAAAAGATTTATCATTCAAATTATATAAATATCAGAGATTACAAAATGAGGTCCCAGATGGTTCCATATTTACAATTTACATTAAATGAGTTTTTGAATGATAATAAAATTTATTGCCCTCTTTGAATATCCATGCTCCTCCGTGCTTGCCTCGTTCATTATGGACCTGAAATACATGCTTAAAACAGTCAACACAAAGGTTGAGTGGAATTCGTAGAGTTTGTAGTTAAATCGTTGAACACAATAATCGTAGTGTGAGCTATAGACTCACACTCATAGTTAGAAAACAAAATCCTTATTATTGCACTAAGCCCATGCAACCAAAGCATTAACATCGAACCAAAAATTGGCATTATAGAAGCCCTACCAAGGTAATATTGCCATTATACCTAAAAATCTCAAATATAGTGCATTTGTTTGAACTCGTAGTTGTTCAACACAAATGGGATTCGTCAATCCCAATAGATCTATTCACAATATTCGCGCTCACTATAGCTAGTGACTAATGGTTCATGATATAGGGACTTCGAACATGGCAATCGTTACTTAGTGACAATAAAACATAGTCGGGTAGCATACAGTAGAAAGCATTGTGTTCAAGTAGAAAAATAATAGCATGTATCCCCCCATGGGTTTGTAAAATAGTTAAACAATAGAAAGTGGGGCTACGAACTCACCTTAAGTTATGTAGTAAGTAGTGAATGTGATGGTCAAATCGCGAAGGTTTCTACGAGCAACCTATAATAGAATGTTGCAACTTAAGATTGGAGTAAAGAATATGAAGAATTGCCTATATATGTATGTCTTGCATTTAGTCCATGATGTGGTACGATGTATAGTGTAAGTCTTTGAAAAGAAATGGTTCATGAAACATGTATAGTTTATATATCGTTTACTACCGTTCGGGCCGACATAATTCAGAAGTCATGTTAGTAAACGTTCGAGGAGCCAGGACACTTTAATTCGTAAATCCACAACTCATATCGACGGCTTACATAATGAACTCCTCACATGAGGCTCCCTACTATTGTAGTAGTTGATAATATATATATATATATATATATATATATATATATATATATATATATATATATATATATAAGTTTTGATCCGAAAAGTTAAATGTCTAATATTTGAATAAACTTAGGAAAGTTTATCTTTACATGAAGATTGTTATTAGAGTAAGTTTCTTATAACTTGTATGACAAATACTTGTAATATCTCATGGTTCTTTAGATGAAGTAGATCCAAATTGTATGTTCAAGTTATCTCCAATACTTTAGCTCATGTTTTCGCGTAAGTAAGTTTATATGGTCATTTAGTCATGGCCTTGCCATGACCTTTGGTCATTGTTCCATGGTATTGAGACTCAACCTCGGCTTTAGCCATGGTTGTGGTCTTGAATCTAGGTCATAAGACCTGTTGGTCTTATTAAAACATAACCATTATATAGTGACTTATATATATGTAAATAGGTGTTAAGAAACTGAGAAAAATCTCATTCGTTATTGGTTTTCTGGAGACGTGCTCCTGAGTTTTTGAAGAAAACGTGATTCCAGACAACTTTCGTGCTTTAACCTTTTCATGAAACGGACCAGAAAGGCCTCTTTTTGCGTGTTTTATGTTCTGTCACAGAAACTATTTTGGCAGTTTTGCCGCAAAGTTTTAGTAACTTCAAATGGTCATAACTTTTGACTCGTATACTTGTTTTAGGTGGTTCAAATTGCTATGGTTTCCTTGTTAGGTCCTCTACTACAATATGTAATGATCCAATATCATAATTTTACCATTTTGATCAGATTATACCAAGAAAGTCACTAGTTTACTTGTTTAAATAACTTAACAATCATTTACAATAACTTGTTTTACTCATTTTTATACATCATGGACATGAATACAAGACATAATATAGCATGAATGATATGTAAATAACATGATTATGATATTTAACAAGAAGCAAGTTAGGGTTTGGCTTACAACTTTTGGCTTTCAAATAAGAAAGGAAGTTAACATGTAAGGTAAGGACTTTGATAGACTTTAGCTTCAACCTACTTCACTTCATGCAATCTTTTTACTCTTGTATTCTTGAAAGAGAGATGATGAAAGTTGAGGTGACTTGAGTGGATTCAAACTCAAGAGAAATCACCAAAGTTTATGAGGTTTGGAAGTGTTTTGATTATCTAAAACCAAACTAGGGTTTCCATCTTTGAAGTTGCTCTTGAATCTTGCTTGAAACTTGGAAGAAAATTAGCTAAGTGTGAGGTGATGAGGGTTGTGATATGGGACGGAAAAGGAAGGGGAGGGGGGTATTTATATGGGCTTGAGGAGGTTAGTTTACATTACTAGTCAAAGCTTACAAAGGAAGCTTGAACACATGTATGCAATCTAAGGCCTTAAGCATGAGATCAAGACACCTAAAGGGTGACTCCCCCCCCCCCTTAGGCGGTTTGGAATGGATAAGGGGATGACTTGGTCTTTGCTTGATATTATCCTAAGTATTGGATGAGTTTTGACTCCGGGAAATGCCAACCGTAAATGATTAAGCCTCAAAACGTAAAACCGGGTGTCGTAAAAATGTGGAACTTGAAAGTATGGTTAAACATGTCAATATGTTCCATAATAAAATATAAAATGAGTGATAGGTTCCATTGGGGTGCTAAAACCCTGCTAAAACTGGAAACACGGGTCTAAAACGCGTAATACGTAAAATGTACGAATATTGTGTAAAATTGAGAAAAGTAAAATGTTACTTTTCTAATAGGATACAAATGATTTAAAATGACTTATAATGTCTAGACTGGGCTCAATCTAGTGTCGGTTGGTATTAAATGTCTTTTAGACATAAAACCGTAAGCCTAAAAATCAATGAATGACTTATAAAATCAAGGAATGATTTTTGGTCAAAGGAGGAGGGAAAAATATGTTGACTTATTCCAAAAATGTGAAAACACAAATCGTCTTAGAAACGTGGTGCAGGTATAGGCTAAGGTTACGGCTGAGTAAAAACACTTAAAAGTGAAAATTCCAGTTTTTCACGGCCGAGGTTTATTTGGTCATGTTTTTCACAGTCATGATTTATTCTCAAATAAATCATGAGTGTATCAAACATTTTTCTGATACGGGGAAAATTAACGTGGTCATGTTTCGTTGTGCGTAGAATTTTTGAATGACGTTTTACCCTAAAACATGTAATTCCTTATTAACTTTCGCGAAAATGATCTGATGAATGTCAAACTTTTAATTTGCCATGGAAATGATTTATCACTCGAGGCCAAGAAACAAAAATCAAATTTCGGGAAAAATGAATAGTAAAAGTGAATAGTAAAATTTTCCGAGAATTGTAATTAACCTGAAAATGTGAATTGTTACAGAAGTGGCCTTGTTGTGTGAACAAATTGAGAATGAGATTAGGGAACTTAGGGAGCTTAATAGGTTGATTAATGTTGAGCTCGACCATGCATTTAGTGACCTCGCGACCGCCTTGTATTCAAATAAGGATCTAGGACCTAATGATTTTGAGGATGTGGTTGAGGAACTTGAGGAAGGGGAGATAGATCCAAAGCTAGATGACTATTTCAATCTATACCCCACTAAGTAGGAGATTGCATAGTATAATAACCTTATTGATAATTCTCGACCTCCTTTCACTAGAATTGAACCTAAGATAAAGAGAGGCGATCCTAAGAGTGCAAAGATACCATGTATGATTGGATATAAACACATTGACAATGCTTACATTGATTTTAAATCCCCAATCAACATTATGTCCTCAAGTGTTTATAATGATATAGTGAAAACAAGACTGGACCTAGAAAAGATACTAAATACCCCGGTGGAGTTTGTAACTTTGTCGGGAGAGTTAAGGGTCTACATATCTTTGTTGGGAACTTTACTTATGTCACTGACTTTATGGTTGTTGAAGACCTAGCTAGTGTTATTGATTGTCGCTTAACCCATGTTGTGTTTAGTAAACCATTTGTTGAAGAGTCCAAGTTAGAATATGATGAGATAGAAGGGACAATCCGGTTTGCTAGTGAAACCGATAGGATCACATATAGGATGCCTAATAGAATGAAAGAATTTCGTTTTGTGCCTCAATTTGACATGGATAACATTGGTGCTTTTGAGGACATCAATGAAGAGGATAAGAAAAAGGGCATGGACTATGGGAGAAGAAGAGCCTTTTCTACAAAGATTGCTTGACTCTAGGACCGAAATATAAAGTTGATAAGGAATTTGCCAATAGGATTATAGGAGCAACTGAGAAAAAGGTGGTTGGTCTCTATAAAGAACATTCACAATCGGTAAAAGAGACCAACGATAAGGTCACGTAATTGCCCATGACCTTGAGTCTAGCTACAAGACTCGTAAATAAAGAAAAGCGCTTCTTGGGAGGCAACCCATGTTTTGTGTGTTTTCATTTATTTTATTTGTTTGATTGTTATTTGCTTCCATATGCATGCTTTATTTTTATTGTTGGTAGATCATGTTTCAAATTAAATTGTGAAAATGCTTTATTTTGTCGTTTAACTTCGTCTTAACTTCATACAAAGGTATTTCGCAAAAGATAAGTGTAAGGGGAAACCCAAAATTTGTTTCTAAGAACGAAATTGATCATGATTCTCCACAATATTAAATGAACATGTGTATTAGTATTTGTTAGATCAAATGCTTGTATCGAGTCATAATGATGTTTTGCAAGATTTTCCAGGAAGTAGGACATAAGTTTTTCCAGAAATTTTCCGGAAACTTAACGTAAAGATTTTTGCACGTCACTTATGAAGGCGTCAGGAGTTAACTCCTGACGGCGTCATGTGTAAAATTCTGGAAATTTTGCTAGTTTTGTTTTTCTAACGGAGTCTTGAAGTTTTTGTTAATTCTTTAGTTTTATAAACTCCAGGAAATCTGCAAACATTCATTCTACAAGCATTATATCTTAATTTGTTTTCAAGGACTTGTTAGTATATATAGATTGCCGCTGATTTTATGCGAGGTTGCCTTGTTTGTTTTCTCAGGTTTAACAGGTTATGTATGACAAGAAGATGATTTATTTTTCTGGAAGGGAAGCTTTGATTGTTCATTTTCTTGGAGGAAGATCTAACCTTGTTACCACACTATCCACACCGAATGAATCAAGGGAGTATTTGATTTCATTCTTTTACCTATTTCACTTTTACATTCTTTAATTGAACATTGGGGACAATGTTCATCCTAAGTGTAAGGGGAGGGTAAATGATGATACCTTATAGGATACAATTGCACTTGAGTTTGTTTGCTTGATGGTAGGTGTGTAATAAAACTAAGAGAAATACTTGTTCGTGTAATTTTAGCGCCAAATTTAAATTATTTTACAACATTTAGGAGTGAAACTTTAGCCATAGCAAGCGTCTCATGGATAGGAGTTATATGACTAGCACAAAACCGTACTATTCAGAAAAATTTTCCACCCAAATATGTGAGGTTCGCCTTTAGATTTGATAGGAAAAGCATTCACTATTAGTGCTTATGAGTGTACCGGTAGCATTTAGATTCTAGAACTTGCGTTAGTGATGCATCTCGAGACCGCTAGTGAGACTAAATTCGTGTGGTAGGATTTACTACATGATAAGAGGCATTAGGATCACCATTGTGTTAAACCCGTATCATAATTACTTGACCATTTAAATCATATTACTTGGCTAGTAAAGTCAACTAATTTTTCCCACACCTTAGCGTTGTACTCATTTTTAGTACACGAAACCCCTAGTACACCCCTCCGAGCCTATCTTTTCGTTTTTAACTTTAAGCATCTTACTTAAAGGAAGAATTTGTAACAACCCACTTAAATGTACAACCAAATCGCCTTAGCCTTCCGTGTATGCACTCATCTTTAGTGCATTATTGTTACATGTTTAAACCCTTAGTTAATTATCTAATTGACTACATGGTTGCTAAGTCGAGTCATATCCTTGTACATATTATTTTGGGACGATTGGGACTCATGGGTAAAGTACAAATGTTATGGAGTAATGGGGAAGAACATCATATATTACCCCCATATGTGCATTAATCTTAAAAGTACTCCAAGTGTTTTTATTATCTTGATTCGAGTCATTAGATTAGTTTATTGTAAAGCATGTAAAAATTCAAGTGTAAGGGGAATGTTCATTTCCTATGATGTATTATTTTGGATGGTAGGGCAAGAGTGTATGCAAAAAACAAAAAACAAAAAAAAAAAAAAAAAAAAAAAAAAAAAAAAAAAAAAAAAAAACGGAAAAATATTAAGAAAAGAAAAAAAAATAGAAAAAGAAAAGAGAAAAAAACATACGGACTACCATCCTGTTTCATTCTACGTTTATTTTATGTTTTTGTTATTTATCATTCATTAACTTAAGTCGAGTCTAGTCTTGGCTTAGCAACGCCATATTGTACATGTAATTAACCAATATGATTAACTCGCCACCAGTAAAGATTGCCTATATCCAACAAAACCGTGTATTCCATATCCCTACACCTAACGTTATAACCCTTTAAAAGACCTCTTTGATAGTTTATCCTAGGTACTTACGCCATGTGGTGGAGGTTTGATCCTTACCAAGCCTATGGTAATCTATTTTGCTATGACAGGTAGTGAGAGATGTTTTCCATTTCCATATTGTGATATATACTTTATTACACCCGAGAGATGTGAGTATCTAAACACTATTTGTGAGGTGCTAGTGTATGACCTCTGTGCTTGTCTTTGGTCTTTAGTGGAACGATTATTTGTTGTAATTACTTTTATATTAGTGTTAAATGACCCCTAACTTGTATTTTGATTAGAATAAAAGTGCATTTGCTTGAGGTCAAGCAAATCTCAAGTGTAAGGGTATTTGATGAGGCGAAAAATGAACCGTATTTAGGGGGTAATTTTAGCCCGAATTCGAATTTATTTGATCAAATATTGCCCTAAATCGTTTCTTTTGTCATTTTAGGTACTTTTGAAGTGAATTTTGGGAAAGGAAGCATTTTGGAAGTTTTTGGAGCATAAAAGTGAAGAAAACGGCAAAGTCTTAATTTTCCTTGCTGGGAACAGTACCTGACGGCGTCACATGCTCCTTAATGATGATGTCAAGAGTAATACAAGAGGTGGAAGTGGATAAAGTCCGTGACGATCCAAAAGAGATTTACACTATGGACATGACGCGTCACCCTAGGCCGTCATGGTCCAAATACGAGTGACGGCCCAGAGTAGAAGTACACATGACTGCGCCAAAACTGGATCTAGGCAATCCAATTTCATTATGGGCGGCGAGTTGACGGCGTCAGAAATTCCTTCTTGACGCCGTCACCCTGTAAAATCTATATATAGTTTTGCAATTTTCATTCATTAAAGAGGGACAAGTAGGGTGCAACTTTGGAGAGAAACCCTAGTACGAATCTTACAGCTTTTTCAAGGGTTTTTACCCTTTGAAACCTTTCATGTCAATTTGAGATAAGTACTTGATTGAGGCAAAAGCAGTCAACTAAAGTCAACCACGGATGTGGTAGATATAGTCAAACTCCTTAGGCTCAATTCTCCGTGGAAGTATAGGGTTTCTCCGGGTCGTTATGTCCCGACGAGGTGTGGATGGTATTAAAACGGGTTTGTGATCTGGTGAATTTGGACGGGAAAGGGTATATAAGGGTTTGAATGATTACACTAAGGAAATACGAATGAGAATGATTTAAACAAACTATATTAACAATGACGTGAAACCTAGTTAACCTAAAACGTAATCTAAAAACTTAAAATTAGAGTTTGCTTAAAGATAAGCAGAAAAATAAGCCAAAAGGGCTTAAATATAAGCTATCACTTTTTTTATATTTTTGGTTTTTTCTTTATTTTACAAACTACTTTTACTAACGTAACCTAAATTTAAAAACCTAAAAGTTATTTAAATAAAACGTGCGTTTAAGTCAAAATAAACGCGAGTGCGCGAAATAAAAAGTGAAATTTGAGCTACACTAACCCTACGGACATGAAAATTACATTTTTACGAACCTAATGATAAAAGAAAATTTTAGAAAAAAGAAAATTATTTTTTAGACTTTTATTTAATTGTTATTAATTAAAAACTATTTAAATACTAATAAAACTAATTTAAATTATAAAAATTACCAAATGAATAGTAAAAATCTAAAACTTTTTACAAAAATACTGAGTACTATAATTAAGCTAGGAAAAATATGAAAAGGGTGACAAGCTTATAAATAAGCTTGTAAATAAGCTGAAAAGCTTTTATAAGCTTAATGGGGTAAGTACTAATATAAATACAACAAAGGAAAACATAAACAGTAACAACTACATAGCCCAGTTGGTGCACCCCTTTGGTTTGGAGTTGACCAGGTCAACCCAAGAGGTCCAGGGTTCAATTCCCACTAATTGCACATTTCTCTTTTTATTTTTATTTTTGATTTTAACTTTACAAAAACATTTTAACAATGAATATAAACAACTTTTACAAAAGAAAACTTTTTGAAACTAGAAGATAAGCTCTGCTTGAGCTTATTTCCACCACAGTAAACCAAAATGAGCTTATGAAGCTTGCTAAGCTTAGAATACGCTCACAACAATGACAACAAGCTCAAATAAGACAGAAAATGATGAAAGATGCTGAGATTAAGCAGAAACAATAAGACAACAATTATTGAAATAAGCTGAAGACACAAATAAGCAATTCCATGTACCACTAATACCCACAGGCCACAAGGAAAGTGCAGGGGTGAGACTAGCTTATTAAATAAGCTTAGAGGTCCAAGTTAAGCCTGAACCTTTAAGTTTGGCACATAAGATTCCCAAAACTCCCAACCACACAAACTAAGGTCTATACACAAGCTCACAGAGAGCTTGTGAAGTTGGGTGAATCACTGAGGTGCAGGGGAGGTATGAAAAACCAAATCAGTACACATAAATACATCAACAAGCTAATCTAATGGGGAAACAGACACAGGCTTTTATGGGGAATCCTAAATAAGCTATGGAAAATAGAAGATAAGCAATTCATAAGTCTAAACAAGCACAAAAAAGCAGATAAGCACATCCACAAGTATCACACCCAAACAGTCCAAGGGGTGACTTGCAGGCCTTGTTTAAGCTTATCAAATAAGCTGAAAAGTTCACGAAAGGCCTGAAACTCAAAAACTAGAACTACAAGCTTCATGGAAAACCAAGATTCAAGAAATGTGACCAAGTGCAGTACTGTTTGTGAGCTTGTGAGTCTGAGCTGAAGAACACACTCCCCTGGTGCAGGGGAGGGTTCAGGAAAACTAACCAAACTAAACACCAAAATAAGCAGTCTATAAAACTCCTAAAATTAAACTAAAATATGCATTAAAAAGATGAGCTTCCAAATTTTTAGGAATCAAGAAGCTTAAAAGCCAAAACTTAATAATGAGATCAGGAAAAATCTTGCCAAAAGTGGATTTCTCCCCTAATGAGCAATTTTGACTTTTTGGAATTTCCTTCTAATTTGACTTTCATGGACTTTGATCTTAGTCTAATGATTGATTGAGATGTTTCAAGCTATAGTGCAGCTATCCTAAACTAGATTAATAGGTTTTAAAGTAAATTGTATGATTATGATGTCTTAAGCTTTGGCAGTGTACTTATGAGTGGATTAAAGACTAACTTTTGACTTTTAACCAAAAGACCCTAGTATTTTATGACTTAACATGACTAACTAAACCTAATGTCAGATACTTCCACAGAAATCCATAGCAAAAACTACCTATAACACATTCAATCCTTCTGAACCAAACACCCCCTTATAGGGGACTGTTTTGTGATTTACACTACAAAAGGCTTAGAAAGCCTCTGAAAATGCATTCTAGTTACTGATTAAGCTATAGTATGTAAAAATAAGCAGTAGTGATCAAGTTGTAAGCACTTTTGATAAGCTAATCTCTCTAAACTAAATTGAGCTAAATGGACAATGAAGCAACAAAACTAAAAACCACTGATATCTAGGCTACCAAATAAACATAAATAGCAACATCAAACATAAATAAGCATTAAAGATCATAAAAGAAGTAGTGAATAAGCAGAAAACCAAATAAGCAGAAAAAGAAGCTATTTTTGTATTTTTGAGGTTTTGTTAAAAACTTTGAGTAATGCTTGAAG
Organism: Artemisia argyi; assembly: GCA_030686995.1. NCBI lineage: Eukaryota > Viridiplantae > Streptophyta > Magnoliopsida > Asterales > Asteraceae > Artemisia > Artemisia argyi. Next base: position 22,698,970 of record CM060693.1, on the reverse strand, counting down.
AAAACAGTTTGAATGAAAGTAAAAGCTCACAAAAAGCCTTGTGAGCTTGTATGAGCTTAATTTATAGCAGTATGAGCATATAAAAGAAAAACTTGAACTTAAGCAATAAATGGAAATTTGACAATAAAGAAAAGCTGAGAATTTTTATTAACTGGAATTAAAAGTTACAATACTGGAATGAAATTCTTAAAACTAAATTAACTAAAGCATTAATTTTACACTACTCCTACTAACTGAAACACCACTAAAAATCTACTACCCAACTGCCTTCTTTTTCTTCTCTTTTATAGTGACCATTTAGGGTTCTTTGGACCCACTTGAGCTATCCCTCCTTTGAAAATAACCATTGGATTACCAAAGATGATTTTGGCCGTTTGATTGGTTTAGGCGGGAAACTTGGGTATTAGCAATTTGGCAGTTAGTATTTGGCATGGGGGCAAGTTTTGGATTGGAGTGGTGGAAAGTTAGTTTAGTGGGATAGGGTTGGAGTGGAGGAGTAGCAGTAATGATGGTGTTGGTGTTGGGTGTTGCAGGTTTTGGCAGAGGGAAGGAGGTGAGGTGGAGAGTTTGACTTAGGGTTTGACCTAGGGGTTAATAAAAACGGGAGGGAGTATTTATTTTGTTGTTGGGCTTGTGGTGATGGGCTGGTGATATAAGGTGGGCTGGGGTGGTTTTGTTGATGGATCAGGTTAGGTTTTTGGGTGGATTTGGTAAAAATAACAAAGGGTGGTTTGGTTTAGTTAGTGAAAACAACAAGGACCCAATGTGTAAGTTTCTGAAAATCAAGGGGCTGGTTTTGTCATTTTTCCATAGTTATCACAAGGGCCAAAGTTGATAACTTCAATAACCCAGGGACCCAAAATGTAATTTTTCACAAATAAACACCCAGGGATCATTTTTGTAAATTTCCAAACCCCAGGGACTAAAATTACCATTGCACCAAACTTTCATTCCAAGGACTAATCTTGCCAAAATAAGTAACCACAGGACCATAAATGCTTTTTCTTCTAAAAATTTCCCACCAGGGACCAATTCTGTCAATTTCTGAAACTCCAGGGACCAAAACTGTAAATTCTCAAAACTTTTCAGATTTTTCGCCAAAGGACTAAATATGACAACTTATGATTTCAAAAGGACATTTGGTGATAATTTTCCATATTTTGAATGACCAGGGACTAGTTTTGTAAATTTACGAAACTTGAGGGACTAAAACTTCCAATTATGCAAACTTTGTTCATTTTTCATTTGTTTTTAAACATTTTGCATCTAAAACATATAAAACACAATTTTGGAATATTTTCAGTATTTTGATGCATATTTGAGTGTTTTTAAATGTTTTTGCAGTTCAGATTGACTAAAAATGATGAGTGTTTGAGCACTCATCAGTACTCTTTCAATTCAATCAATATGTCTATGTGTTGCTTGAATATATCTTACACTTGTCTTGAATTTAACATGCTTGGCTAGATCTCTTGTGTGTTTGCTTAGATGTAGTGAAACCTAGATGTTAATTATGGGTTGATTGTTTGTTTATAGTTGTTACGGATGATTGTATTCGATGTTAGGCTTAAGAAAACTGGCAGACTTCCATTGGTGACATGCTTGAACGTCTTAAGAAACATGATCAGAGGTGTACTTTGATTTTTGGTTGTATTTAATGCATAGGAGAATTCTAATGATCCCATGTTAGGAGCTTCTAACGGCTCGACATAGGAGTGAAGTAGGATCCTATAGAGTTAGGGAATATTGTACACGGCCCTATGACTAGTATTAAGGAATACGACCCGTCATCCATGCAATTGTAACAAACTATCAACCTGTAAAAGATATCTAGGGAGTAATGAAACCTAAGTAAACACAACTCTCCCCATTATTGTTCACACCACATTAGTAATTAGATTTATTTTCATTTCTGTTATTTTATTTTGATTGCATCTTAGTTATTGGGTTAGTTGATTAGCAACTAATTCCGCCCACTCTTCCAAAAACCCGAGATTTTTATTGCTTTTCTAAAAATATAAAAATACAAAAAGAATCATCCCTCACCTCTAGACCTAGTTTTTAGGCTTTCTAATTCTAGCGACACTATTCCTGAGTTGAACGATCAATCCCCCGGTACTTGTCACTATACTATACTACAACGATCAGGTACAATGCCTGGTGGGGGTTGTAAGCTTCTCGAGATCCCTCAAGAGGTAAAAGCGTGGTGCGATTCCCACGTATAAAATGTCAATGAAAATGTACTATGCGTACGAGCTACACGACCGTTTCAATGAATACCGGCTTCTCCCAAGGAGTGGCAGGCTTTTCCAACAGTATGTTGTCACAGCCTACTGTAGCATAGAGCAATCACGGATTGACTTTGTAAGAGAACATCAAGATGATATTCGGAATGACTATATGGCAGGTCTACACGATGCTATCTCACACGGTGATCAGGGCGGTTCAGATGTCGGTTCAAGGACAATTTTGCCTTCATCCTTTACAGGAGGCCCACGCTATATGTATAGCCATTATTTGGACGCTTTGGCCATATGTCGGGTGCACGGGAACCCGTCATTCTTTATCACGTTTACGTGCAATGTTAACTGGCCTGAGATCCAAGAATATATGGAGGACTTTACGCATGTTGCAGTTGCTGATAGGCCTGATGTTGTAGACCGTGTCTTTGAAAGAAAGATACATAGTTTAGTTACTTTCTTACGAGATTCAAAGCCTTTTGGTGCTGTAGAAGCTGGTACTGTTTTAATTTTCTAAGTGTCTATTGTCTATTCAATTGCTACACTTACAATGTGCATGAATAAATTTTATCTTATTACAGTATTATACACGGTCGAGTTCCAGAAAAGAGGCCTGCCGCATTGTCATTTGCTTCTGTGGATCAAGGAACGCCACCATGTGCAGGCACACACAGATGTGGATAAGTATGTTTCTGCAGAGCTTCCAGACCCAACAATCGATCCTGAGGGTTACAGAGTTATCACAGAGTTTATGATGCACGGGCCGTGTGGGTTGGTCAATACAGCAGCACCATGTATACGTGACAGTGATGTATGCACTAAGAAGTTTCCTAAGGCTTTTTGTCCGAACACATTTATCGATGACAAAGGATATGTGCATTACCGTAGGAGGGATTCTGGGATAACAACAATGAGGCAAAATGTCAGTGTTCCGCATAACCGGTCCCTGTGCATGCGGTTCTACGCACATATCAATGTTGAGTACTGTGAGTGGTCAATGCTTATAAAATATCTCTTTAAGTATATTTCAAAAGGGACTGACAGAATAGTAACTCATATTACAAGAACACTTGGAAGTACAGGACCAAGTACCAGCCGTCGTTCATTGCGCGTTGATGAAATCAAGAATTTCCAGGATGCTAGATTCATAGGACCGCACGAAGCATGCTGGAGGATTCTGGGATTTAGCATACACAGCAGAGATCCACCGGTTCAGATACTTGCAGTTCACCTTGAAAATATGCAGCGGGTGAATTTTAGGAGGCAGCAGCGCTTACAGGCAGTTGTGGATAGGGAGCACAACAAAAGAACAACGCTCACTGAATGGTTTAGGTACAACCTTTACAATACTGATGGTCGCCATTTAACATACCTAAACTTTCCAAGAGAATATGTATGGCACAAGGATGGAAAGTACTGGCAGCGTCGGCGGCATGCAGTCACGCCATCGATTGGCCGTTTGACGTATGTGCATCCTAACTCTGGAGATGCATTCTACCTACGGTTGTTGCTCTGTCATAAAAAAGGATCAATGTCATTTCAACATATCCGCACAGTTGATGAAGTTCTCTATCCTACAAATAGAGGCGCGTGTGAAGCCATGGGCCTGTTAGGTGGTGATCAAGAATGGAACATCGCTTTACAAGAAGCTTCTTTCTCAACAACCCCAGCTTATATGAGAAACCTTTTTTGTCAGCTCCTTATCTTTTGTGAGGTTTCTGACCCAGTTACATTGCTACAATCTCACTCAAGTTCCATGTCAGAAGACATTCCCCAAATACTTTCCGAAGCTTTGCATATACGAGATCTTCATGTCAGTCCTGAAGACTTACAAGATGGTCTTATGTATGAGCTGCAAGCAATCCTTGCTTCCTATGGAAAATCAGTCAGAGATTTTGGGTTTAATCTACCTCCACCTCACTTACTTCAAATCTTAAACAACAGGGCACTCATGGAAGAAAGGTCTTATAATCGTGAATTGTTAAAGAGTGAGAGTGAGCGATTAGTTGGCCATCTAAATGTTGAACAAGGAATAATCTTTGAACGAGTCACGCATGCAGTGAATGGTCGTTGGCAGAAGCTCATATTTGTGTATGGCCATGGAGGTACAGGCAAGACCTTCGTTTGGAGGACTATAATCTCTACACTTAGATCGGAAGGAAAGATTGTCTTAGCGGTGGCTTCTTCGGGTATCGTTGCCTTATTGCTCCCATCAGGACAGACGGCTCATTCAAGATTCAAGATACCGCTTGATTTAACTGATGAATCAATGTGCAGTATAAAAAAAAATGCAGGTGGGAGAGTCGCTCAGGCAGACTGATCTTATCATATGGGACGAAGCTCCTATGAACGATAGAAGATGTTTTGAAACGCTTGACCGTACGTTGAGAGATATAATGGATAGGCAGACAAGTGTGTTTGGAGGAAAAATGGTTGTTTTGGGTGGTGACTTTAGGCAAACACTACCCGTCAAGAAGAAAGCTACGAATGACCAGATTATTTCTTCGTGCATAACACAGTCATACTTATGGCCACATTTCGAAATCATTAAGCTTAGACAAAACATGCGCCTACAACAGCCAGGTCTTTCGCCATATCAAGCTCAAGAGATTTCGGCATTCTCTGAATGGTTGCTTCAGATTGGGAACGGTACCATCGGCCAGCCAGATGGAATTGATCCAGAGAATTCGGTGTGGGTGCAAATACCAGATAGGTACTGCATTCCCAAGGGCGAGGCAGCTGTTCAAGAGCTGATTGATTTTATCTATGATGAACAAACATTACAGGCACCAGATGTAGCATCGTTACAAGGGAAAGCGATTATGTGCCCGAGAAATGAAACTGCAGACACCATCAACTCTACTATCCTGGACACGTTAAAAGGGGAAACCTATACTTTCATAAGTGTTGATGAGGCTATACCAAAATCAAATGATGGGGGAGCAACTGAACTATTATATCCTCAAGAATACCTAAACACGCTTTCCTTTTCAGGGATGCCACCACATGAGCTTAAGCTTAAAATAGGTGCACCGGTAATACAGCTACGGAACTTAAACTTATGTGTTGGATTATGTAATGGTACGCGGATGATAGTGACTCAAGTGTATACGAGGCTTATTCAGGCAAAGATTGTCACCGGTACTAGAATGGGCGAGAACGTCTATTTACCACGTATCGTGCTTATCAATAAAGAAGAACAATTGCCGTTTGTATTTAAAAGGAAACAGTTCCCAGTCAAAGTGTGTTACGCAATGACAATCAGCAAAAGCCAGGGCAATCGTTGAATAAAATAGGCGTATACCTACCCGAACCTGTTTTTGCCCATGGTCAATTGTATGTTGCACTGTCAAGGGCAACATCTCCTCAAGGTTTAAAAATGCTAATCAAACAAGTGCCAGACAAAGATAAAAACACAACAAAAAATGTTGTTTATAAAGATTTTTAAACATGGTCACACTTGCACAAGTTCCTTCCAATTATATTTACCTTTTAAGTGTGCATTTGCGTTTGTGTGATTATCAGATATCTATGCTAATAAAGTCTAAATTGTTATGTAAAATGTTACACTGCTATCCGTATCCATTTTGTGCTTACTTGCCTTGCTAGCTTTCAACATTCATCCTTTAATTGAAACCTATTTGTTACTGTCAAACATATATATACAACCATTTAAAATAACAATTTTTTTCTTAACATGTTGCAGAATGGACCATAGCCCTAGCATTATAACATCAGAGCAGTCTACAAGCAAAGCAATCGTGACACATTCAGATGACATTGCCCTTAACAACCTAAAAGAAACAGATACTCGAAAAGCTATATGTGTAAAAGTCTACCGAAAATGGATACCAACAAATAAGCAAGGAAAACCCGTTGTGTTCTGTTGCATGTTAATTGATCGATAGGTGCGAATGACTATTCTATGACCTACCTACACAGTTCTAAAGTCTCATACTGTCTAAAAAAAGTAAACCAATCAATATCAGATTTATGAATAACTGAATAAGTATTCTGTTTGCAAGGAGGAGCAATACAGGCAAATGTAAACTTAGGTGAGAAGCCTAAATTTGATGCACTCCTTCAGATGAGTAAAACTTATGATACGTGGGAATCGCACCAGGCTTTACCTCTCAAGGGATCTTGAGAAGCTTACAACCCCCACCAGGCAGTGTACCTGATCGTTGTAGTATAGTATAGTGACAAGTACCGGGGGATTGATCGTTCAGCTAGGAATAGTGTCGCTAGGATTAGAAAACCTAAATACTAGTTCTAAAGATGAGGGATGATTATTTTTGTATTTTTATATTTTTTTTAGAAAGCAAGTAAAAATCTCGGGTTTGAAGGATTTGGGCGGAATTAGTTGCTAGTCAACTAACCCAATACTAAAGATGCAATCAAAATAAAATATTAGAAATGAAAATGAACTAAATTATACTAAGGTTGTGAGCAATAAGTGGAGAAGTTTTGTTTACTTAGATTTCACTACTCCCTAGATATCTTTTACACGTTAATTACTTGTTATAGTTGCGTGGATGACGGATTGTATTCCTTAATACCATTCATGGGGTGGCGCACTTAATTCCCCAATCCTATGAGTGCCTACTTCACTCCTATGTCGAGCCGGCTAAGAAGCTCCTAACATGGGATCATTAGAATTTACTCATGCATTAAATACAACCAATAAAACCTAGTGCACGTCAGTTCATGTTTCTTAAGACGTTCAAGCATGTTACCAATTAGAGATCTGCCAGTTTTCTTAAGCCTAACATCGAAATCATTCATCCAATACAACCATAAACAAGTAATCAACACATAATTAACATCTAGGTTTCATTAGATCCAAGCAAACACAAGATAGATCTAGCCTAGCATGATGGAATTAAGACAAGAACAAGATGTAGAAAACCAACACATAGACATATTGATTGAATTAAAAGAATACTTATCTCAATTACACATGAAAGGGTTCAAGGGCTGAGAACCCTTGAAAAACCTGTAAAATTCGTGCCAAGTTCGGCCTTAGGGTTTCTCCAAAACTTCTCTCTTTTTAATGTGAAAATTAGAAAACTATATATAGGAAATAGGGTCTGACGGCGTCAAGAACAAATTTGTGACGCCGTCATCTCGCCGCCAAAATACTTCTCGGAATGCCTTGATCTACTTTTGACGCCGTCATGTGTTATGTGTTTCCAGGCCGTCATGCATTTTACTCTTGACGCCCTACCTTGTGACGCCGTCATCTCTGTACTGGATCGTCATGGAAATTACTCTTGACGCCGTCACCTACTGTTCCCAGCAAGAAAAATTAAGACTTTTGCGTTTTCTTCACTTTTATGCTTTAAAAACGTCCGAATTGCTTCCTTTTCCAGATTTCTCTCCCAAAGTACCTAAAATCACAAAAGAAACAATTTAGGGCAATATTTGATCAAATAAATTCGAATTCGGGCTTAAATGACCCCCTAAAAGTGGTTCATTTTTCGCCTCATCATATACCCTTACACTTGAGATTTGCTTGTCCTCAAGCAAATGCGCTTTTATTATAGTCAAAATACAAGTTAGGGGTCATTTAACACTAATATAAAAGTAATTACAACAAATAATCGTTCCAATAAAGACCAATAGACAAGCACGGAGGTCATACACTAGCACCTCACAAATAGTGTTTAGATACTCACATCTCTCGGGTGTAATAAAGTATAAATTACAATATGGAAATGGAAGATATCTCTCACTACTTGTCATAGCAAAATAGATTACCATAGGCTTGGGAAAGGATCAAACCTCCACCACATGGCATAAGCACCTAGGATAAACTATCAAAGAGGTCTTTTAAAGGGTTGTAACGTTAGGTGTAGGGATATGAAATACACGGTTTTGTTGGATAAAGGAAGTTTTACTGGTGGCGATTTAACAATCTTGGTTAATTACATGTACAATATGGCGTTGCTAAGCCAAGACTAGACTCGACTTAAGCTAATAAATGAAAAATAACAAAAACATAAAATGAACATAGAATAAAAAGGGATGGTAGTCCGTATGTTTTTTTTCTCTCTTTCTTGAATCTTTACATACTTTACAATGAACTAATCTATTGACTTGAATTAAGAAAATCAAAACACTTGGAGTACTTTTAAGATTAACGTATATATGGGGGTAATAAATGATGTTCTTCCCCATTACTCCATAAAATAAGTACTTTACCCATGAGTCCCAATCGTCCCAAAACAATATGTACAAGGATATGACTCGACTTAGCAACCATGTAATCAATTAGATAGTTAACTTAGGGTTTAACAAATAACAATAATGCACTAAAAATGAGTGCATACACGGAAGGCTAAGGCGATCTGGGTGTACATTTAAGTGGGGTGTAACAAATTCTTCCTTTAAGTAAGATGCTTAAAGTTAGAAACGAAAAGATAGGCTCGGAGGGGTGTACTAGGGGTTTCATGTACTAAAAATGAGTACAACGCTAAAGGTGTGGGAAAAATTAATTGACTTAACTAGCCAAGTAATATGACTTAAATGGTCAAGTAATTATAATACGGGTTTAACACAAGGGTGATCCTAATGCCTCTTATCATGTAGTAAATCCTACCACACGAATGTAGTCTCACTAGCGGTCTCGGGATGCATCACTAACGCAAGTTCTAGAATCTAAATGCTACCGGTACACTCATAAGCACTAATAATAAATGCTTTTCCTATCAAATCTAAAGGCGAACCTCACATATTTGGGTGGAAAATTTTTCTGAATATACGGTTATGTGCTAGTCATACAATCTCCTATCCATGAGACGCTTGCTATGGCTAAAGTTTCACTCCTAAATGTTGTAAAAAAATTTAAATTTGGCGCTAAAATTGCACTAACAAGTATTTCTCATAGTTTTATTACACATCTACCATCAAACAAACAAACTCAAGCGAAAGTGTATTTGTAAGGTATCATCATTTTACCCTCCCCTTACACTTAGGATGAACATTGTCCCCAATGTTCAAGTAAAGAATGTAAAAGTGAATAAGTAAAAAGAATGAAATCAAATACTCCCCTGATTCTTTCGGTATGGATAATAAGGTGGTCAGGTTAAATCTTCCTCCAAGAAAATGAACAATCAAAGCTTCCCTTCCAGAATATAAATCATCTTCTTGTCATACATAACCTGTAAATCCTGAGAAAACAGACAAAAACCCAAAGCATCAACCCGAACAAAGATAACTCACAACTAGATGTAATTCCAGACTTAGGAATAAAAACAAAACAATTAAAGATATAATGCTTGTGGAATGAATGTTTGCAGATTTCCTGGAGTTTATAAAACTAAAGAATCAACAAAAATTTTAAGAGTCCGGTATAAACAAAACTAGCAAAATTTCCAGAATTTTACACGTGACGCCGTCAAGAGTAAACTCGTGACGCCATCAGAAGTGACCTGCAGAAATTCTTATGTTAAGTTTCCGGAAAATTTCTGGAAAAACTTGGTCCTACTTCCTGGAAAATCCTGCAAAACTTCATTATGACTCAATACAAGCATTTGACTCTGACAAATACGAATATACATGTTCACTTAATATTGTGGAGAATCATGATCGGTTTGTTTCTTAAAAACATATTTGGGGTTTCCCCTTACACTTATCTTTTGCAAAAATACTTTTAGGTGGAGTTAAGAATAGGCTAAACAACAAAGTAAAGTATTTCCACTTTTTAGTTTAGAAATATGATCTACCAACAATAAAAATAAAGCATGCATACGGAAGCAAATAACAAACAAACAAAATAAAATCACACAAAGCATGGGTTGCCTCCCAAGAAGCGCTTGTTTTTGTTCGAGTCACGAGCCTGACTCTACCCTTATTTAACGGAAATAGGAGAGGTTTTCCCTACACTTAGGATTAAGTGCAGGTGAAAGTAGCGATACACACCCTTAGGGTGGAAATATGCAACGTGAGGAAAGAGTGGTGGATGAATTATATGCTCAAAGGGTTGTGCTCCTATCATCATAACCTTAACAAATTCAATCGGGTTAATGGGTGGATTAAGATTTTCTCTTAGAAAGGGATCATTTTCTATCAACTTCAAGAGACTCCTAGTTGGGAATCCATCTTGACCTAATAAACCCGGTTTAAACCCATAATGTTTCTTGTGATCAATCATAAATGGGTGATGTAAGCATGTAAGGTCATTTTCCACTCCTATATTGTCTTCCTCTCTACAAGGCTTAGAGTCCACTACCTTTATCCTAAGACTACCCGGACTATATGGTTTGATGGGTGGATCGGAACCTATTTCAATTCCTAAATTTTCATCCAAGGATGGAAGATTAGGTAACGGTTTTGGTGGAGGCTCCAGTTCATCAAAACTAGGAACTTCCCTAGAACTAAGAGTAAGGTTATCATTATGAGTATTCAAACCTATATCCTCTAGTTGTGTTTGGTTCAAAGGTTCTACCTCTATTGGGGTTCCTATAGTCTCCTTTACTTCTTCCGGGTAAGTCACGGGTGGTGTGTGTGCCTCAAATGATGGTAGGACTTGTGGGGTACTTGGTGAGCTTATGTTATTTACTTCATCATTCTTTGTGTCAAGATCACCTATATCCTCAACATGTGTTTTATCATAATCCAGCCCTAACATTTTCCCAAGTATCTCACGTGCTTCTCTAGGCATCTCAACTTCTATATCCGAATCATAAGGATCATCCTCAGTACTCTGACTGCTATATACAAATTGCCCAAAAGATTCATCATCTGTTTCTTGAGATTCATCATCATCGATCATAAAACCTAGGTCTTTTTGATCAATGTGATCATGTTCGGCTACATCCTCCATCACATCAAGGTTACCTATGGGTTCAGCTTGTATTGTGGTGAAATCAAACCACTCCGTATGCCCAGTTATCTCATCTATAGTTTTATCCCCAAACAAACTTCTTGCTTGTTCCCTCAAACTTGCTATCAATTGATCCGTAACAGCATTTGTTGGGTTGTCCATTTTTTTGGCAAGTATGGCACAATTCTCTATGGTTTCCCATGCTTCATCAGCACTTAATCCCCAAAGGTCCCCATCTGCGGCATGGTCAATGTCCATTTTGGTATAGTGGTCGACACGATGGTAAAATATTTCAATTTGGGACCACAGATCGAAATTATGATGAGGGACTTTTCGGAGTAAATATTTAAAACGAGCCCATGCATCATAGATAGGTTCATCTTCATGTTGTTTAAACATCAAGATGTCATTAGGAGTGGGTGAATTTTGTGTCGGTAGTATGGTGGATTCGCGTTCTCCATAATGGTGAACGGAATAGTCAATGAAAATTACGAACAAACACACAAAGAAAAAGATAGACTAAAGAAAACCTAGAAATAAAAATAAAATCTTACTAGAAAGGAATCTAGCAAGTAGACCTAATAAAAAGAGATTCTAACCTAGACAATAACTATTCCCCAGGCTGCGGTGCCAAAAACTTGATACGTGGGAATCGCACCAGGCTTTACCTCTCAAGGGATCTTGAGAAGCTTACAACCCCCACCAGGCAGTGTACCTGATCGTTGTAGTATAGTATAGTGACAAGTACCGGGGGATTGATCGTTCAGCTAGGAATAGTGTCGCTAGGATTAGAAAACCTAAATATTAGTTCTAAAGATGAGGGATGATTATTTTTGTATTTTTATATTTTTTTAGAAAGCAAGTAAAAATCTCGGGTTTGAAGGATTTGGGCGGAATTAGTTGCTAGTCAACTAACCCAATACTAAAGATGAAATCAAAATAAAATATTAGAAATGAAAATGAACTAAATTATACTAAGGTTGTGAGCAATAAGTGGAGAAGTTTTGTTTACTTAGATTTCACTACTCCCTAGATATCTTTTACACGTTAATTACTTGTTATAGTTGCGTGGATGACGGATTGTATTCCTTAATACCATTCATGGGGTGGCGCACTTAATTCCCCAATCCTATGAGTGCCTACTTCACTCCTATGTCGAGCCGGCTAAGAAGCTCCTAACATGGGATCATTAGAATTTACTCATGCATTAAATACAACCAATAAAACCTAGTGCACGTCAGTTCATGTTTCTTAAGACGTTCAAGCATGTTACCAATTAGAGATCTGCCAGTTTTCTTAAGCCTAACATCGAAATCATTCATCCAATACAACCATAAACAAGTAATCAACACATAATTAACATCTAGGTTTCATTAGATCCAAGCAAACACAAGATAGATCTAGCCTAGCATGATGTAATTAAGACAAGAACAAGATGTAGACAACTAACACATAGACATATTGACTGAATTAAAAGAATACTTATCTCAATTACACATGAAAGGGTTCAAGGGCTGAGAACCCTTGAAAAACCTGTAAAATTCGTGCCAAGTTCGGCCTTAGGGTTTCTCCAAAACTTCTCTCTTTTTAATGTGAAAATTAGAAAACTATATATAGGAAATAGGGTCTGACGGCGTCAAGAACAAATTTGTGACGCCGTCATCTCGCCGCCAAAATACTTCTCGGACTGCCTTGATCTACTTTTGACGCCGTCATGTGTTATGTGTTTCCAGGCCGTCATGCATTTTACTCTTGACGCCCTACCTTGTGACGCCGTCATTTCTGTACTGGATCGTCATGGAAATTACTCTTGACGCCGTCACCTACTGTTCCCAGCAAGGAAAATTAAGACTTTGGCGTTTTCTTCACTTTTATGCTCTAAAAACGTCCGAATTGCTTCCTTTTCCATATTTCTCTCCCAAAGTACCTAAAATCACAAAAGGAACGATTTAGGGCAATATTTGATCAAATAAATTCGAATTCGGGCTTAAATGACCCCCTAAAAGTGGTTCATTTTTCGCCTCATCAACTTACAAGATCACCGGCTTCAGTTTTCAACCGGTAAAAACATGGATGCAAGCTGTTCCTCATTCACTTTCATTGGTTTTTGGTACATACACAGATATCAAAGACATACCGGACACAGGCTTCCCAGACCATTACTTTAACTTCAGCTACTATCGGGACCTGTATTCGAAAGTAGATGTGAAAGAAGGATTGTTAACAGGTGCGTGAAACCCGCAGGTATAAAAATGGCTAATAATAATATATGTTTAACTTGGTACTACTGATTGCAGATTATATTAGATCTGTCCAATATGTGACTGAAGTGCAACATTCAATGAAAGCAACACAAGGTTCAACAGTTTGGAGAGACATTGGTATCCAAAATTTAGAGTAAGTCTTTTAAATTTGGCTTTAAAAGATAATTTCATCCTCATTCTCAGACATCTTTTCGAAAGTAGATGTGGCTTTAAAAGATAATTTCAAAATTTAGAGTAAGTCTTTTAAATTTGGCTTTAAAAGATAATTTCATCCTCATTCTCAGACATCTTTTCTTACTCTAACAGTGGTCGCACGGTCCGATTTACTTTATGGGACCGAGATGCTCATGCTTTTAGGAAAACAGAATACGAACAAGCAGAGAAACCAGTTATTATTGCAGTGAGCTCTTGCTTGGTGAAATACTATGGGGGTGAACTTATTGATTAATATTTATGATTGTGCCTCTTAGGTTTAGACTTAGCGTTGACCTTCAAAATTTTTTTGCTGAACATTTATCTAAATTAACACAGGCCTTCAGCTGTCAAGCACCCCTGCAACGTCATATTACTTCAATCCTAACATACCAGAAGTAAAAGAAATTTGTGATGTGTAAGATCATCAAATGACAGGCTAATGTTACATTTTATCTTTTAAAAGAACCTAAACTTACATCGTCTAATGATACAGGTATGAAGAATTCATTGACCCACCAACAATACTCAATATCCAGATCAAAGATGCACGAATCCAGACGAAGAGAAGAGTAGAAACCGCGTCACTCTGGCGGATTTGGCTGCAGAAAATCCAGAAAACCAAAGGGTAATAAGCAACTGTAACGTAACCTTTAACAAATGAAAACCTAATGCGCACTTTTTTATTTAAATGACAGAATGTTCACTTTACTGTTGATGCTACAATTAATGTAATTGATACAAAAAGAACATGGTTTTTCAAGAAATGCTTTGACTGCGGTTCTAAAATCTCAAACCGATATTCACATGCTCACTGTAAGCAGCCAACCTCCGACAATGACTTGCTTTACAGGTAAGCTATAATACATGGTGCACTTTTACGATGAAAATTGTATAATTACTGAAAAGCATTTTTTAATTATCTATACAGTTCTTGCTTTAGAGTGGTGTTATCTGATGCCACTGCCACTGGAGTTATGACATGTTTCGGTAACGAAGCAAACTCGCTGCTAAAAGATTGCAAGGAATTGTTGCAGAACATACCTAACCCAGACCCGTATGATTATCCATCAGAGATGCTTTCTCTGGAAGGGAAGACCAAAATTTTTCAGCTACACTATGATCCAGATAGTACAAAAGATAATCATGTTTTCATTCTTGATAACTGTTGGGATGAGACACCATTGCTGATATCAACTATCAGTGCACTACCTGAAAGTAGTGCAGGTTCTTGCAGTCAAACCACACTTGCAGCAATGGATGTAGAAGCCAAGAGTGCGGCAGCTGGAACACCTATGCGTGAACCTTCAACACCCAAAAATGAACAAAGCCCACCAACTATGATTAATACACCAGGAAACAGTGCAATTGCAAAAGTTGAGACACACGACACCTTTGAGGTCAAGCAAACTGATGATGTACCGCCGGCAGAACAAACTTCTTCATCTCAAACATCCAAACCTGAAAATGAAAGGACAAAAAGAGGTGCCAGGAGAGCCCTTTTTACAGAAGACAAGGATGCACAAGGAACAACACCTGACAAGAAATCCAAAAAAAAAAAGAATAATCAGACTAAAGCTGCATAGCACAACCACAACAGGAGTGTTCCAACTATTTATGTATAATATTCTACGTATCTATGCGCTACTAAGTGCACTTTAAAAACAATTAGTCCTGCCTTTTGCTACTTATATGTAACTTTATTATCTGTATCTGAAAACCTATGCAGTATGTAAAGACGTATCGAACCTCTGCTTTGTGCTTTTCTTAGGTTAATGAAATATCTAATATGTTAACAAACAAACATTTGCTACATAAAAAGTTATACTTTTATTCATAAGTACCATACATTACAGACCAAGCATATATTACAAACAAAGCATAGCCTACACCGTTTATTGCTGCCAACATGGCCTAAAACCTACACGACCTTCTACTAAAACACACACAAACAGACGCAACATCAGCTCCCACTAACACACAGACCAGTACCAAACATTAGACCAAAGTACATCAACCAAACTGTTCCATTATCGACACATGCCTGCGCTTCTTTTCCCCTGCCTCGCGTGCTAACACAAGAACAGTGTTCAAAGCAGCAAAAAGGCGCCCATCCTTGCGTTGTGCCTCTCTTATACATTGGAATCCATGGCTAGAAACAGGCCCAAAAGGGCTAAAGCTTTGGCCCTCTTGAAGCAACTGATGCCGTTTCTGCATTCTGTTTGTTACAACCTCACATTCTTCAGCAACGAGCTCAATAAAGCTTTCATTCTCAGCTACTTCTTGCATAAATAAGAAACGAAAACAGTGTTCCAGCCTATGAGAATTGCATTGCACTTTCAAGTCATCAAAGTGAGGTGTTTCTCCCATTTTCTGTTGCAATTTTTTTTTGGTTCACCTAAAACTATACAAGTGACAATAGCAACCACACTCTTGCTCCTTATATAGCCACTTCATGTAACTAATAACAGTAAAAGTAACCAAACTAAAATAGACTTGGTTCTCACTATACTTCACATGCACCACAGTGTTTAAATAACTTTCACAATAACCAATCAAAAAAGGCCAGGAATCTACATAGCAATTATCTGATATTATCAGAATCTCTACTACCCAAAAATGTTTAGAAATTTGCTTACTAAAATACTAGAAGTAGATAAATTTTACAAATGACTGTTGCTTTAAACTAACAATCCAACATTCCATACCATTGTTTATAATCAAACATCTATCGCTTTAGATTAAGAAACATTGCCATATATTATATTTCCATCCACTAAAACATTACAGTGTACTTCATCACATGATACCATTCAAAAAACAACCAAACACATGATACCAGTTCCATACATAAAGAAACATAAACATATAAGCAATTCACTAACACCCATCATCCATAAAACAAGAAAATACCAACAAAATATACTACAAAGAAGTGGCCATCACATTATCCAAACCAATAAAGATTGGTCTTCTTCTGCTCCCTTCCTTTGCGTGCCACATCCATTACCTTGATCAACCCATCCAACACCTTCCTTTCCCTCTTTAAAGTAACCTTCAAACGTGCCAAACCAATGTCCCCATGCTCATGCAATGGCATAAAAGCCTCCCCTTCATCCACCAGATCCTCTAGATACTTGACTTTCGCCGCTACCTGATCACGCTTCTCTCCAAGAACCATCAACAATCCATCATTCTCGGTATAGTCGTGACTAAAAACCTGATGCAAGCAATCTTCCAAATCATTCGAGCCAGCCGCGAACTTGAGCCTTTGAAAATTAGGGGTGCGAGCAAGAGCGTAGGCAGATGTCGTTGGCGGTGGTGGTGATGCCATCGTATCAGCAGCAATTTAGAGATGGGGAGATTTAGGGTTCGTACAGGTTTTAGGTTTAGGATGAAATGAAAAGGGGCAAACCCTTTTATTAACAGTAAAAGGAAAAGGAAACGCCAAAAAAAAAATAAATAAACAAAAAAAATAAAGGAAAAACAAATTAAAAAAAAAATATGGATAGAAACTTACTAATAAAAAAAAGAAAAAAAAAAGTTATAAAGCTTTTAAAAAGTTACAAAAGTTTTAAAAAATGTATATGCAATGGTACTATAATTTTTTTTGTAACGTATAGTAAATAAAAAAAATACCGTAACTACCAAATATTAACACTGAAACCTGCAAAATAAACATGTCTGTATCCGGATAAACAATGATTTATCTTTACAACTTTTAAAAAAACTACTCTAACCAAAAAATATTGTATGACATATGATACAAAAAAAATGTAATGTAAATACCACACAAAGAATAATACGTAACGAATTGCAGTAACTTAAAAACTAAAGTAAAGATTACTTTGCCAAAATTGCCGCCAACGACTAAACTAAAAATTTACAAAATTAACAACCATACAATTACTGAAAAAACATTTAGCCAGATAAACAGACACACCGACAACGCGGCGACCGTCGCCAATCTTGTGAAAACAAAACCAATTAAATTGGGCCTTGATAATACATGGTTCACATAAAGATATTCACTATTGGGCCTTACATAACAACAACAGATCACTCCACCAAATTCCAAAAAAAAAAAAAAAAAACAAAAAAAAAAAACAAAATGAAACCTAGTCAAGCACAAACACCCATGAACACCAGCAATGCTGGAACAAGCAACAACAACAACAACAACTACAAAAGCAAGCCACAGTTCAGACCAGCCATTGATGATTCAAAACCCGAGTTCAAGATCCGGTACCCCTTTTTTTTATTTCTCAAGATAACCCATGTTTTAGTTAGTAATAAAATAGTACTTTATCCTATGTTTTAATTGCTTGTTTTGTAGATAATAAGATCAGACCCAATTGAGACAGAAGAAGCTGTTATCCGCTTGCCTCGTTTTCCTCCGACCAATTCCACATTATCTAAATGATTACTTTTGTAATGTCTATGTATCGATATGCTATTATTGCTGTGTTGTAAAACTTGCTATGCGGTACTCAAGTGGTCCGCTAACTTTTAGCTAGTAATCGGCCTAGGCGGGGAGTATTGTGATTGGAATTTTTGTGTAAAGTTTGAAATTATGTGTATGACACTTTTACATGACTAGGATTATAGGTAGCGGCGGATGCATATTTGTTTTTACACTAGTGATGGCGTTTTTAAGGCATGCACGTGCATATTCTTTGGCTCTGTGCCCTAGGTATGTTCGGCCCTGACTATAGGAATATGTTAGAAACAGAACACAATTGTTTAAATACTGCAGACCGAGTTTTGACCAAATTGATTTTTGGCTGATTCAACTCAAGTTGCGTGAGTGAGGAATCGGGATGGTATGCATGACGTATTCGATAAAGGTACATAATAGATGGGAACAAACTTGTTATTCAACCTTCTTCTCTGTTTATAAACAAATATCCAATCTCAACTTGTTAACCTTGTGGTCTAAGTTCTACAACACTCTATCCGGTAGCCTTTTATTTTATTTTTATATTTTTTTATATATATAAATAAATTGGGATGGATTGCTAGACAAACATTCTAGGCTTATCAGCTTAGTTGAGGAGGAGTCTGAGATTTATTTGAAGTGCTTGTCGACTTGTATTTTGATGAAATATGCACATGGGGAAGTGTGTTTTTCATAGGTTTTAAGCCATAAGCTAAAAGTATGAAATCCCAGACACCCCTAAAGCTGTTTCTATAAGCTGTTGTGGACCGACTTACTTGAAAAATGTTCAATTTAGTTGAAAGAAACCGTTAACCGTATCTAAGTTCTATCATCTGCATTGTGTCTTGATAGTTCTTGAACAAATGAAGTACTATTGGTTTAAACGAAAGATGTTTAAATAAGCTTTCCGGAACAGTAAGTAGAGCTAGTCAGTCTTAAATGAGAAAATCAGCATTGGCTGGTCAAATGATAAGTAGATATATACTTGTTGAAGCAAGCCAGTTAGACCACGTACATAAATATATTTTCATTCACAACGACAAAGCCCAAGTAAACAGTACTGGTCTAAACCATCATCATGTCTAGCAGAATACTCCGTATTAGGAAAATAACAAGAAAATTTAACCACTGATAATGGCATGGAAAACGGCATCACTTGATGCCGCAAGCGAGATCTCCCCACGTTATTAGAATATGGTTTGTCACGTGGTGGAAGATGACAGCACATAGGTGGCACATGGCTGAGATTTTTCGTTATAAGTTGCCCTTATTATCATACTCTCCATAACCGCCTAGATAATGGTCACTCTTTTTTCATATAGGTTGGAGGACATTCTCCATATTGCCAATGCACCAGATGTGCTATTTTTCCTGCTTTTCGTAAACATTCCATAAGTGTGTTTGGTTCAGTGTAACCAGAAACATGTAACGTTCTATTCACCTACACTCGGAAAGTCTCTTTTTCCTTTAATATTACCAACGAAATTATCAATCTTATTAGCCAGGGAAAATACCTGAAAAATAAATTAGTTGTTTGTTAATGATAGACAGATAGATTAGATTATTGTCTATGCTTATATGCTTAAAACTAGGGTGACAAT
The DNA here is from genome assembly GCA_030686995.1 of Artemisia argyi. Lineage (NCBI taxonomy): Eukaryota > Viridiplantae > Streptophyta > Magnoliopsida > Asterales > Asteraceae > Artemisia > Artemisia argyi. Next base: position 22,679,408 of record CM060693.1, on the reverse strand, counting down.
CTGAGACGGGTTTTGGTTGGATTGACGGGTTGGAAAACTTGAGCTGAAACATGATATGCATAAATAACTGGGTCATTCATATCAATTCTAACCCGTTTAACACAACATATTAGCCATATTATTTATGTGAGTTAATGGGTTAACACATACAAGTTGAACAGTTAAAGCGGATTTCATGTTACACAAATTAAATGGGTTGGCAGGTTGAATGTGACTGTATTTGTTACGAACAACATAAATTGGTGTTTTGTGTTATTTTTTCCTTGAATGTGACTCTGTATTTGTTAATGAAATACTATCTGTTCAAAAGTCTATATTACAAAAAAAATGCCCTTATTGAGCATTGACACCATGTTAACAAGAGTAAATTGGTCAAGTAATTTTATCTGCTCGAAGCTTCTTACCCCTGCCTAATACCTAAAGAGAAATATTATCGTGCTGCATGTAGGCTTAAACTTTATTTAGTCATATCATCTGCGTTTCGGTTTTACTTCTGAGGTAGATGGAGAAATACAACAAAAAGGCTCAACAGAGGATATGACAGTTAAGATCCCATACTTGATAGTCACATTAATTCTATGATGACACACTTCTAGAAGGCGATGTCATACTAACAGTTACCTTTACGAACTTGTATTCATGTAATATACCTGATATAGATAAAACATAACCCAAATCGACCCATTTATAATGAAGTGGATTTAGCATAAAGATATTGCTGAGATACAGATTTTATTGTCTATTCTAATGAGTAAAGTGGCCAATATATGAGCATGAACCCCGAAGGGTGTCGGCCCAGTTGGTTGTTTCTAATTCATAAACTTAACTTCCTTGAGACAATGCTTGCCTTTATAGGAAAAATACCATCTTCCTTTCAAACTTTTTGACGAAAGATTTAGCCAATCAGAACTTCCGTAAGTTGAGATACCTGACGAGTGCATCTAACATTGATATGACAGTGGGGTATAAATGACAATTTCTTAAAGAACACTATTAACTGTGAGATGAGAGATGACTATAGATAGGTTTAACAAACCAATAAAATGAAATTACTTGAACAAGGTAAGTATTGAGCTTTAGAAGACTTGAAATTTTGACGAGATGTTAAGTTCTTCTTAAACTTTGAATGATATGTTTTCAAGTTAACGATACATTATTGCATGTGTTCCTTAATATGAACCAAACTAATATTAGCATGTTTTCAAGTTAACGATACACTATTGAATATTTTTATGTCAAATATAGTATGTTATTACTTATTACTAATATTAGTTGGTTCTTTCAATAAATGACGTTCAACCCCTTTCCTTTTTAGCAAATATTAAAAAATTACTTTTTGACCTGTTTATGAGTACATGTATATGGGTAGAAATCGCCACCTCGACCTTACACCAGTAAATGACAGCAGAATTGACAAGTTTTTTGTTTATCTTCCAATTATGAGATGCAGTGAATGACAACAGAATTGTTACGTGCATATTTTGATTCAGTCACTTTGTTATAGCTTCAGCAAGCTCTAAAGTATAGTGAAACTGTTGGAGTATTATTTATGTAGGTGATGTTCCCCGAGTTAATTGTCAACTTGTTGTTGCTCGTGCATTTGGAGACCAGAGTCTTAAAGCACATCTAAGTTCAGAACCTGGCATAAGACATGTACCTATCAATGCCTCAATAGAGCTTGTGATACGGGCAAGTGATGGCTTATGGAAGGTTCGTTATTTACTCACTATTAAGTAAATACACAAAATCAACAACCAACGTTGTGTACAAAAAGCTTTATTTTGTATATGAATCGACAACATATACCTTGTGCATGCGGATAATTTAGTAAATTTTATTTTCTTATATCGGATGAACATTTATTTCTTTTCGTTCTTAAAGCATATGATAAGTAATTTGGTATGTTTATAACTTATTTTCCTAAACTTAATTTTTTTCAACCATATTCATAAGGCTCGCCCAGTTGATTTATATATTAAAAACATGTCACTTAGAGTGGTGTTGTTGAAGGCGAGACTGGTGGCAGCACTTGTGGTGGAGGTTGCGATGGTGAAAGCCAATGTTTTTTAGATCCAGATTGAGCTGATGTTCGAGTATTAAAATAAGAAGTAACTTAGCACTTAGCAAACTGTATTTAATGAAATGGATTTCCAATTGCATTTTAAGCAAATTATGATAACAAAGTTCCACATTCTGATGTCACGAACAGGGTAACTCTGTTCTAAGTTCTGTTTCATATACTTTAGCACTTGTAGTCATGGATGAAACTCATGAAATTCATCTAATATTTAGATTTATATAATATTCAGACCTGAATCAGTTTGAGTTGGTTTAAGGTGTCTTATAAGAATTTTATTTACTGATAAGCAACAATTACCAACATACTTATTTTCTGTTTAGTATTACTAATCAATTAAAAAAAGTAAGAGCATTATCACACTAACATTGAGCATATCAATCATATGCTAGGACATTAGTAGCATATTCATAAGCTGAAAACAAGTCAGTACTATTGAGTGTGTGAAACACACCCCGCGACCAGGTACAAGTTTGGTGGAAGAACCACAACTTCCACTGATGAAGATGGATGTCATACGAGCTGGATAACATGAATAACATGTTCTTTTATGTTTGTAAAAGTTTCCCTCCACACATACAAGTGATTGATTGTAGAGACTACAGTGTGCTGACTTAAGAGAATTTCCAGTGACTTTTATATTAGTGATTGAGTAACAACTAAAAAATCAGTATTCAGATTTCTAAGATGCATTGGAGGCTTATTTCATGTGCCTCGTAATCATGAGTAAAACACAGCTACAATAGCTAGCTTCGCACTACACTTAGATGTCAACCGTAATGGCATTTGCTTATAAGGCATTGATGCCTTATCTTAAAGATTTCATAATTACTACAGCTAACCATGATACCTTAACATCATCAGATATGTTGCAAATCTATGTAAAGCATGTTTATCGAACACAACGAGGTGAAATGGCCACCCATGGTGTTAGTGGCAATTTTATTAATAAGAGGGACTTAAAAACCCTTGCCAAATACAAGTGAAGCATGAAATTACAATACTATATACCAAACATTAATAAGTAGATGAACAAAACATAAACATATACACCACTATGCACGTGCAACCCTTCGCCATTTTGCTATGAACACCACCACCTTTACATAGACCCAATCTTTCAAGTTATCATGCAACTGGAAAAAAGCATGTCTGGCACGGCGGTTAAGAAGTAAAGCGCTACAAACTATCCAAAATCCAGTAGCAAACCCACTAGCACCACCAATATAAAACCATCGTTCTATCCCTTCCTCGTCTCCTTGACTCTTACCAACAGTGTGTGGTTCTTCTAATTCTTCATCTCCAGGGCATTTTTTCGGCAGGGGACTTCCACAGAGCCCTGCATTTCCTATGTACCTTGAAGGGTCAAAGGTTTGGAGTTGAGTGCAAGATGGAATCCTCCCAGACAAGTTGTTATGCGACACGTCAAAATAATTTAAAAAATTCATCTGAGACATGCTTGATGGCAACTGCCCTGAGAAATTGTTTTTGGATAAATCCAAAGTTTCAAGCTCTTTCATTTGACCAATTTGTCTTGGAATCTCTCCAAGTAGACCGTTCTTTGACAAGTTTAGTGCAACCAGTTGAGAAAGATTGGTAAGTTCATACGGGATTTGTCCTGTTAAATGGTTGCTCGACAGGTCAATGCTCTTCAAGGATTCTAGATTTTTGCTGAATTCACGTACCTTTCCTTGCCACTGGATTATCACATGCTCAAAATAATCATAACTAGAGACGAATCGATCATCTTGATGAATGTGCCTTATGTCCAATGAATTCACTGTGACGAGATCTCTCCCTTTGAGAGAAAAATTATCTAGAACCATGGCAGTGATATTATTGATGCACGAGGGGATGGTTCCATTGAGGTTGTTCATTGACAAGTCTAGAAGTTGAAGATTGACTAGATGGCATACTTGTAGAGGGATGGTTCCATAGAAGTTGTTTGATGCTAGGCTAAGAACGTACAAACGTGATAGGTTTTCCCCAATCCAAACAGGCACATTACCAGAAAACTTGTTGGCCCGCAAATTCAGAATGGTTAAATTCTTGCAATGATTTAAGGATGAAGGCAATTCTCCAAATAAGTTGTTGTTGTATAAATACAATGCTTCAAGCTTGATCAAAGACTTGACAGATGCAGGAATTCTACCAGATAGATTATTGTTTGCTAGATTAAGAACCACCAGCTCTTTTAAATGCGATAAACAGTCTGGAATTTGTCCTGTGAATGAGTTGTCTGAGATATCAAGAAATGATAAACGGCCATCTACAGTTTGGCACAGAAAGGAGATTCCCCCAGATAATTTGTTTTTGGAAAGATCTAACACTAACAAAGTGGAAGGAATGTTCAGTATAGCGCCACTTATGCTGTTGAAAGAGAGATCCAAATAGATCAACTGAGAAGAATGCCACTGGTTCCAGTACTCCTTAGAAACTGTGTCTGAAATGCTATTTCTGGAAAGATCAAGATGCTTGAGATTTTCCAGTTTTTGTATCCATTTGGGGAAATGAGGCCCAAGCTTGTTTGAACTGAAATCTATATATCCTACACTCTGAGAAAGGTTTGACACATCAGCAATTAGAGGAACTCCTTCGAGTGAGTTATTTGAAAGATCTATATACCAAAGATTTGATTTTCCAATATTCTTAGAGATAGCACCTCTAAGAGAATTGGAAGAAAGGTCTAGCCTTTGAAGGCTGGGTAGCTGCCACAGTTTGTCACTTATAGTTCCATCGAACTGATTTGAAGATAGGTTCAATCTTTCTAGGGATGAAAAGTGTTGGATCACATCAGACAATGTAGCTGATGTGCATCCTGACAAGCTGTTCAAAAAATCTGAAAGTTTCCCATCAAACTTGTTACCAGAGAGATAAAGATCACTAAGCTTATTGCCGCCAGTTAATGGGGACAACCAATGATGCATGGATGAGTTGAGATTGTTATCATCGAGAATAAGGTAAAGAATAGATGAAGAAGAGTTGACAGATGAAGAATATGGATGCATGACTTGTGAGAGGTCACATCCAACTAAACTTAAAAATGATAGGTTTTGGAGACCTATAATAACATTTACCCAGTTATTTGCTTTGGCCAGAGAAGTTCCTTCGATATCGAGGTCTCGTAAAGAAGATAGAGAAGACAACCCATCTAAGTTTTCAAGTGTACAACTTCTGAGGGAACCTAGATAAAGGCTTTCCAAATTGGTGAGGTTTCCAAATTCTGTAGGAATGGGTCCATAGAAAGAGTTGTTTGAAAGGTTAAGGACTGTCAATTGGGTCAAGGAACCAATGGATCTCGGAATGACTCCACTGAAATTATTCCCATCAAGGTTAAGATAAGTTAATTGGGTCATGTTACCAATGGACATTGGAATGGTTCCATAGAAAGAGTTGACTGAAAGGTCAAGGTATGTCAATTTGGTCAAGGAACCAATGGAAATAGGAATGGTTCCATAGAAAGAGTTGTCTGAAAGGTCAAGGTGTGTCAATTTGGTCAAGGAACCAATGGAAATAGGAATGGTTCCATAGAAAGAGTTGTCTGAAAGGTCAAGGTGTGTCAATTTGGTCAAGGAACCAATGGATCTCGGAATGACTCCACTGAAATTATTCCCGCTAAGGTCAAGCATACCTAATTGGGTCATGTTACCAATGGACATAGGAATGGTTCCAGTAAACTGATTCCCATCAAGTACAAGGGTTGTTAATTTGGTCAACCAACAAATGGACTCGGGAATTGTGCCAGTAAACTGATTCCCACCAAGGTTAAGATATGATAACTGGGTCATGTTACCTATGGATTTAGGAATGGAACCACTAAACTGATTTTCACCTAGGTCAAGATAAGTTAAATGAGTCATGGAGCATATGAACTTGAAAATGGTTCCATGAATAGAACTGCCAAGAAGGTTAAGAATATTCAAATATGTTAAGTTAATCAACGAATGGCTAATCTCACCTTTAAGACCACCATAACCCTTATACTCGAGTTGAAGCTCTTTGACATGACCTGTGACGTTGTCACACATGACTCCACCCCATTGACAACAATCATCTTCTTCTTCAGGTAGCCAGTCAATGAGCAAGCCACTTGGGTCTTGAATAATGTGAGCTTTGATATCAAGAAGAGCTTGTCTCTCCTTATCGATGCACTTAGGAACAACTCCTCCTGCTGCTCCAACCAGTTGTTGGCCAAAGGAAGTGGCAGTTGTGGTATTAAACAACAAAAAGAAAAGTGAGAAAATAAACAAAACATGAGTATGCATAAAGTAAAAGTAAATATTTTCTCTCATTATGTGTGTTTTAAGAAAATTGTATTGATGTGTTTTTATCTGATAATGAACACTTATACCTCTTTGCAGCTTTATATAGACTTCGATATCAAAGAATTGAAATAAATGGATATAAATTCGTGTGGAGACAAAACATGGAAAAAAATTATACAATAAATTTGAAGTCCTACTTTAGACGGCCAGAGACTCTCAAGTCTTTGCAATTTGTAATTATTCAATGTATCTTTTGGTCCTGAAATTATTCTGTGATGTAAACGTGAATCCAAAGAAATGGACCCAAATTAATCACGCTGATGGAAAATACAGTCAGCAACTCTTGTGAAAGTAGAAATATGTAAAAATAGGTTGGATGGATAAAAATAAATAAATGGGGCCTCTTAAAAATTCAGATTTGTAACTGTAAATCCAAAGAAGAGAGATTTACGCAATTATGAGCTTAAAGTAATGTCTTCATGGAAAAATTTATTCATACATGGTTCTTCTTTTATTGCTTTTAAGGCTGCATAAATCTATAGTTTTCTCATGACCCACAACATGTTTGATGAAATGGCTCAACCAATTTTTAGAAACTTCAAGTTTACAAGTATTCCTTTTCTTAGAGTACTAGGTGCAGTGAGCACCCTCCCTTTGTCATTTGGGTCCTACGGGGTGCCACATCACTTTAACAAACCTCCACAACTAACCCCTCACTAATAACTAACTTCAACTTACTCATTTGTGGCCCATCACTACCTTTTTTTTTTTTTTTTTTACTAAAAGAGTAAAATAACAAATCTGACAAACAAGGACGAAAAGGACATGTATTTGCTTCGTTGTGCAGACGAAGAGCAACAAAGTAGCAAGAAAAAACAAGCTCACCTGGTGAGGTGAAGAGGTGTGGCGAAGTGCCACCTTGGACTGGCGAACCATGGTGGCGAGCTACACCTCTCGCTCTTATGACGGCACTTGTGGAGTTGTGGTAGTGGGTGTAGTGGTGAAGGCCAGTGGTTTTACATATAAACTAAGCTAAAGTTTAAGTGTTACTAAAAAAAGTAACCCGTTAGACAGTAGTGAGGTGGAATGGTTTGTGTCAGACATTTAAGGAATGTAATTTTTTGGTAGACAACAAGGTTCCTCATTCTGATGCATAAACAGGGTAACTCTATTCCGAGCCCTATTTCATGTACACTCAAGCATTGACTTGTTTATTTGATCCATTGTCCTTCCTAGAAGAACATAGGCACCAGTTAGAATTAAATCATTAATTTACCATATGGTTGAAAAAATGGATGAAAAATACATATAGTGGAAGGAAACAATGCCAACATCCTTAATTAGTCCTAAAACCATCTAACGACGACATACAAATCTTCACCGAATACTTTGGTTTGAGTTACTTATAACTACAAGTGGTTTATCGAGCATTTGATGTTCACAAAATGGTTTAAAGTTGAAAATGCCAACTTATAATATGAAGTTAAATCACTTTTTCAACTTATAATATGAAGTTTTATTTAATCAGTTTGGTATAAATACATTCATTGAATCATTCTGTTGTAATATAGTATTCATATTAGCAAGTATTCTTAAGTATAGGGGTCTTAGTGTAAGTTTGTTATGAGTTAGCCATACTAATAGTAAATTCGAAAGTTGTATAGGGTTGGCTACGTGCCTTGCATGGCAATCTCATTCAACTCCAAACGATTTTTTTTTTTTTTTTTTTTTTTGCTACTTTACTGAGCCGACTGTGAGTACATGTAGGACTTGTTTTCTTCCCCCTCATCCTCTATAAATAGAGATGAGGGGGTGGATTAATGTACCGTTTTCTTTTCCTTCGTTCTCAATAGATAATCGTTTGGGAACAAGATTACGTGTCATGTTTACTTTTCAGTCGAGATTACTTTTGTGTATGTGTTGAGTTCGTCATAAGGTCGTATATTCCGCATTCTAGTTTCCAGGTTTGTTGGTTTATCCAACACATTCAAACCTTTAATCAAACACATGGTGAGCATAACATTACGCTTAAGTCCAACGTCTGAACTTTAGTGGTTTATAATAGTTTATAGAAATGAGACGACTTTATATTTGAGTGGAGCATACACGACTTGATGCCCCAAATAAGACGTCCAAAGACTCTCTTAAGTCTTCACCATTTTTCCTAAGTGGATGTTAATTTTTCTTCCACTTTGTAATATTTTTTGGTCAAAAAGCAATGAATGTGCTCAAATAAAGCACCCATTTGTAACTTTGGGATGTTTGGTTTGATGATAGTAATCACAATTGTATGAGTTTGATAATAGTGGTGGCCCCCTCAAAAATGATAAATTTTTACCAAAGTCCTTTGCCACCTTTGATGTATACCCAATATTTTCACCATACCAATTACCATGAAACAAATAATATACGTAGTATATTATTCCCATACTCGTTCCTTCATTCCCATAGGTTCAAACCAAACGCACCCTCAAAATTAATACAATGAACTGATGAAGCCTCCACGTCATTCCATGCCATTAGAACAACCATTTGCTTGACTTTACTACACAAGGTGGGAGACTTTGAATTTTGAATATTGATTATTCAATAATGTATTAGATATTTTTTATTATTGATTTACGTATTAAAAACATTTAAGATATTAACCCTTGTAACTGGAATTTCATATTGTTATGAATCATACACGTACACAAATATTAATCAATAGTTTCAAGCAATATGATATTCACCTAATTATCATATTCTCTAAGGACAAGGAAGAAATTTTCCCATTCAAACATTTGTTTAATTGATTTTGTGTAGGTCTTGATCGTCGAGTTCTATGGGACCCACACATATGACATGTGTCAGGAATCTCAGTCGTCAAGTGATACTGCCATATAGCGTGTACCTGTGAGAAACTGGCTAAAGAGAGAAAGGTTGCGAGTGCAACTAACATGAATGCGGATGTAACGTACCTCCAAAATTTGGTACATCGGAAGACTTAAACAAGCTTTCGGGGTGCTACGGGATTGGTACACAACACAAGCATAGCGAAACAAGATAGCAATATCTATTACATAAAACATCCCAAGATTTAGTTTAAAAGTTTACACTTATTTAAAAGCATTAAAGATAAGGCCCAAAAGTCACATAAAATAGGTCCACAAAATATTATCAGAGTTTTCGTTGATCCTTCAACCATGCCATCTGCCAAGCCTCCAATAGCAAGCATCCATAAATATCATCTTAATTACCTGAGAAAACATGCTAAAAGAGCCAGCTTACGCTGGTGAGTTCATAGGTTTAATCATAAAATCTACACTACTACAAAAACTGGTTTTTCCCATGAAAATTTTTTCACGGAAAGCAAACTGTGTGAAATTTCACACGGGATACCGACAAATTACACACCAAATTTTTGACCAAATTTCGGTGGGAAATATGTCATAAATTTCCCACGGATTTTTCACTCTTTACACACTAAATTGTTGACCAAGTTTTTGTGTGAAATCCGTTTCAAATTTCCCACATATTTGCGACCATTTTCACACTATTTGTGTTTATTAGACGTCCGTGGGAAACTTGTGGCACATTTCACACATATTATCCACGGCCAAAAGTATGTGGCAAATTTTAGCTCCATTACTCACGGATTTCACACGGTCTTTTTTTATAAACTAACTATTTAACCGGTCTGTGGGAAATATGTGTGTACTTTCCCACATATTACCTACCAATTTAATAAATCCGTGGGAAATACGTGTGTAAATACCCACAGATTTCTCACATAAAATATCGTTTTTATATTTTGTCTACTTACATATTCTCACATTGCTTAATATGTCTTCATATGTATTTGTTAATTAGTATAACTATTTATGTCAGTATCACAAGTGTATGTGTAGGTTTGGGAATAATCTTTTTTTTGTAACAAACCATTATATGTGTGTGCATATCTATACATATATGTTCCGTATGCTTGTTTATAACTTTCATTGTATCTATAGATGTTTTGTATCTAGGTATATCGATGTGTATATGCGTGAACGTGTAACTATATCAACAAAGTAAAAGAAAAGGATTATGTCCGTGGGAAATATGTGTGTACTTTCCCACAGATTACCTACCAATTTAATAAATCCGTGGGAAATACGTGTGTAAATACCCACAGATTTCCCACAAAAAATATCATTTTTATATTTTGTCTACTTACACATTCTCAAATTACTTAATATGTCTTCATATGTGTTTGTAGTTTCATATTATATGTGTTTGTTAATTCATATAACTATTTATGTCAGTATCACAAGTGTATGTGTAGGTTTCGGAATAATCTTTTTGTGTAACAAACCATTATATGTGTGTGCATATCTACACGTATATGTTCCGTATGTTTGTTTATGACCTTCATTGTACCTATAGATGTTTTGTATCTAGGTATATTGTGACAACTGGCAATTTAGGGAGATATTTTAAAAACCCGCATTACTTTAAAGTTTGATGATTTTTAATATTTGAATTTATTCGCATTGAATTTGTAAACTTTGAACCGTGGTTTTGAATTATGTGATCTCTGTGGAATTTAAAATTTGAATTATTATTTTGATATGGAATTTATGTTGAGATTTATTGATTGAGACGTTTCATGGCACTATGTTGACTCCGGCACTAGGAATAACCTAACAAATTTAAATGTTTTTGAAATTACGGTTTGATTTACATATTTATTGAACGTATCGTGGAGTTTTAAAGATTTTGGGAACGAGCTCGGTTTGAGAGTGTCGAGATGTTTTGAAAAGTTTACAGGATTGGTCCTTGCGTTTAATACCTAGTCACCTCCCTTAACTATATTAATATTATTATTGTTTTTATTTAAAAAATAATAATAATAATAATAAAAAGTAAACTACAAATTGGTCCTTGTGGTTGGGCCGGTTCACACACAACACAAACAAACACCCTCACCACTTCATCTCTCCCATCTCTCTCATCCCTCTCATTCAAACCCTATTCGCCACCATTGGCCGGCCGTCACCACCTCACCGCCGCTCGCCACCCTACACGACCACCACCATATTAACCCTCTCATCACCCTCTTTCTTTTGGTATACTACACGCGCGACCCAAACACCTCTAGCCCCTCGTTCACATCACCACCGCCACTTAAACACCACCACTTCCATTAATACTTGTTGGGTTTTCAAAGAAACTTGAGTTTGGAGTCGTTTTGAAGGTAAGTAGCCACGAGTTTCACCTCGTGTGCCTCGATTTGAGTTCAAAACCGTGGATACACGGATTTTCTTGGTTGGGTTTTGTAAAATATTGATGGGAAATGATATTTTGATGATAAAAATCCATTTGGTATCCGGGTTTATGGTTTTCGATTGGTGTTGACTTGATAACCATGAGCTGTGGCTCACGGCTTGGCGTGGTCCGAGCCTTGTGGCTCATTTTGTTTGATGGGTTTTGACCTAGTATTGTTGTGTCGAGAGTATTGGTACCTTGGAGTTGTTTGTGGCTTGATTTGGATCGACTTTGATGCTTGTTGTTGTTGTTTGATGTTGCCGCGACCCAAGGGGTCCGCTTGACAGTTTTGGTAGGGCTCGGGTGAGCCTAAGCCGAGACCAAAAAGGTCTTGGGTTCGAGTCTTTGTGACTCGTGGTCTAGCCGAGACCCAAGTGGGTCTCTCGGCACGGTTTTGGCTTGGTAAACCAACCCGGATTACGTGTATCTTGATGACTTCTTGTTGCGTTCCATGTTGTTGTTATTATTGTTGTTGTGGTACTTTTTATGTTGGCCGAATACATTGGATGGGTCAAGACCTTTGTGGTCTCGACAATGGGATACTTTTAATATTGTGGAGTTGTTGACAAGAAGTGATATTGGGGACCGATTGTGAGACGGTCAAATTGGAACGACGGACATAGGTTAGTCGGGTGGCGTAGTAGGACCCTAGTGTTGTAGTTTGTGATATGGGACTTGTTGACGGAGATGTGGTATTGATTGTTATTCTTGGACTCATGGTTGTGCGAGTCGAAGTCACGTTGACTTTCTAGTCAACGATTGATTTCGGCAAAAAGCCTTAGCACTTGGATTTGGACAATGAGCCGAGAGTGATGACACTGACATGTGACTCATCTTTATAACTCGATATTAATAATAATCAAACTTGATAATAAAACCTCGTAATACTTATATTAATAATATAAACATTTATATAAATATATAAATGTGAAAACGTATATATATTTATACAAGGCGTATATTAAGAATAAAATGATCACGAGTAATATAATAATAACGTAACGATATATATTATACTATGAAAATAGTATAATAAATGTCGGGAACGCTATTATAAACAAATAATTATAAATGACGATATAATTATAATGTTAAATACTATATGAAATGTCTTTTTGGAAAATAAAACGGGAACTCACGAGTTATACGAGATCGAGGACACTTGAGTCCAAGTGGGCCATATTATCATTTATTTAATGACTTTTGTGCTTGTTACGGATGTGTGACGTTAATATATTCTTTTTCTATAACCACGTAACTTATTTGGTCGACAGACTAAATAGGACCTACTTGGTTATATAAAACGGGCATATTAATGGGTATTGTATCCTACGACGTCCATAGGTTGTGGTAGGAGTGCGAGATAATGAGTTACTAAATATCTCGTGAGGTTTACCAAATTGACGAATTTGGTAAGTTTAACGATATATTTAGGGAACTCTATTAACTTAAATACTTACCATATAGTATTTTACGTGCTATGTGACTTAGGTTTTGGGGTGTGATCATGGAATAATATATTAGGTAAAAAAGTTGTGGAAGAGTACCAAGTCGACGGATTTGATAAACTTCGATGATTTATTTAAATAATATATTGGGCTAATATTAGACCCGTAGAGTGTTTTATTATTATTTTTCGTTGTGGTTATCTTGGTTTGAGTTGTGTCGACCCTCCACCCGCATGGATACCAAACGCCAAACTAACACGAGAATAATACGAGAAATGGATTTTTGGAAAGTAAAAAGGAATACGTTCGGGATTGGGAATATTTGATTTTTGAGAAAATGATTCTGAGAAGAGTTTATATTGTTAGGAAGTGCCGAGTCCGTAGTTGCCATCATTTGAGTTGCTATACTTCTTGATTCTGCCAGTTTTTGAGCTAATATCTGGACTTGAGGTGAGTCATAGCCCCACTTTTACTTTTGAACTTTGTTTCCAATACTTGGGGTGAGAAACGTGCAAATTGTTTTATGTGGACTATTATCGCTTTTGTTTGTTTAAAACTTGCTATGCTTAAAGAACTAGGTAAGTTATGGAACGAGGCCTAGTCAAGAACTAGGTAAGTTATGGAACGAGGCCTAGTCAAGAACTAGGTAAGTTATTGATTTGATTGATTTTGGACTATAGTGTGCACCTATAGGGTTGGTTTTGTGGAACGAGGCCTAGTCTAGCTATCAAGCGTTTTGCGTATATGTCCACTTGATTGAATTAAGAATTTAAACCTATGATCTCACCAGCGTAAGCTGACTTTTAGCGCGTTTTCTCAAGAAATTAAGTAATGGCTTTGGATGCTTGGTTTGGAAGGCTTGGCTTTGGCAACTCGGTTAAAGGATCTAATTTCTCAAACTCTGATATGTATTTGTGGACCTACGTTTATTTCTTTTGGGCCTTACTCTGGATAAATTTGGGATGAATGTAAACTTTAAAAACCCTGTATGGTTTTGTTTTACTTATGTTTACTTTATCTCGTTCTTTTATGACTTGTGATGGATACCAATCCACGTAGCACCACGAAAGCTTGTTTAGTCTTCCGCTGTACCAAATTTTGGGGGTGTTACAGATTGGTATCAGAGCCAAGGTTATAGAGAACTAGGTAATGAACACCTAAACTATAACCAATTTTTATAGAAAACGATCCTCGACCAATGCCCGCCAGCCCGCCAAGCCGAAGCATCTTCGATTTTATTGAGGTATTATGAGATAATGATTAGATATGAGATTTTGAGATGATTTGGGAATTTTGTATATGTTGATTATGTGATATGATGGCATTTTGAGGAATTATATGGCTTATTTGTTTTAGAAATGTTTTTAGTAATGCGGTATTAAAATCTTTCTTGGAATTATATGATTGGGATTTTACGATGATTTTGATACGGTATTTTGAGTTCACGATTTAGTTGTTTTGAAACACTTACACCTACCCTACGCCGTTGTCACAGACTATGGCCTCCCATATGTTCGATGTTTCTGAGGATCTTCTATCTGATCCATTCCGTCCAGCACAGATCACCATGACTCCTGATGATCCTTACAGGATTGCCATGCATTCAGCTACTTCATCACCGACAGCAGTTACTTCTGCACCACCTGCTTCGTTTACTTCTCAGGGACCCTCATCTTCTTTGGGGCTTCCTGGTACCTCGAGACAGCTTACACTACATCAGGCTTTGGCTCGTGTGGCTCCACGTTTTGCCCACCGAGCTACGGCACGCATGTTTGTGCGCCCTTCGTCACCACCTTTGCATGTTGATGCTCACGCTCTTCTGTCAGATGTACCACCCACACTATCCCGTCGTCGTTCTAGATCACCTACCCTATCACCACGTGGTTCACCTGTTCGGAGACGACGATTGATGGAGTACCCCTCTGAGGAGGAAGAGGAGTATGAGGGTGAGGAGGAGGCTGATGACCCTCAGGAGGTTGAGCAGAGGGATGATGATCCACAGGTGGGTGAGGAGGATGATCCTCAGGAGGAGAAGATGCCTGATGATGATGGTTCGCCAGCACATTCAGCTCATTCTGCAGAGCCCGATTATCCGATACATCAGTTAGAGCCGGTTTCACCTGATCACCCGTTTTTGTTTGATTCTCCACCTGGCAGTCCTGTGGCGTCGGATGTGCCATATGAGATATCTGCTGAGTCTGCAGATTTGGGTGAGACTGGCAGGATTTGGGCTCAGATTACGTCACAGGGCAAGAGGATCTCGCAGATGGCCAAGCGGATTAATAGGGTGACAGTTGAGTTTATCGGTGAGTTGAGGGTGGATTTGGTTACTGTCGGAGGAGGACTACAGAGATTAGGAGAGGTATGATGGAGATACATGAGCAGATGGAGAGTCTGCAGAGATGGTTCATCACGGCTCGCGAGGCAGACCGCAAGCTGTGGCAGAGGAACACGGAGTTAGAGAAGGAGGTTGCAGACCTCAAGAGGGACAGAGATACATACAGTGTTGAGTTGGGATCGTTGTGGAGGGATTTGGATGGTCTGAGACCTGAGCTGAGGAGTCTACGTCGACATGGTGGCTAGATAGTTTTGGATTATGTTGTTGTGTTGCTTTCTTAACCAAGGAGTGCTTGGTTAGAAAAGCTAGTTATCTTATCCTTGATGTATTTCAGTTGTATGTTCGTCTCGTTTGGAACGATTAGTATCCTTTATGTCTTTGATAGTTGGAACGATGTTTTAATCACTGTTTGTATGGATGATGGTTATTTTGTATGATGTTATGTGGTTTTGGATGTTATGGAAATTGCGTTCCTTTTTGTTTGATTGATGTCTTGTGGTGTACTTTCAGTATTCTACCGATGTCTTGGCTTCATCTATCCAATTCTTGTTGAGCGCATGATAAATACTATCGGAGACTCATGAACCTTGCATTGTGTTTCAGATCAATGGCCCCACGATGAAACCCTATCAGAGCTATCCGAACTGGTCCTGCAGTGACTACCCCTGGTCACCGAGGGCGCCGTCCTACACGAAATGTTGAAACCCCTACTCCCGACAACCTGGACACCGCCAATCGCAACAACAAGAATCAAAATGTTGATGTACATGGAGACAATGATCACATTCCACAGAATGCACTGACTATGGATCAAGCTATGATCAATCAACTTGTGGAACAAAGGGTTGCTGAACTACTAGCCGAGTCGAACCATTCCAACAACTCAGCTGGAACCTTTCCACCTGTTCGTACTAATGGATGCAACTACAAGGAGTTCCGAATCTGTGGACCCATTGAGTTTGGTGGAACTGAAGGAGTGGTCTACTTGGTCAGGTGGATAGAGAAAACCGAGTCAGTGTTCAATGTCGGCAATTGTGCAGAGAATTCAAAGGTAAAGTTTGCTACTTTTACTTTTAAGGACGAGGCATTAACTTGGTGGAACAATTACCGAAATTCGGTTGGGAGTGAAGTGGCCTACGCCATGACTTGGGGGCAGTTCAAGTCCTTGCTGATTCAGACTTACTGCCCAAGGAATGAGGTTAAGAAGTTGGAGATTGAGTTTTGGAATCACAAAGTGAAGGGTACCGATATGGCGACTTACAATCGTCGTTACAAGGAGTTGGCCTTGCTTTGCCCAGATATGGTTAAGACTGAGTCTCAAAAGATTGAGCGGTATACCGATGGATTACCGGTGGCTACAAGGAACGATGTGATTGCTGCTAGGCCTACTAATGTTCATGAGGCTATCACGATCGCTCAACAATTGATGGATTCGTTGGAACTGGAAAGTGCTGAAAAAGAAAATAATGGAAAGAGGAAGAGAGACAATCACTCTAAGGGTAATGATTACCGAAACAAACGACAAGTAGTTGCAAAGGCTTATGCTATTGGGGATGGAGATAAGAGGAATCACAATGGAGATGCACCCAAATGTGGCCGCTGTTACAAGAATCACTATGGACGATGTACTGTGGTATGTAAGAACTACTCAAGGGTTGGGCACATAGCTAAGGATTGTAAAGCTCGACCACTCATTGTGGTCCAAGCTACTCCTGAAACTATGAGTAAGGTGAATGTTACTTGCTTTGGATGTGGAAAGAAGGGACACTATAGGAATGAGTGCAGGGAATCGTGGAACCGAGGAAATCAAGGATCGGGTGGTAATGGGTACAATCATGGAAACCGTGGAGCTGGAGGGAACCGTGGACGTCATGACAATGAGAACCAACGTGTGGAAGCAGGGGCTGCTCATGGGAGAGTGTATGCAATTGGGAACGAGAGAGGAGAAGACCCGAACGTCATTACTGGTACGTTCCTTCTCAATAATCGTTATGCTTCCATACTATTTGATACTGGTGCCGATAGAAGTTTTGTGTCCACTACATTTGCACCCTTACTAGAAAAACCCCCAATTTCCTTAGGAATTGGTTATGATGTAGAGTTAGCCAACGAAACGTAGAAAGGATTAAGACTATTATTCGCGGTTGCACGTTAAATTTCTTGAATCACCCTTTCAACATAGATCTTCTACCCGTCACGTTAGGAAGTTTCGATGTCATCATTTGTATGGATTGGTTGTCGAAGTATCGTGCTCACATACTTTGCAATGAGAAAATCGTGCGTGTGCCTTATGGCAACGAGATTTTAAATATACAAGGAGATCGAAAAGGTTTGAGGAGCCCATCCAGATTAGCGGTCATTTCTTGCACTAAGCTACCGAAGCTAATGGAAAAAGGATGTTGCCTTTTCTTAGCTCAAATCTCTAAGAAATGAGGGAAGGAGAAGAAAGAAAGATGCATGGGAGATGTGTCTATAGTTCATGACTTTCCGGATGTATTTCCCGATGATTTACCGGGAATCCCGCCCACTAGGCAAGTGGAGTTTCAGATTGAGTTGATACCTGGTGCTGCACCTGTGGCACGGGCACCTTATCGACTCGCACCAACTAAACTAGAAGAGTTGTCGAAACAATTGGCGAAGTTAGCAGAAAAGGGGTTTATACGACCAAGTTCTTCACCTTGGGGAGCCCCAGTTTTATTCGTAAAGAAGAAGGATGGATCGTTTCGTATGTGTATTGATTACCGAGAGCTGAACAAATTAACCGTGAAGAATAGATACCCGCTACCGAGGATCGATGACTTGTTCGATCAGCTTCAGGGATCGAGTGTGTATTCGAAGATCGATCTGAGATTGGGGTATCATCAACTTAGAGTTCGCGAGGAAGATATTCCGAAAACGGCTTTCAGGACCCGTTATGGGCATTACGAGTTCCAAGTGATGCCGTTTGGGTTGACTAACGCACCGGCGGTATTCATGGATCTTATGAATCGGGTGTGTAAGCCTTATTTGGACAAGTTTGTAATTGTGTTTATCGATGATATTCTAATCTACTCGAAGAGTGAGAAAGAGCATGAGGAGCATCTATGACTAATCTTAGAATTGCTCAGGCAGGAGAAGCTGTATGCTAAGTTTTCCAAATGTGAGTTTTGGATTCCAACGGTACAATTTTTGGGTCATGTGATCAATAGTCAAGGAGTTCATGTAGATCCCGATAAGATTGAAGCTATTAAAGATTGGGCCGCACCGACGACCCCAACTGAAGTTCGTCAATTTTTGGGTTTAACCGGTTACTATCGAAGATTCATTGAGGGATTTTCGAAAATAGCGAAGCCATTGACCAAATTGACGCAGAAGAATGTTAAGTACGAATGGGGAGATAAGGAAGAAGAAGCGTTTCAATCACTTAAGAAGAAGTTGTGTAGTGCTCCTATCTTAGCATTACCTGAAGGTAGTGAGGACTTTTTGGTTTACTGTGACACTTCTCATAAAGGTTTGGGAGTTGTATTAATGCAAAGAGAGAAAGTGATAGCATACGCTTCGCGACAGCTCAAGAAACATGAGAAGAACTACACTACCCATGATTTGGAGTTAGGTGTTGTGGTTTTTGCCTTAAGGATATGGATGCATTATCTGTATGGAACCAAGTGTGTTGTGTACACTGACCATAAAAGTATACAACACATCTTGAATCAAAAAGAGCTCAACATGAGACAGCGACGTTGGATTGAGCTGCTAAGCGATTATGATTTCGAAATTCACTATCATCCAGGTAAAGCAAACGTCATTGCTGATGCTCTTAGTCGGAAGGAGAGAATACCAACGTTACGAGTTAGGTCATTAGGAATGACTATCGTATCGCCGTTACCATCTCAAATATTAGAAGCTCAAATGGAAGCGTTGAAAGCAGAAAACCGACCTGCTGAAAATATATTTGGGATGGCAGAAAATGAGAAGGGATTTGTTAAGCGTTCTGATGGAATATTATGTTTTAGAGACCGAAGTTGGGTACCATTATATGGAGGAATTCGTGAATCGATTATGCATGAGTCGCATAAGTCAAGGTATTCTATTCATCTTGGGTCCGACAAGATGTACCAGGATTTGAAGAAATTGTATTGGTGGCCAAACATGAAGGCAGATATAGCGTTGTATGTTAGCAAGTACTTGACATGTTCGAAGGTTAAGGCAGAACACCAAAGACTGTCAGGATTATTGACGCAGCCAGAACTCCCGGTTTGGAAATGGGAGCGTATTATGATGGACTTTATCACCAAATTACCGAAGACAGCTAGCGGTTGTGACGCTATCTGGGTAATTGTGGATCGATTGACTAAGTCTGCTCATTTCCTGGCAATTAGTGAAGATGATAGTGTCGACAAACTTGCGAGGTTGTATGTGAAGGAAATTATTTCTCGTCATGGAGTTCCAATATCGATTATTTCTGATCGCGACAGCCGTTTCACGTCAGCTTTGTGGCGATCACTTCAAACCGCTTTTGGGACAAGACTTGATATGAGTACTGCATATCATCCCCAAACCGACGGTCAGAGTGAGAGAACTATACAGACTTTGAAGGATATGCTTCGTGCATGTATAATAGACTTTGGTAAAGGCTGGGAGAAGTATCTACCTCTTGCGGAATTCTCCTATTACAATAGCTACCATACAAGTCTTAAAGCTGCACCATTTGAAGCTTTATATGGGTGCAAATGCCGTTCGCCGATTGGTTGGGCTGAGGTTGGAGATAGCCAACTCACAGGCCCCGAGCTTATCCTGGAGACTACTGAGAAAGTGACTCAAATTCGTGATCGGTTACAAGCAGCTCGAGATAGGCAGAAAAGTTACGCCGATCAGAGACGTAAACCCCTAGAGTTCCAGGTTGGAGACAAAGTGATGCTGAAAGTCTTGCCTTGGAAAGGTGTGATACGTTTCGGGAAACGTGGGAAACTTAACCCCCGCTACATTGGACCATTTCTAATTCTGGAAAGAATTGGGACCGTAGCTTACCGGTTGGAGCTACCACAGGAATTGAGTAAAGTTCATGATGTGTTTCATGTGAGTAATTTGAAGAAGTGCCTTTCTGAGGAAACACCGATGATACCTATGAAGGATATTCGCGTTGATGAGAGTTTGAACTTTGTGGAGGAGCCGATTGAGATTTTGGATCGAGAGATTAAGCGACTCAAGCGCAGTCATATTCCACTCATCAAGGTTTGTTGGAATTCCCGTCATGGACCGGAATTTACGTGGGAACGTGAGGATGAGTTTCGGAAGAGATATCCTAAGCTTCTCATGTCATAGATGGTTTGTTCCGAGAGAAACCCGGGACTGGTTTCTTCTAAGGCTGGGAGGATGTGACAACTGGCAATTTAGGGAGATATTTTAAAAACCCGCATTACTTTAAAGTTTGATGATTTTTAATATTTGAATTTATTCGCGTTGAATTTGTAAACTTTGAACCGTGGTTTTGAATTATGTGGTCTTTGTGGAATTTAAAATTTGAATTATTATTTTGATATGGAATTTATGTTGAGATTTATTGATTGAGATGTTTCATGGCACTACGTTGACTCCGGCACTAGGAATAACCTAACAAATTTAAATGTTTTGAAATTACGGTTTGATTTATATATTTATTGGACGTATCGTGGAGTTTTAGAGATTTTGGGAATGAGCTCGGTTTGAGAGTGTCGAGATGTTTTGAAAAGTTTACGGGATTGGTCCTTTCGTTTAATACCTAGTCACCTCCCTTAACTATATTAATATTATTATTGTTTTTATATAAAAAAATAAATATATAATAATAAAAAGTAAACTACAAATTGGTCCTTGTGGTTGGGTCGGTTCACACACAACACAAACAAACACCCTCACCACTTCATCTCTCCTATCTCTCTCATCCCTCTCACTCAAACCCTAGCCGCCACCATTGGCCGGCCGTCACCACCTCACCGCCGCTCGCCACCCTACACGACCACCACCATATTAACCATCTCATCACCCTCTTTCTTTTGGTATACTAAACGCGCGACCCAAACACCTCTAGCCCCTCGTTCACATCACCACCGCCACTTAAACACTTCCACTAATACTTGTTGGGTTTTCAAAGAAACTTGAGTTTGGAGTCGTTTTGAAGGTAAGTAGCCACGATTTTCAACTCGTGTACCTCGATTCGAGTTCAAAACCGTAGATACACTGATTTTCTAGGTTGGGTTTTGTAAAATATTGATGGGAAATGATATTTTGATGATAAAAATCCGTTTGGTATCCGGGTTTATGGTTTTCGATTGGTATCGACTTGATAACCATGAGCCGTGGCTCACGGCTTGGCGTGGTCCGAGCTTTGTGGCTCATTTTGTTTGATGGGTTTTGACCTAGTATTGTTGTGTCGAGAGTATTGGTACCTTGGAGTTGTTTGTGGCTTGATTTGGATCGACTTTGATGCTTGTTGTTGTTGTTTGATGTTGTCGCGACCCAAGGGGTCCGCTTGACAGTTTTAGTAGGGCTCGGGTGAGCCTAAGCCGAGACCAAAAATGTCTTGGGTTCGAGTCTTTGTGATTTATGGTGTAGCCGAGACCCAAGTGGGTCTGTCGGCACGGGTTTGGCTTGGTAAACCAACCCGAATTACGTGTATCTTGATGACTTCTCGTTGCGTTCCATGTTGTTGTTATTATTGTTGTTGTGGTACTTTTTATGTTGGCCGAATACATTGGATGGGTCGAGACCTTTGTGGTCTCGACAATGGGATACTTTTAATATTGTGGAGTTGTTGACGAGAAGTGATATTGGGGACCGATTGTGAGATGGTCAAATTAGAACGACGGACATAGGTTAGTCGGGTGCCGTGGTCGGACCCTAGTGTTGTAGTTTGTGATATGGGACTTGTTGACGGAGATGCGGTATTGATTGTTATTCTTGGACTCATGGTTGTGCGAGTCGAAGTCACGTTGACTTTCTAGTCAACGATTGATTTCGGCAAAAAACCTTAGCACTTGGATTTGGACAATGAGCCGAGAGTGATGACACTGACATGTGACTCATCTTTATAACTCGATATTAATAATAATCAAACTTGATAATAAAAACTCGTAATACTTATATTAATAATATAAACATTTATATAAATATATAAATGTGAAAACGTATATATATTTATACAAGTGCGTATATTAAGAATAAAATGATCACGAGTAATATAATAATAACGTAACGATATATATTATACCATGAAAATAGTATAATAAATTTTGGGAACGCTATTATAAACAAATAATTATAAATGACGATATAATTATAACGTTAAATACTATATGAAATGTTTTTTTGGAAAATAAAACGGGAACTCACGAGTTATACTAGATCGAGGACACTTGAGTCCAAGTGGGCCATATTATCATTTATTTAATGACTTTTGTGCTTATCACGGATGTGTGACGTTAATATATTCTTTTTCTATAACCACGTAACTTATTTGGTCGACGGATTAAATAGGACCTACTAGGTTATATAAAACGGGCATATTAATGGGTATTGTATCTTACGACGTCCATAGGTTGTGGTAGGAGTGCGAGATAATGAGTTACTAAATATCTCGTGAGGTTTACCAAATTGACGAATTTGGTAAGTTTAACGATATATTTAGGGAACTCTATTAACTTAAATACTTACCATATAGTATTTTACGTGCTATGTGACTTAGGTTTTGGGGTGTAATATTGGAATAATATATTAGGTAAAAAAGTTGTGGAAGAGTACCAAGTCGACGGATTTGATAAACTTCGATGATTTATTTAAATAATATATTGGGCTAATATTAGACCCGTAGAGTGTTTTATTATTCTTTTTCGTTGTGGTTATCTTGGTTTGAGTTGTGTCGACCCTCCACCCGCATGGATACCAAACGCCAAACTAACACGAGAAATGGATTTTTGGAAAGTAAAAAGGAATACGTTCGGGATTGGGAATATTTGATTTTTGAGAAAATGATTCTGAGAAGAGTTTATATTATTAGGTAGTGCCGAGTCCGCAGTTGCCGTCATTTGAGTTGCTATACTTCTTGATTCTGCCAGTTTTTGAGCTAATATCTGGACTTGAGGTGAGTCATAGCCCCACTTTTACTTTTGAACTTTGTTTTCAATACTTGGGGTGAGAAACGTGCAAATTTTTTTATGTGGACTATTATCGCTTTTGTTTGTTTAAAACTTGCTATGCTTAAAGAACTAGGTAAGTTATGGAACGAGGCCTAGTCAAGAACTAGGTAAGTTATGGAACGAGGCCTAGTCAAGAACTAGGTAAGTTATTGATTTGATTGATTTTGGACTACAGTGTGCACCTATAGGGTTGGTTTTATGGAACGAGGCCTAGTCTAGCTAGCAAGCATTTTGCGTATATGTCCACTTGATTGAATTAAGAATTTAAACCTATGATCTCACCAGTGTAAGCTGACTTTTAGCGCGTTTCTCAAGAAATTAAGTAATGGCTTTGGATGCTTGGTATGGAAGGCTTGGCTTTGGCAAATCGGTTAAAGGATCTAATTTCTCAAACTCTGATATGTATTTGTGGACCTACGTTTATTTCTTTTAGGCCTTACTCTGGATAAATTTGGGATGAATGTAAACTTTAAAAACCCCGTATGGTTTTGTTTTACTTATGTTTACTTTATCTCGTTCTTTTATGACTTGTGATGGATACCAATCCACGTAGCACCCCGAAAGCTTGTTTAGTCTTCCGCTGTACCAAATTTTGGGGGTGTTACATATATCGATGTGTATATGCGTGAACGTGTAACTATATAAAAAAAGTAAAAGAAAACGATTATGTCCGTGGGAAATATGTGTGTACTTTCCCACAGATTGCCTACCAATTTAATAAATATGTTTTAAATACGTGTGTAAATTACCCACAGATTTCTCACAGAAAATATCGTTTTTATATTTTGTCTACTTACACATTCTCACATTACTTAATATGTCTTCATATGTGTTTGTAGTTTCGTATTATATGTGTTTGTTAATTCATATAACTATTTATGTCAGTATCACAAGTGTATGTGTAGGTTTAGGAATAATCTTTTTGTGTAACAAACCATTATATGTGTGTGCATATCTACATGTATATGTTCTGCATGTCTGTTTATGACCTTCATTGTACCTATAGATGATTTGTATCTAGGTATATCGATGTGTATATGCGTGAACGTGTAACTATATAAAAAAGTAAAAGAAAACGATTATGTCCATGGGAAATATGTGTGTACTTTCCCACAGATTATCTACCAATTTAATAAATATGTGGGAAATACGTGCGTAAATTACCTACAGATTTCTCACATAAAATATTGTTTTTATATTTTGTCTACTTACACATTCTCACATTACTTAATATGTCTTCATATGTGTTTGTAGCATCATATTATATGTGTTTGTTAATTCATATAACTATTTATGTCAGTATCACAAGTGTATGTGTAGGTTTAGGCATAATCTTTTTGTGTAACAAACCATTATATGTGTGTGCATATCTACATGCATATGTTCTGTATGTCTGTTTATGACCTTCATTGTACCTATAGATGATTTGTATCTAGGTATATCGATGTGTTTATGCGTGAATGTGTAACTATATACAAAAAGTAAAAGAAAACAATTATGTCCGTTGGAAATATGTGTGTACTTTCCCTCAGATTACCTACCAATTTAATAAATCCATGGAAAATACGTGTGTAAATACTCACATATTTCCCACAGAAAATATCATTCTTTATTTTTTATACATTAAAGGAAGATAGATCATCATTCGGATGGGAAAATAAAACACAAAAAGTGGGTATACCCACTGTTCCCATCGACAACAAGAAAAGGAGGAAAATAATTAAGAAACTCATTTGGTCAATTGTTGTGGCTGAGAGGTTTGACGCAAGAATAAGATAACATATAGTATTAGATTCTCATGCATTTGATGTAGGGCTGGCATAACAGGTCACACGAACCTGTTAAGACACGAACCTGTTAAGGTCAAACACGAACACGACCTGTTAGCTTATCGTGTCACTTTTCTCAAACACGAACACGAAACGAAAATAAACAGGTTAACCTGTTAAGACCTGTTAAGAAACCTGTTAACATGCATATTATAAAAATCTTCTAAAACTTTAAAAAAAATCCTAAACAATACAAAAGCTATTACAAATCTTAACAAAAGCTATTAAAAGTCTTCTAATCTTAACTAATGTTAACTATTACAAATCTGCTAACAAATCTGCTATTACAAAATCTAAACTAATGTTACAAATCTTCATAAAACATTAGTAATCCTTGAGCAACTGATTCAACAAAGAAGCCTAACTTGAGCAGCCAATATTGTTTTCGAATCAGATGCAACTCTTGCATCCCACAGTATGAGGCAAGAGTCGTCTCCAACTGTGGGGCAGAACTGCACATCTTCAACTGTATCTGTATGTCCCTGAAAGATTCCACGAGGCCCAAGGGAAGCACTGTCAGCAGTTTTAACAATTGAGTTGAGCTCAATCTGCATTATCAGCATGTCCTGTAAGCACCTGCCAGAAAAGGAAAGAAAATATGGATGTTAGATAGTACAACTACCACACATTTAACGACACGAGCTCAATCTACTAACAAAAAGATTGATAAACCTCTAGTATTTGTTCAACAAATACAAAAATAGCAGACGGACATAAACAGGTTGTATGATATGACAAGCTTTAACATTTTAAATACTCAAAAACAGGTTGTATGATATGACAGATATTTTGACCATTTATTTCTTTTCTTTTTTAGTGTTTAGTGTTCCTTTGACATTCAAAGCTCTTAAAAGAATATGCAAATTTCTATAAAACGGAAGAAAAAAGATTCTCATAAGTGATAAATGTACGCACCAAATCAGCATGAGATTCAGCAGCTCCAAGAACAGCATAACGATTAGGTTGTGATTCGATATCCCAGATGAGAACCTAATTCAATGAACGATAGAAGTTAGTCTAAGAAGTTCAAATTAGAAGTTCAAAATAAACAACTTGTTACCTGTTCCGATAGAGTAGTAAATAAGTTCATAAAGTAACTATACTTACATAAACATTCCAATTACAAAGGGGCTGTTTGGCAAAGCTTATTGTATTTCGTTCTATCAACCTCTTAAAGGTGTTTGTGTAAGCTAATTTTGAAGGGCTTATGGGATTTTTAGCTTTTTTCTGGGAAATATAAACTAATAAACTTAAGCTTAAGCCATTCTCTTGAAGCAGTTTGAGTAACACATAAGCTATTAAGCTTACCGAAACAACCCTAGATCAAACAATGTAAACAAAAAAAAAATCAAATTTCGTATACATCAATCAGAGTATCTAACCTAAAGTCCTCAAATTTCGTACACAGTTTGCCACATACCAACTACTTCATACCAATCAATCCAACAAAATAAACTCACTTTTTATACATTACAACTTAACCACTCTGTTCAATAAAAATACAACAATACCACTAGATCGTCGCATAGTAACAACTTGAAACCAATCAATATAACGAAAATAAACTGAAGTTTCGTACACATTCAGGCTTAGTCAATCGGTACCTACCCTTAGGGTTTCGTAAACTAACCTACGGTTTCAGAACCAGATCATCAGTTCATCACATAACAACTCATAATCAACCAATTCAACATAATAAACTGACATTTCGAGTTTTCAACATAATAAACTCACATTTACATCACGAAAGAAACAACTCACCCAAGGGGATTGTCTTCAAGATCTATTTCTCAATGTCTTCACCGAGCTTAGCAGTCATATCAGATGCAATAAATCCTGGGGCAATGGGATGAATTGACGATGAGATGAGAGGGAAGGGGGAGGCGGTAAGGAAAGGATAAATGTGTTAAGATTAGTTGAGTGTGTATTGATTGTTTTGATGAATTATCCAGATCTGTGTTAGGAATTGGGACTTGGGAGTGTATTAGCAAAAGGAGGGAGGCGGATTTTAGGGTTATGAAGTGTGTTTGGTAAACTGGTAATTTATATACTCTAATCTTAACAGGTCATAACAGGTTAACAGGTCTCTGACCTGTTAAGACACGAATATTAACAGGTCTTAACAGGTCTGACCTGTTAAGACACGAAACCTGTTAAGGTCAAACACGAAACCTGTTAAGAACAGGTCGTGTCGTGTCGTGTTAACAGGTTTCGTGTCAAAATTGCCAGCCCTAATTTGATGTATCGAATATATTTGTAAGTTTACATGTGTTTTGATGGAATGTAATATTTTAGAGTACGATTACATGCTCTTCACAAATGTCTTTTTGGGTAATGGATTTGTTAATTTTGATGATCTATTAATGGTTTTTAATGTTTAAGATATTAGTTTTTTGTATTTGCATAATCTATTATAATACATATACCACGGAATTTAGCCACATGTTTCCCATGGATTAATCACAAAATTCCCACAAAATTTTTTGGGGAAAATTTATTTTTCTGTGGGAAATCTAAGATAAAATCATCAGAAATTCTTGTGTGAAAATCGTTGGAAAACTGTGGCAAAAAAAAACCACGGATATGTGTGAAAAATAGCTATTAGAAACCATGGGAAATTTCGTGAGAAATCTGTGGGAGAAATTGTAGTGTGAAAATCGTTGGAAATTTGTGCCAAAAAAACCACGGATATGTGTGGAAAATGGCTACTAGAAACTGTGGGAAATTTCGTGAGAAACCTGTGGGAAAATTATAGTGTGAAAATCGTTGGAAATCGGTGGCAAAAAAACCACGGATATGTGTGAAAAATGGCTACTAGAAATTGTAGGAAATTCGTGAGAAATCTGTGGGAAATTAAACCCATAGATTATCCACGGTAATATTTGTGGGAAAATAGTCAACTCTCGTGGGAATTCTCATGGGAAAATATTTACCCACGGGGTTTTTACACACGGAACGAATCCGTGTGAAATCTGTGAATAACGGCCGTTTCACACTGATTTTCCCACGAATTTGATAGCGGGTAAAACCAGTTTTTGTAGTAGTGCTAGGAGTGGACCAGATAGAGTTATTTGCTATGTGGGACTAGGGTAGATACATATCATACATTCCATCAACATTCCAATATTGAAGAGAGTGAGATCTCAGTAGGGCCCTAGGCAACTCTAGCCAGGCACCGACGATATAGCAAGGTATATTATGTTGCTACCCTGGGCTAGGCCGGAAGTAGATATCTATTCTTAGATAGGCACCAACGATATAGCAAATGATTGCTACCCTAGTCTAAGTCAACAGCTACCACATATCTAACCTTAGCTAGTCAACATATAATAGCAAAGCGAAAAGTAGTGGCAGGTCTAAGAAAATAGTTTGCATGCTTTCTCCCCCAAGTTTAAATACGACATAGTTAAGACTTAAGAGTAAAAGATAGGCTATGAAACTCACATCGATCAAGCAAAGCACAAATAACCAAATAAAAGTAAGCAGGAAAGTAGCTAACACGTTTTGGCTACGGACTCGGCACAAGCTAATAATATAAAACTTGCCTTAATGTATATTCAAAAGCAATACGTATTCCAATTTATCCCCAAGTATATTCCATTTTGTTTTCCAAAAATAATCTTGTGAAAATTGTTTATTAGTGTTTGGTATCGTCGTGTGTGTGTTTTGGAGACATGGTCTCGACTCGAGTGAACGCACACGAAGAATATACTCAAGATATATCAACCTACATCGATTTCATATAGCCAATAACTAAATGATGCAATATCCTAGTTTAATTCTATATCCACATTATGGTCAAGTGATATGACCTTAAGATCCGATAAGTCTTAGAACGAATGGTCGGTTACTTATCAAATTCGTCAACTTGATAAGTTTAACCATTCTTTCGTTTTACTTATTAATCCAAAATCATATCGTAAGGTGTTGGGAATTTTGGAAGTTCAACACACTATTAGAAAGTCTCTATTACTTGTATTCTAAAGCGGAAATCAAACACAAGTATGAACACATATTACTTAGAATACTTTGATCCTCTATGGATCTTTTAATGATACTAAAACTTGTTTTTCAAAACGTGTCTCGAATACATAACAATGTGATCCTTTTATAAACAAGGAACCCTAAACCGTTTTACAAGAAACATATCTTCTATAAACTCAAAGAGATATGCATTATCACTTCTTAATAAAACTCATGCATATCCTAACTAAATAACAAACTACACGGAATATCTATATCCGCAGAAACAAACTACGTGAAATCTATTCTTCAGCAGAATTACTACTTCGGCAGAAACCAGCTCTTTAGCAGAATCCATCAGCAGTAACCTTCAGCAGAATTCCTAACAATCATCCCCTAATCTTGAATTTGACATGGTTAAGTTCAAGATTCTTGATAGATCATTAAAATTGCAGACCAAGAGGATTGAA
The DNA here is from genome assembly GCA_030686995.1 of Artemisia argyi. Classification (NCBI taxonomy): domain Eukaryota; kingdom Viridiplantae; phylum Streptophyta; class Magnoliopsida; order Asterales; family Asteraceae; genus Artemisia; species Artemisia argyi. Next base: position 22,649,579 of record CM060693.1, on the reverse strand, counting down.
TTCGAACATCAGCAGCAAAGAATCAAAATAACCACATCTCTATGAATGGCAAACATGAAACCTTCAGGTCTTTGCAGCAACAAATGACAAAGTGTACATCAAAACATATTAGTTTCATACTATTCTCATCACATCCAGGTGTGTTAACTCCTGTGAGAGGTGAATCATTGAAAATAATGGATTTGATGTCTCTTTACCAATAGCCATCACTACTGGAGTAGCCAAATGTTTAAGTTCGAAAACTATGGTACACTGATGACCATTCAACTCTTAGCTGTACACTTGTCGGCTAGCCAATTATTGGGAATCCATAAGGAAAAGTCCATGGTCAATTGACAACCATTCAACTCTGAGCTATTAAGCATGGGTGAGTTGAGTACCCAATAGTTTTTAGCAAACTATTACAACTATCAACAGATTTGACTTGTCTTTACCAAAGCTGTACCCTTTGGACTAGCCAACTTTTTGATGGAATAGTCAACATCATGGTAAGTTGATAACCAGAGAAGGTGTGAAAAGAACCAACACCAACACCTGCATACAACATACACTACACAATACAAATCTGTTAGGTTTTTTTTTTTTTTTTTTTTTTTTTTTTTTTTTTTTTTTTTTTTTTTTTTACTAAGAATAATGAAAAGAAACAACTATACAACAAAATACCATCAAGCAGCTCTGGCCACCCTGATCCTTGACTTAAACAAGCGAATCAAAGACTCAGCAAAGAGTTTAGCATTCCCAACTGGATCAGGAGGAATCTCCAACTGATGTAGAAGCATTTTCTCCATAAGAGGCACAGTCAGAGGATAATCCTTATCAATGAACATTATCACCATTATACCAGATGTAGTCTCCAAGACATGAACATAAGGAAGAGGATAAAATTTCCAACTTAATACTTTCCATCTATGATTATTCTTCCAGACTGCATAACCAGAACCAGTGGGAGAAGCAGAATCCATGAGCACATGCAAATCCCCCAAGAGATATAAGCCAGCACCTTCAGGATTATTAATAGCATAATACTTGGTAACCAAGTCATAGAGAGTAAGTAAATCCTGATGATCTGCAAGATGCAAAATTTCTTGTAGAAAGGTGAATGACAGAGATGTTCCATCAAGTCTATGAATAGTATTAGACTGTCCATTACTAGAAAGTTCCCATCTAACCAAAACATCTCGGCCCATCTTCAGGAGATCCTTCTTTAAGAAAAGAAGAATCAGCAGCATCAAGATCTACCACCTCATGCACAGAAGGAGATTGTGAGACCTTCATTCTAGCCATTCTTTTGGCTCTTCTACCAGGAATGTATATAGAGGAATGAGGAGAAGAAGGTTCTTCAGCAGATACATCCTCTGACTCATGTGTTTCCACTGATGTAGGAGCTGGTGGAACATCAGTAGAAACCTCATCAATAGATTTGTCAAGAGAAATAGATTCTGCTTTTGCATCCATCTCCATACTAGCTTGTTTAGCCCTAGCAGCTGCAAGCTCAACCTCTCTAACTTTGATCTCATGAAATCTTGCCATTTCAGACTGTTGATCATCATGTAACCTCTTGGCAGCCGCTTCACCCAATCTATCCTCCTCCAGTTGTCTTCTGGTCCTCTTTCTAGAAGGAATATCTTCTGCTATAACTTTTGCTTTACCTTTGTCAATAACAGATGGAGTTATATCAGCAGTAACACCCATATCAGTAGTTAAAACAGCATCAACAGAATCAACTTCATCCATCTTTAGTTGCTTAGAAGCTGGTTCTGTATCAGTAGAAGGTAGAGTAGAAACAAGCTTAGGAGAAAGAATTCCATCCTTGTGTAATCTAGTCTTGATTCTATTATACTGATTAACTAATTGTTCATCTGATAAATACCAAACTTGTTGCTTAGTCCAAGAATGATTATATAGTGAACTGCTTTGATTCTTCACAAATTCCCTTATTAAATTCCTTTTGTTGTGCTTGGGTAAGAGGTTTATCCCTCTTTGCTTTGGCTATCCTTTCAGCTGCAGCTTTCCTTCTGAGTTTCATGAGCTCAACCATTCTAGGAGCATAATCAACTTCATTGACATTATCCCCAAGAATCTCTTTAGCTAGACCAGGATTAGAAACCACTTGCCTCCCAATTTGCATCCAATCAGCTTCATCAAAATTTGGAACTGCAGCATCCAATTCTCTTTGTCTTGTCATAAGGATATATTTCTCATTAATAACGCCGTCCAATACACTTGTCGGGCTCTTATTGAGCTCGTCAGTCCAATAAGCTCGATAACCGTATTGGTTGATCATATTAATGTTAAATCGATCCGTAACTCAACATGTAACACCCCCAAAATTCGGGTCCAGCGGAAGCATACATGTCATTGGGGTGCTACTACAATGGCATCATAACGTAAGGTACAAAGAATGGTTTTTATTCCATTTGTTGAAAATAAAATGCGTTAACAAATCATTAAGTTTACATTTTATAAAGAATTGCGGAAATAGGCCCAGAAAATAAATAAAGCGGTCCCAAATGCTTCATCAGAGTCGCCTATGACCAATGCCCCTTGCCAAGCGCCTTCAAATAGTGAGCTATCACCTTATACTTGAGAATACATGCTAAAGGTCAGCTTACGCTAGTGAGTCCATAGAGTTTTAGTTTAAAACAGTATAGTTAAACCAAAGGGTTTTTGAGTTCAAATCATCCTTCTCAACAAGTCAAATTTAAGGTAGGCTTACACTGCCTAAGTCACAATTCCGAATCAAATAACCACAATCAACACGTGATCAAACAACTTGAACCACAATCAATCACATAGATGCTACACTCATATAGAGTCACACAAAGTACCCTGTTAAGCTGGCTAAGTCAAACCACACAACAAATTCCCTATAGGTGCACACTATAGTCTAACACATAATCTCATACAATAACCATTCATATTATCGAACCATATCTAGTCCCCACGCAATAACAAGATTTGTTGTGCGTGACTAGGGTTGATATAACTTCCAATATTATCTAACCATATCTAGTCCACACGCAATAACAAGATTTGTTGTGTGCGACTAGGGTTGATATAACTTCCAATATCATCTAACCATATCTAATCCACACGCAATAACAAGATTTGATGTGTGCGACTAGGGTTGATATAACTTCTAATATCATCTAACCATATCTAGTCCACACGCAATAACAAGATTAGCTGTGTGCGACTAGGGTTGATATAACTTCCAATAATCATACATACGTCCTTAGCCAGCTCATGTAACAGTTTCCTAAACCACAATCACAAATCTCATACCACATAGATAAACAAGTAATCACATAATGCATTCAAATAACCGAATCAAATATTCCAACCAAACAGTCAAATCTTGAGTAAACAATTCACGTATCCAAATAAACAAACTTGAGTTTAATTGAAAGCGAGCATGTATTCTCCCCCAAAAATAGTTTAAAAACCAGTAAAAGTGGAGGGGGCTATGAACTCACCTGGGCCACAGCAACGCAATATACACGACTAACACAACTGGTATCTAGCTAATCACAACGGTATCCAGAAGATGGGCACGACGGCACCAAGCAGTACGAGCACGATGGTACACCCTAATACACATACGATTATCTCAAAATATAGCTCGTACAATAATAAAGTCCATAAAATACAATGTGTCATAGTTTTTGTGGATTATTCAAGTTCAGAACTTATAAAAAGTTTAGTGTCAATGTTTTGTTAGAGAGCTTTATGTTTCGTGTGGTGGTAAGAAAGTACAGACTCCAAATATTACTCACGCCAAAGAGGAATAAACATTTACAAAGTCGTGAAAATACTAATAACGCTCAAGCTAACCAAAGAAAACATAGACCATGATGACAATTAGCTATGTAAAATAAAATAAGTAAGTTTCAGTGTTTACCCCATAATCCCAAATAGTTTATATAAAACATATATGTTTCCTTAATAGAAGATAAGTTTAATCAATTATAAAATAGTTTATTAGAAAACAAACGTTAAGGTGTCGAGTGTTTTATTAATTATTGGCCCATAGACATTGTTTTCTTATTGTAGTGCGTTACGAACCTTAATATATTAAATTCTTTCGAGTTTAATATATCTTATCCATCTCGTGTCCAATAGTCCCGCAATGTCAATTGTCCAATAACATTAGTCCAATACATATACATATCTATTATATGTCCAATGTTAAGTCATTATAAGTTTATATTAAAACACGTTCACACGACGCCGTTTCTACACTGGGTTTCCCGCCATTTTTTTGGGCCAGTTTTAGCCTGCATGTTTTTGCCCAATCCTGTGTGTTTCGATCCATTTTCTGTGTCGTACATATTTTCGGAAGCTTCATGCACTTCTCATACCGACTTTCAGATCCAATTATCCATTTTCATTGAAGCTAATTATCCATCTTCTTCCACCCTCCCCTCTATCTCTCTGTGTGTAAAAAAGGAGAAAAAAGATGTTGTGACGGTAGGTTGGTTATGTGGTGGTGCGGTGGCTGAGGATAATACGGGGGTTAGTCCGATTTGTGGAAGAGACTAACTGGAATCTTTCGCTACCACTTAAAAAAAATTCAGAAGGTATTGCTATCTATTGTAAATCAAGTTTAGGGTTCCTTTGTATTTTTGTTTTTATGAATTGGGTGGATGCAGCCAACCACCACACCGGAACCAACACCACAGATATCCCTAGCAACCAGGAAGTGAGCCGAGGTATTTTTTATACTTCTTTTAAGATTTGGCTGAAACCGTGTGTTAATTAATAGGTTTTTGTGGGTTTATGTTTGACGTTGCGGTTTTTGTTTTTTTTTTTTTTTTTTTTTTTTTTTTTTTTTTTTTTTTTGCGTATGAGGGTATTGAAAAGTTAAAGTTTTATTCTAATTTGGTGTTGTATCGGTTGCACTCCAAATGTTTGATGAAATGTCTGGGTGAAAATTGTAATCATAGTTTTGGCTTCTTTTGTTTGATGAAGTCCGGGTGAAAATTGTAACGGATGTTTGTTTAAGCTTATGTTCAGGAATGTATTTTCTAACTATTTTTATAAACAATGTAACCACACATGAGGAAAGTTGGTTGGAGAAGGAAAAGATTGGTGTTTTTTTTGTGGGGTTTGGTTTTTATTTCTGGGTTTGGTTTGTTTTTGTTTAATGCTGTTTTGAGGAACAAGATTGAGGTATGTGAAGAAGATAAAGGTTTGGTCTTGGTTGAGGTATGGTCGAGTTAGGGGATAAAACAAGTTAAGTTTCAATAGCATACCCCAAAATTCACACATTCACTTTTCTGCACGTCTTTGTAGGGATACGCATACTAAATTGGTGTTCGAGTTAGAGGTAGTATTTTGGCCAAGTTGCGAAAGGTAACTACCATTGTTGTTATCTATGTTCTTAGGTGTATGTGAAGATGGGATTGTTTGACAGTTTGATTTGTAGTAACTTTTAGTAATTCAGTTGTCACATGTTTTGATTTTGCTGAGGATGGAGGAATGGGAATGTACCAAATTCTGGAACGGTGTTAAGCCAAATATATTAAAAGAAGGTGAAACTGAATTTGTTAAATAAATTTAATCCATGTTTCATATAAAAAATTAACGTTTATAATTTATTGTGGATGTTTGTTTTTTAGGTAATAGTACACTCCAGGCTAATTGCAATGTTGTTGAAGCTTCTTCAAATGCCGTTGACACTTCAAGCCATTCTCGCCCTGCTACTTCTACATTTGGCAGGCGTAGTCGCATAATTACTCGAGGTAAATATTTTTTTAATATCTAAGACTGTTGTGTATTGTAACCCGGCCCTTTTGGATAAAATGGTGTATAGTTGTATGTGTCTTCAGATAGAGATTACCGCGTCTCAGATACGTGTCTTTAGATGGATAATACCTCTGACTCATTTTTCCAGGTGTCTCCATACCGACCCATCTATCAATGAGTAATATTGATCATATGTTTGCTTTTAGTCTTAGGTGCTACTGCGTTTTTCAGGTTGTGTGACAATTATAATTATGCATAATCCATTCTTCTTCTTCTTCTTCTTTATTTATTTATTTATTTTATTTATTTATTTATTTTTTTTTTATTTTTTTTTATTTATTTATTATTTTTTTTTTGTCTTTTGATTCTTATCTAAGGTAAACTTTGTTTGCAGGGGTTTATGGGGGTGTGAAATTCTTCAAGGGGTTAATCAAGCAAAGTCTTTCCTGGGTGCTTAGGATTCGTATGGTGAGTAATACGGTTTCCAAAATATGGTTACTTGGTTAGGTAATTTTTAATTGAATTACAGATAAGTTACTAGAATACAGCTTACTAATTGAAAAATATTGGCATTCATATGATGCAATTGTAGATGAATCGTGAGAGCAGGTATACCTACTATCGACAAATAGCATACTTTATGTAGCCTTTTAGGTTGTTTTGTTGTCGATGTTTTAAGGTGAATGCCGAATTAACTTTTGCAGGGAATTTGTTGGGTTCGTGCGATGTATGAGGATTCTATCGCCTTTTGAGTTCAGCAGCAAATGGAATCTAGACTGATAGGTGGCTTACAATAGATGGCTAAGAATTGGTATGACTAATTTCTAAACTCTGCCATTAGAATGTATATCGGACTGTGATTTCAGATGGATGAGGTTATGTCAACTCCAGAATAAAATTAAGTTATTAGATTGAATGAATCATCATGAGTCACACGATTAACATATTAAATTAGCAAACATACTATGATTGTAAATGATGTAGTAATGGTTGTTCTAATTAACAGTGGAGAACTGCTAATAAAGCCTTCACTGGCGTGTCAAACGGGTTGTTCTAATTAACAATGTCGAGTAGATAAAATTACCCGATTTTTAGCCTAAAAATGTTGAGAAATGAGTGGATTTTCTAACAGAGTGTTTGGACCTTAAAATAGACGCATTTTGAATGTGCATGTTTTATTTATTTTAAGAAAGATTTGCTTAGTCTTTGCATTATTGGTATAATGAAACCACTGTATTTATTCAAAGAAGACGACGGTCTGTTGGTAGCTAAGAACCGCTACTCTTTAGTTTAGTCAAACTTAGGCTTTATGTACTTTCAAAAGAATATGAGCATTTTCATCATGTCATGTTCTGTATTCTATTTTATCAAACAGGTTGAATATATGACTTGATCCTATATGCAAAATGTAGTAAATAGATTGAAATAACAAGCATCATGTTTAATATAGAAAATTAAAAAGTGATAATGTTAGTTAGGTTTACCAGATAAGATAAAGTGAAGGGATTTTGGAGAATGCATGCGGGATCATAATTTATTACTTTAATTGTTTATTAGGATCATAATTTAGGTTGATTATACATGATTCTGAAAATGCTCATAATGTGTATGAAGTTTAATACGGTATAGGTGAATGTCACCATTTTAGTTTGATACGGGATGTTGGCTTACCTAATATCATCCATTTATATACATTAGGTTCTCACAGTGGAGGATGGTGACGCTGTGGCACAGAATGAAGAAAACAACTTGAGTTTTTTAGTGTAATTGGTAAGAAAACTTGAAGCTATTTTTTTCAGGTGATGATTTCGAACCATTTCCTATTGGATTGGTTGTATGGGGGTATTCTCTTGCATAAACAGGTAAAAAAAAACTTGGCTAATAAGGCAACATGTGAAATGGGTTGAAACTCAGTGAAAATGTGTTTTGGAATAAAGGTTTTACTGCTCAACCCATGTAAAATTACCTATTTTACCCGTTACTCAATACTACTTAATACACACTTTTTACTACATCTACTGAAATCTTTTAGATGCCACAAACAAAGTAAAATTAAAAAATCACACAACTTTTTACAACTTTTAACAAGGACTAACAAACAACATTAAGATAAAAGTGCTAACAACAATACATTTTTAGTACAAACAAATTACGAAACCCAAATTTATCTGCGCTTTTTTTTTTTTTTTTTTTTTTTTTTTTTTTTTTTTTTTTTTTTTTGGGATACCCATTTGTTTTCAGAAGCTTAACATAAAAGAAAAAGAAAGGCTTACAAACTTCTTATCCTCACCATGCAGCAATATCGTATGTAGGTTAGGTGATGAAATAAAAAAATGCACCCACTAATTTTTCTCTCTACATTGTCAATAGTGAGGAACAAAAATTCTCAGCCACAAAATTGCATTAAATATTGTTTATTGTGTTGTTTTATGAATGTTAGTATGTGTCTATGTGATAGTACGGTTTATTGTTGTTAACCAACCTTAATTTCTTTTTTGTGTTAAAACTAGGCAAGTAATGTGGCGTGAAAATTTTCGGCTAAGCTTGACATCGACTAATTATCACAGACGTCCACAGCTTCAGATAATCTTCAATGTGGGTATACACAAATATGATTGGCTGTCCTTGGGTAAGCGACACCTAATTTGAATTTTGCCTAAATGATTTTCATTGTATCCTCAACGTTTTAACCTGTTTTGGCCTGCACCCAACCCAGACTGTATTTCTAACGTCTCAAAATGCTTTCCTGTTTGCAGAAGTACAACGCAACTGGGTCGTCATGAACGATACACCATTGACCTTCCAAGCAAAATTAGTGAGATCCGAGCATGTCAAGATGTCAAGATCACAAACGACCCTGTAAAATCTTTCACGCTCAGGTACTTCACTTCAATCGTTTCATTCTTAGTTCAGTTTTTGCAAGATAGATAGAGTTGGCTTAAGGTGGCAATAGCAACTCATTTATATGAAAATGGGTCAATTTGAGGTGACATCCAACCAACATGACTTACTTAAAAAAGTTATCTATTTAGTTTCAGAATATAGCTTTTCTAATTGTTTGTAATAAGCAGTTGTTTTGCTAAAAAAATGATTATCTGCTTATTTTTTAGTATCGTTTCTGCTGGAAATTAAGAAAATTTTAAACTCTATGTGTTTTGTAAGTATATTTTACCGAGTACCGTATCTTGGTTGGGCAGCCACATCTAAACTGTGGCTACAGCCATAGAGGTTGTTTGACTTCGCTTCCATATTCACAGATCCAAGTATCTGTTATTCGTTGTGATGGGTAGATTCATCTGGAACGTGTTACATTTGTATAAGATATGCGTGTTTGTTGAATGTGGTAGATTTGTGTAGAATATTTGTCTTTGTTAATGGGTCTACGATAATTGTAGCTAGAATATATGTCTTTGAATGTGGTAGAATCGTGAGGAAAAGAAGCCCTTTAGTTTCGGTTGGATTTTGCAACCCATGTATGAAATTAAATATCTAATTTATATAAGAAAAACCCAGGCTAAAGTGAAACTAGGGTGTCGAGATCAAAACGTATGGTTACTATGTTTGAATGTTATTTAGCGTTTTGTACAGTGGATGACTATTGGTTGTGATGCATGTGAGCATGTTTCATTAAAGCCAAGATTGCCCGCGTGTTGCCTCGACAACATGCTAACGTTGCAGCCATGGACCGAAGGTTTTTTTTTTTTTTTTTTTTTTTTTTTTTTTTTTTTTTTTTTTTTTCTAAAAACTGTGTTTTTTAGGACTTAACCTATGAGCCTATGAGTTATAGTTTTTCTGTTATAAATTAGCAGACCCCCTTTTATTGCTTTTGCTGTAAATTTTATATTCATTATTTTATTGCTTTTGCCATCATGGTACATTCTTTTGGTATGAAGAGACTCAAAGAACCTACTCTACAGGTGCAGGTACCCCCAAACAATCATGAAACGATGGCCAACTCAATTGCGTATGCTGAATGCACAATATAATTTACTCTATGTAAGTTCGTTAATTCTATTGCTTTCACACCCAAACAACCTACTTATATTTCGGTTTTTTACTTATTGCTTTATATTTTGTTCTTACAATGGTATCAAAATTCATACTGCTGCTGAAGACTTGGAGTAGGATTTCTATAAAATTATTCAAGAACAACCTTTTTAAGTCTATCCGGGTATGTTTACTTCTAAACGGCTGACTGTATCCCACAAGATTAATGTGTGCAAACAATGTTAAAATTGCATATTTAATGCATCCTTGAAGTTGTAATGGATGATATTCACTTTATGGAACCTGAACTTCAAAGTTAACATAACATGTTACTGATGCAAAAAAGAAATATATAATTTTTTTTTAATGTGGCCAATACATTAGAGAAAAAACTTCATATTACAACGTCCAAAGTACTTTACTTTATTTATGCATAATCATCTCGCCAAAAAAAAAAAAAAGGCCCGCCCGCAACACGTCTGATTAATGCTAGTCTAGCATTCCATAAAGTTTCATGTCAACATTCAATATTCGTTAAGTATTCGCAATGTCTAGTATCCTCAGTAACAAAATCCCATATATAACCGAAACATACCAATCAAAACAAATGAAACCCGTTAGTACCATACTTAACACTTAATAATTACGATTAACTTCGTTAGTCAAGCATTTCAATACGTGAAATATTAATTACAATTTTAATATTTTTATCAAATTATATAATACTCATTAGGCACATTTAAACCAAACACACTTTTATAACAATTCAACCACTCCTCCTTTTCGACCAACAATCAAAATAAGCTTAAAACCCATTAAATGAATTTTGTAACTCAACCAAATACTCTCTACCTGCTTCTTTCGTATTGTGACCAAGATAAACCAAATAAGCTCAACGAGCTTATCACACCCAATAAACTACCGTTTCTAAAATAAGCTAAAGTGAACACCCTTTGGTGTTATCGAGACTGAACCGAGACAAAACAAACACCCAACTTGGTGTTGCTGCTGAACCGTGGGTACAACCAACAAATAAACAATCTCAAACTCATAAACTCGTCATCAACATATAGATCGAAAGCCAAAACTGAACCCGTGACTATTAAATCTCTCGACCCAGAAACGAAACCCACTCGACAACAATAACAATCACGTCAAGTAAATACGCATAACCAAACACCAATTTCTTACCACACGAAACTCAATATCAAACTGTTTTAATCCGTATTTTAGCTCACAAAATAACCAAAACATTATTAATAAGGTTTATTATCCACAAACATAACAACTCGTTATCCATTTTAGATCCATAAAAACCTTAACAACATATTATAATCAGTTAAAACAAAAACAAGTATATAAATGCGGGTTCATGTTTTACCAAATCGAGAACAAAAGACGAGAGAGGCATGAGGCGAAGAGATGTGAGACGGAGGAGATGAAGGTGATGGTGGTGAGGACGACGGCGGCTGCACAAACATAATAAAACTTTAGTGTGGCTCTTTGTCTTTGAACCCGCTATAAACAAATCTTCCCTATCTTCCTCCGATGGTGATAATGTCGTGGTGGAGATGGCCAGATGGTGGCGGATGAGATGTATAGAGAGGAAAAGGGAGGGTGTTGGTGGCTGCCGTGGTGATGTATACAAAAGAAGGAGGATGAAACAAGGATGAATATGGTGGTGGCGGTGCGGTTTCACTCGCGGCGGTGGTGGCTCCACTGGCCGGAATATGACCGGAAAATAAGAGGAAGAGGAGAGGGGAGGCAGTGAATGGGTTTAGAAGAGAAATGACTGACATACCTAAAACTTGTGCCTAAACATATGTGACAATAATTCATTGGTTTTATCAGGCGGACCCACTTCTTCATAATCCAATAAAGTAATGACACATGAGTTAGACACAAAATTAGTCATATCTTTTAGGTCTCCCAATCTTTTTCCGGTTTAAAAACCCTAAAAGTGAATAAGATGAGTTATATAACTCCCCTTTTTATACCAATCATAAAATAAATAAAATGTATAATACAACTTGTAAGGTTTAGGAAAGATGAAGGGCAGCTGCGAAAATACTTCCACAGGGACCAAATATGAAATTTTTGTTTCTTTTGGCTGTTAGAGCATGCCCATCCGTAGCTTGAGTTAAGTTATAACTCAGCGGCACGTCAGCGCCACATCAGCTTTACCACTTTAACTTTAACTCACAAAAAAACACCCACACTCATAACTCAACCTTAACTCACTTTAACTCAACTTTTCATATATTTTCAAATTCAACCCTAAACTAAAACTAATACTTCATTTATTAAAAACAATAACATTCATTTTTAAAATATATTACGAAAAAAACATTACAAAAAAAAAAAAAAAAAAAAAAAAAAAAAAAAAAAAAAAAAACTGCTTTTATAACCACAGGGACTATATTGTAAACACCAAAGTACCACAGGGACCAAACTGAAAATACAATATATGTATCATCTTCTTCACCACACACTGCACACACACAAAAATTGTGAAACACACACAAACTGTAAAACACTTAATCACGAGGGGGGCGAAATGATTTTTTTTTAAAACAAACCATCTTTAACTCAGCGTTAGCACGCTAACGTGGTGCGTTAACGCGCCTCTAATGCAGGAAGCCACATCCGTAACGCGAGTTAACGCAGGCCAAAAATCCCTTTAACGTGAGGATCACGTTATGGCTGCGAATGCTCTTAGTGATTCGGGCTCGTTTGGACTAGCAAACGATGGATCCATGACGCGGGATTAGCACCAATGCGCTTAGAATATTATTTCTGTTAAAAATGACTATAATTATTCCTTGTTTCTCGTAAATGATATCAACTCAAAATAAATGATCGATTCTCCGGATACAACATAACGGGAAATTTGCGGGTTGTCACACAACATTTATTTGGCATATTAAATACTATTTTAAATAGTATTTCTCGTTTTCCGTGCCCTCGAAACATTTAATAACTCGCATTTAATAAACCTTTTTATTTTTATAACATTCTCTTTTTATTTATTAGTTTCCGTTAAATATTAAGTAACTATAATTTGTTAGTTAATATTTATCGTCTAACTTTTATTATTTATTTTCGTTGCTTATTATATATGTATATATATACACAAGTTTACATGTTACAAACATTTATATTATGAGTTATTATTCGTTTCGAGTCACGAGTCCGAGTCATCAACTCTCGGCTCACTAATTAAATCAATATATCATAATGTCCAATATAATATAAAAGTCCATGTCACGGTGTTGTCGGGGTCAAACCGAGACTAGAAAGTCACGGTGACACCGACGTTGCACAAATCACCACAAAATATATAATAGTGTCCAAAATATATCAACTTCATCAAAAACCGTCTCAACTCCGTCACCAATCCAACCAAACTGACCTTTGGATCGCGGCCTCATTAATCACAACCAATGATCCATTTTGCCTAGACCCTAGTGGTGTCGGCTCATCCCCTTCTCGGCTGTCCTAACCACGCAACAAGAACAACAACATAACAACAACAATCAACAACAACAACAAGGCCGAGACCCTAGTGGTCTTGGCTCGTTCTATCTTGGGAGCCCCCAACCATGGCACAACAACAACAACACACTTCAAATAACTTCATCAACACTAAACCTAGTCTACTCCCCGCCTCGGATTTTAGCCGGTATCAACATACCACAAGCATCAACATGAAGCAAGAACAAAAATAATTAAACCACAGGGCCACGGATCGAACCCGTGACCACCAAACCATCAACAAAGGACATGACCGTGGGTTTGAACCCACGGTTCAACTCGAAAAAAAAAAACAAATCCAAACACAAACACGACACAAGGATGATACCACATCAAGTTATAACCATTTTTATTTATTAAAACATTAAACCTCTTATTATTTAACCCAAAATATCGAGTTTAGTGACGAGTTGGTCGTGAGTTGACTCGTTTCCGAGTTAACATGCAAGTACATCGCATTTTCCTACCTTCTCTTCTTTGACCTACATGTGTGAGGTGATGAGGGGTGTTCTTGGTGGCGCATTGTAGTAACGAGGGTAGTGGCGGTGTGGTTATTGGAGTGGCGGTGGTGGTGTTTTAGGAGTCGCCGGCGGCGGCTGTCAAAGAGAAAGAGAGGTGTGACAACTGGTAATTTCCTTGTTGTTATATATCTATATTTATACATACTTTCATTTTATTTCATCAAGTATTCATCGTAGTCTAGGATATAGCACTCGCGGAATGACATAATAACAAGAAAAACGTAAATTTAAGTTAAATTGAGTATCAGGAAATAAAAATATACGTATTTATAACCAAATTTTATGGAAAAACACTTTTAGATTTATTGGGATGACTTTTGGATGCTCGGGAGATAGTTATAATACAATTATTAGGTCTCGATCGCGTTTAGTCAAAAACATAAGAAAATGACACAATAGGTCCGTGAGGGCGCACTAGGGTTTGTCACTGTCCACCCTTACCCTATATATGCATCATAATAAGAGAGCTAGTGTTTGATCCCTTCTCTCCCATTTTCAGCCGCGCCCCACTAAACCTTTTCCGGCCAAATATCCGGCCACCGGAGCTACACCGTCAACCACCACATCTCACCGCCGCCACCATCTTGTACATCTCATCATCCCCATCATTTTAAGACACACCACGCGCCACACAACCACTCCTATCACCACCTTTACGCCACCATAGCCACGCATCCCCCACCAAAATCATCTCTCTCTCTCATTTTCATTGATACCTAAGACCAAGAAGTAGGAAACCCACCACCACTTTGTCGTTTACGCGACGGTGGCAATGTCAATTATAAGGAAACGTGTCAACAGGAGTTGTATTATATTAATAACTGCTTAAATGGTTCAGCGGATTAAACATCACTAAACTTATATTCAGATGTTTACACGTTCCTAAATCAAATCTGTATATTTAAATCAAATCTCCAAAACAAATTCATAAAGACAAATAAGTGGAGTTCGACATACTCGGCCCGTTTTGACTTATATACAAAAATTATACCAATATATATACATAAATTTCAATAAGATGTATAAGTGTCATACAAAAAATAGGACAAGCACATACATTAGCTTTTGCAGAATTGCACGGGAAAAATGTTGTGAATAAGCTGGGTTCATTTTGACATAAGTCACACTAATGGGGTTTTGATATAATTACTATAAAATTTAGTGAATATTCAGGTCTCTTTATTTGAAAGATGATAATTATATCACTAAAGTTGTTAAAATTAGAGTATGAATTAGGAAATTAAAGAGAACATTACATTGTGTATAGAGTTGCGTTATTCAACCTGTTTGACTATTTTCATTCACAATAATACAACTATACCTTTCGATGTCCACCAACAAAAGCCTACTCAACAAAGACAGTAACCGACGACAAAATCGATGTCAAAATGTTGATAACAACTATCACGTCACAACATTTTCCTTCCAGTTTACCTCAAATCGTAAAAACAAATAATAGCTTTGAGTTTTCAAACTCACAAACAAAATGAAGATATATATGAAGTATCATTCCCCTCGTATATCTTGAGAATTTCATAAAACAATACAATCAGGAACAATCTATGCAAGGTTGATAATGGGACCTGAAGTTTCAAACCTAATGCATTTAAATTCATAATAGGCATAGATACCGTAACGAACCTTACATCTACGTATCATATTCATGTAAAAAGAAACATGGGATGGAGAGTAATCTTTTGCCTTATAATGCTCAAAGCCAGGTACCTGAGAATGGATCCTATTAAATTTTTGTCCCAGGTGTTGAAGTAAAATCTTGTTTCTACTCCTAACAAGCAAAATGAATCCTCCGGACTATGAGAACTCCTCTGGATTCCAGGTGATCTTTGGTGAGCATCTGTCCTTTTGGATACCTGCAAGATAGACACGTCCGTTAGTCTCGCCCTGGGAATGTCTCCTAGGACCAACCTCCGGCGTGAGAGTAAGTATATATCTTAGAGAGAGAAAGTATAAGTAAGAGACTAGAGAGTGTGAGAATTAATTAACCTTGAATGAAGATTTCTCCTCTATTTATAGGCTGCTCACATGGAGTGCCAGACTGATTTGTACTTAATCCTTTATTGTTTGCTTGTTTATGCTCCATTATCATGTACTTGGTGTACTTATTTGTACTTTGGTTTGCGTAGTTATCGAATATACGAACGGTCAAGCCATCTGGAGGGTTTAGGTCATTCGGGTATTTGAGATCCGAGAGATATCGATATGTTCCTTTCGGATGTTGGTCCGCTCTGCTCGGATATGTTCTGTTCGACGTAGGCCCGGAGGATATATGTTCCGTTCGGCGTATATCCGGAGGTCACATACGCCAACATGTCCCTCCCAGTATCATTGTATTGGTTATGTCAATGGTGTGATACTCAAAGTCTTTGTTTTTTGTAGTTTTCCGGAGGGTATATCATGATTTTTTTGTGTTAAAGTCGTATGCAAAGTGCTAAATGTAATTAAGGAGAGCCGCCTTTTTTACCGTTCCCCCTAAGATCTGGACACGTATGCACGCATCTTGATCGTGTGAACCAGGTGGTGCCACGTATGCCCTGTGGTAGACGCGACGTTTCGCGCCCTTTCCTTTTTCGCCTATAAATAGCACATTTGACCTCATTTTTACCACTGTAATTTCTCTCTCTAGCCTTACGCAGATTTTCTGACATCTTTTTCGTCCGTATTCCGAACGGTTTTTCAGTGCGCTAGTTTGCATATATCGTCTTCGAGGTACGTTTTCATCCGTGGTGTATATCTTTAGTATTTTTGTTGTTTGGCTATACCTTTCTTCCTCTCGGATTTGTTATGCCGGAATCTACTGCTTCGGTTGATTATGAAGATGTTTCAATGCCGGAAGATTCTCATGTTAAGAAAGACATTCTTAAGAGGAAATCTGTGATGGATGAGATGGATGTGCATGCCTTGGTTGTGGCTTTTGGAATACCAACAGATTTACACCCGCGGGTTCCTCCGAAGGGTATGACGATGTATCAACTTCCTGACGACTCTATTGGTTTGTATGCGGAGTATTTCTTTGAGGGTGGTCTCACCGTTCCTTTCTCTACTTTCCTCTTAGATGTTATTAGATATTTCAAATTTCACATCTCTTAGTTAGTTCCGCTTGGTATGCACCGCGTTACTCTTTTCGAAGTTTATTGCCGGAGCATGCACATTCCTCCTACCACTCCTTTGTTCCGTGTTTTTTATAAACTTAGTAAACAGGGCTGTTGGTTTTCCTTTGTGTTAATACAAATATCGCCTAAAAACGTTATTTATATTTTACGATCTTTGCTAAGTTTTGTTAATGACAAAGTACAAACTTTAGATTGTAGTAAAACATCATTTTAGTTTAAGTCTTGTATAACTAATCTCTACATTTCTTTTTAAACTAAACATTGGTTTTATTTCTTAAATTAGAAATAGTCACATCACATTTATGGCAAGTTTTGTCATTATGTATTTATGGCAAGTTATGTGTTTGACTTGCTTTCATGTTGCTTGCAAGTATTGTGTTTGACTTACTTTAAGTGATGTGACATTGTTTGGTTGCTAGAAGTTATGAGACAAGACATTGTTTGGTTTGGGAAGTTATTGCAAAAACCTACTGCAGACCCGGCGGTACCCTGGGGGTATACGGGCGGAACCCATCTGAGGGTTCCGCCTGATCCGCCAGACATGCAGTATACTTTGCTATAAATACCAAACCATTTGTTAGTTTTGTGTAACCCTTTAGGATATCTTTTCACATATTCTCTCAACTAACTCAGTAACCCTTGACTTGTGTGATTCTCTTATGTAGCAAGGAACTCCACAAGATCATTCAAGAAGTTACAAGCTTCAACTCTAAAGTTGCAAGTCTTGGTAGCTTGGTCATGTATAAGCTTGGATAGTTTATACTTCAATTGTGTCATGTATATTCAGTAGTAATAGGTTAGTATTTTAGGCCTTAAAATACATAGAGTGTTGGGAGTTGTTGTACCCTAGTAAAAGAACTAACGGGAGTGGTTGTACCCTTGGTAAAGAACTCGACATCTAGCTTTGTGTCGGTAAAAGTGTAAGCGACGAATGGGAGTGGTTGTACCCTTGTAAAAGAACTCGACATCTAGCTTTGTGTCGGTAAAAGTATAAGCGACGTGTAAGGTTTTCTCCGCCGGTGAAAGGAGCTTGTTGATTAGTGTTTATAACTCTCGAGTTGGAAACTCGGGGCGTGGATGTAGGGCAAGGAAAAAGAGTCCTTGTAGCCGAACCACGATAAACGATCGTGTTGTGGTTTGATTGTTTCTTTCTCTATCTTTGCTTATTATATGTTGTTGTTTAGTTAGAATTGTTGATCACATATAAAGCTTTTCAAAGAACCAAAACAAGTAAAGTTGTTAATATATATTCAAACATATGTAAAGCTTTTCAAAGAACTAAACAAGCAAAGGTAGGATCATTACAAGTAAAGCTTTTCAAAGAATGAAACAAGTTAAGTTAGAATTGTTATTTATATGAAAAGCCTTTTCAAAGAATCAAACATATTAAGTCATGTTTATATCTTTAATCAAACGTCTAGTTCTCAAAGGTTATTTAAGCTAAAAAGGTTTTAAAAAGAGGTAAACTATTCAACCCCCCTTCTAGTTTTCCACAATTGGCATCAAGAGCTACGTTACTCAAGATCTTTAAAATAGAATGTATTTTAAAACTTGGATCGATCCATGGATTTTGAAAATCTCAATGAAGGGCAACCTATTAAAAACCAACCGCTATTTGAAAAAGAAAACTTACTTGAATGGAAAAGTAATTTTGAAAATTATGTGAAATTAATTGATCAAGATATTTGGCATATTATTTCTTTTGGTAATTTCAAACCAAAGAAAACAAGTTTTTGAAAACCAAGATAACTATCTTAAACTTGATAAAAATACTAAAGCTAAAACAATGCTTTACAAAGCTTTAGTACCAAATATGAAAGAATGTATTTTTGTCAAAAGGCTAATGATGTTTGAAAAATATGGTAAACTTTCATCAAGGAATATGCCAAGTCAAAGGTGATCAATTTGATCTTACATATGAATTAGAAGCTTTAGAAAAACTAATTGATAGACACTTAGTAAAAGTTAATACATGTGCTACTAGTTTAAATGTTTTAAATAAAGGTACAAGTGAAGATGAGTACGTGTGTTTTGATGAACCTGCTTACGTATCTTGGAATGTAATGGATGTTGACGAAGACAATGTTCCGGTAGTTTATTGTCTACTTATTGATACAACAAGCAAGGTGTAAGTTAAGGTGATTACTCGTGTCAAGCTCGTAGTAGTCTTGCTTGCGATTCATGGAATAACTCGGATAAAGATGTAGTCAATCATCCGGTTTTTGACTCTTTACTAGATAAAACATCAAGCAAGGTACACTTTGAAACCAAGCTCTTTTACTTTGATTAATTTATCCTAGAGTTTTCTAAACTAGAAAATGAGTCTAAACATTTGTGCAACATGGACCTAAAAGCTATCTTCAAGAATGAGTCTTCAAAATCTCTTAAGAATATCTTTGAAAAGGAAATCTTATTAGAAGATAAAATGTCTAGAATTAAGAGTAATGTTGAAATTAATCTAGAATGTAAATTATGTCTAGATTACAAACATGAGATTAAAATGCAAAATGAGAAAGGAAAAATTATTTGTTAAATTTGATGGAAGCTCAAAATCTCTTGAAAGATTGTTGAGGAGTCAAAGGTTGTTTAAAGATAAAACCGGATTAGGATTTAACTCAAAAGCACCATTAACTAATAAAACAAAGCAAGTAAAATTTGTCTAACCTAGAAGAGAGATTTAGAGATAATTCTATCTCTAATAGAGACTCATGATAAAAGAATTAAGATTATCATACTCTATGCTTTTATATGATTGTCTAACCTTCTTGGATACGTGAGTTATTGAGTTTCAAAGCATGTCGTCAAACCAAGTCTTTACGCTTAATGCTTATTCGCTTGATAGCATCTCTATGCAATTTAAAAGGTACGCATTACTTAAACTTGACTTTGGTTATATCTTGTCTCTAGCATTGTGTGTTCAAATATGTGTTATTTGTAATACTCTAGAGTGTCTACCTGCTATTTGTAAATAACTAAGATTAGATTCTATGCAACAAGGAATTTAGTCTTTAGTACTAGTAGGAGATATAAGGTGTTTTGGTTCTTTAACCATCAAGAGATAAACACGAAAAACTCTTGAGTATGTCTCACTCAACTTTTGCTTACAAGTGAGCTAACTAAGAATTTCCTATGTGTTAAAATGTCTAACACTTTTGTGATGCTTGCAAAACAAACCTGTGTTAAACAATTTTCTCAAACACCATACTTTGAGTCTTTAACTGTGTTTTTCTTCAATCACTCCTTTATGATAATCTCACATAAAACACACAAGGTGAAATAAATCACATTGCATATATTAGGATGTGTGAAAGAGAATGAGTTTTCAACATCTAGGATTTACACATCAAATGTGACACATAGTCTCATGATGTTGTACCTCTTGGACTTTTTCAAAATAAATAAAGTTCATAGTGTCTTAAGTAAGAAAACCCAAAGAGTCGAGGAGTCGTTGAATATGACATTTAACGAGTGATCTCCTCCTTCTGTGATATCATCTTTGGTAGATGATAACTTAGTCAAAAGTCCAATGATGGCAAGACAAGTATGTTGTGTAAAACATTAAGAATAAAAGTATAAAATAACATCTCCTCACCATGAGACAAACATTGAATCAAGCAAAATTGACATAAGTTATAAAACTTGATTTATAGGTCATAGTTGTGTCTAAACAAATTCAACAAAAACAATTTTTGGAATTTAGAATAAAACAACTAGTGAAACGAAATTGATATTTCAAAGTAATCAAGTGAGTATAGTGTCAATATTTGAAAGACCTTTTGATAATAAAAGCAAGCCACAAAAGCAAGGGATTTTAACTTAAAGACATTCCTAGTTGCTCTCTTGTTCTCAATGGTTAAGTTATTGATGACTTATCAAGAATGAGATTAGTAAATCCGTAGGTAAAACTAAACGTAGAGAAATGTTTGGAAGACTACTTGTTTTCATAACAATTAGATTCAACATTATGTTTAGCTTTTGTCTATGTGCTCGTGTTAAAGAAGATCCTAAAACAACTCTTTAGTTGAGCCTATTTGGATACATCATAAGGTACTACACAACTAGGATTATGGTCTCCCAAAAGAACGGGAATAGAAACCATAGTGTATGCCAAATGGAATTATGTTGGTAATAAGTTGATAAGAAAAGCACAAGTGGTACTTGCACTTTTATACTTACTTGCCCAATGATTCTCCAAAACGCGTAAAATTCTCAAATTAGTATCGGATGG
This sequence comes from Artemisia argyi, assembly GCA_030686995.1. Classification (NCBI taxonomy): domain Eukaryota; kingdom Viridiplantae; phylum Streptophyta; class Magnoliopsida; order Asterales; family Asteraceae; genus Artemisia; species Artemisia argyi. Next base: position 22,628,430 of record CM060693.1, on the reverse strand, counting down.
AGAAGCACATCAACAAGCTCCACTTGAACAAGCAAACTCGCATCAACAACGGAATTCATCTTATCAACATTGTTATACCTTCAACAAAGGAAGCATCGACTTCAGCGACAATTCAATCCATTATGTTCTTAATTGACATATTGTGATCCATCATCATCGTCTTGGTAAAAATGTTCATTGAGGAACATCTTAACTAAGAAAGTCTTATACGTTAACCATTCTATCAACGTTTTCACAAAACCTCTTGAATGAGTAGCATTCATCATCCCTAGGCTTAGTCAAGGACTCATAAGACCTAAAACCTTAGTTTTGAACATTAGGATAAAACCACAAAAATCAAGACAATTTCTTTTGAGTTTTCCATGCAGATCCCGCGGCACCCTCAGACCATACGGGCGGAACCCATTTTTTGGTTCCGCCTGGTCCGCCAAAGCCACAGAATGTTTTATTTAAGTTCAAAACCAAACACCTCTTTACTCACAACTCCAACTTATCATCAGTCCATAAGATTCACAAAATGAGCAAAACTTCAATCATCTTCCTCATAACCTTTCATCACCCAAACCTCAAACAAGCAATGTGAAATGAGAAACCAAGTTATCCTTTGTCCTAACAATATCGAGTCATCCACCATTTCCATGTCCTCAAAGAAACCAAGAGTCAATATCATCTTCACCAATAACTCCACCTAGTCATCTTCACAAGAAGATTCCACAATGTAACCAAACAAGTGTGTCATCCCCACTATAACCTAACCTATTAAGATTAAACCACCTTTCATGATACATAAACCTATGTTCACCCTTGTGTCGCTCTTTGTAACAAAGGGCAATTGTCATATCAATACACTCATTAACATATTTGTCTATGTCATCAAAAGTCAAGTGAATTTCATTATGAAATGCGTCTTTTCCACTTTCTAGCAAGTGAAGAACACAAAGAAGATATCCATGCTTCAAGTGTTGTCAAGCAATCACCACCTCATGTTCACATATCCACTCTCAGTCGTCAACCATACTTTACCACCGTTCACCACATTGTTAAAACAAATGAAAAACGTCATTGAAACATCACTTGCATTATAAAACGGTTTTGAGCATCAAAATGAGTCAAGATAATCGCACCTCCACATTGTTTTCTTGTAGGCACACACTAGAACATACACATTTCAATAGTCGTTCACTTAGACCACAAGGACATCATTAAGTACCTACCCTAAAACCACAAAACCAAAGGTCTTACTCAAAATCAAATCGATGTTTTCAAAGCCTTAGAAAAACCATACGTCCATGAGGGTAGAACCATTGATCCATCCTTCTTAGAAGGTACAAACCTCTACACGGAATTTTCCACAATCAACTTTGAGTGTCTCTTAGAGAATAAATGAGCCTACGTGTCCTAGGTCTATTTTAGAATTCTATACATCCGTCACTCTCTCCACGGATGAGTATGGTCGCATGTCTATTAACTTCATTGCTAGTAGTCATCAAGACTCCTTCTCTCTCGAAGAATTTGCTCAAACCCTAGGTGTTCCAAACCGTGGTATTTACATCTACTCCAACAAGCATTCCCTCTCAACTCTTGACACACTCATTGACCGAGTCCATCCATATGATACTCCTCTTGTGTCCAAGGATGAACTTCGTGACCACCTCTTCATTGGGACCACCAACACTAGGAGAACCAGAACCGGAAATGAGGTCATCAAGGACCCATATGAAATGGAACTCAATAAACTCAAGCCCCAAATTCAAGAAATGGGAAAAACTCCTTAGAGCCAATGTCATTAGCACCATAGGAAACCGTGATCACATCAATGTTTGTCTTTGCTACATGCTCTACTCCTTCTTCATTAGGCAACCCTTCAACCTTGCCTACTTCATGACCAAGAGAATGCCCGACATTCCCGTGCAAGGCACAACAGCTAAGCCGTATGGAATACTCTTGACCCGTCTCTTTGGGTTCATCTCTCCGATTCCATCAAATCCTAGAGGTCTTCACCTAGACTACTTTATCATTCCACACACCTTTGTCCCACTAAGTGATAGGAGAGTCTACAAAGCCCAAGGATAACATTTTTCAACTCTAGGCTTTGCCCAACTCTAGGCTCCCACCTCTAGAATACATTTTCCAACTTTCGGATATTCCAAATGAGTCAGCGGAGTTCAAGCAAACAAAGGGGATGTTCAAAAACATCGAGAGATTTCTTGAATTGCTCAAGGAGAAGATTGACCGTCTATGAGAGCGGGTGTGTAGGAGTGTTTGGCACTAGGTACTATTTGAACGATTTGGTCATTTAAACATTACATGTTATGTATTTGTGAGTTAGTAGGATATTTGGTACTATTTGGAACCTGTAGGAACTAACAATGACGCAGGAAGACAACATTTGGCATGTTGTCAAATTTTCAAGTTTATGATAATTTCACTAAGTATAGTGAAATTCGCTAGCCCCCGGTCAATGTCCTAAGAGATGAATGTCTATATGCCTAATTTTTGCGGTTCCTAATCAGTCATATAATAAATTTTCATTTCCAAGACTTTTTGAAAATTTAGAAAATCGTCTCGCGGGTAAAAATCTCGTGCTGTCTACTTTTACAGCTCTGGCGGATCAGGCGGATCCCAAAATTGGGTTCCGCCAGTGTATTTTCTGGGAATTCCAGAAATGGCCCAACGGACCAGGCGGTACCCTAAAATGGGTTCCGCCTGTGTATTCTGAGGGTGCCGCCAGTTACCTGCAGAAAATTTTTGTCATTTTTCCTAAGTTCATAACTTGTAAAGTGTCAAACCATTATCCTAAGTGAGAAACATCTTTCATTAACATCAATAACCATATTAGAAAAAACCTCACTCACTAAAACAGTTTGGAAGACACTTCCTGCCAAAATTCAAATTCAAAACATAACTAACCCAAGGAACCCTTTTAAAGGATCCTTCAAACCATTGAAACATTTTCAACCAAATCACATCCCATGATCACAAAGCATTGAGTGCATATGTTGATCTTTCACTCCATCCTATTCCATTGAATTAACATCAAATGATGTGACATGGTCATGAAAATCATTTGAAACCTCATTCTTTGAATGGTAGAACATCAAATCCAAACACCCATTTCAACACCTTTTCAACCTTGTAAATTTGAAAGTTTTGCAACAATTCAAATCACACCATAACCATCAAAATCCTTCTCAAAAACCACTAGGATTAGTGTCAAACCTTGTTGCTTCAACAAAACCGTCAAGTCAAGCTCATCATCTTCAAGTGATGCTTCGCTTAACATTTCTTCACCTATCCAAAATTTCCTTAACCTCACTACCTAAAAACCATCCTCAACACATTTCAATACCAATGTGATCACTATTCAAGATTTGCTTAATCTTGCTACTTCAACACTTACACCAATGGAACTTTTCCATACACCACCAACATCACCACATCCACTATTGGAAACTTTTGAAAACCTATCACCTAAACCATCAAGCCCTCCATCATTGTCACCTTTTAACACCATTGCCGAAATGGAAACCCAACAACAACCAACATTTAAACCAAATGAGTCATTGGATGATGCACCTCATCCACCGTCATTGCTTGAGAGTTTGGCCTACCGTTATGCTAAATCCTCAATTTTTCCAAATGATCAAGGTCATACACACCTACAATCATTTGTGTTTCAACCCATTCACAAAAACCTTCATGGTAACCATTTACAAATAACCAATCCTACACCATTTTGTTCAAACAACAACCACCACAACAACAATAACTACCACCACCACAAGAACCTTCCCAACACTTTGAATCTCTATTTTCTTCGTATAAGAAAATAAAAGCATCTCAATGATCTTCCACCAAGACCAACAAGAATATCACCATCCAAAACCATTGATGTCTCACCTTTTCTACAAAGAGACCCATAATCCCCTAAACAATGCAATGAGGTTTATCCTAAACCACATTGTGGAACATCTCAAGTTTAGAGTCTCCAAAATGAAACAAAACCGTTTCTTTTGGAAAATGTTTCCCATTTAAACCAACAAAACAAAACCCGTGTCACCCTCTCAACCTTCAAAATAAAGCCCGCTACAACCCTCAACACACATTTTCATCCTTAAACAACCTTAGCCTTGTTTTTGGAAAATGTTTCTCATTAAGGAAAATGATGATTTCCCTGTAGCTTTTTATGCTCTTAGTTTATTTTTAGTTTTTTTTAGGGAAGGATGTTGTCATCCAAATTTCTTGTCTTTTTAAGAGTCCAACTTTTACATGAAATGAATTTCATTCTACTACAAGGTTTGCATTGTTTGTTGACCATTTAGGTATAATAAGGGAACTATACCTTGCTATGGTAGCATACATATATCTTGTGTTTTAGGAACTAACCCTTCTTTTTGTAGGATCATTATCCATGTTTTCCTTCCTTGATACTCCATTTAGGGGAGTAACATTCAAGGGGGAGCATGAGTGTTGCATTATTCCACTTCACAACTCTTAGTTCTGTTCTAGACATGAAATGCTTTCATGACTTATCTTGTGCGACAACTAACCTTTTTCTTGTAGGTTCAAAATCCATGTCTCCTCTCTTGGCACTCCATTTAGGGGGAGTATCGTCCAAGGGGGAGCAAGTGCTTACTTCCGCTTCGCTACTCTTCTTTTTGTTTCGACAAAAAGGGGGAGAATTTATATAAACTTGTGCTTACTTGTGCTTATCACCTCATCTTTGCAAAAACAAGTTTTTATACTAACTTTATAAGGCTTAACACTAAAACTAGTGACTTACTTATAAATAAAGTTTATGTTTTGTCATCAACAAAAAGGGGGAGATTGTTAATACAAATATCGCCTAAAAACATTATTTATATTTTACGATCTTTGCTAAGTTTTGTTAATGACAAAGTACAAACTTTAGATTGTAGTAAAACATCATTTTAGTTTAAGTCTTGTATAACTAATCTCTACATTTCTTTTTAAACTAAACATTGGTTTTATTTCTTAAATTAGAAATAGTCACATCACATTTATGGCAAGTTTTGTCATTATGTATTTATGGCAAGTTATGTGTTTGACTTGCTTTCATGTTGCTTGCAAGTATTGTGTTTGACTTACTTTAAGTGATGTGACATTGTTTGGTTGCTAGAAGTTATGAGACAAGACATTGTTTGGTTTGGGAAGTTATTGCAAAAACCTACTGCAGACCCGGCGGTACCCTGGGGGTACACGGGCGGAACCCATCTGAGGGTTCCGCCTGATCCGCCAGACATGCAGTATACTTTGCTATAAATACCAAACCATTTGTTAGTTTTGTGTAACCCTTTAGGATATCTTTTCACATATTCTCTCAACTAACTCAGTAACCCTTGACTTGTGTGATTCTCTTATGTAGCAAGGAACTCCACAAGATCATTCAAGAAGTTACAAGCTTCAACTCTAAAGTTGCAAGTCTTGGTAGCTTGGTCATGTATAAGCTTGGATAGTTTATACTTCAATTGTGTCATGTATATTCAGTAGTAATAGGTTAGTATTTTAGGCCTTAAAATACATAGAGTGTTGGGAGTTGTTGTACCCTAGTAAAAGAACTAACGGGAGTGGTTGTACCCTTGGTAAAGAACTCGACATCTAGCTTTGTGTCGGTAAAAGTGTAAGCGACGAATGGGAGTGGTTGTACCCTTGTAAAAGAACTCGACATCTAGCTTTGTGTCGGTAAAAGTATAAGCGACGTGTAAGGTTTTCTCCGCCGGTGAAAGGAGCTTGTTGATTAGTGTTTATAACTCTCGAGTTGGAAACTCGGGGCGTGGATGTAGGGCAAGGAAAAAGAGTCCTTGTAGCCGAACCACGATAAACGATCGTGTTGTGGTTTGATTGTTTCTTTCTCTATCTTTGCTTATTATATGTTGTTGTTTAGTTAGAATTGTTGATCACATATAAAGCTTTTCAAAGAACCAAAACAAGTAAAGTTGTTAATATATATTCAAACATATGTAAAGCTTTTCAAAGAACTAAACAAGCAAAGGTAGGATCATTACAAGTAAAGCTTTTCAAAGAATGAAACAAGTTAAGTTAGAATTGTTATTTATATGAAAAGCCTTTTCAAAGAATCAAACATATTAAGTCATGTTTATATCTTTAATCAAACGTCTAGTTCTCAAAGGTTATTTAAGCTAAAAAGGTTTTAAAAAGAGGTAAACTATTCAACCCCCCTTCTAGTTTTCCACACTTTGAAAAACGTGTTCATGCGGAGAGGAAAGTTTGTTTTGGCGACTTTCCTTCTTGTCTGAAAGGTTGGAAACGTTAGTTTTTCTTGATTGATAGGCAAGCTATTCCGTTCGCTATGCCTTGGAGGCATCAAGATTCGGATGTCTCAGATCCATTTCCGAAGGGTGAATATAATATTGCTCATGCTGAAAGGCTAGCTGAGACGGTTATTGAGCCGTTTCAAGTCCCACAAGGATTTCTGTATGCTTTGGTTTTGTCTGATCAGTGGGAGTTTCCCGGTTGTCGACCGGCTTTGAGGGACGAGCAGGGGAGGGGTATAGCCTCTGTTATAAGCATAAGTTTTTTTTTTTTTTTTTTTTTTTATTTTATTTTATTTTAATTGTGGGGTTCATTTTTTCGCAGGTGTCACTATGTCGAACTATTTGAAGAAACCATCTCTGCGCAAAAACGTTAATGTGGTAACGGGGGATCAATATCCGGAAGGTCATGTTCGTGAAATGCACGTTACTAAGCCATTGGATTCCAATACTGAGGTTCTGGAGAAAAGTGATGAATTAAAGAAGGTTGAGGTTCCGAGCGAGAAAGTTTTGGCTGCCAAAGATAAGAAGAAAGAACAAGCCACCAAGTTGGGATTGAAGAAACCTCCGACCAAAAGATCCGGAGGGAACGTTTCTTCCTGTGTGCAGAAAAGGAGCAAATTGTCTGCTGATGATTATGTTATTGACTTGGACGCTGTTGAGGGTGTCCCAGATCCGAAGCCTATCCGATCGATTTTCCCGAAGGATATTTCATCTTCTGGGGTTGAGGGACGAAGTGATCGAGCTGAAGGTTCTGGAGCTGGTATGTTAATGGGAACGACCTTCTTTTTGTTTGTCTCTGATTGTATACTTCAGCTTGCTAATCAGTTGTGTTACTATTATTACATATATATTATTTATTTTTATTTTTTTTTATATTTTTAGGGGGTTCGAAAGGTACTTATTCCTGTCCGGGCAAGGAGGCAAATGTGGAGGACGATGTTGAAGTCGATATTGAAGGGGATGATGAGGATGATTCTTCTGATGCAACGTTTGTGCCCGAATGGTCAGTGAAGAAGGGCACATGGATGAATAACTCCAACGTTTGTAGGGATATGATGATAAACTTGGCTACTCCGGGGGAAGAAAAGTACTTGGATACTCATAATGATGGTGATGCCATTCAACGGGCTTGGTTATTGTTGGGTAAGAATGCTACAGCTCAGGCGGATCTCATTTTCCGCTATGAGTCTCTTCTTGGTGATCACCAAAAGCTAGCTGCTACCCATGAAACCTGTGAAAAAACTTTTGCTGACAATTGGAAAAAATTTGGTGACATGACAGAGGAGCTAAAGAAAGTTAAAGATGATCACGCGGAATGTGTTAATAGAGATCCGGAGGGGTTGAAGAAGCTGCGTTTGGAGCATGCTAGTTTGGAGGATAGGGTTTCTCAGTTAGAGATGGAGAAAGAGGAATGGAGAAAAGTTTCTGGCGACCAAGTGGAGAAAATTAAATCCTTGGAAGCTCAGCTGAAGGAAACGAGGTTGAAATTGAGTGACGAGGAGATGGCGTGTCAAGAGCTCCGTCAAGAAAAGCAAGATATAGCTATTATGGCCAGTAATGCAGAGGTTGATTGAAACTGAGTTGTTAACGAGTTCATCCCTGAGCTGGTTCATCGTTTGCTGAGTAGTCATGAGTTTAAAATAGCTTTGGCCGAGCCATTCAACCTGTACTATCAGTCAGGGCTAATAGATGGGGTTAATTTGGGGAATGAGCCGGAGGAGGCGGCCAAATTGCTGGGGGATGTGGAGGGTATTGACATGGAAGCTGACAAGAAGTATCAATTGTTGTATGATCAAGCACTCACTCAAGACTATCCTTACATATAGAAGATCCGCAAGACTATCCGCAGATCATATAAGGAGTTGGTTGAAATGTTTCCTGATCCTGCCCCTGCTTCAGAGGTCGAAGGGACTACTACTTCGAGTTCAGCTTCTGAGCTTGTGACTAGGCCTCATGTTGAAAATCCTTCTGCCCAGGACTCCTCAGCTCATAACGTGTAAGCCTTTATTTGAGGAGTTGTTTGTTTTAGGATCCGTGTACCTCCATTTTGACTATGGGTTTAGGTATTACTGATTCTTTGTGAAGCTTATTTTAAATCTCTGGTGGGTTCTGTGTAGACCGTCGTTGGGCTCATCGATTTAGACATGCCGAGCCTCTCAATGAAGCTCACTTTTAGGTGATAATTTGTTTATCTGGAGACTGATGGTAATCCGGATGATTTTTTTTGCTAGAAAAATGCACTAGGCGTTCTGAATTTTTGACATGTAAGGCTCTATTGGCCACGTTTGGGACAATACTTGTGTAATGGTCTTCAGACCTTTTAATTACCTTAATATATTTATCACTTTGTTTTTCCTTCTTTTATTTTCTTGCTTTTACATTCTGAAATGTTTAGTCTCTATATTATTTCGCCAATGGGTGTGAATCATTATTCGTATTATTTGATACTTGGCACTTGGCCTTATTTGTTACCCACTTGGGATTTTGTCGTTCGGGCAACCTGTGCCTTTCGGCACTTGGCCTTATTTGTTACCCACTTGGGGTTTTGTCGTTCGGGCAACCTGTGTCGTTTGACACTTGGCCTTGTTTGTTACCCACTTGGGGTTTTATCATTCGGGCACCCTGTGCTTTTCGGCACTTGGCCTTATTTGTTACCCACTTGGGGTTTTGTCATTCGGGCAACCTGTGCCGTTTGGCACTTGGCCTTGTTTGTTACCCACTTGGGGTTTTGTCGTTCGGGCACCCTGTGCCTTTCGGCACTTGGCCTTATTTGTTACCCACTTGGGGTTTTGTCGTTCGGGCAACCTGTGTCGTTTGGCACTTGGCCTTGTTTGTTACCCACTTGGGGTTTTGTCGTTCGGGCACCCTGTGCCTTTCGGCACTTGGCCTTATTTGTTACCCATTTGGGGTTTTGTCGTTCGGGCACCCTGTGCCTTTCGGCACTTGGCCTTATTTGTTACCCACTTGGGGTTTTGCCGTTCGGGTCACCTGTGCCGTTTGGCACTTGGCCTCATTTGTTGTTAGTATTTTCGAAACGTAACTTGGCAATGAGAAAAAAGTAACTTTAATTTAAGAATAAAAGATAGCCTTCATAGGCCTTACAATGAGCCTTTCAGTTCTTACATAAAACACTTCTTAAGGTTAATGGCGTGCCAAGTTCGAGGCACTTCCTTATCATCCATGGTCTTGAGCTTGTAAGTGCCGTGTTGATAGGCTTCCAACATTGGATAGGGACCTTCCCAGTTGGGTCCTAGCTTTCCCTGGTCTTCCACTCTGCTAGCTTCGTTCCTCCGGTACACAAAATCTCCCACTTTAAATGCTTCGGTTCGAACTCTTCGGTTATAGTATTTCTCCACTTTCTTTTTGTATTTGGCCTCTCTTATTGCCGCCATTTCCCGTCGTTCCTCTAGCAGGTTCAAGTTCAGGTTGATCTCATCGTCATTGCTTTCAGCGTTTGCCATCATGGTCCGATAGGTAGGTATGCCGATTTCAGCCGGAATGATCGCTTCAATTCCGTAGGTCAAACTGAAGGGTGTTTCTCCATTACTGGTCTTCAGGGTGGTGCGGAATGCCCATAGCACGTTTGGTAACTCATCGACCCATCCGGCCCTTTCTCTTCCTAGCCGTGACTTGAAACCTTTCATCAAACTTTTGTTGGCCCTTTCTACTAACCCGTTGGCTTGAGGGTGAGCTACGACTGTATTGATCTGGGTAATGTTCAGCCTTTCACACCAGCTTTTGAATGGGTCACCAATGAAGTTTCTTCCGTTGTCTGTGACGATTATTATAGGCAGTCTGAATCTACAAACAATGTTGTTCCACACAAATTTCTTTACTTCTTTGCCGGTCGTCTTGGCTAATGGCTTTACCTCCATCCACTTTGTGAAATAATCTATTGCAACGATGACGTACTTAACCTTTCCTGGGGCTTCAGGTAAAGGCCCTAGGATATCCATTGCCCACTAGTAAAAAGGCCATGGTGCCATGATGGAGGTCAGCACCGTTTTTGGTAATTTGGGAACCGAAGCATGTAGTTGGCATGAATCACATTTCTGGATCACATCTCTAGTGTCTTGGTGCATGGTTGGCCAATAATAGCCTTGTCTCATGAGCTTAGCCACCACGGATCGTGGTTCAGAGTGCATTCCACACGCCCCTTCATGTACCTCTCGGATAACGTAGTTGGCTTTAAGAGGTCCTACTCATCGTAACATTGGACCTAGATATGATTTTTTAAACCGTACATCATCGATCAATGTATAGTGACTTATCTTCATCCGAAGGGCTCGGGCCTCGTTCTGATCTTCCGGCCAAATCCCTTCCTTTAGACAACGGAGAATGGGCGACATCCAATTCTCTTCCTCTTCTTCTACTATTGCATTAATTATTTCTTCTTCGGTGGATGGTTTTTCCAATACCTCTACCAGGATTTCTTTCGTCAGATGATCAAATGCTACGGATGCCAACTTGCTCAGTATATCAGCTTTTTGGTTTTGGGTTCTTGGGATGTTTTTTATTTTGAAACGGTCGAAGCAGGTAATGTATTCTTTGGCTTTGGCAAGGTAATTCGTCATGCTCTCCGTATATACTGTGAAATCTCCGTTGATCTGACTTGCTACTAAATTTGAGTCTACTCATACATCCAGTGCTTTTATGTGCATGCTTCTTGCAATTCTCAGTCCGGCCAAAAGTGCTTCGTATTCTGCTCTGTTATTAGTGGCATCGAAGTTCAATCGGAGGGCATAAATATACTCTTCTTTATCCGGACTAATTAAAACCAACCCTGCTCCAGCGCCGTTTTTACTGGATGCTCCGTCGGTATATAGTGTCCATTCTTCAGTTTGAGAGATATCACATATCTCCCTGCCCTTCCCTTTCGGATCCTGATCAGCTGTTCCGATGGGTATTTCATTGATGAAATCAGCTAAGACTTGTCCTTTGATTGCATTTCGTGGTACATAAGTGATATTATAATCCCCAAGCTCCACGGTGTATTTGGCTAACCGTACGGAGGCTTCTGCTTTGTTCAGTATTTGTTTGATAGGCTGATCCGTTATGACCTTAACAGGATGAGCTTCAAAGTATCATCTCAATCTTCTGGATAGGTGTAGGAGAGCCAGAGCCAATTTTTCTACAGGAGCATATTTCTTTTCGGCTTCATGTAACGTTCGGCTTACGTAGTGCACCAGAATCTGCCGTCCTTCCCTTTCTACTAGCATTACCCCACTTATGGCTTCTTTTGTAGCCGATAGGTACAGGTACATGTCTTCTTTATGTTTTGGTGTAGTTAAGCAAGAGAGTTCTAAAATCATCTTTTTCATTTCTTGAAAAGCCCTTTCGGCCATTTCCGTCCATTGATACTTATCTGTGTTATCCTTGGTGATGTTTTTAAGGGTCTCAAAGAAAGGTAGGGACCTTTTGGCAGATTTGGATAGGAAACGGTTTAATGCGGCTAGCTTGCCGCTCAGGCTTTACATTTATTTGAGTGACTTAGGCGATTGCATGTTGGCAATTGCCCTGGTTTTCTTGGGATTTGCCCTGATTCCTTCCGAGGATATCATGTAGCCGAGGAATTTCCCTTCCTCCACTCCGAAGGAACATTTCTTAGGGTTCAGCTTCATGTTGATCTTTCGGAGGTTGCCAAACGTCTCAGCTATGTCGGCCAATAGCTCATTTTCTGTTTGGCTCTTGATTACCATGTCATCCACATAAGCCTCTAAGTTTCGACCAATCTGTGACCGGAAGGCGGTATCTACCAGTTTCTGATATGTTGCTCCAACGTTTTTTAATCCGAATGGCATTTTGGTATAACAATATGTTCCGTGATCATTATAGAAGGCCGTTTTTTCTTCATCTTCTTTTGCAATTTCTGGCAGTGGATAGTAGTCTTTCCGACAAGATGAGTTAAGGTTTTTGAAGTCGATGCACATTCTCCAACTGTCGTCCGGTTTCTTTACTAATACTGGGTTTGAGATCCATGTCGGGTACCGGACGGGTCTAATGATTCTGGCTTTTAACCATTCTTCCACATCTTTGTTTATGGCTTGGTTCTTTTCTTCTGAGAAGAACCTCTTTTTTTGAGCAACAGGTCTGTCGTGGACATTTACGTTGAGCTTGTGTTCGGCAATCCATCGGGGTATGCCCGTCATATCCGATGGTTCCCACGCAAAAACATCCTGGCTATTTTTGAGCAAAGTTATCAACTGTCTCCGTCCTTCCTTTGAGAAATTTCTTCCTATCGTCACCAACTGATCCGGATATGCCGGATGGACCAAGATTTCATCAGTTTTCGTAATTTCATCCACGATCTTTTTTTCCGGGGGAGTCTCCACTTTGGTCTCTTTTTCCAGCAAGAACTTTTCTTCTAACTTCCTACATTCCGAAATGATGACTGATCGGGTGACCAAAGTGGCAATGCCTCTCGGTGTTGGGAACTTCATCATAGAATGTATTATTGAGGGGATGGCCCTTAGGTTTTTGATCCCAGATCGCCCTAGTATTATGTTGTAAGGGGAGGGAGATCTATCTACTGCAAACTTCATGGTTGTTCGGCGATACAGCCCTTTGCTTCCGAAACATACATCCAATTCAATTTTTCCCAATGGTTTGATAGCCTCTCCGGCGAATCCGACTAAGGGTGTGTTCGTCTCTGTTAGTCGGGACCGGATGGAGGAATCAAAGTTTAAAAAATAGTGTTCGTACATTACCTCCACCGAAGCACCCTAGTCAACGTACACCCTTCTGACCGTATATCCCTCTACTTCTGCTTCGACTATGAGTGGTTCGTCGGAAACATCTCCAGGTAAGATTGGGGGGAAACTTATAGGAGCATTCATCCACTCCTCTTCCTGGTCCATGACTTTGCGTTTTCGCCCTTTCTCCTGATATTGAACCATATTGATCATTCGCCCATGGTTGGTTTGATTATTACCTCGTTGAGGGGCCCTGTCTCTTTGCCGGACATCCTTGATAAGATGGTCAAGTTTGCCCGTTTCCATGGCTTTCTTAAGTTGTTCTTTCAAATTGTGACAATCATTTGTGAGATGGCCTTTCTCCCCATGATAGTCGCAGTACTTGTCCATATTTTCTCTAGATGGTCTTCCTCTCAACGGAGGTGGTGCCGGAAGTCTAAGTTGGTGTTCGGTTGCCAAGATTTCTTTAGGAGCTTTGGTAAGTGCATTCAATTCTATTGGTCTGGTATCCCTCCTGTTTGCATTGTTACGGTGATAGTCCGTTCGATAGTCTGCTCGGTTAACGTTATCGTTCCTTGTTGGGCCGTAGGGCATAAAGTGATCGTTTCGGCGAGGCCTGAAATCGTCCCGGTGGTTATCCCCCCGACGATTTCCTCTGAAGGGAGGTCGTTGGGTGTTTTTGTCATTCCTGTTATTGTACGGATTATAGTGATGATCTCGTTTGTAGTAGTCTATCTTTTCTCCTCTTGGTACTTCGGCTGACCGATATGCCTTTTCAGAATGGATGAAGTCATCAACCCTTATCATCATTTCAGTCACCGTTCGGGGAACTTTTTCGGAGAATCTTTTTGCTAGTTCCGGACATTTGCAACCATCGACGAAAGAGGATATTTGCATTACTTCCGGGACACCTGATATACAACTAGCTTCATCTGTCCATCGTTCCTTAAACTCTGGTAAAGCCTCGTTGGCTTGCCGGACGATCTTTGTGATTTCCATAGGATCTCTGACACATTTTCTTCGAAGGGCAAATATCTGCACGAACTGTTCACTTAATGCATCCCAATTGTCAATGCTACCTCGTGGGAGACGATCGAACCATCCCCTGGCTGCGTCATCCAAAGTCTGCTAAAACATCATACACCATATTGGCATGGGCCATGCACCTTGATTGGCTGCTTCTTCAAATCTTGTGATATGGTCGTCCGGATCGGTGGACCCATCATACAGTTTTAGATGAGAAGGCATTGAATACTTTGCGTTCTTAGGTCCGGAAAAGTTAATGATCCTTCGGATGAAGGGGCTCTTAGATGCTGCTTTAAAAGGTTTAGATAGATCATCTATCGGTTCTTCTTCAGCCTTCTGGGCTCCGTCATCTTGGGATTCTCCGTCATCAAAGTCGAGCTGGATGGGTTTGATCGGTGTTCCCCCTCCGGTATTGTATTCCTGGATTAGGGCCCTTAAGGTAGTGATGTGGTTCTGGATTTGTTCTATGCTGTTGTTGTGAGCGTTATTGTCGTTGTTTCTTCCGCTACCTTCGGGTGTTACTGGAGTAGGACCTGTCATCTCTTAGCTTTGGTAGAGTGAATGACGAGTACTACGGATGGCGCCAATTTGTTGAAGTAAAATCTTGTTTCTACTCCTAACAAGCAAAATGAATCCTCCGGACTATGAGAAGTCCTCCGGATTCCAGGTGATCTTTGGAGAGCGTCTGTCCTTTCGGATACCTGCAAGACAGACATGTCCGTTAGTCTTGCCCCGGGAATGTCTCCCAGGACCAACCTCCGGCGTGAGAGTAAGTATATATCTTAGAGAGAGAAAGTATAAGTAAGAGACTAGAGAGTGTGAGAATTAGTTAACCTTGAATGAAGATTTCTCCTCTATTTATAGGCTGCTCACATGGAGTGCCAGACTGGTTTGTACTTAATCCTTTATTGTTTACTTGTTTATGCTCCATTATCATGTACTTGGTGTACTTATTTGTACTTTGGTTTGCGTAGTTATCGAATATACGAACGATCAGGCCGTATGGAGGGTTTGGGTCATTCGGGTATTTGAGATCCGGAAGATATCGATCCGTTCCTTTCGGATGTTGGTCCGCTCTGCTCGGATATGTTCGGATATGTTCTGTTCGACGTAGGCCCGGAGGATATATGTTCCGTTCGGCGTATATCCGGAGGTCACATACGCCAACACCAGGTCATTATTATACCTACAATCTTCATTCCTAACTTTACAACCAGACTGATGGCATTTGAGTTCATTTTTCTCTCTCTTATAACAAACTTCCAACCAATTTCCACCATTAAAAAGCTCATTTTTCTTCAATTCTGCTCGTATTATTACGAATTTTACAAATCCAATCCGATCATTACATTCAGAATTTCATTCTACACACTACGACATAATTTTCCCCAAAATTTACTGTGTAATTGATTTGTTGATTTTTACACAAATTTCAACAAATTGAATGATCTTATGTAATTGAAGCCTTTCGTGATAATTCTTTAGTTTTTAAAGCATGTCAAATAGGAAAAGACTAAATAAACGTCCAATTAGGCCTCCACAGAAGTTAAATGATCACGTAGTTGGAAATATGAGTCGTAAACGTAATGTGGCAAGTAATGAGAAAGATGTTAATGGTGATGAAGGAAAAACTATGGGGGAAAATGATGTTGTTAAGGAAATGGATAAGAATAAGGAAAGTGAGAGAAGTGGAAGTAAGGATGATGGATTGAAGGATAAGAATGAGGATGTTGAGACTGTTGATGTATCTGTTACTATGAATAGTGAGCGGATTGAGGGTGATGAACAAGGTTCTGAGAAGATAGGCATGGAAAGTAATGTAAGTACTCCTTGTTCTGTTAATCAAACTGATGTTAATAATACTAATAAGACTGCTGGTAGTAGTGAATTGAATAAGGATAATGGTGATAATATGAATGAGTATAACGCATATGCTAAAATGCTTAAGAAGGATGTAAATACTTTGAATAAGGAACTTGTATTCATTGCTCCAAGTTTGAATAAGGATGGTGAGGAAACTGTAGTTTTTGATGAGGAAATTGTGCGAAAAGGTAGTTTGAAGTGGTTAAATACACTTTGTGGCAATTTTGTTGGACAGAACATGAATATTCATGAGTTAAGATACCATATTAGGAGAATGTGGAGTAGATTTGGGCTTAAGGAAATAACTGACAATGGTAATGGTATGAACCTGTTTAAGTTTAGAGATGAAATTGGAATGAATCAAGTGCTAAGTCAAGGACCATGGATGGTGAATAGCAGACCTTTGTTTGTACAAAAGTGGGATCCTGAAATAGGTATGATTAAAGTGGAACCTGTGAAAATACCAATTTGGGTTAAAATGGTTTTGATTCCAATGGAGGCATGGAGTGTGGAGGGTATAAGTGCTCTTGCTAGCAGTATAGGCAAGCCAAAGGTAATGGATCAAGCAACAGCTAGTATGTGCCAATTAGGTGTGGGGAAGCTCAGTTATGCAAGGGTTCTAGTAGAGGTGGAAGCAACAAAGGATCTTAAGAACATTGTGAAAATTGAGTACATTGATAAGGACAAAAATGTTAAAGGACCTAAAGAAGTGAAAATAGAATATGAATGGAAGCCTGACAGATGCAATCATTGCAATGTGTTTGGGCATTCTTATGACAAATGTAAAAATAGGCCTCAAACTGAGTCAGAATTGAAAGAAAAGGCTGCAGAGGAGGAGAGATTGTTGAAAGATAATAGTGAAAGACAGAATGAAGGTTTTAAAGAGGTGCAGAAAAAGAAAAAGTTTGTGATGCAGCAGAAAAGGAATGGACAAAATAGATATTATGCACAACATGTTTAGAGACAAGAATATAGGAGAAGTGATAATAGTAATGATAAAGGCAAATAAAAGGCAACAGAGGAATTCTATAATAGTGGTACTAAAGTTCACAACACTGGAAAAGTATTGACAATAACAGGAATGCTGGATCTACCAGAAATAGATATGAGGCTTTAAATTGTGATGAAGGGGAGAGGAACAATGTAACAAGAGGGGATACTGATAGTACAGTGAAGCTTGCTAATACTGGAAGTAATATAGAGGAGGTAATGGAAGAGAGGAATGAAATGGCTCAAACAATGGCAAAAGAGAATCTCATTGGTTTGAGTATACAAGTGCTGAATTAAGAATACAGAAATGCATTTTCTGATGTTCTTTTTAACAGTAAGGTTTATGGATTTTAAACTTGCTACATGGAACATTAGAAGCATGAATAAAGGGAAAAAACAAAAAGAAATTAAGAAGTTAATTGTGGAGGAAAGAATTCAGGTGTGTGCAATTGTGGAAACTCATGTTAAACCACATAAGCTTCCAAAAGTTTGTGAATACACTTTTGGGGACTGGAATTGGGTATCAAATGTTAATCAGAGCCAAAATGGATGCAGAATTCTTGTTAGTTGGGATTATAACATGGTGGATGTAGTGGTGATTCAATCTTCAAAGCAGTCAATTTTATGTTTAATTGAAATTCTGACTAATAAAACTCAAATTTTTTGTAGTTTTGTATATGCTGCTAATTCAGGAAAAGAAAGGAAAGAATTATGGAGAGATCTTAATAGAGATAGAAGAATGGCCAGTGGTCTCCCCTGGTTAATCATTGGTGATTTTAATGTGACTATGAGATCAATGGAACATACTGCTGGTGGTTCTGTGGTTTCTAATGACATGCAGGATCTCATTGATTGTGTTAATAGCATTGAAATGGAGGATTTGTGCAGTACTGGAGTATTCTATACTTGGATCAAGTCACCTTCAAACCCTCTAAAAAGTATTCTCAAGAAGTTGGATAGAGCAATGGTCAATGAGGAATTCAACAGTCAATTTCCTATGGCTAATGCTAACTTTATGCCATATATGGTATCTGATCACAATCCTATAGTGATCAGGTTACCAGAGATGGTTGTGATTAAGAAGAAACCATTTAGGTTTGTCAATTTCTTTGCTGATAAGGAAGACTTTCTTGTTACTGTGGCAAGAGAATGGAATAGTAATGTACAGGGTGTGAGAATGTATAAATTGGTGAAGAAATCAAAAAATCTTAAAGGTCACTTGAAAAAGTTAGCTTGGAAGAATGGCAATGTGCAACACCCCCAAAATACCGCAACGGAAGACTGTGTCACTTGGGGTGCTACTTCATAATACAAAGTACAAGTTATAGAAAACGACCTCTAAATGAGACGTTTTGAAAAGTTACCATTCGATTAATGAATTCAAAGTTACAAACATGAGATTCCAAAGTATGATACATAAATGTATACAAAATGTTTTGAATGGTAATTGATAAAAGCGTAAGTCTTCAGAATATGCAGCTTGACTCTATGTTCCACGCACTAGCTATCGCCTTACTAACCTGAGATAAACATGCTAAAGTGTCAACACAATGGTTGGTAAGTTCATAGAGTTTGTCTTAAAACAGTCGAAAAGCCTTAAAAGAATTTTCACACAGCAAAGGCATTATGAATCCACTCAGTTGCAAGTCCCGCCCATAACAACACTTGCAACCTGTGTGTTCACAACCCACTGCTACAATATAGTATGATTAAGACATGTATAAGTTCATCACAACATTTAAGCAATTAGTCGTGAGTCTACACTTCATCTCCGAAGACCTCACGTTTATGATGTATCCAAACATTCGCAAAATGTTAGGATGTATCAAAGACAACTGGGAGCCAATTCCCAAAGACAACTGGGAGCCACTTCCCAAAGATAACTGGGAGCCACTTCCCGAAGATAACTACTAGCCACTAAATAGAATAATGCAATTAAGTATAACACAGTCATGTATGTATGAATTCAAGTATAATGCAATCAAGTATAAGACAATCAAATATAAAACAATCAAGTATAAATGTTTTGAGTATATGTACAAGTAAGCAAGTAGTTGAGCATGTATCTCCCCCAAAGAATGTAAAACAAGTATAAAAAGAGTAGGGGCTATGACTCACCTTAAGTTTATGTAGTGAGTAATGAAAATGATAGTCGAATCGCGAAAGTCTCTAAGAGCAACCTAGAATAATTATTGCAACTTAGGTTTGAGTAATGTCTAAGAATACAAAG
Source organism: Artemisia argyi (assembly GCA_030686995.1). Classification (NCBI taxonomy): domain Eukaryota; kingdom Viridiplantae; phylum Streptophyta; class Magnoliopsida; order Asterales; family Asteraceae; genus Artemisia; species Artemisia argyi. The sequence goes on along the minus strand of CM060693.1, from coordinate 22,609,333 downwards.
GATTGCCTAAATATGTCTCGCATATAGTTCATGATGTAGTACTTAGTATATAGTGTAAGTTTTTGAATAAAAATGGTTTATGAAACATGTATAGTTTGTATATCTCTTACTACCGTTCGGGCCATCATAATTCAGAGGTCACGCAGTAAACGTTCGAGGAGCCAGGACACTTTAATTCGTAAATCTACAACTCATCTCGACGGTTTACTTTAATGAACCCCTCACATGAAGCTCCCTAGTGTTGTAGTATTCAATATGTAAAACATGTATAATAGTTATAATGATTTTGGTTTAGAAAGCCTTGAGGTCTTAGCCGTGGCCTTGCCGTGGCTTTGGTCATGGCTACCATGGTCTTAAGACTCAGCCTTGGCCTTAGCCATGGCTGTGGTCTCGGATTTAAGGTCATTAGACCTCTTGGTTTTACTTAGCCATAACCAATACATAGTCATTTGGGTATTAAAAATGGGTTGTTAAGAATTTGAAGAAAAATATCACTCGTTAAGCGTTTTCAGGGCTCGAGCTTCATTATCCCTAAACGAAAACGTCGTTCCGGACAACTTTCGTGTTTTAACTTTTTGATGAATCGGACCAGAAGGGCCACTTTCAAAATGGTCAGATTGCAAACAGTAGGGTATTGGCAGTTTCGGCGTTTTGGTTTTGCTAACTTCTTTTGGCCGTATCTTTTGACTCGTGTACTCGTTTTAGGCGATTCAAATTGCTATGTTTTCCTTTTTAAGTCCTCTATAATAGTAGGTAAGTGTTTCATATCATGGTTACTCTATTTTGGTCGTGGTTCTCAATATAAGTCACTAGTTTGCTTGTTTACTTAACATAAGTTAATATATAGTTTCCATAACTTGTTTTACCAATTTTTATACATCATGAACATAATAACATGACCATATATATAGCATGACTGAAACATAATAAGCATGGAAATGATATTGAGCAAGAAAGTGTATTAGGGTTCTTACAACTTTTGGCCATAATGAAAAGGGAAACTAGGACAAGAACTAGGAACTAGGACAAGAACTAGGAACTAGGACTTTGATTGACAAGCTTCTCTTCACTTTAGCAATCCTTCTACTCTTGTATTCTTGAAGGATTTGTGATGAAGGTTTAGGTGACTTGAGTGGATCTAAACTCAAGAGAATCACCAAGAGTTTCTAGGGTTTGGAAGTAGTTTGATGAATCAAAACCTAACTAGGGTTTGTGTGTTGATATTGCACTTGATTCTTGAATAAAACTTGAATAAAGAGTGTTTTTGTGTTTGTTTTGTGTTATGAACGACTACAAGAGATGGGGAGGGCTTTTATAGTGAGTTAAGGAGGTGCTAGGAAGGTGTTAGGAAGGTGTAGTGAGGAGGTGCAAGACTTTAAGATATTTAGGTAGTAGTTATCAAATTTGCAACCTAAAGCACACTTGTTCTAATCTTAAGTGATCAAGGCTTTATCTCAAGACAACAAGGCTTATGACTAGCCATGTATTTAGTTCAAGGTCTTATCTTGGATGACTAGGTGAAGTTTTGATGTTATCTTGTGTTTACGGAGTGAGTTTTGGTTCCGATAATCGCTAACGGTATGTCGTTAAGTCATGAAACTTAAAATCGGGTATCTTAAAAATATGAAACTTATAAATATGTTAAAACTTATTAATATAACCTATCTTAGCATATTTAATGAGTGACAAGTTCTATCGGGTTGCTTAAACGCTGCTAAAACTGGAAGCGCGGGTCTAAAACGCGTAATTTGAGTAAAACGCTGAACTGGAAAACGTAAAATTCCAAAACTTTTGGAATTGTCGTAAAATGAGAGAAAATCGTATTTCTATTGTTTATAGTGTTTTATGGACATATCGGGATGTTGGAATGACGTTTAAACCTAAACTTAAATCTCGGACACGGTTTCACGATATTTGCAGAAATGCTTCGACGAGTGTCAAAATCTCGGATTATCATTAAAATAGTTTAACTTACGAGAATATAAAATAAAAATTTCGGGAGTGAATAGTGAAAGTGAATAGTAAAAATGAATAGTAATCCAAAAATGCGAATTGTTACAGAATGTACATGAAAGAGTTGAAGTGAGCAGAGAAAAGTTAAAGGAAGTTCAGAAGCTAGTTGATGCCAATCCTCATAATAATGAAATCAAAGTTAATGAAAGTATTGCTCTAAAAGATTATAATGAAGCTGTGGATGAGGAGGAAAAACTGTTGTTTCAAAAGGCTAAAGTTGAGTGGATATGTCAAGGGGACATGAATAATAAGTATTTTCACAAAATTCTTAAAAGTAAGTATCAAGCAAATAAGATTGTGAGGATTACTAATGATGAGGGGGAAGTTTTGGAAGGAGAACTTATGGAAAATCATTTTGTTAATCATTTCAAGAATTTCTTGGGTACATCTATGAATAACACTGAATGGAACTTAGAAGGAGTGTTTGGTTCTACTCTCAATAGTGATGAAGCAGAGCAAATGGTTATGGAAGTAACTGATGATGAAATTAAAAGTGCTATGTTTGATATTGGTGAAAATAAGGTCCCTGGCCCAGATGGTTATACATCAGTCTTCTTCAAAAAAGCATGGAACATTGTGGGAACAGATGTCTGCTTAGCTATTAAAGAGTTTTTTCAAACTGGATAATTGTTGGGAGAAATGAATGCTACACTAGTTTCTTTGGTTCCTAAAGTGCCACATCCAGATAAAGTGACTGAGTTTAGGCCAATTGCATGCTGCAATGTGGTGTATAAATGCATAAGTAAAATCATTACAAATAGAATAAAAGGAGGTTTGGAAAAACTTGTGGATTCTAACCAAAGTGCTTTCATTGAAGGGAGGTTGATTCAGGATAATATTTTGATTACTCAAGAGTTACTCAAAGGATATGATAGGAAAAGTGGTCCAAAGAGATGTTGTTTTAAGATTGACATTGCAAAAGCATATGATACAGTGGAATGGAACTTTCTTAAAGAAATTCTTGGTAGATTTGGTTTTCACAGTAAAATGATACATTGGATTATGGTATGTGTTTCAACTGCTAAGTTCTCTTTATGTATTAATGGAGAAAGAAAAGGCTATTTTAATAGTGGAAGAGGGTTGAGGCAGGGAGATCCAATTTCACCATACTTGTTTACTCTTGTTATGGAGGTTTTTACTTTGCTAATGAAGAAGAATGCTCAACAAGGTGGCTTTAAGTATCACATGGGATGTAAGGAGATCAAATTAACCCATTTATGCTTTGCAGATGACTTACTTGTTCTCTGCCATGCTGACATCACCTCCATCAAAATCATTAAGAACACTCTTATGGAGTTTAGCAATGCTTTTGGTTTACTTCCAAACATGAACAAAAGCACTGCTTTCTTTGGAAATGTGAGTAATGATGAGATGAATGAAATTCTTGAGATTTTACCTTTTAGTTTAGGTAAATTGCCAGTGAAATATTTGGGAGTTCCACTTATTACAAAGAGAATTGGAATAAAGGAATGTAAGCAGCTTATTGAGAAAGTTAAGAACAAAGTCAATGATTGGAAGAACAGATACTTGTCATATGCAGGAAGATTGCAGTTAATTGCATATGTGTTAGCTTCAATGCATGTATACTGGGCTGCAGTCTTTTTGTTACCAAAATCTGTGATATATGATATTGATAGAGTGCTGAAAGGTTTCTTGTGGAGTAAAGGTGACTTGAAGAAAGGACAAGCTAAGGTGGCCTGGAAATCAGTGTGTTCTCCTAAAAGTCAAGGTGGGCTGGGTTTGAGGAAATTAGATATATGGAATGAAGCTCTTTTAATAAAAAATTTATGGAGTATTGCTGCTGATAAAAACTCACTGTGGGTGAAATGGGTTAATATGTACAAGCTTAAGGGCAGAAATATTTGGGATATTCAAAAAGAAAGTAATGACAGTTGGATGTGGAAGTCTATTTTAGATCTAAGAGATAAAGTTAGAAGTAGTGTTTGGAAGATTGTGGGAAATGGTAAAAGCACAAATGTATGGCATGATCAATGGTGCAGTTTGGGTGCTTTAAGCAACCTAATATCTAGAAGAAATGTTTATGATGCAAGACTCAATGATAATATGACTGTGAATGAAATTGTGAATGGAGTAGTTTGGAATTGGCCTGAAGAATGGGTAACTATGTTTCCTGAAATCAATGATGTTCCTGTTCCTATCTTAGATGAGCATACTAATGATAAAACTAAATGGAAGGATCAGAATGGGGACTTAGTTGATTTTTCAACTAAGAAAGTATGGGAAAAATTATGTGTACACAATGAGGAGGTTCCATGGCATAAGATTGTATGGTTTTCTCAAAATAATCCAAGAATTGCTTTTGTTCTATGGATGGCTTTAAGAGGAAGATTGCAAACACAAGACAGAGTGATGTTGTGGAACAGTAATCAAGATATGAAGTGCTCTTTATGTGAGAAGACTAATGATTCTCATAAACATCTGTTTTTTGAATGTGATTTCTCCAAGAATATATGGATAGAAGTGAAAAGTAGGATGGATGAGAATGGTATGCCAACTGAATGGGAAGAAGTAATTGAATACTATGTTAATGGCCCTTGTAATAATTCCATTAATAGTGTGCTTAAGAGAATTACATTGGAAACTACTGTCTATTACATATGGAAAGAAAGAAATTCAAGACTATTCACTAGAGAGAAGCAGAGTTCTGAGGTGGTTATGAAAGTTATAATTGAGAATATAAGATTGCAACTGCTTGGTCTTAAAGTGAAAAAAACAGCAAATGTTGAGAAAGTGGCAAAAAGGTGGATGGTTGCAATGACAATGGATAGTAATGAATAAAATTTCCGGTATGTATATGGATGCTTTGTGTGATGTATACAGTCAAGAATTAAGAAAAAGCTTTAGCAACACAGAGCTCTTCTTATATAGTAATCTCACTACAGTATGATGGCCTTGTATCTTGACTAAAACTATGGTTGGTCAGATGTTATACACTGGTTAAAAACAGTTGGCCTTTGTTAGGTACTGTTTGAATATCAGTTTATAATATTTTGATCAAACATGTGTTTTTTGTCATAAAGTAGGTTTCCAACTGTGATGTGTGAGTGAGATTGGTGGGTGGTATATGAAGGTTGGAATAGTGAGGGGTGGGAGATGACCCTACTTGGTCCAATCTATATGCCACTACAGGAGGTAATGGATGGTCCTCCCTCAAGGTGTGTGTTCCCAGATGTGTGAAGCCATTCTATGAGATGGAAATGTAGCACATCTGGTATAGCCCTTGACTTGGAGGGGTTATGGGTTCCTAGTGATGCCAGCCTCTTTACTTGACTTGACTATTGTGGTGGCAGGATGAATGGTCGTGTTGGGAAAGAGTGTTGGAAATGTATGCTAGATGATAGGTGCAATAAAAGTGAAGATTTGATGGTTTTGTGCAATATACTGATGGAATGAAGATGGAATACAGTCATGTTTAGAGATGTGGAGCAACTCCAGGTTTTAGTTTTGTCACATATACTTTGATGACTGATACTGGATGTATAGAGTTTATTGTTTGGTGTATTATCTTGGGTATGTCCAAGATAATGATTTCTTATTGTTGTAAATTGTTGGAGTATTAATATAATTCACATTTGCACAAAAAAAAAACCAGACTGATGGCTCCTAAAATTGCTAAAAACACACATCATTAAATGAATGATCTAACAAAATTTTACACCTTTTTTAGACTTTTTCTCAAAGGAAGGGGTTATCAAATGACTTTATAGTCTATACCAGTCGAGGTGTTCTATAAGAAGACAATGATTGGATTAAACTTCTGTAACAAACACTAAACTAACGAACACTAAATTATTGACAAATGGCTAATATTTGTCAAAAAAAAATAATAATAAATAAATAAATAATTATAACCCCTAATATTACTCCATATTAATTTTTGAATATCTACTAACCTTTCGAGAGCAAAGAACTAATCATCTAATGCCCTCTTCATGATCCGAGATATCAATCTGGTGCTCGGTGTGTCACTTGAAACTGGTTCTTTTTCGGGCAAAACCTGGGTGACCTTGAACATCATTAAAGATAAATTTGACTCATACAAATTCGAGACCACACTCAAGCATATGAAATCCTTTGTGATAAATCAATGTTGATAATTTAGACTCATACAAATAAACCAAACATAAAAATCATCTAAACCTAATTAACTTAACATAAAATAAGTCCAAACAGCAATTTATGTAAAACAATACAAATAATGATACCCTTCGCATATCCAATAAGATAAATAAAAAAACCTGCATAATTAGTGATGTTTACTAATTATAAAATATATTGTTACGAATGGATGGACTGCTTCTTCAGATCTTTTTTGCATGATGCTGAAGTGGTGGTGATTATTTTGTGTTATTGGGATAATTGGTGTTGGTGGTGATGGATTCAAGGAGTCTCGTGGTTCTTTAATTAAATTATATTTTTTGCCCATAACTATGTCAAAAAAAACATTGATGCCCATGTGTTTTTTTCAATTTTTTTTTTGTACAAAACGTTTTTATAACTCTTTTAGGCAAAATAGGAAAGAATTAGTTTCTAGTAATATTTTTCTACATCTTAAAAATTAAAGTATATTAAAAAAAATCCTAATAAAACATTTTTTTTTTCGAAATACGAAAATCCCCACTAAGGGTTTTGTTTTATTATATAAAAGATTTGCTAGATGCTGATTTTTTTAATTTATTTTTTATTTTATTTTATTTATTTATTATTTTTTTTTGCGTGGTTGAGGTGTTACGCGAATAGGCATTTTTGAGTGTTTGAGATTACATGTTAAGCCTTAAGATAAACATTTTAGGCTCATTAGCTTAGTTGAAGAGGTGTTTTGGGATTGCATATTTGAAGTGCTTATTGAGTTATTGACTTGGTTGGTTATATTTTGACAAAAATTAGCACATGTGGTGGTGAAGTGCTTATAAGCCAATGCCATAAACATGAGTGAATGTATAATATGCAATTCCAGACACCCTATAAAGCTGTTTCAGTAAGCTGTTTTATCTACCAACTTTAAAAAGGTTCAATTTAGTTGACAGAAGCGGTTAAGACTTATCAAAATTCTATTGCATGCATTGTGTTTGACACTTCATAAGCTAATAAACTATTTTCATAAACAAGCGTAAGATGTTAAAATACATCGATTTGAACAATAAGTAGAGCTAGTCAGACTTATATGAGGTATCAAGTAATAAGTAGATATATACTTGTTGAAGCAAAGCCAATTAGACTTATAAGTATAGATATATATCGATCACAACGATACATTCCAAGTAGATTAAACAGTGTCTGCTAAACCATCATCATTAAGAAAAAAACAAGGAAATTAACTACTCATTATGGCATGCAAAATGTAAAACGACAGTCACCATGATGGAGTAAGAGCAGATCCCCTCATAACTAGCATAAGTGTTATAGCAAAACATTAAGAAAATGGCATCACATGATGCAGCAAGAGTAGATCCCCACGTGATTAGCATATGGTTTGTCGCGAGGTGGAGATGACCGCACATAGGTGGCACATGGCTGAGAATTTTCGTTATAACCATTGCCCTTATTATCATACTCCATAACCGCCTAGATAATGGTCACTCTTTTGATACATGTAGGTTGGAGGACATTCTCCATATTGCCAATGCATTAGATGTGCTGTTTTTCCTGCTTTTCGCAAACATTCCATAAGTGCATTTGGTTCAGTGTAACCTGAAACATGTAACGTTCTATTCTCCCCCACTCGGAAAGACTCTTTTCCTTTAATATGACCATTGAAATTATCAATCTTATTAGCTAGGGAAAATTACAATACTAAATAGTATAAAAGCAGAACAACCCGAAAAAATAGTATAAAAACTTGAATCTCACGTGAGTGCCCCACTGTCCTTTCAAACACGAATCCGGCCTCACATTCCCATCACGCCCACACAACACCACCTTAATCCCATCAATCTCATCCTCCTCATACACATACACCTTCATATCCAACCTCACTCCATATCATGCTTCGGACACTGTAAACAATGCTTCGGAATATTGTTTTGTGTTTTTAAACAATCTGAATATTGTTTTGTGCTTTAAACAATCTGAGTATAAATGGAACATTATTTGATGCAGCTTGAAGCAATTTGGAGAAATCAAGAGGTATATGATTGCAAACATCAAAAAGGTTTATTCTTTCCCAGGCTACCCGAGTTTATGTATTTTTATTTTAATACACTATTTTCATTAAATATAAGAGACGTTATGGTTAACTGATGCATTAGATAAACCTAATGCGGTGAGGATTTCTGTTATATTTGTTAACATTTTTAATTGGAATTGACATTTGACGCATCATATGTAAAGTTAATAAGAAGTTTTTGACGGTATATGTGTAGACTGTAGAATGCAGGTCTCATAATGGTGTTAAATCGTTGCTATTGGTAAACCATGTATGAAAATACGAAATGACTGACAGAATTCTAATATATGTTTTTGTTAAAAAAATTATTTTGACACCCATGTATTAATTATTTTATTCTCAGCCAACTTTTTGGAATGATCCTGAGAGAGCGTTAAGAAATGCATATTGTTCTACCGACAAATTTATCATCGAGAATGCCATGCAATTAGGTCCTGGTGGCTCAAGTGCAGTTACAGTGGACCAAGAACGAACCACTTGAAGAAAGGAGTAGGATTGAGAAACAATGTGGATTTGTGACTAAACTTCCAGGTAAAACGCTTCCACAGAACTTCACTTTTCAATAGATGTCACACTATGGTGTCACACGCGAGGTGGTAACATTGGTGGAACAGGTTACATGTCAAAAACGTGTCACTTTGGTAAATACGATTGACCTGGAACACTTTTTGTCCAAAACTTTACTTAAGAATATTTTTATGTCAAATATAGTATATTATTGTACTAATATTAGTTGGTTCTTTCAATAAATGACGTTCAACCCCTTTCTTTTTTAGCTATTATTAAAATATTACTTTTTGACCCGTTTATGAGTACATGTACATGGGTAGAAATCGCCACCTTTACCTTACACCAGTAAATGACAGCAGAATTGGCAAAGTTTTGGTTTATCTTTCAATTATGTGATGCAGTGAATGACAGCAGAATTGTTACATGCATGTTATAGCTTCAGCAAGCTCTAAAGTATAGTGAAACTGTTATTATTTCTGTAGGCGATGTTCCCCGAGTTAATGGTCAACTTGCTGTTGCTCGTGCATTTGGAGACCAGAGTCTTAAAGCACATCTTAAGTTCAGGTTCATAAGACATGTACCTATCAATGCCTCAATAGAGCTTGTGATACTGGAAGGTGATGGCTTATGGAACGTTCGTTATTTACTCACTATTAAGCAAATATGGTATATATATAGTACTTTAGAGAAGATATCACGTAATGGCCTTGATAATCGTCTATCACAGGTGTCTCAATGCGCGGGGATTGAGGGTTTTTCGTTGTGATAAAAGATTGTAAATACACAAAATCAACATCCAACATTGTGTACAAAGAAGCTATATTTCGCATTTGAATTGACAACATATACCTTGTGCTTGCGGATAATTTATTAGCTTTTATTTTCTCATATCGGATGAACTTTTTTTTTTTTTTTTTTTTTTTTTTTTTTTTTTTTTTCCAATATAACTTGAAGCTTCAAAGGTCTGGAGTTGAGTGCTAGATGGAATCCTCCCAGACAAGTTGTTATGCGACACGTCAAGATAATTTAAAAAATTCATCTGAGACATGCTTAATGGCAACTGCCCTGAGAAATTGTTTTTGGATAAATCCAAAGTCATACGTTCTTTCATTTGACCAATTTGTCTTGGAATCTCTCCAAGTAGAGCATTCTTTGACAAATTTAGTGCAACCAGTTGATAAAGATTGGTAAGTTCATACGGGATTTGTCCTGTTAAATGGTTGCTCGACAAGTCAATGCTCTTCAAGGATTCTAGATTTTTGCTGAATTCACGTACCTTTCCTTGCCACTGGATTATCACATGGTCAAAATAATAACTAGAGCCGTAGCTGAATCCATCTTGATGAATGTGCCTTATGTCCAATGAATTCACTGTGATGAGATCTCTCCCTTTGAGAGAAAAATTATCTAGAACCATGGCAGTGATATTATTGATGCACGAGGGGATGGTTCCATTGAGGTTGTTCATTGACAAGTCTAGAAGTTTAAGATTTACTAGATGGCATACTTGTAGAGGGATGGTTCCATAGAAGTTGTTTGATGCTAGGCTAAGAACGTACAAACGTGATAGGTTTTCCCCAATCCAAACAGGCACATTACCAGAAAACTTGTTGGACCCCAAATTCAGAAAAGTTAAATTCTTGCAATGTTTTAAGGATGAAGGCAATTCTCCAAATAAGTTGTTGTTGTATAAATACAATGCTTCAAGCTTGATCAAAGACTTGACAGATGCTGGAATTCTACCAGATAGATTATTGTTTGCTAGATTAAGAACCACCAGCTCTTTTAAATGCCATAAACAGTCTGGAATTTGTCCTGTGAATGAGTTGTCTGAGATATCAAGAAATGATAAACGGACATCTGCAGTTTGGCACATAAAGGAGATTCCCCCAGATAATTTGTTTTTGGAAAGATCTAACACTAACAAAGTGGAAGGAACGTTCAGAATAGCGCCACTTATGCTGTTGAAAGAGAGATCCAAATAGATCAACTGAGAAGACTGCCACTGGTTCCAGTACTCCTTAGAAACTGTGTCTAAAATGCTATTTCTGGAAAGATCAAGATGCTTGAGATTTTCCAGTTTTTGTATCCATTTGGGGAAACGAGGCCCTAGCTTGTTAGAACTGAAATCTATATATTCTATAACCTGAGAAACGTTTGACATGTCAGCAATTAGAGGAACTCCTTCGAGTGAGTTGTTTGAAAGATCTATATACCAAAGATTTGATTTTCCAATGTTTTCAGAGATAACGCCTCTTAGGTAATTGGAAGATAGATCTAGATTAGAAAGGCTGGGTAGTTGCCACAGTTTGTTACTTATAGTTCCATCGAACTGATTTGAAGATAGGTTCAATCTTATTAGGGATGAAAAGTGTTGGATCACATCAGACAATGTAGCTGATGTGCATCCTGACAAGCTGTTCAAAAAATCTGAAAGTTCCCCATCAAACTTGTTACCAGAGAGAGAAAGATCTGTAAGCTCATTGCCAAATAATGGGCACAACCAACGATGCACGGATGAGTTGAGATTGTTGTTATCGAGAGAAAGGTAATTAAGAGATAAAGAAGAGTTGGCAGATGAAGAATATGGATGCATGACTTGTGAGAGGTCACATCTATTTAAATTTAAATAAAATAGGTTTTGGAGACCTATAATAGCATTTACCCAGTTATTTGCTTTGGCCAGAGAAGTTCCATCCATAACAAGGGATTTTAAAGAAGATAAAGGAGACAACCAATCAAAGTTTTCAACTCTACAATTTCTGAGATTTCCCAGTGACAGTTCTAGCAAATTGGTGAGGTTTCCAAATTCTGTAGGAATGGTATCATAGAAAGAGTTGTCTGAAAGGGAAAGGACTGTCAATTTGGTCAAGGAACCAATGGATCTTGGAATGACTCCACTCAAATTATTCCCATGAAGGTCAAGATCAGTTAATTGGGTCATGTTACCAATGGACATTGGAATGGTTCCATAGAAAGAGTTGACTGAAAGGTCAAGGCCTGTCAATTTGGTCAAGGAACCAATGGTTTTCGGAATGATTCCATAGAAATTATTCCCTCCAAGTTCAAGGGTTGTTAATTTGGTCAACGAATGAATGGACTCGGGAATTGTGCCAGTAAACTGATTGTAACCAAGGTTAAGAACAGTTAACTGGGTCATGTTACCTATGGATTTAGGAATGGAACCACTAAACTGATTTGCACTTAGGTCAAGATAAGTTAAATGAGTCATTGAGTATATGAACTTGAAAACGGTTCCATGAAAAGAACTGCGAGGAAGGTTAAGAATATTCAAATATGTTAAGTTAATCAACGAATGGCTAATCTCACCTTCAAGACCACTATAACCATTAGATTCGAGTTGAAGCTCTTTGACATGACCGGCGACGTTGTCACACACCACTACTACAAAAACTGGTTTTTCCCACGAAAATTTTCCCACGGAAACGAAACTGTGTGAAATTTCACACGGGATACCGACAAATTACACACCAAATTGTTGACCAAATTTCGGTGGGAAATTTGTCGTAAATTCCCCACGGATTTCCCACTCTTTACACACTAAATTGTTGACTAAGTTTTTGTGTGAAATCCGTCGCAAATTTCCCACAGATTTGCGACCATTTTCACACTATTTGTGTTTATTAGACGTCCGTGGGAAACTTGTGGCACATTTCTCACTTATTAGCCACGGCCAAAAGTATGTGGCAAATTTTAGTTCCATTACTCACGGATTTCACACGGTCTTTTTTTTATAAAATAACTATTTAACCGGTATGTGGGAAATATGTGTGTACTTTCCCACAGATTACCTACCAATTTAATAAATTTGTGAGAAATACGTGTGTAAATACCCACAGATTTCCCACAGAAAATATCGTTTTTAGATTTTGTCTACTTACACATTCTCACATTACTTAATATGTCTTCATATGTGTTTGTAGTTTCATATTATATGTATTTGTTAACTAATATAACTATTTATGTTAGTATCACAAGTGTATGTTTAGGTTTAAGAATAATCTTTTTGTATAACAAACCATTATATGTGTGTGCATATCTACACGTATATGTTCCGTATGCTTGTTTATGACCTTCATTGTATCTATATATGTTTTGTATCTATCTATATCGACATGTATATGCGTGAATGTGTAACTATATCAAAAAATTAAAAGAAAACGATTATGTCCGTGGGAAATATGTGTGTACTTTCCCACAGATTACCTACCAATTTAATAAATCTGTGGGAAATACGTGTGTAAATACCCACAGATTTCCCACAGAAAATATCGTTTTTATATTTTGTCTGCTTACACATTCTCACATTACTTAATATGTCTTCATATGTGTTTGTAGTTTCATATTATATGTCTTTTTCAATTAATGGAACTATTTATGTCAGTATCACATGTGTATGTGTAGGTTCAAGTATAACTTTTTTATGTAACAAACCGCTGTATATGTGTGGATATCTACACATATATGTTACATATCTCTGTTTATGACCTTCATTGTATCTATAGATGTATTCTATCTAGGTATATGGATGTGTATATGCGTGAACGTGTAACTATATCAAAAAAGTAAAAGAAAACGATTATGTCCGTGGAAAATATGTGTACTTTCCCACAGATTACCCACCAATTTAACAAATCCGTGGGAAATACGTGTGTAAATACCCACAGATTTCTCACAGAAAATATCGTTTTTATATTTTGTCTGCTTACACATTCTCACATTACTTAATATGTCTTCATATGTGTTTGTAGTTTCATATTATACGTATTTGTTAATTAATATAACTATTTATGTCAGTATCACAAGTGTATATGTAGGTTTAGGAATAATCTTTTTGTATAACAAACCATTATATGTGTGTGCATATCTACACATATATGTTTCGTATGCTTGTTTATGACCTTCATTGTATCTATAGATGTTTTGTATCTATCTATATCGATCTGTATATGGGTGAACGTGTAACTATATCAAAAAAGTAAAAGAAAACGATTATGTCCATGGGAAATATGTGTGTACTTTCCCACAGATTACCTACCAATTTAATAAATCCGTGGGAAATACGTGTGTAAATACCCACAGATTTCCCACATAAAATATCGTTTTTATATTTTGTCTACTTACACATTCTCACATTACTTAATATGTCTTCATATGTGTTTGTAGTTTCATATTATATGTATTTGTTAACTAATATAACTATTTATGTTAGTATCACAAGTGTATGTTTAGGTTTAAGAATAATCTTTTTGTATAACAAACCATTATATGTGTGTGCATATCTACACGTATATGTTCCGTATGCTTGTTTATGACCTTCATTGTATCTATATATGTTTTGTATCTATCTATATCGACATGTATATGCGTGAATGTGTAACTATATCAAAAAATTAAAAGAAAACGATTATGTCCGTGGGAAATATGTGTGTACTTTCCCACAGATTACCTACCAATTTAATAAATCTGTGGGAAATACGTGTGTAAATACCCACAGATTTCCCACAGAAAATATCGTTTTTATATTTTGTCTGCTTACACATTCTCACATTACTTAATATGTCTTCATATGTGTTTGTAGTTTCATATTATATGTCTTTTTCAATTAATGGAACTATTTATGTCAGTATCACATGTGTATGTGTAGGTTCAAGTATAACTTTTTTATGTAACAAACCGCTGTATATGTGTGGATATCTACACATATATGTTACATATCTCTGTTTATGACCTTCATTGTATCTATAGATGTATTCTATCTAGGTATATGGATGTGTATATGCGTGAACGTGTAACTATATCAAAAAAGTAAAAGAAAACGATTATGTCCGTGGAAAATATGTGTACTTTCCCACAGATTACCCACCAATTTAACAAATCCGTGGGAAATACGTGTGTAAATACCCACAGATTTCTCACAGAAAATATCGTTTTTATATTTTGTCTGCTTACACATTCTCACATTACTTAATATGTCTTCATATGTGTTTGTAGTTTCATATTATACGTATTTGTTAATTAATATAACTATTTATGTCAGTATCACAAGTGTATATGTAGGTTTAGGAATAATCTTTTTGTATAACAAACCATTATATGTGTGTGCATATCTACACATATATGTTTCGTATGCTTGTTTATGACCTTCATTGTATCTATAGATGTTTTGTATCTATCTATATCGATCTGTATATGGGTGAACGTGTAACTATATCAAAAAAGTGAAAGAAAACGATTATGTCCATGGGAAATATGTGTGTACTTTCCCACAGATTACCTACCAATTTAATAAATCCGTGGGAAATACGTGTGTAAATACCCACAGATTTCCCACATAAAATATCGTTTTTATATTTTGTCTACTTACACATTCTCACATTACTTAATATGTCTTCATATGTGTTTGTAGTTTCATATTATATGTATTTGTTAACTAATATAACTATTTATGTCAGTATCACAAGTGTATGTTTAGGTTTAAGAAGAATCTTTTTGTATAACAAACCATTATATGTGTGTGCATATCTACACGTATATGTTCCGTATGCTTGTTTATGACCTTCATTGTATCTATATATGTTTTGTATCTATCTATATCGACATGTATATGCGTGAATGTGTAACTATATCAAAAAAGTAAAAGAAAACGATTATGTCCGTGGGAAATATGTGTGTACTTTCACACAGATTACCTACCAATTTAATAAATCAGTGGGAAATACGTGTGTAAATGCCCACGGATTTCTCACAGAAAATATCATTTTTGTGTTTTGTCTACTTACACATTCCCACATTACTTAGTATGTCTTCATATATGTTTGTAGTTTCATATTATATGTCTTTTTTAATTAATGGAACTATTTATGTCAGTATCACATGTGTATCCCTTTTTATGTAGCAAACCGCTGTATATGTGTGTATATCTACACATATATGTTACATATCTCTGTTTATGACCTTCATTGTATCTATAGATGTATTCTATCTAGGTATATGGATGTGTATATGCGTGAACGTGTAACTATATCAAAAAAGTAAAAGAAAACGATTATGTCCGTGGGAAATATGTGTGTACTTTCCCACAGATTACCCACCAATTTAATAAATTCGTGGGAAATACGTGTGTAAATACCCACAGATTTCCCACAGAAAATATCGTTTTTATATTTTGTCTACTTACACATTCTCACATTACTTAATATGTCTTCATATGTGTTTGTAGTTTCATATTATATGTATTTGTTAATTAATATAACTATTTATGTCAGTATCACAAGTGTATGTGTAGGTTTAGGAATAATCTTTTTGTATAACAAACCATTATATGTGTGTGCATATCTACACATATATGTTCCGTATGCTTGTTTATGACATTCATTGTATCTATAGATGTTTTGTATCTATCTATATCGCTCTGTACATGGGTGAACGTGTAACTATATAAAAAAAGTAAAAGAAAACGATTATGTCCGTGGGAAATATGTGTGTACTTTCCCACAAATTACCTACCAATTTAATAAATCCGTGGGAAATACGTGTGTAAATACCCACGGATTTCCCACAGAAAATACCGTTTTTGTGTTTTGTCTACTTACACATTCCCACATTACTTAGTATGTCTTCATATATGTTTGTAGTTTCATATTATATGTCTTTTTCAATTAATGGAACTATTTATGTCAGTATCACATGTGTATGTGTAGGTTGAAGTATAACCTTTTTTATGTAACAAACCGTTGTATATGTATGGATATCTACACATATATGTTACATATCTCTGTTTATAACCTTCATTGTATCTATAGATGTATTCTATTAGAAGTATGTGAGAAAGTGGTGGGTAATTACCCACTAACAACCCGAAGCCGATTGTCACTCAATTACTTATTTTTTTTGAAAAAAAATCATAACAATTTATGCAAAACCACTTTTTCCAGACCTTGTTGGGATTAAAAGACTTCTTCTTAAGATTGTTGGGATTCTTTTTGCTGCTGCTCATGTTGATGATTACTACTGCTCAGCTCTTGAAAAGTTAGAACTACTCTTAAACGATGAAAATATGTGACAACTGGTAAATTTGGGAACCCGGTTTAAAATGCCGCATTATAATTAAAATGAATCGTTAACTTTCTTGATACAGTTTTCAGAATTTATGGGAATTGATGATTGATTATGTGAATTATCGTGATATATTGAACGTTTGATTTCATGACTATATTAGGCACTACGCGACGTCGGCACTAGAAATCCTAATAATACAAAAAAAATAAACGAATAACGGTCACATCTATTAAATAGACGTATTTATAGTCTAAATTTATGAAAAAACGGTTTATAAAATATTTTAGTGATGTTTAATAATTATTACGAACCATGACGTGGGTATTCGGGAAAAGTTATAAAAATTACACCGAGGTCCCTCGTGACTTTGACCGGCGCCATTGACCCTCCCAAAATAATTACACATAAGGTCCATATTGCAAATAAAAACCCTATTTCACCTTTGTCTCTTTCATTACCTAAAAATAAAACATCACACCCTCTCTTGTTCTCTCTTGCAGCCGCCGGCTGTCACCACCCCAAACCACCACACCGCCTCTTCTACCATCTCACCTCCACCACCAAAACAACCACCATCACCTCCTCTTTCATCTGCTACCTCACACGCGCCACCAAAAGCCCTTCACCACCATTTGTTTGCTTCACCGCCGTCAAAACATCACCACCACCACTCCTATCATCCTCAGATTGATAGATCGGAGAAAAGGTAGGAAAATGTGACTAACACGCGCGGGTTGACTCGTATACGAGTCAACTCAGTTTTAATCTTGAATATTCGGGTCAATACTAAACGAGTTTTCAATGTTTTGTTAAGTAAAAATGGTTAAAAACAAGTTTGGTATCGAGTTGTGTTCGTGTGTGTCGAGTTGGGTACCACCGTGAGCTAAAGCTCACTGTATTCTTGCTATATTGTTGTTAATCTTGTTTTATGTTGGTTTGAGATTTTGGATTCGGTTTGATGCCGAGAGTTGTGCCCGAATAGATAGGAATAAGTCTAGATTTAAGTTGAATTGGGTTTTGGATATTGAAGTAGTGATTATCATTGTTGTTGTGGAGGTTTTGGTTACGGGTTGCCGTGGAGACGAGAGCCGAGACCACTAGGGTCTCGGCCGAATGTTATTGTTGGTTATTTATTGCTGTTAATTGTTGTTGTTGTTGGTTATTTGTTGCTGTTAATTGTTGTTCTTGTTACTTGTTGTTGTTGTTACTTGTTGTTGTTGCAAATAGGTTATTGGTTGTGTCATTGTGGCGAGATTAGGAAATTGTTGTTGTTACTTGTTGTTGTTGTTGATGTTAATTGTTGTTGGTTATTTGTTGCTGTTAATTGTTGTTGTTGTTACTTGTTGTTGTTGCAAATAGGTTATTGGTTGTGTGATTGTGGCGAGATTAGGATATTGTTGGAGTGGGAATGGATTGTGGATTAATTTCCGAGCCGATAGGATTAGACGGCTGAGAAATAACTAACGACTCAATGTGTAGATATATGGATCTAATTAGCTTTAAAGTTAGTGTTTTGTTGGCTTTTTAATTTTGGTTGTATCAACTAATTTGCTTTTATATTTTTGTTGAACAGGAAACAGGTCTGGACAAGTAGCAAAGATTCTTATGAAGATCGCAAAATAGATTATTTTTGGACCTTGAATCTGTTATAAAAGAATTGTTGTTATACTCGGTATGAAATAGATAGAGTTGACAAGTGGGTTTGAGTGTATTTGTAAGTAATTGTGTTTTAATGAAATATACAGGATCAAGACTTCTTGACTTCTATACAAATCATAATTTGGATATTGGATCAACCCATTTTAATAGGTTGTATTGGTGCATTTAATTTTTAGATTGCAATTTTATAATTATACGAAATATAAAAAATTGCTAGCATTATATAAAATTTTACTGCTAGAAACCGTGGGAAATTTCGTGAGAAATCCGTGGGAGAAATTGTAGTGTGAAAATCGTTGAAAAACTGTGGCAAAAAAACCACGGATATGTGTGGAAAATGGCTACTAGAAACCGTGGGAAATTTCGAGAGAAATTTGTGGGAAAAATTGTAGTGTGAAAATCTGTGGGAAAAAACCACGGATATGTGTGGAAAATGGCTACTACAAACCGTGGGAAATCTCGTGAGAAATTTGTGGGAAAATTGTAGTGTGAAAATCGTTGAAAATCTGTGGGAAAAAACCACAGATATGTGTGGAAAATGGCTATTAAAAACCGTGGGAAATTTGTGAGAAATCTGTGGGAAATTAAACACACGGATTACCCACGGTAATATTTGTGGGAAAATAGTCAACGCCCGTGGGAATTCTCGTGGGAAAATATTTACCCACGGGGTTTTTACACACGGAACGAATCCGTGTGAAATCTGTGGATAACGGCCGTTTCACACTAATTTTCCCACGGATTTTGTCGTGGGTAAAACCAGTTTTTGTAGTAGTGCACGACTCCACCCCATTGACAACAATCATCTTCTTCTTCGGGTCTCCATGTAGAGAGCAGGTTTTTGGGGTCTTGAATAATGTGAGCTTTGAAATCAAGAAGAGCTTGTCTCTCCTTATCGATGCACTTAGGAACAACTCCTCCTTCTGCTCCAACCAGTTGTTGGCCAAAGGAAGTGGCAGTTGTGGTATTAAACAACAAAAAGACAAATGACAAAATAAACAAAACATGAGTATGCATAAAGTAAAAGTAAATATTTTCTCTCATAATTAATGTATGTTGTAAGAAAATTGTATTGATGTGTTTTTATCTGATAATGAACACATATACCTCTATGCTGCTTTATATAGACTTCGATATCAAAGAATTGAACTAGATGGATATAAATTTGTGTGGAGCACATAGCACTTGGAATAAAGATCATGGAATAAATTTGAAGTCCCACATTAGACGATCAAAGACTCTCAAGTCTTTGCAATTTGTAGCTATTCAATATATCTTTTGGTCCTGAAATTATTCTGTGATGTAAATGTACATCCAAAGAAATGGACCCAAATAAATCACGCTGCTGGAAAATACAGATTTATAAATCTAAATCCAAAGGAGAGATGGTTTACAATAATGTCTTCATAGATAAATTTACAGTAATGTCTTCATAGATAAATTTATTCATACATGATTCTATTCTTTTATTGCTTAATTATAAGGTTGCATAAATCTTCAGTTCCAACAATATGTTTGATGAAATGCCTCAACTAAATTTTTTACAACATTAAGTTCACAAGTTTTCCTTTTATAAAAAGCATGTGAGCAGGACATAGGTAAGTTAATTGGTCATTTGAATTTTCACTGCATTTGATTAACTATTTAAGACGATATAAGTTGTTTTTTTTCAAGATGAATGATTATGTTTTGTGTTTGTTGTGGCCACGGTTTAGTTTTGCCTACAAGTTATTTGTTTCATATATTTGTGGCTTTATTGTGTGTGTTCAAACTGTATATACATTGTTGGGTTTAAGTTTATTGTGATTTAGTTTTTTTTACTATCTTTAGTGGTAACATATATATACATAAACTTTTTAACATCGAAATTTTACGTTTCAATCAAAAGGATGGCGAGTCCCTATGTACTATAAAATCAACTATTAAAATAAATTACGCACACACACACACAAAATTTAAAAATAAATAGGACGAGTGTAATCGCTTATATAATAAGAGATTTTCAAAAAACGTAAAATAATATTAGAAGAATTAAAATTGTACAAATGTGAATGCTCAATTTTGTCACGTAAGATAAATGAAGTCATCCTATTGCCCAATTAGAAAGTCAAAATTGAAACAATTTTGTTAAATCTATTTAAATCTCATCTAGCTAAAAATATTTATAAAAACAAATGTGTCGATTTTGTCAAAAAGAAAAAAAAAATGAAGTAATTAATAAAACTTTAGTTGTTAACTTTTAAATAAATTAAATAAAGTTAAGTAAACTTTCAAAAAGATCTCAGTATAAGGTCATCTCGGATAACTCACCCGGGTAGTGCATTGTTTCGTTAAATGTAGGTTAGTACTATTCTCGGAAGATAAAAGGTATTTACCTCGGTAGTGTTCTAGGTAGTGGATGATTTGTACTGTTCTTGGTAAAGAGCTCGTTAGTTTACTGTTCTTGTTAGTTTGTTTGTTAAAGTTTTCACCTCGGTAGTTGTGTATTTTGTTAGTGTGGTTACTGTTCTCGGTATTTACCTCGGGTAGTGTGTGGTTTGACTAGTCAACATGATTGAAAAAAGATGGTTGAAGAGCAGGGGCGGAACTAGGAGCTAAGTTTAGGGGTAGCGAAATACGAAAATTTGTTTAGGGGTAGCGAAAATTTGTTTCAGGGGTCGCGAAATCGCCAAAAAATGGCCAAAAATCGCCAAAAATTCCACTACCGGGTAAAAGTTCAGGGGTAGCGACCGCTACCCCTGAACTACATGTACATCTGCCCCTGTTGAAGAGTATATATAATGGAACAAAACAGTGCCAACGTCCTAACACCATCTAATGACTCACAAATCTTCACCCAATACTTTAATGAAGTGTTTTATCCAGCATTTGGTTTTCACATAAAATGGAAAGTCGAAGATGTGGCACATTTTGTCCAAAGATACATTAACTGTTTAAAGACAGTTGTTCAACTAATACTAATGACATTTTATATAATCTGTTTTGTATAAATCAATTCCTTTACTCATTGAGTCTTTTAATCAGACAAGTGGTGAGCATAACAATGACAAAATAAAGTGACTATAATAGCCTAAAGAAGCTAGACGACTTTATATTTGGGTGGAACATACATGATTTGATGTCCCAAATCAGACGTTCAAAGACTCTCAAGTCTTTGCAATTTTTCCAAAGTGGGTGTCAATTTTTCTTCCACTTTGTAATACTTTATGTTCAAAAAGAAATCAATATAATGTGCCCAAATAAAGCACCCATTTATAGGAATAGTAACAAGATATATATAACGTGATGTAAACACCAATCTAGAGTATACAGTGTTAGGAAATCGTACTTGGATTGATCAAAATATCCAACAAATATTAAGTTTAAATGATAAAATTATTGTAACTCAAAATTGATACAATGAACTGATAAAGCCTCCACGTCATTTTTACGCCATTAGCACAACAATTTGCTTGACTTTACTACAAGGTTGGAGACTTTGATTTTTGAATATCGAATATTCAATAACGTATCAAATATGTTTTATTATTGATTTATTTATTAAAAACATCTCTTAGAGTGGTGCTGTTGAAGGCGAGATTGGTGGCAACACTTGTGGTGGAGGTTGCAATGGTGAATGCCAGTGTTTCTTAGATACAGATTGAGCTGATGCGAGTATTAATAATAAAAGTAAATTAGCACTTAGCCAACTGCCCAACTGTAGTTAGTGAAATGGATTTCCACATTCTGATGTCACAAACAGGGTAGCTCTGTTCTGGAACTCATAATGAAATTCATCTAACATTTAAAAGTACATAATATTCGGTACTGAATCAGTTTGAGTTGGTTTAAAGCCGTTAAAGTGTCTTAGAAGAATCTCATTTAGAATAAAGCAACAATTACCAACATACTTATTTCACGTTTATTACTAATCAGTGTAAAAAATAAGAGCATTTTCACAGCATCGAGCATATTAACCATTGATCGAGCCACTACTATTGAGTGTGCGAAACAGAGCCCGGAATAGGGTATACTAACGAAGAAGGATTCTATAGGAGCTGGAAACAAATCTCATAGTCTTTTAAGTTAGAAAATTAGTCCCTCGAAGTTACCTCACTTAGTGAAATATATCAAGTTGAGATTGTTTGTATTAAATATGTTAAGCTATATAATAGCATTAATACTTATTAAATTCAGATAATACTTTCAAAAATTATTATTAATAAAAAATAAAATGGTAAAAACTGTTGGAATTATAATAACATGACAATCATAAATAAACCAAAACACATCAAGTAAGCATACAGCGGAAGCAATTATAACAAGACCATAATATGTAATTAATTAATTCAAAACATAAATAATAAATAATAAACGTACCTTAATGATTCTAGCCCGAACAAGAATCAAAGCAATCTTCCGGAACCAATTCCCCAATATAGGGTTTATGTGAACAAACCAAGAGACAAGCAATAATATGTTTGCTTCACGATCTTGTACACACGTACTACTACAAGCAAACGTTATGCAAGTAAGACGAGCACAACACACTAGAATAACAAATCTCGACTACCTTTCACTATAGTGGGCTTGTCGTAGAAATGCTAGAGAAGAGAAGAGAAGAAAACACACAAGTTAGGTTTTCAAGTTGTGAAGAGAATGAGAAAACTTGTGTTGTTTATATATACTTTGAAATCTTGGAGCAAAAGACACCCAAAGGGTTTGCACCCTTTAGGCCGATCGGCCCACATCCCCATGTGGAGCTTTCGGGTCCTTCTTGTTGTTCCAAATTTCATCTCTAGTCCTTCCCTTTTCATTCGTCTAATAATCGTTATTCATTTCCATTAAACGTTAACGATTATCACGTGTTTGTGTTCTAATAATTAATATAACATTTATATATAATTATTATACATTTACTTTTCATATGTAAAGTGTGCAATCCCGTGATCTCGAGTTCGATCCTAACACACGACTATTATTTTATCGTCTATAAAACCAACAGCTCCCACTTAGACATATCATAATAGTGTGATCACATCGGTTAGCGTCTTGCAACACGCCGATGCCTCTAGTACGACTCGAGTAAGGTTCCTGGAAAACCTTTTAATGATTTCTCATTATTATTATCCCTTTGTTTCTAATACCACGTTAATAAGGATATGGATCTAGGTCATTCCTTATTTAACCATTCTGTTTCTCGTTGTTAGTGATTGACAAGATTACCAAATCTTCTGAACCTTTCAGGAAAGACCTTGGGCGCGGCCACGCATACACCTTGACAACCCTACGAGGGGCCCAGCAGTATTAAACTCCAAAATTAATTTGAAGGAACAAATTCTTTATTGACTACAAACAAAACACATAAACTTTGTAACACTTCCGAAAACAACCCTTATGACTACCAGTTACGTATAGCGTTAAGTTGTTCCACAAAAATGTACTACATCTATGACCGTTATCTTGTATCTCAAGTCTGAGGATAACTTCTTATGATTTACTTAATGACAAGATCCATAAAGTAACATCATATAGTTGGGATAAGTCCTATATTCAGTATCATCGAATATCATCTGAGATGGCATGACTACGCATCAATATACTTTAAGTATATTATACCAACCTTCAGATTTGTCTTAATTTAATAATATTCCCATATCATTAACCGACAATAGACAATTTAGAATAACTTTTATTCATGGATTAAAACATACAAAATAGGACAACAATAATTCACAATAGAAATAAACATACCAAAATACTTTATTTCATTAAATAACAATTGTTTACAATATCCTTTATCCAAATACTAATCACAGTTATGCATGAAATTACTAGCTAATTTAAGCCCAATACCCTTGGCTAATTCATAAAGCTTTTCTTTAGCCAAAGCTTTAGTGAATGGATAAGCTAAGTTATCATCTGTGTGAACTTTCAGCAGATTTATTTCACCTTCGTGAACCTTTTCTCGAACAAAGTGATACTTCCGTAGAAAATGTCTGGTGCCTCTCATGACTCCAGGTTCATTGGCAAATATGATTGCAGCAGAATTGTCACAATACATATTAATAGGTAATTCAATTGAAGGCATAACACCAAGCCCTGAAATGAATTTCCTAATCCAAACAGCCTCCATAGCAGCTTCTGAAGCAGCAATGTATTCAGCTTCTGTTGCAGACATCGCAATTGTACTCTGCTTCTTGCTCTTCCAGTCTACTGCTCCTCCATTGATAATAAAGACATAACCCGTCTGAGACTTCGAATCATCTTTATTACTTTGAAAGGACGCATCACAGAAACCTGCAATATCAAGTTCTGCAGCTGGTTCTCCACCATATACCAAAAACATATCTTTTGTATTTCTCAAATACTTAAGAATATGCTTAACAGCAATCCAATGTTTTTCACCTGGATTCTGTTGAAATTGACTGGTGATATTTTGAGCAAACGCCACATCTGGCCTTGTGCATTTTACCGCATACATAATAGATCCTACAGCCGAAGCATAAGGAACTTTACTCATGCGAACCACCTCAGTAGGTGTTGAAGCACAAAACTCATTACATAAGCCATGTTTTACTTCCATTGGCAAATTTCCTTTCTTGGAATTTTGCATATTGAACCTTTTCAATACTTTGTCAATGTAAGCACTTTGACTTAATCCAATTAACCGCCTTGATCTATCTCTATAGATTTTGATTCCCAGAATGTATGCAGCTTCTCCTAAATCTTTCATAGAAAAACACTTTCCAAGATATGCCTTAACTTTTTGCAAACTTGGAATGTCTTTTCCCATGATTAATATGTCATCAACATATAAAATTAGGAAAATTACATTATCACTCCCACTAGCTTTGTGATACACACATGGCTCATCAAGATTCTGAGTAAATCCAAACTTTTTGATTTCAGCATCAAATCTCTTGTTCCATTGTCGTGATGCTTGCTTCAATCCATAAATGGATCTTTGAAGTTTGCATACACGATTTGGAAACTTTGGATTTTCAAACCCTTCTGGTTGTGCCATATAGATGTCTTAATCTAGATGACCATTTAAGAAAGCGGTTTTCACATCCATTTGCCATATCTCATAGTCATAGTACGCTGCTATAGCTATGAGAATCCTAATAGCTTTTATGTCTGCTACAGGAGAAAAGGTCTCCTCGTAATCAATTCCAAAAGTTTGAGTAAAACCTTTAGCAACCAGACGAGCTTTATATGTGTGTACATTTCCATCCATGTCAGTCTTAATCTTGTAGAGCCACTTACTCCCAACTACCTTGGCACCAGGAGGAAGTTCTACTTCTATCCAGACTTCATTATCATGCATGGATTGTATTTCCCCATTCATAGCAGCTTTCCACTTTTCCTTTTCTGGACTATTAATGGCAACTCTATAACTAGTAGGTTCATTAAGATCCCCTAGTATGTTTCCATCAACCTCTATATTAAGACATAGACGGTCAGGAGCTTTCACAGATCTAGAAGATCTGCGAATGGGAACTACTTCAACTTCCGGTGGAGGACCCAGACTTTCCGGTTCTACAGGAAGTGTGCTAGTGTTTTCTGAAGGCAATGCATTATCTAGATCATATTCTAGATCATATACTCTCCCACTGACTTCTTGAAGTACAAAATCACTTTCAAGAAAATCACCATACCTAGCAACAAACACTTTGTTCTCAGGTGGGTAGTAAAAGTAGTAACCCATTGTTTCCTTTGGGTATCCTACAAAAATGCACTTAACAGATCTTTGTTGGAGTTTATCTGGTGAGTCACGTTTAACATACGCCTCACAACCCCAGATCTTTAAATAAGACAAGTTCGGAGCTTTTCCAGTCCATATCTCATATGGTGTCTTATCAACCTTCTTTGTGGGAACCATATTCAAAATACGAACAGCTGATTCAAGAGCATAGTCCCAAAAAGACAAAGGAAGATTAGTAAGATTATACATTGATCGAACCATGTCCAACAATGTACGATTCCTTCTCTCAGATACACCATTTTGTTGTGGAGTATATGGAGATGTGAGATTCTGGACAATTCCATTCTCAGTTAAGAAATCTTTAAAATCTTGACTAAGGTATTCACCACCTCGATCAGAACGAAGAGCTTTAATCTTCTTTCCCAATTGCAACTCTACTTCTGCTTTGAAAACTTTAAATGTTTCAAACACCTCATGTTTATGTTTAAGTAAATAAACATAACCATAACGGCTGAAATCATCTGTGAAAGTTAAGAAGTAGACAACACCTTTCCTTGACACATGTCTAAGTGGTCCACACACATCAGTATGTATTAAACCAAGTAGATCTGAAGCTCTTTCCATATTGCTATGAAAAGGTTTCTTCGTCATCTTCCCAGAAATACAAGACTCACACTTATCAAATGACTCATCATTGATATTTTCCAAAAGCCCATCATGTTGCAGCTTTTGCATGCGAGCCTTGCCTATATGGGCAAGTCTACAGTGCCAAAGGTAAGAAGAATTCAAGTCATACTTCATTCTCTTACTAATGCTATACATTGAATTATTATTATTGGACATACAATTATTCATATCAATTTCAAACACACCATTCACAGCAACAGCATTAAAATAAAATACACCATTTAAGGAAACAGAAATTTTATTGCCATCAATAGTATGAGTAAAACCAAGATCCAACAAACATGAAAAAGAAACAACACCTCTAACAATAGAAGGTGTATAATGACAATTGTTTAAAATCAGTACTAAACCAGAAGGTAAAACTAAATTAAACATTCCTATGGCTTCAACTACTGCTTGTGCTCCATTGCCCACTTGCAGAAATTGCTCCCCATAAGATAGCCTCCTTTCCTCTCTAAACCCCTGCAGTGTATTACAAATGTTAATACCACATCCAGTATCATATACCCAGGAATTTAATTTATGAGATAAAGTAAATAATTCAATAACAAATAAGTAACCTGAAGAACTAGCGCCCACGTGCCCAGTCTTCTTCACCTTATTGTATCGCAAGTCATCGAGATAAAGAGGACAATTCCTCTTCCAGTGACCCATCACCTTGCAGTAATGACATCTTGATCCTTCTTCGGATTATCCTTCTTAGGAGGGTTGTTCAAGGGTTGATGAGGTTGATAAGCCATAACTTGCTTATTCTTATCAGCCTTACCCTTACCCTTACCCTTCTTCTTGTTCGCATTAGGATTGTTAATTCTACCCCCATGAATCGCAAGAACCTGGGGCGTAGGAGCCTTTTGTTGTGTACCTTTCTCATAATCAATGAGCAGTGCGTGCAATTCACTTACAGTCTTCCCCACGCAATGCATATTGAAGTTCCTCACACAACCACTAAATTCCTTATGAAGGGATCTATTGATTAAGTTCACAGCCATATCATTGTCATAGGGTTTCCCAAGTGTTTGTAGTTGATCCATGAAACTCTTCATTTTCAACACATGAGCACTCACAGGTTCACCAGCACCCTGCTTACAACCATGTAGAGCTTCCATCAAATCGTAAACCTCTACATTTGATGGTTTCTCATATAGTTTCTTGAGTTCATCAATCATGTTCATGGGGAAGTACTCTTCAAACTGCCTTTGAAGTGGTGGTGACATAGCCCCTAACATCATTGCGGCCACATCAATATGTTCCTTACAAGTTACTTTCCATTCAGCCTTGGCAGCATCAGAAGCTTCAGGACCTTCAGGTTCAGCATGACAAGGCGTTTTCAAATTTTCAAGTTGAGCAGTCACTCGCAAGACAATCCTGAGTGAACGATACCAGTCGTTGAAATTCTCCGAGCCAGTCAATTTTTCTCGTTCAAAGAAAGTCTTGAACGCAGAACGAAAGTTGGTGTTATCAGTTTGAGCCATTTTTACAGATAAAGAAAGTTCAAAACATTAGTATTTTTGATAATACAATTTTTCAAGAAAATAAAATACCCAAGGAAATCATATCCATAGAATAATCTTGAAAACTAGGATCCTACATAAACATAGGTTCATCACATCAGTTGATCTGCTAGTAATGAAAGTATAATATGAGGTAACTTGTCGTACAATAATTGGCATAACATTTGTCCAATTCCTAGATTTATGGGATTTACAATCACAAAACATTTGTATTGTAAGCATGTTTAATCCCCATCTTAATGCCTTGAGTCCAAGATCTCACTTCCTACTCAATTTAAGTCGTCTAACTTAAAACTGCAAACTCATAAATCCATCACATCAGTTGATCTGCTAGCAATGAATTTATGAAATTTACCTCTCCATTGCAATCTAGCCAAGCTCTCACATGACGTAAACCACAACTTCAAGTGTTCTTAATTAGATGGCATTTGACTCAATTTAATAAGGGTATAAATTTTGACATGTGATCAAAATAATGTATGAAGAAGCATGCATACAACTTCATAACATTGGTTTTACAAAACAATTTTTAATTACCAATTAAACCAAGAGTAAATATCAAAGATTTGATTGAGGTATCGGGTTCACCAATTAAAGAATTACCAACAATTATCGTCCACATAAGTGGAATTGTGGTTAATTCACCCTTAAGATGACAATGTACGTATATAGTGATATAGGTAAGTCTCCAGTCGGCAACCAGGCAGTTGTAGAGAACCGGTAGGTGCATGAGCTTTAATAACCCCTCTCTACAAGTACGTTGGATGGCAACCTTTGGTCCGCCTTTCGCACACTATGTACAAAAACATCAATCAACCAATCTTTTGAAATTCATTCTTAAAACCAAAACAATTTCGCCATTTATTTAGTCCGTATTATTTTTCTATTCAAAATTACCCTTTTCGTTTATAAACATGTCTAACATAAAATAAACAAAACAAGTAATGTAATAATAAAATAAAACAACCAAATAAACATATACATAACGTAACAATTAAATATGTATAAAACATGTAGCCACATGCAAATCTTATTCAATAGTCCTATTAATAATCAAACTAGGTGTATAATGTATTTATTCAATTAAGGCTTTCTTCTTCTTGGAAAAAGAGCCACATACATCGATAAATCGATTGCGTAAGCCAAAACTAAATTAATACCACATAGCACATAATTGATTACTTAATATTGGATTCTTCCCCAATTAGACATCTATTAATAAATTTACATGTTCATATATTTAAACAATTTAAATAATCATACAATTAAATCCATGCAAATATGCACTTTTCATGGATTAGCTTAACATTTAACACATTGCACCAAGATCGTTTACTAAAACGCATAAACAATTACATGACATCCTAGGGTTTCTAATCATATTAAAAACAAAACCAAAACCCTAAAACCTAAAAGGTCAATCGACCTAATAAATAAAATTAGGGTTAGGAATCGAAAACCCTAAAAACAAACCATG
Source organism: Artemisia argyi (assembly GCA_030686995.1). Lineage (NCBI taxonomy): Eukaryota > Viridiplantae > Streptophyta > Magnoliopsida > Asterales > Asteraceae > Artemisia > Artemisia argyi. The sequence goes on along the minus strand of CM060693.1, from coordinate 22,579,520 downwards.
TAATTAATGAATCAAAATCCAATTTTTATGATGTTTCGATAATTAATTACATATTATAACGGCTCATGATGCCACTTTTGGAATTATAATAACATGACAATCATAAATAAACCAAAACACATCAAGTAAGCATACAGCGGAAGCAATTATAACAAGACCATAATATGTAATTAATTAATTCAAAACATAAATAATAAATAATAAACGTACCTTAATGATTCTAGGCCGAACAAGAATCAAAGCAATCTTCCGGAACCAATTCCCCAAATAGGGTTTATGTGAACAAACCAAGAGACAAGCAATAATATGCTTGCTTCACGATCTTGTACACACGTACTACTACAAGCAAACGTTATGCAAGTAAGACGAGCACAACACACTAGAATAACAAATCTCGACTACCTTTCACTATAGTGGGCTTGTCGTAGAAATGCTAGAGAAGAGAAGAGAAGAAAACACACAAGTTAGGTTTTCAAGTTGTGAAGAGAATGAGAAAACTTGTGTTGTTTATATATACTTTGAAATCTTGGAGCAAAAGACACCCAAAGGGTTTGCACCCTTTAGGCCGATCGGCCCACATCCCCATGTGGAGCTTTCGGGTCCTTCTTGTTGTTCCAAATTTCATCTCTAGTCCTTCCCTTTTCATTCGTCTAATAATCGTTATTCATTTCCATTAAACGTTAACGATTATCACGTGTTTGTGTTCTAATAATTAATATAACATTTATATATAATTATTATACATTTACTTTTCATACGTAAAGTGTGCAATCCCGTGATCTCGAGTTCGATCCTAACACACGACTATTATTTTATCGTCTATAAAACCAACAAAAACTAATCGAAAAATAAAATTCAACCTATCAAACTTATTCTATATATGTATTTTTATTTGTTATGCATTTACAATAATGCAAAAATAGAAAGTATTACAGTACTATACTCATGTTGATCGTATATAGTAAGATTTTTAGTGGTAAACTTTTAATAAAAATAGATAAAATGTTCTTTTATGTTTGTCAAAGTTTGTTGATGTTCATTTTTTTTTTGATAAAAGGTCAAAAGACCCGGTAAATATATTACTCCAAAAAATGTTTAAGTACAAAGGATATGGGTGAATCCCATATCTCAGCCCGTTACATAGACGGAAAAGCTTACATAACAAGATACTTCCAATTCTCTAAATAAAAAAATAAACCACTACTCAAAAGATACCATTAGACTCCTATGAAATCAAAATTACTTTCTACCAAGGCCTTGGAGCTTTATACCATACGTGTCATAAAAAGCATCCAAATTCCCTGGAAGATCGTAGACCTGATCCGCATAGTCATCATAATCATAGCCATCATAATCATCTTCACGATCATGACCACCACCAAATAGGTTCATGGACTCATCAAAAGTGTTCATAACCTCCTCTTCATCACTGTCGGAATCAATAATCTCTCCCACCTTAGAGAATGGGTTAACCCTCTTAGTAGAAGAAGTAGACGGAGAATCCTTATTATTACCTGGATAATCAACCATTTTAATAGGATGACCGTCATCATCCACAAGAGTAGCTTTCCCATTAATAAGTAGCTTTTCAAGCTCCCCAATTTTCTCAACTATAGGAGTAGAACCAACCTCCTTTGTTCTTATTGAATCACTCACAAGCAGTTCTTGTGATGCATTACTAGTCTCTAGAGACCCGTCCTCCTTAGCTTCCTTTGGAATACCAGAATTCACATCCTTAGTCACTTCATTGGTAGGAATACCAAAATCATAAGTATCATCCATATGAAGTGCATCAAATCGGTTTGATGTAGCAATCTTCATACCACCCGTACTAGCCACATCAACGGCCTTCTTCTTTGTAGTATCCACCTTCTTGGGTTCAGGAGGAAGCGCTTTAGGTTGATACCTAAACTTAGGACCCGCAACAGGTTTAGTAAAACCTCCTTTACCCGGAGCACTGTGACCACCATTCTTACCCTTATTCTTGTTGATGTTCATTTGCTTAACATCATCAAGTATGTTGCAGTTCTATGTTAGGGATTTTATGGAACACCTTTCGTCCATAATATTATATGCTTTTTACTTAACTAAGTCAATCATTATTCTTCAACTTTAGGTTGAGATTATAATAAAATATAATGCTATTCACTACTTAATTACTAGTACAAAATAAAGAATCGATCAATAACTTCTCAAGATACAAAAAGATAAAACATTATACTTTAAGTGAATCGTGATTAAAAGATATAAGTAAATCAACGGATCTATTACTATAGACCTGAATACTATAAGAGTCCATTGAAGTATTAAACAACTGACTTCCCCTGAGTAGCAATTCGACATTATCGCTAGTTTTGTATAATTCGATGCATAGTTCAATGTATGAGTTTTTCAGATGTCACACTTAACCAAAGAGTTGAACTAATGGAAAGCATGTCCTAGTTTTTAATATGCAATTGCAGTTTGTGTATCACAAAACACGGGGAAATGACCACCCATGGTGTGAGTGACAATTTTATTTATAAAGGGCACTTAAAACCCCCCGCCAAATACAAGTGAAGCATGAAATTACAATGCATTACCTCTACCAACATAATAAGAAAAATAGTAAGTGGAGAAAAAACACATAAAAAGCAAAACACAAGAAGTAGTATCTATTAACCGATATACCATCCCCCCACCGCAAATGCTCAGATTGACTGGTCAGCGAGGGGTCTTTTGAGAAAATAGCCAGGGTTCATAGCCCACCTCCTGATAAGTACAGTCACTGGGACAGGTGCTCATTGCCTGGGGCCGGGTCCTTGGGGGAGGGTCCGGTTGGCATCCTTAAGATGCATGGGACCAGGGTGATCCCACCGATCTTCACCTTTTGAGAATGATAAGTCGGCCCAAGCCTGATCTGTGGGCATAGGGTACATTAAGGCTTATTGTAATCTATAAATATTGGTTATTAATAAAAGTTTAAGGCAAGCAGTTTCAATGTAAACATACGGTTCAACATGGTATAAGAGGGTTTACCGTTTGCACTTTTCAATGCAAACATCTTTTCTATCTTGTGATACTTTTCCCCTCAATACGTGTGATATAAATCAAAAGCAAAGCTAATGGGCCCAAATGCTAAACCAAGGCTAAAAGATGAAGACTTTAAGTAGTCTTGAAAACTCAACACGGACCATAATTAGTTCTTGAGCAAGCGCCTCAAAACTCACAGAAAGAAAAAAGTACAAATCGAGTTAAATTCAATCATGATCAAACACTTGATCAAAATTTTGGACAACAACAACATGCAATTTCGCCGAAGCCAGAGGCGGGGCCGGGTGCGGTTGATCAAAACCTTGGTCCCAGACTTTCACTTGCAACTTGACCTTATGAATGCACTCTTTTAGTCCATGCACTTACAACTTTATTCTATTCAATCACTGCATTTACTAGAGCTTCAAGTTAAAAATTAAATTGTAAATATAGATTTCTAACAGAAGTCACATAATATAATGAAGAATTGGCATAGAAAAACTGTGGTTTTATTAATCCATCAGGTAAAAATCCATTCATTCACTAATGCAAACTTTTCATCAAACACCTGGTGAGCTTAAAAATTTCTATTAAACTAGATATCAATAAGAGTTTATTTAACCTGTGCCACAGCTCTAAACAAGAATAAGTAATTTGAAAAAAAAAAACATAAAGACTTTCAGATAGACATCACATTGAAGAGTTCAAGATATGTAGTTATGGAAATTTCAAACAGACTTTACATATGAATAAAACGAATAAATAGTGTCGTGTTGACATGCATTAATACTTTCGGATACAAATTCATTTGAACATCAACATAAATACCAATCAAACTAGGATAAGAAGACACCCCATCTGAAAACATATATTTGATAATACAGTCCAAAAGAATTCATTTAGTTAAAATTGCATAGGAAGTAACTGATAATAGACTAGTATTATTTCGGCAATAAGCACACTCTAAAGAGTCTGAGTCTTATGATTTCAGCAAATTTGTAGTTGTCCCACACGTGTCTTATATTCAAGTCAAGCTCTACTCTGTATGGGTGTGTGTTCGCAGTCGAAATAAAGGTCAGTAGGTCACCGAATTGCTATAAAGGTAGCCACACGTTCAATATATCAGCAGAATAGCTCTGTTTCACAGACTCAATATTAGTGGATAGAAAACCTGAAATCATGTAAACATTAAGAATTCTTCAATGAAATATAGTTCATTGAAAGACATGACAGTAATTACATTTGGATCTCGTGCTTATGCATTACATAGATACAAGAATTCAACAAGTTAAAAAGAAGAATGAAGTACAAACAACTATATTTGTGACATTATTCAACAAACATGACCCCTTTCACTGTTTTAGATAAACAGCAAAAGCACCTGTATGGTAGTATAAAACCATCAATTGACTTAACCAATCAACTTGATATCATAATCTAAAGAGTAATAACCTTAGCTTGATGTCAACAATAGATTAGCTCTAATGATCCAACCCTTCAAACTCCAATCAATAAACCAATGGACTTTTAGTCTATCGGTATAAAGATAAATAAATCATCAACCAAAAAAAAATTGTGCAAGATTCATTGAAGGCTTATTTCATGTGCCTCGTAATCAAGACTAAAATTCTGCTACAATAGCCAGTTTCATACTACACTTAGATGTCGAATGTAAGAGCCTACATTGGCCAGTATTACACCCTCAGCACTTGCTTTTAAAGCAATGATACCTTAACATCATCAGGTATGTTGCAATTCTATGTAAATCATTTTATCAAACACCTTCCGTGCATCATATAGCTACAGTTTATAATATGAACATATGGAGATGTGGTATATCACACAACAAGTGGAAACGGCCACCCATGGTGTTAGTGGCAATTTTATTTATAAAGGGGACTTAAAACCCCCACCAAATACAAGTGAAGCATGAAATTACAATACTATATACCAAACAATAAGTAGGCAGAAAAAAACATAAAAAACATATACCACTATGCACGCGCAACCCTTCGCCATTTTGCTATGAACACCACCACCTTTACGTATGCCCAATCTTTCAAGCTATCATGCAACTGGAAAAAAGTATGTCTCCCACGGCTGTTAAGAAGTAAAGCGCTACAAACTATCCAAAATCCAGTAGCAAACCCACTAGCACCACCAATATAAAACCATCGTTCTATCCCTTCCTCGTCTCCTTGACTTTTACCAACAGTGTGTGGTTCTTCTAATTCTTCATCTCCAGGGCATTTGTTCGGCAGGGGACTTCCACATAGCCCTGCATTTCCTATGTACCTTGAAGGGTCAAAGGTTTGGAGTTGAGTGCAAGATGGAATCCTCCCAGACAAGTTGTTATGCGACACGTCAAGATAATTTAAAAAATTCATCTGAGACATGCTTGATGGCAACTGCCCTGAGAAATTGTTTTTGGATAAATCCAAAGTCAGAAGTTCTTTCATTTGACCAATTTGTCTTGGAATCTCTCCAAGTAGAGCGTTCTTTGACAAATTTAGTGCAACCAGTTGATAAAGATTGGTAAGTTCATACGGGATTTGTCCTGTTAAATGGTTGCTCGACAGGTCAATGCTCTTTAAGGATTCTAGATTTTTGCTGAATTCAAGTACCTTGCCTTGCCACTGGATTAACACATGGTCAAAATAATCATAACCAGAGCCGAATCCATCTTGATGAATGCGCCTTATGTCCAATGAATTCAATGTGACGAGATCTCTCCCTTTGAGAGAAAAATTATCTAGAACCATGGCAGTGATATTATTGATGCACGAGGGGATGGTTCCATTGAGGTTGTTCATTGACAAGTCTAGAAGTTGAAGATATACTAGATGGCATACTTGTAGAGGGATGGTTCCATAGAAGTTGTTTGATGCTAGGCTAAGAACGTACAAACGTGATAGGTTTTCCCCAATCCAAACAGGCACATTACCAGAAAACTTGTTGGCCCGCAAATTCAGAGAGGTTAAATTCTTGCAATGTTTTAAGGATGAAGGCAATTCTCCAAATAAGTTGTTGTTGTATAAATACAATGCTTCAAGCTTGATCAAAGACTTGACAGATGCAGGAATTCTACCAGATAGATTATTGTTTGCTAGATTAAGAACCACTAGCTCTTTTAAATGCCAAAAACAGTCTGGAATTTGTCCTGTGAATGAGTTGTCTGAGATATCAAGAAATGATAAAAAGCCATCTACAGTTTGGCACAGAAAGGAGATTCCCCCAGATAATTTGTTTTTGGAAAGATCTAACACTAACAAAGTGGAAGGAATGTTCGGTATAGCGCCACTTATGTTGTTGAAAGAGAGATCCAAATAGCTCAACTGAGAAGACTGCCACTGGTTAGAAACTGTGTCTAAAATGCTATTTTTGGAAAGATCAAGATGCTGAAGATGTTTCAATTTTTGTATCCATTTGGGGAAACGAGGCCCTAGCTTGTTTGAACTGAAATCTATATATTCTATACTTTGAGAAAGGTTTGACACGTCAGCAATTAGAGGAACTCCTTCGAGTGAGTTGTTTGAAAGATCTATATAAAAAAGATTTGATTTTCCAATATTTATAGAGATAGCACCTCTAAGAGAATTGGAAGATAGATCTAGTTTTTGAAGTGTGGGTAGTTGCCACAGTTTGTCACTTATAGTTCCATCGAATTGATTTGAAGATAGGTTCAAGTAATTGAGGGATGAAAAGTGTTGGATCACATCAGACAATGTAGCTGATGTGCATCCTGACAAGCTGTTCAAAAAATCTGAAAGTTCCCCATCAAACTTGTTGCCAGAGAGATAAAGATGTCTAAGCTTATTGCCAGTTAATGGGGACAACCAACGATACATGGATGAGTTGAGATTGTTGTTATCGAGATAAAGGTAAAGAATAGATGAAGAAGAGTTGACATATGAAGAATATGGATGCATGACTTGTGAGAGGTCACATCCAACTAAACTTAAAAATGATAGGTTTTGGAGACCTATAATAACATTTACCCAGTTATTTGCTTTGGCCAGAGAAATTCCATCCATAGAAAGGTATTCTAAAGAAGATAGAGAAGACAACCCATCTAAGTTTTCAAATTCTGAAGGAATGGTTCCATAGAAAGAGTTGTGTGAAAGGTCAAGAGCTGTCAATTTGGTCAAGGAACCAATGGATCTCGGAATGACTCCACTGAAATTATTCCTATCAAGGAAAAGATTAGTTAACTGGGTCATGTTACCAATGGACATTGGAATGGTTCCATAGAAAGAGTTGACTGAAAGGTCAAGGTCCGTCAATTTGGTCAAGGAACCAATGGACATAGGAATGGTTCCAGTAAACTGATTCCCATAAAGTACAAGGGTTGTTAATTTGGTTAACGAACGAATGGAATCGGGAATTGTGCCAGTAAACTGATTGTAACCAAGGTCAAGATATGTTAACTGGGTCATGTTACCAATGGATTTAGGAATGGAACCACTAAACTGATTTTCACTTAGGTCAAGATAAGTTAAATGAGTCATTGAGCATATGAACTTGAAAATGGTTCCATGAAAAGAACTGAAAGCAAGGTTAAGAATATTCAAATATGTTAAGTTAATCAACGAAAGGCTAATCTCACCTTCAAGACCACTATAACCATGATTAGCGTCAAGTTGAAGCTCTTTGACATGACCTGTGACGTTGTCACACACGACTCCACCCCATTGACAACAATCATCTTCTTCTTCAGGTCTCCAGTCAATGAGCACGCCAAATGGGTCTTGAAGGTGAGCTTTGAAATCAAGAAGAGCTTGTCTCTCCTTATCAATGCACTTATGAACAACTCCTCCTGCTGCACCAACCAGTTGCTGGCCAAAGGAAGAAGCAGTTGTGGTATTAAACAACAGAAAGACAAGTGAGAAAATAAACAAAACATCAGTATGCATAAAGTAAAAGTAAATATTTTCTCTCATTATGTGTGTTTTAAGAAAATTGTATTGATGTGGTTTTCTCTGATAATGAACACATATACCTCTATGCGGCTTTATATAGACTTCGAAAACTAAGAATAGAAATATATAAATTCGTGTGGAACAGACAAAACATGGAAAAAAATTAAACAATAAATTTGAAGTCCCACATTAGACGACCAAAGACTTGAGACTCAGTCTTTGCAATTTTTAGTTATTCACCATCACTTTTGGTACTGTAATTATTCTGTGATGTAAAGGTAAATCCAAAGAAATGGAGCCAAATAAATCTGGCTGATGGAAAGTACCAAATATGCAAAAGACAAAAATGTTGGATTGGGATCGAGTGGGCCTTTTAAAACATATTAGAAGAATGGTCCACTGATTAATTAAAATGGGTTGAATTGGTCAATTAAAATTCAGATTTATTTATAAATCTAAATCCAAAGAAGAGATTTACGTTGTTATCTGAACTGAAATTTGTGTTTTGACGGATGACCAGAGAGGGTTGAAGATGTAAGGGTGTTTTTGTAAATTTGTTTTTTGTAAGGAAGAATTATGTAAAATTATCTTTTAAGATTTTTTTTTTTTTTTTTTTTTTTAATAGAGCTGAACATAATCTCCATGGACCGGATGAACCAAAAAACCGGACCAAATTGGACCGACCGAACCGGATCAAACGTATTTTGGTCTGGTCCTCGGTCCACCTTTTCCCCATATTCGGTCCTCGGTCTGATCCGGTCTGGTTTAGTCTTAAGCAAAACCGCCCATTATGCTTTGTTGGACTCGATTGAACCAACGAACTAGACCTGGACATGAATTTTCGGTCTGGTCCTTGGTATGGTGTTTTGAACCAAATCGGTTTTTGATCCAGTCCGGTTTTAGTCGGTCCGATCTGGTTTTTAGATCGTGTTCAACCCTACTTCCGGTTATGTTTCCATTTTGATGGTGTAACAAAGGCGTCTAAGACGTGTCCTTGCCCAACAATGCATCACCCTTAAAACACAAATCCCTTTCCCACGCATTGGTGACTTTTTTTTTAGCACAAGTCGGTTTTTGAATCTACCGACTTGTGAGAAAGTTGCGTGTGTGTTATTTTAATTTTTTTGAGATATATTTGTGTTTAAAGCTCGGACTTGAGCTCTAGGCACGATAAAACTCGGCAAAAATAAAACCGACTTACTCAACAAAAGCTTGACTCATTTACACCGCTACACCCGGTGTGTAACTAAAACCTAAGTTACTCAAATAACAACAAAATGAAAACAAAACCAATTTAAACGGGCCTTAAAAATACACAGTTTCCTACATTATTACATTCACTATTGGGCCTGACATAACAACAAAACATCACAGCATCACTCCACCAAATTCCAAACCAAAAAAAACAAAATGAAGCCTAGTCAAACACAAACACCCATCAACACCAATGCCGGAACAAGCAACAACAAAAGCAAGCCACAGTTCAGACCAGCCATTGATGACTCAAAACCCCTTCTTCAAGATCCGGTACCTTTTTTTTTTTTTTTTTTCATTTCTTTAAATAACCCATGTTTTAGTTAGTTTTTTTATCTAATAAATGTTGTTTTGTAGATAATAAGATCTGACCCGATCGAGACAGAAGAAGCTGTTATCCGCTTGCCTCGTTTCCCTCCGACTAATTCCACATTTAAATGACTTTGTATTTGAATTTTATTACTGTATAATATTAATAGATTAATGTAAATTGTCCTGAAATGTATGTGTACAATAATCTATTATGGGTCAATGGCGCGTAGTTTAGTTGGTAATCAGTGGGGGCATCTTTTTTACATATAACAAGCACAAGGTAGGGTTCGACTTGGCACCCCAATAGCGATAACAGTTGAGTGAGTTAATAAGCTAATGAACTATGCTCATAAACAAGCGTTAGATGTTTTAAATACATTGATCTGATTATGTGGTATTGCTAAGTCAACTAATAAGTTAATATATGCTTGTCGAAACAAAGCCAGTTAGACTAAGTACATAGATATATTTCAATCACGACGACACATTCCAAGTAAGAAAAAAAAACAAGGAAATTAACTACTCATTATGATATGTAAAACGATGTCATATAATGGAGCAATAGCAGATCCCACGTTAATAGCATATGGTTTGTTGCGAGGTGGAGATGATTGCACGTAGGTGGCACATGGCTGAGAATTTTCGTTATAAACGTTGCCCCTAGATAATGGTCACTCTTTTGATACATAGAGGTTGGAGGACATTCTCCATATTGCCAATGCACCAGATGTGCTATTTTTTCAGCTTTTTTCAGACATTCCATAAGTGCGTTTGGTTCAGTGTGATCCGAAACATGTAATGTCCTATTCTCCTCCACTCGGAATGATTATTTTCTTTTAATATGACCAAAGAAATTACCAATCTTATTAGTTAGGGAAAATTACAATAATTAATAGTATAAAAGCAGAACAACTTGAAAAATAAATTAGCTGTTTGTTATTGACAGAGTGACAGACATAGATTAGATGATTGTCTATATCATGCTTATATGCTTAAAACTAGGGTGACAATTTGAGACGGGTTTAGGTTGGATTGACGGGTTGGAAAACTTCAGCTGAAACATGATATGCATAAGTAACTGGCTCATTCATATCAATTCTAATCCGTTTAGGTGTCTCAGTCGACTTTCATTTCTCGTCGGCTCAATGAGTGTGAATATGGGGTAGGGTCATGGTTGGTGGTGAGTTAGATTAGTGTAGTATTGTTTAGATAAACTTTTTGTCAATTAGCATGTGCAAGTTTATATACTTAATTTTTACTATATATTAATGTTAGTTTTATGATAATGGATTCCAAATTTAAAGTTTAGTTTGGACCTTGTATAATTGACTTGAAAAGAAAAGCCGTGTGTATAAGAGTTGAGATCTATGAATAACACATACATGCCATAGAACCTATCAACCAATCATAGTCACCCATTTATATTTTCCATTTTTTTTTTCAAAACAACATATCTTGAAAACGGTAAATCTTCAAGTTACAAAAAAAAAATACCATCGCGACGAGAATTAAATGATCTTTCTATAGATATGCATTGTTATATACTTTCGACGATTTTTTTTTTAAATTTTCGCCCAGAAAGAATCATATATGATTCGTAAAAATCATATATGATTCGTAGAAAATCATATATGATTCGATTCTTACGAATCATATATGATTCGTAAGAATCATATATGATTTGTTAAAATCGAATCATATATGATTCTTACGAATCATATATGGTTTTTCTGGGCGAAAAAAAAATTCATCGAAAAAAAAGTTCGTCGAAAGTATATAACAATGCATGTCTATAGATAGATAATTTAATTCTCGTCGCGATGGTATTTTTTTGTAGCTTGACGATTTACGGTTTGCGAAATATTTAAGTTTTAAAAAAAGGGTGAAAGTTTATTTTTTTATTTTGATAAAAAAAAAATGAGTGACTAAGATTGCTTGATGAGTTGTATGGTAAAAGTTGGATCTATAAAGAACTTTTGGCGTGTGTATACGCTTTAAATATGCAATTATGACTTATGAGTCAAAGAAAATATGCCTAATATGCAATTATGAGTTAAGATATTGTGGAAGAAAGTTGCTGATAACTCAAAGTCCGAGTTTTTTTTATTGTAACCCAAACCATGTCAAACGGGAGGTGATTTGCACACCAAATAAATTAATGAAGACACCGCAATTATGCACATAACATGTTGTAACATATGCAATAGGGGTGTAATATTGTAGTGTCCCCATCAATCTATTTAGTGTGCAAATCACCTCCCATGTCAAAGTACACTACTAGCTAAAAGAAAAATAAACTATAATTGGATAAGGATAGGGTTGTAAACGAATCGTACGAACACGAACGAAGCCTTTTTTCAGTACGTTCGTTTAATTTTAACCGGACAAATAAATGGATAATAACGCTTAAGCAGAAGAATTTTCTTGTTCATGTTCGTTTATTAAGAAAACGAGTTGTTAATGTTCGCTTATGTTCGTTCATTAAGACACTAAACGAATATAAACGATCGAAGATAAATGAACATGCACAAACAAACATAAATTTTATTAAATTATGCAAAATATATTGTTTTATAAGTGTTGTTTTGTTTAAAAAAAAACCCCAAAAAAGATATGATATACAAATCAACGAAAGTTAACGAATGCATAATCGGACGTTCACGAACATAAATGAACGGACTTCGACTTTTGTTCATGTTCGTTTATTTAACTAAACTGACGTAAAATATTGTTCATGTTTCTTCATTTACTAAATAAACAAACATAAACGAACTTTTTATCGAACGGTTTATAAAATATTCACTGAACGTTCAGTTCGTTTACAAACCTAGACAAGGATATTTTATTGACAAATTAGACATAGGATGATATAATGAAAGACTCGTAATTCTTGTGAAAGAGCTCTCCACGTGCTGAAAAAACAAAATTTAGGGGTGTTTGTTTAAGCTTATATGTTTATGAGCTTATTTGTATTTCGGCTTATATTTTATATAAGCCCAAATTTTTTAGCTTATTTTAAGATTTTTGAGCTTATATAAGTTTGTCATATTACAATAAACTTATATAAGCCACAAGCCTCAAAATAAGTTACAAAATTGGGTTTTATGAAATATGAGCTGAAATATAAATAAGCTCATAAACCACATGCGTAGTAATATAAGTTTAAACAAATGCTTTTAATATAAAATGCAAATATAACATAAACTAACCAAGACACCGGATCCTTTAAAAAGTAGAAAAAAATAAAAAGTCTAAAAAGTGTTCTTACGCTGACAAGTGTCCTCCCACTATTTTATTTAAAAAATCTGCATAGGGGCAAAATCGTAAAATTACACGTTTTTTCTTTTTCCACCTCAAATTTCAAACGCACATATCTCTTAAACGACAAACTTTTAGAAAAAACCGATTTCACCATAATTTTTAAAATTTAATTCTCTTTAATTTGATATAAATCTTGTTAATTATTTCAAACTTTTTTTTTTACATATTCAATGGTTTTTTATTTTCTTGATGTTTTTGGTATTTTTGACCATATTTTTTACCTTTAAATGTATCAAATCATGATAAACTTAAAACACGAAAGTTGTAGATTTTTGTTCACTCTTTATCAAGAAATTTGAATCACTCAAATTCGATATGATATGAGTGAGATATCGCATGTTAAAGATGACGTTTTAGTCATTTTTGTTGCACACCACGTGTTTGATGAAATGTCTAGCTTAGATTTTTAGTTTTAAAATTGAGTTAAATGCACTAATATTTGTACAACAACGTACCATTAATCATTTTATTAATCATTTGGTTAAATCCATAATCATTCTTCGATTTCACCTTCGCCTTTGTTTCGAGCCTAAATATAGCAAACGGCATACTAACATTATAGTATATTAACATATTTGTACAATGTCTCTTAACTTGAATTAGTATCTTTAACATTATAGTATATTAACATATATTTGTACAATGTCTCTTAACTTGAATTAGTATCTTTGTACAATGTCTGTTAACTTGAATTAGTTTTGACACGCCACATGACTTGAAACAATGTTATATTAAACAACCAGACCATAACACATACAACTGACAGATTAATAAAAGCCACAATATCTTTATTTACATTACAATAGTTTAAAACAAGAATACTTATACAATTCAACCAAACTGAGAGTTACACATCATATGAGGTACAAATGAACTATTTAAATCAAGTGATTAATTAGCAATATATTGTCTAACATAGATAGGACATGGCCACCATTTAATAAACCACCGGTGTACCCCAAATATAATTCAACCAAACTGAGTGTTTCCTCAATGATCGAGTACTTCTGCTTCTTTCACCATCATTCAGAAGGTAGACTCACATATCAAGTACAACTTCTATGAGTTCATTCCTGAATTTCATACTCTCTTGTGCATCAGCCAGTTTTTCTTCATCTCCCTTATCTTGTGAATCTCGAACTCTCCACCATTCGTTGTTCTTCAACCACTGATGAACAATTAATTTTAATTAATTGGTTTTACAAGATATAACTGATGAACATATAGTAAAGTTATATGTTCATCAATTCATAATACATCATAAGCTTGTATGTTCATCGGTTCATCATAAGCTTATATGTTCATCAGCTCATAACATAATAAAAATGATGAACATATAGTAAACTTATATGTTCACCAGTTCAGAATACACTTTAACTTATGAACATATAGTAAATTGACATACTACAACTGATGAACATAATATACCTTCCATTTCCCAGCAATCTTGATTTCCATCATCCTTCCATATCACAGGTTGTCATTCTCTTTTATCTTTTTCAGGGGTCTTCAATTTTTAATCATTCCCTTGGTGTATTTAACTTTCTTTTTAGGTTGTTCGTCAACCTCATGACACTTTGATAAACCTCATCTCTCACGTAATCTCTGTTGTTTCTTTTTTGCCAAATTGTTTTGTATATTTGCCAAACATCATTTCGTCCAACTCGTTCAGAAATTCTGTATTCCAGTACTCCAAAGCTGAGTTGAAGGATTTTTTAGAAGAGAGTTGACGAATATCAACTGCATTTTAAGAACAAGTTTGATAAATGATTAATCTATAATAAGACCATAGAAATAACTGATGAACATTGATGATCATTTATGAACAAACATTGATGAACATACATAATATAGCTAAAACACTGATGAATATTGATGTTCATCAATGTTTTTCTATGTGAAACCTTATTGTGCTACCTAAAACATTGATGAACCACAATGAACATAGAAAAACACTGATGAACATATTTTCAAATAATTGATGATCAAACGCACTATCAATAACTGATGAACCTACTTTCAAATAATTGATGATCAAACGTACTAGCAATAACTGATGAACCTACTTTAAAACAACTTATGATCAAACGCACTATCAATAACTGATGAACCTACTTTCAAATAATTGATGATCAAACGTACTAGCAATAACTGATGAACCTATTTTCAAATAACTGATGATCAAACGCACTATCAATAACTGATGAACCTACTTTCAAATAATTGATGATCAAACGTACTAGCAATAACTGATGAACCTATTTTCAAATAACTGATGATCAAACGCACTATCAATAACTGATGAACCTACTTTCAAATAATTGATGATCAAACGTACTAGCAATAACTGATGAACCTATTTTCAAATAACTGATGATCAAACGCACTATCAATAACTGATGAACCTATTTTCAAATAACTGATGATCAAACGCACTAGCAATAACTGATGAACCTATTTTCAAATAAATGATGATCAAACGTACTAGCAATAACTGATGATCAAACGTACTAGCAATAACTGATGAACCTATTTTCAAATAACTAATAATCAAACGCATTAGCAATAACTGATGAACCTATTTTTCAAATAATTGATGATCAAACGCATTAGCAATAACTGATGAACCTACTTTAAAATAACTTATGATCAAACGCACTATCAATAACTGATGAACCTACTTTCAAATAATTGATGATCAAACGTACTAGCAATAACTGATGAACCTATTTTCAAATAACTGATGATCAAACGCACTATCAATAACTGATGAACCTACTTTCAAATAATTGATGATCAAACGTATTAGCAATAACTGATGAACCTATTTTCAAATAAGTGATGATCAAACGCACTATCAATAACTGATGAACCTATTTTCAAATAAGTGATGATCAAACGTACTAGCAATAACTGATGAACCTATTTTCAAATAACTAATAATCAAACGCATTAGCAATAACTGATGAACCTATTTTTCAAATAATTTATGATCAAATGCATTAGCAATAACTGATGAACCTACTTTCAAATAACTGATGACCATAATCCAAGCAACTAAGTAAACCATGATCCAAGCAATAACTGTTGAATCTTATTCCAATGTATTCTAACAAGTTATTCTATCGAATCCGCAAGCTACTAAGTAAACCATGATCCAAGCAATAACTGGTGAACCTTATTCTAATCTATTCGAACAAGTTATTCTATCGAATCCGCAAGCTACTAAGTAAACCATTCCAAGCAATAACTGATGAACCTCATTCTAATCTATTCTAACAAGTTATTTTATTGAATCCGCAACCTACTAAGCAAACCATGATAACAAGCAATAACTGCTGAACCTTATTCTAATATATTCTAACAAGTTATGAACCTAAGATATAACATAATAGCTAAGCTAATATTTTCATCAACTAAATAAAAAAAAAAAAAAAAAAAAAGCATAAATTGATGAACCTAACATAAAAAATAAGCATATAACAAAGAATGTAATAACTAATGAACACACACACAAAATCATATAAACTAGTATTTAATATGTTCATCTACTAAAAGATATAACAAAAAAGCATAAACTGATGAACCTCGGATAAAAGTAAGCATGTAACAAAAAATCCACTAACTGATGAACCTCTGATAAAAGTAAACAGATAACAAAAAAATCACTAATTGATGAACCTTTGATAAAAATAAGCAGATAACAAAAAATATTCTAACTGATGAACCTCTAATAAAAATAAGCAGATAACTAATAAAAATAAGTTGATAACAAAAAATGCACTAAATGATGAACCTGAAGATCATCAATCGCCATTAAAACCAGATTTCTATCACATTTATGACCTGAATCTAGTTGAAGCATTTCATCGAGCACTTGGTGTGCATCATTATATCGATCACATTTCAACAACAGATCTTGTATGTTTACCCGATTATTATGAATTTGAAAAGTACAAAAAATAGTTTTCTTAGTTGGTACCTGATGGTGACGGTGTGAAGAGTTTTAAAAAATACGCATGCAAAAAATTAAATTTAATCAAAATTAAAACATAAATGATAAACTTACCAGTTGGATTCATCTTTTCGACCTTAATTTTATGTGTTTTAATCGATTAGAGATGATTGGAAATTGAAACCCTAAAAATTCCCCCAAATTTTGATCGGTTTAGAGAGAGAGAGTGAGAGTGAAATGAATGTGTGTGTGAGATGGAGGGAAGTGGTATACGAGGGTTTTTGTTTGTAAAATTACTCTTCTAACCTTTTATTAGAACGAAGGGTATGTTTTTTTTCAATTTAAATACCAACCGTGGATTGGTTTTTGGTCAAAGATTAAAATGATCGGATGGCTCACAATACTTTTTAGACTTTTTAATTTGCATCCCCTTTCTAGGGGATCGCAACTCCTCTCACCAATGCCTCCCACGATATGATAATACTAGATTTAGCTTTTCAACATTGCTTTTAATATAAAATGCAAATTAATGTAATTAGACATTTCTTTTCTACAAATATGTTAAAGATAGAACTATCACAATGGAATCCAATTCACAAGACCAAGTAATAAGACATTTTTTTTTCTTTTCTACAAATAGGTTAAAACTAGAACTATCGTATCCAAGGACTAATAAGTTTGGAACCTAAAATACCACAAACAATAATTCAACCGATTAATATTCTATTCCATGATATCATTGATAGTGTGACGTATACTTATTTTCTAAGCAAAACAATATTATTTGATTGATACTCTCTTTTGTCACTTGTTCATGTGGATTGGATTCCATTGTGAAAGTTTTATTTTTAACCTATTTGTCGGCGCGGGGGGGGGGGGGGGGGAATCTTTTCTGACACGTGTCAGATTTTCAGGTATGACACGTCATCAAAATGTGCAAATTGAAACAAAACATGAAAGTACACAACATTAAATGGAACGATAAATAATACACGTATCAAAATGACACATTTAAAAAAGTACGTTGCTATTTTATGCCCGTATGTTAAAAATAGAACTATCACAATGGAATCCAACCCACACATGACCAAGTTACAAAAGAGAGTATCAATCAAATAATATTGTTGCTTAGAAAAGAAGTATATGTCACACTATCAAAGATATCATGGAATAGAATATTAATCGGTTGAATAAAAGTTTGTGGTATTTTAGGTTCCAAACTTGTTACTACTTTGATATGATCGAATAACTTATTCTAATGTGCCTTTCTGTGCATGATTGTAGTGATCTTTTACATGGTGGTAGATTCAAAACTCATGAATTAGTCGGACAGAAGGTCACGGTTCAAAAAAAGTGATCTCACACACATGGATATCGTGATCATTTTGAAGATAAAAATTTGTATAAATGTATTTGTCTATTTCAAACAAGTTGCAAATAATGTGCAGATTTTTTGTGAATTTTTAAATGTTAATTTATACTTTGAAAATCACTATCTTAGGCTGGGCACAGTAAGGGGATTCAATCCTCTTACTTTTCCCTGCCACGTCAGCTTTCTCTCTCCAGCGACCTGCTGGCGATTCACTGCCCCAGTAAGGGCGATCTAGTTCAGTTTTTTTTTTTTTTTTTTTTTTTAAACATTTTTAACACAAACTCAAATTTCATTAATAATTAAAAAGTTACATAAATTCAAATAAAATAAAATACATTACAACACTTATTAAAACATTACAATCTAGGTTAAGTCGTTCCTTGATCGAGTCTTTGATTTCTTGCATTTTTTGTTGTTGTAATGTGGGCAAAGCTGGGTCGATTGGTGTGAGATAGAAGATGAGGTCTTTTTGATATTTTCTTTCTCGATCGAGTGCAAGTTTTTGTTCCTCCATTGCCAATCTTCTGTCTTCTTGCTCCGCTTTCTTTTGCTGCAGCTCCAACTCCTTATCCCTTTGCTCCAGCTCTTTTCTCTTTAAGTCGTAGTAGCCATCTGCAAGTTCCTGCTTCTTACTCAATGCCATTGACTTAATGCTTTTCCATTTGTCGGCTACCCCTTCTAAATATGAAGATTTGGATTTCTCCGATGGTTTCTTCTTAGCCTTAGCTTTCTTTGCGGCATCACGACCAAGTAGTCGCTCATTTTGAGACTCTTCATTATCCGAGCCGGTTTCAGAAGTCCTTGGCTTTTTTCGAGCTGCATCTTGGTTTAAAAAAACCGGCATCTCATTTTTCTTCCAAATCGGATGCTCCCTCAAAATCTCCCAACAATGATCCAATTGAAAGGCATGCTTCATCATTATTTGATATTCTTCACATGCTCGTTTATAAACAGTGAGATCATTCCCACCACTTCCAAAATTGGTAAAACAATTGTCGTAAATGGCACAAAATGCACCAACTCTAGGACGAACCCTATTTTTCCACTTGCTGACAATTGAGTTGTACGATCTACCTTCGCCAACCTCTTTCTCAAAGTATGTAATCACTTTCTTCCAAAATCGCTTAGAATTTTGGTTGGTTCCAACTATGCTATCCTCCGACGAATCACACCAAGCCATGGACAACGCGATCTCTTCTTTGCGTGTCCATGGAGCAGAATCCTTCGTGTTGTCTTCCTCAACCTCTTTCTCAGCCGCCGCCTTCTTACCCTTTGTAGCTCGTTTCTTAGGTTTAACCGGCGACATCGCTTCCGGCGACAACTTGTCAGGAAGATCATCTGTTGGAACCGAATCGTGAAACGACCCATGAGCCGAACCTTGATAACCCGGTGACATTTGTTGACTCGGATAACCCGAACCGGTTCCAACAAAAAAACTCGGATTGTTTTGTAAATTTTCCATAAAATCACAAGCATCTAGGTTGATGTGGTTAACCGGAGAATAATTTTGATAATTAGAATAGGAAGAAGATGATGAGTTCATTGTTGGACGATAACAGGAATCGGGGGAGCCATACATAGATTGTTGGCTTCGACGGGAGTGGGTTTGTTGTGGTTGTTGGTTGTTTTGATACGGGGGAACAAATGGACGATTAATATTAGGATGCATAGCAAATGGATTGAATGTTTGTTGTTGTTGAGGTTGTTGAGAATCATAATCAAGAGAACGGGGTCGGAAATTGACGTTTGGTGAGATACCGGTTAACCGGAAAGTCGAATCCGGTGATACTTCCTGGATGTTTTGTTGTAATCGGGATTTTCGGCCTTTTGCTTGTTGTGGTGTTTTCTTAGACATTTTTAATAGAGATTGTGTTTATGTTGTGTGAAGAATTGGAGTGTGTTAATGTTTGGTATTTATAAATGAAAGATTTTTTTTTCTTCCAAAACCAACGGTAATGTTTTTTTTTTTTTTTGGATTTTATGACTTGAAACAATAAAGTGGGCAAAAGTGGGGCAACGGTTGTTTTTTTTTCTTTACCAAAACTCGATCCAACAGGCGATCGTTTGGGTTAGTTTTCGTCCCACGACCGATTACCCACACAAGGGCCGATCGACTTGGATCGATCGTATAACTCGATCGTGTAGCCCTTCTGTGCCCAGCCTTAGATAACAGGTAACAAATCTTTGAAGGTGAGTTTAGAGATTGTTTCCTATTTGGTTCCATGTGATCAAATATTTTGAAGTTGATAACTTGATACTATTGAAAATGGGTTTAAAGTTAAAATGGACTCTTTCAGTTACGGGTCAAAATTAGATTCAGACACTCCAAACCTAACCCCACCGTCAATCTTTAAAACACGATATACACACATTGAGTATTGTATGTAGATGACTAGATGGCATTCAACTCGTTTCATTAAACTTCATGTCATTGAGACACTCCAATTCATGCATTAGATACTAAAAGCTCCTTGTCATTTAATACCAAGTTTGACAAAATATGAACTGAATGGCCAAAATAGAAAATAACCTTTGACAATTTTCACCTATTTAAAAGCATTTTCGTCATTCACCATTTTTTTGGGGGGTCCAAATATAGTATGCACAAAAATGAAGAAATTTCAATGACATATGTAGAAGTTTAATGAAACGAGTTGAATGGCATCTACATACACTAGCGTTGAAAATATTTAATTTCCAAAAAAAAAAATTATGTTATCATTTTATACAAATAAGGAATCTATTATAAAAATGGTTAAGTGATCATCCATTATGAATGACTTACAAAACTAACGAATTTAGGACATTGTAAGCTATAAGCAACTTCTACGCAAAATCCGGTAGCACGCCGTATGTTAACAAGAAACTATAATTAATACAGTAACATATAGTATTTGAAACATTGTCAAACATTTTAATTAAGTTACGTAACCCATAATAATTTATTTGGGTGCTTGTTTGTGAATGACTTACAATAATGAGCGTGCTAGACAAAAAAATTCTAATGATAAGCGACATGGCTAAATTATAAAATCTGGAAGGAAAAATGGATTATAATCTCAATATATAACTGATGTAAAACAAACCTTAAAGTTCAAAACTTTGTGTTGCTCGTGACCTTATTGCTGAATTTTCAGGACAGGGAAAGCAATAACATCTCTGATACTAGCCGAGTTTGTAAGTAGCATCACCAGCCTGTCGATCCCGAGTCCCTGAAACAAATTATTTATAGTCAAACACGTTTTTCGGCCAGTAACATTGCAATTTTATATATAAATGAACTGATAAGGTCCAAAATGTAGAGGTGGCAATTTCGGCTCGTTACTTATAAATGAATTGATTTGGGGTTTGTTTTATCTCTAACGGGTCAAATGGGTAAAACCAAAGTTTTAGCCTTAAAGGAAACAGGTCAAATGGGTCCAAAATAGCCTAAATTATTTTTCATGTGTACAAATATGAGTTTGTGAACATATTTACTGCATTTATCATCCATAAAAGATTTTATTTAAGGTGAAAAAAGAAGCGTTTGCAGGTCAGCCCGGCACACTTTTTGACCAGCAAGAAAAATTACTAGTTTTAACACGAACCCATTTTCTGACCCATTCTAAACCAACTTGAACCCCACACACACCATTTTGTCACATCTATCTACAAGGGAGTCCGGAGTCAAATTTATACCATTCCTGAAGCTGGAGGCATTCCGTATTCCAGAGCCGTTAGAAAATCTTCATCAAGATTCACCTCATAAGACTCGTCATCATCTTCTTTTGGCCCCTTGTCATCTGAAGCTGCTGCCTCTCTCTTTTGGTTATGTTGCTTCACTTGTTCTTCTAACCGTCCTCTCTGTCACGATGTGTTAGTTATATAGCCGTTTTGTGCTTTTAACTAGTAAATAATGCAACAAAATAATAATAATCAGGAACCATGACCAATGACTATAAAACGTACCTGGTCCAAGGGATCAGTTAATTCAGAAAATGCATTCCCTAACTCACGACCACAAATGAATAATTCAAATCTCTCTGTTAAACCTGCATGCCTGCGCCGAAAATTAGGAAAAATCAAGCTTTCACAAATTTGAGTTGTTTGTAAATTTTGGGTATCCGGATATACAAGTTCAAAGGGTATTAGCAGTAATGTTCTCCGCACCAGTACAGTTAAAAGAGATAATGAGGTAATTTTCCCTAAAATAATATTTGCATTTTGAGATACAGAATATTTTCAGTACCTCCGATGTGGCTTCGCCAACGGAGATACCTCCACAGGATAATCCAAAACAAATGTAGGTTGCACTAGAGTTGGTTCTACCGCTATCTCAAAAACCTGTAAAAAGAACAAAGTTACCAACTAATCTCACTCTCAAATTTTATATATTATTGTTAGCATTTGACCCATAATTTGATACTGACCTCATTAAGCATTTTGCCAACAGAGGAGCATGCTTCAATTAAATGCCTATCTTGATTATTGGGACCCATATTCAGAGCGTTGATAGTTGCTTCTTTAGCAGCATTAAGATCGTTTCCGAACTCGATAAAATCAATTCCTGTAGCTTCTTTTACAAGATTGTGCATTGTTTCCCTCCTCCATGGTCTTTCTAAATTAATTTCAACCCCCTGCATTCAAATCGGCGATCTTGAGTAATTCGGTGTGGTAGTAAACTAAATTGAGTACGTGGTACGTAAGAAGTTAAACGTTCATTTTAAGAGTTTACATACCTGATAGTCCACAGTAAGCTTTCCATTAACTGCAAGAGCACATTGAGTTACGATTTCTTCTGCCATGTTCATCATGCTTTCATAGTCTGAATACGCTTCATATATCTGGATCAGTTCAAGACTAATACCAATCAATTGTGATCAAACAAACATGAAAAGTGATGCTGCGATTACAATCATGACAATAGAGTCCTTTCGCTTAAAATATCAGCAGCATATATTACCTCTATAGTTGTGAATTCTGGATTATGTCGGGTTGAAATGCCTTCATTTCTGAATATTCTTCCAATCTCATATACTTTTTCGAATCCACCAACCTACATTGGAATCAGAACTCTTTACCTATATGAATACAAAAACAATCTTACAAAAAAGTCTAAGTAGAATACTCAGAACCTTACCAGCATTCTCTTCAAATGGAGTTCGGTCGCAATTCTCAAATAAAGATCCCTGCCAAGCGAGTTATGGTGTGTAATGAATGGTCTAGCTTCTGCACCGCCAGCTGCTCCCTGGTAAGTCGAATCAATTTAAGTATCAAAGATTGAAAATATCAAATATTTAGATTTTACGAAAATCAGTTTAGGGAAGATTTACAAACCTGAAGAACTGGTGTATCAACTTCGATAAAGCCTACGGATTCAACTGTCTGGCGTATGACTGATACAATCTACTGAAGTAAAGCACAAATCAGCATACGAGCATTTGAAGATAATAAGTTATATTCTTTAGCATTCTATGATTAATGAGTAGTTATATGACCCGAAAATTCAATGTTTTAACCCTACCTTTGCTCTTTTACGGAATACATCAGCTACCTCTGGATTTGCAATCATATCTACATATCTACACACGAAAAACAGACTTGCCAATTATGATGATGTTTAACATTAGCAAAAACGGACAACCATGACATTATTAGAATATGCAGGATTGCACAAATGTTGTTAACAAAAAAGCTATTAGAAAGCTAACCGTTGGCGATAACGCTTATCCACATCTGTTAGACCATGAAACTTATCCGGTAGTGGAAGCAAAGATTTTGTGAGGATCAAAAATGAATTTACACATACAGAAAGTTCCCCTGAAAACAAATGGAAACAATGAATATGCTATCAAAACGTTTAGTGTAAAGACTATCAAATTTCTCTTTGTATAACTTTGTTGCAGAAGCTAACCTTTTTCTGTGCGTTTAATCGAGCCGCTTGCGCCCAATATGTCGCCTATATCAACAAGACTCTTTAATTGGTCAAACTGATCATCTACAAGCCTTTCTTTCTCACAGTAAAGCTGATATTATAAGTAAATATATCAGTATTCGGTATTATAACAAAAAAGAGTCATAGAAAACATAGCATAGGTGATGAAATCAAGTTTACTCAATAATCTAAATGCTTTTATGAGGATCAAATACAACACATTCCTATTTGCAATCTTTCAGTTGTTAACATCCACTTCAGGAGATGATTTATGGGCATTTGGTTCGAGTCAGATAATCAAATTTGAAAAATATTTATTTCAAGAGTAAATGCAACGAAACTGATTCTGATTATTAATGTGTCATTTTAAATCAAAATCCTTAAATAATCAGAAAACATCAAACACTTTAGACTGCTGATTATCACAACTTCCAGTATGAGAAGCACGTCCAGTTATGTAAACAATATCCCTACCAATTACGCAGCATGATGGTGATTAAGTTTGGAGACAAACAACTAAATTTTTATGTGTGAAACGAAAAAAAGATGTTATCAGCATACCTGAATTGTGCCAGAATCATCCCTTAAAGTCAAGAACGCAAGTTTTCCAAAAGCCCTACGTGCAACAATTCTTCCTGATATTGATACTTGGTCATTCTCATCGTTCGACTCTTCACCATTGCCGAGATGCTTATAAATATCTTGCAATTGATTAGTGGTATGAGTTCTATCCCACTTGTAGGCATATGGTTCAAGTCCTTTGCTCCTTAAGTCTTCTACCTACAAAAGAACCCGTTACTCTCAGTGCAAACAAATAAACCAGATATCTACACCCGCACTCATCATAGACCCATGTTACCATGTAAATTATGTTAGAAAACAAACAGTTTGAACTTTGAACAACCAATGTTCTAAGCAAGTGCTGCAAAGATCAAAACCGTGCTTAAGCTGTGTTTGGAATTGTGTTCTAAAACTGATGATTTGATCATTGTGTTTTAGCAGATAATTAGCCATCCAAAAAAAAAAAAAAAAAAAAAGTAGCAGGTCATTAATTTTGTGTGGCCTTGGGATTGCTTAAAATAACTACTGATGTTTGTTGAAATAACCACATAAGCAGTTAGGAATAATGTACTCCTAAGTGATTACCTGATTATTGTGTTTTTTATTACAAAAAGTGGTAGTTCTTAGGGAGTGCGTGGGACTGCTCATTATAACTAGATATGTTTTTTGGAATCGGCTTCCAAACTGATTATACAAAAATGTGCATTTCACTCTCAAATAACCATATAGACCATTTCAATAAGCAACCCCAAACACCCTCAAAACCGCTTAGTTCTTAAATCCCCATAAAACCTCATCACCCATTGGACCCATAAACCAAATATCAACAAATAAAACATACAGTAATAACCAACTTAGATTCAATCTTTATAAAAGGGTTAACGGCATGCTTCTAAGTATCACTCTTTTATTCTTTGGCATCCTCCTGATCACTCACGTGTTTCATGGAAACTTACAACTCTCAAAATTACATAAATAAAAAATCAAACCTAGTGTTAAGCTTGTGTTTGACATTGCATTTTGAAAATATTATCTGACTTTTGCGTTTTCAAGTAGCAAAATACCTGCTTTTACGATTGCTAACAAAATTGCTCATTTCACTCTCAATAATCAGATAAGCAATAAATAAGCAGTTCTTATAAGCAATCCCAAACACCCCCTAATAAGAAGGTTTAACAATTTCTTAACACCCATTTAATTAACAACCCAAATCCTAACAAACAAAACTATAAAAAACAATAAAGATTCAATCTTTTTTATAAAAACTAAACCTTTTTAGGATGAATAGCATCTCTATCAGAAGTAGAGGTTGCATTAGACTAGTCGTAATGGAGACCAAACCAAGGGTCGGTCTACGTCTACCCTCTCGAGCCGCGTCCCCCCCCCCCTCCCCACACACACACGTGAGTCCCAAAGGAACGCGTCCCTCCCCCCTTTTTTGCTTGATTCGATCCGCAAAGCGACCAAATGGTTTGCATATGGTTTGTGTGTGTGAGGTGGCCGGGGTCGCCTTACTACGGGCATTTGGTCATGTGTTTGGTCTTAGAGAGAGAAGCTGATGTCGCGCTCACAGGGTCATAAGGTCACCCATTGGGTCACTAGTACTACTGGTCTTATTATCATCTTTAGGTGATAAGTTTCAAAATAAGCTGGAAAAATTGGGCTTATATTTCATAACAATATAAGCCAAAATGAGATAAGCTCATAAGCCATAAAATAAGCTTAAACCAACATCCCTTAAAAAACACACAACCCATTTGATTAAAAAAACCAAATATCACAAACAAAACATAAAAACACAAAAAGATTAAATCTTTATAAAAACATAAACATAAAAACATAAAAAAGATTCAATTTTTATAAAGATTAATATATAAAAAGTAAACCTTTTTAAGACGAATAAGCTTGTATTAGTATCCAAACTCAATAAGCATACAATCATAAGTAATAAAACATAAAAGATTTAGATGTTATTTAAGATAGACTGAATATCTGATTATTCAGTTGCTGAATACTCAGAGGGTGTATGGGATTGCTAACTAAAGCTGGATATCTGCTTCTTGCGTTGGGAAACAATAAATAAGCAGTTTTAAGAATGTTTAGGATTTCTTATCCAAAGTTCCAAACTTTACGGTGACACTAGTAGTTTTAAATAATTAGGCTACGAGTTGCTTATTCCAAACTGTTTATCAAAGTGTGTATTTTGGATTCCTTATTTAAAACGCTAATCAAATACAGTATTATTTTTTAATTGCTTATCTTATAGTTTTTTTTGGGTGAGATGGTTTCACACCTTTTGGCCGATATGGGGTTTTAACCCACCGCTACACAGATTCAAACAAGGTAAAGCCCTCCCTTTTTCAAGAGGTAGGCGTGGTCACAAACTTTTTGCCACTAGGCCAACCCTGAGTGGTTTTTATCTTATCACACATTTTGCTACAAAACCCATAACCCATTTGATTAAAAAACCCAAATATCACAAACAAAACACAAAAAGATTCAATCTTTATAAAACATAAACATAAAAACATAAAAAAGATTCAATTTTTATATAAAAAAGTTGAACCTTTTTAAGACGAATGGCACGAATAGCATCTCTATCAGAAGTAGAGGAACTTGCATTCTCATCTTTGGGTGACCTCCTTCCCCTGCCACCCTGTTTTGGCGGCACAGTGGCGGCGCGTGAGGAAGAACAGCAGCGCGTGAAGGTGACTGGGAGATGGGTTTTGTAAGTGAGTGGGGATAAGTGGAAGAGATGACGGAGTGGCCTTGATGACCATACTTTCAAGGCCTCCATTGTTGTAGTTTCAAGTTGTTATCTGAACTGAAGTGTGTTTTGATTAGTTATGTTGGATAACCAGAAAGAGTTGAAGAAGTAAAGGGTGTTTTTGTAAATTTGGTTTTTGTAAGGAAGATTTATGTAAATTGTACTTTTAAGATTATTATTCTTATTTTATTTTATTATTATTATTTTTTTTTCTTTTGGATAGAGCTGAACATAATAGACCATGGACCGGGTGAATCGAAAAACCGGATCGAACGTATTTTGGTCCGGTCCTCGGTCCACCTTTTTCCCCGTATTCGGTTATCGATTCGATTCAGTTTGGTTCAGTATTAAGCAAAACCGGCCATTATGCTTTGTTGGACTCGACTGAACCAATGAACTGGACCTGGATATGACATTTCAGTCTGGCCCTTCGTCTAGTGTCTTGAACCAAATCTGTTTTTGATCCGGTCTGGGTTTAGTCAGTCTGATCCGGTTTTCGGACCATGCTCAGCCCTACTTCCAGTTATATTTCCATTTTGATGATGTAACAAGGGTGTCTAAGATGTGTAATTGCCCAACAACGTGTCACCCGTAAAACACAAATCCCCGCCCACGCATTGGCAAGGGCGGAGCTTAGTGAGGACCGGGAAGGGTCCCGGCCCTCTAGGCCTAAACCCGTTAGTGTATTTTTTTCGCGATTTCACGTGTTAATTTTTTTTTTTCTCATCGCGGCCCTCCCATCTAATGTTTTTCCTGAAAAAAAAATTTTTTCGGCCCCCCCACAAAATTTTTTTCTAGCTCCGCCACTGCGCGTTGGTAACTTTTGTAACACAAGTCGGTCTCCGGACCGACCGACTTGTGAGAAAGTTGCGTGTATATGATTATGATTTTTGTATGATATATTTGTGTTTAAAGCTCGGACTTGAGCTCTAGGCACGATAAAACTCGACTCAAAAAAACCGTGTTACTCAACAAAAGCTTGACTCATTTACACCGCTCATTTACACCGCTACACCCATTGTGTAACTAAAACCTAAGTTACTCAAATAACAACAAAATGAAAACAAAACCAATTAATTTGGGCCTTAAAAATACATGGTTCCTACATTATTATATTCACTATTGGGCCATACATAACAACAAAATATCACTCCATCACAATCCAAAAAAAAAAACAAAATGAAACCTAGTCAAGCACAAACACCCATGAACACCAATGCCAGAACAAGCAACAGAGACATCAACAACAACAAAAGCAAGCCACAGTTCAGACCAGCCATTGATGATTCAAAACCCCTTCTTCAAGATCCGGTACCCCTTTTTTCATTTCTTTAAATAACCCATCTTTTAGTTAGTTTTTTTTTATCTAATAAATGTTGTTTTGTAGATAATAAGATCTGACCCGATCGAGACAGAAGAAGCTGTTATCCGGTTGCCTCGTTTCCCTCCGACTAATTCCACATTTAAATGACTTTGTATTTGAATTTTATTATAATATTAATAGATTAATGAAATTTGTCCTGAAATGTATGTGTACAATATCTATTATGTGTCAATAGCGCGTAGTTTAGTTGGTAATGAGTGGGGGCATCTTTTGTACATATAACAAGCACAAGGCAGGGTTCGACTTGGCACCCCAATAGCGATAACCGTTGAGTGAGTCATGTATGCTAACATATTTGTTATGAAAAGGCAACCGATTGTGAGCCGGTTTGGATTCCCGGTTATTAACCTTTGGGGGCATGTACAAGTAGTTTTTTTTCCTGGGTTCTGACTCGACATTGCGAGCCGACTAATCTCTGGGCGACTACCCTTTTGATAGCCCGGAGTCATTGCAAGTGAACCTTCATGACTAAATGGGGACTAATTTTCTCTCCAAGATTTGAACCTCGGACCTCCAAGGAGTTACCCATTTAGGAGACCAAATACACACTACTAGGTCACCCCATGTGGTTTACAAGTAGTAGTTCTATTGAAGTGAATGAACTTTTTTTTTCGTGGTTGCCCTATATTCTTGGAGTGTTTGGGATTATGTTATGACAAATGTACTAGGCTTATCTGCTTAGTTGATAGGTGTTTGGGATTGCATATTTGAAGTGCTTGTTGACTTGTTTGGTTATATTTTGACAAAAATTAGCACATGTGGAGGTAAAGTGCTTATAAGCCAATGCCATAAATATGAGTGAAAGTATATTCAATCCCATAAACCCTATATAGCTGTTTCAGTAAGCTGTCTTTCTAGTTTCTACCAACTTTAAAGGTTCAATTTAGTTGACAGAATTTGTTAAGCCTTATCTAAATTCTGTCGCCTGCATTGTGTTTGACACTTAATAAGCGAATGAACTATTTTCATAAACAAGCGTAAGATGTTTGCATACATTGATCCAGTTATGACGTATTGCTTAGTCAACTAACAATATAATATATACTTGTCGAAACAAAGCCAATTAGACTAAGTACATAGATATATTTCAAATTTTCAATCACAACTACTGATTATGGTATGTAAAACAACGTCACATGATGGACCAATAGCAGATCCCCACGTTAATAGCATATGGTTTGTCGCGAGGTGGAGATGACTGCACATAGGTGGCACATGGCTGAGAATTTTCGTTATAAACGTTGCCCTTGTTATCGCACTCTCCATAACCCCTAGATAGTGGTCACTCTTTTGATACATAGAGGTTGGAGGACATTCTCCATATTGCCAATGCACTAGATGTGCTATTTTTTCAGCTTTTTGCAGACATTCCATAAGTGTGTTTGGTTCAGTATAACCCGAAACATGTAACGTTCTATTCTCCTCCACTCGGAAAGATTATTTTCTTTTAATATGACCAATGAAATTACCAATCTTATTAGTTAGGGAAAATTACAATAATTAATACGGGGTAGTATAAAAGCAGAACAACCTGAAAAATAAATTAGCTGTTTGTTAGTGACAGACATAGATTAGATGATTGTCTATATCATGCTTATATGCTTAAAACTAGGGTGACAATTTGAGCCGGGTTTAGGTTGGAATGACTGGTTGGAAAACTTCAGCTGATACATGATATGCATAAATAACTGAGTCATTCGTATCAATTCTAACCCGTTTAACGCAACATATTTAGCCATATTATTTATATGAGTTAATGGGTTAAATGCATACAAATTGAACAGTTAAAGCGGGTTTCATGTTACACAAATTAAATGGGTTGGCAGGTTGAAAGTGACTGTATTTGTTACGAACAGCATAAATTGGTGTTTTGTGTTATTTTTTCCTTGAATGTGACTGTGTATTTGTTACTTAAAGTGACTGTGTATTGACACCATGTTAACAAGTCAGTACTATTGAGTGTGTGAAACACACCCCGGAACCAGGTACAACTGTACAAGTTTGGTGGAAGAGCATGTGGTCACTGTTATGGCAATGTAGCAAACAAGAACCACAACTTCCACTGATGAAGATGGATGTCATACGAGCTGGAAAAAAACCTAACGGTCATGAATAACATGTTCTTTTATGTTTGTAAAAGTTTCCCCTCCACACATACAAGTGATTGATTGTAGAGACTACAGTGTGCTGACTTATGAGAATTTCCAGTGACTTTTATATTAGTGATTAACAACTAAAAAATCAGTATTCAGATTTCTAAGATGCATTGGAGGCTTATTTCATGTGCCTCGTAATCATGAGTAAAACACAGCTACAATAGCTAGCTTCACACTACACTTAGATGTCAACCGTAATAGCATTTTTGCTTATAAGGCATTGATGCCTTATCTTAAAGATTCATAATTACTATAGCTAACCGTGATACCTTAACATCATCAGGTATGTTGCAAATCTATGTAAAGCATGTTTATCGAACACGTTCCATGCATCATATAGCTATACAGTTTATAATATGAACATGTGGAGATGTCGTATATCACACAACGAGGTGAAATGGCCACCCATGGTGTTAGTGGCAATTTTATTAATAAGAGGGACTTAAAAACCCTTGCCAAATACAAGTGAAGCATGAAATTACAATACTATATACCAAACA
The DNA here is from genome assembly GCA_030686995.1 of Artemisia argyi. Lineage (NCBI taxonomy): Eukaryota > Viridiplantae > Streptophyta > Magnoliopsida > Asterales > Asteraceae > Artemisia > Artemisia argyi. The sequence continues at coordinate 22,548,093 of CM060693.1, read as the reverse complement.
TTAATAAGTAGATGAAAAAAACATAAACATATATACCACTATGCATGTGCAACCCTTCGCCATTTTGCTATGAACACCACCACCTTTACATACACCCAATCTTTCAAGCTATCATGCAACTGGAAAAAAGCATGTCTCCCACGGCGGTTAAGAAGTATAGCGCTAACTACTATCCAAAATCCAGAAGTAAAACCAGCGGTCCCTCCAATATAAAACCATCTATGAAATTCATCTATGGCTTCACCATCACTCTTACCTTCACCAACCACAGGTGTTACTTCAAGTAACTTGAAGCTTCAAAGGTCTGGAGTTGAGTGCTAGATGGAATCCTCCCATACAAGTTGTTATGCGACACGTCAAGATAATTTAAAAAATTCATCTGAGACATGCTTGATGGCAACTGCCCTGAGAAATTGTTTTTGGATAAATCCAAAGTTTCAAGTTCTTTCATTTGACCAATTTGTCTTGGAATCTCTCCAAGTAGAGCGTTCTTTGACAAGTTTAGTGCAACCAGTTGATAAAGATTGGTAAGCTCATACGGGATTTGTCCTGTTAAATGGTTGCTTGACAGGTCAATGCTCTTCAAGGATTCTAGATTTTTGCTGAATTCAAGTACCTTTCCTTGCCACCGGATAATCACATGGTCAAAATAATCAAAACTAGAGAACTGACTATCTTGATTAATGTGCCTTATGCCCAATGAATTCAGTGTGACGAGATCTCTCCCTTTGAGAGAAAAAATATCTAGAACCATGGCAGTGATATTATTGATGCACGAGGGGATGGTTCCATTGAGGTTGTTCATTGACAAGTCTAGAAGTTGAAGATTTACTAGATGGCATACTTGTAGAGGGATGGTTCCATAGAAGTTGTTTGATGCTAGGCTAAGAACGTACAAACGTGATAGGTTTTCCCCAATCCAAACAGGCACATTACCAGAAAACTTGTTGGCCCCCAAATTCAGAAAGGTTAAATTCGTGCAATGTTTTAAGGATGAAGGCAATTCTCCAAAAAAGTTGTTGTTGTATAAATACAATGCTTCAAGCTTGATCAAAGACTTGACAGATGCAGGAATTCTACCAGATAGATTATTGTTTGCTAGATTAAGAACCACCAGCTCTTTTAAATGCCATAAACAGTCTGGAATTTGTCCTGTGAATGAGTTGTCTGAGATATCAAGAAATGATAAATCGCCATCTACAGTTTGGCACAGAAAGGAGATTTCCCCAGATAATTTGTTTTTGGAAAGATCTAACACTAACAAAGTGGAAGGAACGTTCAGAATAGCGCCACTTATGCTGTTGAAAGAGAGATCCAAATAGATCAACTGAGAAGACTGCCACTGGTTAGAAAATGTGTCCAAAATGCTATTTTTGGAAAGATCAAGATGCCCAAGATTTTTCAATTTTTGTATCCATTTGGGGAAACGAGGCCCTAGCTTGTTTGAACTGAAATCTATATATCCTACACTCTGAGAAAGGTTTGACACGTCAGCAATTAGAGGAACTCCTTCGAGTGAGTTGTTTGAAAGATCTATTACTACAAGCGAGGGTAGTTGCCACAGTTTATCACTTATAGTTCCATCTAACTGATTTGAAGATAGGTTCAAGGAATTGAGGGATGAAAAGTGTTGGATCACATCAGACAATGTAGCTGATGTGCATCCTGACAAGCTGTTCAAAAAATCTGAAAGTTTCCCATCAAACTTGTTACCAGAGAGAGAAAGACCTGAAAGCTTATTGCCAGTTAATGGGGACAACCAATGATGCATGGATGAGTTGAGATTGTTGTTATCGAGATGCAACTGTTCAATAGATGAAGAAGAGTTGACATATGAAGAATATGGATGCATGACTTGTGAGAGGTCACATCCAACTAAGCTTAACAATTCTAGGTTTTGGAGACCTATAATAACATTTACCCAGTTATTTGCTTTGGCCACAGAAGTTCCATCCATAGAAAGGTATTTTAAAGAAGATAGAGAAGACAACCAATCTAAGTTTTCAACACTACAACTTCGGAGGGAACTTAGTTCAAGGTGTACCAAATTGGTGAGGTTTCCAAATTCTGTAGGAATGGTTCCATAGAAAGAGTTGTGTGAAAGGATAAGAAAAGTCAATTGGGTCAAGGAACCAATGGATCTCGGAATGACTCCACTGAAATTATTCCCTTCAAGGTAAAGCTCAGTTAATTGGGTCAAGGAACCAATGGATCTCGGAATGACTCCATTGAAATTATTCCCTTCAAGGTAAAGATAAGTTAATTGGGTCATGTTACCAATGGACATTGGAATGGTTCCATAGAAAGAGTTGAATGAAAGGTCAAGGTCTGTCAATTTGGTCAAGGAACCAATGGACATAGGAATGGTTCCAGTAAACTGATTCCTACCAAGTGAAAGGGTTGTTAATTTGGTCAAAGAACGAATGGAATCAGGAATTGTGCCAGTAAACTGATTGTAACAAAGGTTAAGATATGTTAACTGGGTCATGTTACCAATGGAATTAGGAATGGAACCACTAAACTGATTGTCACTTAGGTCAAGAGAAGTTAAATATGTTAAGTTAATCAACGAATGGCTAATCTCACCTTCAAGACCATAAGCATATTCGAGTTGAAGCTCTTTGACATGACCTGTGACGTTGTCACACACGACTCCATACCATTGACAACAATCATCTTCTTCATGTCTCCATTGAGAGAGCAGGTCAAAGGGGTCTTGAGTAATGTGAGCTTTGAAATCAAGAAGAGCTTGTCTCTCCTTATCGATGCACTTATGAACAGCTCCCCCTGCTGCAGCAACAAGTTGTTGGCCAAAAGAAGTGGCAGTTGTGGTATTAAACAACAGAAAGACAAGTGAGAAAATAAACAAAACATGAGTATGCATAAAGTAAAAGTAAATATTTTCTCTCATTATGTGTGTTTTAAGAAAACTGTATTGATGTGGTTTTCTCTGATAATGAACACATATACCTCTATGCAGCTTTATATAGACTTCGAAATCAAAGAATTGAACTAGATGGATATAAATTGTGTGGACCAGACAAAACATGGAAAAAAGAAATTAAACAATAAACTTGAAGTCCCACATTAGATGACCAAAGACTTGAGACTTAAAGTCTTTGCAATTTTTAGTTATTCACTATGACTTTTGGTACTGTAATTATTCTGTGATGTAAAGGTAAATCCAAATAAATGGAGCCAAATATGCAAAAGACGAAAATGTTGGATTGGGATCGAGTGTTGCATAAATCTTCAGTTCCCACAATATGTTTGATGAAATGCCTCAACTAAATTTTTACAACATTAAGTTCACAAGTTTTCCTTTTATAAAAAGCATGTGAGCAGGACATAGGTAAGTTAATTGGTCATTTGAATTTTCACTGCATTTGATTAACTATTTAAGACGATATAAGTTGTTTTTGTTCAAGATGAATGATTATGTTTTGTGTTTGTTGTGACCACGGTTTAGTTTTGCATACAAGTTATTAGTTTCATATATTTGTGGCTTTATTGTGTGTGTTCAAACTGTATATACATTGTTGGGTTTAAGTTTATATTTGGGTGGAACATACACGACTTGATGTCCCAAATCAGACGTTCAAAGACTCTCAAAGTCTTTGCAATTTTTCCAAAGTGGGTGTCAAATTTTCTTCCACTTTGTAATACTTTATGTTAAAAAAGAAATCAATATAATGTGCCCAAATAAAGCACCCAATTATAGGAATAGTAACAAGATATATATAACGTGATGTAAACACCAATCTAGCATATACAGTGTTAGGAAATCGTACTTGGATTGATCAAAATATCCAACAAATATTAAGTTTAAATGATAAAATTATTGTAACTCAAAATTGATACAATGAACTGATGAAGCCTCCACGTCATTTTCATGCCATTAGCACAACAATTTGCTTGACTTTACTACAAGGTTGGAGACTTTGATTTTTGAATATCGAATATTCAATAACGTATCAAATATTTTTTATTATTGATTTATATATTAAAAACATTCTCTTAGAGTGGTGGTGTTGAAGGCGAGACTGGTGGCAACACTTGTGGCGGAGGTTGCAATGGTGAATGCCAGTGTTTCTTAGATCCAGATTGAGCTATGTGAGTATTAATAATAAAAGTAAATTAGCACTTAGCCAACTGCCCAACTGTAGTCAGTGAAATGGATTTCCACATTCTGATGTCACAAACAGGGTAGCTCTATTCTGGAACTCATAATGAAATTCATCTAATATTTAAAAGTACATAATATTTAGTCCGGAATCAGTTTGAGTTGGTTTAAAGCCGTTAAGGTGTCTTAGAAGAATCTCATTTAGAATAAAGCAACAATTACCAACATACTTATTTCATGTTTATTACTAATCAGTGTAAAAAATAAGAGCATTTTCACAACATCGAGCATATTAACCATTGATCGAGCCACTACTATTGAGTGTGCGAAACAGAGCCCGAAATAGGGTACACTAATGAAGAAGGATTCTATAGGAGCTGGAAACAAATCTCAGTCTTTTAAGTTAGAAAATTAGTCCCTCAAAGTTACCTCACTTAGTGAAAGACCATATATTAATTTGAGATTGTTTTAATTAAATATGTTATATGTTAAGCTATATAATAGCATTAATACTTATGAGTTAAATTCAGATAATACTTTCAAAAATTATTATTAATAAAAAAATAAAATGGTAAAAACTAATCTAAAAATAAATTGAGCAAGTGGTACGTAAAGAAAAACGTTCATTTTAAGAGTTTACATACCTGATAGTCCACAGTAAGCTTTCCATTAACTGCAAGAGTACATTGGGTTACGATTTCTTCTGCCATGTTCATCATGCTTTCATAGTCTGAATACGCTTCATATATCTTGATCAGTTCAAGACTAAAACCGATCAATTGTGATCAAACAAACATAAAAAGTGATGCTGAGATATACAATCATGACAATAGGATATGAAGGCAATTGATGCATATATTACCTCTATAGTTGTGAATTCTGGATTATGTCGGGTTGAAATGCCTTCATTTCTGAATATTCTTCCAATCTCATATACTTTTTCGAACCCCCCAACCTATGTTTGAATCAGAACTCTTTACATATATGAATACAAATACAATCTTACAAAAAAAATTATGTAGAATACTCAGAACCTTACCAGCATTCTCTTCAAATGGAGTTCGGTCGCAATTCTCAAATAAAGATCCCTGCCAAGCGAGTTATGGTGTGTAATGAATGGTCTAGCTACTGCCCCGCCAGCTGCTCCCTAGTAAGTCGAATCAATTTAAGTATAAAAAATTAAAAAAGAAATCAAATATTAAATTTCACGAAGATCAGTTTAGGGATGATTTACAAACCTGAAGAACTGGTGTATCAACTTCGATAAAGCCTACGGATTCAACTGTCTGGCGTATGACTGATACAATCTACTGAAGTGAAGCACAAATCAGCATACGAGCATTTGAAGATAATAAGTTATATGATGTGAAAATTCAATGTTTTAACCCTACCTTTGCTCTTTTACGGAATACATCAGCTACCTCCGGATTTGCAATCATATCTACATATCTATACACGAAAAACAGACTTGCCAATTCTGATGATGTTTAACATTAGCAAAAACGGACCACCATGACATTATTGGAATATGCAGGATTGCACAAATGTTGTTACAAAAAAGCTATTAGAAAACTAACCGTTGGCGATAACGCTTATCCACATCTGTTAGACCGTGAAACTTATCCGGTAGAGGAAGCAAAGATTTTGTGAGGATCAAAAATGAATTTACACATACAGAAAGTTCCCCTGAAAACAAATGGAAACAATGAATATGCTACTGAAAAAATAGTGTAAAGACTATTATGTTTCACTTTGTATAACTTTGTTGTGAAAGCTAACCTTTTTCTGTCCGTTTAATCGAGCCGCTTGCGCCCAATATGTCGCCTATATCAACAAGACTCTTTAATTGGTCAAACTGATCATCCACAAGCCTTTCTTTCTCACAGTAAAGCTGATATTATAAGTAAATATGTCAGTATTCAGTACTACGACACAAAACAGTGTCATAGAAAACCATAGCACTAATTTATGCAAATAATAGGTGAGGGTCAAATCCATCGCATTCCTATTTGCGATCTTTGAGTTGTTAACATTCACTTTGGCAGATGATCAATGGGCATGTGGCGTCACGTTTTGAAAGTGGTTATCTAATTCTTGTGGTTTGAGTCAAAGAATCAAATTTGGAAATACTTAGGTCAAGAGTAGATGCAACGAAGCTAATCCTATCTGATTATTCAAGTCTCGTTTTACATGTAAATCCTTAAATAATCAGAAATGTCAAACACTCAAACTGCTGATTATCACAACTTCAAACATGAGAAGCACATCCAATTATCTAAACACTATCTCTAGCATCCCACACATACACAAATACTAAGAATTATATAGCATGATGGTCTAAATCTTTGCATTTTAAACAAGGAACATGTTATCAGCGTACCTGAATTGTTCCAGAATCATCCCTCAAAGTCAAGAAAGCAAGTTTTCCAAAAGCCCTACGTGCAACAATTCTTCCTGATATTGATACTTGGTCATTCTCATCGTTCGACTCTTCACCATTGCCGAGATGCTTATAAATATCTTGCAATTGATTAGCGGTATGAGTCCTATCCCACTTGTATGCATATGGTTCAAGTCCCTTGCTCCTTAACTCTTCTACCTATAAAAGAACCCGTTACTCTCAGTGCAAACAAATAAACCAGATATCTACACCCACACTCATCATAGACCCATGTTACCAATATGTAAAATATGTTAGAAAATAAACAGTTGGAACAACCATTGTTTTAAGCAAGTGCTGCAAAGATCAAAACTTTGCATAAGTTGTGTTTGGAACTGTGTTCTAAAACTGATGATTTGATCATTGTGTTATAGCAGATAATTAGCCATCCACAAAAAAGGTAGCAGGTGCAGGTCATTAATTTTGTGTGGCTTTGGGATTGCTTAATATAACTACTTATGTTTGTTGAAATAACCACATAAGCAGTTGGGAATAATGTACTCCTAAAGTGATTATCTGATTATTGTGTTTATGATTAAAACAAGTATTAGTAGTTCTTAGGCAGTGTGTGTGATTGCTCATTATAACTAGATATGTTTTTTGGAATCGGCTTCCACACTGATTATACAAAACTGTGCATTTCACTCTCAAATAACCATATAGACCATTTCAATAAGCAACCCCAAACACCCTCAAAACCGCTTAGTTCTTAAATCCCCATAAAACCTCATCACCTATTGGACCCATAAACCAAATAACAACAAACAAAACATAAAATTTAGATTCAATCTTTATAAAAGGGTTAAACACATGCTTCTAAGTATTACACTTTTATTCTTCGGCATCCTCCCAATCACTCACGTGTTTCATGGAAACTTACAACTCGCAAAATTACATAAATAAAAAATCAAACCTAGTGTTAAGCTTGTATTTGACATTGCATTTTGAAAATAATTATCTGACTTTCGCTTTTTCAAGTAGCAAATACTTGCTTTTATGATTACTAACAAAATTGCTTATACTTATTTAAAATACCTAGATAAGCAATTTGGAATACGCAACTTTCAAACTGCTCATTTCACTCTCAAATAATCAGATAAGCAAAAAAAAAAAAAGCAGTTCTTATAAGCAATCCCAAACACCCCCCCTTATAAAAAGGTTTAACAATTTTTTAACACCCATTTAATTAACAACCCAAATTCTAACAAACAAAACTATAAGAAACAATAAAGATTCAATCTTTTTTTAAAAAAGACTAAAAAAACTAAACCCTTTTAAGACGAATAGCATCTCTATCAGAAGTAGAGGTTGCATTAGGCTAGTCGTAATGGAGACCCAACCAAGGGTCGGTCCACCCTCTCGACCCCCCCCCCCCCACACACACACACACGTGAGTCCCATAGGAACGCGTCCCTCCCCCCTTTTTTGCTTGATTCGATCGGCAAAGTGACCAAATGGTTTGCATATGGTTTGTGTGTGTGAGGTGGCCAGGGTCGCCTTACTTCGGGTGATAAGTTTCAAAATAAGCCGGAAAAATTGGGCTTATATTTCATAACAATATAAGCCGAAATGAGATAAGCTCATAAGCCATAAAATCAGCTAAAACCAACATCCCTTAAAAAAACCATAACCCATTTAAGTAACAAAACCAAATACCTCAAACAAAACATAAAAACACAAAAAGATTCAATCTTTATAAAGATTATAGTATAAAAAAAAGTTGAACCTTTTTAAGACGAATAGCACGAATAGCATCTCTATCAGAAGTGGAAGAAGTTGCATTATTCTCATCTTTGGGTGACCTCCTTCCCCTGCCACCACCCTGTTTTGGCGGCACAGTGGCGGCGCGTGAGGATGAACAGCAGCGCGTGAAGGTGACTGGGAGTTGGGTTTTGTAAGTGAGTGGAGATAAGTGGAAGAGGTGGCGGAGTGGTCTTGATGACCATACTTTTAAAGCCTCCATTCTTCTTCTTGTTTCAAGTTGTTGTTATCTGAACTGAAGTGTCTGTGTTTTGATGGTTTTGTTGGATAACCAGAAAGGGTTGAAGATGTAAGGGTGTTTCTGTAATTTTGGTTTTTTGTGAGTATCATTTAATTACTAGACGAATACTCATGCATAGCAACGGGATTTTATAACGACAGATCGTTTAGTGATAAAAGAAAGTTTATGAGTTATAAATGAAAAATAATAAAAGTTAGGGTGGCAAATCTTGCCCAATTTGTAATTTTTGGGCGATTTTTGACACTTTTTTAAAAGTTTGGGGCGTTTTTTGCCCCCTTGCATTTATTTGATAGGCTCTTGCAGGCAAAAGATAAAAATAGATATTATTAGATGCGTTTTCGAATCACACAATTCAACTTTCAAGCAATTACTCTCATTTTTTTTCTGACCAATTCACTTGTCACTGATAACTATAAAACATTCCAACTATTTTAATTTTAATTTATCTCATTTATTAACTATTTTATGCATAATTATTTAATACTATAATTAATTGATAGATATATTTAATTAGTTGCATTTTTATTCATTTAATACTCTATTTTTTTTAAGAAAAAATAATTAAATATAGTTAAGACTTAGATGCTTGATCTTTTTTTACAAGATGAATTAAAGGGGTTTTTAGGACTGTTCCGAATGTTTTTAATAGTTGAATTATAATTTGCTCGTTTTAGCCCGTGCCCATTTGGCCCGATTTATAATTTGTCCGTTTAGCCCGTGCCCGTTTTAACCCGTGCCATTTTAGCCCGTGCCCGTGCCCGCCCGTTTTGCCACCTCTAATAAAAGTTTGAAGATTTAGGGATTAAATGTGTTGACTTATTGACTTTGTTGACTTATTGACTTTGATACTTAAGCTCATGTCAACATAATGTTTTGAAACCCGGTTGAACTGTTCCGGTCAAAAAATGGGTCGATTTAAACCGAGTCATGCTTTTAATAACTGAACCCGTCGTGTCCAGTTTTCAAAACTATATGTTTTTCCCAATTGAACCCGTTGGTCCGGTCCAGTTTTCAAAATTATATGCAACATCAACTTGTTAGCTTGTATAAAGTTTTGTGTGTTTTATTAATTTGTATAATAGCATATACTTTTCATTTTAGGGTGTTTTAAAAATAACATTAATTAGTGTGTTTAATTATTTTATATTTTATATTATGTTGTAGCTTGTTTAAATTGTATATTGTGAAAATTTTATTGTACTTTTTTTAGTAATGGGTGTTTTGATTGATTGTTTTTAATTTGATATAGATGCTTTTAATTGGTTGTACCATATGAATAAATTATTGTAATTTTAAGTTATTGGTGTTTTAATAAGAGCATTAATTACATAATTCATTTTCTCTCACCCTTGTAGTATAGAAGGGCAAAATGGGGATTGACTGAAAATTCAGTTTTCTACTTTTCCCCTTTGACTAAATCTACATTATAAGTAGTTAAGATTATTCTTATTTTTTTCTCTTTCGGATAGAGCTGAACATAATAGACCATGGACCGAATGAACTGAAAAACCGGATCGAACGTATTTTGGTCTCGTCTTTGGTCCATCTTTTTTTCATATTCGGTCATCAGTCTGATCCGGTCTGATTCAGTCTTAAGCAAAACCGGCCATAATTCTTTGTTGGACTCGACCAAACCAATGAACTGGACCTGGACATGACATTTCAGTTTGGTCCTTGGTCTGGTGTTTTCAACCAAATCGATGTTTGATCCGGTTCGATTTTAGTTAGTCCGCTCCGGTTTTCAAATCGTGCTCAACTCTACTTCCGATTATATTTTCATTTTGATGGTGTAGCAAAGGCGTCTAAGACATGTCCTTGCCCAACAACACGTCACCCTTAAAACACAAATCCCTTCCCCACGCACGGTGACTTTTTTTTAGCAAAAGTCGGTTTTCGAACCGACCGACTTGTGAGAAAGTTGCTGATTTTAATTTTTTGAAATATATTAGTGTTTAAAGCTCAGACTTGAGCTCTAAGCACGATAAAACTCGGCTCAAATAGGACCGAGTTACTCAACAAAAATTTGACTCATTTACCTTGCTCCAATAACAACAAATGAACAAAATAAAAACAAAACCAATTTAATTGGGCTTAATAATAGATGGTTCCTACATTATTACATTCACTATTGGGCCTTACATAACAACAAAAAGATCACTCCACCAAATTCCAAACCAAAACAAAAAAAAACAAAATGAAACCTAGTCAAGCACAAACACCCATGAACACCAATGCCGGAACAAGCAACAACACCAACAAAAGCAAGCCACAGTTCAGACCAGCCATCGATGATTCAAAACCCATTCTTGAAGATCCGGTACTCCTCATTTCATTTCTTTAAATAACCCATGTTTTAGTTAGTAATAAAATAGTACTTTATCCTATGTTTTAATTGCTTGTTTTGTAGATAATAAGATCTGACCCGATCGAGACAGAAGAAGCTGTTATCCGGCTGCCTCGTTTCCCTCCGACTAATTCCACATTTAAATGACTTTGTATTTGAACTTTATTAGTGGCTGACCCAGAAATCTATGTTAGAAGAGTTGTATACAATAATTTATTATGGGTTAATGGCAAATGCTTAGTTATAATATTAATAGTTTAATGTATTCGTTTTCGTGAAATGCATGTGTACAATAATTTATTATGGGTTAATGGCGCGTAGTTCAGTTCGCAATGGGTAAGGGCATCTTTACACATAACAAGCACAAGGTAAGGTTCGACTTGGCACCCCAAAGCGATAACCGCTGAGTAAGTCATGTATGCCCCATATTATTGAAAGGAAAATGACTGTGAGCCGGTTCGGATTACCGCTTATTAACCTTTTGCACATAACAATAATTTATTATGGGTACAAGTAGTAGTGCTATTGATGTGAATGAACTTTTTTTCACCGTTGAGGTAATGAGGTGTTAGTGTGTTACGCCCTATAAGCTTTCTTTGAGTGTTTGGGATTACATGTTATGACAAATGTATTAGGCTTTAGTTGAGGGTGGTTGGGATTGCATATTTGAAGTGCTTGTTGACTTGTTTGGTTATATTTTGACAGAAATTAGCACATGTGGAGGTGAAGTGCTTATATGCCAATGCGATAAACATTAGTGAAAGTATATGCAATCCCAAGCACCCTATAAAGCTGTTTCAATAAGCTGTTTTTCTACCAACTTAAAAAGGTTCAATTTAGTTGACAGAAGCGGTTAAGACTTATCTAAATTCTATTGCATGCATTGTGTTTGACACTTCATAAGGTAATGAACTATTTTCCTAAGCAAGCGTAAGATGTTAAAATGCATCGGTTTGAACAATAAGTAGAGCTAGTCAGACTTATATGAGGTATCAAGTAATAAGTAGATATATACTTGTTGAAGCAAAGCCAATTTTAGACTAAATGCATAGATATATATCGATCACAACGATACATTCCAAGTAGATTAAACAGTGTCTGCTAAACCATCATCATTAAGAAAAAACAAGGAAATTAACTACTTGTTATGGCATGCAAAATGTAAAACGACAGTCACATGATGGAGTAAAAGCAGATCCCCTCATAACTAGCATAAGTGTTATAGCAAAACATTAAGAAAATGGCATCACATGATGCAGCAAGAGTAGATCCCCACGTGATTAGCATATGGTTTGTCACGAGGTGGAGATGACCGCACATAGGTGGCACATGGCTGAGAATTTTCGTTATAACCATTGCCCTTATTATCATACTCCATAACCGCCTAGATAATGGTCACTCTTTTGATACATGTAGGTTGGAGGACATTCTCCATATTGCCAATGCACTAGATGTGCTGTTTTTCCTGCTTTTCGCAAACATTCCATAAGTGCATTTGGTTCAGTGTAACCTGAAACATGTAACGTCCTATTCTCCTCCACTCGGAAAGATTCTTTTCCTTTAATATGACCATTGAAATTATCAATCTTATTAGCAAGGGAAAATTACAATACTTAATAGTATAAAAGCAGAACAACCCAAAAAATAGTATAAAAACTTGAATCTCATGTGAGTCCCCCATTTATAATGAAGTGGATTTAGCATAAAGATTTTGCTGAGATGCAGATTTTATTGTCTATTCTAATGAGTAAAGTGGCCAATATATGAGCATGAACCCCGAAGGGTGTCGGCCCAGTTGGTTGTTTCTAATTCATAAACTTAACTTCCGTGAGACAATGCTTGCCTTTATAGGAAAAATACCATCTTCCTTTCAAACTTTTTGAGGAAAGATTTAGCCAATCAGAACTTTCGTAAGTTGAGTACCCGACGAGTGCATCTAACATTGATATGACAGTGGGGTATAAATGACAAGTTCTTAAAGAACACTATTAACTGTGAGATGACTATCGATAGGTTTAACAAACCAATAAAATGAAATTACTTGAACAAGGTAAGTATTGAGCTTTAGAAGACTTGAAATTTTGACGAGATGTTAAGTTCTTCTTAAACTTTGAATGATATGTTTTCAAGTTAACGATACATTATTGCATGTGTTCCTTAATATGAACCAAACTAATATTAGTATGTTTTCAAGTTAACGATACACTATTGAATATTTTTATGTCAAATATAGCATGTTATTACTAATATTACTTGGTTCATTCAATAAATGACGTTCAACTCCTTTCTTTTTTAGCTAATATTAAAAAATTACTTTTTGACCCGTTTATGAGTACATGTACATGGGTAGAAATCGCCACCTCTACCTTACACCAGTAAATGACAGTAGAATTGACAAATTTGTTGTTTATCTTCCAATTATGAGATGCAGTGAATGACAGCAGAATTGTTACATGCATATTTTGATTCAGTCACTGTGTTATAGCTTCAGCAAGGTCTAAAGTATAGTGAAACTGTTGGAGTATTATTTATGTAGGTGATGTTCCCCGAGTTAATGGTCAACTTGCTGTTGCTTGTGCATTTGGAGACCAGAGTCTTAAATCACATCTAAGTTCAGAACCTGGCATAAGACATGTACCTATCAATGCCTCAATAGAGCTTGTGATACTGTCAAGTGATGGCTTATGGAAGGTTTGTTATTTACTCACTATTAAGTAAATACACAAAATCAACAACCAACGTTGTGTACAAAGAAGCTTTATTTTGTATATGAATCGACAACATATACCTTGTGCTTGCGGATAATTTAGTAACTTTTATTTTCTTATATCGGATGAACATTTATTTCTTTTCGTTCTTAAAGCATATAATAAGTAATTTGGTATGTTTATAACTTATTTTCCTAAACTTCATTTTTTTCAACCATATTCATAAGGCTTGCCCGCCCATTCGGGCGGGCCAGGTAACTAGTTGATTTATATATTAAAAACATGTCACTTAGAGTGGTGTTGTTGAAGGCGAGACTGGTGGCAGCACTTGTGGTGGAGGTTGCGATGTTGAAAGCCAATGTTTTTTAGATCCAGATTGAGCTGATGTTCGAGTATTAAAATAAGAAGTAACTTAGCCACTTAGCAAACTGTATTTAGTGAAATGGATTTCCAATTGCATTTTAAGCAAATTATGATAACAAAGTTCCACATTCTGATGTCACAAACAGGGTAACTCTGTTCTAAGTTCTGTTTCATATACTTTAGCACTTGTTGTCAGGGATGAAACTCATGAAATTCATCTAATATTTTGATTTATATAAATATTCAGACCTGAATCAGTTTGAGTTACGTTGGTTTAAGGTGTCTTATAAGAATCTTATTTACTGATAAGCAACAATTACCAACATATATATACTTATTTTCTGTTTAGTATTACTAATCAGTTAAAAAAAAGTAATAGCATTATCACACTAACATTGAGCATATCAATCATATGCTAGGACTTTAGTAATATATTCATAAAGCTGAAAACAAGTCGGTACTATTGAGTGTGTGAAACAGACCCTGGAACCAGGTACAAGTTTGGTGGAAGAACATGTGGTCACTGTTATGGCAATGTAGCAAACAAGAACCACAACTTCCACTGATGAAGATGGATGTCATATGAGCTGGAAAAAAAACCTAAGGGTCGTGAATAAGGCATACAAGTGATTGATTGTAGAGATTACAGCGTGCTGACTTAAGAGAATTTCCAGTGACTTTTATATTAGTGATTGAGTAACAACTAAAATGAGTAAAACACATAATCATGTGCCTCATAATCATGAGTAAAACACAGCTACAATAGCTAGCTTCACACTACACTTAGATGTCAACCGTAATAGCATTTGCTTATAAGGCATGATGCCTTCTCGTAAAGATTCATAATTACTATAGCTAACCATGATACCTTAACATCATCAGGTATGTTGCAAATCTATGTAAAACATGTTTATTGAACACGTTCCATGCATCATATAGCTATACAGTTTGTAATATGAACATGTGGAGATGTCGTATATCACACAACGAGGGGAAACGGCCACCCATGGTGTTAGCGGCAATTTTATTAATAAGAGGGACTTAAAAACCCTTGCCAAATGCAAGTGAAGCATGAAATTACAATACTATATACCAAACATTAAAAAGTAGATGAAAAAAACATAAACATATATACCACTATGCACGTGCAACCCTTCGCCATTTTGCTATGAACACCACCACTTTTACGTATGCCCAATCTTTCAAGCTATCATGCAACTGGAAAAAAGCATGTCTCCCACGGCGGTTAAGAAGTAAAGCGCTACAAACTATCCAAAATCCAGTAGCAAACCCACTAGCACCACCAATATAAAACCATCGTTCTATCCCTTCCTCGTCTCCTTGACTCTTACCAACAGTGTGTGGTTCTTCTAATTCTTCATCTCCAGGGCATTTTTTCGGCAGGGGACTTCCACATAGCCCTGCATTTCCTATGTACCTTGAAGGGTCAAAGGTTTGGAGTTGAGTGCAAGATGGAATCCTCCCAGACAAGTTGTTATGCGACACGTCAAGATAATTTAAAAAATTCATCTGAGACATGCTTGATGGCAACTGCCCTGAGAGATTGTTTTTGGATAAATCCAAAGTCATAAGTTCTTTCATTTGACCAAGTTGTCTTGGAATCTCTCCAAGTAGAGCATTCTTTGACAAGTTTAGTGCAACCAGTTGATAAAGATTGGTAAGTTCATACGGGATTTGTCCGGTTAAATGGTTGCTTGACAGGTCAATGCTCTTCAAGGATTCTAGATTTTTGCTGAATTCACGTACCTTTCCTTGCCACTGGATTATCACATGCTCAAAATAATCATAACTAGAGACGAATAGATCATCTTGATGAATGTGCCTTGTGGCCAATGAATTCAATGTGACGAGATCTCTTTCTTTGAGAGAAAAAATATCTAGAACCATGGCAGTGATATTATTGATGCACGAGGGGATGGTTCCATTGAGGTTGTTCATTGACAAGTCTAGAAGTTGAAGATTTACTAGATGGCATACTTGTAGAGGGATGATTCCATAGAAGTTGTTTGATGCTAGGCTAAGAACGTACAAACGTGATAGGTTTTCCCCAATCCAAACAGGCACATTACCAGAAAACTTGTTGGCCCGCAAATTCAGAAAGGTTAAATTCGTGCAATGTTTTAAGGATGAAGGCAATTCTCCAAAAAAGTTGTTGTTGTATAAATACAATGCTTCAAGCTTGATCAAAGACTTAACAGATGCAGGAATTCTGCCAGATAGATTATTGTTTGCTAGATTAAGAACCACCAGCTCTTTTAAATGCCATAAACAGTCTGGAATTTGTCCTGTGAATGAGTTGTCTGAGATATCAAGAAATGATAAACGGCCATCTACAGTTTGGCACAGAAAGGAGATTCCCCCGGATAATTTGTTTTTGGAAAGATCTAACACTAACAAATTGGAAGGAACGTTCAGAATAGCGCCACTTATGTTGTTGAAAGAGAGATCCAAATAGCTCAACTGAGAAGACTGCCACTGGTTCCAGTACTCCATAGAAACTGTGTCTAAAATGCTATTTTTGGACAGATCAAGATGCCAAAGATTTTTCGATTTTTGTATCCATTTGGGGAAACGAGGCCCTAGCTTGTTTGAACTGAAATCTATATATCCTACACTCTGAGAAAGGTTTGACACGTCAGCAATTAGAGGAACTCCTTCGAGTGAGTTGTTTGAAAGATCTATATACCAAAGATTTGATTTTCCAATATTTTCAGAGATAGCACCTCTAAGAGAATTGGAAGATAGATCTAGATATCCAAGGTTGGGTAGTTGCCACAGTTTGTCACTTATAGTTCCATCGAACTGATTTGAAGATAGGTTCAATTTATAGAGGGATGAGAAGTGTTGGATCACATCAGACAATGTAGCTGATGTGCATCCTGACAAGCTGTTCAAAAAATCTGAAAGTTCCCCATCAAACTTGTTACCAGAGAGAGAAAGATATCTAAGCTTATTGCCAGTTAATGGGGACAACCAATGATGCATGGATGAGTTGAGATTGTTGTTATCGAGATAAAGGTAATCAAGAGATAAAGAAGAGTTGACATATGAAGAATATGGATGCCTGACTTGTGAGAGGTCACATCCATCTAAATATAACTCTTTTAGGTTTTGGAGACCTATAATAACATTTACCCAGTTATTTGCTTTGGCCAGAGAAGTTCCATCCATAAAAAGGTACTCTAAAGAAGAAAGAGAAGACAACCAATCTAAGTTTTCAACACTACAACTTCGGAGGGAACTTAGTTCAAGGTATTCCAAACTGGTGAGGTTTCCAAATTCTGTAGGAATGGTTCCATAGAAAGAGTTGTTTGAAAGCGCAAGATAAGTCAATTGGGTCAAGGAACCAATGGATCTCAGAATGACTCCACTGAAATTATTCCCATAAAGGTTAAGATAAGTCAATTGGGTCATGTTACCAATGGACATTGGAATGGTTCCATAGAAAGAGTTGACTGCAAGGTCAAGGTATGTCAATTTGGTCAAGGAACCAATGGACATAGGAATGGTTCCAGTAAACTGATTCCCATAAAGTACAAGGGTTGTTAATTTGGTCAACGAACGAATGGAATCGGGAATTGTGCCAGTAAACTGATTGAAACCAAGGTCAAGAAAAGTTAAATGAGTCATTGAGCATATGAACTTGGAAATGGTTCCATGAAAAGAATTGAAAGCAAGGTTAAGAATATTCAAATATGTTAAGTTAATCAACGAATGGCTAATCTCACCTTCAAGACCATAAGAATCGAGTTGAAGCTCTTTGACATGACCGGTGACGTTGTCACACACGACTCCACCCCATTGACAACAATCATATTCTTCTTCGGGTCTCCATGTAGAGAGCAGGTTATTGGGGTCTTGAATAATGTGAGCTTTGAAGTCAAGAAGAGCTTGTCTCTCCTTATCGATGCACTTAGGAACAACTCTTCCTGCTGCTCCAACCAGTTGGTGGCCAAAGGAAGTGGCAGTTGTGGTATTAAACAACAAAAAGACAAGTGAGAAAAGAAGCAAACCATGAGTATGCATAAAGTAAAAGTAAATATTTTCTCTCATTATGTGTGTTTTAAGAAAATTGTATTGATGTGTTTTTATCTGATAATGAACACATATACCTCTATGCGGCTTTATATAGACTTCGAAAACTAAGAATAGAAATATATAAATTCGTGTGGAACAGACAAAACATGGAAAAAAAATTCAACAATAAATTTGAAGTCCCACATTAGACGACCAAAGACTTGAGACTCTTAAGTCGTTGCAATTTTTAGTTATTCACTATCACTTTTGGTACTGTAATTATTATGTGATAAAGGTAAATCCAAAGAAATGGAGCCAAATAAATCAGGCTGATGGAAAATACAGTCAGCAACTACTGTGAAAGTACCAAATATGCAAAAGACAAAAATGTTGGATTGGGATCGAGTGTTGCATAAATCTTCAGTTCCCACAATATGTTTGATGAAATGGCTCAACTAAATTTTTACAACATTAAGTTCACAAGTTTTCCTTTTATAAAAAGCATGTGAGCAGGAATAATCTACATAGGTAAGTTAATTGGTCATTTGAATTTTCACTGCATTTGATATAAGTTGTTTTTGTTCAAGATGAATGATTATGTTTTGTGTTCGTTGTGGCCACGGTTTACGTTTGCATACAAGTTATTAGTTTCATATATTTGTGGCTTTATTGTGTGTGCTCAAACTGTATATACATTGTTGGGTTTAAGTTTATTGTGATTTAGTTTTTTTACTATCTTTAGTGGCAACATATATATATAAACTTTTTAACATCGAAATTTTAGGTTTCAATCAAAAGGATGGCGAGTCCCTATATACTATAAAATCAACTATTAAAATAAAACTGTACAAATGTGAATGCTCAATTTTGTCACGTAAGATAAATGAAGTCATCCTATTGCCTAATTGGAAAGCCAAAATTGAAACAATTTGGTTAAATCTATTTAAATCTCATCTAGCTAAAATATTTATAAAAACAAATGTGTCGATTTTGTCAAAAAGAAAAATAAAATGGAGTAATTAATAAAACTTTAGTTGTTAATTTTTAAATAAATTAAATAAAGTTAAGTAAACTTTCGAAAAGTTATGATTAAGTGATGATCTCAGTATAAGATCATCTCGGATAACTCACCCAGGTAGTGCATTGTTTCGTTAAATGTAGGTTAGTATTATATATTCTCGGAAGATAAAAACGTATTTACCTCGGTAGTGTTCTAGGTAGTGGATGATTTGTACCGTTCTTGGTAAAGAGCTCGTTAGTTTCCTGTTCTTGTTTGTTTGTTTGTTAAAGTTTTCACCTCGGTAGTTGTGTATTTTGTTAGTGTGGTTACTGTTCTCGTTCTCGGTATTTACCTCGGGCAGTTTGTGGTTTGACTAGTCAACATGATTGAAAAAAGATGGTTGAACAGTATATATAATGGAACAAAACAGTGCCAATATTCTAACACCATCTAATGATTCACAAATCTTCACCCAATACTTTAATGAAGTGTTTTATCCAGCATTTGGTTTTCACATAAAATGGAAAGTCGAAGATGTGGCACATTTTGTCCAAAGATACGTTAACCGTTTAAAGACACTTGTTCAACTAATACTAATGACGTTTTATATAATCTGTTTTGTGTAAATCAATTCCTTTACTCATTGAGACTTTTAATCAGACAAGTGGTGAGCATAACATTGACGAAATAAAGTGACTCTATAATAGTCTAAAGAAGCTAGATGACTTTATATTTGGGTGGAACATACACGATTTGATGTCCCAAATCAGACGTTCAAAAGTCTTTGCAATTTTTCCAAAGTGGGTGTCAATTTTTCTTCCACTTTGTAATACTTTATATTAAAAAAGAAATCAATATAATGTGCCCAAATAAAGCACCCAATTATAGGAATAGTAACAAGATATATATAACATGATGTAAACATCAATCTAGAATATACAGTGTTAGGAAATCATACTTGGATTGATCAAAATAGGGAAAATCCTTGAAATGCCCTACAAGTACATGGGTATCAACCCTAAATGTCCCAAAATTTTTTTTCTCCAAATGCCCCAGGGGAGAGGGTTGCCCAAATTTCTTGGGCGGATTACATATTATTGTAACAAAAAAGGACCCAAGTATCCAATGTAACAAACAGATAATGTAGGTCCAATGTAATAATTGAATAACCACTACAGATAATCAAATTTAAGGATACTTACATTCATATACTGCAAATATGCAATATACACTGGCACCTATTTCATTTACACTATTCTTGCATCTGGTACATCGATCTAAAATCTCTTAGCAGTCATAAGGCTTAACTTTGTTGTTTATATCAATATTGATCAATTGATTGTTTTTGTCCAGTTTAATAAACTTCTTTTAATTCAATCTTCATAAAAACCCAGATCTTCATCATAAAAACCCATATCTTCATCCAAAACTCAGGCCACAAATTCAATAACAAAAACAATAACATCAAAACATCACCATCGACACCACCATCGACACCACCATACAAACACCACCACCATACAAACACCACCACCATCCAAATACCACAGATCCAAATACCACACCCTCACACCACCACCGGACCCATTTTCCATCTTAACAATCCCTCTTCTTACCTGAATAACATGTTCTTTTATGTTTGTAAAAGTTTCCCTCCACACATACAAGTGACTGACTGTAGAGACTACAGTGTGCTGACTTGAGAGAATTTCCAGTGACTTTTATATTAGTGATTGAGTAACGAACGAATGGAATCGGGAATTGTGCCAGTAAACTGATTGTAACCAAGGTTAAGATATGTTAACTGGGTCATGTTACCAATGGATTTAGGAATGGAACCACTAAACTGATTATCACTTAGGTCAAGATAAGTTAAATGAGTCATTATAACCATTAGACGATTCAAGATAAAGCTAATCTCACCTTCAAGACCACTATAACCATTAGACGATTCAAGATAAAGCTCTTTGACATGACACTCCACCCCATTGACAATAATCATCTTCTTCTTCAGGTATCCAGTCAATGAGCACGCCACTTGGGTCTTGAAGAATAATGTGAGCTTAGAAATCAAGAAGAGCTTGTCTCTCCTTATCGATACACTTATGAACAACTCCTCCTGCTGCTCCAACCAGTTGTTGGCCAAAGAAAGACAAGTGACAAAAGAAGCAAAATATGAGTATGCATAAAGTAAAAGTAAATATTTTCTCTCATTATGTGTGTTTTAAGAAAATTGTATTGATGTGTTTTTATCTGATAATGAACATATACCTCGATGCAGCTTTATATAGACTTTGATATCAAAGAATTGAACTAGATGGATATAAATTTGTGTGGAGCACATAACGCTTGGAATAAACATCATGGAATAAATTTGAAGTCCCAAATTAGACGTTCAAAGACTCTCAAGTCTTTGCAATTTGTAGTTATTCAATGTATCTTTTGGTCCTGAAATTATTCTGTGATGTAAATGTTGATCCAAAGAAATGGAACCAAATAAATCAGGCTGATGGAAAATACAGTCAGCAACTCTTGTGAAAGTAGAAATATGTAAAAATAGGTTGGATGGATAAAAAAATAAATAAATGGGGCCTCTTAAAAATTCAGATTTGTAACTGTACATCCAAAGAAGAGAGATTTACGCAATTATGAGCTTAAAGTAGTGTCTTCATGGAAAAATTTATTCATACATGGTTCTTCTTTTATTGCTTATAAGGCAGCATAAATCTTGAGTTTTCTCATGACCCACAACAATGTTTGATGAAATGCCTCAACCAAATTTTAGCAACATTAAGTTTACAAGTTTTCATTTTCTAAGAAGAATGTGATTTCAAGAGTAATCTGCATAGGTAATTTAGTTGGTCATTTGAATTTCTACTGCATTTGATTAACTATTTAAGCCAATACAAGTTGTTTAGATTCAAGATGAATGATTACGTTTTGTGTTTGCTGTGGACAGGGTTTAGGTTTGCGTACGAGTTATTAGTTTAGGTTGTTTGACTTGAAAATTGGAGCGGCCCAGTTCTAACATACTCAGCTTGGCCCATATTATATATTTGGTAACTAACAATACATGCTTTGGCGCAATTAAATCGTTGAACATCTATCTTCTACTTTAGTTTAAATACATAATGATAATCTAGTTATATTATTTCATTGCAATATTTAGTTGAAAATAAATATCAGAAGACTCTTTGCATAACGGATAATCATTAGAAACTGATTGATGCAATATGTATAGTAAATTTGAAGTAGATGGTCTAAATTTTTGTTTTACTTTTCCGTTGTTCAAAAATCCAAAAATAAATTTGATCTGTTTTGTGGAAAATGATGAAGAAAAGTGAAGTATCCCAATATTAGACGTTAGAAGACTTAAAAGTCTTTAAAACTAGTAAGATATTAGACATCTTTTTCTATCTCAGTGATACATTTCCCCTCAATACGTGTGAATGTGTGATATAAATCAAAGTCAAGCTAATGGGCCCAAATGCTAAACCAAAACCAAGACCAAGACTAAAAGATGAAGACTAAGTTAATTACTACAATGCATAATCAACTTTTAAATTTTGTCTCAAAATACATAATATGATCCGTTTATTCAGGTCACCGACTAAAGGATTTGACAAAGAGAGAATTGAAAACTTCTTATTATTCTTTGCAGCAAAAGTGCCGAACATATATAGGAAAAATATAACAATCATTCCTAAAAGGACTCCTCTAAATAAGGACATGATTACAAAGAATAATCTAAATAAAAAACATATCCTATATTCCCCCTCAAGATGTAGCATGTAAGTTTGCAATGCTAATCTTGCCAAGAAGAAAGTGAAGTTGTTGCGCAGTAAGTCCCTTTGTCAATAAATCTGCCACTTGCATTTTGCTGCTGATTTGCCTGGGAATAATTTCTTTGGATTCAATGCGTTCACGAACGAAGTAACAGTCCATCTCGACGTGCTTAGTTCTTTCGTGAAAAACCGGATTGTTTGCTATGTGACGAGCCGCTTGGTTATCACAGAACAAAGAGGTTGGCGAGCTAAGATTAATCTTTAATTCACTAAGTAACCAACGGACCCAAATAATCTCACTAACTGTCGACGCCATAGCTCGGTATTCGGCTTCAGCCGAAGATCGTGACACCACCGACTGTTTCTTAGTCCTCCAGGAAATAGGCGAACCGCCTAGTAGTAAAAAATAGCCGGTGCGCGAACGTCTCGTAAAAGAACATCCTAACCAATCCGCGTCACAATAAGCATCTAAGACTGGTTCTCCTACTCGAGATAGAAGTATTCCCTGTCCTGGCGTAGCCTTTAGATATCGAAGAACACGATCTGCTGCTTCCAAATGATTAGCTCTCGGATCAGCAACAAATTGGCTTAAAATATTGACCGAATAAGTGATATCTGGTCGAGTGGCTTGGAGATACAACAAACGACCAATCAATCTGCGGTATTGGCCTGCGTCTACAGTGGACTCGTGTTCACCTTTGTCGAGTTTCAGCCCTTGTTCAATAGGGAAAGAGCTCGGCTTACAATCCAACTTTCCACAGTCTTTTAGAATATCTAACGTATACTTTCGTTGACTTAGAACCAGGCCGTCACTTGTCTTAGCAACCTCTATCCCGAGAAAGTATTTTAGTGGTCCGAGATCCTTGACACTAAATTCTGCGTCAAGTTGTTTCTTTACTTCTTGAATTTTGGCAAGGCAATTTCCGGTAATGATAACATCGTCTACATAAATCAAGGCAATGATCATCATGTCTTCAGCTTCATAAATGAACATAGAATGGTCGGCCTTAGATTGTCTGAACTTCAAGCTCAAAAGAAACGCAGTGAATTTGTGATACCAATTGCGGGAAGCTTGCTTCAACCCGTATAATGATTTTCGTAGACGACAAACACGAGTATCTCCATCCTTAGAAAATCCTTGTGGAATCTTCATGTAGACTTCTTCATCTAAATCGCCATGTAAGAAAGCATTATTCACATCGAGTTGATGAATAATCCAATCTCTTTTTACCGCTACCGCCAATAATGTTCGTACCGTAACTAGTTTAGCTACCGGTGCGAATGTATCATGATAGTCCACTCCTTCCATTTGGGTGAAACCTTTTGCAACCAAACGAGCCTTGTATCTTTCAACCTCTCCATTCGGCTTGAATTTGATTTTATAGACCCATTTTGAGTCTATTGCGCGCTTACCTTTAGGCAAGTGTTCCAACGTCCAAGTTCCATTCTTTTCTAGTGCTTTGATCTCGGTTTGCATTGCTTCACGCCAACGTGGATCCTGGGAAGCTTGTTTAAAATATTTCGGCTCATCGTTGTTGTTGATGGCCGACAAAAAGGCCTTGTGATCATTCGAAAAATTAGCATAAGACACATAATTAGAGATGGGGTAACGTACCGTTGAGGCAACTTGATTGGAAGTTGGGTGTTTGACCGAAGGAGGGATTTGTACCACAAAATCTTTGTATCTCGATGGCTGTGTCCTTGTTCGAGTGGGCCGTAATTCAGATTGGGCCTCTTCATTCGGTTCATGTATCTCAGTGTCGTTAGCATTGGGCTCATCAACACCTTGATCCACTTCATGTTCATCATTAGTTTCATCAGGACCATTTTGTTCACTGTTATGCTCATTGTGAATTTGAGCATTTTGCTCCATGAAAACTTGATCTTTATTTTGTGACAAAATGGTCTCATGACAATGACAATCGTGATGTATAGTTGGTTCGATATCATCCTTCTCATGGATTTCTTGAACGTCTCTAAATGGGAATCTGTCTTCATGGAAAATGACATCTCGACTAACTATTAACTTTCTAGTTTCAATGTCATATATTTTGTACCCTTTGGTTCCAGGAGGATAACCAAGAAAAACGCCCGGCTTCCCCCTTTCAACGAACTTATCCCCTTTTGTGTCCGTGTTTTTAAAATAAACTAGACACCCAAAAACCTTTAGCAGATCATAATCGGGTTGTTTGTTCCAAATTAATTCAAAAGGGGTTTTATTTTTAATGACCTTTGACGGAAGACGATTAATAATGTAAGCCGCTGTTAAAATACATTCTCCCCAAAATCTTTTGGGTAGATTTGCACCAATTCTTAAGGTTCTAGCGGTTTCAACTAAGTGTCTATGTTTCCTTTCAACGACGCCATTTTGTTGGGGGGTGTGAGGACACGAAGTTTCTAACAAAATTCCCATATCATGATAAAATCGAACCATACTTGTAGACGTGAATTCCCCACCATTGTCACACCTGATTCTTTTTATTTTCTTTTCAAATTGCACCTCTATCATTTTATGAAAATCTTTTAAACATTGACTTGCCTCGCTTTTGTGTTTGAGAAGATATATCCAAACTGCCCTACTAAAATCATCAACTATGGTAAGAAAATAATTGGCCTTAGTATAGGATGGGATACGATAACCTCCCCAAATATCACAATGAATCAATTCAAATGGTGCATTGGTTTTAATGAAACTAGAAGGAAAAGGTAATCTCGCATGTTTTGCCTTAGCACAAGGATCACAAAAATTACCTAAATTATTTATACTAGTCTTGAGAAAATCAACTCTAGCAAGCTTTCCTTTTGATGCATGTCCAAGTCTTTTGTGCCATGTTTCAATGGCGACGGCCATAGCTCTTCTTTCCTGAATCATCTTCATTCGGTACAATCCCTCTCGGCATTTCCCCGTACCAATCAAGTTCCTCTTCAGTAACCCCTGCATGACACAAAAATCAGGAAAGAACGTTACGGCACATTGTAAATCGTGACAAAGACGACTAACTGAAAGTAAATTGCACTTGAAGTTGGGAACGTAAAGAACTCCGTTCACTTTCTTCCCTCCTGGAAGAACAGAGTCGCCCTTTGCTTCAACCGGAATAGAGTCCCCATTTGGAATAAGAACCGGAGGCTCGAGTTCAGTTGTTTTCTTGTTAACAAGAACATCAGGCAAGTAAGTAATGTAATCGGTACAACCCGAATCAAGAATCCACTCACCTTCATCGTTTTGTTTGTGTGCCATGTTAGCTATGGGCTTCGAGCCTTCACCATTACCTGCTCCAGAAAAGTGCTTTAAGAAAAGTTGATAGTCTTCATTTGTCAAACCTGGAATTGGACTCGTCTCAACGCAAGCAGCCTTCCCTTTTACTCTTTCTCCTTTCTTTCCAGGCCACCATTCCGGATACCCTATAATCTTGAAACAACCTTCACGGCTATGCCCATCTCTATTGCATTCAGTGCAGTGTTCTTGTTTTGTATCCCTTGTTGCCGTCTTTTCTTTATTCGAACCTGCATGAGTGTTGCGTCTTTGGAAGGCTCTGAAGGCTGCCGACTCAGGTTGTTTTGAGTTATCGTTTGAAACAGATCTCTGTCTTTCATCTTCGGCAACCATGTGATATGCTGTTCCAAGTGAGGGGGTCGGTTTTGTTGCGAGGATTTGGGTCCTGATCACAGAATACTCAGCATCCAATCCCATCAAAAACTCGTAAAGACGTTCCTTCTCTTGATGTTCGTTTAGTTTCTTGCCGACGTCACATTCACACTTCTTGCAAGTGCATCGAGGAGAGGGGTAGATGGATTGGACTTCGTCCCATATAGATCGTAGCTGTGTGAAGTAGGTCGAAACAGAAGCATTACTTTGTCGAGTGGAGGCAATTTTCTGTTTTAATTCATATGCTCTGGGAGCACTCTCCTTCCCAAAACGTTCATTCAGATCTGTCCATATTTCCAATGCCGTTTCTGCATATTTAACACTATTCCGTATGCTTTTCTCCATGGCGGTGGTTAACCACCCTTTTATCATGGCATCTACTCGCATCCAGGGCATGTAATCTTTTGTGCCCTTTTCTGGTTTTTGAATGGTCCCGTCAACAAACTCGATCTTGTTTTTGGCAAGCAAAAAGTTTGTCATCTCTTGGTTCCAATCTGCGAAATTGTTGTCGTTAAGAACTTCGTTCACGTGTAGTTGTTTTGGATAGTCAGATGGATGAAGGTAGTAGGGTGAATCATGAGTGATCCCACCGCTCGTCCCTTCTCCATCTTTCTTTTTGTTTGGGTCGTTGTCTCCTGCCATTTTCTTGATCGAGAGCTAGGTTAAGGAAACCCGCTCTGATACCATAAAGGATTTGACAAAGAGAGAATTGAAAACTTCTTATTATTCTTTGCAGCAAAAGTGCCGAACATATATAGGAAAAATATAACAATCATTCCTAAAAGGACTCCTCTAAATAAGGACATGATTACAAAGAATAATCTAAATAAAAAACATATCCTATACCGACGATATGGCGCTTATGTGGCATCCAAGTGTATACCTCGTGTGTTAACTAGTAAATAATGCAACAAAATAATAATAATAATCAGGAACCATGACCAATGACTATAAAACATACCTGGTCCAAGGGATCATTCATTAACTCACGACCACAAATGAATAATTCAAATCTCTCTGTTAAACCTGCATGCCTGCGCCGAAAATTAGGAAAAATCAAGCTTTCACGAATTTGAGTTATTTGTAAATTTTGGGTATCCGGATATACAAGTTCAAAGGGATAATGAGGTAATTTTCCTTAAAATAATATTTGCATTTTGAGATACAGAATATTTTCAATACCTCCGATGTGGCTTCGCCAATGGAGATACCTCCACAGGATAATCCAAAAGAAATGTAGGCTGCACTAGAGTTGGTTCTACCGCTATCTCAAAAACTTGTAACAAGAACAAAGTTACCAGCTAATCTCACTCTTAAAATTTATGTATTATTGTTAGTACTTGAACCGTAATTTGATACTGTCCTCATTAAGCATTTTGCCAACAGAGGAGCATGCTTCAATTAAATGCCTATCTTGATTATTGGGACCCATATTCAGCGCGTTAATAGTTGCTTCTTTAGCAGCATTAAGATCGTTTCCGAACGCAGTAAAATCAATTCCTGTAGCTTCTTTTACAAGATTGTGCATTGTTTCCCTCCTCCATGGTCTTTCTAAATTAATTTCAACTCCCTGCATTCAAATCAGTAATCTTGAGTAATTCGGTGTAGTACTAAACTAGATTGAGAAAGTGGGACTTAAGAAGTTAAGCGTTCAATTTAAGAGTTTACGTACCTGATAGTCCACAGTAAGCTTTCCATTAACTGCAAGAGCACATTGAGTTACGATTTCTTCTGCCATGTTCATCATGCTTTCATAGTCTGAATACGCTTCATATATCTGGATCAGTTCAAGACTAATGCCGATCAATTGTGATAAAACAAGTGATGCTGCGATTACAATCATGACAATAGAGTCCTTTCGCTTAAAATATCAGCATACTTTTTCATATGTTCGGTTTAAGTTTTCACATTATATACAAGTATAAAATTGCTATACAAAGGCTCCATTTTGTAACCCAAAAGGATATGAAGGCAATTGATGCGGTATATTACCTCTATAGTTGTGAATTCTGGATTATGTCGAGTTGAAATGCCTTCATTTCTGAATATTCTTCCAATCTCATATACTTTTTCGAACCCCCCAACCTATGTTGGAATCAGAACTCTTTACCTATATGAATACAAATACAATCTTACAAAAAAATTTATGTATACACAGAAACTTACCAGCATTCTCTTCAAATGGAGTTCGGTCGCAATTCTCAAATAAAGATCCCTGCCAAGCGAGTTATGGTGTGTAATGAATGGCCTAGCTTCTGCACCGCGAGCTGCTCCCTAGTAAGTCGAATCAATTTAAATATCAAAAAAAAAAAAAAAAAAAAAAAAAAAAAAAAAGAAAAAAAAAAAAAAATTACAAGAATCAGTTTAGGGATGATTTACAAACCTGAAGAACTGGTGTATCAACTTCGATGAAGCCTACGGATTCAACTGTCTGGCGTATGACTGATACAATCTACTGAAGTGAAGCACAAATCAGCATAAGAGCATTTGAAGATAATAAGTTATATGATCCGAAAATTCAATGTTTTAACCCTACCTTTGCTCTTTTACGGAATACATCAGCTACCTCTGGATTTGCAATCATATCTACATATCTATACACGAAAAGCAAACTTGCCAATTAGGATATTCAGGATTGCACAAATGTAGTTACAAAAAAAGCTATTAGAAAACTAACCGTTGGCGATAACGCTTATCCACATCTGTTAGACCGTGAAACTTATCCGGTAGTGGAAGCAAAGATTTTGTGAGGATCAAAAATGAATTTACACATACAGAAAGTTCCCCTGAAAACAAATGGAAACCATGAATATGCTATCGAAAAAATAGTGTTAAGACTATTAAGTTTCGCTTTGTATAACTTTGTTGCGAAAGCTAACCTTTTTCCGTTCGTTTAATCGAGCCGCTTGCGCCCAATATGTCGCCTATATCAACAAGACTCTTTAATTGGTCAAACTGATCATCTGCAAGCCTTTCTTTCTCACAGTAAAGCTGATATTGTAAGTAAATATATCAGTATTCAGTACTACGACACAAAAACAGTGACATAGAAAACCATAACACTAATTTATGCAAATAAATGGTTCTATGAGGGTCAAATCCATCGCATTCCTATTTGCGATCTTTGAGTTGTTAACATCCACTTTGGTAGATGATCAATGGGCGTGTAGCATTGCGTTTTGAAAGTGGTTATCTAATTCTTGTGGTTTGAGTCAAAGAATCAAATTTTGGAAATACTTAGGTCAAGAGTAGACGCAACGAAACTAATCCTGATTATCTGATTATTCAAGTCTCGTTTTACATGTAAATCCTTAAATAATCAGAAATGTCAAACACTCAAACTGCTGATTATCACAACTTCAAACATGAGAAGCACATCCAATTATCTAAACACTATCTCCAGCATCCCACACATACACGAATACTACCAATTATATAGCATGATGGTGATTAAGTTTAGAGACAAGCAACTAATTTTTTGCATTTCAAACAAGGAACGTGTTGTCAGCGTACCTGAATTGTTCCAGAATCATCCCTCAAAGTCAAGAACGCAAGTTTTTCAAAAGCCCTACGTGCAACAATTCTTCCTGATATTGATACTTGGTCATTCTCATCGTTCGACTCTTCACCATTGCCGAGATGCTTATAAATATCTTGCAACTGATTAGCAGTATGAGTCCTATCCCACTTGTATGCATATGGTTCAAGTCCCTTGCTCCTTAACTCTTCTACCTATAAAAGAACTTGTTACTCTCAGTGCAAACAAATAAACCAGATATCTACACCCGCACTCATCATAGACCCATGTTACCATGTAAATTATGTTAGAAAAAAAACAGTTTGAACAACCAATGTTCTAAGCAAGTGCTGCAAAGATCAAAACCGTGCTTAAGCTGTGTTTGGAATTGTGTTCTAAAACTGATGATTTGATCATTGTGTTATAGCAGATAATTAGCCATCCACAAAAAAGGTAGCAGGTGCAGGTCATTAATTTTGTGTGGCTTTGGGATTGCTTAATATAACTACTTATGTTTCTTGAAATAACCACATAAGCAGTTGGGAATAATGTACTCCCAAAGTGATTACCTGGTTATTGTGTTTTTTATTAAAAAAAAGTATTAGTACTTCTTAGGGAGTGTGTGGGATTGCTCATTATAACTAGATATGTTTTTTGGAATCGGCTTCCACACTGATTATACAAAACTGTGCATTTCACTCTCAAATAACCATATAGACCATTTCAATAAGCAACCCCAAACACCCTCAAAACCGCTTAGTTCTTAAATCCCCATAAAACCTCATCACCTATTGGACCCATAAACCAAATAACAACAAACAAAACATAAAATTTAGATTCAATCTTTATAAAAGGGTTAAACACATGCTTCTAAGTATTACACTTTTATTCTTCGGCATCCTCCCAATCACTCACGTGTTTCATGGAAACTTACAACTCGCAAAATTACATAAATAAAAAATCAAACCTAGTGTTAAGCTTGTATTTGACATTGCATTTTGAAAATAATTATCTGACTTTCGCTTTTTCAAGTAGCAAATACTTGCTTTTATGATTACTAACAAAATTGCTTATACTTATTTAAAATACCTAGATAAGCAATTTGGAATACGCAACTTCCAAACTGCTCATTTCACTCTCAAATAATCAGATAAGCAATAAATAAGCAGTTCTTATAAGCAATCCCAAACACCCCCTTATAAAAAGGTTTAACAATTTTGTAACACCCATTTAATTAACAACCCAAATTCTAACAAACAAAACTATAAAAAACAATAAAGATTCAATCTTTTTTATAAAAAAAAAGACTACATAAAAACTAAACCCTTTTAAGACGAATAGCATCTCTATCAGAAGTAGAGGTTGCATTAGGCTAGTCGTAATGGAGACCCAACCAAGGGTCAGTCCACCCTCTCGAGCCCCCCCCCCCCCCCTTACCCCCCTAACACACACACACACATGAGTCCCATAGGAACGCGTCCCTCCCCCCTTTTTTGCTTGATTCGATCGGCAAAGCAATCAAATGGTTTGCAATTTTGCATATGGTTTGTGTGTGTGAGGTGCCCGGGGTCGCCTTACTACGGGCATTTGGTCATGTGTTTGGTCTTAGAGAGAGAAGCTGATGTCGCGCTGATGTAGTAGGGTCATAAGGTCACCCATAGGGTCACTAGTACTACTGGTCTTAGTATCATCTTTAGGTGATAAGTTTCAAAATAAGCCGGAAAAATTGGGCTTATATTTCATAACAATATAAGCCGAAATGAGATAAGCTCATAAGACATAAAATCAGCTAAAACCCACATCCCTTTAAAAACCCATAACCCATTTGATTAACAAAACCAAATATCACAAACAAAACATAAAAACACAAAAAGATTCAATTTTTATAAAGATTATTATATAAAAAAGTTGAACCTTTTTAAGACGAATAGCACGAATAGCATCTCTATCAGAAGTAGAGGAACTTGCATTATCATCTTTGGGTGACCTCCTTCCCCTGCCACCACCCTGTTTTGGCGGCACAGTGGCGGCGCGTGAGGAAGAACAGCAGTGCGTGAAGGCGACCGGGAGATGGGTTTTGTAAGTGAGTGGAGATAAGTGGAAGAGATGACGGAGTGGTCTTGATGACCATACTTTTAAGGCCTCCATTCTTCTTGTTGTTTCAAGTTGTTATCTGAACTCAAGTGTTTTAATGAGTTATGTTGGATTGAGGGTTGAAGATGAAAGGGTGTTTTTGTAAATTTGGTTTTTTGTAAGGAAGAATTATGTAAATTGTACTTTTAAGATTATTATTCTTATTTTATTTATTTATTTTTTTTTTCTCTTTCGGATAGAGCTGAACATAATAGACCATGGACCGGATGAATCGAAAAACCGGATCGAACATATTTTGTCTGGTCCTCGTTCCACCTTTTTCACCATATTCGGTTATCGATCCGATTCAGTTTGGTTCAGTATTAAGCAAAACCGGCCATTATGCTTTGTTGGACTCGACTGAACCAACGAACTGGACCTGGATATGACATTTCGGTCTGGCCCTTGGTCTAGTGTCTTGAACTAAATCTGTTTTTGATCCGCTTTGGGTTTAGTCAGTCTGGTCCGGTTTTCGGACCGTGCTCAACCCTACTTCCAGTTATATTTCCATTTTGATGATGTAACAAGGGTGTCTAAGATGTGTAATTGCCCAACAACGTGTCACCCGTAAAACACAAATCCCCGCCCACACGTTGGCAAGGGCGGAGCTTAGTGAGGACCAGGAAGGGTCCCGGCCCCCTAGGCCTAAACCCGTTAGTGTATTTTTTTTTCGCGATTTCATGTGTTATTTATTTTTTTTCTTATCGCGGCCCTCCCATCTAGTGTTTTCTCGGAAAAAAAAAATTCTTTCGGCCCTCCCACAAATTTTTTCTAGCTCTGCCACTGTGCGTTGGTAACTTTTGTAGCACAAGTCGGTCTCCAGACCGACCGACTTGTGAGAAAGTTGCGTGTATGTGATTATGATTTTTGTATGATATATTTGTGTTTAAAGCTCGGACTTGAGCTCTAGGTTGGATAAAACTCGACTCAAATAAAACCGTGTTACTCAACAAAAGCTCGACTCATTTACACCGCTTCACCCTGCCCCATGAATCGCACTTGTGTGTAACTAAAACCTAACTTACTACAATAACACCAAAATGAGGAACAAAACCAATTTAATTGGGCCTTGATAATACATGGTTCCTACATTAGTATATTCACTATTGGGCCTTACATAGCAACAAAATATCACTCCATCAAATTCCAAAACAAAAAAAAAAACAAAATGAAACCTAGTCGAGCACAATCACCCATGAACACCAGCAATGCCGGAACAAGCAACAGAGATATCAGCAGCAACAACAACAACAAAAGCAAGCCACAGTTCAGACCAGCCATTGATGATTCAAAACCCCTTCTTCAAGATCCGGTACCCCTTTTTTGCATTTCTTTAAATAACCCATGTTTTAGTTAGTAATATAAAAACAAGTTATCCTAAGTTTTAATGTTTTGTTTTGTAGATAATAAGATCAGACCCCATTGAGACAGAAGAAGCTGTTATCCGCTTGCCTCGTTTTCCTCCAACTAATTCGACATTTAAATGACTTTGTATTTGAACTTTATTATAATATTAATAGATTAATGAAATTTGTCCTGAAATGTATGTGTACAATAATCTATTATGGGTCAATGGCGCGTAGTTTAGTTGGTAATAAGTGGGGGCATCTTTTGTACATATAACAAGCACAAGGTAGGGTTCGACTTGGCACCCCAATAGCGATAACCGTTGAGTGAGTCGTGTATGCTAACATATTTGTTATGAAAAGGCAACCGATTGTGAGCTGGTTTTGGATTACCGGTTATTAACCTTTGCAGGCATTTTACATATTTGCGCATATCAATAATTTATTATGGGTACAAGTAGTAGTCCTATTGATGTGAATGAACTTTTTTTCGTGGTTGAGGTGTTACGCCCTATAAGCATTCTTTGAGCGTTTGGGATTACATGTTATGACAAATGTACTAGGCTTGTCTGCTTTGTTGATGGGTGTTTGGGATTGCATATTTGAAGTGCTTGTTGACTTTTTTTTTTTTTTTTTGTTGTAAAGGTGAACATATATTTTTACTTACAAATGATAATACAACAATACCTATACTTATATTAACAGAATACATCTCAGAATCATACTAGTGATAACAAGCAATCACAAACCAGAAAACAAGAAACTGAATACAACTAGGACAAAAGCCAAAAATACACCAGCTGCATACAGGCAAACTACCTCCCATTTGTACCATTCCTGTAGATTTTTTTCACCTTAATGCACCAAGATACCAATATACCATCCAACTACATTTCCCTACTCCACCCCACAAAAGCCATATTTGAAGTGCTTGTTGACTTGTTTGGTTATATTTTGACAAAAATTAGCACATGTGGAGGTAAAGTGGTTATAAGCCAATGCCATAAACATGAGTGAAAGTATATGCAATCCCAGATTCCCAGACACCCTATAATGTTGTTTCATTAAGCTGTTTTTCTACCAACTTTAAAAAGGTTCAATTTAGTTGACAGAAGTTGTTAAGCCTTATCTAAATTCTGTTGCCTGCATTGTGTTTGACACTTAATAAGCTAATGACCTATTTTCATAAACAAGCGTGAGATGTTTGCATCCATTGATCTGATTATGAGGTATTGCTTAGTCAACTAATAAGTTACTCGTAATATATACTTGTCGAAACAAAGCCAGTTAGACTAAGTACATAGATATATTTCAATCACAACGACACATTCCAAGTAGATTAAACATTGTCTGCTAAACCATCATCTCTAAGAAGAAGAAGAAGAAGAAGAAAAAGAAGAAAATTAATTACTGATTAGGGTATGTAAAACGGAATCACATGATGCAGCAAGAGCACATCACCACGTTATTAGCATATGGTTTGTCGCGTGGTGGAGATGACCGCACATAGGTGGCACATGGCTGAGAATTGTCGTTATAACCGTTGCCCTTATCATCGTACTCTCCATAACCCCTAGATAATGGTCACTCTTTTGATACATGTAGGTTGGAGGACATTCTCCATATTGCCAATGCACTAGATGTGCTATTTTTTCAGCTTTTCGCAGACATTTCATAAGTGCGTTTGGTTCAGTATAACCCGAAACACATTTCATAAGTGCGTTTGGTTCAGTATAACCCGAAACATGTAACGTTCTATTCTCCTCCACTCGGAAAGAGTATTTTCTTTTGATATGACCAACGAAATTATCAATCTTATTAGCTGTTTGTTAGTGACAGGCATAGATTAGATGATTGTCTATATCATGCTTATATGCTTAAAACTAGGGTGACAATTTGAGCCGGGTTTAGGTTGGAATGACGGGTTGGAAAACTTCAGTTGAAACATGATATGCATAAATAACTGGGTCATTCGTATCAATTCTAATCCGTTTAACACAGCATATTTAGCCATATTATTTATGTGAGTTAATGGGTTAAACGCATACAAGTTGAACAGTTAAAGGGAGTTTCATGTTACACAAATTAAATGGGTTGGCAGGTTGAAAGTGACTGTATTTGTTACGAACAGCATAAATTGGTGTTTTGTGTTATTTTTTCCTTGAATGTACTGTGTATTTGTTACTTAAAGAGAAATACTATCTGTTCAAAAGTCTTTACAAAAAAATGCCCTTATTGAGCATTGACACCATGTTAACAAGGGTAAATTGATCAAGTAATTTAATCTGCTCGAAGCTTCTTACCCCTGCCTAATACCTAAAGAGAAATATTATCGTGCTGCATGTAGGCTTAAACTTTATTTAGTCATATCATCTGCGTTTCGGTTTTACTTCTCTGGTAGATGGAGAAATACAACAAAAAGGCTCAACAGAGGATATGACATTTAAGATCCCATACTTGAGTTGATAGTCACATTAGTTCTATGATGATACTTCTAGAAGGCGATGTCATACTAACAGTCAGTGGCGAAGCTTGGAATTTTTAAGTGGGGGGTCGGGATCTAAATTTTTTTTTCCTAAGGCTATATTTCAGGTATGCCGAAATTTTCGGGGGGTCGAAACCGAATATACCGAAATTTTTCTACACGAAAACTATATACCCCCTACATCGCAAAAAAAATTTCGGGGGGTGGGGCGCCCCCCCCCCCCCCCCCCCCCTTAGAAGCTGCGCCCCTGCTAACAGTTACCTTTACGAACTTGTATTCATGTAATATACCTGCTCATGTTTAGCTATTTTGTTAATTTTACCCATGTGACCTGATATAGATAAAACATAACCCAAATCGACCCATTTATAATGAAGTGGATTTAGCATAAAGATTTTGCTGAGATACAGATTTTATTGTTTATTCTAATGAGTAAAGTGGCCAATATATGAGCCTGAACCCCGAAGGGTGTCGGCCCAGTTGGTTGTTTCTAATTCATAAACTTAACTTCCGTGAGACAATGCTTGCTTTTATAGGAAAAATACCATCTTCCTTTCAAACTTTTTGAGGAAAGATTTAGCCAATCAGAACTTTCGTAAGTTGAGATACCCGATGAGTGCATCTAACATTGATATGACAGTGGGGTATAGATGACAAGTTCTTAAAGAACACTATTAACTGTGAGATGAGAGATGACTATAGATAGGTTTAACAAACCAATAAAATGAAATTACTTGAAAAAGGTAAGTATTGAGCTTTAGAAGACTTGAAATTTTGACAAGATGTTAAGTTCTTCTTAAACTTTGAATGAACCAAACTAATATTAGTATGTCTTCAAGTTAACGATACACTATTGAATATTCTTATGTCAAATATAGTATGTTATTACTAATATTAGTTGGTTCTTTCAATAAATGACGTTCAACCCCTTTCTTTTTTAGCTAATATTAAAAAATTACTTTTTGACCCGTTTATGAGTACATGTACATGGGTAGAAATCGCCACCTCTACCTTACACCAGTAAATGACAGCGGAATTGACAAATTTGTTGTTTATCTTCCAATTATGTGATGCAGTGAATGACAGCAGAATTGTTACATGCATATTTTGATTCAGTCACTGTGTTATAGCTTCAGCAAGCTCTAAAGTATAGTGAAACTGTTGGGAGTATTATTTATGTAGGTGATGTTCCCCGAGTTAATTGTCAACTTGCTGTTGCTCGTGCATTTGAAGACCAGAGTCTTAAATCACATCTAAGTTCAGAACCTGGCATAAGACATGTACCTATCAATGCCTCAATAGAGCTTGTGATACTGGCAAGTGATGGCTTATGGAAGGTTCGTTATTTACTCACTATTAAGTAAATACACAAAATCAACAACCAACGTTGTGTATAAAGAAGCTTTATTTTGTATATGAATCGACAACATATACCTTGTGCTTGCGGATAATTTAGTAACTTTTATTTTCTTATATTCGGATGAACATTTATTTCTTTTCGTTCTTAAAGCATATAATAAGTAATTTGGTATGTTTATAACTTATTTTCCTAAACCTAATTTTTTTCAACCATATTCATAAGGCTCGCCCGCCCATTCGGGCGGGCCATGTAACTAGTTGATTTATATATTAAAAACATGTCACTTAGAGTGGTGTTGTTGAAGGCGAGACTGGTGGCAGCACTTGTGGTGGAGGTTGCGTTGGTGAAAGCCAATGTTTTTTAGATCCAGATTGAGCTGATGTTCGAGTATTAAAATAAGAAGTAACTTAGCACTTAGCAAACTGTATTTAGTGAAATGGATTTCCAATTGCATTTTAAGCAAATTATGATAACAAAGTTCCACATTCTGATGTCATAAACAGGGTAACTCTGTTCTAAGTTCTGTTTCATATACTTTAGCACTTGTAGTCAGGAATGAAACTCATGAAATTCATCTAATATTTAGATTTATACTATAATATTCAGTCCTGAATCAGTTTGAGTTGGTTTTAAGGCTTCATATAAGAATCTCATTTACTGATAAGCAACAATTACCAACATATATATACTTATTTTCTGTTTAGTACTAATCAGTTTAAAAAAGTAAGAGCATTATCACACTAAACATCGAGCATATCAATCATATGCTAAAACTTTAGTAATATATTAATAAAGCTGAAAACAAAATAAGATCGAGTCACTACCACTGAGTGTGTGAAACAGACCCCGGAATCAGGTACAAGTTTGGTGGAAGCAACATGTGGTCATTGTTATAGCAATGGAGAAAACAAGAACCACAGCTGCCACTA
Organism: Artemisia argyi; assembly: GCA_030686995.1. NCBI lineage: Eukaryota > Viridiplantae > Streptophyta > Magnoliopsida > Asterales > Asteraceae > Artemisia > Artemisia argyi. Next base: position 22,509,874 of record CM060693.1, on the reverse strand, counting down.
ATGAAGATAGATTGCATACGAGCTTGTATTTTGCTATCTTTGTGGTAGGGTCCAAGTGTGTATTTATTCCCTCCTGACTTCTAATCCATTGTAGAGACTATAGTGTGCTGACTTAAGAAATTTTCCAGTGACTTTCATATTAGTGGTTGAGTAACAAAAAAAATATCAGTATTCAGATATCTAAGGTGCATTGAAGGCTTATTTCATGTGACTCGTAATCATGACAAACACCGCTACATTAGCTAGCTTCACGCTGCACTTAGATGTCAACCGTAATAGCATTTGCATTTAAGGCATGATGCCTTATCGTAAAGATTCATATTTATTTTAGCTAGCCATGATACCTTAACATAATATGAACATGTGGAGATGTCGTATATCACACAACGCGGGGAAACGGCCACCCATGGTGTTAGTGGCAATTTTATTAATAAAGGGGACTTAAAAACCCCTACCAAATACAAGTGAAGCATGAAATTACAATACTATATACCAAACAATAAGTAGACGAAGAAAACATAAAAAACATATACCACTATGCACGCGCAACCCTTCGCCATTTTGCTATGAACACCACCACCTTTACGTATGCCCAATCTTTCAAGCTATCATGCAACTGGAAAAAAGTATGTCTCCCACGGCGGTTAAGAAGTAAAGTGCTACAAACTATCCAAAATCCAGTAGCAAAGCCACTAGCACCACCAATATAAAACCATCGTTCTATCCCTTCCTCGTCTCCTTGACTCTTACCAACAGTGTGTTGTTCTTCTAATTCTTCATCTCCAGGGCATTTCGGCAGGGGACTTCCACATAGCCCTGCATTTCCTATGTACCTTGAAGGGTCAAAGGTTTGGAGTTGAGTGCAAGATGGAATCCTCCCAGACAAGTTGTTATGCGACACATCAAGATAATTTAAAAAATTCATTTGAGACATGCTTGATGGCAACTGCCCTGAGAAATTGTTTTTGGATAAATCCAAAGTTTCAAGTTCTTTCATTTGACCAATTTGTCTTGGAATCTCTCCAATTAGAGCGTTCTTTGACAAGTTTAGTGCAACCAGTTGAGAAAGATTGGTAAGTTCATACGGGATTTTTCCTGTTAAATGGTTGCTCGACAGGTCAATGCTCTTCAAGGATTCTAGATTTCTCCTGAATTCACGTACCTTTCCTTGCCACTGGATTATCACATGCTCAAAATAATCATAACTAGAGACGAATAGATCATCTTGATGAATGTGCCTTATGTCCAATGAATTCATTGTGATGAGATCTCTCCCTTTGAGAGAAAAATAATCTAGAACCATGGCAGTGATATTATTGATGCATGAGGGGATGGTTCCATTGAGGTTGTTCATTGACAAGTCTAGAAGTTGAAGATTGACTAGATGGCATACTTGTAGAGGGATGGTTCCATAGAAGTTGTTTGATGCTAGGCTAAGAACGTACAAACGTGATAGGTTTTCCCCAATCCAAACAGGAACATTACCAGAAAACTTGTTGGCCCGCAAATTCAGAAAGGTTAAATTCTTGCAATGTTTTAAGGATGAAGGCAGTTCTCCAAATAAGTTGTTGTTGTATAAATACAATGCTTCAAGCTTGATCAAAGACTTAACAGATGCAGGAATTCTACCAGATAGATTATTGTTTGCTAGATTAAGAACCACCAGCTCTTTTAAATGCCATAAACAGTCTGGAATTTGTCCAGTGAATGAGTTGTCTGAGATATCAAGAAATGATAAACGGCCATCTACAGTTTGGCACAGAAAGGAGATTCCCCCAGATAATTTGTTTTTGGAAAGATCTAACACAAACAAAGCGGAAGGAACGTTCAGAATAGCGCCACTTATGTTGTTGAAAGAGAGATCCAAATACTCCAACTGAGAAGACTGCCACTGGTTTCGGTACTCCTTAGAAACTGTGTCTGAGATATTATTTCTGGAAAGATCAAGATGCTCGAGAATTTTCAGTTTTTGTATCCATTTGGGGAAACGAGGCCCTAGCTTGTTAGAACTGAAATCTATATATTCTATACTTTGAGAAAGGTTTGACACGTCAGCAATTAGAGGAACTCCTTCGAGTGAGTTGTTTGAAAGATCTATATACCAAAGATTTGATTTTCCAATATTCTTAGAGATAGCACCTCTAAGAGAATTGGAAGATAGATCAAGTTTCCCAAGGCCTGGTAGTTGCCACAGTTTGTCACTTATAGTTCCATCGAACTGATTTGAAGATAGGTTCAAGGAAATGAGGGATGAAAAGTGTTGGATCACATCAGACAATGTAGCTGATGTGCATCCTGACAAGCTGTTCAAAAAATCTGAAAGTTTCCCATCAAACTTGTTACCAGAGAGAGAAAGACCTGTAAGCTTATTGCCAGTTAATGGGGACAACCAATGATGCACGGATGAGTTGAGATTGTTGTTATCGAGATAAAGGGAATCAATAGATGAAGAAGAATTGACAGAGGAAAAATATGGATGCATGACTTGTGAGAGGTCACATCCAACTAAACTTAAAAATGATAGGTTTTGGAGACCTATAATAGCATTTACCCAGTTATTTGCTTTGGCCAGAGAAGTTCCATCCATATAAAGGTCAAATAAAGAAGAAAGAGAAGACAACCAATCTAAGTTTTCAACACTACAACTTCTGAGATTACCAAAATAAAGGATTTCCAAATTGGTGAGGTTTCCAAATTCTGTAGGAATGGTACCATAGAAAGAGTTGTTTGAAAGCTCAAGATAAGTCAATTGGGTCAAGGAACCAATGGATCTCAGAATGACTCCACTGAAATTATTCTCACTAAGGTCAAGTTTATCTAATTGGGTCATGTTACCAATGGACATTGGAATGGTTCCATAGAAAGAGTTGACTGAAAGGTCAAGGTCTGTCAATTTGGTCAAGGAACCAATGGACATAGGAATGGTTCCAGTAAACTGATTCCCACCAAGTACAAGGGTTGTTAATTTGGTCAACGAACGAATGGACTCGAGAATTGTGCCAGTAAACTGATTGTGACCAAGGTCAAGATAAGTCAACTGGGTCATGTTACCAATGGATTTAGGAATGGATCCACTAAACTGATTTTCACTTAGGTCAAGAAAAGTTAAATGAGTCATGGAGCATACGAACTTGAAAATGGTTCCATGAAAAGAATTGAAAGCAAGGTTAAGAATATTCAAATATGTTAAGTTAATCAACGAATGGCTAATCTCACCTTCAAGACCAGTATATTCGAGTTGAAGCTCTTTGACATGACCTGTGACGTTGTCACACACGACTCCATCCCATTGACGACAATCATATTCTTCTTCGGGTCTCCATGTAGAGAGCAGGTTATTGGGGTCTTGAAGGTGAGCTTTGATATCAAGAAGAGCTTGTCTCTCCTTATCGATGCACTTATGAACAACTCCTCCTGCTGCTCCAACCAGTTGTTGGCCAAAGGAAGTGGCAGTTGTGGTATTAAACAACAGAAAGACAAGTGAAAAAAGAAGCAAAACATGAGTATGCATAAAGTAAAAGTAAATATTTTCTCTCATTATGTGTGTTGTAAGAAAATTGTATTGATGTGTTTTTATCTGATAATGAACACATATACCTCTATGCAGCTTTATATAGACTTCGAAAACTAAGAATAGAAATATATAAATTCGTGTGGAACAGACAAAACATGGAAAAAAAATTCAACAATAAATTTGAAGTCCCACATTAGACGACCAAAGACTTGAGACTCTTAAGTCTTTGCAATTATACATTATACAATAAGTATAAAATGCGTGTACTGTTCATCATAGGCTCTTAGGCATCCGCTTTTTTTGGGTTTGCCTAAACCCGATAAAATAGCCCAAGTTTCTCCGGATCTCACTCTCCCTACTCTCTCCCTCCTCTCTCATTGTATTGCTCCGACACCGGGGAAAAATCCGATGGAGATAAATGCCCCGATCCGACACTGTTATAACTACAGTGCACGGTGTGAGTATTGCTACAGAACCCTCTCACAAAACACAACCACAAATCCCCACATACCACATATTCCAGAACCCTCCCCCATTTTCCATAATCCACAATCGATAAAACACACACAAACACACACATACCCACAAATGATCGGATCAAGAAGATGAGGGAAAAAAAAAAGCCTGATGATGATGAATCGTTAATCAAAAAGAGGGAAACAAACCCACAAATAATCGGTTGGAGAATGCCATCTGAAAAACAGGTATAAAAGGTTTCTAAATTTTATGGGTTTTAATTTTCTGGTCATGTGTAGTTTTTTTTCACTACTCTTTATGCGTTTAGTTATGCCTAATTCATGATGTAATTTCGATACACTTTTATTTTAATTTTTCGTTTAAAATAAAATTTTATTTGATATAACTTAATTATTTTATCTTTTTGGGTCAATGGATTCGCACTGACGTATACCTTTTTTTTATGTTGTTGAGTTGTGATTAGGATTTTGGAATATGCATGTGATATATTTGAGGAAATGTTTGAGGAAATGTCTGAGTCAAGGTGAAAAATAGACAATGATTCATAGTTAATTTTTTTAGAAAAACTTTAGAAAAACTTTGTATTATATTGATTGGGTTTTGTTTCGTTGCAGGTTTTAACTCTAAATTTCAATGTCATTTAGGCTGCTTAATATAACAAGTTAAGCTAAAAAGTAAGCAATCTCAATCACCCTCTTATTTTGGTTATTCTATATGTGGGTTTTCAGATTTGTGTAGAAATACAGGACTAAATTTACTACTTTTATTTTAAAGAAAAAACGTTACTTGCAACAATAGCTTTTGGATTTCTAGGTTATGGCTTATTAGCCTTTTTGGTATTAAACAAGCCCATGAACCCTGAATATAAGCTAATCTGAACAAATGAAGGCCTTTTGTTGTTCTTACGTCCGGTGTTTGCCACCACTGTGGTTGCAGCCCACGGCTGGTGACAACTTTGGATAATGTCGCCAAGAATGGTGTTGTTGACTAATTCGGCGGGGTAACCGAGTTATACCTTTTGGTTTATGTGAATTTGAGTAAACGATTATCAGGATAAATACTTGAATTAAGTAACTAATAGAATTACATGTTTAGAGTTTTCATGTGATTGATTTGTGGGATATTCCCAGCGAATTGTATGTACATATGCAGGTGCACATGTGTCTCTCAAGTCTCAAATACAGATAACCCGAAACTGAGCTGAGATGGACAAAATGATGGAAGCGCAATTGTGAGTCTAACAGAGTTTGCGGGTAACTATGCAGGTAAACAAAAACATGCCTTAATAATGTCGCTTATCTTCACACGTTGACTCTAATTAAGTTACTAATTTATGCTTCAAACCAGCTACGTAACCCTGTAACAAGCGGCCATGAGGACTTGCAGGGTCACATTGACTTGCTTGGAGTCATGTTGTGATATCAGATGTGAGACATTAGGTCCTGCACAAATGCTAGAAATTGATTTCTTTAATTTATAAATTCTGTTTTAAGGGTTTAATTTGATAATCGTGTAATTTTTTTTAGGTTGTTGCAAGGATTAGACTGAATAATTATGACAAGAAAGGCGTCGATTATAATATAAGGAGAGTAAGGAGAGTGTTGGACGATTTTGTGTCGGTCGGAGAGAGGAAGTTTAAGTTGGATACAATGCTTGGCGCGAAATCTATTCAGGTATAGAGAAATATAGTTTACGATATATGTTGATAAGCGAATTGTTTGCTGTTGAGTGTTGTTCAATGATACTATCAGTCGTTTCACATTTAGTAGGAGTGCAAGACAGAAAACATAAAATGTTGTTGGCGCATTTTTTCCCTTCAATCGTAAACAATATGAACTAAGATATTTAAAATGTGTTTGGTTTTATAATAGGGAGATGCGCCTGACATTTGTAATTCATATACGTGACCTTACTGAATTAGTGCTTGAATGCTTCTGAATCTTATATCTGCAAATCCAAACAGTATTATGTGAACTATTTTTTTTCACTGCAGCATTCTTTAAACGACTTCGCCGGTATCTTGAAGTGTTACTCATTGAGTTTTGGAAGTAACATGTTTTGTTTATTGCTAATTGTTACGGTTAATATTGTCGATATATGTTGACCAAGTGATTAACTGTTTTTTTTTTTTTTTTTTTTTTTTTTTTTTTTTTTTTTTTGTCTCGGTTTTAAGAGGCAAATGCAAGCAAAGAAGACTAGAGACTTCTCTGAATTGCTTTGGCACATGCTCTGTTTATGAATCCAACCAGTACGTATGTCAAAGTTTTCTTCTTTAATTGCCCATTTTTCATGTGGAAAGAATATGCCCTCTATTTTATATGACTTATTAGGTTTGTAATTTCATTTTGGTTTCAGCAAGGCACATCTTATGTGAAAAGCAAGGTAAAATTACTGAAGCATACAAGAAGCTGCAAGCTGGGTGGCTTACCAATGGAGATAAGGTCCCTCCGGTTGAGGAAAATTGGCTCAGTGTTGGTTGTCGAGGATTGACTATGTGCATAAGTTTAGCCAGGTAGTTGTTGGAGTTACTGCTATTTTAAACTACAATTTGCTTTCATTTTGTTTTTAAGCTTATTCTTTTTCTTCTATCTCAGTTTGTTAAGGTTCGTGTGATCATGTAAAGGGACAATGAAAAGGATCCAACAAGTTCACCAAGAGCTATACTGGACAACCCTCTCATCAACCAGGTTTGTTTTATGGGCGTGAAAAAAATTTGATTAGTATTCTTAATTTGAATTTAATAAGCACTTTTGGTTAAATTTAGTATGGACAGTGATATAAGCAAATACAAAGTACTAATAGTATTTAATTGTGGTATGTAATTTTGTAGGTATTGAAACAGTAGTGCAAGTGCCTATGGTTTAGGGGCTGAAATCGGCACGTTTAACTGTGGTATGTGATTTTGTACTATTTGATTGTGGTATGTTGAAACGGGGGCTGGAATCGGCGCGTTTGGGTGCTAAGACGTGTGGGTTTAGGGGCTGAAATGGGTGGGTTTAAACAACTAATTTTCATACATTATATCCAAGAATTCGAGTTTCATTATGGCCATCGGATTTTCTACCGGTGTCATATCGCTATTACAAAAACAATAATAAATGCTGTTATTAGCTTAATTTTTGAGCAAAACGATTTAGAAAGTTGTATACATTAATAACATATTTTTTGGCTGAAGTAGCTCCGAGTAATAAGGGGGTGTTTGGTATGACTTGCGTTTACAAATGACAAAAGTTAGAATCATCAAAGCACATCCAAGTTTGTTTGTGACAATATTTGATATCTTTTCAATATATGTTGCAGAAGAAGATGTCGAGGTGGCCAAAGACATTTTGATGTAACAAGAATTCAAGTGTTGAGCGAAGGAATACACCAGATACAGGAACATTCTTTTCCTGGCGTAAAACTAAATTTGATTTCGTCTTAAGTGGGGCACATTAGAGGTAATCAAGGGTTTCATGCAACCGTATTGTTTTATTTTTAGCTGTAAATAATCGGGTTGTGGGAGATACATAGCTGTCTGTTTTTTTGTAAATAATAAAATAGGTTGGGTTTCAGTAACATGAGTAGTTTAAGTATGTCTAAACGGGATGAGTCGGCTTAGATACTAATGTGTTCTCGATGCAATGTATCTTGAATCTATCTTTACTATGAACCAACTGAGATTACCACTCTTATGCAGAATTGCTGAAAAACGGATGCAGGGTACAATTTCGTTGCGCAACCAGCTTGGTTACTAGAAGGAATACCTGAACAAACTGGCACAAGTTCAATATACCTGCTTAGCTCGGGAAGTAGTCGAAAACTTTTAGTAATGTATATAATCGGTCTTTGCAACACATAGTAACCAATATCTTTTCTGTCTGCAGGTCACAAAAAAAATGAACTCAAAGAAGCACAGAGAAAGTTAATGTAGGCTGCGAAAAGCTTCAGTATCTAAAGAACTACAGGTAAGCATAGCCTATTAGCATCAGCTGAATCAGACAAGAGTATTTAGCGAAAACTTATCGTCACTACGATTTTTCCGCTATCTATCGTCTAAGTAATCAGATATGCAGCAGGTAAGAAATTGCTGTAATTTTAAAAAAAAATTCTGCATTGGAGTTTTTTTAGGAATTTGATCATTATCTTACACTTATTTAAAATACAAATAGGTCAAATGGATCAAAATTCACTTAAATTTTTTTCTAATGCGTAAACTTCTAATTCACTCTTTAAAAAAAAGGTTTATTTCTAGGCATTTAACCTTAAATAGTTTTTAATTCATGAAGGAGACCGGCCTTTGCAGCCGGGTGTAAATGCGACCCAGATGTTTGCCGAAAACATATATATCATTAACATAGTGAGGATCCATGTTTTGGAAAGTAGAGGTGCATGTTGAACTTATGAAGTAGCCAACTTTTAACACCAGGGGTGTTTGGGATTGCTTATTTGGACTGATTACTATGACACATATTTGACACATGATTCGGTAGTTCATCTGTTCTTTACTATTATGATCCTCGCTTTTGTTTTGTTATTGGCGCTTTTGTAGTTTGTACATATACTGTTATATGATTATTATGAGTGGTGGTGTGATTTTGCTTAATTTGGTCGACGGAAGGGGATGAAGGGCGATTTTATTTTAATAATATCTACATGCACTAAGCAACTACCAAGTAGTTAATGCTTTGTATAACTAGATTGTTGCCATGAGTTTATAGTGTTATGTGTTTATTTATATGTGTGTAGGATTGTTACATTTATTGATTAGATAGCTAGATTTGCAATTCATTGTGTTGTTTAGTTAGTTAATCGGTATGTATAAAGCTGAGAAAGATAGATTGCGTGTCATGCTAATGTCAATATTTTTTCTGTATGATGTTTATAAGTTACTTGAGTTACAGAAGTTGAAAACTCATGCTAATTTGACCATGTTATTAAGAGGTGTATTGGATTGTAATTTTTTGTATACGGTGTAATTTTTTGTAAACCTTGGGAAATTAACACAGCAGGATAAAAATTATGAAGTGTATCTTTACTATGATAACTGATATGAGGGATGATCATCTTATGTTGCCTCTGATTATATAAAATTCTTGGAATCCATTTTTCTTCAGGTAAAGCTAACTTGACGCATACTGATTTCTATGCAGGAAAGAGCGCAGTGAGAGAGGAAAGGCCTGTTGCAGTAAAAAAGGTAGGCATTTGTTGTCAATAAGCACTGTTTGGATAGCTTATTTTGATCAGACAAGATGAGGGCCGCTTGATGTGAGGCGAACCAGGCCACGTGTGTCTCTTTGTCAAGTAAGCTTTCATTCTTTGCACCACTTCTTTACGTTTCTTTTTCGTTGGCTTAATTTAGTTTTGAATATCCTTTTTTCAAGTCCTTTTTATTCAGACTGATTTGTAACATTTGATTGTTGTTTAGGTGTTCAAAGACAACGTTGGGAACAGATGTCGACCAACTATCACAAAATGCAGCATTTGTGAAAACTGGAATATGGTTCGGAAGCTCACGCAGCGCTGAAGAGGCTCAAGCATGGGTTAAAAAAAACGAAGACCTTCAATCGGAATGAATTGATGATATCTTTGCAGTCAGGTGCTGATGATTTAGCAGCCTGTTGATGCTCTCCTTCAGGTAATGTTCGTCCTGCAAATTTTTTGATTTTTGTCTAATCACTTCTAAGTTCATGATGCTCTGCGCGTTTCTGATGATGACCATGTATGAAGTGTTGTGGTAAGTAATTGATAAGACACTTTATATGATTAGTAAAGTTCGGTGGTATATATTGGGAATATAATGTGTGGCTATTTTGTCAAATTGTAGTAATGTGTAAAGACCATATCCAAAAACTACTTAGCTCACCCGTGTATAGTTCAAGAGCTCGAACAAACTCCGCTTTCTTTTTTGATGACATGTATTTTCACAATTTTATTAAGTAACACCCACTCATTTTATATAATCTTACCGAAAACCTCTTGCTCATAATCATAAAAAATTGATCAAATTGCCGTGAGCAAAGTCTGATTTGTATGTGCATGTACAACTCCATTACCAGACAGTGCAGTTTACTTTTCTACAATGATACTTATTTGGACTAAATATTTACCATTCTAATTAGCGTAACTCAATTTTGTAGGTTTATTAAGGACTGGATGAACAAAAGAATAGAAGTTCTTGAAATAACCACATGAACCAGAATTCTGCTTCTCACAAAAGATCGATTACTTGCGGGTTTGGATGATGAATGGGGGCTGACATTGGTGGGTTTGCAGGCTGAAATGAGAGTTTTCGAGCCGAAATGAGTGGGATTCGAGGCTGATGTGGGAGCTAAATTGGGTACATTTGGTATGACTTAAATGGCTGGGTTTCGGTGATAAAATGGAGCTTAAATGGGTGTGTAATTAGGGGCTGAAGTAACCAAGTAAAAATTCCAGACCTAAAGCCTAATCCACATAATGGAAAACCAATATCCAGAATGCAGTTGCACAAAAATGTCTCAAAACATCTATGTATGGCAACCTACTAATCTTTTGTATAACATTCACAACCTTTAGTATGCACAGATGCTTTCTGTAGCAGCTGCACACTTGCCTTTGAACCACAGTTTTGTATAACATTTATGCAGCAGCAGCAAATGCATGTATCACTTATGTATGAAAACTGTATCAGAACCTTAACTATTAAAATTTTCTTCCCACCATTTCCATTTTACACCACTTAATAAACTATAGCATGCATACAGCTTGCACAAAACATACATATGCAAACATCCCGCGGCAACGCGCGGGTTACAAACCTAGTTTTTAATTATTCACTATCACTTTTGGTACTGTAATTATTCTGTGATGTAAAGGTAAATCCAAATAAATGGAGCCAAATAAATCAGGCTGATGGAAAATACAGTCAGCAACTATTGTGAAAGTACCAAATATGCAAAAGACAAAAATGTTGGATGTGTGTGCTCAAACTGTATATACATTGTTGGGTTTAAGTTTATTGTGATTTAGTTTTTTTACTATCTTTAGTGGCAACATATATATATATATATATATATATATATATATATATAAACTTTTTAACATCGAAATTTTAGGTTTCAATCAAAAGGATGGCGAGTCCCTATATACTATAAAATCAACTATTAAAATAAAACTGTACAAATGTGAATGCTCAATTTTGTCACGTAAGATAAATGAAGTCATCCTATTGCCTAATTGGAAAGCCAAAATTGAAACAATTTGGTTAAATCTATTTAAATCTCATCTAGCTAAAATATTTATAAAAACAAATGTGTCGATTTTGTCAAAAAGAAAAATAAAATGAAGTAATTAATAAAACTTTAGTTGTTAATTTTTAAATAAATTAAATAAAGTTAAGTAAACTTTCGAAAAGTTATGATTAAGTGATGATCTCAGTATAAGATCATCTCGGATAACTCACCCAGGTAGTGCATTGTTTCGTTAAATGTAGGTTAGTATTATATATTCTCGGAAGATAAAAACGTATTTACCTCGGTAGTGTTCTAGGTAGTGGATGATTTGTACCGTTCTTGGTAAAGAGCTCGTTAGTTTCCTGTTCTTGTTTGTTTGTTTGTTAAAGTTTTCACCTCGGTAGTTGTGTATTTTGTTAGTGTGGTTACTGTTCTCGTTCTCGGTATTTACCTCGGGCAGTTTGTGGTTTGACTAGTCAACATGATTGAAAAAAGATGGTTGAACAGTATATATAATGGAACAAAACAGTGCCAATATTCTAACACCATCTAATGATTCACAAATCTTCACCCAATACTTTAATGAAGTGTTTTATCCAGCATTTGGTTTTCACATAAAATGGAAAGTCGAAGATGTGGCACATTTTGTCCAAAGATACGTTAACCGTTTAAAGACACTTGTTCAACTAATACTAATGACGTTTTATATAATCTGTTTTGTGTAAATCAATTCCTTTACTCATTGAGACTTTTAATCAGACAAGTGGTGAGCATAACATTGACGAAATAAAGTGACTCTATAATAGTCTAAAGAAGCTAGATGACTTTATATTTGGGTGGAACATACACGATTTGATGTCCCAAATCAGACGTTCAAAGACTCAAGTCTTTGCAATTTTTCCAAAGTGGGTGTCAATTTTTCTTCCACTTTGTAATACTTTATGTTAAAAAAGAAATCAATATAATGTGCCCAAATAAAGCACCCAATTATAGGAATAGTAACAAGATATATATAACGTGATGTAAACATCAATCTAGAATATACAGTGTTAGGAAATCATACTTGGATTGATCAAAATAGGGAAAATCCTTGAAATGCCCTACAAGTACATGGGTATCAACCCTAAATGTCCCAAATTTTTTTTTCTCCAAATGCCCCAGGGGAGAGGGTTGCCCAAATTTCTTGGCGGATTACATATTATTGTAACAAAAAAGGACCCAAGTATCCAATGTAACAAACAGATAATGTAGGTCCAATGTAATAATTGAATAACCACTACAGATAATCAAATTTAAGGATACTTACATTCATATACTGCAAATATGCAATATACACTGGTACCTATTTCATTTACACTATTCTTGCATCTGGTACATCGATCTAAAATCTCTTAGCAGTCATAAGGCTTAACTTTGTTGTTTATATCAATATTGATCAAGTGATTGTTTTTGTCCAGTTTAATAAACTTCTTTTAATTCAATCTTCATAAAAACCCAGATCTTCATCATAAAAACCCATATCTTCATCCAAAACAAAGGCCACAAATTCAATAACAAAAACAATAACATCAAAACATCACCGTCGACACCACCATCGACACCACCATACAAACACCACCACCATCCAAATACCACAGATCCAAATACCACACCCTCACACCACCACCGGACCCATTTTCCATCTTAACAATCCCTCTTCTTACCTGAATAACATGTTCTTTTATGTTTGTAAAAGTTTCCCTCCACACATACAAGTGACTGACTGTAGAGACTACAGTGTGCTGACTTGAGAGAATTTCCAGTGACTTTTATATTAGTGATTGAGTAACGAACGAATGGAATCGGGAATTGTGCCAGTAAACTGATTGTAACCAAGGTTAAGATATGTTAACTGGGTCATGTTACCAATGGATTTAGGAATGGAACCACTAAACTGATTTTCACTTAGGTCAAGATAAGTTAAATGAGTCATTATAACCATTAGACGATTCAAGATAAAGCTAATCTCACCTTCAAGACCACTATAACCATTAGACGATTCAAGATAAAGCTGTTTGACATGACCTGTGACATTGTCACACACGACTCCACCCCATTGACAATAATCATCTTCTTCTTCAGGTATCCAGTCAATGAGCACGCCACTTGGGTCTTGAAGAATAATGTGAGCTTAGAAATCAAGAAGAGCTTGTCTCTCCTTATCGATACACTTATGAACAACTCCTCCTGCTGCTCCAACCAGTTGTTGGCCAAAGAAAGACAAGTGACAAAAGAAGCAAAATATGAGTATGCATAAAGTAAAAGTAAATATTTTCTCTCATTATGTGTGTTTTAAGAAAATTGTATTGATGTGTTTTTATCTGATAATGAACATATACCTCGATGCAGCTTTATATAGACTTTGATATCAAAGAATTGAACTAGATGGATATAAATTTGTGTGGAGCACATAACACTTGGAATAAACATCATGGAATAAATTTGAAGTCCCAAATTAGACGTTCAAAGACTCAAGTCTTTGCAATTTGTAGTTATTCAATGTATCTTTTGGTCCTGAAATTATTCTGTGATGTAAATGTTAATCCAAAGAAATGGAACCAAATAAATCAGGCTGATGGAAAATACAGTCAGCAACTCTTGTGAAAGTAGAAATATGTAAAAATAGGTTGGATGGATAAAAAAATAAATAAATGGGGCCTCTTAAAAATTCAGATCTGTAACTGTACATCCAAAGAAGAGAGATTTACGCAATTATGAGCTTAAAGTAGTGTCTTCATGGAAAAATTTATTCATACATGGTTCTTCTTTTATTGCTTATAAGGCAGCATAAATCTTGAGTTTTCTCATGACCCACAACAATGTTTGATGAAATGCCTCAACCAAATTTTAGCAACATTAAGTTTACAAGTTTTCATTTTCTAAGAAGAATGTGATTTCAAGAGTAATCTGCATAGGTAATTTAGTTGGTCATTTGAATTTCTACTGCATTTGATTAACTATTTAAGCCAATACAAGTTGTTTAGATTCAAGATGAATGATTACGTTTTGTGTTTGCTGTGGACAGGGTTTAGGTTTGCGTACGAGTTATTAGTTTAGGTTGTTTGACTTGAAAATTGGAGCGGCCCAGTTCTAACATACTCAGCTTGGCCCATATTATATATTTGGTAACTAACAATACATGCTTTGGCACAATTAAATCGTTGAACATCTATCTTCTACTTTAGTTTAAATACATAATGATAATCTAGTTATATTATTTCATTGCAATATTTAGTTGAAAATAAATATCAGAAGACTCTTTGCATAAAGGATAATCATTAGAAACTGATTGATGCAATATGTATAGTAAATTTGAAGTAGATGGTCTAAATTTTTGTTTTACTTTTCCGTTGTTCAAAAATCCAAAAATAAATTTGATCTGTTTTGTGGAAAATGATGAAGAAAAGTGAAGTATCCCAATATTAGACGTTAGAAGACTTAAAAGTCTTTAAAACTTGTAGTTATTAGATATCTTTTTCTATCTTAGTGATACTTTTCCCTCAATACGTGTGAATGTGTGATATAAATCAAAGTCAAGCTAATGGGCCCAAATGCTAAACCAAAACCAAGACCAAGACTAAAAGATGAAGACTAAGTTAATTACTACAATGCATAATCAACTTTTAAATTTTGTCTCAAAATACATAATATGATCCGTTTATCCAGGTCACCGACGATATGGCACTTATGTGGCATCCAAGTGTATACCTCGTATGTTAACTAGTAAATAATGCAACAAAATAATAATAATCAGGAACCATGACCAATGACTATAAAACATATATACCTGGTCCAAGGGATCAGCTAATTCAGAAAACGCATTCCCTAACTCACGACCACAAATGAATAAATCAAATCTCTCTGTTAAACCTGCATGCCCGCGCCGAAAATTAGGAAAAATCAAGCTTTCACGAATTTGAGTTATTTGTAAATTTTGGGTATCCGGATATACAAGTTCAAAGGGATAATGAGGTAATGGAGTAATTTTCCTTAAAATAATATTTGCATTTTGAGATACAGAATATTTTCAGTACCTCCGATGTGGCTTCGCCAATGGAGATACCTCCACAGGATAATCCAAAAGAAATGTAGGCTGCACTAGAGTTGGTTCTACCGCTATCTCAAAAACCTGTAAAAAGAACAAAGTTACCAACTAATCTCACTCTTAAATTTTATATATGTTAGTACTTGACCCGTAATTTGATACTGACCTCATTAAGCATTTTGCCAACAGAGGAGCATGCTTCAATTAAATGCCTATCTTGATTATTGGGACCCATATTCAGCGCGTTAATAGTTGCTTCTTTAGCAGCATTAAGATCGTTTCCGAACTCAGTAAAATCAATTCCTGTAGCTTCTTTTACAGGATTGTGCATTGTTTCCCTCCTCCATGGTCTTTCTAAATTAATTTCAACCCCCTGCATTCAAATCGGTAATCTTGAGTAATTCGGTGTAGTACTAAACTAGATTAAGTGGTACTTAAGAAGTTAAGCATTCAATCTAAGAGTTTACATACCTGATAGTCCACAGTAAGCTTTCCATTAACTGCAAGAGCACATTGAGTTACGATTTCTTCTGTCATGTTCATCATGCTTTCATAGTCTGAATATGCTTCGTATATCTGGATCAGTTCAAGACTAAAACCGATCAATTGTGATCAAACAAACATAAAAAGTGATGATGCGATTACAATCATGACAATAGGATATGAAGGCAATTGATGCATATATTACCTCTATAGTTGTGAATTCTGGATTATGTCGGGTTGAAATGCCTTCATTTCTGAATATTCTTCCAATCTCATATACTTTTTCGAATCCCCCAACCTACATTGGAATCAGAACTCTTTACTTATATGAATACAAATACAATCTTACAAAAAAGTTTATGTAGAATACTCAGAACCTTACCAGCATTCTCTTCAAATGGAGTTCGGTCGCAATTCTCAAATACAGATCCCTGCCAAGCGAGTTATGGTGTGTAATGAATGGTCTAGCTTCTGCGCCGCCAGCTGCTCCCTAGTAAGTCGAATCAATTTATGTATCAAAAAAAAAAAAAAAAAAAAAAAAAAAAAAAAAAAAAAAATTACAAAAATCAGTTTAGGGATGATATACAAACCTGAAGAACTGGTGTATCAACTTCGATAAAGCCTATGGATTCAACTGTCTGGCGTATGACTGATACAATCTACTGAAGTGAAGCACAAATCAGCATACGTGCATTTGAAGATAATAAGTTATATGATCCGAAAATTCAATGGTTTAACCCTACCTTTGCTCTTTTACGGAATACATCAGCTACCTCTGGATTTGCAATCATATCTACATATCTATACACGAAAAACAGACTTGGCAATTATGATGATGTTTAACATTAGCAAAAAACGACCACCATGACATTATTAGAATATGCAGGATTGCACAAATGTTGTTAACAAAAAAGCTATTAGAAAGCTAACCGTTGGCGATAACGCTTATCCACATCTGTTAGACCGTGAAACTTATCCGGTAGAGGAAGCAAAGATTTTGTGAGGATCAAAAATGAATTTACACATACAGAAAGTTCCCCTGAAAACAAATGGAAACAATGAATATGCTATCAAAAATAGTGTAAAGACTATTAAATTTCTCTTTGTATAAGTTTGTTGCAGAAGCTAACCTTTTTCCGTCCGTTTAATCGAGCCGCTTGCGCCCAATATGTCGCCTATATCAACAAGACTCTTTAATTGGTCAAACTGATCATCTGCAAGCCTTTCTTTCTCACAGTAAAGCTGTTATTATAAGTAAATATATCAGTATTCAGTAGAGTCACAGAAAACCATAGCATAGGTGAGGAAATTAAGTTTACTCAATAATCTAAACGCATCTATGAGGGTCAAATGCAATGCATTCCTATATGTGATCTTTCAGTTGTTAACATCCACTTTGGTAGATGATCAATGGGCATGTGGCATCGCGTTTTGAAAGTGGTCAAGAGTAGATGCAACGAAACTAATCCTGATTATCTGATTATTCAAGTCTCGGTTTACATTTAAATCCTTAAATAATCAGAAATGTCAAACACTCAAACTGCTGATTATCACAACTTCAAACAAGGAACGTGTTGTCAGCGTACCTGAATTGTTCCAGAATCATCCCTCAAAGTCAAGAAAGCAAGTTTTCCAAAAGCCCTACGTGCAACAATTCTTCCTGATATTGATACTTGGTCATTCTCATCGTTCGACTCTTCACCATTGCCGAGATGCTTATAAATATCTTGCAATTGATTAGCGGTATGAGTTCTATCCCACTTGTAGGCATATGGTTCAAGTCCTTTGCTCCTTAACTCATCCACCTATAAACAAATCCATTACATTTACCAGAAATAAATTAACTAGATGTCTACATCAACACTCATCATAGAACCCTGCGTATCCCATTCAAAAAGCCAAAAGTTGGAACTACACTAAACTTTGAGTGGGTATTTAGAGTTAGGCATTTAGGTTATGGGATTGATTATCTAACTGATATGTTTGAAAAACGCAAATAATCAGCAAAAAGTGTTGGCAAACCATTAAAGAAGGAATTATCTGCGTATTCTTATAAAGAGGTTGTGAATTTCTGTTCCAGAGTGCTGTTTGGCAAACACAATCTCAAACACCTCTTAAAAAAGTGCTTAAAAAGGTAAAAATGATGAATCAGGGGGTGCTTGGCATTGCATTTTGATAGTGATTATTTTGAGTGGTTACAAATAATTAGTTCTTATGCTCTTTGCAGTAGTCTGATAAGAAGTTTGTAATAATGAACTACCAGACTGATTATCTTATTATTGTGTTGGCAATTACTACCATAATAGTACATTCTAGGGGGTGTTTAGGATTGCTTATTAAAACTACGTATGCCTTTTGACTTAATCATATACACAGTTCAAATCAATAAACTCCCAAACTGATTATTCAAAGCTTCTTATTACACTCTCCGGTAATCAGATAAGTAATTTCGATAAGCAGTCCCAAACACCCTCAAAACTGCTTGTATTAGTATCCAAACTCAATAAGCATACAATCATAAGTAATAAAACATAAAAGATTTAGATGTTATTTAAGATAGACTGAATATCTGATTATTCAGTTGCTGAATACTCAGAGGGTGTATGGGATTGCTAACTAAAGCTGGATATCTGCTTCTTGCGTTGGGAAACAATAAATAAGCAGTTTTAAGAATGTTTAGGATTTCTTATCCAAAGTTCCAAACTTTACGGTGACACTAGTAGTTTTAAATAATTAGGCTACGAGTTGCTTATTCCAAACTGTTTATCAAAGTGTGTATTTTGGATTCCTTATTTAAAACGCTAATCAAATACAGTATTATTTTTTAATTGCTTATCTTATAGTTTTTTTTGGGTGAGATGGTTTCACACCTTTTGGCCGATAAGGGGTTTTAACCCACCGCTACACAGATTCAAACAAGGTAAAGCCCTCCCTTTTTCAAGAGGTAGGCGTGGTCACAAACTTTTTGCCACTAGGCCAACCCTGAGTGGTTTTTATCTTATAGCTAAACAAGCAAACAAACACTATTTTCTTCCACATTTTGCTACAAAACCCATAACCCATTTGATTAAAAAAACCAAATATCACAAACAAAACATAAAAACACAAAAAGATTCAATTTTTATAAAGATTATTATATAAAAAAAAGTTGAACCTTTTTAAGACGAATAGCACGAATAGCATCTCTATCAGAAGTAGAGGAACTTGCATTCTCATCTTTGGGTGACCTCCTTCCCCTGCCACCCTGTTTTGGCGGCACAGTGGCGGCGCGTGAGGATGAACAGCAGCGCGTGAAGGTGACTGGGAGATGGGTTTTGTAAGTGAGGGGAGATAAGTGGAAGAGATGACGGAGTGGCCTTGATGACCATACTTTCAAGGCCTCCATTGTTGTAGTTTCAAGTTGTTATCTGAACTGAAGTGTGTTTTGATTAGTTATGTTGGATAACCAGAAAGAGTTGAAGAAGTAAAGGGTGTTTTTGTAAATTTGGTTTTTGTAAGGAAGATTTATGTAAATTGTACTTTTAAGATTATTATTCTTATTTTATTTTATTATATATATCTTTTTTTTTTCTTTTGGATAGAGCTGAACATAATAGACCATGGACCGGATGAATCGAAAAACCGGATCGATCGTATTTTGGTCCGGTCCTCGGTCCACCTTTTTCCCCGTATTCGGTTATCGATTCGATTCAGTTTGGTTCAGTATTAAGCAAAACCGGCCATTATGCTTTGTTGGACTCGACTGAACCAATGAACTGGACCTGGATATGACATTTCAGTCTGGCCCTTCGTCTAGTGTCTTGAACCAAATCTGTTTTTGATCCGGTCTGGGTTTAGTCAGTCTGATCCGGTTTTCGGACCGTGCTCAGCCCTACTTCCAGTTATATTTCCATTTTGATGATGTAACAAGGGTGTCTAAGATGTGTAATTGCCCAACAACGTGTCACCCGTAAAACACAAATCCCCGCCCACGCATTGGTAAGGGCGGAGCTTAGTGAGGACCGGGAAGGGTCCCGGCCCCCTAGGCCTAAACCGTTAGTGTATTTTTATCGCAATTTCATGTGTTATTTTTTTTCTCATCGCAGCCCTTCCATCTAGTGTTTTTCCCAAAAAAAAAATTCTTTCGGCCCTCCCACAAAAAATTTTCTAGCTCCGCCACTGCGCGTTGGTAACTTTTGTAGCACAAGTCGGTCTCCGGACCGACCGACTTGTGAGAAAGTTGTGTGTGTATGATTATGATTTTTGTATGATATATTTGTGTTTAAAGCTCGGACTTGAGCTCTAGGCACGATAAAACTCGACTCAAAAAAACCGTGTTACTCAACAAAAGCTTGACTCATTTACACCGCTACACCCAGTGTGTAACTAAAACCTAACTTACTCAAACTAGCAGGGTCCCCGCGCGATGCAGCTGCGGGCACCCTGTAATTTAATTATTTCGGCTAATAATTTATTTTATTTGTACATTTTTTGGCAATAGCTTTGCTGATTAGTTTTTTATGGCAAAAGTTTGATGAAATTTTGCTTAGTTTGTATATTTTTTTTTATTAGTTTGCTTGGTTTGTACAATATGTAAACATATTTTAGTTTATTATGTTCTTTTTGACAATAAATTTATGGATATCAAAAATTTCGGTTAGCTCGTGTCCGTTCGGGCTCGAGCCCGTTTGACCCGTTCCCGTTCGGGCTCGAGTCCATTTGGCCCATTGCCCGTTCGGGCTCGAATATTTGTATAATATGCTTTATTATTTGTATTAGTGACATTTAATACATGAATTGTATTTAAGTTGGTTATACAATATGCTTGATAATTTGTATTTTTTATGTATTGGGTGTTTTAATAAGTGCATTAATTGTATTTATTAACAAGTTAATTAATTGTATTTAATGTATATAATGATTTATTTATTGTATTTAATTTTAGTATTAATTGTATGCTAGAATTAAATATGAGGTGAATTTCTATATGTAGCATTTGTTGTTGTACTTATAGCTTTATAAGTTGTATTGCTTAATTTTAAGTATTTCTATTAATAGTAGGCCTTCATTTTTATAATATAGTATGATAACAACAAAATGAAAACAAAACCAATTTATTTGGGCCTTAAAAATACGTGGTTCCTACATAAATATATTCGCTATTGGGCCTGACATAACAACAAAACATCAGAGCATCACTCCATCAAATTCCAAAACAAAAAAAACAAAATGAAGCCTAGTCAAGCACAAACACCCATGAACACCAATGCTGGAACAAGCAACAGAGACATCAACAACAACAAAAGCAAGCCACAGTTCAGACCAGCCATTGATGATTCAAAGCCCCTTCTTCAAGATCCGGTACCCCTTTTCATTTCTTTAAATAACCCATGTTTTAGTTAGTTTTTTTATCTAATAAATGTTGTTTTGTAGATAATAAGATCTGACCCGATCGAGACAGAAGAAGCTGTTATCCGCTTGCCTCGTTTCCCTCTGACTATTTTGATATTTAAATGACTTTGTATTTGAACTTTATTATAATATTAATAGATTAATGAAATTTGTCCTGAAATATATGTGTACAATAATCTATTATAGGTCAATGGCGCGTAGTTTAGTTGGTAAAGAGTGGGGGCATCTTTTGTACATATAACAAGCACAAGGTAGGGTTCGACTTGGCACCCCAATAGCAATAACACTGAGTGAGTCATGTATGCTTACATATTTGTTATGAAAAGGCAACCGGTTGTGAGGTGGTTTTGGATTGCCGGTTATTAACCTTTGCAGGCATTTGCATTTTTGTGCATATCAATAATTTATTATGGGTACAAGTAATAGTTCTATTGATGTGAATGAACTTTTTTTCGTAGTTGAGGTGTTGCGCCCTATAAGCACTCTTTTGAGTGTTTGGGATTACTATTATGACAAATGTACTAAGCTTATCTTCTTTGTTGATGGGTGTTTGGGATTGCATATTTGAAGTGCTTGTTGACTTTATTTATTTTATTTTATTTTATTTTTTTTTGGGTGCAAAGGTGAACATATATTATTACTTACAAATGATAATACAACAGTTCCAGAGTATAGACATACCTATACTTATATTAACAGAATACATATCAGAATCATACTAGTGATAACAAGCAATCACAAACCAGAAAACAAGAAAATGAATACAACTAGGCCAAAAGCCAAAAATACACCAACTGCATACATGCAAACTACCTCCCGTTTGTACCATTCCTGTAGATTTTATTCACCTTAATGCACCAAGATACCATCCAACTACATTTCCCTACTCCACCCCACAAAAGATTAAACATAAAAACATTAAAAAAGATTAAATTTTTATAAAAAATAATATAAAAAAGTTGAACCTTTTTAAGACGAATAGCATCTCTATCAAAAGTAGAAGAAGTTGCATTATTCTCATCTTTGGGTAACCTCCTTCCCCTGCCACCCTGTTTTGGCGGCGCAGTGGCGGTGCGTGACGATGAACAGCAGCGCGTGAAGGTGACTGGGAGATGGGTTGTGTAAGTGAGTGGGGATAAGTGGAAGAGATGACGGAGTGGTCTTGATGACCATACTTTTAAGGCCTCCATTCTTCTTGTTTCAAGTTGTTATCTGAACTGAAATTTGTGTTTTGATGGATATAACCAGAAAGGGTTGAAGAAGTAAGGGTGTTTTTGTAATTTTGGTTTTTTGTGAGTATTGTGTAAATTGTACTTTTAAGATTATTATTCATATTTTTTTCTCTTTCGGATAAAGCTGAACATAATAGACTATCGACCGGATGAACCGAAAAACCGAATCTAATTGGACTGACCGAACCATATCGAACTTATTTTGGTCCGGTTCTTGGTCCTCCTTTTTCACCATATTTGGTCATCGGTCTGATCCGGTCTGGTTCAGTCTTAAGCAAAACCGGCGATTATGCTTTGTTGGACTCGACCGAACCAACAAACTAAACCTGGAAATGACATTTTGGTCTGGTGTTTTGAACCAAATCGGTTTTGATTTGGTCCGATTTAATCAGTCCGGTCCGGTTTTCGGCCCATGCTCAACCCTACTTTCGGTTATATTTCCTTGATGGTGTAACAAGGGCGTCCAAGACATGTCCTTACCCAACAATGTATCTGTAACACCCCGATAATTTTGATGAGTAGCGGAAGACTAATCGTGGTATTACTTCTTAGATCACAGTCATAATCATAGAAAATGACCCAAAAGAGACATTTTAAAACAAGTTAATATCATTTAATGAAAACTCACTATTCGAGATTACAAGACAAGTTCCAAAAGCATTAATGTTTCACAAAAGATAAAGCTGAGTTTGAAAAGAATGATGTTATTATTTGAAAATAGGTCAGCCCAAAAGTGCTCATGCCAGCTCCGTGCCATTTATGCTTTTTAGTTACCTGAGATAAAACATACTAAAAAGGTCAACACAAATGTTGAGTGAATCCACAGTGTTTAATTTGAAATAGTTTGAACACAAGTTGAATAGTAGTAAAAACATTGGTATCGTAGTGTAATATATTGCCCTAAGCCTCATGACACGCAAACGTTAACAGGTGACATCATATAAAAATGACGTTAAATACTAACATTATAGGGATAATATTAGCATAAATGACCTCATGTGTAACAATTCGCATTTTCAGGTTACTATCTAATCCCGAATTTTTACTATTCACTTTCACTATTCATTTCCGAAATTTTTATTTCATATTCTCGTGAGATAAATTATTTCCATGATAAAATAAAAGTTTGACGCTCATCGGATCATTTTCGCAAAAGTTATTAAGAAACTATACGTTAAATGTCGTTTAAACACCCTGCGCATAACGAAAACCAACTGCGCCAATTTTCCTCGCATCAGATTAATGTTTAGCACACTCATGATCAATTAGGGAATTTTTGATAATTAAGTTAAAATGTTATCAAATAAACCTTGTGCCTTACACAACAGAAATTTGCGTTTTAAGCACTTTTACTTATCCGCAACCTTAGCCTATACCTGCACCGCATTTTCTAAGATGATTAGAAACTTTTATATTTTTGAAAAGTCAACATATTTTTCGCTCCTCCTTTGACCAAAAATCATTCCTTGATTTTATAAATCATTCATCGATTTTTAGGCTTACGGTTTTACGTCTAAAAGACATTAAATACCAACCGACACTAAACTGAGTCCAGTCTAGACATTATAGGCCATTTTAGTTCATTATCATTATATTGGAAAAGTTACATTTTTCTTTTCTCAGTTTTACGCAACTTTCGTACGTTTTACGTTTAACGCGTTTTAAACCTACATTTCTAGTGTTAACAGTGTTTTCGCAACCCATTAAACTTATCACTCATTTTTATAAGATAATAATGAGTATATTGATAAGTCTAATTATTTATACAAGTTTCATATTTTTACGATACCCAGTTTTACGTTTCACGACTTAACGGCTTACCGTTTTGATTAACGGGACCAAAACTCACTCCGTAAACTAGATAATACCAAGTTTATCCATCTAGTCACTTCCCCCTCATATGGAACGACCAAGAGGTGATTCACCGTGATCTTGGTGGCTTGGTGAGAACCATGGAACCATTAGATTACTCATGTGTATCAATTTAATCCTTAAAAAGACTTAAGGCCTAAAAACATACATGTAGTGGTCACGTGTTCCATTCTAAGCCATGTGCTCTTATGAACTAACCTCCTATAGGACTTATAAAACCCCCTCCCCTCCTCCTTTTGTCGTTCACCACCATAAACAACACAAACTCTCTTCATTTGATCTTATACTTCAAGTATTATCTCAAGAATTCAAGCTACAAGTAAACTACATCCAAATCCTTGCAATCTTTGGTGATTCTTCTTGAATTTAAATCCATTCAAGTCACCTAAGATTTCACCACAAAATCCTTCAAGAATACAAAGGTGTAGAAGGATTGCTAGAAGTGTGGAGAGATTGCTCAATCAAAGTCCTAATCCTTGTTCTTAACTTCCTTTCTTTAGAAAGCCAAAAGTTGTAAGAAACCCTATAACACTCTTTTGGTCAATATCATTTACATGCTTCTCATACTTCATTTATGCTATATATGGTCTTTATATTGTGTTCATGATGTACAAAAACCTTTAAAACAAGTTAAGGGAACTATATGTTAACTTTATGTAAAGTAAACAAGAAAGCTAGTGACTTATGTTAGGAAAAATGACCAAAATAGAAAAAAAAAACATGATATTGGGAAGTTACATAATGTTAAAGAGGGCTTTACAAGGAAAACATAGCAATTTTAATCACCCAAAACGAGTACACGAGTCAAAAGATACGACCAAAAGAAGTTAACGAACCCAAAACGCCGAAACTGCCACAACAAGCTGTTTAGGAATCTGTCTTTTTGAACGAGGACCTTCTGATCCGTTTCATTAAAAAGTTAAAACACGAAAGTTGTCCGGAACGACGTTTTCTTTCTAGATAAAAGAAGCTCGAACCCTGAAAACGCATAACGAGTGATATTTTTCTTCAAATTCTTAACAGCCCCTTTTTAATACCCAAATAACCATGTATTGGTTATGGCTAAGTAAAACCAAGAGGTCTAATGACCTTATAGTCGAGACCAGAGCCATGGCTAAGGCCAAGGATGAGTCTCAAGACCATGGTAGCCATGACCAAAGTCACGGAAAAGCCACGGCTAAAGACCTCATAGCTTTCTAAGTCGAAAACATGAACTAAAGTGTTAGTCGTAACATAATCAACTAATTTGGATCTACTCCATCCAATGACCATGAGACTTTGCAAGTAATACCAAATCCATTCTAGGCTTAATAAACTTATAAAGATAACAATCTTCATTCAAAATAAACTTTCCAAAGTTTATTCAAGCTTAGGACATGTAACTTTTAATGACCAAAAACATATATTTTCTATCAAATACTACAACACTAGGGAGCTTCATGTGAGGGGTTTCATTTGGGTAAATGGATCGACGAGTTGTTGGATTTACGAATTAAAGTGTCCTAGCTCCTCAAACGTTTACTGCATGACCTCTGAATTATGATGGCCCGAACGGTAGTACAAGATATAAACTAAACATGTTTCATAAACCATTTTTATAACGACATACAGAACCTATCAAAGTACTACATCATGAACAATATAAAGAAATATATAGGCACGTGTATGTTTTCTTAGACATTACTCCAAACCTAAGTTGCAACAATTATTCTAGGTTGCTCGTAGAAGTTCTCACGGCATATCCATCATTCTCATTATACATTTGATATCATCCAACTCACGGTGAGTTCATAGCCCCACTTTCCATTACTTAATTGTTTTACAAACCCTTGGGGGAATACATGTTATTTTAACCGAACACAATGCTTTAAAATTATATGCTATCCGATTGTTTTATTGTCACTAAGTACCATCCTTGCCAATCCAAGACCCCTTATCATGAACCATTTAATCACTATTAGTAGTGAGCGCGAATATTGTAAATAGGCCTATTCGGATTGACGAATCCCATTTGTATTGACCAAGTACGTTCAAACAAATGCACTAATATTTGAGACTTAGGTATGACGACAAAGTACCTACCGGGGTAACTCCACCGATTGATATTGGTACCCGTTAAAGTATTGTTTGCATGAGCTTAGTGAATAATTGATGAGGCGAAAAGTGTACCGCTTTTAAGGGGTCATTTAAGCCCGAATTCGAGATTATTTGATCAATTATTGCCCTAAATCGTTCCTTTTGTCATTTTAGGTACTTTTGGAGAGAAATCTGGAAAAGGAAGCATTTTAGACGTTTTTGGAGCATAAAAGTGAAGAAAACGGCTAAGTCTCAAAATTCCTTGCTGGAACAGTACCTGACGGCGTCAAGGTTCTACAAGTGACGGCGTCAAGAGTGGCAAAAGAGGTGGAAGTGGAAAATACACGTGACGATCCAGAATGTTTTTAGGCATACTGGCCTGACGGCGTCACCTAGGCCGTCAAGGTCCAAATACACGTGACGGCCCAGAGTGATTTCCTAAATGACGGCGTCACAAATGGATCTAGACAATACGATTTTTATCATGGCGGCGAGTTGACGGCGTCACAAGTTAATACATGACGCCGTCAAGGTGTAAAATCTATATATAGTTTTCTAATTTTCATTCATTAGTGTGGAACTTTGTGTGCAACTTTGAGGGAATAAACCCTAGACGAATTTTAACAGCTTTTCAAGGGTTTCAACCCCTTGATTCTTCCATGTTCAATTGAAGATAAGTATTCATTCAAATCATTCAATATGTCTATGTGTTGTGTGATTATATCTTACGCTTGTCTTCTCTTTAACATGCTAGGCTAGATCTTTCTTGTGTTTGCTTAGATGTAGTGAAACCTAGATGTTGATTATGGGTTGATTGTTTGTTTATAATTGTTACAGATGATTGTATTCGATGTTAGGCTTAAGAAAACTGGAAGACTTCCACTGGTAACTTGCTTGAACGTCTTAAGAAACATGATCGGAGGTGTACTACGATTTTTGGTTGTATTTAACGCGTAAGAGAATTCTAATGATCCCATGTTAGGAGCTTCTAACGGCTCGACATAGGAGTGAAGTAGGATCTTATAGAGTTGGGGAATATTGTACACGGCCCTACGACTAGTATTAAGGAATATGACCCGTCATCCATGTAATTGTAACAAATTAATCAACCTGTAAAAGATATCTAGGGAGTAATGAAGTCTAAGTAAACACAACTTTCCTCATTCTTGTTTCCACCACATTAGTATAATAGTTTTATTTTCATTTTTGTTATTTTATTTTGATTGCATCTTTAGTTAATTGGGTTAGTTGGCTAGCAACTAATTCCGCCCACTCCTTCAAAACCCGAGATTTTAATTGCTTTCCATAAAATATAAAAATACCAAAAGAATCATCCCTCACCTCTAGACCTAGTTTAGTAGGCTTTCTAATCCTAGCGACACTATTCTTGAGTTGCACGATCAATCCCCCGGTACTTGTCACTATACTATACTACAACGATCAAGTACACTGCCTGGTGGGGGTTGTAAGCTTCTCGAGATCCCTTGAGAGGTAAAACCTGTTGCGAGGGCGCAATTCCCACGTATCAATAATAATAAATGTTTTGTTTTCCAACCATTAGTGTGAGTCTAATTAACTCACACTACAAACATACTGTGTTCATCCATTTAATAAACTCTATGAATTTCACTCAACCTTTGTGTTGACAGTTTTAAGCATGTATTTCAGGTCCATGATGTTAGAGACTAGCATGGAAGAGCACGAATATTCAAGAGGGCTATAAATTTTATTATCATTTGAAAACTCATTTAATGTAATTCGTAAACATGGAACCATCTGGGACCTCATTTTGTAATCTCTGATATTTATAAAATTCGAATGATAAGTCTTTTAAAACGACTCAATTAGAGTTCGTTTTCTATTGTTATAACTGTTGTGCCATGAAGTAACACCCAGTTTGAATTCCGATGCGTGTCACGAAATTAGGGGTGTCACAGATTGGTATCAGAGCCACAATTATAGAGAAACGGGTCTAATTGAGACCTAAACTATAACCATTTCCACACAAAAACATTTTATAGCCTTCCTCTCTCCGTGCCTTCCAACCTCCAGACGATTATGTGACTTTTAGGCATGTTATGCTTCACAAAAATACTAGTATATTGATATATACACACTCGATATATTTTCAATCACTTTATCTATATAATGGACTAAACATATCTGCGTATGCCTATTCCAGGGCATTTCGGCACAACCACATTCTCCCAATCATGTTCCTACTCTAACATTTTATGTCCAAGACATTATAACTAATTGTAATGGTCTTTCCTATTTCTCAGACATTGTATGATACAATGGTCTCGTCTATTTTCCAAGACATTGTAAGATACAATGGTCTCTATTACATCCTCAGACATTGTGAGAGATACAGTGGTCTCAATTACATCCCTAGACACTGTAAATGAAACAGTGGTCTAATTTATTTCTCAGACATTGTGTGATAGAATGGTCTTAATCATTTCTCAAATGTTTTGAGTCACACAATGGTCTAGTCTAGTTCCCAAACATTGTGAACTACACAATCATCTCTCCCATTTCTCAGACATTTTAATAGTCTCTAGAAATTATCTTATAAACATTATATGATATTGTTTTACATAAAACCCGCCACAGTCTATCGATTTGCCTAATGGAAACACAAGATTTGGGATTTCTGAAAGACAAACTGATTCATCATTCACAAAAAGCTAAAGTTCAGCAACTTTCTCTACATTCATCAAAATTCTCTTCTGAAACCTTCGTTGTGAAAGGTTCATGATTCTGGCCCAGTATGAACTGTTTTAGAATTACTTCAACTTTCTTTCCATACGAATCTACCCGTACTATCTTCTATGCAATGGAATGTGAAAACATAGGTTACAAGTCTTGTATGGGCGGGACTTGCAACTGAATGGTTTGACATTGCCTTTGCTTAGTGGACATTTTCTCAAAAGCAACGGACATATCACAAGTATACATAATTTAGGTATTTGAAAATTTTATCGAACCTCGGCTAAATATAGACTAGTCACCTATATTTAACCTAGGGACAGTGGAACATAATCTGACTAACTATGTTCGATTTAAAATTTTCAAATACTAGGAATATTTGTACAAGGGTTATATTCAGATTAATTTCCTACAAGAACTCGATAAACAACCAGAATTCATTAAAACGATCTAGAGACACGATAGTGTCTTACCACTCAGGAAGATCTTAATACCTTATTTGTACTACCTAATTCCATTCTTGAAAGTTTTCATTTATAAGATAATCCGAACTACTATCTTGGGATAGTTATCAATTCTTCTCTTTATCCCGTAGAAGTACTAGCCTATTTAGGTCCTAAGGATACCATTCCGTCATAAACCTTTAAAATCTCTTAAGATTTTAAAGCAAACTTGACATCTCTACCCATATTAATGGTAAGCATACACTACAATGTTGGGAATTATACTTGAGTTGATATTGACAAAATATGAAAGATAAAGGACTTATGATGACAAAGTGAAGAATGCAAAAGACAAGGGACTTGCTTTACAAAGAAGTTATTTCAATATAGTCCTTCGTAGTATTTTGTAACCCTAGTTTCTCTATTATATAAAGAGAATACAGGGAATAGGTTTTAAGTACGTACAAGATGTAAAACCTAGTAAAGGTGTGTGTGTGTAAACCTAGGGCGTGAGTATGTTTATGTAAACGCCTAGGTTAGTTGATTAGTGTTATGCCTCAACGATCTTAGATCGCTGTTAGAGTGTAACCGTGCTACACTTGATCACGTAGCATTGGGGCTTTTGGTGTATGTTAGAGTAGAGATGATGACGAGAAAAACCTTGTTTATAATATTGTTCTTATTCCGCTATGTTTTATCATGTGAACATTATTATTCCTAGATTAAGACCTAATCAGTCTTGAGCCAAAACGGTCCTAGAAACTATCGTTATTGTGGCGTTATTAGTTTCTAACATACACTCTTCTGATCATTCATATATCACATTATTATCTGAACCCCATTATAAGTCAGTATGTAAAACTTCATAGTAACACTTTTCTTTCAAACACTAGTTAACATAGACATTATACGCTATTGCCTTCATCTGGAAACTACCTAAGACATAATCAATTTTGAAAATGGTTTGGATAACCACTTTCCACTAGCTAAAACTCCCTACAACAATAGTTATCACAATATTGCAAACTGCATGCCACACACAATCATCCAAAAAGTTACAAAGATATAAGGCGCTAACTTTCAAAAACTCCATGTTAGGAATTAAGGTTATGTTGACAGCCTCGATACCATAAGTTATTATTCGTTTTGAGAAACAGGAAAAGCTAAACTTAAGATTTATTGGACTCTATAAAATGTTGACAAAATATTTAGATTACCAACTTAGGCCGCCACCAAAAACTTAGAATGATACATAACACAATTTATGACTAGAAATTTGGAACATTAGAATTCGCCGCATATACCTACACTCTCTCCTAAACACTTCAAAATTAAATAACACACACTGAATTCCGAGACGGAATTCCCGTTAAGGTGGTAAGACTGTAACAATTCGTATTTTCAGGTTACTATCCAATCCTGAATTTTTACTATTCATTTTACTATTCACTTTTACTATTCATTCCGAAATTTTTATTTCATATTCTCGTGAGATAAATTATTTCCATGATAAAATAAAAGTTTGACGCTCATCGGATCATTTTCGCAAAAGTTATTAAGAAACTATACGTTAAATGTCGTTTAAACACCCTGCGCATAACGAAAACCAACTGCGCCAATTTTCCTCGCATCAGATTAATGTTTAGTACACTCATGATCAATTAAGGAATTTTTGATAATTAAGGAATTTAAGCACTTTTACTTATCCGCAACCTTAGCCTAAACCTGCACCGCATTTTCTAAGATGATTAGAAACTTTTATATTTTTGAAAAGTCAACATATTTTTCGCTCCTCCTTTGACCAAAAATCATTCCTTGATTTTATAAATCATTCCTCGATTTTTAGGCTTACGGTTTTACGTCTAAAAGACATTAAATACCAACCGACACTAGACTGAGTCCAGTCTAGACATTATAGGCCATTTTAGTTCATTATCATCATATTGAAAGAGTTACATTTTTCTTTTCTCAGTTTTACGCAACTTTCGTACGTTTAACGTTTAACGTGTTTTAAACCTACATTTCCAGCGTTAACAGTGTTTTCGCAACCCATTAAACTTATCACTCATTTTTATAAGATAATAATGAGTATATTGATAAGTTTAATCATTTCTACAAGTTCCATATTTTTACGATACCCGGTTTTACGTTTCATGATTTAACGGCTTACCGTTTGCGATTAACGGGACCAAAACTCACTCCGTAAACTAGATAATGCCAAGTTTATCCATCTAGTCACTTCCCCCTCATATGGAACGACCAAGAGGTGATTCACCATGATCTTGGTGGGTTGGTGAGAACCATGGAACCATTAGATCACTCATGTGTATCATTTTAAGCCTTAAAAAGACTTAAAGCCTAAAAACATACATGTAGTGGTCATGTGTTCCATTCTAAGTCATGTACTCTTATGAAATAACCTCCTCTAGGACTTATAAAACCCCTCCCCTCCTCCTTTGGTCGTTCACCACCATAAACAACACAAACTCTCTTCATTTGATCTTATACTTCAAGTATTATCTCAAGAATTCAAGCAACAAGTAAACTACATCCAAATCCTTGCAATCTTTGGTGATTCTTCTTGAATTTAAATCCATTCAAGTCACCTAAGATTTCACCACAAAATCCTTCAAGAATACAAAGGTGTAGAAGGATTACTAGAAGTGTGGAGAGATTGCTCAATCAAAGTCCTAATCCTTATTCTTAACTTCCTTTCTTTAGAAAGCCAAAAGTTGTAAGAAACCCTAACACACTCTCTTGCTCAATATCATTTACATGCTTCTCATACTTCATTTATGCTATATATTGTCATTATATTGTGTTCATGATGTACAAAAACCTTTAAAACAAGTTAAGGGAACTATATGTTAACTTTATGTAAAGTAAACAAGAAAGCTAAATGACCAAAATAGAAAAAAAAAAAAAACATGATATTGGGAAGTTACATAATGTTAAAGAGGGATTTACAAGGAAAACATAGCAATTTTAATCACCCAAAACGAGTACACGAGTCAAAAGATACGACCAAAAGAAGTTAACGAAACCAAAACGCCGAAACTGCATGCCACAACAAGCTGTTTAGGAATCTGTCTTTTTGAACGAGGACCTTCTGATCCGTTTCATCAAAAAGTTAAAACACGAAAGTTGTCCGGAACGACGTTTTCTTTGAAGAAAGAAAAAGCTCGAACCCTGAAAACGCATAACGAGTGATATTTTTCTTCAAATTCTTAACAGCCCCTTTTTAATACCCAAATAACCATGTATTGGTTATGGCTAAGTAAAACCAAGAGGTCCAATGACCTTAAAGTCGAGACCAGAGCCATGGCTAAGGCCAAGGATGAGTCTCAAGACCATGGTAGCCATGACCAAAGTCACGGCAAAGCCACGACTAAAGACCTCATAGCTTTCTAAGTCGAAAACATGAACTAAAGTGTTAGTCGTAACATAATCAACCAATTTGGATCTACTCCATCCAATGACCATGAGACTTTGCAAGTAATATCATATCCATTCTAGGCTTAATAAACTTATAAAGATAACAATCTTCATTCAAAATAAACTTTCCAAAGTTTATTCAAGCTTAGGACATGTAACTTTTAATGACCAAAAACATATATTTTCTATCAAATACTACAACACTAGGGAGCTTCATGTGAGGGGTTTCATTTGGGTAAACGGATCGACGAGTTGTTGAATTTACGAATTAAAGTGTCCTAGCTCCTCAAACGTTTACTGCATGACCTCTGAATTATGATGGCCTGAACGGTAGTACAAGATATAAACTAAACATGCTTCATAAACCATTTTTATAACGACATACAGAACCTATCAAAGTACTACGTCATGAACAATATAAAGACATATATAGGCACGTGTATGTTTTCTTAGACATTACTCCAAACCTAAGTTGCAACAATTATTCTAGGTTGCTTGTAGAAGTTCTCACGGCATATCCATCATTCTCATTATACATTTGATATCATCCAACTCACGGTAAGTTCATAGCCCCACTTTCCATTACTTAATTGTTTTACAAACCCTTGGGGGGAATACATGCTATTTTAACCGAACACAATGCTTTGAAATTATATGCTATCCGATTGTTTTATTGTCACTAAGTACCATCCTTGCCAATCCAAGACCCCTTATCATGAACCATTTAATCACTATTAGTAGTGAGCGCGAATATTGTGAATAAGCCTATTTGGATTGACGAATCCCATTTGT
Source organism: Artemisia argyi (assembly GCA_030686995.1). Classification (NCBI taxonomy): domain Eukaryota; kingdom Viridiplantae; phylum Streptophyta; class Magnoliopsida; order Asterales; family Asteraceae; genus Artemisia; species Artemisia argyi. The sequence continues at coordinate 22,476,170 of CM060693.1, read as the reverse complement.
ATTGACCAAGTACGTTCAAACAAATGCACTAATATTTGAGACTTAGGTATGACGGCAAAGTACCTACCGGGGTAACTCCACCGATTGATATTGGTACCCGTTAACGTATTGGTTGCATGAGCTTAGTGAATAATAATAACTTTCCCAACCATTAGTGTGAGTCTAATTAACTCACACTACAAACATATTGTGTTCATCCATTTAATAAACTATATGAATTTCACTCAACCTTTGTGTTGACAGTTTTAAGCATGTATTTCAGGTCCATGATGTTAGAGACTGGCACGGAAGAGCACGGATATTCAAAAGGGCTATAAATTTTATTATCATTCGAAAACTCATTTAATGTAATTCCTAAACATGGAACCATCTGGGACCTCATTTTGTAATCTCTGATATTTATAAAATTCGAATGATAAGTCTTTTAAAAGGACTCAATTAGAGTTCGTTTTCTATTGTTATAACTGTTGTGCCATGAAGTAACACCCAGTTTGAATTCCGCTGCGTGTCACGAAATTGGGGGTGTTACATCGTGCAGGAGGTTGCCGTCCTCCTGTTTAGTTCAAATAAAGTGCATTTGGCTATCTATCCGACTAGCACAAATGAGGCGTCAACTACCAATAGATCTATTCTCTAAATTCGCGTTTACTCGCAAGTGATTAATGGTTCATGATATGAGGGGCTTTTAGTGGCAAAGTGTTAACTTAAGCAATATCAATCAGGATAGAATACAGAAAAATACTTGTGTTCAGTTTGTAGCATGTATCTCCCCATGGGGTTTGAAAACATATAAAAAGTGGGACTATGAACTCACCTCAGTAATACAGTAGTCAGGTAGTGATCAAGTGTTATAAGTGAATAGCTCCGACTTGCGACCTAGAGTAATATGATAAGTTTAGATTCGTTTGTCTTAGGGCTCGATGTAAAACGATAAGATATGAAATCTTTAAGTGTGGTAGTATTGGGCTTGGGTGATAAAAGGCGTAAAGTTCAAAATGGCGTCAATAAGTTTTATCGACATAGGTGAATAGTGTTTCCAATTTTAAAAGAAAGTTATTAATATTTAACAAAAATCTAGTGGAGTATAAGTTAAAATATTTATTTTAAGTATTTTAAGTTAGTGAAATATAAGTTATTAAAATGTTCGTATTATTTATTTTAGGGAAATTTGATAGCTACTTTTTATGCTTAAAAGTTTAACGTTATAAATTTTATATCGCCGTGTTATATTATTTAGGCAAGTGTTTATATTTTTAAACTTTATAAAATTTTAACGTAACTAGTTGGTATGTATAAGTCTTTCAAAATACTATAAAGTTACAAAGTTTATCCTTGATTTATATGAATGTTACATTTTTAACCTAAAAATCGCACTTTTTATATTTTTAGTCCAAAATAATAAAGTTGTAAAAATAAGCTTTATTTTTATATGTTTAGCTTTATTTGCTTGATTTAAGCTTATGATAAAAAAATATTTATACAAAGGGTTAATGGGTAAGGTTCAATTCGAAGGTGCGTTTTAGTTTAACAGAGAAAGGGTCAAGGCAATTGTTGTAATAAACATGCATCCAAAGTGATTATGGCTGGACTCGAACTCATATCACTTGGTTGTAAAGAGAGCAAACTTCCCAGTAGAGCTAAGAGCTCTTGTTTTATTTACATACCCATTTGTACTTATTATAGTTAACTGTAGTCCAAAGTTATGTTTTCTTCTTAGTAAATATGCTTAGCGTGTGTTTGCATGTGCTTGAGTTTAGAAACTGTCTAATCGTGTGATTATATGTGTCAAGTTTTAGCAAAAATTTTACCACACAAATTCTATGATACGTCCAGTCGCTTAGTCTTTTAGGTTTTTACGTGAAGTAAATAAAATGATAACAAGTTTAGAAGCTTTAGACACATCGCGAGCATAAAAAACGTTTAAAAGGAACTACTAACGAGACCTTAAGTTATTCTACATATTGAAATAGGTTAAGAGACTTACTACACCAAGAATGGTGGTGACGAGACACGAAGTTGAAGATATGAACGAGAATCTGAGAATCACGATCCTAGCTCTCCCTTTAAAATCCCAACTCGTATATAAAACTAAACCCAAATGACGTTCTTGCCTTCCTCCCCTTTTCACGACAGAAACATGAAGAGAACAAGTGATATGTGTTTGAGTTTGTGTGAGTTTAAGAGTGTTGTGTGATTTCGTGGTCAAGTAGAAGAGGCTTTATATAGCCAAGCCTAGGCATGGCCAATTGGCCAAATGCTTATTTTATTACACCTTGCATGGGATTCTTGTAAAGGAGAGAAAGGCCGGATGTCTTGGGCATGCTTGGTTCGGCTGATTTTTGGGAAGCATGTAAAAGTAGTCATGTCGAGTAGTAAGATTTGAGAGCATATTAACCTTTGGTTAATATTGTCAATGGTCAAAGAATGTGTGTTATATTAGTTTATTGGTCTTAGGCAAGGTATTAGGGGAACATCTAGGTGGCTCTTTTGGTTCTACACACGCAACACAAATCACGTGCCTCGTTTGGATTTTTGGTCACAAGAAAGAAAAAGAGAACAAATAAAATGTGTTATATGTTTTAGTATCTAGGTGTGTTTGTTGGTTTAGTTCTCCTCAGCCCATACGCAAGCCACATAACCAAAATAGGAGGGGTTGAGCTTTGATGACATGGGCCCAAGATTAAGATAGCTTAACGGGTTAGTTTATGTTGTTTTAGTTTTAAGAGTGGCTAAGCCCAATGGATTAATGTATGCGTGTAATTGAGTCGAGCCCACCAAGAGAGGAATGTGTAATTCGTTAGTTTACGGGTCCAATCAAGACCATTAAATTTGTCGGGTTTGGTTGTCCCGATATTTATGTTTAGTCGTAGGTACGCAAGTGAGCTATTCGACGTGAGGTGTGAGTCACGTTTCACAATAGTTGCCAAAAAAAAAAAAAAAAAAAAAAAAAAAAATCGTAAAAAGGGTTAATTAGACTTTCAATTTAAATTAATTCGAGATTAGTATTAATAAATGACTGGGAAATTACAGGGTATTACAGTATCACCCTTAAAACACAAGTCCCCGCCCACGCTTTGGTGATTCTTTTAGCACAAGTTGGTATGCGGAACGACCGACTTGTGAGAAAGTTGTGTGTGTGATTTTAATTTTTCATATATTTGTGTTTAAAGCTCGGACTTGAGTTCTAGGCACGATAAAACTCAACTCAAATAAGACCGACTTACTCAACAAATGCTTGACTCATTTACACCGCTACACCCGGTCCCCCAGTAGTGTAACTAAAACCTAAGTTACTCAAATAACAACAAAACGAAAACAAGCCAAAAGATCAATATAGAACTCATATTTGCAATAGAACCAATGAACAATTCTTAGCCACTCATTTTTTTTTATCAAAATAAAAAAATAAACTTTCACCCTTTTTTAAAAAATTAAATATCTCGCAAACTGTAAATCGTTACGCGAAAAAAAATACCATCGCGACGAGAATTAAATTACTTTTCTATAGACATGCATTGTTATATACTTTCGACGAATTTTTTTTTTCAAACTTTCCGCCCAAAAAAATCATATGTGATTTGTAAAAATCATATGTGATTCGTTAAAATCAAATCATATGTGATTCTTACGAATCATATATGATTTTTACAAATCACATATGTGATTTGTAAAAATCAAATCATATGTGATTTTTACGAATAATATATGATTTTTCTGAGCGTAAATTAAAAAAAAAAAATGTCGAAAGTATATAACAATGCATGTCTATAGAAAGATAATTTAATTCTCGTCGCGATTATATTTTTTTTTTGTACCTTGAAGATTTACCGTTTACACGATATGTTGTTTTAAAAAAAAAGTGAAAAATTGTTTTTTTTATTAATTTAAATAAAAAATGAGTGACTATGATTGGTTATTGGTTCTATGATAAATATTAGTTCTATATTAATCTCATATCATTAGCAGTTTATATTAAATCTCAATACAAATTAGCAGTTTATATTAAATCCCAATACAAACGACACCGTTTTAGGTGCCGTTTTCCCGCCAAAACTGCGGCCCGTTTTCGCAGCCTGTTTTCATGGCTCAGCCTACTCTCTTTAGCAGCCCTGCTCAAACCCCCACACACACCTCCTTATCTTAATCTGCAGTCACACACACCTTCTTATCTTCATGAACAATCATCTTCTTCAATTTTGATCTGCGACGCTGACTCCCGTATCTTGGTGGGGTGCCCACTGCAAGATTGTGGTTGCGGCCATGCCGGGAGGTTGGTGCCATTTGAAGGCTGCCACTCTTCGTTTATGGTGATGGTGGGGGTCGGTTGGTTTGGTTATTTATCAGTGTTCTCATAAAGGTATACCTTCGATTTGGTTGGATTTGATTATGATATACTGTTTACGGTTTTGATTGGAAACTTACCACAGCTTATTGGCTTATTTGATCTTGCTTATGGCTTAGGATGGTTTTGTTGTTTTGTTAGGGGTACTTGGATGAGTTTATTTTTTTCCAGCTTATGAGGTTATTTGATTTTCATTATGGTTTTGGACGATTTTGTAGCTTATTTGATTTTGCTTGCTACTTATTCATGAATTAATCTGAGCCATGAAATTGTTGAAATTTTATAGAAAAAAGTTACTCGCAACACTAGCATTTGGATTTATGCGTTATGGCTTATTAGTTTATGTGAATAGGCTATGGTTGCTTAGGTCTTAAAAAGTCAGCTTATTAGAGGTTTAGGTTTTAAATAAGGCCTTTTGTTGTATCTTATGCCGGATGTTTGCCAGCGCTGGGGTTGCAGCCCATGCCTATGGCTGCTGTTCGGTTTTTGCGAATATGTTTACAGCCCCGTATCTTTAGGGGTTGTGTGTTTAAGCTTATGTGTGGGCTTATGAGCTTATCTAAACCATGCTTATTGATTGGGCCTACACCGTCAGATATTATTGACCAAGTCAACAAGTCAAAAACAGCTTAGACCAAAGCTCCGTGGATATTATAGTTTTGTCCCCGGGTCGTTATGTCCCGACGATATTGAAATGGTGTTTAGAAACGTTTTTGAGAATGAGTGGCACTAAGGACAGTAACCAGAGATGATTGAGAAGTGATTATACTACTGATTGCTTTGTATTTGGACAATTAACAATAACAGATATACAGATATGATTACACAAACACAAATTGGAAATCAGAAATGTTTACAGACAGAGAAAAAGGTGACTTTTAAACAATTTACAACTACAGGGGGTGCAAGTGAAACTTTTACAAACTTAAAATAAAAAGAAAATTTAAAATGAAAAGGAAATTATTTGCTTGATTATTTTAATGTTTAAATACTAATTAATTAATAAAACTATTTAAAAAGTAATTAAAATATAATTTAAAACAAACTAAAAATGATTAAGGTTACAAAATTAAACTAAAAATCTGCAAAATTATTTTCTAAACTTCTAAATTAACTTAAGGAAAATATAAAAATTAAAAAGAAATGTTTTTGTCTTTTTGTAGGCTTTCTTTTAATTAAATACTAATTATATTAATTAAACTATTTAAACTATTTTAAATTACTAATAATACTAAAAATGACTAGATAATTATAGAAAAAATTACAAATCTAATTAACCATCTCAGGAATCCTAAAAAAATTATAAAAAGTTTCTAAAAATTATATTTAGACTATTTTACTAATTATTTACTTGATTATTAATTAAAATCTAATTTAACTAAATTAATTAAGAAAATTGGAAAATGAATAGTAGAGTTTAAGAAACTATTTTCTAAAAATCCTAAATGACTTATAGAACCTAGGAAAAATATAAAAACCTACTGTTGTTAATTAAAATTTAAGAAAACTATTTAATTACTAATATTATTTAATTAATTAATTAAATTATTATTAATTCTATTAATTATTAAATGAAAAGAAAAAAATCTAAGAAAATTACTGAAAATACTTTAAGGTGACAAGAAATTAAGAAAAATATAAAAATGAGGAAATGCTTATTAATAAGCTGAAAAGAAAAATTAAAAAGATAAAATCTATTAAATAGAAGCTATCACTATTTTTAAATTTGGTTTTTTGTTGGTTTTTCTTATTGACAGATGATTATACACTAAAAATAGAGAACTTTAATGAAAACAAACTTTTTGTAACTAAAAAATAAGCACTTTGCACCCCCAAATAGCTTAACAGATGGTATTTTAGATTCTTTTATTAGGCAAAAGCTAATGAGAAGCCACACAGTGCATACAAGCTACAAATTATGATGCAAACATCTTAAGTGAACTGAAATAAGCAAGGAAGAATGAAAAAACACAATGGATAAGCTAGAAACAACAAATAAGCACTTATGCCTAAACACAGACCAAATAGGCAAAATGGGACAAACTACAGCCTTGTGTGGCGCCCACAAGGGTGATCTAGGGTCTAAAGTGAAACTTGATTTGAAAAGTGGGCTAGGTAAGCTCTCCAATAAGCCAATAAACAGAGCTTATGGTTCACTGAGGAGCTTGGGGTGAGCTTATGAAGTTAGGGGTTTACACTAAGTAAGCAGTATAGACAGCAAAATGAGACAAACAAAAGGTTAAGTGCAGACCTAGTAAATAAGCTAAAAAGCACAAAATAAGCCTAGGGACTAAAAGTATGGTTGATAAGCTTTCCAAAAAGCTAAATCTCAAAGGGTGGGGTCCACTAATGAACACTGTACAACCCTGTGAAGTTGGGTGTGCACACTGGGTAATAGGTGGTACAGGGGAGGCTATGGGTCAAACAGGCAACTTTGAGCAATGAATTCTATGGGCAATTGATGTTCAAAATCCAATTTCTCTTTTGATTCAGACTCTCAAGCAACCAATTATCACAAAAACAACAAGGAAATTCTATTTCCAATCTCTAATAAACCCTAGAGATCACAAAACATTTTTGACCATTTTGACTATTATGAAAAATTGATTTTTTGAGATAAATGCAAAACTTTGACTTTGGTGAGATTCTAAGAGGCCTAGCTGAGTGATAATGTTTTATTAGGCTAGGGTAAGACTAGATTAACTAAACTTAACTACTTTTATAACTATTTTGATGATTTGGGTTCAAAAAATCTTGACAGATAAGTATACAATGGTGATCACAGTGATTTTGACTTTTTTATGAACAAGTACTGGATTTTATGACACAACTGAATTACTAGGACCTAAAATGAGTTAGCATGACAACCAATAACAACAACAACTCTCTGTATACCACAGAGATCAGCTAACCCAAACACAATTTTATAAAGACTATTTTGAGGTTTTCAAAACAAATGACTTGTTAAGATTATAAAACTGATTCTTAAGTACTTATATTGATCTAATAAACTGATTAGAACACAGAAACAACAACCTAAACCACTTATTCCTATGGATTACTAATATGCTATAATGACAGTGAAAATGAAATACTAGGTAAACAACAATTTTAATTAACAAGCTACTGAATTAAAGCAATATTATTACTAACTAACACTAAACAAGCATAAATAAGCCAAATAAGTAATGATATAAGCAATGCTACAGTAGGAATTTAGAAATGAGTTTAAAGGCTTACAATGTGCAATCCTGCTTATACCAAGAACCAAGGACCACAAAACCAATCGTAACACTCCCCATGGAGTACTAACCCACTGCCATCCATTATCAACAATGCTCTAGCTTTCTTCTTCTTCTTTTTCTTTTTCTTTTTTTTTTCACTGAATTTTTCTTATTTTTTTGTATTTTTGATTTTTGGAGTCTACACTGAATTTTAGGGTAACTAAAAGCTTTTATAAGCTTTCTAGGAGCTTACATGTGCCTGAGAGTCCATACTTTTAAACTGGAATTATAACAAAGCTTAATTGGATTTTTGAAACAAAATAGAAGTTGCATACAATGAGATTTCAACTGAAACTTGATTTTTATTGATGGAAAAACTTAAGAGTACACTGAAAACAGGAATTACACTATTTGAGAGCTAAATTATACAATAAAAACTTGAAATTTGCTTATACGACATAAAACTACTAAAATTAAGCTAACACTTCTTCCTTGGCTCTTCTCTTCTACTTATAGCTGTGGATTAGGGTTTATGAACCTTCTTTGATCATTTCCCACCCAATCTTGACCTTTGAAAAGCTTTGAATCAATCTTGTCCATTGATGCGTTTTTTGGCGGGAAATAGGGGGTGAGTGAAATAGTTTTATACTGCAACAGGGGGGTGGCATTTATTATGGTTGTCTTGTTAGGTGAGAGTGGGTTGGGCGGTGGAAGTGACAAGGGTGGTGGATGGTGGTGGATGTTATGGCTTGCTGGGTGCAAGTGGGGAAGAAGGGTGGGAAAGGGTGTTGATTTGACTGGGTTTGACCAGGGTCAAAGTCTAACCCTGGCTTTTGATATCAAAAGGGTGAGTTGGGCTGGGGATGGGCCTGGTGGTAAAGGTGTGGGCTGGGTGTGTTGGTATTTGGATTGGATTTTGTTTTGGGGTTTATAAATAAAGAGGGATCCGTTTGGTTTGGAATTTAACACAAGGACCAATTTTGTAAATATCCGAAAGTTGGGGGACCTGTTTTGCCATTCTCCTAAAGTTCTCACAAGGGTGTTTTCTGCCAATCCTCAATAGTACATGGACCTTTGTTGATTTTTCCATTTTTAAATCTCCTAGGGACCAAATCTGTCAACTTTGCAAACTTCAGGGACCAAACATGTAATTTCACCAAACTTTGCAACCAAGGACCATTCCTGCCATACATGAGAAGTACAAGGACCAAAATTGTTTTTCTCAAAGTTTTAATATCCCAGGGACCATTTTTGTCAATTATTCAAAGTTCAGGGACTAAATTTGCAATTTTGTGAAACTTTGCACCAAAGGACTAATTATGTAATTTTGTGATTTAAAAGGACCTTTGGTGACTTTTTCAAGTTTTTAGAATAGCCAGGGACTAGTTTTGACAACTTTTGAAAGATGAAGGACTGAAACTGCCAATTATGCAAACTTTGTTGATTTTTCATCTGTTTTTGATTATTTTGCATCTGAAACATATAAAACACATTCCTGGGATATTTTCAGTGTTATGATGCATTTTTGAGTGTTTTTAGATGTTTTGGCAGCTCAGAATAGGTAAAAATGATGAGTATTTACACACTCATCAATCCCCCACACTAAAACATTGCTAGTCCCTAGCAATCTTTTAAGAAAAACTTAATGGATTTGAAGTCTCTTTACCAAAAGCCATTACTTCTGGAGTAGCCAAATGTTTCAGTTCAAGTAAGAATTATGGTACACCGATAACCATGTGATTTTGAGCAAACCACCAGCTGTCAACGGATTTGATTTGTATTTACCAAAAGCCGTTTGCTTCTGGACTAGCCAACTCTTCACGATTAAGGATATGGTGAGTTGATTCCCATACAATTTTTGGCAAATTATCAGCCATCAACGGTTTTGAGATATCTTTACCAAGAGCCGTTTGCTCATGGATTAGCCAGTCCTTGTGTGATTAAGACATGGTGGACTGATTACCATTTGTTACGTTTAGTGCGAAGCACTTCCACTAAAAAGAAATTGGGCTAAAACGGGGGTATTATGGCACTTATAGGGTAAAAATGTGATAAAATTCGCCAGAATCCCCCCCCCCACACTAGAACTGAATATTGCCCTCAATATTCAACGTACCGGCCATTATGCCGATATTTTGAAAAACTTTGATTTGAAATTTGAAACTTGGGCAAGTGTGGGAATAGCATTTTTTTTTTCAAGATTACTTTATATACAACAGCATGGGGGACTCCCCCACACTAGTTTGGTAGAAAGTAGAAAGAAGTCCAGAGATATGGGTGAAAAACCCATATTTTGCTAATTTTTGTTCACCGAGTCACTAGCTTGACCCGATCCCCGAATTCACTGGTCCATGGGGAAAGTTTGGAGATCCGGGACAACCATGGATGGTATGTCCTCTCCAAAATAGTGTTTCAAACGATGACCATTCACTTTGAAGTTAGGACCTTCGGGTTGAGATAACTCAATAGTCCCGTATGGGTATACTTTTGCAACAGTGAATGGTCCAGTCCATCGGGTTTTTAATTTCCCTGAGAAGATCTTTAACCTTGAATTGTAAAGAAGGACTCTGTCACCAACGTTGAAAACGCGGTTCTTAATTTTGGAGTCGTGGATCTTCTTTGTCTTTTCTTTGTAGATCAAAGAGTTCTCGTAGGCTTGATCACGAAGTTCCGTTAATTCATTGAGTTGAATTTTACGGTGATCACCCGTTTTATGAAGATCGTAGTTTGCATGTTTCAAGGCCCAATACGCTTTGTGCTCGAGCTCGATCGGTAAATGACACGCCTTCCCGTATACAAGCTTGTAAGGAGTACACCCGATGGGTGTTTTGTAAGCTGTACGGAAGGCCCAGAGTGCATCATTTAGTTTGTCCGACCAGGAGGCACGGTTTTCACCTACGGTCCTCTCAAGAATCCGTTTAATACCACGGTTTGAAACTTCCACTTGCCCACTTGTTTGTGGGTGATACGCGGTAGAAAGATGGTGAGTAACACCGTACTTAAGCATGACTTTTTCGAATTGATCATTGCAAAAGTGTGTACCGCGATCACTAATGATGGCACGGGGAGTTCCAAAACGAGCAAAGAGGGATTTCAAGAATTTCACAATAACTCGGGCATCGTTGGTGGGTAAGGCTTTTGCCTCAACCCATTTTGACAAGTAGTCAACAGCCACGAGGATGTACTTATTTCCATGAGAAGATGGGAAAGGCCCCATAAAATCAATGCCCCAGACGTCAAAGATTTCACAAACTTGAATGGCATTTTGTGGCATTTCGTTCTTTTGTGAAATATTACCGTGACACTGACAAGCATCACAAGCTTTGACTAATTCGTGGGCATCCTTATAAATTGTGGGCCAATAGAAACCGGATTCAAACACCTTTTTGGCAGTGTAGTTAGGACTATGGTGGCCCCCGGTGGGTCCAGCATGGCAAGCCTTGAGAATATCAGTGGCTTCCTGTCCGTAAACATATCGCCTGATGACTTGATCGGCACAGATTTTGAACAAATAGGGGTTGTCCCAGAAGTAATGTTTAACGTCTTTGAAGAATTTGTTTTTCTGTTGGGACGACATCCCCTTCACGATGAAGTTACCCGCATGGTAGTTTGCAAAGTCGGCAAACCATAGGGTAGAAGAGTCACCACGAAAAGAAACCACTTTGAGTGTCTTGAGAGGAAATGTTTCATTTATTTCCTGTTTCTCGGACACATCCTGGTGAGGGTTTTCTAATCGTGAGAGATGATCAGCAGCAAGGTTCTCGGCTCCTTTTTTATCACGGATAATGATATCAAATTCTTGGAGGAGGAGAACCTAAGGGAGTAGCCTCGGCTTTGCATCTTGTTTTGCAAATAGGCACTTCAAAGCCGAGTGCTCCGTATACACTAAGCATTTGGTCAGTATCAAGTATGGCCGGAATTTTTCAAAGGCATACACCACAGCTAATAGTTCTTTTTCAGTGGTGGTGTAATGACTCTGAGCCTCGGTCATAGTTTTGCTTGCGTAGTGTATAGGTGATGCGTGGGAATCGCAACAGGCTTTACCTCTCGAGGGATCTTGAGAAGCTTACAACCCCCACCAGGCAGTGTACCTGATCGTTGTAGTATAGTATAGTGACAAGTACCGGGGGATTGATCGTTCAGCTTAGGAATAGTGTCGCTAGGATTAGAAAGCCTAAATACTAGTTCTAAAGGTGAGGGAGGATTCTTTTTGTGTTTTTATATTTTTTGGAAAGCAAGTAAAAATCTCGGTTTTTGGAAGAGTGGGCGGAATTAGTTGCTATTCAACTAACCCAATACTAAGATGCAATCAAAATAAAATACTAGAAAATGAAAATAAACTAATTTATACTAAGGTTGTGAGCAGTAATTGGAGAAAATGTGTTTACTTAGATTTCATTACTCCCTAGATATCTTTTACACGTTAATTACTTGTTATAATTGCATGGATGACAGATCGTATTCCTTAATACCATTCATAGGGTGGCACACATAACTCCCTAATTCTATGAGCTCTTATCTCCTCCTACACCATGCCCAGCACAACTATAGGGATTGTAAATAGTGGCTCATGCATTAAATACAACCAATAAAGACCTAGTGCGCGTTGGTTCATGTTTCTTAAGACGTTCAAGCATGTTACCAATTGGAGATCTGCCAGTTTTCTTAAGCCTAACATATAAATCATTCATCCACAACAAGAATAAACAAGTAATCAACACATAATCAATATCTAGGTTTCATTAGATCTAAGCAAACACAAAGGAGATCTAGCCTAGCATGATAGAATTAAGACAAGAACATGATATAGACAACCAACACATAGACATATTGATTGAATTAGAAGAACACTTATCTTGATTAATCATGCAAGGTATCAAGGGGTTGGAACCCTTGAAAAACCTGTAAAGTTACACCAAAATCGTACTTAGGGTTTCTCCCAAAACTTCTCTCTCTAAATGTGAAAAATTAGAAAACTATATATAGAAAAATAGGTTTGACGCCGTCAAGGATTTGCTCTTGACGCCGTCACCTACTGTTCCCAGCATGGAAAATTAAGACTTTGGCGTTTTCTTCACTTTTATGCTCCAAAAACGTCCGAATTGCTTCCTTTTCCAAATTTCTCTCCCAAAGTACCTAAAATCACAAAAGGAACGATTTAGGGCAATATTTGATCAAATAAATTCGGATTCGGGCTTAAATGACCCCCTAAAAACGGATCATTTTTCGCCTCATCATATACCCTTACACTTGAGATTTGCTTGTTCTCAAGCAAATGCGCTTTTATTCTACTCAAAATACAAGTTAGGGGTCATTTAACACTAATATAAAAGTAATTACAACAAATAATCGTTCCACTAAAGACCAAAGACAAGCACGGAGGTCATACACAAGCACCTCACAAATAGTGTTTAAATACTCACATCTCTCGGGTGTAATAAAGTGTAAATTACAATATGGAAACGGAAGATATCTCTCACTACCTGTCATAGCAAAATAGATTACCATAGGCTTGGGAAAGGATCAAACCTCCACCACATGGCGTAAGCACCTAGGATAAACTATCAAAGAGGTCTTTTAAAGGGTTGTAACGTTAGGTGTAGGGATATGAAATACACGGTTTTGTTGGATAAAGGAAGTTTTACTGGTGGCGAGTTAACAATCTTAGTTAATTACATGTACAATGTGGCGTTGCTAAGCCAAGACTAGACTCGACTTAAGCTAATAAATGAAAAATAACGAAAACATAAAATAAACATAGAATGAAACGGGATGGTAGTCCGTATGTTTTTTCTCTTTTTCCTTTTTTCTATTTTTTTTTCTTTTTCTTGATTTTTCGATTTTTTTATTTTATTTTATTTTATTTTTTATTTTTTATTATTTTTTTTTTGCATACACTCTTACCCTACCATCCAAAATAATACATCATAGGGAATGAACATTTCCCTTACACTTGAATCTTTACATACTTTACATTTAACTAATCTAATGACTCGAATTAAGAAAATCAAAACACTTGGAGCACTTTTAAGATTAACGTACATATGGGGGTAATAAGTGATGTTCTTCCCCATTTCTCCATAAAATAACAATCCCAATCGTCCCAAAACAATATGTACAATGATATGACTCGACTTAGCAACCATGTAATCAATTAGAAAGTTAACTTAGGGTTTAACAAATAACAATAATGCACTAAAAATGAGCACATACACAGAAGGCTAAGGCGATTTGGTTGTACATTTAAGTGGGGTGTAACAAATTCTTCCTTTAAGTAAGATGCTTAAAGTTAGAAACGAAAAGATAGGCTCGGAGGGGTGTACTAGGGGTTTCGTGTACTAAAAATGAGTACAACGCTAAGGGTGTGGGAAAAATTAGTTGACTTAACTAGCCAAGTAATATGACTTAAATGGTCAAGTAATTATGATACGGGTTTAACACAAGGGTGATCCTAATGCCTCTTATCATGTAGTAAATCCTACTACACGAATGTAGTCTCACTAGCGGTCTCGGGATGCATCACTAACGCAAGTTCTAGAATCTAAATGCTACCGGTACACTCATAAGCACTAATAATGAATGCTTTTCCTATCAAATCTAAAGGCGAACCTCACATATTTGGGTGGAAAATTTTTCTGAATATACGGTTATGTGCTAGTCATATAATCTCCTATCCATGAGACGCTTGCTATGGCTAAAGCTTCACTCCTAAATGTTGTAAAAAATTTTAAATTTGGCACTAAAATTGCACTAACAAGTATTTCTCATAGTTTTATTACACATCTACCATCAAACAAAACAAACTCAAGCGAAAGTGCATATGTAAGGTATCATCTTTTTACCCTCCCCTTACACTTAAGATGAACATTGTCCCCAATGTTCAAGTAAAGAATGTAAAAGTGAAAAAGTAAAGAGAATGAAATCAAATACTCCCCTGATTCGCTCGGTATGGATAATAGGATGGCCAGGTTAAATCTTCCTCCAAGAAAACGAACAATCAAAGCTTCCCTTCCAGAATATAAATCATCTTCTTGTCATACATAACCTGTAAAACCTGACAAAATAGACAAGACAACCTCGCGTAAAATCGGCGGCATCCTATATAAGTTTCTAAATCCTAGAAAATAAGATAAGATATAATGCTTGTGGAATGAAGTTTGCAGATCTCCTGGAGATTATAAAACTTAATAATTCACAAAAACCATACGACTCCGTTAGAAAAACAAAACCGGTAAAATTTCCAGATTTTAACTCCTGACGCCGTCAAGAGTAAAACCCTGACGCCGTCAGAATGGACCTGCAGAAATTCTTATGTTAAGTTTCCGGAAAATTTCTGGAAAAACTTGGTCCTACTTCCTGGAAAATCCTGCAAAACTTCATTATGACTCAATACAAGCATTTGACTCTAACAAATACGAATATACATGCTCATTTATTATTGTGGAGAATCATGATCGGTTTGTTTCTTAAAAACATATTTGGGGTTTCCCCTTACACTTATCTTTTGCAAAAATACTTCTAGGTGGAGTTAAGACTAGGCCAAAACAACAAAGTAAAGTATTTCCACATTTTAGTTTAGAAACATGATCTACCAACAATAAAAATAAAGCGTGCATACGGAAGCAAATAACAATCAAACAAATAAAATCACACAAAACATGGGTTGCCTCCCAAGAAGCGCTTTTCTTTATTTACGAGTCTTGTAGCTAGACTCAAAGTCATGGGTTACTACGTGACTTCATCATTGGTTCCATTCTCTAGGTCGTCTTCTAAACCAGTTTCGCTTTCGTAGTGCAGGTACTTCGGGTCTTCGAACTCGAAAACATCTTGTCGATATTTAGAGCCAAGCTTACTAACATCCTTAAAGAATCCACATGATAAATCAGAAATGTTTTTACACGCTCTCCTAACATCTTCATCACACAAGATAAGTTGGGAGCTCATCATATCAAGCCCGTCACAATCTATCTCCTTAAGGTCTTTTCTCTTGTATGGCGTTTGGTATGAAATCCTACTAATCCCATAAGTGAAGGTCATAATTCCATTTAAGTCATCCACTATCAAATTAGTGATTTCATAGAAAGGTGCTCCCAAAACTACTTGAGATAACCTAGGGTCGACATAGTCTTCTATGTTATCCACAATCGTGAATTCCATAGTGAATGTCATATTACCTACAAACTAACGTATTTCATGATCCTTACCAACCACTTTTTCTCCCTTGTAAATCATCCCCCATCTGCAGATATTGTTATAATGGAACAATGACATAACATTCTTTGGTAGGAATATATTTATGTAGATGTTATCGAAATACTTATGACCGATCATGCAGGGGATTTTGAGATTATTTGGATCACGCCGTCTTATATTCCTCAACTTGCCATCCTTTGACCCATATAGATTCCCCTCAAGGGAGGGACGATACTCGTACACCTCCTCACTATCCTTACGAAAAATTACCTTCCTAACACCATTGGTGAGTAATACACTACCATCTTTCTCATCAAGGATTGCTCCCGACTCATTGATAAATGGTATCCCAAGGACAAGGTTGGTTAACGGTTGATTGGTGAGAGGGTCCACGTCATCAACCACGGTGAGGTCAGTATTGTAAACAAGCTCTCCAATCCTAATTGATAAATTTTCTATTACTCTCTCGCAAGCAATGTGTTCTGGGAAGGTTTTGTGGTATAGGGAAAGGGGAATCATGTTGACTGGGAAGCTAGGATCTATATGACTATCAGTTAAGAGCTTTTCCTTAATAGTACAGGGGATCTTGAAAACCTTAGGGTTACTTTCCTTAGTCTTATTGCTACTCCCACTAATAACATCCTCCATTTTTTTCTCAGGTTCTCCCATAATAGATTTACCCAAAATGGTTGGATCTCTCTCATGCTCTTCCGATTTCTCTTTCCCTTCATCCAGTTTGCCGGATTCTTGCACGGTGTATTGCCCGGGTGAGTAGGTAGGTTTCCTTGCCGAAGCATGGTCAACCCTTGAGGTCTCATCTTTAGCCGTCCGATTGAATTTGTTAGTTTGTTGTTGGGTTGGGTTGGATGTCGAAGCAGATATTGTGGTGATGGTGTTTATGAAGTGGATTGGTCCTGGGGTGTTGACAGGTTCTTTTCCGTTTGGAGATAGATGTTTGAATAACTTGCTAGGACTTTTTATTTTTACAGGGGAGGCTGGTGGGCTCATGACGGTAGCAGATTTAACCTCATCAACGTGAATGGGCTTTTTATCAATATGCTCTTTGATAGCAGTCAACAGATTACAAATCTTGTTGTTCACATCAGCCTGCCGTTGTTTAAATTTGGCCTCGAGCGTAGCGAGCTGTAGTTCTTGAGATAGAATGAATTTTTTTAAAGTATCTTCACAGCTTTGCCTAGGAATGCCTTGTGATGGAAAATGCTCGGACCAAGTGAGTGGTGAGGAGTCATTGAAGGATACGCTTCGCGTTTGGTACCCTCTAAAATCAGGTTTATCCTTCCATGCCTCATAGGCTTCGGCAGAAGTTCGAGGACCCTGACCCACGTGTGATGATGTGAATTCGTTATAAGCACGTTTTGGAAGTTCCATGAAGTTATGGGTCTCATGAGGGCCATTGCATAGTTTGCATGTAGAAGTAATTCTGCTTACTTGGCTTGAAGGTTTATGAGCTTCGTAAGATTTCATGAGAGACTTGACTCGACCTTCAAGTTCCATGATCCTACGGTGGGGAGTGCTAGAATTGTTCGAAGGCAAAGATATTGCCTTGACCGTTTTGTTCAAATCACGGGGATCATTCCAACTTTCGTTGTCATAGAGAGCAAGATCTTCTATGAGTTCCCATGATTGTTCCGCACTAAGATCACGTAGCTTACCACCGGCCGATTGGTCAATGGCTCGCCTCGTGGAGATGTCGATATGGTCATAAAAAATTTGGACTTGGAGCCAAAGATCTATGCCATGATGAGGGACTTTTTGGAGTAAGTCCTTGAAACGAGTCCATGCTTCATAAAGAGATTCATTTTGACGTTGTTGGAACATCAAGATGTCATTTCTAAGCTTAGTAGTTCTCCCCGGTGGGAAAAATTGAGCAAGGAAACGAGTGGTGAGATCATCCCATGTGGTGATGGATCCCGCGGGTAAACGCTCAAGCCATTGACTAGCTTGATCCCGTAGAGAGAATTGGAATAGGCGTAAACGGGTTGTCTCTCTAGTTGCAACATCTAGGTCTATGGAATCTACGATTTTAAGAAAGTCCTTAAGATGTTGGTTTGGATCTTCGGAACGAAGTCCATGGAATGCACATCCGCTTTGCACCAACCGGATGGTGTCGGATCGCAAGGGGGTCAAATTGGCTCCGGTGAGCTCAATGGTGTTTCGGTAGCCTTGGTGGCTAGGTCGGGAATACTCTCCTAAGGTTCGGGGCCTAAGGGGTTCTAATGGTGGGTTTTGTTGTGGTGGGATGACGGGTTCAAAGATGTTACCACCTTCCATGATGTCGGATGGTAAAAAGTTACGAACAAAAGCACGAAGAAATAAGATAGACTAAAGAAAACCTAGAAATAAAAAGAAAATCTTACTAGAAAGGAATCTAGCAAGTAGACCTAATAAAAAGAAATTCTAACCTAGACAATAACTATTCCCCGGGTTGCGGCGCCAAAAACTTGATGCGTGGGAATCGCAACAGGCTTTACCTCTCAAGGGATCTCGAGAAGCTTACAACCCCCACCAGGCAGTGTACCTGATCGTTGTAGTATAGTATAGTGACAAGTACCGGGGGATTGATCGTTCAGCTTAGGAATAGTGTCGCTAGGATTAGAAAGCCTAAATACTAGTTCTAAAGGTGAGGGAGGATTCTTTTTGTGTTTTTATATTTTTTGGAAAGCAAGTAAAAATCTCGGTTTTTGGAAGAGTGGGCGGAATTAGTTGCCATTCAACAAACCCAATACTAAGATGCAATCAAAATAAAATACTAGAAAATGAAAATAAACTAATTTATACTAAGGTTGTGAGCAGTAATTGGAGAAAATGTGTTTACTTAGATTTCATTACTCCCTAGATATCTTTTACACGTTAATTACTTGTTATAATTGCATGGATGACGGATCGTATTCCTTAATACCATTCATGGGGTGGCACACATAACTCCCCAATTCTATGAGCTCTTATCTCCTCCTACACCATGCCCAACACAACTATAGGGATTGTAAACAGTGGCTCATGCATTAAATACAACCAATAAAGACCTAGTGCGCGTTGGTTCATGTTTCTTAAGACGTTCAAGCATGTTACCAATTGGAGATCTGCCAGTTTTCTTAAGCCTAACATATAAATCATTCATCCACAACAAGAATAAACAAGTAATCAACACATAATCAATATCTAGGTTTCATTAGATCTAAGCAAACACAAAGGAGATCTAGCCTAGCATGATAGAATTAAGACAAGAACATGATATAGACAACCAACACATAGACATATTGATTGAATTAGAAGAACACTTATCTTGATTAATCATGCAAGGTATCAAGGGGTTGGAACCCTTGAAAAACCTGTAAAGTTACACCAAAATCGTACTTAGAGTTTCTCCCAAAACTTCTCTTCTTAAATGTGAAAAATTAGAAAACTATATATAGAAAAACAGGTCTGACGGCGTCAAGAGTAATCTTGTGACGCTGTCACCTCGCCGCCAAAACTCTCCTCGGACTGCCTAGATCTACTTCTGACGCCGTCAAGACTTAGACACTTCTAGGCCGTCATGACTCTTTTACTCTTGACGCCCTTCTCACGTGACGCCGTCAAAACTCTACTGGGTCGTCATGGAAATTCATGAAATTTGCTCTTGACGCCGTCAAGGATTTGCTCTTGACGCCGTCACCTACTGTTCCCAGCATGGAAAATTAAGACTTTGGCGTTTTCTTCACTTTTATGCTCCAAAAACGTCCGAATTGCTTCCTTTTCCAGATTTCTCTCCCAAAGTACCTAAAATCACAAAAGGAACGATTTAGGGCAATATTTGATCAAATAAATTCGGATTCGGGCTTAAATGACCCCCTAAAAACGGATCATTTTTCGCCTCATCAATAGGCTGAAAGTATTTTGCTTTTTGTTGCCCCAAGACCGCACCTATGGCAAAATCACTAGCATCGCACATAAGCTCAAAACATAGGTCCCAATCGGGGGCAACAAGAATCGGTGCCTCAGTAAGCTTTTTCTTCAATGTTTCAAAAGTTTCGATGCACTCAGGAGAGAAGATAAAAGGAGCATCCTTCTCGAGGAGATAGGTCATAGGCCGGGCGATTTTAGAGAAATCTTGGATAAACCTATGATAGAAGCCGGCATGACCCAAAAAGCTCCTAACACCTTTGACGGTAGTGGGATGAGGTAATTTAGCGATGACATCAATTTTCGCTTTGTCAACCTCAATCCCGTTTTTTGAAATGTTATGGCCGAGGACAATGCCCTCTTTAACCATAAAATGGCTCTTCTCCCAGTTGAGACTCAAGTTCGTTTCTTTACAACGTTTTAGCATCTTTTCTAAGTGGGATAGACAAGACTGGAATGAATCCCCGATGACTGAAAAGTCATCCATAAATACCTCAATGGTTTTCCCGATCATGTCGGAAAAGATTGACATCATGCACCTTTGGAACGTGCCTGGTGCATTACATAAGCCGAAAGGCATACGTCTGTAAGCAAAAGTTCCGTAGGGGCATGTGAAGGTAGTTTTCTCTTGATCCTGTGGATCAATGGGGATTTGGAAGTAACCCGAGAAACCATCGAGGAAACAGTAGTATTCATTCCCCGCTAGTTTTTCGAGCATCTGGTCCATAAAAGGCAGAGGAAAATGGTCTTTACGGGTGGCTTCATTCAACTTACGATAGTCAATGCATACTCTCCACCCCGTGACCAAACGAGTTGGAATCAACTCGTTTTCCTCGTTGGTGACAACGGTTATGCCACCCTTTTTAGGAACGCAATGAATTGGGCTAACCCAAGGACTGTCAGATATAGGGTAAATCAATCCCGCATCAAGAAGTTTTAGAACCTCTTGTTTGATAGCTTCGTGGATTTTGGGATTTACCCTCCTCTGTTGTTGCACTGCTGGCTTAAAGTCATCCTCCATTAAGATTTTGTGTGTACAAAAGTCCGGGCTAATACCCTTAATGTCGGAGAGTTTCCAAGCAATTGTTTGCTTGTGTGACTTAAGAACCTTTAGGAGTGCAGCCTTTTCCTCATCTTTCAAGTCTTTAGCAATAATGATGGGTAATTTATCATCACCCTCCAAAAATGCATATTCAAGATGAGGAGGCAAGTCCTTGAGCTCGACCTCAGGAAATTCTTTAGATTTTTCAATAGACTTAATTTCCGCTTTATGAAGTTCTTTTGGAGACGAAGAGGGTGAAGGATCGTCATTTAACAATCTTTCAAGAAGAAGAATATCCCCCTCCGGGTCAAGATAGTTTTCATCAATCTCATTTGAGATTGAGCTATCCTGAGCAAGAAAAGCCTCGACCTCTTCCAAAAGGAAGTCACTTCCCTCAAACGGAGTGAGAGAAGGGGAAGAGTCGGATATGATAGGCTCAGAAGAAAGAGTGGTACTGCCACTTGATGAGAAACCGAGGACCTCTTGAGAATACTCCTCTGACGCAACATCGATGATGTCAATTCGGTTTACCGTTTCAGCGTCATAGTTGGAGGAGTATCTTGAAGTCTGATCAAGATTGAATGTGACGGCTTCATTACCAACACCCAAAGTGATTTCTTCTTCGAAAACATCGATTAGAGCATGACCCGTTCTTAAGAATCCCCTCCCGAGAATGAGAGGAACTCTTGGGTCAGCATCGAAATCAACAATCACGAAATCTGCCAAAAAATGGAACTTTCCTACTTTCACGAAGATATCCTCGGCAATGCCGAGAGGACGAGATATAGTACAGTCAGCAAGCTCGAGAGTCATGCAAGTAGGAGTGAGAGCAGGAAGAGAGAGTTTCTTCCAGACTGAGTGAGGCATAAGGTTAATGCTTGCACCAAGATAGGCCAAGGCAAAGCATTCAACCATCCCCGGGAAAATGCAAGGAATGAGAAATTTCCCGGGATCTCCAAGCTTTTCGGGAAGCTTTTTTAAGAGCACTGCTGAGCAATGCTCATTCAGTGGAGTTTTAGCCATCTCACAGAGTTTTTCTTTGTTGCTTATTAGATTTTTGATTGTTGAAGCAAATTTAGGCATTAGAAGAAGAGCATCCGCGAAGCTCATATCGAAATGTAACTCTTAGAAAATTTGGTAAAATTTTTCCATCTGATGATTAGCTTTTTCGCAGATCTTTTGATCATTCAAACGTGAAGGATATGTAATTGAAGGCTTGGGATTGTTCTTTGGAATTTCATCAGAACTTTCCGGAGGATCAAATACAACTTTTGACTTGCATGTTGGGACCGGGACAACTTGAGGGTGGACGTTGTTGATACCTCCGTTATTAGTAGGAAGTACCGTGTCCGTGGTAACCTCAGGTTCACGTTCCGCTACCTTGGTAGGAGGAGAAGAAGAGGTAGAGGGAGTCGTGGGTCCATTGTATGATACTCCACTTCGGGTAGTGATCGCCTTAACATCGCCCCTCGGGTTAGCGATCGTGTTGCTCGGTAGTGTACCCGGGCCCGAGGGTCGATCATTTAAAGACTTCTGAAGTTCAGAGATCTTGCTGATCAATAACCGATTTGTTTCCTCTTGTGCTTTCATGAATTGTTTTAACACTTCATCGGAGGAAGACGGGGGTGGAACAACGTTTTGATTTTGGTTAGAAAAATTTTGAACACGGTTGTTTTGAAAATTTCCTTGGTTTTGGTTGTTGTTACCCTAAAAATTATTTCTCTGATTGAAATTACCCTAATTGTAATTCCCTTGACCTTGGTTTCTTTGAAAATTTCCTTGAAAACCTTGATTTTAATTGCCATTTTGAAAATTGTTTTGATTAAAATGACCTTAATTTTGGTTCGGGTTTTGGAAATTCGGGTTTTGACCATGGTTAAAATCTCCTTGATTCTGATTTTGATTCGAGTTACGGTTTTGATTTTGGTTAAAACCGGGAGGTCCGAGAAAATTGTTGGAACGATAGCTTAAGAGATTACAGTCCCCTTGTGGTTGGTAAGAATTACCCCCTGTGTTGTAGGAACCTTGAGCAGCTTAAACGTTCTCTTGAGGATAACCAGCAGTAGCTGGACACTCGGAATACAGATGTGGGCCTCCACAAGTCTCACAACTTTGGGCTACGACTTTCACTTGTTGATTTTTGAGGGTTTGATTCATCCTCAACATAGCCGTAGCAAAGTCGTCCATCTTTTTAGTGAGGACCGCGATATCAGGAGATGATGATGAAGGAATGACTGATTTACATGACTCATCCCTCTCCGCAGAGGAATCCCAAAAGTTATGGTGGGCAGTCATGTTCTCAATTAGATCATAGCATTCTTCGGGACGCC
This sequence comes from Artemisia argyi, assembly GCA_030686995.1. Taxonomy (NCBI): domain Eukaryota; kingdom Viridiplantae; phylum Streptophyta; class Magnoliopsida; order Asterales; family Asteraceae; genus Artemisia; species Artemisia argyi. Next base: position 22,453,136 of record CM060693.1, on the reverse strand, counting down.
TTTTCATGAAGGTCCCACCAGCAGTAGCATTGAGAATATCCCGGTGCCTCAATGTTAGACCATTATAGAAGATATCTATGATGGTAACTTGTAACATATTATGGTTAGGGCACCGATCAATTGCGAGCTTATAACGTTCCCAAGCCTCGAATAGAGACTCATCGGGACGCTGCCGGAAGTTGCTGATATCATTTCGTAACTTGGTAACCATGGAAGGTGGAAAATATTTTGCTAAAAACTTGGTTACCATTTCATCAAAGGTGCGAATAGAATTCTTAGGGAGTCGGTCAAACCATGCAGTGGCATGATGCGTGAGAGAATAGGGGAAGAGATACAGACGGAGGGCATCATCGGTGACACCATGCTGTTTCATGCTTTGGGTGACGGTAAGGTATTTATCAAGATGCTTGTTAGCATCGTCACCCGGTAATCCGTGGAATTGACACAAATTTTGGACTTGTTGGATCATGTGGTGCTTGAGGCCAAAGTCCGTAGCCTCAATAGTGAGTGGTGCAATAGGTCCGCCCCTCCCTTGCATGGTAGGCTGGCACAACTCCTCCATCGTTCGGAGATCGGGAGCTGGCTCATCCTTGGGAGGGTCAGCAGGTGGTGGTGGCCCGTCGTCCATTTCTGTTTTTGGTTCTTCAATAACAGTACGTAGCTCGGGTACGTTTTCTGATTTTTACGCTTTGTTTGTGAACGAGTGCGCATGCACTAAAAACAATTTTTCAAAACAAATTCGAGGCAAAACAACAGGAAACTTAAACCAATAATCACAAGTGAATGGCTTCTTTGAAAAAGGTACACCACTCACAGGGATACAATGGCAAGTTTTAATCGTTAGTTTGGGAACTTATTATGTCCACACCCCCAGTTGGTAGGTGTTCTGCCTTGGTTTGCGGTGGTAAGATTTTATGTAATTAATATTAACAGAAAAATTGTTTTTGGGCTTTTCGGGTGTGTGTGCAAAAAAAACTTTGGGAAATATTTTTGGTATCGATTCGTTAACCGAAATCGACCTCTTTAAAATTACTCGCAGGGTGGCGGGAGAGAAGAATGGATCTCTCTTCAGTTCGCAATTTAATGTCAGAACTTCCGTATTCCACCTGTGTAGGTTGTAATCTTAAAGAAACCGAAGTAATTTAACTTCACGATTTGTTTTGTTGTTTTTGATTTTTTTGGTGTTGCTAACACTTCAGGAAAAGTGTTAATGAACTTTTTGATATGATTGATATTTTACAAAAACTTTTTACAAAAGTGGTGAAATTTGTACAGGGAGGGTTTTGAAAACCACTAAACTTAAAACGATTTTAAAACACGCAACAACCTCTCCGGCAGCGGCGCCAAATTTTGATTGGGCCTAAACCGTCAGATATTATTGACCAAGGTCAACAAGTCAAAAACAGCTTAGACCAATGCTCCGTGGATAGTATAGTTTTGTCCCCGGGTCGTTATGTCCCGACGAGATTGAAATGGTGTTTAGAAACGTTTTTGAGAATGAGTGGCACTGAGGACAGTAACCAAAGATGATTGAGAAGTGATTATACTACTGATTGCTTTGTATTTGGACAATTAACAATAACAGATATACAGATATGATTACACAAACACAAATTGGAAATCAGAAATGTTTACAGACAGAGAAAAAGGTGACTTTTAAACAATTTACAACTACAGGGGGTGCAAGTGAAACTTTTACAAACTTAAAATAAAAAGAAAATTTAAAATGAAAAGGAAATTATTTACTTGATTATTTTAATGTTTAAATACTAATTAATTAATAAAACTATTTAAAAAGTAATTAAAATCTAATTTAAAACAAACTAAAAATGATTAAGGTTACAAAATTAAACTAAAAATTTGCAAAATTATTTTTTAAACTTCTAAATTAACTTAAGGAAAATATAAAAATTAAAAAGAAATGTTTTTGTCTTTTTGTGGGTTTTCTTTTAATTAAATACTAATTATATTAATTAAACTATTTAAACTACTAATAATACTAAAAATGACTAGATAATTATAAAAAAATTTACAAATCTAATTAACCATCTCAGGAATCCTAAAAAAATTATAAAAAAAGTTTCTAAAAAGTATATTTAGACTATTTTACTAATTATTTACTTGATTATTAATTAAAATCTAATTTAACTAAATTAATTAAGAAAATTGGAAAATGAACAGTAGAGTTTAAGAAACTATTTTCTAAAAATCCTAAATGACTTATAGAACCTAGAAAAAATATAAAAACCTACTGTTGTTAATTAAAATTTAAGAAAACTATTTAATTACTAATATTATTTAATTAATTAATTAAACAATTATTAATTCTAATAATTATTAAATGAAAATAGAAAAATCTAAGAAAATTACTGAAAATACTTTAAGGTGACAGGAAATTAAGAAAAATATAAAAATTAGGAAATGCTTATTAATAAGCTGAAAAGAAAAATTAAAAAATATAAAATCTATTAAATAGAAGCTATCACTATTTTTAAATTTGGTTTTTTTGTTGGTTTTTCTTATTGACAGATGATTATACACTAAAAATAGACAACTTTAATGAAAACAAACTTTTTGTAACTAAAAAATAAGCACTTTGCACCCCCAAATAGCTTAACAGATGGTATTTTGGATTTTTTTATTAGGCAAAAGCTAATGAGAAGCCACACAGTGCATACAAGCTACAAATTATGATGCAAACAACTTAAGTGAAATGAAATAAGCAAGGAAGAATGAAAAAACAGACTGGATAAGCTAGAAACAACAAATAAGCACTTATGCCTAATCACAGACCAAATAGGCAAAATGGGACAAACTGCAGCCTTGTGTGGGGCCCACAGGGGTGATCTAGGGTCTAAAGTGAAACTTGATTTGAAAAGTGGGCTAGGTAAGCTCTCCAATAAGCCAATAAACAGAGCTTATGGTTCACTGAGGAGCTTGGGGTGAGCTTATGAAGTTGGGGGTTTACACTGAGTAAGCAGTATAGACAGCAAAATGAGACAAACAAAAGGTTAAGTGCAGACCTAGTAAATAAGCTAGAAAGCACAAAATAAGCGTAGGGACTAAAAGTATGGTTGATAAGCTTTCCAAAAAGCTAAATCTCAAAGGGTGGGGTCCACTAATGAACATTGTGCAACCCTGTGAAGTTGGGTATGCACACTAGGTAATGGGTGGTACAGGGGAGGCTATGGGTTAAACAAGCAACTTTGAGCAATGAATTCTATGGGCAATTGATGTTCAAAATCCAATTTCTCTTTTGATTCAGACTCTCAAGCAACCAATTATCACAAAACAACAAGGAAATTCTATTTCCAATCTCTAATAAACCCTAGAGACCACAAAACATTTTTGACCATTTTGACAGTTATGAAAAATTGACTTTTTGAGATAAATGCAAAACTTTGTTTTTGGTGAGATTCTAAGAGGCCTAGCTGAGTGATAATGTTTTTGTAACAATTCACAATTTTAGGTTAATTTCTATTCCTGAAAATTTCACTATTCACTTTTACTATTCACTTCCCGAAATTTGATTTTTATTTCATATTCTAGTGTGATAATTCGTTTCCATGGAAAATTAAAAGTTTGATACTCGTCAGATCATTTTCGCGAAAGTTATTAAGGAACTACACGTTTTAGGGTAAAACGTCAATCAAAAATCCTACGCACAACGAAACTCGACAGCGTTAATTTTCCCCGCATCAGAAAAATGTTTGATACATTCATGATTTATTTGAGAATTAATCATGACTAAGAAAAATGTGACCAAATAAACCTCGGCTGTGAGAAACAGGAATTTTCGTTTTTAAGCATTTTTACTTAGCCGTAACCTTAGCCTATACCTGCACCGCGTTTCTAAGACGATTTGAGTTTTCACATTTTTGGAATAAGTCAACATATTTTTCCCTCCTCCATTGACAAAAAATCATTCCTTGATTTTTAGGTTTATGGTTTTATGTCTAAAAGACATTAAATACCAACCGACACTAGACTGAGCCCAGTCTAGACATTATAAGTCATTTTAAATCATTATTATCATATTAGAAAAGTAACATTTTACTTTTCTCAATTTTACACAATATTCGTACGTTTTACGTATTACGCGTTTTAGACCCGTGTTTCCAGTTTTAGCAGGGTTTGAGCACCCCAATGGAACCTACCACTCATTTTATATTTTATTATGAAGTATATTGACATGTTTAACCATACTTTCAAGTTCCACATTTTTACGATACCCGGTTTTACGTTTTGAGGCTTAATCATTTACGGTTGGCATTTCCCGGAGTCAAAACTAACACAATATCTTGGATAATATCATCCAAGGCACACCTCAACCCCCTAGCTTATGTGAACCGCCATTAGGGGGGGGGGGAGTCACCCCTTGGTGTGGCTTGATCTCATGCTTTGTGCTCTTGGATGATTACATGTGTATAAGCTTTTGTTGCAAGCTTTGATTAAGTCCTAGTTTGTAACCTCCTCAAGGCCATATAAAAGCCCCCCCTCCCCCTTATTGCCATCCCATAACACACACAAAAACATCTCACATTTAGCTAACTTACTTCTAGTTACAAGCAAGAATCAAGAGCAACATCAACATAGAAACCCTAGCTTGGTTTTCATTCATAAAAAATACTTCTAAACCCTAGAACTTTGGTGATTTCTCTTGAGTTTGAATCCACTCAAGTCACCTCAAATTTCATCATCTCTCTTTCAAGAATACAAGGGTAGAAAGATTGCATGAGGTGAAGTAGGGTGAAGCTTAAGTCTATCAAAGTCCTTACCTTACATGTTAACTTCCTTTCTTAATTGAAAGCCAAAAGTTGTAAGCAAAACCCTAACATATTTCTTGTTAAATATCATATTCATGCTATTTACATATCATTCATGCTATATTTTATCTTGTGATTATGTCCATGATGTTTAAAAATGAGTAAAACAAGTATATATATATATATATATATATATATATATATATATATATATATATATATATATATATATATATATATATATATATATATATATATATATATATATATATATGTTAACATATGTTATTTAAACAAGTAAACTAGTAACTTTCATGGTGAAATCTGACCAAAATGGTATAGTTATGATATTGGACAATTACATATTGTAGTAGAGGACTTAACAAGGAAACCATAGCAACTTGAACCACTTAAAATGAGTACATGAGTAAAAAGTTATGACCATTTGAAGTTACCAAAACTTTGCGGCAAAACTGCCTAAATACCTTCTGTGACAGAACATAAAACACGCAAAAAGAGGCCCTTCTGGTCCGTTTCATGAAAAAGTTAAAGCACGAAAGTTGTCCGGAATCATGTTTTCTTCAAAAACTCAGGTGCACGTATCCAGAAAACCAATAACGAATGAGATTTTCTTCAGTTTCTTAACAGCTATTTTATATATCAAAGTCACTATATAATGGTTATGGTTTAAAAAGACTAAGAGGTCTAATGACCTAGATTCAAGACCACAACCATGGCTAAAGCCAAGGTTGAGTCTCAAGACCATGGAACAATGACCAAAGGTCACGGCAAGGCCATGACTAAATGACCATATAAGCTTACTTAGGCGAAAACATGAATTAAAGAGTTGGCGATAACTTAAACATACAATTTGGATCTACTTCATCTAAAGAACCATGAGATCTTACAATTAATTGTCATACAAGATTAAGAAACTCATCCTAATAACAATCTTCATGTAAAAATAAACTTTCCTAAGTTTATTCAAATATTGGACATGTAACTTTTCGGATCAAAACTTATATATATATATATATATATATATATATATATATATATATATATATATATATATATTTTATCAAATACTACAATAGTAGGGAGCCTCATGTGAGGAGTTCATTAAGTAAGCCATCGAGATGAGTTGTGGATTTACGAATTAAAGTGTCCTGGCTCCTCGAACGTTTACTACATGACTTCTGAATTATGTCGGCCCGAACGGTAGTAAACGATATATAAACTATACATGTTTCATGAACCATTTCTTTTCAAAGACTTACACTAGAATTTGTACCACATCATGGACTAAATGCAAGACATATATAGGCAATTCCTCATATTCTTTACTCCAATCCTAAGTCGCAACATTCTATTATAGGTTGATCGTAGAAACCTTCACGATTCAACCGTTACATTCACTACTTGCTATCTTACTTAAGGTGAGTTCATAGCCCCACTTTACATTACTTCAATGTTTTACAAACCCTTGGGGGGAATACATGTTATTTTAAATCGAACACAATGCTTTGAAACTGTATGCTGCCTGATTGTTTTATTATTACTAAGTACCTTCCTTGCCAATCCTAGGCCCCATATCATGAACCATTTAATCACTAGTATTAGTGAGCGCGAGTATTGTGAATAGGCCTATTGGGATTGACGAATCCCATTTGTTTGACTAGATGAGTTCAAACAAATGCACTATATTTGAAACATTAAGTATGACGGCAAAGTGCTTACCGGGGCAACAAAACCGCCGATTGATATTGGTACCCGTTAACGTATTGGTTGCATGAGCTTAGTATATAATAATAACTGTTTTGTTTTCCAACTATGAGTATGAGTCTAATTAACTCATACTACCAACATATTGTGTTCAACCGTTAAACGAACTCTATGAATATCACTCAACCTTTGTGTTGACCTTTTAAGCATGTATTTCAGGTCCATGAAAATCAAGAATGGAGCGGAGGGGCACGGACTAAAGGAAGAAGGCTATAAACTACTTTGTCATTCGATAAAACATCAAAAGACTTTATATTCATGTATTTTGAAACGTGGAACCTTTTTGGGACCTAACTATGTAAACTCTGATATATTTGAATAAATTCGAATGATAACTCTTTTTAAAGCGACTCGGTTAGAGATCGTTTTCTATTATTATGACTGTTGTGCCGTCGAGTAACACCCAAGTTGAATTCCGCTGCATCATGAATTGGGGGTGTTACAGATTGGTACCAGAGCCATGGTTATAGAGAAACGGGTCTAAGTGAGACCTAAACTATAACTACAATTACAAGCAAAAACATTTTTATAGCCTTCCGCTCTTCGTGCCTTCCATCCTCCAGAAGATTATGGACTTATTACGCATGTTATGCTACATGAACATATTAGTATATTGTTATATACACATTGCCATATTTTGAGCATTTTCCATAAACATTAGATTTATTTTGACATCAAAATACTCATTGTAGACATCATGTCTGTACCTCCATCTCCCGATCATCTTCCTGCTATGCCCGCTCATTTACCAATTTTTCCCGGACCCAATGATCCTTACTTTGAAGCACTTGATTACGACGACGAGGAAGAACCTTACGAGGATCTAGTCGATGACGATGAAGAAGATCCGGACGAAGATCCTGAAATGGACATAAACATCGATGATTACGAAGAAGATCCTGAAATGGACATAGACATTGAAGGCATCGACGACATTGAAGAAGTAGAGGAACCAATGGTGGTGCGACCACTATCACCATTAACATCACCACCTCCTATTTCACCAAACTCCTCCGAATCTAATCATACTACTCCAGCTCAAGTTCCAAAGCCCACTTATGAAGTCGGCGGAACATCCACATTTACACCTATGTTCATAAACTCTGCCCAATATGAAATATATTCCTTAAAACAAGCCCTCAACCTAACTCAACTTAAAGTTCAAAGCATGACACGCCAAATGAATGACTATATATCCAAGGTTAATTCAGCCAAGATGGATGCCATGAACGCACAGGAAGACCTCTATTGGTTTAAACTTGATATGAGCTACGTGAGGAGAGACTTGACTCATGTTGGGGACATAGTCTTGTATCCCTTGACCGGCTTGGATGACGTCAAGGATAGACTTACATTAGTTGAAAGAGCTCAAGACCAAGATGCGGCACAAATTCACAAACTACTAAACCGCCTGACTACAGCAGAAATCCGTTTAGACGTTGCTAACTTTTACCGGTATCAACTCAAGAATGAGATACATGGAATGCAATCTCAAATTTGTGCCATACAACAAAGGCTATACCAGAAGGATGTCAAAGAAAACCGCCCCAATGAAAGTGTGGATGTGCTAGCAACATACGGAAACAACAATCCGTTCGGACTACAACAACCTTCCAACCGATGTTAGACTAGTGTTATAGTAGTAGTTATCTTTTGTACTAATGTTATGAAATCCATGTAATAGCTAGCGTTAGTAGGAACGTTGTAATTACTAAACTGAAAGTATCAGTTAGTAAATTTTGAGGAAGCTTGTAATAGGTTTCGATTTTGTAAATCAATCAACGTTATATGAATAAAACTCTTGTTTTATACTATCATGTGTTATGCTTTTAAATTTCAACATTATTATCCTATCATTCATATCAAAATTTGTGTTCATTTCACAACTCTCTAATTACGACGTATCTTTTGTACAATAGAATCATGGCGCCAAAGAAGAAGACACCACCAGCAATGACTCAAGCTGCTATTCGCAAACTAGTTAAAGACAGTGTCAACATAGCACTCACAACGGAACGAGCAACCGTAGCTGCAGAAGCTGCAGCAGCCGCTGAAGCCGCCACAGCTGCTGGTGCTGCAGCAACCGCTGAAGATGCTACAGCTGCTGATGCTGCAGCAGCCGCTGAAGCCGCCACCACTGCGGAAGTTGCTAGAGCTGCAGAAGCTGCCCGAATTGCCAGCCTTAACACTGGAGGACCAAGCCCAACTATCCCTCCAGTGACAAATGTTGCTTCAGTACCTAAGGGTTGCTCCTTCATTTCCTATTTGAAATGCGAACCCATAAAGTTTAAGGGTATTGAAGGAGCTGTAGGTTTGACCCGCTGGTTTAAAAAAGCGGAGTCGGTATTTTTGGTCAGTAAATGTACTGAGAGTGATAAAGTTCAGTATGCCACGAGTACACTGTTGAATGAGGCATTATCATGGTGGAATTCAATATCTCAACCAATAGGCATTGAAAATGCTTATAAGATTTCTTGGGATAATTTGAAGAAAATGATGATCAAAGAGTACTGCCCCCGTAGTGAAATGCAGAAGTTAGAGGTAGAATTCTGGGATCATTCTGTTAAGGGAAATGACATCATAACTTACAACCGTCGATTCCAAGAATTGAGGATATTGTGTCCAACAATGGTTTCCACAAAAGAGAAATTGTTGGAACGGTATATCTGGGGACTTCCATCAAGTATACAAGGGAATGTAACTTCAGCCAATCCCAAGGAACTTGATGAAGCTATGCGGATGTCTCGCAGCCTCATAGATCAAGTGGTGCGTACAACAGATACCCGAAAACAAAACAACACCAACAACACCAACAATACCAATAACACCAACAACTCCAACTACCGTAACTACAATAACAATAGGAACAACAACAACAACAAGCGACCATGGGATGGTAACCGTGGAAGTAACAACAACAACAATAACCAAACCCAAAACAACAACCATCACAATCAGCAAAACAAAAGACAAGAAGCCGCGACGGCTTATGTTGCTGCACCAGCCGGAGGTAAATACGTTGGTACTCTACCACAGTGTACCAAGTGGAACTACCATCATGCAGGTCCCTACCCGGCCAAGTGCAACAAGTGTCAAAAGCCCGGACATCTTGCCAAGGATTGTAGAGGCAAGGGTGTGGCTACTGGGGCTAACACTCAGCCAATAGTTACATGTTTTGGGTGTGGTGAAAAGGGACACTTCAAGAACAACTGTCCTCAAAACCATGGACCACAAGGCGGGGGTGCTCGCGGTAGAGCCTATGTCATGGGAAATGGAGAACCACACCAAGACCCGAACGTGGTTACTGGTACGTTCTTACTCAATAACATTCCTGTTAAAGTCTTATTCGATTCTGGTGCAGATATGAGCTTTATATCTACTAGAATTGCGCCTTTACTTGATATTCCACCAATCACTTTAACCACTAGTTATAGTATTGAACTAGCTACCGATGACTTAGTAAATACTAAAACCATAATCCCAGACTGTACCCTTAATCTCTTAGACCACCCCTTTAACATCAATCTTATGCCAATCGAACTCGGAAGTTTTGATGTTGTCATTGGCATGGATTGGTTGTCTAAACACAAGCTAACATCATTTGTGGTGAAAGAGTTGTGCACATTCCATGTGACAATGAAACTTTAATCATTCGTGGTGATCAAAGTGGAACTCGAATAAACATCATCTCATGTATCAAAACCATGAAGTACATTGAGAAAGGATGTTATGCTTTCCTAGCCCACGTAACCGAAAAGAAATCCGATGAAAAGCGTCTTGAAGATGTTCCTATCGCCCGTGAATTTCCTGAAGTCTTTCCGGAAGATTTACCCGGACTACCACCAAATCGTCAAATAGAATTCAGAATTGATTTAATACCAGGAACAGCGCCAGTTGCCCGCACACCCTACAGGCTAGCACCGTCTGAGATGCAAGAGCTATCAAATCAATTACAAGAACTTTCGGACAAGGGATTTATTCGACCCAGTTCCTCTCCTTGGGGAGCCCCAGTTTTATTCGTGAAAAAGAAAGATGGGTCATTACGAATGTGTATTGACTATCGTGAACTAAACAAATTAACCATAAAGAACCGATACCCACTACCAAGAATTGATGATTTATTCGATCAATTACAAGGTTCAACCTATTACTCAAAAATTGATCTACGATCAGGTTACCATCAAGTTAAGGTTCGTGAAGAAGACATTCCAAAAACAGCCTTTAGGACACGATACGGTCACCATGAATTCCAAGTGATGCCATTTGGGTTAACTAATGCACCGGCAGTATTCATGGATCTCATGAATCGAGTGTGTAAGCCATATTTGGACAAATTCGTAATCGTATTCATAGACGACATTCTCATATATTCCAAAAATGAAGAGGAACACAAAGAACACTTGAGAACAATTTTAGGATTACTCAAGGAAGAGAAATTGTATGCAAAGTTTTCCAAATGCGAATTTTGGATTCAATCAGTACAATTCCTTGGGCATGTGATTGACAAGACTGGTTTACATGTCGATCCCGCTAAGATTGAAGCTATCAAAGATTGGCCAACACCTACCACACCTACAGAAATTCATCAATTTCTGGGTCTATCTGGGTATTACCGAAGGTTTATTGAAGGATTTTCCTCAATAGCAAAACCTTTGACCAAGCTAACTTAGAAAAACAAGAAATACGTGTGGGATGAAGACGAAGAAAAAGCTTTCCAAAACCTCAAACAGAAACTTTGTAGTGCTCCTATTCTAGCATTGCCAGATGGGATCGAAGAATTTGTAGTCTATTGTGATGCATCGTACCAAGGTTTAGGTGCCATGTTGATGCAACGTGATAAAGTCATGGCTTATGCTTCAAGACAACTCAAGGTTCATGAAGAAAATTTCACCACTCATGACTTAGAGTTAGGAGCTGTAGTCTTTGCACTAAAAATCTGGAGACACTATCTGTACGGTACTAGATGTACTGTGTTCACCAATCATAAAAGTCTACAACACATTTTGAACCAAAAAGAACTAAACATGAGACAACGTCGTTGGTTGGAACTACTAAGTGATTATGACTGCGACATTCGTTACCACCCAGGAAAGGCAAACGTAGTAGCCGACGCCCTGAGCCGAAAGGAACGGGTTAAACCACTACGAGTCCGAGCCTTAGTTTTAACCATAAATTCAAACTTTCCTGCTCAAATCCTTCACGCTCAAGCTGAGGCGGTGAAACAAGAAGACATCAAAAAGGAAAAGTTGGATGGCATGATACAGAAGAAATTCGAAACCCGTTCAGACGGAACTCTATGTTTCCAAGGTCGAAGTTGGTTACCACTTTATGGTGGCCTACGAGACTTGATCATGCATGAATCTCACAAATCTAAATACTCCATACATCCAGGATCTGAGAAGATGTATCATGATCTTAAACTACTCTATTGGTGGCCAAACATGAAGGCCGATATTGCAACATACGTTAGCAAATGTCTTACATGCTCCAAAGTAAAAGCCGAACATAAAAAACCATCCGGTCCATTGCAACAACCAGAGATTCCTATATGGAAATGGGAAAGAATTACTATGGACTTCATTACCAAGCTTCCAAAGACATCAAGCGGTTATGACTCCATCTGGGTCATAGTTGATCGTCTCACAAAATCCGCACACTTTATACCAATCAAAGAGACTTACAAAATGGAACAACTTACTCGACTGTACGTCAAAGAAATAGTCTCATGACATGGTGCACCAATATCCATCATATCCAACAGAGATGGTAGATTTACCTCCAATTTTTGGCAGTCACTCCAGGACGCCTTTGGAACAAATCTAGACATGAGTACAGCGTATCACCCTCAGACCGATGGTCAGAGTGAATGAACCATTCAAACACTTGAAGACATGCTTCGAGCTTGTATAATAGACTTTGGAAAAGGATGGGATAATCATCTACCATTAGTTGAATTTTCCTACAACAACAGCTATCATGCAAGTATTAAAGCAGTTCCATTTGAAGCACTTTACGGTCGAAAGTGTCGTTCACCTGCTTGTTGGGCTGAAGTAGGAGAAGTTCAACTCACTGGACCAGAACTCATTCGAGAAACAATGGATAAGATTGTACAAATTAGAAGTCGACTTCAAACCGCAAGAGATCGACAGAAAAGTTATGCCGACACACGACGCAGACCCCTAGAATTCCAAGTCAGAGATAGGGTTATGCTAAAAGTATCGCCTTGGAAAGGCTTGATACGATTCGGTAAACGAGGAAAACTAAACCCAAGATACATCGGACCATTCAAAATCCTAGCCAGGGTTGGCCCAGTGGCGTACAGACTTGAGCTTCCATCAGAACTCAGTAGTGTACACCCCACTTTCCATGTATCTAATCTATAGAAATGCTTGTCAGATGAATCACTCGTTATTCCACTCGATGAAATTCAACTCAATGACTATCTTCAATTTACTGAGGAACCCGTAGAAATCATGGACCGAGAGGTCAAACAACTCAAGCAAAGCCGTATTCCAATTGTCAAAGTTCGTTGGAACTCACGACGTTGTCCTGAATACACATGGGAACGAGAGGACCAGATACGTAAGAAATACCCACATATTTTTACCAACAAAGCTTCTACTCCCAACGCAAATTGATCTCCGGGACGGAGCTCTCATATGGGGTGGAGACTGTAACAATTCACAATTTCAGGTTAATTTCTATTCCCGAAAATTTCACAATTCATTTTTACTATTCAATTTTACTATTCACTCCCAAAATTTGATTTTTATTTCATATTCTCGTGTGATAAATCGTTTCCATGACAAATTAAAAGTTTGATACTCGTCAGATCATTTTCGCGAAAGTTATTAAGGAACTATACGTCTTAGGGTAAAACATCATTCAAAAATCCTACGCACAACGAAACTCGACAGCGTTAATTTTCCCCGCATCAGAAAAATGTTTGATACATTCATGATTTTATTTGAGAATTAATCATGACTAAGAAAAATGTGACCAAATAAACCTCGGCCGTGAGAAATAGGAATTTTCGTTTTTAAGCATTTTTACTTAGCCGTAACCTTAGCCTGTACCTGCACCGCGTTTCTAAGACGATTTGAGTTTTCACATTTTTGGAATAAGTCAACATATTTTTCCCTCCTCCATTGACCAAAAATCATTCCATGATTTTATAAATCATTCATTGATTTTTAGGCTTACGGTTTTATGTCTAAAAGACATTAAATACCAACCAACACTAGACTGAGCCCAGTCTAGACATTATAAGTCATTTTAAATCATTATTATCATATTAGAAAAGTAACATTTTACTTTTCTCAATTTTACACAATATTCGTACGTTTTACGTATTACGCGTTTTAGACCCGTGTTTCCAGTTTTAGCAGGGTTTGAGCACCCCAATGGAACCGACCACTCATTTTATATTTTATTATGGAGTATATTGACATGTTTAAACATACTTTCAAGTTCCACATTTTTACGATACCCGGTTTTACGTTTTGAGGCTTAATCATTTACGGTTGGCATTTCCCGGAGTCAAAACTAACACAATATCTTGGATAATATCATCCAAGGCACACCTCATACCCCCTAGCTTATGTGAACCGCCATTAGGGGGGGGGGGGGGGAGTCACCCCTTGGTGTGGCTTGATCTCATGCTTTGTGCTCTTGGATGATTACATGTGTATAAGCTTTTGTTGCAAGCTTTGACTAAGTCCTAGTTTGTAACCTCCTCAAGGCCATATAAAAGCCCCCTCCCCCTTGTTGCCGTCCCATAACACACAAAAATACATCTCACACTTAGCTAACTTACTTCTAGTTACAAGCAAGAATCAAGAGCAACATCGACATAGAAACCCTAGCTTGGTTTTCATTCATCAAAAATACTTTTAAACCCTAGAACTTTGGTGATTTCTCTTTAGTTTGAATCTACTCAAGTCACCTCAACTTTCATCATCTCTCTTTCAAGAATACAAGGGTAGAAAGATTGCATGAGGTGAATTAGGGTGAAGCTTAAGTCTATCAAAGTCCTTACCTTACATGTTAACTTCCTTTCTTAATTGAAAGCCAAAAGTTGTAAGCAAAACCCTAACATATTTCTTGTTAAATATCATATTCATGCTATTTACATATCATTCATGCTATATTTTGTCTTATGATTATGTCCATGATGTTTAAAAATGAGTAAAACAAGTATTGATATATATATATATATATATATATATATATATATATATATATATATATATATATATATATATATATATATATATATATATATATATATATATATATATGTTATTTAAACAAGTAAACTAGTAACTTTCATGGTGAAATCTGACCAAAATGGTATAGTTATGATATTGGACAATTACATATTGTAGTAGAGGACTTAACAAGGAAACCATAGCAACTTGAACCACTTAAAATGAGGACATGAGTAAAAAGTTATGACCATTTGAAGTTACCAAAACTTTGCGGCAAAACTGCCTAAATACCTTCTGTGACAGAACATAAAACACGCAAAAAGAGGCCCTTCTGGTCCGTTTCATGAAAAAGATAAAGCACGAAAGTTGTCCGGAATCATGTTTTCTTCAAAAACTCAGGAGCACGTATCCAGAAAACAAATAACGAATGAGATTTTCTTCAGTTTCTTAACAGCTATTTTATATATCAAAGTCACTATATAATGGTTATGGTTTAAAAAGACTAAGAGGTCTAATGACCTAGATTCAAGACCACAACCATGGCTAAAGCCAAGGTTGAGTCTCAAGACCATGGAACAATGATCAAAGTTCACAGCAAGGCCATGACTAAATGACCATATAAGCTTACTTAGGCGAAAACATGAATTAAAGAGTTGGCGATAACTTAAACATACAATTTGGATCTACTTCATCTAAAGAACCATGAGATCTTACAATTAATTGTCATACAAGATTAAGAAACTCATCCTAATAACAATCTTCATGTAAAAATAAACTTTCCTAAGTTTATTCAAATATTGGACATGTAACTTTTCAGATCAAAACTTATATATATATATATATATATATATATATATATATATATATATATATATATATATATATATATATATATATATATATATATATATATATATATATATATATATATATATATATATATTTTATCAAATACTACAATAGTAGGGAGCCTCATGTGAGGAGTTCATTAAGTAAGCTGTCGAGATGAGTTGTGGATTTACGAATTAAAGTGTCCTAGCTCCTCGAACGTTTACTACATGACTTCTGAATTATGTCAGCTCGAACGGTAGTAAACGATATATAAACTATACATGTTTCATGAACCATTTCTTTTCAAAGACTTACACTAGAATTTGTACCACATCATGGACTAAATGCAAGACATATATAGGCAATTCCTCATATTCTTTACTCCAATCCTAAGTCGCAACATTCTATTATAGGTTGCTCATAGAAACCTTTGCGATTCAACCGTTACATTCACTACTTGCTATCTTACTTAAGGTGAGTTCATAGCCCCACTTAACATTACTTCAATGGTTTACAAACCCTTGGGGGGAATACATGCTATTTTAAACCGAACACAATGCTTTGAAACTGTATGCTGCCTATTGTTTTATTATTACTAAGTACCTTCCTTGCCAATCCTAGGCCCCATATCATGAACCATTTAATCACTAGTATTAGTGAGCGCGAGTATTGTGAATAGGCCTATTGGGATTGACGAATCCCTATTGTTTGACTAGATGAGTTCAAACAAATGCACTATATTTGAAACATTAAGTATGACGGCAAAGTACTTACCGGGGCAACAAAACCGCCGATTGATATTGGTACCCGTTAACGTATTGGTTGCATGAGCTTAGTATATAATAATAACTGTTTTGTTTTCCAACTATGAGTATGAATCTAATTAACTCATACTACCAACATATTGTGTTCAACCGTTAAACAAACTCTATGAATATCACTCAACCTTTGTGTTGACCTTTTAAGCATGTATTTCAGGTCCATGAAAATCAAGAATGGAGCGGAGGGGCACAGACTAAAGGAAGAAGGCTATAAACTACTTTGTCATTCGATAAAACATCAAAAGACTTTATATTGATGTATTTTGAAACATGGAACCTTTTTGGGACCTAACTATTTAAACTCTGATATATTTGAATAAATTCGAATGATAACTCTTTTTAAAGCGACTCGGTTAGAGATCGTTTTCTATTATTATGACTGTTGTGCCATCGAGTAACACCCAAGTTGAATTCCACTGTATCATGAATTGGGGGTGTTACAGATAAGCACTTTGAGTGCTTATTCCCTTGGCAGTTTGACTTTTGGTCAAACTAGCTAAGGAAAAGCTTGAATAAGCTACCAGGGGGCCCACAAGGCATGATTCAGGTGTAAATAAGTTGTTTGAACTTAAATTGTGCCAAATCAATGAGCTGAGACCACAGAATGAGCTAAAAAGCTGGATAAGCTAATCCAAATACCAAACATTCCATCAGAAATGGGACAATGTTGAGGGCCAAATTCAGGAGGGGGCAAGGGCACTTTGGCTCAAAATTGTGCTTGACTTATATAGACAGCTAGGAGGGGGGTTGAAGGAACCAACAATTAGGGTGTGGGACCCACTGAGGAGTCCAGAGTGAACCACCAAAGGTGGTGGTGTGGGAGTGGTGCTGCTGCAGCAGGGGGTTATCCCTCCCCTGCAGGTCAGTTTGGGTGAAGGTGGAGCCCACTAGAAAAATGGCAAAAATGAAATGGAGGTGGGATTCAATAGATGAGGTGATAGACTACAAGTCCCTACAAGCTCAGGTCCTAAAACACTACACAAAATTCCCTATAATTCTTGCAAAATCTGTCTTTCTGCACAAAGGTGATATTTGACTTTTGAATGAAAACTTGAGAAGTTGACTTTTATGAACTTTAAACCACTTGTATTGATTAAACCTGTTATATTAAGCTACAAAGTGACCAAATTAAGCTACAATACCTACTTGTGCATTGATATGATGAGATTTGGGTCTCAAATCCTTCAACAGTTAACTGTTAAGGTATTTGATTGTGATTTTGACTATTTGCAATTGAAACTTGGATTTTAGACTCTAATTGACTTAACCTAACCTAATGTAATCTACCTATGACAAGTTCTCGGCAAAACAACCATATGGGCACATGACAAAGGCTTGATCCAAACACCCCCTTACAGTTATAAAAATGAGGTTACCACTACGCAGGAGTGATTCAAACCATGAAATTGATTCCAGAGACCTTTTATGATATAATAAGCATGAAAGAGCAGATAAATATCAATCCTAACAACAATAACATGAGAATCAATGCTAGACTAGAATTGACTGTAGAAATGAAATACTAAGCATTTATGAAAACTGATTAACAAGCATGGAGTTAAAAGCAATAATATGACTAACCAACACAAAATAAGCACAAAGGAACAAAGAAAAGCAAATAATAAGCAGTTTAACAGTATTATGCAAACAAATGTGAAAATTGACCTTACAATGGACTCCAAGCACAGACCAAGAACCAAGGAACAATTCACAACCTAATTGTTTCCCAAGAGACTAATAAACCAAGAGCATTCCAGAATCCACCAAGCTTCTTGCTTCAATCTTCATAAACATTGATTTTTTATTTTTTATTTATTTATTTGGAATTTTTGATAATTTTTGTAAATATAATCTAAACTGAGTAACACATCTTAGAAACTTAAGAAAACTTTTAATTGAACCTAAATGAACTCAAAGAAGCACAAAATAACAACAATTAACAATATTGAGTGAAATTGTCAATTTCACTAAAAATTGCTAAATCTGAATTTATTGAACAAGACTTGAATTTAATTTCAAATAAAGGTTTTTAATTGTAACACCCCCAAAATACCGCAGCGGAAGACTGTGTCATTGGGATGCTACTTCAGGGCACAAAGTACAAGATATAGAAAACGATCTCTAAATGAGACGTTTTGAAAAGTTACCATTCGAATAGATAAAAGTCATAGTTTACAAAACAAAGATCCCAAAGTAGAATAATACATAAGTTTTTAAAGTGTATCGAATGGTAAACGATAAAAGCTAAAGTCTCCAAAAGCATGCCCTAAGACTCTCAGCTCCACACACCTGCTATCGCCTTATAAACCTGAGATAAACATGCTTAAAAGTGTCAACACAAAGGTTGGTGAGTTCATAGAGTTTGTCTTAATACAGTTGAAAAGCCTATAAAGAATGTTCACACAGCAAAGGCATCGTAAATCCACTCAGTTGCAAGTCCCGCCATAAGAGACTTGCAACCTGTGTGTTCACAACCCACTGCTACAATATAATATGATTAAGATATGTATAAGTTCATAACAACAGTTAAGCAATTAGTAGTGAGTCTACACTTCATCTCCGAAGACCTCACATAAGTATGTTGCTCACAAGGAAGGTAGTGGCATTGGTTCCACTTCATCTCCGAAACCCAATGCATGTGTTATCCAAGGAGACTTTATGTTGCTCAGAAGGAAGGTAATAGTATTGATTCTACTTCATCTCTGAAACCCAATGCATGTGTTATCCCAAAGAGACTTACAAGTTTAAGTATAACGCCATCAAGTATAATGCAATCAAGTATAATGTAATCAAGTATAATGTTTCCAAGTATAAATGTTATGTGAATTTGTACAAGTAAGCAAGTAGTAGCATGTATGTGACACCTCCAAAATTTTACAACGCAACGGAATACCAATTTGGGTGTCACTTTATAGTTCATAAAAACAAGTTACATAAAACCACCTCAAAAGAGACGTTTAATAAAATGTCACATTCGATTTGATAAATCAGAT
The DNA here is from genome assembly GCA_030686995.1 of Artemisia argyi. Taxonomy (NCBI): domain Eukaryota; kingdom Viridiplantae; phylum Streptophyta; class Magnoliopsida; order Asterales; family Asteraceae; genus Artemisia; species Artemisia argyi. Next base: position 22,433,730 of record CM060693.1, on the reverse strand, counting down.
TACAAAGGTCCCAACAATTTATATTTAAAACTTAAGTTACAAGAGTTCAAAAATGACTCATTTGCATATTAAAAGAAAATAATTATCGAATGTGAAGAAAACAAGTCCTTCAATGTTTGATATCCACGCGACTCCGATTGCTCCCAACGCTCAGCTAGCCAAATAATACCTGAGAAAATACATGCTAAAAAGTCAACATAAAGTTGAGTGAATTCATAGAGTTTAATAAGTAATAAATTGAATACAAGCATTATTTATCGGGCGACAAGTATTGCAATTACATGTCGGTTTATTTGATTATAGTATTGAGTTCATGTAACCGAACCTTGACGATTTTTAATAATGCCCCGGAAAGGTAAATTTTGCCATTTACCACAATTCTAACTATTATGTGTCCGTATCCCGAACAAGGCCCGCCAAGCCTAATATGCATATCCATAATACTAGCGTTTACTACTCGAGTAATTAACGGTTCATGAGGGGACTTAATTGGCAAAAAGCATTCAATATCTATGATCATATGATCGGGTCCAGCATACCAAAAACTACTTGTATTCAGTTTGTAAAAACTAGCATGTATCCCCCTCGCGAGGTTTATAAAACATTTAAGTAAGTAAAGGCGAGGCTATGAACTCACCTTCGAAGATAGCGACGTAAGTACACAACGGTACCAAAGAGTATGACAGAACCGATTAGCACAAGTGATGTCAAGGATTAGAGCACAATGATGCAGAATTGGCATAACCTAAAGAATATAAGTTTGTCTCAAGATATGACACGCGGAAAGTAATCGATACGTATAAGTTTCAAAAGATGGAGCGTTTTAGTTTTCGTGGAATATTTGTATCATTGTTTGTAAAAAGTTTAGTATCTCATTCGTGTGGTGGTATGAAGTCATAGACTCAAGATAAACGCACGCCAAAGCATAAAACATACAACATAAGTATGAAAGGTAATAAGCACATATAAATGAAGATCTGTGGATTAGTTACGTTTAACTAATAAATAGACATTAGAAGTTCCAACTTGTATTTATTGGTTATGGGTAGAAATCAAATAATAATAAAGTGACAGTCCGTGTAACAAAGTCCGGTAATAAGTGATTTGTTATTAAGTCTTAAGTCCATTAAGAGTGCAATACATTAATCCTAAACCCTTGTAAGATTATATATGTATTTGACATGGTACATGAGGTTTGTAACTTGAAGATTCGCTAAAACAAGCCCTATGTACGAGTTAGAAACCTGAAATTCTGAAACAGTCCCAAAGATTTGAAAGTCTGCACAACTCAGTGAGTTATGGGCCTTAGGTAATTAGATAGGGTGATAGAGCTATTTCTTGTGGTCGTTCCGCCGGGTGGCGCACCTCATAACTCATCCCGATGAGTAAATGAGAGCCAAAATGGCGAAAGGTGTCAAAATCTGCACACCAGATTTCAATCAGAAAAAGCTCATGGTTCTGGTCATTTCTAGAGCTTGGCCCAGTTTTATGAAATGTAGGTAAGACATAATCTTAAATGTAGCCGCAAACGGCGCATCAATCGGAGTTGTAGAACTCTAGATATCGCCGAAAAGGCGGGACTGCAGTGAGCTGTTCCAAACAGCTCAAGTATGCAGTAAATAGACAAACAAAACGCACCATATTATGCAGAAAATCAGCACACAAACACCCCTATTTGGGGCTGTTTTGCAGCCACTAAACACCCTCGGTTGGGGCTGGTCTTGGGGCTGTTTTGGCAGCCAACAAACACCCCTGGTTGGGCCGTTTTAGCAGCCAACAATACCCCTGATTGGGGATGGTTTTGGCTGGACAGAAAGCAACAAACAAACAGCCTATGTTGTGCACAAGGTAAACAAGTAAACAAGTAAACACACCCCCTTTGGATGGACTCGGTGGTGAGTCACAACAACAAGCACACCCTTCGGGTGGCTGTAACTCGCAACAAACACCCTCTTGGGTGATTCTTGGCCGAGCACAAATAAACACCCTGGTGGTGTGGCTTATTAGTCGAACCCAACACAAACCAAAATAAGCCATAATCCAGTAAAATAAGCAATCCAAAACAAACACTCCCTGCATGTATCCCATCAGACCCGATACCACACGGGTTTGATCCAAATCTAAATGTGGGTTTACCCACTGACCCGAATCAAAATATAATCCACACACCATCTAAACAATTAACACCACACGAATCTTTGTTAAAACATGTTTTAATTCAGTTATTAAATCCACGAAAGATTAATAAATCGATTAATATCTGGTTTGATTAAGAAGTTAACAAAGATAGATTTAGTTTAGACATACCAAGGAGGGGATGAGGAGGTAAAGAGATGATGATATTGATGGTGCGGCTGTGGTGTCGAGCAAAAGAAAAGAAGCAGCCCAAGGAGTTTCTAAACCAAAGACTCCAGGTATGAACACACTTGATACCCTTGCTATAACACCTTATAATACTTAAACCAAGTGACTAGAACCCAAGGCAAAAACCAAGCTTCTTGCCTAGCTGCTGCTCGTGAACTTAGAAGAGAAAGAAATGAGTTGTATGTATTTCATTGTTGAAAATGTAAAGTGAAATGAAGTAGTAGGTATAAAAGGAAAAGAAGTGCAACTTGTCTAGAAAATATCTAGCAAACAAGGATGTGATGGACGTATGGGAGAGCTTGGTTGTGGCGTGCAAATGAGAAAACATTAAAAGGAAATCTTGACTTTGTATGCTAAACTATATCTTGGAAATTTTCAAGATATTTATAGTACTTACAAGATAAATGGTACATATCTAGCATGTTTTGTATTATTTAAATGAATGGCTAGTTTTTATAAAGAAAAGTGTGGAAAGTGAGTAAATTTGATAGTGTATAAATATTTAGAGTATTATCTAGTTGCTAGATGATACAATTAAATCGCGAAGTCTTAAAACGCGTAAATTGTTTTAATCGGGTAGCGAAATGAAATAAATCCAACACTTTTTTTTTAAAAATGTTATAACTTGTCAAAATAACAGATTTTAATATTTTAGATAAGACACGAGCTTGCCAAAGTGTTAAAACGTTGTTAAAATTAAAAAGTGGCTCGTAAATGTGTAAAACTTAAAATGTGGAAAAAGTGAAATGTGACTAATAAAATAGGCTTGTAAGGTATTAAAAAGTATAGAATATGTAGACTAAGCGTAGTCTATGGTTAGTTTAAATTAAATGTACGTTTAACGACGTACGTAGGTGAATTTACCCAGTTACCCGTAAAAGTAAATTTTCATGTAATTAAAACAAATGGTAAATTTAAATGTGTATAAGCATTTTTAAAGTGTTAGTAGAAATGTGGTGTGAGTATTGGGTAAACACGCGTATAAGTCAAAATGTTTAACACGTAAGTTAAAATGTGTAAAATAAAAGTTACTTGAAAATATTGAATTTGAATGAAAACAATCATTTAATTAATTATGAGTATAGTAATATTTGTCTAGTGAGATGTAAAATGTCTAATTGATGGTTCCCGTTACGCTCGGGATAACCTAACGGTTATACGTAAACTTTAAAATTTACACAATTGAAGTAAAACGTTTTGAATCGGATAACGTACAATTACAAAATTTATAAAAATGTTAAGAGAGTAATAATTCGAATCAGAGTGAAGTATTTAACTTGGAAAATTTACCGGTTGACTACCGGTTACAGTAATTACTTTTATGTTACGGCAAAAGTCAAATAGTTAAAAAGTTAAAGTCAAAGGATAAAATAGTCACTTTGCCGTGTGAAAATTTACGAGTTATTACAATGTATCTTCCCCAAAGAGTTAAAACAAGTATAAAAGAGTAGGGGCTATGACTCACCTTAAACTGATGATACTGTGATGAAGTGAAATAAACAACAATGAACGGTTAGCTGCCGCAACCTAATATGAATGATGAACGATCTGATTTAGATCATGAAATGATATTATGAATGTCCATGCACATGTTTCCTATACCACTCTTCTTTTAAAAAAAAATACTTGTTGTTATCAAAATAATGCATTTTCCAAAACTTAGGAAAATATGGCAACTAGAATATAAAACTTGTTGAAATGTATATATATATATCGTATATATAAGTGTTAGTGTTATATACTTCGTCTTGAAAACCTTGAAGTAACATCTAGTGGTCGTAAAAATAAGCTCATAAGCATAAGTACTTAGTTAGTTATAAATTTCGGCAACTTAGTAGTATTTCTTGAAAATCTAGAATTTAGTACGTAGAAGTAGTATTATTATTATTATTTCTAGTATAAGCTGCCAATTATAGAGGGTTTTTGTCGATATTGAAACGTGAATATCTTTGTCGTTATAAGCCCGTTTTACTTGTTCTTTATATCCACGGTTACGTCTTAGTATGTAGTAATATATTTTGGAAAGCTTGGCTCCTCCGGGTTACGTCTAAAGCCTCTTTTTGTCCGACGAAAAACGTCCAACAGCATGTATTTTTCCGGAAAATAGTTTTCGTCAATAAACTTGCAAAAATCATAACTTCTTCGTTATAAACTCTTTTTAATCCGTTCTTTCGCCTACAGATTCGTTTTTGAAAGTATTTTCTAAAAATTTTGCCAAAGTTTACTTTGTATTTCCTGATTTTTCTGGGTTGGGCAATTTGGGACAGTATGCATATATACTTGTTACAAATCCATTTTCAAGGTTCAAAACTAGTTTCTAACATCACCAAAATCTCTTGTAACCACCACAAAGCTATACTAATCCTACCATACACCTTCTTAGGGTGCCATGGGTTCCTAATCGCTACTAAACAAGTTAATTTAACAAAGGAGTACCTAAAACAAATTCTAGGGTTTGTATGATCAAAAAGTCTTCAAAAATAAAGTGGTATAACTAGTTTGTGCATGAAATTAAGCATGAATACTATGAGATACATATGTTAATTAGAAGAAAACATGAAAATAAATTTGATAACTCACTTTGAAATAATAGGTGGTGGGATGATGAGAAACCTTGGATTACTTGTGTTTTTGTTGGATGATCCTTGATTAGAATGATGAAATGAACAACTTTGTAGCTTTGTACTTTGAAAAATAATGGTTTGATCTTTGTTTCTTAAGTGGGTCATGGGTTTTGGGGAAGAAAGGGAGAAAAAGATGAGCTTGTTGCTTTATGATTCTTGAAATGTATGTTTGATTAGGTTTTTGTGGTTTATGTAATTATCTAGTATAAGTTATATTGTATAATATGTATACATAAGTCATAAGGTTGAAAAACAAGCACATGGTGTCTAGGGGAGGGCATGTGGCCGGTTTTTAATGTGAAAAGGAGAAGAGAAATCGGTTTTGTCTTGCTTAGGATAAGTTAGTGTAGTTTTAGTTGTAGTTTTGGTGTAAGTATTAGTTATAATCGGGTACCGGGTTTGCTAGAAATAAATATTAACGAAGTTGACCGGGACTTAATAAAGTCATAAAAATGTTAAAATTATGTTGGGTACAATTACTGAGTGTTCGGGTGATTATTGTTTAGTTTTCACGAAAACCGTCGTAATATTCATAAGCTCACGTTATAAATAAAATAAATTTCCAAAATACTGGGTAATTGAATGTTATAACTTTTATGATGATAAAAGGGATATAAAAATATGTCGGGGACTATTGTGGGAATATTTAGATATATTCGTCGTGTATAAACCGGGTGTTAACGTTTATTATAAATACTTATACGTAAAACGTTAAATGTATCAAATATATAAATTTGAAAATTCTGAGAGTGGTATAACATGAAAATGCTGTTATGATGATATGCAGACTGTCTCTAGTCCATATGCAGTGTCCTTAACACTAATGAAATGAATTCGCACCTAAACCAATCCGGTTACGCGAATTTGAATACCCGTAAACTAAATTTACGATGAAATGTGTAATGCACGTGAATAGTGAAAACTTTTCCGGAAATGAATAGTGTTTTGTGAATAGTAAAATTTTTGAATGCTTCTCAGAATATCAAATTGACCTCGAAAATGATGAATAGTAAAACGATGAATAGTGTTTTGATGAATAGTGATTTTGAAAACTTCGAGAAATGACCAAAATTTTACGAGTTGTGACAGTCTCCCACCCTAAAAGGAACTTCGTCCCGAAGTTCAGCTCATTTGTTCCACATATGTGCCTAGTGGTCTGATTCGATAATGCAAAAGGTCTATTGAAAGATTGGCTCGATTTTGGAATTGCTTACACTAATCAAATCAACTACTATCAATATAACTAAAGTTGATGATGCTAGGTCTCACTTCATCTCCGAAGACCTCACATAAGTATGTTGCTCACAAGGAAGGTAGTGGCATTGGTTCCACTTCATCTCCGAAACCCAATGCATGTGTTATCCAAGGAGACTTTATGTTGCTCAGAAGGAAGGTAATAGTATTGATTCTACTTCATCTCTGAAACCCAATGCATGTGTTATCCCAAAGAGACTTACAAGTTTAAGTATAACACCATCAAGTATAATGCAATCAAGTATAATGTAATCAAATATAATGTTTCCAAGTATAAATATTATGTGAATTTGTACAAGTAAGCAAGTAGTAGCATGTATGTGACACCTCCAAAATTTTACAACGCAACGGAATACCAATTTGGGTGTCACTTTATAGTTCATAAAAACAAGTTACATAAAACCACCTCAAAAGAGACGTTTAATAAAATGTCACATTCGATTTGATAAATCAGATTACAAAGGTCCCAACAATTTATATTTAAAACTTAAGTTACAAGAGTTCAAAAATGACTCATTTGCATATTAAAAGAAAATAATTATCGAATGTGAAGAAAACAAGTCCTTCAATGTTTGATATCCACGCGACTCCGATTGCTCCCAACGCTCAGCTAGCCAAATAATACCTGAGAAAATACATGCTAAAAAGTCAACATAAAGTTGAGTGAATTCATAGAGTTTAATAAGTAATAAATTGAATACAAGCATTATTTATCGGGCGACAAGTATTGCAATTACATGTCGGTTTATTTGATTATAGTATTGAGTTCATGTAACCGAACCTTGACGATTTTTAATAATGCCCCGGAAAGGTAAATTTTGCCATTTACCACAATTCTAACTATTATGTGTCCGTATCCCGAACAAGGCCCGCCAAGCCTAATATGCATATCCATAATACTAGCGTTTACTACTCGAGTAATTAACGGTTCATGAGGGGACTTAATTGGCAAAAAGCATTCAATATCTATGATCATATGATCGGGTCCAGCATACCAAAAACTACTTGTATTCAGTTTGTAAAAACTAGCATGTATCCCCCTCGCGAGGTTTATAAAACATTTAAGTAAGTAAAGGCGAGGCTATGAACTCACCTTGGAAGATAGCGACGTAAGTACACAACGGTACCAAAGAGTATGACAGAACCGATTAGCACAAGTGATGTCAAGGATTAGAGCACAATGATGCAGAATTGGCATAACCTAAAGAATATAAGTTTGTCTCAAGATATGACACGCGGAAAGTAATCGATACGTATAAGTTTCAAAAGATGGAGCGTTTTAGTTTTCGTGGAATATTTGTATCATTGTTTGTAAAAAGTTTAGTATCTCATTCGTGTGGTGGTATGAAGTCATAGACTCAAGATAAACGCACGCCAAAGCATAAAACATACAACATAAGTATGAAAGGTAATAAGCACATATAAATGAAGATCTGTGGATTAGTTACGTTTAACTAATAAATAGACATTAGAAGTTCCAACTTGTATTTATTGGTTATGGGTAGAAATCAAATAATAATAAAGTGACAGTCCGTGTAACAAAGTCCGGTAATAAGTGATTTGTTATTAAGTCTTAAGTCCATTAAGAGTGCAATACATTAATCCTAAACCCTTGTAAGATTATATATGTATTTGACATGGTACATGAGGTTTGTAACTTGAAGATTCGCTAAAACAAGCCCTATGTACGAGTTAGAAACCTGAAATTCTGAAATAGTCCCAAAGATTTGAAAGTCTGCACAACTCAGTGAGTTATGGGCCTTAGGTAATTAGATAGGGTGATAGAGCTATTTCTTGTGGTCGTTCCGCCAGGTGGCGCACCTCATAACTCATCCCGATGAGTAAATGAGAGCCAAAATGGCGAAAGGTGTCAAAATCTGCACACCAGATTTCAATCAGAAAAAGCTCATGGTTCTGGTCATTTCTAGAGCTTGGCCCAGTTTTATGAAATGTAGGTAAGACATAAACTTAAATGTAGCCGCAAACGGCGCATCAATCGGAGTTGTAGAACTCTAGATATCGCCGAAAAGGCGGGACTGCAGTGAGCTGTTCCAAACAGCTCAAGTATGCAGTAAATAGACAAACAAAATGCACCATATTATGCAGAAAATCAGCACACAAACACCCCTATTTGGGGCTGTTTTGCAGCCACTAAACACCCTCGGTTGGGGCTGGTCTTGGGGCTGTTTTGGCAGCCAACAAACACCCCTGGTTGGGCCGTTTTAGCAGCCAACAATACCCCTGATTGGGGATGGTTTTGGCTGGACAGAAAGCAACAAACAAACAGCCTATGTTGTGCACAAGGTAAACAAGTAAACACACCCCCTTTGGATGGACTCGGTGGTGAGTCACAACAACAAGCACACCCTTCGGGTGGCTGTAACTGTTGGAATTATTATATCATGACAATCATATTAATAAACCAAGAACATCAAAGTGAGCATGAGCAGAAGCAATTATAATAGATCGAATAACATGTAATTAATTAATCATTAATTTAAATAGTAAACATACCGTAGTGATTCTAGCCCGAACAAGAATCAATGCAATCTTCCAGAACCAATGAACCCTAATTAGGGTTTATAAGGATTATATGAATTACCCCTTACCTTTTTGTAATTCAATCCAAGAATCAAACAATAGTGTGTTTGATTCACGTTCTAGTACACACGTACTAATTCAAGGAAAAGATTATGCAAGTAATTATCACAAAACAATTTTGGACACAAGAAAATCGAAACCCTAATGGGTGTTCGGTTTTGGTTCGACCAAGACAAGAGAAGGAGAAGAAAACACCAAGTTGTGTGTGTACAAGTTATGAGAAAAACCTTCACCTTGGGTTTGCTTATATACTAGTTATTACTTGGAGCTCAAGGCACAAAGGAGGTGGATATCCCTCCTTGGCCGATCGGTTAGGAAGCCCAAAGGGTTGTTCCGGAACCTTCTCTTGTTTCCATGTATTGTCTAGTAATTAGTTTCCTAATCTTCGTTTAATAATGAATTAGTCATTAATCAATAATACTAATTATTATTTAATTGTTTTGTGTTTAATAATTAATTATAACATTTTATAAATAATTATTACATTTCCTCTTCATACGTATTGTGTGCAATCCCGTGATCTCAAGTTCGATCCTAACACACGACTATTATTATTTTGTCTATAAAACCAACAGCTCCCACTTAGACATATCATAATAGTGTGATCACATCGATTAGCGTCTTGCAACACGTCGATGCCTCTAGTACAACTTGAGTAAGGCTCCTGGAAAACCTTTTAATGATTTCTCATTATTATTATCCCTTTGTTTCTAATACTACGTTAATAAGGATATGGATCTAGGTCATTCCTTAATTAACCATTCTGTTTCTCGTTCTTATAAATTGACAAGATTACCAAATCTTTTGAACCTTTCATAAAGACCTTGGGCGTGGCCACGCAAACACCTTGACAACCCTACGAGGGGCCCAGCAGTATTAAACTTCAAAAATTAATTTGAAGGAACAAATTCTTTATTGACTACAAGCAAAACACACAAACTTTGTAACACTTCCGAAAACAACCCTTATGACTACCAGTTACGTATAGCGTTAAGTTGTTCCACAAAAATGTACTACATTCATGACCGTTATCTTGCATCTCAAGTCTAAGGATAACTTCTTATGATTTACTTAATGACAAGATCCATAAAGTAACATCATATAGTTGGGATAAGTCCTATATTTAGTATCATCGAATATCATCTGAAATGACATGTCTACGCATCAATATACTTAAGTATATTATATCAACTTCAGATTTGTCTTAATTTAATAATATTCCCATATTATTAACTGACAACGGACAATTTAGAATAACTCTTATTCATGGATTTAAACATGCAAAAATAGGACAACAATAATTAACAAATAGAAATAAACATACCAACATACTTTATTTCATTAAAATAATAATTGTTTACAATATCCTTTATCCAAATACTAATCACAGTTATGCATGAAACTACTAGCTAATTTAAGTCCAATTCCATTGGCCAATTCATTAAGCTTCTCTTTCGCCAAAGCCTTAGTGAACGGATCAGCTAAGTTATCATCTGTGTGAACCTTCAACAGATTTATTTCACCTTCGTCAACCTTTTCACGAACAAAGTGATACTTCTGTAGAAAATGTCTGGTGCCTCTCATGACTCCAGGTTCATTGGCAAATATGATTGCAGCAGAATTGTCACAATACATATTAATAGGTAATTCAATTGAAGGCATAACACCAAGCCCAGAAATGAATTTCCTAATCCAAACAGCCTCCATAGCAGCTTCCGAAGCAGCAATGTATTCAGCTTCTGTTGCAGACATCGCAATTGTACTCTGCTTCTTGCTCCTCCAGTCTACAGCTCCTCCATTGATAACAAAGACATAACCCGTCTGAGACTTCGAATCATCTTTATTACTTTGAAAGGATGCATCACAGAAACCTGTAACACAAAGTTCTGCAGATGGATTTCCACCATATACCAAAAACATATCTTTTGTATTCCTCAAATACTTAAGAATATGTTTAACAGCAATCCAATGTTTTTCACCTGGATTCTGTTGAAATTGACTGGTAATACTTTGAGCAAACGCCACATCTGGCCTTGTGCACTTAACCGCATACATAATAGATCCTACAGCCGAAGCATAAGGAACTTTACTCATGCGAGTCACCTCATCAGGTGTTGAAGCACAAAACTCATTACATAAGCCATGTTTTACTTCCATCGGCAAATATCCCTTCTTGGAATTTTGCATATTGAATCTTTTCAATATTTTGTCAATGTAAGCACTTTGACTTAATCCAATTAACCGCCTTGTTCTATCTCTATAGATTTTGATTCCCAGAATGTATGCAGCTTCTCCTAAATCTTTCATAGAAAAACACTTTCCAAGATATGCCTTTACAGCTTGCAAACTTGAAATGTCTTTTCCCATGATCAATATGTCATCAACATATAGAATTAGGAAAGTTACATTATCACTCCCACTAGCTTTGTGATACACACATGGCTCATCAAGATTTTGAGTGAATCCAAACTTTTTAATTTCAGCATCAAACCTCTTGTTCCATTGTCGTGATGCTTGCTTTAATCCATAAATGGATCTCTTAAGCTTGCAAACACGATTTGGAAATTCTGGATTTTCAAACCCTTCTGGTTGTGCCATATAGATGTCTTCATCTAGATGACCATTTAAGAAAGCGGTTTTCACATCCATTTGCCAAATCTCATAGTCAAAGTACGCTGCTATAGCTATGAGTATTCTTATAGCTCTTATGTCTGCTACAGGAGAAAATGTCTCCTCGTAATCTATTCCAAAAGTTTGAGTAAAACCTTTAGCAACTAGACGAGCCTTATAAATGTGTGCATATCCATCCATGTCAGTCTTGATCTTGTAAAGCCACTTACTCCCAACTACCTTGGCACCAGGAGGTAAGTCAACTTCTTCCCAGACTTCATTGTCATGCATGGATTGTATTTCCCCATCCATTGCAGCTTTCCATTTAGCTTTTTGAGGGCTATTAATGGCAGCTCTATAACTAGTAGGTTCATTAAGATCCCCTAGTGTATGCTGATCGACCTCTACATTAAGACATAGACGGTCAGGAGCTTTCACAGATCTCGCAGATCTGCGAATGGGAATTACTTCAACTTCCGGTGGAGGACCCAGACTTTCCGGTTCTATAGGAAGTGCGCTAGTGTTTTCTGAAGGTAATGCATTATTTAGATCATCTTCTAAATCATATACTCTCCCACTGATTTCTTGAACCACAAATTCACTTTCAAGAAAATCACCATATCTTGCAACAAACACTTTGTTCTCAGGTGGGTAGTAAAAGTAGTAACCCATAGTTTCCTTAGGGTATCCTACAAAAATGCATTTTACAGATCTTTGTTGGAGTTTATCTTGTGAGTCACGTTTAACATACGCCTCACAACCCCAGACCTTTAAATAAGACAAGTTCGGAGCTTTTCCAGTCCATATCTCATATGGTGTCTTATCAACCTTCTTGGTGGGAACCATATTCAAAATACGAACAGCTGATTCAAGAGCATAATCCCAAAAAGACAAAGGAAGATTAGTAAGATTATACATTGATCAAACCATGTCTAACAATGTACGATTCCTTCTCTCAGATACACCATTTTGTTGTGGAGTATATGGAGATGTGAGATTCTGGACAATTCCATTCTCAGTTAAGAAATCTTTAAAATCTTGACTAAGGTATTCACCACCTCGATCAGAACGAAGAGCTTTAATCTTCTTTCCCAATTGTAATTCTACTTCTGCTTTGAAAACTTTAAATGTTTCAAACACCTCATGTTTATGTTTAAGTAAATAAACATAACCATAACGGCTGAAATCATCCGTAAAAGTTAAGAAGTAGACAGCACCTCTCCTTGACACATGTCTAAGTGGTCCACATACATCCGTGTGTATTAAACCAAGTAGATCTGAAGCTCTCTCCATATTATTATGAAAAGGTTTCTTCGTCATCTTCCTAGAAATACAAGATTCGCATTTATCAAATGACTCATCATTGATATTATTCAAAAGCCCTTCACGTTGCAGCTTTTGCATGCGAGTCTTGCCTATATGGGCAAGTCTACAGTGCCAAAGGTAAGATGAATTCAAGTCATACTTCATTCTCTTACTTATGCTGTACATTGAATTATTATTATTGTTGGAAGTCACACAATTATTCATATCAATTTCAAACACACCATTCACAGCAGCAGCATTAAAATAAAATACACCATTTAAAGAAACAGAAATTTTATTGCCATCAATAGTATGAGAAAAACCAAGATCCAACAAACATGAAAAGGAAACAACACCTCTAATTATAGAAGGTGCATAATGACAATTGTTTAAACAAAGTACTAAACCCGAAGGTAAAACTAAATCAAACATTCCTATGGCTTCAACCGCTGCTTGTGCTCCATTTCCCACATGCAGAAATTGCTCCCCATAAGCTAGTCTCCTTTCCTCTCTAAACCCCTGCAGTGTATTACAAATATTAATACCACATCCAGTATCATATACCCAGGAATTTATTTTACGAGATAAAGTAAATAATTCAATGACAAATAAGTTACCTGAAGTGCTGGCGCCCATGTGCCCAGTCTTCTTAACCTTATTGTTTCGCAAGTCATCGAGATAAAGAGGACAATTCCTCTTCCAATGGCCCATCACTTTGCAGTAATGGCATCCTTGATCCTTCTTTGGATTATTCTTGATAGGAGGGTTCTTCTTTGGTTGAGGTGGTTGATAAGCCATAACTTGCTTATTCTTATCATCCTTCTTCTTTCCTTTACCCTTCTTCTTGTTCGCATTTGGCTTGTTAATTCTACCCCCTTGTATTGCTAGTACTTGGGGCGTAGGAGCCTTTTGTGGTGTACCTTTCTCATAATCAATGAGCAGTGCGTGCAATTCACTTACAGTCTTCCCCACGCAATGCATATTGAAGTTCCTCACAAAACCACTAAATTCCTTATCAAGGGATTTATTGATTAAGTTCACAGCCATATCATTGTCATAGGGTTTCCCAAGTGTTTGTAGTTGATCCATGTAACTTTTCATTTTCAACACATGAGCACTCACAGGTTCACCAGGACCTTGCTTACAACCATGTAGAGCTTCCATCAAATCGTAAATCTCTACATTTGATGGTTTCTCATAAAGTTTCTTGAGTTCATCAATCATGTCCTTGGGAAAATACTCCTCAAACTGTCTTTGAAGAGCTGTGGACATTCCCCCTAACATCATTGCGGCCACATCAATATGTTCCTTGGTATCAAGATTCCATTTGGCTTTAGCAGCATCAGTAGCTGCCGTGCCTTCAGGTTCAGCAGGACAAGGCGTTTTCAAGATTTCGAGTTGACCAGTCACTCGCAGGACAATCCTTAGTGAACGGTACCAATCATTGAAATTTTCCGAGCCAGTCAATTTTTCTCGTTCAAAATAAGTTTTGAACACAGAACGTAAGTTGGTGTTATCAGTTTGAGCCATTTCTACAGATAAAGAAAGTTCAAAACATTAGTATTTTTGATAATACAATTTTTCAAGAAAATTAAAATACCCAAGGAAAATAAATCCATAGAATAATCTTGAAAACTAGGATCCTCCATAAACATAGTTTCATCACATTCAGTTGATCTGCTAGTAATGAAAGTATAATATGAGGTAGCTTGTCGTACAAGTAATTGGCATAACATTTGTCCAATTCCTAGATATATGGGATTTACAATCACAAAACATTTGTATTGTAAGCATGTTTAGTCCCCATCTTAATGCCTTGAGTCCAAGTCTCACTTCCTACTCAATTTAAGTCGTCTAACTTAAAAACTGTAAATTCACAAATCGATCACATCAGTTGATCTGCTAGCAACGAATTTATGAAATTTACCTCTCCATTGCAATCTCGCCAAGTCTCACTTAACGTAAATTACAACTTCAAGTGTTCTTAATTAGATGGCATTCAACTTAATTTTATAAAGGTATAAATATTTTGATGTGATCAAAATAATGTATGAAGAAGCATGCATACAACTTCATAACATTGGTTTTACAAAACATTTTTATTACCAATTTGCTAAGAATAAAATAACAAAGTTTTGATTGAGGTATCGGGTTCACCAATTAAAGAATAACCATCAATTATCGTCCACTATATCGTACTTTTGCATACGCCCGAAGGCATAGTGTTTCGGATAATCATTGTGGAATTGTGGATTATTCACCCTTAAGATGACAATGTACATGTAATGGTTGTTCGGTAAGTCTAATTTACACACAAACGAGCGTTAAGACAGAATGTTGTCTATCTAAGGCCACAATTTAATGCGTTGCCATCCTTATACCCATCTTATAGTGTGTAAACTTCGGTCGAGCCTATTTAACCATTACGTACAAAAACATCAATCAACCAATCCTTTGAAATTTTAACTCTTAAAAACCAAAACAATTTCGCCATTATTTAGTCCGTATTATTTTTCTATTCAAAAAATTACCCTTTTCGTTTATATAAACATGTCTAACACAATAAATAAACAAAACAAGTAATTTGCAATAAAAAATAAAACAACTAAATAAACACATATACATAATCATAACAATTAAATATGTATAAAACATGTAGCCACATGCAAATCTTATTAAAGAGTCCTATTAATAATCAAATCTAGGCGTAAACGTATTAATTCAATTAGGGCTTTCTTTTTCTTAGAAAAAGAGCCACATACATCGATAAATCGATTGCGTAAGCCAAAATTAAATAAATACCACATAGCACATAATTGATTACTTAATATTGGAGTCTTCCCCAATTCGACATCTATTAAAATTTACATATTTTAATATATAACTAACCATTAATATATATAAGCAATTTAAACCATTTAAATAACACAATAAAAAATCCATGCAAACATGCACTTTTCATGGATTTAGCTTAACAATTAACATATTGCACCAAGATCGTTTACTAAAACGCATAAACAATTACATGACATCTTAGGGTTTCTTGTCAAATTATTTAAAAAAATAAAAAGCAAAACCCTAAAAACCCCTTAAGGTCAATCGACCCAAAATTAGGGTTAGGGAAAAAACATAAACCCTAAAAAAAACATGTAACTATACGAATCAAATCCAATTTTTATGCGTTGCGATAATTAATTACACATTATAACGGCTCTAGATGCCACTGTTGGAATTATTATATCATGACAATCATATTAATAAACCAAGAACATCAAAGTGAGCATGAGCAGAAGCAATTATAATAGATCGAATAACATGTAATTAATTAATCATTAATTTAAATAGTAAACATACCGTAGTGATTCTAGCCCGAACAAGAATCAATGCAATCTTCCGGAACCAATGAACCCTAATTAGGGTTTATAAGGATTATATGAATTACCCCTTACCTTTTTGTAATTCAATCCAAGAATCAAACAATAGTGTGTTTGATTCACGTTCTTGTACACACGTACTAATTCAAGGAAAAGATTATGCAAGTAATTATCACAAAACAATTTTGGACACAAGAAAATCGAAACCCTAATGGGTGTTCGGTTTTGGTTCGACCAAGACAAGAGAAGGAGAAGAAAACACCAAGTTGTGTGTGTACAAGTTATGAGAAAAACCTTCACCTTGGGTTTGCTTATATACTAGTTATTACTTGGAGCTCAAGACACAAAGGAGGTGGATATCCCTCCTTGGCCGATCGGTTAGGAAGCCCAAAGGGTTGTTCCGGAACCTTCTCTTGTTTCCATGTATTGTCTAGTAATTAGTTTCCTAATCTTTGTTTAATAATTAATTAGTCATTAATCAATAATACTAATTATTATTTAATTGTTTTGTGTTTAATAATTAATTATAACATTTTATAAACAATTATTACATTTCCTCTTCATACGTATTGTGTGCAATCCCGTGATCTCAAGTTCGATCCTAACACATGACTATTATTATTTTGTCTATAAAACCAACAGTAACTCGCAACAAACACCCTCTTGGGTGATTCTTGGCCGAGCACAAATAAACACCCTGGTGGTGTGGCTTATTAGTCGAACCCAACACAAACCAAAATAAGCCATAATCCACTAAAATAAGCAATCCAAAACAAACACTCCCTGCATGTATCCCATCAGACCCGATACCACACGGGTTTGATCCAAATCTAAACGTGGGTTTACCCACTGACCCGAATCAAAATATAATCCACACACCATCTAAACAATTAACACCACACGAATCTTTGTTAAAACATGTTTTAATTCAGTTATTAAATCCACGAAAGATTAATAAATCGATTAATATCTGGTTTGATTAAGAAGTTAACAAAGATAGATTTAGTTTAGACATACCAAGGAGGGGATGAGGAGGTAAAGAGATGATGATATTGATGGTGCGGCTGTGGTGTCGAGCAAAAGAAAAGAAGCAGCCCAAGGAGTTTCTAAACCAAAGACTCCAGGTATGAACACACTTGATACCCTTGCTATAACACCTTATAATACTTAAACCAAGTGACTAGAACCCAAGGCAAAAACCAAGCTTCTTGCCTAGCTGCTGCTCGTGAACTTAGAAGAGAAAGAAATGAGTTGTATGTATTTCATTGTTGAAAATGTAAAGTGAAATGAAGTAGTAGGTATAAAAGGAAAAGAAGTGCAACTTGTCTAGAAAATATCTAGCAAACAAGGATGTGATGGATGTATGGGAGAGCTTGGTTGTGGCGTGCAAATGAGAAAACATTAAAAGGAAATCTTGACTTTGTATGCTAAACTATATCTTGGAAATTTTCAAGATATTTATAGTACTTACAAGATAAATGGTACATATCTAGCATGTTTTGTATTATTTAAATGAATGGCTAGTTTTTATAAAGAAAAGTGTGGAAAGTGAGTAAATTTGATAGTGTATAAATATTTAGAGTATTATCTAGTTGCTAGATGATACAATTAAATCGCGAAGTCTTAAAACGCGTAAATTGTTTTAATCGGGTAGCGAAATGAAATAAATCCAACACTTTTTTTTAAAAATGTTATAACTTGTCAAAATAACAGATTTTAATATTTTAGATAAGACACGAGCTTGCCAAAGTGTTAAAACGTTGTTAAAATTAAAAAGTGGCTCGTAAATGTGTAAAACTTAAAATGTGGAAAAAGTGAAATGTGATTAATAAAATAGGCTTGTAAGGTATTAAAAAATATAGAATATGTAGACTAAGCGTAGTCTATGGTTAGTTTAAATTAAATGTACGTTTAACGACGTACGTAGGTGAATTTACCCAGTTACCCGTAAAAGTAAATTTTCATGTAATTAAAACAAATGGTAAATTTAAATGTGTATAAGCATTTTTAAAGTGTTAGTAGAAATGTGGTGTGAGTATTGGGTAAACACGCGTATAAGTCAAAATGTTTAACACGTAAGTTAAAATGTGTAAAATAAAAGTTACTTGAAAATATTGAATTTGAATGAAAACAATCATTTAATTAATTATGAGTATAGTAATATTTGTCTAGTGAGATGTAAAATGTCTAATTGATGGTTCCCGTTACGCTCGGGATAACCTAACGGTTATACGTAAACTTTAAAATTTACACAATTGAAGTAAAACGTTTTGAATCGGATAACGTACAATTACAAAATTTATAAAAATGTTAAGAGAGTAATAATTCGAATCAGAGTGAAGTATTTAACTTGGAAAATTTACCGGTTGACTACCGGTTACAGTAATTACTTTTATGTTACGGCAAAAGTCAAATAGTTAAAAAGTTAAAGTCAAAGGATAAAATAGTCACTTTGCCGTGTGAAAATTTACGAGTTATTACAATGTATCTTCCCCAAAGAGTTAAAACAAGTATAAAAGAGTAGGGGCTATGACTCACCTTAAACTGATGATACTGTGATGAAGTGAAATAAACAACAATGAACGGTTAGCTGCCGCAACCTAATATGAATGATGAACGATCTGATTTAGATCATGAAATGATATTATGAATGTCCATGCACATGTTTCCTATACCACTCTTCTTTTAAAAAAAAATACTTGTTGCTATCAAAATAATGCATTTTCCAAAACTTAGGAAAATATGGCAACTAGAATATAAAACTTGTTGAAATGTATATATATATATCGTATATATAAGTGTTAGTGTTATATACTTCGTCTTGAAAACCTTGAAGTAACATCTAGTGGTCGTAAAAATAAGCTCATAAGCATAAGTACTTAGTTAGTTATAAATTTCGGCAACTTAGTAGTATTTCTTGAAAATCTAGAATTTAGTACGTAGAAGTAGTATTATTATTATTATTTCTAGTATAAGCTGCCAATTATAGAGGGTTTTTGTCGATATTGAAACGTGAATATCTTTGTCGTTATAAGCCCGTTTTACTTGTTCTTTATATCCACGGTTACGTCTTAGTATGTAGTAATATATTTTGGAAAGCTTGGCTTCTCCGGGTTACGTCTAAAGCCTCTTTTTGTCCGACGAAAAACGTCCAACAGCATGTATTTTTCCGGAAAATAGTTTTCGTCAATAAACTTGCAAAAATCATAACTTCTTCGTTATAAACTCTTTTTAATCCGTTCTTTCGCCTACAGATTCGTTTTTGAAAGTATTTTCTAAAAATTTTGCCAAAGTTTACTTTGTATTTCCTGATTTTTCTGGGTTGGGCAATTTGGGACAGTATGCATATATACTTGTTACAAATCCATTTTCAAGGTTCAAAACTAGTTTCTAACATCACCAAAATCTCTTGTAACCACCACAAAGCTATACTAATCCTACCATACACCTTCTTAGGGTGCCATGGGTTCCTAATCACTACTAAACAAGTTAATTTAACAAAGGAGTACCTAAAACAAATTCTAGGGTTTGTATGATCAAAAAGTCTTCAAAAATAAAGTGGTATAACTAGTTTGTGCATGAAATTAAGCATGAATACTATGAGATACATATGTTAATTAGAAGAAAACATGAAAATAAATTTGATAACTCACTTTGAAATAATAGGTGGTGGGATGATGAGAAACCTTGGATTACTTGTGTTTTTGTTGGATGATCCTTGATTAGAATGATGAAATGAACAACTTTGTAGCTTTGTACTTTGAAAAATAATGGTTTGATCTTTGTTTCTTAAGTGGGTCATGGGTTTTGGGGAAGAAAGGGAGAAAAAGATGAGCTTGTTGCTTTATGATTCTTGAAATGTATGTTTGATTAGGTTTTTGTGGTTTATGTAATTATCTAGTATAAGTTATATTGTATAATATGTATACATAAGTCATAAGGTTGAAAAACAAGCACATGGTGTCTAGGGGAGGGCATGTGGCCGGTTTTTAATGTGAAAAGGAGAAGAGAAATCGGTTTTGTCTTGCTTAGGATAAGTTAGTGTAGTTTTAGTTGTAGTTTTGGTGTAAGTATTAGTTATAATCGGGTACCGGGTTTGCTAGAAATAAATATTAACGAAGTTGACCGGGACTTAATAAAGTCATAAAAATGTTAAAATTATGTTGGGTACAATTACTGAGTGTTCGGGTGATTATTGTTTAGTTTTCACGAAAACCGTCGTAATATTCATAAGCTCACGTTATAAATAAAATAAATTTCCAAAATACTGGGTAATTGAATGTTATAACTTTTATGATGATAAAAGGGATATAAAAATATGTCGGGGACTATTGTGGGAATATTTAGATATATTCGTCGTGTATAAACCGGGTGTTAACGTTTATTATAAATACTTATACGTAAAACGTTAAATGTATCAAATATATAAATTTGAAAATCCTGAGAGTGGTATAACATGAAAATGCTGTTATGATGATATGCAGACTGTCTCTAGTCCATATGCAGTGTCCTTAACACTAATGAAATGAATTCGCACCTAAACCAATCCGGTTACGCGAATTTGAATACCCGTAAACTAAATTTACGATGAAATGTGTAATGCACGTGAATAGTGAAACTTTTCCGGAAATGAATAGTATTTTGTGAATAGTAAAATTTTTGAATGCTTCTCAGAATATCAAATTGACCTCGAAAATGATGAATAGTAAAACGATGAATAGTGTTTTGATGAATAGTGAATTTGAAAACTTCGAGAAATGACCAAAATTTTACGAGTTGTGACAGTCTCCCACCCTAAAAGGAACTTCGTCCCGAAGTTCAGCTCATTTGTTCCACATATGTGCCTAGTGGTCTGATTCGATAATGCAAAAGGTCTATTGAAAGATTGGCTCGATTTTGGAATTGCTTACACTAATCAAATCAACTACTATCAATATAACTAAAGTTGATGATGCTAGGTCTCAGATTAGTCGATGTTGTGTATAAGTCCTATACTAAGACTTAAGTGCTACGAAAGTAAGATAGTTGTTCAAGAGAATGTACCCGTTATGCTACCGCGGACATGTTGGGTGATAGGATTTCCTAGGAAGTAAGCTCTGCCAAGTGCGGGTGGAATCTCATTGGCCTCATCTCGTGGCCCTTCAATTGCTGCTGCTAAGTTTGGACGATTGCCTCCTTGGTTAAGATTCCTTTTCAACTTAGGACAGGTGTTCCGAAAGTGATCCGGGCTGCTACACTCATAGCATGTCTTTTGGTTGTTCGTCATATTGCCCACATTCACTGGTTCTCTACACTGGTTTGCATAATGACCAGACTGTCTGCAATTAGCACACATACGGCAGGGCACAGTCTTTTGGTGATGAAAATTACATTTCGTACATTTAGGATGCTGGCCTAAATACTCTCTCTGACCAGAACTAGTCGCCGCAAAGGTCCTCGCCCTTTTGTTGTCAGCTATCGCGCCCATCTGCTTGTTCGACTCGCTTGTTCCCTTCGTTTTATCACTGTTCCTCAAGCTTCCATTTCTAACCATCTCATCTGTCAGAGTCCCTGCTCTCAATATTGCACTCTGAATTGTAGAAGGCTCAGTTGTTTTCACAGTCCCACGAATTTCTGGGACAAGACCATATATGTACCTCTCAATCCTCTTGGACTCAGGGGTAACTAAGTGTGGAACTAGTCTGGCTAATTCATGGAATCGATCTGTATAGGCTGCATGTCCAGCCCCTATCATAGACTGATGATAAAGTTCATCCTCCAGCTTTTGCATCTCGTTGTCCGGGCAGTATTCCTCCTTCAGTAATGCCTTAAAATCGTCCCATGTCATACCTACAGCTGCCGCTCTACCCCTAGCTTGAATCTGCGTATTCCACCATGTCAATGCCTTTCCTGATAGCAAGCACACGGAATACTTCACCATTTGATGTGCTTCACAGTTACTAATGTCGATCACCGACTCCATCTTTTCAACCCATCGAGTATACACCAACGCGCCTCCTACACCATCGAAATCAATTGGCTTGCATGACGTAAATTCCTTATACGTACATCCAGTCCTAATGTTGTTGTTGCCATTACCATTCTGGCCTATACCATTGGTGTTGTTAATTCCGCTTTCGTGGTTTGCCAAGTTATTCATATGATCGCCAACTTGAGTGACAATAGTGGGGAGAAAGTTTTGAAGTTGTCGAGCGATGATGGCTTCAAAATCAGTATTTCCACTGTCGTTGTTATCATTGTTTTCAACGCCGTGACCACCTCCTCTACCTCCACGTCCACCAGTTCTTCCACCATCGTTACTAGGGTTACTAGTGTCATGAGCAGCTCCTCTACCTCCTTTACCTCCACGTCCACCAGTCCTTCCACCCCTTGGTGTTGCGCCTCCTCGACCAGAGCTACGAGTCACTCTCTTTGGTGCCATGATTTCCTGAGAGGAAGGACATTTAGTGAACGTCAGAGATGAGGGAAAACCGTTGATTAACCAAAGTCTATACTTAACATCCTCATATATAATACCGTGCTACCAGTTGTTTCCTATGTTGTGCCAACACCGATCTACATATGCATAGTCATATGTCCACGTGTGTCGTGAAGCACTTATAATTATGTTGGCCACCACAATTATAAATGTTTCCTTTCACAGGTGTACATATCACCAGGCACACATATCTCAGTGGTAGACATTGCTTAAATGGGCATCTAGGGAATGTCACGCTCAGTACACAGGAACAAAGGATTCTCCCTTAAGTGTTAAAGTCACTGGGAAGTCTAGTTTCTAACGGTTTCTACAAAGTATCTTCAAGAGAACTCCCATCCTCGGGCAAATCATCAAATCTCTACAGCTAAGTAATAACCTTCATTTAACTTAGTCTCATGTCTCATCAAACAAGAACTGTCACAAGATTAAGTTAAATGATCAGTTATTACCGAGCTCCATATTTCTGATAACTTGCCTAGATTTTGGGACTTCCCCATCGGTACCACAAAATATCTAATAGCGTAGGTCTAAGAAAATTATCAGCAAGCGTACGTGTATGAAAAATGCAAGGCGATAGGGAGGAGAGTCTACATGTATGTAGTTATAGTCTAGACTCTAAAATAACCTAGTTCTCTATAACCAAGGCTCTGGTACCAATCTGTAACACCCCCAAAATACCGCAGCGGAAGACTGTGTCATTGGGATGCTACTTCAGGGCACAAAGTACAAGATATAGAAAACGACCTCTAAACGAGACGTTTTGAAAAGTTACCATTCGAATAGATAAAAGTCATAGTTTACAAAACAAAGATCCCAAAGTAGAATAATACATAAGTTTTTAAAGTGTATCGAATGGTAAACGATAAAAGCTAAAGTCTCCAAAAGCATGCCCTAAGACTCTCAGCTCCACACACCTGCTATCGCCTTATAAACCTGAGATAAACATGCTTAAAAGTGTCAACACAAAGGTTGGTGAGTTCATAGAGTTTGTCTTAATACAGTTGAAAAGCCTATAAAGAATGTTCACACAGCAAAGGCATCGTAAATCCACCCAGTTGCAAGTCCCGCCATAAGAGACTTGCAACCTGTATGTTCACAATCCACTGCTACAATATAATATGATTAAGATATGTATAAGTTCATAACAACAGTTAAGCAATTAGTAGTGAGTCTACACTTCATCTCCGAAGATCTCACATAAGTATGTTGCTCACAAGGAAGGTAGTGGCATTGGTTCCACTTCATCTCCGAAACCCAATGCATGTGTTATCCAAGGAGACTTTATGTTGCTCAGAAGGAAGGTAATAGCATTGATTCTACTTCATCTCCGAAACCCAATGCATGTGTTATCCCAAAGAGACTTACAAGTTTAAGTATAACGCCATCAAGTATAATGCAATCAAGTATAATGTAATCAAGTATAATGTAATCAAGTATAATGTTTCCAAGTATAAATGTTATGTGAATTTGTACAAGTAAGCAAGTAGTAGCATGTATCTTCCCCAAAGAGTTAAAACAAGTATAAAAGAGTAGGGGCTATGACTCACCTTAAACTGATGATACTGTGATGAAGTGAAATAAACAACAATGAACGGTTAGCTGCCGCAACCTAATATGAATGATGAACGATCTGATTTAGATCATGAAATGATATTATGAATGTCCATGCACATGTTTCCTATACCACTCTTCTTTTTTTAAAAAAATACTTGTTATCAAAACAATGCATTTTACAAAACTTAGGAAAATATGGCAACTAGAAAATAAAACTAGTTGAAATGTATATATATATCGTATATATAAGTGTTAGTGTTATATACTTCGTCTTGAAAACCTTGAAGTAACATCTAGTGGTCGTAAAAATAAGCTCATAAGCATAAGTACTTAGTTAGTTATAAATTTCGGCAACTTAGTAGTATTTCTTGAAAATCTAGAATTTAGTACGTAGAAGTAGTATTATTATTATTTCTAGTATAAGCTGCCAACTATAGAGGGTTTTTGTCGATATTGAAACGTGAATATCTTTGTCGTTATAAGCCCGTTTTACTTGTTCTTTATATCCACGGTTACGTCTTAGTATGTAGTAATATATTTTGGAAAGCTTGGCTCCTCCGGGTTACGTCTAAAGCCTCTTTTTGTCCGATGAAAAACGTCCAACAGCATGTATTTTTCCGGAAAATAGTTTTCGTCAATAAACTTGCAAAAATCATAACTTTTTCGTTATAAACTCTTTTTAATCCGTTCTTTCGCCTACGGATTCGTTTTTGAAAGTATTTTCTAAATTTTTTGCCAAAGTTTACTTTGTATTTCCTGATTTTTCTGGGTTGGGCAATTTGGGACAGTATGCATATATACTTGTTACAAATCCATTTTCAAGGTTCAAAACTAGTTTCTAACATCACCAAAATCTCTTGTAACCACCACAAAGCTATACTAATCCTACCATACACCTTCTTAGGGTGCCATGGGTTCCTAATCACTACTTAACAAGTTAATTTAACAAAGGAGTACCTAAAACAAATTCTAGGGTTTGTATGATCAAAAAGTCTTCAAAAATAAAGTGGTATAACTAGTTTGTGCATGAAATTAAGCATGAATACTATGAGATACATATGTTAATTAGAAGAAAACATGAAAATAAATTTGATAACTCACTTTGAAATAATAGGTGGTGGGATGATGAGAAACCTTGGATTACTTGTGTTTTTGTTGGATGATCCTTGATTAGAATGATGAAATGAACAACTTTGTAGCTTTGTACTTTGAAAAATAATGGTTTGATCTTTGTTTCTTAAGTGGGTCATGGGTTTTGGGGAAGAAAGGGAGAAAAAGATGAGCTTGTTGCTTTATGATTCTTGAAATGTATGTTTGATTAGGTTTTTGTGGTTTATGTAATTATCTAGTATAAGTTATATTGTATAATATGTATACATAAGTCATAAGGTTGAAAAACAAGCACATGGTGTCTAGGGGAGGGTGATGAGTGCTCAAACACTCATCATTTTTGGTCAAATCTGAACTGCAAAACGTCCAAAAATACTCAGTAATGCATCAAAATACTAAAAATATTCCAAAATTGTGTTTTATATGTTTTAGATGCAAAATGTTTAAAAACAAATGAAAAACGAACAAAGTTTGCACAAATGGCAGTTTCAGTCCCTCAAGTTTCAAAAATTGACAAAACTAGTCCTTGGAAGTTTAAAACGAAAGAAAAGTCAACCCAAGGCATTTAAAAGTCAAATATTGTCAAAAACGATCCTTGGGTAAAAATTTTGAGAAATTACATGTTTGGTCCCTGTACTTTGCAAATGTGACAAAATCAGTCCTCGGGATTTTAATTTTGGAAAATGAACTTCAAAAGTCCTTATGGAATTATAACTTGGCAATATTGGTCCCTTGGATATACCTTTGGAATATGTTAGAAAAGGCCCTCCAATTTTCAGATTATGCACATTTGATCCTTGTGTTTTGCTATTACAAACCAAACGGATACCCTTGATTAATTAAACCCCATCCACAATGAACACAGCCCACCCAACCATTACCCAAGCCCAATCCACCCCCTAGCCCATCTCATTTCTCAGCCCACCACAAATAAATAAACCAACCCGTTTAACACACCCTTTTACCCTGTTTTATTACCCCTCCCACCTCAGTCAAACCAGGTCAACACCCTTCCCCCCCCCACCTTCTGCTACAAACCAAAACCGACCCCATCATAACCCTAGTATGTTATCCCCTCCTACACACTCAACCCCCCCCCCTTGGCCTAACCAAACAAGAGCTAAACTCCAAATTCAACCATGGCATCAATAATACTCAAGAAAACGCCAAAAAGGATTTGGCGGCAAAAGATTTAAACGGACAAGATTGAATCTCCTAATCCTAAGGTCAAGAATAGCAGCAGGAAAAGTCCAAGGAAGTTTTGATAACCCTAATTGGCTGCATATAAAGAGAGAGGGAATCAGTGGTGCAGGGAGAGTTTTTTTTAGTGTAGATTTTTAGTAGTAGAATAAAAATAAGTAGTTAGTGAAATCCATGTTAAAAATGTAATTTTATCTTTTAAAATTAGTTAATTTAAGCTTTCAATTGTTTCCAGTTCTTGTACTCAGATTCTCAGGTTGTTTTCTAATATTCAAGTTTAATGAAAAAGTAAAGTTTCATGTTCAAATCTCATGTATGCTCAAAGTTTTACTTAAAAGTTGTTTGGTTAGTTTCAAAAGCTCACATAAGCCTCCCCATAGCTTATTATGAGCCTCTTTTCTAGGAATTTGATTCAGAATTGAAGAAGCTCAGCTAAAAAAAAAAGGAGAAAAGAAAAAGTCAAGTCCCACATGGTACTATGCTTATTCAGGAAGGGTATTTGGGTGAGTTGAGTGGAGTAGCTTGGTGTTAAGTTCTCATGATCATTGCAAACCTGTTTTGAGCAAGGAATTAAGGGTAGTTTCTTTTTATCATTTTGCCTCATCAATTGTCTATTTAAGCTTTCATAATTACTTGTGCTTATTTCTGCTTCCTAGGGGCCTATTCATCAGTCATTTTAGTTTCCCTAGGGACTTCATAGCTTATTTATCAAAATTATTTCATGTCATTAGCTTAAATCAGCTCAACACAGTTAAACACTAAAATCAGTTTGATATTCAAGGGGTGTTTGGTTAATGACTGTTTCATGTACCCTAGAGGTTGTTTTGCTGAGGACTTAGCTTAGGTAGATTGCATTAGGTTAGAATAAGTCAATCAAAGTTTGAAATCCAAGTCCCAACTGCCAAAAGTCAAAAACCTGTTTGATCTCCCCTCACAGTCAATTGTGAGGGAATTGAGCCCATTAAACCCCCACACTAGCTTATATCTTATAGTTTTAGGTTAAAATTAGCTTTCTTTTAGCTTATTGCACCTTTTTCAGTCATTTAGAACCCATTCAAATCTCAAAAAAGTCAAAACTAGAGATCATTAGAAAAAGTCAAATGCATATGTTTGTCAAGTTCCTCAAAAATGGAAGGATTTTTCATGCCTTCAATTTTCAGAATTAATTTATGGGCATTTGGACTTTTAATATTTGCCAGCTTGTCTTACTTGAACAATTTTTTGTGTAATTTTTAGATTTTTGTTTACTAGCTTAAGCTTGGCTTTAAGTTGCCAGTCCACTCATTGGACTGCCCTGCACCAGGGATTGTATCCCAGAAGCTTTGTTTCATAAGCTCATTGTGAGGCCATTTGTGGATCCCAGCTTGTGTTCTTGGGATCTTTGGAAAGGTCTTCCACCAAGCTTGTAGGATCCAAGCTCTTCTTAGGGTTTAGAGCTTCTGTGATAAGCTCAAATTAAGCCTATAGTTAGTCCATTAGCCTGCTTGGTTTCAGTTGGTTTAGGATTGCTTATTTCCTTTTTTTTGGCTTATTCATTGTTTCTTTTCTTGTTTTATTTGGATGTTATGTGCCCATCTCAGTAGGTTCTGGCTTATTTTGTTCTTAGGAATCAGATTAGTAGCTTATTATAGCTCTTTCAAGCTTATAATTTCAATTTTGAGCTTCAAAAGCTCCCCTGTACCCAGGTTGAACAACTGAGTTCATAAGCTCAGTTTGAGCTTGTCTGTGGGCCCCTTTGTGAGCTTGTGGTTTCACTGAGAAGCTCACCCGGCTAACTCTCTAGTTCCAAAGGCCCTTTTTACTTCTGAGCTTATTTACATGGGCTGCAAAAGCCCATTCTTACCTACTGTTGAACTGATCCAAACAGCACATGCACCAGCAGACCTCCCAAACACCCAACTTCCCTTGGCCCTCATGAGCTTATTAGTGGGGCTCAGATTCTGAAACTTGACTTATTTGAAAGCTCAACTGGTCAGCTTGCTGGTTCAGGTTTCATATCAGACCTTTGTTCACCCCTGTGGGCCCCACAAGGCCTGCTAATTGGTCCATTTGGCCTGTCATTTACTCAGTCTTGGCCTACGTGCTTATCAGCTTATTTAGTTGCTTATTACTTTGTAGTGGCTTATTAAAAGTTCCCTTATCCATAGTCTAGCTTAATTATTCCTTGGTTCAGCTTGTGTGGCTTATTAAAAGCTCTTTCAAAGTAACACAAATCAAAATAAGCTTGAAAACCAAGCTGTTAAGCACTTGTGTCTGCATTGTGCTTATTTTTAAGCTTAAGCCTAAGTCCCTTCATTAAAGCTGTTCATTTTTAGTTATAAAATAGTTTTGAAAAAAGAAAAATCCAAAAAAAAACCAATTTTAATTTTTAGTGATAGCTTCTATTTAACATAATTTAGCTTTTTAATTTTTCTTTTTAATTTTTTGTCAATTACTTATAAGTTTTTATATTTTTATTAAATTCCTAGTATATTAAAGTATTTGTAGGAATATTTCCAGATTTTTATCCTTTTATTTAGTATTTATTATAATTAGAATTAGTTTATTATTAATTAAGTAAAATTAGATAATTAATTAGGTTTATTAATTTTTATTTAACAATAGTACTTTTTTATATTTTTCCTAGGTTTTATATATCATTAAATAATTTTAGGAAATTTTTCATAATTTTCACTATTCATTTTCTATTTTTCTTAATTTTAGTTAATTAATAAATAGTAGTTAATTAATAATAAATAGATAAAAAGTAGGAAAAATATATTTTCAGTTTTAAAATTATTTTTATATTATTTTAGAATTTTTAGAATTAAATTTTCATTTTTGTAGCTTAATTTCATAATTAGTGTAATTTAAATATTATTAATTAGTAATTAATTAGTAATAAATTAATAGTAATTAATTAAATAGTGTAAAAATTATTTTTCATTTTCTAAAAATTTTCTTTTATTATTAGGATCGTAAAAATGTAATTTTCATGTTCGTAGGTATTTTATTTCACTAAAACCCGCGTTTTATTTCGTACGTCAACGTAACTTTAAATCAAACGAACGCGTTTTTAGTCTTAGCTTACGTTTTTAGTACATCTGACTATCAGTAAATGTTAATATAATATTTATAAGTTATTTTCATTCCTCATCCCGTAGTGTAATCTTTCACAACCCCTTTCTGTCCAAATTCACCCGATCACAAACCCGTTTTAAATACCATCCACACCTCGTCGGGACATAACGACTCGGGGAAACACTATACTTCCGCGGAGAATTGGTTTTAGTTGTTTGACTACTATAGTTGACCATTCACAAGTGGTTGACCAATAATCGTCTGACGGTTTAGCACCAATCAGAGGGCATGTGGCCGGTTTTTAATGTGAAAAGGAGAAGAGAAATCGGTTTTGTCTTGCTTAGGATAAGTTAGTGTAGTTTTAGTTGTAGTTTTGGTGTAAGTATTAGTTATAATCGGGTACCGGGTTTGCTAGAAATAAATATTAACGAAGTTGACCGGGACTTAATAAAGTCATAAAAATGTTAAAATTATGTTGGGTACAATTACTGAATGTTCGGGTGATTATTGTTTAGTTTTCACGAAAACCGTCGTAATATTCATAAGCTCACGTTATAAATAAAATAAATTTCCAAAATACTGGGTAATTGAATGTTATAACTTTTATGATGATAAAAGGGATATAAAAATATGTCGGGGACTATTGTGGGAATATTTAGATATATTCGTCGTGTATAAACCGGGTGTTAACGTTTATTATAAATACTTATACATAAAACGTTAAATGTATCAAATATATAAATTTGAAAATCCTGAGAGTGGTATAACATGAAAATGCTGTTATGATGATATGCAGACTGTCTCTAGTCCATATGCAGTATCCTTAACACTAATGAAATGAATTCGCACCTAAACCAATCCGGTTACGCGAATTTGAATACCCGTAAACTAAATTTACGATGAAATGTGTAATGCACGTGAATAGTGAAAACTTTTCCGGAAATGAATAGTGTTTTGTGAATAGTAAAATTTTTGAATGCTTCTCAGAATATCAAATTGACCTCGAAAATGATGAATAGTAAAATGATAAATAGTGTTTTGATGAATAGTGATTTTGAAAACTTCGAGAAATGACCAAAATTTTACGAGTTGTGACATTAATACATTAAGTGAACTGAATACAAGTGATTTAAACTAAAAAACACAACTGAAATTGAAGTTATACTAGCTACGACTAAAACTATATTAAGCTAAACTAATACTCCTCATTCCTGCCTCATTTCTCTTTTTTATATCACTTTTAGGGTTCCTTGCTTCCTTCTCTCTCTTTCCCACTTTCTTTCTTAGCCATTGGATGGCTTGATTTCATCCTGGCCCTTCAAATCCAATTTGGCGGGAAAAACGGGCACAAGTGGTTTGAGTGGGTTTGGTGAGCAATAAATGAGGAGGGGGTTTGGAGTGGTGTAGGTGAGGTTGGTGAGGAAAATGGGGGAGCAGGTGGGCAAAGCATCCTGATAATTAGGGGTGTTGATGGAGGAGGGAATGGAGGTTAGGGGTGAACAGTGGTCGGTTTTGACCCTAGTGTTTTTATTAAAAATGGGAGTTGGGCTTTTGGTGGGCTAGGGGATACATGTGTATCAGGTTTTGGTTTGGGTGGGGTGGTGTTGTTTGGTTTTAAATATCAAAAGGGCCCATTTGGTTTGTTGATAAATACAAGGACCATTCATGTAAATTCAGAAAATCAAGGGACTGATTTTGTAACATTCCCAAAGTACTTATAAGGGTAATTCTTGCCAAGTACCAATAATCAAAGGACCATAATTTGTAATTTCCAAAAATTGAAATCCCAGGGACCAAAAATGCCAAGTGTGAAACTTTAGGGACCAAAAGTGTAAATTCTCAAAACTTTTTACCCAAGGACTATTTTTGATAAATTTTGACTTTTAAAGGACTTGGGTTGATTTTTCTTGCAAAATAAATGCTCATGGACTAGTTTTGTCAATTTTTGAAAGTTGAGGGACTGAAACTGCCAATTATGCAAACTTTGTACGTTTTTCATTTGTTTTTACTCATTTTGCATCTGAAACATATAAAACACAATTTTGGAATATTTTTAGTATTTTGATGCATTACTGAGTGTTTTTGTATGTTTTGCAGTTCAGATTTGACAAAAAATGATGAGTGTTTGAGCACTCATCAGTATACAATGGTGATCACAGTGATTTTGACTTTTTTATGAACAAGTACTGGATTTTATGACACAACCGAGTTACTAGGACCTAAAATGAGTTAGTATGACAACCAATAACAACAACAATTCTCTGTATACCACAGAGATCAGCTAACCCAAACACACTTTTATAAAGACTATTTTGAGGTTTTCAAAACAAATGACTTGTTAAGATTATAAAACTGATTCTTAAGCACTTATATTGATCTAATAAACTGATTAGAACACAGAAACAACAACCTAAACCACTTATTCCTATGGATTACTAATATGCTATAATGACAGTGAAAATGAAATACTAGGTAAACAACAATTTTAATTAACAAGCTACCGAATTAAAGCAATATTATTACTAACTAACACTAAACAAGCATAAATAAGCCAAATAAGTAATGATATAAGCAATGCTACAGTAGGAATTTAGAAATGAGTTTAAAGGCTTACAATGTGCAATCCTGCTTATACCAAGAACCAAGGACCACAAAACCAATCCTAACACTCCCCATGGAGTACTAACCCACTGCTATCCATTATCAACAGTGCTCCAGCTTCCTTCTTGTTTTTTTTTTTATTTTTTATTTTTTATTTTTCACTGAATTTTTATTATTTTTTTGTATTTTTGATTTTTGGAGTCTACACTGAATTTTAGGGTAACTAAAAGCTTTTATAAGATTTCTAGGAGCTTACATGTGCTTGAGAGTTCATACTTTTAAACAAGAATTATAACAAAGCTTAATTAGATTTTTGAAACAAAATAGAAATTGCATACAATGAGATTTCAACTGAAACTTGATTTTTATTGATGGAAAAACTTAAGAGTACACTGAAAACAGGAATTACACTATTTGAGAGCTAAATTGTACAATAAAAACTTGAAATTTTCTTATACGACATAAAACTACTAAAATTAAGCTAACACTTCTTCCTTGGCTATTCTCTTCTATTTATAGCTGTGGATTAGGGTTTCTGAACCTTCTCTGATCATTTCCCACCCAATCTTGACCCTTGAAAAGCTTTGAATCAATCCTGGCCATTGATGCGTTTTTTGATGGGAAATAGGGGGTGAGTAAAATAGTTTAATACTGCAACAGGGGGTGGCATTTATTATGGTTGTCTTGTTAGGTGAGAGTGGGTTGGGCGGTGGAAGTGACAAGGGTGGTGGATGGTGTTGGATCTGATGGCTTGCAGGGTGAAAGTGAGGAAGAAGGGTGGGAAAGGGTGTTGTTTTGACTGGGGTTTAACCAGGGTCAAAGTCTGACCCTGGCTTTTGATATCAAAAGGGTGAGTTGGGCTGGGGATGGGCCTGGTGGTAAAGGTGTGGGTTGGGTGTGTTGGTATTTGGATTGGATTTGGTTTTGGGGTTTATAAATATAAAAGGGATCCGTGTGGTTTGGAATTTAACACAAGGACCAATTTTGTAAATATCTGAAAGTTAGGGGGACCTATTTTTCCATTCTCCCAAAGTTCTCACAAGGGTGTTTTCTGCCAATCCTCAATAGTACATGGACCTTTGTTGATTTTTCCATTTTTAAATCTCTCAGGGACCAAATCTGTCAACTTTGCAAACTTTAGGGACCAAACATGTAATTTCACCAAACTTTGCAACCAAGGACCATTTCTGCCATAGATGAGAAGTACAAGGACCAAAATTGTTTTTCTCAAAGTTTTAATATCCCAGGGACCATTTTTGTCAATTATTCAAAGTTCAGGGACTAAACTTGCAATTTTGTGAAACTTTGCATCAAAGGACTAATTATGTAATTTTGTGATTTAAAAGGACCTTTGGTGACTTTTTCAAGTTTTTAGAATAGCTAGGGACTAGTTTTGACAACTTTTGAAAGATGAGGGACTGAAACTGCCAATTATGCAAACTTTGTTCATTTTTCATCTGTTTTTGATTATTTTGCATCTGAAACATATAAAACACATTCCTGGGATATTTTCAGTATTATGATTCATTTTTGAGTGTTTTTAGATGTTTTGGCAGCTCAGAATAGGTAAAAATGATGAGTATTTACACACTCATCACTTATATAAGCCCATAAATCTCAAAATAGGCCACAAAATTGAGGCTTATGAAATATAAGCCAAAACAAAAATAAGGTCATAAGCTTTATTATTTATTGTAGCCTTGGTGTTGTTGTGACAGCCCATTTAGATCAGCCCGATACTCCTTCCCACAATGTGAACACAGGTTCTAGGCGACAAAAGCATGTGACACAACATTTAACTGAACAAGTGATGGAAAAGAGTTGACTTGATATAGTTTGGGATTTGGAAAAGTTGGATGTTGAGATAGCTACTGCTGAAAAAAAGGGCTCGCGCAATCACACTACAGTCTTCAAAAATCATGTGCACATACCAAGGTACCAAGGACTGCTCAACACGCTCAGCCTCTGTATTATTTTATATACATTTTGTAGATTATGTTACTATTATCTTTAGTTACCAGTGAATTACTCTGTTAATTATGAATAAACCGTTAAGATTGCTGTTTTGGCAGGAACATTTTCATCCTCAGTCGATGAGAAACAGAAAATCTGGAAGACGCTTGCGAAGTTATTTACAGATAACCAAATACATGCATCTTTCAGCCTCTTCTTACTTTTTGTGTTGGTTAACTAATGATACTATCATAAATAAATATTACTTAAGTTTGTGTCTTTGTTAGCTGTGCTACAAGTGAGGGATTGTGCAGCTGCTATTTTAGCTGGCCTAATGAAGGGTGAAGATGGACAAGTATCAAAAGACTTTCGTCAACGAGCTTACAGCGAGGCGACGAAGCCTCAAAAGATAAGAAAACAAAGGTTCGTCTCATATTTTTTATAATTATTTAGATGGGCAGATATCATAATAGTAATATACTTTGTTTGTTTTTGTGATTAAATTTTCTAATATGTTTCAGTAATTTGAAATTATTTTGCGGGTCAATTTCTTAATTATATTTTTTAGACCCGTTTTACTAGATTTGGAGCCAGTGACTTATGTTATAGGTTTTGAACAGGTGTGCCAAGATTCTGTTTACAAGGCTTTTGAGATATTGCGTTAAAAGCTGATGTTGTATGTATCTTAACACTGTCTCTTAGCTTTTGGTACTAGCTACTTCAGAACTATTAGTTGTGCAATGAAAAGTTGAAGAGTGATTGGATTAGCTCATTTTAGCCGTCTATCTGCTTATCGTGTTTTGATTCATCGAATAAATAGTTTAGAAGGTGTTTGGGATTGCTTATCCAAACTATTTATCTGATTTTTTCGTGAGTAAAATAAGCAGTTTCGAATAAATAGCTTGAAGTTGCGTATTTCAAACTGCTTATATTAGAGAGCAATACGCAGATATGAAGCTGATAAGCAATCTCAAACACCCCGTTGATCCTCAGTTATGTAATTAATCACATCAAATGTTCACATAACGTTTACATGAATGTAACTAATTTAGCAGTTTTTGTTTATTGAAGGTCTTAATTTGAATAAATTCTGAAATTAATTATTACTGTATATATCAAACCATTTGATGTTAACATCTGATTTCTGGCCCATTGTTTGAGTTATGAAGGACCAAAATATAATGTTTTGTTGTCCTTTTAGTTCATTGAAGCTATAAGTTCTAAAATTGTTGGTGGTTTGCGTGCAGGATTTTTTGAATGATAGATTACAAGAGGGTTTTCTAAAAAGAATTCGATATGCAATGAAGCCTGATGAAGCTTATGGACTTATTTTCTCATGGGACAATGTGGTGGTAAGTTCTTTTTTTGTGTAATTATGCTCCAATATTATTTCCATTTCATAGACGTAAACAGTGCAACAAGTTCTTAGTCTTTATTGCTTAAGCAATACTTTATCTCACTTTTAAATGCTTTTGTTTATGATGATCAGGCCGGTACTCAAGCGTTGAAGTTGAGTGCTTGGAAAGAACTTGCAATCGAAGAAGGTTGGTTTCCCATGTTGATATTTTTTCTCTTTAAGCATGTGGTACAAATATGATAATGACATTCAGTAAAAATTAAATAAAGAAAGATCTACTTACAGATGTAATATGATAATGGCATTTGTAGATCACTTTTGTCGAGTTTTTTAGATTACTATAGTAATTTGAAAAAGTAATTAACAAAATAAGTACTTTTAAAAGTATTTAAATAAATATGTGTTTTTCTTTTTTCTTTTCTTTCCTTTATACGAATTAAATCATAATCTAACATCATGAAAGATGTGGCAAACCAACTACATACGTCTTCTTGATCTTTCAGATGTTATCAAATCCAAAAAAGGACAAGAATTAAAAAGATAATAGCCATCGTCTTCATCTTGATGTTCTCGTCTCCTAAGTTAGTGTCATTGCCGACTTCGTCATCGGTGGTGATGACACATGTCACCAACACACCACATGTAATGGTAGTCATCATATTATACTGGAAAGATTTGTTACGACTTTTCCCTTAATGCAGTTACACTCATGTTGAACAAGTTTAACTTGAGTTCCTGATTTGACTATTTCATTTGCAAACCCTTCGATTATAAGATGTGCAGTTTTATCCTCATGTCAGATTTCGACCTTGGAGATCAGAGTAGATAGACTATTTAAGCTCACAATTACAGGTATATATATTACATATTTTGTGGAACTGTAAATCATTTTGTGATCTTTTATACTACGAATATTAATGTTAATGCAATCTTGTTCAAAACTGAATATGTAGTGCTCCAGTACAGGGTGGGAAGTTAAGGAATACTCTTATATATGTAACGCCTCAGTTGAGTTCAGAACATCAAGTGAAATGAAACTCACATCGTCACTATATATATGCACACACCGGAGACGTAGACATTTGCGGGTTACTTGAGCATGGTTCGATTGAAACCTAAAGTGTAAACGAGCAACAGGATTCTCGAAATTAGACCTAACCTGCAAAATTACACATCGTAATAACTATGTAGAGCAAGAGTTATGCAACTGAGGTTTGACAGGAAGCCTTACATCTAACAAACTAGCAATGGTAGTCATCACCATCACCGATGACGAAGTCGGCAATGAAACTGACTTAGGAGACGAGAACATCAAGATGAAGATGATGGTTATTATCTTTTTAATTCTTTTCCGTTTTTGGATTTGATAACAATTCAAAGATCATGGAGACGTACGTAGTTGGTTTGCCACATCTTTCATGATATTACAGTATGATTTGTATAAAGGAAAGAAATGAAAAAGAAAAACGCATATTTATTTAAATATTTTTAGAAGTACTTATTTTGTTAATTACTTTTTCAAATTACTATAGTCACTTAAAAAACTCCACTTTTGTCACATATTTAGTGAACAATCTAATAATATGGTTGTTAGAATTAGACTTAGCAAACTAATTATTTATGTATAAAATGATACATGGACAAAACGCGGTTTGGTTCAATCTGAGCAAACATATTTTAACCCGTAAAAATATTACATATTATTAAGGAGTTTATTTTTTGTGCGGTTATGTGTGGGCTGATGCAGGTAAACAGGCAGGACTCGAGAAGCATGTTAGAGTTGTTGAGTACAGCTATCCAACATTAATAGCATTGAACTTTTAAACGAGACCAAATCATGTAAGTATTTACTGTTTTTTCCGGTATCCAAATACACACATAGCCACTGATCTCATACCCCGGCTGCAGATTTTAAGTGACTTCATGAAAGGCAAAATTTTAGTGACTTAGTGAAAGCCAAAAACCAGAAAAGATTCAAAACCGTTTCATAGGTTTGTAGCGATTTGTAGGATTGTAGTAGAGGTTTTTTCATTGGACCGTAAGGCTTTTTTTTTTTTTTTTTTTTTTTTTTTTTGCCATCAGCCAAACACTGTAGTGGTTAGTAGCTCACTCAGTTTTATGCTATTTCAGCAAAGGTAGCAGAGGTGGTGACACTTGGTGATGTGGCTCATGCTTGCAAACTCAAGTTGACTCTCAACTTCCATATGTTGTTGATTTGGTCAGTATGTGTTCGCCCATATTTATGACACTAACCTTGAGCTATCATGAAATATATATGAAAGACGTCTTCTTTATGATCCAGGCGAAAGCAGCCTTACAGTTTCCCTATGGTGAAGTGTCGTTAGAAGAGTACGTAAACCAGGAAGAGGAGGGAGAGCTAGAAGCTCTGAAATTGGTAGTTAGCACGCAATTGAAAGATTAGCTTCTTAATGACACGTGCATTGCTGCGACACCAAAGTGAGTGCCATACATCTCTTTCTGTAGCACTCAAGTGAGTATCAAACATTTGACAAAATATACAGGCACGCCTGCAACGCAGCGACCGTTGCCAATCTTGTGGAAACAAAACCAATTTAATTGTGCCTTGATAATACATGATTAGTTCCTACATTATTATATTGGGCCATACATAGCAATAAAATATCACTCCATCACAATCCAAACAAAAAAACAAAATGAAACCTAGTCAAGCACAAACACCCATGAACACCAATGCCGGAACAAGCACCAGAGACACGAGCAGCAACAACAACAACAACAAAAGCAAGCCACAGTTCAGACCAGCCATCGATGATTCAAAACCCATTCTTCAAGATCCGGTACTCCTTTTATTCATTTCTTTAAATAACCCATGTTTTAGTTTGTAATATAAAAACAAGTTAACCTATGTTTTAATGTTTTGTAGATAATAAGATCAGACCCAATTGAGACAGAAGAAGCTGTTATCCGCTTGCCTCGTTTCCCTCCGACTAATTACACATTTAAATTACCTTGTATTTGAAACCCGGGTCAACCGGGGACCGGTTTTTTGCTTCTTTAAGAACCGGATTGCTCCGGCGGTTTATTGTTGACCCTGCTTGATAAATCCGGCCGGGTCATGCATTTGTATTAAATATAGTATGTTTGATATTTAGTCTTATAACATGTTTTATTCATGCGTGGTGTGAAATTATGTCAAATATATTAATTATATTTTTTAAATGCACGTGGTCTCAAATATTTTGCTTACGATCTTTCTGTAGTTTTTTGGTCTTGGGTCCGCTACTGTTATGTTAAGACATGAATGGACTTTGTTATATGTTAAGATAGGATGCTGGAGGATGATTTTACTTTTTTGCGTGGTTGAGGTGTTACGCGAATAAGCATCTTTGAGTGTTGGAGATTACATGTTAAGACTTAAGACAAACAGTTTAGGCTCATTAGCTTAGTTGAGGAGGTGTTTGGGATTGCATATTTGAAGTGCTTGTTGACTTGTTTGGTTATATTTTGATAAAATTAGCGCATGTGGTGGTGAAGTGCTTATAAGCCAATGCCATAAACATGAGTGAATGTATAATATGCAATTCCAGAAACCCTATAAAGCTGTTTCAATAAGCTGTTTTTCTACCAACTTTTAAAAGGTTCAATTTAGTTGACAGAAGCAGTTAAACAACACAACAACAACATACCCAATCCCGCAAAAGCGAGGTATGGGGGAGATAAAAATGTAGACAGATCCTACGCCTACCCCAGGTAAAACCCGAGAGTAGAGAGACTGCTTCCAGGGAGACCTCCGGCACGTGCACATGTATGAGTGATAGATCACCGAAAGAAATAACAAGGAACAAAAGAGCAACAAAAAAGGCAAATAAAAGACAAAAAGGGAAAAGCCAAGCAAACCAAGTAGAAAAGCAGGAAACCAACAAACAAGGGACCTAAGAAAAAAGACAAACAAATAAAACAGGGCACCAAAACACAAAAACAAATAGCAAGACAAACAAAGCGGCAAACAAATCAAGGAAAGAAAAAACAAAAACAGACAAACCTAAGAAGAAAAGCACAAAAACAAAGCAGGGTAACGCAAGGGGCTAAAGCTAAGGCAAAGCAAAGG
Organism: Artemisia argyi; assembly: GCA_030686995.1. Taxonomy (NCBI): domain Eukaryota; kingdom Viridiplantae; phylum Streptophyta; class Magnoliopsida; order Asterales; family Asteraceae; genus Artemisia; species Artemisia argyi. Next base: position 22,394,195 of record CM060693.1, on the reverse strand, counting down.
GAAAAGAAACGCCACTAGCCTCCTACAGACCTAAAAGGGAAAAGCAAAGGAACCACTAAGCCTAAAGAGCCAAGGGCAAACTAAACCTAAAAGGCAAGGCAAAGGGGGCTAAAGCTAAGGCAAAGCAAAGCGCCACTAGCCTCCTAAAAACCTAAAAGGGAAGAGCTAAGGAACCACTAAACCTAAGGAGCAAAGGGCATACTAAACCTAAAAGGCAAAGGGGTTAAGATGTTTAAATACATTAATCTGATTATGAGGTATTGCTTAGACAACTAATAAGTTAATATATACTTGTCGAAACAAAGCCAATTAGACTAAGTACATAGATATATTTCAATCACAATGACACATTCCAAGTAAAAAAAAAAAAAAAACTACTGATTATGGTATGTAAAACGACGTCATATGATGGAGCAATAGCAGATCCCCACGTTAGTAGCATATGGTTTGTCGCGAGGTGGAGATGACTGCACATAGGTGGCACATGGCTGAGAATTTTCGTTATAAACGTTGCCCTTATTATCGCACTCTCCATAACCCCTAGATAATGGTCACTCTTTTGATACATAGAGGTTGGAGGACATTCTCCATATTGCCAATGCACTAGATGTGCTATTTTTTCAGCTTTTTGCACACATTCCATAAGTGCGTTTGGTTCAGTGTGACCCGAAACATGTAATGTCCTATTCTCCTCCACTCGGAAAGATTATTTTCTTTTAATATGACCAACGAAATTACCAATCTTATTAGTTAAGGAAAATTACAAAAATTAATAGTATAAAAGCAGAACAACCTGAAAAATAAATTAGCTGTTTGTTAGTGACAGAGTGACAGACATAGATTAGATGATTGTCTATATCATGCTTATATGCTTAAAACTAGGGTGACACTTTGAGCCGGGTTTAGGTTGGAATGACGGGTTGGAAAACTTCAGCTGAAACATGATATGCATAAAATAATTGGGTCATTCGTATCAATTCTAATCCGTTTAACACAACATATTTAGCCATATTATTTATGTGAGTTAATGAGTTAAACGCATACAAGTTGAATAGTTAAAGCGGGTTTCATGTTACACAAATTAAATGGGTTGGCAGGTTGAATGTGATTGTGTATTTGTTACGAACAACATAAATTGGTGTTTTGTGTTATTTTTTCCTTGAATGTGACTGTATTTGTTACTTAAAGAGAAATACTATCTGTTCAAAAGTCTTTACAAAAAAATGCCCTTATTGAGCATTGAAACCATGTTAACAAGGGTAAATTGGTCAAGTAATGTTATCGTGCTGCATGTAGGCTTAAACTTTATTTAGCCATATTATCTGAGTTTCGGTTTTACTTCTCAGGTAGATGGAGAAATACAACAAAAAGGCTCGACAGAGGATATGACATTTAAGATCCCATACTTGATAGTCACATTAGTTCTATTATGACACTTCTAGAAGGCGATGTCATACTAACAGTTACCTTTACGAACTTGTATTCATGTAATATACCTGCTCATGTTTAGCTATTTTGTTAATTTACCCATGTGACCTGATATAGATAAAACATAACCCAAATCGACCCATTTATAATGAAGTGGATTTAGCATAAAGATATTACTGAGATACAGATTTTATTGTCTATTCTAATGAGTAAAGTGGCCAATATACGAGCATGAACCCCGAAGGGTGTCGGCCCAGTTGGTTGTTTCTAATTCATAAACTTAACTTCCGTGAGACAATGCTTGCCTTTATGGGAAAAATACATCTTCCTTTCAAACTTTTTGAGGAAAGATTTAGCCAATTAGAAGTTTCATAAGTTGAGATACCCGACGAGTGCATCTAACATTGATATAACAGTGGGATATAAATGACAAGTTCTTAAAGAACACTATTAACTGTGAGATGAGAGATGACTATAGATAGGTTTTTTTTTTTTTTTTTTTTTTTTTTTTTTTTTTTTTTTTTGGGTAAAGGGTTGATACCCGGTGAATATAACTATAGATAGGTTTTTTTTTTTGTTGCAAAGGGTGAACATATTTTATTAATCACATGAATTACAATACTCAGTATCAAACTATAGACATTCCTATAGTTTTACAACATATTATACTTCCTTATACTAATTTGCTTCAAAGAACAGCATACAAAACAGAAAACAAAGTTGCAGGATCTTCTTTTCCATATCCTCTCCAACTGCAGCAATCACAAACATACTATATCTAAATCTGCAGATTCCAATTCACCTCTAATGCACCAAATACCATCTAGCCACATTTCCACCTTATCTACCTATCATGATCATTCAACCTGCCACCACAATAACCATGATAAGGTAGATTAGTGGCTTCATTAGGAACCCATAACCTCTCCATAGCAAGTGCTATACCAAATGTGCTATATTTCCATTTACAACAATGGCTTCACACACTTGGGAACACAACCTTGCCATGAGTATCAACCCTTACCTCCTTAGCAGTACATATCTAGGACCATGTATGTAACACCCCCAATTCTTGATGCAGCGGAATTCAACTTAGGTGTTACTCGATAGCACAATAGTCATAATAATAGAAAACGATCTCTAACCGAGTCGCTTTAAAAAGAGTTATCATTCGAATTTATTCAAATATATCAGAGTTTACATAGTTAGGTCCCAAAAAGGTTCCATGTTTCAAAATACATCAATATAAAGTCTTTTGATGTTTTATCGAATGACAAAGTAGTTTATAGCCTTCTTCCTTTAGTCCGTGCCCTTCCGCTCCATTCTTGATTATCATGGACCTGAAATACATGCTTAAGAGGTCAACACAAAGGTTGAGTGATATTCATAGAGTTTGTTTAACGGTTGAACACAATATGTTGGTAGTATGAGTTAATTAGACTCATACTTATGGTTGGAATACAAAACAGTTATTATTATATACTAAGCTCATGCAACCAATACGTTAACGGGTACCAATATCAATCGGCGGTTTTGTTGCCCCGGTAAGTACTTTGCCGTCATACTTAATGTTTCAAATATAGTGCATTTGTTTGAACTAATCTAGTCAAACAAATGGGATTCGTCAATCCCAATAGGCCTATTCACAATACTCGCGCTCACTAATACTAGTGATTAAATGGTTCATGATATGGGGCCTAGGATTGGCAAGGAAGGTACTTAGTAATAATAAAACAATCAGGCAGCATACAGTTTCAAAGCATTGTGTTCGGTTTAAAATAGCATGTATTCCCCCCAAGGGTTTGTAAAACATTGAAGTAATGTAAAGTGGGGTTATGAACTCACCTTAAGTAAGATAGCAAGTAGTGAAAGTAACGGTTGAATCTTGAAGGTTTCTATGAGCAACCTATAATAGAATGTTGCGACTTAGGATTGGAGTAAAGAATATGAAGAATTGCCTATATATGTCTTGCATTTAGTCCATGATGTGGTACAAAGTATAGTGTAAGTCTTTGAAAAGAAATGATTCATGAAACATGTATAGTTTATATATCGTTTACTACCGTTCAGGCCGACATAATTCAGAAGTCATATAGTAAACGTTCGAGGAGCCAGGACACTTTAATTCGTAAATCCACAACTCATCTCGACGGCTTACATAATGAACTCCTCACATGAGGCTCCCTACTATTGTAGTAGTTGATAATATATATATATATATATATATATATATATATATATATATATATATATAAGTTTTGATCCAAAAAGTTACATGTCCAATATTTGAATAAACTTAGGAAAATTTATTTTTACATGAAGATTGTTATTAGGGTGAGTTTCTTATGTCTTGAATGACAATTACTTGTAATATCTCATGGTTCTTTTAGAAGAAGTAGATCCAAATTGTATGTTCAAGTTATCGCCAACTCTTTGGCTCATGTTTTCGCCTAAGTAAGTTTATATGGTCATTTAGTCAAGGCCTTGCCATGACCTTTGGTCATTGTTCCATGGTCTTGAGACTCAACCTTGGCTTTAGGCATGGTTGTGGTCTTGAATCTAGGTCATTAGACCTCTTGGTCTTTTTAAACCATAACCATTATATATTGACTTTGATATATAAAATAGCTGTTAAGAAACTGAGAAAAATCTCATTCGTTATTGGTTTTCTGGATACGTGCTCCTGAGTTTTTGAAGAAAACGTGATTCCGGACAACTTTCGTGATTTAACTTTTTCATGAAACGGACCAGAAGGGCCTCTTTTTGCGTGTTTTATGTTCTGTCACAGAAAGTATTTAGGCAGTTTTGCCGTAAAGTTTTGGTAACTTCAAATGGTCATAACTTTTGACTCGTGTACTCGTTTTAGGTGGTTCAAATTGCTATGTTTTCCTTGTTAAGTCCTCTACTACAATATGTTATTATATTTATACCATTTTGATTACCTAAAACCAAGCTAGGGTTTCTATGTTTGAAGTTGCTCTTGATTCTTGCTTGAAACTAGAAGAAATTAGCTAAGTGTGAGGTTGTTTTGGTGTGTGATGGTGGACGGCACAAAGGGGGGAGGGGGGCTTTTATATGGGTTTGAGGAGGTTACATTTCATGACTAGTCAAAGCTTTCTATACAAGCTTATACACTTGGTATCATCCTAGGGCACTAAGAGTGAGATTAAGCCACACAAGGGTGTGACTTCCCCCCCCCCCTATGGAGGTTCAAGATGGATAAGGGGGAGTGACTTGGTCCTTGGAAGATAATATCCATGATACTTGGTTAGTTTTGACTCCGGAAAATGCTAACCGTAAATGATTAAGCCTCAAAACGTAAAACCGGGTATCGTAAAAATGTGGAACCTGAAAGTATGGTTAAACATATCAATATACTCCATAATAAAATATAAAATGAGTGGTAGGTTCCATTGGGGTGCTAAAACCCTTCTAAAACTGGAAACACAGGTCAAAAACGCGTAATACGTAAAACGTACGAATATTGTGTAAAATTGAGAAAAGTAATATGTTACTTTTCTAATGTGATAATAATGATTCAAAAAGACTTATAATATCTAGACTGGGCTCAGTCTAGTGTCGGTTGGTATTAAATGTCTTTTAGACATAAAATCGTAAGCCTAAAAATCAAGGAATGATTTTTGGGCAAAGGAGGAGGGTAAAATATGTTGACTTATTCCAAAAATGTGAAAACTCAAATCGTCTTAGAAACGCGGTGCAGGTATAGGCTAAGGTTACAGCTGAGTAAAAATGCTTAAAAACAAAAATTCCTGTTTTTCACGGCCGAGGTTTATTTGGTCATGTTTTTCTCAGTCATGATTTATTCTCAAATAAATCATGAGTGTATCAAATATTTTTCTGATACGGGGAAAATTAACGCGGTCGAGTTTCGTTGTGCGTAGAATTTTTTAATGACGTTTTACCCTAAAACGTGTAATTCCTTAATAACTTTCGCGAAAATGATCTGATGAGTGTCAAACTTTTAATTTGCCATGGAAATGATTTATCACACGAGAATATGAAATAAAAATCAAATTTCGGGAAAATGAATAGTAAAAGTGAATAGTGAAAATTCCGGGAATAGTAATTAACCTGAAATTGCGAATTGTTACAGTCTCCACCCCATATGAGAGCTCCGTCCCGGAGATCAATTTGCGTTGGGAGTAGAAGCTTTGTTGGTAAAAAGATGTGGGTATTTCTTATGTATCTGGTCCTCTCGTTCCCATGTGTATTCAGGACCACGTCGTGAGTTCCAACGAACTTTGACAATTGGAATTCGGCTTTGCTTGAGTTGTTTGACCTCTCGGTCCATGATTTCTACGGGTTCCTCGAAAAATTGAAGATCGTCATTGAGTTGAATTTCATCGTGTGGAATCACGAGTGATTCATCTGACAAGCATTTTTTTTAGGTTAGATACATAGAAAGTGGGGTGTACACTACTGAGTTCTGATGGAAGCTCAAGTCTGTACGCCACAGGGCCAACCCTGGCTAGGATTTTGAATGGTCCAATGTATCTTGGGTTTAGTTTTCCTCGTTTACCGAATCGTATCAAACCTTTCCAAGGTGATACTTTTAGCATAACCCTATCTCCGACTTGGAATTCTAGGGGTCTGCGTCGTGTGTCGGCATAACTTTTCTGTCGATCTCTTGCGGTTTGTAGTCGACTTCTGATTTGTACAATCTTATCCGTTGTTTTTTGAATGAGTTCTGGACCAGTGAGTTGAACTGTAACAATTCGCATTTTCAGGTTAATTACTATTCTCGAGAATTTCACTATCCATTTTTACTATTCACTTTCACTATTTGCTCCCGAAATTTTTATTTCATATTCTTGTAAGTTAAACTATTTTAATGATAATCCGAGAGTTTGACACTCGTCGGATCATTTCTGCAAAAATCACGAAACCGTGTCCGAGATTTACTTTTAGGTTTAAACGTCATTCCAGCATCCCGATATGTCCATAAAACACTATAAACAATAGAAATATGATTTTCTCTCATTTTACGACAATTCCAAAAGTTTTGGAATTTTACGTTTTCCAGTTCAGCGTTTTACGCGAATTACGCGTTTTAGACCCGCGTTTCCAGTTTTAACAGCGTTTAAGCAAACCGATGGAACTTACCACTCATTTTATATTTTATTATGGAGTATATTGACAAGTTTAATCATTCTTTCAAGTTTTGTATTTTTACGATACCCAGTTTTACGTTTCGTGGCTTAACGGCTTACAGTTAGCGATTAACGGAGCCAAAACTCACTCCGTAAGCTAGATAATACCAAGTTAATCATCTAGTCACACCATATCTTCATATGGCCGACTATAGGAATGATTCACAAGCCTTGGTGGCTTGTGATGAGGCCTTGATCATCTAGGTGTTGGAATTATTATAACATGACCTTCATATAAATAAACCAAGTACATCGAAGTGAGCATGAGTGGAAGCAATTATAATAGATCGAATAACATGTAATTAATTAATCAATAATTAAATAGTAAACGTACCGTTATGATTCTAGCCCGAACGAGAATCAATGCAATCTTCCGGAACCAAGAACCCTAATTAGGGTTTATAAGGATTATAAGAATTACCCCTTACCTTTTTGTAATTCAATCCAAGAATCAAACAATAGTGTGTTTGATTCACGTTCTTGTACACACGTACTAATTCAAGAAAAGTATTTGCAAGTAATAAACACAAAACTATTTTAGATCATAAAAATCGAAACCCTAAGGGTTTGGTTTTGATGAATCGACCAAGGAAGAAAAGAGGAGAGAAAACACCAAGATATGTGTGTACAAGTTATGAGAAAAACCTACATCTTGGGTTTGCTTATATACTACACAAAACTTGGAGCTCAAGGCACATAAGGAGGTGGTAACCCCCTTATGCCGATCGGCCATAGAACCCCAAAGGGGTATCCAGAACCTTCTCTTGTTTCCATGTTTTGTCTAGTATTACTTTCCTAATCTTCGTTTAATAAATAATTAGTCATTAATCAATAATACTAATTATTATTATTTATTTTGTGTTTAATAATTAATTATAATATTTTATTACTAATTATTACTTTTTCTCTTCATACGTATTGTGTCCAATCCCGTGATCTCGAGTTCGATCCTAACATACGACTACTAAAATAATGTTCATAATCTAACAGCTCCCACTTGGACATATTTTAATAGTGTAATCATATCGGTTAGCGTCTTGCAACACACCGATGCCTCTAGTACGATCTCGAGTAAGGCTCCTGGAAAAACCTTTTAATGATTTCTCATTATTATTATCCTTTTGTTTCTAATACCATGTTAATAAGGATATGGATTAAAGTCATTCCTTAATTAACCATTCTGTTTCTCGTTATTTATTATTGATCAAGATTACCAAATCTTCTGAACATATTCAGGAGAGATATTGGGTGCGGCCGCACATGCATCTTACCAACCCTACGAGGGGCCCAACAGTATTAAACTCCAAAAATAATTTTGAAGGAACAAATTCTGTCTTGACTACAAGCAAAACCCACAAACTTTGTAACACTTCCGAAAACAACCCTTATGACTACCAGTTACGTATAGCGTTAAGTTGTTCCACAAAAATGTACTACATTCATGACACTTATCTTGCATCTCAAGTCTGAGGATAACTTCTCATGATTTACTTAATAACTAAATCCATAAAGTAACATCATGTAGTTGGGATAAGTCCTATATTCAGTATCATTGAATATCATCTGAAATGGCATGACTACGCATCAATATACTTTAAGTATATTATACCAACCTTCAGATTTGTCTTGATTTAATAATATTCCCATATTATTAACTGACAACGGACAATTTAGAATAACATTTATTCATGGATTAAACATACAAATATAGGATACAATATATTATAAATTAAACATACCATGTATTTAGATTTATAATAATTGTTTAACATCCCTTATTCAAATACTAAATAGATCAATGCATGATAACTCTTGTTGATGAATTATGTCTCAAGTAATGACATTCCTACTTGTTGACAAAACATAAATCATCCAACTTTGATCTATCGGAATTTTAAGAATACTTATTTCAAGAATTCAACTAGTGAAGTTCTTGTATGTGCATACTTAACTATTTTGACAATGCCATATAATATTTCATAAAATGTGTGACATCCTTAACCACCAATTTATGATAATCAAACTTCCAAACATTTTAAAGTTTAAAGTATTCTTGTTCTCTTAATGTATAATGCAACTATGCTTTTAGTAAGCATAACTAGTAATGGCCAAGGATGAAATCCTTACCATAACTAGTATTGAGTGTCATCTCAATTTTATTAGCATCATTGTATGCAACAACAATATGCTATTAAAACTTCCCATAAACATTAATATCTATTGTGTAATGTTTGATACCCTTCAAACTTTCAAGTTTGTTGGCTATGACAATTTTCACAACAATTGAAAAATTGTTCATCTATAGAATTTGGAAGCTTTTCCAGATTTAGGATGTAATTCTATAATCAAACATATTCATTTTGAAGATTACGCAAGTTATCTAATAACTTTTTAATAAGATATTAATATTGCCAAATCATCTTGTAATCAAGCATGATAAAACAATACATGATGTTCATGAAAGATCTTTGAGTCATACTTAGATTTTATTCATGTCATGCATATCCATTTAGACTTTCTAAATAATATTTCATGTTATATTAGATTCATTTACCACACATGTTTCAACAATAAACATTCATTCCAAGGTTATATGTCTTATTTCCTAAATCTTACAAGTAAATTTCATTCCATTCTAAGACATAACATTTACTTATATGGAATATTACTTTTCATATGTTCTACAACATATATGATTTAAGAAATTAAACATAATACTCCCACTAGCTTTTAGGAATACTTAGAAATGATCTTATTTCAATTATAAATCAAACATGAATTTAATAATTAAACATAAGAGTAATCTTCTAGATGCATGCATTTATCCATCCATGGATTATTGCACTTTGTACACTTCCAAAGATTTATTTGAATTCATAAACTCTTTTTGATTACTTATCGTCCTCGCTCAAGTAATCACTCAAGAAAGAGTTTTGATATTCTATTGTCAATTTCATAAATGTGACAATCATAATCTTTATATATTAATGTGCTTAGAAAAGAATATTCAATCACAGTTAATTGCTTAAGTGTGATTAATAATCTTGTCATAAAACATGCATTAAATATGTGTATAACATTGTCCCTATGATTTCTATACAAAGATTTAAACCACAAAGGTTACCTAGTCTTTGAAGAAACTCATCTTAATTTTCTAGTCTAACTATTAAGATAAAGCAAATTTCAAAAATTGATTATCTTTATGGACAACATCTTAATCATTCATATCATGTATACTTTACCCAACTTCATATTTGGTAATGTATCATAATGATTATCAGGTTTACAATAATCCTGTAAATCATAGCCCTCAGCATATTAATCAAATATCTGAGATATATTGCTATTCTATGAATGATAATTCCATTATCTTGAGATTTAACATTTAAATATCAAACTTCATCATCATATTTACTAGTGTATTTTAGAAGATTATGTATCTTGTAATTTTATCTTTTAAAGATCAACACTCCTACTTGCTTTTAGCAATTTAAAGACTATCTTTAAATACTTAGCAAATAAAGAACCAATACAATGTTCTCTTTTGGGATATTACAAATACTTATTGATAGTTCCTGACTTAACTTTGTTAACAACCTCTTCATAAGCAGTTAAACAAATTTAGAACTTCAATTTAAGACTTAATGTGATTCATCACATTCCATCATATGATAATGTCTTATTAATCTTCTATGTTGGAGTTTTATTAAATATGTCCAAGTCATACTCAACATTCTAACCTTGATAACTTTTGGAAGAAAAGAAGTCATAGTTATCTTTAATCAAACAATATAACTAGAGTTTGATTTTCCTAACTGAACATACCATAAACATTTGATATTTCATTAGTATTAATATTGTAAGACAATCTAACAATATTAAAGATAACCATATTCCTTTTGACTTGTCTATTTACCAACTAATTCATTTTAATGGTATAATAATTTTCAAGCCTATTACATGCCTTATAGCACAAGTACTTTGACAAAGTTACTTCATGTCCATGTCTTTACAAGAAAAACATAAACTGTTATAATCCCACTATAGGTTATAAGTCATTTAACAATTTAATAACTTCATGTATATGTCTTAATTAAAACACACAACAAGATAACGTCTTACTTTATTGTAAGTCTTGTAACAATTAAAAGACTTTATGTTTATATCTTTACAATGAAACATAAACATGTTTAACTAAAGTAACTATGAACACCATCTTTTGGTTTCAATAGTAATTTCAAGTTACTATATTACTTCACAATAATGTAAATAACATTATTTCTTCATTTATTTATGTCATTCCAAGAACACATAAATATTCAGATTGAAGTAGCATTAGATTACTTAATTAATTTATGTCATTCCATGAATTCATAAATCTATAAATTAAAGTAGTCTTGTTATCATATTGACACATGTTCTAATAGGTATCTAATTTAGAAACTGCAAATTCTCATAGTTCAATTACATCAGTTGATCTGCTAGTAATGAAAATATGAAATTCACCTTGTTGTTGCAATCTAGTTAAGCTCTCACATAACATAAATTGTAACACCAAGTGTTTCTTGAATTAGCCTAGTATAATTCATATCAGAACATTATTCTAATTTAGAAACTGCAAATTCTCATAGTTCAATTACATCAGTTGATCTACAAGTAATGAAATATGAAATTCACCTTGTTGTTGCAATCTAGCTAAGCTCTCACATAACATAAATTGTAACACCAAGTGTTTCTTGAATTAATATTAGAACATTATTCTCTTACCTTGTAGTCAAGAGAATCCTTTAAATCATATCTTTATGAGTTGTTTCTTGCACACATTAAAGATAACATTTCTCCCACTTGTGCATGGAACAACATCATATAGTTGATAAATAACATGCCATGCATTTGTTTATGTGTTCAATATGATTGTGTCAAGTATATGTAGAACAACAATGTCTAGTAAGGAGACGTACAAGACTATCCTTAAAAGTATGAGTGTCTACACTTGGAAAGTAATTATCTTTAGCTACCAAGATATCAAAGCTTGTAACTCCCACTGAATTAAAGATCATTACAATAATTCCTTATTCAGTGATAAGTACACAATACTCCCACTGCATTTGATAACATTGTAAATGTTTCCTATCCAGTGAAAGCAAATAGTGTGCTTTTAACTTTCCTACACCTTTAATTGTCCATTCGTAACAATTACTTATGCACTAAAAGTGTATTCTACTACGTAAATGATGGACTATCCACCAAATGCTTTTAACTTGAAAAATTGGGCATGCAATTTCTTCCTTAACAGGTCTACCATCCTACAATGTATGTAGCACCTTTAAAATAGTCAAAACAACTAGTTTGTCTTTAAACATTTTGCAGTAATTAGTCTAGCTTCTAATTATAATAACTCATAAAATGTCATACATAATTTTCTGTTAACCAAATATCATATTTGTTACTAAGAACTTGATCACCGAATGAGGATGATAAAATCCCTATGGAAAATATTCGCAATTTTATTTAATTATTAAAAAAAATTTGCTATGAGTTATATTAGAATTTAGACATATCTAATATTCCTATTATCCTTTCTCATTCATGAAAAGGAATAGGATTGTGTCTCACTCTTCCTTCATAGAAAGGAGACTTCTTTGTCTTTTAAGTAAATATTTCTTAATCAAACATTTGTTTGAAAATAGAACTAGATCAATTTACCAAAGCCCAAAATACGTTTACGGTTTGAACGTTGCATTAATACATTAAAACGAATTACAAAATTCAATTTCAGTATTTTTGATAATTAGATCTTTAAGAAAATCAAATACCCATTAGTAAATATTTATATAAACCATAGTATTTTCTTAAAGCTAGGATCCTAATTGACATAGTACCATTACATCAGTTGATCTTCTAGTAATGATAGTATTCAACAAGGTAATTGTCGAACAATAATTGCCAATATCATATTGCAATTCCTAGATTTATGGGATTTACAATCACAAAACTTTTGTAATGTAAGCATGTTTGATTCCCATCTTAATGCCTTGAGTCCAAGATCTCACTTCCTACTCAATTTAAGTCGTCTAACTTAAAAACTGCAAACTCACAAATCCATCACATCAGTTGATCTGCTAGCAATGAATTTATGAAATTTACCTCTCCATTGCAATCTCGCCAAGTTCTCACATGACGTAAATTACAACTTCAAGTGTTCTTAATTAGATGGCATTCGACTTAATTTTATAAGGGTATTAATATTTTGATGTGATCAAAATAATGTATGAAGAAGCATGCATACAACTTCATAACATTGGTTTTACAAAACATTTTTATTACCAATTTGCTAAGAGTAAAATAACAAAGTTTTGATTGAGGTATCGGGTTCAACAATTAAAGAATAACCATCAATTATCGTCCACTATATCGTACTTTTGCATAAGCCCGAAAGCTTAGTGTTTCGGATAATCATTGTGGAATTGTGGATTATTCACCCTTAAGATGACAATGTACATGTAATGGTTGTTCGGTAAGTCTAATTTACACACAAACGAGCGTTAAGACAGAATGTTGTCTCTCTATGGCCACAATTTAATGCGTTGCCATTCTTATACCCATCTTATAGTGTGTAAACTTCGGTCGAGCCTATTTAACCATTACGTACAAAAACATCAATCAACCAATTCTTTGAGATTTAAACTCTAAAAAACCAAAACAATTTCGCCATTATTTAGTCCGTATTATTTTTCTATTCAAAAATTACCCTTTTCGTCTATAAACATGTCTAACACAATAAACAAACAAAAACAAGTAATATACAATAAAAAAATAAAACAACTAAATAAACAAATATACATAATCATAACAATTAAATATGTATAAAACATGTAGCCACATGCAAATCTTATTCAAAAGTCCTATTAATAATCAAATCTAGGTGTATAACGTATTAATTCAATCAAGGCTTTCTTCTTCTAGGAAAAAGAGCCACATACATCGATAAATCGATTGCGAAAGCCAAAATTAAATAAATACCACATAGCACATAATTGATTACTTAATATTGGAGTCTTCCCAATTCGACATCTATTAAAATTTACATGTTTCGATATAACTTAACCATTAATTCATATAAACAATTTAAACAATTTAAAATATAACACAATATAAAAATCCATGCAAATATGCACTTTTTCATGGATTTAGCTTAACAATTTAACATGTTTGTAGGACCTTAAATAATACAACTTTATCACACACAATATAAGCACAATAAGAAGGAAAGATGGAAAGATGGTGAGTTGATATGTATGTATATGCAATTCGTATATATAGAGAGAGAGATGAGAAATATGAGAGCTTTTATTAAAGAAACACACACAATACACACACAAGCACACACCTCAAATGAGCCTTTGAGGTGTTTAAATAGTAAGATACATGAGATGCCCTATGGGCTTTCTATGGGCTTGGGCTTGGACTTGGTAACATGGTTGGATAACTAGGCTTATGAAACATAGCATATAACATATTAGCTTGCCAAGTCCAAGGCCCAATGACTAAACTATTACTAATCTTAACAAACGACACAAAGTTACAATATGAGAATGACCATCACTTCATAATATACATATTTTTAATGCTAACAATCTCCCCCTAAGGGGTGGTCATTCGAATGATGCTCCACGTGAGTGGGTCTTCCGTTTCTTTGTCTTTAACTTTGTGTGTCGTAGTAGAATAGTCTTTAGTCTTTGTTCCTTCATGCTTTGTGATCTTTGATAACTGATTTTTCATCGTTCTTTGTTCCATTGTGATGTGGAGTTATCTGCCATTCGTCTCTTCTGCGTCTGTGGTGGTTGTTTGCCATTCCAACATGCTCATACATCTTTGGACTTTGATATTCATATGCACGTAGTTCCCTTTCTTACACTTTGATCTTTAGTCTTTACACTTTGTAGATTCTTCTTTTTGGCGTAGAATCTTTCTCTGAACTTTGTGTTGTATAGATCTTAGAGGGAGCTTTCTTTAACTTCCAGATGTATGTATGAGCACGTGGAATCTGTCGCCATGGAGATGAAGTGTCCCTGCATATAAACAGTTAGCAATAAAACATCCGGTACTTACAGATAAGAATTAGAGATCGTCAACAGCATAGTGTGAAGACTCCTTCTAACCCTTACCAAGGCCGTTCCCATATCAGATACTCTCGAGAGAGCTTACGAGACCTACTAAGCAGCTCAATGACTGGGTGAGTCGCTGGGGATCACTCCACGACTGTAGACCGTTTGAAACCACCGCGAACACTAAGGGTAACCCATAAAGAATTACCGAAGTGACCTGCTGTCAGGGCTGTTTGATGTTGACCCTGGCAGGAATTTCCATTCAATCATTGAGAATCACAAAAGTGAGTCCTCTCATAAATGTTCTGGCAGATTGCTAAGATCTGCGTAGGACTCTTAAGTTTACATCTGGTGTCCTTAATGATGAACAACCAGTGTAGAGATATCATGTGTTCCTATGAGATCTTTTGATGAATCTCGGGGCTCTAGACTCGATAGGTGCACATTTGGTTTCCTATGCGGAGATTAGGGAGAGGTCTCCTGCTTCAATATCAACCATCTCTAAGAGACAGATCGATAGATTACACCGGTTCCCCGTGAGAATGAAACAAGCTCTTTTAAGAGAACCTGAGTGGTTAAGAAGGTTTAGTGCAGTGCGTCACTGGGTCCATGACGTCTTTGTCTTCAATACCGGTGTCACCTTAGTAACAACCAGTAGCATATGAGTTGAACCCGGTGTCTGCCCTAAGGTTGAACATATGGAGGGCTATTTCTTTTCACCCTTTTTCATAACTTTTCTTTTTAATTCTTCAACCCCTTCTTTCTCCTTTCTCATTTTCTCCTTTTTTCAATCATACCTAAGGACTTTTAATTCTAATCTATTGGATTTGTCCTTGGGTAGATCCCTCCGGCTCTGGCGGATCATAGGACGGTTTTTCCTAACCTTAGTCACCTTATAACTCCATGACTATCCTATAATTGATCACATGCCATAAAACCTTTTTGTGAAAAATCTCTCAAAGTGTTTATGATAATAAAACACATTGTTGTTACCACTTTGAGAGTTTTGTAATTTAGAAGGACTCCCCCTTCACATGTGCTCATGTAATTTTTAAGAAATTTGCACATGCGGGTGGAGTTTGCTCTTTTGAATTGATCCACTTTCAGCGAACATGACCGATTCGAGACACGCTTACATCACTAGTTAGACTAGCTTGAAGTTATTACCCATCCTGGTCAAGTCCAAAGAAAGTCTCTCGATATGGTACACTCTACTCAGACAAGTCCCATTCGAGACACGCTTACATCACTAGTTAGACTAGCTTGAAATTATTACCCGTCCAGGACAAGTCTTTTCGATTACTGACATTTTAAGCTTCGTCAATTCATTGGTTATATCTGAGTCGAGCTCTTTTGAGATTCAGCCACAAACTTTAAACATCCTCGATCACATTTTAATCATGTCTTCTCCCCCTCAAAAATAGCATAATGTGATATTTTTGATATCAACTGATTAAGAAAAAGCTTTTGGAGAGAAAGACAGATTCTATTTTGCATGAATTTGGAACATTTTTGTTTTTGATACTCCCCCTTAATGATAGCTCATTTAAAATCAATTAAGGATTTTGAGGGAGTTATCTTGAGCACTAATTTTGAGAGATTTTGAGAAATCTTTTGAACAATCTTGAAAAAGTGCTAAAGAATTTTGTTGGAAAACGAGTTTATGCTTGAAATCTTTTTCGTTTGTTTAGACTCGAACTTTTTGAAAAAGAGTTCGTCATTGAACGTACGAGTCCTTGATTTGAAATATAATCAGAAGTCATCGTTTAACGTACGGGTTTCGTACTGAAGTATACGAAAGCCATAGAGAAGAAAATTTTGAGAAACGACATGTTTTAGAAAAACATTAAAAAGAACTCCCGCTCAAGCATCTGTACATGTCCGTATCATTGTTGAATGACATTTCTAGAAACGTACAGAATATTGATTTATACCAGAGACATGTCGTGAGAAGAATATTTTTGGATTTTTTTTGATTTTATATTGTTTTTGTATTTTTTGAAATTTTATATTTTTGTATTTTGTTTTTGTTGGTTTTTCAAATTTTGTATTTTGTTTTTCAAAAATATTTACAGCGAAGCGATTTTGAAAACATTTTTCAAGTAGATTCGAGAAGACGTTCTAGCTCCTCAGGAGTTAGGCTTCGCATGCCAATTCGTCGAACTAAATAGTCAAACCTTTCTTTTGGAAGGGCTTTAGTAAATAGATCGGCGAGTTGATAATCAGTCTTAACGAAAAATAATTCAACAGTACCCTCTTCCACGTGTTCTTTGATGAAATGGTAGCGGACTTTGATATGCTTCGTCTTAGAGTGATGTACGGGATTGCACGAGATGGCTATGGCACTTTTTGAGTCACAATACATAGGTATTCTGTCAAAAGTAAAGCCATAATCTGTGAGTTGTGTCCGCATCCAAAGAACTTGGGCACAACACGCAGATAGAGACACATACTCGGCTTCGGCGGTTGATAGCGCAGTACAATCCTGTTTCTTAGAAGACCAGCTTACAAGCTTTTCACCCAAAAATTGTGCTCCACCTGATGTACTCTTTGCTGTAACTTGATCACCAGCATGGTCTGCATCTGAAAATGCTGTTAGATTAAAATCCGAATCCTTCGGATACCAAAGTCCCATGTTAATGGTGCTTCGTAGGTACCGAAAGATCCGTTTAACCTCTTTGAGGTGAAGTTCGGTAGGCTTTGCCTGAAACCGTGCTAATAAACATACAGCAAATTGAATATCGGGGCGACTAGCAGTTAGGTACATGAGAGACCCGATCATGCTCTGATATTTCTTCGGATCAATGGGTTTCCCAAACAAATCAGCACCTATTTTTGGTGAAGTGACCATTGGTGTACCAACAGAATCACAGTTTTCCATTCCATGTTTTTTCAAAATCTCTATCGTATATTTAGCTTGATTGATAAAAATACCACGAGGGGATTGATGTATTTGTAAACCAAGAAAGAATTTTAGTTCCCCCATCATGGACATTTCAAATTTGCTTTTCATGAGATTTTCAAAATGTTTTGAATGGTTAGGATTGGTTGATCCAAAA
Source organism: Artemisia argyi (assembly GCA_030686995.1). NCBI lineage: Eukaryota > Viridiplantae > Streptophyta > Magnoliopsida > Asterales > Asteraceae > Artemisia > Artemisia argyi. Next base: position 22,376,429 of record CM060693.1, on the reverse strand, counting down.
ATTATGTCATCCACGTAAATTTGAACGATCAAAATATCATCTTTGAATTTTTTGATAAACAAGGTGTCATCAACCGTTCCTTTTGTGAAATTGTTTTTGAGCAAGAAAGATGATAGTTCGTCATACCACGCTCTTGGAGCTTGTTTTAAACCATAAATTGCTTTCTTAAGCTTGTAGACGTAGTCTGGATGATCTTTGTCGATGAATCCCTCTGGCTGACTCACATACACTTCTTCTTTCAGAGTTCCATTCAAGAAAGCTGTCTTAATGTCCATCTGATAGACTGTGATGTTTTTGTGAGCAGCATAGGCTAAGAAAATCCGGACTGCTTCAAGTCTAGCTACAGGCGCGAATGATTCTTCGAAATCTATCCCTTCTTCTTGTGGATAACCTTTAGCCACGAGACGAGCTTTGTTGCGAATAACAGTCATTTCCTCATCCAGTTTGTTCTTCCACAACCACTTGAGATCAAGAACACGTTTATCAAGTGGTCGTTCAACAAGTTCCCAACTATCATGTAACAGGTATTGAAGAAATTCCTCCTGCATCGCTTCAATCCAAGGGTTTTCTGCCATTGCTTCCCGAATGTTCTTTGGTTCTTTGAGACTAATTGAGCAAACGTAGATGCACAATTCGAGATCGGTGGCAAGTTGTCTCCTTGTCTGAACTGGCTTTGAAGGTTCACCAATAATATGTTCTATTGGATGGTCTTTTGTCCATTGAAACGTAGAAGGGTACCTTGGGTGTAACGAATGTGTGTTAGATGGTTCTTGTAACCTTGAAGAAGATTCAGCAGAGTCTGTTGTAAACGGGTTTTCAAATACTTCTTCTTCTTCTTCTAACGTAACATTGTTTGAATTATTTGTTGGTTCTTCTTGAAAATTTGTGTTTTGGTTTTGCTCATCAACGTTTGGTAGAACAGTTTCAAGTACTGGAGTTGCTTGAGTAGATGTAGATGATGTTGATGTAGTTGGTGCTTCAGCTTCGATTGTGGTAGATGCATCCTGTGGTGGTGGTGGTGGTTGATGGTTTTGAGCGGGTGCAGCGGAATGTTGTTGAGATGCATTTGTCGAAGGTCCACCATAATATTCATCAAACATTAATTCGAAGAAATTTTCCAGTTCTTGTTCTGAAGGTTTATCCGTGTTTGTTGACTGAGCTCCTTGAGGTACGAGTCCTGAACTGATGTGTCCAGAAGTCTGATTGTTTGGTGCGGGTCCTAATCTGGTTTGATTAGAAGCCATTGGATTAAGCGCGGGTTCTAGAGCGAGTCTCTCAGAAGCCATCTGTGAAATTTCGTCAAACTTCACATTCATCGTCTCCATTATCTTTTTCGTTCTTCTATTATACACCCTGAATGCCCTCGAGTTTTCTGAATATCCAATGAAGATTCCAATATCACCCTTAGCTTTTAACTTCCCTAGATCTTCTCTGTCATTCGTCGGATAGCACAAAGCGTCAAACACGTGAAGGTAAGAGATGTCAGGTTTACGGTTGTTCACTAGCTCATATGGGGTTTTATTGAATCTCGGATGGACTAGGGATCGGTTTTGAGTAAAACAAGCAGTGGCTACAGCATCAGCCCATAAGAATAGTGGTGCACTAGAAAAAATTAGCATTGTGCGAGCAGCTTCCACAAGAGTTCTATTTCTTCTTTCAACTACCCCATTCTGCTGTGGAGTTCTAACAACTGATGTTTGGTGTGTGATTCCAACATCTTCAAGGTAAGTTCTTAACTCATGGTTTGTAAATTCTGTGCCATTGTTTGTTCTTATAATCCTTACTGGAGCTTGAAGTAGAACTTGAATACGCTTCAGAAAGGTGATGATGATGCCTGGTGCTTCGTCTTTTGATCTCAAGAACTTTACCCAAGTATATCTTGAATAATCATCAACAATAACGAGAATATACTTCTTCCCATTAATGCTTTCAACTCTCATTGGGCCACATAAGTCCATGTGCAACATATGTAACCTTGATTCCGAACCAGGTACGGTTTTGGGTTTATATGATGCTCTTTTACTTTTTCCTTGTTCGCATGATGGACATAGGTGTTCCTTGGTGTATTTGAACTTAGGAAGTCTGGTGACGATGTTGTCTTTGGCTAACTTGTTGATGGTGTCGAAATTGAGATGGGATAAACGTCTATGCCACAGCCAGGACTTAGTTTCGGTTGCCCTTGTCATAAGACAAATTGGTGATGTAGAAGCCATTTGGTTGATGTCGATAGCATACAAGTTTGTACCACGATTACCAGTTAAGAGATCATCACCAACCAAATTTCTTATAAAAACCGTGTTTCTTTTGAATGCCACTTCTAAATCTGCATCACAAAACTGCCCAACTGAAAACAAGTTGTGTCCCAATCCTTCGACGTAGTAAACTCGAGTGATTAAAAAATTCTCAAACTGAAGATCTCCATAACCCTGAATAGCTGCTACATGATCATTTCCAAATCGTACAGTTCCCATGAATTTCCAGACAAAATTGATCAGCAGCTTTAAATTCCCGGTCATGTGCTTGGAGCAACCCGAGTCGACGATCCAAAGACATATTTCGATAACCTGCCAAGAACAGAAGAGTTTGTATTTGGAAACCGTGTTGAATTTGGTTCCATGGGGTTAGGAGTAAAAGCAGAATCACACTCATAGACAGTTGCTACTTGTTTAGCTTGAGTTATTTCTAATTTGCCGTCCTTAAGAGTGAACTCTCTACCCGTCGGAATCCACATACAAAACTTAAGATAGTTCCTAGGCATTCGACTAATAGTGGTAGTCCTAAATCGTGCAACTAATCGTTCTAAAGATCTGGATCTAGCACTAGGTCTTTTTGGAACATTCTTCTGTTCAGGCGTAACATTCACATTCTTAGAAACACATTCATCATGAACATCATTAATTAAACATTTCTTGCATATTAAACAAACAGAGTCATTACATGCATTAGAACCAATACTTTCGACATTACATTCAGATGAATCATGTTTCTTATTAAAAAGCGATAAATTCCTAGGGTGTTCTTCTACTTCTTCAGCTTTATTCTTGCTACTACTCTTAGATGCAGGCGAGACTCTATTGTTCCTTGTATTGCTCCTAGGCTTTAGTCTGCTGCTCCTAGAGGTGCTTTCTAATCCTGTAGAAGGTAAGGCACACACATTAGGATTTATATTGTTGTCCTTTTTAGCATCCCTAGATTCTTTAGAATTAGCCTTTATGCACTTGTCATTTGTCTTAGAGGTTGAGGCATACGCACTAGTGGGACTAATCCTAAAAAGGCCAGGTGCTAACACTTTAGGAGTTTCGACAACCGCTTTTCCTTTATCAACAATCTTTACATTTTCACTTTTCTTGGGGAAGGGTGTTGGAGTGACTGGTTTTGTCAAATCCTTTTTCTCATCGACTTTTGGAGCAAACCGTGAAACTGACATTTTAGGTTTTTGAACTGTGTTTGAAACATTTGGTTTCTCCGAAGTCAATGGTTTTGCAAACTTAGTTTCCTCACCCTTTCCTTTTTGACTTTCAAGCTGAGTCCTCAAAAGATCATTTTGCTCTTTCATGTTCTTTAAGGCACGCTCATACGACAATTTGTCATACTTGCATTCTTCCTTTTTTCGATCAAGTTGTTTAAAATATGACACATTTTCTTGTTCAAGCTTTATAAGAGCATTTTCATATTTTGAAACAATTGCGGAGGTCTCAGCTCTTAGTCGTTCATCGTCTTGAACAGAATATGTTTGTAAAATGATGGACATGATGTCAGTGGTCATAACAGCTTCGAAGAGAGAATCATTTAGGTTTTCCAAAACATTCATGTTTTCACGAGCATCATTAGCTTCGGTTACCAGGGATTTGTGGTCCTTGACAAAGTCGGCCGTTTCTTTTAAGAAAACAAGTTCAAAATTTTTTACACTCGCGCTGATGTTATTCAGTGGAATAGTAATTTCGTTTTGAAACACCTTTTTCTGTTCGATGTGAAAACTAGAATGCCAGTTGTTAATATCGATGGAAGTTTTAGATTTAACTATGTTTTGAAGTTCTTGAATTCTCATTTTAACGTCATCGAGAATGTTTCTAGCCTCACTTTTTTTAAAAGTGTTGTTAGAGGACATTTGTTCTAATTTTGAAAGAGATTTGGAAACAACTTTCTTTTTAGACAAGAATTTCGCAAATGGTCGTTTAATGGAAAACGCAGGTGGTTCTGTTTGTGGAACAAAAGTGATTCCCGAAAGTTTGTTCAATTTGTTGTAATCAATGGGTTTCAAATCCTTTTGTTTCATTTTATTAATGCTCTCTTCGACATGTTCAATCGTTGGCACAGAATCCCGAACGACGGGAGGATCATGTTTGGTATAAATCACATTACCATTGTATAAAACATTCTGTTCTTGCTGAGCTTTCTTGAGATTACAAGGGGTGTTGTTACCAAGACCCATTTTATGTTTCGTATGGTAAATCGGATGAATTTGATTTGAAATCATTTTCATTGTTTGACTCGACTGACCCGACTTAACCACTAATTCCTCTAAATGAGCAATCATGTGTTCTGACTCTACGATTTCTTCCAAAAGTTTGTCTTCTTTCTTTGCAAAATCCTTTTTCAACTCATCCATTTCTTTTTCAAGATTGGAATAAGCTGTTTTTTGTTTAGAAAGTTGGTTTTGTAAATCAGAAATTTCCGTGTTTAAAGATTTTATCTTTTTGAAAGAATTAACATCAAGTGTGTCAAACTTGAGTTGCAATTTTTGTTTCTCTGAAACGGAATTTTGATAACCAGTTTCTAATTCAGACAATCTTTTATTATGAAATTCAAAAGCTTTAACGGTTGATTTGTAACTCTCAAGCTCAGCGGTCAATTTAACATTCGCGGCCTTAACATCGCGATTGACCTTTTGCACATTCTCAATTTCAATACGACAATTATTCAATAATGATTCAAACAAAGCACGTGTTTCCTCATCATTCTCAGCATGCTGTGATACGAAGCCTCCATTATGATTCACATCTGGAGTTGCGGAAGGAGTATTGCTACTACTTGGCGTGTCCAGGTATGTATCATAAGTGGTTGCTTGCTTCTCAAAATGCTGTTCCTCATGAGGAGACATATCAAATATAGCATTATTGTGACATGTGTTGAAGTTAGATACCTCAGATGGTGCATTGGTGTCATAAACAGGAAGTCTGTCAGAATCCGTGTCATACTTATCTTCCTGAAGATTCGCCATGAATATGCAGTTCGCATCGATATCTTCTCTATCTTCCATGTCATCCATAAGAGCCATAAAGTCATTCTCCTCTGCGTTCAACTGAAATCCTGCCTCTGCCTTTTGTGCCAACATTACTGCTTTCTGCAAGTACGCTAGATCTTTCTTGTTTGGCTTAGTAGGACAGTTCCTTGCCATATGACCTACACCCTGGCAGTTGAAACACTTTACCGGATTACCCTGATTCATATTTCCCAAATTCCCAACTACTGGAGCTGCAACATTTCTATTCTGATTACCCATTGCCTGATTACCAACATTCTGACCCCTCTGATTTCCAACAAACTGACCCAACTGACTCCCTGCATTCTGACCATAATGATTCCCTGCAAACTGACTTGCATTCTGATTTCCTACATACTGACCTGCATTCTGCATATTCTGATATCCCTGCGGATTCCCATAAACTCCAACCATTTGGCCTCCGTTGCCCATATTGAAACTCGGCTGAGCGATCTGCCAGTTGCGAGTATTCGATGAAATCCTTTGGTTGTTGTTTGTTGGTGTAGAATAGCGTCCTTGGAATGCTTTTGTCAGAAAAGCAAACGCTTGAGTCAATGCTGCAGCAACTTCATCATTGTCAGTGAATTCTGGTTCTTGGAATTGTGGGTATGTCTGTTGTGGAATAACTTCTTGTTGTTGTGGGTAGAATTGTTGTTTGTAGACCGGTGTTGGTTGTTGAATGCATGATGGTTGCATGTAGTTGTGAATGGATGATGATGATTGTTGAGTGTTCACTTGTAATGGTGTTGGTGTATTAGCAATTAGTGCGAGAGGATCATGATTCTTTGCCAATCTTTCTTTCCTAACTTCATTAGCCTCAGCTTGGTTTTACTTCAGAAAGTCATAGAGTTGATCATAATTCACCTGATGTAAGTCCTTTGTCTAATTAACAATTGTAACATAACGACCCCATTCTTCTGGAAGGTTATTGACGAATTTGATGTTTGTTGCAATTGTTCGAGGTGTCAACTTGTTTCTGATTAACTCATTCATCAACGTGCAAAACCTTGTGTAGTATGACTCAATCTGTTCACCTTTAGTGGATGTGAAGTTCTCCCATTCAGTAAGAAGTTTGTTCTCAACGTCTTGTTGTCCAATCTCTGTTCCATGACAAATCCTTCTAACACGTTCCCACATAGCATGAGCAGTTTCACAGCTGTCGACCGCAGCAAAGATCTCCCGTGGTAATCCAAGTTGGATTAAATGCATTGCCATATCATCAGCTTTGATCTGCGCCTTGTCTTCATCAGTGTAATCTTCTTCTGTTTGTAAACGCATGTATGGTTCAGTAGGATTTGTTGAGTTTGGATCACCGGCAACTTGAACTTGTCTTGGCTGAAATGGACCATTCTTAATGGAGTTGAGCATGAGGTTACCATTAGTCTTAGTTTTGATGTAACGAAGCATGTGGCTTGTCCATGGGAGATATCCACCTTTTTCAAGCATAGGAGGTCGGTTTTCCGCACTTGCTGCATGAATATCTTGCTGAGATGCCATTGATGAAGTGTAGATGGATAAAGTTGATTCTTGGATCGTTCCAACGAAATAGGAGTTGAGTTTGGAGTAAGTTGATGCAAGTTTTTATGGTGAAAATTTTGACTAAAACTTTGAAACCTCAATAACTTCTTCTCGAAGCGTTTTTAGGCCTCGAAACTTCGCCTAAATCGATAAATCATTTAGCGTGTCGTTCTCCTCTGTCTCACGGTCGTTTTGACAGCTGATTCGTCGAAAACGGAGTTACGGTTCAAAAGTTATGGCCGTTTGAAGTTTGGTCGTCAAAAACCTCACTTTTGTCAAAATTCTCGAAAGTTTGTTGTGTTCTCGAAACTTTGAATTGCGAAACTTCTAATTTCGAAACTGAGGATTGCGAAACTTTGTGTTCTCGAAATTTTATCCAAGTTCTCGAAAATTTTCAAGTTCTCGATAAGTTGTCCAAGTTCTCGAAAATTTTCCAAGTTCTCGATAAGTTGTCCAAGTTCTCGAAAATTTTCCAAGTTCTCGAAAATTTTCAAGTTCTCGAAAATTTTGGAATTTTTTGAAAAAACTGTGATTTCGAAAATTTTGCAGTTTTCGAAAACCTTGCAATGTTCTCAAAAATTGTTGTTTTTTCGAAAACCCAATCACACAAATTTCGAAATTATACAATTTCGAAACTTAGCCACAAGTCGAAGTAATTTCTTTCTTATACAAGAGAGAAAATACCGAGTATCCAACTATGATCACGAACGGAGTCGATTTCTGGTGTTCTCGAAAATTGGTCAAAGTGTGATTTCGAAAATTGTGGTGGGATTTCAAAATTTTGTCAGATTCTTGATTTACCAAAAAGTTCACCCAAATGAAGTTTGTAATCCAAGATTCTTGTACTTCTAGGCTTAAAAACACCAAAACTTGAAGAAAGTTCAAAACTTGATGATTTTTATGAAACTTTTTGAGATCTCGAAAACAAGTACAAAACCAAAGTCGAATTTTTTAAGCTAGAAATTTTCAAAAAGATTAAAACTTTCTTGTTAGATAAGGTTTATAACACTAGTTTGTAATCAAAAAAGTGTTAAAAACCAAGAAAAAACAAGAAAAGTAAGAATTTTTCAAAAAAAATGTGATAATAAGCTTAAAAAAAAACGAAACACACAAACTCAAAACCCTCCTAAATTATTGTTAGGCGATTGATACCACTTGTAGGACCTTAAATATCACAACTTTATCACAAATATAGAAGATTAGAAGAAGAAAGATGGTGACTTGGTGACTTATATGTGATTCGTGTATAGAGAGAGAGAGAGATGGAAATGAGAGCTTTTATTTAAAGAAAACACACACAAATACACACACAAGCACACACCTCAAATGAGCCTTTGAGGTGTTTAAATAGTAAGATACATGAGATGCCCTATGGGCTTTCTATGGGCTTGGGCTTGGACTTGGTAACATGGTTGGATAACTAGGCTTATGAAACATAGCATATAACATATTAGCTTGCCAAGTCCAAGGCCCAATGACTAAACTATTACTAATCTTAACAAACGACACAAACTTACAATATGAGAATGACCATCACTTCATAATACATATTTTTAATGCTAACAATGTTGCACCAAGATCGTTTACTAAAACGCATAACAATTACATGACATCCTAGGGTTTCTAATCATATTAAAAAATTAAAAACCATAAACCCTAAAACCCTATTAAGGTCAATCGACCCATAAAATATTTTAGGGTTAGGAATCTAACAAATCAACCCTAAAAACATGTAACTAAATGAATCAAGATCCAATTTTTATGCGTTTCGATAATTAATTACACATTATAACGGCTCTAGATGCCACTGTTGGAATTATTATAACATGACCTTCATATAAATAAACCAAGTACATCGAAGTGAGCATGAGCGGAAGCAATTATAATAGATCGAATAACATGTAATTAATTAATCAATAATTAAATAGTAAACGTACCGTTATGATTCTAGCCCGAACAAGAATCAATGCAATCTTCCGGAACCAAGAACCCTAATTAGGGTTTAAAAGGATTATAATAATTACCCCTTACCTTTTTGTAATTCAATCCAAGAATCAAACAATAGTGTGTTTGATTCACGTTCTTGTACACACGTACTAATTCAAGAAAAGTATTTGCAAGTAATAAACACAAAACTATTTTAGATCATAAATATCGAAACCCTAAGGGTTTGGTTTTGATGAATCGACCAAGGAAGAAAAGAGGAGAGAAAACACCAAGATGTGTGTGTACAAGTTATGAGAAAAACCTACATCTTGGGTTTGCTTATATACTACACAAAACTTGGAGCTCAAGGCACATAAGGAGGTGGTAACCCCCTTATGCCGATCGGCCATAGAACCCCAAAGGGGTATCCAGAACCTTCTCTTGTTTCCATGTTTTGTCTAGTATTACTTTCCTAATCTTCGTTTAATAAATAATTAGTCATTAATCAATAATACTAATTATTATTATTTATTTTGTGTTTAATAATTAATTATAACATTTTATAACTAATTATTGCTTTTTCTCTTCATACGTATTGTGTGCAATCCCGTGATCTCGAGTTCGATCCTAACATACGACTACTAAAATAATGTCCATAATCTAACACTAGGATGAGTCCATGTGTTCAAGCTTCTTTGATAAGCTTTGAAAAGTCATCCAAACTAACCTCCTCAAGACCATATAAATACCCCACCCTCCCCTCTTTATTTCCAACGTCCAAGAACACATATAAACTTCCTTTGCTAGTTTATTTCAAGTATTATTCAAGAAACACAAGTTCCATATCAATTCCAAAGCTTTTGTTAAGTTTTGATTGATCCAAATACTAGTTTCAAGCTACAAAGTAACTACTTCAAATCCTTAGAAACTTTAGGTGATTCTCTTGAGTTTAGATCCACTCAAGTCACCTAAACACTCATCACAAATCCTTCAAGAATACAAGGATAGAAGGATTGCTAAAGTGAAGGGAAGCTTGTTCAATCAAAGTCCTTACCATACATGTTAACTTCCTTTCTTTATTGAAAGCCATAAGTTGTAAGCAAACCCTAACATATTTCTTGTTAAATATCATATTCATGCTATTTACAGATCATTCATGCTATATTTTGTCTTGTGATTATGTCCATGATGTTTGAAAATGAGTAAAACAAGTATTGATATATATATGTTAACTTATGTTATTTAAACAAGTAAACTAGTAACTTTCTTGGTAAAATCTGAACAAAATGGTATAATTATGATATTGGACAATTACATATTATAGTAGAGGACTTAACAAGGAAACCATAGCAATTTGAACCACTTAAAATGAGTACATGAGTAAAAAGTTATGACCATTTGAAGTTACCAAAACTTTGCGGCAAAACTGCCTAAATACCTTCTATGACAAAACTTAAAACACGCAAAAAGAGGCCCTTCTAGTCCGTTTCATGAACATGTTAAAGCACGAAAGTTGTCCGGAATCATGTTTTCTTCAAAAACTCAGGAGCACGTATCCAGAAAACCAATAATGAATGAGATTTTCTTCAGTTTCTTAACAGCTATTTTGTATAAAAAAGTCACTATATAATAGTTATGGTTTAATAAGACCAAGAGGTCTAATGACCTAGATTCAAGACCACAACCATGGCTAAAGCCAAGGTTGAGTCTCAAGACCATGGAACAATGACCAAAGGTCACGGCAAGGCCATGACTAAATGACCATATAAACTTACCTAGGCGAAAACATGAGCTAAAGAGTTGGCGATAACTTAAACATACAATTTGGATCTACTCCATCTAAAAGACCATGAGATCTTACAAGTAATTGTCATACAAGATTAAGAAACTCATCCTAATAACAATCTTCATGTAAAAGTAAGTTTATTCAAATATTGGACATGTAACTTTTCGGATCAAAACTTATATACATATATTTTATCAAATACTACAATAGTAGGGAGCCTCATGTGAGGAGTTCATTAAGTAAGCCGTCGAGATGAGTTGTGGATTTATGAATTAAAGTGTCCTGACTCCTCGAACGTTTACTACATGACTTCTGAATTATGTCGGCCCGAACGGTAGTAAACGATATATAAACTATACATGTTTCATGAACCATTTCTTTTCAAAGACTTACACTATACTTTGTACCACATCTTGGACTAAATGCAAGACATATATAGACAATTCTTCGTATTATTTACCCCAATCCTAAGTCGCAACATCCTATTATAGGTTGCTCATAGAAACCTTCGCTATTCGACCATCATATTCACTACTTGCTACATAACTTAAGGTGAGTCATAGCCCCTACTCTTTTAATTGTTTTGTCAACTCTTTGGGGGAGAATACATGCTCGTTTTTACATAAATGCAATACTTGTTTTACTTGAACATGCTACTTGTTTACTTAAACACCAATTGCCTTACTCAATGTTTGTGGTTTACTCAAATGCCTTATGTGTTTACATGTTACATACTTCATTACCTTCCCGTTGCACTAGTATTCAACAAAACGTAGTATTATGGCTTCCACTTCATTGTAATCATTATTTATATGGCATCATTGTAAAAATTGTTTATATAACGGTATTGCTACATTTATCTTTAAATCTAGATACAAGTATTATTTTGTTCACATAAACGAGATCATATTTGGCAGTGGGTTGTAAACACACATGTTGCAAGTCTTGTATGGGCGGGGCTTGGAATTGAGTAGATTTACGATGCCTTTGCTGGGAAATCATCATTCAAATGTGTTACATTACATTTTTGTCACTAAACTCTGTGAACTCACTAACCTGTGTTGACACTTTAGCATGTATTTTCAGGTTCATAATGAACAAGGATGGCACGGAAGGGGCACGAATATTCAAGAGGGCTATAAATTTTTTTATCATTCAAAAACTCATTTAATGTAATTTGTAAACATGGAACCATCTGGGATCTCATTTTGTAATCTCTGATATTTATATAATTTGAATGATAAATCTTTTAAAACGACTCAATTAGAGTTCGTTTTCTATCATTGTGACTATTGTGCCGTCGAGTAACACCCAGTTTGAATTCCGCTGCATCCATGAATTGGGGGTGTTACAGATTGGTATCAGAGCCATGGTTATAGAGAAACGGGTCTAATTGAGACCTAAACTATAACTACAATTACAAGCAAAAACATTTCTATAGCCTTCCGCTCTCCGTGTCTTCCATCCTCCAGACGATTATGGACTTATTAAGCATTTTATATTACACAAACATAATTGCATATGGATATCTGTACCCTTAGAATAATTTAGCATTTCCCCGTAAGCATTTTACACTACACGAACATATATAAGTATATTGATATTTACACACTAGGCATTTTACACTACACGAACATATATAAGTATATTGATATATACACTCTTGTCACATTTTGAGCACTCCCCATAAATGTTAGAATTGTTTTAACATTGTAATTCTTCTCACAAAATCATGTGCGCACCCATTTCTCCCGATTATGTTCCCACTCTACCTAATAACTTCCAAGTCTTACCACCCTCACCCGAGTTCGAATTTAACTTTGTAAATGCCTTCGCTTCTGATGACGAAGAAGAACATTTCGAAGATTTAACCGACGAAGAAGAGGAGGAACCAATGCCAACTAATTTTGCGTCGAATACTTCTAATTATTTTGAACAAAATTGGGGTGAGGCAGACTCCGAGGAGGATGATGAATACGAATATGTACTAGCACCATTATCACCACCACTATCACTTCACTTTTATATCCCTATATGTGATGAGTTGGATCACTCATTATGGATCATATCACGACCACCATTGATCCAACAAGAAAGTCAGCATGGACACTATAGCCTCTCAAACTTCATCGACTCGTACCTCTATGACACACTAAACCAAGAAGTTGCCGATCAATCAGAGCTACTCGGACCTTCTAACCCGCAATAGACTAGTGTGATGATACTAGTTGTCTTTTGTACTACTTAACTGAATAGACTCAGTTAGTAAACTCTGTAGAATCCATGTAATAGCTAGCAGTAGTTGTAAAACGTTGTAATTACTAAACTGAAAGTATCAGTTAGTAGATTTTGAAGAAACTTGTAATAACTTTCAATCTTGTAATCAATCAATGTTTTATGAATAAAACTCTTGCTTTATGCTATCATGTGTTATGATTCAAACCTCCAACGTAATTATTCTATCATTTCCCCATCAAAAATCATGCTTATTTCACAACTCTCTACTCACCAACTATTTTGAACACTACGTCAATTTCCCCCGATTATCTTACTCTCCATCTCCGAAGATGAGTATGAATATTCATTTCGTACTTTTGGAGCGCCAATATCATCTCATAATACACTACCTTGTAACTCACCGGCTAAGTATGAATGTTGTGTTGGGAATTCTTAAGTAGGATGATTTGTAATAATTTGAATGGATTGGGATGCCTTTTCATTTAGATAAAGAATTTGTAAATCACCGAACCATAAGTTTATATTCCTCTATTTACATTGTTTGGGATGCGTCTCTATGTAAATAAAGAATTATAAACAAGTGGGCTTATTTTTATCCGAAATAACATAAGTATGAAGTCAACCTACACTACATTGCTCGGGTATGGCATGATACCTACACTACACTGCTCGGGTATGGAATGATACCTACACTACATTGCTCGGGTATGGCATGAAACCTACACTACATTGCTCGGGTATGGCATGATACTTACACTACATTGCTCGGGTATGGCATGATACCTACACTATATTGCTCGGGTATGGCATGATACCTACATTATATTCGCCACAAGAAACCTACATTACATTCGCCACAAGAAACCTACATTACATTCGCCACAAGAAATCCTATCTTTTCACTGACGTCGCTTCAACCCATGACATAAACTGAACTTCGGGACGAAGTTCCCGTAAGGGGTAGAGACTGTAACAATTCGCATTTTCAGGTTAATTACTATTCCCGAGAATTTCACTATTCATTTTTACTATTCACTTTCACTATTCACTCCCAAATTTTTTATTTCATATTCTCGTAAGTTAAACTATTTTAATGATAATCCGAGTGTTTGACACTCGTCGGATCATTTCTGCAAAAATCACGAAACCGTGTCCGAGATTTACTTTTAGGTTTAAACGTCATTCCAGCATCCCGATATGTCCATAAAACACTATAAACAATAGAGATATGATTTTCTCTCATTTTACGACAATTTCAAAAGTTTTGGAATTTTACGTTTTCCAGTTCAGCGTTTTACGCGAATTACGCGTTTTAGACCCGCGTTTCCAGTTTTAACAGCGTTTAAGCAACCCGATGGAACTTACCACTCATTTTATATTTTATTATGGAGTATATTAACAAGTTTAATCATTCTTTCAAGTTTTGTATTTCTACGATACCCAGTTTTACGTTTCATGGCTTAACGGATTACAGTTAGCGATTAACGGAGCCAAAACTCACTCCGTAAGCTAGATAATACCAAGTTAATCATCTAGTCACACCATATCTTCATATGGCTGACTATAGGGATGATTCACAAGCCTTGGTGGCTTGTGATGAGGCCTTGATCATCTAGGATGAGTCCATGTGTTCAAGCTTCTTTGATAAGCTTTGAAAAGTCATCCAAACTAACCTCCTCAAGACCATATAAATACCCCACCCTCCCCTCTTCATTTCCAACGTCCAAGAACACATATAAACTTCCTTTTGCTATTTTATTTCAAGTATTATTCAAGAAACACAAATTCCATATCCAATTCCAAAGCTTTTGATAAGTTTTGATTGATCCAGATACTAGTTTCAAGCTACAAAGTAACTACTTCAAATCCTTAGAAACTTTAGGTGATTCTCTTGAGTTTAGATCCACTCAAGTCACCTAAACACTCATCACAAATCCTTCAAGAATACAAGGGTAGAAGGATTGCTAAAGTGAAGGGAAGCTTGTTCAATCAAAGTCCTTACCTTACATGTTAACTTCCTTTCTTTATTGAAAGCCATAAGTTGTAAGCAAACCCTAACATATTTCTTGTTAAATATCATATTCATGCTATTTACATATCATTCATGCTATATTTTGTCTTGTGATTATGTCCATGATGTTTGAAAATGAGTAAAACAAGTATTGGTATATATATGTTAACTTATGTTATTTAAACTAGTGACTTTCTTGGTAAAATCTGATCAAAATGGTATAATTATGATATTGTACAATTACATATTATAGTAGAGGACTTAACAAGGAAACCATAGCAATTTGAACCACTTAAAATGAGTACATGAGTAAAAGTTATGACCATTTGAAGTTACCAAAACTTTGCGCAAAACTGCCTAAATACCTTCTGTGACAGAACTTATAACACGCAAAAAGAGGCCCTTCTGGTCCGTTTCATGAACAAGTTAAAGCACGAAAGTTGTCCGGAATCATGTTTTCTTCAAAAACTCAGGAGCACGTATCCAGAAAACCAATAATGAATGAGATTTTCTTCAGTTTCTTAACAGCTATTTTGTATACAAAAGTCACTATATAATAGTTATGGTTTAATAAGACCAAGAGGTCTAATGACCTAGATTCAAGACCACAACCATGGCTAAAGCCAAGGTTGAGTCTCAAGACCATGGAACAGACCAAAGGTCACGGCAAGGCCATGACTAAATGACCATATAAACTTACCTAGGCGAAAACATGAGCTAAAGAGTTGGTGATAACTTAAACATACAATTTGGATCTACTCCATCTAAAAGACCATGAGATCTTACAAGTAATTGTCATACAAGATTAAGAAACTCATCCTAATAACAATCTTCATGTAAAAGTAAACTTTCCTAAGTTTATTCAAATATTGGACATGTAACTTTTCAGATCAAAACTTATATACATATATTTTATCAAATACTACAATAGTAGGGAGCCTCATGTGAGGAGTTCATTAAGTAAGCCGTCGAGATGAGTTGTGGATTTACGAATTAAAGTGTCCTGGCTCCTCGAACGTTTACTACATGACTTCTGAATTATGTCGGCCTGAACGGTAGTAAACGATATATAAACTATACATGTTTCATGAACCATTTCTTTTCAAAGACTTACACTATACTTTGTACCACATCATGAACTAAATGCAAGACATATATAGATAATTCTTCGTATTCTTTACTCCAATCCTAAGTCGCAACATCCTATTATAGGTTGCTCGTAGAAACCTTCGCTATTCGACCATCATATTCACTACTTGCTACATAACTTAAGGTGAGGCATAGCCCCTACTCTTTTAATTGTCTTGTCAACTCTTTGGGGGAGAATACATGCTCGTTTTTACATAAATGCAATACTTGTTTTACTTGAACATGCTACTTGTTTACTTAAACACCAATTGCCTTACTCAATGTTTGTGGTTTACTCAAATGCCTTATGTGTTTACATGTTACATACTTCATTACCTTCCCGTTGCACTAGTATTCAACAAAACGTAGTATTATGGCTTCCACTTCATTGTCATCATTATTTATATGGCATCATTGTAAAAATTGTTTATATAATGGTATTGCTACATTTATCTTTAAATCTAGATACAAGTATTACTTTTGTTCACATAAACCAGATCATATTTGGCAGTGGGTTGTAAATGCACAGGTTGCAAGTCTTGTATGGGCGGGGCTTAGAACTGAGTGGATTTATGATGCCTTTGCTGGGAAATCATCATTCAAATGTGTTACATTACATTTTTGTCACTAAACTCTATGAACTCACCAACCTCGTGTTGACACTTTAGCATGTATTTTCAGGTTCATAATGAACAAGGATGGCACGGAAGGGGCACGGATATTCAAGAGGGCTATAAATTTTATTATCATTCAAAAACTCATTTAATGTAATTTGTAAACATGGAACCATCTGGGACCTCATTTTGTAATCTTTGATATTTATATAATTTGAATGATAAATCTTTTAAAACGACTCAATTAGAGTTCGTTTTCTATCATTGTGACTATTGTGCCGTCGAGTAACACCCAGTTTGAATTCCGCTGCATCCATGAATTGGGGGTGTTACAGATTGGTATCAGAGCCATGGTTATAGAGAAACGAGTCTAATTGAGACCTAAACTATAACTACAATTACAAGCAAAAACATTTTTATAGCCTTCCGCTCTCCGTGTCTTCCATCCTCCAGACGATTATGGACTTATTAAGCTTTTTATATTACACAAACATAATTTCATATGGATATATGTACCCTTAGCATAATTGAGCATTTCCCCGTAAGCATTTTACACTACACGAACATATATAAGTATATTGATATATACACACTAGGCATTTTACACTACACGAACATATATAAGTATATTGATATATACACTCTTGTCACATTTTGAGCACTCCCCATAAACGTTAAAATTGTTTTAACATTGTAATTCTTCTCACAAAATCGTGTGCGCACCCACTTCTCCCGATTATGTTCCCACTCTACCTAATAACTTCCAAGTCTTACCACCCTCACCCGAGTTCGAATTTAACTTCGTAAATGCCTTCGCTTTTGATGACGAAGAAGAACCTTTCGAAGATTAATTTAACCGACGAAGAAGAGGAGGAACCGATGCCAACTAATTTTGCGTCAAATACTTCTAATTATTTTGAACAAAATTGGGTTGAGGCAGACTCCGAGGAGGATGATGAATACGAATATGTACTAGCACCATTATCACCACCACTATCACTTCACTTTTATATCCCTACATGTGATGAGTTGGATCACTCATTATGGATCATATCACGATCACCATTGATCCAACAAGAAAGTCAGCATAGACACTATAGCCTCTCAAACTTCAATGACTCGTACCTCTATGACACACTAAACCAAGAAGTTGCCGATCAATCAGAGCTATTCGGACCTTCTAACCCGCAATAGACTAGTGTGATGATACTTGTTGTCTTTTGTACTACTTAACTGAATAGACTCAGTTAGTAAACTCTGTAGAATCCATGTAATAGCTAGCAGTAGTTGTAAAATGTTGTAATTACTAAACTGAAAGTATCAGTTAGTAGATTTTGAAGAAACTTGTAATAAGTTTCAATCTTGTAATCAATCAACGTTTTATGAATAAAACTCTTGCTTTATGCTATCATGTGTTATGATTCAAACCTCCAACGTAATTATTCTATCATTTCCCCATAAAAAATCATGCTTATTTCACAACTCTCTACTCACCAACTATTTTAAACACTACGTCAATTTCCCCCGATTATCTTACTCTCCATCTCCGAAGATGAGTATGAATATTCATTTCGTACTTTTGGAACGCCAATATCATCTCATAATACACTACCTTGTAACTCACCGGCTAAGTATGAATGTTGTATTGGGAATTCTTAAGTAGGATGAATTGTAATTATTTGAATAGATTGGGATGCCTTTTCATTTAAATAAAGAAATTGTAAATCACCGCCATAAGTTTATATTCCTCTATTTACATTGTTTGGGATGCCTCTCTATGTAAATAAAGAATTATAAACAAGTGGGCTTATTTGTATCCGAAATAACATAAGTATGAAGTCAACCTACGCTATATTGCTCGGGTATGGCATAATACCTACACTACACTGCTCAGGTATGGAATGATACCTACACTACACTGCTCGGGTATGGCATGATACCTACACTACATTGCTCGGGTATGGCATGATACCTATACTATATTGCTCGGGTTTAGCATGATACCTACATTATATTCGCCACAAGAAACCTACATTACATTCGCCACAAGAAACCTACATTACATTCGCCATAAGAAATCCTATCTTTTCACCGACGTCGCTTCAACCCATGACATAAACTGAACTTCGGGACGAAGTTCCCGTAAGGGGTAGAGACTGTAACAATTCGCATTTTCAGGTTAATTACTATTCCCGAGAATTTCACTATTCATTTTTACTATTCACTTTCACTATTCACTCCCGAAATTTTTATTTCATATTCTCGTAAGTTAAACTATTTTAATGATAATCCGAGAGTTTGACACTCGTCGGATCATTTCTGCAAAAATCATAAAACCGTGTCCGAGATTTACTTTTAGGTTTAAACGTCATTTCAGCATCCCGATATGTCCATAAAACACTATAAACAATAGACATATGATTTTCTCTCATTTTACGACAATTCCAAAAGTTTTGGAATTTTACGTTTTCCAGTTCAGCGTTTTACGCGAATTACGCGTTTTAGACCCGCGTTTCCAGTTTTAACAGCGTTTAAGCAACCCGATGGAACTTACCACTCATTTTATATTTTATTATGGAGTATATTGACAAGTTTAATCATTCTTTCAAGTTTCGTATTTCAAGTTTCGTGGCTTAACGGCTTACAGTTAGCGATTAACGGAGCCAAAACTCACTCCGTAAGCTAGATAATACCAAGTTAATCATCTAGTCACACCATATCTTCATATGGCCGACTATAGGGATGATTCACAAGCCTTGGTGGCTTGTGATGAGGCCTTGATCATCTAGGATGAGTCCATGTTTTCAAGCTTCTTTGATAAGCTTTGAAAAGTCATCCAAACTAACCTCCTCAAGACCATATAAATACCCCACCCTCCCCTCTTCATTTCCAACGTCCAAGAACACATATAAACTTCCTTTTGCTAGTTTATTTCAAGTATTATTCAAGAAACACAAGCTCCATATCAATTCCAAAGCTTTTGTTAAGTTTTGATTGATCCAAATACTAGTTTCAAGCTACAAAGTAACTACTTCAAATCCTTAGAAACTTTAGGTGATTCTCTTGAGTTTAGATCCACTCAAGTTACCTAAACACTCATCACAAATCCTTCAAGAATACAAGGGTAGAATGATTGCTAAAGTGAAGGGAAGCTTGTTTAATCAAAGTCCTTACCTTACATGTTAACTTCCTTTCTTTATTGAAAGCCATAAGTTGTACGCAAACCCTAACATATTTCTTGTTAAATATCATATTCATGCTATTTACATATCATTCATGCTATATTTTGTCTTGTGATTATGTCCATGATGTTTGAAAATGAGTAAAACAAGTATTGGTATATATATGTTAACTTATGTTATTTAAACAAGTAAACTAGTGACTTTCTTGGTAAAATCTGATCAAAATGGTATAATTATGATATTGGACAATTACATATTGTAGTATAGGACTTAACAAGAAAACCATAGCAATTTGAACCACTTAAAATGAGTACATGAGAAAAAAGTTATGACCATTTGAAGTTACCAAAACTTTGCGGCAAAACTGCCTAAATACCTTCTGTGACAGAACTTAAAACACGCAAAAAGAGGCCCTTCTGGTCCGTTTCATGAACAAGTTAAAACACGAAATTTGTCCGGAATCATGTTTTCTTAAAAAATTCAGGCGCACGTATCCAGAAAACCAATAATGAATGAGATTTTCTTCAGTTTCTTAACAGCTATTTTGTATACAAAAGTCACTATATAATAGTTATGGTTTAATAAGACCAAGAGGTCTAATGACCTAGATTCAAGACCACAACCATGGCTAAAGCCAAGGTTGAGTCTCAAGACCATGGAACAATGACCAAAGGTCACGGCAAGGCCATGACTAAATGACCATATAAACTTACCTAGGCGAAAACATGAGCTAAAGAGTTGGCGATAACTTAAACATACAATTTGGATCTACTCCATCTAAAAGACCATGAGATCTTACAAGTAATTGTCATACAAGATTAAGAAACTCATCCTAATAACAATCTTCATGTAAAAGTAAACTTTCCTAAGTTTATTCAAATATTGGACATGTAACTTTTCGGATCAAAACTTATATACATATATTTTATCAAATACTACAATAGTAGGGAGCCTCATGTGAGGAGTTCATTAAGTAAGCCGTCGAGATGAGTTGCGGATTTACGAATTAAAGTGTCCTGGCTCCTCGAACGTTTACTACATGACTTCTGAATTATGTCGGCCCGAACGGTAGTAAACGATATATAAACTATACATGTTTCATGAACCATTTCTTTTCAAAGACTTACACTATACTTTGTACCACATCATGGACTAAATGCAAGACATATATAGACAATTCTTCGTATTCTTTACTCCAATCCTAAGTCACAACATCCTATTATAGGTTGCTCGTAGAAATCTTCGCTATTCGACCATCATATTCACTACTTGCTACATAACTTAAGGTGAGTCATAGCCCCTACTCTTTTAATTGTTTTGTCAACTCTTTGGGGGAGAATACATGCTCGTTTTTACATAAATGCAATACTTGTTTTACTTGAACATGCTACTTGTTTACTTAAACACCAATTGCCTTACTCAATGTTTGTGGTTTACTCAAATGCCTTATGTGTTTACATGTTACATACTTCATTACCTTCCCGTTGCACTAGTATTCAACAAAACGTAGTATTATGGCTTCCACTTCATTGTCATCATTATTTATATGGCATCATTGTAAAAATTGTTTATATAACGGTATTGCTACATTTATCTTTAAATCTAGATACAAGTATTACTTTTGTTCAAATAAACCAGATCATATTTGGCAGTGGGTTGTAAACACACAGGTTGCAAGTCTTGTATGGGCGGGGCTTGGAACTGAGTGGATTTACGATGCCTTTGCTGGGAAATCATCATTCAAATGTGTTACATTACATTTTTGTCACTAAACTCTATGAACTCACCAACCTCGTGTTGACACTTTAGCATGTATTTTCAGGTTCATAATGAACAAGGATGGCACGGAAGGGGCACGGATATTCAAGAGGGCTATAAATTTTATTATCATTCAAAAACTCATTTAATGTAATTTGTAAACATGGAACCATCTGGGACCTCATTTTGTAATCTCTGATATTTATATAATTTGAATGATAAATCTTTTAAAACGACTCAATTAGAGTTCGTTTTCTATCATTGTGACTATTGTGCCGTCGAGTAACACCCAGTTTGAATTCCACTGCATCCATGAATTGGGGGTGTTACATGAACTTCTCCTACTTCAGCCCAACAAGCAGGTGAACGACACTTTCGACCATAAAGTGCTTCAAATGGAGCTGCTTTAATACTTGCATGATAGCTGTTGTTGTAGGAAAATTCGACTAATGGTAGATGAGTATCCCATCCTTTTCCAAAGTCTATTATACAAGCTCGAAGCATGTCTTCAATTGTTTGAATGGTTCGTTCACTCTGACCATCGGTCTGAGGATGATACGTTGTACTCATGTCTAGATTTGTTCCAAAGGCGTCCTGGAGTGACTACCAGAAGTTGGAAGTAAATCTACCATCTTTGTCGGATATGATGGATATCGGTGCACCATGTCTTGAGACTATTTCTTTGACGTACAGTCGAGTTAGTTGTTCCATTTTGTAAGTCTCTTTGATTGGTATAAAGTGTGCGGATTTTGTGAGACGATCAACTATGACCCAGATGGAGTCATAACCGCTTGATGTCTTTGGGAGCTTGGTAATGAAGTCCATAGTAATTCTTTCCTATTTCCACATAGGAATCTATGGTTGTTGATGTTCGGCTTTTACTTTGGAGCATGTAAGACATTTGCTAACGTATGTTGCAATATCGGCTTTCATGTTTGGCCACCAATAGAGTAGTTTAATATCATGATACATCTTATCAGATCCTGGATGTATGGAGTATTTGAACTTGTGAGATTCATGCATGATCAAGTCTCGTAGGCCACCATAAAGTGGTAACCAACTTCAACCTTGGAAGCATAGAGTTCCATCTGAACGGGTTTTGAATTTCTTCTGTATCATGCCATCCAACTTTTCCTTTTGGATGTCTTCTTGTTTCACCGCCTCTGCTTGAGCGTGAAGGATTTGAGCATGAAAGTTTGAATTTATGGTTAAAACTGTAACACCCCCAAAATACAGCAGCGGAAGACTGTGTCATAGGGGTGCTACTTCATAATACAAAGTACAAGGTATAGAAAACGAACTCTAAATGAGACGTTTTGAAAAGTTACCATTCGATTAATAAATTCCGAGTTACAAACTTGAGATTCCAAAGTATGATACATAAATGTATACAAAGTTTTGAATGGTAAATGATAAAAGCGTAAGTCTTCAGAATATGCAGCTTGACTCTAAGTTCCACGCACTAGCTATCGCCTTACTAACCTGAGATAAACATGCTAAAGTGTCAACACAATGGTTGGTGAGTTCATAGAGTTTGTCTTAAAACAGTTGAAAAGCCTTAAAGAATATTCGCACAGCAAAGGCATCGTGAATCCACTCAGTTGCAAGTCCCGCCATAAGAGACTTGTAACCTGTGTGTTCACAACCCACTGCTAAAAGATAGTTTACATAATACACCGGATTATATTCACCCAAGGCCAGGAATATATGGCAATGGTGGGGGCATCTTCCCAAATAGTACTACGACATCTAAGGTCAAGCATAGACACAAGGGTAGGGGAATCTTCCCATGAGTACTACCAATACCTCTCCGACAGAATAGAGTATTATGTATGCACGTAAATATGAATCTTGTATTTAAATTAAGCAAGTATAGTGTAACAAGTATGTATAACGCAATCAAGTATAATGTCAATCAAGTATAAATGTTTAAGAGTATTTGTACAAGTAAGCAAGTAGTTGAGCATGTATCTGCCCCAAAGAGTTAAAACAAGTATAAAAGAGTAGGGGCTATGACTCACCTTAAGCTTATGTAATGAGAAATGAAAGTGGTAGTCGAATCGCGAAAGTCTCTAAGAGCAGCCTATAATAGAACGTTGCAACTTAGGTTTGGAGTAACGTCTAAGAATACGAAGAATTGCCTATATATGTCTTGCATAATGTTCATGATGTAGTACTTAGTATATAGTGTAAGTCTTTGAATATAAATTGTTTATGAAACATGTATAGGTTGTACATCTCTTACTACCGTTCGGGCCGACATAATTCAGAAGTCATGGAGTAAACGTTCGAGGAGCCAGGACACTTTAATTCGTAAATCCACAACTCATCTCGATGGCTTACTTAATGAACTCCTCACATGAGGCTCCCTACTATTGTAGTATTTGATAACATATATATATAAGCTTTTTGATCTTTAAAAGTTATATGGTCTTTAGCCGTGGCTTTGCCGTGACCTTGTTCATTGTTACCATGGTCTTGAGACTCAACCTTGGCTTTAGCCGTGGTTGTGGTCTTGGCTTTAGGTCATTAGACCTCTTGGTCTCATCTAATTATAACCATTATATAGTTACTTTGGTCTAAAAATGGGCTGTTAAGAATTTGAAGAAAATTATCACTCAGAAAGTGTTTTCAGGGCTCGAGCTTCTTTGTTCCTGAACAAAAACGGCGTTCCGGACAACTTTCGTGTTTTAACTTTTTGATGAATCGGAGCAGAAGGGTGACTTTCAAAATGGCAGAATGCAAACAGTAGGGTATTGGCAGTTTCGGCGTTTTGGTCTCGCTAACTTCTTATGGCCGTATCTTTTGACTCGTGTACTCGTTTTGGGTGATTCAAATTGCTATGTTTTCCTTTTGAAGTCCTTTATAACAGTAAGTAAGTTTCAAATAGCATAGTTATACTATTTTGGTCGTGGTTCTCCATAAAAATCACTTGTTTGCTTGTTTACTTGTCATAAGTTAACATACGTATACCAATACTTGTTTTATCCATTTTTAAACATCATGAACACAATAACAAGAACATATATAGCATGAAAGGAACACAAAGAGCATGAAAATGATAATTAAGCAAGGAGTATGTTAGGGTTTGCTTACAACTTTTGGCTTTCTCTTAAGAAAGGAAGTCAAGTATGAACTAGGACACTAAACCTATGCTTGTAAACCCTTCACCACAACTCTTGTAACCCTTGCTAGCCTTGATCTAACCCTTGTGAAAACCATTTAACTTCAGCCCTAGTAACCTTGTGTAGCTCCTAATTCAACCATGGAATCACCAAACAAACTTAAGAACTAGGTAGAGAATACTAAGACATTGAACTTTGTAGTGTAACTTGTATATTGAAGATCAAAGGATCATGGTGCTAGGATTAAAGGGTGTGGCATTTAAAGGAGGGGATGAGAGGGTTTTTATAGTGAGTTTGAGGAGGTTAGGAAGGTGTTAGGAAGTTGCCTAAACTTGGAGGCCAAGATGTACACTTGTAATGATCTAATGAACCCTTGGTGACCAAGTTTGCTTAATATACAAGTATCCTAAAGTCCAAAGCTTATCACCAAGCCACCAAGGCTTGGTGAATCATCATATACACGTTCATATGATGGGAGGAGTGACTAGGTACTTAAACTTGGTATTATCAAGCTTACGGAGTGAGTTTTGGTCCCGGTAATCGCTAACGGTAAGTCATTAAGTCATGAAACTTAAAATCGGGTATCTTAAAAATATGAAACTTATAAATATGTTAGAACTTATTAATATACTCCATAATAAAATATAAAATGAGTGGTAGGTTCTATTGGGTGCTAAAACCCTGCTAAAAACTGGAAACACGGGTCTAAAACGCGTAATTCGCGTAAAACGCTGAACTGGAAAACGTAAAATTCTGAAACTTTTGGAATTTTCCTAAAATGAGAGAAAATCATATTTCTATTGTTTATAATGTTTTATGGACATATTGGGATGCTGGAATGACGTTTAAACCTAAAAGTAAATCTCGGACACGGCTTTGTGATTTTTGCAGAAATGATCCGACGAGTGTGAAATTCTCGGATTATCATTAAAATAGTTTAACTTACGAGAATATGAAATAAAATTTTTTGATGTGAATAGTAAAAGTGAATAGTAAAAAGTGAATAGTGAAATTTTCGGGAATAAAAGTTAACCTGAAAATGCGAATTGTTACAGTCTCTACCCCTTAAGGAGAACTTCGTCCCGAAGTTCAGTTGATGTTAACTACTTATGGTGTGTCTAAGAGAATTCGGGATCTCTAATATAGTGGTGTTTACTCTGATTCGTCTAAGGTTCTGGTTAAGGAGTTGTATCGAATGCAAATAAGCCCACTTATTTATAACCCATTGCTTACATAAAGAAGCGTCCAAATTTATGTAAGTAAGGGATCATAAACTTATGGTTCGGTGATTTACAATTTCTTTATTTAAATGAAGAGGTGTCCCAATCCATTTAAATAAGGAGATTCTAAAACATCCTACTTAAGAATTTCCGACACAAAATCCGCCTTCTGAGGCCGATAGTAAGATAATCAAGTCATCAAATCCCTAAAGCTAAGCAATAATATTATTTAACTCAAATCTTGTGTCTCATCAAACAAGAACTGTCACAAGATCAAGTTAAATAATTAGTTATTACTGAGCTCCATGTTTTTAATGACTCGACTAAACTCTGGGGCTCCTTATAATACTAAAGTCACATCATCTAACAGCGTGGAACTAAACCAACAACTACCAAGAAGCGTATGTGTATGTAGTGTGTGTAAGGCAAATAAAGAGGAGAGTCCTAACGTATATAGCAGTTATAGTCTAGGCACTAAATGCAACCTAGTTCTCTATAACCAAGGCTCTGATACCAATCTGTAACACCCCCAAAATACAGCAGCGGAAGACTGTGTCATAGGGGTGCTACTTCATAATACAAAGTACAAGGTATAGAAAACGAACTCTAAATGAGACGTTTTGAAAAGTTACCATTCGATTAATAAATTCCGAGTTACAAACTTGAGATTCCAAAGTATGATACATAAATGTATACAAAGTTTTGAATGGTAAATGATAAAAGCGTAAGTCTTCAGAATATGCAGCTTGACTCTAAGTTCCACGCACTAGCTATCGCCTTACTAACCTGAGATAAACATGCTAAAGTGTCAACACAATGGTTGGTGAGTTCATAGAGTTTGTCTTAAAACAGTTGAAAAGCCTTAAAGAATATTCGCACAGCTAAGGCATCGTGAATCCACTCAGTTGCAAGTCCCGCCATAAGAGACCTGTAACCTGTGTGTTCACAACCCACTGCTAAAAGATAGTTTACATAATACACCGGATTATATTCACCCAAGGCCAGGAATATATGGCAATGGTGGGGGCAT
Source organism: Artemisia argyi (assembly GCA_030686995.1). Classification (NCBI taxonomy): domain Eukaryota; kingdom Viridiplantae; phylum Streptophyta; class Magnoliopsida; order Asterales; family Asteraceae; genus Artemisia; species Artemisia argyi. Next base: position 22,349,630 of record CM060693.1, on the reverse strand, counting down.
CTTCCCAAATAGTACTACGACATCCAAGGTCAAGCATAGATACAAGGTTAGGGGAATCTTCCCATGAGTACTACCAATACCTCTCCGACAGAATAGAGTATTATGTATGCACGTAAATATGAATCTTGTATTTAAATTAAGCAAGTATAGTGTAACAAGTATGTATAACGCAATCAAGTATAATGCCAATCAAGTATAACACAATCAAGTATAAATGTTTAAGAGTATTTGTACAAGTAAGCAAGTAGTTGAGCATGTATCTCCCCCAAAGAGTTAAAACAAGTATAAAAGAGTAGGGGCTATGACTCACCTTAAGCTTATGTAATGAGAAATGAAAGTGGTAGTCGAATCGCGAAAGTCTCTAAGAGCAGCCTATAATAGAACGTTGCGACTTAGGTTTGGAGTAACGTCTAAGAATACGAAGAATTGCCTATATATGTCTTGCATAATGTTCATGATGTAGTACTTAGTATATAGTGTAAGTCTTTGAATATAAATTGTTTATGAAACATGTATAGGTTGTACATCTCTTACTACCGTTCAGGCCGACATAATTCAGAAGTCATGGAGTAAACGTTCGAGGAGCCAGGACACTTTAATTCGTAAATCCACAACTCATCTCGACGGCTTACTTAATGAACTCCTCACATGAGGCTCCCTACTATTGTAGTATTTGATAACATATATATATAAGCTTTTTGATCTTTAAAAGTTATATGGTCTTTAGCCGTGGCTTTGCTGTGACCTTGTTCATTGTTACCATGGTCTTGAGACTCAACCTTGGCTTTAGCCGTAGTTGTGGTCTTGGCTTTAGGTCATTAGACCTCTTGGTCTCATCTAATTATAACCATTATATAGTTACTTTGGTCTAAAAATGGGCTGTTAAGAATTTGAAGAAAATTATCACTCAGAAAGCGTTTTCAGGGTTCGAGCTTCTTTATTCCTGAACAAAAACGGCGTTCCGGACAACTTTCGTGTTTTAACTTTTTGATGAATCGGACCAGAAGGGTGACTTTCAAAATGGCAGAATGCAAACAGTAGGGTATTGGCAGTTTCGGCGTTTTGGTTTCGCTAACTTCTTATGGCCGTATCTTTTGACTCGTGTACTCGTTTTGGGTGATTCAAATTGCTATGTTTTCCTTTTGAAGTCCTTTATAACAGTAAGTAAGTTTCAAATATCATAGTTATACTATTTTGGTCGTGGTTCTCCATAAAAATCACTAGTTTGCTTGTTTACTTGTCATAAGTTAACATACGTATACCAATACTTGTTTTATCCATTTTTAAACATCATGAACACAATAACAAGAACATATATAGCATGAAAGGAACACAAAGAGCATGAAAATGATAATTAAGCAAGGAGTATGTTAGGGTTTGCTTACAACTTTTGGCTTTCTCTTAAGAAAGGAAGTCAAGTATGAACTAGGACACTAAACCTATGCTTGTAAACCCTTCACCACAACTCTTGTAACCCTTGCTAGCCTTGATCTAACCCTTGTGAAAACCATTTAACTTCAGCCTTAGTAACCTTGTGTAGCTCCTAATTCAACCATGGAATCACCAAACAAACTTAAGAACTAGGTAGAGAATACTAAGACATTGAACTTTGTAGTGTAACTTGTATATTGAAGATCAAAGGATCATGGTGCTAGGATTAAAGGGTGTGGCGTTTAAAGGAGGGGATGAGAGGGTTTTTATAGTGAGTTTGAGGAGGTTAGGAAGGTGTTAGGAAGTTGCCTAAACTTGGAGGCCAAGATGTACACTTTTAATGATCTAATGAACCCTTGGTGACCAAGTTTGCTTAATATACAAGTATCCTAAAGTCCAAGGCTTATCACCAAGCCACCAAGGCTTGGTGAATCATCATATACACGTTCATATGATGGGAGGAGTGACTAGGTACTTAAACTTGGTATTATGTAGCTTACGGAGTGAGTTTTGGTCCCGGTAATCGCTAACGGTAAGTCATTAAGTCATGAAACTTAAAATCGGGTATCCTAAAAATATGAAACTTATAAATATGTTAGAACTTATTAATATACTCTATAATAAAATATAAAATGAGTGGTAGGTTCTATTGGGTGCTAAAACCCTGCTAAAAACTGGAAACACGGGTCTAAAACGCGTAATTCGCGTAAAACGCTGAACTGGAAAACGTAAAATTCCGAAACTTTTGGAATTGTCCTAAAATGAGAGAAAATCATATTTCTATTGTTTATAATGTTTTATGGACATATCGGGATGCTGGAATGACGTTTAAATCTAAAAGTAAATCTCGGACACGACTTTGTGATTTTTGCAGAAATGATCCGACGAGTGTGAAATTCTCGGATTATCATTAAAATAGTTTAACTTACGAGAATATGAAATAAAATTTTTTGATGTGAATAGTAAAAGTGAATAGTAAAAAGTGAATAGTGAAATTTTCGGGAATAAAAGTTAACCTGAAAATGCGAATTCTTACAGTCTCTACCCCTTAAGGAGAACTTCGTCCCGAAGTTCAGATGATGTTAACTACTTACGGTGTGTCTAAGAGAATTCAGGATCTCTAATATAGTGGTGTTTACTCTGATTCGTCTAAGGTTCTGGTTAAGGAGTTGTATCGGATACAAATAAGCCCACTTATTTATAACTTATTGCTTACATAAAGAAGCGTCCAAATTTATGTAAGTAAGGGATCATAAACTTATGGTTCGGTGATTTACAATTTCTTTATTTAAATGAAGAGGCGTCCCAATCCATTTATATAAGGAGATTCTAAAACATCCTACTTAAGAATTTCCGACACAAAATCCGCCTTCTGAGGCCGATAGTAAGATAATCAAGTCATCAAATCCCTAAAGCTAAGCAATAATATTATTTAACTCAAATCTTGTGTCTCATCAAACAAGAACTGTCACAAGATCAAGTTAAATAATTAGTTATTACTGAGCTCCATGTTTTTAATGACTCGACTAAACTCTGGGGCTCCTTATAATACTAAAGTCACATCATCTAACAGCGTGGAACTAAACCAACAACTACCAAGAAGCGTATGTGTATGTAGTGTGTGTAAGGCAAATAAAGAGGAGAGTCCTAACGTATATAGCAGTTATAGTCTAGGCACTAAATGCAACCTAGTTCTCTATAACCAAGGTTTTGATACCAATCTGTAACACCCCCAAAATACAGCAGCGGAAGACTGTGTCATAGGGGTGCTACTTCATAATACAAAGTACAAGGTATAGAAAACGAACTCTAAATGAGACGTTTTGAAAAGTTACCATTCGATTAATAAATTCCGAGTTACAAACTTGAGATTCCAAAGTATGATACATAAATGTATACAAAGTTTTGAATGGTAAATGATAAAAGCGTAAGTCTTCAGAATATGCAGCTTGACTCTAAGTTCCACGCACTAGCTATCGCCTTACTAACCTGAGATAAACATGCTAAAGTGTTAACACAATGGTTGGTGAGTTCATAGAGTTTGTCTTAAAACAGTTGAAAAGCCTTAAAGAATATTCGCACAGCAAAGGCATCGTGAATCCACTCAGTTGCAAGTCCCGCCATAAGAGACTTGTAACCTGTGTGTTCACAACCCACTGCTAAAAGATAGTTTACATAATACACCGGATTATATTCACCCAAGGCCAGGAATATATGGCAATGGTGGGGGCATCTTCCCAAATAGTACTACGACATCCAAGGTCAAGCATAGACACAAGGGTAGGGGAATCTTCCCATGAGTACTACCAATACCTCTCCGACAGAATAGAGTATTATGTATGCACGTAAATATGAATCTGTATTTAAATTAAGCAAGTATAGTGTAACAAGTATGTATAACGCAATCAAGTATAATGCCAATCAAGTATAACACAATCAAGTATAAATGTTTAAGAGTATTTGTACAAGTAAGCAAGTAGTTGAGCATGTATCTCCCCCAAAGAGTTAAAACAAGTATAAAAGAGTAGGGGCTATGACTCACCTTAAGCTTATGTAATGAGAAATGAAAGTGGTAGTCGAATCGCGAAAGTCTCTAAGAGCAGCCTATAATAGAACGTTGCGACTTAGGTTTGGAGTAACGTCTAAGAATACGAAGAATTGCCTATATATGTCTTGCATAATGTTCATGATGTAGTACTTAGTATATAGTGTAAGTCTTTGAATATAAATTGTTTATGAAACATGTATAGGTTGTACATCTCTTACTACCGTTCGGGCCGACATAATTCAGAAGTCATGGAGTAAACGTTCGAGGAGCCAGGACACTTTAATTCGTAAATCCACAACTCATCTCGACGGCTTACTTAATGAACTCCTCACATGAGGCTCCCTACTATTGTAGTATTTGATAACATATATATATATAAGCTTTTTGATCTTTAAAAGTTATATGGTCTTTAGCCGTGGCTTTGCCGTGACCTTGTTCATTGTTACCATGGTCTTGAGACTCAACCTTGGCTTTAGCCGTGGTTGTGGTTTTGGCTTTAGGTCATTAGACCTCTTGGTCTCATCTAATTATAACCATTATATAGTTACTTTGGTCTAAAAATGGGCTGTTAAGAATTTGAAGAAAATTATCACTCAGAAAGCGTTTTCAGGGCTCGAGCTTCTTTATTCCTGAACAAAAACGGCGTTCCGGACAACTTTCGTGTTTTAACTTTTTGATGAATCGGAGCAGAAGGGTGACTTTCAAAATGGCAGAATGCAAACAGTAGGGTATTGGCAGTTTCGGCGTTTTGGTTTCGCTAACTTCTTATGGCCGTATCTTTTGACTCGTGTACTCGTTTTGGGTGATTCAAATTGCTATGTTTTCCTTTTGAAGTCCTTTATAACAGTAAGTAAGTTTCAAATATCATAGTTATACTATTTTGGTCGTGGTTCTCCATAAAAATCACTAGTTTGCTTGTTTACTTGTCATAAGTTAACATACGTATACCAATACTTGTTTTATCCATTTTTAAACATCATGAACACAATAACAAGAACATATATAGCATGAAAGGAACACAAAGAGCATGAAAATGATAATTAAGCAAGGAGTATGTTAGGGTTTGCTTACAACTTTTGGCTTTCTCTTAAGAAAGGAAGTCAAGTATGAACTAGGACACTAAACCTATGCTTGTAAACCCTTCACCACAACTCTTGTAACCCTTGCTAGCCTTGATCTAACCCTTGTGAAAACCATTTAACTTCAGCCCTAGTAACCTTGTGTAGCTCCTAATTCAACCATGGAATCACCAAACAAACTTAAGAACTAGGTAGAGAATACTAAGACATTGAACTTTGTAGTGTAACTTGTATATTGAAGATCAAAGGATCATGGTGCTAGGATTAAAGGGTGTGGCGTTTAAAGGAGGGGATGAGAGGGTTTTTATAGTGAGTTTGAGGAGGTTAGGAAGGTGTTAGGAAGTTGCCTAAACTTGGAGGCCAAGATGTACACTTGTAATGATCTAATGAACCCCTGGTGACCAAGTTTGCTTAATATACAAGTATCCTAAAGTCCAAGGCTTATCACCAAGCCACCAAGGCTTGGTGAATCATCATATACACGTTCATATGATGGGAGGAGTGACTAGGTACTTAAACTTGGTATTATCTAGCTTACGGAGTGAGTTTTGGTCCCGGTAATCGCTAACGGTAAGTCATTAAGTCATGAAACTTAAAATCGGGTATCCTAAAAATATGAAACTTATAAATATGTTAGAACTTATTAATATACTCCATAATAAAATATAAAATGAGTGGTAGGTTCTATTGGGTGCTAAAACCCTGCTAAAAACTGAAAACACAGGTCTAAAACGCGTAATTCGTGTAAAACGCTGAACTGGAAAACGTAAAATTCCGAAACTTTTGGAATTGTCCTAAAATGAGAGAAAATCATATTTCTATTGTTTATAATGTTTTATGGTCATATCGGGATGCTGGAATGACGTTTAAACCTAAAAGTAAATCTCGGACACGGCTTTGTGATTTTTGCAGAAATGATCCGACGAGTGTGAAATTCTCGGATTATCATTAAAATAGTTTAACTTACGAGAATATGAAATAAAATTTTTTGATGTGAATAGTAAAAAGTGAATAGTAAAAAGTGAATAGTGAAATTTTTGGGAATAAAAGTTAACCTGAAAATGCGAATTGTTACAAAAACTAAGGCTCGGACTCGTAGTGGTTTAACCCGTTCCTTTCGGCTCAGGGCGTCGGCTACTACGTTTGCCTTTCCTGGGTGGTAACGAACGTCGCAGTCATAATCACTTAGTAATTCCAACCAACGACGTTGTCTCATGTTTAGTTCTTTTTGGTTCAAAATGTGTTGTAGACTTTTATGATCGGTGAACACAGTACATCTAGTACCGTACAGATAGTGTCTCCAGATTTTTAGTGCAAAGACTACAGCTCCTAACTCTAAGTCATGAGTGGTGTAATTTCTTCATGAACCTTGAGTTGTCTTGAAGCATAAGCCATGACTTTATCACGTTGCATCAACACGGCACCTAAACCTTGGTGCGATGCATCACAATAGACTACAAAATCTTCGATCCCATCTAGCAATGCTAGGATAGGAGCACTACAAAGTTTCTGTTTGAGGGTTTGGAAAGCTTTTTCTTCATCTTCATCCCACACGTATATCTTGTTTTTTCTGAGTTAGCTTGGTCAAAGGTTTTGCTATTGAGGAAAATCCTTCAATAAACCTTCGGTAATACCCGGCTAGACCCAGAAATTGACGAATTTCTGTAGGTGTGGTAGGTGTTGGCCAATCTTTGATAGCTTCAATCTTAGCGGGATCGACATGTAAACCAGTCTTGTCAATCACATGCCCAAGGAATTGTACTGATTGAATCCAAAATTCGCATTTGGAAAACTTTGCATACAATTTCTCTTCCTTAAGTAGTCCTAAAATTGTTCTCAGGTGTTCTTTGTGTTCCTCTTCGTTTTTGGAATATATGAGATTGTCGTCTATGAATACGATCACGAAATTGTCCAAATATGGCTTACACACTCGATTCATGAGATCCATGAATACTGCCGGTGCATTAGTTAACCCAAATGGCATCACTTGGAATTCATGGTGACCATATCGTGTCCTAAAGGCTGTTTTTGGAATGTCTTCCTCACGAACTTTAACTTGATGGTAACCTGATCGTAGGTCAATTTTTGAGTAATAGGTTGAACCTTGTAATTGATCGAATAAATCATCAATTCTTGGTAGTGGGTATCGGTTCTTTATGGTTAATTTGTTTAGTTCACGATAGTCAATACACATTCGTAATGACCCATCTTTCTTTTTCACGAATAAAACTGGAGCTCCCCAAGGTGAGGAACTGGGTCGAATAAATCCCTTGTCCGAAAGTTCTTGTAATTGATTTGATAGCTCTTGCATCTCTGACGGTGCTAGCCGGTAGGGTGCGCGGGCAACTGGCGCCGCTCCTGGTATTAAATCAATTCTGAATTCTATTTGACGATTTGGTGGTAGTCCGGGTAAATCTTCCGGAAAGACTTCAGGAAACTCACGGGCGATAGGAACATCTTCGAGACGTTTTTCATCGGATTTCTTTTCGGTTACGTGGGCTAGGAAAGCATAACATCCTTTCTCAATGTACTTCATGGTTTTGATACACGAGATGATGTTTATTCGAGTTCCACTTTGATCACCACGAGTGATCAAAGTTTCATTGTCACATGAAATGTGCACAACTCTTTCACCACAAATGATGTTAGCTTGATGTTTAGACAACCAATCCATGCCAATGACAACATCAAACTTCCGAGTTCGATTGGCATAAGATTGATGTTAAAGGGGTGGTCTAAGAGATTAAGGGTACAGTTTGGGATTACGGTATTAGTATTTACTAAGTCACCGGTAGCTAGTTCAATACTATAACTAGTGGTTAAAGTGATTGATGGAATATCAAGTAAAGGCGCAATTCTAGTAGATATAAAGCTCATATCAGCACCAGAATCGAATAAGACTTTAACAGGAATGTTATTGAGTAAGAACGTACTGGTAACCACGTTCGGGTCTTGGTGTGGTTCTCCATTTCCCATGACATAGGCTCTACCGCGAGCACCTCCGCCTTGTGGTCCATGGTTTTGAGGACAATTGTTCTTGAAGTGTCCCTTTTCACCACACCCAAAACATGTAACTATTGGCTGAGTGTTAGCCCCAGTAGCTACACCCTTGCCTCTACAATCTTTGGCAAGATGTCCGGGTTTTAGACACTTGTTGCACTTGGCCGGGCAGGGACCTGCATGATGGTAGTTGCACTTGGTACACTGTGGTAGAGTACCAACGTATTTACCTCCGGCTGGTGCAGCAACATAAGCTGTTGCGGCTTCTTGTCTTTTGTTTTGCTGATTGTGATGGTTGTTGTTTCGGGTTTGGTTGTTGTTGTTGTTGTTACTTCCACGGTTACCATCCCATGGCCGCTTGTTGTTGTTGTTCCTATTGTTATTGTTGTTACGGTAGTTGGAGTTGTTGGTGTTATTAGTATTGTTGGTGTTGTTTTGTTTTCGGGTTTCTGTTGTACGCATCACTTGATCTATGAGGCTGCAATCCGCATAGCTTCATCAAGTTCCTTGGGATTGGCTGAAGTTACATTCCCTTGTATACTTGATGGAAGTCCCCAGATATACCGTTCCAACAATTTCTCTTTTGTTGAAACCATTGTTGGACACAGTATCCTCAATTCTTGGAATCGACGGTTGTAAGTTATGATGTCGTTTCCCCTAACAAAATGAATCCAGAATTCTACCTCTAACTTCTGCATTTCACTGCGGTGGCAGTACTCTTTGATCATCATTTTCTTCAAATTATCCCAAGAAATCTTATAAGCATTTTCAATGCCCATTGGTTGAGATATTGAATTCCACCATGATAATGCCTCATTCAACAGTGTACTCGTGTCATACTGGACTTTATCAGTCTCAATACATGTACTGACCAAAAATACCGACTCCGCTTTTTCAAACCAGCGGGTCAAACCTACAGCTCCTTCAGTACCCTTAAACTTTATGGGTTCGCATTTCAAATAGGAAATGAATGAGCAACCCTTAGGTACTGAAGCAACATTTGTCACTGGAGGGATAGTTAGGCTTGGTCCTCCAGTGTTAAGGCTGGAAATTCGGGCAGCTTCTGCAGCTCTAGCAACTTCCGCAGCAGTGGCGGCTTCAGCGGCTGCTGCAGCATCAGCAACTGTAGCATCTTCAACGGCTGCTGCAGCACCAGCAGTTGTGGCGGCTTCGGCAGCAGCTGCAGCTGCTGCAGCTACGGTTGCTCGTTCCGTTGTGAGTGCTGCGTTGACACTGTCTTTAACTAGTTTGCGAATAGCAGCTTGAGTCATTGCTGGTGGTGTCTTCTTCTTTGGCGCCATGATTCTATTGTTCAAAAGATACGTCGTAATTAGAGAGTTGTGAAATGAGCACAATTTTTGATAAGAATGATAGGATAATAATGTTGAAATTTAAAAGCATAACACATGATAGTATATAAAACAAGAGTTTTATTCATATAACGTTGATTGATTTACAAAATTGAAACCTATTACAAGCTTCTTCAAAATTTACTAACTGATACTTTCAGTTTAGTTATTACAACGTTTCTACTATCGCTAGCTATTACATGGATTTCAACATTAGTACAAAAGATAACTAGTACTATAACACTAGTATAACATCGGTTGGAAGGTTGTTGTAGTCCGGACGGATTATTGTTTCCGTATGTTGCTAACACATCCACACTTTCATTGGGGCGGTTTTCTTTGACATCCTTCTAGTATAGCCTTTGTTGTATGGCACACATTTGAGATTGCATTCCATACAACTCATTCTTGAGTTGATACCGGTCAAAGTTTGCAACATCTAATCGGATTTCTGCTGTATTTAGGCGGTTTAGTAATTTGTGAATTTGTGCCGCATCTTGTTCTTGAGCTCTTTCAACGAATGTAAGTCTATCCTTGACGTCATTCAAGCCGGTCAAGGGATTCAAGACTATGTCCCCAACACGAGTCAAGTCTCGCCTCACATAGCTCATATCAAGTTTAAACCAATAGAGGTCTTCTCGTGCGTTCATGGCATCCATCTTGGCTGAATTAACCTTGGATATATAGTCATTCATTTGGCTTGTCATGCTTTGAAGTTTGAGTTGAGTTAGGTTGAGGGCTTGTTTCAAAGAATATATTTCATATTGAGCAGAGTTCACAAACATAGGTGTAGATGTAGATGTTCCGCCGACTTCATAAGTGGACTTTGGAACTTGAGCTGGAGTAGTACGATTTGATTCGGAGGAGTTTGGTGAAATAGGAGGTGGTGATGTTAATGGTGATAGTTGTTGCACCACCATTTGTTCCTCTACTTCCTCAATGTCATCGATGCCTTCAATGTCTATATCCATTTCAGGATCTTCTTCGTAGTCATCGATGTTTATGTCCATTTCAGGATCTTCGTCCGAATCTTCTTCATTGTCATCGACTAGATCCTCGTAAGGTTCTTCCTCGTCGTCGTAGTCAATTGCTTCAAAGTAAGGATCATCGGGTCCGGGAAGAATTGGTAAATAAACGGGCATAGCAGGGAGATGATCGGGAGATGGAGGTGCGGACATGATGTCTACAATGAGTATTATGACGTCAAAATAAATCTAATGTTTATGGAAAATTCTCAAAATATGGCAATGTGTATATAACAATATACTAATATGTTCATGTAGCATAACATGCGTAATAAGTCCATAATCTTCTGGAGGATGGAAGGCATAAAGAGCGGAAGGCTATAAAAATGTTTTTGCTTGTGATTGTAGTTATAGTTTAGGTCTCACTTAGACCCGTTTCTCTATAACCATGGCTCTGGTACCAATCTGTAACACCCCCAATTCTTGATGCAGCGGAATTCAACTTGGGTGTTACTCGACAGCACAACAGTCATAATAATAGAAAACGATCTCTAACCGAGTCGCTTTAAAAAGAGTTATCATTCGAATTTATTCAAATATATCAGAGTTTACATAGTTAGGTCCCAAAAAGGTTCCATGTTTCAAAATACATCAATATAAAGTCTTTTGATGTTTTATCGAATGACAAAGTAGTTTATAGCCTTCTTCCTTTAGTCCGTGCCCTTCCGCACCATTCTTGATTATCATGGACCTGAAATACATGCTTAAGAGGTCAACACAAAGGTTGAGTGATATTCATAGAGTTTGTTTAACGGTTGAACACAATATGTTGGTAGTATGAGTTAATTAGACTCATACTTATGGTTGGAAAACAAAACAGTTATTATTATATACTAAGCTCATGCAACCAATACGTTAACGGGTACAAATATCAATCGGCGGTTTTGTTGCCCCGGTAAGTACTTTGCCGTCATACTTAATGTTTCAAATATAGTGCATTTGTTTGAACTAATCTAGTCAAACAAATGGGATTCTTCAATCCCAATAGGCCTATTCACAATACTCGCGCTCACTAATACTAGTGATTAAATGGTTCATGATATGGGGCCTAGGATTGGCAAGTGATGAGTGCTCAAACACTCATCATTTTTGGTCTAATCTGAACTGCAAAACATACAAAAACACTCAGAAATGCATCAAAATACTAAAAATATTTCAAAATTGTGTTTTATATGTTTTAGATGCAAAATGAGCAAAAACAAATGAAAAACGTACAAAGTTTGCAAAATTGGCAGTTTCAGTCCCCCAACTTTCATAAAATGACAAAACTAGTCCCTGGTCATTCAAAATATGGAAAATTATCACCAAAGGTCCTTTTGAAATCATAAGTTGTCATATTTAGTCCTTTGGTGAAAAATTGGAAAAGTTTTGGAAATTTACAATTTAGCCCCTGGAGTTTCAGACTTTGGCAGAAAAGGTCCCTGGTGGGATAATTTTGAATGAAAAATCATTTTGGGTCCTTGGGAAGTTACAAAAATCATTTTTAGTCCTTGGGATGAAAGTTTGTGAAATTTACATATTTAGTCCTCATAGTTTGGAATTTTACAAAAATGGTCCCCGGGAATTTTGAAAAGTACAAAAATTAAAAAAATGGTTTTGGATATTTAAGCTATGCATGAATGGTCCCTTATGATAACTTTGGAGTTTGTACCATTTCAGCCCCTCATGTTTTAGTAAATTACAACTTTGGTCCTTGTTTTACATAAGTTACAACCAAACGGACCAATGTTATTTTTAATTACCCAAAACTAAATCCATTAAACCAATCCAAGCCCAACCTGATCCCCTTGGCCCAATCACAAAACCAGCCCACCCCTTAATTTATTAATCCCCCGTTTTTATTTTAAACCCAGTCAAACCCAGTGTTTGACCACCCCTAACCTCCCAACCAAATCCCCCCACTTGAACCTGCAAATCCAAACCACCCCATCCCTCCACCTCAATTATCCCACACCATGTCCCCCGAGCCTCCACTACATCCAAACTCCAATTAATGTCCCTCATATTGCTCCAAGCAACAAGACTAGTTGATTCACGTTTTTTCCCGCCAAAGGTCCAAAGGTAGCAAAAGTCATCAAAATTATCTAGAAGATGCTGGGATTTCAACAATGGGGCCCACAGAAGCTGGAAGATGTCTACAAAAGGAAAAAGAAGCAGAGTAGTGAAAGTAGTAGTGTAATATAGTGTAGTTTTAAATTTTCTTTATGTCGTTTTAAGTTAATTGTCAAGTCTCAATGTAATTTTCAGCTTTCAATTAATGTTTTTAGTGTATTCAGTGTATGTTAAAACTATTCTCAACCATCAATTTAAGTTTTATGTTTAAATTCAATATTGGCAATTTTTATGCAAATGTGACAATCTTGCTTAAAAAACTGTTAAGTGTTGTCTCTTGGTTACATTAAGCTCATTTTAGCTTATCTGCAAGCTTCTTCAAAGTTTCTGAGTGATCAATATTAGTTTCCATTCATAAAAGTTAAATTAGTAGAAAATTATAGAAATTGCTCACAAGTGCATAAATCACTGTGGAGAAGAAGATAGAAGCAAGAAGTGCTGTGGATTTTGGTTGTCATGGAATTACTTGGTATTTTAGTGCCTAGTGGTAGGCTTAGGTTGTGATTTGGTGACCCTGGTCACATATCTCAGTTGGAAGATATTGTAAGCAATTTTTCATGCTTTGGTATTTAATGTTTATATAACTAAATTTCTATTTGTTTCAGTTCATTTAGACTTATCAGATGTTAAATGGAGTTGAGAATGAAATTTCATGGTTTAAATTTGCATGTTGCTTCACAAATTTTCATAATCTGTTTATATAGGGGTGTTTGGCTAAAGCTTGTTTGCTAAATTCTAGTTGTTGTCTTAGTGTTGTTTTGGTGTAGTTTCACTGCACTAGGTTATATTGGGTTAAAACAAGTCTTAAATTCAAGTGTCAAAAGCAAAATAGTCAAAATCCAATTCCAAAACCCTTGACAGTCAACTGTCAAGGATGTGAGACCTCATACCTATCCATTTAGCTTATAATTGATAAATGTAACTTAGATTAGTCTTGTTTTATCATATTATAACATAATCAGTAGATTATAGCCTTTAGAAATCCATTTTAGTCAACTATCTAAGTTTTTTACAAAAGTCAAAAGTGTGCATTTCAGATTTTTTCAAAAGTTCAAAGAATTTATTTGATTTTTGTAGTTGCTTTCATGGCTTGAATCTTGTTCCTATTTGTTGCCTATCAGCTCAACTTTGAGTTCCCACACTCTTTTCATTTTTAGAAATTTTTATCTGGGCCCCACTTGGCCCCAAGGTGAGCTGCAGGGCAGTCCACACCCCTGCTGCTGCAGCACTCAACCCAACATCACCACTTGGTGGTGGTTTGCAGCCCACCATAGTGTTCCACATTGCCCAAATTTTGGTCCCTTCTACCCCCTCCTACCAGGCTCCATTTGTTGACCAAGTCTTTGACCTCAAGAGCCCTGGGACCCACCTGAATTAGCTTCCCTATGCTGTCCCATTTTCAGTGTTGAAACAAATAAGCCAAGTGCTTATTTGGCTTTATTGGCTTATCCAGGGCTCCATTCTAGATTTTATAGCTTATTTCATGTTCATTTAACTTGTATCCACCTAAATCCAACCCTGGTTCTCAGCTTAAATGTCACACCCCCAATTTACCTGACTTGCAGCGGAATGGAATACCTGGGGGTGTCTGTCATAGCACCACAGTTACAGTTACATTGAACGACCTAAAGTGTCGTTTGGAAAATACTGCATTTGATCATTGAAATAATTCAGAGTTTACAAAATGAGGTCCCCAAAATGTGTTGCATGTTCATGAAAAACAAGCCATACTAGATCAAATGTTTACATAAGTGCATGAAATAATGATGAGACGCGTCGACTCCGCGACTCCATGAAAGTCCAAATGCATGTCACATGAGCTACCTTAGTAACCTGAAATACATTGCTAAAACGTCAACACGAATGTTGGTGAATTCCATAGGTTTGTAAAATGTACTGATGTACGGCCACCACAAGTAAAAATGCAAGATAAAAATCTCGTGAAAATTGTACAATAGCCTTAAGCTCATGACACCGAAGCTATGACTGATGAAATTCTATGCCCCTCCCGAATGTTCTGCCGAAACATTCAAATGTAAAAGACATGACATGCATCCGCTTACTGTTGGTATCCACTACCACGGATGGAGGCGTCACCCTCGATAGATCTATCCACTCACTCTCGCTTAACGGTAAATTAACGGTTCATGATGTTACAGGGGACTTTTCACATGGCAAGGTAACTTAAGCTATGTACATGTTTGAATACTTGGGCTCGTACTGAAATAATTGATGCAATGTATTCCCCCCGTGGGATTTGAAAACAATCAAAATGTTGAATTGAAAACGGGGCTATGAAAACTCACCTTAACTGATGAAACTGTGATGAAATGAAATGAACACCAATGAACAATTTGCTGCCGCAACCCAATATGATGGTACCATGAACATGTAATGAGCTGAAAAACAAGGCGCGCACACTAGCCGCAACCTAATGTGAATGATGAACGATCTACTTTAGATCATGAAATGATGTTATGAATGTCCATGCACATGTTTCCTATACCACTCTACTCTTTAGAAAAACACTTGTGTTTTCAAAAATATATAATCCAAGAATTTGGAAAATATTGTTATTAGAAAATATAATAAGCTAGTTGTAATATATATATACTTATATATATCGTATGTTTCCATGTTAGTGTTGAAATCCTCGGGTTGTAATCCTTGAAATATCGCCTTGAAATGATGAAAATATACTCGTAATAACTAATACTACATTAGTTATAAAGCTCGGTACTTAAAATTATGTCTAGCTTAAAAATGTACTTCGTAGTTTTTGCGCCAAATTATATTAAAAGCTGTCAAATATAAATTGGTTTTAGCCGATATTCAAACGTGAATATCTTTGTCGTTACTTGTCCGTTTTACTTGTTCTTTATATCCACGGTTACGTCTTAGTATGTAGTAATATATTTTGGAAAGCTCAACTCCTCCGGGTTACGTCTAAAGTCTCTTTTTGTCCAATGAAAAACGTCCAACAGCAAACATTTTCAGAAAAAATACTTTTCGTCTACAATCTTGCAAAAATCATAACTCCTTCGTTATAAACTCTTTTTAATCTGTTCTTTCGCCTACGGATTCATTTTTGAAAGTATTTTCTAAAAATTTTGCCAAAGTTCCCTTGGTGTTTACTGATTTTCCAGATTTTTACAAAACGGAACAGCATGTCTAAAATAGGTTCCAAATCAAGTTTTCAAGGTTAAAAACCAATTTCTACCATCACCAAACCTCTTGTAATCACCACATGGCTAATCTAATCCTACCATACACCTTCTTAGGGTGCCATGGACTCCTAACCAAGTTATTAAAGCAAGGGGATGCATAACTAAAAAGTTAGGGTTTGTATGTTTCTTTTTAGCCAAAATAAAGTGTGGTATAGCTACTTGTACATGGTTTTTAGCATGATACATATGTAATACATGTAAAAATAGGATGATCCATGAAAAAAATAAAGATGAAAACTTACTTGACAAAATGAGATGATTATTGGATGATTATGCTTGATGTTCTTGTGTTTTTGTTGCTTGATTCTTGATTAGGCTTGTAAAATGAACAAGTTTAGTGTTTTACTTTATGGAAAATGATCACTTGATCATGGAGATCAATAAAAGTCGTGGGTTTTGATGGAAAGAAGATGAGGTTTTTGCTTTTTGATCTTTTAGATTATGTATGATTATGTGAAAATGGTTTATGTAATTTCTTGCAACTTTATAATGTATAATATGTACTCATTAAAGCATAAGGTTAAGAAATAAAACTTGTGGTATTAGGGGTGGTCTTTGGCCGGTTTTAGGTGTGAAAAGGAGTAGCCAAAACGGTTTTGATCACTTAGAAAATATAGTGTAGCGTTAAGTGTTATTACGCGTTATTCGTTAAAATCGGGTACCGGGTTTAATAGCAATAAACGTTCACGAAATTAACCGGGATGAAATAAAGTCATAATAATGATAAAAACACATTAAAAATATGTTGGGTACATTTACTGAGTGATCGGGTGATTATTGTTTAGTTTTCACGAAAACCGTCGTAATATTCATAAGCTTACGTTATAAATAAAATAAATTTCCAAAATACTGGGTAACTGAATGTTATAACTTTTATGATGTTAAAATGGATATAAAAATATGTCGGGACCATTGTGGGAATATTTAGATATATTCGTCGTGTATAAACCGGTTGTTAACGTTTATTTAGAAATCATAATACGTAAAACGTTAAATATACTGAATATAGTAATTTGAAAATCCTAAGAGTGGTATAACATGTAAATGACCTACTGATGAAATGCAGACTATCTCCAGTCCGTATGAAATGTCATTACTGATAATGCATGAATTCGCACCCGAACCAATACGGTTACGCGAATTTGAACACCCGTAAACTAAATTTACGATGAAATGTGTAATGCACGTGAATGATGAAATCTTTTCCCGCAATGAATAGTGTTCCATGAATAGTAAAATTTCTGAATGCTTCTCGGAATGTCAAACTGACACAAAAAATGATGAATAGTAAACTGATGAATAGTGTTTTGATGAATAGTGTTTTTCCAAAGTTCGGGAAATGACCTGAAATGACCTGAAATGGTGAGTTGTGACAGTCTTCCCCTCTAAAAGGAACTTCGTCCCGAAGTTCAGTTTATGTTGGTATCTGAGAATGTATTGGTGAAAAGGTGATGATATTCGAGAATTCCAGCGAACTCTAACGATAGGAATTCGACTCTGCTTCAACTGTTCGACCACACGGTCCATGATTGTTGTTGGTTCCCTTACAAGGTCTGAGATTGTCATTTGAGATGGATCCCTTCCAATGGAATCATGAGTGACTCATCTGAAAGTCATTTCTGGGGATCTGAAAATGTGAAATATGTTCGTGTAATCCTGTTGTTCTCTGACAATGTTCAAGTCTAACGGCCACTAGGCCTACCCTGTCTGAAATATAAATGGTCCAGTGTATATTGGTGTAACTTTCCAAGTTTTCTGAATGATAACATGCCTTTCCTAGGCAGAACTTTCTGCATAACTCTGCAGAACTTGAAGTTTTAATGGTTTACGACTTATTGAACTTGTAACTGATTCTTGACTTGTAGAAAATTTATGGTTATCTCATGAATGCCTACTGAACTAATGAGTTGAGCTTTTTCTGAGTTTGGCCCATCAATCGATGGTCTGCGCTTCTTAATGTTTTAAATGTGGTACTGGTAATATATACTGCTGAATTCTGCCAGAACTCAAGTTTGTATGCTAGTTGGTCGATTCTAAAATGAATCTTAAATAGTCCAATATGCTAAAGGTTCAACCTTTCTTGTTATCCAATGTGTATCATGCCAATCCAAGGCAATGCTTTTAACTTAGTTTGTTCTCCTACCTGAATCTGGATGGTTTGTTGTTCAGGATATCCAATCCAAATGATGTGTGTTATGTACCAATCTAACTTCTGCCAGTTTCTCGCCGTTGGTGTGATAACTATTGTTGTAGATGAATTTGGTTTATGTTGAGTGATTAGTCCAACCATTTACAGGGTCAATCACTCATGCTCCGAGCATACCTTCCTATGTTTGAATTGTTCTCTCGCTTTGACCATCGTTCTGAGGGTGGTAGGTGTTGTTCACATCTAAATGGGTTTCTGAAGGAAATCCTAAAATGATTACCTGAAGTCCACGGTGAATTCGGTTTCCTTAACAGGAAAAACTGAAATGGGTACAATAAACCTTTGTGACTAATTCCATAACGTTCGGTCTTTCGAACTTGGCGTTATCTGAAGGGATAGCATATAGGTAAGAATTTGATTCCTTGTGTTTTGTTCCAACGGATGATAAGACATATGTTCTTCTTTGTCTATTGGGTTTGGTCTCGACTACTGAAGTTCGTGATCAATTTGTGATGTTCCTCCTAATTCCTTCATCACATAATCCAAATATTCTCTATTGTCCAGTCACAAATCCTAAATGCATAAGCGATGTTGTAGAGACGTTGGTTCTGGATATTTGTCTCGCGATTGTGAGTTTTGGTTGAAATCTTTTTCTGAATAAACGAACTTAGAAAAATGGAGCAAATGATTTACTAAGTAATATATTTTTTTTTTTTTTTTTTTTTTTTTTTTTTTTTTTTCTTGATGATTCAAAATTCAGTAGTTATGAAATAGGAACTGTTTTCAAACATGTTGTGATTAAGACTGCTTACCAAAGTTTGATGTTTATGTATATTTCTCATTGTACAATAGTGTTGCTAAAGATTGACCAAAAAGGATCGTACTTGTTCAAAATAGGAATTTCAGAAATCATTTTTCCACAAGGTATGTGATTTATGTAAACGCATCAACTTTATTTAAAAGTGAAAACACTGAAGAGGATAAAATGGTAGAATAGGAAATGTTCGCTTAAATGCATAGATGTCTAACACTTAGTTCCTGAAATTGGATAATGTCTATTGATGGTTATCTGGCATAACTACAAGCATAGGCATTTAGACTAACTTAAGTCCTGAAATAGTTCATCGTTGTAATTGGCAAGACGAAGGTATCACTTGATGTTGTGTCGATGAATGTCTATTCTGTTTTCCCATGTAGATGAGAGGATATGTTCCGGTTTGATCCCTTGCTTGGTATGAAGGTGAGGTTATCTGAAATTTCTAGTGACATAAGGCCTTAGAGGAAATTACATCGATATACTTGATTCAAACAATTGTCCTTTGTGAAAACTTACTGCAGGAAAGTTTATGTATGGATAAGGCCATGTTTAAATGAAATGCTCTACAGTCTCAATTAGAAGCTTGGTTTATTTCTATTGTGTTGTCCTGCGGACATCTATATTGAGTTCAATCCTGTAGCTCAGTCTAGCTAGTACCTTTAAATGATAGAATTTGACAACTAAGTCAGAGATGGTGATTCAGATGGTCTCGCAGTATCTTAGGATTGTTGTTGAGTTATGAATTCTCTCTCTATATACTTCTAGTTCTGGTTAGTAGTTCTGTAATCCTTTCATTGCTTCTATTGTATAAAGGAATCCTGCACGTAATTGATATGGAAAGTCTCTTCTAGGGAAGTCAATGGGAAAATCCAACTTAATGTCTGAATGAGTGACAGGTAGGGTAAGTATCCAGGGATAGTTCGGCAAAATGGATGTTTATGAATGAGTTCCTTTGTTTACAAAACTTTTGGATGAAGATTGTTATTAACAATCCTTTGAAAAGGTAATTATTTCCTTCATGGCATAATCCTTCCTAAATTTTACATAGGTGATCAGGCTATGTATAATTGAGGACTAATGATGCGATGTTGGATTTTGTCAAAATATCATAACTTTTATCAAAAGTTTTAGATAGTGTTCAACGCATTGTTATTAAAATGGTATCCTGATGTTTCCTTTCAAGTAACATGAAAATTGCCTCGCGTAATAATAGTAAATACTTGATGTAATGACAGAAAATCAGTTTATAGGATGGTAATAAAATAGCTTACTTCAGAAATTTTTCTGTAAAACAGTTTCCCCATATGATAGTAAAATAGCTTGAATGGTGTATTGGATACGTGGGTGAATCTTGTCGAATGGTAATAGTCTACTAATTCGTCAAAAACGAAATCAACCTAATTCCTGATGAGACAATGCTATAATGTTGCGAAACGATTGAAGTCTGAGCAAATGGGAATGGAAAAGGAAATGACAATGATGGTACTAGTGAATGGAATACTACCCTCTTTCGCGCTACCTCGCGACATCCAAAAGGTAAAACTAAAGTACACACTGTGGGAAGGCCAATAGTGTAATAAGTAACTGATGGTGGTGATAGTACCTGAGTAGTAAGTGCCCTACTAGTGATGGAAAGAAAACACACTATCTTCCTTGCAATAACCATCCTAATAAGTCCATTTAGATTAATTCTGAATACACTACCAAAAGGCATTCTATGTACGGGCTGAATGATAGGAAAACCATGTTCCTATGGAAAATCAATAGTACTAATGGTGGTGTAAATGCAACTGGTGGTATAATGGTAGTGGAAGATGACAAGGCATCTTCAATGTCGGAATCCGATAAAAGGATGTCAGGGTGAGTATCTGAAGACATGTCACTTGTGAACCAGGTCAATAAAATGATATACATATACGGATATGAGTATAAATAACTCGCACAGGGTATGTATAAAACAACATGTATCATGATTATGCACTTATGATGAAATGATGAGATGCTATGCTGATGTGGTTATAGTCTAGGGTCCAAGATACATCCTAGTTCGCTATAACCTTAGCTCTGATGCCAATCTGTCACACCCCCAATTTACCTGACTTGCAGCGGAATGGAATACCTGGGGGTGTCTGTCATAGCACCACAGTTACAGTTACATTGAACGACCTAAAGTGTCGTTTGGAAAATACTGCATTTGATCATTGAAATAATTCAGAGTTTACAAAATGAGGTCCCCAAAATGTGTTGCATGTTCATGAAAAACAAGCCATACTAGATCAAATGTTTACATAAGTGCATGAAATAATGATGAGACGCGTCGACTCCGCGACTCCATGAAAGTCCAAATGCATGTCACATGAGCTACCTTAGTAACCTGAAATACATTGCTAAAACGTCAACACGAATGTTGGTGAATTCCATAGGTTTGTAAAATGTACTGATGTACGGCCACCACAAGTAAAAATGCAAGATAAAAATCTCGTGAAAATTGTACAATAGCCTTAAGCTCATGACACCGAAGCTATGACTGATGAAATTCTATGCCCCTCCCGAATGTTCTGCCGAAACATTCAAATGTAAAAGACATGACATGCATCCGCTTACTGTTGGTATCCACTACCACGGATGGAGGCGTCACCCTCGATAGATCTATCCACTCACTCTCGCTTAACGGTAAATTAACGGTTCATGATGTTACAGGGGACTTTTCACATGGCAAGGTAACTTAAGCTATGTACATGTTTGAATACTTGGGCTCGTACTGAAATAATTGATGCAATGTATTCCCCCCGTGGGATTTGAAAACAATCAAAATGTTGAATTGAAAACGGGGCTATGAAAACTCACCTTAACTGATGAAACTGTGATGAAATGAAATGAACACCAATGAACAATTTGCTGCCGCAACCCAATATGATGGTACCATGAACATGTAATGAGCTGAAAAACAAGGCGCGCACACTAGCCGCAACCTAATGTGAATGATGAACGATCTACTTTAGATCATGAAATGATGTTATGAATGTCCATGCACATGTTTCCTATACCACTCTACTCTTTAGAAAAACACTTGTGTTTTCAAAAATATATAATCCAAGAATTTGGAAAATATTGTTATTAGAAAATATAATAAGCTAGTTGTAATATATATATACTTATATATATCGTATGTTTCCATGTTAGTGTTGAAATCCTCGGGTTGTAATCCTTGAAATATCGCCTTGAAATGATGAAAATATACTCGTAATAACTAATACTACATTAGTTATAAAGCTCGGTACTTAAAATTATGTCTAGCTTAAAAATGTACTTCGTAGTTTTTGCGCCAAATTATATTAAAAGCTGTCAAATATAAATTGGTTTTAGCCGATATTCAAACGTGAATATCTTTGTCGTTACTTGTCCGTTTTACTTGTTCTTTATATCCACGGTTACGTCTTAGTATGTAGTAATATATTTTGGAAAGCTCGACTCCTCCGGGTTACGTCTAAAGTCTCTTTTTGTCCAATGAAAAACGTCCAACAGCAAACATTTTCAGAAAAAATACTTTTCGTCTACAATCTTGCAAAAATCATAACTCCTTCGTTATAAACTCTTTTTAATCCGTTCTTTCGCCTACGGATTCATTTTTGAAAGTATTTTCTAAAAATTTTGCCAAAGTTCCCTTGGTGTTTACTGATTTTCCAGATTTTTACAAAACGGAACAGCATGTCTAAAATAGGTTCCAAATCAAGTTTTCAAGGTTAAAAACCAATTTCTACCATCACCAAACCTCTTGTAATCACCACATGGCTAATCTAATCCTACCATACACCTTCTTAGGGTGCCATGGACTCCTAACCAAGTTATTAAAGCAAGGGGATGCATAACTAAAAAGTTAGGGTTTGTATGTTTCTTTTTAGCCAAAATAAAGTGTGGTATAGCTACTTGTACATGGTTTTTAGCATGATACATATGTAATACATGTAAAAATAGGATGATCCATGAAAAAAATAAAGATGAAAACTTACTTGACAAAATGAGATGATTATTGGATGATTATGCTTGATGTTCTTGTGTTTTTGTTGCTTGATTCTTGATTAGGCTTGTAAAATGAACAAGTTTAGTGTTTTACTTTATGGAAAATGATCACTTGATCATGGAGATCAATAAAAGTCGTGGGTTTTGATGGAAAGAAGATGAGGTTTTTGCTTTTTGATCTTTTAGATTATGTATGATTATGTGAAAATGGTTTATGTAATTTCTTGCAACTTTATAATGTATAATATGTACTCATTAAAGCATAAGGTTAAGAAATAAAACTTGTGGTATTAGGGGTGGTCTTTGGCCGGTTTTAGGTGTGAAAAGGAGTAGCCAAAACGGTTTTGATCACTTAGAAAATATAGTGTAGCGTTAAGTGTTATTACGCGTTATTCGTTAAAATCGGGTACCGGGTTTAATAGCAATAAACGTTCACGAAATTAACCGGGATGAAATAAAGTCATAATAATGATAAAAACATATTAAAAATATGTTGGGTACATTTACTGAGTGATCGGGTGATTATTGTTTAGTTTTCACGAAAACCGTCGTAATATTCATAAGCTTACGTTATAAATAAAATAAATTTCCAAAATACTGGGTAACTGAATGTTATAACTTTTATGATGTTAAAATGGATATAAAAATATGTCGGGACCATTGTGGGAATATTTAGATATATTCGTCGTGTATAAACCGGTTGTTAACGTTTATTTAGAAATCATAATACGTAAAACGTTAAATATACTGAATATAGTAATTTGAAAATCCTAAGAGTGGTATAACATGTAAATGACCTACTGATGAAATGCAGACTATCTCCAGTCCGTATGAAATGTCATTACTGATAATGCATGAATTCGCACCCGAACCAATACGGTTACGCGAATTTGAACACCCGTAAACTAAATTTACGATGAAATGTGTAATGCACGTGAATGATGAAATCTTTTCCCGCAATGAATAGTGTTCCATGAATAGTAAAATTTCTGAATGCTTCTCGGAATGTCAAACTGACACCAAAAATGATGAATAGTAAACTGATGAATAGTGTTTTGATGAATAGTGTTTGATGAATAGTGTTTTTCCAAAGTTCGGGAAATGACCTGAAATGACCTGAAATGGTGAGTTGTGACATTAAAGCTTGTTTCAAGCTTATAGCTTGGACAGTTGACCAAAGTCAACTATCAAGCTAATAAGCATTGGTTGTGCTTATTTTTGAGTTCCATTAAGTTTGTTTTTACAAAAGTTTGCTGTTTTTAGATGTAAAATAGGTTTGTAAAAGAAAAATCAAGAAAAAAACAATTTAAAATTAAATGATAGTTTCTATTTAATGTAATTTAATTTTAATTTTCATTTTTAAATTTTTGTTAAGCACTTGGCATTTTTATATTTTTATTAATTACCGTTTATAGTAAAGTAATTTTAGTAAATTTTTCAGATTTTTATTTTATCATTTGGTAATTATTAGATTTAATATTAGTTTTATTAGTAATTAAGTAATATTTAAGTTTTAAATAGCATAATTAATTTTTATAACATAGTACCTAGTTTTTATATTTTTCCTAGCTTTTAAATGTTATAAAATAATTTTAGGAATTTTTCCATAATTTTCTAAGTTAATTTAGTATTATTTGTAATTTAAGTTAGTATAATTAGTTTAATTAATATAAATAGTTTTTAATTAATAGAAAACTCATAAAAAGACAAAAATATTTATTTTTATTTTTTATACTTTCTTCAAGTTCTTTTTAAGGTTTAGAAAATATTTTTGTAAATTTTTAGTTTATTTTGTAACCTTTATTATTTTTAGTTTATTTTAAACTAGATTTAAAATAGTTTTAATTAATTAATTAGTGTTTAAATATTAAAATAATCAAGTTAATAACTTTATTTTTATTTTAAATTTTCTTTTTATTTTAAGTTTGTAAAAGTGTCATTTTCACCCCCTGGGTGTTTCCAGATTTCACTTTTCACGTTTTATTTTGTACGTTCGCGTTATTTAAACGTAAACGTACGCGTTTTAAGTTTTAAACGTTTCTGGTTTTTCTAACTTTCTCGTCTTATTCATATAGCTTATTTAAGCTATTTCATTGTACAAATCAGTAGTTTAATCAAACTCAAAACCCTTTCCATCCAGATTCACCCGATCACGAAACCGTTTTATAACCATTCACACCTCGTCGGGACATAACGACCCGGGGAAACACTATATTCCGCGGAGCATTGACTCTAGGCTGTTTGACCTGGTTGACCATTCACCTGGTCAATTTAGGTTGACCGTTTGGAGCCAATCAGCAAGGAAGGTACTTAGTAATAATAAAACAATCAGGCAGCATACATTTTCAAAGCATTGTGTTCGGTTTAAAATAGCATGTATTCCCCCCCAAAGGTTTGTAAAACATTGAAGTAATGTAAAATGGGGCTATGAACTCACCTTAAGTAAGATAGCAAGTAGTGAAAGTAACGGTTGAATCGTGAAGGTTTCTATGAGCAACCTATAATAAAATGTTGCGACTTAGGATTGGAGTAAAGAATATGAAGAATTGCTTATATATGTCTTGCATTTAGTCCATGATGTGGTACAAAGTATAGTGTAAGTCTTTGAAAAGAAATGATTCATGAAACATGTATAGTTTATATATCGTTTACTACCGTTCAGGCCGACATAATTCAGAAGTCATATAGTAAACGTTCGAGGAGCCAGGACACTTTAATTCGTAAATCCACAACTCATCTCGACGGCTTACATAATGAACTCCTCACATGAGGCTCCCTACTATTGTAGTAGTTGATAATATATATATATATATATATATATATATATATATATAAGTTTTGATCCGAAAAGTTACATGTCCAATATTTGAATAAACTTAGGAAAGTTTATTTTTACATGAAGATTGTTATTAGGGTAAGTTTCTTATGTCTTGAATGACAATTACTTGTAATATCTCATGGTTCTTTTAGATGAAGTAGATCCAAATTGTATGTTCAAGTTATCGCCAACTCTTTGGCTCATGTTTTCGCCTAAGTAAGTTTATATGGTCATTTAGTCATGGTCTTGCCATGACCTTTGGTCATTGTTCTATGGTCTTGAGACTCAACATTGGCTTTAGCCATGGTTGTGGTCTTGAATCTAGGTCATTAGACCTCTTGGTCTTTTTAAACCATAACCATTATATAGTGACTTTGATATATAAAATAGCTGTTAAGAAACTGAGAAAAATCTCATTCGTTATTGGTTTTCTGGATACGTGCCCCTGAGTTTTTGAAGAAAACGTGATTCCGGACAACTTTCGTGCTTTAACTTTTTCATGAAACGGACCAGAAGGGCCTCTTTTTGCGTGTTTTATGTTCTGTCACAGAAAGTATTTAGGCAGTTTTGCCGTAAAGTTTTGGTAACTTCAAATGGTCATAACTTTTGACTCGTGTACTCGTTTTAGGTGGTTCAAATTGCTATGTTTTCCTTGTTAAGTCCTCTACTAGAATATGTAATTTTCCAATATCATATTTATATCATTTTGATCAGATTTCACCAAGAAAGTCACTAGTTTACTTGTTTAAATAACTTAACTTAACAATCATTTATTATAACTTGTTTTACCCATTTTTATACATCATGGACATGATCACAAGACATAATATAGCATGAATGATATGTAAATAACATGATTATGATATTTAACAAGAAGTATGTTAGGGTTTTGCTTACAACTTTTGGCTTTCAATTAAGAAAGGAAGTTAACATGTAAGGTAAGGACTTTGATAGACTTTAGCTTCACCCTACTTCACTTCATGCAATCTTTCTACCCTTGTATTCTTGAAAGAGAGATGATGAAGGTTGAGGTGACTTGAGTGGATTCAAACTCAAGAGAAATCACCAAAGTTTATGAGGTTTGGAAGTGTTTTGATTACCTAAAACCAAGCTAGGGTTTCTATGTTTGAAGTTGCTCTTGATTCTTGCTTGAAACTAGAAGAAATTAGCTAAGTGTGAGGTGGTTTTGGTGTGTGATGGTGGACGGCATGGGTTTGAGGAGGTTGCATTTCATGACTAGTCAAAGCTTTCTATACAAGCTTATACACTTGGTATCATCCTAGGGCACTAAGAGTGAGATTAAGCCACACAAGGGTGTGACTCCCCCCCTATGGCGGTTCAAGATGGATAAGGGGGAGTGACTTGGTCCTTGGAAGATAATATCCATGATACTTGGTTAGTTTTGACTCCGGGAAATGCTAACCGTAAATGATTAAGCCTCAAAACGTAAAACCGAGTATCGTAAAAATGTGGAACTTGAAAGTATGGTTAAACATATCAATATACTCCATAATAAAATATAAAATGAGTGGTAGGTTCCATTGGGGTGCTAAAACCCTGCTAAAACTGGAAACACGGGTCTAAAACGCGTAATACGTAAAACGTACGAATATTGTGTAAAATTGAGAAAAGTAAAATTTTACTTTTCTAATGTGATAATAATGATTCAAAAAGACTTATAATGTCTAGACTGGGCTCAGTCTAGTGTCGGTTGGTATTAAATATCTTTTAGACATAAAACCGTAAGCCTAAAAATCAATGAATGATTTATAAAATAAAGGAATGATTTTTGGTCAAAGGAGGAGGGAAAAATATGTTGACTTATTCCAAAAATGTGAAAACTAAAATTGTCTTAGAAACGCGGTGCAGGTATAGGCTAAGGTTACGGCTGAGTAAAAATGCTTAAAAACGAAAATTCCTGTTTTTCACGGCCGAGGTTTATTTGGTCATGTTTTTCTCAGTCATGATTTATTCTCAAATAAATCATGAGTGTATCAAACATTTTTTGGATACGGGGAAAATTAACGCGGTCGAGTTTCGTTGTGCGTAGAATTTTTGAATGACGTTTTACCCTAAAACGTGTAATTCCTTAATAACTTTCGCGAAAATGATCAGATGAGTGCCAAACTTTTAATTTGCCATGGAAATGATTTATCACACGAGAATATGAAATAAAAATCAAATTTTGGGAAAATGAATAGTAAAAGTGAATAGTGAAATTTTCCAGGAATAGTAATTAACCTGAAATTGCGAATTGTTACAATGTAGGATCATCATACACTCCTCACAATTCCTAGATGCATATACCACCACACCAGTCCATTTTACCCTTCAAAGATGGAAACTCACATTATGTTACTCAAAATATCCCATAAACTGCCTATGACCCAAATTCAATTATTATTACCTAACAAAGGCCTATAATCAGAGAACCTAAGTCATATACAGTTATGAAAATATTAGAATCCCAAAGTACAGAGCCATCATCTTTAAATGGACTAAAGAGAAAGAAAGAAAAAAAAACTCAAACACTTACTGCAATTCAGTAACTGTAGAGATAGTGGCCAAAAAACAGCCCTGCAGAGGTAATTATTTCAAAAACCTCTGTTTATCCAATCAACATTCACTTTGGATGCCATCAACCAGCAATGATGTAACACCCCCAATTCATGGATGCAGCGGAATTCAAACTGGGTGTTACTCGACGGCACAATAGTCACAATAATAGAAAACGAACTCCAATTGAGTCGTTTTAAAAGATGTATCATTCAAATTATATAAATATCAGAGATTTCAAAATGAGGTCCCAATTGGTTCCATGTTTACAATGTATAATACATGAGTTTTGAATGATAATAAAATTTATAGCCCTCTTGAGTATCCGTGTCCTTCCGTGCCATCCTTGATCGTCATGAACCTGAAATACATGCTTGAGAGGTCAACACAAAGGTTGAGTGATATTCATAGAGTTTGTTAAATCGATTGAACACAATATGTTGGTAGTGTGAGTTATAGGCTCACACCAATGTTTGGAAAACAAAACAGGTAGGCTACGTTATTATACGCCCGGAACATGTATTATACACTAAGCTTATGACACCATAACGTTAACGTGTACCAATATCGATCGGCAGATTTATCCCGGTAGGTACTTTGCTAACATACCTAAATCTCAAATATTATTGCATTTGTTTGAACTTAGTCAATACAAATGGGATTCGTCAATCCCAATAGGCCTATTAATAATATTCGCGCTCACTATTGCTAGTGATTAAATGGTTCATAATAAAGGATCTCGGTTTAGCAAGGTTGGTACTTAGTGATAATAAAACAATCAGGTAAGCATACAATTTAAAAAAACATTGTGCTCGGTTATAAATAGCATGTATTCCCCCCAAGGGTTTGTAAAACAATTAAGTAATCGAAAGTGGGGCTATGAACTCACCTTAAGTAAGATAGCAAGTAATGAATGTAACGGTTGAATCGTGAAGGTTCTACGAGCAACCTATAATAGAATGTTGCGACTTAGGATTTGAGTACAGAATATGAAGTAGTGCCTATATATATATATCTTGCATTATAGTCCATGATGTGGTATGATGTATATTGTAAGTCCTTGAAAGAAAAGATTCATGAAACATGTATGTTTTGTATATCGTTTACTACCGTTCGGGCCGACATAATTCAGAAGTCATGTTAGTAAGCGTTCGAGGAGCCAGGACACTTTAACTCGTAAATCCACAACTCAACTCGACGGCTTACATAATGAACTCCTCACATGAGGCTCCCTACTATTGTAGTAGTTGATGAAATATATAGATATAAGTTTTGATCCGAAAGGTTACATGTCCGATATTTGAATAAACTTAGGAAAGTTTATTAGTACATGAAGATTGTTATTAGGGTATGTTTCATAAGTTTTGTATGACCATTTTCTCTTGGTAATATGTCACAACTCACCATTTCACGTCATTTACCATTTCAGGTCATTTTCCAAAACTTCGACTTTTTACTATTCATAAATCACTATTCATCAAAACACTATTCATCGTTTTACTATTCATCGTTTTCGAGGTCAGTTTGATGTTCTGAGAAACTTTTTGAAAATTTACTATTCACCGAACACTATTCATTTCCGGAAAAGTTTTCACCATTCACTTGCATTACTCATTTCATCGTAAATTTAGTTTACGGGTATTCAAATTCGCGTAACCGGATTGGTTTAGGTGCGAATTCATTTCATTAGTGTTAAGAACACTGCATACGGACTGGAGATAGTCTGCATATCATCATAACAGCATTTTCATGTTATACCACTCTCAGGATTTTCAAATTACTACATTCAGTACATTTAACGTTTTTACGTATAAGTATTTATAGTAAACGTTAACACCCGGTTTATACACGACGAATATATCTAAATATTCCCACAATGGTCCCGACATATTTTTATATCCATTTTAACATCATAAAAGTTATAACATTCAGTTACCCAGTATTTTGGAAATTTATTTTATTTTTAACGTACGCGTATGAATATAACGTCGGTTTTCGTTAAAACTAAACATTAATCACCCGATCACTCAGTAAATGTACCCAACATATTTTTAATATGTTTTTAACATTTTTATAACTAATTTCATCCCGGTATACTTCGTGAATATTTATTTCTAATAAAACCGATACCCGATCGTAACTAAAAACGCTAACTAGTGCAAATTCTTTCAAGGTTTCCTAATTAAATCCCAAGTACCCTAACCCCCCCTCCTACCCTTGAAAAACCAGCCCAAGACCACCCCTTAACCTAGTGCATTAACTCCTAAGTGTTTTATACTAATAAACCTTAATAACATAACTTTACCAAATTTATACAAATCATTATCTCACTTTTCACCAAGAACAAAATTCATCTTTCTCTTCTTCCTCCTCTTGAAACCCACGACCATAAATCAATCTCCATGATCAAGTGATCATTTTTCATGAAGTAAAACACAAAAGTTGTTCATTTTACAAGTCTAATCAAGAATCAAGCAACAAAAACACAAGAATATCAAGCATAATCATCCAATAATCATCTCATTTTATCAAGTAAGTTTTCATCTTTATTTTTTCATGGATCATCCTATTTTTACATGTATTACATAAGTATCATGCTAAAAACCATGTACAAGTAGCTATACCACACTTTATTTTGGCTAAAAAGAAACATACAAACCCTAACTTTTTAGTTATGAATCCCCTTGCTCTAATAACTTGGTTAGGAGTCCATGGCACCCTAAGAAGGTGTATGGTAAGATTAGATTAGCCATGTGGTGATTACAAGAGGTTTGGTGATGGTAGAAATTGGTTTTTAACCTTGGAAACTTGATTTGGAACCTATTTTAGACATGCTGTCCCGTTTTGTAAAAATCTGGAAAATCAGTAAATACCAAGGAAACTTTGGCAAAATTTTTAGAAAATACTTTCAAAAACGAATCCGTAGGCGAAAGAACGGATTAAAAAGAGTCTATAACGAAGGAGTTATGATTTTTGCAAGATTGTAGACGAAAAGTATTTTTCAGAAAATGTTTGCTGTTGGACGTTTTTCATTGGACAAAAAGAGACTTTAGACGTAACCCGGAGGAGCCGAGCTTTCCAAAATATATTACTACATACTAAGACGAAACCGTGGATATAAAGAACAAGTAAAACGGACAAGTAACGACAAAGATATACTCGTTTGAATATCGGCTAAAACCATTTTATAATTGACAGCTTTTATTAAATTTGGCGCAAAAACTACGAAGTACATTTTTGAGCTAGAAGTAATATCAAGTACCGAGCTTTATAACTAACGTAGTATTAGTTATTATGAGTATGTTTTCATCATTTCAAGAATTACAACCCGAGTATTTCAACGCTAACATGGAAACTTACGTTATATATATATAAGTATATATATATTATAACTTAGCTATTTATATTTTCTAATAGTAATATTTTCCAAATTCTTGGAATATATATTTTTGATAATACAAGTGTTTTTCCAAGGAGTAGAGTGGTATAGAAACATGTGCATGGACATTCATAACATCATTTCATGATCTAAAGTAGATCGTTCATCATTCATATTAGGTTGCGGCTAGTGTGCGCGCCTTGTTTTTCAGCTCATTACATGTTCATGGTACCATCAGCTTCAGGTGAGTCATAGCCCCACTTTTACTGGTTTAATTACTTTACAAACTCTTTGGGGGAGATACATGCTTAAATACTCGTGTTATACTTTTATACGATTTCAAATCCCATGGGGGAGAATACATTGCAGCAACTATTTTTGTACAATGCCAAAGTATAAAGTTTCTTACATTGCTTAAGTAGTCTTATTACCACGTCACGACAAGTCCCCTTTATTTCATGGACCGTTAATTTCAAGTACTAAGCGAGAGTGAGTGAATAGATCTATTGAGGGTGACGCCTCCATTCGCGTTGGGTTGCTCCAACGGGACGAATGCATTTCATGTCTTATCAAGTGAGTGTCTGGTAAACACTCTGTTGGGGCATTACAAAGTCTAGCTTCGGGGCCATGAGCTTAAGAGCCAATGTGGGTTTCATTATTGAAATCTTAGTACTTTACTTTATACTTGGGCTATTGTACATACAAAATTACTGATAAATTCCTGATACTTTTGCATCAAGTCTTATTACTGAAATACGATGCTTTTGCATCAAGTCTTATTACTGAAATACGATACTTTTGCATCAAGTCTTACTACTGAAATACGATGCCTTTGCATCAGCTTTATTACTGAATTACAATGCTTTTGTATCAAACTTATTACATTTGGCAGTGGGTTGTAAACACACAGGTTACAAGTCTCTTATGGCGGGACTTGGAACTGAGTGGATTTACGATGCCTTTGCTGGGGAATCTTCATTTCAATGCATTACATTCTTTTTCACAAGACTCTATGAACTCACCAACCATTGTGTTGACACTTTAGCATGTATTTTCAGGTTTTAACCAATGGCACGCTACTAGAGGTTTTGGCAGGGCATGGCATGGTCATAGAAGACTCTGATTATTCATTTGGGGACCGTTTTTAACTATTTTAATGGCCTACTTCCGCACTACCTTTTAACAATGTAAAAATCAACATTTTGGTTTAACTATTTTATTCTAAATGATTCAAGTGCAAACTATTTTTGAACTAGTGTTGTAATACCAATTGAGTTACACCCCAGCTACATGTATGCTTCCGCTGGACCCGATTTTGGGGG
This sequence comes from Artemisia argyi, assembly GCA_030686995.1. NCBI lineage: Eukaryota > Viridiplantae > Streptophyta > Magnoliopsida > Asterales > Asteraceae > Artemisia > Artemisia argyi. The sequence continues at coordinate 22,316,801 of CM060693.1, read as the reverse complement.
TGTGACAGATTGGTACCAGAGCTTTGGCTATAGCGAACTAAGTGTTTTTAAAACCTAGACTATAGCTACTTTTATGAAAAACTTAACCCTATGACCGTCACGTGCCTGCCTGCCAAGCTGAAGCCTCATTTGTGGTTAGTTGCTGACATAGGTGATGAGACTTGTGTCTCATTATCTGATATATTATATTCATTTATTATAGTTGATTACTATAATTGTTTTTCATATAAGCATGTTCACGTATCATATATGTCACCGCATTATGTTTTTCCTTGCATAGTTTCATCATTTGACCTCGAGTTTGGTCACCTGCCTTAGTCTTTCAGAACGTCTTGGTATTTGTGAAAGACATAGTATTAGTATAACTGAGCTGAGTATTTCAAAATTCATGGAACCTCGGTGGAATATAGACTAGTCACCTATATTCAACCCGGGATAGTGGGACATAGGCTGACTACCTATGTCCGACTCAGAAATGAATTTTGCAACACTGAGAATGGTTATAACAAAATTCTGTCTGGATTGAATCCTTTACTCATTTTCCAAATGTTTCATGCATGTGTGTATACCCTCATTGTCAGAACATTCATACTTTTCATCACCTCATGAACCGCCGCTTGGAAGCATGTAAATTGATCATTTCATTTCATGAACATTCACATTTATGCATAATACACTTACATCACAGTATTTTCTTGTATCACAATATCATTTTGTCGCAGTTGTCACAGTCTTTTCCCTTCTCACCATCACTATCATCACCTTTTCACCAATATGTTTTCAGAGACCAACATAAACTGAACTTCGGGACGAAGTTCCTTTTAGAGGGGAAGACTGTCACAACTCACCATTTCACGTCATTTACCATTTCAGGTCATTTTCCAAAACTTCGACTTTTTACTATTCATAAATCACTATTCATCAAAACACTATTCATCGTTTTACTATTCATCGTTTTCGAGGTCAGTTTGATGTTCTGAGAAACTTTTTGAAAATTTACTATTCACCGAACACTATTCATTTCCGGAAAAGTTTTCACCATTCACTTGCATTACTCATTTCATCGTAAATTTAGTTTACGGGTATTCAAATTCGCGTAACCGGATTGGTTTAGGTGCGAATTCATTTCATTAGTGTTAAGAACACTGCATACGGACTGGAGATAGTCTGCATATCATCATAACAGCATTTTCATGTTATACCACTCTCAGGATTTTCAAATTACTACATTCAGTACATTTAACGTTTTTACGTATAAGTATTTATAGTAAACGTTAACACCCGGTTTATACACGACGAATATATCTAAATATTCCCACAATGGTCCCGACATATTTTTATATCCATTTTAACATCATAAAAGTTATAACATTCAGTTACCCAGTATTTTGGAAATTTATTTTATTTTTAACGTACGCGTATGAATATAACGTCGGTTTTCGTTAAAACTAAACATTAATCACCCGATCACTCAGTAAATGTACCCAACATATTTTTAATATGTTTTTAACATTTTTATAACTAATTTCATCCCGGTATACTTCGTGAATATTTATTTCTAATAAAACCGATACCCGATCGTAACTAAAAACGCTAACTAGTGCAAATTCTTTCAAGGTTTCCTAATTAAATCCCAAGTACCCTAACCCCCCCTCCTACCCTTGAAAAACCAGCCCAAGACCACCCCTTAACCTAGTGCATTAACTCCTAAGTGTTTTATACTAATAAACCTTAATAACATAACTTTACCAAATTTATACAAATCATTATCTCACTTTTCACCAAGAACAAAATTCATCTTTCTCTTCTTCCTCCTCTTGAAACCCACGACCATAAATCAATCTCCATGATCAAGTGATCATTTTTCATGAAGTAAAACACAAAAGTTGTTCATTTTACAAGTCTAATCAAGAATCAAGCAACAAAAACACAAGAATATCAAGCATAATCATCCAATAATCATCTCATTTTATCAAGTAAGTTTTCATCTTTATTTTTTCATGGATCATCCTATTTTTACATGTATTACATAAGTATCATGCTAAAAACCATGTACAAGTAGCTATACCACACTTTATTTTGGCTAAAAAGAAACATACAAACCCTAACTTTTTAGTTATGAATCCCCTTGCTCTAATAACTTGGTTAGGAGTCCATGGCACCCTAAGAAGGTGTATGGTAAGATTAGATTAGCCATGTGGTGATTACAAGAGGTTTGGTGATGGTAGAAATTGGTTTTTAACCTTGGAAACTTGATTTGGAACCTATTTTAGACATGCTGTCCCGTTTTGTAAAAATCTGGAAAATCAGTAAATACCAAGGAAACTTTGGCAAAATTTTTAGAAAATACTTTCAAAAACGAATCCGTAGGCGAAAGAACGGATTAAAAAGAGTCTATAACGAAGGAGTTATGATTTTTGCAAGATTGTAGACGAAAAGTATTTTTCAGAAAATGTTTGCTGTTGGACGTTTTTCATTGGACAAAAAGAGACTTTAGACGTAACCCGGAGGAGCCGAGCTTTCCAAAATATATTACTACATACTAAGACGAAACCGTGGATATAAAGAACAAGTAAAACGGACAAGTAACGACAAAGATATACTCGTTTGAATATCGGCTAAAACCATTTTATAATTGACAGCTTTTATTAAATTTGGCGCAAAAACTACGAAGTACATTTTTGAGCTAGAAGTAATATCAAGTACCGAGCTTTATAACTAACGTAGTATTAGTTATTATGAGTATGTTTTCATCATTTCAAGAATTACAACCCGAGTATTTCAACGCTAACATGGAAACTTACGTTATATATATATAAGTATATATATATTATAACTTAGCTATTTATATTTTCTAATAGCAATATTTTCCAAATTCTTGGAATATATATTTTTGATAATACAAGTGTTTTTCCAAGGAGTAGAGTGGTATAGAAACATGTGCATGGACATTCATAACATCATTTCATGATCTAAAGTAGATCGTTCATCATTCATATTAGGTTGCGGCTAGTGTGCGCGCCTTGTTTTTCAGCTCATTACATGTTCATGGTACCATCAGCTTCAGGTGAGTCATAGCCCCACTTTTACTGGTTTAATTACTTTACAAACTCTTTGGGGGAGATACATGCTTAAATACTCGTGTTATACTTTTATACGATTTCAAATCCCATGGGGGAGAATACATTGCAGCAACTATTTTTGTACAATGCCAAAGTATAAAGTTTCTTACATTGCTTAAGTAGTCTTATTACCACGTCACGACAAGTCCCCTTTATTTCATGGACCGTTAATTTCAAGTACTAAGCGAGAGTGAGTGAATAGATCTATTGAGGGTGACGCCTCCATTCGCGTTGGGTTGCTCCAACGGGACGAATGCATTTCATGTCTTATCAAGTGAGTGTCTGGTAAACACTCTGTTGGGGCATTACAAAGTCTAGCTTCGGGGCCATGAGCTTAAGAGCCAATGTGGGTTTCATTATTGAAATCTTAGTACTTTACTTTATACTTGGGCTATTGTACATACAAAATTACTGATAAATTCCTGATACTTTTGCATCAAGTCTTATTACTGAAATACGATGCTTTTGCATCAAGTCTTATTACTGAAATACGATACTTTTGCATCAAGTCTTACTACTGAAATACGATGCCTTTGCATCAGCTTTATTACTGAATTACAATGCTTTTGTATCAAACTTATTACATTTGGCAGTGGGTTGTAAACACACAGGTTACAAGTCTCTTATGGCGGGACTTGGAACTGAGTGGATTTACGATGCCTTTGCTGGGGAATCTTCATTTCAATGCATTACATTCTTTTTCACAAGACTCTATGAACTCACCAACCATTGTGTTGACACTTTAGCATGTATTTTCAGGTTTTAACCAATGGCACGCTACTAGAGGTTTTGGCAGGGCATGGCATGGTCATAGAAGACTCTGATTATTCATTTGGGGACCGTTTTTAACTATTTTAATGGCCTACTTCCGCACTACCTTTTAACAATGTAAAAATCAACATTTTGGTTTAACTATTTTATTCTAAATGATTCAAGTGCAAACTATTTTTGAACTAGTGTTGTAATACCAATTGAGTTACACCCCAGCTACATGTATGCTTCCGCTGGACCCGATTTTGGGGGTGTGACAGATTGGTACCAGAGCTTTGGCTATAGCGAACTAAGTGTTTTTAAAACCTAGACGTCGTTCCGGACAACTTTCGTGTTTTAACTTTTTGATGAATTGGACCAGAAGTGGGACTTTCAAAACCCAAATTTGATCAGAATGGTATTTGGCAGTTTGCCGAAAAGTTTTGGTAACTTCAAATGGGCGTAACTTTTGACTCGTATACTCGTTTTAGGTGGTTCAAATTGCTATGGTTTCCTTGTTAAGTCCTCTACTGTAATATGTAATGATAAAATATCATATTTTTACCATTTTGATCAGGTCTTACCAAGAAAGTCACTAGTTTGCTTGTTATAGTAACTTGTCTTATCAATCATTAACAATAACTTGTTTTACTCACTTTTATACATCATGGACATAACTACAAGACATAATATAGCAAGAATAACATGTAAATAACATGAACATGATTATTTAACAAGAATCAAGTTAGGGTTTGGCTCACAACTTTTGGCTTTCAAAGATGAAAGGAAGTTAACATGTAAGGATAGGACTTTGATAGACTTGCTTCAACCCACTTCACTTCATGCAATCTTTCTACTCTTGTAATCTTGAAAGAGAGATGATGAAAATTGAGGTGACTTGAGTGGATTCAAACTCAAGAGAAATCACCAAAGTTTCTAAGGATTTGAAGTAGTTTTGATGAATCAAAACTAAACTAGGGTTTATGTATGGATATTGCACTTGATTTCTTGGATGGAACTTGAAGTAAACTAGTAAAATGAAGTGTGTTGTGTGTGTGGGTCGTTCATATGGTCAAGGAGTGGGAGGAGAAGCATTTATATGCAAATGAGGAGGTTACATTGTTGACTAGTCAACACTTGGAGGCCAAGTTGAACACATGTTCACATCTTAAGGCTCCTAGCATGAGATCAAGACACACAAGGCTGAATTTCCCCCCCTAGGTCAGTTCCTAAACTTGGGGGACAAGGTGTGGACTTTGCTTGGTATTATCCTAAGTATTAGGAAGAGTTTTGACTCCGGGAAATGACAACCGTAAATGATTAGGCCTCAAAACGTAAAACCGGGTGTCGTAAAATTATGGAACTTTAAAGTATTGTTAGACATGTCCATATGTCCCATAATAAAATATAAAATGAGTGGTAGGTTCCATTTGAGTGGTAAAACCCTGCTAAAAACTGGAAACACGGGTCTAAAACGCGTAATACGTAAAACGTACGAATATTGCGTAAAATTGAGAAAAGTAAAATGTTACTTTTCTAATGTGATAAAAATGATTTAAAATGACTTATAATGTCTAGACTGGGCTCAGTCTAGTGTCGGTTGGTATTAAATGTCTTTTAGACATCAAACCGTAAGCCTAAAAATCAAGGAATGACTTATAAAATCAATGAATGATTTTTGGTCAAAGGAGGAGGGAAAAATTATGTTGACTTTTTCTAATAAGTTTGAAAACTCAAAACGTCTTAGAAACTCGTTTTGTGGTCTAACGGTTAATCGCCCATTCGGTTAAGCGTGCTCATGCGAGAGTAGTACGGCTTGGGTGACCTGCCGGGAAGTCTTTGGTCATGTTTTTCTCAGTCACGATTAATTCTCAAATAAATCATGAGTGTGTCAAACATTTTTCTGATGTGGGGTCACCTGACGGGGTTGAATTTCATTGTGCGTAGAATTTCTGATTGACGTTTTACCCTAAAACGTGTAATTCCCTGTAATTCCTTAATAACTTTCACGAAAATGAGCTTATGAATGTCAAACTTTTAATTTGCCATGGAAATGATTTATCACTTGAGCCCAAGAAATAAAAATCAAATTTCGGGAAAATTTTCGGGAAAAATGAATAGTAAAAGTGAATAGTGAAATTTTCCGGGAATAGTAATTATCCTGAAAAATGTGAATTGTGACAGTCTCTACCCCTTACGGGGAACTTCGTCCCGAAGTTCTGTGTGTATCATATGTTGGAGTGGTGTCGATGAAAAGGTGTGGTTACTTATGAGGACTAAAGTCTGGGATTACCGGTGATGTAACTTGATTTGTCATTTCAGTGTATGGTGTAGGATGAGGCTTACTTTTATATAGGAAAGGTATGGTAATAGTCGAATATCAAAGGAAATTGATATAGCAGTCGAATATTAATAGGAATTGATATAGTAGTTGAATATCAAAATAGAACTTGATATAGTTGTCAAGTATCAATAGCAATTGATATAAGAATCGAATCATGGAATAAGCGTTGAACATGTGGTTGGACCAAGTCCTGTTTGAATTGTACGGCTGCCCATGCATATGGCTACATGGCTTCGCAATGAGTTTGGTACGACTGCGCATGCGTATGGTTACATGGCCCCGTAATGAGTTTGGTACGACTGCACATGCATATGGTTACATGGCCTCGCAATGAGTTTGTTTGTTATTGCACTATCATTATGAAAACCAAATTGTAAACCTCGTACTAATGGAAATTGGGATAGTTGTTGCAATCATAGCCTAGTAGGTAATCTGTTGTTGTATCTAGTGTTTATTGACTTCATACTTATGTTATTTCGGATATAAATAAGCCCACTTGTTTATAATTCTTTATTTACATAGAGAGGCATCCCAAACAATGTAACTAAAGGAATATAAACGTATGGTTCGATGATTTATAATTTCTTTATTTAAATGAAAAGGCATCCCAATCCATTCAAATAAGGACATTATAAATCATCCTACTCAAGAATTCCCGACACAACATTCATACTTAGCCGGTGAGTTACAAGGTAGTGTATTACGAGATGATATTGGTGTTCCAAAAGTACAAGATGAATATTCAAACTTGTAAAGCTGATGAGGGTACTTGTGGTGTAACTAAGGATGATTTGAGCTTTAAAAGTGCATCAAAATCTGTTAATGAGCTTGTGGTTCCAACGGTTGTGAAGATAATGTTATGATATGTTGATGAACAAAAGTGTGTAGTGTATGCTTAACATTAATACTCTTAGGTATAGATGTTGAGTTTGCTTTAAAAATCTTAAGAGATTTTAAAAGTTTATGATGGAATGGTATCCTTAGGACCTAAACAGGATAGTACTTCTACAGGATGAGGAGAATAATTGGTAACTATTCCAAGATAGTAGTTCGGATAAAAAATTTCAAGAATGAAATTAGGTAACACAAATAAGGTGTTAAGATTTCGCTGAGTGGTAAGACATTATCGTGTCTCTAGATTGTTTTAATGTATTCTGGTGGTTTATCATGTTCATGTAGGAAATCAATCTAAACATAACCCTAGTACAACTATTCTCAGTATTTGAAAATTCTAAGTCGAATATAGTTAGTCAGACTATATTCCACTGTCCCTAGGTTAAATATAGGTGACTAGTCTATATTTAGCCAAGGTTCGATAAAATTTTCAAATACCTCAATTAGGTATACTTTTGATATGTCCGTTGCTTTCGGAAAACTGTCCACTAAACAAAGGCAATGTCAAACCCTTCAATTACAAGTCCCGGCCATACAAGACTTGTAACCCATGTTTTCACATTCCATCGCATAGAAGATAGTAAGGGTAGGTACGTATGGAAAGGAAGTTTTAAGTAGTTCTAAAATAGAACATACTTGGCCAGGATCATGAACTTTTAATAATGAAGCTTTCATAAGAAAACTTTGATGAATGTAGAGCTGAACTTCAGCTTTTGTAGGTAATGGATTTGTTTGTCCTTTAGAAATCTCATATTTCTATTTAGAAATCGATAGGTTGTGACGGGTTTTTGATATCATATGAAATGATATTGATGATGTGATGGAATAATTCTAGAGACCATTGCTCAAAACACAATGTCTCGGGAGTAGGTTAGACCATTGTGCAATTCACAATGTCTGGGAAGTAGGTTAAACCATTGTATGACTCAAAACATTTGAGAAATGACTAAGACCATTGTATAATACAATGTCTTGGAAAATGAATGAGACCATTGTATCTCACAATGTCTTGGAAAATGAATGAGACCATTGTATCTCACAATGTCTTGGAAATGAATGTTGGAGTAGGAACATGATTGGGAGAATGTAGTTGTGCCGAAATGCCATAGAATAGGCATACGCGGATATGTTTAGATAAAATGATTGAAAATAAACCAAGTTTATATATCAATATACTAATGCTTACGGGGAAATGCTCAAAATGGGTATATATGAATATACTAATATGTTTGTGTATCATAACATGCTTACTAAATCCATAATCGTCTGGAGGATGGAAGACACGGAGAGCGGAAGGCTATAAAATGTTTTTGTTTGTGATTGTAGTTATAGTTTAGGTCTCAATTAGACCCGTTTCTCTATAACCATGGCTCTGATACCAATCTGTAACACCCCCAATTCATGGATGCAGCGGAATTCAAACTGGGTGTTACTCGACGGCACAATAGTCACAATAATAGAAAACGAACTCCAATTGAGTCGTTTTAAAAGATGTATCATTCAAATTATATAAATATCAGAGATTTCAAAATGAGGTCCCAATTGGTTCCATGTTTACAATGTATAATACATGAGTTTTGAATGATAATAAAATTTATAGCCCTCTTGAGTATCCGTGTCCTTCCGTGCCATCCTTGATCGTCATGAACCTGAAATACATGCTTGAGAGGTCAACACAAAGGTTGAGTGATATTCATAGAGTTTGTTAAATCGATTGAACACAATATGTTGGTAGTGTGAGTTATAGGCTCACACCAATGTTTGGAAAACAAAACAGGTAGGCTACGTTATTATACGCCCGGAACATGTATTATACACTAAGCTTATGACACCATAACGTTAACGTGTACCAATATCGATCGGCAGATTTATCCCGGTAGGTACTTTGCTAACATACCTAAATCTCAAATATTATTGCATTTGTTTGAACTTAGTCAATACAAATGGGATTCGTCAATCCCAATAGGCCTATTAATAATATTCGCGCTCACTATTGCTAGTGATTAAATGGTTCATAATAAAGGATCTCGGTTTAGCAATGTTGGTACTTAGTGATAATAAAACAATCAGGTAAGCATACAATTTAAAAAAACATTGTGCTCGGTTATAAATAGCATGTATTCCCCCCAAGGGTTTGTAAAACAATTAAGTAATCGAAAGTGGGGCTATGAACTCACCTTAAGTAAGATAGCAAGTAATGAATGTAACGGTTGAATCGTGAAGGTTCTACGAGCAACCTATAATAGAATGTTGCGACTTAGGATTTGAGTACAGAATATGAAGTAGTGCCTATATATATATATATCTTGCATTATAGTCCATGATGTGGTATGATGTATATTGTAAGTCCTTGAAAGAAAAGATTCATGAAACATGTATGTTTTGTATATCGTTTACTACCGTTCGGGCCGACATAATTCAGAAGTCATGTTAGTAAGCGTTCGAGGAGCCAGGACACTTTAACTCGTAAATCCACAACTCAACTCGACGGCTTACATAATGAACTCCTCACATGAGGCTCCCTACTATTGTAGTAGTTGATGAAATATATAGATATAAGTTTTGATCCGAAAGGTTACATGTCCGATATTTGAATAAACTTAGGAAAGTTTATTAGTACATGAAGATTGTTATTAGGGTATGTTTCATAAGTTTTGTATGACCATTTTCTCTTGGTAATATCTCATGGTTCCCTTTTAAGTGAAGTAGATCCAAATTGCTTGTTCAAGTTCTCGTCAACTCTTTGTTTCATGTTTACGCCTATGAAAGTTGGTATGGTCATTTCGTCATGGCCTAGCCATGACCTTTGGTCCTTGTTTCAAGGTCATGAGACACAACCTTGGCTCTAGCCATGGTTGTGGTCTTGATTATAGGTCATAAGACCTCTTGTTCCTTTCAAAGTATAACCATAATCTTGTGACTTTCGCCTAAAAATGGGCTGTTTAGAATTTGAAGAATTTTATCACTCGGAAAGTGTTTTTAGGTCTTGAGCTTCTTTGTTCCTGAACGAAAACGTCGTTCCTGACAACTTTCGTGTTTTAACTTTTTGATGAATCGGACCAGAAGTGGGACTTTCAAAACCCAAATTTGATCAGAATGGTATTTGGCAGTTTGCCGAAAAGTTTTGGTAACTTCAAATGGGCGTAACTTTTGACTCGTATACTCGTTTTAGGTGGTTCAAATTGCTATGGTTTCCTTGTTAAGTCCTCTACTGTAATATGTAATGATAAAATATAATATTTTTACCATTTTGATCAGGTCTTACCAAGAAAGTCACTAGTTTGCTTGTTATAGTAACTTGTCTTATCAATCATTAACAATAACTTGTTTTACTCACTTTTATACATCATGGACATAACTACAAGACATAATATAGCAAGAATAACATGTAAATAACATGAACATGATTATTTAACAAGAATCAAGTTAGGGTTTGGCTCACAACTTTTGGCTTTCAAAGATGAAAGGAAGTTAACATGTAAGGATAGGACTTTGATAGACTTGCTTCAACCCACTTCACTTCATGCAATCTTTCTACTCTTGTAATCTTGAAAGAGAGATGATGAAAATTGAGGTGACTTGAGTGGATTCAAACTCAAGAGAAATCACCAAAGTTTCTAAGGATTTGAAGTAGTTTTGATGAATCAAAACTAAACTAGGGTTTATGTATGGATATTGCACTTGATTTCTTGGATGGAACTTGAAGTAAACTAGTAAAATGAAGTGTGTTGTGTGTGTGGGTCGTTCATATGGTCAAGGAGTGGGAGGAGAAGCATTTATATGCAAATGAGGAGGTTACATTGTTGACTAGTCAACACTTGGAGGCCAAGTTGAACACATGTTCACATCTTAAGGCTCCTAGCATGAGATCAAGACACACAAGGCTGAATTTCCCCCCCTAGGTCAGTTCCTAAACTTGGGGGACAAGGTGTGGACTTTGCTTGGTATTATCCTAAGTATTAGGAAGAGTTTTGACTCCGGGAAATGACAACCGTAAATGATTAGGCCTCAAAACGTAAAACCGGGTGTCGTAAAATTATGGAACTTTAAAGTATTGTTAGACATGTCCATATGTCCCATAATAAAATGTAAAATGAGTGGTAGGTTCCATTTGAGTGGTAAAACCCTGCTAAAAACTGGAAACACGGGTCTAAAACGCGTAATACGTAAAACGTACGAATATTGCGTAAAATTGAGAAAAGTAAAATGTTACTTTTCTAATGTGATAAAAATGATTTAAAATGACTTATAATGTCTAGACTGGGCTCAGTCTAGTGTCGGTTGGTATTAAATGTCTTTTAGACATCAAACCGTAAGCCTAAAAATCAAGGAATGACTTATAAAATCAATGAATGATTTTTGGTCAAAGGAGGAGGGAAAAATTATGTTGACTTTTTCTAATAAGTTTGAAAACTCAAAACGTCTTAGAAACTCGTTTTGTGGTCTAACGGTTAATCGCCCATTCGGTTAAGCGTGCTCATGCGAGAGTAGTACGGCTTGGGTGACCTGCCGGGAAGTCTTTGGTCATGTTTTTCTCAGTCACGATTAATTCTCAAATAAATCATGAGTGTGTCAAACATTTTTCTGATGTGGGGTCACCTGACGGGGTTGAATTTCATTGTGCGTAGAATTTCTGATTGACGTTTTACCCTAAAACGTGTAATTCCCTGTAATTCCTTAATAACTTTCACGAAAATGAGCTTATGAATGTCAAACTTTTAATTTGCCATGGAAATGATTTATCACTTGAGCCCAAGAAATAAAAATCAAATTTCGGGAAAATTTTCGGGAAAAATGAATAGTAAAAGTGAATAGTGAAATTTTCCGGGAATAGTAATTATCCTGAAAAATGTGAATTGTTACAAATGATATACATTCCAACCATGCTTCCAACACTCATTCTTCTATACTAGTAGCCTCAAACTGCATATCCCAAATTTCTTCCACTTTTTTGTTGCATTTGACATTTTCATAGTAAGCCCTCTTAGTCTGTTTCTGATTAACTCACAGATACTATGAAATAGTTCTTCTTCACTTCTTTTTTAATCTCTAAACAATCTATTATTTCTTTCTTGCCACACCATATACACACTTGTAGCTAGGCATAATCTCCTCACAACACTATTGATTGTGTTGCCATTGTATAAACTACTTAGCTCACCAAGTAATGCATGCCATTCCAGATTTGCCCATTTTAACCCCTGAATTTTCTCCAACACCTTCTTCCACAGCCCATTTGAGAATTTGCACTTAAAAAATAAATGTTCATGTGAGTCTGTATCCTCCTTGCATAAGACACAGATCATCATATCATATGATCCCCACTTCCTTATTTTGTCTTGAGTAGTCAGTCTACACTGGATAGCTAACCATAGTATGAAAGCAAATTTAGGAATGTTTTGTGAAAACCACACTAGCTTGCACCATGGAACATCATTATCAGTGTCTGAAAGATCTTTATAGGCTTTTTTAACTGAAAACTTTCTCAATGTACCTTCCTTACTTTTCCACATTAACTTGTCTTGCTTGTTACTGATCAGAGCAGTGAACTATAGATAGGTTTAACAAACCAATAAAATGAAATTACTTGAACAAGGTAAGTATTGAGCTTTAGACGACTTGAAATTTTGACAAGATGTTAAGTTCTTCTTAAACTTTGAATGATATGTTTTCAAGTTAACAATACACTATTGAATATTTTTATGTCAAATATAGTATGTTATTACTAATATTAGTTGGTTCTTTCAATAAATGACGTTCAACCCCTTTCTTTTTTAGCTAATACTAAAAAATTACTTTTTGGCCCTTTTATGAGTACGTGTACATGGGCAGAAATCGCCTCCTCTACCTTACACCAGTAAATGACAGCAGAATTGACAAATTTTTGGTTTATCTTCCAATTATGTGATGCAGTGAATGACAGCAGAATTGTTACATGCATATTTTGATTCAGTCACTGTGTTATAGCTTCAGCAAGCTCTAAAGTATAGTGAAACTGTTGGAGTATTATTATTTGTGTAGGTGATGTTCCCCGAGTTAATGGTCAACTTGCTGTTGCTCGTGCATTTGGAGACCAGAGTCTTAAAGCACATCTTAAGTTCAGGTTCATAAGACATGTACCTATCAATGCCTCAATAGAGCTTGTGATACTGGCAAGTGATGGCTTATGGAACATTCGCTATTTACTCACTATTAAGCAAATATGGTATATATATATAGTACTTTAGAGAAGATATCACTTAATGGCCTTGATAATCGTCTATCACAGGTGGCACAATGAGCAGGGATTGAGGATTTTTCGTTGTGATAAAAGATGGTAGATACACAAAATCAACATCCAACATTGTGTACAAAGAAGCTATATTTCGCATTTGAATTGACAACATATACCTTGTGCTTGCGGATAATTTATTAGCTTTTATTTTCTCATACCGGATGATTTTTTATTATTATTTTTTTTTATTTATGTTTTTTTTTTTTTTTTTTTTTTGTTCTTTAATGCATTAAACAAATAATTGGTATGTTTATATCTTATTTTCCTTAACTCAATTTTTTCAACGATATTCATAAGGCCCGGCGGGCCATGCAAGTAGTTGATTTATATATTAAAAACATGTCACTTAGAGTGGTGTTGTTGAAGGCGAGACTGGTGGCAGCACTTGTGGTGGAGGTTGCAATGGTGAAAGCCAATGTTTTTTAGATCCAGATTGAGCTGATGTTCGAGTATTAAAATAAGTAACTTAGCCACTTAGCAAACTGTATTTAGTGAAATGGATTTCCAATTGCATTTTAAGCAAATTAAGATAATAAAGTTCTGTTTCATATACTTTAGCACTTGTAGTCAGGAATGAAACTCATGAAATTCATCTAATATTTAGATTTATATAATATTCAGACCTGAATCAGTTTGAGTTGGTTTAAGGTGTCTTATAAGAATCTCATTTACTGATAAGCAACAATTACCAACATACTTATTTTCTGTTTAGTATTACTAATCAGTTAAAAAAAGTAAGAGCATTATCACACTAACATTGAGCATATCAATCATATTCATAAAGCTGAAAACAAGTCAGTACTATTGAGTGTGTGAAACACAACCCGGAACCAGGTACAAGTTTGGTGGAAGAAAATGTGGTCATTGTTATGGCAATGTAGCAAACAAGAACCACAACTTCCACTGATGAAGATGGATGTAATACGAGCTGGAGAAAAACCCAACGGTCATGAATAACATGTTCTTTTATGTTTGTAAAAGTTTCCCTCCACACATACAAGTGACTGATTGTAGAGACTACAGTGTGCTGACTTAAGAGAATTTCCAGTGACTTTTGTAAAAGTTTCCCTCCACACATTGGAGGCTTATTTCATGTGCCTCGAATCATGACTAAAACACAGCTACAATAGCTAGCTTCACACTACACTTAGATGTCAACCGTAATAGCATTTGCTTATAAGGCATGATGCCTTATCGTAAAGATTCATAATTACTATAGCTAACCATGATACCTTAACATCATCAGATATGTTGCAAATCTATGTAGAACATGTTTATCGAACACTTATAATAATATGAACATGTGGAGATGTCGTATATCACACAACGAGGGGAAACAGCCACCCATGGTGTTAGTGGCAATTTTATTTATAAAGGGGACTTAAAACCACCTACCAAATACAAGTAGACGCTATTTTACCAGGGTAAACCCCTTTTACCCAAAAAAAAACCAATAAGTAGACGAAGAAAACATAAAAAAACATATACCACTATGCACGCGCAACCCTTCGCCATTTTGCTATGAAAACCACCACCTTTACGTATGCCCAATCTTTCAAGCTATCATGCAACTGGAAAAAAGTATGTCTCCCACGGCGGTTAAGAAGTAAAGCACTACAAACTATCCAAAATCCAGTAGCAAACCCACTAGCACCACCAATATAAAACCATCGTTCTATCCCTTCCTCGTCTCCTTGACTCTTACCAACAATGTTTGGTTCTTCTAATTCTTCATCTCCAGGGCAGTTTTTTGGCAGGGGACTTCCACATAGCCCTGCATTTCCTATGTACCTTGAAGGGTCAAAGGTTTGGAGTTGAGTGCAAGATGGAATCCTCCCAGACAAGTTGTTATGCGACACGTCAAGATAATTTAAAAAATTCATCTGAGACATGCTTGATGGCAACTGCCCTGAGAAATTGTTTTTGGATAAATCCAAAGTTTCAAGTTCTTTCATTTGACCAATTTGTCTTGGAATCTCTCCAAGTAGAGCGTTCTTTGACAAGTTTAGTGCAACCAGTTGAGAAAGATTGGTAAGTTCATACGGGATTTGTCCTGTTAAAAGGTTGCTCGACAGGTCAATGCTCTTCAAGGATTCTAGATTTTTGCTGAATTCACGTACCTTTCCTTGCCACTGGATTATCACATGGTCAAAATAATCATAACTAGAGCCGTATATATCTTGATGAATGTGCCTTACGTCCAATGAATTCACTGTGATGAGATCTCTCCCTTTGAGAGAAAAATTATCAAGAACCATGGCAGTGATATTATTGATGCACGAGGGGATGGTTCCATTGAGGTTGTTCATTGACAAGTCTAGAAGTTGAAGATTGACTAGATGGCATACTTGTAGAGGGATGGTTCCATAGAAGTTGTTTGAAGCTAGGCTAAGAACGTACAAACGTGATAGGTTTTCCCCAATCCAAATAGGCACATTACCAGAAAACTTGTTGGCCCCCAAATTCAGAAAGGTTAAATTCGTGCAATGTTTTAAGGATGAAGGCAATTCTCCAAAAAAGTAGTTGTTGTATAAATACAATGTTTCAAGCTTGATCAAAGACTTGACAGATGCAGGAATTCTACCAGATAGATTATTGTTTGCTAGATTAAGAACCACCAGCTCTTTTAAATGCCATAAACAGTCTGGAATTTGTCCTGTGAATGAGTTGTCTGAGATATCAAGAAATGATAAATGCCCATCTACAATTTGGCACAGAAAGGAGATTTTCCCAGATAATTTGTTTTTGGAAAAATCTAACACTAACGAAGTGGAAGGAACGTTCAGAATAGCGCCACTTATGTTGTTGAAAGAGAGATCCAAATATCTCAACTGAGAAGACTGCCACCGGTTCTGGTACTCCTTAGAAACTGTGTCTAAAATGCTATTTTTGGAAAGATCAAGATGCATGAGATTTTTCAGTTTTTGTATCCATTTGGGGAAACGAGGCCCTAGCTTGTTAGAACTGAAATCTATATATTGTATATACTGAGAAAGGTTTGATACGTCAGCAATTAGAGGAACTCCTTCGAGTGAGTTGTTTGAAAGATCTATTACTTCAAGCGAGGGTAGTTGCCACAGTTTGTCACTTATAGTTCCATCTAACTGATTTGAAGATAGGTTCAAGTAATTGAGGGATGAAAAGTGTTGGATCACATCAGACAATGTAGCTGATGTGCATCCTGACAAGCTGTTCAAAAAATCTGAAAGTTCCCCATCAAACTTGTTACCAGAGAGAGAAAGATCTGTAAGCTTATTCCCAGTTAATGGGGACAACCAATGATGCATGGATGAGTTGAGATTGTTGTTATCGAGATAAAGGACATCCATAGATGAAGAAGAGTTGAAAGATGGAGAATATGGATGCATGACTTGTGAGAGGTCACATCCATTTAAGCTTAAGTCTGATAGGTTTTGGAGACCTATAATAACATTTACCCAGTTATTTGCTTTGGCCAGAGAAGTTCCATGCATATAAAGGTGTGTTAAATAAGATAGAGAAGACAACCAATCTAAGTTTTCAGCTCTACAATTTCCGAGGGAATCCAGATAAAGGTATTCCAAATTGGTGAGGTTTCCAAATTCTGTAGCAATGGTTCCATAGAAAGAGTTGTTTGAAAGGTAAAGAGATGTCAATTGGGTCAAGGAACCAATGGATCTCGGAATGACTCCACTGAAATTATTCCCATGAAGGTTAAGATAAGTTAATTGGGTCATGTTACCAATGGACATTGGAATGGTTCCATAGAAAGAGTTGAATGAAAGGTCAAGGTATGTCAATTTGGTCAAGGAACCAATGGACATAGGAATGGTTCCCGTAAACTGATTCCCACGAAGTATAAGGGTTGTTAATTTGGTCAACGAACGAATGGACTCGGGAATTGTGCCAGTAAACTGATTGTAACCAAGGTCAAGATATGTTAACTGGGTCATGTTACCAATGGATTTAGGAATGGATCCAGTAAACTGACTTGCTCTTAGGTCAAGATAAGTTAAATGAGTCATGGAGCATATGAACTTGAAAATGGTTCCATGAATAGAACTGCCAGGAAGGTTAAGAATATTCAAATATGTTAAGTTAATCAACGAATGGCTAATCTCACCTTCAAGACTCCACCCCATTGACGATTCAAGTTGAAGCTCTTTGACATGACCTGTGACGTTGTCACACACGACTCCACCCCATTGACAACAATCATCTTCTTCTTCAGGTCTCCAGTGAATGAGCACGCCACGTGGGTCTTGAATAATGTGAGCTTTGAAATCAAGAAGAGCTTGTCTCTCTTTATCGATGCACTTATGAACAGCTCCTCCTGCTGCTCCAACCAGTTGTTGGCCAAAGGAAGTGGCAGTTGTGTTATTAAACAACAAAAAGACAAGTGAAAAAAGAAGCAAAACATGAGTATGCATAAAGTAAAAGTAAATATTTTCTCTCATTATGTGTGTTTTAAGAATATTGTATTGATGTGGTTTTCTCTGATAATGAACACATATACCTCTATGCGGCTTTATATAGACTTCGAAAACTAAGAATAGAAATATATAAATTCGTGTGGAACAGACAAAACATGGAAAAAGTTAAACAATAAATTTGAAGTCCCACATTAGACGACCAAAGACTTGAGACTCAGTCGTTGCAATTTTTAGTTATTCACCATCACTTTTGGTACTGTAATTATTCTGTGATGTAAAGGTAAATCCAAAGAAATGGAGCCAAATAAATCAGGCTGATGGAAAGTACCAGATATGCAAAAGACAAAAATGTTGGATTGGGATCGAGTGGGCCTTTTAAAACATATTAGAAGAATGGTCCACTGATTAATTAAAATGGGTGGAATTGGTCAATTAAAATTCAGATTTATTTATAAATCTAAATCCAAAGAAGAGATTTACGTTATAGAGAGAGTGTGATAACTGAAATGTTTAGGTTGCGTTTAGTAATGGAAAAGTTTTCTTAGTTTTCATTTTTCAGTTTTCTTGAAAACGAGAGCTATTTTTTTCTCTAGAGAACACTTGAAAACGTGTTTACTCATAAAAGGAGTTTTCTAAAACTTAGAAAACAGGTTTTCCATCTTTCCAAGGAAACTTTTAGAAAACAGAACCACCATGAAAAAAAGCTATTAGAAAACTAACCGTTGGCGATAATGCTTATCCACATCTGTTAGACCGTGAAACTTATCCGGTAGTGGAAGCAAAGATTTTGTGAGGATCAAAAATGAATTTACACATACAGAAAGTTCCCCTGAAAACAAATGGAAACAATGAAAATATGCCATCAAAAAATAGTGTAAAGACTACTAAATTTCTCTTTGTATAACTTATGTTGCGGAAGCTAACCTTTTTCTGTCCGTTTAATCGAGCCGCTTGCGCCCAATATGTCACCTATATCAACAAGACTCTTTAATTGGTCAAACTGATCATCCACAAGCCTTTCTTTCTCACAGTAAAGCTGATATTATAAGTAAATATATCAGTATTCGGTATTATAACAAAAAAGAGTCATAGAAAACATAGCATAGGTGAGGAAATCAAGTTTACTCAATAATCTAAATGCTTCTATGAGGGTCAAATACAACGCATTCCTATTTGCGATCTTTCAGTTGTTAAAATCCACTTCGGGAGATGATTAATGGGCATTTGGCATCGTGTTTTGAAAGCGGTTATCAAATTACTGTGGTTCGAGTCAAATAATCAAATTTGAAAAATACTTGTTTCAAGAGTAAATGCAACGAAACTGATTCTGAATATTTAAGTGTCATCTTAAATCAAATTCCTTAAATAATCAGAGTACGTCAAACACTTAAACTGCTGATTATCACAACTTCCAGTATGAGAAGCATGTTCAGTTATGTAAACACTATCCCCCCACCTCCCCAAACACACACACACAAATACTACCAATTACACAGCATGATGGTGATTAAGTTTAGAGACAAGCAACTAAATTTTTTTGTGTGAAAAAGAAAAAAGAATGTTATCAGCATACCTGAATTGTGCCAGAATCATCCCTCAAAGTCAAGAACGCAAGTTTTCCAAAAGCCCTACGTGCAACAATTCTTCCTGATATTGATACTTGGTCATTCTCATCGTTCGACTCTTCACCATTGCCGAGATACTTATAAATATCTTGCAATTGATTAGCAGTATGAGTTCTATCCCACTTGTAGGCATATGGTTCAAGTCCTTTGCTCCTTAATTCTTCTACCTATAAACAAATCCATTACTTTTACCAGTAATAAATTAACAAGATGTCTACATCGACACTCACCATAGAACCCTGCGTATACGTTCAAAAAGCTAAAAGTTGGAACGACACTAAACTTTGAGTGGGTGTTTAAAGGTAGGTTTCGGGAATAATAATCTAACTAATATGTTTGCAAAACGCAAATAATCAGCAAAAAGTGTTGGCAAACCATTAAAGAATGAATTATCTGCGTTATAAAGAGGTTGTGAATTTCTGTTCCTAAGTGCTGTTTTGCAAACACAATCTAAAACACCTCTTAAAAAGGTGCTTAAAAAGATAAAAATGATGAATCAGGGGGTGCTCGGCATTGCATTTTGATAGTGATTATTTGAGAGTGGTTACAAATAATTAGTTCTAAGAGGGTTTTTAGGATTGCTTATAAAACCGACTTATGCTCTTTGCAATAGTCTGATAAGAAGTTTGTAATAACGAACTACCAGACTGATTATCTTATTATTGTGTTGGCAATTACTACCATAATAGTACATTCTAGGGGGTGTTTAGGATTGCTTATTAAAACTACGTATGCCTTTTGACTTAATCATATACGCAGTTCAAATCGATAACTCCCAAACTGATTATTCAAAGCTTCTTATTACACTCTCCGGTTATCAGATATGTAATTTCGATAAGCAGTCCCAAACACCCTCAAAACTGCTTGTATTAGTATCCAAACTCAATAAGCATACAATCATAAGCAATAAAACATAAAAGATTTAGATGTTATTTAAGATAGACTGAATATCTGATTATTCAGTTGCTGAATACTCAGAGGGTGTATGGGATTGCTAACTAAAGCTGCATATCTGCTTCTTGCGTTGGGAAACAATAAATAAGCAGTTTTAAGAATGTTTAGGATTTCTTATCCCAAGTTCCAAACTTTACGGTGACACTAGTAGTTTTAAATAATTAGGTTAGGAGTTGCTTATTCCAAACTGCTTATCAAAGTGTGTATTTTGGATTCCTTATTTAAAACGCTTATCAACCAAAAAGTAAGCAGATTATTTTTTTAATTGCTTATCTTATAGTTTTTTTTGGGAAAGGAGGTTTCCAAAAGGTTTGAACCCACCGCCACAAAGATTCAAACTAGATTAATCCCTCCATATCAAGAGCTTGGCGTGGTCACTTCCGGGTTGTTTGCACCTAGCAGGAATTGAACCGCGGACCTCACACATTTTAGTGATATTAGAGTTATTAAATGGTTTATGTTAAAAAAAAAGAAGGTAGCTGCTGTGGATACTAAGTTGCCGGAGAGAGTTAAAAAAAAAGAAGGTAGCTGCTGTGGATACTAAGTTGCCGGAGAGAAAGCTGATGTGGCAGGCAAAATCAAGGTCGTCTTGGGTCACCATTGTGAATAGCCTTATAGTTAAACAAGCAAACAAAACACTATTTTCTTCCACACATTTTGCTCGGACTTGAGCTCTAGGAACTATAAAACTTGACTCAAATAAGACCGAGTTACTCAACACAAACTTGAGTTATTCACCTTACTCCAATAACAACAACAAATGAACAAAATGAAAAGAAAACCAATTTAAATGGGCCTTAATAAGACATGGCTCATACATAAATATTATTCACTACTTGGCCTTACATAACAACAAAAGATCACTCCATCAAATTCCAAGCCAAAAAAACAAAATGAAACCTAGTCAAAGTCAAACACCCATGAACACCAATGCCGGAACAAGCAACAGAGACATCAACAACAACAACAGCAAGCCACAGTTCAGACCAGCCATTGATGATTCCAAGCCCCTTCTTCAAGATCCGGTACCCCTTTTCTTCATTTCTTTAAATAACCCATGTTTTAGTTAGTAATATAAAAACAAGTTATCCTAAGTTTTAATGTTTTTGTGTTTTGTAGATAATAAGATCAGACCCAATTGAGACAGAAGAAGCTGTTATCCGGCTGCCTCGTTTCCCTCCGACTAATTCCACATTTAAATGACTTTGTATTTGAACTTTATTAGTGGCTGACCCAGAAATCTGTCAAAAAGTTATTAAAAAAATAAAAAATAAAAAAATCTATGTAAGTGTATACCTCCTGCCTCAAGTATGTGTCAATGCCTAGTTATAATAGATTAATAGTTTAATGTATTTTGACTTTTCATGAAATGTATGTGTACAATAATTTGTTATGGGTCAATGGTGCGTAGCTCAGTTAATGGACGAGGCATCTTTACACATAACAAGCACAAGGTAAGGTTCGACTTGGCACCCCAAAGCGATAACCGCTGAGTAAGCCATGCATGCCCCATATTATTGAAAGGAAAATGACTGTGAGCCGGTTCGGATTACCGCTTATTAACCTTTTGCACATAACAATAATTTATTATGGGTACAAGTAGTAGTGCTATTGATGTGAATGAACTTTTTTCACCGTTGAGGTAATGAGGTGTTAGTGTGTTACGCCCTATAAGCTTTCTTTGAGTGTTTGGGATTACATGTTATGACAAATGTATTAGGCTTTAGTTGAGGGTGTTTGGGATTGCATATTTGAAGTGCTTGTTGACTTGTTTGGTTATATTTTGACAGAAATTAGCACATGTGGAGGTGAAGTGCTTATATGCCAGTGCGATAAACATTAGTGAAAGTATATGCAATCCCAGGCACCCTATAAAGCTGTTTCAATAAGCTGTTTTTCTACCAACTTAAAAAGGTTCAATTTAGTTGACAGAAGCGGTTAAGACTTATCTAAATTCTATTGCCTGCATTGTGTTTGACACTTCATAAGGTAATGAACCATTTTCATAAACAAGCGTAAGATGTTAAAATACATCAATCTGAACAATAAGTAGAGCTAGTCAGACTTATATGAGGTATCAAGTGATAAGTAGATATATACTTGTCAAAGCAAAGCCAATTAGACTAAGTGCATAGATATATATCGATCACAACGACACATTCCAAAGTAAATTAAACAGTGTCTGCTAAACCATCATCACTAAGAAAAGAAAAAAAAAACAAGGAAATTAACTACTCATTATGGCATGCAAAATGTAAAACAACAGTCACATGATGACATGATGGAGTAAGAGCAGATCCCCTCATAACTAGCATAAGTGTTATAGCAAAACATTAAGAAAAAACAAGGAAATTAACCACTGATTATGGCATGGAAAACGGCATCACATGATGCAGCAAGAGCAGATCCCCACGGTATTAGCATTTGGTTTGTCGCGAGGTGGATATGACGGCACATAGGTGGCACGTGGCTGAGAATTATCGTTATAGTTGTTGCCCTTGTTATCATAGTCTCCATAACCGCCTTGATAATGGTTTTGATACGTGTAGGTTGGAGGACATTCTCCATATTCCCAATGCACTAGATGTGTTATTTTTTCTGCTTTTCACAAACATTCCATAAGTGTGTTTGGTTCAGTGTAACCCGAAACAGGTAATGTCCTATTCTCCGCTCGGAAAGATTCTTTTCTTTTAATATGACCAATGAAATTATCAATCTTATTAGCTGGGGAAAATTACAGTACTTAATAGTGTTAAAGCAGAATAACCCAAAAAATAGTATAAAAACTTGAATCTCACGTGAGTGCCCCATTGTCCTTTCAAACGCGACTCCGGCTTCACATTCCCATCACGCCCATACAACAACACCTTAATACCATCAATCTCATCCTCCTCATACACATACACCTTCATATCCAACCTCACTCCATATCATGCTTCGGACACTGTAAACCACCGTCATCACCGGAGATGACCTGAGAGTATGAAAGTGGTATTGGGGGTTAAGGAGTCTGGTCGTGAAGAAGGTGATTGTGATTAGCGTTAGTGCTCCGATCTGGTGTGTGTGCGTGCAAGAGGTTGTTGTGGTTGGTTTTTCCATTACTGTTAGTGTGACTGTGAGTGAGTGTGTGTTTGTGTGTGCATTTGAGGAAGAAGGTGAATACGACGTCATATAAGTTGTACTGTTATACAAATTTACAGAAAGGTCATTCAAAATTCTCCTTTGAATCATTTAGTAACTCAGGCAGGTGATCGGTGTAATGCACTTTGTTGTAAAATAAATTAGTTGTTTGTTAGTGATAGACAGGTAGATTACATGATTGTCTATATCATTCTTATATGCTCAAAACTAGGGTGACAATTTGAGACGGGTTTAGGTTGGATTGACGGGTTGGAAAACTTTAGCTGAAACATGATATGCATAAGTAACTGGCTCATTCATATCAATTCTAATCCGTTTAGTACAACATATTTAGCCATATTATTTATATGAGTTAATGGGTTAAACGCATACAAGTTGAACAGTTAAAGTGGGTTTCATGTTACACAAATTAAATGGGTTGGCAGGTTGAATGTGACTGTGTATTTGTGTTATTTTTTCCTTGAATGTGACTCTGTATTTGTTAATTAAAGAGAAATACTATCTGTTCAAAAGTCTATATTACAAAAAAAATGCCCTTATTGAGCATTGCCACCATGTTAACAAGGGTAAATTGGTCAAGTAATTTTATCTGCTCGAAGCTTCTTACCCCTGCCTAATACATGTAGGCTTAAACTTTATTTAGCCATATTATCTGTGTTTCGGTTTTACTTCTCAGGTAGATGGAGAAATACAACAAAAAGGCTCAACAGAGGATATGACATTTAAGATCCCATACTTGATTAGTCACATTAGTTCTATGATGACACTTCTAGAAGGCGATGTCATACTAACAGTTACCTTTACAAACTTGTATTCATGTAATATACCTGCTCATGTTTAGCTATTTTGTTAATTTTACCCATGTGACCTGATATAGATAAAACATCAAATCGACCCATTTATAATGAATAAAGTGGCCAATATATGAGCATGAAGTGGCCAATATATTGCTGAGATACAGACTTTATTGTCTATTCTAATGAGTAAAGTGGCCAATATATGAGCATGAACTTAACTTCCGTGAGACAATGCTTGCCTTTATAGGGAAAATACCATCTTCCTTTCAAACTTTTTGAGGAAAGATTTAGCCAATCAGAACTTTCGTAAGTTGAGATACCCGACGAGTTCATCTAACATTGATATGACCGTGGGGTATAAATGACAAGTTCTTAAAGAACACTATTAACTGTGAGATGAGAGATGACTATAGATAGGTTTAACAAACCAATAAAATGAAATTACTTGAACAAGGTAAGTATTGAGCTTTAGAAACTTTTATTTTATTATATCGGATGAACGTTTATTTTCCTAAACTTTAGTAACTTTTATTTTATTATATTGGATGAACATTTATTTCTTTTCGTTCTTAAAGCATATAATAAGTAATTTGGTATGTTTATAACTTATTTTCCTAAACTTCATTTTTTTCAACCATATTCATAAGGCTCGCCCGCCCATTCGGACGGGCCAGGTAACTAGTTGATTTATATATTAAAAACATGTCACTTAGAGTGGTGTTGCTGAAGGCGAGACTGGTGGCAGCACTTGTGGTGGAGGTTGCGATCTTGAAAGCCAATATTTTTTAGATCCAGATTGAGCTGATGTTCGAGTGTTAAAATAAGAAGTAACCTAGCCACTTAGCAAACTGTATTTAGTGAAATGGATTTCCAATTGCATTTTAAGCAAATTATGATAACAAAGTTCCACATTCTGATGTCACAAACAGGGTAACTCTGTTCTAAGTTCTGTTACTTTAGCACTTGTAGTCAGGGATGAAACTCATGAAATTCATCTAATATTTAGATTTATATAATGTTCAGTCCTGAATCAGTTTGAGTTGGTTTAAGGTGTCTTATAAGAATCTCATTTACTGATAAGCAACAATTACCAACATACTTATTTTCTGTTTAGTATTACTAATCAATTAAAAAAAGTAAGACCATTATCACACTAACATTGAGCATATCAATCATATTCATAAAGCTGAAAACAAGTCAGTACTATTGAGTGTGTGAAACACACCCCGGAACCAGGTACAAGTTTGGTGGAAGAACATGTGGTCACTGTTATGGCAATGTAGCAAACAAGAACCACAACTTCCACTGATGAAGATGGATGTCATACGAGCTGGAGAAAAACCTAACGGTCATGAATAACATGTTCTTTTATCTTTGTAAAAGTTTCCCTCCACACATACAAGTGATTGATTGTAGAGACTACAGTGTGATGACTTAAGAGAATTTCCAGTGACTTTTATATTAGTGATTGAGTAACAACTAAAAAATATTAGTGACTTTTATATTCAGATTTCTAAGATGCATTGGAGGCTTATTTCATGTGCCTCGTAATCATGAGTAAAACACAGCTACAATAGCTAGCTTCACACTACACTTAGACGTCAACCATAATAGCATTTGCTTATAAGGCATGATGCCTTATCGTAAAGATTCATAATTACTATAGCTAACCATGATACCTTAACATCATCAGGTATGTTGCAAATCTATGTAAAACATGTTTATCGAACACATTCCATGCATCATATGTTAGAATTAATCCTTTTAATATGGCCTTAGACCATTTAGACCCTTAACTATGCCTTAATGACATTATCTACCCTAACTAACAATTGACAGTTATTTGATGAAAATAACTGTCATAACAATAAATCCCTGGGAAGTGGTCATTTTCCTGTATCTTGTCACATAACAAAAACTCTCTCAATAAAACACCATAACTTGTGAGATTAATCCCTCCATCGGATTGGTGACATCACTACCGGAATCGACTAACCCTAACGCTATGGCTTCATCATCTAATCGTAATTCTCAGTCGGTTCTATCATCAAGTAAGTTTACTTTCATCTTCTTGATATATGATTACATGAGATTGATCCTGTATATGTTTAATTAATTTAACATGTGATATCAAGAGCGGTTTAAATCTCATGGAATAATATTATTTTGATAAGTTGGATGCGTTCTATGAACTAAGAGAATTGCATAATAACGATGCCTGTTTATGCGTATGAATTAATTCATTCTGTTAGTCAATTGAATGAATAGCGTAATTTAATAATTAAGTATCGCAATTCTCTTGATTATGTTGTTCAATAAATTCATTCGAGATATTGATATATATGAGTCAATGAGTGTATTGCCATGTGCTACTGCAAATTAAGGTTTCTGTGCACATGAATAAATAAGTGATAATATTTAAGCCCATGTTATTGTTTTACTCTTTGAATATCACGAATCTATTATTATACTAACTGTTGAATAAGAAACAAAATCATTCCAAGAGTTTCTAGATACATGAAACATATGCATGCTATGCTATATATATCATGATACATTCATAGTGATATGATATTATGTGATCAATTGTTCGTATAATTCCACTACTTATATATTACATAATAATTTGTGTATATGATCAGTCGTTAACGAAACTATCATCGTACCCAGATTCATAACTCTTTGAATTTGTTAATGTTAAATGGTAACTTTTATGTTAATATAGATAATCACTCCAACGATTGGTCATTTAAATTAACATATGAGTTTATTCATGCCATGTTATATAATTGTTCATGTTGCCACTCAATGAACCCAACGGCTATTTGTATGATAACTTGAACAATGAAATATATATTAGCATAATTAACATATATGTTACGTTTTTGCCCAACGGTGATATGTGATATATGTGCATGCTTTGTCTAGTTAAAGATGATTAATTGTTTAATTGTTAATTAAACCAACGTGAAGTTATTAATTAGGCACAACATCTTTATACCTATTATTTTGGTGTTCATGATAGGTTTATGTTTTTCTGATATGCTTTACATATATATCCCATTAATTCCTTTAGTTTTAATCTGAGCATACATTTAATTTTCATTCTATGTCAGCATCTACCTTAACTTCCAATACGGGTTACTTGTCCGGAATTGAACCCTTAACTGGTACTAACTTCTCAACATGGAGAGATCAAGTGAAACTTACTCTCGGAGTAATGGACCTCGATCATGCGCTTCGTACTGATCCTCCCGCTGCACTTACTGCTGAAAGTACAGCAGATCAAAAACGTGCTTATGAACAGTGGGAGCGATCTAACCGTATGTCTCTCATGATCATTAAGAATTCCATATCCGTTGCTATTCGAGGAGCCATTCCTGACTCTGAAAATGCAAAGGAGTACTTAAGCTCCGTAGAGGAACAATTTAAAGGGACTTCAAAAGCCCATGCAAGCACTTTGATCCTCAAAATGTTGACTACCAAGTATGACGGAGTTAGTGGTGTGCGAGAGCATATAATGAGGATGAGCGATATGGCAAACAAACTGAAAGGCATGGATATGGAAATCAGTGAAGGTTTTTTAGTTCATTTCATTATGACATCTCTCCCTATGCAATTTGGTCCTTTCAAGATCAATTATAATACGCAAAAGGAGAAATGGAAAATGAGCGAACTGATTGCCATGTGTGTGCAAGAGGAAGAACGCCTCAAAGTTGAAAAGCCTGATGTCGTTCATGTTGCTACCACTAACACCAATAAGAGAAAGGGCTCATGGAAGGGCAAAGGTTCAAGTGGAGATAATTCTACTCCAAATAAAGTCCAGAAAACGGGTGCAAGTACTAGCTCATTCCATGGCGATCCAAAATGTAAATTTTGCCATAAGAAAGGGCATACTCAAAAGGATTGTCCAAAATTCAAGGAATGGTTAGCAAAGAAAGGTATATTTGAATCTTTTATGATTAATGAATCCTTTAATATAAACGTCCCTATTAATTCATGGTGGATTGACTCTGGATCCATGGTACACATTGCTAATTCTTTACAGGGATTCCGTACAATCCGGAGATTGGAAAGAAACCAACGAACGGTTAAAGTCGGGAATGGAGTTGATTTGAACGTAGAAGCTGTTGGGACCCTTTCATTAATATTGGAGGGTGGCTTTTGTTTAAATCTTTATGGCACTCTTTATGTACCGAGCATGACTCGAAACTTAATATCTGTATCTAAACTAATTATTGATGATTTTATATTTACGTTTGGATACAATAAAGTATATATTAGTTTAAATTCCCGTGTTGTTGGATATGGTTGTCTAGAGGGAAACCTCTTCAAGATATGTTTAGATAATCAATTTTCGGAATCTTTATTATCATTTAACGTTAATGAAAATGTGAATCAAAATAAGAGAAAACAAGATCAAGAAACTTCATCAATGTTATGGCACCAACGTTTAGGCCATATTTCACGAGACAGAATGACTAGACTTGTGAAAGATGAAGTTTTACCCCATCTTGATTTCTCTGATTTTGAAAAATGTGTAGAATGCATAAAGGGAAAAATGACCAAAGGAAATAAGAAAGGTTCCACACGAAGTACCGGATTATTAGAACTAATCCATACTGATATATGTGGACCTTTTCCTTCGGGCATTGGTGGTCATAAATCATTCATTACCTTCATTGACGATTACTCACGTTACATGTACCTGTTCTTAATTAATGAAAAATCTGAATCACTTGAAATGTTTAAAACATTTAAAGCGGAAGTTGAAAATCAACTTGACCGAAAAATTAAAGTGGTGAGATCGGATAGGGGAGGTGAATATTATGGCAGACAGACAGATGTTGGTCAAGCTCCTGGATCTTTCTTTGACTTTTACAAAGATCATGGGATTATTAACCAATATACCATGCCGGGTACCCCTCAGCAAAATGGTGTAGCTGAGAGGAGAAATCGCACCCTTATGGACATGGTTCGTAGTATGTTGGCAAATTCAAATCTTCCTGAATTTCTTTGTACTGAGGCATTGAAAACGGCTGTCCACATCCTTAACAGAGTTCCCTCAAAATCTGTTCCAAAAACACCATATGAAATTTGGACGGGAAGAAAACCCAGCTTACGATACTTACGGGTTTGGGGATGTCCAGCCGAAGCTAAGTTATACAATCCTCAATCACGAAAACTGGACTTGAAAACCATTAGTTGCTTCTTCATTGGGTACCCAGAACGATCAAAGGGTTACCGATTTTATTGCCCCTCTCATAGTACCAGAATTGTTGAGACACGCCATGCAGAGTTTCTTGAAAATGCTAACAACAGTGGGAGCGGTTCATTTAGAAGAATTGAACTTCAAGAGGCTCGAGATGAGACACCAATAATTCATGTGCCCATCTCGATTAACACGCCACTTGAAACCTCGAATGATCACTTAATTGCTCAAGATCAACCAAATAATGTCGAGGAAAATGAACCTAACCACGAAATTAATGTTGAACCACAAGAAACTCAACAACCGTTGCGTAGGTCACAACGACATAGGCAGCCCACAAACTTTGACGATTACTATACATATTTGAATGAGGTTGATTTTGACTTAGGGAAATGCAATGACCCTGAATCATATGAGGATGCCATTAATTGTGACCAATCAGCTCATTGGAGGGAAGCAATGAATGATGAGCTAAACTCAATGAGCAAAAACAATGTTTGGGAACTTGCTGAATTACCAAAGGGTGCAAAACCCGTTGGATGCAAGTGGGTCTTTAAGACCAAACTTGACCCAAATGGAAATGTTGAGCGATACAAAGCTCGTTTGGTTGCAAAAGGGTATACTCAAAAAGAGGGCATTGATTATAAAGAAACATTTTCTCCAGTATCGAGAAAAGATTCCCTAAGGATCGTAATGGCCCTTGTAGCTCATTTTGACTTGGAGTTACATCAAATGGACGTCAAAACGGCATTTCTTAATGGAGATTTACATGAAGATGTGTTCATGGCCCAACCACAAGGTTTTAAATCTAAAGGCCAAGAACATTTAGTCTGTAAACTCAAGAAATCTATTTATGGGCTTAAGCAAGCATCCCGTCAATGGTATTTAAAATTTGATGAAGTGATGAAGAAACACAACTTCATCAAGAATTTGGTAGATCAGTGCGTATACCTCAAGATGAGTGGGAGCAACTTTATTATACTTGTGCTTTATGTTGATGATATCCTATTAGCAAGTAATAATATTGACTTGTTGCATGAGTCAAAACATTTTCTCTCTAGAAACTTTGACATGAAAGATCTTGGTGAAGCTTCGTATGTAAATCAGGCTGATGGAAAATACAGTCAGCAACTCTTGTGAAAGTAGAAATATGTAAAAATAGGTTGGATGGATAAAAAAATAAATAAATGGGGCCTCTTAAAAATTCAAATTTGTAACTGTACATCCAAAGAAGAGAGATTTACGCAATTATGAGCTTAAAGTAGTGTCAGCATAAATCTTGAGTTTTCTCATGACCCACAACAATGTTTGATGACTAACATACTCAGAAGACTCTTTGCACATCTATCATTATATATTTGATAACTAACAATACATGCTTTGGCGCAATTAAATCATTGAACATCTATCTTCTACTTTAGTTTAAATACATAATGATAATCTAGTTATATTATTTCATTGCAATATTTAGTTGAAAATAAATATCAGAAGACTCTTTGCATAAAGCTACTTATTTTGGATAATCATTAGAAACTGATTGATGCAATATGTATAGTAAATTTGAAGTAGATGGTCTAAATTTTTGTTTTACTTTTCCGTTGTTCAAAAAACCAAAAATAAATTTGATCTGTTTTGTGGAAAATGATGAAGAAAAGTGAAGTATCCCAATATTAGACGTTAGAAGACTTAAAAGTCTTTAAAACTTGTAGTTATTAGATATCTTTTTCTATCTTAGTGATACTTTTCCCCTCAATACGTGTGAATGTGTGATATAAATCAAAGTCAAGCTAATGGGCCCAAATGCTAAACCAAAACCAAGACCAAGACTAAAAGATGAAGACTAAGTTAATTACTACAATGCATAATCAACTTTTAAATTTTGTCTCAAAATACATAATATGATCCGTTTATTCAGGTCACCGACGATATGGCGCTTATGTGGCATCCAAGTGTATACCTCGTATGTTAACTAGTAAATAATGCAACAAAATAATAATAATCAGGAACCATGACCAATGACTATAAAACATATATACCTGGTCCAAGGGATCAGCTAATTCAGAATACGCATTCCCTAACTCACGACCACAAATGAATAATTCAAATCTCTCTGTTAAACCTGCATGCCCGCGCCGAAAATTAGGAAAAATCAAGCTTTCACGAATTTGAGTTATTTGTAAATTTTGGGTATCCGGATATACAAGTTCAAAGGGATAATGAGGTAATTTTCCTTAAAATAATATTTGCATTTTGAGAAACAGAATATTTTCAGTACCTCCGATGTGGCTTCGCCAATGGAGATACCTCCACAGGATAATCCAAAAGAAATGTAGGCTGCACTAGAGTTGGTTCTACCGCTATCTCAAAAACCTGTAAAAAGAACAAAGTTACCAACTAATCTCACTCTTAAATTTTATATATTATTGTTAGTACTTGACCCGTAATTTGATACTGTCCTCATTAAGCATTTTGCCAACAGAGGAGGATGCTTCAATTAAATGCCTATCTTGATTATTGGGACCCATATTCAGCGCGTTAATAGTTGCTTCTTTAGCAGCATTTAGATCGTTTCCGAACTCAATAAAATCAAGTCCTGTAGCTTCTTTTACAAGATTGTGCATTGTTTCCCTCCTCCATGGTCTTTCTAAATTAATTTCAACTCCCTGCATTCAAATCGGTAATCTTGAATAAGTCGGTGTAGTACTAAACTAGATTGAGAAAGTGGTACTTAAGAAGTTAAGCGTTCAATTTAAGAGTTTACGTACCTGATAGTCCACAGTAAGCTTTCCATTAACTGCAAGAGCACATTGAGTTACGATTTCTTCTGCCATGTTCATCATGCTTTCATAGTCTGAATACGCTTCATATATCTGGATCAGTTCAAGACTAATACCGATCAATTGTGATTAAACAAACATGAAAAGTGATGCTGCGATCACAATCATGACAATAGCATATGAAGGCAATTGATGCATATATTACCTCTATAGTTGTGAATTCTGGATTATGTCGGGTTGAAATGCCTTCATTTCTGAATATTCTTCCAATCTCATATACTTTTTCGAATCCCCCAACCTATGTTGGAATCAGAACTCTTTACTTATATTTATACAAATACAATCTTACAAAAAAGTTAATGTACAATTTAAGTATCAAAGATTATGGTGTGTAATGAATGGTCTAGCTTCTGCACCGCCAGCTGCTCCCAAGTAAGTCGAATCAATTTAAGTATCAAAGATTGAAAAAATCAAATATTTAGATTTTACGAAAATCAGTTTAGGGATGATTTACAAACCTGAAGAACTGGTGTATCAATTTCGATAAAGCCAACGGATTCAACTGTCTGGCGTATGACTGATACAATCTACTGAAGTGAAGCACAAATCAGCATACGAGCATTTGAATATACGAAGGTATGTTCTTTAGCATTCTATGATTAATGAATAGTTATATGATCTGAAGATTCAATGTTTTAACCCTACCTTTGCTCTTTTACGGAACACATCAGCTACCTCTGGATTTGCAATCATATCTACATATCTATACACGAAAAACAGACTTGCCAATTATGATGATGTCTAACATTAGCAAAAAAGGACCACCATGAAAAAAAGCTATTAGAAAACTAACCGTTGGCGATAACGCTTATCCACATCTGTTAGACAGTGAAACTTATCCGGTAGTGGAAGCAAAGATTTTGTGAGGATCAAAAATGAATTTACACATACAGAAAGTTCCCCTGAAAACAAATGGAAACGATGAATATGCTATAAAAAAAAGTCTAAAGACTATTAAATTTCTCTTTGTAAAACTTTGTTGCAGAAGCTAACCTTTTTCCGTCCGTTTAATTGAGCCGCTTGCGCCCAATATGTCGCCTATATCAACAAGACTCTTTAATTGGTCAAACTGATCATCTACAAGCCTTTCTTTCTCACAGTAAAGCTGGTATTATAAGTAAATAAATCAGTATTTGGTATTATGACAAAAAAGAGTCAAAGAAAACATAGCATAGATGAGGAAATCAAGTTTACTCAATAATCTAAATGCTTCTAAGTGTCAAATACAACACATTCCTATTTGCGATCTTTCAGTTGTTAAAATCCACTTCGGGAGATGATTAATGGGCATTTGGCATCGTGTTTTGAAAGCGGTTATCAAATTACTGTGGTTCGAGTCAAATAATCAAATTTGAAAAATACTTGTTTCAAGAGTAAATGCAACGAAACTGATTCTGAATATTTAAGTGTCATCTTAAATCAAATTCCTTAAATAATCAGAGTACGTCAAACACTTAAACTGCTGATTATCACAACTTCCTGTATGAGAAGCATGTTCAGTTATGTAAACACTATCCCCCCACCTACCCAAACACACACATACAAATACTACCAATTACACAGCATGATGGTGATTAAGTTTAGAGACAAGCATGTGTGTGTGGAAAAGAAAAAAGAATGTTATCAGCATACCTGAATTGTTCCAGAATCATCCCTCAAAGTCAAGAACGCAAGTTTTCCAAAAGCCCTACGTGCAACAATTCTTCCTGATATTGATACTTGGTCATTCTCATTGTTTGATTCTTCGCCATTGCCGAGATGCTTATAAATATCTTGCAATTGATTAGCGGTATGAGTTCTATCCCACTTGTAGGCATATGGTTCAAGTCCTTTGCTCCTTAACTCGTCCACCTATAAACAAATCCATTACTTTTACCGGAAATAAGTAAACTAGATATCCACACCCAGTCCCACACTCAGCAAAGACCCCTGTGTATTACGTGCAAAAAGCCAAAAGTTGGAACTAAACTAAACTTTGAGTGGGTGTTTAAAGTTAGGTTTTGGGAGTAATTATCTAATTAAAATGTTTGCAAAACGCAAATAATCAGCAAAAAGTGTTGGCAAACCAATAAAGAAGGAATTATCTGCGCATTCCAGAGTGCTGTTTTGCAAATGCAATCTCAAACACCTCTTAAAAAGGTAAAAATGATGAATCAGGGGGTGTTCAGCATTGCATTTTGATAGTGATTATTTGAGAGTGGTTACAAATAATTAGCTCTTAGAGAGTTTTTAGGATTGCTTATTAAACCGACTTATGCTCTTTGCAGTAGTCTGATAAGAAGTTTGCAATAACGAACTACCAACCTGATTATCTTATTATTATCTTTGCAATTACAACTATAATAGTACATTCAAGTGGGTGTTTAGGATTGCTTATTAAAACTACGTATTCCTTATTTCCTTTTGACTTAACCATATACGCAGTTCAAAATGATAAACTCTCAAACTGATTATTCAAAGCTTCTTATTACACTCTCCTGTAATCAGATAAGTAATTTCGATAAGCAATCCCAAACACCCTCAAAACTGCTTGTATTAGTATCAAAACTCAATAAGCATACAATCATAAGCAATCGCAAACTCCCCCTTAACGTTTTCTTTTAGTAAAACTAATATCAATGATCTTATTACACTATTTAAGAATCGTTTAGATGTAAAAATACTTATACAACTCCCACAAGATATGCGTATCAGATAACCAATAACAAAGTATCACACTCCCACAAGATAAGAATGTTCGGGATTTCTTATCCAAAGTTCCAAACTTTACGGTGACAATAGCAGTTTTAAATAATTAGGCTAGGAGTTGCTTACTCCAAACTGCTTATCAAAGTGTGTATTTTGGATTCCTTATGTAAAACGCTTATCAACTTTAAAGTAAGCAAATTAATTTTTAATTGCTTATCTTCAAAGTTTTTTTTGGGTAAGATCATAGTCACATAATTCGCTCAAGAGGGAGAGTACCACGAATTGGTACGGGGTGTACCGAAACGCGGTACACCAGCGTTCCATACGCTGTTGGTTCAGCGTACCAAAAAGCAATGGTTCAGCGTACCAAAAGGCAATGGTTCAGCGGTCCAAAAGCAATGGTTCAGCGTACCGAGGCGGATTTTCTTTTTTTTGAGCCAAATCAGTCAATAGTATTGATTTTGTACCTTGAATCGATTTACTTTTAGGGTTTTTAACCCCATACAGCGCCGGATTCGTGATTTCCGGCGACGAATTCCGGCGGCGGCGGTGCAACATCTGCCAGAAACCCAAGGGAGGAAGAGAGGAAAGAGGGAAGAAAGATATAACGGCTCGAACTTTGTTTTACTCTTTTAGGGTTTTAATAAGTTTAGACTTTTTAACATTTAACCCCTCTATCTTTCACTATTTTACATTTAGTCTCAAAAAGTTTAAAATAAGTTTGTGTATTTAAACATTTGACCCCCTCTATCTTTAATAGTAGTTTACATTTAAGTCTTAAACTTATATATAAAATTTTATAAAGTATGTATATAAAATATATAAATACTTATTAAAACTTATATATATATATATATATATATATATATATATATATATATATATATATATATAATTTCTATATTTTGTTAACTAATGTTTTTGTTACAACGTACCAAAATACATGGTACACCGTACCGATACGTACCCATGCGTACCGAAATGAGTATACCCCCCACGTACCGAATTCGTCATCAAGAGCGAATTGCGTACCAGAACCGCGTACGCGTACCGAAGCGTACCGCGTTTTATGTGACTATGGGTAAGATGGTTTCACACCTTTTGGCCGATATGGGGTTTGAACCCACTGCCACACAGATTCAAACCAGGTAAAGCCCTCCCTTTTCAAGAGGTTGGCGTGTTGTTTGCACCTAGCAGGAACCGAACCGGGAACTCACGCATTTAAGTAATATTAGTCACAAACTTTTTGCGACTAGGCCAACCCTGAGTGTTTTTTATCTTATAGCTAAACAAGCAAACAAAACCCATAACCCATTTAAGTAACAAAACCAAATATCACAAACAAAACATAAAAACACAAAAAGATTCAATCTTTATAAAGATTATAATATAAAAAGTAAACCTTTTTAAGACGAATGGCACGAATAGCATCTCTATCAGAAGTAGAAGAAGTTGCATTATTCTCATCTTTGGGTGACCTTCTTCCCCTGCCACCACCCTGTTTTGGCGGCACAGTGGCGGCGCGTGAGGATGAACAGAAGCGCGTGAAGGTGACCGGGAGATGGGTTTTGTAAGTGAGTGGAGATAAGTGGAAGAGATGACGGAGTGGTCTTGATGACCATACTTTTAAGGCCTCCATTCTTGTTGTTTCAAGTTGTTATCTCAACTCAAGTGTTTTAATGAGTTATGTTGGATTGAGAGGGTTGAAGATGTAAGGGTGTTTTTGTAATTTTGGTTTTTGTAAGGAAGATTTATGTAAATTGTACTTTTAAGATTATTATTCTTATTTTATTTTTTTATTATTTTTTTTCTTTTGGATAGAGCTGAACATAATAGACCATGGACCGGATGAATCGAAAAACCGGATCGAACATATTTTGGTCCGGTCCTCGGTCTACCTTTTTCCCCGTATTCGGTTATCGATTCGATTCAGTTTGGTTCAGTATTAAGCAAAACCGGACATTATGCTTTGTTGGACTCGACTGAACCAATGAACTGGACCTGGATATGACATTTCAGTCTGGCCCTTCGTCTAGTGTCTTGAACCAAATCTGTTTTTGATCCGGTCTGGGTTTAGTTAGTCTGATCCGGTTTTCGGACCATGCTCAGCCCTACTTCCAGTTATATTTCCATTTTGATGATGTAACAAGGGTGTCTAAGATGTGTAATTGCCCAACAACGTGTCACCCGTAAAACACAAATCCCCGCCCACGCATTGGCAAGGGCGGAGCTTAGTGAGGACCGGGAAGGGTCCCGGCCCTCTAGGCCTAAACCCGTTAGTGTATTTTTTTCGCGATTTCACGTGTTAATTTTTTTTTCTCATTGCGGCCCTCCCATCTAATGTTTTTCCTGAAAAAAAATTTTTTTCGGCCCTCCCACAAAATTTTTTCTAGCTCCGCCACTTCGCGTTGGTAACTTTTGTAACACAAGTCGGTCTCCGGACCAACCGACTTGTGAGAAAGTTGCGTGTATATGATTATGATTTTTGTATTATATATTTGTGTTTAAAGCTCGGACTTGAGCTCTAGGCACGATAAAACTCGACTCAAAAAAACCATGTTACTCAACAAAAGCTTGACTCATTTACACCACTCATTTACACCGCTACACCCATTCTGTAACTAAAACCTAAGTTATTCAAATAACAACAAAATGAAAACAAAACCAATTTATTTGGGCCTTAAAAATACATGGTTCCTACATTATTATATTCATTATTGGGCCATACATAACAACAAAATATCACTCCATCACAATCCAAACAAAAAAACAAAATGAAACCTAGTCAAGCACAAATACCCATGAACACCAATGCCAGAACAAGCAACAGAGACATCAACAACAACAAAAGCAAGCCACAGTTCAGACCAGCCATTGATGATTCAAAACCCCTTCTTCAAGACCCGGTACCCCTTTTTTCATTTCTTTAAATAACCCATCTTTTAGTTAGTTTTTTTTTTTTTTATCTAATAAATGTTGTTTTGTAGATAATAAGATCTGACCCGATCGAGACAGAAGAAGCTGTTATCCGGTTGCCTCGTTTCCCTCCGACTAATTCCACATTTAAATGACTTTGTATTTGAATTTTATTATAATATTAATAGATTAATGAAATTTGTCCTTAAATGTATGTGTACAATAATCTATTATGTGTCAATAGCGCGTAGTTTAGTTGGTAATGAGTGGGGGCATCTTTTGTACATATAACAAGCACAAGGCAGGGTTCGACTTGGCACCCCAATAGCGATAACCATTGAGTGAGTCATGTATGCTAACATATTTGTTATGAAAAGGCAACCGATTGTGAGCCGGTTTGGATTCCCGGTTATTA
Organism: Artemisia argyi; assembly: GCA_030686995.1. Lineage (NCBI taxonomy): Eukaryota > Viridiplantae > Streptophyta > Magnoliopsida > Asterales > Asteraceae > Artemisia > Artemisia argyi. The sequence continues at coordinate 22,278,420 of CM060693.1, read as the reverse complement.
ACCTTTGGGGGCATGTACAAGTAGTTTTTTTTTCCTGGGTTCTGACTCGACATTGCGAGCCGACTAATCTCTGGGCGACTACCCTTTTGATAGCCCGGAGTCATTGCAAGTGAACCTTCATGACTAAATGGGGACTAATTTTCTCTCCAAGATTTGAACCTCGGACCTCCAAGGAGTTACCCATTTAGGAGACCAAATACACACTACTAGGTCACCCCATGTGGTTTACAAGTAGTAGTTCTATTGAAGTGAATGAACTTTTTTTTTCGTGGTTGCCCTATATTCTTGGAGTGTTTGGGATTATGTTATGACAAATGTACTAGGCTTATCTGCTTAGTTGATAGGTGTTTGGGATTGCATATTTGAAGTGCTTGTTGACTTGTTTGGTTATATTTTGACAAAAATTAGCACATGTGGAGGTAAAGTGCTTATAAGCCAATGCCATAAATATGAGTGAAAGTATATTCAATCCCATAAACCCTATATAGCTGTTTCAGTAAGCTGTCTTTCTAGTTTCTACCAACTTTAAAGGTTCAATTTAGTTGACAGAATTTGTTAAGCCTTATCTAAATTCTGTCGCCTGCATTGTGTTTGACACTTAATAAGCGAATGAACTATTTTCATAAACAAGCGTAAGATGTTTGCATACATTGATCCAGTTATGACGTATTGCTTAGTCAACTAACCATATAATATATACTTGTCGAAACAAAGCCAATTAGACTAAGTACATAGATATATTTCAAATTTTCAATCACAACTACTGATTATGGTATGTAAAACAACGTCACATGATGGACCAATAGCAGATCCCCACGTTAATAGCATATGGTTTGTCGCGAGGTGGAGATGACTGCACATAGGTGGCACATGGCTGAGAATTTTCGTTATAAACGTTGCCCTTGTTATCGCACTCTCCATAACCCCTAGATAGTGGTCACTCTTTTGATACATAGAGGTTGGAGGACATTCTCCATATTGCCAATGCACTAGATGTGCTATTTTTTCAGCTTTTTGCAGACATTCCATAAGTGTGTTTGGTTCAGTATAACCCGAAACATGTAACGTTCTATTCTCCTCCACTCGGAAAGATTATTTTCTTTTAATATGACCAATGAAATTACCAATCTTATTAGTTAGGGAAAATTACAATAATTAATACGGAGTAGTATAAAAGCAGAACAACCTGAAAAATAAATTAGCTGTTTGTTAGTGACAGACATAGATTAGATGATTGTCTATATCATGCTTATATGCTTAAAACTAGGGTGACAATTTGAGCCGGGTTTAGGTTGGAATGACTGGTTGGAAAACTTCAGCTGATACATGATATGCATAAATAACTGAGTCATTCGTATCAATTCTAACCCGTTTAACGCAACATATTTAGCCATATTATTTATGTGAGTTAATGGGTTAAATGCATACAAATTGAACAGTTAAAGCGGGTTTCATGTTACACAAATTAAATGGGTTGGCAGGTTGAAAGTGACTGTATTTGTTACGAACAGCATAAATTGGTGTTTTGTGTTATTTTTTCCTTGAATGTGACTGTGTATTTGTTACTTAAAGTGACTGTGTATTGACACCATGTTAACAAGTCAGTACTATTGAGTGTGTGAAACACACCCCGGAACCAGGTACAACTGTACAAGTTTGGTGGAAGAGCATGTGGTCACTGTTATGGCAATGTAGCAAACAAGAACCACAACTTCCACTGATGAAGATGGATGTCATACGAGCTGGAAAAAAACCTAACGGTCATGAATAACATGTTCTTTTATGTTTGTAAAAGTTTCCCTCCACACATACAAGTGATTGATTGTAGAGACTACAGTGTGCTGACTTATGAGAATTTCCAGTGACTTTTATATTAGTGATTAACAACTAAAAAATCAGTATTCAGATTTCTAAGATGCATTGGAGGCTTATTTCATGTGCCTCGTAATCATGAGTAAAACACAGCTACAATAGCTAGCTTCACACTGCACTTAGATGTCAACCGTAATAGCATTTTTGCTTATAAGGCATTGATGCCTTATCTTAAAGATTCATAATTACTATAGCTAACCATGATACCTTAACATCATCAGGTATGTTGCAAATCTATGTAAAGCATGTTTATCGAACACGTTCCATGCATCATATAGCTATACAGTTTATAATATGAACATGTGGAGATGTCGTATATCACACAACGAGGTGAAATGGCCACCCATGGTGTTAGTGGCAATTTTATTAATAAGAGGGACTTAAAAACCCTTGCCAAATACAAGTGAAGTATGAAATTACAATACTATATACCAAACATTCATAAGTAGATGAAAAAAACATAAACATATATACCACTATGCACGTGCAACCCTTCGCCATTTTGCTATGAACACCACCACCTTTACATACACCCAATCTTTCAAGCTATCATGCAACTGGAAAAAAGCATGTCTCCCACGGCGGTTAAGAAGTATAGCGCTAACTACTATCCAAAATCCAGAAGTAAAACCAGCGGTCCCTCCAATATAAAACCATCTATGAAATTCATCTATGGCTTCACCATCACTCTTACCTTCACCAACCACAGGTGTTACTTCAAGTACTTTATCTCCGGGACAATATTTAGTCACGGGAGGTCCACATAGTCCAGCATTTCCAATGTAACTTGAAGCTTCAAAGGTCTGGAGTTGAGTGCTAGATGGAATCCTCCCATACAAGTTGTTATGCGACACGTCAAGATAATTTAAAAAATTCATCTGAGACATGCTTGATGGCAACTGCCCTGAGAAATTGTTTTTGGATAAATCCAAAGTTTCAAGTTCTTTCATTTGACCAATTTGTCTTGGAATCTCTCCAAGTAGAGCGTTCTTTGACAAGTTTAGTGCAACCAGTTGATAAAGATTGGTAAGCTCATACGGGATTTGTCCTGTTAAATGGTTGCTTGACAGGTCAATGCTCTTCAAGGATTCTAGATTTTTGCTGAATTCAAGTACCTTTCCTTGCCACCGGATAATCACATGGTCAAAATAATCAAAACTAGAGTAGTAACTATCTTGATTAATGTGCCTTATGCCCAATGAATTCAGTGTGACGAGATCTCTCCCTTTGAGAGAAAAAATATCTAGAACCATGGCAGTGAGATTATTGACACACGAGGGGATGGTTCCATTGAGGTTGTTCATTGACAAGTCTAGAAGTTGAAGATTTACTAGATGGCATAATTGTGAAGGGATGGTTCCATAGAAGTTGTTTGATGCTAGGCTAAGAACGTACAAACGTGATAGGTTTTCCCCAATCCAAACAGGCACATTACCAGAAAACTTGTTGGCCCCCAAATTCAGAAAGGTTAAATTCTTGCAATGTTTTAAGGATGAAGGCAATTCTCCAAAAAAGTTGTTGTATAAATACAATGTTTCAAGCTTGATCAAAGACTTGACAGATGCAGGAATTCTACCAGATAGATTATTGTTTGCTAGATTAAGAACCACCAGCTCTTTTAAATTGCATAAACAGTCTGGAATATGTCCTGTGAATGAGTTGTCTGAGATATCAAGAAATGATAAACGGCCATCTACAATTTGGCACAGAAAGGAGACTCCCCCAGATAATTTGTTTTTGGAAAGATCTAACACTAACAAAGTGGAAGGAATGTTCAGAATAGCGCCACTTATGTTGTTGAAAGAGAGATCCAAATACTCCAACCCAGAAGACTGCCACTGGTTCCGGTACTCCATAGAAACTGTGTCAAAAATGCTATTTTTGGAAAGATCAAGATGCCAAAGATTTTTCAATCTTTGTATCCATTTGGGGAAACGAGGCCCTAGCTTGTTTGAACTGAAATCTATATATACTACACTCTGAGAAAGGTTTGACACGTCAGCAATTAGAGGAACTCCTTCGAGTGAGTTGTTTGAAAGATCTATATACCCAAGATATGATTTTCCAATGTTTTCAGAGATAGCACCTCTAAGAGAATTGGAAGAAAGGTCTAGTGTTTGAAGGTTGGGTAGTTGCCACAGTTTGTCACTTATAGTTCCATCTAACTGATTTGAAGATATGTTCAATCTTTTTAGGGATGAAAAGTGTTGGATCACATCAGACAATGTAGCTGATGTGCATCCTGACAAGCTGTTCAAAAAATCTAAAAGTTCCCCATCAAACTTGTTACCATAGAGAGAAAGAGCTGTAAGCTTATTGCCAGTTAATGGGGACAACCAATGATGCATGGATGAGTTGAGATTGTTGTTATCGAGATAAAGGGAATCAATAGATGAAGAAGAATTGACAGATGGAGAATATGGATGCATGACTTGTGAGAGGTCACATCCAGTTAAACTTAACTCTACTAGGTTTTGGAGACCTATAATAGCATTTACCCAGTTATTTGCTTTGGCCAGAGAAGTTCCATCCATATAAAGGTAAGAAAGAGAAGACAACCAATCTAAGTTTTCAACTGTACAACTTCGGAGGGAAGTTAGATAAAGAAATACCAAATTGGTGAGGTTTCCAAATTCCGAAGGAATGGTTCCATACAAAGAGTTTTTTGAAAGGTCAAGGTCTATCAATTGGGTCAAGAAACCAATGGATCTCGGAATGACTCCACTGAAATTATTCCCATGAAGGTAAAGATAAGTTAATTGGGTCATGTTACCAATGGACATTGGAATGGTTCCATAGAAAGAGTTGACTGAAAGGTCAAGGTCTGTCAATTTGGTCAAGGAAACAATGGACATAGGAATGGTTCCAGTAAACTGATTCCCACCAAGTACAAGGGTTGTTAATTTGGTCAACGAACGAATGGAATCGGGAATTGTGCCAGTAAACTGATTGTAACCAAGGTTAAGATATGTTAACTGGGTCATGTTACCAATGGATTTAGGAACGGATCCACTAAACTGATTATAACTTAGGTCAAGATAAGTTAAATGAGTCATGGAGCATATGTACTTGAAAATGGTTCCATGAATAGAACTGCGAGGAAGGTTAAGAATATTCAAATATGTTAAGTTAATCAACGAATGGCTAATCTCACCTTCAAGACCATAAGAATCGAGTTGAAGCTCTTTGACATGACCTGTGACATTGTCACACACGACTCCATGCCATTGACAACAATCTTCTTCTTCATGTCTCCAGTCAATGAGCACGCCAAATGGGTCTTGAAGGTGAGCTTTGAAATCAAGAAGAGCTTGTCTCTCCTTATCGATGCACTTATGAACAACTCCTCCTGCTGCTCCAACCAGTTGTTGGCCAAAGGAAGTGGCAGTTGTGGTATTAAACAACAAGAAGACAAGTGAGAAAATAAACAAAACATGAGTATGCATAAAGTAAAAGTAAATATTTTCTCTCATTCTGTGTGTTGTAAGAAAACTGTATTGATGTGTTTTTATCTGATAATGAACACATATACCTCTATGCACCTTTATATAGACTTCGAAATCAAAGAATTGAACTAGATGGATATAAATTGTGTGGACCAGACAAAACATGGAAAAAAAAATTAAACAATAAACTTGAAGTCCCACATTAGACGACCAAAGACTCTCAAGTCTTTGCAATTTGTAGTTATTCAGTATGACTTTTGGTCCTGAAATTAAATGTAAATCCAAAGAAATGGAACCAAATAAATCAGGCTGATGGATAATACAGTCAGCAACTCTTGTGAAAGTAGAAATATGTAACCGTAAATAAATGGGGCCTTTTAAAAATGCAGATTTGTAACCGTAAATCCAAAGAAGAGAGATTTACACAATTATTAGCTTAAAGTAGTGTCTTCATTGAAAAATTTATTCATACTTGGTTCTTCTTATATTGCTTATAAGGCTGCATAAATCTTTAGCCTCAAGCAAATTTTAGCAACATTAAGTTTACAAGTTTTCCTTTTATAAGAAGAATGTGATTTCAAGAAAATAGAATAGACCAGACAAAATAGGATAGACTGGATTACCGAGATCCGTTTTCATCAGGTAAATTAATTGGTCATTTGAATTTCTACTGCATTTGATTAACTATTTAAGCCAATACAAGTTGTTTAGATTCAAGATGAATGATTATGTTTTGTGGTTGCTGTGGATATGGTTTAGGTTTGCATACAAGTTATAAGTTCATTTTGTTTTGACATGAAAATTGGACCGGCCCAGTTCTTACATACTCAGCTTGGCTCATATTATATATTTGGTAACTAACAATACATGCTTTGGCGTAATTAAATAGTTGAACATCTATTTTATACTTTAGTTTAAATACCTAATGATAATATAGTTACATTATTTCATTGCAATACTTAGTTGAAAATACATATTAGAAGACTCTTTGCATAAAGCTACTTCAAAGTATTGTATTTTGGATAATCCATAGAAACTGATTGATGCAATATGTCTAGTCAATTTGAAATAGATGGTCCCAAATTTTTGTTTTACTTTTTCGTTGTTCATAAATCCAAAAATAAATGTCTCCTGTTTTGTGGAAAATGATGAAGAAAAGTGAACTATCCCAATATTAGACGTTAGAAGACTTAAAAGTCTTTAAAATTTGTAGTTATTAGACATCTTTTTCTACCTCGTGATACTTTTCCCCTCAGTACGTGTGATATAAATCAAAGGCAAGCTAATGGGCCCAAATGGTAAACCAAAACCAAGACTAAAAGATGAAGACTTTAAGTAGTCTTGAAAACTTAAAACAAAACAAAATTAGTTCTTGAGCAAGAGCCCCAAAACTCACGTAAAGGAAAAAAGTACAACTCGAGTTAAATTCAATCATCATCAAACACTTGATCAAAATTTTGGACAACAACAACAATGCGCAACCCAAATAATCAGCAAAAAGTGTTGGCAACCCTTTGGAGAAAAAATGTCCGCGTATTTATAGAGAGAAAAGGCAATTTTGAAAAAGCAGGTTAAGACTTGCTTTCAGTAACATTTAGTAAACGCAATCCCAAATGCCTCCTAAGTAAGGGCTGCAAAAGTAAAATTCATGCTTAAAGTGGTGTTCAGCATTGAACTCTGAAAGTGATTAATAAAACGGCAAGTGCATTTTGAAGAAATCAGAAAAGCAGTTGGGAATAATGGAACTTCCATACAAATTATCTATTTATCTCATTATTGCGTTTTGGAATAGCAAATAACTAGCTTTTAGGGAATGTTTGTGATTGCTTATTATAGCTCTATCGACGCTTTAACCAGCATAAGCCATCTTCAAACTGATTATTCAGAACTACTTATTTCACTCTCAAATAAAGCTTCAATAAGCAATACCACACACCCTAAAAACTGCTTATCTATAATGTCAAAACACAATAAGCATATAACAAGTTTGAACCAACCACCCCTGGTTATCTAACTCTAATAACCCCAACAAAAGCTAATTTTCATCATCCTCAAACAATCAAAATTCACCAACAGAATGATATGAGCTCAAGTTAGGTTGGCACGTGCGAACACATATGCTCGAGTAACAGATATTCCCGCCCAAACCAAGACTTTATAAACCAACATTTCACTTCACTTTCATTTAGCTAATCATTTGTGTAAACTCTTCTCTCTTAATCTCCTGTAACAAACTATAACTCATTGTAACAGATTTTCTGTACAATCTGCCATTGATAATACAATTCTGCTTCGATAATCTTTTTCTCATTGCTTCATTATCCTACTTAGTTGTAATCCATTAACGGATCTTATGTGATCCCTAGTGTGGTGTGTATCACATAATTGCAAACAACCCTTAGATAAAGTGTACAACTTTCTTATTTTATTCATTATCATCTAATAAGGGGGTGTTTCTTTCGGCTAATATAGCGGGCTTACGGCGTATTTGGTTTTTGGATGATGTTTCATAAGCTCATTTTTTTGTAGCTTATTTTGAAACTTTCTGGCTTATATAATACAACTATGTCATAATAAGCTTATATAAGCCGAAAAGTTTCAAAATAAGCCACAAAAAGTGAGCTAACGAAACATAAGCCCAAAACCAAATAAGCCATAAGCCGGCTATATAAGCCGAAACAAACAACATAACAATATAAGCCAAAATGAGATAAGCTCATAAGCCATAAAATAAGCTAAAACCAACACATCCCTTAAAAAACCCATAACCCATTTAAGTAAAAAACCAAATATCACAAACAAAACATAAAAACACAAAAAGATTCAATCTTTATAAAACATAAACATAAAAACATAAAAAAGATTCAATTTTTATAAAGACTATAATATAAAAAGTAAACCTTTTTAAGATGAATAGCACGAATAGCATCTCTATCAGAAGTAGAAGAAGTTGCATTATTCTCATCTTTGGGTGACCTTCTTCCCCTGTCACCACCCTGTTTTGGCGGCACAGTGGCGGCGCGTGAGGATGAACAGAAGCGCGTGAAGGTGACTGGGAGATGGGTTTTGTAAGTGAGTGGAGATAAGTGGAAGAGATGACGGAGTGGTCTTGATGACCATACTTTTAAAGCCTCCATTGTTGTAGTTGTTTCAAGTTGTTATCTGAACTGAGTCTGATGGTTTTGTTGGGTTGAACATAATCAAGAATGTTGAAGATGTAGGGGTGTTTTTGTAATTTTAGTTTTTGTGAGGGAGTATTGTGTAAATTGTAGTTTAAGATTATTATTATTATTATTATTTTTAACTTTAAATATTTTTGTTCGTATGATACAAGACAAATGAATAGATTAAATTTTTAAATATATTTTCATTTGTATAATTTTTATTAAGTACTATTATATAACACAAACAAATATATTTAAGGTCAAAATTGAGGGAAAAAGACTTCAAAAAATCATAGTAGACACTTAAAAAATATATTTAAGCTTTATATAGACTTCGATAATAAAGAATTGAACTAGATGGATATAAAGATCATGGAATAAATTTGAAGTCCCACACTAGACGACCAAAGACTCTCAAGTCTTTGCAATTTGTACTTATTCTGTGATGTAAAATACAGTCAGCAACTCTTGTGAAAGAGAGAGTTACGCAATTATGAGCTTAAAGTAGTGTCTTCATGGAAAATTTTATTCATACATGGTTCTTCTTTTATTGCTTATAAGGCTGCATAAATCTTTAGTTTTCTCATGACCCACAACATGTTTGATGACATGCCTCAACCAAATTTTAGCAACGTTAAGTTTACAAATTTTCCTTTTATAAGAAGAATGTGATTTCAAGAGTAATCTGCATAGGTAATTTAGTTGGTCATTTGAATTTCTACTGCATTTTGCATTTGATTAACTATTTAAGCCAATACAAGTTGTTTAGATTCAAGATGAATGATTATGTTTTGTGTTTGCTGTGGACATGGTTTAGGTTTGCATACAAGTTATAAGTTCATTTTGTTTTGACATGAAAATTGGACCGGCCCAGTTCTTACACTCAGCTTGGCTCATATTATATATTTAGTTAACTAACAATACATGCTTTGGCGCAATTAATCGTTGAACATCTATTTTATACTTTAGTTTAAATACATAATGATAATCTAGTTATATTATTTCATTGCAATACTTAGTTGAAAATACATATCAGAAGACTCTAAAGCTACTTCAAAGTATTGTATTTTGGATAATCAATAGAAACTGATTGATGCAATATGTCTAGTCAATTTGAAGTAGATGGTCCCAAATTTTTGTTTTACTTTTTCGTTGTTCAAAATTCCAAAAATAAATTTCTCCTGTTTTGTGGAAAATGATGAAGAAAAGTGAACTATCCCAATATTAGACGTTAGAACACTTAAAAATCTTTAAAATTTGTAGTTATTAGACATCTTTTTCTATCTCGTTATACTTTTCCCCTCAGTACGTGTGATATAAATCAAAGGCAAGCTAATGGGCCCAAATGCTAAACCAAAACCAAGACTAAAAGATGAAGACTTTAAGTAGTCTTGAAAACTTAAAACAAAACCTAATTAGTTCTTGAGCAAAAGAGCCCCAAAACTCACATAAAGGAAAAAATTACAACTCGAGTTAATTTCAATCATGATCAAACACTTGATCAAAATTTTGGAAAACAACAACAATGTGCAATTTCGACAAGGCGGGTGCGGTTGATCAAAACCTTGGACCTAGACCTTTAATTCACTTACAACTTGATCTTAGGTAGTTAGGTTATCTAATTACTGTGGTTCGAGTCAAAAAATAAAATTTGAAAAACACTTATTTCAAAAGTAAGTGCAACGAAACTGATTCTGACTATATAAGAATCATTTTTAATCAAAATCCTTAAATAATCAGAATACGTCAAACACTTAAACTGCTGATTATCACAACTTCCAGTATGAGAAGCACGTCCAGTTATGTAAACACTATCCCAGCATCCCATTTTGTTATAGCTTATTTACTACCACCCCACCCCCCCCAAATCACAAATACTACCAATTACACAGCATGATGGTGATTAAGTTTAGAGACAAACAACTAAATTCTATGTGTAAAACGGGGGAAAAAAAATGTTATCAGCGTACCTGAATTGTACCAGAATCATCCCTCAAGGTCAAGAAAGCAAGTTTTCCAAAAGCCCTGCATGCGACAATTCTTCCTGATATTGATACTTGGTCATTCTCATCGTTTGATTCTTCGCCATTTCCGAGATGCTTATAAATATCTTGCAATTGATTAGCGGTATGAGTTCTATCCCACTTGTAAGCATATGGTTAAAGTCCTTTGCTCCTTAAGTCCTCCACCTATAAACAAATCCATTACTTTTACCGGAAATAAATAAACTAGATATCCACACCCACACTCATCATAGACCCCTGTGTATTACGTTCAAGAAGCCAAAAGCTGGAACTAAACTAAACTGTGAGTCAGTGTTTAAAGTTAGGTTTTGGGAGTAATTATCTAACTAATAATATGTTTGCAAAATGCAAATAATCAGCAAAAAGGGTTGGCAAACCATTAAAGAAGGAATTATCTGCGTATTCGTACAGAGAGGTTGTGAATTTCTGTTCCTAAGTGCTGTTTTGCAAACACAATCTCAAACACCTCTTAAAAAAGTGCTTAAAAAGGTAAAAATGATGAATCAGGGGGTGCTTGGCATTGCACTTTGATAGTGATTATTTTGAGTGGTTACAAATAATTAATTCTTAGAGAGTTTTTAGGATTGCTTATTAAACTGACTTATGCTCTTTGCAGTAGTCTGATAAGAAGTTTGTAATAACGAACTACCAGACTGATCATCTTATTATTGTGTTCGCAAGTACTACAATAAAAGTACATTCAAGGGGGTGTTTAGAATTGCTTATTAAAGCTACGTATGCCTTTTAACTTAACCACACACAGTTCGAAATGATAAACTCCCAAACTGATTATTCAATCTTATTACACTCTCCAGTAATCAGATAAGTAATTTGGATAAGCAATCCCAAACACCCACAACACTGCTTATATTAGTATCAAAGCTCAATAAGCATACAATCATAAACAATCACAACTCCCCCTTAACATTTTCTTATAGTGAAACTAATACGAAAGATCTTATTACACTATTTAAGAATCATTTACATGTAAGTACTTATATAACTCCCCCAATATATGCATATCAGACAACCAATAACAAAGTATCACACTTTCTTAACTATTCATCGTTAAACTAACTAAAAACGCATGACTAATTTGCTAATTAAACCAGATATCAACAACCAAAGCATAAAACATAATCAGATTCAAATGTTATTTAACATAGACTGAATATCTGATTACTCAGTTGCCGAATACTTAGAGGGCGTTTGGGATTGCTAACTAAAGCTGCGTATCTGCTTCTTGCGTTGGGAATCAAAGTTCCAAACTTTACGGTAACACTAGCAGTTTTAAATAATTAGGTTAGGAGTTGCTTATTCCAAACTGCTTATCAAAATGTATATTTTGGATTCCTTATTTAAAATGCTTATCAACCTAAAAGTAAGCAGATTATTTTTTAATTGCTTATCTTATAGTTTTTTTCTGGATAAGGTGGTTTCCAACCTTTTGGCCACTATTGGGTTAGAACCCACCGCCACACAGATTCAAACCCGGTAAAGCCCTCCCTTTTTCAAGAGGTTGGCATGGTCAGGGTTGTTTGCACCTAGGAACTGAACCGGGGACCTCACACATTTTAGTAATGTTAGTCAGAAACTTTTTTGCCACTAAGCCAACCATGAGTGGTTTTTATCTTATAGTTAAACAAGCAAACAAACACTATTTTCTTCCACACATTTTGCTACAACTAAGACTAGACGCACCAAGGGGCTCGACCAAGAGGTCCTTGTGGGTCGGCATCGGTCACCCTTGATGTGGCTTCATGGTTTTGGGGTCGTCGGTCACGAAAATGGGTATGAGGATCCGAAGTCTTGTGCACACAAACAAACAAAATGTGTATGTTAATTAATTAAATAGAAATCTTTGTGGGGTATGGTTTTTGTAGTAAAATCTGTAGGTCGCCGGAGAGAGAAAGCTAATGTAGCATGCAAAATGAATCATTGCTGGTCACCAATGTGCCCAGCCATTTGATTAACAAAACCAAATATCACAAACAAAAAATAAAAACATAAAAACACAAAAAGATTCAATCTTTATCACACAAAAACATAAAAACATAAAAAAGATTCAATTTTTATAAAAAATATATAAAAAAAGTAAACCTTTTTAAGACGAATAGCACGAATAGCATCTCTATCAGAAGTAGAAGAAGTTGCATTATTCTCATCTTTAGGTGATCTCCTTCCCCTGCCACCACCCTGTTTTGGAGGCACAGTGGCGGCGCGTGAGGATGAACAGCAGGGCGTGAAGGTGACTGGGAGATGGGTTTTGTAAGTGAGTGGGGATAAGTGGAAGAGATGACGGAGTGGTCTTGATGACCATACTTTTAAGCCCTCCATTGCTGTTGTTTCAACTATTCCGTCTCTATTAATTTTGCAACTATTCCGTCTCTATTTGTTATTGAAATAATTATTAGTTCCTATAACTTAAAAAATCTGTTAATCGAGACTACTTATTAAACGATCATATTTCATTATAAACAACACAAGGTTAAATTAGTAATTTGTGTTATTCAGAGCGTCAAGTTAGAGCATTTGTCAAACAACTCGTTTTAATTCATAACCAAATTCATTCAGTCTTTGATTCATTCAGATTTTTAATCATTCAGTGCTATATCACTTTAATTTATCAAACAGCCCCTTAGTTTGTCATTTGATTAACTATTTAAGCCAATGCAAGTTGTTTAGATTCAAGATGAATGATTATGTTTTGTGTTTGTTGTGGACATGGTTAAGGTTTGCATACAAGTTATAAGTTCTTTTTGTTTGACTTGAAAATTGGACCGGCCATGTTCTTACATACTTAGCTTGGCTTATATTATATATTTGGATGCTTTGGCGCAATTAATCGTTGAACATCTATTTTAAACTTTAGTTTAAATACATAATGATAATCTAGTTATATTATTTCATTGCAATACTTGGTTGAAAATACATATCAGAAGACTCTTTGAATAGAGCTACTTCAAGATTGTATTTTGGATAGTAGATGGTCCCAAACTTTTGTTGTATTTTTTAGTTGTTCAAAAATCCAAAAATAAATTTGTCTTGTTTTGTGGAAAATGATGAAGAAAAGTTAAGTATCCCAATATTAGACGTTAGAAGACATTAAAGTCTTTAAAACTTGTAGTTATTAGACATCTTTTTCTATCTCGTTATACTTTTCCCCTCAGTACGTGTGATATAAATCAAAGGCAAGCTAATGGGCCCAAATGCTAAACCAAAACCAAGACTAAAAGATGAAGACTTTAAGTAGTCTTGAAAACTTAAAACAAAACCTAATTAGTTCTTGAGCAAAAGAGCCCCAAAACTCACATAAAGGAAAAAATTACAACTCGAGTTAATTTCAATCATGATCAAACACTTGATCAAAATTTTGGACAACAACAACAACAATGTGCAATTTCGACAAGGCGGGTGCGGTTGATCAAAACCTTGGACCTAGACCTTTAATTCACTTACAACTTGATCTTAGGTTATCTAATTACTGTGGTTCGAGTCAAAAAAATCAAATTTGAAAAACACTTATTTCAAGAGTAAATGCAGCGAAACTGATTCTGACTATATAAGAATCATTTTTAATCAAAATCCTTAAATAATCAGAAAACATCTGATGATGTCTAACATTAGCAAAAAAGGACCACCATGAAAAAAAGCTATTAGAAAACTAACCGTTGGCGATAACGCTTATCCACATCTGTTAGACCGTGAAATTTATCCGGTACTGGAAGCAAAGATTTTGTGAGGATCAAAAATGAATTTACACATACAGAAAGTTCCCCTGTAAACAAACGGAAACAATGAAAATATGCTATCAAAAAAATAGTGTAAAGACTATTAAATTTCTTTGTATAACTTTGTTGTGGAAGCTAACCTTTTTCTGTCCGTTTAATCGAGCCGCTTGCGCCCAATATGTCGCCTATATCAACGAGACTCTTTAATTGGTCAAACTGATCATCTACAAGCCTTTCTTTCTCACAGTAAAGCTGATATTATAAGTAAATATATCAGTATTCGGTATTATGACAAAAAAGAGTCATACAAAACCATAGCAAAGGTGAGGAAATCAAGTTTACTCAATAATCTAAATGCTTCTGTGAGGGTCAAATACAATGCACTCCTATTTGCGATCTTTCAGTTGTTAACATCCATTTAGGGAGATGATTAATGGGCACTTGGCATCGTGTTTTGAAAGTGGTTATCTAATTCTTGTGGTTCGAGTCAAAGAATCAAATTTTGGAAATACTTAGGTCAAGAGAAGACGCAACGAAACTAATCCTGATTATCTGATTATTCAAGTCTCGTTTTACATGTAAACCTTAAATAATCAGAAATGTCAAACACTCGAACTGCTGATTATCACAACTTCAAACATGAGAAGCACATCCAATTATCTAAACACTATCTCCAGCATCCCACACATACACGAATACTACCAATTATATAGCAAGATGGTGATTAAGTTTAGAGACAAGCAACTAAATTTTTGCATTTCAAACAAGGAACGTGTTATCAGCGTACCTGAATTGTTCCAGAATCATCCCTCAAAGTCAAGAACGCAAGTTTTCCAAAAGCCCTACGTGCAACAATTCTTCCTGATATTGAAACTTGGTCATTCTCATCGTTTGATTCTTTGCCACTGCCGAGATGCTTATAAATATCTTGCAATTGATTAGCGGTATGAGTTCTATCCCATTTGTAGGCATATGGTTCAAGTCCTTTGCTCCTTAACTCTTCTACCTACAAAAGAACCCGTTACTCTAATAAACCAGATATCTACACCCGCACTCATCATAGACCCATGTTACCATGTAAATTATGTTAGAAAACAAACAGTTTGAACAACCAATGTTCTAAGCAAGTGCTGCAAAGATCAAAACCGTGCTTAAGCTGTGTTTGGAATTGTGTTCTAAAACTGATGATTTGATCATTGTGTTTTAGCAGATAATTAGCCATCCAAAAAAAAAAAAAAAGTAGCAGGTCATTAATTTTGTGTGGCTTTGGGATTGCTTAATATAACTACTTATGTTTGTTGAAATAACCACATAAGCAGTTGGGAATAATGTACTCATAAACAGAATGATATGAGCTCAAGTTAGGTTGGCACGTGCGAACACATGCTTGAGTAACAGATATTCCCGCCCAAACCAAGACTTTATAAACCAACATTTCACTATAACTCTTCTCTCTTAATCTCCTGTAACAAACTATAACTCACTGTAACAGATTTTCTGTACAAACCGCCATTGATAATAGTATAATACAATTCTGCTTCGATATTCTTTTTCTCATTGCTTCATTATCCTACTTAGTTGTAATCCATTAACGGATCTTATGTGATCCCTAGTGGTGTGTATCACAGAATTACAAACAACCCTTAGATAAAGTGTACAACTTTCTTATTTTATTCATTATCATCTAATAAGGGGGTGTTTGTTTCGGCTAATATAGCGGGCTTACGGCGTATTTGGTTTTCGGATTATGTTTCATAAGCTCATTTTTTTGTGGCTTATTTTGAAACTTTTTGGCTTATATAACTACTATGTCATAATAAGCTTATATAAGCCGAAAAGTTTCAAAATAAGCCACAAAAAGTGAGCTAACGAAACATAAGCCCAAAACCAAATAAGCCATAAGCCGGCTATATAAGCCGAAACAAACAACATAACAATATAAGCCAAATGAGATAAGCTCATAAGCCATAAAATAAGCTAAAACCAACACATCCCTTAAAAAACCCATAACCCATTTAAGTAACAAAACCAAATATCACAAACAAAACATAAAAACACAAAAAGATTCAATCTTTATAAAACATAAACATAAAAACATAAAAAAGATTCAATTTTTATAAAGACTATAATATAAAAAGTAAACCTTTTTAAGATGAATAGCACGAATAGCATCTCTATCAGAAGTAGAAGAAGTTGCATTATTCTCATCTTTGGGTGACCTTCTTCCCCTGTCACCACCCTGTTTTGGCGGCACAGTGGCGGCGCGTGAGGATGAACAGAAGCGCGTGAAGGTGACTGGGAGATGGGTTTTGTAAGTGAGTGGAGATAAGTGGAAGAGATGACGGAGTGGTCTTGATGACCATACTTTTAAAGCCTCCATTGTTGTAGTTGTTTCAAGTTGTTATCTGAACTGAGTCTGATGGTTTTGTTGGGTTGAACATAATCAAGAATGTTGAAGATGTAGGGGTATTTTTGTAATTTTAGTTTTTGTGAGGGAGTATTGTGTAAATTGTAGTTTAAGATTATTATTATTATTATTATTATTATTTTTTTTTAACTTTAAATATTTTTGTTCGTATGATACAAGACAAATGAATATATTAACCCACCGCCACACATATCCAAACCAGGTATGATGCAATATGTCTAGTAAATTTGAAGTAGATGGTCCCAAATTTTTGTTTTACTTTCTCGTTGTTCAAAATTCAAAAATAAATTTGTCCTGTTTTGTGGAAAATGATGAAGAAAAGTGAACTATCCCAATATTAGACGTTAGAAGACTTAAAAGTCTGTAAAACTTGTAGTTATTAGACATCTTTTTCTATCTCGTGATACTTTTCCCCTCCTACGTGTGATATAAATCAAAGGCGAGCTAATGGGCCCAAATGCTAAACCAAAACCAAGACTAAAAGATGAAGACTTTAAGTAGTCTTGAAAACTTAAAACAAAACCTAATTAGTTCTTGAGCAAAAGAGCCCCAAAACTCACATAAAGGAAAAAATTACAACTCGAGTTAATTTCAATCATAATCAAACACTTGATCAAAATTTTGGACAACAACAACAACAACAATGTGCAATTTCGACAACGCGGGTGCGGTTGATCAAAACCTTGGACCTAGCCTTTAATTCACTTACAACTTGATCTTAGGTTATCTAATTACTGTGGTTCGAGTCAAAAAATAAAATTTGAAAAACACTTATTTCAAGAGTAAATGCAACGAAACTGATTCTGACTATATAAGAATCATTTTTAATCAAAATCCTTAAATAATCAGAAAACGTCAAACACTTAAACTGCTGATTATCACAACTTCCAGTATGAGAAGCACGTCCAGTTATGTAAACACTATCCCAGCATCCCGTTTTGTTATAGCTTATCTACTACCACCCCACCCCCCCAAATCACAAATACTACCAATTACACAGCATGATGGTGATTAAGTTTAGAGACAAACAACTAAATTCTATGTGTAAAAAGCAAAATAATAATAATAATAATAAATAAAGTAAAAAAAAGATGTTATCAGCGTACCTGAATTGTACCAGAATCATCCCTCAAGGTCAAGAAAGCAAGTTTTCCAAAAGCCCTGCGTGCAACAATTCTTCCTGAGTTCCTGATATTGATACTTGGTCATTCTCATCATTTGATTCTTCGCCATTTCCGAGATGCTGAAAAATATCTTGCAATTGATTAGCGGTATGAGTTCTATCCCACTTGTAAGCATATGGTTCAAGTCCTTTGCTCCTTAACTCTTCCACCTATAAACAAATCCATTACTTTTACCGGAAATAAATAATCTATTATGTTCAAAAAGCCAAAAGTTGGAACTAAACCAAACTTTGAGTGGGTGTTTAAAGTTAGGTTTTGGGCGTAATTATCTAACTATTATGTTTGCAAAACGCAAATAATCAGCAAAAAGTGTTGGCAAACCATTAAAAAAGGGATCATCTGCGTATTCTTATAAAGAAAGGCAATTTTGCAAAAGGAGGTTGTTAATTTCTGTTCCAGAGTGCTGTTTTGCAAATGCAATCTCAGACATCAAAGATGATTCAGGAGGTGTTCGGCATTGCATTTTGCTAGTGATTATTTGATTGCTGCGGCTGAAGTTCAAATGATCAGTCCTTAGTCCTTAGAGAGTTTTTGGAATTGCTTATTAAACCGTCTTATGCTCTTTGCAGCAAGTTTGTAATAGCAAACTCCAGACTGATTATCTTATTATTGTGTTCGCAATTACTACCATAAATGAACATTTCTGTGTTGTTTAGGATTGCTTATTAAAGCTACGTATGCCTTTTGACTTTACTACATACACAGTTCTAAATGATGAACTCTCAAGCTGATTATTCAAAGTTTCTTATTGTAATCAGATAAGTAATTTCGATAAGCAATCCCAAACACCCTCAAAACTGCGTGTATTAGTATCAAAATAAGCATACAATCATAAGCAATCGCAAATTCCCCCTTAACGTTTTCTTATAGTAAAACAAATACGAATGATCTTATTACACTATTTAAGAATCATTTACACTTTCTTAACTAAACATCCTCAAACTAACTAAAAACGCATCACCAATTTGCTAATTAAAGCAGATATCAACAACCAAAGCATAAAACATAAAAAGATTCAATTGTTACTTAAGATAGACTGGATATCTGATTATTCAGTTGCTGAATACTTGGGTGCTTGGGATTGCTATCTAAAGCTGCATATCTGCTTCTTGCGTTGGGAAACAATAAATAAGCAGTTTTAAGAATGTTTGGGATTTCTTATCCAAAGTTCCAAACTTTAAACGTGACACTAGCAGTTTTAAATAATTAGGTTATGAGTTGCTTATTCCAAACTGCTTATCAAAGTGTGTATTTTGGATTCCATATTTAAAACACATATTCAAGGTTGTCGTGGTCACTTCTCACACATTTTAGTAATATTAGTCACAAACTTTTTGCCACTAGGCCAACCCTGAGTGGTTTTTAAACAAGCAAACAAAAAGACTAACTAAGGGGGTGTTTGTTTCGGCTAATATAGCGGGCTTACGGCATATTTGGTTTTGGGCTTATGTTTTATAAGCTCACTTTTTGTTGCTTATTTTGACAATTTTCAGCTTCATTATGTCATAATGAACTTATATAAGCAGAAAAGTTTCAAAATAAGCAAACAAACAACATAACAATATAAGCCGAAATGAGATAAGCTCATAAGCCATAAAATCAGCTAAAACCAACATCCCTTTAAAACCCATAACCCAATTTAAGTAACAAACCAAATATCACAAACAAAACATAAAAACACAAAAAGATCCAATCTTTATAAAACATAAACATAAAAAAGATTCAATTTTTATACAAAAAAAAAAAAAAAAAAAAAAAAAAAAAAAAAAAAAAGTCGAACCTTTTTAAGACGAATAGCATCTTTATCAGAAGTGGAAGAAGTTGCATTATTATCATCTTTGGGTGACCTCCTTCCCCTGCCACCACCCTGTTTTGGAGGCACAGTGGCGGCGCGTGAGGAAGAACAGCAGCGCGTGAAGGTGACTGGGAGATGGGTTTTGTAAGTGAGTGGGGATAAGTGGAAGAGGTGACGGAGTGGCCTTGATGACCATACTTTTAAGGCCTCCATTCTTCTTCTTGTTTCAAGTTGTGTTATCTGAACTCAAGTCTTTGGTTTGATGGATAACCGGAAAGAGTTGAAGATGTAAGGGTGTTTTTGTAATTTTGGTTTTTGTAAGGAAGAATTATGTAAATTTTGTAATTTAAGATTATTATTCTTATTTTTGGGGCATTTTCATATTTACCCAACAAAACCACAAAACCATGAAATTTTCATATTTACCCAAATGATGCTGTAAAAGCATTGTACACAATGTATTCAATGGTTGTATTTTGGGTATATTTGAAATTAATGTTGAAAAGAGGGGGAGATATGAAATTATCCCCTTATTTTTTTCTTTTTCGGATAAAGCTGAAGATAATAGACCATGGACGAAGAACCGAAAAACAGATCAAATTGGATCGACCAAACCGGATCGAACGTATTTTTCCTTGGTTCACCCGTTTCTCATATTCGGTTCTCGGTCAGTTCCGGTCTGATTCACTCTTAAGCAAAACTGGTCATTATGTTTTGTTGGACTCGATCGAACCAACGAACTGGGACCTGGACCTGGACATGACATTTTAATCTGGTCCTTGGTCTGGTGTTTTGAACCAAATCGATTTTTGATCCGGTTCGGTTTTAATCAGTTTGGTCGGTTTTCAGATCGTGTTCAGCCCTACTTCCGTTTTTGTTTCCGTTTTGAAGGTGTAACAAGGGAGTCTAAGACGTGTCCTTGCCCAACAACGAGTCACCCTTAAAACACAAATCCCCACCCACGCGTTGGTGACTATTTTTTAGCACAAGTTGGTATGCCGACCAACCGACTTGTGAGAAACTTGTGTATGTGTAATTTTAATTTTTGTGGAATATATTTGTATTTAAAGTTCGTACTTAAGCTCGAGGCTTGATAAAACTTGGCTCGAATAAGACCGAGTTACCCAACAAAAACTTGACTCATTTACCTTACCCCCAATAACAAATGAACAAAATGAAAAGCAAACCAATTTAATTGGGCCTTAATAATACGTGGTTCCTACTTTATGCTATTCACTATTGGGCCTTACATAACAACAAAAGACAACTCCATCAAATTCCAAAAAAAAAAAAAAAAAAAAAAAAAAAAAAAAAAAAAAAAAACATGAAACCTAGTCACCAGAAAGAGTTGAAGATGTAAGGGTGTTTTCGTAAATTTGATTTTTTGTAAGGAAGAATTATGTAAATTGTACTTTAAGATTATTATTCTTATTTTTTTTTTCTCTTTCGAATAGAATTGCAAACAACCCTAACATAAAGTGTACAACTTTCTTATTTTATGCATTATTAATTAACTAAGAGGGCGTTTGTTTCGGCTAGTATAGCGGGCTTATGGCTTATTTGGTTTTGGGCTTATGTTTCATAAGCTCACTTTTTGGTGCTTATTTTGAAAATTTTTGGCTTAGAAGAAAAGTTTCAGAATAAGCAACAAAAAGTGAGCTAACGGAACATAAACCCAAAAACCAAATAAGCCATAAGCCGGCTATATAAGCCGAAACAAACAACATAACAATATAAGCCGAAATGAGATAAACTCATAAGCCATAAAATAAGCTAAAACCAACATCCCTTAAAAAACCCATAACCCATTTAAGTAACAAAACCAAATATCACAAACAAAACATAAAAAAGATTCAATTTTTATATAAAAAAGTTGAATTATTCTTAGAAGTAGAAGAAGTTGCATTATTCTCATCTTTGGGTGACCTCCTTCCCCCGCCACAACCCTGTTTTGGCGGCGCGTGAGGATGAACAGCAGCGCGTGAAGGAGACTGGGAGATGGGTTTTGTAAGTGAGTGAGGATATGTGGAAGAGATGACGGAGTGGCCTTGATGACCATACTTTTAAGGCCTTCATTCTTGTTGTTTCAAGAAGTTATCTCAACTGAAGAAGTGTCTGTTTTGATGGTTTTGTTGGATAACCAGAAAGAGTTGAAGATGTAAGGGTATTTTTGTAAATTTGGTTTTTTGTAAGGAAGAATTATGTAAATTGTACTTCAAGATTATTATTCTTATTGGGCATTGATTGGCACAGTCCCATTTGTTATTTGTACATTCAAATATACAAACTGATAAAGCAGCGTGTAATAAATGTACAACTGATGAATGCACAGTTTAGAGTGTGCAAATAAGAAATTGGAGTGTGCAAATCATTAGCCATTCTTATTTATTTATTTATTTATTTTTTCTCTTTTGGATAGAGTTGAACATAATAGACCATGGACCGAATGTACCGAAACATCGGATCAAATTGGACAGACCAAATTGGATTGAACGTATTTTGGTCCGGTCCTTGCACTACAAATAAAAACACCTTTCGTGACGACAAAGTCGTCACCAATTTACACTAGGTGTTGTCACCAAGTGTGTTTGTGACGATATGTCGTCACGGATTTCACGTCACCAATCTATTGTCACAAAACAACTTCGTGACGAAAAAACACAGTGTAATTAGTGACGACATAAGGGGCCCGCAAATATTCAACGCAAGGACTAAACATAAGTGGGCCATAGCAACTTTGTGACGACAATGTCGTCACCAATATTTTACATAAACTAAATTATTTTACAAAATTATTTTACATAAAACTAAAATAAATAAAACAAAGACTTTTTGTAAATTAAATTTTTAAAAACTGGTGACGACAAAGTCGTCACAAATTTTTTTCAATATTTAAATATTTCGATTCTAAATAAAACAAATAGACTTTTTATAAATTAATTTTAGAAAAATGGTAACGACAAAGTCGTCACAAAATTTTCCTGCATATAATAAAAAAATATGAAACAAAACCATTCAACTTCATCCGTCCACTTGATCATTTCAAAACAACCAAATGAAGGCATCGTTTTCACACAAATACGAGCTAATACAAACCTACTCGTTAATACCAAACAATGTCAACAGAAATAATACACTACCATACTACATACCTACTCTTCCACTTAAGCTAATACTACCAAACAATGTCAATACAAATAATATACCACATCCTACTCGTCATACTAGTCATCTGATTCATTATCATTTTCATTATTATTTTCATTACCATTTTGATCATCATCAATGTCTTCATGAGTAACAACATATTCGTCCTCCCTTGGAACGCGGCTACAACCGGATTCATTTGACGGAAGTATCGGTAAGGGTCGGGTGACGGATCTGGTAATGAGATTGGAGTGGTGCTGCTCCAGTGGTGGTGCGGTTGCGGTGGTGTTCCTGCTGAAGTGGTGGTTCGATGGTGGTGGTTCACGGTGGTGCCATCTAACCAACAAAAATTAAAAAAAAAAAAAAAAAAAAAAAAAAAAAAAAAAAAAAAAACAAATTAACAAAGAAAAATAACAAAAATAAATAAAAAATAAATAAACTTGAAAAAAAAAAAAAACATACCTTTAATTAAACAAAACAAATGAACAAAGAGAGGTGGTGGTTCGCGGGTGGTTCACAGTGGTTCGCCGGCGATGATGCTAACCCGACACAAACAAAACAAAAGTTAAACAACCAAACGTAACAAACAGATTAACAAACATTCCTTTAATTATAAAAGAAAACAAAAACCATACCTTTAATTTAGTGGTGGATTTGGTGGCTCACGGTGCCCAGTGGTGTGTGTGTAAGTGGTGGATTCGGGTGATGGTGGTGTTGAACTGGCTGTGGTGGGGTCCGGTTATGGTGTTGAAGGTGATTTCCGGTTATAGTGTTGAAGGTGTAAAAATCGAGAGAGATGGATGGTGTGGTTGGTGTTGTGTAAAAAAATAAGATTTAGCAATTATTGGTGATATAGATCTAGATCTGGTTTAAACTTTTAGTGAAATTTTTGTGGAGGGAAATATAACTTTTCGTGAAATTTTGGGTTTTGTCTTATAGTGGGTTGGTGACGAATATCTCGCACTAACTGTTTATTTATTTTTATTTTTTTAAATTAGACTATTTATCTCTTATAAATAGTATATAAATAATTTAAAAATAATTTAAATTAATTAAAACTTATTTAAAATAATTTAAATTACTTATAAATGATCAAAAAATATATTAATTGTAAATGATTAAAAAATTATTTAAATTATAACAAAAATAATTTAAATTATACATGAGATATTAAACGGATGAGTCGAGATAATATCGTTACACATTATATGTTAAATGGACTTTCAAGATAATTATACATAAGATAATATTGTTATACATGAGATGTTAAACAAACGAGTTAAGATATTAAACAGATGAGTCAAGATGATATCATTATACATACTATAGTAAATAAATGAGTAGAGACGATATCATTATACAAGACATGTTAAATGAAGGAGTCGAGATGATATCGTTACATGATTTATTAAACGGATGAGTCAAGATGATATCATTGAACAAGACATGTTAAACGGATGAGTCGAGATGATATCGTTATATATGAGATGTTAAACGGATGAGTCGAGATCGTTGTACAAGACATGTTAAATGAATGAGTCGAGATGATATCGCTATACATAAGATGTTAAACGGATGAGTCGAGATGATATCGTTATACAAGACATGTTAAACGGATGAGTCGATATGATATCATTATACATGATATGTTTAATGGACGAGTCGAGATGATATCATTATACATGAGATGTTAAACGGATGAGTTGAGATGATATCGTTATACATGATATGTTAAACGAATGAGTCGAGATGATATTCGTTATACAAGACATGTTAAAGGGATGAGTCAAGAAGATATCATTGAACAAGACATGTTAAACGGATGAGTCGAAATGATATCGTTATACATGAGATGTTAAACGGATGAGTCGAGATCGTTGTACAAGATATGTTAAATGAATGAGTCGAAATGATATTGTTATACATAAGATGTTAAACGGATGAGTCGAGATGATATCATTATACAAGACATGTTAAACGGATAAGTCGATATGATATCGTTATACATGATATGTTTAATGGACGAGTCGAGATGATATCGTTATACATGAGATGTTAAACGGATGATTCGAGATGATATCGTTATACATGAGATGTTAAACGGATGAGTCGAGATAATATTCGTTATACAAGACATGTTAAACGGATGAGTAGAGATGATATCTTTATACATGAGATATTGAACAGATGAGTCGAGATGATATCGTTATACAAGACATGTTAAACGGATGAGTCGAAAAGATGTCATTATACATGAGATGTTAAGCGGATGAGTCGAGATGATACCGTTATACAAGACATGTTAAATGGATGAGTCGAGATGATATCGTTATACATGAGATGTTAAACAGATGAGTTGAGATGATATTCGTTATACAAGACATGTTAAACGGATGAGTAGAGATGATATCTTTATACATGAGATATTAAACAGATGATGTAACACCCCCAATTCATGATGCAGCGGAATTCAACTTGGGTGTTACTCGACGGCACAACAGTCATAATAATAGAAAACGATCTCTAAACGAATCGTATTAAAAAGAGTTGTCATTCATATTTATTCAAATATATCAGAGTTTACATAGTAAGGTCCCAAAAGGTTCCATTGTTTCAAAACACATCAATATAAAGTCTATGATGTTTTTATCGAATGACATAATAGTTTATAGCCTTCTTCCTTCGGTACGTGCCCTTCCCGCTCCATTCTTGATTATCATGGACCTGAAATACATGCTTAAGAGGTCAACACAAAGGTTGAGTGATATTCATAGAGTTTGTTTAATGGTTGAACACAATATGTTGGTAGTAAGAGTTAATTAGACTCATACTCATGTTAGAAAACAAAACAGTTATTATTATGTACTAAGCTCATGCAACCAAGACGTTAACGGGTACCAATATCAATCGGCGGTTTTGTTGCCCCGGTAAGTACTTTGCCGTCATACTTAATGTTCAAATATAGTGCATTCGTTTGAACTAATCTGCTCAAACAAATGGGATTCGTCAATCCCAATAGGCCTATTCACAATACTCGCGCTCACTAATACTAGTGATTAAATGGTTCATGATGGGGCCTAGGATTGGCAAGGTAGGTACTTAGTAATAATAAAACAATCAGGCAGCATACAGTTTCAAAGCATTGTGTTCGGTTTAAAAGTAGCATGTATTCCCCCCAAGGGTTTGTAAAACATTGAAGTAATGTAAAGTGGGGCTATGAACTCACCTTAAGTACGATAGCAAGTAATGAAGGTGATGGTTTGATCGTGTAGGTTTCTACGAGCAACCTATAATAGAATGTTGCGACTTAGGATTTGTGTAAAGAATATAACGGAGTGCCTATATATATATATATCTTGCATTTAGTCCATGATGTGGTATGATGTATATATATTGTATGTCTTTGTAAGAAAAGATTCATGAACATGTATGTTTTGTATATCGTTTACTACCGTTCGGGCTGACATATTTCAGAAGTCATGTTAGTAAGCGTTTGAGGAGCCAGGACACTTTAACTCGTAAATCCACAACTCATCTCGACGGCTTACATAATGAACTCCTCACATGAGGCTCCCTACTATTGTAGTAGTTGATAAAATATATAGATATAAGTTTTGATCCGAAAAGTTACATGTCCGATATTTTGAATAAACTTAGGAAAGTTTATTAGTACATGAAGATTGTTATTAGGGGTAGTTTCATAAGTCTTGAATGACCATTTTCTCTTGGTAAAATCTCATGGTTTCCTTTTAAGTGAAGTAGATCCAAATTGCTTGTTCATGTTATCGCCAAATTCATTATTTCATGTTTACGCCTATGTAAGTTGTTATGGTCATTTCGTCATGGCCTAGCCATGACCTTTGGTCCTTGTTCCAAGGTCATGAGACCCAACCTTGGCTCTAGCCATGGTGGTGGTCTTGTTTATAGGTCATAATAACTCTTGTTCCTTTTAAAGTATAACCATAATCTAGTAACTTATATATATATGTAAATGTAAATAGCTGTTAAGAAATTTAGAAATATCTCACTCAGAAAGTGTTTTCAAGGCTCGAGCCTCTTTAACCCTGAAGGAAAACGTGATTCCGGACAACTTTCGTGTTTTAACTTTTTCATGAAACGGAGCAGAAAGGCCTCTTTTTGCGTGTTTTAGGTTCTGTCACAGAAGCTTTTTAAGTAGTTTTGCCGGAAATCTTTGGTAACTTCAAATCGCCATAACTTTTGACTCGTATACTCTTTTTAGGTGGTTCAAATTGCTACGGTTTCCTTGTTAAGTCCTCTACTGTAATATGTAATAATCCAATATCATATTTTTACCATTTTGATCAGGTCTTACCAAGAAATTCACTAATTTGCTTGTTTTAGTAACTTGTTTCAACAATTCATTATAACAACATCTTTTACTCATTTTTATACACCATGGACATTCATACAAGATATAATATAGCAAGGATAACATGTAAATGATATGAACATGAGAAATTAACAAGAAGCATGTTAGGTTTAGGCTTACAACTTTTGGCTTTCTAATTAAAGAAAGGAGTAACAAGTAAGGAAATGGACTTTGATAGACTTGCTTCAACCCTTTTCACTTCATGCAACCTTTCTACCCCTTGGTATTCTTGAAAGATGGATGATGAAGGTTAAGGTGAATTGAGTGGATTTAAACTCAAGAGAAATCACCAAGTATTCTAGGGTTTGGAAGATTTTTGGTAAATAAAAGCTAACTAGGGTTTCTATCTTGAACTTCACTTGAACTTTGCAAGAATTTAGAGGAAATAAAACTAAGTATGGAGTGTTGTGGTGTGTGTTGATGGCCGGCCATAAGGAGAGGGGAGGGGGTATTTATACTCTCATGAGGAGGTTACAAAACTTAGGATATTTTAGCAAGAAAAACACATGTATACATCCTAGACAACTTAGCACAAGATCAAGCCACCTCAAGGGTGACTCCCCCCCCCCCCTTATGGCGGTTCACCAAAGATAAGGGGTGAGTTGGCTTGGTCTTGATATTATCCTAAGATATAAGATGTATTTTGACTCCGGGAAATGCCAACCGTAAATGATTAGGCCTCAAAACGTAAAACCGGGTGTCGTAAAATTATGAAACTTTAAAGTATTGTTAGACATGTTCATATGTCCCATAATAAAATATAAAATGAGTGGTAGGTTCCATTTGGGTGGTAAACCCTGCTAAAAACTGGAAACACGGGTCTAAAACGCGTAATACGTAAAATGTACGAATATTGCGTAAAATTGAGAAAAGTAAAATGTTACTTTTCTAATATGATAAAAATGATTTAAAATGATTTATAATGTCTAGACTGGGCTCAGTCTAGTGTCGGTTGGTATTAAATGTCTTTTAGGCATCAAACCGGAAGCCTAAAAATCACGAAATGACTTATAAAATCAAAGAATGATTTTTAGTCAATGGAGGAGGGAAAAATATGTTGACTTATTTTAATAAGTTGAAAACTCAAATCGTCTTAGAAACGCGGTGCAGGTAAAGGCTAGGGTTACGGCTGAGTAAAAACGCGTAAAACTGAAAATTCCAGTTTTTCACGGCCGAGGTTTATTCTGGTCATATTTTTCTCAGTCATGATTTATTCTCAAATAAATCATGAGTGTGTTAAACATTTTTCTGATGTGGGGTCACCTGACGGGATCAAATTTCGTTGTGCGTAGAATTTCTGATTGACGTTTTACCCTAAAACGTATAGTTACGTGTAATTCCTTAATAACTTTCACGAAAATGATCTGACGAATGTCAAACATTTAATTTGCCATGGAAATGATTTATCACTCGAGAATATGAAATAAAAATCAACTTTCGGGAAAATTTCAAAAAGAAATGAATAGTAACGTGAATAGTAAAAGTGAATAGTAAATTTTCCGGGAATAGAAATTAACCTGAAATTGCGAATTGTTACAGTCTCCACCCCATACGAGAGCTCCGTCCCAGAGATCAATTTGCGTTAGGAGTAGAAGCTTCATTGGTAAAAAGATGTGGGTATTTCTTACGGATCTGGTCCTCTCGTTCCCATGTGTATTCAGGACCACGTCGTGAGTTCCAACGAACTTTGACAATTGGAATACGGCTTTGCTTGAGTTGTTTGACCTCTCGGTCCATGATTTCAACGGGTTCCTCAATAAATTGAAGATCGTCATTGAGTTGAATTTCATCGAGTGGAATCACGAGTGATTCATCCGACAAACATTTCTTTAGGTTAGATATATGGAAAGTGGGGTGTACACTACTGAGTTTTGATGGAAGCTCAAGTCTGTACGCCACAGGACCAACCCTGGCTAGGATTTTGAATGGTCCGATGTATCTTGGGTTTAGTTTTCCTCGTTTACCGAATCGTATCAAACCTTTCCAAGGTGATACTTTTAGCATAACCCTATCTCCGACTTGGAATTCTAGGGGTCTGCGTCGTGTGTCGGCATAACTTTTCTGTCGATCTCTTGCGGCTTGTAATCGACTTCTGATTTGTACAATCTTATCTGTTGTTTCACGGATGAGTTCTGGTCCAGTGAGTTGAACTTCTCCCACTTCAGCCCAACAAGCAGGTGAACGACACTTTCGACCATAAAGTGCTTCAAATGGAGCTGCTTGGATACTTGTATGATAGCTGTTGTTGTAGGAAAATTCGACTAATGGTAGATGAGTATCCCATCCTTTTCCAAAGTCTATTATACATGCTCGAAGCATGTCTTCAAGTGTTTGGATGGTTCGTTCACTCTGACCATCGGTCTGAGGGTGGTACGCTGTACTCATGTCTAGATTTGTTCCAAAGGCGTCTTGGAGTGACTGCCAGAAATTGGAAGTAAATCTACCATCTCTGTCGGATATGATGGATATTGGTGCACCATGTCTTGAGACTATTTCTTTGCCGTATAGTCGGGTTAGTTGTTCCATTTTGTAAGTCTCTTTGATTGGTATAAAGTGTGCGGATTTTGTGAGACGATCAACTATGACCCAAATGGAGTCATAACCGCTTGATGTCTTTGGGAGCTTGGTAATGAAGTCCATAGTAATTCTTTCCCATTTCCAAGTAGGAATCTCTGGTTGTTGCAATGGACCGGATGGTTTTTGATGTTCGGCTTTTACTTTGGAGCAGGTAAGACATTTGCTAACGTATGTTGCAATGTCGGCCTTCATGTTCGGCCACCAATATAGTATCTTAAGATCATGATACATCTTATCAGATCCTGGATGTATGGAGTATTTAGACTTGTGTGATTCATGCATGATCAAGTCTCGTAGGCCACCATAAAGTGGTAACCAACTTCGACCTTGGAGGCATAGAGTTCCATCTGAACGGGTTTCGAATTTCTTTTGTATCATGCCATCCAACTTTTCCTTTTGGATGTATTCTTGTTTCACCGCCTCAGCTTGAGCGTGAAGGATTTGAGTAGGAAAGTTTGAATTTATGGTTAAAACTAAGGCTCGGACTCGTAGTGGTCTAATCCGTTCCTTTCGGCTTAGGGCGTCGGCTACTACGTTTGCTTTTCCTGGGTGGTAACGAATGTCGCAGTCATAATCACTTAGTAATTCCAACCAACGACGTTGTCTCATGTTTAGTTCTTTTTGGTCCAAAATGTGTTGTAGACTTTTATGATCGGTGTACACAGTACATCTAGTACCGTATAGATAGTGCCTCCAGATTTTTAGTGCAAAGACCACAGCTCCTAACTCTAAGTCATGAGTGGTGTAATTTTCCTCATGAACCTTGAGTTGTCTTGATGCATAAGCCATGACCTTATCACATTGCATCAACACGGCACCTAACCCTTGGTGCGATGCATCACAATAGACTACAAAATCTTCGATCCCATCGGGCAATGCTAGGATAGGAGCACTACAAAGTTTTTGTTTGAGGGTTTGGAAAGCATTCTCTTCGTCTTCATTCCATACGTATTTCTTGTCTTTCTGAGTTAGCTTAGTCAAAGACTTTGCTATTGAGGAAAATCCTTCAATAAACCTTCGGTAATACCCGGCTAAACCCAGAAATTGACGAATTTCTGTAGGTGTGGTAGGTGTTGGCCAATTTTTGATAGCTTCAATTTTAGCGGGATCGACATGTAAACCGGTCTTGTCAATCACATGCCCAAGGAATTGTACTGATTGAATCCAAAATTCACATTTGGAAAACTTTGCATACAATTTCTCTTCCTTGAGTAGTCCTAAAATTGTTCTCAGGTGTTCTTTGTGTTCCTCTTCGTTTTTGGAATATATGAGAATGTCGTCTATGAATACGATCACGAACTTGTCCAAATATGGCTTACACACACGATTCATGAGATCCATGAATACTGCTGGTGCATTAGTTAACCCAAAGGGCATCACTTGGAATTCATGGTGACCATATGTGTCCTAAAGGCTGTTTTTGAAATGTCTTCATCACGAACTCTAACTTGGTGGTAACCTGACCGTAGGTCAATTTTTTGAGTAATAGGTTGAGCCTTGCAATTGATCGAATAAGTCATCAATTCTTGGTAGTGGGTATCGGTTCTTTATGGTTAATTTGTTTAGCTCACGATAGTCAATACACATTCGTAATGACCCAACTTTCTTTTTCACGAACAGAACTGGAGCTCCCCAAGGTGAGGAACTGGGTCGAATAAATCCCTTGTCCGCAAGTTCTTGTAATTGATTTGATAGCTCTTGCATCTCTGAAGGTGCTAGCCGGTATGGTGCGCGGGCAACTGGCGCCGCTCCTGGTACTAAATCAATTCTGAACTCTATTTGACGATTTGGTGGTAGTCCGGGTAAGTCTTCTGGAAAGACTTCAGGAAACTCACGGGCAATAGGAACATCTTCGAGACGTTTTTCATCGGTTTTCTTTTCTGTTACGTGGGCTAAGAAAGCATAACATCCTTTCTCAATGTACTTCATGGTTTTGATACATGAGATGATGTTTATTCGAGTTCCACTTTGATCACCACGAATGATCAAAGTTTCATTGTCGCATGGAATGTGCACAACTCTTTCACCACAAATAATGTTAGCTTGATGTTTAGACAACCAATCCATGCCAATAACTACATCAAAACTTCCGAGTTCAATTGGCATAAGATTGATGTCAAAGGGGTGGTCTAAGAGATTAAGGGTACAGTTTGGGATTACGGTATTGGTATTTACTAAGTCACCGGTAGCTAGCTCAATATTATAACTAGTGGTTAAAGTGATTGATGGAATATCAAGTAAAGGCGCAATTCTAGTAGATATAAAGCTCATATCAGCACCAGAATCGAATAATACTTTAACAGGAATATTATTGAGTAGGAACGTACTGGTAACCACGTTCGGGTCCTGGTGTGGTTCTTCTTTTCCCATGACATAGGCTCTACCACGAGCACCTCCGCCTTGGGGTCCTTGGTTTTGAGGAAAGTTGTTCTTGTAGTGTCCCCTTTCACCACACCCAAAACATGTAACTATGGGCTGTGTGTTAGCCCCAGTAGCTATACCCTTGCTTCTACAATCTTTGGCAAGATGTTCGGGCTTTTGGCACTTGTGGCATTTGGCCGGGCAAGGACCTTCGTGATGGTAATTGCACTTGGTACATTGTGGTAGATTACTAACGTACTTACCACCAGCTGGTGCAGCAACATAAGCCGTCGCGGCTTCCTGTCTCTTGTTCTGTTGATTGTGATGGTTGTTGTTTCGGGTTTGGTTGTTGTTGTTGTTGTTGTTGTTATTCCCACGGTTACCATCATATGGTCGTTTGTTGTTGTTGTTGTTACGATAGTTGGAGTTGTTGGGGTTGTTGGCATTGCTGTTGTTGGTGTTGTTGTTGGTGTTGAGGTTGTTTTGTTTGCGGGTTTCCAACATACATACCACTTGATCCATGAGGCTACGGGACATCCGTATAGCCTCATCAAGTTCCTTTGGATTTGCCGAAGTCACATTCCCCTGTATGCTTGAGGGAAGTCCCCAGATATACCTTTCCAACAATTTTTCCTTTGTGGAAACCATCGTTGGACAAAGTATCCTCAGTTCCTGGAATCTACGGTTGTAGGTCATGATATCATTTCCCTTAACCGTATGATCCCAGAACTCAACTTCCAACTTTTGTATCTCACTCCGAGGACAGTATTCCTTGATCATCATTTGTTTCAAATTAGCCCAAGTAATTTTGTAGGCATTCTCAATGCCCATGGGTTGAGCAATTGAGTTCCACCAGGACAATGCCTCATTCAACAGAGTACTTGTGGCATACTGAACTTTATCCCCCTCGATACATTTACTAACCAAGAACACCGACTCCGCCTTTTCGAACCAACGGGTCAAACCTACAGCCCCTTCAGTACCCTTGAATTTGATGGGTTCACATTTCAGGTAGGAAATGAACGAGCAACCCTTTGGTACTGTAGTAACATTGGTCACCGGAGGGGTAGGTCCTCCAAGGTTAAGACTGGCAATTCTTGCAGCTTCTGCAGCAATTGCAGCTTCCGCAGCAGTGGCGGCTTCATCAGCTGCTGCAGCATCAGCAGCTGCTGCAGCATCGGCGGCTGCTGCAGCATCAGCAGCACCAGCAGCTGTGGTGGCTTCGGCAGCTGCTGCAGCTACGGCTGCACGTTCTGTGATAAGTGCTGCATTGATACTGTCCTTTACCAGTTTGCGGATGGCAGCCTGCGTCATCGTTGGTGGGGTCTTTTTCTTTGGCGCCATGATTCTATTGTTCAAAAGATATGTTGTAATTAGAGAGTTGTGAGATGAGCACAATTTTTGATAAGAACGATAGGATAATAAATATTGGAACTTTAAAAACATAACACATGATAGTATATAAAACAAGAGTTTTATTTATATAACGTTGTTTACAAAATCGAACTTATTACAAGTTCATTCAAAACTTACTAACTGATACTTTCAGTTAGTAATTACAACGTTGTACTAAAGATAACTAGTACTATAACACTAGTCTAATGTCGGTTGGGAGGTTGTTGTAGTTCGGTTGGATTATTATTTCCGCGTGTTGCTAACACGTCTACACTTTCATTTGGACGGTATTCTTTGACATTCTTTTGGTATAGCCTCTGTTGTATGGAACTCATTTGAGTTTGCATTCCACACAAATCATTCTTAAGTTGATACCTATCAAAGTTTGCAACATCTAACCGGATTTCGACGGTATTTAGGCGGTGAAGTAGTTTATGAATTTGTACCGCATCCTGTTCTTGGGCCCTCTCAACCAAAGTGAGTCTATCCTTGACATTATCCAAGCCAGTCAAAGGATTTAAGACTACTTCCCCAACATGAGTCGAGTCACTCTTCACGTAGCTCATGTCAAGCTTAAACCAATATAGGTCATCTCGAGCATTCATGGCATCCATTCTAGCATAATTTACCTTGGACATACATTCGTGCATTTGACTTGCCATACATTGAACTTTGAGTTGGGTTAGGTTGAGAGCTTGTTTCAAAGAGTAGATTTCGTATTGAGCTGAGTTCACGAACATATGTGTAGATGTAGATGTTCCGCCGGTTTGGTGAGTAGAATTCGGAACTTGAGCTGGAGTGGTACGGTTAGATTCGGATGAAATTGGTGAAACAGGAGGTGGAGATGTCAATGGTGATAGATGTGGCACCACTAATAGTTCCTCCGCTTCCTCATCGATGCCTTCGATGTCAACATCCATTTCAGGATCCTCTTCGTAATCATCGATGTTTATGTCCATATCCATTTCAGGATCTTCGTCCGAATCTATTTCGTTGTCTAGATCCTCATAAGGTTCTTCCTCGTCGTCGTAGTCAATTGCTTCAAAGTAAGGATCATTAGGTTCGGGAAGGATTGGTAAATACTCAGGCATAGCAGGAAAATGATCGGGAGATGGAGGTGCGGACATGATGTCTACAATTAGTATTTCGATGTCAAGATAAATCAAATGCTTATGGAAAAATGCTCAAACTATGTCAATGTGCATATAACAATATACAAATATGTTCATGTAGCATAACATGTGTAATAAGTCCATAATCTTCTGGAGGATGGAAGGCACGAAGAGCGGAAGGCTATAAAAATGTTTTTGCTTGTTATTGTAGTTATAGTTTAGGTCTCACTTAGACCCGTTTCTCTATAACCATGGCTCTGGTACCAATCTGTAACACCCCCAATTAATGATGCAGCGGAATTCAACTTGGGTGTTACTCGACGACACAACAGTCATAATAATAGAAAACGATCTCTAAACGAATCGTATTAAAAAGAGTTGTCATTCATATTTATTCAAATATATCAGAGTTTACATAGTAAGTGTGACACCCCCAAAATTTTACAACGCAGCGGAATACCAATTTGGGTGTCACTTCATAGTTCATACACACAAGTTACACAAAAACGACCTCAAAAGAGACGTTTAATAAAATGTCACATTCGATTTGATAAATCAGAGTACAAAGGTCCCAACAATTTATATTTAAAACTTAAGTTACAAGAGTTCAAAAATGACTCATTTGCATATTTAAAGAAAATAATTATCGAATGTGAAGAAAACAAGTCCTTCAATGTTTGATATCCACGCGACTCCGATTGCTCCCAATGCTCAGCTAGCAAAATAATACCTGAGAAAATACATGCTAAAAAGTCAACATAAAGTTGAGTGAATTCATAGAGTTTAATAAGTAATAAGTTGAATACAAGTATTATTTATCAATAGACATATAACAAATACATGTCGGGTAATCAGATTATAGTATAGAGCTCATGAAACCGAACCTTAACCTAGTTTTAACAGTTGCCCCGGTAGGGTAATATTTGCCATTTACCTCAACCTCTCAATATTATGTGACCGTTAAAAGGTGAGCGCTACTCACTCGGCCAGGCTGGTCAATGCCCAATATGCATATTCATAATACTAGCGTTTCCAACGAAATTAACGGTTCATGATGGGGACTTAATTAGCAAGAAATACTCAATGTCTATAATCTTGTAATCGGGTCAAGCATACCAAAAATTTATACTTGTATTCAGTTTATAAAACTAGCATGTATCCCCCTCGCGAGGTTTATAAAACATTTAAATAAGAGTAAAGGCGAGACTATGAACCCACCGAGAGCAAGGAAAATAGCAATGAACAAGCAAACGAAAGAATACCGCAAAAGCTCTACAATGAACCTAATTAATATACGTTGTCTTAGTTTATGAAAATAGATATCGATGTACTTTTGATTATACAAATTATGATCTTATTTAAGCTTGGTACAATACTCCTAGATACATAAAAAGGTTTAGTTAAATTACCTACAATTTATCTAAAAATATACTCTTGCATTTATATAAGTATGAAACTTACATTTACCCTAGGTTCAATTATGATGTAAAGGTTCAAATTAACTCTAAGGTTCAAATTAGTCCATGGGTCAAGTTTTTGGTCAAAAAGGTCACATTAGACCTAAGGGTTCAAAATATACTAGGTGGTTCAAAATTGTTTTAAAAGGTCCAATCCTTAAAGTGTATAACACTTATATACTTTTTATAACTAGTGCTGATGGAACTTTTATTAACTTGCCTATGATTAGAAAATCGCCATTTGCAAACCGTAAGTCCTCAAGTCTCGTTCTTTATATCCCCGGAAAGGTCTATTTCTGTACTAACGAGATTTATTGGTCCCATTTAGCTAAAAATTACATAACCTTAGTAAAACAGTCCATTTATCCAAACAATCAATCCATTCAGCTTTCAAATTTTTAATGGTCTCACGAAAAGTGCGATATCTAGAGTTTTACTAACCCGATTTATTCCCCGTTTTCGGACACGTTTAAGTTAAGATGTCCTCTAAAACTTTTATTCTTTGAGTAATAGAGGTTTATATACAAAAAAAATGACTTTTTCATGTTTCAAATCTGTTACTCAGATTGTGACTAGTTTCACCAAAATAATTTTAGTTTAATCATCGTAAGGAGTTATTCGACGAAATACCCGTCAAAATGACCACAAGACATAGGGCTACAACTACATATTTTTAGTTTATGTCCATTGTCTATAGATTAGAACAGTTTAATACTTTCATACACGGATCTAAAAAAATACAGTTTCAAGTTTTGCCTTTCAATGGTTTTAAGGTTTTCTAACTTAAGTACCAAGCTTAACTAAGCATTATAACTTATATAATGTTCAAATACATCAAGATAGTGAATAAATGAAAGTATGAAAAGATAAAAATATAACTTGAAGCTTACAAGTGAGATGATGAGGTTTAAAGTAACAAGGTTTCCTAATACTTCCTAGTTTTTATTTCAAAACTAGAACAAGAAGTAAACTAGGTTTAATAAACTTGATAAAATCTTGATCCCTCCTTCATTTTGTTGTGTTTTGCCATGAGTGAGTAAGAGAGAAGAGAGATGAAATGATTTTCTTGGCTAGTGAATAAATGAGAAGAAATATCTAGTTCAATAATGTATTATTAGTATAAATATTATTATAAAGAGTTAGTATGAGTATTTATGAAGATAGAGTGAGTAAGTGGTGTTTGTAAGAGATTGGCAAGGGGGGGGGGGGGTCTGAAAAAGAGGAGGGGGGTTGGAGTGTGTAAGAAATGTGGTGACTTTTGTATAATTTTGTGTTTATTTGTAGTTTTAAAGTGTACCGGGTACCGGGTTAACTAAAAATACATTTTAACGGAGTTAACCGGGATAAAATAAAGTTATAAAAATTATAAAAATAGGTTGGGTAAAATTATTGAGTGTTTGGTTAATTATAGTTTAATTTCTACGAAAACCGTCGTAATTAAATTAGGCGTACGATACGAAATAAATAAATTTCCAAAATACCGGGTAAATTAATATTTTAATTTTTAAATTATTAAAACTAGTTTTCATGATGAATTTTTGAAATATAGATGAGTGATGAGATTATCGGAGGATTTATTTGAGGTTAAAACGTGAAACACGAAATTAAACCGCGCGATTAAAAATAAAAGTGGACGTAAAAATGAAATAAAATGGATTGTGACTTTAAAATAGGATTGAAATACAACAATGGTGCATAGAAAACGTAGACTGAGCATAGTCTAGTCGCGATAGAATTTATTTAAATGTACGCGGATATCTTCCGACTAAGTAAATAAATTAAAATAGATTATTTAATAATAAACCATTAAAATAATTGATATGAAATTTTTAGAAATGTCACAGCACGTACCCCTTAAGAGAGCGACGTCCCGGCGCTCAATTCTTCTTAATCATTTTTGGTCGTTTTAAAGATTTTTGGTATGGAATCATGTATAAAAACCATGTTGAAACTCGGGTTTATGGTTGTGATTGTAGAATGTCTATTTTCAAATCTCTAGGAATCATTAGTTGAAACGAGGTTTAAATCGGTCATATCCTTAAGACGTGATTAAAATGTGATGTATAAAATATGAATTTGAAAGATAGGGCATGGTGTCATTAAAAATTTAGTTATGGTTTTTACAAAAGAGGGTTGGTTAGAACCGACTCTTTAACTTAAGAAGGTCATTTTGGTAATTTAAACACTTGTGAAGTATTTGTAAAATTTTCATTAAGACGCATAAAATTTTATAGAAGTCCATGGAGGTTCTTAATGCATTTTGTGCTCGGGATTTTGACAAGGTAACAAGATAGCAACGAAGATAGAATAAGTGATAGAAATCACCTAATGTGTAAGTGATGGTATGAGGGAACGAATAGAATGTCATGAGGGTCCTTAAAGGAAAGGATAAAGTAAAAGTGTTGGCAATAAGACAATAGGAGACAAGGAATTTATCAAGTCGTCAATTCGTGGAAGCGAATAATAGTACATTACTATTAGCTTATCAAGCTCGCGGCGGTTGATACAAAATCGGAAAAAATCAACGTAACAAATTACGAGTCGAGAGAAGTTCATAGCCCAAAGAATGATTCGTACACACGCTATGGTAGATACACATAAGCCCACTCATTCATAACTCGTCACTTACATAAAGAGGCGTCCCGATCCATGTAAGTGAAGATTTATGAATTTATGGTTCGGCGGTTTATAATTTCCTTATTCAAATGAAGAAGCGTTCCAATTCATTTCAATAAGACGATTATAAATCATCCTACTTAAGTATGTCCATCACAAAAAATACACAACAAGATCAAGTGCTAAAATAAATAAAAGAATGTCTAATTAACCATATGATTCATCAAAATCATAAGAAGAAGTAACGAGAATAATAATATGACATTAGTCAATCGCATTCGCAAAGGTAAGTGCCAAAAGATGACATGATCTGAGATGACAAGTTAAGGTCGTACTCCCATCAATTGGAAGATTTCAAAACAATGGATAATGAAAACATATGTGATTCAAAGGCATAAGAAGAATGTTCACACTCAGAGTTGAATAATAAAATAGCTAGTGGAATTGACAAAGTGCCTCGAATGTCAATATGATCAAAAGGAAATAAAGTAAAGTAGCGAAAATGTTTCAGAGATCACCGCATCGTTCATAAACGGTTAAAGTAAACGAACTCATTAATACATACAATAGCACTACACACATGTGTAAGGATTTGAGAAGAGAGTAACAGATATGTACGGGTATCCTTATACAATACTAGTATAGACGTTCGAGGGAGAAAGTAAGAACACATGAAGTACGCGATAATCGGAGTGGTCAGCGTATAAATAACCGACCGATATAAAGTAAATAGTATGACACCATAAGATAGAAGTGAAAGAGTGAATCATGACTAGGGGATATATTCATAAGTCATATAATAGAAGTATAGATGCAAAATAGAGTATATAAGTTACCTGGGAGCAAGCGTCCGCGGATATCGAACAATGGTGAAAGACTTAAAAAAAAATTGAAAATCAGTTATAGTTTAGGTTTTGAAAACGACCTATTTCTCTATAACTAATGCTCTGGTACCATTCTGTGACACCCCCAAAATTTTACAACGCAGCGGAATACCAATTTGGGTGTCACTTCATAGTTCATACACACGAGTTACACAAAAACGACCTCAAAAGAGACGTTTAATAAAATGTCACATTCGATTTGATAAATCAGAGTACAAAGGTCCCAACAATTTATATTTAAAACTTAAGTTACAAGAGTTCAAAAATGACTCATTTGCATATTTAAAGAAAATAATTATCGAATGTGAAGAAAACAAGTCCTTCAATGTTTGATATCCACGCGACTCCGATTGCTCCCAATGCTCAGCTAGCAAAATAATACCTGAGAAAATACATGCTAAAAAGTCAACATAAAGTTGAGTGAATTCATAGAGTTTAATAAGTAATAAGTTGAATACAAGTATTATTTATCAATAGACATATAACAAATACATGTCGGGTAATCAGATTATAGTATAGAGCTCATGAAACCGAACCTTAACCTAGTTTTAACAGTTGCCCCGGTAGGGTAATATTTGCCATTTACCTCAACCTCTCAATATTATGTGACCGTTAAAAGGTGAGCGCTACTCACTCGGCCAGGCTGGTCAATGCCCAATATGCATATTCATAATACTAGCGTTTCCAACGAAATTAACGGTTCATGATGGGGACTTAATTAGCAAGAAATACTCAATGTCTATAATCTTGTAATCGGGTCAAGCATACCAAAAATTTATACTTGTATTCAGTTTATAAAACTAGCATGTATCCCCCTCGCGAGGTTTATAAAACATTTAAATAAGAGTAAAGGCGAGGCTATGAACTCACCGAGAGCAAGGAAAATAGCAATGAACAAGCAAACGAAAGAATAGCCGCAAAAGCTCTACAATGAACCTAATTAATATACGTTGTCTTAGTTTATGAAAATAGATATCGATGTACTTTTGATTATACAAATTATGATCTTATTTAAGCTTGGTACAATACTCCTAGATACATAAAAAGGTTTAGTTAAATTACCTACAATTTATCCAAAAATATACTCTTGCATTTATATAAGTATGAAACTTACATTTACCCTAGGTTCAATTATGATGTAAAGGTTCAAATTAACTCTAAGGTTCAAATTAG
Organism: Artemisia argyi; assembly: GCA_030686995.1. NCBI lineage: Eukaryota > Viridiplantae > Streptophyta > Magnoliopsida > Asterales > Asteraceae > Artemisia > Artemisia argyi. Next base: position 22,237,664 of record CM060693.1, on the reverse strand, counting down.
TCCATGGGTCAAGTTTTTGGTCAAAAAGGTCACATTAGACCTAAGGGTTCAAAATATACTAGGTGGTTCAAAATTGTTTTAAAAGGTCCAATCCTTAAAGTGTATAACACTTATATACTTTTTATAACTAGTGCTGATGGAACTTTTATTAACTTGCCTATGATTAGAAAATCGCCATTTGCAAACCGTAAGTCCTCAAGTCTCGTTCTTTATATCCCCGGAAAGGTCTATTTCTGTACTAACGAGATTTATTGGTCCCATTTAGCTAAAAATTACATAACCTTAGTAAAACAGTCCATTTATCCAAACAATCAATCCATTCAGCTTTCAAATTTTTAATGGTCTCACGAAAAGTGCGATATCTAGAGTTTTACTAACCCGATTTATTCCCCGTTTTCGGACACGTTTAAGTTAAGATGTCCTCTAAAACTTTTATTCTTTGAGTAACAGAGGGTTATATACAAAAAAAAATGACTTTTTCATGTTTCAAATATGTACTCAGATTGTGACTAGTTTCACCAAAATAATTTTAGTTTAATCATCGTAAGGAGTTATTCAACGAAATACCCGTCAAAATGACCACAAGAAATAGTGCTACAACTACATATTTTTAGTTTATGTCCATTGTCTATAGATTAGAACAGTTTAATACTTTTATACACGGATCTAAAAAAATATAGTTTCAAGTTTTGCCTTTCAATGGTTTTAAGGTTTTCTAACTTAAGTACCAAGCTTAACTAAGCATTATAACTTATATAATGTTCAAATACATCAAGATAGTGAATAAATGAAAGTATGAAAAGATAAAAATATAACTTGAAGCTTACAAGTGAGATGATGAGGTTTAAAGTAACAAGGTTTCCTAATACTTCCTAGTTTTTATTTCAAAACTAGAACAAGAAGTAAACTAGGTTTAATAAACTTGATAAAATCTTGATCCCTCCTTCATTTTGTTGTGTTTTGCCATGAGTGAGTAAGAGAGAAGAGAGATGAAATGATTTTCTTGGCTAGTGAATAAATGAGAAGAAATATCTAGTTCAATAATGTATTATTAGTATAAATATTATTATAAAGAGTTAGTATGAGTATTTATGAAGATAGAGTGAGTAAGTGGTGTTTGTAAGAGATTGGCAAGGGGGGGGGGGGGTCTGAAAAAGAGGAGGGGGGTTGGAGTGTGTAAGAAATGTGGTGACTTTTGTATAATTTTGTGTTTATTTGTAGTTTTAAAGTGTACCGGGTACCGGGTTAACTAAAAATAAATTTTAACGGAGTTAACCGGGATAAAATAAAGTTATAAAAATTATAAAAATAGGTTGGGTAAAATTATTGAGTGTTTGGTTAATTATAGTTTAATTTCTACGAAAACCGTCGTAATTAAATTAGGCGTACGATACGAAATAAATAAATTTCCAAAATACCGGGTAAATTAATATTTTAATTTTTAAATTATTAAAACTAGTTTTCATGATGAATTTTTGAAATATAGATGAGTGATGAGATTATCGGAGGATTTATTTGAGGTTAAAACGTGAAACACGAAATTAAACCGCGCGATTAAAAATAAAAGTGGACGTAAAAATGAAATAAAATGGATTGTGACTTTAAAATAGGATTGAAATACAACAATGGTGCATAGAAAACGTAGACTGAGCATAGTCTAGTCGCGATAGAATTTATTTAAATGTACGCGGATATCTTCCGACTAAGTAAATAAATTAAAATAGATTATTTAATAATAAACCATTAAAATAATTGATATGAAATTTTTAGAAATGTCACAGTAAGGTCCCAAAAGGTTCCATTGTTTCAAAACACATCAATATAAAGTCTATGATGTTTTTATCGAATGACATAATAGTTTATAGCCTTCTTCCTTCGGTACGTGCCCTTCCCGCTCCATTCTTGATTATCATGGACCTGAAATACATGCTTAAGAGGTCAACACAAAGGTTGAGTGATATTCATAGAGTTTGTTTAATGGTTGAACACAATATGTTGGTAGTAAGAGTTAATTAGACTCATACTCATGTTAGAAAACAAAACAGTTATTATTATGTACTAAGCTCATGCAACCAAGACGTTAACGGGTACCAATATCAATCGGCGGTTTTGTTGCCCCGGTAAGTACTTTGCCGTCATACTTAATGTTCAAATATAGTGCATTCGTTTGAACTAATCTGCTCAAACAAATGGGATTCGTCAATCCCAATAGGCCTATTCACAATACTCACGCTCACTAATACTAGTGATTAAATGGTTCATGATGGGGCCTAGGATTGGCAAGGTAGGTACTTAGTAATAATAAAACAATCAGGCAGCATACAGTTTCAAAGCATTGTGTTCGGTTTAAAAGTAGCATGTATTCCCCCCAAGGGTTTGTAAAACATTGAAGTAATGTAAAGTGGGGCTATGAACTCACCTTAAGTACGATAGCAAGTAATGAAGGTGATGGTTTGATCGTGTAGGTTTCTACGAGCAACCTATAATAAAATGTTGCGACTTAGGATTTGTGTAAAGAATATAACGGAGTGCCTATATATATATATCTTGCATTTAGTCCATGATGTGGTATGATGTATATATATTGTATGTCTTTGTAAGAAAAGATTCATGAACATGTATGTTTTGTATATCGTTTACTACCGTTCGGGCTGACATATTTCAGAAGTCATGTTAGTAAGCGTTCGAGGAGCCAGGACACTTTAACTCGTAAATCCACAACTCATCTCGACGGCTTACATAATGAACTCCTCACATGAGGCTCCCTACTATTGTAGTAGTTGATAAAATATATAGATATAAGTTTTGATCCGAAAAGTTACATGTCCGATATTTTGAATAAACTTAGGAAAGTTTATTAGTACATGAAGATTGTTATTAGGGGTAGTTTCATAAGTCTTGAATGACCATTTTCTCTTGGTAAAATCTCATGGTTTCCTTTTAAGTGAAGTAGATCCAAATTGCTTGTTCATGTTATCGCCAAATTCATTATTTCATGTTTACGCCTATGTAAGTTGTTATGGTCATTTCGTCATGGCCTAGCCATGACCTTTGGTCCTTGTTCCAAGGTCATGAGACCCAACCTTGGCTCTAGCCATGGTGGTGGTCTTGTTTATAGGTCATAATAACTCTTGTTCCTTTTAAAGTATAACCATAATCTAGTAACTTATATATATATGTAAATGTAAATAGCTGTTAAGAAATTTAGAAATATCTCACTCAGAAAGTGTTTTCAAGGCTTGAGCCTCTTCTTTCCTGAAGGAAAACGTGATTCCGGACAACTTTCGTGTTTTAACTTTTTCATGAAACGGAGCAGAAAGGCCTCTTTTTTCGTGTTTTAGGTTCTGTCACAAAAGCTTTTTAGGCAGTTTTGCCGGAAATCTTTGGTAACTTCAAATCGCCATAACTTTTGACTCGTATACTCTTTTTAGGTGGTTCAAATTGCTACGGTTTCCTTGTTAAGTCCTCTACTGTAATATGTAATAATCCAATATCATATTTTTACCATTTTGATCAGGTCTTACCAAGAAATTCACTAATTTGCTTGTTTTAGTAACTTGTTTCAACAATTCATTATAACAACATCTTTTACTAATTTTTATACACCATGGACATTCATACAAGATATAATATAGCAAGGATAACATGTAAATGATATGAACATGAGAAATTAACAAGAAGCATGTTAGGTTTAGGCTTACAACTTTTGGCTTTCTAATTAAAGAAAGGAGTAACAAGTAAGGAAATGGACTTTTATAGACTTGCTTCAACCCTTTTCACTTCATGCAACCTTTCTACCCCTTGGTATTCTTGAAAGATGGATGATGAAGGTTAAGGTGAATTGAGTGGATTTAAACTCAAGAGAAATCACCAAGTATTCTAGGGTTTGGAAGATTTTTGGTAAATAAAAGCTAACTAGGGTTTCTATCTTGAACTTACTTGAACTTTGCAAGAATTTAGAGGAAATAAAACTAAGTATGGAGTGTTGTGGTGTGTGTTGATGGCCGGCCATAAGGAGAGGGGAGGGGGTATTTATACTCTCATGAGGAGGTTACAAAACTTAGGATATTTGAGCAAGAAAAACACATGTATACATCCTAGACAACTTAGCACAAGATCAAGCCACCTCAAGGGTGACTCCCCCCCCCTTATGGCGGTTCACCAAAGATAAGGGGTGAGTTGGCTTGGTCTTGATATTATCCTAAGATATAAGATGTATTTTGACTCCGGGAAATGCCAACCGTAAATGATTAGGCCTCAAAACGTAAAACCGGGTGTCGTAAAATTATGAAACTTTAAAGTATTGTTAGACATGTTCATATGTCCCATAATAAAATATAAAATTAGTGGTAGGTTCCATTTGGGTGGTAAACCCTGCTAAAAACTGGAAACACGGGTCTAAAACGCGTAATACGTAAAATGTACGAATATTGTGTAAAATTGAGAAAAGTGAAATGTTACTTTTCTAATATGATAAAAATGATTTAAAATGATTTATAATGTCTAGACTGGGCTAAGTCTAGTGTCGGTTGGTATTAAATGTCTTTTAGGCATCAAACTGGAAGCCTAAAAATCACGAAATGACTTATAAAATCAAAGAATGATTTTTAGTCAATGGAGGAGGGAAAAATATGTTGACTTATTTTAATAAGTTGAAAACTCAAATCGTCTTAGAAACGCGGTGCAGGTAAAGGCTAGGGTTACGGCTGAGTAAAAACGCGTAAAACTGAAAATTCCAGTTTTTCACGGCCGAGGTTTATTCTGGTCATATTTTTCTCAGTCATGATTTATTCTCAAATAAATCATGAATGTGTTAAACATTTTTCTGATGTGGGGTCACCTGACGGGATCAAATTTCGTTGTGCGTAGAATTTCTGATTGACGTTTTACCCTAAAACGTATAGTTACGTGTAATTCCTTAATAACTTTCACGAAAATGATCTGACGAATGTCAAACATTTAATTTGCCATGGAAATGATTTATCACTCGAGAATATGAAATAAAAATCAACTTTCGGGAAAATTTCAAAAAGAAATGAATAGTAAAAATGAATAGTAATGTGAATAGTAAAAGTGAATAGTAAATTTTCCGGGAATAGAAATTAACCTGAAATTGCGAATTGTTACAGATGAGTCGAGATGATATCATAATACAAGACATGTTAAACGGATGAGTCGAAAAGATGTCATTATACATGAGATGTTAAGCGGATGAGTCGAGATGATATCGTTATACATGATATGTTTAACACAAGAATCGAGATGATATCGTTATACATAAGCTGTTAAACGGACGAGTCGAGATGATATTGTTATACATGATATGTTAAACGGATGAGTCGAGATGATATCGTTATACAAGACATGTTAAACGGATGAGTTGAGATGATATCGTTATACATGAGATGTTAAACAGATGAGTCGAGATGATATTCGTTATACTAGACATGTTAAACGGATGAGTCAAGATGATATCGTTGAACAAGACATGTTAAATGGATGAGTTGAGATAATATTGTTGTACATGAGATGTTAAACGGATGAGTCGAGATCGTTGTACAAGATATGTTAAATGAATGAGTCAAGATGATATTGTTATACATAAGATGCTAAACGGATGAGTCGAGATGATATCATTATACATGAAATGTTACACTGATGAATCGAGATGATATCGTTATACAAGACATGTTAAATGGATGAGTCGATATGATATCGTTATACATGATATGTTTAATAGGCGAGTCTAGATGATATCGTTATACATGAGATGTTAAACGGATGAGTCGAGATGATATCGTTATACATGAGATGTTAAACGGATGAGTCGAGATGATATTCGTTATATAAGACATGTTAAACGGATGAGTCGAGATGATATCTTTATGCATGAGATGTTAAACAGATGAGTCGAGATGATATCGTTATACAAGACATGTTAAGCGGATGAGTCGAAAATATATCATTATACATGAGATGTTCCAGCAAGGAATTTTGAGACTTTACCGTTTTCTTCACTTTTATGCTCCAAAAACGTACAAAACGCCTCCTTTTTCAGATTTCTCCTCAAAAGTACCTAAAATGACAAAAGGAACGATTTTGGAGCAATAATTGATCAAATAATCTCGAATTCTGGCTTAAATGACCCCTTAAAAGCGGTACACTTTTCGCCTCATCAATATCGTTATACAAGTGTCACACCCCTAAAATCGGGTCCAGCGGAAGCATACATGTAGCTGGGGTGTAACTCAATTGGTATTACAACACACGTTCAAAAATGGTTTTCACTTGAATCATTTAGAATAAAATAGTTTAATCAAAAATGTTGAATTTACATTGTTAAAAGTAGTGCGGAAGTAGGCCATTAAAATAGTTAAAAACGGTCCCCAAATGAAAAATCAGAGTCTTCTATGACCATGCCATGCCCTGCCAAAACCTCCTGTAGCGTGCCATTGGTTAAAACATGAAAATACATGCTAAAGTGTCAACACAATGGTTGGTGAGTTCATAGAGTCTTGTGAAAAAGAATGTAATGCATTGAAATAAAGATTTCCCAGCAAAGGCATCGTAAATCCACTCAGTTCCAAGTCCCGCCATAAGAGACTTGTAACCTGTGTGTTTACAACCCACTGCCAAATGTAATATGTTTGTAATAAATCAGTCATAAGGTTGTTGCAAAGGCATCGTAATTCCGTAGTAATAGTGGTGGAAAAGTATCGTAATTCCATAAGTAATTTTCGTATGTACAATAGCCACAAGTATAAAGTGAACCGACATAAATGTCAAAAGTGCTACATTGTCTCTTAAGCTCATGACCCCGAAGCTAGACGATACTTGGCCCCAATGAGTGTTTATCAGGCACTCTAATAATAAAGACATGAAATGCATCTGTAATTCTGTTGGAGCAACCCAAACACAGATGGAGGAGTCACCCTCAATAGATCTATTCACTCACTCTCGCTTGGAACTTAATTAACGGTCCATGAAATAATAAAGGGGACTTGTCCTGACGTGATAATAAGGAAACTTAAGCAATGTATGGAATTTGTAATACTTTGGCATTGTACGAAAGTAATTGAAGCAATGTATTCTCCCCCGTGGGATTCAAATCGTATAAAAGTATAACACGAGTATTTAAGCATGTATCTCCCCCAAAGAGTTTATAAAGTAATTAAACCAGTAAAAGTGGGGCTATGACTCACCTGGTATGATGGTACCATGAACATGTAATGAGCTGAAAACAAGGCGCGCACACTAGCCGCAACCTAATATGAATGATGTACGATCTACTTTAGATCATGAAATGATGTTATGAATGTCCATGCACATGTTCCTATACCACTCTACTCTTAGAAAAATACTTGTTATTGTCAAAGTAATATGTTTTTCCATAACTTGGGAAAAATAAGTCTAACTAGACTTATAAAACTAGTCGTAATATATATATATCGTATATATAAATGGTAGTGTTGAATTCCTTGCTTTGAAAACCTTGAAATAACGTTTAATAGTCGTATAAATAAGCTTGTAATCATAAATACTTCGATGGTTAAGAATTTGGCACTTTGGTAGTATTTATAGAAAATCTAGAATTTAGTACGTAGAAGTATTATTTCTATTAGTGACAAAATGGTCTCGTAAAACTAGTCGTGAAATAGTGAATATTAAGAGTTAGGAAAGAAGCTCAGTAGTTTTGAGAAGATTTTCACCATATATAAAAAGTCACAGAAGTGAAGTTTGTCCATACAGGTCTCGATCATAAAGATAATTAGCCGTCAAGTGAGGTATTTGGGCTGTTTTGGCAGATTCTGGGCAGTTTTTGGGAAAGTTTGGAAGTCCATAAGTTGTTCATTATAAATCCTTTTGACAAACGGCTGGATGTTTTGAAAACTAGGCTGGGTGAAATAACTTTTTGTCAATGATGTAAATTTTCCAGAAATGAGTTTATCAATGAGTAAATTGGCTCTCAACATGTTGTCTTACAAAAACTGTTTCTATACTTGGTAATATTTTGCTAAAAAGATGATGGAAATAAATAGAGTTTCGCCGATATTGAAACGTGAATATCTTTGTCATTATAAGCCCGTTTTACTTGTTCTTTATATCCACGGTTACGTCTTAGTATGTAGTAATATATTTTGGAAAGCTTGGCTCCTCTGGGTTACGTCTAAAGCCTCTTTTTGTCCGACGAAAAACGTCCAACAGCATGTATTTTTCCGGAAAATAGTTTTCGTCAATAAACTTGCAAAAATCATAACTTCTTCGTTATAAACTCTTTTTAATCCGTTCTTTCGCCTACGGATTCGTTTTTGAAAGTATTTTCTAAAATTTTTGCCAAAGTTTACTTTGTATTTACTGATTTTCCAGAATTTACCAAAATGGGACAGTAGGTATATATACTTGTTAGAAATCTATTTCCAAGGTTCAAAACTAGTTTCAACCTCAACCAAAACTCTTGCAAACACCACAAATCTATACTAATCCTACCATACACCTTCTTAGGGTGTCATGGGTTCCTAATCACTAGTAATCATGTTAATTTTACAAAGGAACACCTAAATCAAAATCTAGGGTTTGTATGTTCAAAAAGTATACAAAAATAAAGTGGTATAACTAGTTTGTGCATGAAATTAAGCATGAATACCATGAGATACATATGTTAATTAGATGAAAACATGAAAATAAATTTGATAACTCACTTTGAAATATGAGGTGATTAAATGATGAGAAACCTTGGATTACTTGTGTTTTTGTTGTAAGATTCTTGATTAGGATGATGAAATGAACAACTTTGATGCTTTGTACTTTGAAAAACAATGGATGGATCATGGAGTTGGTGTTTGGGTCGTGAGTTTGAGAGAGGAAGAAGAGAAAACAAATTTTTCTTGTGTTTTGATTTGTAAAATAAGTTAAATGTGTAGTTTTAGGTGTTTTTGTACAAAATATCTAATTTCAATGGCATTATGGTAAATAAGTGGTGAAATTCAAGTAACATGGGGAGGGGGCTGCACATGTATGGATGAGTATCTAGGAAGCTTGGTGATATCTGGTTCACGGAGTCGGTTTTGGTTCCGTTAATCGCAAACCGTAAAGTTTTAAATCGCGAAACGTAAATTCGGGCATCGTAAAAATATGAAACTTGAAAGAATGACTAAACTTGTCAAAATACTCCATAATAAAATAAAAATGAATGGTAAGTTCCATCGAGTTGCTTGAACATTGTTAAAACTGGAAACGCGAGTTAAAAACGCGTAATTCGCGTAAAACGTTGAACTGGAAAACGTAAAATTCCAAAACTTTTAGAATTGTCGTAAAATGAAAGAAAATCATATTTTTATTATTTATAATGATTTATAGGCATATCGGGATGCCGGAAGGGCGTTTAAACCTGAATGTAAATCTCGGACACGACTTCGTGATTTTTGCAGAAATGATCCGACGAGCGCCAAACTCTCGGATTTCCGTTAAAATAGTTTAACTTACGAGAATATGAAATAAAAATTTCGGACATGAATAGTGTTTTGTGAATAGTAAAAATGAATAGTAACTTCCCGAGATAAAAATTGGAATTTCGACCTTTGAAACAGGGCATGAAATTACGAGTTGTGATATTCTTCCCCTCTAAAAGGAACTTCGTCCCGAAGTAGTTCAGTTTGTGTTGGTTTCTAGAGTGGTATTGGTGAAAAGATGATGATATTTATCGTGTAAACTTCTGAGCTCTAATGGGAGCTCAAGTCTGACGGCCACTAGGCCTACTCTGTCTGAAATATTACATGGTCCAGTGTCTATCTCGGGTTTAACTTTCCAAGTTTTCTGAATGGTATCATGCCTTTCCTAGGCAGAACTTTCTGTATAACTCTGCTTACCAACTTGAAGTTTTAATGGTTTACAACTTTATCGAACTTGTAACTGATTCTTGATTTGTAGGAAGTTCCTGGTTATATCATGAATACTTACTGGACTAGTGAGTTGGGCTTTTCCAAATTTCGATCCGTCAATGAATGTTGGCACTTCGACCATAGAGTGCCTCAAATGGTGTAGTCTCTACGCTCGCGCGATAACTATAGTTGCAACTGAATTTGATTTATGGTAATTGGTTAGTCCAACCATTTCTTGAGTCAATCACTCATGCTCTGAGCATATCTCCCTATGTTTGAATCGTTCTCTAATTCTGACCATTGGTCTGCAGATAATAGGTGGTGTGGTTCCAAAGAAATCTTAATGTAATCACTAGGTGTTTGAGGTGAATTAAATTCCTCTATTAGAAATAATTGAAATGGATATCATGAATCTTGTAGAAAACTTACAAGGTTAAGTCCGTCAAAGAGGTGTTGTTGAAAATAATAGATTAGGATAAAGTGGTGATCCTCCGCAGGATGTCATGAATCGAGTCTTTCTCCACCTACGATGCTTAGTCTCCATTACTAAGATTTTCCCCAAGCTCTATGTCATCAAATCACAAAATCCTAAATATATAAGTGATGTAATATAGTGATTGATTTTCAAAGTTTGTTTTGAGATTGTGTGTTTTGTTCATAAACCTTCCCCGAATAAATGAATTTACAACTTTAAGCAAACGGCTTTCCAAGTAACATTTTTCTTGATGTTTCACAATTTAATAGTTATGCAAGATAGAATTGTCGTAAAATGAAAGAAAATCATATTTTTATTGTTTATAATGATTTATAGACATATCGGGATGCCGGAAGGGCGTTTAAACCTGAATGTAAATCTCGGACACGACTTCGTGATTTTTGCAGAAATGATCCGACGAGCGCCAAACTCTCGGATTTCCGTTAAAATAGTTTAACTTACGAGAATATGAAATAAAAATTTCGGACATGAATAGTGTTTTGTGAATAGTAAAAGTGAATAGTAACTTCCCGAGATAAAAATTGGAATTTCGACCTTTGAAACAGGACATGAAATTACGAGTTGTGACAACAAGACATGTTAAACGGACGAGTTGAGATGATATTGTTATAAATGAAATGTTAAACGGATGAGTTGAGATGATATCGTTATACAAGACATGTTAAACGGATGAGTCAAGATGATATCATTATACATGAGATGTTAAACGGATGAGTCGAGATGCTATTGTTATAATGCATTGTCGTGACTAAACTTAATATTTATTTTAAAAATTATCGGTTATTAATTCTTATTAAAAAGTTTTTTAAGTACCTTGCAGCATAAATCACTGAATCACAACCGTTTGATAATCTCGAGATCAAAATACAATCAACTACCATCTTCACACCCTGTCAAATTAATTTTATAATTAATTAAATCATTAATAACTAATCTAAATAATTTATAATTAATTTAAATTATTTATTATTAATTTAAATATAATTTTAATAATTTATAACTAATCTAAATAAAAAATTAATCATTTATAAGTAACTTGAATTTTATTTATATCATTTTAAATCATTTATAAAAAGTATTTTTAATAAAATAAAAATAATTAAATTTGTAAAAACTATTTTTAAAAGGATAAAATTTTGGTGACGAATATGTCGTCACAAAACTTATTGATTAAACAAAATTTATTCTAAAAATTATAATTTATTATTTTTAAAAAGTATTTTTAATAAAATAAAAATAATTAAATTCGGATTATTATTTGGTGACGAAATTTTCGTCACTAAATGTATTTATAAAAATACATTATTTTAAAAATTATTATTTGTTATTTTTAAATATTATTTTTAAAGGGTTAAAAATTTGGTGTCGCTATGTCGTCACTAAACTTATTTATTAAACGAAATATAATTAAAAAATACTTTTTAATGAAATAAAAATCACTAAACTTAATATTTGTTTTTTTTATAAAGATTAAATAACCAAATGTGTATGAAAAATAATTGGTGACGAGATTGTCGTCACTAATTTGTGTAGACCCCACTTTTAATTTTGACTAAAATCTGAGGTTGAAAAAGGTTGGGCCCATAGCAATTTGGTGACGACTATGTTGTCACAAACAATTTTCCCGTCCCCAAAAGTCCTTTTGTTTGTAGTGTTGATCCACCTTTTTCTCCTATTCTGGTTCAGTATTAAGCAAAACCGGCCATTATGCTTTGTTGGACTCGACTGAACCAACGAACTAGACCTGGATATGACATTTCGGTCTGGCCCTTGGTCTAGTGTCTTGAACCAAATCTGTTTTTGATCCGGTCTAGGTTTAATCAGTCTGGTCCAGTTTTTGGACCATGCTCAGCCCTACTCCCAGTTATATTTCCATTTTGATGATGTAACAAGGGTGTCTAAGATGTGTAATTGCCCAACAACGTGTCAACCGTAAAACACAAATCCTCGCCCACGCGTTGGCAAGGGTGGAGCTTAGTGAGGACCGGGAAGGGTCCCGGCCCACTAGGCCTAAACCCGTTAGTGTATTTCGCGATTTCATGTGTTAATTTTTTTTCTCATCGCGGCCCTCCCATCTAATGTTTTTCCGGAAAAAAAATTCTTTCGGCCCTCCCACAAAATTTTTTCGCTCCGCCACTGCGCGTTGGTAACTTTTGTAACACAAGTCAGTCTCCGAACCGACCGACTTGTGAGAAAGATGCGTGTATATGATTATGATTTTTGTATGATATATTTGTGTTTAAAGCTCGAACTTGAGCTCTAGGCACGGTAAAACTCGACTCAAATAAAACCGTGTTGCTCAACAAAAGCTCGACTCATTTACACCGCTTCACCCAGCCCCGATTAGAGGTGCAAATAAATCAGTTAAAACCGGTTTTTGGTTTTAGAAAAACCGGTTATAAAAAAACCGGTTTTCCTAAAAACCGGTTTCAGTTTTTTTGGTTTTTCCGAAATCGGTTTTTTTCGGTTATAAATGTTCGGAATCGGTTTTTTTCGGTTATAGATTTTCGGAATCGGTTTTTTATCTGTTCGATTTTTTCGGTTATAATCTTTCAAACATACACATACTTCCACGGATTCAGGGGTTAGTCTTGACCTTCTTTTCAATATAATTCGTAAAAATCAAAGGTCATTTTTCATAATGTCGCCTATATCTCAAATATAACACATTTTATATAGTTTGACTAAACACATGTTTCTTTTAACCTCTTTACTCAATGGATAAATCATCCAACTAATAAACAAATATATATTTATGATGTTTAATTATATATTTTTATTATTAAAAGATAATTATTTAAAAATCTTAATCCTATTGTTAATTATATCTTATCTATTTTTTTTTGTATTTATCTTCTATTTGTGTTATGGATAAATATAAAATGTTACCTAATAAAAAAATACTATTTTTTTAAATAATATTATTACTAAATAAAGTATAGTTTAATTTTTTTGAAATGGAAAAGTCCCTGATTGGTTCAGAACAGTCAACCTAAATTAACCAAGTATATGGTCAACAAGGTCAAACTACCTAGACCAATGCTTCTAGGTAATATAGAGTATCACCAGGTCGTTATGTCCCGACGAGGTGTGGATTGTGCTTTAGCGTACTTGTGATCGGGTGATTATTCACAGAAAAGGGTTGTAATGAGAATTATTTGAGAATTATGAAATGAAACAGCTTAGGAAAGCTATGTGATTGATTACTGGAATTGAGATTAAGAAGAATCGATTTAAAACCTAAAAATGTACGTTTTAATTAAAAACGTACACTGACATACGAGGAAGAAAGTACAACTGATGACCGGAAAAGGCTACAAGTGTGAAATTATTATTTTTACAATCCTAATAAAGAAAATTTTAAGAAAAAGAAAAATTATTTTTACACTATTTAATTATTTATTATTAATTAATTACTAATTATTTATTAATTAACTAATTAAACTAATTAGAATTATCAAAAATACTAAAAAGGCTTAGAAAATTAAGAAAATTTTTACAAATCTAATTAACCATCATAGGAATCCTAAAAAATTATAAAAAGTTGATTTTATGTATTTTTAAACTAATTTACTAATTATTATTATAATTATTAATTAATTTCTAATTAAACTAATTTTATTATAAAAAATAGAAAATGAACAGTATAAATCCTAGAAAAATTTATAAAAATGTTTTACCTTATATAAAAGCTAGAAAATTATAAAAAAAAATAGGTGTTACTTAATAAAATCTAATTATCCTATTTAATTACTTAATATTAATTAATAATTAATTAAACTAAAATTAATTCTAAAAACCACTAAAAGACAAAAGAAAAATCTGGAAAATTTCTAAAATTACTTTAATATAAAAGAGACTTAATAAAAATATAAAAATGCTTTATTGCTTATAAATAAGCTAAAAAGAAAATTAAAATGTTAATTTCTATTAAATAGAAGCTATCACTATAATTAAAATTGGTTTTTTTTGTGTTTTTTCTTTTTCCAAACTGATTTTACACTAAAAACTAACACTTTTTACAAAAACACTTTTTATGTAAACCAGAAATAAGCACTTTGAGTGCTTATTTGTTCAAACAGTTGACTTTCTTTGACCAGTCAAGGAATTAGGCTCAAATGGGAGTGTGTGGGGTCCACAATGGTTAAATTTGGTTCCTATGAGTTATATGAACAATTTTGAGCAAGGATCAAACAAATAAGCTGGCTGATTAAGCCACAAGACCACAATGAGCACTTAATTACTTGGAATCTGAGACAGAAATGGGACAACCTTATGAGGTTGTTTCAAGTGGGGTCCACTAAGCCTAAGGTCAAACAAATGGTGAAATCCTGAAGCTTGCTAGGAGGGGGGTTGGGAAAACCCAAATATGGACTGTGGGATCCACTGGGGTGGCCACAAACAACCACCAAAGGTGGTGGTGTGCTGAGGCATGATCTGAGCAGGGGAGGTTCTTCCCCTGCAGCCCACTTTGAGGGGCAATTTAGTCCACCAAATCAATTCACAAAATTATAACAGAGATGGAAATCTCAAGTTCAGCTGGTAGGCTATACACCCAATGAATTTCAAATCCTAGATCATAACACAAAAATCCACAAAATTCTTGCAATTTATGGGATTTTCTACACAAGTGAAATATTGACTTTCTATGAAAATGATGCAAATTGACTTTCTTGGATTTCTAATGAGCTTAATTGACTAAATAAGTTATGTTATGCTACAATAAGGCTAATTATATCTAAACCTACAACTTATGAACTGAAGATGAAGTTTATGGATCAAAAGATCCACATAGAACACAGATGTGAGTGAATTAGGGTGATTTTGACTTTCTAATGTTTGAAACTTGGTTTTGAGGTTGTAAATGGCCTAATGTGACTTACTTAAGTGTACCAAAACCATAACCACAGCAAAACAACCACAATGTTACCCAAGACAGTTGTGATCCAAACACCCCTTTACAAAACCAAATTTGCAATTTTTAAAGCTTCTCAATGTTTCATGCCATGATACTGAATCCTAGGTTCATCCATGATATACTGAGATGAGATGAGTACCTAAATGCTTATAATAACAACAAAAACTACATGAATCAAAAAACTACTTGTGATGGCAGTTAAACCACAATAATGAGCAAACCTAAATCTAATTGATTAAACTTGTAATCTGAAGCAATATTTTAACTTACATACACTAAATAACACAGAGATATGCAACAATTAAGAAGTGCTATAGTAACTTACATAAAATGGAGATTAAGCTTACAAAGGGGTCAAGTGAACTCCAAACCAAGAACCAATGAAACCAAAGGATTCCTAACTCCTCCCTGAGGATCTAAACCCAAAATCTAAAGCTTCCTTGCATCCAATTCACCTCTGAATCCAGAAATCAAAGCCACACTAGCACAATTGACTTTTATTGACCAAATTTTGTATTTTTGAATTTTGTAGCTAAACTGAATTTTAAGGTTACTAGAAGCTTATAAAAGCTTCATGGGAGCTTATATGTCCTAATTGAGTCCACAATAACAACTAAAACTAGCATTCATTCATAATTGAAATTTTGAAAGAAAATTGTACAAATTGAAAATCAAACTGTGATACTGAATTTCATTACATAAAAAGATTCAACATACACTGAATTCACTGAATTTAATACTAGAAAGCTTAAAAATACAATGACAAACCTAAAGATTATACATACGACCTAATTTTTGCTAAATTATACTATATATCTCTCACCACTGCTTCCCTTCTCTTTATATGGCTTTTCTTGACTTTCTTGCACTTTTCTGAGTGAATCCCACCCATTGGATTGGGTGGGAATGATCTCAGCCTTTGAAACTACTTTTGGCGCCATTTTTCTTCTTTGTCAGGATGTTTGAGTGAGAGAGATATAGAAACAATTAAAGAAGTTTGGATGTTTGTGGGAGTTGGGGGAAGCAGGGAATGGGTTTGCTGAGGTGAAGGAGGGGGAGGTGACTTGTTGGTTTGGTATTACAGGTTGGGAGGGAAGAAGGTCAACGGTTGACCTTTGTTGACCGAGTGGGAAAACGGGGGAGTATAATATTTAAGTGGAGTGGGCTGGGTGAGGGAATAGGCCAAGGGTGTGGTGTTTGGGCCTGGGTGGATTGGGGTTGGATTTGGTTTTGGGTTATAATAACTTCAAGGGTCCGTTTGGTGTTATAGTAATCACAAGGACTAATTTTGCAATTTTCTGAAAATGAGGGACCCAAGTTGTAATTATTCCAAAGTATCACAAAGGACCATTCATGCAAAGTTTAATAATCCAAAAACCATTTTTGCAATTTTTTTTACTTTTCAAAATTCCCAGGGACTATTTCTGCAAATTTCCAAACTCCAGGGACCAAACATGTAGATTTTCCAAACTTTTCACCCAAAGTCCATTTTTGATAACTTTTGATTTTTAAGGACTTGGGTTGACTTTTCTTTCAAAATAAATGTATAGGGACTATTTTTGACAAATTTTGAAACTTAGGGGACTGAAACTGCCAATATTGCAAACTTTGATCGTTTTTCATTTGTTTTTGCTCATTTTGCATTTAAAACACATAAAACACAATCCCTGGGATAATTTCAGTATTTTGATGACTTTTCGATTGTTTTTGTATGTTTTGGCAGTTTAAATACGATAAAAATGATGAGTGTTTGAGCACTCATCAATCCCCCACACTAAACTATTGCTAGTCCCTAGCAATCTTTTTGGAAAACTTGATGGATTTGAAAACTCTTTACCAAAAGCCATCACCTCTGGAGTGGCCAAATGTTTTGATTCAATTAAGAACTATGGTCCACTTGATAACCATGTGATTTTTAGCAAACCACCAGCTTTCAACGGTTTTGATTTGTCTTTACCAAGAGCCGTTTGCTCCTGGACTAGCCAACTCTTGATGGACCTAGTCAACATCTTGGTGAGCTGATTACCAATTATGGTTTTTCCACGGCCTTTACCACAAGCCATAATCTTGCGGGCTAGCCAACTCATTCACTTTATGGGATATGGCGAGTTGATTTACCATACAATTTTAGGCAAATTGCAAGCCGTCAACGGATTTGAGTTATCTTTATCAAGAGCCGTTTGCTCCTGGATTAGCCAATCCTTTTTTCGGTTAGACATGGCGGACTGATAACCACAAAAATTTTGAAATAAAGTGAAAAAATTTTGAAAATTTTGGCCAAAAACGGGGGTACTTGAAGATATATTTTGATAAAATTCGCTAGAATTTCCCCCCACACTTAGAAATGAATATTGTCCTCAATATTCAAAGTCCCGGCTATTATGCCGACTCTTTGAACGGAAAAAGCTAATATTCGAATCTAACTGTGGAAACACCATATTTCACTTTATTTCTATATACACACAAACATACATACACACACACACATATATATATATATATATATATATATATATATATATATATATATTTGGAACTTATATACATATATACATTTTCAAGCAGCGGGGGGTTGGCGATTCCCCCACACTAGGGTGGTAGAAAGTATAAAGAAATCAGAGATACGGGTGAAAACCCGTATTGTGCTATTATTTTTGTTCATCGAGTCGCTAGCTTGACTTGATCCCCGAATTCAATTGTCCTTGGGGAAAGTTTGGAGATCCGGGACAACCATGGATGGTATGTCCTCTCCAAAGTAATATTTCAAACGATGCCCATTCACTTTGAAATTTGGACTGTCATTTTGAGATAATTCGACGGTGCCATAAGGATAAACCTTAGGGATAGTGAATGGACCAGTCCATCGGGTTTTGAGCTTTCCCGAGAAGATCTTGAGTCTAGAGTTGAAAAGAAGGACTCGATCACCAACGTTGAAAACGCGGTTATTGATTTTTGAGTCATGAATCTTCTTTGTCTTTTCTTTGTAGATCATATCAAAGAGTTCTCGTAAGCTTGATCACGAAGTTCACTTAATTCATTCAGTTGAACTTTCCTATGATCACCCGCAGTTTTGAGGTCAAAATTGGCATGCTTGAGGGCCCAATAGGCTTTGTGCTCAAGCTCTATCGGAAGATGGCACGCTTTCCCGTACATAAGTTTGTAAGGCGTACACCCAATGGGTGTTTTGTAAGCCGTACGGAAAGCCCAAAGTGCATCATCTAATTTGTCCGACCACGATGCACGATTTTCACCTACGGTTCTTTCTAAAATTCTCTTAATTCCTCGATTGGAAACTTCTACTTGTCCACTTGTTTGTGGGTGGTACGCAGTAGAAAGACAGTGAGTTACACCATACTTTTGCATGACTTTGTCGAATTTGTCATTGCAAAAATGCGTACCACGATCACTGATAATAGCACGTGGAGTTCCAAATCGAGCGAAAAGAGCTTTCAAGAATTTTACAACAACTTGGGCATCATTAGTGGGTAAAGCTTTCGCTTCAACCCATTTTGACAAGTAGTCAACAGCCACGAGTATGTATTTGTTTCCATGAGAAGACGGAAATGGCCCTATAAAGTCGATGCCCCAAACATCAAAAATTTTGTGGAAAACTCGAAGGGGGGGGGGGTGAATAGTTTTACGTCCTTTTAAAATTTATAAGCACAAGTTTGTTTTAAAAAAACTTCGATTCTGGTTTATGTGAATTCAATACTTGCACTATATGAACAATTGTATAATAACTAACTAACAAAACTAATATAGTAAAGGTAAATAAATAAGTAATGAGAAGAGTTAGAAAGATCAAACCACAACACAAGGATTTATAGTGGTTCGGCTACAAGGACACCTTCCTTGTTCCTACTTCACTATGTCAACAAACTCCCTTATGGCGGAGAAAACCGTACACACCAATATTCACACCAATTTACACACCAATCTACACACCAATCTACACACCAATCTTCACACCAATCTACACACCAATCTTCTTCACACCTAGCTTTTACACACCAATCTTCTACACACCTTCTTCTACACACCAATCTTCTACACACCTTCTTCTACACACCAATCTTCACAACTATCCTACTTCACTACTAATCAACTTCTACTATCTACACAACTTCTATATCTTCTAAACAAATAATAACAAGCACAACACAATATTCACAAATGAATATATATACACTATACACAACAACTCTTCAACACTTCTTGAACTTGGTTGTAGAGAGTTCTTCTTTTGCACTTAGAAAGAGAATGGATGATGAGGGATTGAATCACTTGAAACAAGGATTAATATACAAATGATCAAAGGGTTTTTGATGAGTTTTAGATGATTGTAGATCTGAAAATTTCGTGCAAAAGGTGAGGAAAAATTCCAGAATTAAGGTGGTATTTATAGGGGAAGAAATCTGACAGTTTCTGACAGGGGAGCCTGGCCGGTCCCCTTAAAGCATGGCCGGCCCCCTTAAAATTAAGGGGACCGCCCCTTATAATTAAGGGGGCCGCCCAACTGTAACGGCCAGAAAACTTGTCTTTTAGTGGGGAAAGTTTATTTGGTGAAAAACTAACTGATTTTGGTTAAATATTTGAAATCATATATTTAGTATGATTAAAACATTTTTCCTTATTACCAAAAGTGTTTTTCAAAAATATATAATAAGATTATATAATTAAATAAACTTTTGTATTAGTTAATTAAATACCCCTTTGATCATGAGATGTATTAAGCACTTGTTTATCCATACCTTAAGTGATTAAGTTGGATATAATGATATAGACTAGCTTAATACTTGTTTACGTAGTAATCAAACGATTGACGAGTTTACATTTTGTGATCGTCAAAATATAGAGATATTGAAAAATATAAATAACGTTTTCATACATTATTTATGTCAACAATCTCCCCCTTTTTGATGATTACAAAATTTAAACTCATTAGTCGAAAATTAGTCTATATACAAGTATTAGAGTGAGTTTATATCACTTCTCCCCCTTTTTGTGAGCATCAAAAAGGTTATCCCGTGTTAATGGAAGCTCCCCCTTGATGTAAGCTCCCCCTCGTTTTGAGGCCAAAAGGAATCGAGAGATGGATATCTTGCAAAAATATTTAGTAGCAAGCAACATATATATGTATATAACATGCAAAAATATAGACTAAACATAACCATATCATTAATCAAGTGAAAATAATACATCAAGCATTACATCAACAAATGAAACAAGTAATGCTACAACCAACAAAAGCCTTTAAAGGCTTACAATCATCATAGAAATAATAAACCAAGTCTCAAACATGAGAGTCCCCTCTAGAGCTTGCCATCCAAAAAGGTTTAACACAATTTTATTTGTGAAACACCAAGCATGTTTAATTGGGAGGAATTGATGGTGAACATGGGGATGGTGATGGTGGAGGTGTGTTTGTTGATGGTGGTGGGGGTGTTGTGTTTGTTGTTGGTGGTTGATGCAACATGTTTTCAATATGAGAAAACATGTATTGGATCTCATCTCTTAATCCGAACACAATTGTTCGGTTGTGAATGCAACAAAGGCAAGTGTCTCCATGAGCTTCAAGTAAGCTCCATGGGACGGGGTTATAGGTTGGTGGGTTGATAGGAGATGATGAGAAATGTGCATCAAGAGGTGTTAATGGTGATAATGAGAGGGTTAATGCAAGGGTGGAGTGTTCATTGGTAGGTTGTGATGTTTGAACCATTGGTGGAGAAGATAAGTGGGTGTTTATGTAGTCATTAATGGATGAAGTGGATGGTATGGAGGAAGTAGAATGTCCATTTGTTGAGGGTGTTTTGGAGGGTGCATTTGGTGCACTAGGAGATGAACATTGAGGTTGTGGTGATGGGGTGGTGTTGTCTTCATTTGTAAGATCAATGAAGAGTTGTTTGGGTGGTATAATGACAAGTTTTTGTTTCTTGGCATTGTTTGAATGGGTGGTTCTTGGTGATGACATGATGATGGTTTATGAGTGATGAGGATGATGAATTATGAATTAAACATGCATGGGGATTATATACTGGGAAAACATGTTTAGAAGTGGAATTATTTTGAAATTGTAATGTTATATTCCAAAATCAGTTTGGTTTTTAAGAGTAATGATAGCTGGGACTAGCAAAAGGGATCACATGATGCAAAAGAAAACAGTGTAAAAACTGTTTCAGATGGCCGGTCCCCTTAAATGGTGGCCGGTCCCCTTAATTTTAAGGGGGCCGCCCTTTATGATTTAAGGGGGCCGCCCATCTGACGACCCAGAAACCAAAAATTTTCAAAAATTTTCTGGAAAGATGTTATGTTCTGGTTTGAATGTGCAGCAAGCTCAATTTGGACATTTCACATTTGTTTTGGTTTATTAGAAAGCATACATGTCATATAGTTATATAACCATTAACTAATCATGCAAACATATATATAGATCAAGAGAAACATGCATAAAAATATCAAAGACAATCAAGTTATCATCCTAAACACATATTCAAATAACAAGTATTTCCGAATAAACTTCGGACAAATAGCACACAAGACATAAAAATAAAACATTGTTAAACAAACATAATCCGACCATATCATTTCTTTTTCTTCCCGAAGATACCCTTCAAAGTCTTCCCAATAGATTTGAAGCCACCTCTAACTTCTGCGTGCAAGCTCTTTTGTCTTCTAAGCATCTCGGTAGTTCGTTCATGAAGCACTTCTTCAGTTTGATCACTTGGAGATGGAGTAGAATAGTTGGGATAGTCAAGATCCTCTAAATTGTCAACGAACTCAGAAAACGAAGGGGTACTAGCATCATCGATGTTTTCCTCCTCATCGTCATCATCTTGCCTTGAGGATGATCCATGAAAGCTATGACGACGAGGTTTACCCTTGTCACTTCGAGTTCGTCGAGCTTGTTTTAGAGCGAGAGTACGTAGAGTGGGGTAGATGGACTCATAAATACTATTGTCAAGATCGGGGTAGTACTCGATAACATGACGATAGATACGAGTAAGGAACATTCCATATGGAAGGTTGGCTTTGGGAGTTTTTCTAGCACACTCAATCCGTTTGATAAAGAAGTAGGCCAAATTGTACGGCTTTTCGACAGCTATACAATACAACATGTGAGCAAGGCTAGCCGGGAGATGGTCCCGGTGACCTCCAGTACCAAACGCATTCTCACGAATGAGTTCTTCCCAACGCTTCATGTGTGGGCTTAATTCTTTGAGGAGAAGTTGGTATGGAGAAATTTGAACGTTTTTGGATTTTATTTTTCGACTTGTGGTGGCACGATCTATACCAAGGACTTGACGAATTTCGTTGGGATGAGGAATTTCGTCGAGATATGGACCGAAGGTTGGTCGATAGCGATTAAGAGATTCGAGGTCCCACTCGTTTGAGAAAACGGCTTGACCTCTAAATGGAATTTGGAGGATATGACCAAATTGTTCGAGAGTTAGGGTGATAAATTCATTTTGAATCATGAAAGAGATGGTGATGAAACCAAGATCATTGGTTTGGACGGTGACTTGGCTATAGAAATCCATAATGAAGCGAGGAATAATAGGTTCATTTATTTCATAAAGACAATTGAAGTTGATGCTTGAAAACAAGCGATTTATGTACTCGGATTGAGCAAAAGCAAGATCTACTACACGTCCCTCATGAATATTTCTATCTTCAATTTGACGATAGATAAGTCCAATGGAAGGAGATGTGGTAAGGAGTTGAGAAACTTTGGGAATGTAGTTTTTAGTGTGAGAAAGATCTTCGGTAATTGCTTTGGGCATTTTCACCTAAACACATCAACAATTCAAAAAGACCAAAATAAATATAAAGAAAGATAAAAGTACATGTTTATTGTTAAGGCTTATGTTGGAACGTAAACATACTTCGTCACTAATCCTAAGAAGTAGATTACCATGTTCCTTAATGTTGTTTTTAACTCGTTCTAGATATATTTTACGAAGTTTAATGGGTGGTTATGGACAAATCCAAACGCCCTTTGAACATCTATATATATATATCATGAAATTTGCTAGATTTACATTAGATTGTAAAACTAGCTATTTCTTGCGAGTTTCTTATGCATGTAATTTGTTTTTGAAAAAGATGGTTTGTATTTTTACTAAAAATGTCATTTTTAGTAATAAACCAAACGCTTCCTTAACTAGTGACTTATAACTCAAGTGCGTCAATATACATATGAATTATATATCTTGACGAGTTCGATAAACAGTTTTAAGGTTTAAAATTATAACAAAGTTTAATAAAAATTATAATGACTATGTTTCAATATTATTTGGACATAATCCAAACACCCCTATATTGTGAACCAATATAATTTTTCTTAGTCGAAAAATGTAATTTCAAGTTTTACAAGTTACAAAAGTATAATGTGATTAGTTTTAACACGTTTTCAAATCATTATTCAACAATGAGTTTACTAAAATTTTTGAAAAGGAGTGTATGAAATTTTTCAAAAATTTTCGACATGATAGTTTATAATAACTAGTTTCTAGTGTTGATTAATCATCCTAATCCTAGGGGAAGCATTTGGTTATGGAGTTTTAAGGCTTAATTCGAAAGAAATTATGAAATTTGACGAATTTTATAAAACATGCATAATCATGAGTATGATCAAATAAGATGAAATTAGATGAAATGTGTTATGAAAGACTTACAATAAGTAATGGTGATTGTGTTAGATGAATTTGCCCTTTGCGAATTACCCCGAATTATGTGATTTGGAAGTGATTTGAGAGGTTTTTGGGTTTTGAAATTCGTCACAGCAGAAGCAGGGAAAGAAAGGGATGAAAAAGTGGAGTGTTTGGCAAAAGGAAGAAAGGGAAAAACGGGCTTGAGCTCTCAGAGGGCCGGTCCCCTTAAACATTAAGGGGGCCGCCCTTGTATTTGCTGCCGGTCCCCTTAAACATTAAGGGGGCCGCCCTTAAAATTTTAATTTTTCAAGTTTTGGTTTCTGGAACGAACAAGAAAATATTTATATATATATATACTAGATTTATATTTTAATCAAAAATACGTTGAGGAATATACGCACGAGAGGAATTACTTGACATTCTTTACTTGACATTATGTCAATAAAATTTTCTTGATCGTTTCGGATGAAATTCATCAAGTTGTCAAGCAAACGAGAAAGTTGTGGAAGGTTTATAAGTATATATATATATATATATATATATATATATATATATATATATATATATATATATATATTATAGTATGGGCTTATAAGACGAGAACATAGGAGGGAGACGTATGCAACGGAAGCCGGGAGTTTGTTTCATCCATAGATTTTTCGACTCATCTCACTTCATCAGCATGAGTGTTGATTGAACATTAAAGTTCAATAAGGCAAATGGGAAAAAGAAATGTTCGTAAACGAACAATCTCTAGTTCTAGAAAATCAACAAATGAATTTCCTAGGTTATAAGATCCTAAATATAGCTAAGTATATAAATATATATATATATATATATATGTATATATGTATATTTAGATATAATATAAAAAAATAGAGATTAATAAGTCAAGTAAAATCACATAAATATAACACACTAAACTAAGCATGCATTTCTAGACAAGGAACTTAAAAGGAAATGTGTACCTTTTGTCTTTAATGCGTTAATCTTCAAGGTCTTCAAGAAGTAAATCGGACAAGAGGTGACAATGAAAAGTTCCATGTTTGGATGGCGAATATTATTTACGTTGGTGCCCATTGTTTCATTTGTCCAAAGTTATTTGGTCCGAACATGTTTTGTATTTGACTTGGATGCATATAAGGTGGAAACACTCCCCACGGATTGAAGTTCCACATTTGTTGATTATAGTTAAAGTTTCGTCTATTATGGTTTGTTCTTGGTTGAGGTGTTTTAGGTCTAGGATAAGAATTATTTGGTTTCCTAGGTGGTGGAGTTTTAGATCTTGTTTTAGAATTAGATGATCCAACTTCGGTTTTTAAAGATGGTTTATAAAATGGTTTTATTTCTTCATTACTAGCGATAGGTATTATTTTATTTTTTATGAGTAAATGTTTAGGATTAAGTATTGAAGGTTTTGGTTCATTTTCAAATTTAACGTTTTTAGCTCCACTTGTTGAAGATTCAGTTGAGTTAAATCCTAGTCCGGTTTTATCTCCTGATATTCTTTGAATACTTATAATTTTACTAAGTGAGTTACTACTATTTTCAAATTTATCAAGTTTGCAAATTTCATCCTTAAGTATGTTGTTTTCACTTTTAAGCTCTTGACATGTTTTACATTCTTCAACAATTTCTTTTCCTTTTTCAAGTTGATGTATTTTAATTTTTAGTTCAAGCACTTCATTTTCTAGTTGGTTGTTTATGTATTTTAGTGATTTATTTTTGGCCATAACTAGTTGTCCTATTTTACATAATCTATTGTATTCACTATCTAAATCTTTTTCATCTAATGATAGATTTTCATCACTAAAGTATTCGGATTCGGAACGTACCTCACTTGATGATTTGGCCATGAGACACTTTTCATCCTTTGTTGTTTCATTCTCATCTTCATCACTATCACTCCAAGCACCTCCAACGAATGCTCTTTGATTTTGATCTCTTGTCATCATTGGACATTTTCCAATGAGGTGATTCGGATCACCACACTTGAAACACTTTCTCTCATTCTTGCTATACTTGTCATCATTATTCTTTTGAGATGTTCTTCTTTCATCGTGTGGTTGTCTAACGAATCTTCCTCGCCTTTTGAAGAATTTCTTGAAGTCTCTTACGGCCATGGCATATTCTTCGTCATCGCTTTCGGAAGATGAGCTATCTTCGTTGTTGGATTCCTTTCTAGCTTTCAAGGCGATTGACTTGCTTTGCTCACGTTTTCCTTTAACCATTTCAGAGTCCTTCTTTATAATTGCTTCGTAGACTTTCAGATTTCCAATTAATTCATCAAGTTGTAGTGTTGACAAATTCTTTGATTCTTCAATAGCCGTCACTTTAGCTCGCCATTTTGGGTGAAGAGCTCTAAGAAATTTCCTAACAAAATTCTTACTAGAGAAATTCTCATCAAGTGCTTTTAAACTTGTGATGATAGTGTTAAATCTAGCAAAAGCATTATCAATTGATTCCTCTTCCGGAATCGTGAATTGCTCATATTGTTGAACAAGTAGATCTATTTTGTTATCTTTGACTTGATTATTACCTTGGTGAGTTATTAATAAAGAGTTCCAAATTTCTTTTGCGGTCTCACACATAAAGATCCTTTCGTACTCTTTACGTGGTAGCGCATTATAAATAACCATTTTTGCTTCATTATTTTTAGCAAGTTTTCTTTTTAAATCATCATTTTGTTTTTCAAAAGGTACGATTTCATCTTTCTTAGTTTCGGGGTTATTTTGAATAGGTAAAAAATCACCATTGGTAATAACATGCCAAAGATCTAGATCTTTTGATTTCACATAAGTTTCGAATCGATTTTTCCAATATAAAAATCCATCACTTTCAAATAGTGGTGGTCTTTGCATAGATTGCCCTTCTAAATATTTTTCAGATTCCATAGATCGTTACAAGTTTTAAAATACAATATATTTTAAAAATCTTGCTAGACGTGGCTCTGGTACCAATTGTGGAAAACTAGAAGGGGGGGGGGTTGAATAGTTTTACGTCCTTTTAAAATTTATAAGCACAAGTTTGTTTTAAAAAAACTTCGATTCTGGTTTATGTGAATTCAATACTTGCACTATATGAACAATTGTATAATAACTAACTAACAAAACTAATATAGTAAAGGTAAATAAATAAGTAATGAGAAGAGTTAGAAAGATCAAACCACAACACAAGGATTTATAGTGGTTCGGCTACAAGGACACCTTCCTTGTTCCTACTCCACTCCCCGAGTCACCTACTCGAGAGTTTTCTTCACTATGTCAACAAACTCCCTTATGGCGGAGAAAACCGTACACACCAATATTCACACCAATTTACACACCAATCTACACACCAATCTACACACCAATCTTCACACCAATCTACACACCAATCTTCTTCACACCTAGCTTTTACACACCAATCTTCTACACACCTTCTTCTACACACCAATCTTCTACACACCTTCTTCTACACACCAATCTTCACAACTATCCTACTTCACTACTAATCAACTTCTACTATCTACACAACTTCTATATCTTCTAAACAAATAATAACAAGCACAACACAATATTCACAAATGAATATATATACACTATACACAACAACTCTTCAACACTTCTTGAATTTGGTTGTAGAGAGTTCTTCTTTTGCACTTAGAAAGAGAATGGATGATGAGGGATTGAATCACTTGAAACAAGGATTAATATACAAATGATCAAAGGGTTTTTGATGAGTTTTAGATGATTGTAGATCTGAAAATTTCGTGCAAAAGGTGAGGAAAAATTCCAGAATTAAGGTGGTATTTATAGGGGAAGAAATCTGACAGTTTCTGACAGGGGAGCCTGGCCGGTCCCCTTAAAGCATGGCCGGCCCCCTTAAAATTAAGGGGACCGCCCCTTATAATTAAGGGGGCCGCCCAACTGTAACGGCCAGAAAACTTGTCTTTTAGTGGGGAAAGTTTATTTGGTGAAAAACTAACTGATTTTGGTTAAATATTTGAAATCATATATTTAGTATGATTAAAATATTTTTCCTTATTACCAAAAGTGTTTTTCAAAAATATATAATAAGATTATATAATTAAATAAACTTTTGTATTAGTTAATTAAATACCCCTTTGATCATGAGATGTATTAAGCACTTGTTTATCCATACCTTAAGTGATTAAGTTGGATATAATGATATAGACTAGCTTAATACTTGTTTACGTAGTAATCAAACGATTGACGAGTTTACATTTTGTGATCGTCAAAATACAGAGATATTGAAAAATATAAATAACGTTTTCATACATTATTTATGTCAACAAATTTCACAAACTTGAATTGCATTCTGAGGCATTTCATTCTTTTGTGAAATATTCCCGTGACGTTGACAAGCGTCACAGGATTTGACTAATTCCTGGGCATCCTTGTAAATCGAGGGCCAAAAGAAACCAGAGTCAAACACAGTTTTGGCGGTGTAGTTTGGATTGTGGTGGCCCCCCGTGGGACCAGCATGGCAAGCCTTAAGAATTTCAGCGGCCTCTTAGCCATAAACACACCGCCGGATGACTTGATCCGCACAGATTTTGAACAAGTAGCGGTCGTCTGATGAGGCGAAAAATGATCCGTTTTTAGGGGGTCATTTAAGCCCGAATCCGACTTTATTTGATCAAATATTGCCCTAAATCGTTCCTTTTGTGATTTTAGGTGTTTGGAGAGTGAATTCTGGAAAAGAAGCCATTTTGGACGTTTTTGGAGCATAAAAGTGAAGAAAACGG
The DNA here is from genome assembly GCA_030686995.1 of Artemisia argyi. Taxonomy (NCBI): domain Eukaryota; kingdom Viridiplantae; phylum Streptophyta; class Magnoliopsida; order Asterales; family Asteraceae; genus Artemisia; species Artemisia argyi. The sequence continues at coordinate 22,208,971 of CM060693.1, read as the reverse complement.
CAAAGTACCAAATTTCCATGCTGAAGATACAAGGTGACGGCGTCAAGACCACCATCTTGACGGCGTCAGACATGAGGAATTAAACACCGTAGGTGGTGACGGCGTCAGAAGGCTTCATGACGGCGTCAAAGTGGCAAGAATTAAATACCGTGGGTGGTGACGGCGTCACATAGGCCGTCATAAGTGGATCAAGGCCGTCCGAGGAAGTATATGGTGGCGAGGTGACGGCGTCAGAAGTAACTCTTGACGCCGTCAGCCTGTTTTTCCTATATATAGTTTTCTAGTTTTTTCATTAAAAAAAGGAGAAGTTTTGGTGAAACCCTAAAGACGATTTTGGTGCCTCTTTTACAGGTTTTTCAAGGGTTCCAAACCCTTGAGACCTTGCATTGTAATTGAGATAAGTATACTTTCAATTCAATCAATATGTCTATGTGTTGGTTGTTTATATCTTGTTCTTGTCTTAATTCTACTATGCTAGGCTAGATCTCTTTTGTGTTTGCTTAGATCTAATGAAACCTAGATGTTGATTATGTGTTGATTACTTGTCTATTCTTGTTTTGGATGAATGATATTATATGTTAGGCTTAAGAAAACTGGCAGATCTCCAAATGGTAACATGCTTGAACGTCTTAAGAAACATGAACCGAGGCGTACTAGGTCTTTATTGGTTGTATTTAATGCATGAGCCACTATTTACAATCCCTATAGTTGTGCTGGGTCATGGTGTAGGAGGAGATAAGAGCTCATAGAGTTGGGGAGTTATGTATGCCACCCCACGAATGGTATTAAGGAATACAATCCGTCATCCATACAAGTGTAACAAGTAATTAACATATAAAAGATATCTAGGGAGTAATGAAGTCTAAGTAAACACAATTTCTCCAACCACTGCTCACAACCTTAGTTTAATTTAGTTTAATTTCATTTTCATTAGTTTATTTTAATTATATAATAGCTTTGGGTTAGTTGAATAGCAACTAATTCCGCCCATTCTTCCAAAACCCGAGATTTTACTTGCTTTCATTAAAATATAAAAATACAAAAATAATCATCTTTCACCTCTAGAACTATTAATTAGGTTTTCTAATCCTAGCGACACTATTCCTAAGCTGAACGATCAATCCCCCGGTACTTGTCACTATACTATACTACAACGATCAGGTACACTGCCTGGTGGGGGTTGTAAGCTTCTCGAGATCCCTCGAGAGGTAAAGCAAGGTGCGATTCCCACGCATCAAGTTTTTGGCGCCGCAGCCCGAGGAATAGTTATTGTCTAGGTTAAGATTTCTTTTTATTAGGTCTACTTGCTAGATTCCTTTCTAGTAAGATTTTTATTTTTATTTTTAGGTCTTCTTTAGTCTATCTTATTTCTTCGTGCCTTTGTTCGTAACTCTTTACCATCCGACATCATGGAAGGTGGTAACATCTTTGAACCCATCATCCCACCACAACAAAACCCACCATTAGAACCCCTTAGGCCCAGAACCGTAGGAGAGTATTCCCGACCTAGCCACCAAGGCTACCGAAACACCATTGAGCTCACCGGACACAATGTGACCCCCTTGCGATCCGACACCATCCGGTTGGTGCAAAGCGGATGTGCATTCCATGGACTTCGTTTCGAAGATCCAAACCAACACCTTAAGGATTTCCTCAAAATCGTAGATTCCATAGACCCAGGTGTTGAGACTAGAGAGACAACCCAATTATGCCTATTCCCATTCTCTCTACGAGATCAAGCTAGTCAATGGCTTGAGCGTTTCCCCGCGGGATCCATCACCACATGGGACAATCTCGCCAATCGCTTCCTTACCCAATTCTTTCCGCCGGAAAAGACTGCAATGCTTAGAAGGGACATTTTGATGTTTAAGCAACAGCGGGGTGAACCTGTCTACGAGGCTTGGGCCCGTTTTAAGGATCTCCTCCACAAGATCCCTCATCATGGCATAAACCTTTGGTTATTAGTTCAGATTTTCTACGACCATGTTGATTATCACACTAAGCGCACTATCGACAGGGCCGCGGGAGGCAAATTGCGTGATAAGAATGCTGAGGAGTCGTGGGCGATTATAGAAGAGCTCGCTGTCGATAATAATGAGATTTGGGAGTTTAAACATACGGTAGAAGCGGCCATCAATGCAGTCTCGGCATCTGGAGGAACCACCGAAATCCCCGACGAACTCTTATGCAAACTTGAGGCAAAAGTTGACTATTTTGAGGAAAGGCAAAGGAGACCCTTAAGTCCTAGACAAGCCACTGTCAATTCTGTCTCAAGATCAACTTCGGTACCATTATCTGAATCACCTTCTAGAGAACATGTCGAGACTTTTCAGAGGTGCACTCCACCTTGTTCCCCTCCCAAGGAACTTAGCTCGGAATTTGAGGCTAGGATGAGAGAATATATGGCAACTCACTCTGATCGGCTTGCTAGATTCGAAGAAGCAGTTTATAAACAAAAAGAGGAGATGCAGGAGAAAATGAATGAGATGCTGAGTCTATTGGAGGAATACACCAATCGAAGAACCCCCGAACGAATACTGCTAAGGAAAGAAAGCGACACTCCCACCACCCAATTTGTTAACTCCATCACCATTGTCCATAAAGATAATGAGAAGGTAAAAACTCCTGCTAAACAGACCTTAGAAAAATCGCCTGAGTCCCAACCTTTGAGCTACTACCTGAAACACGACATAAACAAAAACACCATAACAAATTGGATTAAGGGTGATAGGCGTAACCAATCCTCCGAACAGGTTTCCGAGAAAGAGAAAGAAGAGGAAGATGAGTATGATACGCTTATTGGAGGATCAGTGGTCGAGAGGTTATTGGTACAGAAAGTGGCTACTAAGCAGGTAGCATGTGGAAACTTTGAAATACCAACGAGCATCGGGGACTTGAAACATCTTAGTGCTTTCGCCGACCAAGGATCGGAAGTAAATCTTATGCCCCTAACTATTTACATCCAACTGACGTCGAAAATGCCAGCACCTACTCATGTTAGGCTATCTCTTGTTGGACACTCGTACGTATACCCCTAGGAATCGCAGAAGATGTATTAGTTAATGTGGCAGGATTCATGTACCCCGTTAATTTTATGATCATTGATGATAAAGGGGATGGATGCATGCCAATAATCCTTGGGGCACCATTCCTCACCACCGCTAGGGTTGTCATTAAGTATGAAGATAGGAAGATTGAGCTTAAATCTGGAAAGAGAAAGATTAGCTTCCACATGACTCCGCGAAGTGGGCATGAGAATTTGAGTTGGAGAATGATTAAAAACAACATTGGCGCGACACCCATTCGTGTTCAGAATAAAATTCTTGCATGGGAGGCAAGAATCAAAAGCTATAAGAAAGCTAAGGATGAAAGGAGAAAAAGCAATAAGGTTCCGGTGGAACTCAAACACACTCAACACGAAAGCAATCATACACCGTTTGAGGAAGGGAACTTAGTACTCTTGAGACACTTAGAAACAACAATACCACCCGATAAACCAAGTCCTTGGTGGTATGGGCCATTCACAATCGAAGGATTGAGCCAAGATAGGGTAGCTAACTTGAGAAGCAAATTAGGTGGGAAGGTGATTGCGGGTATTGATAGATTGAGGCACTACCACCATAACAGTAATGATCGTAATTATATGGGGTACATCATTTCAAATGATGAGATTACGTAGTAACCCACGACTTTGAGTCTAGCTACAAGACTCGTAAATAAAGAAAAGCGCTTCTTGGGAGGCAACCCATGTTTTGTGTGATTTTATTTGTTTGATTGTTATTTGCTTCCGTATGCATGTTTTATTTTTATTGTTGGTTGATCATGTTTCTCAATTAAAATGTGGAAATACTTTATTATGTTGTTTGGCCTAGTCTTAACTTCAACCTAAAGGTATTTTTGCAAAAGATAAGTGTAAGGGGAAACCCCAAATATGTTTTTAAGAAACAAACCGATCATGATTCTCCACAATATTTAATGAACATGTATATTCGTATTTGTTAGAGTCAAATGCTTGTATCGAGTCATAATGAAGTTTTGCAGGATTTTCCAGGAAGTAGGACAAAGTTTTTCCAGAAATTTTCTGGAAACTTAACATAAGAATTTCTGCAGGTCCATTCTGACGGCGTCAGGGTATTGCTCTTGACGGCGTCAGGAGTCAAAAATCTGGAAATTTTACCGGTTTTGTTTTTCTAACGGAGTCTTATAGTTTTTGTGAATTATTAAGTTTTATAATCTCCAGGAAATCTGCAAACTTCATTCCACAAGCATTATATCTTACTTTGTTTTCTAGGATTTAGTAACTTATATAGGATGCCGCCGATTTTACGCAAGGTTGCCTTGTCCACTGTTGTCAGGATTTACAGGTTATTTATGACAAGAAGATGATTTATATTCTGGAAGGGAAGCTTTGATTGTTCATTTTCTTGGAGGAAGATTTAACCTGGCCAACCTATAATCCATACCGAGCGAATCAGGGGAGTATTTGATTTCATTCTCTTTACTTCTTAACTTTTACATTCTTTACTTGAACATTGGGGACAATGTTCATCTTAAGTGTAAAGGGAGGGTAAAAAGATGATACCTTACATATGCACTTTCGCTTGAATTTGTTTTGTTTGATAGTAGATGTGTAATAAAACTATGAGAAATACTTGTTAGTGTAATTTTAGCGCCAAATTTAAAATTTTTTACAACATTTAGGAGTGAAACTTTAGCCATAGCAAGCGTCTCATGGATAGGAGGTTGTATGACTAGCACATAACCGTATATTCAGAAAAATTTTCCACCCAAAAATGTGAGGTTCGCCTTTAGTTTTGATAGGAAAAGCATTTATTATTGGTGCTTATGAGTGTACCGGTAGCATTTAGATTCTAGAACTTGCGTTAGTGATGCATCCCGAGACCGCTAGTGAGACTACATTCGTGTGGTAGGATTTACTACATGATAAGAGGCATTAGGATCACCCTTGTGTTAAACCCGTATTATAATTACTTGACCATTTAAGTCATATTACTTGGCTAGTTAAGTCAACTAATTTTTCCCACACCCTTTGCGTTGTACTCATTTTTAGTACACGATACCCCTAGTACACCCCTCCGAGCCTATCTTTTCGTTTCTAACTTTAAGCATCTTACTTAAAGGAAGAATTTGTTACACCCCACTTAAATGTACCCCCAAATCGCCTTAGCCTTCCGTGTATGCGCTCATCTTTAGTGCATTATTGTTATTTGTTAAACCCTAAGTTAACTATCTAATTGATTACATGGTTGCTAAGTCAAGTCATATCCTTGTACATATTGTTTTGGGACGATTGGGACTCATGGGTAAGTACTTATTTTATGGAGTAATGGGGAAGAACATCATATTATTACCCCCATATGTACGTTAATCTTAAAAGTGCTCCAAGTGTTTTGATTTTCTTAATTCGAGTCATTAAAATAGTTTAATGTAAAGTATGTAAAGATTCAAGTGTAAGGGGATTGCTCATACCCCTATGATGTATTATTTTGGATGGTAGGGTAAGAGTGTATGAAAAAAAAATAAATAAAAAATAAAAAAAAAATCGAAAAAAATTAAGAAAAAGAAAAAAAATAGAAAAAAAGGAAAAAGAAAGACAAAAAAGCATACGGACTACCATCCCGTTTTTATTCTATGTTCATTTTATGTTTTTATTATTTTTCATTTATTAGCTTAAGTCGAGTCTAGTCTTGGCTTAGCAACGCCATCTTGTACATGTAATTAACTAAGATTGTTAACTCGCCACCAGTAAAACTTCCTTTATCCAACAAAACCGTGTAATTCATATCCCTACACCTAACGTTATAACCCTTTAAAAGACCTCTTTGATAGTTTATCCTAGGTGCTTACGCCATGTGGTGGAGGTTTGATCCTTTCCCAAGCCTATGGTAATCTATTTTGCTATGACAGGTAGTGAGAGATATCTTCCATTTCCATAATGTTATATTACTTTATTACACCCGAGAGATGTGAGTATCTAAACACTATTTGTGAGGTGCTTGTGTATGACCTCCGTGCTTGTCTATTGTTCTTTAGTGGAATGATTATTTGTTGTAATTACTTTTATATTAGTGTTAAATGACCCCTAACTTGTCTTTTGAGTAGAATAAAAGCTCATTTGCTTGAGGACAAGCAAATCTCAAGTGTAAGGGTATATGATGAGGCGAAAAATGATCCGTTTTTAGGGGGTCATTTAAGCCCGAATCCGACTTTATTTGATCAAATATTGCCCTAAATCGTTCCTTTTGTGATTTTAGGTGTTTGGAGAGTGAATTCTGGAAAAGAAGCCATTTTGGACGTTTTTGGAGCATAAAAGTGAAGAAAATGGCAAAGTACCAAATTTCCATGCTGAAGATACAAGGTGACGGCGTCAAGACCACCATCTTAACGGCGTCAGACATGAGGAATTAAACTCCGTAGGTGGTGACGGCGTCAGAAGGCTTCATGACGGCGTCAAAGTGGCAAGAATTAAATACCGTGGGTGGTGACGGCGTCACATAGGCCGTCATAAGTGGATCAAGGCCGTCCGAGGAAGTATATGGCGGCGAGGTGACGGCGTCAGAAGTAACTCTTGACGCCGTCAGCTTGTTTTTCCTATATATAGTTTTCTAGTTTTTTCATTAAAAAAAGGAGAAGTTTTGGTGAAACCCTAAAGACGATTTTGGTGCCTCTTTTACAGGTTTTTCAAGGGTTCCAAACCCTTGAGACCTTGCATTGTAATTGAGATAAGTATACTTTCAATTCAATCAATATGTCTATGTGTTGGTTGTTTATATCTTGTTCTTGTCTTAATTCTACTATGCTAGGCTAGATCTCTTTTGTGTTTGCTTAGATCTAATGAAACCTAGATGTTGATTATGTGTTGATTACTTGTCTATTCTTGTTTTGGATGAATGATATTATATGTTAGGCTTATGAAAACTGGCAGATCTCCAAATGGTAACATGCTTGAACGTCTTAAGAAACATGAACCGAGGTGTACTAGGTCTTTATTGGTTGTATTTAATGCATGAGCCACTATTTACAATCCCTATAGTTGTGCCGGGTCATGGTGTAGGAGGAGATAAGAGCTCATAGAGTTGGGGAGTTATGTATGCCACCCCACGAATGGTATTAAGGAATACAATCCGTCATCCATACAAGTGTAACAAGTAATTAACATATAAAAGATATCTAGGGAGTAATGAAGTCTAAGTAAACACAATTTCTCCAACCACTGCTCACAACCTTAGTTTAATTTAGCTTAATTCATTTTCATTAGTTTATTTTAATTATATAATAGCTTTGGGTTAGTTGAATAGCAACTAATTCCGCCCATTCTTCCAAAACCCGAGATTTTACTTGCTTTCATTAAAATATAAAAATACAAAAATAATCATCTTTCACCTCTAGAACTATTAATTAGGTTTTCTAATCCTAGCGACACTATTCCTAAGCTGAACGATCAATCCCCCGGTACTTGTCACTATACTATACTACAACGATCAGGTACACTGCCTGGTGGGGGTTGTAAGCTTCTCGAGATCCCTCGAGAGGTAAAGCAAGGTGCGATTCCCACGCATCATCGTCCCAGAAGTAATGTTTTACATCTTTGAAAAATTTATTTTTCTGTTGGGACGACATCCTTTTCACCACAAAGTTACCTGCAAGGTAGTTTGCAAAGTCGGCAAACCATGGGGTAATAGAGTCTCCACGAAAGGTAACCGCATTGAGTGTCTCGAGAGAGAATGTTTCATTAATTTCTTTCCTCTCGAAGACATCTTGGTGGGGGTTTTCCAATCGGGAGAGATGATCAGCAGCTAGGTTCTCAGCTCCTTTTTTATCACGAATAATTATATCAAATTCCTGTAGGAGGAGAACCCAACGGAGTAGTCTCGGCTTTGCATCTTGTTTTGCAAAGAGGTACTTCAGAGCCGAGTGATCCGTACACACTATGCTTTTGGTCAGTATCAAGTATGGCCGGAATTTTTCAAAAGCATACACCACAGCTAATAATTCTTTTTCGGTGGTGGTGTAATGGCTTTGAGCCTCGGTCATAGTTTTGCTGGCATAGTGTATAGGCTGAAAATGTTTTGTTTTTCGTTGCCCCAAGACTGCCCCTACCGCATAATCACTAGCATCACACATGAGCTCGAAGGGCAAGTCCCAATCGGGGGCAACAAGAATCGGTGCCTCAGTAAGCTTTTTCTTCAATGTTCCAAAAGCTTCGATGCACTCGGGGGAGAAGATAAAAGGAGCATCCTTTTCGAGGAGATGGGTCATGGGCCGGGCTATTTTAGAAAAATCTTGAATAAACCTACGATAGAAACCGGCATGACCCAAAAAGCTCCTAGTACCTTTGATGGTAGTGGGATGAGGTAATTTTGCGATGACATCCACTTTGGCTTTGTCAACCTCAATCCCGTTCTTTAAAATTTAATGGCCGAGGACAATGCCCTCTTTGACCATAAAGCGACTCTTCTCCCAATTTAGACATAACTTTGTGTCTTCACAACGTTTTAGCATGTCGTCTAAATGGGAGAGGCATGATTGAAACGAATCCCCAATGACCGAAAAATCGTCCATAAAGACCTCCATAGTTTTCCCGATCATGTATGAAAATATGGACATCATACATCTTTGAAACGTGCCCGGAGCATTACATAAGACAAATGGCATACGTTTATATGCAAAAGTTCTGTAGGGGCACGTGAAAGTGGTCTTTTCCTGATCTTGCGGATCAATGGGAATCTTAAAGTAACCCGACAAATCATCGAGGAAGCAATAGTACTCATTCCCCGCTAATCTCTCGAGCATCTGATCCATAAAGGGCAGAGGAAAATGATCTTTACAGGTGGCGTCATTTAACTTGCGATAGTCAATGCAGACACGCCATCCCGTAACCAAACGAGTTGGAATCAACTCATTTTTCTCGTTTGTGACAATAGTAATGCCACCCTTTTTTGGAACACAATGAATTGGGCTAACCCAAGGACTGTCCGAGATAGGGTAAATCAATCCGGCATCAAGAAGTTTTAAGACTTCTTGTTTGATTACCTCATGAATTTTTGGATTTACCCTTCTTTGTTGTTGGACTGCAGGTTTGAAGTCGTCCTCCATTAAAATCTTGTGAGTACAAAATTCAGGGTCAATGCCCTTGATGTCGGAGAGTCGCCAAGCAATTGCTTGTTTATGAGACTTCAAAACCTTTATGAGAGCAGCCTTTTCCTCAACACTTAAGTCTTTAGCAATTATGACGGGTAATTTATCATCACCCTCCAGAAATGCATATTCAAGATGAGGCGGCAAGTCCTTAAGTTCAACCTCAGGGAAGTCATCAGTTTTCTCAACATTTTTGACCTCCTCTTTATGAAGTGTTTGTGGTAGAACAGGAAGAGGAGAAGGATCTTCGTTTAATAATTTCTCAAGTAGGAGAATATCCCTCTCGGGGTCAATCTCTTGGTTATCGATTCCATCGGGAATCGAGTCACTTTTGAGAAAGGCCTCAATTTCTTCTAAGATGAAGTCACTTCCCTCAAATGGAGTGAGGGAAGGAGAAGAATTGGCTATGATGGGATGAGAAGATTGAGTGAGGTTTTCACTCGAAGAATCATCAATGAAGCCTAAAATCTCTTGAGCATACTCCTCAGCAGCAACATCGATGACATCTATTTGATTCACCGATTCACAGTCATAATTGGAGGAGTATCTCGAAGTTTGATTTAGGTTGAAGGTAATGGCTTCCGTTCCAACACGCAGTGTGATCTCATGCTCAAATACATCGATAAGAGCACGCCCAGTTCTAAGAAATCCCCTTCCAAGAATGAGAGGGACCCTAGAATCAGCATCAAAGTCAACAATCACAAAATCTTCCGGAAAATGGAACTTTCCCACTTTAACGAATATGTCCTCGGCTATGCCAAGAGGACGGGAAATTGAACGATCGGCAAGCTCTAAAGTCATGCACGTGGGAGTAAGTTCGGGAAGAGATAGTTTCTTCCACACAGAATATGGCATTAGGTTAATGCTAGCACCTAGATCGGCCAAGGAAAAACATTCAACCATACCCGGAAAAGTACAAGGAATGAGAAATTTCCCGGGGTCTCCAAGCTTTCCAGGAAGCTTTTTCAAAAGAACTGCTGAGCAGTTCTCATTCAGAGGAGTTCTTGCCATCTCAAAGAGTTTTTCTTTATTACTTAACAGAATTTTGATTGTTGATGCAAACTTGGGCATCAAGAGAATAGCATCCGCGAAGCTAATATCAAAGTGCAAATCTTGGAAGATTTGGAAAATTTTATCCATTTGGTGATTAGCTTTTTCGCGGAGCTTTTGTTCACTGAGACGTGATGGATAGGGAATAGAAGTTTTGGATTTAGGGTTGTCCACTGGAGCTCCTGATGGATCAAAGACAACTCCAGGCTTACATCTGGTTTCAGGAATAACCTGAGGTTGGACGTGTGCTGTACTTCGTGAGCAAGTAGGTTGCACCTTGTCCTTTGTCACCTCAGGTTCACGTTCCACTACCTTTGGAGGAGAGGAAGAAGGGGTAGTAGGAATTGCGGGTTCATCATATGAAGCACCACTTCGTGTTGTGATCGCCTTAGCATCGCCCCTCGGGTTAGCGATCGTGTTGCTCGGTAAAGTAGTACCTGAGCCCGAGGGTCGATCATTTAAAGACTTCTTGATGTTAGAAATCTGGGTGACCAACAACTTGTTCAACTCTTCTTGGGACTTCATGAATTGTTTTAACAACTCGTCAGATGAAGGCCCGGTTGGAACAATGGCTTGATTCGGATTAGGAATATTTGGAGCTCGATTGTTCGGATTGGGACCTTGATTTTGAAAATTACCCTGATTAGGGTTGTTGTTTCCATGAAAATATCCCGGATTGAAATTACCCTGACCTTGGTTCCGGTTAAAGTTTCCTTGATTTTGATGTTGGAAACCTTGATTTTGGAAACCTTGGTTTTGATTGTGAAAACCGTGACCCTGATTGAAGTTACCTTGGTTTTGAAAACCTTGGTTCACTCTATTTTGATTTTGGCCACGGTTTTGGACATTTTGGTTTTGATTAAAACCGGGAGGTCCAGGATAATGATGATGAGGACGATAGCTAGGGTCCATAGGAGGGCGATATTGATTGCCTCCTTGAGTTTGGGACCCGGTTATAGCATGAGCTTCATATGTAGTACCATCAGTAGCTGTGCAATTGTAGTAGGCATGCGGCCCACCACAAGTCACACAGACTTCCACTTTTTTAACCTCAGCAGGTGGAGGATGTTGTGGAAATGAAACTTTCTTTGTTTGGGCGAGAACCAAAGCTTGGATAGCTTCAGTGAGCTTGTCAATCTTAGCATCCGTGCTAGATTGACTCACAGAAGATGAAGTGGAAGGACCCGCATTGATTTGAGAAACAATCGGTTTGCTTCGTGTAGAGCGGACCTTGGACTTGTTTTCTATGATTTGCAAAGCTTCTTTTGTGGTTCTACTCAAAAAATTACCTCCCGCGGAGGCATTGAGAGAATCCTGATCAGCTTGGCTCACGCCATTGTAAAAAGTATCGAGTTGCATCAACTCAGAGAAACCATGATGTGGACACTTGCGAAGTAATTTTTTGAAACGATCCCACGCTTCACCAAAAGATTCATCATATTTCTGAGTGAACTTGGTGATTTTGTTCTTAACACTCGTGGTCTTGGAAGGTGGGAAGAATTCATTCACAAATTTTTTGACAAGATCTTCCCATGTCTCAATAGATCGTGGAGGTTGTTTTTCAAGCCAAATCCGGGCTTGTCCCTCCAGGGAGAATGGGAAGAGAAGAAGTTTTATTGCTTCACAAGGGACATTCTTGTACTTGATGGTCGATGTGATTTTATTGAACCATCGAATGTGAGCATGAGGATCATCCCTCTCAAAACCGTATAATTGACTTGAGGTTACAAGATTGAGTAACCCGGTTTTGAGCTCAAAATTATCAGCCACGATGGCTGGAACAACAATGGCATCTCCGTAACCCTCGATGGGTGCCTGGAGAAGCTCACACATGGGGCGGTCTTCCGCCATGGTGACAGTGGGTGAGGCAACAGTACGGATCTCAGATCCGACTGTTGGTGCTGAACGTCTGCGAGGTCTTCGAGGTTTCCGAACAAGCTCACGTAATGGGCTCGTGGACCTTGAAGAACGAGTGCGCATGCACTAGAGATAAAACCAATAAAAACAAAATCGAGGCAAATCCACAGTGAACTTAAACCAATAATCACAAGCAAGTGGCTTCTTTAATAAAGGTATACCACTCACAGGGATACAAAGGCAAGTTTTATATCTTTGGTTTGGGAACTTATTATGTTCACACCCCAGTTGGTAGGTGTTCTGTCTTGGTTTGCGACGGTTGGTTTTTATGTATTTATTATTATTCACAAGAAAAGACGGATGTTTTTGTGTTTTGTGTATGGGTTTAAAAACTTTTGGACAATATTTTTTGGTATCGTTTCGTTTACCAAAATCGTATTTCTTTAAGAATCACCTTAAAAGAAACACAATATAGAAAAAGTAACGATCTGTTTTGTTGGTTTTTATTTTTTTGGTGTTTTAACACTTTAGGAAAAGTGTTAATGACTTTTTTATATTTTGATTTAAAATTTACAAAAGTGATGGTATTTGTACAGTGATGATGGTGAAATAACACTAATCTCAAATGACGCTATAGAAACGCGCACACCTCCCCGACAGCGGTGCCAAAAATTGATTGGCTTAGAACAGTCAACCTAAATTAACCAAGTATATGGTCAACAAGGTCAAACTACCTAGACCAATGCTTCTGGGTAATATAGAGTATTACACGGTCGTTATGTCCCGACGAGGTGTGGATTGTGCTTTAGCGTACTTGTGATCGGGTGATTATTCACAGAAAAGGGTTGTAATGAGAATTATTTGAGAATTATGAAATGAAACAGCTTAGGAAAGCTATGTGATTGATTACTGGAATTGAGATTAAGAAGAATCGATTTAAAACCTAAAAATGTACGTTTTAATTAAAAACGTACACTGACGTACGAGGAAGAAAGTACAACTGATGACCGGAAAAGGCTACAAGTGTGAAATTATTATTTTTACAATCCTAATAAAGAAAATTTTAAGAAAAAGAAAATTTATTTTTACACTATTTAATTATTTATTATTAATTAATTACTAATTATTTATTAATTAACTAATTAAACTAATTAGAATTATCAAAAATACTAAAAGGCTTAGAAAATTAAGAAATTTTTTACAAATCTAATTAAACATCATAGGAATCCTAAAAAATTATAAAAAGTTGATTTTATGTATTTTTAAACTAATTTACTAATTATTATTATAATTATTAATTAATTTCTAATTAAACTAATTTTATTATAAAAAATAGAAAATGGACAGTATAAATCCTAGAAAAATTTATAAAAATGTTTTACCTTATATAAAAGCTAGAAAAATTATAAAAAAATAGGTGTTACTTAATAAAATCTAATTATCCTATTTAATTACTTAATATTAATTAATAATTAATTAAACTAAAATTAATTCTAAAAACCACTAAAAGACAAACTAAAAATCTGGAAAATTTTCTAAAATTACTTAAATATAAAAGAGACTTAATAAAAATATAAAAATGCTTTATTGCTTATAAATAAGCTAAAAAGAAAATTAAAATGATAATTTCTATTAAATAGAAGCTATCACTATAATTAAAATTGGTTTTTTTTTTTGTGTTTTTTCTTTTTCCAAACTGATTTTACACTAAAAACTAACACTTTTTACAAAAACATTTTTTATGTAAACCAGAAATAAGCACTTTGAGTGCTTATTATCCAAACAGTTGACTTTCTTTGACAAGTCAAGGAATTTGGCTCAAATGGGAGTGTGTGGGGTCCACAATGGTTAAATTTGGTTCCTATGAGTTATATGAACAATTTTGAGCAAGGATCAAACAAATAAGCTGGTTGATTAAGCCACAAGACCACAATAAGCACTTAATTACTTGGAATCTGAGACAGAAATGGGACAACCTTATGAGGTTGTTTCAAGTGGGGTCCACTTAGCCTAAGGTCAAACAAATGGTCAAATCCTGAAGCCTGCTAGGAGGGGGTTGGGAAAACCCAAATATGGACTGTGGGACCCACTGGGGTGGCCACAAACAACCACCAAAGGTGGTGGTGTGCTGAGGCATGATCTGAGCAGGGGAGGTTCTTCCCCTGCAGCCCACTTTGAGGGGCAATTTAGTCCACCAAATCAATTCACAAAATTATAACAGAGATGGAAATCTCAAGTTCAGCTGGTAGGCTATACACCCAATGAATTTCAAATCCTAGATCATAACACAAAAATCCACAAAATTCTTGCAATTTATAGGATTTTCTACACAAGTGAAATATTGACTTTCTATGAAAATGATGCAAATTGACTTTCTTGGATTTCTAATGAGCTTAATTGACTAAATAAGTTATGTTATGCTACAATAAGGCTAATTATATCTAAACCTACAACTTATGAACTGAAGATGAAGTTTATGGATCAAAAGATCCACACAGAACACAGATGTGAGTGAATTAGGGTGATTTTGACTTTCTAATGTTTGAAACTTGGTTTTGAGGTTGTAAATGGCCTAATGTGACTTACTTAAGTGTACCAAAACCATAACCACAGCAAAACAACCACAATGTTACCCAAGACAGTTGTGATCCAAACACCCCTTTACAAAACCAAATTTGCAATTTTCAAAGCTTCTCAATGTTTCATGCCATGATACTGAATCCTAGGTTCATCCATGATATACTGAGATGAGATGAGTACCTAAATGCTTATAATAACAACAAAAACTACATGAATAAAAAAACTACTTTTGATGGCAGTTAAACCACAATAATGAGCAAACCTAAATCTAATTGATCAAACTTGTAATCTGAAGCAATATTTTAACTTACATACACTAAATAACACTAAATAACACTAAATAACACAAAGATATGCAACAATTAAGAAGTGCTATAGTAACTTACATAAAATGGAGATTAAGCTTACAAAGGGGTCAAGTGAACTCAAAACCAAGAACCAATGAAACCAAAGGATTCCTAACTCCTCCCTGAGGATCTAAACCCAAAATCCAAAGCTTCCTTGCATCCAATTCACCTCTGAATCTAGAAATCAAAGCCATACTAGCACAGTTGACTTTTATTGACCAAATTTTGTATTTTTGAATTTTTTAGCTAACTGAATTTTAAGGTCACTAGAAGCTTATAAAAGCTTCATGGGAGCTTATATGTCCTAATTGAGTCCACAATAACAATTAAAACTAGCATTCATTCATAATTGAAATTTTGAAAGAAAATTGTACAAATTGAAAATCAAACTGTGATACTGAATTTCATTACATAAAAAGATTCAACATACACTGAATTCACTGAATTTAATACTAGAAAGCTTAAAAATACAATGACAAACCTAAAGATTATACATACGACCTAATTTTTGCTAAATTATACTATATATCTCTCTCACCACTGCTTCCCTTCTCTTTATATGGCTTTTCTTGACTTTCTTGCACTTTTCTGAGTGAATCCCACCCATTGGATTGGGTGGGAATGATCTCAGCCTTTGAAACTATTTTTGGCGCCATTTTTCTTCTTTGTCAGGATGTTTGAGTGAGACAGATTTAGAAACAATTAAAGAAGTTTGGATGTTTGTGGGAGTTGGGGGAAGCAGGGAATGGGTTTGCTGAGGTGGAGGAGGGGGAGGTGACTTGTTGGTTTGGTATTACAGGCTGGGAGGGAAGAAGGTCAACGGTTGACCTTTGTTGACCGAGTGGGAAAACGGGGGAGTATAATATTTAAGTGGAGTGGGCTGGGTGAGGGAATGGGCCAAGGGTGTGGTGTTTGGGCCTGGGTGGATTGGGGTTGGATTTGGTTTTGGGTTATAATAACTTCAAGGGTCTATTTGGTGTTATAGTAATCACAAGGACTAATTTTGCAATTTTCTGAAAATGAGGGACCCAAGTTGTAATTATTCCAACGTATCACCAAGGACCATTCATGCAAAGTTTAATAATCCAAAAACCATTTTTGCAATTTTTTTTACTTTTCAAAATTCCCAGGGACTATTTCTGCAAATTTCCAAACTCCACGGACCAAACATGTAGATTTTCCAAACTTTTCACCCAAAGTCCATTTTTGATAACTTTTGCTTTTTTAAGGACTTGGGTTGACTTTTCTTTCAAAATAAATGTATAGGGACTATTTTTGACAAATTTTGAAACTTGGGGGACTGAAACTGCCAATATTTCAAACTTTGATCGTTTTTCATTTGTTTTTGCTCATTTTGCATTTAAAACACATAAAACACAATCCCTGGGATAATTTCAGTATTTTGATGACTTTTCGATTGTTTTTGTATGTTTTGGCAGTTTAAATACGATAAAAATGATGAGTATTTGAGCACTCATCAGTCCCACTTAAGGTTTTGTTTTATTATATAAAAGATGTATTTTTTCCTGAAATGTATGTGTACAATAATCTATTATGAGTCAATGACGCGTAGTTTAGTTGGTAATCAGTGGGGCATCTTTTGTACATATAACAAGCACAAGGTAGGGTTCGACTTGGCACCCCAATAGTGATAACCGTTGAGTGTGTCATGTATGCTAACATATTTGTTATGAAAAGGCAACCGATTGTGAGCTGGTTTTGGATTACCGGTTATTAACCTTTGCAGAAATAATTTGCATTTCAAGTGACAGTTCTCAGGCCATGTCATGTACTCCACCTTCATATGTCATTGAAATATCTAGTGACAATTATGGATGGACGAATTACTTTCCAAAAATTGAAAGTCCAAAACCAATGAAAGTGTCTTCAAAGAAGGCTGATAGCAGTTCCAACTTGACAAAAAAATATGAAGAAAAAATGGCTTTTGATGCTAGGGAGCAGGTATTGGGTCTGGCAGCTCCAACAAAATGGGAAGACTTTGGTATCACACTATGGGAACCAAAACTTCCCAATGATCCAAAAGGGATGGGGAAGAAAAAGATGAGTTAAATTGAAGAATCTCATGAAGCTATGCTATTTGGTTACAAGATTTGTATGTATTAACCATGGTTTAGGTGTATAACTTAAACCATACCCTAAAATAAAACACTTGTAGCCCCTATTTTGAATCAATGAACTGTTTTTCAAAATCTTATTAACAGAATTCATATAGGAAGCAAGACAGATTAATGATTTCATTTCAAACTAACTTAGCATTCAAAGTTACAAAACACTACATTAAAGGGATCATGACTTCCTTATCATCTACCTAGTACAGCTAACATTCCCATAATCAACATACCTTGACCACACCTGTCCTTGCTTACACTACTTGGATAGTGACAAACCTATCCCAACACAGATTATGCACAAACATCCTAACATTACCATAAACAACCTATCATACAATTCTAACTTTGCCTTCCCAGTCATCAACTCATGCTCCAAGGTTGACTTTGTAGCCTTCAACTCTTCCTCCAACCTAGACTTCTCCAAAGCAATTGCCTCGATCATTGGTCCATTATCCCTTCCTCTCTGCCTTTGAAAAAACCCAAATACCAGGTCTTTGTAGTATTGGCTAGGAAGGTCATCATCTAGAAACTCATAGACTCGACAAATATCATATTTCACATACCTCTTACCTGGATTTGCACGTGAGGTTGATGTTTGAACCCGTAATTGACGATTGCAGTGGCAAAAGAATTCAAGGTTGCCTCCAATTAAGCGCGATTGGGCAGAACTAGAAGTACTCATTTTTTAGGGTTCTTGAATATTTTTTTGGGACCGTTTAGGATTGGGGGGAAGAGGGAAAAGGGGATTAAGTGAGGGTGTTAGGTTACAAGTTATGAAAATGTTTGTTATACACCCCACAAAGTTTGGTATATGTTCAAAACACACCCAAAGTATAAAAAATGTGAAATGTGATTAAGTGAGGGTCATTAGGATCACTAATCCATGCCACGTCAGCTAATTGGCCATTTTAGGATACAAAAGCAAGATTAAGAAAGTTTGTAGTTACAATAGGAAAAAAAAAGTTCATGGTATACAAAAGCAAAAGGTGGCAAGTTTGATGCATTTCTGGACAACTTTCCCTTTCTAATTCATAAACTTAACTTCCGTGAGACAATGCTTGCCTTTATAGGAAACATACCATCTTCCTTTCGAACTTTTTGAGTGAAGATTTAGCCAATCAGAACTTTCGTAAGTTGAGATACCCGACGAGTGCATCTAACATTGATATGACAGTGGGGTATAAATGATAAGTTCTTAAAGAACACTATTAACTGTGAGATGAGAGATGACTATAGATAGGTTTAACAAACCAAAAAAATGAAATTACTTGAACAAGGTAAGTATTGAGCTTTAGAAGACTTGAAATTTTGACAAGATGTTAAGTTCTTCTTAAACTTTGAATGATATGTTTTCAAGTTAACAATACATTATTGCATGTGTTCCTTAATATGAACCAAACTAATATTAGTATGTCTTCAAGTTAACGATACACTATTGAATATTTTTATGTCAAATATAGTATGTTATTACTAATATTAGTTGGTTCTTTCAATAAATGACGTTCAACCCCTTTCTTTTTTAGCTAATATTAAAAAAATTACTTTTTGACCCGTTTATGAGTACATGTACATGGGTAGAAATCGCCACCTCTACCTTACACCAGTAAATGACAGCGGAATTGACAAATTTGTTGTTTATCTTCCAATTATGTGATGCAGTGAATGACAGCAGAATTGTTACATGCATATTTTGATTCAGTCACTGTGTTATAGCTTCAGCAAGCTCTAAAGTATAGTGAAACTGTTGGAGTATTATTTATGTAGGTGATGTTCCCTGAGTTAATTGTCAACTTGATGTTGCTCGTGCATTTGAAGACCAGAGTCTTAAATCACATCTAAGTTCAGAACCTGGCATAAGACATGTAACTATCAATGCCTCAATAGAGCTTGTGATACTGGCAAGTGATGGCTTATGGAAGGTTCGTTATTTACTCACTATTTAAGTAAATACACAAAATCAACAACCAACGTTGTGTATAAAGAAGCTTTATTTTGTATATGAATCGACAACATATACCTTGTGCTTGCGGATAATTTAGTAACTTTTGTTTTCTTATATTCGGATGAACATTTATTTCTTTTCGTTCTTAAAGCATATAATAAGTAATTTGGTATGTTTATAACTTATTTTCCTAAACTTAATTTTTTTCAACCATATTCATAAGGCTCGCCTGCCCATTCGGGCGGGCCAGGTAACTAGTTGATTTTTATATTACAAACATGTCACTTAGAGTGGTGTTGTTGAAGGCAGCACTTGTGGTGGAGGTTGCGATGGTGAAAGCCAATGCTTTTTAGATCCAGATTGAGCTGATGTTCGAGTATTAAAATAAGAAGTAACTTAGGCACTTAGCAAACTGTATTTAGTGAAATGGATTTCCAATTGCATTTTAAGCAAATTATGATAACAAAGTTCCACATTCTGATGTCACAAACAGGGTAACTCTGTTCTAAGTTCTGTTTCATATACTTTAGCACTTGTAGTCAGGGATGAAACTCATGAAATTCATCCAATATTTAGATTTATATAATATTCAGTCCTGAATCAGTTTCAGTTGGTTTAAGGTGTCTTATAAGAATCTCATTTACTGATAAGCAACAATTACCAACATACTTATTTTCTGTTTAGTATTACTAATCAGTTTAAAAAAGTAAGAGCATTATCACCAACTGATATTGAGCATATCAATCATATGGTAGGACTTTAGTAGTATAGTCATAAAGCTGAAAACAAGTCACTACTATTGAGTGTGTGAAACAGACCCCGGAACCAGGTACAAGTTTGGTGGAAGAACATGTGGTCACTGTTATGGCAATGTAGCAAACAAGAACCACAACTTCCACTGATGAAGATGGATGTCATACGAGCTGGAAAAAAACCTAACGGTCATGAATAACATGTTCTTTTATGTTTGTAAAAGTTTCCCTCCACACATACAAGTGATTGATTGTAGAGACTACAGTGTGCTGACTTAAGAGAATTTCCAGTGACTTTTAAATTAGTGATTGAGTAACAACTAAAAAATCAGTATTCAGATTTCTAAGATGCATTGGAGGCTTATTTCATGTGCCTCATAATCATGAGTAAAACACAGCTAGTCAGCTACAATAGCTAGCTTCACACTACACTTAGACGTCTGTAATAGCATTTGCTTATAAGGCATGATGCCTTATCGTAAAGATTCATAATTATTACTATAGCTAACCATGATACCTTAACATCATCAGGTATGTTGAAAATCTATGTAAAACATTTTTATCAAACACGTTCCATGTATCATATAGCTATACAGTTTATAATATGAACATGTGGAGGTGACGTATATCACACAACGAGGGGAAACGGCCACCCATGGTGTGTTAGTGGCAATTTTATTTATAAAGGGGACTTAAAAACCCCTACCAAATACAAGTGAAGCATGAAATTCCAATACTATATACCAAACAATAAGTAGACGAAGAAAACATAAAAAACATATACCACTACGCACGCGCAACCCTTCGCCATTTTGCTATGAACACCACCACCTTTACGTATGCCCAATCTTTCAAGCTATCATGCAACTGGAAAAAAGTATGTCTCCCACGGCGGTTAAGAAGTAAAGCGCTACAAACTATCCAAAATCCAATAGCAAACCCACTAGCACCACCAATATAAAACCATCGTTCCATCCCCTCCTCGTCTCCTTGACTCTTACCAACAGTGTGTGGTTCTTCTAATTCTTCATCTCCAGGGCATTTTTTCGGCAGGGGACTTCCACATAGCCCTGCATTTCCTATGTACCTTGAAGGGTCAAAGGTTTGGAGTTGAGTGCAAGATGGAATCCTCCCAGACAAGTTGTTATGTGACACGTCAAGATAATTTAAAAAATTCATCTGAGACATGCTTGATGGCAACTGCCCTGAGAAATTATTTTTGGATAAATCCAAAGTTTCAAGTTCTTTCATTTGACCAATTTGTCTTGGAATCTCTCCAAGTAGAGTGTTCTTTGACAAATTTAGTGCAACCAGTTGATAAAGATTGGTAAGTTCATACGGGATTTTTCCTGTTAAATGGTTGCTCGACAGGTCAATGCTCTTCAAGGATTCTAGATTTTTGCTGAATTCAAGTACCTTTCCTTGCCACTGGATTATCACATGGTCAAAATAATCATAACCAGAGCCGTATCGATCATCTTGATGAATGTGCCTTATGTCCAATGAATTCAATGTGACGAGATCTCTCCCTTTGAGAGAAAAATTATCTAGAACCATGGCAGTGATATTATTGATGCACGAGGGGATGGTTCCATTGAGGTTGTTCATTGACAAGTCTAGAAGTTGAAGATTTACTAGATGGCATACTTGTGGAGGGATGGTTCCATAGAAGTTGTTTGATGCTAGGCTAAGAACGTACAAACGTGATAGGTTTTCCCCAATCCAAACAGGCACATTACCAGAAAACTTGTTGGCCCGCAAATTCAGAAAGGTTAAATTCTTGCAATGTTTTAAGGATGAAGGCAATTCTCCAGAAAAGTTGTTGTTGTATAAATACAATGCTTCAAGCTTGATCAAAGACTTGACAGATGCAGGAATTCTACCAGATAGATTATTGTTTGCTAGATTAAGAACCACCAGCTCCTTTAAATGCCATAAACAGTCTGGAATTTGTCCTGTGAATGAGTTATCTGAGATATCAAGAAATGAAAATCGCCATCTACAATTTGGCACAAAAAGGAGATTTCCCCAGATAATTTGTTTTTGGAAAGATCTAACACTAACAAAGAGGAAGGAACGTTCAGAATAGCGCCACTTATGCTGTTGAAAGAGAGATCCAAATAGAATAACTGAGAAGACTGCCACTTGTTCCAGTACTCCTTAGAAACTGTGTCTAAAATGCTATTTTTGGAAAGATCAAGATACTCGATATTTTTCAGTTTTTGTATCCATTTGGGGAAACGAGGCCCTAGCTTGTTAGAACTGAAATCTATATATCGTATACTCTGAGAAAGGTTTGACACGTCAGCAATTAGAGGAACTCCTTCGAGTGAGTTGTTTGAAAGATCTATGTGCACAAGATTTGATTTTCCAATGTTTTCAGAGATAGCACCTCTAAGAGAATTGGAAGATAGATCTATTACTTCAAGCGAGGGTAGTTGCCACAGTTTGTCACTTATAGTTCCATCGAACTGATTTGAAGATAGGTTCAATCTTTCTAGGGATGAAAAGTGTTGGATCACATCAGACAATGTAGCTGATGTGCATCCTGACAAGCTGTTCAAAAAATCTGAAAGTTCCCCATCAAACTTGTTACCATAGAGAGAAAGACCTGTAAGCTTATTGCCAGTTAATGGGCACAACCAACGATACATGGATGAGTTGAGATTGTTGTTATCAAGAGAAAGGTAATTAATAAATGAAGAGTTGACAGATGAAGAATATGGATGCATGACTTGTGAGAGGTCACATCCACCTAAACTTAAAGTTAACAGATTTTGGAGACCTATAATTACATTTACCCAGTTATTTGCTTTAGCCAAAGAAATTCCATCCATTAAAAGTTCTTCTAAAGAAGATAGAGAAGACAACCAATCTGAGTTTTCAACTCTACAACTTATGAGGGAATCTAGATAAAGGCTTTCCAAATTGGTGAGGTTTCCAAATTCCGAAGGAATGGTTCCATAGAAAGAGTTGTTTGAAAGCCCAAGATAAGTCAATTGGGTCAAGGAACCAATGGATCTCGGAATGACTCCACTGAAATTATTCCCATCAAGGTAAAGATAAGTTAATTGGGTCATGTTACCAATGGACATTGGAATGGTTCCATAGAAAGAGTTGATTGAAAGGTCAAGGTATGTCAATTTGGTCAAGGAACCAATGGACATAGGAATGGTTCCAGTAAACTGATTCCCAAAAAGTACAAGGGTTGTTAATTTGGTCAACCAACGAATGGAATCGGGAATTGTGCCAGTAAACTGATTTTCACCAAGGTTAAGATATGTTAACTGGGTCATGTTACCTATGGATTTAGGAACGGATCCAGTAAACTGACTTGCACTTAGGTCAAGATAAGTTAAATGAGTCATGGAGCATATGAACTTGAAAATGGTTCCATGAAAAGAGTTGAGAGAAAGGTTAAGAATATTCAAATATGTTAAGTTAATCAACGAATGGCTAATCTCACCTTCAAGAGGACTATAACCATGAACAGTGTCAAGTTGAAGCTCTTTGACATGACCGGTGACGTTGTCACACACGACTCCATTCCATTGACAACAATCATCTTCTTCTTCGGGTCTCCATGTAGAGAGCAGGTTATTGGGGTCTTGAATAATGTGAGCTTTGATATCAAGAAGAGCTTGTCTCTCCTTATCGATGCACTTAGGAACAGCTCCTCCTGCTGCTCCAACCAGTTGTTGGCCAGAGGAAGAGGCAGTTGTGGTATTAAACAACAAAAAGACAAGTGACAAAAGAAGCAAAACATGAGTATGCATAAAGTAAAGGTAAATATTTTCTCTCATAATTAATGTATGTTGTATAAAATTGTATTGATGTGTTTTTATCTGATAATGAACACATATACCTCTATGCACCTTTATATAGACTTCGATAATAAAGAATTGAACTAGATGGATATAAATTTGTGTGGAGCACATAACACTTGGAATAAATTTGATGTCCCACACTAGACGACCAAAGACTCTCAAGTCTTTGCAATTTGTAGTTATTCAATGTATCTTTTGGTCCTGAAATTATTCTGTGATGTAAAGGTAATTTCCAAAGGTATGGAGCCAAATAAATCAGGCTTAAAGTAGTGTCTCCATGGAAAAATTTATTCATACATTTCTTCTTTTATTGCTTATAAGGCTGCATAAATCTTTAGTTTTCTCATGACCCACAACAATGTTTGATGAAATGCCTCAACCAAATTTTAGAAACGTTAAGTTTATTAGTTTTCCTTTTATAAGAAGAATGTGATTTCAAGAGTAATCTGCATAGGTAATTTAGTTTGTCATTTGAATTTCTATATCATTTGATTAACTATTTAAGCCAATGCAAGTTGTTTAGATTCAAGAGGAATGATTATGTTTTGTGTTTGCTGTGGGCATGGTTAAGGTTTGCATACAAGTTATAAATTCTTTTTGTTTGACTTGAAAATTGGACCGGCCGTTCTTACATACTTAGCTTGGCTCATATTATATATTTGGATGCTTTGGCGCAATTAAATCGTTGAACATCTAATTTATACTTTAGTTTAAATACATAATGATAATCTAGTTATAGTATTTTGGATAATCGATAGAAATTGATTGATGCAAATATGTCTAGTCATCTTGAAGTAGATGGTCCCAAATTTTTGTTTTATTTTTTCGTTGTTCAAAAATCCAAAAATAAATTTGTCCTGTTTTGTGGAAAATGATGAAGAAAAGTGAACTATCCCAATATTAGACATTAGAAGACTTAAAAGTCTTTAAAACTTGTAGTTATTAGACATTTTTTTCTATCTCGTGATACTTTTCCCCTCAGTACGTGTGATATAAATCAAAGGCAAGCTAATGGGCCCAAATGCTAAACGAAAACCAAGACTAAAAGTCTTCATCTTTAGTTCTTGAGCAAAAGAGCCCCAAAACTCACATAAAGGAAAAAATTACAACTCGAGTTAATTTCAATCATGATCAAACACTTGATCAAAATTTTGGACAACAACAACAATGTGCAATTTTGACAAGGCGGGTGCGGTTGATCAAAACCTTGGACCTAGACCTTTAATTCACTTACAACTAGATCTTAGGTTACCTAACTACTGTGGTTCGAGTCAAAAAATCAAATTTGAAAAACACTTATTTCAAGAGTAAATGCAACGAAACTGATTCTGACTATATAAGAATCATTTTTAATCAAAATCCTTAAATAATCAGAAAACGTCAAACACTTAAACTGCTGATTATCACAACTTCCAGTATGAGAAGCACGTCCTGTTATGTAAACACTATCCCAGCATCCCGTTTTGTTATAGCTTATCTACTACCACCCCCCCCCCCCCCCAAATCACAAATACTACCAATTACACAGCATGATGGTGATTAAGTTTAGAGACAAACAACTAAATTCTATGTGTAAAACGGAAAAAAAAAAAAAAAAAAAAAAAAGAAAAAAAAGAAAAAAAAAAGAAGAGTTATCAGCGTACCTGAATTGTACCAGAATCATCCCTCAAGGTCAAGAAAGCAAGTTTTCCAAAAGCCCTGCAGTGCAACAATTCTTCCTGATATTGATACTTGGTCATTCTCATCGTTTGATTCTTCGCCATTGCCGAGATGCTTATAAATATCTTGCAATTGATTAGCTGTATGAGTTCTATCCCACTTGTAAGCGTATGGTTCAAGTCCTTTGCTCCTTAACTCTTCCACCTATAAACAAATCCATTACTTTTACCGGAAATAAATAAGCTAGAAATCCAAAGTCCACACCCTCACTCATCATAGACCCCTGTCTATTATGTTCAAAAAGCCAAAAGTTGGAACTAAACCAAACTTTGAGTGGGTGTTTAAAGTTAGGTTTTGGGCGTAATTATCTAACTATTATGTTTGCAAAACGCAAATAATCAGCAAAAAGTGTTGGCAAACCATTAAAAAAGGGATCATCTGCGTATTCTTATAAAGAAAGGCAATTTTGCAAAAGGGGGTCGCTAATTTCTGTTCCAGAGTGCTGTTTTGCAAACGCAATCTCAGACATCAATGATGAATCAGGGGGTGTTTGGCATTGCATTTTGCTAGTGATTATATGATTGCTGCGGTTGAAGTTCAAATAATCAGTCCTTAGAGAGTTTTTGGAATTGCTTATTAAACCGACTTATGCTCTTTGCAGGAAGTTTGTAATAGCAAACTCCAGACTGATTATCTTATTATTGTGTTCGCAATTACTACCATAAATGAACATTTATGTGTTGTTTAGGATTGCTTATTAAAGCTACATATGCCTTTTGACTTAACTACATACACAGTTCTAAATGATGAACTCTCAAACTGATTATTCAAAGTTTCTTATTGTAATCAGATAAGTAATTTCGATAAGCAATCCCAAACACCCTCAAAACTGCGTGTATTAGTATCAAAATAAGCATACAATCATAAGCAATTGCAAACTCCCCCTTAACGTTTTCTTATAGTAAAACTAATACGAATGATCTTATTACACTATTTAAGAATCATTTACATGTAAAAATACTTATATAACTCCCCCAAGATATGCATATCAGACAACCAACAATAAAGTATCACACTTTCTTAACTAATCATCCTCAAACTAACTAAAAACGCATCACCAATTTGCTAATTAAACCAGATATCAACAACCAAAGCATAAAACATAAAAAGATTCAAATGTTACATAAGATAGACTGAATATCTGATTATTCAGTTGCTGAATACTCAGAGGGCGTTTGGGATTGCTAACTAAAGCTGCATATCTGCTTCTTGCGTTGAGAAACAATAAATAAGCAGTTTTAAGAATGTTTGGGATTTCTTATCCAAAGTTCCAAATTTTACGGTGAAACTAGCAGTTGTAAATAATTAGGCTAGGAGTTGCTTACTCCAAACTGCTTATCAAAGTGTGTATTTTGGATTCCTTATTTAAAACGCTCATCACCCTAAAAGGAAGCAGATTATTTTTTAATTGCTTATCTTATAGTTTTTTCTGGATAAGGTGATTTCCAACCTTTTGGCCGATATGGGGTTTGAACCCACCGCCACACAGATTCAAACCAGGTAAAGCCCTCTGTTTTCAAGAGGTTGGCGGGACCTCACACATTTTAGTGATATTAGTCACAAACTTTTTGCCACTAGGCCAGCCCTCAAGGTCAAGAAAGTAGTTATCAGCGTACCTGAATTACACAGCATGATGGTGATTAAGTTTAGAGACAAACAACTAAATTCTATGTGTAAAACGAAGAGGAAAAAAAAAAAGTAGTTATCAGCGTACCTGAATTGTACCAGAATCATCCCTCAAGGTCAAGAAAGCAAGTTTTCCAAAAGCCCTGCGTGCAACAATTCTTCCTGATATTGATACTTGGTCATTCTCATCGTTTGATTCTTCGCCATTTCCGAGATGCTTATAAATATCTTGCAATTGATTAGCGGTATGAGTTCTATCCCACTTGTAAGCATATGGTTAAAGTCCTTTGCTCCTTAACTCCTCCACCTATAAACAAATCCATTACTTTTACTGGAAATAAGTAAACAAGATATCCACACCCAGTCCCACACTCAGCAATCAGCATAGACCCCTGTGTATTACGTGCAAAAAGCCAAAAGTTGGAACTAAACTAAACTTTGAGTGGGTGTTTAAAGTTAGGTTTTGGGATTGATTATCTAACTGATATGTTTGCAAAATGCAAATAATCAGCAAAAAGTGTTGGCAAACCATTAAAGAAGGAATTATCTGCGTATTCTTATAAAGAGGTTTTGAATTTCTGTTCCAGAGTGATGTTTTGCAAAAGCAATCTCAAACACCTCTTAAAGAAGTGCTTAAAAGGGTAAAACTGATGAATCAGGGGGTGTTCGGCATTGCATTTTGACAATGGTTACAAATAATTAGTTCTTAGAGAGTTTTTAGGATTGCTTAAACCAACTTATGCTCTTTGCAGTAGTCTGATAAGAAGTTTGTAAATAACAAACTCCCAGACTGGTTATCTTACTATTGTGTTCACAAGTACTACAATAAAAGTACATTCAAGGGGGTGTTTAGGATTGCTTATTAAAGCTACGTATGCCTTTTGACTTAACCACACATGCAGTTCAAAATGATAAACTCTCAAACTGATTATTCAAAGCTTCTTACTACACTCTCCAATAATCAGATAAGTAATCTCGATAAGCAATCCCAAACACCCTCAAAACTGCTTATATTAGTATCAAAACTCAATAAGCATACAATCATAAGCAATCACAAAGTCCCCCTTAATGTTTTCTTATAGTGAAACTAATACGGATGATCTTATTACACTATTTAAGAATCATTTACATGTAAAAATACTTATATAACTCCCACAAGATATGCGTATCAGACAACCAATAACAAAGTATCACACTTTCTTAACTATTCATCCTCAAACTAACTAAAAACGCATCACCAATTTGCTAATTAAACCAGATATCAACAACCAAAGCATAAAACATAAAAAGATTGAAATGTTACATAAGATAGAATGAATATCTGATTATTCAGTTGCTGAATACTCAGAGGGTGCTTGGGATTGCTAACTAAAGCTGCATACTTGCTTCTTGCGTTGAGAAACAATAAATAAGCAGTTTTAAGAATGTTTGGGATTTCTTATCCAAAGTTCCAAACTTAACCAATGGGGGTGACCCAGCGGTAAGAGGTCTAGGCTCTTACGACGAAAGTGCCTAGAGGTCTTGGGTTCGAACCCTGGGGAGAAAATTAATCCTCCATTGGCCATGGAGGTTCACCTGCGCCAGCTCCGGGCTATCCAAAAGGGTAATCGCCCTGGGATTAGTCGGCTCGCAATGTCGAGTCGGAAACCAAGTTCCAAACTTTACGGTGACACTAGCAGTTTTAAATAATTAGGCTAGGAGTTGTTTATTCCAAACTGCTTATCAAAGTGTGTATTTTGGATTCCTTATTTAAAATGGAAGAGGTGACGGAGTGGTCTTGATGACCATACTTTTAAGGCCTCCATTCTTCTTCTTGTTTCAAGTTTTTATCTCAACTCAAGTGTCTGTTTTGATGGTTTTGAAGTTGTTGGATAACCAGAAGAGTTGAAGATATAAGGGTGTTTTTGTAAATTTGGTTTTTTTAAGGAAGAATTATGTAAATTGTACTTTTAAGATTTATTTTATTTTATTCTATTTTACTTTTTCTTTTCTGATAGAGCCGAACATAATAGACTATGGACCGGATGAACCGAAAAACCGAATCTAATTGGACTGACCGAACCATATCGAACTTATTTTGGTCCAGTTATTGGTCCTCCTTTTTCTCCATATTCGGTTTTGATTTGGTCCGAGTTTAGTCAATCCGGTCCGGTTTTCGGCCCATGCTCAACCCTACATTCGGTTATATTTCCTTGATGGTGTAACAAGGGCGTCCAAGACGTGTCCTTGCCCAACAATGTATCACCCTTAAAACACAAATCCCCGTCCACGCTTTGGTGATTCTTTTAGCACAAGTTGGTCTGTGGAACGACCGACTTGTGAGAAAGTTGTGTGTGTGATTTTAATTTTTCATATATTTGTGTTTAAAGCTCGGACTTGAGCTCTAGGCACGATAAAAATCAACTCAAATAAGATCGACTTACTCAACAAATGCTTGACTCATTTACACCGCTACACCCAGTAGTGTAACTAAAACCTTTTTTTTTTTGCGCAAAGGTGAATTATATTAACTTCTCAAAAGATTTATAAACATAAGGATAGTATAGATTTGGACATAACCCAAAATCTATGTATACAAGAACATACCAGCAAAAGAAACTATACTATCAATCTATCCATCTTACCAATCCAAAACAGAGTATACAGCAACTCATATTTCTTGCACCAATTCACCTTTATTCTGCACAACCATCTAGCTACATTTCCACCACACCATTCCATCATTCCACTCAACCTACCACCACAGTAGACAAGATGGAAATGGTGGATGGCATCACTAGGCACCCATAACCCATCCATGGGGGGCTCTACCAAAACAACCTACATTTCCCTCTCAATGGAAGGCTTCAGTTGCTTGGGAACATAAACCCTCCATGATGTCCAACCATTCCTCCTGTGGGAGTGTAAAGTATGGACCATGAAGTGTCATCTTTCACCACTCTCAATTCCATACTACTTACACTCCCCTCCTAGGCCATATACCCTTCACAAATGAGAGCCCTACCTTATGGTACATCTTATATCCAGTATGAACCTCCTTTTCATCCAATGCAGTTTCTAATTTCCATCATCTAGCAAACTGCATGAACTACTAAGGTACATTTGCACTAGATTAGACTCCAACATACTAGGTGCCTGCTCATTGTTATGACCAGATAGAAAAGATCTTGCACAATTAAAGATCTTAAAATGCATATATCCATAAACCAGAGACATGAAATCCCAATACTTCTCAACATAAACATATTGTCAACTGTAACAATTCGCAATTTCAGGTTAATTACTATTCCCGGAAAATTCACTATTCACTTTTACTATTCATTTTTACTATTCATTTTTCCCGAAACTTTCCCGAAAGTTGATTTTTATTTGATTTTATCGAGTGATAAATCATTTCCATGGCAAATTAAAAGTTTGACATTCATAAGCTCATTTTCGTGAAAGTTATTAAGGAATTACACGGAATTACACGTTTTAGGGTAAAACGTCAATCAGAAATTCTACGCACAACGAAATTCAACCCCGTCAGGTGACCCCACATCAGAAAAATGTTTGACACACTCATGATTTATTTGAGAATTAATCGTGACTGAGAAAAACATGACCAAAGACTTCCCAGCAGGTCACCCAAGCCTGTACTAATCTCACATGAGCACGCTTAACCATTTGGGCGATTAACCGTTAGACCACAAAACGCGTTTCTAAGACTATTTGAGTTTTCAACTTCTTAGAAAAAGTCAACATATTCTTTCCCTCCTCCATTGACCAAAAATCATCCCTTGATGTTATAAGTCATTTCGTGATTTTTAGGCTTACGGTTTGATGTCTAAAAGACATTTAATACCAACCGACACTAGACTGAGCCCAGTCTAGACATTATAAGTCATTTTAAATCATTTTTATCACATTAGAAAAGTAACATTTTACTTTTCTCAATTTTACGCAATATTCGTACGTTTTACGTATTACGCGTTTTAGACCCGTGTTTCCAGTTTTTAGCAGGGTTTTACACCCAAATGGAACCTACCACTCATTTTATATTTTATTATGGAACTTATTGACATGTTTATCAATACTTTCAAGTTCCATAATTTTACGACACCCGGTTTTACGTTTTGAGGCTTAATCATTTATGATTGGCATTTCCCGGAGTCAAAACTAACCAAGTATCTTGGATAATACCAAGAAAAGTCCACACCCTTGCTCTCCAAGCTCATGAACAGCCTTGGAGGGGGGATTCACCACCCATGTGGCTTGATCTTATGCCTTGTGTCATGAGATGTGAACATGTGTTCAACTTGGCCTCCAAGTGTTGACTAGTCAACAATGTAACCTCCTCATTTGCATATAAATGCTTCTCCTCCCACTCCTTGACCATATGAACGACCCACACACACAACACCCTTCATTTTACTAGTTTACTTCAAGTTCCATCCAAGAAATCAAGTGCAATATCCATACATAAACCCTAGTTTAGTTTTGATTCATCAAAACTACTTCAAATCTTTAGAACTTTGGTGATTTCTCTTGAGTTTGAATCCACTCAAGTCACCTCAATTTTCATCATCTCTCTTTCAAGATTACAAGAGTAGAAAGATTGCATGAAGTGAAGTGGGTTGAAGCAAGTCTATCAAAGTCCTATCCTTACATGTTAACTTCCTTTCATCTTTGAAAGCCAAAAGTTGTGAGCCAAACCCTAACTTGATTCTTGTTAAATAATCATGTTCATGTTATTTACATGTTATTCTTGCTATATTATGTCTTGTAGTTATGTCCATGATGTATAAAAATGATCAAAACAAGTTATTGTAATTGATTGTTAAGACAAGTTACTAAAACAAGTAAACTAGTGACTTTCTTGGAAAACCACGACCAAAATGGTAAAAATATGATGTTGGATCATTACATATTACAGTAGAGGACTTAACAAGGAAACCATAGCAATTTGAACCACCCAAAACGAGTATACGAGTCAAAAGTTACGCCCATTTGAAATTACCAAAGTTTCCGGCAAAACTGCCAAATACCATTCTGATCAAATTTGGGTTTTGAAAGTCCCACTTCTGGTCCGATTCATCAAAAAGTTAAAACACGAAAGTTGTCCGGAACGACGTTTTCGTTCAGGCACAAAGAAGCTCGAGCCCTGAAAACGCTTTCCGAGTGATAAATTTCTTCAAATTCAAAACAGCCCATTTTTAGACAAAGTCATTACATCTAGGTTATGGTTTATGAAGACCAAAGGGGTCTTATGACCTAGAATCAAGACCACAACCATGGCTAGAGCCAAGGTTGAGTCTCATGACCTTGGAACAAGGACCAAAGGTCATGGCTAGGCCATGACGAAACGACCATACAAGCTTATTTAGGCGAAAACATGAAACAAGGAATTAGCGAGAACTTGAACAAGCAATTTGGATCTACTTCACTTAAAAGGGAACCATGAGATATTACCAAGAGAAAATGGTCATACAAAACTTATGAAACATACCCTAATAACAATCTTCATGTACTAATAAACTTTCCTAAGTTTATTCAAATATCGGACAAGTAACTTTTCGGATCAAAACTTATATCTATATACTTTATCAACTACTACAATAGTAGGGAGCCTCATGTGAGGAGTTCATTATGTAAGCCGTCGAGTTGAGTTGTGGATTTACGAGTTAAAGTGTCCTGGCTCCTCGAACGCTTACTAACATGACTTCTGAATTATGTCGGCCCGAACGGTAGTAAACGATATACAAAACATACATGTTTCATGAATCTTTTCTTTCAAGGACTTACAATATACATCATACCACATCATGGACTATAATGCAAGATATATATATAGGCACTTCTTCATATTCATTACTCCGATCCTAAGTCACAACATTCTATTATAGGTTGCTCGTAGAAACCTTCGCGATTCGACCGTTACATTCATTACTTGCTATCTTACTTAAGGTGAGTTCATAGCCCCACTTTCGATTACTTAATCGTTTTACAAACCCTTGGGGGAAATACATGCTATTTATAACCGAGCACAATGTTTTTAAATTGTATGCTTACCTGATTGTTTTATTATCACTAAGTACCAGCCTTGCTAAACCGATATCCTTGATTATGAACCATTTAATCACTAGCAATAGTGAGCGCGAATATTAATAATAGGCCTATTGGGATTGACGAATCCCATTTGTATTGACTAAGTGCAAACAAATGCATTAATATTTGAGATTTAGGTATGTTAGCAAAGTACTTACCGGGATAAATCTGCCGATCGATATTGGTACACGTTAACGTTATGGTGTCATAAGCTTAGTGTATAATACATGTTCCGGGCGTATAATAACGTAGCCTACCTGTTTTGTTTTCCAAACATTGGTGTGAGCCTATAACTCACACTACCAACATATTGTGTTCAATCGATTTAACAAACTCTATGAATATCACTCAACCTTTGTGTTGACCTCTCAAGCATGTATTTCAGGTTCATGACGATCAAGGATGGAACGGAAGGGCACGGATACTCAAGAGGGCTATAAATTTTATTATCATTCAAAACTCATTTATTATACATTGTAAACATGGAACCAATTGGGACCTCATTTTGTAATCTCTGATATTTATATAATTTGAATGATAAACCTTTTCAAAACGACTCAATTGGAGTTCGTTTTCTATCATTGTGACTATTGTGCCGTCGAGTAACACCCAGTTTGAATTCCGCTGCATCCATGAATTGGGGGTGTTACATCAACCACTCCTTACCCTCCCCTGCATGTTTAAATTCTTATTGTATTTTCTTTCCAAACTTCACATTCCATATTGTTTCTGCATCAAGAACATTAGCACACTGCCTGACTTTCACAGTAACAAGCTTGGCTCTAATATCTTCACAGATAACATTGAATAGAGTTTCAGCAGTGCTATTGTTTCCACCAAAGAATCTGCCATTTCTTTCTTGCCAAATATTGTATATTGCAACTGCAAGACAGAGCTTTTTAATAATCTCCCACACACTTCTACTTTCCCCATTAGAACTCAGTTTATTCACAATTCCTTCCCAGGTATCCTCATTCTCATGTATCTTGGCTTTATTTCTTACCATCCCCCACACTTCTTTTGAATACTCACATTCAAAGAATAAGTGATCATGTGAATCAAGTCCATTTTTACATAAACTGCATTCATAGACTTTGTTTGGGTACCATTTTTGCAATTTGTCCTGTGTGCACAATGTAACAATTCGCAATTTCAGGTTAACTTTTATTCCTGAAATTTTTACTATTCACTTTTTACTATTCACTTTCACTATTCATCTCAAAAATTTTTTATTTCATATTCTCGTAAGTTAAACTATTTTAACGATAATCCGAGAATTTGACGCTCGTCGGATCATTTCTGCAAAAATCACAAAGCCGTGTCCGAGATTTACTTTTAGGTTTAAACGTCCTTCCAGCATCCCGATATATCCATAAAACGTCAAAAACAATAGAAATATGATTTTCTATCATTTTATGACAATTCCAAAAGTTTTGGAATTTTACGTTTTCCAGTTCAGCGTTTTACGCGAATTACGCGTTTTAGACCCGTGTTTCCAGTTTTTAGCAGGGTTTTAGCACCTGATAGAACCTACCACTCATTTTATATTTTATTATGGACTATATGAACATGTTTAACAATACTTTCAAGTTCCATAATTTTACGACACCCGGTTTTACGTTCTAAGGCTTAATCATTTACGATTGGCATTTCCCGGAGTCAAAACTAACCAAGTATCTTGGATAATACCAAGAAAAGTCTAACCCTTGCTCTCCAAGCTCATGAAACCGCCCTAGGAGGGGGGAGTCACACCCATGTGGCTTCATCTCATGAATTTACCCCTAAATCAACACTTAATTACAACTTGGTCACCAAGTTGTAACACTTTCCTAGTAAGCTTCCTAACCTCCTCATTTGGACTATAAATACTCCCTCCCCCCTTCCTTATTGCCGTGCACCTCCAACACCATAACCCCTCCCACTTAGCTTCATTTCCTTCTAATTTCTTGCAAGGTTCAAGTGCTTCTTCAAGTAGAAACCCTAGTTTGATCATAAGTTACCAAAAATCTTCCAAACCCTAGAATACTTGGTGATTTCTCTTGAGTTTAAATCCACTCAATTCACCTCAACCTTCATCATCCATCTTTCAAGAATACCAAGGGTAGAAAGGTTGCATGAAGTGAAAAGGGTTGAAGCAAGTCTATCAAAGTCCATTTCCTTACTTGTTACTCCTTTCTTTAATTAGAAAGCCAAAAGTTGTAAGCCTAAACCTAACATGCTTCTTGTTTATTAATCATGTTCATATCATTTACATGTTATTCTTGCTATATTATGTGTTGTATTGATGTCCATGATGTATAAAGATGAGTAAAAGATGTTGTTATAATGAATTGTTGAAACAAGTTACTAAAACAAGCAAATTAGTGAATTTCTTGGAAATACCTGATTAAAATGGTAAAAATATGATATTGGATTATTACATATTGTTGTAGAGGACCTAACAAGGAAACCGTAGCAATTTGAACCACCTAAAACGAATATACGAGTCAAAAGTTATGACGATTTGAAATTACCAAAACTTTGCGGCAAACTGCCAAATACCATTCTGATCAAATTTGGGTTTTGAAAGTCACACTTCTGGTCCGATTCATCAAAAAGTTAAAACACGAAAGTTTTCCGGAACGCCGTTTTCGTTCAGGAACAAAGAAGCTCGAGACCTAAAAATGCTTTCCGAGTGATAAAATTCTTCAAATTCTAAACAGCCCATTTTTAGGCAAAAGTCACTAGATTATGATTATACTTTGAAAGGAACAAGAGGTCTTATGACCTATAATCAAGACCACAATCATGGCTAGAGCCAAGGTTGTGTCTCATAAACTTGAAACAAGGACCAAAGGTCATGGCTAGGCCATGACGAAATGACCATAACAACTTACATAGGCGTAAACATGAAACAATGAATTAGGCGATAACATGAACAAGCAATTTGGATCTACTTCACCTAAAAGGAAACCATGAGATATTACCAAGAGAAAATGGTCATTCAAGACTTATGAAACTACCCCTAATAACAATCTTCATGTACTAATAAACTTTCCTAAGTTTATTCAAATATCGGACATGTAACTTTTCGGATCAAAACTTATATCTATATATTTTATCAACTACTACGATAGTAGGGAGCCTCATGTGAGGAGTTCATTATGTAAGCCGTCGAGATGAGTTGTGGATTTACGAGTTAAAGTGTCCTGGCTCCTCGAACGCTTACTAACATGACTTCTGAAATATGTCAGCCCGAACGGTAGTAAACGATATACAAAACATACATGTTCATGAATCTTTTCTTTCAAGGACATACAATATACATCATACCACATCATGGACTAAATGCAAGATATATATATAGGCACTCCGTTATACTCTTTACTCCGATCCTAAGTCGCAACATTCTATTATAGGTTGCTCGTAGAAACCTTCGCGATTCGACCATCACATTCACTACTCACTACATAACTTAAGGTGAGTTCGTAGCCCCACTTTCTATTGTTTAACTATTTTACAAACCCATGGGGGGAATACATGCTATTATTTTTCTACTCGAACACAATGCTTTCTAATGTATGCTTCACGACGATGTTTTATTATCACTAAGTAACGATTGCCATGTTCGAAGTCCCTATATCATGAACCATTAGTCACTACCTTTAGTGAGCGCGAATATTGTGAATAGATCTATTGCGATTGACGAATCCCATTTGTGTTGAACAACGATGAGTTCACACAAATGCACTATATTTTAGATTTAGCGGTATAACGGCAAAAGTACCTTGATAGGGCTTCTATAATGCCAATTTTGTTGGTTCGATGTTAATGTTTTGGTTGCATGAGCTTAGTGAAATAAATAACGATTTTGTTTTCTAACTATGAGTGTGAGTCTATAGCTCACACTACGATTATTGTGTTCAAACGATTTAACTAAACTCTACGAATTCCACTCAACCTTTGTGTTGACCTCTCAAGCATGTATTTCAGGTTCATGACGATCAAGGATGGTACGGAAGGGCACGGATACTCAAGAGGGCTATAAATTTTATTATCATTCAAAACTCATTTAATGTAAATTGTAAACATGGAACCATCTGGGACCTCATTTTGTAATCTCTGATATTTATATAATTTGAATGATAAATCTTTTAAAACTACTCAATTGGAGTTCGTTTTCTATTGTTGTGACTATTGTGCCGTCAAGTAACACCCAGTTCGAATTCCGCTGCATCCATGAATTGGGGGTGTTACACACAATTTATTCTTAACTGCAAGCCACAAAATAAATGCATGTTTAGGGATGCAATGAGAGTACCAAACTAAACTTTTCCATCTGACAACATCATCCTCACTTCTAACATCTTTCCACACAGTACTTGTTGCAAAATCTTTCATATTTCCATTCTTGTCAATCCACATAGCTTTGTCAGGCATATTATTCAACTCAGGTACTTCAAGATTGGTGATTATTGGATATTTTAGACTCGAATGTGCTGGCCACTTCCATCCAGAATCATCAATGACATCAGCAAGCTTATCAGTGTCATTAAGCCCAACATAGAATATGTCTTTCTTACTGATATGAGTAGATAATCTTTGATCATTTTTCCATATATCATGCCATACATTGATAGTCTTACCATTACCAATTTGATACCTCATGTTTTTGCCCACCCAATCTCTGAACTTAAGTATATTCTTCTAAAACCAATTATCATTATTATCCACAGTCACATCCCAAACACTTCTATTCTTTAACTTAACCACATTAACCCATTTAACCCATAGAGATTCTTTCCTAGATGCCACATTCCACAAATGCTTAACTAGAAGTACTCTGTTCCACATTTCCAAGGACTTGAAACCCAAACCACCCTAATCCTTGGGTTTGCAGACATCTTTCCAAGCAACTCTAGCTTTACCTCTATAGCTATCACCACAATTCCAAAGGAATCTTTTGAACAATTTTTCAATATCTTCAATAAATGATTTTGGAAGGAGAAAAATAGAGCCCCAATAAATCTGCATGGATGATAGCATTGAAGCAATGAGTTGTGCTCTTCCAGCATAAGATAGGCTTTTGTTCTTCTAATCATTCAATTTCTTTTGAACATTGTCAACTAACTGCTTACAATCTGCCACACCAATCTTTTTAGTGACTAATGGAACCCCCAAATACCTCACTAGAAGCTTTCCTTCTTTAAATGGCAGTACACTTTTAATTGTATTCTTAGTTCCCTCATCAATACTTCCATAAAACATTGTATACTTTCCAAGATTTGGGTATAAACCAGATACATCACTGAACCTATTAAGAGCTTTCTTCAGTACATTGACAGAACCCATACCTCCATGGCATAGCATAATTAGGTCATCAACAAAACACAAGTGAGTAATCTTTAGCTGCTTACATCCAAAGTGGTACTTGAACCTGCCATCTTTCTTAATTTCATCCTTCACAATTAAGTTTAGCATTTCCATAACCAAAGTGAATATGTAAGGAGAAATGGGGTCACCTTGCCTTAACCCTCTTCCACCCTTAAAATATCTGTGTCTTTCACCATTAACACAAATAGTAAACTTTGAAGTTATAATACAAACCATAATCTGGTCCACCATTTGCCTAACCCAAACTTGATCATGATTTCTTCAATGAACTCCCAATTAACTGTATCATAGGCCTTCTGTATATCTATTTTGAATGTCATTCTTTTAGGCCCATTAATGCAATTGTACCCCTTAAGTAGTTCTTGAGTCAAGAGTATATTATCTGTAATGGCCCTCCGAGGTCTGAAAGCACTTTGATTCTCCTCCACCACTTGACTTAGAGCAACTTTTATTCTATTAGTGAGAATCTTGCTTATACACTTGTAGAATACATTGCAACAAGCAATAGGTCTAAAATCAGAGATTTTTTTGTGGAGTTGTAGACTTAGGAACAAGGGCAATAAGAGTAGCATTGATTTCACCAAGAAGTTTGCCTTTAACAAAGAACTCTTTAACTGCAGCACAAAAATCCTTCTTC
The DNA here is from genome assembly GCA_030686995.1 of Artemisia argyi. Lineage (NCBI taxonomy): Eukaryota > Viridiplantae > Streptophyta > Magnoliopsida > Asterales > Asteraceae > Artemisia > Artemisia argyi. Next base: position 22,169,883 of record CM060693.1, on the reverse strand, counting down.
ACAATATGCCAAGCATTTTTGAAAAATTTAGAGGTAAATCCATCTGGGTCAGGGGCTTTATTGTCATCAATATCAAACAAAGCCATCTTAATTTCCTCATCTATAATATCTCTAATCATAACCTCAGCCTCAGTAGTAGATACTTTGTTCACAAAGATCCTATCATCATCTTCTGTTAGTTTACCTACTTGAGGATTTATTCCCAAAATACCTTCAAAATGTTTGACAAACTGTTCTGCAACATCTTTATATTCATACCTTGTACCATCTTCACCACATACAGTCATGATTCTGCTTCTATTAGCTCTGCTTTTAATCACTTTGTGAAAGTAAGCTGTGTAACACCCCCAATTCATGGTTGCAGCGGAATTCAAATTGGGTGTTACTTGACGGCACAATAGTCACAATAATAGAAAACGAACTCCAATTGAGTCGTTTTAAAAGATTTATCATTCAAATTGTATAAATATCATAGATTACAAAATGAGGTCCCAAATGGTTCCATGTTTACAATTTACATTAAATGAGTTTTTGAATGATAATAAAATTTATAGACCTCTAGAGTATCCGTGTCCTTTCGTGCCATCCTTGATCGTCATGAACCTGAAATACATGCTTGAGAGGTCAACACAAAGGTTGAGTGATATTCATAGAGTTTGTTAAATCGTTTGAACACAATATGTTGGTAGTGTGAGCTTGTAGACTCACACCAATGTTTGGAAAACAAAACAGGTAGGCTACGTTATTATACGCCCGGAACGGTTATTATACACTAAGCTTATGACACCATAACGTTAACGTGTACCAATATCGATCGACAGATTTATCCCGGTAGGTACTTTGCTGACATACCTAAATCTCAAATATTAATGCATTTGTTTGAACTTAGTCAATACAAATGGGATTCGTCAATCCCAATAGGCCTATTCACAATATTTGCGCTCACTATTGCTAGTGATTAAATGGTTCATAATAAGGGATCTCGGTTTAGCAAGGTTGGTACTTAGTGATAATAAAACAATCAGGCAAGCATACAATTTAGAAACATTGTGCTCGGTTAAAATAGCATGTATTCCTCCCAAGGGTTTGTAAAACAATTAAGTAATGGAAAATGGGGCTATGAACTCACCTTAAGTAAGATAGCAAGTAATGAATGTAACAGTTGAATCGTGAAGGTTTCTACGAGCAACCTATAATAGAATGTTGCGTCTTAGGATCGGAGTAAAGAATATTAATAAGTGCCTATATATATATCTTGCATTTAGTCCATGATGTGGTATGATGTATATTGTATGTCTTTGAAAGAAAAGATTCATGAACATGTATGTTTTGTATATCGTTTACTACCGTTCGGGCTGACATATTTCAGAAGTCATGTTAGTAAGCGTTCGAGGAGCCAGGACACTTTAACTCGTAAATCCACAACTCATCTCGACGGCTTACATAACGAACTCCTCACATGAGGCTCCCTACTATTGTAGTAGTTGATAAAATATATAGATATCAGTTTTGATCCGAAAAGTTACATGTCCGATATTTTGAATAAACTTAGGAAAGTTTATTAGTACATGAAGATTGTTATTAGGGGTAGTTTCATAAGTCTTGAATGACCATTTTCTCTTGGTAATATCTCATGGTTTCCTTTTAGGTGAAGTAGATCCAAATTGCTTGTTCATGTTATCGCCTAATTCATTGTTTCATGTTTACGCCTATGTAAGTTGTTATGGTCATTTCGTCATGGCCTAGCCATGACCTTTAGTCCTTGTTTCAAGGTCATGAGACACAACCTTGGCTCTAGCCATGGTGGTGGTCTTGATTATTGGTCATAAGACCTCTTGTTCCTTTTTAAAGTATAACCATAATCTAGTGACTTATATATATGTAAATAGCTGTTAAGAAATTGAGAAATATCTCACTCAGAAAGTGTTTTCAAGGCTCGAGTCTCTTTAATCCTGAAGGAAAACGTGATTCCGGACAACTTTCGTGTTTTAACTTTTTGATGAATCGGACCATAAATGCCTCTTTTTGCGTGTTTAATGTTTCTGTAACAGAAAGTATTTGGCAGCTTTGCCGCAAAGTTTTGGTAACTTCAAATCGTCATAACTTTTGACTCGTATACTCGTTTTAGGTGGTTCAAATTGCTACGGTTTCCTTGTTAGGTCCTCTACTAAAATATGTAATAATCCAATATCATATTGTTACCATTTTAGTCAGGTCTTTCCAAGAAAATCACTAGTTTACTTGTTTTAATAACTTGTTTTAACAATTAATAACAATAACTTGTTTTGCTCACTTTTATACATCATGGACATAACTACAAGACATAATATAGCAAGAATAACATGTAAATAACATGAACATGATTATTTAACAAGAATCAAGTTAGGGTTTGGCTTACAACTTGTGGAGAAACTAACTAGAACCAAGATCAAGACCAAGAACCACTACTTAATCTTCCAAAACCTTTCCAACCATAGCCATGCTTCCATATCAAAAACCCTATCTTATAATCCCTTGATAAACACTAATCTATCACAAAAACAAGCCTTAGTAAAAATCTTCACTAAGAACACTTGGAAATTTGATGAGTTTTTGTGGTGTTTTATGGTGATTTTATAGAGTTTTATGGTTGAAAGGTGTTAAGGATCAACTAGGAACAATGACTTGAACTTGTGATGGATTGAATGAGCAAGATCAATGATCAAAATGGTGCATTTTGATGGTTTAGGGTCGTTGGTATTGCAAGAGAAAGGAAGAGAATGAGTCTCTTTTATACTAAAAATGAGGAGGTTACAAGTTTGACTTGTCAACACTTGGTGAGCAAGTTCTACACATGTAAGGATCCTAGAGCACAAGGAAGGAGATCATGCCACAAGTGTGAATCCCCCCCCCCTAGTGGTGGTTTGGTCAAGCTTGGGGAGCAAGTGTGGACTTTTGAGGATATTATCCAAGACATTGAGTTAGTTTTGGCTCCGGGAAATGCCAATCGTAAATGATTAAGCCTCAAAACGTAAAACCGGGTGTCGTAAAATTATGGAACTTGAAAGTATTGATAAACATGTCAATAAGTTCCATAATAAAATATAAAATGAGTGGTAGGTTCCATTTGGGTGTAAAACCCTGCTAAAAACTGGAAATACGGGTCTAAAACGCGTAATACGTAAAATGTACGAATATTGCGTAAAATTGAGAAAAGTAAAATGTTACTTTTCTAATGTGATAAAAATGATTTAAAATGACTTATAATGTCTAGACTGGGCTCAGTCTAGTGTCGGTTGGTATTAAATGTCTTTTAGACATCAAACCGTAAGCCTAAAAATCAAGGAATGACTTATAAAATCAAGGGATGATTTTTGGTCAATGGAGGGGGGAAAAATATGTTGACTTTTTCTAATAAGTTGAAAACTCAAATCGTCTTAGAAACGCGTTTTGTGGTCTAACGGTTAATCGCCCATACGGTTAAGCGTGCTCATGTGAGAGTAGTACAGGCTTGGGTGACCTGCTGGGAAAAGTAATTAGCCTGAAAATGCGAGTTGTTACAGTCTCTACCCCTTACGGGGAACTTCGTCCCGAAGTTCTTTGTGTGTCATATGTTGGAGTGGTGTCAATGAAAAGGTGTGGTTACTTATGAGGACTAAAGTTTGGGATTACTAGTGATGTAGTTTGATTTATCATTTCTGTGTATGGTGTAGGATGAGGCTTACTTTTATGTAGGAAAGGTATGGTAATAGTCGAATATCAAAGGAAATTGATATAGCAGTCGATTATTAATAGAAATTGATATAGTAGTTGTACAGAAATTGATATAGTTGAATATCAAAATGGAAATTGATATAGTTGTCAAGTATCAATAGCAATTGATATAACAGTTGAACAACAATAGCAATTTACATAGGAATCCAATAAATGGAAATTGATATAGTAGTGGAATATCAATGGAAATTGGGATAGTAGTTGCAATCATAGCATAGTAGGTAATCTGTTGTTGTACCTAGTGTTTATTGACTTCATACATATGTTATTTCGGATACAAATAAGCCCACTTGTTTATAATTCTTTATTTACATAGAGAGGCATCCCAAACAATGTAAATAGGGGAATATAAACTTATGGTTCGGTAATTTACAATGTCTTTATTTAAATGAAAAGGCATCCCAATCCATTCAAATAATTACAAATCATCCTACTTAAGAATTCCCAACACAACATTCACAATCAGCCGGTGAGTTACAAGGTAGGGTATTACGAGATGATACTGGTGTTCCAAAAGTACAAGATGAATATTCAATCTTGTAAAGCTGGTGAGGGTGCTTGTGGTGTAACTATGGATGATTTGAGCTTTAAAAGTGCATCAAGACCTGTTAATGAGCTTGTGGTTCCAACGGTTGTGAAGATAATGATGTGATATGTTGATGAACAAAAGTGTGTAGTGTATGCTTAACATTAATACTCTTAGGTATAGATGTTGAGTTTGCTTTAAAAATCTTAAGAGATTTTAAAAGTTTATGATGGAATGGTATCCTTAGGACCTAAACAGGATAGTACTTCTACAGGATGAAGAGAATAATTGATAACTATCCCAAGATAGTAGTTCGGATTATCTCATAAATGAAAAATTTCAAGAATGAATTTAGATCATACAGATAAGGTGTTAAGATTTCGCTGAGTGGTAAGACATTATCGTGTCTCTAGATTGTTTTAATGTATTCTGGTGGTTTATCGTGTTCATGTAGGAAATCAATCTAAACATAACCCTAGTACAACTATTCTCAGTATTTGAAAATTTTAAGTCGAATATAGTTAGTCAGACTATATTCCACTGTCCCTAGGATAAATATAGGTGACTAGTCTATATTTAGCCAAGGTTCGATAAAATTTTCAAATACCTAAATTAGGTATACTTGTGATATGTCCGTTGCTTTCGGGAAACTGTCCACTAAACAAAGGCGATGTCAAACCCTTAAGTTGCAAGTCCCGTCCATACAAGACTTGTAACGTATGTTTTCATATTCCATTGCATAGAAGGTAGTAAGGGTAGATACGTATGGAAATGAAGTTTTAAGTAGTTCTAAAATAGAACATACTTGGCCAGGATCACGAACTTTTAACAATGAAGGTTTCAGAAGAAAACTTTGATAAATGTAAAGCTGAACTTCAGCTTTTGTAGGTGATGGATTTGTTTGTCCTTTAGAAATCTCATATTTCTTGTTTTGAAATCGATAGATTGTGACGGGTTTTTGATATCATATGAAATGATATTGATGATGTGACGGAATAATTCTAGAGACCATTGCACAAAACACAATGTCTCGGAAGTAGGTTAGACCATTGTGCAATTCACAATGTCTGGGAAGTAGGTTAGACCATTGTGTGACTCAAAATATTTGAGAAATGGTTAAGACCATTGTATAATACAATGTCTTGGAAAATGAATGAGACCATTGTATCTCACAATGTCTTGGAAAATGAATGAGACCATTGTATCTCACAATGTCTTGGAAAATGAATGAGACCATTGTATCTCACAATGTCTTGGAAAATGAATGAGACCATTGTATCTCACAATGTCTTGGAAAATGAATGAGACCATTGTATCTCACAATGTCTTGGAAAATGAATGAGACCATTGTATCTCACAACGTCTTGGAAAAGTGAATGAGACCATTGTAACATACAATGTCTTGAAAAAAAAATGAATGAGACCATTGTATCTCACAATGTCTTGGAAAATGAATGAGACCATTGTATCTCACAACGTCTTGGAAAAGTGAATGAGACCATTGTAACATACAATGTCTTGAAAAGTGAATGAGACCATTGTAATATACAATGTCTTGAAAAGTGAATGAGACCATTGTAATTAGTTACAATGTCTTGGACATATAATGTTGGAGTAGGAACATTGATTGGGAGAGTGTGGCTGTGCCGAAATTCCTTAGAATAGGCATACACAGATATGTTTAGTCCATTGTTTAGATAAATGATTGAAAATAAACCGAGTTTATATATCAATATACTAATGCTTACGGGGAAATGCTCAATTATGTTTAGGGTACATATATCAATATGCAATTATGTTTGTGTAGCACAAAATGTCTACGGGGAAATGCTCAAAATGGGTATATATGAATATACTAATATGTTTGTGTAACATAACATGCTTACTAAGTCCATAATCGTCTGGAGGATGGAAGACACGGAGAGCGGAAGGCTATAAAATGTTTTTGCTTGTATGTGTGGTTATAGTTTAGGTCTCAATTAGACCCGTTTCTCTATAACCATGGCTCTGGTACCAATCTGTAACACCCCCAATTCATGGTTGCAGCGGAATTCAAACTGGCTGTTACTTGACGGCACAATAGTCACAATAATAGAAAACGAACTCCAATTGAGTCGTTTTAAAAGATTTATCATTCAAATTGTATAAATATCAGAGATTACAAAATGAGGTCCCAAATGGTTCCATGTTTACAATTTACATTAAATGAGTTTTTGAATAATAATAAAATTTATAGCCCTCTGGAGTATCCGTGTCCTTTCGTGCCATCCTTGATCGTCATGAACCTGAAATACATGCTTGAGAGGTCAACACAAAGGTTGAGTGATATTCATAGAGTTTGTTAAATCGTTTGAACACAATATGTTGGTAGTGTGAGCTTGTAGACTCACACCAATGTTTGGAAAACAAAACAGGTAGGCTACGTTATTATACGCCCGGAACGGTTATTATACACTAAGCTTATGACACCATAACGTTAACGTGTACCAATATCGATCGACAAATTTATCCCGGTAGGTACTTTGCTAACATACCTAAATCTCAAATATTAATGCATTTGTTTGAACTTAGTCAATACAAATGGGATTCGTCAATCCCAATAGGCCTATTCACAATATTTGCGCTCACTATTGCTAGTGATTAAATGGTTCATAATAAGGGATCTCGGTTTAGCAAGGTTGGTACTTAGTGATAATAAAACAATCAGACAAGCATACAATTTAAAAACATTGTGCTCGGTTAAAATAGCATGTATTCCTCCCAAGGGTTTGTAAAACAATTAAGTAATGGAAAATGGGGCTATGAACTCACCTTAAGTAAGATAGCAAGTAATGAATGTAACGGTTGAATCGTGAAGGTTTCTACGAGCAACCTATAATAGAATGTTGCGTCTTAGGATCGGAGTAAAGAATATGAATAAGTGCGTATATATATATATATATATATATATATATATATCTTGCATTTAGTCCATGATGTGGTATGATGTATATTGTATGTCTTTGAAAGAAAAGATTCATGAACATGTATGTTTTGTATATCGTTTACTACCGTTCGGGCTGACATATTTCAGAAGTCATGTTAGTAAGCGTTCGAGGAGCCAGGACACTTTAACTCGTAAATCCACAACTCATCTCGACGGCTTACATAATGAACTCCTCACATGAGGCTCCCTACTATTGTAGTAGTTGATAAAATATATAGACATCAGTTTTGATCCGAAAAGTTACATGTCCGATATTTTGAATAAACTTAGGAAAGTTTATTAGTACATGAAGATTGTTATTAGGGGTAGTTTCATAAGTCTTGAATGACCATTTTCTCTTGGTAATATCTCATGGTTTCCTTTTAGGTGAAGTAGATCCAAATTGCTTGTTCATGTTATCGCCTAATTCATTGTTTCATGTTTACGCCTATGTAAGTTGTTATGGTCATTTCGTCATGGCCTAGCCATGACCTTTAGTCCTTGTTTCAAGGTCATGAGACACAACCATGGCTCTAGCCATGGTGGTGGTCTTGATTATTGGTCATAAGACCTCTTGTTCCTTTTTAAAGTATAACCATAATCTAGTGACTTATATATATGTAAATAGCTGTTAAGAAATTGAGAAATATCTCACTCAGAAAGTGTATTCAAGGCTCGAGCCTCTTTTATTCTAAAGGAAAACGTGATTCCGGACAACTTTCGTGTTTTAACTTTTTGATGAATCGGAGCAGAAATGCCTCTTTTTGCGTGTTTAATGTTTCTGTAACAGAAAGTATTTGGCAGCTTTGCCGCAAAGTTTTGGTAACTTCAAATCGTCATAACTTTTGACTCGTATACTTGTTTTAGGTGGTTCAAATTGCTACGGTTTCCTTGTTAGGTCCTCTACTACAATATGTAATAATCCAATATCATATTTTTACCATTTTAGTCAGGTCTTTCCAAGAAAATCACTAGTTTACTTGTTTTAATAACTTGTTTTAACAATTAATAACAATAACTTGTTTTGCTCACTTTTATACATCATGGACATAACTACAAGACATAATATAGCAAGAATAACATGTAAATAACATGAACATGATTATTTAACAAGAATCAAGTTAGGGTTTGGCTTACAACTTGTGGAGAAACTAACTAGAACCAAGATCAAGACCAAGAACCACTACTTAATCTTCCAAAACCTTTCCAACCATAGCCATGCTTCCATATCAAAAACCCTATCTTATAATCCCTTGATAAACACTAATCTATCACAAAAACAAGCCTTAGTAAAAATCTTCACTAAGAACACTTGGAAATTTGATGAGTTTTTGTGGTGTTTTATGGTGATTTTATAGAGTTTTATGGTTGAAAGGTGTTAAGGATCAACTAGGAACAATGACTTGAACTTGTGATGGATTGAATGAGCAAGATCAATAATCAAAATGGTGCATTTTGATGGTTTAGGGTCGTTGGTATTGCAAGAGAAAGGAAGAGAATGAGTCTCTTTTATACTAAAAATGAGGAGGTTACAAGTTTGACTTGTCAACACTTGGTGAGCAAGTTCTACACATGTAAGGATCCTAGAGCACAAGGAAGGAGATCATGCCACAAGTGTGAATCCCCCCCCCCTAGTGGTGGTTTGGTCAAGCTTGGGGAGCAAGTGTGGACTTTTGAGGATATTATCCAAGACATTGAGTTAGTTTTGGCTCCGGGAAATGCCAATCGTAAATGATTAAGCCTCAAAACGTAAAACCGGGTGTCGTAAAATTATGGAACTTGAAAGTATTGATAAACATGTCAATAAGTTCCATAATAAAATATAAAATGAGTGGTAGGTTCCATTTGGGTGTAAAACCCTGCTAAAAACTGGAAATGCGGGTCTAAAACGCGTAATACGTAAAATGTACGAATATTGCGTAAAATTGAGAAAAGTAAAATGTTACTTTTCTAATGTGATAAAAATGATTTAAAATGACTTATAATGTCTAGACTGGGCTCAGTCTAGTGTCGGTTGGTATTAAATGTCTTTTAGACATCAAACCGTAAGCCTAAAAATCAAGGAATGACTTATAAAATCAAGGGATGATTTTTGGTCAATGGAGGGGGGAAAAATATGTTGACTTTTTCTAATAAGTTTAAAAATCAAATCGTCTTATAAACGCGTTTTGTGGTCTAACGGTTAATCGCCCATACGGTTAAGCGTGCTCATGTGAGAGTAGTACAGGCTTGGGTGACCTGCTGGGAAAAGTAATTAGCCTGAAAATGCGAGTTGTTACAAGCTGAATTCTTATCACCAACATATAACCAATTCACTTTAGCTTTCTGTCTTAACAGCTTTTCTTCATTAGTAATAGCTTCCTTATACTCAATCAAAATCTCATTTTCCTCTTTCCTCAGACTATCATTGTGTGGATCATTATCAATTGCTTTCTGGATGTCATGTAGTTTTTTCCTTAAGTAAACCACTTTGTCAAAGAGATTCCCATTACTCCAATTGAAATTGTTCAGATGTGGTTTGAGAGACTTAAGCTTCTTAACAAATCTGTACATATCATGACCCTTAACTTCCATATTCCAATTCTCAGCAACTAACTCATGAAATCCATTTTTATCAGCAACATAATTTGCAAATCTGAAGGATTTGTTCCTTTTATGCATTGCTTGAGGAATAATCAAAATAGCTGGACTGTGATCAGAAATACCATAAGGCAAAAACATTACATTAGCATTATTGTATTGATCAATGAATGTACTATTACCAATAACTCTGTCAATTTTCTTCAGAATTGTTGCCTTTTGATTCAACAAACTTTTCGTCCAGGTAAAATGCAGTCCAGAACCATTCACATCTTCCATTTCAATAGTATTGATGCACTCTTGAAACTCTATCATATCTTGAGTAAAATGTGATATTCCTTATGAATGATCTTCAAGATTTAAGCATACATTCACATCCCCCATCATAATCCATGAATTCTGTCCCACAATTCTATCAAATAATATAAGATCCTTCCATAGCATCCTTCTATCTCTTCCTCTGTTAGCAGCATAAATGAATGTGTAAAATAGGGTCTTCTGAGTGCTTAAAATGTCAATATGATAGAGCATTTCCTGATCAGTGGCATGCACGAGAGAACAATTCACATTACTAGCATCCCATCCAACTGATATTCTACACCCCTTGTTACACAAATGCACATTATGGTGCCATTGCCAACTGCCAAACACATTAGCACATACTTTATCAATTCTATTTTTCTTCATATGAGTTTCCAATACTACACAAATACTAAGCTTTTCATTCCATATCAAATTCTTAACTTCATTATGTTTAGATACAGTACCCAATCCTCTTATATTCCAAGCAGCTATTTTGAAATCCATTCTTAAGCATTTGACAAACACTCACTTCCTTTCCCTGATACTTCATTAGCAGTCATGAATTTAGCTAATTCTGAGGTCTCTGCTGTAACAATTCGCATTTTTTCAGGATAATTACTACTCCCGAAAAATTTTACTATTCACTTTTACTATTCACTTTTTACTATTCACTTTTCACTATTCATCTCAGAAATTTTTATTTCATATTCTCGTAAGTTAAACTATTTTAACGATAATCCGAGAGTTTGACTCACGTCGGATCATTTCTGCAAAAATCACAAAGCCGTGTCCGAGATTTACTTTTAGGTTTAAACGTCCTTCCAGCATCCCGATATATCCATAAAACGTCATAAACAATAGAAATATGATTTTCTATCATTTTATGACAATTCCAAAAGTTTTGGAATTTTACGTTTTCCAGTTCAGCGTTTTATGCGAATTACGCGTTTTAGACCCGTGTTTCCAGTTTTTAGCAGGGTTTTAGCACCCGATAGATCCTACCACTCATTTTATATTTTATTATGGACTATATGGACATGTTTAACAATACTTTCAAATTCCATAATTTTACGACACCCGGTTTTACGTTTTGAGGCTTAATCATTTACGATTGGCATTTCCCGGAGTCAAAACTCATCCAATACTTGGATAATATCATCCAAGACCAACTCATCCCTTCCTATCCACTCATGAACCGCCCTAGGAGGGGGGAGTCACACCCATGTGGCTTCATCTCATGAATTTACCCCTAGATCACCATTAAATTACAACTTGGTCACCAAGTTTTGGTAATTTCCTAGTAGTTTCCTAACCTCCTCATTTGGACTATAAATAGCCCCTCTCCCCCCCCTTCCTTGTGCCGTGCATCCCCAACCCCATAACCATCCCATTCTTAGCTTAATTCCTTCTAATTTCTAGCAAGGTTCAAGTGATTCTTCAAGATAGAAACCCTAGCTAGATTATCATTTACCAAAAATCTTCCAAACCCTAGAATACTTGGTGATTTCTCTTGAGTTTAAATCCACTCAATTCACCTCAACCTTCATCATCCATCTTTCAAGAATACCAAGGGTAGAAAGGTTGCATGAAGTGAAAAAGGGTTGAAGCAAGTCTATCAAAGTCCATTTCCTTACTTGTTACTTCCTTTCTTTATTAGAACGCCAAAAGTTGTAAGCCAAACCCTAACATGCTTCTTGTTAATTTATCATGTTCATATCATTTACATGTTATTCTTGCTATATTATGTCTTGTATAAATGTCCATGATGTATAAAGATGAGTAAAAGATGTTGTTATAATGAATTGTTGAAACAAGTTACTAAAACAAGCAAATTAGTGAATTTGTTGGTATAACCTGATCAAAATGGTAAAAATATGATATTGGATTATTACATAATAAAGTAGAGGACTTAACAAGGAAACCATAGCAATTTGAACCACCTAAAACGAGTATACGAGTCAAAAGTTACGCCGATTTGAAGTTACCAAAACTTTCCGGCAAAACTGCCAAAATGTTTCTGTGACAGAATAGAAAACACGCAAAAAGAGGCCTTTCTGGTCCGTTTCATGAAAACGTTAAAACACGAAAGTTGTCCGGAATTACGTTTTCCTTCAGGAACAAAGAGGCTCGAGCCTTGAAAACACTTTCTGAGTGAGATATCTCTAAACTTCTTAACAGCTATTTACATATATATAAGTCACTAGATTATGGTTATACTTTGAAAGGAACAAGAGGTCTTATGACCTATAAACAAGACCACCACCATGGCTAGAGCCAAGGTTGGGTCTCATGACCTTGAAACAAGGACTAAAGGTCATGGCTAGGCCATGACGAAATAACCATAACAACTTACATAGGCGTAAACATGAAACAAAGAATTAGGCGATAACATGAACAAGCAATTTGGATCTACTTCACCTAAAAGGAAACCATGAGATATTACCAAGAGAAAATGGTCATTCAAGACTAATGAAACTACCCCTAATAACAATCTTCATGTACTAATAAACTTTCCTAAGTTTATTCAAATATCGGACATGTAACTTTTCGAATCAAAACTTATATCTATATATTTTATCAACTACTACAATAGTAGGGAGCCTCATGTGAGGAGTTCATTATGTAAGCCGTCGAGATGAGTTGTGGATTTACGAGTTAAAGTGTCCTGGCTCCTCGAACGCTTACTAACATGACTTCTGAAATATGTCAGCCCGAACGGTAGTAAACGATATACAAAACATACATGTTCATGAATCTTTTCTTTCAAAGACATACAATATACATCATACCACATCATGGACTAAATGCAAGATATATATATAGGCACTCCGTTATATTCTTTACTCCGATCCTAAGTCGCAACATTCTATTATAGATTGCTCGTAGAAACCTTCACGATTCAACCGTTACATTCATTACTTGCTATCTTACTTAAGGTGAGTTCATAGCCCCACTTTCCATTACTTAATTGTTTTACAAACCCTTGGGGGGAATACATGCTATTTTTAACCGAGCACAATGTTTTTAAATTGTATGCTTGCCTGATTATTTTATTATCACTAAGTACCAACCTTCCTAAACCGAGATTCCTTATTATGAACCATTTAATCAGTAGCAATAGTGAGCGTGAATATTGTGAATAGGCCTATTGGGATTGACGAATCCCATTTGTATTGACTAAGTTCAAACAAATGCATTGTCACAACTCACCATTTCGGGTCATTTCAGGTCATTTCCCGAACTTTGGAAGAACACTATTCATTGCGGGAAAAGATTTCATCATTCACGTGCATTACACATTTCATCGTAAATTTAGTTTACGGGTGTTCAAATTCGCGTAACCATATTGGTTCGGGTGCGAATTCATGCATTATCAGTAATGACATTTCATACGGACTGGGGATAGTCTGCATATCATCAGTAGGTCATTTACATGTTATACCACTCTTAGGATTTTCAAATTACTATATTCAGTATATTTAACGTTTTGCGAATTATGATTTCTAAATAAACGTTAACACACGGTTTATACACGACGAATATATCTAAATATTCCCACAATGGTCCCGACATATTTTTATATCCATTTTAACCTCATAAAAGTTATAACATTCAGTTACCCAGTATTTTGGAAATTTATTTTATTTATAACGTACGCGTATAAATATAACGACGGTTTTCGTTAAAACTAAACAATAATCACCCGATCACTCAGTAAATGTACCCAACATATTTTTAATATGTTTTTATCATTATTATAACATTATTTCATCCCGGTTAACTTCGTGAACGTTTATTGCTATTAAACTCGGTACCCGATTTTAACGAATAACGCGTAATAACACTTAACGCTACACTATATTTTCTAAGTGATCAAAACCGTTTTGGCTACTCCTTTTCACACCCAAAACCGGCCCAAGACCACACCCTTTAACCATGTGCATTGATTCCTAAGTATTTTACTAATAAACCTTGAAAACATTTCATTAACCAAATTCCTAAATCATAACATACCTTTTTAGCTAAGATCAAAACTCATTTTCTCTTCTTCTTCACTCAAACCCACGACCAAACTCTAACTCCATGATCAAGTGATCATTTTTCATAAAGTAAAACACAAAACTTGTTCATTTTACAAGCCTAATCAAGAATCAAGCAACAAAAACACAAGAACATCAAGCATAATCATCCTATAATCATCTCATTTTGTCAAGTAAGTTTTCATCTTTATTTTTTCATGGATCATCCTATTTTTACATGTATTTCATAAGTATCATGCTAAAAACCATGTACAAGTAGCTATACCACACTTTATTTTGGCTAAAAAGAAACATACAAACCCTAACTTTTTAGTTATGAATCCCCTTGCTCTAATAACTTGGTTAGGAGTCCATGGCACCCTAAGAAGGTGTATGGTAGGATTAGATTAGTCATGTGGTGATTACAAGAGGATTGGTGATGGTAGAAATTAGTTTTTAACCTTGGAAACTTGATTTGGAACCTATTTTAGACATGCTGTCCCGTTTTGTAAAAATCTGGAAAATCAGTAAACACCAAGGAAACTTTGGCAAAATTTTTAGAAAATACTTTCAAAAACGAATCCGTAGGCGAAAGAACGGATTAAAAAGAGTCTATAACGAAGGAGTTATGATTTTTGCAAGATTGTAGACGAAAAGTATTTTTCAGAAAATGTTTGCTGTTGGACGTTTTTCATTGGACAAAAAGAGACTTTAGACGTAACCCGGAGGAGCCGAGCTTTCCAAAATATATTACTACATACCAAGACGAAACCGTGGACATAAAGAACAAGTAAAACGGACAAGTAACGACAAAGATATTCACGTTTGAATATCGGCTAAAACCAATTTATATTTGACAGCTTTTAATATAATTTGGCGCAAAAACTACGAAGTACATTTTTGAGCTAGAAGTAATATCAAGTACCGAGCTTTATAACTAATGTAGTATTAGTTATTACGAGTATGTTTTCATCATTTCAAGGATTACAACCCGAGTTTTTCAACGCTAACATGGAAACTTACGTTATATATATATAAGTATATATATATTATAACTAGCTATTTATATTTTCTAATAGCAATATTTTTCCAAATTCTTGGATTATATATTTTGATAACAACAAGTGTTTTTCAAAGAGTAGAGTGGTATAGGAAACATGTGCATGGACATTCATAACATCATTTCATGATCTAAAGTAGATCGTTCATCATTCATATTAGGTTGCGGCTAGTGTGCGCGCCTTGTTTTTCAGCTCATTACATGTTCATGGTACCATCATATTGGGTTGCGGCAGCTAATTGTTCATTGGTGTTCATTTCATTTCATCACAGTTTCATCAGTTGAGGTGAGTTTTCATAGCCCCGTTTTCAATACAATATTTTGATTTCAAATCCCACGGGGGGAATACATTGCATCAATTATTTCAGTACGAGCCCAAGTATTCAAACATGTACATAGCTTAAGTTACCTTGCCAAGTGCTAAGTCCCCTGTAACATCATGAACCGTTAATTTCAAGTACTAAGCGAGAGTGAGTGGATAGATCTATCGAGGGTGACGCCTCCATCCGTGGTAGTGGATACCAACAGTAAGCGGATGCATGTCATGTCTTTTACATTTGAATGTTTCGGCAGAACATTCGGGAGGGGCATAGAATTTCATCAGTCATAGCTTCGGTGTCATGAGCTTAAGGCTATTGTAAAATTTTCATGAGATTTTTATCTTGCACTTTTACTTGTGGTGGCCGTACATCAGTACATTTTACAAACCTATGGAATTCACCAACATTCGTGTTGACGTTTTAGCAATGTATTTCAGGTTATTAAGGTAGCTCATGTGACATGCATTTGGACCTTCATGGAGTCGCGGAGTCGACGCGTCTCATCATTATTTCATGCACTTATGTAAACATTTGATCTAGTAGGACTTGTTTTCATAAACTTGCAACACATTTTGGGGACCTCATGTTGTAAACTCTGAATTATTTCAATGATCAAATGCAGTATTTTCCAAACGACACTTTAGGTCGTTCAATGTAACTGTAACTGTGGTGCTATGACAGACACCCCCAGGTATTCCATTCCGCTGCAAGTCAGGTAAATTGGGGGTGTGACAGATTGGCATCAGAGCTAAGGTTATAGCGAACTAGGATGTATCTTGGACCCTAGACTATAACCACATCAGCATAGCATCTCATCATTTCATCATAAGTGCATAATCATGATACATGTTGTTTTATACATCCCCTGTGCGAGTTATTTATACTCATATCCGTATATGTATATCATTTTATTGACCTGGTTCACAAGTGACATGTCTTCAGATACTCACCCTGACATCCTTTTATCGGATTCCGACATTGAAGATGCCTTGTCATCTTCCACTACCATTATACCATCAGTTGCACTTACACCACCATTAGTACTATTGATTTGCCATAGGAACAGAGTCTTCCTATCATTCATCCCGTACATAGAATGCCTTTTGGTAGTGTATTCAGAATTTATCTTAATGGACTTATTAGGATGCTTATTGCAAGAAAGATAGTGTGTTTTCTTTCCATCACTAGTAGGGCACTTACTACTCAGGTACTATCACCACCATCAGTTACTTATTACACTATTGGCCTTCCCACAGTGTGTACTTTAGTTTTACCTTTTGGATGTCGCGAGGTAGCGCGAAAGAGGGTAGTATTCCATACACTAGTACCATCATTGTCATTTCCCTTTTCCATTCCCACTTGACATGAACTAGATGACACCTAGTAGAAAATACCAATAACACGGACTCAACAGAAACATCCGCAGATTCTTCAGGAATTAGGTTGATTTCGTTTTTGACGAATTAGAAGACTATTACCATTCGACAAGATTCACTCACGTATCCAATACACCATTCAAGCTTTTACTATTATATGGGGAAACTGTTTTACAGAAAAATTTCTGAAGTAAGCTATTTTATTTCCATCCTATAAATTGATTTTTCTGTCATTACACCAAGTATTTACTATTGTTACGCGAGGCAATCTTCATGTTACTTGAAACAAAACATCAGGATACCATTTTAATAACAATGCGTTGAACACCATCTAAAACTTTTGAGGAAAGTTATGATATTTTGACAAAATCCAACATCGCATCATTAGTCCTCAATTATACATAGCCTGATCACCTATGTAAAATTCAGGAAGGATTATGCCATGAAGGAAATAATTACCTTTTCAAAGGATTGTTAATAACAATCTTCATCCAAAAGTTTTGTAAACAAAGGAACTCATTCATAAACATCCATTTTGCCGAACTATCCCTGGATACTTACACCACCAGTCACTCATTCAGACATTAAGTTGGATTTTTCCCATTGACTTCCCTAGAAGAGACTTTCCATATCAATTACATGCAGGATTCCTTTATACAATAAAAGCAATGAAAGGATTACAGAACTACTAACCAGGACTAGAAGCATATAGTGAGAGAATTCATAACTCAACAACAAATTCTAAGATACTGCGAGACCATCCGAATTACCATCTTTAACCTAGTTGTCCAATGTTATTATTCAAGGGTACTAGCTAGACTGAGCTACAGGATTGAACTCAATAAATGTCCGCAGGACAACACAATAGAAATACACCAAGCTTCAAATTGAGACTGTAGAGCATTTCATTTAAACATGGCCTCATCCATACATGAACTTTCCTGCAGTAAGTTTTCACAAAGGACAATTGTTTGAAACAAGAATATCAATGTAGATTCCTCTAAGGCATTATGTCTAGAAATTTCAGATAACCTCACCTTCATACCAAGCAAGGGATCAAACCGGAACATATCTCCTCATCTACATGGGAAAACAGAATAGACATTCATCGACACAACATCAAATGATACCTTCGTCTTGTCTATTACAACGATAAACAATTTCAGGACTTAAGTTAGTCTAAATACCTATGCTTGTAGTTATGCCAGATAACCATCAATAGACATTATCCAACCTCAGGAACTAAGTGTTAGACATCTATGCATTTAAGCGAACATTTCCTATTCTACCATTTTATCTTTTTCAGTGTTTTCACTTTTAAATAAAGTTGATGCGTTTACATAAATCACCTACCTTGTGGAAAAATGATTTCTGAAATTCCTATTTTGAACAAGTACGATCCTTTTTGGTCAATCTTTAGCAACACTATGGTACAATGAGAAATATACATAAACATCAAACTTTGGTAAGCAGTCTTAATCACAACATGTTTGAAAACATTTTTCTACTTCATAACTACTGAAATTTTGAATCCTCAGGAAAAATATTACTTAGTAAATCATTTGCTCCATTTTTCTAAGTTCGTTTATTCAGAAAAAGATTTCAACCAAAACTCACAATCGCGAGACAAATATCCAGAACCAACTTCTCTACAACATCGCTTATGCATTTAGGAATTGTGACTGGACAATAGAGAATATTTGGAATATGTGATGAAGGAATTAGGAGGAACATCACAAATTGATCACGAACTTCAGTAGTGAAGACCAAACCCACTAGACAAAGAAGGACATATGTCTTATCATCCGTTGGAACAAAACACAAGGAATCAAATTGTTACCTATATTCTATCCCTTCAGATAACGCCAAGTTCGGAGGACCGAACGTTGTGGAATTAGTCACAAAGGTTTATTGTACCCATTTCAGTTTTTCCTGTTAAGGAAACCGTTTCAACTTGGACTTCAGGTAATCATTTCAGGATTTCCTTCAGAAACCCATTTAGATGTAAACATCACTATCATCCTCAGACCGATGGTCAAAGCGAGAGAACAATTCAAACATAGGGAAGTATACTCAGAGCATGAGTGATTAACCCTAGAAATGGTTGGACCAATCACTCAACATAAATCAAATTCATCTACAACAATAGTTATCACACCAACAGCAAGAAATTGGCAGAAGTTAGGTTGGTACATAACACACATCATTTGGATTGAGTATCCTGAACAACAAACCATCCAGATTCAAGTGGGAGAACAAACTAAGTTAAAAGCATTGCCTTGGATTGGCATGATACAAATTGGATAACAAGAAAGGTTGAACCTTTAGCATAATGGACTATTTAAGATTCATTTTAGAATCGACCAACTAGCATACAAACTTGAATTCTGGCATAATTCAGCGGTATATATTACCAGTACCACATTTAAAACATTAAGAAGCGCAGACCATCGATTGATGGGCCAAACTCAGAAAAAGCTCAACTCACTAGTTCAGTAGGCATTCATGAGATAACCAGAAATTTTCTACAAGTCAAGAATCAGTTACAAGTTCAATAAGTCATAAACCATTAAAACTTCAAGTTCTGCAGAGTTATGCAGAAAGTTCTGCCTGGGAAAGGCATGTTATCGTTCAGAAAACTTGGAAAGTTACACCATATACACTGGACCATTTATATTTCAGACAGGGTAGGCCTAGTGGCCGTCAGATTTGAACATTGTCAGAGAACAACAGGATTACACGAACATATTTCACATTTTCAGATCCCCAGAAATGACTTTCAGATGAGTCACTCATGATTCCATTGGAAGGGATCCATCCCAAATGACAATCTCAGACCTTGTAAGAGAACCAACAGAAATCATGGACCGTGTGGTCAAACAGTTGAAACAGAGTCGAATTCCTATCGTTAGAGTTCGCTGGAATTCTCGAACATCATCACCTTTTCACATTTATGTTTTCAGAAACCAACATAAACTGAACTTCGGGACGAAGTTCCTTTTAGAGGGGAAGAATGTCACAACTCACCATTTCGGGTCATTTCAGGTCATTTCCCGAACTTTGGAAGAACACTATTCATTGCGGGAAAAGATTTCATCATTCACGTGCATTACACATTTCATCGTAAATTTAGTTTACGGGTGTTCAAATTCGCGTAACCATATTGGTTCGGGTGCGAATTCATGCATTATCAGTAATGACATTTCATACGGACTGGGGATAGTCTGCATATCATCAGTAGGTCATTTACATGTTATACCACTCTTAGGATTTTCAAATTACTATATTCAGTATATTTAACGTTTTGCGAATTATGATTTCTAAATAAACGTTAACACACGGTTTATACACGACGAATATATCTAAATATTCCCACAATGGTCCCGACATATTTTTATATCCATTTTAACCTCATAAAAGTTATAACATTCAGTTACCCAGTATTTTGGAAATTTATTTTATTTATAACGTACGCGTATAAATATAACGACGGTTTTCGTTAAAACTAAACAATAATCACCCGATCACTCAGTAAATGTACCCAACATATTTTTAATATGTTTTTATCATTATTATAACATTATTTCATCCCGGTTAACTTCGTGAACGTTTATTGCTATTAAACTCGGTACCCGATTTTAACGAATAACGCGTAATAACACTTAACGCTACACTATATTTTCTAAGTGAACAAAACCGTTTTGGCTACTCCTTTTCACACCCAAAACCGGCCCAAGACCACACCCTTTAACCATGTGCATTGATTCCTAAGTATTTTACTAATAAACCTTGAAAACATTTCATTAACCAAATTCCTAAATCATAACATACCTTTTTAGCTAAGATCAAAACTCATTTTCTCTTCTTCTTCACTCAAACCCACGACCAAACTCTAACTCCATGATCAAGTGATCATTTTTCATAAAGTAAAACACAAAACTTGTTCATTTTACAAGCCTAATCAAGAATCAAGCAACAAAAACACAAGAACATCAAGCATAATCATCCTATAATCATCTCATTTTGTCAAGTAAGTTTTCATCTTTATTTTTTCATGGATCATCCTATTTTTACATGTATTTCATAAGTATCATGCTAAAAACCATGTACAAGTAGCTATACCACACTTTATTTTGGCTATAAAAAGAAACATACAAACCCTAACTTTTTAGTTATGAATCCCCTTGCTCTAATAACTTGGTTAGGAGTCCATGGCACCCTAAGAAGGTGTATGGTAGGATTAGATTAGTCATGTGGTGATTACAAGAGGATTGGTGATGGTAGAAATTAGTTTTTAACCTTGGAAACTTGATTTGGAACCTATTTTAGACATGCTGTCCCGTTTTGTAAAAATCTGGAAAATCAGTAAACACCAAGGAAACTTTGGCAAAATTTTTAGAAAATACTTTCAAAAACGAATCCGTAGGCGAAAGAACGGATTAAAAAGAGTCTATAACGAAGGAGTTATGATTTTTGCAAGATTGTAGACGAAAAGTATTTTTCAGAAAATGTTTGCTGTTGGACGTTTTTCATTGGACAAAAAGAGACTTTAGACGTAACCCGGAGGAGCCGAGCTTTCCAAAATATATTACTACATACCAAGACGAAACCGTGGACATAAAGAACAAGTAAAACGGACAAGTAACGACAAAGATATTCACGTTTGAATATCGGCTAAAACCAATTTATATTTGACAGCTTTTAATATAATTTGGCGCAAAAACTACGAAGTACATTTTTGAGCTAGAAGTAATATCAAGTACCGAGCTTTATAACTAATGTAGTATTAGTTATTACGAGTATGTTTTCATCATTTCAAGGATTACAACCCGAGTTTTTCAACGCTAACATGGAAACTTACGTTATATATATATAAGTATATATATATTATAACTAGCTATTTATATTTTCTAATAGCAATATTTTTCCAAATTCTTGGATTATATATTTTGATAACAACAAGTGTTTTTCAAAGAGTAGAGTGGTATAGGAAACATGTGCATGGACATTCATAACATCATTTCATGATCTAAAGTAGATCGTTCATCATTCATATTAGGTTGCGGCTAGTGTGCGCGCCTTGTTTTTCAGCTCATTACATGTTCATGGTACCATCATATTGGGTTGCGGCAGCTAATTGTTCATTGGTGTTCATTTCATTTCATCACAGTTTCATCAGTTGAGGTGAGTTTTCATAGCCCCGTTTTCAATACAATATTTTGATTTCAAATCCCACGGGGGGAATACATTGCATCAATTATTTCAGTACGAGCCCAAGTATTCAAACATGTACATAGCTTAAGTTACCTTGCCAAGTGCTAAGTCCCCTGTAACATCATGAACCGTTAATTTCAAGTACTAAGCGAGAGTGAGTGGATAGATCTATCGAGGGTGACGCCTCCATCCGTGGTAGTGGATACCAACAGTAAGCGGATGCATGTCATGTCTTTTACATTTGAATGTTTCGACAGAACATTCGGGAGGGGCATAGAATTTCATCAGTCATAGCTTCGGTGTCATGAGCTTAAGGCTATTGTACAATTTTCATGAGATTTTTATCTTGCACTTTTACTTGTGGTGGCCGTACATCAGTACATTTTACAAACCTATGGAATTCACCAACATTCGTGTTGACGTTTTAGCAATGTATTTCAGGTTATTAAGGTAGCTCATGTGACATGCATTTGGACCTTCATGGAGTCGCGGAGTCGACGCGTCTCATCATTATTTCATGCACTTATGTAAACATTTGATCTAGTAGGACTTGTTTTCATAAACTTGCAACACATTTTGGGGACCTCATGTTGTAAACTCTGAATTATTTCAATGATCAAATGCAGTATTTTCCAAACGACACTTTAGGTCGTTCAATGTAACTGTAACTGTGGTGCTATGACAGACACCCCCAGGTATTCCATTCCGCTGCAAGTCAGGTAAATTGGGGGTGTGACATGCATTAATATTTGAGATTTAGGTATGTTAGCAAAGTACCTACCGGGATAAATCTGCCGATCGATATTGGTACACGTTAACGTTATGGTGTCATAAGCTTAGTGTATAATAACTGTTCCGGGCGTATAATAACGTAGCCTACCTATTTTGTTTTCCAAACATTGGTGTGAGCCTTTAACTCACACTACCAACATATTGTGTTCAAACGATTTAACAAACTCTATGAATATCACTCAACCTTTGTGTTGACCTCTCAAGCATGTATTTCAGGTTCATGACGATCAAGGATGGCACGGAAGGACACGGATACTCAAGAGGGCTATAAATTTACTTATCATTCAAAAACTCACTTAATGTGATTTGTAAACATGGAACAAATTGGGACCTCATTTTGAAACCTCTGATATTTATATAATTTGAATGATAAATCTTTTAAAACGACTCAATTGGAGTTCGTTTTCTATTATTGTGACTATTGTGCCGTCGAGTAACACCCAGTTCGAATTCCGCTGCAACCATGAATTGGGGGTGTTACAGATTGGTACCAGAGCCATGGTTATAGAGAAACGGGTCTAATTGAGACCTAAACTATAACCGCAATTACAAACAAAAACATTTTATAGCCTTCCGCTCTCCGTGTCTTCCATCCTCCAGACGATTATGGACTTAGTAAGCATGTTATGTTACACAAACATATTAGTATATTCATATATACCCATTTTGAGCATTTTCCGTAGACATTTTTATGATACACACTTCTCACATTTTGAGCACTTCCCATAAACATTAAATTGTTCTAACATAGAAATTCTTTTCATAGAAATCATGTGCGTACCCACTTCTCCCGATTATGTGCCCACTCTACCTAATAACTTCCAAGTCTTACCACCCTCACCCGAGTTCGGATTTGACTTCGTAAATGCCTTCGCTTCTGATGACGAAGAAGAACCTTTCGAAGATCCAACCGATGAAGAAGAGGATGAACCAATGCCAACTAATTTTGCGATGAATATTTCTAATTATTTTGAACAAAATTATGTTGAGGTAGACTCCGAGGAGGATAATGAGTACGAATATGTACTAGAACCATTACCACCACCACTATCTCTTCCCTTTGTTATCCCTACATGTGATGATTTGGATCGTTCATTATGGATCGTACCTCGACCACCATTGATCCAACAAGAAAGTCAACATGAAAACAATAGCCTCTCAAACTTCATCGACTCGTACCTCTATGACACACTAAACCAAGAAGTTGCCGATCAATCAGAGCTGCTCGGACCTTCTAACCCGCCATAGACTAGTGTGATGATACTAGTTATCTTTTGTACTACTATACTGATTAGACTCAGTTAGTAAATCCATGTAATAACTAGCGATAGTAAAAACGTTGTAATTACTAAACTGAAAGTATCAGTTAGTAAATTTTGAAGAAGCTTGTAATAAGTTCGATTTTGTAAATCAACCAACGTTGTATGAATAAAACTTTTGTTTTATACTATCATGTGTTATGCCTTTAAATCTTCAACCATAATTATTCTATCATTCCCCATCAAAAATCATGCTTATTTCACAACTCTCTACTCATGACATACCTTTTATACAATAGAATCATGGCGCCAAAGAAAAAGACACCACCAACGATGACGCAAGCTGCCATCCGCAAACTGGTAAAGGACAGTATCAATGCAGCACTTATCACGGAACGAGCAGCCATAGCTACACAGGCCGCAACAGCCGCTAAAGCTACTAGAACTGCTAAAGCTGCAAGAACTGCTGAAACTACTAGAACTGCCAAAGCTGTTCGAGTTGCTGCAACTACCATCAATACCAGAGGACCGAACCCATCCGGTCCTCCAGTAATAAATATTGATCCGGTATATAAGAGCTGCACATTCAACGGTTATTTAAATTGCCAACCCACCAATTACAAAGGTACTAATGGAGCCGTAAATTTTAACCCCTGGTTTGAAAAAGCGGAGTTAGTAGTGTTGATCAACAAATGCACCGAGAATGAGAAAGTCCAATATGCCACTGGTCCACTATTGGATGAAGCATTATCATGGTGGAATTTAGTATCTCAACCAATGGACATCCAAAATGATTATAAGCTTTCTGGGGATAACATGAAGAAAGAGTATTACCCTCACAGTGAAATGCCGTTGAAGGAACCATGTTGTCACCCAGAAGTAGAATTCTGGAACCATGCGGTTAAAGGAACCGACATCCTGAGTTACAACCGCCGATTCCATGAATTGAGGATACTATGCCCAACGATGGTTTCGACAAATGAGAAACTGTTGCAAGAATATATCTGGGGACTCCCACCAAGCATACAAGGGAACATGATTACGTCTAGTCCCAAAACACTTGATGAGGCTATGCGGATGTCTCGCAACCTCATGGATCAGGTGGTTCAGACAGCAGAAACCCAAAGACAAAATTTCAACAACTCCAACAACAATAACAATAGAACCAACAACAACAAGCGACCATGGGATGGTAACCATGGAAGTAACAACAACAACAACAACAACCATCATAACCAGCAAAACAAAAGACAAGGGGCTGCAACGACTTATGTTGCTGCACCAACCAAAGGTGGATATACTGGGACTCAACCACAGTGTACAAAGTGCAATTTCCATCACTCTGGTCCTTGCCCGGCTAAGTGTCGCAACTGTCAAAACACTGGACACCTAGCCCAGAATTGTAGAGCCAAGACTGTAGCTACCGGTAGCAACGCACAACCAATAGTTATATGCTTCGGGTGTGGAGAAAGTGGTCATTACAAGAACAGATGTCCCCAACAGCCAAGGCCAACAAGTTGAAGACATCCAATGGAAAGCATATATGATAAGAGAAGAAGAAGCTTATCAGAATCTCAACAACACTGCAGAACAATGAAGTTTAGAACTTAGCAGTCATATTTATTTATGCACTCTGTTGTACTACGTGTATGTCATCCCTAGTAATGGGAGTTTTATGACTTAAGAATATTTATTGTTCAATAAACGACTCTTTGTGATAATTCTCATCTATTGTACTTTCTATCTCCAAACCAATTGGATTGTTTAGCAGACTATTACCATTCTATGAGACTTACTCAGTTATCTTATAAACCATTCAAAAAATTTTACTTCAAGCTAATTTGTTATTACTTTATTGTTTCACATCATTTCACTCCAAGATATTCTACCACATCCTAGAAAAATCACTTCGTTGATACCACCCTATAAATCGATATCATGCCTTCATTTCCAACTTTCATCACAAACCACTAAATCTCAACATACCAAAATGAAGAACACAAACCTTCTTAACCTTCTCACCATCATCATCTTCACAACCCTTAATCCCACAAGCTCACTTTCTGATCTTGATGCACTTTTAAAGCTCAAATCATCCTTAGTTACACCATAAGCAACCTCATCAGCTTTACAAGATTGAATACCATCTAAAACTTTTAAGAAACACATTACTACGTGACTAAACCGAACATCACATTATCGGTCCTAAATTATACATAGCCTGATCACCTATGTCTAATTCAG
Organism: Artemisia argyi; assembly: GCA_030686995.1. Lineage (NCBI taxonomy): Eukaryota > Viridiplantae > Streptophyta > Magnoliopsida > Asterales > Asteraceae > Artemisia > Artemisia argyi. The sequence continues at coordinate 22,143,472 of CM060693.1, read as the reverse complement.
GAGGGATCATGTTATGCTGGGAGCAGTCACCCGTATGTTTTCTTAGGAACAAACTTCTCATAAGTAACCACACCTCTTCATCGACACCACTCCAACGTATAACACACACAGAACTTCGGGACGAAGTTCCCCGTAAGGGGTAGAGACTGTAACAATTCGCATTTTTTCAGGATAATTACTACTCCCGAAAAATTTCACTATTCACTTTTACTATTCACTTTTTACTATTCACTTTTTACTATTCAATTTTCACTATTCATCTCAGAAATTTTTATTTCATATTCTCGTAAGTTAAACTATTTTAAAGATAATCCGAGAGTTTGACGCACGTCGGATCATTTCTGCAAAAATCACAAAGCCGTGTCCGAGATTTACTTTTAGGTTTAAACGTCCTTCCAGCATCCCGATATATCCATAAAACGTCATAAACAATAGAAATATGATTTTCTATCATTTTATGACAATTCCAAAAGTTTTGGAATTTTACGTTTTTCAGTTCAGCGTTTTACGCGAATTACGCGTTTTAGACCCGTGTTTCCAGTTTTTAGCAGGGTTTTAGCACCCGATAGATCCTACCACTCATTTTATATTTTATTATGGACTATATGGATATGTTTAACAATACTTTCAAATTCCATAATTTTACGACACCCGATTTTACGTTTTGAGGCTTAATCATTTACGATTGGCATTTCCCGGAGTCAAAACTCATCCAATACTTGGATAATATCATCCAAGACCAACTCATCCCTTCCTATCCACTCATGAACCGCCCTAGGAGGGGGGAGTCACACCCATGTGGCTTCATCTCATGAATTTACCCCTAGATTACCATTAAATTACAACTTGGTCACCAAGTTTTGGTAATTTCCTAGTAGTTTCCTAACCTCCTCATTTGGACTATAAATAGCCCCTCTCCCCCCCTTCCTTGTGCCGTGCATCCCCAACCCCATAACCATCCCATTCTTAGCTTAATTCCTTCTAATTTCTAGCAAGGTTCAAGTGATTCTTCAAGATAGAAACCCTAGCTAGATTATCATTTACCAAAAATCTTCCAAACCCTAGAATACTTGGTGATTTCTCTTGAGTTTAAATCCACTCAATTCACCTCAACCTTCATCATCCATCTTTCAAGAATACCAAGGGTAGAAAGGTTGCATGAAGTGAAAAAGGGTTGAAGCAAGTCTATCAAAGTCCATTTCCTTACTTGTTACTTCCTTTCTTTATTAGAACGCCAAAAGTTGTAAGCCAAACCCTAACATGCTTCTTGTTAATTTATCATGTTCATATTATTTACATGTTATTCTTGCTATATTATGTCTTGTATAAATGTCCATGATGTATAAAGATGAGTAAAAGATGTTGTTATAATGAATTGTTGAAACAAGTTACTAAAACAAGCAAATTAGTGAATTTGTTGGTATAACCTGATCAAAATGGTAAAAATATGATATTGGATTATTACATAATAAAGTAGAGGACTTAACAAGGAAACCATAGCAATTTGAACCACCTAAAACGAGTATACGAGTCAAAAGTTACGCCGATTTGAAGTTACCAAAACTTTCCGGCAAAACTGCCAAAATGTTTCTGTGACAGAATAGAAAACACGCAAAAAGAGGCCTTTCTGGTCCGTTTCATGAAAACGTTAAAACACGAAAGTTGTCCGGAATTACGTTTTCTTTCAGGAACAAAGAGGCTCGAGCCTTGAAAACACTTTCTGTGTGAGATATTTCTAAAATTCTTAACAGCTATTTACATATATATAAGTCACTAGATTATGGTTATACTTTGAAAGGAACAGGAGGTCTTATGACCTATAAACAAGACCACCACCATGGCTAGAGCCAAGGTTGGGTCTCATGACCTTGAAACAAGGACTAAAGGTCATGGCTAGGCCATGACGAAATGACCATAACAACTTACATAGGCGTAAACATGAAACAAAGAATTAGGCAATAACATGAACAAGCAATTTGGATCTACTTCACCTAAAAGGAAACCATGAGATATTACCAAGAGAAAATGGTCATTCAAGACTAATGAAACTACCCCTAATAACAATCTTCATGTACTAATAAACTTTCCTAAGTTTATTCAAATATCGGACATGTAACTTTTCGAATCAAAACTTATATCTATGTATTTTATCAACTACTACAATAGTAGGGAGCCTCATGTGAGGAGTTCATTATGTAAGCCGTCGAGATGAGTTGTGGATTTACGAGTTAAAGTGTCCTGGCTCCTCGAACGCTTACTAACATGACTTCTGAAATATGTCAGCCCGAACGGTAGTAAACGATATACAAAACATACATGTTCATGAATCTTTTCTTTCAAAGACATACAATATACATCATACCACATCATGGACTAAATGCAAGATATATATATAGGCACTCCGTTATATTCTTTACTCCGATCCTAAGTCGCAACATTCTATTATAGGTTGCTCGTAGAAACCTTCACGATTCAACCGTTACATTCATTACTTGCTATCTTACTTAAGGTGAGTTCATAGCCCCACTTTCCATTACTTAATTGTTTTACAAACCCTTGGGGGGAATACATGCTATTTTTAACCGAGCACAGTGTTTTTAAATTGTATGCTTGCCTGATTGTTTTATTATCACTAAGTACCAACCTTGCTAAACCGAGATTCCTTATTATGAACCATTTAATCACTAGCAATAGTGAGCGCGAATATTGTGAATAGGCCTATTGGGATTGACGAATCCCATTTGTATTGACTAAGTTCAAACAAATGCATTAATATTTGAGATTTAGGTATGTTAGCAAAGTACCTACCGGGATAAATCTGCCGATCGATATTGGTACACGTTAACGTTATGGTGTCATAAGCTTAGTGTATAATAACTGTTCTGGGCGTATAATAACGTAGCCTACCTATTTTGTTTTCCAAACATTGGTGTGAGCCTATAACTCACACTACCAACATATTGTGTTCAAACGATTTAACAAACTCTATGAATATCACTCAACCTTTGTGTTGACCTCTCAAGCATGTATTTCAGGTTCATGACGATCAAGGATAACACGGAAGGACACGGATACTCAAGAGGGCTATAAATTTACTTATCATTCAAAAACTCACTTAATGTGATTTGTAAACATGGAACAAATTGGGACCTCATTTTGAAACCTCTGATATTTATATAATTTGAATGATAAATCTTTTAAAACGACTCAATTGGAGTCGTTTTCTATTATTGTGACTATTGTGCCGTCGAGTAACACCCAGTTCGAATTCCGCTGCAACCATGAATTGGGGGTGTTACATCTGCAAATACTTCTTTTCCATTCAATACATCTTTATTACCATTCTGATCATTCCCATACTTAGCATCCCAACTTTTTGTAAAGTAACTGAACATATTCTGTTTCCATTTCCAACAACTGTCTCAGGTGGTTTACTTTTGTTAGACACATACTTATCTACAGTTTCTTTCTCTTGATCACTTAATGGCATCAATTCATTATTATCCTCCTTTTGATCCCCTAGAATAGCATATTTGTTAGCTGTGAGCTTAACTGCTTGCATAGTTTCACTGCCTACATTATATGCTTTTCTAGGTGAACTTTGTTGTGCCCTTTCAGAATTCACATTAACATTCATAGCAGGTATTAAAGGCCCAACTTCCTGCTTTTCTTTCTGTTTATACATAGGCTTAGGTGGACCCTTAGGCTTTTCTTTAGGAACAGTATTCTTAGCTTGTTGTGGTACTTGCCTGCTTCCATTAACATGAGTGTCTTTCTTCTTGTTGGCTTGTACAAATCCTTCCTCATCAGCTTGTTTACCTGTTGTTTTCTCCATTGTTTTCTCCCTTTTCAAACAGGCCTCATAGGAATGTCCAAATACTTTGCAATGTGAACAAACTGGAGGCTTCCAATCATACACCACTTGCACTTTCTTCACAAACTGTTGACCATCATCTTTACTTTTATACAATACTTCAATAGTATCATTCAAACCTTTATTAGCATCAGCCTCAACCAATACCCTAGCATAACCAAGTCTACCCACTACTTGAGTACACATTTTAGTAGTCATAGCATCCATTATCAATGGTGTGCCAATTCTACTAGCTAGTGCACTTAATCCTTTAGAGCTCCAATCTTCTAATGGTAGATTAGTAAGTTTAATCCACACTGGCAGAGTAACGGGTTCTGTTTTATCCAAGTTGATACTAGTACTCCATTTTTGAACAACCATTGGTTTGTTATTGACAATCCAGGGTCCACTTTCAATAACAATTTGTAATCCTTGAGCATTATTAAACTTAAACACAAATGTACCATTTTCATTGTTCAGAATTTGCTTTAACCCAAATTTACTCCACATCTTGAATAGATGAAAACTCAATTCAGATATAGATATCTTATACCCCACAAAGAACCCACAGGCAGTTAACTCCCATTTTTTACTTCCTTCCTCAATAATTTCATCATCAAATATAACATACTCGTGACCATCCTCATTAAGAACAATTGATATTTGAAACAGCTTATTAATACTAGCATCCATGTTATTGTTAAGCTTATCAGCATAGCTAGCATTTTTAAGTTTATTAGGAGAAGAAACATTGTTATTTCCTGTACCACTAGAACTATCAATGTTATTAAGCATACTGGAAGAAGTATCCGGAGACTTACAACCAGTTACCTCATTTGCAACATCAATAGGATTGCCAGGATTTTCAGAAGTGGTACCAATTTCATCATTAGTAGTACCTTCATTATTCATCACCATTATTACTCAACTTCTTATTGTTCTTCCCAGCAATACTATCACTAACATAATCATTCCTACCCAAATAACAACAAAATGAAAACAAGCCAAAAGATCAATATTGGAACTCATATTTGCCATCGAACCAATGAACCATTCCTACCACTCATTTTTTTTTATCAAAATAAAAAAAAAATAAACTTTTTCCCTTTTTTAAATATTAAATATCTCGCAAATCGTAAATCGTTACGCGAAAAAAATACCATCGCGACAAGAATTAAATTATCTTTCTATAGACATGCATGGTTATAGACTTTCGCTGAATTTTTTTTGACGAACTTTTTTTTTTTTTTTTTTTTTTTTTTTTTTTTTTTTTTTTTTTTCAAAATTTTCGCCCAGAAAAATCATGGGCAAATAATAAAGAAAGGTAATATACTTGCCACAATTTCATCGAATGGGTAGTGAACTATTTTTTTTTTTTATTTTGAGGGTAATTTTCTTTCAAAATCATCATCTTTAGGGTATTTTGTAAAAATGTTGGACAATTTTGCCCCTCATAGCTAATACAAAATTTTTTTTCCCGAAGGGCAAAATTATTCAAAAATTTTGCAAAATACCCTAAAGATGATGAATTTGAAAGAAAATTACCCTCAAAATGAAAAAAAATAGTTCACTACCCATTCGATGAAATTGTGGCAAGTATATTACCTTTTAATATCATTTGCCCGAAAAATCATATATGATTTGTAAAAATCATATGTTATTCGTTAAGATCAAATCATATGTGATTTTTACGAATCATATATGATTTTTACAAATCACATATGTGATTTGTAAAAATCAAATCATATGTGATTTTTACGAATAATATATAATTTTTCTGGGCGGAAATTTAAAAAAAAAAAAAAAAAAAAAAAAAAAAAAAAAAAAAAAAAGTTCGTCGAAAGTATATAACAATGCATATCTATAGAAAAATAATTTAATTCTCGTCGCGATAGTATTTTTTTGTACCTTGAAGATTTACCGTTTGCACGATATGTTATTTTAAAAAAAAGTGAAAATGATTTTTTATTAGTTTAAATAAAAAATAGGTGGCTATGATTAGTTATTGGTTCTACAAGAATGGCTACGAACGACGCGTTGCCGGCGTGCCTGTTTACCCGGATAAATGTTTTTTCAGTGATTGCATGGTACTACAAACTGATACTCCATAAAGGAAATTGATTTAAACAAACGACAACAACTTCATTTACTTGTCATTGTATTGGACAGAAGATATAATAAGCTATGTTACTCCAACTATTTATGTTAAACATTATGACGAATAAAGCTTTCAATATCTTCAATACTGCCTGGCGAGCCGCTTCCCTCTTGAGGCCTCATTTGCTTTGCTTTCAATTTAGCTTTAGCTTCAGCTCGATTTGCTGCTGCTTGCAACTGGGCTTTTTCTGCTTGTAAACAAAACAATACATTATTTAACTGAAACGTTAGCAGCAAAAAAGAGTAGTCATGTAAACTTACAAATTGGAGCAGCAAGTTAACATGTTGATGGTTTCTAATTTTTTGTTTACGGTTATTGGTGTAAAATATTTCTTCTAAAAAGTAAAACTTATAATGGACAGAACATCTAGTGCCATCTTAAAATTGGCAGCCCTCTTTATCATCAATTCATCATTAGTTGTAGTACTTTGTAGATACTGTAATATTTAAGGCTAAAACTTTGCATATACGGCCTTATTGTTTATAATAGAATCCATTAATATTTAAGGCTAAAACTTTAACATGGACACATTCATATAATAGAATCCATTATGTATATAAGCATGTGAGACCCTTTCATAAGCGTGTAAATTTCGATGTTATCGACCCTAAGTCTATCTGTTTTTTTGATTGTCACCCATTATTTGCATCATTTTTATAAAGTTCTCAGTATTTAGTGACAATAGAGTTGACTCATTTTGGAAAAGTGATTAAAGCCGTCAAATGTAAGACTAAGTTGAAATTTGAAAGTTACCTTTTCTCTTTGAAGGCTGGAGACGTGTGGACATCTTGAGTTTCCAAAGCGCATATCTCCCTATGCCTCCTGCAACAGTCTCCCTTGCTGTTCGCCTATCCAAAAAATTCATGTATAAATGTTGTGCTAGCAGCAACAGCCCGAACATTGCAATTTTATTAAGTCATCCCCAACGCGAGGCCCATTTGATATCACTCACCTACAAATTTTTGTGAATAGAAGATAAAATCAAAATGTAACAACAGTGCACAACCTGCTGAATGGTGGAAGAACAGTGGAGTATTGTGTCATACCTTGAAAGTAACATCGTATGTAAATACAACATGTGGTACCTTGGTTCCACGATTTGTATTTTTGGTGTTTTGATTACGTGTCAACCGAGGATTCTTCTTGTCCCATTCTTTGCACTCGTGATTGATACTATTAGCAAAAGTTAAAAGAAAAATTAAAACTACTATGAGATACAACCAAAACTATGTTCTAAGACCGCCACATTCAAGGGAAGGGAGAGATGAGAATTAAATACCTGTTTGGTGCAACTTTAAACCCAACAATTCTAGCGGAATCAGTGTCGAGGTCCTTGTGGTACATGACTCTAAAACTCAAGTGATTATTAATGAAATACTTTTTCTCTTTGGTCTGAAGAAATGAACGAAACAATAAACTTCTAAATACTAAAAGACCTAATCATGTGGAAAATATTCAAACAAAACTGAACCCAGCATAGTTTCTTTTAAACCCTACGCGGAAACCATGTTCATAAGTGGTTGACTAACTTCAATCGGCTCTTCGTCTTAAAACAGCAACTGAAAGGTTATCCAAAATCCTGTATTGCATGCCACAGGCACAGGTTATTTAGGTATGGCACTACATGTTTAGAAACAGTCATTCATAAACAACATTTTAAAAAAATGGTGCATACATGTGAGCACGGCAGTCATTATCGATCTTTTCCTTGAAGTTCTTTGCAGATTGAGCATCGAGTTTTACTCTACAACTGACTTTACATGGGAGCTCCTCTTTCATGTGAAACTGAAATAGAGTTCAGAAACTTAGATCACAACAACCACGGCTATTATTAAGTATCAAATATAGGAACAGAAATAGATACTATGTACACTGAAAAGTTCAAGCACTTAGTTGAATTTTATTTATGAGATTTGCTAATTTACAACAGGCTCTGCTGCACTTCATTTAAACAGATGAAATTAATGAAGATAACTCAGCGGCTTCTACTTCAAATGCTTGACGAAAAATCAGGAAACACACACAATTTTTGTTCCACACTACCAATATGTTCATTAAAAAAGGTGTTGAGTTTAGTTATTAAAGAAACAATACCAATATTTTCACAAAGCTGTAATTACGTAGAATAATAGTACCTGTCCCGTTTGTAGCTCCCATATCCTGTTTTGAGCTTTACGTCTTTCCATCTCATATAGTCTTGTATTATGCTGCGTGAAGTGATATACAAAAAGTCAGATTTAGACAGTACTTATTCGTAAGTCCTTGAAATATTGCACGCACCTGCATATCTGTTAGCTCCAGATATGAAATCCCAAACCTGAATCATACAAATACAACCAAAGGTTATGGCTTATCAGGCTAGTCTGCTACTTTGGGGTCAGGATGTTACATATGGAAAACATTATACACGTAGAAGAACATACCTGCACCTGCGGAAACCAACCCTGTAGTTGCTAGTAGTTGCACCCTCTGAGCCAATAGAACCCCAATCACATAATAACACACAATATTCACCTGTGCAACAAATGTTTTCAAAAATGTGATGCAACTTTAATGAATGGGAATTTACACCTAATAAACAACGATGAAATGTAGTTAGTTTGATTTGCATTTTCCGATAATTATTTAGACCGGAAGAATGTGATATAAATTACATGACACATGTAGCCATGTAGGGGTGTTATTTGTGTTGACCTGGTCGGATTCAGGTTAACCGGGCAAGTGTGTCATGTTGGATAACCAAGGGGCTGACCAAGCTTTTGCACAACCAAAAACAAAGAGTTTTTCAAATTTCCTAATAAGCTCACATTTGCAGCTTTATGAGCTTATTCACTTGAGGTTAAGGACTTTATAAGCTCATAAGGTCATGTTGGATAACCTCATAAGCCCACAAAATTGGGTTTTTCAAATTTTCAGTATGCTTCTAACTTCTATGTCCATCAAATAAGCTTAGAAAAACACCCCCTAAAGTAAATCTAGCTAATAATCATCTTCTAACCTCATAAACCTAAAAAGGTAAACTTGTCAGCTTTACAATAACTAAATAAGCTCATAAGCTAATCGAAACACCCCCAAACAGAACAACAAAACCCATACCATAAAACTATGAATCAACATAACCACGTAAAAAGATTATAATCCATTTCAGCAAACTAAAAACCCATGACAAAAATAAAAATACAAACTAAAAGTTCATACCTTGAACTAAACTTTGTATAAAAAACACGGCTCCGGGTGTGACGGCGGTGGTGCCTCCATATTCCTTGTCTGCAGCCTCCCTGACATTTTTTCTGAAACCGTAAAAAACAATCACCAAAGCCTAATTGACATCAAAGATCTAAAGTATATAAGTATAGTTACGAATATCTTTATGTAAGATAATAAGATGAACTACCAGTTAGATTTGTACCTCAAAACCCCAAGAAAATCAAAACCCTAACTGCTCCATAACTCTTGCACAATAGTCAGCTGTAATCCTTATCCCAGTCCCAAGAAAGATAACACCCGACAATCAAAACCCGGCGTATGGATAAGCGATGCTTCATATCTGATTCTTCACCATCACCAATCATTCTGATTTACTGTTGCCCCTGGGGCGCGTGTGGTATGTGTTGTTGGTAGGTTGTATACCTATGTAAACATGTATCGATTTTTTTGGACCAGATAGATAAACGGGCCATGGACCAGAGAAACAGGCCACGGGAGCCCATTAAATTTGGTGGGAAAACAAATAATGATAAATATTACGTGGTCATCTCATGAAAACAAAACCAATTTAATTGGGCCTTGATAATACATGGCTAGTTCCTACATTATTATATGGGCCATACATAGCAACAAAATATCCCTCCATTCCATCACATTATCACAATCCAAACCAAAAAAACAAAATGAAACCTAGTCAAAGTCAAACACCCATGAACACCAGCAATGCCGGAACAAGCAACAGAGACACCTGCAACAACAACAACAAAAGCAAGCCACAGTTCAGACCAGCCATTGATGATTCAAAACCCCTTCTCCAAGATCCGATACTCCTTTGTCATTTCTTTGAATAACCCATGTTTAAGTTAGTAATATAAAAACAAGTTATCATAAGTTTTATAAAATAATGTTTTGTTTTGTAGATAATAAGATCAGACCCAATTGAGACAGAAGAAGTTGTTATCCGCTTGCCTCGTTTCCCTCCGTCTAATTCCACATTTAAATGACTTTGTATTTGAACTTTATTATAATATTAATAGATTAATGAAATTTATCCTGAAATGTATGTGTACAATAATCTATTATGGGTCAATGGCGCGTAGTTTAGTTGGTAATAAGTGGGGGCATCTTTTGTACATATAACAAGCACAAGGTAGGGTTCGACTTGGCACCCCAATAGCGATAACCGTTGAGTGAGTCATGTATGCTAACATATTTTTTATGAAAAGGCAACCGATTGTGAGCTGGTTTTGGATTACCGGTTATTAACCTTTGCAGGCATTTTGCATATTTGCGCATATCAATAATTTATTATGGGTACAAGTAGTAGTCCTATTGATGTGAATGAACTTTTTTTCGTGGTTCAGGTGTTACGCCCTATAAGCATTCTTTGAGCGTTTGGGATTACATGTTATGACAAATGTACTAGGCTTGTCTGCTTTGTTGATGGGTGTTTGGGATTGCATATTTGAAGTGCTTGTTGACTTTTTTTTTTTTTTTTTTTATTATTATTATTATTATTATTATTATTATTATTATTATTACTTACAAATGATAATACAACAGTTCCATAGAGTATAGACATACCTATACTTATATTAACAGAATACATCTCAGAATCATACTAGTGATAACAAGCAATCACAAACCAGAAAACAAGAAACTGAATACAACTAGGCCAAAAGCCAAAAATACACCAGCTGCATACAGGCTAACTACCTCCCGTTTGTACCATTCCTGTAGATTTTATTCACCTTAATGCACCAAGATACTATCCAACTACATTTCCCTACTCCACCCCACAAAAGCCATATTTGAAGTGCTTGTTGATTTGTTTGGTTATATTTTGACAAAAATTAGCACATGTGGAGGTAAAGTGGTTATAAGCCAATGCCATAAACATGAGTGAAAGTATATGCAATCCCAGATTCCCAGACACCCTATAATGTTGTTTCATTAAGCTGTTTTTCTACCAACTTTAAAAAGGTTCAATTTAGTTGACAGAAGTTGTTAAGCCTTATCTAAATTTTGTTGCCTGCATTGTGTTTGACACTTAATAAGCTAATGACCTATTTTCATAAACAAGCGTAAGATGTTTAAATACATTGATCTGATTATGAGGTATTGCTTAGTCAACTAATAAGTTAATATATACTTGTCGAAACAAAGCCAAGCACATAGATATATTTCAATCACAACGACACATTCCAAGTAAGAAAAAAACAAGGAAATTAACTACTGATTATGGTATGTAAAACGACGTCACATTGATGGAGCAATAGCACATCCCCATGTTATTAGCATATGGTTTGTCGTGAGGTGGAGATGACCGCACATAGGTGGCACATGGCTGAGAATTTTTGTTATAACCGTTGCCCTTATTATCATATTCTCCACAACCCCGGGATAATGGTCACTTTTGATACATATAGGTTGGAGGACATTCTCCATATTGCCAATGCACTAGATGTACTACTTTTTAGGCTTTTCACAAACATTCCATAAGCGCGTTTGGTTCAGTTTAACCCGAAACATGTAACGTTCTATTCTCCTCCACTCGGAAAGACTCTTTTCCTTTAATAAGACCAACGAAATTATCAATCTTATTAGCCAGGGAAAATACCTGAAAAATAAATTAGTTGTTTGTTAATGATAGACAGATAGATTAGATTATTGTCTATGCTTATATGCTTAAAACTAGGGTGACAATCTGAGACGGGTTTAGGTTGGATTGATGGGTTGGAAAACTTCAGCTGAAACATGATATGCAAAAGTAACTGGCTCATTCATATCAATTCTAACCCGTTTAACACAACATATTTAGCCATATTATTTATATGAGTTAATGGGTTAAACGCATACAAGTTGAACAGTTAAAGCGGGTTTCATGTTACACAAATTAAATGGGTTGGCAGGTTGAATGTGACTGTATTTGTTACGAACAGCATAAATTGGTGTTTTGTGTTATTTTTTCCTTGAATGTGACTGTGTATTTGTTACTTAAAGAGAAATACTATCTGTTCAAAAGTCTTTACAAAAAAATGCCCTTATTGAGCATTGCCACCATGTTAACAAGGGTAAATTGGTCAAGTAATTTTATCTGCTTGAAGCTTCTTACCCCTGCCTAATACATGTAGGCTTAAACTTTATTAAGCCATATTATCTGTGTTTCGGTTTTACTTCTCAGGTAGATGGAGAAATACAACAAAAAGGCTCAATAGAGGATATGACATTTAAGATCCCATACTTGATTAGTCACATTAGTTCTATGATGACACTTCTAGAAGGCGATGTCATACTAACAGTTACCTTTACGAACTTGTATTCATGTAATATACCTACTCATGTTTAGCTATTTTGTTAATTTTACCCATGTGACCTGATATAGATAAAACATAACCCAAATCGACCCATTTATAATGAAGTGGATTTAGCATAAAGATATTGCTGAGATACAGATTTTATTGTCTATTCTAATGAGTAAAGTGGCCAATATATGAGCATGAACCCCAAAGGGTGTCGGCCCAGTTGGTTGTTTCTAATTCATAAACTTAACTTCCGTGAGACAATGCTTGCCTTTATAGGAAAAATACCATCTTCCTTTCAAACTTTTTGAGGAAAGATTTAGCCAATCAGGACTTTCGTAAGTTGAGATACCCGACGAGTGCATCTAACATTGATATAACAGTGGGGTATAAATGACAAGTTCTTAAAGAACACTATTAACTGTGAGATGAGAGATGAATATAGATAGGTTTAACAAACCAATAAAATGAAATTACTTGAACAAGGTAAGTATTGAGCTTTAGAAGACTTGAATTTTGACAAGATGTTAAGTTCTTCTTAAACTTTGAATGACATGTTTTCAAGTTAACGATACATTATTGCATGTGTTCCTTAATATGAACCAAACTAATATTAGTATGTTTTCAAGTTAACGATACACTATTGAATATTTTTATGTCAAATATAGTATGTTATTACTAATATTAGTTGGTTCTCTCAATAAATGACGTTCAACCCCTTTCTTTTTTAGCTAATATTAAAAATTTACTTTTTGACCCGTTTATGAGTACATGTACATGGGTAGAAATCGCCACCTCTACCTTACACCAGTAAATGACAGCAAAATTGACAAATTTGTTGTTTATCTTCCAATTATGTGATGCAGTGAATGACAGCAGAATTGTTACATGAATATTTTGATTCAGTCACTGTGTTATAACTTCAGCAAGCTCTAAAGTATAGTGAAACTGTTGGAGTATTATTTATGTAGGTGATGTTCCCTGAGTTAATTGTCAACTTGCTGTTGCTCGTGCATTTGGAGACCAGAGTTTTAAATCACATCTAAGTTCAGAACCAACGTTATTTACTCAATAGAGCTTGTGATACTGGCAAGTGATGGCTTATGGAAGGTTTGTTATTTACTCACTATTAAGTAAATACACAAAATCAACAACCAACGTTGTGTACAAAGAAGCTTTATTTTGTATATCAATCGACAACATATACCTTGTGCTTGCGGATAATTTAGTAACTATTATTTTCTTATATCGGATGAACATTTATTTCTTTTCGTTCTTAAAGCATATAATAAGTAATTTGGTATGTTTATAACTTATTTTCCTAAACTTAATTTTTTTTCAACCATATTCATAAGGCTCGCTCGCCCATTCGGGTGGGCCAGGTAACTAGTTGATTTATATATTAAAAACATGTCACTTAGAGTGGTGTTGTTGAAGGCGAGATTGGTGGCAGCACTTGTGGTGGAGGTTGCGATGGTGAAAGCCAATGTTTTTTAGATCCAGATTGAGCTGATGTTTGAGTATTAAAATAAGAAGTAACTTAGCCACTTAGCAAACTGTATTTAGTGAAATGGATTTCCAATTGCATTTCAAGCAAATTATGATAACAAAGTTCCACATTCTGATGTCACAAACAGGGTAACTCTGTTCTAAGTTCTGTTTCATCTAATATTTAGATTTATATAATATTCCGTCCTGAATCAGTTTGAGTTGGTTTTAAGGTTTCATATAAGAATCTCATTTACTGATAAGCAACAATTACAAACATACTTATTTTCTGTTTAGTATTACTAATCAGTTAAAAAAAAGTAAGAGCATTATCACACTAACATTGAGCATATCAATCATATGCTAGGACTTTAGTAATATATTCATAAAGCTGAAAACAAGTCGGTACTATTGAGTGTGTGAAACAGACCCTGGAACCAGGTACAAGTTTGGTGGAAGAACATGTGGTCACTGTTATGGCAATGTAGCAAACAAGAACCACAACTTCCACTGATGAAGATGGATTTCAGTATCTTTGTGGTAGGGTCCAAGTGTGCATTTACTCCCTCCTGACTTCTAATCCATTGTAGAGACCATAGTGTGCTGACTTGAGAAATTTTCCAGTGACTTTTATATTAGTGGTTGAGTAAAAAAAAAAAAAAAAAAAATCAGTATTCAGAAAGGTGCATTGAAGGCTTATTTCATGTGACTCGTAATCATGACTAAAACACCGCTACATTAGATAGCTTCACACTACACTTAGATGTCAACCGTAATAGCATTTGCATTTAAGGCATGATGCCTTATCGTAAACATTCATATTTATTTTAGCTAGCCATGATACCTTAACATCATCGTATGTAGCAATTCTATGTAAAGCATTTTATCAAACGTTTCCGTGCATCATATAGCTATACAATTTATAATATGAACATGTGGAGATGTCGTATATCACACAACGCGGGGAAACGGCCACCCATGGTGTTAGCGGCAATTTTATTAATAAGAGGGACTTAAAAACCCTTGCCAAATACAAGTGAAGCATGAAATTACAATACTATATACCAAACATTAAAAAGTAGATGAAAAAAACATAAACATATATACCACTATGCACGTGCAACCCTTCGCCATTTTGCTATGAACACCACCACCTTTACGTATGCCCAATCTTTCAAGCTATCATGCAACTGGAAAAAAGCATGTCTCCCACGGCGGTTAAGAAGTAAAGCGCAACAAACTATCCAAAATCCAGTAGCAAACCCACTAGCACCACCAATATAAAACCATCGTTCTATCCCTTCCTCGTCTCCTTGACTCTTACCAACAGTGTGTGGTTCTAATTCTTCATCTCCAGGGCATTTTTTCAGCAGGGGACTTCCACATAGCCCTGCATTTCCTATGTACCTTGAAGGGTCAAAGGTTTGGAGTTGAGTGCAAGATGGAATCCTCCCAGACAAGTTGTTATGCGACACGTCAAGATAATTTAAAAAATTCATCTGAGACATGCTTGATGGCAACTGCCCTGAGAAATTGTTTTTGGATAAATCCAAAGTTTCAAGTTCTTTCATTTGACCAATTTGTCTTGGAATCTCTCCAAGTAGAGCGTTCTTTGACAAATTTAGTGCAACCAGTTGATAAAGATTGGTAAGTTCATACGGGATTTGTCCTGTTAAATGGTTGCTGGACAGGTCAATGCTCTTCAAGGATTCTAGATTTTTGCTGAATTCACGTACCTTTCCTTGCCACTGGATTATCACATGGTCAAAATAATCATAACCAGAGCCGCCTTCATATTCTTGAATGTGCCTTATGTCCAATGAATTCAATGTGACGAGATCTCTCCCTTTGAGAGAAAAATAATCTAGAACCATGGCAGTGATATTATTGATGCACGAGGGGATGGTTCCATTGAGGTTGTTCATTGACAAGTCTAGAAGTTGAAGATTTACTAGATGGCATACTTGTAGAGGGATGGTTCCATAGAAGTTGTTTGATGCTAGGCTAAGAACGTACAAACGTGATAGGTTTTCCCCAATCCAAACAGGCACATTACCAGAAAACTTGTTGGCCCGCAAATTCAGAGAGGTTAAATTCTTGCAATGTTTTAAGGATGAAGGCAATTCTCCAAAAAAGTTGTTGTTGTATAAATACAATGCTTCAAGCTTGATCAAAGACTTAACAGATGCAGGAATTCTACCAGATAGATTATTGTTTGCTAGATTAAGAACCACCAGCTCTTTTAAATGCCAAAAACAGTCTGGAATTTGTCCTGTGAATGAGTTGTCTGAGATATCAAGAAATGATAAACGGCCATCTACAGTTTGGCACAGAAAGGAGATTCCCCCAGATAATTTGTTTTTGGAAAGATCTAACACTAACAAAGTGGAAGGAATGTTCAGTATAGCGCCACTTATGTTGTTGAAAGATAGATCCAAATAGCTTAATTGAGAAGAATGCCACTGGTTCCAGTACTCCTTAGAAACTGTGTCTGAAATGCTATTTTTGGAAAGATCAAGATGCTGAAGTGTTTTCAATTTTTGTATCCATTTGGGGAAACGAGGCCCTACCTTGTTAGAGCTGAAATCAAGATACTGCATACTCTGAGAAAGGTTTGACATGTCAGCAATTAGAGGAACTCCTTCGAGTGAGTTGTTTGAAAGATCTAGTATTTGAAGATTTGATTTTCCAATGTTTTCAGAGATAGCACCTCTAAGAGAATTGGAAGATAGAACTAGATATTGAAGTGTGGGTAGTTGCCACAGTTTGTCACTTATAGTTCCATCGAACTGATTTGAAGATAGGTTCAAGTAATTGAGGGATGAAAAGTGTTGGATCACATCAGACAATGTAGTAGATGTGCATCCTGACAAGCTGTTCAAAAAATCTGAAAGTTCCCCATCAAACTTGTTACCATAGAGAGAAAGATCTGTAAGCTTATTGCCAGTTAATGGGGACAACCAATGATACATGGATGAGTTGAGATTGTTGTTATCGAGATAAAGGGAATCAATAGATGAAGAAGAATTGACAGATGGAGAATATGGATGCATGACTTGTGAGAGGTCACATCCATTTAACCTTACGCCTGATAGGTTTTGGAGACCTATAATTACATTTACCCAGTTATTTGCTTTGGCCAGAGAAATTCCATCCATAGAAAGGTATTCTAAAGAAGATAGAGAAGACAACCAATCTAAGTTTTCAACTGTACAACTTCCGAGGGAATCTAGATGAAGGTATACCAAATTGGTGAGGTTTCCAAATTCTGTAGGAATGGTACCATAGAAAGAGTTGTCTAAAAGGGAAAGGACTTCCAATTTGGTCAAGGAACCAATGGATCTCGGAATGACTCCACTGAAATTATTCTCACTAAGGTCAAGTCTATCTAATTGGGTCATGTTACCAATGGACATTGGAATGGTTCCATAGAAAGAGTTGACTGAAAGGTCAAGGTATGTCAATTTGGTCAAGGAACCAATGGACATAGGAATGGTTCCAGTAAACTGATTCCCACCAAGTAAAAGGGTTGTTAATTTGGTCAACGAACGAATGGAATCGGGAATTGTGCCAGTAAGCTGATTTTCACCAAGGTTAAGATATGTTAACTGGGTCATGTTACCAATGGATTTAGGAATGGATCCACTAAACTGATTTGCGCTTAGGTCAAGATAAGTTAAATGAGTCATGGAGCATATGAACGTGAAAATGGTTCCATGAAAAGAATTGAAAGCAAGGTCAAGAATATTCAAATATGTTAAGTTAATCAACGAATGGCTAATCTCACCTTCAAGCCGACTATAACCAATCGAATCAAGTTGAAGCTCTTTGACATGACCAGTGACGTTGTCACACACTACTCCATCCCATTGACAACAATCATATTCTTCTTCGGGTCTCCATGTAGAGAGCAGGTTATTGGGGTCTTGAATAATGTGAGCTTTGATATCAAGAAGAGCTTGTCTCTCCTTATCAATGCACTTATGAACAGCTTGTCCTGCTGCTGCAACCAGCTGGTGGCCATGGGAAGTGGCAGTTGTGGTATTAAACAACAAAAAGACAAGTGAGAAAATAAACAAAACATGAGTATGCATAAAGTAAAAGTAAATATTTTCTCTCATTATGTGTGTTGTAAGAAAATTGTATTGATGTGTTTTGGTCTGATAATGAACACATATACCTCTATGCAGCTTTATATAGACTTTGATATAAATTTGTGTGGAGCACATAACACTTGGAATAAATTTGAAGTCCCACACTAGACGACCAAAGACTCTCAAGTCTTTGCAACTTGTACTTATTCTGTGATGTAAGATACAGTCAGCAACTCTTCATGGAAAAATTTATTCATACATGGTTCTTCTTTTATTGCTTATAAGGCAGCATAAATCTTGAGTTTTCTCATGACCCACAACAATGTTTGATGAAATGCCTCAACCAAATTTTAGCAACATTAAGTTTACAAGTTTTCCTTTTATAAGAAGAATGTGATTTCAAGAGTAATCTGCATAGGTAATTTAGTTTGTCATTTGAATTTCTACATCATTTGATTAACTATTTAATCCAATGCAAGTTGTTTAGATTCAAGATGAATGATTATGTTTTGTGGTTGCTGTGGACATCGTTTAGGTTTGCATACAAGTTATAAGTTCATTTTGTTTTGACATGAAAATTGGACCGGCCCAGTTCTTACACTCAGCTTGGCTCATATTATATACGAGGTGGGCGCCGGTCCGCCGCGTTGCGGCAGGGCGTCGTTTTATCCGCAACCTTTTTCTAGCAGGAGGAGATATCGATTGTGTGCTCATGTACTCCTATGAGTAATTCAAAAAGTGATACAGGCAAAGAATATACAACTTGAGATCAAATGCACAACTTTGAATAAATAGTTGAGTCGTCAATTCTTATTTCATCTTCTTAAACAACATTGCAACTAATCCAGTGAATCTTATCATGCAAGTTACTGAGATAATTTAGGTGAATCATGTAAGTAAACAAAGTCTCAAAAAAGAAAGCAAAAAAGATAGATATAACAGGCTAGCATTCACCTCATGTACATATCAACAATAGTCACTTGCATCCAAATTTTAAGAGTAATTCATGCAAACCCAACTTACTGTTGCTGCTACTTCTTATGTAGCCTTTCACGCAGCCTAATTTCCGGAGGCATTCTTTGTTAATTCATTCGTAGGTATATACAGTAGTTCCCAATATTTTCAGTCCCATTTATTCTTTTTCCAGTATTAGTATTTTTTTCTGTTAGCAAGAGTTGCTCTATGGTTGTTCTCTGCATCTGTTACAACATGGGTGCTGGCCGTTGACACAATGCTTGCTGTCACTACAGACGTTGAGTACTGAAGGAACTTTACAGGTACCTACAAAACATATATCATCGATTAATAACTTCATTGTACATATGGGTGTAAAACATATATCATCAGTTGTTTTTTGTTGGAGTGTTGATATGTTAAATAACCCCTAAATAGCAAATAAACAGCAACTTTTGTTGCAGTTAATCCTAAACTGGTTACTAATCTTAAATGGTAACCGTAATCAGAGTCATTATACCTAGTAAAAAGTTATCATTTGCGACCTGAACCACAATAATCAAATAATCATTCTCAAATGCCTCACGGAACTTTATACAATCAAAATGATATGAAGCGAGACTAAAGTATTATATCTGTTCTTTGACTGTTATTGGGGTAAGAACACATTTTTAAGAAATGTTGGTTATGCCTTATAAAGCAGCTAGGCAGATTCCGAAACATAGAGATACAGAACATATAGCCATATAGAGTTGATCAAAAGCTATCAAAGTGAACCAACTCTTGACTGTGAGTATTGTGTAAAGTTTTGTATATCAGTAATTTAAAGTCTTTGCAATCCCTAGATACAGCCACGGTCACGACTTAGTCCGGTCATCGTTCTAAATCTACTCTAAAAACTTGAAGGAAGACAAAAAAAGGTTTTTGTATGAGAACTTACCAGCACACTGTGAAGTTCAAGAGTTGACAATACTGTTAGCATCTTTTCAGCTGTCGACATCCACCCATGAAATCCTGCAAAGTCCTGTTTCAACAGAAAAAACATGTAAATTTGAGGTGGCAAATTGGGCGGGTTGACAGGTCGAGTAACCAACCAAACATGTGACTTTGGTATGGATCAAGCCAAGTTTGAATTTTACGACTTCTATAAATAAGCAGTGTTAGATGATCGTAAAAGTTGATTTATTTCAAAAGTTCTCCTAAAAGGGTAGTGGGTCAAGAGGACCAAGCGGATTGTACGCCACAACTTCAAACCATTTTGACCCGTTTTCAAAATATTACTTCTAATTCAAGATCCTGACATCGAATCGAATTTATCTTCCTCTAGATGAAGACACAGTAAAGGTATACAACATGGTTTACCTCTTTCGGAAGGTTGTCACTCGAATATTGGGACGAACTTAACTATTGGCTTGGTATTCGTATCCCTGCCATCATGGAATGACCATATGATTATCTTTGTATCTCAACCATTTGTTTCGCAAGCAGTCCGTTCCATTGCAATCAACATAAAAGTCCTAATTCATGGTCCAAATCTTCTTTAAAAGTCCTAATTCGCAATCACCATCACCGATTGTTAATCAACGGTTACCGTAACAGCTTCAATGTTCTCTTCATCTACCAAATTCATGGTCCAAATCTTCTTTAGAATTGTTTTGTACTGTTTTTGTGCAGTGGAAGAAGGTTCGGGAGATAACCGCCTCTCGATTCTTCTGGTTTCTTCAGTTCTTCTTCATGTTATCAAATTAGCGTTTGCTAAATGGGCCGAACATAAGACTGGATCACTGGGCATATAACAGGCCGTGTAAAAAAAAGAAGCCACGATGGTTACTGTTCATCGAACGACGTCGTATTGGATGTCATTTAATATATATAGTAATTTGGTAACTAACAATACATGCTTTGGCGCAATTAAATCGTTGAACATATATTTTATACTTTAGTTTAAATACATAATGATAATCTAGTTATGTTATTTCATTGCAATACTTAGTTGAAAATACATATCAGAAGACTCTTTGCATAAAGCTACTTCAAAGTATTGTATTTTGGATAATTGATAGAAACTGATTGATGCAATATGTCTAGTCAATTTGAAGTAGATGGTCCCAAATTTTTGTTATACTTTTTCGTTGTTCAAAATTCCAAAAATAAATTTCTCCTGTTTTGTGGAAAATGATGAAGAAAAGTGAACAATCCCAATATTAGATGTTAGAAGACTTAAAAGTCTTTAAAATTTGTAGTTATTAGACATCTTTTTCTATCTCGTGATACTTTTCCCCTCAGTATGTTTGATATAAATCAAAGGCAAGCTAATGGGCCCAAATGCTAAACCAAAACCAAGACTAAAAGACGAAGACTTTAAGTAGTCTTGAAAACTTAAAACAAAACAAAATTAGTTCTTGAGCAAGAGCCCCAAAACTCACGTAAAGGAAAAAAGTACAACTCGAGTTAAATTCAATCATCATCAAACACTTGATCAAAATTTTGGACAACAACAACAACAATGCGCAACCCAAATAATCAGCAAAAAGTGTTGGCAACCCTTTGGAGAAAAAATGTCCGCATATTTATAGAGAGAAAAGGCAATTTTGAAAAAGCAGGTTAAGACTTGCTTTCGGTAACATTTAGTAAACGCAATCCCAAATGCTTCCTAAGTAAGAAGGGCTGCAAAAGTAAAATTCATGCTTAAAGTGGTGTTCAGCATTGAACTCTGAAAGAAATTTAATAAAACAGACAGTGCCTTTTGAAGAAATCAGAAAAGCAGTTGGGAATAATGGAACTCCCAGACAAATTATCTATCTATCTCATTATTGCGTTTTGGAATAGCAAATAACTAGCTTTTAGGGAATGTTTGTGATTGCTTATTATAGCTCTATCGACGCTTTAACCAGCATAAGCCATCTTCAAACTGATCATTCAGAACTACTTATTTCACTCTCAAATAATGCTTCAATAATGTAACAATTCACAATTTCAGGTTAATTACCATTCCCGGAAAATTTCACTATTCACTTTTACTATTCATTTTTTTCCCGAAACTTTCCCGAAAGTTGATTTTTATTTGATTTTATCGAGTGATAAATCATTTCCATGGCAAATTAAAAGTTTAACTTTCATAAGCTCATTTTCGTGAAAGTTATTAAGGAATTACACGGAATTACACGTTTTAGGGTAAAACGTCAATCAGAAATT
This sequence comes from Artemisia argyi, assembly GCA_030686995.1. Classification (NCBI taxonomy): domain Eukaryota; kingdom Viridiplantae; phylum Streptophyta; class Magnoliopsida; order Asterales; family Asteraceae; genus Artemisia; species Artemisia argyi. The sequence continues at coordinate 22,121,221 of CM060693.1, read as the reverse complement.
CTACGCACAACGAAATTCAACCCCGTCAGGTGACCCCACATCAGTAAAATATTTTACACACTCATGATTTATTTGAGAATTAATCGTGACTGAGAAAAATATGACCAAAAACTTCCCAGCAGGTCACCCATGCCTGTACTACTCTCGCATGAGCACGCTTAACCATTTGGACGATTAACCGTGAGACCACAAAAAGTGTTTCTAAGACTTTTTGAGTTTTCAACTTATTATAAAAAGTCAACATATTCTTTCCCTCCTCCATTGACCAAAAATGATCCCTTGATGTTATAAGTCATTTCGTGATTTTTAGGCTTACGGTTTGATGTCTAAAAGACATTTAATACCAACCGACACTAGACTGAGCCCAGTCTAGACATTATAAGTCATTTTAAATCATTTTTATAACATTAGAAAAGTAACATTTTACTTTTCTCAATTTTACGCAATATTCAGCGTTTTACGCGAATTACGCGTTTTAGACCCGTGTTTCCAGTTTTTAGCAGGGTTTACCACCCAAATGGAACCTACCACTCATTTTATATTTTATTATGGAACTTATTGACATGTTTATCAATACTTTCAAGTTCCATAATTTTACGACACCCGGTTTTACGTTTTGAGGCTTAATCATTTACGATTGGCATTTCCCGGAGTCAAAACTCATCTAGTAACTTGGATAATATCATCACAAGCCAACTCATTCTCTTCTTATCCTTGTGAACCGCCACTAGGAGGGGGGTTTCACACTTGTGGCTTAATCTTGACCCTTCATGCCTTAGATCCTTACACATGTACAACTTGGTCTCCAAGTTTAGCAAAATATCCTAATGCATATAACCTCCTCATTTTTAGTGTGAAAGAGACTCATCTCTTCCTTTTTCTCTCTATAGCAACGACCAAACACACCCTAAAACACCCCATTTGATCATTGATCTTGCTTATTCAATCCATCACAAGTTCAAGGCATAGTTCCTAGTTGATCCTTAACACCTTTCAACCATAAAATCACCATAAAACACCACAAAAACTCATCAAAATTCCAAGTGTTCTTAGTGAAGATTTTTACTAAGGCTTGTTTTTGTGATAGATTAGTGTTTATCAAGGGATTATAAGATAGGGTTTTTGATATGGAAGCTTGGCTATGGTTGGAAAGGTTTTGGAAGATTAAGTAGTGGTTCTTGGTCTTGATCTTGGTTCTAGTTAGTTTCTTCAAAAGTTGTAAGCCAAACCCTAACTTGATTCTTGTTAAATAAGCATGTTCATGTTATTTACATGTTATTCTTGCTATATTATGTCTTGTAGTTATGTCCATGATGTATAAAAGTGAGCAAAACAAGTTATTGTTATTGATTGTTACAACAAGTTACTAAAACAAGTAAACTAGTGACTTTCTTGGTAAGACCTGATCAAAATGGTAAAAATATGATGTTGGATCATTACATATTACAGTAGAGGACTTAACAAGGAAACCATAGCAATTTGAACCACCCAAAACGAGTATACGAGTCAAAAGTTATGGCGATTTGAAATTACCAAAGATTTCCGGCAAAACTGCCAAATAGCTTCCTGATCAAATTTGGGTTTTGAAAGTCCCACTTCTGGTCCGATTCATCAAAAAGTTAAAACACGAAAGTTGTCCGAAACGACGTTTTCGTTCAGGAACAAAGAAGCTCGAGACCTAAAAACACTTTCCGAGTGATAAAATTCTTCAAATTCTAAACAGCCCATTTTTAGGCGAAAGTCACAAGATTATGGTTATACTTTGAAAGGAACAAGAGGTCTTATGACCTATAATCAAGACCACAACCATGGCTAGAGCCAAGGTTTTGTCTCATGACCTTGGAACAAGGACCAAAGGTCATGGCTAGGCCATGACGAAATGACCATAACAACTTACATAGGCGTAAACATGAAACAATGAGTTAGGCGATAACTTGAACAAGCAATTTGGATCTACTTCACTTAAAAGGAAACCATGAGATTTTACCAAGAGAACATGGTCATTTAAGGCTTATGAAGCTACCCCTAATAACAATCTTCATGTACAAATAAACTTTCCTAAGTTTATTCAAATATCGGACATGTAACCTTTCGGATCAAAACTTATATCTATATATTTCATCAACTACTACAATAGTAGGGAGCCTCATGTGAGGAGTTCATTATGTAAGCCGTCGAGTTGAGTTGTGGATTTACGAGTTAAAGTGTCCTGGCTCCTCGAACGCTTACTAACATGACTTCTGAATTATGTCGGCCCGAACGGTAGTGAACGATATACAAAACATACATGTTTCATGAATCATTTCTTTCAAAGACTTACATTATACATCATACCACATCATGGACTATAATGCAAGATATATATATAGGCACTACTTCATATTCTTTACTCCGATCCTAAGTCGCGACATTCTATTATAGGTTGCTCGTAGAAACCTTCACGATTCGACCGTTACATTCATTACTTGCTATCTTACTTAAGGTGAGTTCATAGCCCCACTTTACATTATTACAATGTTTTACAAACCCTTGGGGGGAATACATGCTATTTTAACCGAGCACAATGTTTTTAAATTGTATGCTTACCTGATTGTTTTATTATCACTAAGTACCAACCTTGCTAAACCGAAATCCTTTATTATGAACCATTTAGTCACTAGCAATAGTGAGCGCGAATATTAATAATAGGCCTATTGGGATTGACGAATCCCATTTGTTTTGACTAAGTGCAAACAAATGCATTAATATTTGAGATTTAGGTATGTTAGCAAAGTACCTACCGGGATAAATCTGCCAATCGATATTGGTACACGTTAACGTTATGGTTTCATAAGCTTAGTGTATAATACATGTTCCGGGCGTATAATAACGTAGCCTACCTGTTTTGTTTTCCAAACATTGGTGTGAGCCTATAACTCACACTACCAACATATTGTGTTCAATCGATTTAACAAACTCTATGAATATCACTCAACCTTTGTGTTGACCTCTCAAGCATGTATTTCAGGTTCATGACGATCAAGGATGGCACGGAAGGACACGGATACTCAAGAGGGCTATAAATTTTATTATCATTCAAAACTCATTTATTATACATTGTAAACATGGAACCAATTGGGACCTCATTTTGGAATCTCTGATATTTATATAATTTGAATGATACATCTTTCAAAACGACTCAATTGGAGTTCGTTTTCTATTATTGTGACTATTGTGCCGTCGAGTAACACCCAGTTCGAATTCCGCTGCATCCATGAATTGGGGGTGTTACAGATTGGTACCAGAGCCATGGTTATAGAGAAACGGGTCTAAGTGAGACCTGAACTATAACTACAATCACAAGCAAAAACATTTTTATAGCCTTCCACTCTCCGTGTCTTCCATCCTCCAGACGATTATGAACTTAGTAAGCATGTTATGATACACAAACATATTGGTATATTCATATATACCCATTTTGAGCATTTCCCCGAAGACATTTTTATGCTACACAAACATAATTGCATATTGATATATGTACCCTAAACATAATTGAGCATTTCCCCGTAAGCATTTTATGCTACATGAACACATATAAGTATATTGATATATACACACTAGGCATTTTATGCTACATGAACACATATAAGTATATTGATATATACACACTAGGCATTTTATGCTACATGAACACATATAAGTATATTGATATATACTAGGCATTTTATGCTACATGAACACATATTTGTATATTGATATATACACACTAGGCATTTTATGCTACATGAACATATTAGTATATTGATATATAAACTCGGTTTATTTTCAATCATTTATCTAAACAATGGACTAAACATATCTGTGTATGCCTATTCTAAGGCATTTCGACACAGCCACACTCTCCCAATCATGTTCCTACTCCAACATTATATGTCCAAGACATTGTAACTGATTGCAATGGTTTCATTCATTTTTCAAGACATTGTGAGATACAATGGCCTCATTCATTTTCCAAGACATTGTGAGATACAATGGTCTCATTCATTTTCCAAGACATTGTGAGATACAATGGTCTCATTCATTTTCCAAGACATTGTATGATACAATGGTCTTAATCATTTCTCAAATGATTTGAGTCACACAATGACTAACCTACTTCCTAGACATTGTGAATTACACAATTGTCTAACCTACTTCCGAGACATTGTGTTTTGTGCAAATGGTCTCTAGAATTATTCCATCACATCATCAATATCATTTCTTATGATATCAAAAACCCGTCACAATCTATCGATTTCAAAACAAGAAATATGAGATTTCTAAAGGACAAACTAATCCATCATCGACAAAAGCTGAACTTTCTCTACATTCATTAAGGTTTTCTGATGAAACCTTCATTATTAAAAGTTCGTGATCCTGACCAAGTATGTTCTATTTTAGAACTACTTAAAACTTCCTTTCCATACGTATCTACCCTTACTACCTTCTATGCAATGGAATATGAAAACATACGTTACAAGTCTTGTATGGACGGGACTTGCAACTTAAGGGTTTGACATCGCCTTTGTTTAGTAAACAGTTTCCCAAAACCAACGGACATATCACAAGTATACCTAATTTAGGTATCTGAAAATTTTATCGAACCTTGGCTAAATATAGACTAGTCACCTATATTTAACCTAGGGACAGTGGAATATAGTCTGACTAACTATATTCGACTTAAAATTTTCAAATACTGAGAGTAGTTGTACTAGGGTTATGTTTAGGTTGATTTCCTACATGAACTCGATAAACCACCAGAATACATTAAAACAATCTAGAGACACGATAATGTCTTACCACTCAGCGAAATCTTAACACCTTATTTGTGTTACCTAATTTCATTCTTGAAATTTTTCATTTATGAGATAATCCGAACTACTATCCTGGGATAGTTATCAATTATTCTCTTCATCCTGTAGAAGTACTATCCTGTTTAGGATACCATTCCATCATAAACTTTTAAAATCTCTTAAGATTTTTAAAGCAAGCTCAACATCTATACCTAACAGTATTAATGTTAAGCATACATTACACACTTTTGTTCATCAACATATCACAACATTACCGTCACAACTGTTACAAACACAAGCTCATTAACAGATCTTGATGCACTTTTAATGCTCAAATCATCCTTAGTTACACCACAAGTACCCTCATCAGCTTTACAAGATTGAATATTCATCTTGTACTTTTGCTACACCAGTATCATCTCGTAATACACTACCTTGTAACTCACCGGCTAAGTATGAATGTTGTGTCGGGAATTCTTGAGTAGGATGATTTATAATGTCCTTATTTGAATGGATTGGGATGCCTTTTCATTTAAATAAAGAAATTATAAATCATCGAACCATACGTTTATATTCCTTTAGTTACATTGTTTGGGATGCCTCTCTATGTAAATAAAGAATTATAAACAAGTGGGCTTAATTATATCCGAAATAACATAAGTATGAAGTCAACCTACATTACATTGCTCGGGTATGGCTTGATACCTACATTACATTGCTCGGGTATGGCTTGATACCTACATTACATTGCTCGGGTATGGCTTGATACCTACATTACATTGCTCGGGTATGGCATGATACCTACATTTTATTCGCCACAAGAAATCCTATCTTTTCACCGACATCGCTTCAAACCATGACATAAACACTAGGTACAACAACCGATCACCTACAAGGCTATGATTGCAACGACTATCCCAATTTCCATAAGTACGAGGTTTACATTTTGGTTTTCATAATGTAACCATATGATAGTGCAATAACAAACAAACTCGTTGCGAGGCCATGTAACCATATGCATGTGCAGTCGTACCAAACTCATTACGGGGCCATGTAACCATATGCATGGGCAGCCGTACAATTCAAACAGGACTTGGTCCAACCACATGTTCAACGCTTATTCCATGATTCGATTCATATATCAATTTCCATTTATTGGATTCCTATGTAAATTGCTATTGTTGTTCAACTGTTATATCAATTGCTATTGATACTTGACAACTATATCAATTTCCATTTTGATATTTAACTATATCAAGTTCTATTTGATATTCAACTACTATATCGATTCCTATTAATATTCGACTGCTATATCAATTTCCTTTGATATTCGACTATTACCATACCTTTCCTATATAAAAGGAAGCCTCATCCTACACCATACACTGAAATGACAAATCAAATTACATTACCGGAAATCCCAGACTTTGGTCCTCATAAGTAACCACACATCTTTATCGACACCACTCCAACATATGACACACATAGAACTTCGGGACGAAGTTCCCCGTAAGGGGTAGAGACTGTAACAATTCACAATTTCAGGTTAATTACCATTCCCGGAAAATTTCACTATTCACTTTTACTATTCATTTTTTTCCCGAAACTTTCCCGAAAGTTGATTTTTATTTGATTTTATCGAGTGATAAATCATTTCCATGGCAAATTAAAAGTTTAACTTTCATAAGCTCATTTTCGTGAAAGTTATTAAGGAATTACACGGAATTACACGTTTTAGGGTAAAACGTCAATCAGAAATTCTACGCACAACGAAATTCAACCCCGTCAGGTGACCCCACATCAGTAAAATATTTTACACACTCATGATTTATTTGAGAATTAATCGTGACTGAGAAAAATATGACCAAAAACTTCCCAGCAGGTCACCCATGCCTGTACTACTCTCGCATGAGCACGCTTAACCATTTGGACGATTAACCGTGAGACCACAAAACGTGTTTCTAAGACTTTTTGAGTTTTCAACTTATTATAAAAAGTCAACATATTCTTTCCCTCCTCCATTGACCAAAAATGATCCCTTGATGTTATAAGTCATTTCGTGATTTTTAGGCTTACGGTTTGATGTCTAAAAGACATTTAATACCAACCGACACTAGACTGAGCCCAGTCTAGACATTATAAGTCATTTTAAATCATTTTTATAACATTAGAAAAGTAACATTTTACTTTTCTCAATTTTACGCAATATTCAGCGTTTTACGCGAATTACGCGTTTTAGACCCGTGTTTCCAGTTTTTAGCAGGGTTTACCACCCAAATGGAACCTACCACTCATTTTATATTTTATTATGGAACTTATTGACATGTTTATCAATACTTTCAAGTTCCATAATTTTACGACACCCGGTTTTACGTTTTGAGGCTTAATCATTTACGATTGGCATTTCCCGGAGTCAAAACTCATCTAGTAACTTGGATAATATCATCACAAGCCAACTCATTCTCTTCTTATCCTTGTGAACCGCCACTAGGAGGGGGGTTTCACACTTGTGGCTTAATCTTGACCCTTCATGCCTTAGATCCTTACACATGTACAACTTGGTCTCCAAGTTTAGCAAAATATCCTAATGCATATAACCTCCTCATTTTTAGTGTGAAAGAGACTCATCTCTTCCTTTTTCTCTCTATAGCAACGACCAAACACACCCTAAAACACCCCATTTGATCATTGATCTTGCTTATTCAATCCATCACAAGTTCAAGGCATAGTTCCTAGTTGATCCTTAACACCTTTCAACCATAAAATCACCATAAAACACCACAAAAACTCATCAAAATTCCAAGTGTTCTTAGTGAAGATTTTTACTAAGGCTTGTTTTTGTGATAGATTAGTGTTTATCAAGGGATTATAAGATAGGGTTTTTGATATGGAAGCTTGGCTATGGTTGGAAAGGTTTTGGAAGATTAAGTAGTGGTTCTTGGTCTTGATCTTGGTTCTAGTTAGTTTCTTCAAAAGTTGTAAGCCAAACCCTAACTTGATTCTTGTTAAATAAGCATGTTCATGTTATTTACATGTTATTCTTGCTATATTATGTCTTGTAGTTATGTCCATGATGTATAAAAGTGAGCAAAACAAGTTATTGTTATTGATTGTTACAACAAGTTACTAAAACAAGTAAACTAGTGACTTTCTTGGTAAGACCTGATCAAAATGGTAAAAATATGATGTTGGATCATTACATATTACAGTAGAGGACTTAACAAGGAAACCATAGCAATTTGAACCACCCAAAACGAGTATACGAGTCAAAAGTTATGGCGATTTGAAATTACCAAAGATTTCCGGCAAAACTGCCAAATAGCTTCCTGATCAAATTTGGGTTTTGAAAGTCCCACTTCTGGTCCGATTCATCAAAAAGTTAAAACACGAAAGTTGTCCGAAACGACGTTTTCGTTCAGGAACAAAGAAGCTCGAGACCTAAAAACACTTTCCGAGTGATAAAATTCTTCAAATTCTAAACAGCCCATTTTTAGGCGAAAGTCACAAGATTATGGTTATACTTTGAAAGGAACAAGAGGTCTTATGACCTATAATCAAGACCACAACCATGGCTAGAGCCAAGGTTTTGTCTCATGACCTTGGAACAAGGACCAAAGGTCATGGCTAGGCCATGACGAAATGACCATAACAACTTACATAGGCGTAAACATGAAACAATGAGTTAGGCGATAACTTGAACAAGCAATTTGGATCTACTTCACTTAAAAGGAAACCATGAGATTTTACCAAGAGAACATGGTCATTTAAGGCTTATGAAGCTACCCCTAATAACAATCTTCATGTACAAATAAACTTTCCTAAGTTTATTCAAATATCGGACATGTAACCTTTCGGATCAAAACTTATATCTATATATTTCATCAACTACTACAATAGTAGGGAGCCTCATGTGAGGAGTTCATTATGTAAGCCGTCGAGTTGAGTTGTGGATTTACGAGTTAAAGTGTCCTGGCTCCTCGAACGCTTACTAACATGACTTCTGAATTATGTCGGCCCGAACGGTAGTGAACGATATACAAAACATACATGTTTCATGAATCATTTCTTTCAAAGACTTACATTATACATCATACCACATCATGGACTATAATGCAAGATATATATATAGGCACTACTTCATATTCTTTACTCCGATCCTAAGTCGCGACATTCTATTATAGGTTGCTCGTAGAAACCTTCACGATTCGACCGTTACATTCATTACTTGCTATCTTACTTAAGGTGAGTTCATAGCCCCACTTTACATTATTACAATGTTTTACAAACCCTTGGGGGGAATACATGCTATTTTAACCGAGCACAATGTTTTTAAATTGTATGCTTACCTGATTGTTTTATTATCACTAAGTACCAACCTTGCTAAACCGAAATCCTTTATTATGAACCATTTAGTCACTAGCAATAGTGAGCGCGAATATTAATAATAGGCCTATTGGGATTGACGAATCCCATTTGTTTTGACTAAGTGCAAACAAATGCATTAATATTTGAGATTTAGGTATGTTAGCAAAGTACCTACCGGGATAAATCTGCCAATCGATATTGGTACACGTTAACGTTATGGTTTCATAAGCTTAGTGTATAATACATGTTCCGGGCGTATAATAACGTAGCCTACCTGTTTTGTTTTCCAAACATTGGTGTGAGCCTATAACTCACACTACCAACATATTGTGTTCAATCGATTTAACAAACTCTATGAATATCACTCAACCTTTGTGTTGACCTCTCAAGCATGTATTTCAGGTTCATGACGATCAAGGATGGCACGGAAGGACACGGATACTCAAGAGGGCTATAAATTTTATTATCATTCAAAACTCATTTATTATACATTGTAAACATGGAACCAATTGGGACCTCATTTTGGAATCTCTGATATTTATATAATTTGAATGATACATCTTTCAAAACGACTCAATTGGAGTTCGTTTTCTATTATTGTGACTATTGTGCCGTCGAGTAACACCCAGTTCGAATTCCGCTGCATCCATGAATTGGGGGTGTTACAGATTGGTACCAGAGCCATGGTTATAGAGAAACGGGTCTAAGTGAGACCTGAACTATAACTACAATCACAAGCAAAAACATTTTTATAGCCTTCCACTCTCCGTGTCTTCCATCCTCCAGACGATTATGAACTTAGTAAGCATGTTATGATACACAAACATATTGGTATATTCATATATACCCATTTTGAGCATTTCCCCGAAGACATTTTTATGCTACACAAACATAATTGCATATTGATATATGTACCCTAAACATAATTGAGCATTTCCCCGTAAGCATTTTATGCTACATGAACACATATAAGTATATTGATATATACACACTAGGCATTTTATGCTACATGAACACATATAAGTATATTGATATATACACACTAGGCATTTTATGCTACATGAACACATATAAGTATATTGATATATACTAGGCATTTTATGCTACATGAACACATATTTGTATATTGATATATACACACTAGGCATTTTATGCTACATGAACATATTAGTATATTGATATATAAACTCGGTTTATTTTCAATCATTTATCTAAACAATGGACTAAACATATCTGTGTATGCCTATTCTAAGGCATTTCGACACAGCCACACTCTCCCAATCATGTTCCTACTCCAACATTATATGTCCAAGACATTGTAACTGATTGCAATGGTTTCATTCATTTTTCAAGACATTGTGAGATACAATGGCCTCATTCATTTTCCAAGACATTGTGAGATACAATGGTCTCATTCATTTTCCAAGACATTGTGAGATACAATGGTCTCATTCATTTTCCAAGACATTGTATGATACAATGGTCTTAATCATTTCTCAAATGATTTGAGTCACACAATGACTAACCTACTTCCTAGACATTGTGAATTACACAATTGTCTAACCTACTTCCGAGACATTGTGTTTTGTGCAAATGGTCTCTAGAATTATTCCATCACATCATCAATATCATTTCTTATGATATCAAAAACCCGTCACAATCTATCGATTTCAAAACAAGAAATATGAGATTTCTAAAGGACAAACTAATCCATCATCGACAAAAGCTGAACTTTCTCTACATTCATTAAGGTTTTCTGATGAAACCTTCATTATTAAAAGTTCGTGATCCTGACCAAGTATGTTCTATTTTAGAACTACTTAAAACTTCCTTTCCATACGTATCTACCCTTACTACCTTCTATGCAATGGAATATGAAAACATACGTTACAAGTCTTGTATGGACGGGACTTGCAACTTAAGGGTTTGACATCGCCTTTGTTTAGTAAACAGTTTCCCAAAACCAACGGACATATCACAAGTATACCTAATTTAGGTATCTGAAAATTTTATCGAACCTTGGCTAAATATAGACTAGTCACCTATATTTAACCTAGGGACAGTGGAATATAGTCTGACTAACTATATTCGACTTAAAATTTTCAAATACTGAGAGTAGTTGTACTAGGGTTATGTTTAGGTTGATTTCCTACATGAACTCGATAAACCACCAGAATACATTAAAACAATCTAGAGACACGATAATGTCTTACCACTCAGCGAAATCTTAACACCTTATTTGTGTTACCTAATTTCATTCTTGAAATTTTTCATTTATGAGATAATCCGAACTACTATCCTGGGATAGTTATCAATTATTCTCTTCATCCTGTAGAAGTACTATCCTGTTTAGGATACCATTCCATCATAAACTTTTAAAATCTCTTAAGATTTTTAAAGCAAGCTCAACATCTATACCTAACAGTATTAATGTTAAGCATACATTACACACTTTTGTTCATCAACATATCACAACATTACCGTCACAACTGTTACAAACACAAGCTCATTAACAGATCTTGATGCACTTTTAATGCTCAAATCATCCTTAGTTACACCACAAGTACCCTCATCAGCTTTACAAGATTGAATATTCATCTTGTACTTTTGCTACACCAGTATCATCTCGTAATACACTACCTTGTAACTCACCGGCTAAGTATGAATGTTGTGTCGGGAATTCTTGAGTAGGATGATTTATAATGTCCTTATTTGAATGGATTGGGATGCCTTTTCATTTAAATAAAGAAATTATAAATCATCGAACCATACGTTTATATTCCTTTAGTTACATTGTTTGGGATGCCTCTCTATGTAAATAAAGAATTATAAACAAGTGGGCTTAATTATATCCGAAATAACATAAGTATGAAGTCAACCTACATTACATTGCTCGGGTATGGCTTGATACCTACATTACATTGCTCGGGTATGGCTTGATACCTACATTACATTGCTCGGGTATGGCTTGATACCTACATTACATTGCTCGGGTATGGCATGATACCTACATTTTATTCGCCACAAGAAATCCTATCTTTTCACCGACATCGCTTCAAACCATGACATAAACACTAGGTACAACAACCGATCACCTACAAGGCTATGATTGCAACGACTATCCCAATTTCCATAAGTACGAGGTTTACATTTTGGTTTTCATAATGTAACCATATGATAGTGCAATAACAAACAAACTCGTTGCGAGGCCATGTAACCATATGCATGTGCAGTCGTACCAAACTCATTACGGGGCCATGTAACCATATGCATGGGCAGCCGTACAATTCAAACAGGACTTGGTCCAACCACATGTTCAACGCTTATTCCATGATTCGATTCATATATCAATTTCCATTTATTGGATTCCTATGTAAATTGCTATTGTTGTTCAACTGTTATATCAATTGCTATTGATACTTGACAACTATATCAATTTCCATTTTGATATTTAACTATATCAAGTTCTATTTGATATTCAACTACTATATCGATTCCTATTAATATTCGACTGCTATATCAATTTCCTTTGATATTCGACTATTACCATACCTTTCCTATATAAAAGGAAGCCTCATCCTACACCATACACTGAAATGACAAATCAAATTACATTACCGGAAATCCCAGACTTTGGTCCTCATAAGTAACCACACATCTTTATCGACACCACTCCAACATATGACACACATAGAACTTCGGGACGAAGTTCCCCGTAAGGGGTAGAGACTGTAACAATTCACAATTTCAGGTTAATTACCATTCCCGGAAAATTTCACTATTCACTTTTACTATTCATTTTTTTCCCGAAACTTTCCCGAAAGTTGATTTTTATTTGATTTTATCGAGTGATAAATCATTTCCATGGCAAATTAAAAGTTTAACTTTCATAAGCTCATTTTCGTGAAAGTTATTAAGGAATTACACGGAATTACACGTTTTAGGGTAAAACGTCAATCAGAAATTCTACGCACAACGAAATTCAACCCCGTCAGGTGACCCCACATCAGTAAAATATTTTACACACTCATGATTTATTTGAGAATTAATCGTGACTGAGAAAAATATGACCAAAAACTTCCCAGCAGGTCACCCATGCCTGTACTACTCTCGCATGAGCACGCTTAACCATTTGGACGATTAACCGTGAGACCACAAAACGTGTTTCTAAGACTTTTTGAGTTTTCAACTTATTATAAAAAGTCAACATATTCTTTCCCTCCTCCATTGACCAAAAATGATCCCTTGATGTTATAAGTCATTTCGTGATTTTTAGGCTTACGGTTTGATGTCTAAAAGACATTTAATACCAACCGACACTAGACTGAGCCCAGTCTAGACATTATAAGTCATTTTAAATCATTTTTATAACATTAGAAAAGTAACATTTTACTTTTCTCAATTTTACGCAATATTCAGCGTTTTACGCGAATTACGCGTTTTAGACCCGTGTTTCCAGTTTTTAGCAGGGTTTACCACCCAAATGGAACCTACCACTCATTTTATATTTTATTATGGAACTTATTGACATGTTTATCAATACTTTCAAGTTCCATAATTTTACGACACCCGGTTTTACGTTTTGAGGCTTAATCATTTACGATTGGCATTTCCCGGAGTCAAAACTCATCTAGTAACTTGGATAATATCATCACAAGCCAACTCATTCTCTTCTTATCCTTGTGAACCGCCACTAGGAGGGGGGTTTCACACTTGTGGCTTAATCTTGACCCTTCATGCCTTAGATCCTTACACATGTACAACTTGGTCTCCAAGTTTAGCAAAATATCCTAATGCATATAACCTCCTCATTTTTAGTGTGAAAGAGACTCATCTCTTCCTTTTTCTCTCTATAGCAACGACCAAACACACCCTAAAACACCCCATTTGATCATTGATCTTGCTTATTCAATCCATCACAAGTTCAAGGCATAGTTCCTAGTTGATCCTTAACACCTTTCAACCATAAAATCACCATAAAACACCACAAAAACTCATCAAAATTCCAAGTGTTCTTAGTGAAGATTTTTACTAAGGCTTGTTTTTGTGATAGATTAGTGTTTATCAAGGGATTATAAGATAGGGTTTTTGATATGGAAGCTTGGCTATGGTTGGAAAGGTTTTGGAAGATTAAGTAGTGGTTCTTGGTCTTGATCTTGGTTCTAGTTAGTTTCTTCAAAAGTTGTAAGCCAAACCCTAACTTGATTCTTGTTAAATAAGCATGTTCATGTTATTTACATGTTATTCTTGCTATATTATGTCTTGTAGTTATGTCCATGATGTATAAAAGTGAGCAAAACAAGTTATTGTTATTGATTGTTACAACAAGTTACTAAAACAAGTAAACTAGTGACTTTCTTGGTAAGACCTGATCAAAATGGTAAAAATATGATGTTGGATCATTACATATTACAGTAGAGGACTTAACAAGGAAACCATAGCAATTTGAACCACCCAAAACGAGTATACGAGTCAAAAGTTATGGCGATTTGAAATTACCAAAGATTTCCGGCAAAACTGCCAAATAGCTTCCTGATCAAATTTGGGTTTTGAAAGTCCCACTTCTGGTCCGATTCATCAAAAAGTTAAAACACGAAAGTTGTCCGAAACGACGTTTTCGTTCAGGAACAAAGAAGCTCGAGACCTAAAAACACTTTCCGAGTGATAAAATTCTTCAAATTCTAAACAGCCCATTTTTAGGCGAAAGTCACAAGATTATGGTTATACTTTGAAAGGAACAAGAGGTCTTATGACCTATAATCAAGACCACAACCATGGCTAGAGCCAAGGTTTTGTCTCATGACCTTGGAACAAGGACCAAAGGTCATGGCTAGGCCATGACGAAATGACCATAACAACTTACATAGGCGTAAACATGAAACAATGAGTTAGGCGATAACTTGAACAAGCAATTTGGATCTACTTCACTTAAAAGGAAACCATGAGATTTTACCAAGAGAACATGGTCATTTAAGGCTTATGAAGCTACCCCTAATAACAATCTTCATGTACAAATAAACTTTCCTAAGTTTATTCAAATATCGGACATGTAACCTTTCGGATCAAAACTTATATCTATATATTTCATCAACTACTACAATAGTAGGGAGCCTCATGTGAGGAGTTCATTATGTAAGCCGTCGAGTTGAGTTGTGGATTTACGAGTTAAAGTGTCCTGGCTCCTCGAACGCTTACTAACATGACTTCTGAATTATGTCGGCCCGAACGGTAGTGAACGATATACAAAACATACATGTTTCATGAATCATTTCTTTCAAAGACTTACATTATACATCATACCACATCATGGACTATAATGCAAGATATATATATAGGCACTACTTCATATTCTTTACTCCGATCCTAAGTCGCGACATTCTATTATAGGTTGCTCGTAGAAACCTTCACGATTCGACCGTTACATTCATTACTTGCTATCTTACTTAAGGTGAGTTCATAGCCCCACTTTACATTATTACAATGTTTTACAAACCCTTGGGGGGAATACATGCTATTTTAACCGAGCACAATGTTTTTAAATTGTATGCTTACCTGATTGTTTTATTATCACTAAGTACCAACCTTGCTAAACCGAAATCCTTTATTATGAACCATTTAGTCACTAGCAATAGTGAGCGCGAATATTAATAATAGGCCTATTGGGATTGACGAATCCCATTTGTTTTGACTAAGTGCAAACAAATGCATTAATATTTGAGATTTAGGTATGTTAGCAAAGTACCTACCGGGATAAATCTGCCAATCGATATTGGTACACGTTAACGTTATGGTTTCATAAGCTTAGTGTATAATACATGTTCCGGGCGTATAATAACGTAGCCTACCTGTTTTGTTTTCCAAACATTGGTGTGAGCCTATAACTCACACTACCAACATATTGTGTTCAATCGATTTAACAAACTCTATGAATATCACTCAACCTTTGTGTTGACCTCTCAAGCATGTATTTCAGGTTCATGACGATCAAGGATGGCACGGAAGGACACGGATACTCAAGAGGGCTATAAATTTTATTATCATTCAAAACTCATTTATTATACATTGTAAACATGGAACCAATTGGGACCTCATTTTGGAATCTCTGATATTTATATAATTTGAATGATACATCTTTCAAAACGACTCAATTGGAGTTCGTTTTCTATTATTGTGACTATTGTGCCGTCGAGTAACACCCAGTTCGAATTCCGCTGCATCCATGAATTGGGGGTGTTACAGATTGGTACCAGAGCCATGGTTATAGAGAAACGGGTCTAAGTGAGACCTGAACTATAACTACAATCACAAGCAAAAACATTTTTATAGCCTTCCACTCTCCGTGTCTTCCATCCTCCAGACGATTATGAACTTAGTAAGCATGTTATGATACACAAACATATTGGTATATTCATATATACCCATTTTGAGCATTTCCCCGAAGACATTTTTATGCTACACAAACATAATTGCATATTGATATATGTACCCTAAACATAATTGAGCATTTCCCCGTAAGCATTTTATGCTACATGAACACATATAAGTATATTGATATATACACACTAGGCATTTTATGCTACATGAACACATATAAGTATATTGATATATACACACTAGGCATTTTATGCTACATGAACACATATAAGTATATTGATATATACTAGGCATTTTATGCTACATGAACACATATTTGTATATTGATATATACACACTAGGCATTTTATGCTACATGAACATATTAGTATATTGATATATAAACTCGGTTTATTTTCAATCATTTATCTAAACAATGGACTAAACATATCTGTGTATGCCTATTCTAAGGCATTTCGACACAGCCACACTCTCCCAATCATGTTCCTACTCCAACATTATATGTCCAAGACATTGTAACTGATTGCAATGGTTTCATTCATTTTTCAAGACATTGTGAGATACAATGGCCTCATTCATTTTCCAAGACATTGTGAGATACAATGGTCTCATTCATTTTCCAAGACATTGTGAGATACAATGGTCTCATTCATTTTCCAAGACATTGTATGATACAATGGTCTTAATCATTTCTCAAATGATTTGAGTCACACAATGACTAACCTACTTCCTAGACATTGTGAATTACACAATTGTCTAACCTACTTCCGAGACATTGTGTTTTGTGCAAATGGTCTCTAGAATTATTCCATCACATCATCAATATCATTTCTTATGATATCAAAAACCCGTCACAATCTATCGATTTCAAAACAAGAAATATGAGATTTCTAAAGGACAAACTAATCCATCATCGACAAAAGCTGAACTTTCTCTACATTCATTAAGGTTTTCTGATGAAACCTTCATTATTAAAAGTTCGTGATCCTGACCAAGTATGTTCTATTTTAGAACTACTTAAAACTTCCTTTCCATACGTATCTACCCTTACTACCTTCTATGCAATGGAATATGAAAACATACGTTACAAGTCTTGTATGGACGGGACTTGCAACTTAAGGGTTTGACATCGCCTTTGTTTAGTAAACAGTTTCCCAAAACCAACGGACATATCACAAGTATACCTAATTTAGGTATCTGAAAATTTTATCGAACCTTGGCTAAATATAGACTAGTCACCTATATTTAACCTAGGGACAGTGGAATATAGTCTGACTAACTATATTCGACTTAAAATTTTCAAATACTGAGAGTAGTTGTACTAGGGTTATGTTTAGGTTGATTTCCTACATGAACTCGATAAACCACCAGAATACATTAAAACAATCTAGAGACACGATAATGTCTTACCACTCAGCGAAATCTTAACACCTTATTTGTGTTACCTAATTTCATTCTTGAAATTTTTCATTTATGAGATAATCCGAACTACTATCCTGGGATAGTTATCAATTATTCTCTTCATCCTGTAGAAGTACTATCCTGTTTAGGATACCATTCCATCATAAACTTTTAAAATCTCTTAAGATTTTTAAAGCAAGCTCAACATCTATACCTAACAGTATTAATGTTAAGCATACATTACACACTTTTGTTCATCAACATATCACAACATTACCGTCACAACTGTTACAAACACAAGCTCATTAACAGATCTTGATGCACTTTTAATGCTCAAATCATCCTTAGTTACACCACAAGTACCCTCATCAGCTTTACAAGATTGAATATTCATCTTGTACTTTTGCTACACCAGTATCATCTCGTAATACACTACCTTGTAACTCACCGGCTAAGTATGAATGTTGTGTCGGGAATTCTTGAGTAGGATGATTTATAATGTCCTTATTTGAATGGATTGGGATGCCTTTTCATTTAAATAAAGAAATTATAAATCATCGAACCATACGTTTATATTCCTTTAGTTACATTGTTTGGGATGCCTCTCTATGTAAATAAAGAATTATAAACAAGTGGGCTTAATTATATCCGAAATAACATAAGTATGAAGTCAACCTACATTACATTGCTCGGGTATGGCTTGATACCTACATTACATTGCTCGGGTATGGCTTGATACCTACATTACATTGCTCGGGTATGGCTTGATACCTACATTACATTGCTCGGGTATGGCATGATACCTACATTTTATTCGCCACAAGAAATCCTATCTTTTCACCGACATCGCTTCAAACCATGACATAAACACTAGGTACAACAACCGATCACCTACAAGGCTATGATTGCAACGACTATCCCAATTTCCATAAGTACGAGGTTTACATTTTGGTTTTCATAATGTAACCATATGATAGTGCAATAACAAACAAACTCGTTGCGAGGCCATGTAACCATATGCATGTGCAGTCGTACCAAACTCATTACGGGGCCATGTAACCATATGCATGGGCAGCCGTACAATTCAAACAGGACTTGGTCCAACCACATGTTCAACGCTTATTCCATGATTCGATTCATATATCAATTTCCATTTATTGGATTCCTATGTAAATTGCTATTGTTGTTCAACTGTTATATCAATTGCTATTGATACTTGACAACTATATCAATTTCCATTTTGATATTTAACTATATCAAGTTCTATTTGATATTCAACTACTATATCGATTCCTATTAATATTCGACTGCTATATCAATTTCCTTTGATATTCGACTATTACCATACCTTTCCTATATAAAAGGAAGCCTCATCCTACACCATACACTGAAATGACAAATCAAATTACATTACCGGAAATCCCAGACTTTGGTCCTCATAAGTAACCACACATCTTTATCGACACCACTCCAACATATGACACACATAGAACTTCGGGACGAAGTTCCCCGTAAGGGGTAGAGACTGTAACAATTCACAATTTCAGGTTAATTACCATTCCCGGAAAATTTCACTATTCACTTTTACTATTCATTTTTTTCCCGAAACTTTCCCGAAAGTTGATTTTTATTTGATTTTATCGAGTGATAAATCATTTCCATGGCAAATTAAAAGTTTAACTTTCATAAGCTCATTTTCGTGAAAGTTATTAAGGAATTACACGGAATTACACGTTTTAGGGTAAAACGTCAATCAGAAATTCTACGCACAACGAAATTCAACCCCGTCAGGTGACCCCACATCAGTAAAATATTTTACACACTCATGATTTATTTGAGAATTAATCGTGACTGAGAAAAATATGACCAAAAACTTCCCAGCAGGTCACCCATGCCTGTACTACTCTCGCATGAGCACGCTTAACCATTTGGACGATTAACCGTGAGACCACAAAACGTGTTTCTAAGACTTTTTGAGTTTTCAACTTATTATAAAAAGTCAACATATTCTTTCCCTCCTCCATTGACCAAAAATGATCCCTTGATGTTATAAGTCATTTCGTGATTTTTAGGCTTACGGTTTGATGTCTAAAAGACATTTAATACCAACCGACACTAGACTGAGCCCAGTCTAGACATTATAAGTCATTTTAAATCATTTTTATAACATTAGAAAAGTAACATTTTACTTTTCTCAATTTTACGCAATATTCAGCGTTTTACGCGAATTACGCGTTTTAGACCCGTGTTTCCAGTTTTTAGCAGGGTTTACCACCCAAATGGAACCTACCACTCATTTTATATTTTATTATGGAACTTATTGACATGTTTATCAATACTTTCAAGTTCCATAATTTTACGACACCCGGTTTTACGTTTTGAGGCTTAATCATTTACGATTGGCATTTCCCGGAGTCAAAACTCATCTAGTAACTTGGATAATATCATCACAAGCCAACTCATTCTCTTCTTATCCTTGTGAACCGCCACTAGGAGGGGGGTTTCACACTTGTGGCTTAATCTTGACCCTTCATGCCTTAGATCCTTACACATGTACAACTTGGTCTCCAAGTTTAGCAAAATATCCTAATGCATATAACCTCCTCATTTTTAGTGTGAAAGAGACTCATCTCTTCCTTTTTCTCTCTATAGCAACGACCAAACACACCCTAAAACACCCCATTTGATCATTGATCTTGCTTATTCAATCCATCACAAGTTCAAGGCATAGTTCCTAGTTGATCCTTAACACCTTTCAACCATAAAATCACCATAAAACACCACAAAAACTCATCAAAATTCCAAGTGTTCTTAGTGAAGATTTTTACTAAGGCTTGTTTTTGTGATAGATTAGTGTTTATCAAGGGATTATAAGATAGGGTTTTTGATATGGAAGCTTGGCTATGGTTGGAAAGGTTTTGGAAGATTAAGTAGTGGTTCTTGGTCTTGATCTTGGTTCTAGTTAGTTTCTTCAAAAGTTGTAAGCCAAACCCTAACTTGATTCTTGTTAAATAAGCATGTTCATGTTATTTACATGTTATTCTTGCTATATTATGTCTTGTAGTTATGTCCATGATGTATAAAAGTGAGCAAAACAAGTTATTGTTATTGATTGTTACAACAAGTTACTAAAACAAGTAAACTAGTGACTTTCTTGGTAAGACCTGATCAAAATGGTAAAAATATGATGTTGGATCATTACATATTACAGTAGAGGACTTAACAAGGAAACCATAGCAATTTGAACCACCCAAAACGAGTATACGAGTCAAAAGTTATGGCGATTTGAAATTACCAAAGATTTCCGGCAAAACTGCCAAATAGCTTCCTGATCAAATTTGGGTTTTGAAAGTCCCACTTCTGGTCCGATTCATCAAAAAGTTAAAACATGAAAGTTGTCCGAAACGACGTTTTCGTTCAGGAACAAAGAAGCTCGAGACCTAAAAACACTTTCCGAGTGATAAAATTCTTCAAATTCTAAACAGCCCATTTTTAGGCGAAAGTCACAAGATTATGGTTATACTTTGAAAGGAACAAGAGGTCTTATGACCTATAATCAAGACCACAACCATGGCTAGAGCCAAGGTTTTGTCTCATGACCTTGGAACAAGGACCAAAGGTCATGGCTAGGCCATGACGAAATGACCATAACAACTTACATAGGCGTAAACATGAAACAATGAGTTAGGCGATAACTTGAACAAGCAATTTGGATCTACTTCACTTAAAAGGAAACCATGAGATTTTACCAAGAGAACATGGTCATTTAAGGCTTATGAAGCTACCCCTAATAACAATCTTCATGTACAAATAAACTTTCCTAAGTTTATTCAAATATCGGACATGTAACCTTTCGGATCAAAACTTATATCTATATATTTCATCAACTACTACAATAGTAGGGAGCCTCATGTGAGGAGTTCATTATGTAAGCCGTCGAGTTGAGTTGTGGATTTACGAGTTAAAGTGTCCTGGCTCCTCGAACGCTTACTAACATGACTTCTGAATTATGTCGGCCCGAACGGTAGTGAACGATATACAAAACATACATGTTTCATGAATCATTTCTTTCAAAGACTTACATTATACATCATACCACATCATGGACTATAATGCAAGATATATATATAGGCACTACTTCATATTCTTTACTCCGATCCTAAGTCGCGACATTCTATTATAGGTTGCTCGTAGAAACCTTCACGATTCGACCGTTACATTCATTACTTGCTATCTTACTTAAGGTGAGTTCATAGCCCCACTTTACATTATTACAATGTTTTACAAACCCTTGGGGGGAATACATGCTATTTTAACCGAGCACAATGTTTTTAAATTGTATGCTTACCTGATTGTTTTATTATCACTAAGTACCAACCTTGCTAAACCGAAATCCTTTATTATGAACCATTTAGTCACTAGCAATAGTGAGCGCGAATATTAATAATAGGCCTATTGGGATTGACGAATCCCATTTGTTTTGACTAAGTGCAAACAAATGCATTAATATTTGAGATTTAGGTATGTTAGCAAAGTACCTACCGGGATAAATCTGCCAATCGATATTGGTACACGTTAACGTTATGGTTTCATAAGCTTAGTGTATAATACATGTTCCGGGCGTATAATAACGTAGCCTACCTGTTTTGTTTTCCAAACATTGGTGTGAGCCTATAACTCACACTACCAACATATTGTGTTCAATCGATTTAACAAACTCTATGAATATCACTCAACCTTTGTGTTGACCTCTCAAGCATGTATTTCAGGTTCATGACGATCAAGGATGGCACGGAAGGACACGGATACTCAAGAGGGCTATAAATTTTATTATCATTCAAAACTCATTTATTATACATTGTAAACATGGAACCAATTGGGACCTCATTTTGGAATCTCTGATATTTATATAATTTGAATGATACATCTTTCAAAACGACTCAATTGGAGTTCGTTTTCTATTATTGTGACTATTGTGCCGTCGAGTAACACCCAGTTCGAATTCCGCTGCATCCATGAATTGGGGGTGTTACAGATTGGTACCAGAGCCATGGTTATAGAGAAACGGGTCTAAGTGAGACCTGAACTATAACTACAATCACAAGCAAAAACATTTTTATAGCCTTCCACTCTCCATGTCTTCCATCCTCCAGACGATTATGAACTTAGTAAGCATGTTATGATACACAAACATATTGGTATATTCATATATACCCATTTTGAGCATTTCCCCGAAGACATTTTTATGCTACACAAACATAATTGCATATTGATATATGTACCCTAAACATAATTGAGCATTTCCCCGTAAGCATTTTATGCTACATGAACACATATAAGTATATTGATATATACACACTAGGCATTTTATGCTACATGAACACATATAAGTATATTGATATATACACACTAGGCATTTTATGCTACATGAACACATATAAGTATATTGATATATACTAGGCATTTTATGCTACATGAACACATATTTGTATATTGATATATACACACTAGGCATTTTATGCTACATGAACATATTAGTATATTGATATATAAACTCGGTTTATTTTCAATCATTTATCTAAACAATGGACTAAACATATCTGTGTATGCCTATTCTAAGGCATTTCGACACAGCCACACTCTCCCAATCATGTTCCTACTCCAACATTATATGTCCAAGACATTGTAACTGATTGCAATGGTTTCATTCATTTTTCAAGACATTGTGAGATACAATGGCCTCATTCATTTTCCAAGACATTGTGAGATACAATGGTCTCATTCATTTTCCAAGACATTGTGAGATACAATGGTCTCATTCATTTTCCAAGACATTGTATGATACAATGGTCTTAATCATTTCTCAAATGATTTGAGTCACACAATGACTAACCTACTTCCTAGACATTGTGAATTACACAATTGTCTAACCTACTTCCGAGACATTGTGTTTTGTGCAAATGGTCTCTAGAATTATTCCATCACATCATCAATATCATTTCTTATGATATCAAAAACCCGTCACAATCTATCGATTTCAAAACAAGAAATATGAGATTTCTAAAGGACAAACTAATCCATCATCGACAAAAGCTGAACTTTCTCTACATTCATTAAGGTTTTCTGATGAAACCTTCATTATTAAAAGTTCGTGATCCTGACCAAGTATGTTCTATTTTAGAACTACTTAAAACTTCCTTTCCATACGTATCTACCCTTACTACCTTCTATGCAATGGAATATGAAAACATACGTTACAAGTCTTGTATGGACGGGACTTGCAACTTAAGGGTTTGACATCGCCTTTGTTTAGTAAACAGTTTCCCAAAACCAACGGACATATCACAAGTATACCTAATTTAGGTATCTGAAAATTTTATCGAACCTTGGCTAAATATAGACTAGTCACCTATATTTAACCTAGGGACAGTGGAATATAGTCTGACTAACTATATTCGACTTAAAATTTTCAAATACTGAGAGTAGTTGTACTAGGGTTATGTTTAGGTTGATTTCCTACATGAACTCGATAAACCACCAGAATACATTAAAACAATCTAGAGACACGATAATGTCTTACCACTCAGCGAAATCTTAACACCTTATTTGTGTTACCTAATTTCATTCTTGAAATTTTTCATTTATGAGATAATCCGAACTACTATCCTGGGATAGTTATCAATTATTCTCTTCATCCTGTAGAAGTACTATCCTGTTTAGGATACCATTCCATCATAAACTTTTAAAATCTCTTAAGATTTTTAAAGCAAGCTCAACATCTATACCTAACAGTATTAATGTTAAGCATACATTACACACTTTTGTTCATCAACATATCACAACATTACCGTCACAACTGTTACAAACACAAGCTCATTAACAGATCTTGATGCACTTTTAATGCTCAAATCATCCTTAGTTACACCACAAGTACCCTCATCAGCTTTACAAGATTGAATATTCATCTTGTACTTTTGCTACACCAGTATCATCTCGTAATACACTACCTTGTAACTCACCGGCTAAGTATGAATGTTGTGTCGGGAATTCTTGAGTAGGATGATTTATAATGTCCTTATTTGAATGGATTGGGATGCCTTTTCATTTAAATAAAGAAATTATAAATCATCGAACCATACGTTTATATTCCTTTAGTTACATTGTTTGGGATGCCTCTCTATGTAAATAAAGAATTATAAACAAGTGGGCTTAATTATATCCGAAATAACATAAGTATGAAGTCAACCTACATTACATTGCTCGGGTATGGCTTGATACCTACATTACATTGCTCGGGTATGGCTTGATACCTACATTACATTGCTCGGGTATGGCTTGATACCTACATTACATTGCTCGGGTATGGCATGATACCTACATTTTATTCGCCACAAGAAATCCTATCTTTTCACCGACATCGCTTCAAACCATGACATAAACACTAGGTACAACAACCGATCACCTACAAGGCTATGATTGCAACGACTATCCCAATTTCCATAAGTACGAGGTTTACATTTTGGTTTTCATAATGTAACCATATGATAGTGCAATAACAAACAAACTCGTTGCGAGGCCATGTAACCATATGCATGTGCAGTCGTACCAAACTCATTACGGGGCCATATAACCATATGCATGGGCAGCCGTACAATTCAAACAGGACTTGGTCCAACCACATGTTCAACGCTTATTCCATGATTCGATTCATATATCAATTTCCATTTATTGGATTCCTATGTAAATTGCTATTGTTGTTCAACTGTTATATCAATTGCTATTGATACTTGACAACTATATCAATTTCCATTTTGATATTTAACTATATCAAGTTCTATTTGATATTCAACTACTATATCGATTCCTATTAATATTCGACTGCTATATCAATTTCCTTTGATATTCGACTAT
Organism: Artemisia argyi; assembly: GCA_030686995.1. Lineage (NCBI taxonomy): Eukaryota > Viridiplantae > Streptophyta > Magnoliopsida > Asterales > Asteraceae > Artemisia > Artemisia argyi. The sequence continues at coordinate 22,095,359 of CM060693.1, read as the reverse complement.
TACCATACCTTTCCTATATAAAAGGAAGCCTCATCCTACACCATACACTGAAATGACAAATCAAATTACATTACCGGAAATCCCAGACTTTGGTCCTCATAAGTAACCACACATCTTTATCGACACCACTCCAACATATGACACACATAGAACTTCGGGACGAAGTTCCCCGTAAGGGGTAGAGACTGTAACAATTCACAATTTCAGGTTAATTACCATTCCCGGAAAATTTCACTATTCACTTTTACTATTCATTTTTTTCCCGAAACTTTCCCGAAAGTTGATTTTTATTTGATTTTATCGAGTGATAAATCATTTCCATGGCAAATTAAAAGTTTAACTTTCATAAGCTCATTTTCGTGAAAGTTATTAAGGAATTACACGGAATTACACGTTTTAGGGTAAAACGTCAATCAGAAATTCTACGCACAACGAAATTCAACCCCGTCAGGTGACCCCACATCAGTAAAATATTTTACACACTCATGATTTATTTGAGAATTAATCGTGACTGAGAAAAATATGACCAAAAACTTCCCAGCAGGTCACCCATGCCTGTACTACTCTCGCATGAGCACGCTTAACCATTTGGACGATTAACCGTGAGACCACAAAACGTGTTTCTAAGACTTTTTGAGTTTTCAACTTATTATAAAAAGTCAACATATTCTTTCCCTCCTCCATTGACCAAAAATGATCCCTTGATGTTATAAGTCATTTCGTGATTTTTAGGCTTACGGTTTGATGTCTAAAAGACATTTAATACCAACCGACACTAGACTGAGCCCAGTCTAGACATTATAAGTCATTTTAAATCATTTTTATAACATTAGAAAAGTAACATTTTACTTTTCTCAATTTTACGCAATATTCAGCGTTTTACGCGAATTACGCGTTTTAGACCCGTGTTTCCAGTTTTTAGCAGGGTTTACCACCCAAATGGAACCTACCACTCATTTTATATTTTATTATGGAACTTATTGACATGTTTATCAATACTTTCAAGTTCCATAATTTTACGACACCCGGTTTTACGTTTTGAGGCTTAATCATTTACGATTGGCATTTCCCGGAGTCAAAACTCATCTAGTAACTTGGATAATATCATCACAAGCCAACTCATTCTCTTCTTATCCTTGTGAACCGCCACTAGGAGGGGGGTTTCACACTTGTGGCTTAATCTTGACCCTTCATGCCTTAGATCCTTACACATGTACAACTTGGTCTCCAAGTTTAGCAAAATATCCTAATGCATATAACCTCCTCATTTTTAGTGTGAAAGAGACTCATCTCTTCCTTTTTCTCTCTATAGCAACGACCAAACACACCCTAAAACACCCCATTTGATCATTGATCTTGCTTATTCAATCCATCACAAGTTCAAGGCATAGTTCCTAGTTGATCCTTAACACCTTTCAACCATAAAATCACCATAAAACACCACAAAAACTCATCAAAATTCCAAGTGTTCTTAGTGAAGATTTTTACTAAGGCTTGTTTTTGTGATAGATTAGTGTTTATCAAGGGATTATAAGATAGGGTTTTTGATATGGAAGCTTGGCTATGGTTGGAAAGGTTTTGGAAGATTAAGTAGTGGTTCTTGGTCTTGATCTTGGTTCTAGTTAGTTTCTTCAAAAGTTGTAAGCCAAACCCTAACTTGATTCTTGTTAAATAAGCATGTTCATGTTATTTACATGTTATTCTTGCTATATTATGTCTTGTAGTTATGTCCATGATGTATAAAAGTGAGCAAAACAAGTTATTGTTATTGATTGTTACAACAAGTTACTAAAACAAGTAAACTAGTGACTTTCTTGGTAAGACCTGATCAAAATGGTAAAAATATGATGTTGGATCATTACATATTACAGTAGAGGACTTAACAAGGAAACCATAGCAATTTGAACCACCCAAAACGAGTATACGAGTCAAAAGTTATGGCGATTTGAAATTACCAAAGATTTCCGGCAAAACTGCCAAATAGCTTCCTGATCAAATTTGGGTTTTGAAAGTCCCACTTCTGGTCCGATTCATCAAAAAGTTAAAACACGAAAGTTGTCCGAAACGACGTTTTCGTTCAGGAACAAAGAAGCTCGAGACCTAAAAACACTTTCCGAGTGATAAAATTCTTCAAATTCTAAACAGCCCATTTTTAGGCGAAAGTCACAAGATTATGGTTATACTTTGAAAGGAACAAGAGGTCTTATGACCTATAATCAAGACCACAACCATGGCTAGAGCCAAGGTTTTGTCTCATGACCTTGGAACAAGGACCAAAGGTCATGGCTAGGCCATGACGAAATGACCATAACAACTTACATAGGCGTAAACATGAAACAATGAGTTAGGCGATAACTTGAACAAGCAATTTGGATCTACTTCACTTAAAAGGAAACCATGAGATTTTACCAAGAGAACATGGTCATTTAAGGCTTATGAAGCTACCCCTAATAACAATCTTCATGTACAAATAAACTTTCCTAAGTTTATTCAAATATCGGACATGTAACCTTTCGGATCAAAACTTATATCTATATATTTCATCAACTACTACAATAGTAGGGAGCCTCATGTGAGGAGTTCATTATGTAAGCTGTCGAGTTGAGTTGTGGATTTACGAGTTAAAGTGTCCTGGCTCCTCGAACGCTTACTAACATGACTTCTGAATTATGTCGGCCCGAACGGTAGTGAACGATATACAAAACATACATGTTTCATGAATCATTTCTTTCAAAGACTTACATTATACATCATACCACATCATGGACTATAATGCAAGATATATATATAGGCACTACTTCATATTCTTTACTCCGATCCTAAGTCGCGACATTCTATTATAGGTTGCTCGTAGAAACCTTCACGATTCGACCGTTACATTCATTACTTGCTATCTTACTTAAGGTGAGTTCATAGCCCCACTTTACATTATTACAATGTTTTACAAACCCTTGGGGGGAATACATGCTATTTTAACCGAGCACAATGTTTTTAAATTGTATGCTTACCTGATTGTTTTATTATCACTAAGTACCAACCTTGCTAAACCGAAATCCTTTATTATGAACCATTTAGTCACTAGCAATAGTGAGCGCGAATATTAATAATAGGCCTATTGGGATTGACGAATCCCATTTGTTTTGACTAAGTGCAAACAAATGCATTAATATTTGAGATTTAGGTATGTTAGCAAAGTACCTACCGGGATAAATCTGCCAATCGATATTGGTACACGTTAACGTTATGGTTTCATAAGCTTAGTGTATAATACATGTTCCGGGCGTATAATAACGTAGCCTACCTGTTTTGTTTTCCAAACATTGGTGTGAGCCTATAACTCACACTACCAACATATTGTGTTCAATCGATTTAACAAACTCTATGAATATCACTCAACCTTTGTGTTGACCTCTCAAGCATGTATTTCAGGTTCATGACGATCAAGGATGGCACGGAAGGACACGGATACTCAAGAGGGCTATAAATTTTATTATCATTCAAAACTCATTTATTATACATTGTAAACATGGAACCAATTGGGACCTCATTTTGGAATCTCTGATATTTATATAATTTGAATGATACATCTTTCAAAACGACTCAATTGGAGTTCGTTTTCTATTATTGTGACTATTGTGCCGTCGAGTAACACCCAGTTCGAATTCCGCTGCATCCATGAATTGGGGGTGTTACAAATAAGCAATCCCACACACCCTAAAAACTGCTTATCTATAATGTCAAAACACAATAAGCATATAACAAGTTTGAACCAACCACTCCCGGTTATTTAATTCTAATAACCCCAACAAAAGCTAGTTTTATTCATTATTAACTAACTAAGGGGGTGTTTGTTTCGGCTAATATAGCGGGCTTACGGTGTATTTGATTTTCGGCTTATGTTTCATAAGCTCACTTTTTGTTGCTTATTTTGACAATTTTCAGCTTCATTATGTCATAATAAGCTTATAAAAGCAGAAAAGTTTCAAAATAAGCAACAAAAAGTGAGCTAACGAAACATAAGCCCAAAACCAAATAAGCCATAAGCCGGCTATATAAGCCGAAACAAACACCATAACAATATAAGCCGAAATGAGATAAGCTCATAAGCCATAAAATAAGCTAAAACCAACATCCCTTTAAAAACCCATGACCCATTTAAGTAACAAAACCAAAAACATCACAAACAAAACATAAAAACACAAAAAGATTCAATCTTTATAAAACATAAAAAAGATTGAATTTTTATAAAGATTATAATATAAAAAGTAAACCTTTTTAAGAAGAATGGCATCTCTATCAGAAGTGGAAGAAGTTGCATTATTCTCATCTTTGGGTGACCTTCTTCCCCTGCCACCACCCTGTTTTGGAGGCACAGTGGCGGCGCGTGAGGATGAACAGCAGCGCGTGAAGGTGACCGGGAGATGGGTTTTGTAAGTGAGTGGAGATAAATGAAAGAGATGACGGAGTGGCCTTGATGACCATACTTTTAAGGCCTCCATTCTTGTTGTTTAAAGCTGTTATCTGAACTGAAGTCTTTGGTTTGATGGATAACCAGAAAGTGTTATGTAAGGGTGTTTTTGTAAATTTTGTTTTTGTAAGGAATAATTATGTAAATTGTAATTTAAGATTATTAATCTTATTTATTTATTTTTTTCTCTTTCGGATAGAGCTTAACATAATAGACCATGGACCGGATAAACCAAAAAACCGGATCAAATTCTGACCGAACCATATCGAACTTATTTTGGTCCAGTTTTTGGTCCTCGGTTTTCTCCATATTCGGTCATCGATCTAATCCGGTATGGTTCAATCTTAAGCAAAACCGGCCATTATGCTTTGTTACCGAACCAACAAACTGGACCTGTACATGACATTTCAGTCTGTTTTGAACCAAATTGGTTTTTGATCCGGTCAGGTTTTCGGACCGTGCCCAGCCCTACTTCCAGTTATGTTCCCATTTTGATGGTGTAACAAAGGCGTCTAAGAAATGTCCTTGCCCAACAACGTGTCACCCTTAAAACACAAATCCCTTCCCCGCATTAGTGACCTTTTTTAGCACAAGTCGGATTTTCAACCGACCAACTTGTGAGAAAGTTGCGTGTGTGTGATTTTAATTTTTTGAGATATATTTGTGTTTAAAGCTCGGACTTGAGCTTTTGGAACTATAAAACATGACTCAAATAAGACCGAGTTACTCAACAAAAACTTGACTCATTTACCTTACTCCGTAACCAGTGTTTTGAAACTCGGGTCGACCCGGCCGGGTTAACCGGTTCTGGCAAAAATAAATGGGTAAAAAAACCCGGGTTTCTAAAACCAGGTTAACCGGTTAGACCCACCGGGTTTTGAGTGACCCAGGTCAACCGAAACCCGGTCGAGTTTCGTTTTTTCAATATCTTTAATAAAAACCCGGGTTGACCCGGTGGTCGAACCGGTTGACCCAGTCGAAATTTTTTTTTGAAAACCACCCAGTGCCCAATGATTCGACCAGGTCGATTTCAAAACTTTTTTTCAAAACATTGCTAGTAACAACAAATGAACAAAATGAAAACAAAACCAATTTAAATGGGCCTTAAAATACATGGTTCCTACATAATTCACTATTGGGCCTTACATAACAACAAAAGATCACTCCACCAAATTCCAAACCAAAAAGGCCAAAATGAAACCTAGTCAAGCACAGACACCCATGAACACCAATGCCGGAACAAGCAACAGAGACACCAGCAACAAAAGCAAGCCACAGTTCAGACCAGCCATTGATGATTCAAAGCCCCTTCTTCAAGATCCGGTACCCTTTTTTTGCATTTCTTTAAATAACCCATGTTTTAGTTAGTAATATAAAATAACAAGTTATCCTAAGTTTTATATAATAACTAGCTGGGTAACCCGCGCGTTGCGGCGGGTGTTTTTTGTGTTTTGTATTTTATGGGTTGTCGGTGTAATTAATAATTTTGTTATTTGAAGTATGCATATGTTTACTTGGAAGCATAGTTTGTTTATGTTTATGATTTTTTTTTTTTTTTTTTTTTGCATTCCGGTTGAAATTTTTTTGGGTTGTTTGTTTTTACGGTATTTTTTTTTTTTTTTTTTTTTTTTTTTTTTTTGGTTTGGTATTTTAAAAGAAACAAATTTGTTTAAGAAATTTTTTGTAAGTGTATTATTTTTTGTATTTTTTTATTTTTTTTTTGTAATTATTTTTTTTTAAAAAATAAATTTTCATAAAGAAATTTATTAAAAAAAAAAAAAAAAAAAAAATACCGAGTACTGTAGCGACGCTTAAAAAAAAAAAAAAAAAGTGTAGCGCGTACTGTAGCATGAACAGTGATCGTGCACTGTAGATGTACTGTAGCAAAATTTTGGCTTGTAGCGCCTGCCTTTTATATATATTGTATAATGTTTTGTTTTGTAGATAATAAGGTCAGACCCAATTGAGACAGAAGAAGCTGTTATCCGGCTGCCTCGTTTCCCTCGGACTAATTCCACATTTAAATGACTTTGTATTTGAACTTTATTAGTGGCTGACCCAGAAATCTGTCAAAAAGTTGTAAGAAGACTTGTATACAATAATTTATTATGGGTTAATGGCAAATGCTTAGTTATAATATTAATAGTTTAATGTATTCATTTTTGTGAAATGTATGTGTACAATAATTTATTATGGGTTAATGGCGCGTAGTTTAGTTCGTAATGGGTAAGGGCATCTGTACGCATAACAAGCACAAGGTAAGGTTCGACTTGGCACCCCAAAGCGATAACCGCTGAGTAAGTCATGTATGCCCCATATTATTGAAAGGAAAATGACTGTGAGCCGGTTCGGATTACCGCTTATTAACCTTTTGCACATAACAATAATTTATTATGGGTACAAGTAGTAGTGCTATTGATGTGAATGAACTTTTTATCACCGTTGAGGTAATGAGGTGTTACGCCCTATAAGCTTTCTTTGAGTGTTTGGGATTACGTGTTATGACAAATGTATTAGGCATATCTGCTTAGCTGAGGGTGTTTGGGATTGCATATTTGAAGTGCTTGTTGACTTGTTTGGTTATATTTTGACAAAAATTAGCACATGTGGTGGTGAAGTGCATATAAGCCAATGCCATAAACATGAGTGAATGTATAATATGCAATTCCAGACACCCTTTAAAGCTGTTTTAGTAAGCTGTTTTTCTACGAACTTTAAAAAGGTTCAATTTAGTTGACAGAAGCGGTTAAGACTTATATAAATTCTATTGCCTGCATTGTGTTTGACACTTCATAAGGTAATGAACCATTTTCATAAACAAGCATAAGATGTTAAAATACATCGATCTGAACAATAAGTAGAGCTAGTCAGACTTATATGAGGTATCAAGTGATAAGTAGATATATACTTGTCGAAGCAAAGCCAATTAGACTAAGTGCATAGATATATATCGATCACAACGACACATTCCAAAGTAGATTAAACAGTGTCTGCTAAACCATCATCACTAAGAAAAAAAACAAGGAAATTAACTGCTCATTATGGCATGCAAAATGTAAAACGACAGTCACATGAAGGAGTAAGAGCAGATCCCCTCATAACCAGCATAAGTGTTATAGCAAAACATTAAGAAAATGGCATCACATGATGCAGCAAGAGTAGATCCCCACGTGATTAGGATATGGTTTGTCGCGAGGTGGAGATGACCGCACATAGGTGGCACATGGCTGAAAATTTTCGTTATAACCGTTGCCCTTATTATCATACTCTTTATAACCGCCTAGATGATGGTCACTCTTTTGATACATGTAGGTTGGAGGACATTCTCCATATTGCCAATGCACTAGATGTGCTACTTTTTCTGCTTTTCGCAAACATTCCATGGGTGCCTTTGGTTCAATTTAACCCAAAACATGTAACGTTCTATTCTCCCCCACTGGAAAAGATTCTTTTCTTTTAATATGACCAACAAAAATAAAGTAGTTGTTTGTTAGTGATAGACAGATAGATTTGATGATTGTCTATGTCATGCTTATATGCTTAAAACTAGGGTGGCAATTTGAGACAGGTTTAGGTTGGATTGACTGGTTGGAAAACTTCTGAAACATATATGCATAAATAACTGGCTCATTCATATCAATTCTAATCCGTTTAACACAACATATTTAGCCATATTATTTATATGAGTTAATGTGTTAAACGCATACAAGTTGAACAGTTAAAGTAGGTTTCATGTTACACAAATTAAATGGGTTGGCAGGTTGAATGTGACTGTGTATTTGTTACGAACAGCATAAATTGGTGTTTTGTGTTATTTTTTCCTTGAATGTGACTGTGTATTTGTTAAAGAGAAATACTATCTGTTCAAAAATCTTTACAAAAAAATGCCCTTATTGAGAATTGACACCATGTTAACTTAATAACTTCTTACCCCTGCCTAATACCTAAAGAGAAATATTATCGTGCTGCATGTAGGCTTAAACTTTATTTAGCCATAATATCTGTGTTCGGTTTTACTTCTCAGGTAGATGGAGAGATACAACAAAAAGGCTCAACAGAGGATGACATTTAAGATCCCATGCTTGATAGTCACATTAGTTCTATGATGACACTTCTAGAAGGCGATGCATACTAACAGTTACCTTTACGAACTTGTATTCATGTAATATACCTGCTCATGTTTAGCTATTTTGTTAATTTTACCCATGTGACCTGATATAGATTCATAAAACATAACCCAAATCGACCCATTTATAATGAAGTGGATTTAGCATAAAGATATTGCTGAGATACAGATTTTATTGTCTATTCTAATGAGTAAAGTGGCAAATATATGAGCATGAACCCCGAAGGGTGTCGGCCCAGTTGGTTGTTTCTAATTCATAAACTTAACTTCCGTGAGACAATGCTTGCCTTTATAGGAAAAATACATCTTCCTTTCAAACTTTTTGAGGAAAGATTTAGCCAATCAGAACTTTCATAAGTTGAGATACCCGACAAGTGCATCTAACATTGATATGAGTATATGACAGTGGGGTATAAATGACAAGTTCTTAAAGAACACTATTAACTGTGAGATGACTATAGATAGGTTTAACAAACCAATAAATTGAAATTACTTGAACAAGGTAAGTATTGAACTTTAGAAGACTTGAAATTTTGACAAGATGTTAAGTTCTTCTTAAACTTTGAATGATATGTTTTCAAGTTAACGATACATTATTTCATGTGTTCCTTAATATGAACCAAACTATCATTCTGAACTATCATGCCATATGACCTCTTGCATGCCTTACATAACAGGCTTGCACAAGGATCTTTTTCACAATGATATATTGGAGACCTTCCAAATTTTGGTTAAAAGGCTCAAAAGCCTGTCAATTTTGTTGGAAAATTTAGTGCACTTGAGGGATCAATTCACACCTGGTAATGGGTTTGGAGGTATGGAGTATACACCCATTTGGTCACTGAATCCCCTGACTCAATAGTGGTTATGTTGTGAATCTGCTGCTAGTTGATTCAGCTGCTAGTGTGTTTCCACTGCATGTGTTAACGTTACCACTGCAAGGGTTATTGTTTCCACTGCAAGGGTTATTGTTACCACTGCAAGGGTTGATGTTACCACTGCAAGGGTTGTTGTTACCACTGCTAGTGTTAACATTACCACTGCTAGTGATAATGTTTCCACTGATAACCACTGATCCTATAATTATGGAAATTATTATGATATAATTAATGGGCCGTTAATTATACATAATACCATGGGCTAGGGTTTGAGTATTCTCTATTATAAATAGAAATCACATCATTATGCATGAGGAGAAGTTATCATACGATATACTAAACACAAAACCCTAAACACTTCAATACGCATCTGGTTCTTGGTTTGTGCCTAAAGCAAGAACATCACTTGGTCTTATCCCATAGAGATATTCGTGTAACCCAGGCATAGGGTCGAATAGTTTCTATTGGAAAGTGATACCACGATTTCAAGTGAATATCCGGTACCTTTATTGATTATCTTAACCCTAATCTGGGAACTGTTTTGCGGCTTAACAACCAACAATCAATAGAAACTATTAGTGATAATCAATGGCTGCTGCTATGAGACAAATAGCTGCTAACTTTTCCAAGTTGGAAAAGTTTGAAGGTGTGGATTTCAGAAGATGGCAGAAGAAGATGCAATTCTTGCTGACCAGTATGAACGTGGTGTATGTTCTTACTACTGAGATTCCAGAAGATTTTGGAGAAGCTGCTACTATGGAGCAGATGAGAGCAAGAAGCAAATGGGAGAATGATGATTATGTTTGCAGAGGTTTAATTCTCAATGGTATGTCTGATACTTTATTTGATATTTATCAGAATGTTGAAACTTCACAAGAACTATGGGATTCCTTGGAAGCCAAGTATATGGCTGAGGATGCATCAAGTAAGAAGTTCCTTGTAAGTAATTTTAACAATTACAAAATGGTTGATTCTAGACCTGTCATGGAACAATACAATGAACTTCTTGGTATACTTGGTCGATTCACACAACACAAGATGAACATGGATGAGGCTATTTCAGTCTCTTGTATCATCGATAAACTTCCTCCTTCTTGGAAAGAATTCAAGCATATGCTTAAGCATAAGAAGGAGGAGTTAACTCTTGTTGAGTTGGGCAGTCACTTGCGCATTGAGGATTCACTCAAAGCTCAAGACATTGACAAGCCAAAGAGTAGCACTGCTACTGGTCCATCAGTTGTCAATATGGTGGAGCATAACAACTCCACCAAGTACAATGACAACAAGGGCAAGCGTAAGCATCAAGATAACACCAAATCTGATCTTAACAAGAAACCTAAGGTGACTTGTTGGAAGTGTGGGAAACCTGGACACTTTAGGAAAGATTGCAAGGGTGGTAAAGTTGGAAACAAATCCAATGGATCAGGCACAAGTGGAGGGAATGGTAACACCAATTCTCTGAAAGGTCAGAATGTGTTTAATAAGTCTTTTAAGATTTATTATGTTACATATATATCTGATATTTACTTTGTGCAGGATGATGATGTTGCTTGGTGGGTTGACTCTGGAGCTACAATTCATGTATGTAAAGATAGAAGCTGGTTCAAGACCTACAAGTCAATGAATGATGGTTCTATTCTTCACATGGGAAATGAGTCAACTGCCCTGGTGCATGGAAAAGGATGTGTTGAGTTGAAGTTTAGTTCTGGAAAGATTGTTTCTTTATTTAATGTTTTACATGTTCCTGATATTAGAAAGAATTTGGTTTCTAGTAGTGTTTTAAATAATTGTGGTTATAAACAGGTTATTGAATCTGATAAGTTTGTTTTGTCTAAAAATGGTGTGTTTATTGGTTTTGGTTATTTATGTAATCAAATGTTCAGACTTAATATTGTTGATGATAATATTGATTCTGCTTTTATATCTACATCTAAACTTTATGATTCAAACCTTTGGCATGCAAGACTTGGCCATGTACATTTTAAAAGAATGCAAGATATGTCTAAGGATGGGTTAATTCCAGCCTTTGATGTGAACACTGAAAAGTGTAAAACTTGTATGTTGAACAAGATAACTAAGAAACCTTTTCAAGGAGTAAAACGTGAAACTAAAGTTTTGGAGTTAATTCACAGTGATCTTTGTGATTTACATGCTACTCCCTCTTTGGGGAATAAGAAATACTTTGTGACTTTTATTGATGATGCTTCTAGGTTTTGTCATGTTTATTTATTAAATTCTAAAGATGAAGCATTAGATAAATTTAAAGTATTTAAAATTGAAGTTGAATTGCAACAAGGGTCTCTAATCAAAAGATTAAGGACTGATAGGGGAGGTGAGTACATGGATACTCTGTATTTTCAGTCTGTTGGTATAATCCATGAAACGACTGCCCCTTATACTCCTCAGCAAAATGGTATTTCTGAAAGGAAAAACAGGGTGCTGAAGGAGATGGTTAATTCCATGTTGTCCTATTCAGGGCTGAGTCAAGGATTCTGGGGTGAAGCTATGTTAACAGCTTGCTATTTATTAAATAGGGTTCCCAACAAAAGGAACAAAGTTACCCCTTATGAACTGTGGACTAAAAAGAAACCTAACCTTAATTATCTTAGGATATGGGGTTGTAGGGCTGTTGTAAGACTCCCTGATCCAAAGCAGAAAACTTTGGGTGAAAGAGGCATTGAATGCATCTTTGTTGGATATGCTGAGCATTCCAAGGCATATAGGTTTTATGTTATAGAACCTAATGAGTCTGTTTCAATTAACTCAATAATTGAATCAAGGGATGCACTATTTGATGAGAACAGATTCTCATCTATCCCTAGACCAAGTCAAAGGATTCCAAATGGAACCAATGACAATGGTGTTTCAGAGGTTCCTGCTGATGAGGTTCCTGCTAATGAGGTTCCTGCTGAGGTTGTGGAACAACAACCTGAACCTGAGCTCAGAAGGAGCAATAGGGTGAGGACTCCAAAGTCATTTGGACCTGAGTTTCAATTATACTTAATTGAAGGTACAAGGAGTGAGGTCTCTGACCAATACTCCTATTGCTTCATTGTGGAGGATGATCCCAAAACATTTGAAGAAGCAATGAAGTCCCAGGATGTTGCTTTCTGGAAAGAAGCAATTAATGATGAGATGGACTCTATCATGGGCAATAACACTTATGTGTTGACTAATCTACCACCTGGCTGCAAACCTCTAGGTAGCAAATGGATTTTCAAAAAGAAAATGAAGGTAGATGGAACTGTTGAAAAGTTCAAGGCAAGATTAGTTATTCAAGGCTTTAAACAAAAGTCAGGAATAGACTACTTTGATACTTATGCTCTAGTGGCACGTATCAGTACCATAAGATTGCTAATTGCTTTGGCATCAATTCACAATCTGATTATTCATCAGATGGATGTGAAGACAGCTTTCTTGAATGGTGATTTAGATGAGGAGGTTTACATGAACCAACCTCAGGGCTTCATCATGCCTGGCAATGAAAACAAGGTGTGTAAACTGATTAAGTCTCTTTATGGACTAAAACAGGCACCTAAGCAATGGCATCAAAAGTTTGATGAAGTGGTTTTGTCTAGTGGTTATTTACTTAATCAAGCTGACAAATGTGTATATAGCAAATTTGATGAATCTGGTAAAGGAGTCATCATTTGTCTATATGTTGATGACATGTTGATCTTTGGCACTGACCAAAATCAAGTTGATCTTACAAAAGAATTTTTGTCATCAAAGTTCTCCATGAAGGATATGGGGGAGGCAGATGTTATCCTTGGTATTAGGATTAAACATGAAAGTAACAAAATTTCTATCTCTCAATCTCATTACATTGAGAAGGTGTTGAGAAAATTTAATTACTTTGATTGTACTCCAGTGAGTACTCCTATGGATACAAGTGAGAAGCTAATGCCTAATACTGGCAAAGCTGTATCTCAACTTGAGTATTCTAGGGTGATTGGTTGCTTGATGTATGCCATGACTTGTACAAGACCTGATATTGCTTTTGCTGTGGGTAAACTGAGCAGGTATACTAGTAATCCTAGTGCTCATCATTGGCAAGCAATTCAGAGGGTCTTTAAGTATTTGAAGAGAACTATGGATTATAGTCTCTCATATACTGGTTATCCTTCAGTATTAGAAGGATATACTGATGCAAGTTGGATCAGTAACACTGAAGACAATTCGTCTACAAGTGGCTGGGTATTCCTACTTGGTGGAGGTGCAATTTATTGGGCATCCAAGAAACAAACTTGCATTACCAGTTCAACCATGGAATCTGAATTTGTGGCTTTAGCTGCTGCTGGCAAAGAAGCTGAATGGTTGAAAAACTTGCTTCTTGAGATTCCATTGTGGTCTAAACCTATAGCACCTATTTCTATCCGTTGTGATAGTGCTGCTACATTGGCAAAGGCTTATAGCCAGATGTACAATGGGAAGTCTAGACACTTAGGTGTTAGGCATAGCATGATTCGTGAGCTTATCATGAATGGGGTGGTATCTATAGTGTTTGTTAAATCTCAACAAAACTTAGCTGATCACTTGACGAAGGGTTTGGCTAGAGACTTGGTTTTGAAGTCTGCTACAGGGATGGGTTTAAGTCCAACTTAGTCACTGAATGAAAGGATACCCAACTCCCTTCTAAGGAAACTTGGAAGCTGAGTTCAATGTGGAAAGCTGATCATTTAGTGGACTGAAGCACATGTATTATAAACATCCCAAGGTTGTGCTTGTTACCTGCTGAAAGGAGGATGAAGTCTTCACTTCTTAATGGTTAATTTTTCTTTGAAAAAGTGCTAAGCAGGAGCATGAATTAAAGATGAACCACCTATGTAAATGTTGAAGTTTTTCCGCTTCAGGAAGCTTTGGACTTTTAGCTTTTACAACATTTATGAATTGGATATGGACACATGGCTTGTATAGTGTCAGGAGTATTTTAGTGTTTGAAAACTTGTGTGTATTTATCATCAGGTATTCAAATGGGTTGAAGGGTTCAATTCTTAGAACACCCTGATTCTCGAATATTTGAAAGTATATGTACTAATGTGGAAATTCAATCCTCAGGATATTTTCATTTATGCACTTGTTTTGGTTTGTGTTTGAATTTTCATGCAAAGGTAGTGAACTAAATTTGGGGAGGATTGTTGGAAAATTTAGTGCACTTGAGGGATCAATTCACACCTGGTAATGGGTTTGGAGGTATGGAGTATACACCCATTTGGTCACTGAATCCCCTGACTCAATAGTGGTTATGTTGTGAATCTGCTGCTTGTTGATTCAGCTGCTAGTGTGTTTCCACTGCATGTGTTAACGTTACCACTGCAAGGGTTATTGTTTCCACTGCAAGGGTTATTGTTACCACTGCAAGGGTTGATGTTACCACTGCAAGGGTTGTTGTTACCACTGCTAGTGTTAACATTACCACTGCTAGTGATAATGTTTCCACTGATAACCACTGATCCTATAATTATGGAAATTATTATGATATAATTAATGGGCCGTTAATTATACATAATACCATTGGCTAGGGTTTGAGTATTCTCTATTATAAATAGAAATCACATCATTATGCATGAGGAGAAGTTATCATACGATATACTAAACACAAAACCCTAAACACTTCAATACGCATCTGGTTCTTGGTTTGTGCCTAAAGCAAGAACATCACTTGGTCTTATCCCATAGAGATATTCGTGTAACCCAGGCATAGGGTCGAATAGTTTCTATTGGAAAGTGATACCACGATTTCAAGTGAATATCCGGTACCTTTATTGATTATCTTAACCCTAATCTGGGACTGTTTTGCAGCTTAAATCTCACGTGAGTGCCCCATTTCATTTCTTTAAATAACCCATGTTTTAGTTAGTAATATAAAAACAAGTTATCCTAAGTTTTAATGTTTTTTTGTTTTGTAGATAATAAGATCAGACCCAATTGAGACAGAAGAAGTTGTTATCCGCTTGCCCCGTTTCCCTCCGACTAATTCCACATTATCTAAATGATTACTACTTATGTAATGTTTTTATTTTAGTAATTACCTATGTTTGTAAAACATGCTATGCGGTACTCAAGTGGTCCGCTAACTTGTAGCTAGTAATCGGCCTAGGCGGGGAGTATTGTGATTGGAATTTTTGTGTAAAGTTTGAAATTATGTATGGCATTTTTATATAAAAATTTGAAAAGAGTATGCGCGTAGTATTAAACTTTGAAATATGCTTAGGAAAAAGTCGTTTTTACACTAGTGATGGCGTTTTTAGTGTATGCACGTGCATACCATCTGCCTCCGCTCCTGACTACAGGAATATGTTAGAAACATTAACACAATTGTTCAAATAGTGCAGACCGAGTTATGAACAAATCGATTTTTGGCTGATTCAACTCAAGTTGCGTGAGTGAGTAATCGGGATGGTATGCATGACGTATGCGATAAAGGTACATAATAGGTGGGAACATACTTGTTATTCAACCTTATTCTCTGTTTATAAACAAATATCCAATCTCAACTTGTTACTCGACCTTGTGGTCTAAGTTTTACAACACTCTATCCGGTAGCATTTTTTCTTAAATTGGGATGGATTGCGAGACAAACATTTTAGGCTTATCACTTTATCAGCTTAGTTGAGGAGTTTAGATTAGGGGTGTCAGAAGGGTCAGGTTGCCCGAACCCGATAAGCCTTATCGGGTCAGGTTAAATCAGGTTGAAAAAGCTTATCGGGTTAGTTTCACCTGAACCAGATAATCCAATGATGTTATCTTGTCGGGTTATGGTTAGATAATTTTTGCTATTGGGTTATCGGGTCAACCCGATAAGACCCAAAAAGCCGAATATCAAACTCTGCAATTTGCATGGGACGTTTGGTTTTTCAAGTGCAGCACGAGCTATTATTGGTTAATACTATTACTCAACCATTATCAAAAACACAATTCAGAGTTCCATATTTTTTCCTTGCAATATCATCAACATTTAACCAAAAGGTAATTATTCAGTGAGATTTTATTGTATAATTTTTTAGTTGAAGTTATGACAGATACGTAACTAATTAGTAGTCAATGTTGTGGAAGACTTGCAGCAGGGAGTGTTTGGGTTTTGTCTAGTAGTTTAAATCTTGTTTAATTTAGAAGGCTGTGTAATGAGTGTTGATGAAACCAAATGACACAAACTTACCACTCATATCCAACATCAGTACTAAGTTTGGTTTAGTAAGTTTGGAAGACTTGCATCAGTAGTAAGTTTGGTTCAGTAATAAGTGTAGATGAAACCAAATGACATAAACTTACCACTCATATCCAAACACCAGTACTAAGTTTTCTTTATATTGTGGAAGACTTGCATCATTTCAGTAGTAAGTTGGGTTCCATCCAGTTTTTTATGTTTTGGCCCAAAATGACACCAAAAAAGGCTTACTAGTCACTAATATACTTTTTTATGTTTGATGAAAGTCACACTTGGACATTTGGTAACTGTTCGAAAAAGAAAGAGTCCACATTTGATAATTTATTAGCTACTCCAATTTGTAGTATGACCCGGCCTGACATAACCCGACCCGGATACCACCCGAACCCGACAACCCGATTGCTTATCTGTCGGATTGCGGGTGAGTTTTTAAAAATCAAAACCCGGCGTAACCCGACCCAATAAGACACGACAACCCGATAACACCCCTAGTATGGATTGCATATTTGAAGTGCTTGTAGACTTGTATTTTGATGAAATATGCACATGGGGAAGTGTGTGTTTTTCATAGGTTATTAGCCATAAGCTAAAAGTATGAAATCCCAAACACCGCTAAAGCTGTTTCTATATGCTGTTTTGGACCGACTTACTTGAGAAAGGTGCAATTTAGTTGAAAGAAACCGTTAACCATATCTAAGTTCTATCATCTGCATTGTGTTTTGATAGTTCTTGAACTAATGAACTACTATTGGTTTAAACAAAAGATGTTTGAATAAGCTTTCCAGAACAGTAAGTAGAGGCGTAGAGCTAGTCAGACTTGAATGAGAAAATCAGCATTGGCTAGTCAAATGATAAGTAGATATATACTTGTTGAAGCAAGCCAGTTAGACCAAGTACATAAATATATTTACATTCACAACGACAAAGCCCAAGTAGAGTAAACACTAGTCTTAAACTCTAAACCACTGATAATGGCATGAAAAACGGCATCACTTGATGCCGCAAGAGAGATCCCCACGTTATTAGCATATGGTTTGTCGCGTGGTGGAGATGACTGCACATAGGTGGCACGTGGCTGTGAATTGTCGTTATAACCGTTGCCCTTATTATCGCACTCTCCATAACCCGATAATGGTCACTCTTTTGATACATAGAGGTTGGAGGACATTCTCCATATTGCCAATGCACTAGATGTGCTATTTTTTCAGCTTTTTGCAGACATTCCATAAGTGCGTTTGGTTCAGTGTGACCCGAAACATGTAATGTCCTATTCTCCTCCACTCGGAAAGATTATTTTCTTTTAATATGACCAACGAAATTACCAATCTTATTAGTTAGGGAAAATTACAATAATTAATAGTATAAAAGCAGAACAACCTGAAAAATAAATTAGCTATTGAGTTAACTACATTTTTGGTCCTCGTGGTTTACCGGGTATAACACTTTTGGTCCAAAATGAAATTTTGTAACGGATCTTGTCCAATATCCGCTGACCCGTAACACTTTTGGTCCAATTTTTGTTGACCGCTAGTTTGACTAGTTAAAAACATGCGAAATGACTAAAATACCCTCAAATGTTGATGTACAATGACTAAAATGCCCTTTCCTCCATTTATTATTATTATTATTATTATTATTATTATTATTATTATTATTATTTACTTAATTCTAAAAATGTAGTTAACTCTTATTATTATTATTATTATTTAAAAACAATAACACATAACATAATCCAAACACCTCCAGCCATTTTTTTTCTTCATCTTCATCTTCCCGGACAACCAAACCTAGAATCCGGCGAGATTCCGGCGACCAACTTTTAAAAACAATATCACTACTCTTCACACTATGGTCCATGGACTTACGAAGTTTCATAATAGGCTGAAATGATGAAGTACCAACCTTAACGAATTCATTGTATAGAAATGACGAAGTTTCATAACTAGGTCACTACTCTTCACACTATGGTCCATTGCCTCACCGAATTCAACCTCCACCACCACATTAACTTCCAAGTTTGCCTCGACCACTAACCATAGAAACCTACTCTTAGATAACTCCATAACCCCTAAAATAACTCCATAACCACTCACTCAAAAACCCATCATATACGACCTATTTAGTTATGTTTTTCTTCAATTTTTTCATCTACAAATCCCCACCTTTGCTTTGCTATTCGATTTGTGTTCAAGATCGATGATGGGTTTCGATTCTTGGTTCAAGATCTTAAAGGATCTGTTCAGGATTTTGTGGCAGGGGGTGTTTGTGGTGATGGGTTGGTGGGTTGGTCGTGATGTCGAATGAAAAAGATGAAGTGGGTTGGTGGTGATGTCGTGGCCAGTAGTAGTGGCGGCCAATTGTGATGGTGGCCGGTTGTGGTGGTGGCCGGTTGGGATAGATAAGGAAGGTGTGATGTGTATGAAGTATAGAAAATGATTTGAGTAAGGAAATGATTTCAGTGGTTTACCGGTTGTGATGTGTGGGAGAGATAAGGATGTTTTTGTTGTGTTAAAATGTGAAAGGACAATAATACCCTCTTATTTAACGGTCAAACAAAGTCAAAGTAACGGTGTTAGTGAAATTGGACCAAAGGTGTTACGGGTCAGCGGATATTGGACAAGATCCGTTACAAAATTTCATTTTGGACCAAAAGTGTTATACCCGGTAAACCACGAGGACCAAAAATGTAGTTAACTCTTAGCTATTTGTTAGTGAGTGACAGAGTGACAGACATAGATTAGATGATTGTCTATATCATGCTTATATGCTTAAAACTAGGGTGACAATTTGAGCCGGGTTTAGGTTGGAATGACGGGTTGGAAAACTTCAGCTAAAACATGATATGCATAAAATAATTGGGTCATTCGTATCAATTCTAATCCGTTTAACACAACATATTTAGCCATATTATTTATATGAGTTGAACAGTTAAAGCGGGTTTCATGTTAGACAAATTAAATGAGTTGGCAGGTTGAAAGTGACTGTATTTGTTACGAACAGCATAAATTGGTGTTTTGTGTTATTTTTTCCTTGAATGTGACTGTGTATTTCCTCGAAGCTTCTTACCCCTGCCTAATACCTAAAGAGAAATATTATCGTGCTGCATGTAGGCTTAAACTTTATTTAGCCATATCATCTGCGTTTCGGTTTTACTTCTCAGGTAGATGGAGAAATACAACTAAAAGGCTCAACAGAGGATATGACATTTAAGATCCCATACTTGAGTTGATAGTCACATTAGTTCTATGATGATACTTCTAGAAGGCGATGTCATACTAACAGTTACCTTTACGAACTTGTATTTATGTAATATACCTGCTCATGTTTAGCTATTTTGTTAATTTTACCCATGTGACCTGATATAGATAAAACATAACCCAAATCGACCCATTTATAATGAAGTGGATTTAGCATAAAGATATTACTGAGATACAGATTTTATTGTCTATTCTAATGAGTAAAGTGGCTAATATATGAGCATGAACCCCGAAGGGTGTCGGCCCAGTTGGTTGTTTCTAATTCATAAACTTAACTTCCGTGAGACAATGCTTGCCTTTATAGGAAAAAAACCATCTTCCTTTCAAACTTTCTGAGGAAAGATTTAGCCAATCAGAACTTTCGTAAGTTGAGATACCCAACGAGTGCATCTAACATTGATATGACAGTGGGGTATAAATGACAAGTTCTTAAAGAACACTATTAACTGTGAGATGAGAGATGACTATAGATAGGTTTAACAAACCAATAAAATGAAATTACTTGAACAAGGTAAGTATTGAGCATTAGAAGACTTGAAATTTTGACAAGATGTTAAGTTCTTCTTAAACTTTGACCCATTTCTTTTTTAGCTAATATTAAAAAATTACTTTTTGACCCGTTTATGAGTACATGTACATGGGTAGAAATCGCCACCTCTACCTTACACCAGTAAATGACAGCAGAATTGACAATTTTTTTGTTTTTCTTCCAATTATGTGATGCAGTGAATGACAGCAGAATTGTTACATGCATATTTTGATTCAGTCACTGTGTTATAGCTTCAGCAAGCTCTAAAGTATAGTGAAACTGTTGGAGTATTATTCATGTAGGTGATGTTCCCCGAGTTAATTGTCAACTTACTGTTGCTCGTGCATTTGGAGACCAGAGTCTTAAAGCACATCTAAGTTCAGAACCTTGCATAAGACATGTACCTATCAATGCCTCAATAGAGCTTGTGATACTGGCAAGTGATGGCTTATGGAAGGTTCGTTATTTACTCACTATTAAGTAAATACACAAAATCAACAACCAATGTTGTGTACAAAGAAGCTTTATTTTGTATATGAATCGACAACATATACCTTGTGCTTGTGGATAATTTAGTAACTTTTATTTTCTTATATCGGATGAACATTTATTTCTTTTCGTTCTTATAGCATATAATAAGTAATTTGGTATGTTTATAACTTATTTTCCTAAACTTAATTTTTTTCAACCATATTCATAAGGCTCGCCCGCCAATTCGGGCGGGCCAGGTAACTAGTTGATTTATGAGTAAACTACATTTTTGGTCCTTTTGGTTGTATCAAAATTCCACTTTCAGTCCAATTTTGAAAAAGTGAGACATTTTAGCCCAAAAGTCCACGTGGACTTCACTTTTGGTCCAATTTTCTAACCTAGTTAGTTTAGTCGTTAAGTCAGTTGCAACATTAGTCCTTTAACCTAACGGTCGTTTGCAATATTTGCACCGTTAGTCTTTTCAGTTAAAAAATTGGAAAAAAAAAATTTGGAATTTTTTTTTCCAAAAAAATAATTTGAAAAAAAAAATCTAATAAAAAAAAATTTGACGAAAATTTTTTTTCCAAAAAAAATAATTTGAAAAAAAAAATTCTAATAAAATTTTTTCTTAAAAAATTTGACGAAAATTTTTTTTTCCAAAAAAAATAATCTGAAAAAAAAATTCTAATAAAAATTCGAAAAAATTTCAAAAAAAAAAAATTTTGACTTAAAAAAAAAGTTTTTTTTCAAATTATTTTTTTTTTGGAAAAAAAAATTCATCAAATTTTTTTTAGAAATTTTTTGAATTTTTAAGAAAATTTTTTATTAGAATTTTTTTTTGCAAAATATTTTTTTTGGAAAAAAAAATTTTCGTCAATTTTGTTTTTAGAAATTTTTCGTATTTTTTTAGAAAAAATTTTATTAGAATTTTTTTTTCAAATTATTTTTTTTGGAAAAAAAATTATCCAATTTTTTAATTGAAAGGACTAACGGTGCAAACATTGCAAACGACCGTTAGGTTAAAAGACTAATGTTGTAACTGACTTAACGACTAAACTAACTAGGTTAGAAAATTGGACCAAAAGTGAAGTCCACGTGGACTTTTGGACTGAAATGTCTAACTTTTTTAAAATTGGACTGAAAGTGCAATTTTGATACAACCACAAAGACCAAAAATGTAGTTTACTCTTGATTTATATATTAAAAACATGTCACTTAGAGTGGTGTTGGTGAAGGCGAGACTCGTGGCAGCACTTGTGGTGGAGGTTGCGATGGTGATAGCCAATGTTTTTTAGATCCAGATTGAGCTGATGTTCGAGTATTAAAATAAGAAGTAACTTAGCCACTTAGCAAACTGTATTTAGTGAAATGGATTTCCAATTGCATTTTAAGCAAATTATGATAACAAAGTTCCACAATTCTGATGTCACAAACAGGGTAACTCTGTTCTGAGTACTGTTTCATATACTTTAACACTTGTAGTCAGGGATGAAACTCATGAAATTCATCTAATATCGGTTTGAGTTGGTTTAAGGTGTCTTATAAGAATCTCATTTAATTACTGATAAGCAACAATTACCAACATACTTATTTTCTGTTTAGTATTACTAATCAGTTTAAAAAAGGAAAGAGCATTATCACACTAACATTGAGCATATCAATCATATGCTAGGACTTTAGTAGTATATTCATAAAGCTGAAAACAAAATAAGATTGAGGGTCAGTACTATCGAGTGTGTGAAACAGACCCCAGAACCAGGTACAAGTTTGGTGGAAGAACATGTGGACATGTGGTCACTGTTATGGCAATGTAGCAAACAAGAACCGCAACTTCCACTGATGAAGATGGATTTCATACGAGCTGGTAACAAACCTCACGGTCATTTCAGTATCTTTGTGGTAGGGTCCAAGTGTGTATTTACTCCCTCCTGACTTCTAATCCATTGTAGAGACCATAGTGTGCTGACTTAAGAAATTTACCCGTGACTTTTATATTAGTGATTGAGTAACAAAAAATATATCAGCATTCAGATATCTAAGGTGCATTGAAGGCTTATTTCAATCTTGACTAAAACACCGCTACATTATCTAGCTTCACACTACACTTAGATGTCAATCGTAATAGCATTTACATTTGAGGCATGATGCCTTATCGTAAAGATTCATATTTATTTTAGCTAGCCATGATACCTTAACATCATCAGGTATGTTGCAATTCTATGTAAAACATTTTATCAAACAGTTTCCGTGCATCATATATTCATATAGCTATACAGTTTATAATATGAACATGTGGAGATGTGTAGAAAAGGTGAATTCGAAGGATTCTTATATTGATAATAACCAAATGATTACAACCCAAACTGATCTCAATCAGGAGGTACACAACTTGATCTCAATCAAGGATATCAAAATAAAGGTACAAAGATATGAAAAGGATAATGTTGTGTCACTTGTGCAAATGAGAGGAGAGCAATATATATAAACCATCAGCAGAAAAGATTCCCAAGAAGAGGACAACAAAACGGTAATATTAATTCCCGTTGTGAGAGAGAGAGCGAGCAGAATATGTAGCCCAGCTCAAAGGCTTTTGCACACAAGACAACTTAAGCCCTTGATCTTCTATTAGTGACAAACAGGCCCCTTTATATTTTTAACACTCCCCCTCAAGTTGAATGGCTGGATTTCCAACGTTCAACTTGAATTGAATTCTTCCTTCTTGCAGGCTGAAAAAGAAGTACCCGTCGTTCCTTCATGTGGTGAAAGAAAAAATGATGAGAGCAGATCATTGGACCTCCCAGAATACTTCTGAATCCATGAGAGACCCTGAAACCAATCAGAATCCCTCAATCCATCACAATACACTAGAAGACCGATGATCTCAAACTTCACAATAACCAATATATCACAGCCCATGATGACCATCAGAGATAACAGGAACATCTTCAAGGATAGGGCTTAAACAGGCAGGAACAAAGGAGACAACATCTTTGGTAAAAAGGAATCACCCATCAACTCCAAGCCAAGGGGTGATGGGTCAAATGAATAAGCTTCTGTGCCAGCGAAATCTTTAAGATCCAGAGAATGAGAGCTTGTCACTTAAGCCCCTGCACAAACACAAACAACAAATAGAGAAACAAGGTTAAAGTGTTAGAGTTGGGAATGTTTCTGTTATAACAGAAACAGTCCCTGGAAGTTTGGATGTTATTATTAACACCCTCCCTCAAACAGACACACCAAACATGTCCAACGGACCCAGCAGATCAACAGTATAGAACTGCATTGATATGGTACACAACAACATCCGGTGTAACAACAATCTGCTCTTAAGCAGGTTAAAGGTACCAACCCAAGAACAACACTGATCTAAATTAGTAGAAGTGTAACCATAGAAACATCTTAAACCTGATCTCAAGCAGGTAAGAAAGAAACAAGATGTATTAGTATCCAAGGGACAAACCCATAATGCAACACTGATCTTAATCAGTCAACAACAATCACAGCTGCAATCTGATATCAATCAGATCAACAGCAAAGAACAACGTACCACCTGATCTCAAGCAGGTGTACAACCAACATCACAATCTGAATAAGATCAGACATGGTCACAATCAGAAACACACTTGATCCACCTAGGTATAATCAAGATCAATATCTATAACAGGCCACACAAGACCTTATCAGAACCAGAGGGGCAGTCATAAAAGACTGAGAAAGCCCATAATATATAGAGAAGCTGCCATAAAAGCAAGAATGCCCATAAAGATTGGTCCTTCCACAAACAGAAGACCAGCCACCTTCAATAATGAGAGTGGTGATAGAAAGCAGCTCACACAAGAGACTGCAAAAGATTGAACTCCAGAGTCAATCAATACAAGATACAACCAGGTTCCACAACTGGATGTTTAACAACAATATACCATCACCATAAAAGAACACTAACCAACTCTTTTAAGAGTGAGGCATCAATAACTTGTACACAAGAAACTGATCAATTTCAGTTTATACAATAACCAGTCCAACAAAGAACTAGACAAAGGATCCAACAACATGAAACAATATCCATGTTGACAACTGAATAGAAATATACTCAGAAATATAGCTTTGGATCAGTCAAGACAAGATTGAACTCCAACTTGAGTCAATCAATACAAAGGTAAGCACAATCCTGAGCACTCAGGGTGTTACCAATAATACACCAAGCTGATGCTATGATCAGACTTGGAAGAACCATCCAAGAACACAAGCCATCTCTTTTAAGAAGCAGGCTGTGAGAAAATAGTGTGGGTTAATACCAACCACACATAAAGACTAGATCCACAAGGATCAGTCAAAACATAAACCATATCAGACACAACCCAAACTCTTATGAGAGCTGGGTTGGTTTAACAAGATGGTAACAATAGAGAAGTTAAGTTCTCTGAGAGTGAGTGACATCATTCTTCAAAGGTTTTTTGAGTCACCACACAACATAACTGTTGCAACGATCAACACTCTAGCCTCAGAAATAACAGAGGATTGGAAAACATCACCAGGTATAAACCACCTGAAAGAATCATTAACTGATTCAAGATCAGGTTCTTCAAGAGAGAACCCAACAACATTCCAAGAGAACTTCAACAAATGAAGTTCATTTTCCAAAGCCATGCCAAGACAACACAGCAAACAACGTAGGCAAGGGGTCATCAATCCCCAAGACCCACAAGGTCAGCAGTAGAAACTTGCTTAGATAAGGAGCACAACAACAACCAACACTAAAAATATAGTGTTAACAACCATCAAGAGAGAGACCATTGTAAAAAAAACAATGTCAAAGACAACATGAATCAAAGTTAAGAAATATGAGAAACCAAAAAATTTAATCAGAAAAAAGAGTCAAACAACCAGGAGTTTTAAACTTTTATAAAAGAAGAAAACAAAAATAGGTTCAATAATAGACGCAGCCTTTCAACCACAAAAGGTTTTACAGAGAAAAAAAAGAGAAGAATCCTGGTTTAGATTTTGAACGACAAGAAATATTAAGACCCATTAAAAAACAGATTTAGAGACACACGATCCACCAAGATCAGACAAACCATAAGACAGAAAGAACTCAAACCGACTTTAATAACCGTGGGAGAATAAACAAAAAAAAACGAAGAGCTCCATGTTAACAGCTGAGGGTACCATTCCTCAGTTTAATAGATTTCCATGTTAAGATCTGAGTAGCAATGTACTCAGAAAACAATTGACTTTCATGTAACAACTGAGGAGATGAATCCTCAGAGGCTAGTAGACTTCCATTACCAAAAGTTTTTGAGTTAACACACATCTTACGGCATTTGCAGCCAAAACATTTCTGATTCATCAATTTGAACTGTTTCCATGGAATCAACTGTTTCAACAGTCTGCCCTTTTTATCAAGCAGACTTAGATATTTGCCCATAAAATTATGTTGTATGTTTCCAGGACTAAAGGTTTTTCCAGGTTTAAGAATTTTGATCTTAGACTTTTCATGAGACTCAGAATTAGCAGCAAAGCAGTTAGCATCCCTGTTATCACAACACACCTCAACAGGCAACAATTTAGTGGTACTGGAACTATGCAACAACATGCTCAACCATATGATATCACAATTAGCAGAAGACTTACTTCTGAACTTAGGTTTATTAGAGCATTTAGACAAAGTGACCTGTTTTTTATTTTTCCATGAGAAAAGAGACTTTTTTTCATAGCATAAGACTTTCTTTTGACAAAAACTCTTAGGATTAGCTTTAGAGTTTAACACATGTTTATTCAACTTAATAACCTTAGCATCCATTTTGGTTTTAAGTTTACCATTGGAATTTAACACAGGCTGGATCAACTTATCAGCACGATATTTTTTAAACTGCACAACTTTATCAACAACACTGGCCTTAAGATTAACATTTAACGCATACATGTTTAACTTACCAGAAAGCATAGGCTGACCATCAGACTTTAATACAGGTGTCTGCCCTTCATCAGTTTTATCATGAGACGAGGTTGGCATAGAGATCTTTCCATATAATTTGCCCTCAGACAAGTTGTGATCATCAAAAATGGTTGCTGTATACCTTCCATCCTGATTCATATCAAGTGAAGCAGCTGAATCAGGAGGTTGCATACAACCATCCACCACTGATGAATCTTTCCCTTCGTCATTGGGGCTTTGAGGCTCAAAAAAATCCAAGTGATCAACTTCCTTTGTAACTGTTGAATCACAGGTTTTCATTATAAAGGGAGAGATGTTTTCATGAAACTTAACATCTTTTGAATAAAACATGTAACAATTCACATTTTTTTCAGGATAATCACCATTCCCGGAAAATTTCACTATTTACTTTTACTATTCATTTTTCCCGAAAATTTTCCCGAAAGTTGATTTTTATTTGATATTCTCAAGTGATAAATCATTTCCATGGCAAATTAAAAGTTTGACATTCATAAGCTCATTTTCGTGAAAGTTATTAAGGAATTACACGGAATTACACGTTTTAGGGTAAAACGTCAATCAGAAATTCTACGCACAACGAAATTCAACCCCGTCAGGTGACCCCACATCAGTAAAATATTTTACACACTCATGATTTATTTGAGAATTAATCGTGACTGAGAAAAATATGACCAAAAACTTCCCAGCAGGTCACCCATGCCTGTACTACTCTCGCATGAGCACGCTTAACCATTTGGGCGATTAACCGTGAGACCACAAAACGCGTTTCTAAGACTTTTTGAGTTTTCAACTTATTAGAAAAAGTCAACATATTATTTCCCTCCTCCATTGACCAAAAATGATCCCTTGATGTTATAAGTCATTTCGTGATTTTTAAGCTTACGATTTGATGTCTAAAAGACATTTAATACCAACCGACACTAGACTGAGTCCAGTCTAGACATTATAAGTCATTTTAAATCATTTTTATAACATTAGAAAAGTAACATTTTACTTTTCTCAATTTTACGCAATATTCAGCGTTTTACGCGAATTACGCGTTTTAGACCCGTGTTTCCAGTTTTTAGCAGGGTTTTACACCCAAATGGAACCTACCACTCATTTTATATTTTATTATGGAACTTATTGACATGTTTATCAATACTTTCAAATTCCATAATTTTACGACACCCGGTTTTACGTTTTGAGGCGTAACAACTTACGGTTTGCATTTCCCGGAGTCAAGTTTCATCCAATATCTAGGATAATACCAAGCAAAAGCCAAAGCTTGCCCTCCAAGCTCAAGGAACCGGCCTAGGAGGGGGGGAGTCACCCCATGTGGCTTCCTCTCATGAATATACCCCTAGATCATCATTATATTACAACTTGGTCACCAAGTTTTAGTAATTTCCTAACACTTTCCTAACCTCCTCATTTTTGGACTATAAATAGCCCTCTCCCTCCCCTTCTTGTGCCGTGCATCCCTAAACCCCATAACCATTCCATCCTTTGCTCATTTCCTTCCAATTTCTTGCATGGTTCAAGTGTTTCTTCAAGGTTGAAACCCTAGTTTCTTTTAGATAATCAAAACACTTCCATAACCTCATATACTTGGTGATTTCTCTTGAGTTTGAATCCACTCAAGTCACCTAAACCTTCATCATCCATCTTTCAAGAATATCAAGGGTAGAAAGATTGCATGAAGTGAAAAAGGGTTGAAGCAAGTCTATCAAAGTCCTATCCTTACATGTTAACTTCCTTTCATCTTTGAAAGCCAAAAGTTGTGAGCCAAACCCTAACTTGATTCTTGTTAAATAATCATGTTCATGTTATTTACATATTATT
This sequence comes from Artemisia argyi, assembly GCA_030686995.1. NCBI lineage: Eukaryota > Viridiplantae > Streptophyta > Magnoliopsida > Asterales > Asteraceae > Artemisia > Artemisia argyi. The sequence continues at coordinate 22,066,682 of CM060693.1, read as the reverse complement.
CATGCTATATTATGTCTTGTAGTTATGTCCATGATGTATAAAAATGACCAAAACAAGTTATTGTTATTGATTGTTACAACAAGTTACTAAAACAAGTAAACTAGTGACTTTCTTGGTAAGACCTGATCAAAATGGTAAAAATATGATATTGGATCATTACATATTGTATTAGTGGACTTAACAAGGAAACCATAGCAATTTGAACCACCCAAAACGAGTATACGAGTCAAAAGTTATGGCGATTTGAAATTACCAAAGATTTCCGGCAAAACTGCCAAATAGCTTCCTGATCAAATTTGGGTTTTGAAAGTCATACTTCTGGTCCGATTCATCAAAAAGTTAAAACACGAAAGTTGTCCGGAACGACGTTTTCGTTCAGGAACAAAGAAGCTCGAGACCTAAAAACACTTTCCGAGTGATAAAATTCTTCAAATTCTAAACAGCCCATTTTTAGGCGAAAGTCACAAGATTATGGTTATACTTTGAAAGGAACAAGAGGTCTTATGACCTATAATCAAGACCACAACCATGGCTAGAGCCAAGGTTGTGTCTCATGACCTTGAAACAAGGACCAAAGGTCATGGCTAGGCCATGACGAAATGACCATACCAACTTTCATAGGCGTAAACATGAAACAAAGAGTTGATGAGAACTTGAACATACAATTTGGATCTACTTCATCTAAAAGGAAACCATGAGATTTTACCAAGAGAAAATGGTCATTTAAGACTTATGAAACTACCCCTAATAACAATCTTCATGTACAAATAAACTTTCCTAAGTTTATTCAAGTATCGGACATGTAACTTTTCGGATCAAAACTTATATCTATATATTTCATCAACTACTACAATAGTAGGGAGCCTCATGTGAGGAGTTCATTATGTAAGCCGTCGAGTTGAGTTGTGGATTTACGAGTTAAAGTGTCCTGGCTCCTCGAACGCTTACTAACATGACTTCTGAATTATGTCGGCCCGAACGGTAGTGAACGATATACAAAACATACATGTTTCATGAATCATTTCCTTCAAAGACTTACATTATACATCATACCACATCATGGACTAAATGCAAGATATATATATAGGCACTCCGTTATATTCATTACTCAAATCCTAAGTCACAACATTCTATTATAGGTTGCTCGTAGAAACCTTCACGATTCAACCGTTACATTCATTACTTGCTATCTTACTTAAGGTGAGTTCATAGCCCCACTTTACATTATTACAATGTTTTACAAACCCTTGGGGGGAATACATGCTATTTTAACCGAGCACAATGTTTTTAAATTGTATGCTTACCTGATTGTTTTATTATCACTAAGTACCAACCTTGCTAAACCGAAATCCTTTATTATGAACCATTTAGTCACTAGCAATAGTGAGCGCGAATATTAATAATAGGCCTATTGGGATTGACGAATCCCATTTGTTTTGACTAAGTGCAAACAAATGCATTAATATTTGAGATTTAGGTATGTTAGCAAAGTACCTACCGGGATAAATCTGCCAATCGATATTGGTACACGTTAACGTTATGGTTTCATAAGCTTAGTGTATAATACATGTTCCGGGCGTATAATAACGTAGCCTACCTGTTTTGTTTTCCAAACATTGGTGTGAGCCTATAACTCACACTACCAACATATTGTGTTCAATCGATTTAACAAACTCTATGAATATCACTCAACCTTTGTGTTGACCTCTCAAGCATGTATTTCAGGTTCATGACGATCAAGGATGGCACGGAAGGACACGGATACTCAAGAGGGCTATAAATTTTATTATCATTCAAAACTCATTTATTATACATTGTAAACATGGAACCAATTGGGACCTCATTTTGTAATCTCTGATATTTATACAAATTTGAATGATAAATCTTTTAAAACGACTCAATTGGAGTTCGTTTTCTATTATTGTGACTATTGTGCCGTCAAGTAACACCCAGTTCGAATTCCGCTGCATCCATGAATTGGGGGTGTTACAGATTGGTACCAGAGCCAGGGTTATAGAGAAACGGGTCTAATTGAGACCTAAACTATAACCACATGTACAAGCAAAAACATTTTATAGCCTTCCGCTCTCCGTGTCTTCCATCCTCCAGACGATTATGGACTTAGTAAGCATGTTATGATACACAAACATATTTGTATATTCATATATACCCATTTTGAGCATTTCCCCGTAGACATTTTTGTGCTACACAAACATAATTGCATATTGATATATGTACCCTAAACATAATTGAGCATTTCCCCGTAAGCATTTTATGCTACATGAACACATATAAGTATATTGATATATACACACTAAGCATTTTATGCTACATGAACACATATAAGTATATTGATATATACACACTAGGCATTTTATGCTACATGAACATATTAGAATATTGATATATAAACTCGGTTTATTTTCAATCATTTATCTAAACAATGGACTAAACATATCTGTGTATGCCTATTCTAAGGCATTTCGGCACAGCCACACTCTCCCAATCATGTTCCTACTCCAACATTCATTTTTCAAGACATTGTGAGATACAATGGTCTCATTCATTTTCCAAGACATTGTGAGATATAATGGTCTCATTCATTTTCCAAGACATTGTGAGATACAATGGTCTCATTCATTTTCCAAGACATTGTGAGATACAATGGTCTCATTCATTTTCCAAGACATTGTGAGATACAATGGTCTCATTCATTTTCCAAGACACTGTATGATACAATGGTCTTAATCATTTTTCAAATGTTTTGAGTCACACAATGACCTAACCTACTTCCCAGACATTGTGAATTGCACAATGGTCTAACCTACTTCCGAGACATTGTGTTTTGTGCAAATGGTCTCTAGAATTATTCCATCACATCATCAATATCATTTCTTATGATATCAAAAACCCGTCACAATCTATCGATTTCAAAACAAGAAATATGAGATTTCTAAAGGACAAACTAATCCATCATCGACAAAAGCTGAACTTTCTCTACATTCATTAGGGTTTTCTGATGAAACCTTCATTATTAAAAGTTCGTGATCCTGGCCAAGTATGTTCTATTTTAGAACTACTTAAAAACTTCCTTTCCATACGTACCTACCCTTACTATCTTCTATGCAATGGAATGTGAAAACATGGGTTACAAGTCTTGTATGGCCGGGACTTGCAATTGAAGGGTTTGACATTGCCTTTGTTTGGTGGACAGTTTCCCGAAAGCAACGGACATATCAAAAGTATACCTAATTTAGGTATTTGAAAATTTTATCGAACCTTGGCTAAATATAGACTAGTCACCTATATTTAACCTTGGGACAGTGGAATATAGTCTGACTAACTATATTCGACTTAAAATTTTCAAATACTGAGAGTAGTTGTACTAGGGTTATGTTTAGGTTGATTTCCTACATGAAACACGATAAACCACCAGAATACATTAAAACGATCTAGAGACACGATAGTGCCTTACCACTCAGCGAAATCTTAACACTTTATTTGTACTACCTAACTTCATTCTTGAAAGTTTTCATTTATGAGATAAACCGAACTACTATCTTGGGATAGTTATCAATTATTCTCTTCATCCCGTAGAAGTACCATCCTGTTTAGGATACCATTCCGTCATAAACTTTTAAAAATCTCTTAAGATTTTTAAAGCAAACTCAACATCGATACCTAAGAGTATTAATGTTAAGCATACACTACACACTTTTGTTCATCAACATATCACATCATTATCTTCACAACCGTTACAAACACAAGCTCATTAACAGATCTTGATGCACTTGTAAAAGCTCAAATCATCCTTAGTTACACCACAAGTACCCTCATCAGCTTTACAAGTTTGAATATTCATCTTGTACCTTTGGAACACCAGTATCATCTCGTAATACACTACCTTGTAACTCACCGGCTAAGTATGAATGTTGTGTCGGGAATTCTTGAGTAGGATGATTTATAATGTCCTTATTTGAATGGATTGGGATGCCTTTTCATTTAAATAAAGAAATTATAAATCATCGAACCATACGTTTATATTCCTTTAGTTACATTGTTTGGGATGCCTCTCTATGTAAATAAAGAATTATAAACAAGTGGGCTTAATTATATCCGAAATAACATAAGTATGAAGTCAACCTACATTACATTGCTCGGGTATGGCTTGATACCTACATTACATTGCTCGGGTATGGCATGATACCTACATTTTATTCACCACAAGAAATCCTATCTTTTCACCGACATCGCTTCAAACCATGACATAAACCCAGGTACAACAACCGATTACCTACTAGGCTATGATTGCAACGACTATCCCAATTTCCATTAGTACGATGTTTACACTTTGGTTTTCATAATGATAGTGCAATAACAAACAAACTCGTTGCGAGGCCATGTAACCATATGCATGTGCAGTTGTACCAAACTCATTACGGGGCCATGTAGCCATATGCATGGGCAGTCATACCAAACTTATTGTGAAGCCATGTAGCCATATGCATGGGCAGCCGTACAATTCAAACAGGACTTGGTCCAACCGCATGTTCAACGCTTATTCCATGATTCGATTCTTATATCAATTTCCATTTATTGGATTCCGATGTAAATTGCTATTGTTGTTCAACTGTTATATCAATTGCTATTGATACTTGACAACTATATCAATTTCCATTTTGATATTTAACTATATCAAGTTCTATTTGATATTCAACTACTATATCGATTCCTATTAATATTCGACTGCTATATCAATTTCCTTTGATATTCGACTATTACCATACCTTTCCTACATAAAAGGAAGCCTCATCCTACACCATACACTGAAATGACAAATCAAATTACATTATCGGAAATCCCAGACTTTGGTCCTCATAAGTAACCACACATCTTTATCGACACCACTCCAACATATGACACACATAGAACTTCGGGACGAAGTTCCCCGTAAGGGGTAGAGACTGTAACAATTCACATTTTTTTCAGGATAATCACCATTCCCGGAAAATTTCACTATTTACTTTTACTATTCATTTTTCCCGAAAATTTTCCCGAAAGTTGATTTTTATTTGATATTCTCAAGTGATAAATCATTTCCATGGCAAATTAAAAGTTTGACATTCATAAGCTCATTTTCGTGAAAGTTATTAAGGAATTACACGGAATTACACGTTTTAGGGTAAAACGTCAATCAGAAATTCTACGCACAACGAAATTCAACCCCGTCAGGTGACCCCACATCAGTAAAATATTTTACACACTCATGATTTATTTGAGAATTAATCGTGACTGAGAAAAATATGACCAAAAACTTCCCAGCAGGTCACCCATGCCTGTACTACTCTCGCATGAGCACGCTTAACCATTTGGGCGATTAACCGTGAGACCACAAAACGCGTTTCTAAGACTTTTTGAGTTTTCAACTTATTAGAAAAAGTCAACATATTATTTCCCTCCTCCATTGACCAAAAATGATCCCTTGATGTTATAAGTCATTTCGTGATTTTTAAGCTTACGATTTGATGTCTAAAAGACATTTAATACCAACCGACACTAGACTGAGTCCAGTCTAGACATTATAAGTCATTTTAAATCATTTTTATAACATTAGAAAAGTAACATTTTACTTTTCTCAATTTTACGCAATATTCAGCGTTTTACGCGAATTACGCGTTTTAGACCCGTGTTTCCAGTTTTTAGCAGGGTTTTACACCCAAATGGAACCTACCACTCATTTTATATTTTATTATGGAACTTATTGACATGTTTATCAATACTTTCAAATTCCATAATTTTACGACACCCGGTTTTACGTTTTGAGGCGTAACAACTTACGGTTTGCATTTCCCGGAGTCAAGTTTCATCCAATATCTAGGATAATACCAAGCAAAAGCCAAAGCTTGCCCTCCAAGCTCAAGGAACCGGCCTAGGAGGGGGGGAGTCACCCCATGTGGCTTCCTCTCATGAATATACCCCTAGATCATCATTATATTACAACTTGGTCACCAAGTTTTAGTAATTTCCTAACACTTTCCTAACCTCCTCATTTTTGGACTATAAATAGCCCTCTCCCTCCCCTTCTTGTGCCGTGCATCCCTAAACCCCATAACCATTCCATCCTTTGCTCATTTCCTTCCAATTTCTTGCATGGTTCAAGTGTTTCTTCAAGGTTGAAACCCTAGTTTCTTTTAGATAATCAAAACACTTCCATAACCTCATATACTTGGTGATTTCTCTTGAGTTTGAATCCACTCAAGTCACCTAAACCTTCATCATCCATCTTTCAAGAATATCAAGGGTAGAAAGATTGCATGAAGTGAAAAAGGGTTGAAGCAAGTCTATCAAAGTCCTATCCTTACATGTTAACTTCCTTTCATCTTTGAAAGCCAAAAGTTGTGAGCCAAACCCTAACTTGATTCTTGTTAAATAATCATGTTCATGTTATTTACATATTATTCATGCTATATTATGTCTTGTAGTTATGTCCATGATGTATAAAAATGACCAAAACAAGTTATTGTTATTGATTGTTACAACAAGTTACTAAAACAAGTAAACTAGTGACTTTCTTGGTAAGACCTGATCAAAATGGTAAAAATATGATATTGGATCATTACATATTGTATTAGTGGACTTAACAAGGAAACCATAGCAATTTGAACCACCCAAAACGAGTATACGAGTCAAAAGTTATGGCGATTTGAAATTACCAAAGATTTCCGGCAAAACTGCCAAATAGCTTCCTGATCAAATTTGGGTTTTGAAAGTCATACTTCTGGTCCGATTCATCAAAAAGTTAAAACACGAAAGTTGTCCGGAACGACGTTTTCGTTCAGGAACAAAGAAGCTCGAGACCTAAAAACACTTTCCGAGTGATAAAATTCTTCAAATTCTAAACAGCCCATTTTTAGGCGAAAGTCACAAGATTATGGTTATACTTTGAAAGGAACAAGAGGTCTTATGACCTATAATCAAGACCACAACCATGGCTAGAGCCAAGGTTGTGTCTCATGACCTTGAAACAAGGACCAAAGGTCATGGCTAGGCCATGACGAAATGACCATACCAACTTTCATAGGCGTAAACATGAAACAAAGAGTTGATGAGAACTTGAACATACAATTTGGATCTACTTCATCTAAAAGGAAACCATGAGATTTTACCAAGAGAAAATGGTCATTTAAGACTTATGAAACTACCCCTAATAACAATCTTCATGTACAAATAAACTTTCCTAAGTTTATTCAAGTATCGGACATGTAACTTTTCGGATCAAAACTTATATCTATATATTTCATCAACTACTACAATAGTAGGGAGCCTCATGTGAGGAGTTCATTATGTAAGCCGTCGAGTTGAGTTGTGGATTTACGAGTTAAAGTGTCCTGGCTCCTCGAACGCTTACTAACATGACTTCTGAATTATGTCGGCCCGAACGGTAGTGAACGATATACAAAACATACATGTTTCATGAATCATTTCCTTCAAAGACTTACATTATACATCATACCACATCATGGACTAAATGCAAGATATATATATAGGCACTCCGTTATATTCATTACTCAAATCCTAAGTCACAACATTCTATTATAGGTTGCTCGTAGAAACCTTCACGATTCAACCGTTACATTCATTACTTGCTATCTTACTTAAGGTGAGTTCATAGCCCCACTTTACATTATTACAATGTTTTACAAACCCTTGGGGGGAATACATGCTATTTTAACCGAGCACAATGTTTTTAAATTGTATGCTTACCTGATTGTTTTATTATCACTAAGTACCAACCTTGCTAAACCGAAATCCTTTATTATGAACCATTTAGTCACTAGCAATAGTGAGCGCGAATATTAATAATAGGCCTATTGGGATTGACGAATCCCATTTGTTTTGACTAAGTGCAAACAAATGCATTAATATTTGAGATTTAGGTATGTTAGCAAAGTACCTACCGGGATAAATCTGCCAATCGATATTGGTACACGTTAACGTTATGGTTTCATAAGCTTAGTGTATAATACATGTTCCGGGCGTATAATAACGTAGCCTACCTGTTTTGTTTTCCAAACATTGGTGTGAGCCTATAACTCACACTACCAACATATTGTGTTCAATCGATTTAACAAACTCTATGAATATCACTCAACCTTTGTGTTGACCTCTCAAGCATGTATTTCAGGTTCATGACGATCAAGGATGGCACGGAAGGACACGGATACTCAAGAGGGCTATAAATTTTATTATCATTCAAAACTCATTTATTATACATTGTAAACATGGAACCAATTGGGACCTCATTTTGTAATCTCTGATATTTATACAAATTTGAATGATAAATCTTTTAAAACGACTCAATTGGAGTTCGTTTTCTATTATTGTGACTATTGTGCCGTCAAGTAACACCCAGTTCGAATTCCGCTGCATCCATGAATTGGGGGTGTTACAAAACACATTTCTAGACTTTAAGCTCAGAAGCTTGTAAGCCCTTTTTATAGTTGAAAAACCAATCAGAATGCATTTTTCAAATTCAAAAAACATCCTGTCACAATTGTTTAAATTAGTGGAAACACATAAGCAACCAAAACACCTCAAAGGAGAAAGATTAGATTTCTTTTTATAAAGCAACTTGAAAGGAGAATTGCCACTTAACACAGATGAAGGCAGCCTGTTTATAGGATACACACCAGTAAGAACATACTCAGACCAGAACGAGAGAGGAATCCCCCCTTGAAACATAAGGCACCTTGTTACATTAAACAAGTGCCTATGTTTCCTTTGAGTGATACTGTTAGGCTGAGGATGAGCACAGAAGGACTGGTGTATAATTCCTAGGTCAGAAAACAAAGTGTGCAATCTTTTGTCCACAACCTCTGTACCATTGTTAGACCTAAAAAATTTAACTTTGACATCAATAGGATCATGAATCAATTTAATGTAGGACACACATCTCTCATCCATTTTAAAATTAAGATTAACAGATTCAGATTTAAACAACTTCTTAAACCCGTGGGGAAGACCGACTAAATCATAGCATCTTTTAATAGTAAGGCCAATTCTACCATACTGTTTACAGTTAAGGTTAGGATTAGGTCCCCTATACATCCTATTGGTGATCAAGTCATGGTGGTCAATACTAACACCAGCAGCAGACAAAGCAAAAACAATTAAAGCACACATAATCTGATAAGCTGATAAAGACATAATTAGCAGGCAGATTTAAAGAACAAAAAAGGAAGGGTGTGCGAGGTGTTTAAAGAACAAAGAAGAATTAGCAGGCAGATTTAAAGAACAAAGAAGAATTGCAGCGGAATAGCAACCCTACTATACTCTAGATTCACTTAGTCTAGAGATATAGCAGAGCAAAACAGCACAAGCCCAGGACAGAGTCTCCAAAGATCACCAAACCCTAATTTGAAAATTAGGGCAAACCCAAATTGCCACCTCCAATCGAAAGATCAATACCAGATATGTGGATAAACACCACTTAATAAACCCCAGAAGCTTCCAAATGACAAAAGCCCCAAAGATTAACAAATCCGAAAAACCTTCGATCAATATTCAGAGCAAGTTTAGGAAACCTGGCTCTGATACCATGTAGAAAAGGTGAATTCGAAGGATTCTTATATTGATAATAACCAAATGATTACAACCCAAACTGATCTCAATCAGGAGGTACACAACTTGATCTCAATCAAGGATATCAAAATAAAGGTACAAAGATATGAAAAGGATAATGTTGTGTCACTTGTGCAAATGAGAGGAGAGCAATATATATAAACCATCAGCAGAAAAGATTCCCAAGAAGAGGACAACAAAACGGTAATATTAATTCCTGTTGTGAGAGAGAGAGCGAGTAGAATATGTAGCCCAGCTCAAAGGCTTTTGCACACAAGACAACTTAAGCCCTTGATCTTCTATTAGTGACAAACAGGCCCCTTTATATTTTTAACAAGATGACGTATATCACACAACGCGGGGAAACGGCCACCCATGGTGTTAGTGGCAATTTTATTAATAAGAGGGACTTAAAAACCCTTGCCAAATACAAGTGAAGCATGAAATTACAATACTATATACCAAACATTAGTAAGTAGATGAACAAAACATAAACATATATACCACTATGCATGTGCAACCCTTCGCCATTTTGCTATGAACACCACCACCTTTACATACACCCAATCTTTCAAGCTATCATGCAACTGGAAAAAAGCATGTCTGGCACGGCGGTTAAGAAGTAAAGCACTACAAACTATCCAAAATCCAGTAGCAAACCCACTAGCACCACCAATATAAAACCATCGTTCTATCCCTTCCTCGTCTCCTTGACTCTTACCAACAGTGTGTGGTTCTTCTAATTCTTCATCTCCAGGGCATTTTTTCGGCAGGGGACTTCCACATAGCCCTGCATTTCCTATGTACCTTGAAGAGTCAAAGGTTTGGAGTTGAGTGCAAGATGGAATCCTCCCAGACAAGTTGTTATGCGACACGTCAAGATAATTTAAAAAATTCATCTGAGACATGCTTGATGGCAACTGCCCTGAGAAATTGTTTTTGGATAAATCCAAAGTTTCAAGTTCTTTCATTTGACCAATTTGTCTTGGAATCTCTCCAAGTAGAGCGTTCTTTGACAAGTTTAGTGCAACCAGTTGAGAAAGATTGGTAAGTTCATACGGGATTTGTCCTGTTAAATGGTTGCTCGACAGGTCAATGCTCTTCAAGGATTCTAGATTTTTGCTGAATTCAAGTACCTTTCCTTGCCACTGGATTATCACATGCTCAAAATAATCATAACTATTGACGAATAGATAATCTTGATGAATGTGCCTTATGTCCAATGAATTCAATGTGACGAGATCTCTCCCTTTTAGAGAAAAATTATCTAGAACCATGGCAGTGATATTATTGATGCACGAGGGGATGCTTCCATTGAGGTTGTTCATTGACAAGTCTAGAAGTTTAAGATTTACTAGATGGCATAATTGTGAAGGGATGGTTCCATAGAAGTTGTTTGATGCTAGGCTAAGAACGTACAAACGTGATAGGTTTTCCCCAATCCAAACAGGCACATTACCAGAAAACTTGTTGGCCCCCAAATTCAGAAAGGTTAAATTCGTGCAATGTTTTAAGGATGAAGGCAATTCTCCAAAAAAGTTGTTGTTGTATAAATACAATGCTTCAAGCTTGATCAAAGACTTGACAGATGCAGGAATTCTGCCAGATAGATTATTGTTTGCTAGATTAAGAACCACCAGCTCTTTTAAATGCCATAAACAGTCAGGAATTTGTCCTGTGAATGAGTTGTCTGAGATATCAAGAAATGATAAACGGCCATCTACAGTTTGGCACAGAAAGGAGATTCCCCCAGATAATTTGTTTTTGAAAAGATCTAACACTAACAAAGTGGAAGGAATGTTCAGTATAGCGCCACTTATGTTGTTGAAAGAGAGATCCAAATAGCTCAACTGAGAAGACTGCCACTGGTTCCAGTACTCTGTACAAACTGTGTCTGAAATGCTATTTTTGGAAAGATCAAGATGCCAAAGATTTTTCAATTTTTGTATCCATTTGGGGAAACGAGGCCCTACCTTGTTAGAGCTGAAATCAAGATACTGCATACTCTGAGAAAGGTTTGACATGTCAGCAATTAGAGGAACTCCTTCGAGTGAGTTGTTTGAAAGATCTAGTATTTGAAGATTTGATTTTCCAATATTCTTAGAGATAGCACCTCTAAGAGAATTGGAAGAAAGGTCTAGACTTTGAAGGCTGGGTAGTTGCCACAGTTTGTCACTTATAGTTCCATCGAACTGATTATAAGATAGGTTCAAAGATCTGAGGGATGAAAAGTGTTGGATCACATCAGACAATGTAGCTGATGTGCATCCTGAAAAGCTGTTCAAAAAATCTGAAAGTTCCCCATCAAACTTGTTACCATAGAGAGAAAGATCTGTAAGCTTATTGCCAGTTAATGGGCACAACCAACGATGCATGGATGAGTTGAGATTGTTATTATTGAGAGAAAGGAAATTAAGAGATACCGAAGAGTTAACAGATGGAGAATATGGATGCATGACTTGTGAGAGGTCACATCCATTTAAGCTTAAGTCTGATAGGTTTTGGAGACCTATAATAACATTTAATCAGTTATTTGCTTTGGCTAGAGAAGTTTCATCCATATAAAGGCCTCCTAAAGAAGATAGAGAAGACAACCAATCTAAGTTTTCTACTGTACAACTTTGGAGGGATTCTAGAACAAGGATTGCCAAACTGGTGAGGTTTCCAAATTCCAAAGGAATGGTTCCATAGAAAGAGTTGTTTGAAAGGTAAAGGTCTGTCAATTTGGTCAAGGAACCAATGGATCTCGGAATGACTCCACTCAAATTATTCCCATGAAGGTAAAGATCAGTTAATTGGGTCATGTTACCAATGGACATTGGAATGGTTCCATAGAAAGAGTTGACTGAAAGGTCAAGGTATGTCAATTTGGTCAAGGAACCAATGGACATAGGAATGGTTCCGGTAAACTGATTCCGTCCAAGATCAAGGGTTGTTAATTTGGTCAACGAATGAATGGAATCGGGAATTGTGCCAGTAAACTGATTTTCACCAAGGTTAAGAACTGTTAACTGGGTCATGTTACCAATGGATTTAGGAATGGATCCAGTAAACTGATTCCCAGAAAGGTCAACATAAGTTAACCAGGTCATGTTACCAATGGATTTAGGAATGGATCCACTAAACTGATTTGCACTTAGGTCAAGAAAAGTTAAATGAGTCATGGAGCATATGAACTTGAAAATGGTTCCATGAATAGAACTGCGAGCAAGGTTAAGAATATTCAAATATGTTAAGTTAATCAACGAATGGCTAATCTCACCTTCAAGACCAGTATAACCATTAGATGCGAGTTGAAGCTCTTTGACATGACCGGTGACGTTGTCACACACGACTCCACCCCATTGACAACAATCATCTTCTTCTTTAGGTCTCCAGTTAAAGAGCACGCCACGTGGGTCTTGAATAATGTTAGCTTTGAAATCAAGAAGAGCTTGTCTCTCCTTATCAATGCACTTATGAACAACTCCTCCTGCTGTTCCAACCAGTTGTTGGCCAAAAGAAGTGGCAGTTGTGGTATTAAACAACAAAAAGACAAGTGAGAAAATAAACAAAACATGAGTATGCATAAAGTAAAAGTAAATATTTTCTCTCATTATGTGTGTTGTAAGAAAATTGTATTGATGTGTTTGATCTGATAATGAACACATATACCTCTATGCAGCTTTATATAGACTTCGAAAACTAAGAATAGAAATAGATAAATTCGTGTGGAACAGACAAAGCATGGGAAAAAAATTAAACAATAAATTTGAAGTCCCGCATTAGACGACCAAAGACTTGAGACTCTTAAGTCGTTGCAATTTTTAGTTATTCAATGTATCTTTTGGTACTGTAATTATTATGTGATATAAAGGTAAATCCAAAGAAATGGAGCCAAATAAATCAGGCTGATGGAAAATACAGTCAGCACCTACTGTGAAAGTACCAAATATGCAAAAGACAAAAATGTTGGATTGGGATCGAGTGTTGCATAAATCTTCGGTTCCCACAATATGTTTGATGAAATGCCTCAACTAAATTTTTACAACATTAAGTTCACAAGTTTTCCTTTTATAAAAAGCATGTGAGCAGGAATAATCTACATAGGTAAGTTAATTGGTCATTTGAATTTTCACTGCATTTGATTAACTATTTAAGACGATATAAGTTGTTTTTTTTCAAGATGAATGATTATGTTTTGTGTTTGTTGTGGCCACAGTTTAGTTTTGCCTACAAGTTATTTGTTTCATATATTTGTGGCTTTATTGTGTGTGTTCAAACTGTATATACATTGTTGGGTTTAAGTTTATTGTGATTTAGTTTTTTTACTATCTTTAGTGGTAACATATATATATATATATATATATATATATATATATATATATATATATATATATATAAACTTTTTAACATCGAAATTTTAGGTTTCAATCAAAAGGATGGCGAGTCCCTATGTACTATAAAATCAACTATTAAAATAAATTACGCTCACACACAAAAAAAATTAAAAGTAAAAAATAAATAGGACGAGTTTAATCGCTTATATAATATTAGAGGAATTAAAACTGTACAAATGTGAATGCTCAATTTTGTCACGTAAGATAAATGAAGTCATCTTATTGCCCAATTGGAAAGTCAAAATTGAAACAATTTGGTTAAATCTCATCTAGATAAAATATTTATAAAAACAAATGTGTCGAATTTGTTAAAAAGAAAAAAAAAATGAAGTAATTAATAAAACTTTAGTTGTTAATTTTTAAATAAATTAAATAAAGTTAAGTAAACTTTCGAAAAGTTATGATTAAGTGATGATCTCAGTATAAGATCATCTCGGATAACTCACCCCGGTAGTGCATTCTTTCGTTAAATGTAGGTTAGTACTATTCTCGGAAGATAAAAGGTATTTACCTCGGTAGTGTTCTAGGTAGTGGATGATTTGTACTGTTCTTAGTAAAGAGCTCGCTAGTTTACTGTTCTTGTTAGTTTGTTTGTTAAAGTTTTCACCTCGATAGTTGTGTATTTTGTAAGTGTGGTTACTGTTCTCAGTATTTACCTCGGGTAGTTTGTGGTTTGACTAGTCAACATGATTGAAAAAAAATGGTTGAAGAGTATATATAATGGAACAAAACAGTGCCAACATCCTAACACCATCTAATGACTCACAAATCTTCACCCAATACTTTAATGAAGTGTTTTATCAAGCATTTGGTTCACATAAAATGGAAAGTCGAAGATGTAGCACATTTTGTCCAAAGATACGTTAACTATTTAAAGACACTTGTTCAACTAATACTAATGACGTTTTATATAATCTCTTTTGTATAAATCAATTCCTTTACTCATTGAGACTTTTAATCAGACAAGTGGTGAGCATAACATTGACGAAATAAAGTGACTCTATAATAGTCTAAAGAAGCTAGATGACTTTATATTTGGGTGGAACATACACGATTTGATGTCCCAAATCAAATGTACAAAGACTCTCAAGTCTTTGCAATTTTTCCAAAGTGGGTGTCAATTTTTCTTCCACTTTGTAATACTTTATGTTAAAAAAGAAATCATTATAATGTCCCAAATAAAGCACCCAATTATAGGAATAGTAACAAGATGTAACAATTCGCAATTTCAGGTTAATTAATTTTCCCGGAAAATTTCACTATTCACTTTTACTATTCATTTTTCCCGAAACTTTCCCGAAAGTTGATTTTTATTTGATATTCTCGAGTGATAAATCATTTCCATGGCAAATTAAATGTTTGACATTTGTCAGATCATTTTCGTGAAAGTTATTAAGGAATTACACGTTTTAGGGTAAAACGTCAATCAGAAATTCTACGCACAACGAAATTCAACCCCGTCAGGTGACCCCACATCAGAAAAATGTTTGACACACTCATGATTTATTTGAGAATTAATCGTGACTGAGAAAAACATGACCAAAGACTTCCCAGCAGGTCACCCAAGCCTGTACTAATCTCACATGAGCACGCTTAACCGTTTGGGCGATTAACCGTTAGACCACAAAACGCGTTTCTAAGACTATTTGAGTTTTCAACTTCTTAGAAAAAGTCAACATATTCTTTCCCTCCTCCATTGACCAAAAATGATCCTTTGATGTTATAAGTCATTTCGTGATTTTTAGGCTTACGGTTTGATGTCTAAAAGACATTTAATACCAACCGACACTAGACCGAGCCCAGTCTAGACATTATAAGTCATTTTAAATCATTTTTATAACATTAGAAAAGTAACATTTTACTTTTCTCAATTTTACGCAATATTCAGCGTTTTACGCGAATTACGCGTTTTAGACCCGTGTTTCCAGTTTTTAGCAGGGTTTTACACCCAAATGGAACCTACCACTCATTTTATATTTTATTATGGAACTTATTGACATGTTTATCAATACTTTCAAGTTCCATAATTTTACGACACCCGGTTTTACGTTTTGAGGCTTAATCATTTACGATTGGCATTTCTCGGAGTCAAAACTAACCAAGTATCTTGGATAATACCAAGAAAAGTCCACACCCTTGCTCTCCAAGCTTAGGAAACGACCTAGGGAGGGGGAATTCAGCCTTGTGTGTCTTAATCTCATGCTAGGAGCCTTAAGATGTGAACATGTGTTCAACTTGGCCTCCAAGTGTTGACTAGTCAACAATGTAACCTCCTCATTTGCATATAAATGCCTCTCCTTCCCCTCCTTGGCCATTCAAACGACCCACACACATAAAAATACACCATCATCTCATCCTTAGCTCATTTACTTCAAGTTCCATCCAAGAAATCAAGTGCAATATCCATACATAAACCCTAGTTTAGTTTTGATTCATCAAAACTACTTCAAATCCTTAGAAACTTTGGTGATTTCTCTTGAGTTTGAATCCACTCAAGTCACCTATATTTTCATCATCTCTCTTTCAAGATTACAAGAGTAGAAAGATTGCATGAAGTGAAGTGGGTTGAAGCAAGTCTATCAAAGTCCTATCCTTACATGTTAACTTCCTTTCATCTTTGAAAGCCAAAAGTTGTGAGCCAAACCCTAACTTGATTCTTGTTAAATAATCATGTTCATGTTATTTACATATTATTTGTGCTATATATTGTCTTGTTATCATGTCCATGATGTATAAAAATGACCAAAACAAGTTATTGTTATTGATTGTTACAACAAGTTACTAAAACAAGTAAACTAGTGACTTTCTTGGTAAGACCTGATCAAAATGGTAAAAATATGATATTGGATCATTACATATTGTAGTAGAGGACTTAACAAGGAAACCATAGCAATTTGAACCACCCAAAACGAGTATACGAGTCAAAAGTTATGGCGATTTGAAATTACCAAAGATTTCCGGCAAAACTGCCAAATAGCTTCCTGATCAAATTTGGGTTTTGAAAGTCACACTTCTGGTCCGATTCATCAAAAAGTTAAAACACGAAAGTTGTCCGGAACGCCGTTTTCGTTCAGGAACAAAGAAGCTCGAGACCTAAAAACGCTTTCCGAGTGATAAAATTCTTCAAATTCTAAACAGCCCATTTTTAGGCGAAAGTCACTAGATTATGGTTATACTTTGAAAGGAACAAGAGGTCTTATGACCTATAATCAAGACCACAAACATGGCTAGAACCAAGGTTGTGTCTCATGACCTTGGAACAAGGACCAAAGGTCATGGCTAGGCCATAACGAAATGACCATAACAACTTACATAGGCGTAAACATGAAACAATGAGTTAGGCGATAACGTGAACAAGCAATTTGGATCTACTTCATCTAAAAGGAAACCATGAGATATTACCAAGAGAAAATGGTCATTCAAGACTTATGAAACTACCCCTAATAACAATCTTCATGTACAAATAAACTTTCCTAAGTTTATTCAAGTATCGGACATGTAACCTTTCGGATCAAAACTTATATCTATATATTTCATCAACTACTACAATAGTAGGGAGCCTCATGTGAGGAGTTCATTATGTAAGCCGTCGAGTTGAGTTGTGGATTTACGAGTTAAAGTGTCCTGGCTCCTCGAACTCTTACTAACATGACTTCTGAATTATGTCGGCCCGAACGGTAGTAAACGATATACAAAACATACATGTTTCATGAATCTTTTCTTTCAAGGACTTACAATATACATCATACCACATCATGGACTAAATGCAAGATATATATATAGGCACTACTTCATATTCTTTACTCCGATCCTAAGTCGCGACATTCTATTATAGGTTGCTCATAGAAACCTTCACGATTCGACCGTTACATTCATTACTTGCTATCTTACTTAAGGTGAGTTCATAGCCCCACTTTACATTACTTCAATGTTTTATAAACCCTTGGGGGGAATACATGCTATTATTTTTCTACTCGAACACAATGCTTTCTACTGTATGTTATTCGACTATGTTTTATTATCACTAAGTAACATCCTTGCCAAACCAAGATCCCTTAGTATGAACCATTTAATCACTTGCGAGGGTTACTTGCAAGTGAGCGCGAATATTGTGAATAGGCCTATTGGGATTGACGAATCCCATTTGTTTTGATTAGTTCAAACAAATGCATTAATATTTGAGACATTAGGTATGACGGCAAAGTACCTACCGGGATAAATCTGCCAATCGATATTGGTACACGTTAACGTTTTGGTTTCATAAGCTTAGTGTATAATACATGTTCCGGGCGTATAATAACGTAGCCTACCTGTTTTGTTTTCCAAACATTGGTGTGAGCCTATAACTCACACTACCAACATATTGTGTTCAATCGATTTAACAAACTCTATGAATATCACTCAACCTTTGTGTTGACCTCTCAAGCATGTATTTCAGGTTCATGACGATCAAGGATGGCACGGAAGGACACGGATACTCAAGAGGGCTATAAATTTTATTATCATTCAAAACTCATTTATTATACATTGTAAACATGGAACCAATTGGGACCTCATTTTGAAATCTCTGATATTTATATAATTTGAATGATACATCTTTTAAAACGACTTAATTGGAGTTCGTTTTCTATTATTGTGACTATTGTGCCGTCGAGTAACACCCAGTTTGAATTCCGCTGCATCCATGAATTGGGGGTGTTACAGATTGGTACCAGAGCCATGGTTATAGAGAAACGGGTCTAATTGAGACCTAAACTATAACTACAATCACAAGCAAAAACATTTTATAGCCTTCCGCTCTCCGTGTCTTCCATCCTCCAGACGATTATGGACTTAGTAAGCATGTTATGCTACACAAACATATTAGTATATTCATATATATACCCCTTTTGAGCATTTCCCCGTAGATATTTTATGCTACACAAACATAATTGCATATTAATATATGTACCCTAAACATAATTGAGCATTTCCCCGTAAGCATTTTATGCTACATGAACACATATAAGTATATTGATATATACACACTAAGCATTTTATGCTACATGAACACATATAAGTATATTGATATATACACACTAAGCATTTTATGCTACATGAACACATATAAGTATATTGATATATACACACTAAGCATTTTATGCTACATGAACACATATAAGTATATTGATATATACACACTAGGCATTTTATGCTACATGAACATATTAGAATATTGATATATAAACTCGGTTTATTTTCAATCATTTATCTAAACAATGGACTAAACATATCTGTGTATGCCTATTCTAAGGCATTTCGGCACAGCCACACTCTCCCAATCATGTTCCTACTCCAACATTATATGTCCAAGACATTGTGAGATACAATGGTCTCATTCATTTTCCAAGACATTGTGAGATACAATGGCCTCATTCATTTTCCAAGACATTGTGAGATACAATGGTCTCATTCATTTTCCAAGACATTGTATGATACAATGGTCTTAATCATTTCTCAAATGTTTTGAGTCACACAATGACCTAACCTACTTCCCAGACATTGTGAATTGCACAATGGTCTAACCTACTTCCGAGACATTGTGTTTTGTGCAAATGGTCTCTAGAATTATTACATCACATCATCAATATCATTTCTTATGATATCAAAAACCCGTCACAATCTATCGATTTCAAAACAAGAAATATGAGATTTCTAAAGGACAAACTAATCCATCATCGACAAAAGCTGAACTTTCTCTACATTCATCAAAGTTTTCTTATGAAACCTTCATTATTAAAAGTTCGTGCTCCTGGCCAAGTATGTTCTATTTTAGAACTACTTAAAACTTTCTTTCCATACGTATCTACCCTTACTACCTTCTATGCAATGGAATATGAAAAACATACGTTACAAGTCTTGTATGGACGGGACTTGCAACTTAAGGGTTTGACATCGCCTTTGTTTAGTGGACAGTTTCCCGAAAGCAACGGACATATCAAAAGTATACCTAGTTTAGGTATTTGAAAATTTTATCGAACCTTGGCTAAATATAGACTAGTCACCTATATTTAACCTAGGGACAGTGGAATATAGTCTGACTAACTATATTCGACTTAAAATTTCCAAATACTGAGAGTAGTTGTACTAGGGTTATGTTTAGATTGATTTCCTACATGAACACGATAAACCACCAGAATACATTAAGACAATCTAGAGACACGATAATGTCTTACCACTCAGCGAAATCTTAACACCTTATTTGTGTTACCTAATTTCATTCTTGAAATTTTTCATTTATGAGATAATCCGAACTACTATCCTGGGATAGTTATCAATTATTCTCTTCATCCTGTAGAAGTACCATCCTGCTTAGGATACCATTCCATCATAAACTTTTAAAATCTCTTAAGATTTTCAAAACAAACTCAACATCTATACCTAAGAGTATTAATGTTAAGCATACACTACACACTTTTGTTCATCAACATATCATAACATTATCTTCACAACCGTTGGAACCACAAGCTCATTAACAGATCTTGATGCACTTTTAAAGCTCAAATCATCCTTAGTTACACCACAAGCACCCTCATCAGCTTTACAAGTTTGAATATTCATCTTGTACCTTTGGAACACCAGTATCATCTCGTAATACACTACCTTGTAACTCACCGGCTAAGTATGAATGTTGTGTCGGGAATTTTTGAGTAGGATGATTTATAATATCCTTATTTGAATGGATTGGGATGCCTTTTCATTTAAATAAAGAAATTATAAATCATTGAACCATACGTTTATATTCCTTTAGTTACATTGTTTGGGATGCCTCTCTATGTAAATAAAGAATTATAAACAAGTGGGCTTAATTATATCCGAAATAACATAAGTATGAAGTCAACCTACATTACATTGCTCGGGTATGGCTTGATACCTACATTACATTGCTCGGGTATGGCTTGATACCTACATTACATTGCTCGGGTATGGCTTGATACCTACATTACATTGCTCGGGTATGGCATGATACCTACATTTTATTCGCCACAAGAAATCCTATCTTTCACCGACATCGCTTCAAACCATGACATAAACACTAGGTACAACAACCGATTACCTACTAGGCTATGATTGCAACAACTATCCCAATTTCCATAAGTACGAGGTTTACATTTTGGTTTTCATAATGATACTGCAATAACAAACAAACTCATTACGAGGCCATGTACCTATATGCATGTGCAGTCGTACCAAACTCATTACGGGGCCATGTAGCCATATGCATGGGCAGCCGTACAATTCAAACAGGACTTGGTCCAACCACATGTTCAACGCTTATTCCATGATTCGATTCTTATATCAATTTCCATTTATTGGATTCCTATGTAAATTGCTATTGTTGTTCAACTGTTATATCAATTGCTATTGATACTTGACAACTATATCAATTTCCATTTTGATATTTAACTATATCAAGTTCTATTTGATATTCAACTACTATATCGATTCCTATTAATATTCGACTGCTATATCAATTTCCTTTGATATTCGACTATTACCATACCTTTCCTACATAAAAGGAAGCCTCATCCTACACCATACACTGAAATGACAAATCAAATTACATTACCGGAAATCCCAGACTTTGGTCCTCATAAGTAACCATACATCTTTATCGACACCACTCCAACATATGACACACATAGAACTTCGGGACGAAGTTCCCCGTAAGGGGTAGAGACTGTAACAATTCGCAATTTCAGGTTAATTAATTTTCCCGGAAAATTTCACTATTCACTTTTACTATTCATTTTTCCCGAAACTTTCCCGAAAGTTGATTTTTATTTGATATTCTCGAGTGATAAATCATTTCCATGGCAAATTAAATGTTTGACATTTGTCAGATCATTTTCGTGAAAGTTATTAAGGAATTACACGTTTTAGGGTAAAACGTCAATCAGAAATTCTACGCACAACGAAATTCAACCCCGTCAGGTGACCCCACATCAGAAAAATGTTTGACACACTCATGATTTATTTGAGAATTAATCGTGACTGAGAAAAACATGACCAAAGACTTCCCAGCAGGTCACCCAAGCCTGTACTAATCTCACATGAGCACGCTTAACCGTTTGGGCGATTAACCGTTAGACCACAAAACGCGTTTCTAAGACTATTTGAGTTTTCAACTTCTTAGAAAAAGTCAACATATTCTTTCCCTCCTCCATTGACCAAAAATGATCCTTTGATGTTATAAGTCATTTCGTGATTTTTAGGCTTACGGTTTGATGTCTAAAAGACATTTAATACCAACCGACACTAGACCGAGCCCAGTCTAGACATTATAAGTCATTTTAAATCATTTTTATAACATTAGAAAAGTAACATTTTACTTTTCTCAATTTTACGCAATATTCAGCGTTTTACGCGAATTACGCGTTTTAGACCCGTGTTTCCAGTTTTTAGCAGGGTTTTACACCCAAATGGAACCTACCACTCATTTTATATTTTATTATGGAACTTATTGACATGTTTATCAATACTTTCAAGTTCCATAATTTTACGACACCCGGTTTTACGTTTTGAGGCTTAATCATTTACGATTGGCATTTCTCGGAGTCAAAACTAACCAAGTATCTTGGATAATACCAAGAAAAGTCCACACCCTTGCTCTCCAAGCTTAGGAAACGACCTAGGGAGGGGGAATTCAGCCTTGTGTGTCTTAATCTCATGCTAGGAGCCTTAAGATGTGAACATGTGTTCAACTTGGCCTCCAAGTGTTGACTAGTCAACAATGTAACCTCCTCATTTGCATATAAATGCCTCTCCTTCCCCTCCTTGGCCATTCAAACGACCCACACACATAAAAATACACCATCATCTCATCCTTAGCTCATTTACTTCAAGTTCCATCCAAGAAATCAAGTGCAATATCCATACATAAACCCTAGTTTAGTTTTGATTCATCAAAACTACTTCAAATCCTTAGAAACTTTGGTGATTTCTCTTGAGTTTGAATCCACTCAAGTCACCTATATTTTCATCATCTCTCTTTCAAGATTACAAGAGTAGAAAGATTGCATGAAGTGAAGTGGGTTGAAGCAAGTCTATCAAAGTCCTATCCTTACATGTTAACTTCCTTTCATCTTTGAAAGCCAAAAGTTGTGAGCCAAACCCTAACTTGATTCTTGTTAAATAATCATGTTCATGTTATTTACATATTATTTGTGCTATATATTGTCTTGTTATCATGTCCATGATGTATAAAAATGACCAAAACAAGTTATTGTTATTGATTGTTACAACAAGTTACTAAAACAAGTAAACTAGTGACTTTCTTGGTAAGACCTGATCAAAATGGTAAAAATATGATATTGGATCATTACATATTGTAGTAGAGGACTTAACAAGGAAACCATAGCAATTTGAACCACCCAAAACGAGTATACGAGTCAAAAGTTATGGCGATTTGAAATTACCAAAGATTTCCGGCAAAACTGCCAAATAGCTTCCTGATCAAATTTGGGTTTTGAAAGTCACACTTCTGGTCCGATTCATCAAAAAGTTAAAACACGAAAGTTGTCCGGAACGCCGTTTTCGTTCAGGAACAAAGAAGCTCGAGACCTAAAAACGCTTTCCGAGTGATAAAATTCTTCAAATTCTAAACAGCCCATTTTTAGGCGAAAGTCACTAGATTATGGTTATACTTTGAAAGGAACAAGAGGTCTTATGACCTATAATCAAGACCACAAACATGGCTAGAACCAAGGTTGTGTCTCATGACCTTGGAACAAGGACCAAAGGTCATGGCTAGGCCATAACGAAATGACCATAACAACTTACATAGGCGTAAACATGAAACAATGAGTTAGGCGATAACGTGAACAAGCAATTTGGATCTACTTCATCTAAAAGGAAACCATGAGATATTACCAAGAGAAAATGGTCATTCAAGACTTATGAAACTACCCCTAATAACAATCTTCATGTACAAATAAACTTTCCTAAGTTTATTCAAGTATCGGACATGTAACCTTTCGGATCAAAACTTATATCTATATATTTCATCAACTACTACAATAGTAGGGAGCCTCATGTGAGGAGTTCATTATGTAAGCCGTCGAGTTGAGTTGTGGATTTACGAGTTAAAGTGTCCTGGCTCCTCGAACTCTTACTAACATGACTTCTGAATTATGTCGGCCCGAACGGTAGTAAACGATATACAAAACATACATGTTTCATGAATCTTTTCTTTCAAGGACTTACAATATACATCATACCACATCATGGACTAAATGCAAGATATATATATAGGCACTACTTCATATTCTTTACTCCGATCCTAAGTCGCGACATTCTATTATAGGTTGCTCATAGAAACCTTCACGATTCGACCGTTACATTCATTACTTGCTATCTTACTTAAGGTGAGTTCATAGCCCCACTTTACATTACTTCAATGTTTTATAAACCCTTGGGGGGAATACATGCTATTATTTTTCTACTCGAACACAATGCTTTCTACTGTATGTTATTCGACTATGTTTTATTATCACTAAGTAACATCCTTGCCAAACCAAGATCCCTTAGTATGAACCATTTAATCACTTGCGAGGGTTACTTGCAAGTGAGCGCGAATATTGTGAATAGGCCTATTGGGATTGACGAATCCCATTTGTTTTGATTAGTTCAAACAAATGCATTAATATTTGAGACATTAGGTATGACGGCAAAGTACCTACCGGGATAAATCTGCCAATCGATATTGGTACACGTTAACGTTTTGGTTTCATAAGCTTAGTGTATAATACATGTTCCGGGCGTATAATAACGTAGCCTACCTGTTTTGTTTTCCAAACATTGGTGTGAGCCTATAACTCACACTACCAACATATTGTGTTCAATCGATTTAACAAACTCTATGAATATCACTCAACCTTTGTGTTGACCTCTCAAGCATGTATTTCAGGTTCATGACGATCAAGGATGGCACGGAAGGACACGGATACTCAAGAGGGCTATAAATTTTATTATCATTCAAAACTCATTTATTATACATTGTAAACATGGAACCAATTGGGACCTCATTTTGAAATCTCTGATATTTATATAATTTGAATGATACATCTTTTAAAACGACTCAATTGGAGTTCGTTTTCTATTATTGTGACTATTGTGCCGTCGAGTAACACCCAGTTTGAATTCCGCTGCATCCATGAATTGGGGGTGTTACAGAAGATATATATAACATGATGTAAACACCAATCTAGAATATAGAGTGTTAGGAAATCGTACTTGGATTGATCAAAATAGGGAAAATCCTTGAAATGCCCCATAAGTACATGGGTACCAACCCTAAATGTCCCCAATTTTTTTTTCTCCAAATGCCCCAAGGGAGAGGATCGCCCAAATTTCTTGGGCGGATTACATATTATGGTGACATGTGTCCCCCCAACATGTTCCCACATTGTACCTACTAAGTACCATCTCACTAGTACTTTCTTGGGCGACTGGAAACTACATTTCTTGGGCGACTTACATTTTTTAGTCTTTTTCTGAGAAAGTGTGGTCTTTTAAAATGTTACATTTTTTGTCCTTGTAATTTGATTGGTATTTTATTTTTGGTCACACATTCTCTCTTTTTATCACCATTCTCTCTTGCATTCATTATAGTCAGCAAAATCAAAGAGTAAACTTGGTAATTTGCTCAAATTTTAGAACAAAAAAGGACCCAAGTATCCAATGTAACAAACAGATAATGTAGGTCCAATGTAATAATTGAATAACCACTACAGAATATCAAATTTAAGGATACTTACATTCATATACTGCAAATACGCAATATACACTGGTACCTATTTCATTTACACTATTCTTGCATCTGGTACTTCGATCTAAAATCTCTTAGCAGTCATAAGGCTTAACTTTGTTGTTTATATGATTAATTGATTGTTTTAGTCAAGTTTAATAAACTTCTTTTAATTCAATCTTCATAAAAACCCAGATCTTCATCATAAAAACCCAGGCCACAAATTCAATAACAAAAACAATAACATCAAAACATCACCGTCGACACCACCATACAAACACCACCACCATCCAAATACCACACCCTCACACCACCACCGGACCCATTTTCCATCTTAACAATCCCTCTTCTTATCTGAATAACATGTTCTTTTATGTTTGTAAAAGTTTCCCTCCACACATACAAGTGATTGACTGTAGAGACTACAGTGTGCTGACTTGAGAGAATTTCCAGTGACTTTTATATTAGTGATTGAGTAACGAACGAATGGAATCGGGAATTGTGCCAGTAAACTGATTGTAACCAAGGTTAAGATATGTTAACTGGGTCATGTTACCAATGGATTTAGGAATGAAACCACTAAACTGATTTTCACTTAGGTCAAGATAAGTTAAATGAGTCATTATAACCATTAGACGATTCAAGATAAAGCTAATCTCACCTTCAAGACCACTATAACCATTAGACGATTCAAGATAAAGCTCTTTGACATGACCTGTGACGTTGTCACACACGACTCCACCCCATTGACAATAATCATCTTCTTCTTCAGGTATCCAGTCAATGAGCACGCCACTTGGGTCTTGAAGAATAATGTGAGCTTAGAAATCAAGAAGAGCTTGTCTCTCCTTATCGATACACTTATGAACAACTCCTCCTGCTGCTCCAACCAGTTGTTGGCCAAAGAAAGACAAGTGACACAAGAAACAACAAAATAAAGTAAAAGTAAATATTTTCTCTCATTATGTGTGTTTTAAGAAAATTGTATTGATGTGTTTTTATCTGATAATGAACACATATACCTCGATGCAGCTTTATATAGACTTTGATATCAAAGAATTAAACTAGATGGATATAAATTTGTGTGGAGCACATAACACTTGGAATAAAGATCATGGAATAAATTTGAAGTCCCAAATTAGACGATCAAAGACTCTCAAGTCTTTGCAATTTGTAGTTATTCAATGTATCTTTTGGTCCTGAAATTATTCTGTGATGTAGAAATATGTAAAAATAGGTTGGATGGATAAAAAAATAAATAAATGGGGCCTCTTAAAAATTCAGATTTGTAACTGTAAATCCAAAGAAGAGAGATTTACGCAATTATGAGCTTAAAGTAGTGTCTTCATGGAAAAATTTATTCATACATGGTTCTTCTTTTATTGCTTATAAGGCAGCATAAATCTTGAGTTTTCTCATGACCCACAACAATGTTTGATGAAATGCCTCAACCAAATTTTAGCAACGTTAAGTTTACAAGTTTTACTTTTATAAGAAGAATGTGATTTCAAGAGTAATCTGCATAGGTAATTTAGTTGGTCATTTGAATTTCTACTGCATTTGATTAACTATTTAAGCCAATACAAGTTGTTTAGATTCAAGATGAATGATTACGTTTTGTGTTTGCTGTGGACAGGGTTTAGGTTTGCATACAAGTTATTAGTTTAGGTTGTTTGACTTGAAAATTGGAGCGGCCCAGTTCTAACATACTCAGCTTGGCTCATATTATATATTTGGTAACTAACAATACATGCTTTGGCGCAATTAAATCGTTGAACATCTATCTTCTACTTTAGTTTAAATACATAATGATAATCTAGTTATATTATTTCATTGCAATATTTAGTTGAAAATAAATATCAGAAGACTCTTTGCATAAAGCTACTTATTTTGGATAATCATTAGAAACTGATTGATGCAATATGTATAGTAAATTTGAAGTAGATGGTCTAAATTTTTGTTTTACTTTTCCGTTGTTCAAAAATCCAAAAATAAATTTGATCTGTTTTGTGGAAAATGATGAAGAAAAGTGAAGTATCCCAATATTAGACGTTAGAAGACTTAAAAGTCTTTAAAACTTGTAGTTATTAGATATCTTTTTCTATCTTAGTGATACTTTTCCCCTCAATACGTGTGAATGTGTGATATAAATCAAAGTCAAGCTAATGGGCCCAAATGCTAAACCAAAACCAAGACTAAAAGATGAAGACTAAGTTAATTACTACAATGCATAATCAACTTTTAAATTTTGTCTCAAAATACATAATATGATCCGTTTATTGAGGTCACCGACGATATGGCGCTTATGTGGCATCCAAGTGTATACCTCGTATATTAACTAGTAAATAATGCAACAAAATAATAATAATCAGGAACCATGACCAATGACTATAAAACATATATACCTGGTCCAAGGGATCAGCTAATTCAGAAAACGCATTCCCTAACTCACGACCACAAATGAATAATTCAAATCTCTCTGTTAAACCTGCATGCCCGCGCCGAAAATTAGGAAAAATCAAGCTTTCACGAATTTGAGTTATTTGTAAATTTTGGGTATCCGGATATACAAGTTCAAAGGGATAATGAGGTAATGGGGTAATTTTCCTTAAAATAATATTTGCATTTTGAGATACAGAATATTTTCAGTACCTCCGATGTGGCTTCGCCAATGGAGATACCTCCACAGGAGAATCCAAAAGAAATGTAGGCTGCACTAGAGTTGGTTCTACCGCTATCTCAAAAACCTGTAAAAAGAACAAAGTTACCAGCTAATCTCACTCTTAAAATTTATGTATTATTGTTCGTACTTGACCCGTAATTTGATACTGTCCTCATTAAGCATTTTGCCAACAGAGGAGCATGCTTCAATTAAATGCCTATCTTGATTATTGGGACTCATATTCAGCGCGTTAATAGTTGCTTCTTTAGCAGCATTAAGATCGTTTCCGAACTCAGTAAAATCAATTCCTGTAGCTTCTTTTACAAGATTGTGCATTGTTTCCCTCCTCCATGGTCTTTCTAAATTAATTTCAACCCCCTGCATTCAAATCGGTAATCTTGAGTAATTCGGTGTAGTACTAAACTAGATTAAGTGGTACTTAAGAAGTTAAGCGTTCAATCTAAGAGTTTACATACCTGATAGTCCACAGTAAGCTTTCCATTAACTGCAAGAGCACATTGAGTTACGATTTATTCTGCCATGTTCATCATGCTTTCATAGTCTGAATACGCTTCATATATCTGGATCAGTTCTAGACTAATACCAATCAATTGTGATCAAACAAACATGAAAAGATATGCTGCGATCACAATCATGACAATAGCATATGAAGGCAATTGATGCATATATTACCTCTATAGTTGTGAATTCTGGATTATGTCGGGTTGAAATGCCTTCATTTCTGAATATTCTTCCAATCTCATATACTTTTTCGAACCCCCCAACCTATGTTGGAATCAGAACTCTTTACCTATATGAATACAAATACAATCTTACAAAAAAATTTATGTAGAATACACAGAAACTTACCAGCATTCTCTTCAAATGGAGTTCGGTCGCAATTCTCAAATAAAGATCCCTGCCAAGCGAGTTATGGTGTGTAATGAATGGTCTAGCTTCTGCGCCGCCAGCTGCTCCCTAGTAAGTTGAATCAATTTAAGTATCAAAAATTAAAAAAGAAATCAAATATTTAGATTTTACGAAAATCAGTTTAGGGATGATTTACAAATCTGAAGAACTGGTGTATCAACTTCGATAAAGCCTACGGATTCAACTGTCTGGCGTATGACTGATACAATCTACTGAAGTGAAGCACAAATCAGCATACGAGCATTTGAAGATAATAAGTTATATGATCCGAAAATTCAATGTTTTAACCCTACCTTTGCTCTTTTACGGAACACATCAGCTACCTCTGGATTTGCAATCATATCTACATATCTATACACGAAAAACAGACTTGCCAATTATGATGATGTCTAACATTAGCAAAAAAGGACCACCATGAAAAAAAGCTATTAGAAAACTAACCGTTGGCGATAACGCTTATCCACATCTGTTAGACCGTGAAACTTATCCGGTAGTGGAAGCAAAGATTTTGTGAGGATCAAAAATGAATTTACACATACAGAAAGTTCCCCTGAAAACAAATGGAAACGATGAATATGCTATAAAAAAAGTCTAAAGACTATTAAATTTCTCTTTGTAAAACTTTGTTGCAGAAGCTAACCTTTTTCCGTCCGTTTGATTGAGCCGCTTGCGCCCAATATGTCGCCTATATCAACAAGACTCTTTAATTGGTCAAACTGATCATCTACAAGGCTTTCTTTCTCACAGTAAAGCTGGTATTATAAGTAAATAAATCAGTATTTGGTATTATGACAAAAAAGAGTCATAGAAAACATAGCATAGGTGAGGAAATCAAGTTTACTCAATAATCTAAATGCTTCTAAGTGTCAAATACAACACATTCCTATTTGCGATCTTTCAGTTGTTAAAATCCACTTCGGGAGATGATTAATGGGCATTTGGCATCGTGTTTTGAAAGCGGTTATCAAATTACTGTGGTTCGAGTCAAATAATCAAATTTGAAAAATACTTGTTTCAAGAGTAAATGCAACGAAACTGATTCTGAATATTTAAGTGTCATCTTAAATCAAATTCCTTAAATAATCAGAGTACGTCAAACACTTAAACTGCTGATTATCACAACTTACAGTATGAGAAGCATGTTCAGTTATGTAAACACTATCCCCCCACCTCCCCAAACACACACATACAAATACTACCAATTACACAGCATGATGGTGATTAAGTTTAGAGACAAGCAACTGTTTTTTTTTTTTTTTTTTTTTTTTTTTTTTTTTTTTTTTTTTTTTTTTTTTTTTTTTTTTTTTTTTGTGTGGAAAAGAAAAAAGAATGTTATCAGCATACCTGAATTGTGCCAGAATCATCCCTCAAAGTCAAGAACGCAAGTTTTCCAAAAGCCCTACGTGCAACAATTCTTCCTGATATTGATACTTGGTCATTCTCATCATTCGATTCTTCACCATTGCCGAGATGCTTATAAATATCTTGCAATTGATTAGCGGTATGAGTTCTATCCCACTTGTAGGCATATGGTTCAAGTCCTTTGCTCCTTAACTCGTCCACCTATAAACAAATCCATTCTTTTACCGGAAATAAGTAAACTAGATATCCACACCCAGTCCCACACTCAGCATAGACCCCTGTGTATTACGTGCAAAAAGCCAAAAGTTGGAACTAAACTAAACTTTGAGTGGGTGTTTAAAGTTAGGTTTTGGGAGTAATTATCTAATTAAAATGTTTGCAAAACGCAAATAATCAGCAAAAAGTGTTGGCAAACCATTAAAGAAGGAATTATCTGCGTATTCCAGAGTGCTGTTTTGCAAATGCAATCTCAAACACCTCTTAAAAAGGTAAAAATGATGAATCAGGGGGTGTTCGGCATTGCATTTTAATAGTGATTATTTGAGAGTGGTTACAAATAATTAGCTCTTAGAGAGTTTTTAGGATTGCTTATTAAACCGACTTATGCTCTTTGCAGTAGTCTGATAAGAAGTTTGCAATAACGAACTACCAGCCTGATTATCTTATTATTATCTTTGCAATTACAACTATAATAGTACATTCAAGTGGGTGTTTAGGATTGCTTATTAAAACTACGTATTCCTTATTTCCTTTTGACTTAACCATATACGCAGTTCAAAATGATAAACTCTCAAACTGATTATTCAAAGCTTCTTATTACACTCTCCTGTAATCAGATAAGTAATTTCGATAAGCAATCCCAAACACCCTCAAAACTGCTTGCATTAGTATCAAAACTCAATAAGCATACAATCATAAGCAATCGCAAACTCCCCCTTAACGTTTTCTTTTAGTAAAACTAATATCAATGATCTTATTACACTATTTAAGAATCGTTTAGATGTAAAAATACTTATACAACTCCCACAAGATATGCGTATCAGATAACCAATAACAAAGTATCACACTCCCACAAGATAAGAATGTTCGGGATTTCTTATCCAAAGTTCCAAACTTTACGGTGACAATAGCAGTTTTAAATAATTAGGCTAGGAGTTGCTTACTTCAAACTGCTTATCAAAGTGTGTATTTTGGATTCCTTATGTAAAACGCTTATCAACTTTAAAGTAAGCAAATTATTTTTTAATTGCTTATCTTCAAAGTTTTTTTCGGGTAAGATGGTTTCACACCTTTTGGCCGATATGGGGTTTGAACCCACTGCCACACAGATTCAAACCAGGTAAAGCCCTCCCTTTTCAAGAGGTTGGCGTGTTGTTTGCACCTAGCAGGAACCGAATCGGGGACCTCACGCATTTAAGTAATATTAGTCACAAACTTTTTGCGACTAGGCCAACCCTGAGTGGTTTTTATCTTATAGCTAAACAAGCAAACAAACACTATTTTCTTCACACATTTTGCTACAAAACCCATAACCCATTTAAGTAAACAAAACCAAATATCACAAACAAAACATAAAAACACAAAAAGAAAAAATCTTAATCAAACATAAACATAAAAACATAAAAAAGATTGAATTTTTATAAAGATTATTATATAAAAAGTAAACCTTTTTAAGACGAATGGCACGAATAGCATCTCTATCAGAGGTGGAAGAACTTGCATTCTCATCTTTGGGTGACCTCCTTCCCCTGCCACCACCCTGTTTTGGAGGCACAGTGGCGGCGCGTGAGGATGAACAGCAGCGCGTGAAGGTGACTTGGAGATGGGTTTTGTAAGTGAGTGGAGATAAGTGGAAGAGATGACGGAGTGGTCTTGATGACCGTACTTTTAAGGCCTCCATTCTTGGTTGTTTAAACCTGTTATCTGAACTCAAGTGTTTTAATGAGTTATGTTGGATTGAGGGGTGAAGATGCAACCGAACCGAAAATATTTGTTGTAACAATTCACAATTTCAGGTTAATTACTATTCCCGGAAAATTTCACTATTCACTTTTACTATTCATTTTTCCCGAAAATTTTCCCGAAAGTTGATTTTTATTTGATATTCTCAAGTGATAAATCATTTCCATGGCAAATTAAAAGTTTGACATTCATAAGCTCATTTTCGTGAAAGTTATTAAGGAATTACACGGAATTACACGTTTTAGGGTAAAACGTCAATCAGAAATTCTACGCACAACGAAATTCAACCCCGTCAGGTGACCCCACATCAGTAAAATGTTTTACACACTCATGATTTATTTGAGAATTAATCGTGACTGAGAAAAATATGACCAAAAACTACCCAACAGGTCACCCAAGCCTGTACTACTCTCGCATGAGCACGCTTAATCGTTTGGGCGATTAACCGTTAGACCACAAAACGCGTTTCTAAGACTATTTGAGTTTTCAACTTCTTAGAAAAAGTCAACATATTCTTTCCCTCCTCCATTGACCAAAAATGATCCCTTGATGTTATAAGTCATTTCGTGATTTTTAGGCTTACGGTTTGATGTCTAAAAGACATTTAATACCAACCGACACTAGACTGAGCTCAGTCTAGACATTATAAGTCATTTTAAATCATTTTTATCACATTAGAAAAGTAACATTTTACTTTTCTCAATTTTACGCAATATTCGTACGTTTTACGTATTACGCGTTTTAGACCCGTGTTTCCAGTTTTTAGCAGGGTTTTACACCCAAATGGAACCTACCACTCATTTTATATTTTATTATGGAACTTATTGACATGTTTATCAATACTTTCAAGTTCCATAATTTTACGACACCCGGTTTTACGTTTTGAGGCTTAATCATTTACGATTGGCATTTCCCGGAGTCAAAACTAACCAAGTATCTTGGATAATACCAAGAAAAGTCCACACCCTTGCTCTCCAAGCTCATGAACAGCCTTGGAGGGGGGATTCACCACCCATGTGGCTTGATCTTATGCCTTGTGTCATGAGATGTGAGCATGTGTTCAACTTGGCCTCCAAGTGTTGACTAGTCAACAATGTAACCTCCTCATTTGCATATAAATGCTTCTCCTCCCACTCCTTGACCATATGAACGACCCACACACACAACACCCTTCATTTTACTAGTTTACTTCAAGTTCCATCCAAGAAATCAAGTGCAATATCCATACATAAACCCTAGTTTAGTTTTGATTCATCAAAACTACTTCAAATCTTTAGAACTTTGGTGATTTCTCTTGAGTTTGAATCCACTCAAGTCACCTCAATTTTCATCATCTCTCTTTCAAGATTACAAGAGTAGAAAGATTGCATGAAGTGAAGTGGGTTGAAGCAAGTCTATCAAAGTCCTATCCTTACATGTTAACTTCCTTTCATCTTTGAAAGCCAAAAGTTGTGAGCCAAACCCTAACTTGATTCTTGTTAAATAATCATGTTCATGTTATTTACATATTATTTGTGCTATATTATGTCTTGTATTAATGTCCATGATGTATAAAAGTGAGCAAAACAAGTTATTGTTATTGATTGTTACAACAAGTTACTAAAACAAGTAAACTAGTGACTTTCTTGGTAAGACCTGATTAAAATGGTAAAAATATGATGTTGGATCATTACATATTACAGTAGAGGACCTAACAAGGAAACCATAGCAATTTGAACCACCTAAAACAAGTAAACGAGTCAAAAGTTATGGCGATTTGAAGTTACCAAAGATTTCCGGCAAAACTGCCAAATACCATTCTGATCAAATTTGAGTTTTGAAAGTCATACTTCTGGTCCGATTCATCAAAAAGTTAAAACACGAAAGTTGTCCGGAACGACGTTTTCGTTCAGGAACAAAGAAGCTCGAGCCCTGAAAACGCTTTTTGAGTGATAAATTCTTCAAAATCTTAACAGCCCATTTTTAGACCAAATTCATTACATATAAGTTATGGTTTATGAAGACCAAAGGGGTCTTATGACCTAAATCAAGACCACAACCATGGCTAGAGCCAAGGTTGAATCTCAAGACCATGGAACAATGACCAAAGGTCATGGCTAGGCCATGACGAAATGACCATACAAGCTTACCAAGGCAAATACATGAATTAGAGAAGTTGGCGATAACTTGAACATACAATTTGGATCTACTTCATCTAAAGGAAACCATGAGATTTTACCAAGAGAAAATGGTCATTCAAGACTTATGAAACTACCCCTAATAACAATCTTCATGTACAAATAAACCTTCCTAAGTTTATTCAAATATCGGACATGTAACCTTTCGGATCAAAACTTATATCTATATATTTCATCAACTACTACAATAGTAGGGAGCCTCATGTGAGGAGTTCATTATGTAAGCCGTCGAGTTGAGTTGTGGATTTACGAGTTAAAGTGTCCTGGCTCCTCGAACGCTTACTAACATGACTTCTGAATTATGTCGGCCCGAACGGTAGTAAACGATATACAAAACATACATGTTTCATGAATCTTCTCTTTCAAAGACTTACACTATACATCATACCACATCATGGACTAAATGCAAGATATATATATATATATATAGGCACTACTTCATATTCTTTACTCCGATCTTAAGTCACAACATTCTATTATAGGTTGCTCGTAGAAACCTTCACGATTCAACCGTTACATTCATTACTTGCTATCTTACTTAAGGTGAGGTCATAGCCCCACTTTCGATTACTTAATCGTTTTACAAACCCTTGGGGGAAATACATGCTATTTATAACCGAGCACAATGTTTTTAAATTGTATGCTTACCTGATTGTTTTATTATCACTAAGTACCAGCCTTGCTAAACCGATATCCTTGATTATGAACCATTTAATCACTAGCAATAGTGAGCGCGAATATTAATAATAGGCCTATTGGGATTGACGAATCCCATTTGTATTGACTAAGTTCAAACAAATGCATTAATATTTGAGATTTAGGTATGTTAGCAAAGTACCTACCAGGATAAATCTGCCGATCGATATTGGTACACGTTAACGTTATGGTGTCATAAGCTTAGTGTATAATACATGTTCCGGGCGTATAATAACGTAGCCTACCTGTTTTGTTTTCCAAACATTGGTGTGAGCCTATAACTCACACTACCAACATATTGTGTTCAATCGATTTAACAAACTCTATGAATATCACTCAACCTTTGTGTTGACCTCTCAAGCATGTATTTCAGGTTCATGACGATCAAGGATGGAACGGAAGGGCACGGATACTCAAGAGGGCTATAAATTTTATTATCATTCAAAACTCATTTATTATACATTGTAAACATGGAACCAATTGGGACCTCATTTTGTAATCTCTGATATTTATATAATTTGAATGATAAACCTTTTCAAAACGACTCAATTGGAGTTCGTTTTCTATCATTGTGACTATTGTGTCGTCGAGTAACAATTCACAATTTCAGGTTAATTACCATTCCCGGAAAATTTCACTATTCACTTTTACTATTCATTCTTTTTCCCGAAACTTTCCCGAAAGTTGATTTTTATTTGATTTTATCGAGTGATAAATCATTTCCATGGCAAATTAAAAATTTGACATTCATAAGCTCATTTTCGTGAAAGTTATTAAGGAATTACACGGAATTACACGTTTTAGGGTAAAACGTCAATCAGAAATTCTACGCACAACGAAATTCAACCCCGTCAGGTGACCCCACATCGGAAAAATGTTTGACACACTCATGATTTATTTGAGAATTAATCGTGACTGAGAAAAATATGACCAAAAACTTCCCAGCAGGTCACCCATGCCTATACTACTCTCTAATGAGCACGCTTAACCATTTGGGCGATTAACCGTGAGACCACAAAACGCGTTTCTAAGAAGATTTGAGTTTTCAAATTATTAGAAAAAGTCAACATATTCTTTCCCTCCTCCATTGACCAAAAATGATCCCTTGATGTTATAAGTCATTTCGTGATTTTTAGGCTTACGGTTTGATGTCTAAAAGACATTTAATACCAAC
Source organism: Artemisia argyi (assembly GCA_030686995.1). NCBI lineage: Eukaryota > Viridiplantae > Streptophyta > Magnoliopsida > Asterales > Asteraceae > Artemisia > Artemisia argyi. The sequence goes on along the minus strand of CM060693.1, from coordinate 22,029,931 downwards.
CGACACTAGACTGAGCCCAGTCTAGACATTATAAGTCATTTTAAATCATTTTTATAACATTAGAAAAGTAACATTTTACTTTTCTCAATTTTACGCAATATTCAGCGTTTTACGCGAATTACGCGTTTTAGACCCGTGTTTCCAGTTTTTAGCAGGGTTTTACACCCAAATGGAACCTACCACTCATTTTATATTTTATTATGGAACATATGGACATGTTTATCAAAACTTTCAAATTCCATAATTTTACGACACCCGGTTTTACGTTTTGAGGCTTAATCATTTACGATTGGCATTTCCCGGAGTCAAAACTAACTAGATATCTTGGATAATATCATCCAAAAGCCAACCCTTGCTCTCCAAGTCCATATGAACCGCCATAGGGGGGGGTTTTCACACTAGGTGGCTTGATCTCAAGCTTAATGGCCTTAGATTTCATCCATGTGTTCACCTTGGCCTCCAAGGTTGGACTAGTCAACATTTGTAACCTCCTTAAGACCCTATAAAAGCCCCCCATCCCCTCCTTTGGCCGGCCATCAAACCACACCACAACCCTCTCATCTTTGCTTGATTTCCTTCTAGTTTCATGCAAGATTCAAGTGCTAGTTCAAGGTAGAAACCCTAGATAGGTTATCATTCATCAAACACTTCCATAACCTCATATACTTGGTGATTTCTCTTGAGTTTAAATCCACTCATTTCACCTAAACCTTCATCATCCATCTTTCAAGAATACCAAGGGTAGAAAGATTGCATGAAGTGAAAAAGGGTTGAAGCAAGTCTATCAAAGTCCTATCCTTACATGTTAACTTCCTTTCATCTTTGAAAGCCAAAAGTTGTGAGCCAAACCCTAACTTGATTCTTGTTAAATAATCATGTTCATGTTATTTACATATTATTTGTGCTATATATTGTCTTGTTATCATGTCCATGATGTATAAAAATGACCAAAACAAGTTATTGTTATTGATTGTTACAACAAGTTACTAAAACAAGTAAACTAGTGACTTTCTTGGTAAGACCTGATCAAAATGGTAAAAATATGATGTTGGATCATTACATATTACAGTATAGGACTTAACAAGGAAACCATAGCAATTTGAACCACCCAAAACGAGTATACGAGTCAAAAGTTATGGCGATTTGAAATTACCAAGGATTTCCGGCAAAACTGCCAAATAGCTTCCTGATCAAATTTGGGTTTTGAAAGTCCCACTTCTGGTCCGATTCATCAAAAAGTTAAAACACGAAAGTTGTCCGGAACGACGTTTTCGTTCAGGAACAAAGAAGCTCGAGACCTAAAAACACTTTCCGAGTGATAAAATTCTTCAAATTCTAAACAGCCCATTTTTAGGCGAAAGTCACAAGATTATGGTTATACTTTGAAAGGAACAAGAGGTCTTATGACCTATAATCAAGACCACAACCATGGCTAGAGCCAAGGTTTTGTCTCATGACCTTGGAACAAGGACCAAAGGTCATGGCTAGTGTAACACCCCCAATTCATGTTGCAGCGGAATTCAACTTGGGTGTTACTCGATGGCACAACAGTCATAATAATAGAAAACGATCTCTAAACGAATCGTAATAAAAAGAGTTGTCATTCATATTATTCAAATATATCAAAGTTTACATAGTGAGGTCCCAAAATGTTGCATTGTTTCAAAACACATCAATATAAAGTCTATGATGTTTTTATAGAATGACATAATTGTTTATAGCCTTCTTCCTTCGGTACGTGCCCTTCCCGCTCCATTCTTGATTATCATGGACCTGAAATACATGCTTAAGAGGTCAACACAAAGGTTGAGTGAAATTCATAGAGTTTGTTTAACGGTTGAACACAATATGTTGGTAGTAATGAGTTAATTAGACTCATACTCATGTTAGAAAACAAAACAGTTATTATTATGTACTAAGCTCATGCAACCAATACGTTAACGGGTACCAATATCAATCGGTGGTTATGTTGCCCCGGTAAGTACTTTGCCGTCATACTTAATGTTTCAAATATAGTGCATTCGTTTGAACTAACTGCTCAAACAAATGGGATTCGTCAATCCCAATAGGCCTATTCACAATACTCGCGCTCACTAATACTAGTGATTAAATGGTTCATGATGGGGCCTAGGATTGGCAAGGTAGGTACTTAGTAATAATAAAACAATCAGGCAGCATACAGTTTCAAAGCATTGTGTTCGGTTTAAAAGTAGCATGTATTTCCCCCAAGGGTTTGTAAAACATTAAAGTAATGTAAGCGGGGCTATGAACTCACCTCAAGTATGATAGCAAATAATGAAGGTGATGATCGGATCGTGTAGGTTTCTACGAGCAACCTAGAATAGAATGTTGCGACTTAGGATTTGTGTAAAGAATATAACGGAGTGCCTATATATATGTTTTGCATTTAGTCCATGATGAGGTATGATGTATATATGTAAGTCTTTGAAAGAAAGATTTATGAACATGTATGTTTTGGTATATCGTTTACTACCGTTCGGGCTAACATATTTCAGAAGTCATGTTAGTAAGCGTTCGAGGAGCCAGGACACTTTAACTCGTAAATCCACAACTCATCTCGACGGCTTACATAATGAACTCCTCACATGAAGCTCCCTACTATTGTAGTAGTTGATAAAGTATATAGATATAAGTTTTGATCCGAAAACGTTACATGTCCGATATTTGGATAAACTTAGGAAAGTTTATGGTACATGAAGATTGTTATTAGGGTATGATTCATAAGTTTTGTATGACCATTTGTCTTGGTAAAGTCTCATGATTTCCTTTTAGATGAAGTAGATACAAATTGCTTGTTCATGTTATCGCCAATTTCATTGTTTCATGTTTACGCCATTGTAAGTTGGTTTGGTCATTTCGTCATGGCCTAGCCATGACCTTTGGTCCTTGTTCCAAGGTCATGTTACACAACCTTGGCTCTAGCCATGGTGGGGGTCTTGGTTATAGGTCATAATACCTTTTATTCCTTTGAAAGTATGACAATAACTTAGTGACTTAAAATATGTAAATAGCTGTTAAGAAACTGAGAAATATCTCACTCAGAAGGCGTTTTCAAGGCTTGAGCCTCTTTGTTCCTGAAGGAAAACATGATTCTGGACAACTTTCGTGTTTTAACTTTTTCATGAATCGGACCAGAAAGGCCTCTTTTTGCGTGTTTTAGGTTCTGTCACAGAAATCACAGAAACATTTAGGCAGTTTTGCCGGAAATCTTTGGTAACTTCAAATCGCCATAACTTTTGACTCGTTTACTCTTTTTAGGTGGTTCAAATTGCTATGGTTTTCTTGTTAAGTCCTCTACTGTAATATGTAATAATCCAATATAAAATTTTTACCATTTTGATCAGGTTATAACAAGATATTCACTAGTTTGCTTGTTTTAGTAACTTGTTTCAATAAGTCATTACAACAACATCTTTTACTCATCATGTTTCATCATGGACATAATCACAACACATAATATAGCAAGAATAACATATAAATGAGATGAACATGATAAATAAACAAGAAGCATGTTAGGTTTAGGCTTACAACTTTAGGCTTTCTAATTAAAGAAAGGAGTAACTAGTAAGGAAATGGACTTTGATAGACAAGCTTCAACCCTTTTCACTTCAAGCAACCTTTCTACCCTTAGTATTCTTGAAAGATAGATGATAAAGGTTGAGGTGTATTGAGTAGATTTAAACTCAAGAGAAAACACCAAGTATGTTAGGGTTTGGAAGATTTTTGGTAAGAAATAAGCTAACTAGGGTTTCTATACTTGAACTTCACTTGAACCTTGCAACAAATTAGAAGAGATAAGCTAAGTGTGAGATGATTTAGGTGTGTTGGGATGGCCGGCCATATGGAGAGGGGAGGGGGTATATATATGACTTTGAGGAGGTTAGTTTTCAAGAGATATTTTGCCAAAAAGAACACATGTATGCATCCTAGATCACAAGGCACAAGATCAAGCCACCAAGGGTGTGACTCCCCCCCCTAGAGGCGGTTCCAAAACAGATAAGGAGGGGAGGTGGCTTGGCTTGGTATTATCCTTGGTTAAAAGATGCATTTTGACTCCGGGAAATGCCAACCGTAAATGATTAGGCCTCAAAACGTAAAACCGGGTGTCGTAAAATTATGAAACTTTAAAGTATTGTTAGAAATGTTCATAAGTCCCATAATAAAATATAAAATGGGTGATAAGTTCCATTTGGGTGGTAAAACCTGCTAAAAGCTGGAAACACGGGTCTAAAACGCGTAATACGTAAAATGTACGAATATTGCGAAAACTGAGAAAAGTAAAATGTTACTTTTCTAATATGCTAAAAATGATTTAAAATGATTTATAATGTCAAGACTGGGCTCAGTCTGGTGTCGGTTGGTGTTAAATGTCTTTTAGACATCAAACCGGAAGCCTAAAAATCAAGGAATGATTTATAAAATCAAGGAATGATTTTTAGTCAATGGAGGAGGGAAAAATATGTTGACTTATTTAAATAAGTTGAAAGCTCAAATCATCTTAGAAATGCGGTGCAGGTAAAGGCTAGGGTTACGGCTGAGTAAAAACGCGTAAAACTGAAAATTCCAGTTTTTCACGGCCGAAGTTTATTTGGGCCATGATTTTTCTCAGTTATGATTTATTCTCAAATAAATCATGAATGTGTTAAACATTTTTCTGATGTGGGGTCACCTGACGGGATCAAATTTCGTTGTGCGTAGAATTTCTGATTGCCGTTTTACCCTAAAACGTGTAATGTCGTGTCATTCCTTAATAACTTTCACGAAAATGATCTGACGAGTGTCAAACATTTAATTTGTCATGGAAATGATTTATCACTCGAGAATATGAAATAAAAATCAACTTTCGGGAAAATTTCAGAAAGAAATGAATAGTAGAAATGAATAGTAACATGAATAGTAAAATTTTCCGAAAATAGAAATTAACCTGAAATTGCGAATTGTTACAGTCTCCACCCCATATGAGAGCTCCGTCCCGGAGATCAATTTACGTTGGAGGTAGAAGCTTCGTTGGTAAAAAGATGTGGGTATTTCTTACGTATCTGGTCCTCTCGTTCCCATGTGTATTCAGGACCACGTCGTGAGTTCCAACGAACTTTGACAATTGGTATACGGCTTTGTTTGAGTTGTTTGACCTCTCGGTCCATGATTTCTACAGGTTCCTCAACAAATTGAAGATCGTCATTGAGTTGAATTTCATCGAGTGGAATCACAAGTGATTCATCCGATAAGCATTTCTTTAGGTTAGATACATGGAAAGTGGGGTGTACATTACTGAGTTCTGACGGAAGCTCAAGTCTGTACGCCACAGGACCAACCCTGGCTAGGATTTTGAATGGTCCGATGTATCTTGGGTTTAGTTTTCCTCGTTTACCGAATCGTATCAAGCCTTTCCAAGGCGATACCTTTAGCATAACCCTATCTCCGACTTGGAATTCTAGGGGTCTGCGTCGTGTGTCGGCATAACTTTTCTGTCGATCTCTTGCGGCTTGTAACCGATTTTTGATTTGTACAATTTTATCCGTTGTTTCACGGATGAGTTCTGGTCCAGTGAGTTGAACTTCTCCCACTTCAGCCCAACAAGCAGGTGAACGACACTTTCGACCGTAAAGTGCTTCAAATGGGGCTGCTTTAATACTTGTATGATAGCTGTTGTTGTAGGAAAATTCGACTAATGGTAAATGAGTATCCCATCCTTTTCCAAAGTCTATTATACATGCTCGAAGCATGTCTTCAAGAGTTTGGATGGTTCGTTCACTCTGACCATCGGTCTGAGGGTGATATGCTGTACTCATGTCTAGATTTGTTCCAAAGGCGTCTTGGAGTGACTGCCAGAAATTGGAAGTAAATCTACCATCTCTGTCGGATATGATGGATATCGGTGCACCATGTCTTGAGACTATTTCTTTGACGTACAGTCGGGTTAGTTGTTCCATTTTGTAAGTCTCTTTGACTGGTATAAAGTGTGCTGATTTTGTGAGACGATCAACTATGACCCAGATGGAGTCATAACCGCTTGATGTCCTTGGGAGCTTGGTAATGAAGTCCATAGTAATTCTTTCCCATTTCCAGGTAGGAATTTCTGGTTGTTGCAATGGACCGGATGGTTTTTGGTGTTCGGCTTTTACTTTGGAGCAGGTAAGACACTTGCTAACATATGTTGCAATGTCGGCTTTCATGTTCGGCCACCAATAAAGTAACTTAAGATCATGATACATTTTATCAGATCCTGGATGTATGGAGTATTTAGATTTGTGTGATTCATGCATGATCAAGTCTCGTAGGCCACCAAAAAGTGGTAACCAACTTCGACCTTGGAAGCATAGAGTTCCATCTGAACGGGTTTCGAATTTCTTTTGCATCATGCCATCCAACCTCTCCTTTTGGATGTCTTCTTGTTTCACCGCCTCAGCTTGAGCGTGAAGGATTTGGGTAGGAAAGTTGGAATTTATGGTTAAAACTAAGGCTCGGACTCGTAGTGGTTTAACTCGTTCCTTTCGGCTTAGGGCGTCGGCTACTACGTTTGCTTTCCCTGGGTGATAACGAATGTCGCAGTCATAATCACTTAGTAATTCCAACCAACGACGTTGTCGCATGTTTAGTTCTTTTTGGTTCAAAATGTGTTGTAGGCTTTTATGATCGGTGTACACAGTACATCTAGTACCGTATAGATAGTGCCTCCAGATTTTTAGTGCAAAGACCACAGCTCCTAACTCTAAGTCATGAGTGGTGTAATTTTCTTCATGAACCTTGAGTTGTCGCGAAGCATAAGCCATGACCTTATCACGTTGCATCAACACGGCACCTAAACCTTGGTACGATGCATCACAATAGACTACAAAATCTTCGATCCCATCTGGCAATGCTAGGATAGGAGCACTACAAAGTTTTTGTTTAAGGGTTTGGAAAGCATTTTCTTCGTCTTCATCCCACACGTATTTCTTGTTTTTCTGAGTTAACTTGGTCAAAGATTTTGCTATTGAAGAAAATCCTTCAATAAACCTTCGGTAATACCCGGCTAAACCCAAAAATTGCCGAATTTCTGTAGGTGTGGTAGGTGTTGGCCAGTTTTTGATAGCTTCAATTTTAGCGGGATCGACATGTAAACCGGTCTTGTCAATCACATGCCCAAGGAATTGTACGGATTGAATCCAAAATTCGCATTTGGAAAACTTCGCATACAATTTCTCTTCCTTGAGTAGTCCTAAAATTGTTCTCAGGTGTTCTTTGTGTTCCTCTTCGTTTTTGGAATAAATGAGAATGTCGTCTATGAATACGATCACAAATTTGTCCAAATATGGCTTACACACACGATTCATGAGATCCATGAATACTGCCGGTGCATTTGTTAACCCAAATGGCATCACTTGGAATTCGTGGTGACCATATCATGTCCTAAAGGCTGTTTTTGGAATGTCTTCATCACGAACTCTAACTTGGTGGTAACCTGAACGTAGGTCAATTTTTGAGTAATAGGTTGAGCCTTGCAATTGATCGAATAAATCATCAATTCTTGGTAGTGGGTATCGGTTCTTTATGGTTAATTTGTTTAGTTCACGATAGTCAATACACATGCGTAATGACCCGTCTTTCTTTTTCACGAATAAAACTGGAGCTCCCCAAGGTGAGGAACTAGGTCGAATAAATCCCTTGTCCGCAAGTTCTTGTAATTGATTTGATAGTTCTTGCATCTCTGAAGGTGCTAGCCGGTATGGTGCGCGGGCAACTGGCGCCGCTCCTGGTATTAAATCAATTCTGAACTCTATTTGTCGATGTGGTGGTAGTCCGGGTAAGTCTTCTGGAAAGACTTCAGGAAACTCACGGGCAATAGGAACATCTTCGAGACGTTTTTCATCGGTTTTCTTTTCTGTTACGTGGGCTAAGAAAGCATAACATCCTTTCTCAATGTACTTCATGGTTTTGATACATGAGATGATGTTTATTCGGGTTCCACTTTGATCACCACGAATGATCAAAGTTTCATTGTCACATGGAATGTGCACAACTCTTTCACCACAAATAATGTTAGCTTGCTGTTTAGACAACCAATCCATGCCAATAACTAAATCAAAACTTCCGAGTTCAATTGGCATAAGATTGATGTCAAAGGGGTGGTCTAAGAGATTAAGGGTACAGTTTGGGATTACGGTATTGGTATTTACTAAGTCACCGGTAGCTAGCTCAACATTATAACTAGTGGTTAAAGTAATTGATGGAATATCAAGTAAAGGCGCAATTCTAGTAGATATAAAGCTCATATCAGCACCAGAATCGAATAATACTTTAACAGGAATATTATTGAGTAAGAACGTACCGGTAACCACGTTCGGGTCCTGGTGTGGTTCTTCCTTTCCTATGACATAGGCCCTAGCACGAGCACCTCCGCCTTGGGGTCCTTGGTTTTGAGGACAGTTGTTCTTATAGTGTCCCCTTTCACCACACCCGAAACATGTAACTATGGGCTGTGAGTTAGCCCCAGTAGCTATACCCTTGCCCCTACAATCCTTGGCAAGATGTCCGGGCTTTTGGCACTTGTGGCATTTGGCCGGGCAAGGACCTTCGTGATGGTAATTGCACTTGGTACATTGTGGTTGATTACCCACGTACCTACCACCAGCAGGTGCAGCAACATAAGCCGTCGCGGCTTCTTGTCTCCTGTTCTGCTGATTGTGGTGGTTGTTGTTTCGGGTTTGGTTGTTGTTGTTGTTATTGTTGTTGTTCCCACGGTTACCATCATATGGTCGTTTATTGTTGTTGTTCTTGTTGTTGTTGTTGTTACGGTAGTTGGAGTTGTTGGGATTGTTGGCATTGCTGTTGTTGTTGTTGATGTTGAGGTTGTTTTGCCTGCGGGTTTCCGACATACGTACCACTTGATCCATGAGACTACGGGACATCCGCATAGCCTCATCAAGTTCTTTGGGATTTGCCGAAGTCACATTCCCCTGTATGCTTGAGGGAAGTCCCCAAATATACCTTTCCAACATCTTTTCCTTTGGGGAAACCATTGATGGACAAAGTATCATCAGTTCCTGGAATCTACGGTTGTAGGTCATGATATCATTTCCCTTAACCGTATGATCCCAGAACTCAACTTCCAACTTTTGTATCTCACTGCGTGGACAGTATTCCTTAATCATCATTTGTTTCAAATTAGCCCAAGTAATTTTGTAGGCATTCTCAATGCCCATGGGTTGAGCAATTGAGTTCCACCAGGACAACGCCTCATTCAACAAAGTACTTGTGGCATACTGAACTTTGTCAACCTCAGTACATTTACTAACAATGAACACCGACTCCGCCTTTTCGAACCAACGGGTCAAACCTACAGCCCCTTCAGTACCCTTGAATTTGAGGGGTTCACATTTCAGGTAGGAAATGAACGAGCAACCCTTTGGTACTGTAGTAACATTGGTCACTGGAGGGGTAGGTCCTCCAAGGTTAAGACTGGCAAGTCTGGCAGTCTCTGCAGCTATTGCAGCTTCCGCAGCAGTGGCGGCTTCTGCGGCTGCTGCAGCATCAGCAGCGGCTGCAGCATCAGCAGCTGCTGCAGTATCAGCAGCACCAGCAGCTGTGGTGGCATCGGCAGCTGCTGCAGTTGCTGCAGCTACGGCTGCTCGTTCAGCGATAAGTGCTGCATTGACACTATCCTTCACCAGTTTGCGGATGGCGGCTTGTGTCATCGTTGGTGGGGTCTTTTTCTTGGGCGCCATGGTTCTATTGTTCAAAAGATACATTGTAATTAGAGAGTTGTGAGATGAGCACAATGTTTGATAAGAATGATAGGATGATAATGTTTGAAACTTAAAAGCAACACATGGTAGTATATAAAACAAAGTTATATTTATATAACGTTGATTACAAAATCGAACTTATTACAAGTTCATTCAAAACTTACTAACTGATACTTTCAGTTAGTAATTACAACGTTGTACAAAAGCTAACTAGTACTATAACACTAGTCTAACGTTGGTTGGGAGGTTGTTGTGGTCCGGTTGGATTATTATTTCCGCGTGTTGCTAACACATCTACGCTTTCGTTTGGACGGTATTCTTTGACCTCCTTTCGGTATAACCTTTGTTGTATGGAACTCATTTGAGTTTGCATCCCACACAAATCATTCCTAAGTTGATACCTGTCAAAGTTTGCCACATCTAACCGGATTTCGGCGGTATTTAGGCGGTGAAGTAGTTTGTGAATTTGAACCGCGTCCTGTTCTTGGGCCCTCTCAACCAAAGTGAGTCTATCCTTGACATCATCCAAGCCAGTCAAAGGATTTAAGACTACTTCCCCAACATGATCCGAGTCACTCTTAACGTAGCTCATGTCAAGCTTAAACCAATATAGGTCGTCTCGAGCATTCATGGCATCCATTCTAGCAGAATTTACCTTGGACATACATTCATGCATTTGACTTGCCATACATTTAACTTTGAGTTGGGTTAGGTTGAGAGCTTGTTTCAAAGAGTAGATTTCGTATTGAGCTGAGTTCGCGAACATATGTGTAGATGTAGATGTTCCGCCGGTTTGGTGAGTAGAATTCGGAACTTGAGCTGGAGTGGTACGGTTAGATTCGGATGAAATTGGTGAAACCGGAGGTGGAGATGTCAATGGTGATAAATGTGGCACCACTAATAGTTCCTCCGCTTCCTCCTCGATGCCTTCGATATCAACATCCATTTCAGGATCCTCTTCGTACTCATCGATATTTATGTCCAAATCCATTTCAGGATCTTCGTCCGAATCTATTTCATTTTCTAGATCCTCATAAGGTATTTCCTCATCGTCATAGTCAATTTGTTCAAAGTAAGGATCATCGGGTCCGGGAAGAATTGGTAAATACTCGGGCATAGCATGAAGATGATCGGGAGATGGAGGTGCGGACATGATGTCTACAATTTATGATGTCAAAAATAATCAAATGTTTATGGAAAATGTTCAAACTAAGGAAATGTGCATATGACAATATACAAATATGTTCATGTAGGATAACATGTGTATTAAGTCCATAATCTTCTGGAGGACGGAAGGCACGAAGAGCAGAAGGCTATAAAAATGTTTTTGCTTGTTATTGTAGTTATAGTTTAGGTCTCACTTAGACCCGTTTCTCTATAACCATGGCTCTGGTACCAATCTGTAACACCCCCAATTCATGTTGCAGCGGAATTCAACTTGGGTGTTACTCGATGGCACAACAGTCATAATAATAGAAAACGATCTCTAAACGAATCGTAATAAAAAGAGTTGTCATTCATATTATTCAAATATATCAAAGTTTACATAGTGAGGTCCCAAAATGTTGCATTGTTTCAAAACACATCAATATAAAGTCTATGATGTTTTTATAGAATGACATAATTGTTTATAGCCTTCTTCCTTCGGTACGTGCCCTTCCCGCTCCATTCTTGATTATCATGGACCTGAAATACATGCTTAAGAGGTCAACACAAAGGTTGAGTGAAATTCATAGAGTTTGTTTAACGGTTGAACACAATATGTTGGTAGTAATGAGTTAATTAGACTCATACTCATGTTAGAAAACAAAACAGTTATTATTATGTACTAAGCTCATGCAACCAATACGTTAACGGGTACCAATATCAATCGGTGGTTATGTTGCCCCGGTAAGTACTTTGCCGTCATACTTAATGTTTCAAATATAGTGCATTCGTTTGAACTAACTGCTCAAACAAATGGGATTCGTCAATCCCAATAGGCCTATTCACAATACTCGCGCTCACTAATACTAGTGATTAAATGGTTCATGATGGGGCCTAGGATTGGCAAGGTAGGTACTTAGTAATAATAAAACAATCAGGCAGCATACAGTTTCAAAGCATTGTGTTCGGTTTAAAAGTAGCATGTATTTCCCCCAAGGGTTTGTAAAACATTAAAGTAATGTAAGCGGGGCTATGAACTCACCTCAAGTATGATAGCAAATAATGAAGGTGATGATCGGATCGTGTAGGTTTCTACGAGCAACCTAGAATAGAATGTTGCGACTTAGGATTTGGGTAAAGAATATAACGGAGTGCCTATATATATGTTTTGCATTTAGTCCATGATGAGGTATGATGTATATATGTAAGTCTTTGAAAGAAAGATTTATGAACATGTATGTTTTGGTATATCGTTTACTACCGTTCGGGCTAACATATTTCAGAAGTCATGTTAGTAAGCGTTCGAGGAGCCAGGACACTTTAACTCGTAAATCCACAACTCATCTCGACGGCTTACATAATGAACTCCTCACATGAAGCTCCCTACTATTGTAGTAGTTGATAAAGTATATAGATATAAGTTTTGATCCGAAAACGTTACATGTCCGATATTTGGATAAACTTAGGAAAGTTTATGGTACATGAAGATTGTTATTAGGGTATGATTCATAAGTTTTGTATGACCATTTGTCTTGGTAAAGTCTCATGATTTCCTTTTAGATGAAGTAGATACAAATTGCTTGTTCATGTTATCGCCAATTTCATTGTTTCATGTTTACGCCATTGTAAGTTGGTTTGGTCATTTCGTCATGGCCTAGCCATGACCTTTGGTCCTTGTTCCAAGGTCATGTTACACAACCTTGGCTCTAGCCATGGTGGGGGTCTTGGTTATAGGTCATAATACCTTTTATTCCTTTGAAAGTATGACAATAACTTAGTGACTTAAAATATGTAAATAGCTGTTAAGAAACTGAGAAATATCTCACTCAGAAGGCGTTTTCAAGGCTTGAGCCTCTTTGTTCCTGAAGGAAAACATGATTCTGGACAACTTTCGTGTTTTAACTTTTTCATGAATCGGACCAGAAAGGCCTCTTTTTGCGTGTTTTAGGTTCTGTCACAGAAATCACAGAAACATTTAGGCAGTTTTGCCGGAAATCTTTGGTAACTTCAAATCGCCATAACTTTTGACTCGTTTACTCTTTTTAGGTGGTTCAAATTGCTATGGTTTTCTTGTTAAGTCCTCTACTGTAATATGTAATAATCCAATATAAAATTTTTACCATTTTGATCAGGTTATAACAAGATATTCACTAGTTTGCTTGTTTTAGTAACTTGTTTCAATAAGTCATTACAACAACATCTTTTACTCATCATGTTTCATCATGGACATAATCACAACACATAATATAGCAAGAATAACATATAAATGAGATGAACATGATAAATAAACAAGAAGCATGTTAGGTTTAGGCTTACAACTTTAGGCTTTCTAATTAAAGAAAGGAGTAACTAGTAAGGAAATGGACTTTGATAGACAAGCTTCAACCCTTTTCACTTCAAGCAACCTTTCTACCCTTAGTATTCTTGAAAGATAGATGATAAAGGTTGAGGTGTATTGAGTAGATTTAAACTCAAGAGAAAACACCAAGTATGTTAGGGTTTGGAAGATTTTTGGTAAGAAATAAGCTAACTAGGGTTTCTATACTTGAACTTCACTTGAACCTTGCAACAAATTAGAAGAGATAAGCTAAGTGTGAGATGATTTAGGTGTGTTGGGATGGCCGGCCATATGGAGAGGGGAGGGGGTATATATATGACTTTGAGGAGGTTAGTTTTCAAGAGATATTTTGCCAAAAAGAACACATGTATGCATCCTAGATCACAAGGCACAAGATCAAGCCACCAAGGGTGTGACTCCCCCCCCTAGAGGCGGTTCCAAAACAGATAAGGAGGGGAGGTGGCTTGGCTTGGTATTATCCTTGGTTAAAAGATGCATTTTGACTCCGGGAAATGCCAACCGTAAATGATTAGGCCTCAAAACGTAAAACCGGGTGTCGTAAAATTATGAAACTTTAAAGTATTGTTAGAAATGTTCATAAGTCCCATAATAAAATATAAAATGGGTGATAAGTTCCATTTGGGTGGTAAAACCTGCTAAAAGCTGGAAACACGGGTCTAAAACGCGTAATACGTAAAATGTACGAATATTGCGTAAAACTGAGAAAAGTAAAATGTTACTTTTCTAATATGCTAAAAATGATTTAAAATGATTTATAATGTCAAGACTGGGCTCAGTCTGGTGTCGGTTGGTGTTAAATGTCTTTTAGACATCAAACCGGAAGCCTAAAAATCAAGGAATGATTTATAAAATCAAGGAATGATTTTTAGTCAATGGAGGAGGGAAAAATATGTTGACTTATTTAAATAAGTTGAAAGCTCAAATCATCTTAGAAATGCGGTGCAGGTAAAGGCTAGGGTTACGGCTGAGTAAAAACGCGTAAAACTGAAAATTCCAGTTTTTCACGGCCGAAGTTTATTTGGGCCATGATTTTTCTCAGTTATGATTTATTCTCAAATAAATCATGAATGTGTTAAACATTTTTCTGATGTGGGGTCACCTGACGGGATCAAATTTCGTTGTGCGTAGAATTTCTGATTGCCGTTTTACCCTAAAACGTGTAATGTCGTGTCATTCCTTAATAACTTTCACGAAAATGATCTGACGAGTGTCAAACATTTAATTTGTCATGGAAATGATTTATCACTCGAGAATATGAAATAAAAATCAACTTTCGGGAAAATTTCAGAAAGAAATGAATAGTAGAAATGAATAGTAACATGAATAGTAAAATTTTCCGAAAATAGAAATTAACCTGAAATTGCGAATTGTTACAGCTAGGCCATGACGAAATGACCATAACAACTTACATAGGCGTAAACATGAAACAATGAGTTAGGCGATAACTTGAACAAGCAATTTGGATCTACTTCACTTAAAAGGAAACCATGAGATTTTACCAAGAGAACATGGTCATTTAAGGCTTATGAAGCTACCCCTAATAACAATCTTCATGTACAAATAAACTTTCCTAAGTTTATTCAAATATCGGACATGTAACCTTTCGGATCAAAACTTATATCTATATATTTCATCAACTACTACAATAGTAGGGAGCCTCATGTGAGGAGTTCATTATGTAAGCCGTCGAGTTGAGTTGTGGATTTACGAGTTAAAGTGTCCTGGCTCCTCGAACGCTTACTAACATGACTTCTGAATTATGTCGGCCCGAACGGTAGTGAACGATATACAAAACATACATGTTTCATGAATCATTTCTTTCAAAGACTTACATTATACATCATACCACATCATGGACTAAATGCAAGATATATATATAGGCACTACTTCATATTCTTTACTCCGATCCTAAGTCGCGACATTCTATTATAGGTTGCTCGTAGAAACCTTCACGATTCGACCGTTACATTCATTACTTGCTATCTTACTTAAGGTGAGTTCATAGCCCCACTTTCCATTACTTAATTGTTTTACAATTCCTTGGGGGGAATACATGCTATCTCTAAAATCGAACACAATGCTTTCTACTGTATGTTATTCGACTATGTTTTATTATCACTAAGTAACATCCTTGCCAAACCAAGATCCCTTAGTATGAACCATTTAATCACTTGCGAGGGTTACTTGCAAGTGAGCGCGAATATTGTGAATAGGCCTATTGGGATTGACGAATCCCATTTGTTTTGATTAGTTCAAACAAATGCATTAATATTTGAGACATTAGGTATGACGGCAAAGTACCTACCGGGATAAATCTGCCAATCGATATTGGTACACGTTAACGTTTTGGTTTCATAAGCTTAGTGTATAATACATTTTATGGGCGTATAATAACGTAGCCTACCTGTTTTGTTTTCCAAACATTGGTGTGAGTCTACAGCTCACACTACGATTATTGTGTTCAAACGATTTACCTACAAACACTACGATTATGGTGTTCAAACGATTTAACTACCAACACATTGTGTTCAAACGATTTAACAAACTCTATGAATATCACTCAACCTTTGTGTTGACCTCTCAAGCATGTATTTCAGGTTCATGACGATCAAGGATGGCACGGAAGGACACGGATACTCAAGAGGGCTATAAATTTTATTATCATTCAAAACTCATTTATTATACATTGTAAACATGGAACCAATTGGGACCTCATTTTGAAATCTCTGATATTTATATAATTTGAATGATACACCTTTTAAAACGACTCAATTGGAGTTCGTTTTCTATTATTGTGACTATTGTGCCGCCGAGTAACACCCAGTTTGAATTCCGCTGCATCCATGAATTGGGGGTGTTACAGATTGGTACCAGAGCCATGGTTATAGAGAAACGGGTCTAAGTGAGACCTAAACTATAACTACAATCACAAACAAAAACATTTTTATAGCCTTCCACTCTCCGTGTCTTCCATCCTCCAGACGATTATGAACTTAGTAAGCATGTTATGATACACAAACATATTGGTATATTCATATATACCCATTTTGAGCATTTCCCCGAAGACATTTTTATGCTACACAAACATAATTGCATATTGATATATGTACCCTAAACATAATTGAGCATTTCCCCGTAAGCATTTTATGCTACATGAACACATATTTGTATATTGATATATACACACTAGGCATTTTATGCTACATGAACATATTAGTATATTGATATATAAACTCGGTTTATTTTCAATCATTTATCTAAACAATGGACTAAACATATCTGTGTATGCCTATTCTAAGGCATTTCGACACAGCCACACTCTCCCAATCATGTTCCTACTCCAACATTATATGTCCAAGACATTGTAACTGATTGCAATGGTCTCATTCATTTTCCAAGACATTGTGAGATACAATGGTCTCATTCATTTTCCAAGACATTGTATGATACAATGGTCTTAATCATTTCTCAAATGTTTTGAGTTACACAATGGCCTAACCTACTTCCCAGACATTGTGAATTGCACAATGGTCTAACCTACTTCCGAGACATTGTGTTTTGTGCAAATGGTCTCTAGAATTATTCCATCACATCATCAATATCATTTCTTATGATATCAAAAACCCGTCACAATCTATCGATTTCAAAACAAGAAATATGAGATTTCTAAAGGACAAACTAATCCATCATCGACAAAAGCTGAACTTTCTATACATTCATCAAAGTTTTCTTATGAAACCTTCATTATTAAAAGTTCGTGATCCTGGCCAAGTATGTTCTATTTTAGAACTACTTAAAACTTCCTTTCCATACGTACCTACCCTTACTATCTTCTATGCTATGGAATATGAAAACATACGTTACAAGTCTTGTATGGACGGGACTTGCAACTTAAGGGTTTGACATCGCCTTTGTTTAGTGAACAGTTTCCCGAAAGCAACGGACATATCAAAAGTATACCTAGTTTAGGTATTTGAAAATTTTATCGAACCTTGGCTAAATATAGACTAGTCACCTATATTTAACCTAGGGACAGTGGAATATAGTCTGACTAACTATATTCGACTTAGAATTTTCAAATACTGAGAGTAGTTGTACTAGGGTTATGTTCAGATTGATTTCCTACTTGAACTCGATAAACCACCAGAATTCTTTAAAACGATCTAGAGACACGATAGTGTTTTACCACTCAGCGAAATCTTAAAACCTTATTTGTACTACCTAAATTCATTCTTGAAAGTTTTCATTTATGAGATAATCCGAACTACTATCTTGGGATAGTTATCAATTCTTCTCTTTATCCTGTAGAAGTACTATTCTGTTTAGGTCCTAAGGATACCATTCCATCATAAACTTTTAAAATCTCTTAAGATTTTTAAAGCTAACTCAACATCTATACCTAAGAGTATTAATGTTAAGCATACACTACACACTTTGTTCATCAACATATCATAACATTATCTTCACAACCGTTGGAACCACAAGCTCATTAACAGATTTTGATGCACTTTTAAAGCTCAAATCATCCTTAGTTACACCACAAGTACCCTCATCAGCTTTACAAGTTTGAATATTCATCTTGTACTTTTGGAACACCAGTATCATCTCGTAATACCCTACCTTGTAACTCACCGGCTAAGTATGAATGTTGTGTCGGGAATTCTTGAGTAGGATGATTTATAATGTCCTTATTTGAATGGATTGGGATGCCTTTTCATTTAAATAAAGAAATTATAAATCATCGAACCATACGTTTATATTCCTTTAGTTACATTGTTTGGGATGCCTCTCTATGTAAATAAAGAATTATAAACAAGTGGGCTTAATTATATCCGAAATAACATAAGTATGAAGTCAACCTACATTACATTGCTCGGGTATGGCTTGATACCTACATTACATTGCTCGGGTATGGCTTGATACCTACATTACATTGCTCGGGTATGGCTTGATACCTACATTACATTGCTCGGGTATGGCTTGATACCTACATTACATTGCTCGGGTATGGCATGATACCTACATTTTATTCGCCACAAGAAATCCTATCTTTTCACCGACATCGCTTCAAACCATGACATAAACACTAGGTACAACAACCGATTACCTACTAGGCTATGATTGCAACGACTATCCCAATTTCCATTAGTACGAGGTTTACACTTTGGTTTTCATAATGATAGTGCAATAACAAACAAACTCGTTGCGAGGCCATGTAACCATATCCATGTGCAGTCGTACCAAACTCATTACGGGGCCATGTAGCCATATGCATGGGCAGCCGTACAATTCAAACAGGACTTGGTCCAACCGCATGTTCAACGCTTATTCCATGATTCGATTCTTATATCAATTTCCATTTATTGGATTCCTATGTAAATTGCTATTGTTGTTCAACTGTTATATCAATTGCTATTGATACTTGACAACTATATCAATTTCCATTTTGATATTTAACTATATCAAGTTCTATTTGATATTCAACTACTATATCGATTCCTATTAATATTCGACTGCTATATCAATTTCCTTTGATATTCGACTATTACCATACCTTTCCTACATAAAAGGAAGCCTCATCCTACACCATACACTGAAATGACAAATCAAATTACATTACCGGAAATCCCAGACTTTGGTCCTCATAAGTAACCACACATCTTTATCGACACCACTCCAACATATGACACACATAGAACTTCGGGACGAAGTTCCCCGTAAGGGGTAGAGACTGTAACAATTCACAATTTCAGGTTAATTACCATTCCCGGAAAATTTCACTATTCACTTTTACTATTCATTCTTTTTCCCGAAACTTTCCCGAAAGTTGATTTTTATTTGATTTTATCGAGTGATAAATCATTTCCATGGCAAATTAAAAATTTGACATTCATAAGCTCATTTTCGTGAAAGTTATTAAGGAATTACACGGAATTACACGTTTTAGGGTAAAACGTCAATCAGAAATTCTACGCACAACGAAATTCAACCCCGTCAGGTGACCCCACATCGGAAAAATGTTTGACACACTCATGATTTATTTGAGAATTAATCGTGACTGAGAAAAACATGACCAAAAACTTCCCAGCAGGTCACCCATGCCTATACTACTCTCGCATGAGCACGCTTAACCATTTGGGCGATTAACCGTGAGACCACAAAACGCGTTTCTAAGAAGATTTGAGTTTTCAAATTATTAGAAAAAGTCAACATATTCTTTCCCTCCTCCATTGACCAAAAATGATCCCTTGATGTTATAAGTCATTTCGTGATTTTTAGGCTTACGGTTTGATGTCTAAAAGACATTTAATACCAACCGACACTAGACTGAGCCCAGTCTAGACATTATAAGTCATTTTAAATCATTTTTATAACATTAGAAAAGTAACATTTTACTTTTCTCAATTTTACGCAATATTCAGCGTTTTACGCGAATTACGCGTTTTAGACCCGTGTTTCCAGTTTTTAGCAGGGTTTTACACCCAAATGGAACCTACCACTCATTTTATATTTTATTATGGAACATATGGACATGTTTATCAAAACTTTCAAATTCCATAATTTTACGACACCCGGTTTTACGTTTTGAGGCTTAATCATTTACGATTGGCATTTCCCGGAGTCAAAACTAACTAGATATCTTGGGTAATATCATCCAAAAGCCAACCCTTGCTCTCCAAGTCCATATGAACCGCCATAGGGGGGGGGGGGGGGGTTTCACACTAGGTGGCTTGATCTCAAGCTTAATGGCCTTAGATTTCATCCATGTGTTCACCTTGGCCTCCAAGGTTGGACTAGTCAACATTTGTAACCTCCTTAAGACCCTATAAAAGCCCCCCATCCCCTCCTTTGGCCGGCCATCAAACCACACCACAACCCTCTCATCTTTGCTTGATTTCCTTCTAGTTTCATGCAAGATTCAAGTGCTAGTTCAAGGTAGAAACCCTAGATAGGTTATCATTCATCAAACACTTCCATAACCTCATATACTTGGTGATTTCTCTTGAGTTTAAATCCACTCATTTCACCTAAACCTTCATCATCCATCTTTCAAGAATACCAAGGGTAGAAAGATTGCATGAAGTGAAAAAGGGTTGAAGCAAGTCTATCAAAGTCCTATCCTTACATGTTAACTTCCTTTCATCTTTGAAAGCCAAAAGTTGTGAGCCAAACCCTAACTTGATTCTTGTTAAATAATCATGTTCATGTTATTTACATATTATTTGTGCTATATATTGTCTTGTTATCATGTCCATGATGTATAAAAATGACCAAAACAAGTTATTGTTATTGATTGTTACAACAAGTTACTAAAACAAGTAAACTAGTGACTTTCTTGGTAAGACCTGATCAAAATGGTAAAAATATGATGTTGGATCATTACATATTACAGTAGAGGACTTAACAAGGAAACCATAGCAATTTGAACCACCCAAAACGAGTATACGAGTCAAAAGTTATGGCGATTTGAAATTACCAAGGATTTCCGGCAAAACTGCCAAATAGCTTCCTGATCAAATTTGGGTTTTGAAAGTCCCACTTCTGGTCCGATTCATCAAAAAGTTAAAACACGAAAGTTGTCCGGAACGACGTTTTCGTTCAGGTACAAAGAAGCTCGAGACCTAAAAACACTTTCCGAGTGATAAAATTCTTCAAATTCTAAACAGCCCATTTTTAGGCGAAAGTCACAAGATTATGGTTATACTTTGAAAGGAACAAGAGGTCTTATGACCTATAATCAAGACCACAACCATGGCTAGAGCCAAGGTTTTGTCTCATGACCTTGGAACAAGGACCAAAGGTCATGGCTAGGCCATGACGAAATGACCATAACAACTTACATAGGCGTAAACATGAAACAATGAGTTAGGCGATAACTTGAACAAGCAATTTGGATCTACTTCACTTAAAAGGAAACCATGAGATTTTACCAAGAGAACATGGTCATTTAAGGCTTATGAAGCTACCCCTAATAACAATCTTCATGTACAAATAAACTTTCCTAAGTTTATTCAAATATCGGACATGTAACCTTTCGGATCAAAACTTATATCTATATATTTCATCAACTACTACAATAGTAGGGAGCCTCATGTGAGGAGTTCATTATGTAAGCCGTCGAGTTGAGTTGTGGATTTACGAGTTAAAGTGTCCTGGCTCCTCGAACGCTTACTAACATGACTTCTGAATTATGTCGGCCCGAACGGTAGTGAACGATATACAAAACATACATGTTTCATGAATCATTTCTTTCAAAGACTTACATTATACATCATACCACATCATGGACTAAATGCAAGATATATATATAGGCACTACTTCATATTCTTTACTCCGATCCTAAGTCGCGACATTCTATTATAGGTTGCTCGTAGAAACCTTCACGATTCGACCGTTACATTCATTACTTGCTATCTTACTTAAGGTGAGTTCATAGCCCCACTTTCCATTACTTAAGTTTTACAATTCCTTGGGGGGAATACATGCTATCTCTAAAATCGAACACAATGCTTTCTACTGTATGTTATTCGACTATGTTTTATTATCACTAAGTAACATCCTTGCCAAACCAAGATCCCTTAGTATGAACCATTTAATCACTTGCGAGGGTTACTTGCAAGTGAGCGCGAATATTGTGAATAGGCCTATTGGGATTGACGAATCCCATTTGTTTTGATTAGTTCAAACAAATGCATTAATATTTGAGACATTAGGTATGACGGCAAAGTACCTACCGGGATAAATCTTCCAATCGATATTGGTACACGTTAACGTTTTGGTTTCATAAGCTTAGTGTATAATACATTTTATGGGCGTATAATAACGTAGCCTACCTGTTTTGTTTTCCAAACATTGGTGTGAGTCTACAGCTCACACTACGATTATTGTGTTCAAACGATTTACCTACAAACACTACGATTATGGTGTTCAAACGATTTAACTACCAACACATTGTGTTCAAACGATTTAACAAACTCTATGAATATCACTCAACCTTTGTGTTGACCTCTCAAGCATGTATTTCAGGTTCATGACGATCAAGGATGGCACGGAAGGACACGGATACTCAAGAGGGCTATAAATTTTATTATCATTCAAAACTCATTTATTATACATTGTAAACATGGAACCAATTGGGACCTCATTTTGAAATCTCTGATATTTATATAATTTGAATGATACACCTTTTAAAACGACTCAATTGGAGTTCGTTTTCTATTATTGTGACTATTGTGCCGCCGAGTAACACCCAGTTTGAATTCCGCTGCATCCATGAATTGGGGGTGTTACATCCAACATTATATGTCCAAGACATTGTAACGGATTGCAATGGTCTCATTCATTTTTCAAGACATTGTGAGATACAATGGCCTCATTCATTTTCCAAGACATTGTGAGATACAATGGTCTCATTCATTTTCCAAGACATTGTATGATACAATAGTCTTAATCATTTCTCAAATGATTTGAGTCACACAATGACTAACCTACTTCCTAGACATTGTGAATTACACAATGGTCTAACCTACTTCCGAGACATTGTGTTTTGTGCAAATGGTCTCTAGAATTATTCCATCACATCATCAATATCATTTCTTATGATATCAAAAACCCGTCACAATCTATCGATTTCAAAACAAGAAATATGAGATTTCTAAAGGACAAACTAATCCATCATCGACAAAAGCTGAACTTTCTCTACATTCACCAAAGTTTTCTTATGAAACCTTCATTATTAAAAGTTCGTGATCCTGGCCAAGTATGTTCTATTTTAGAACTACTTAAAAATTTCCTTTCCATATGTATCTACCCTTACTACCTTCTATTCAATGGAATATGAAAACATACGTTACAAGTCTTGTATGGACGGGACTTGCAACTTAAGGGTTTGACATCGCCTTTGTTTAGTGGACAGTTTCCCGAAAGCAACGGACATATCAAAAGTATACCTAGTTTAGGTATTTGAAAATTTTATCGAACCTTGGCTAAATATAGACTAGTCACCTATATTTAACCTAGGGACAGTGGAATATAGTCTGACTAACTATATTCGACTTAGAATTTTCAAATACTGAGAATAGTTGTACTAGGGTTATGTTTAGGTTGATTTCCTACATGAACTCGATAAACCACCAGAATACATTAAAACAATCTAGAGACACGATAATGTCTTACCACTCAGCAAAATCTTAACACCTTATTTGTGTTACCTAATTTCATTCTTGAAATTTTTCATTTATGAGATAATCCGAACTACTATCCTGGGATAGTTATTAATTATTCTCTTCATCCTGTAGAAGTACTATCCTGTTTAGGATACCATTCCATCATAAACTTTTAAAATCTCTTAAGATTTTTAAAGCAAACTCAACATCTATACCTAACAGTATTAATGTTAAGCATACATTACACACTTTTGTTCATCAACATATCACAACATTATCGTCACAACCGTTACAAACACAAGCTCATTAACAGATCTTGATGCACTTTTAAAGCTCAAATCATCCTTAGTTACACCACAAGTACCCTCATCAGCTTTACAAGATTGAATATTCATCTTGTACTTTTGGAACACCAGTATCATCTCGTAGTACACTACCTTGTAACTCACCGGCTAAGTATGAATGTTGTGTCGGGAATTCTTGAGTAGGATGATTTATAATGTCCTTATTTGAATGGATTGGGATGCCTTTTCATTTAAATAAAGAAATTATAAATCATCGAACCATAAGTTTATATTCCTTTAGTTACATTGTTTGGGATGCCTCTCTATGTAAATAAAGAATTATAAACAAGTGGGCTTATTTATATCCGAAATAACATAAATATGAAGTCAATGAACACTAGATACAACAACAGATTACCTACTAGGCTATGATTGCAACGACTATCCCAATTTCCATTAGTACGAGGTTTACATTTTGGTTTTCATAATGATAGTGCAATAACAAACAAACTCATTGCGAGGCCATGTAACCATATGCATGTGCAGTCGTACCAAACTCATTACGGGGCCATGTAACCATACGCATGCGCAGTCGTACCAAACTCATTGCGAAGCCATGTAGCCATATGCATGGGCAGCCGTACAATTCAAAACAGGACTTGGTCCAACCACATGTTCAACGCTTATTCCATGATTCGATTCTTATATCAATTTCCATTTATTGGATTCCTATGTAAATTGCTATTGTTGTTCAATTGTTATATCAATTGCTATTGATACTTGACAACTATATCAATTTCCATTTTGATATTTAACTATATCAAGTTTTATTTGATATTCAACTACTATATCGATTCCTATTAATATTCGACTGCTATATCAATTTCCTTTGATATTCGACTATTACCAAACCTTTCCTACATAAAAGTAAGCCTCATCCTACACCATACACTGAAATGACAAATCAAATTACATCACCAGTAATCCCAGGCTTTAGTCCTCATAAGTAACCACACCTTTTCATCGACACCACTCCAACATATAACACACACAGAACTTCGGGACGAAGTTCCCCGTAAGGGGTAGAGACTGTAACAATTCACAATTTCAGGTTAATTACTATTCCCGGAAAATTTCACTATTCACTTTTACTATTCATTTTTCCCGAAAATTTTCCCGAAAGTTGATTTTTATTTGATATTCTCAAGTGATAAATCATTTCCATGGCAAATTAAAAGTTTGACATTCATAAGCTCATTTTCATGAAAGTTATTAAGGAATTACACGGAATTACACGTTTTAGGGTAAAACGTCAATCAGAAATTCTACGCACAACGAAATTCAACCCCGTCAGGTGACCCCACATCAGTAAAATATTTTACACACTCATGATTTATTTGAGAATTAATCGTGACTGAGAAAAATATGACCAAAAACTACCCAACAGGTCACCCAAGCCTGTACTACTCTCGCATGAGCACGCTTAATCGTTTGGGCGATTAACCGTTAGACCACAAAACGCGTTTCTAAGACTATTTGAGTTTTCAACTTCTTAGAAAAAGTCAACATATTCTTTCCCTCCTCCATTGACCAAAAATGATCCCTTGATGTTATAAGTCATTTCGTGATTTTTAGGCTTACGGTTTGATGTCTAAAAGACATTTAATACCAACCGACACTAGACTGAGCTCAGTCTAGACATTATAAGTCATTTTAAATCATTTTTATCACATTAGAAAAGTAACATTTTACTTTTCTCAATTTTACGCAATATTCGTACGTTTTACGTATTACGCGTTTTAGACCCGTGTTTCCAGTTTTTAGCAGGGTTTTACACCCAAATGGAACCTACCACTCATTTTATATTTTATTATGGAACTTATTGACATGTTTATCAATACTTTCAAGTTCCATAATTTTACGACACCCGGTTTTACGTTTTGAGGCTTAATCATTTACGATTGGCATTTCCCGGAGTCAAAACTAACCAAGTATCTTGGATAATACCAAGAAAAGTCCACACCCTTGCTCTCCAAGCTCATGAACAGCCTTGGAGGGGGGATTCACCACCCATGTGGCTTGATCTTATGCCTTGTGTCATGAGATGTGAACATGTGTTCAACTTGGCCTCCAAGTGTTGACTAGTCAACAATGTAACCTCCTCATTTGCATATAAATGCTTCTCCTCCCACTCCTTGACCATATGAACGACCCACACACACAACACCCTTCATTTTACTAGTTTACTTCAAGTTCCATCCAAGAAATCAAGTGCAATATCCATACATAAACCCTAGTTTAGTTTTGATTCATCAAAACTACTTCAAATCTTTAGAACTTTGGTGATTTCTCTTGAGTTTGAATCCACTCAAGTCACCTCAATTTTCATCATCTCTCTTTCAAGATTACAAGAGTAGAAAGATTGCATGAAGTGAAGTGGGTTGAAGCAAGTCTATCAAAGTCCTATCCTTACATGTTAACTTCCTTTCATCTTTGAAAGCCAAAAGTTGTGAGCCAAACCCTAACTTGATTCTTGTTAAATAATCATGTTCATGTTATTTACATATTATTTGTGCTATATTATGTCTTGTATTAATGTCCATGATGTATAAAAGTGAGCAAAACAAGTTATTGTTATTGATTGTTACAACAAGTTACTAAAACAAGTAAACTAGTGACTTTCTTGGTAAGACCTGATTAAAATGGTAAAAATATGATGTTGGATCATTACATATTACAGTAGAGGACCTAACAAGGAAACCATAGCAATTTGAACCACCTAAAACGAGTAAACGAGTCAAAAGTTATGGCGATTTGAAGTTACCAAAGATTTCCGGCAAAACTGCCAAATACCATTCTGATCAAATTTGAGTTTTGAAAGTCATACTTCTGGTCCGATTCATCAAAAAGTTAAAACACGAAAGTTGTCCGGAACGACGTTTTCGTTCAGGAACAAAGAAGCTCGAGCCCTGAAAACGCTTTTTGAGTGATAAATTCTTCAAAATCTTAACAGCCCATTTTTAGACCAAATTCATTACATATAAGTTATGGTTTATGAAGACCAAAGGGGTCTTATGACCTAAATCAAGACCACAACCATGGCTAGAGCCAAGGTTGAATCTCAAGACCATGGAACAATGACCAAAGGTCATGGCTAGGCCATGACGAAATGACCATACAAGCTTACCAAGGCAAATACATGAATTAGAGAAGTTGGCGATAACTTGAACATACAATTTGGATCTACTTCATCTAAAGGAAACCATGAGATTTTACCAAGAGAAAATGGTCATTCAAGACTTATGAAACTACCCCTAATAACAATCTTCATGTACAAATAAACCTTCCTAAGTTTATTCAAATATCGGACATGTAACCTTTCGGATCAAAACTTATATCTATATATTTCATCAACTACTACAATAGTAGGGAGCCTCATGTGAGGAGTTCATTATGTAAGCCGTCGAGTTGAGTTGTGGATTTACGAGTTAAAGTGTCCTAGCTCCTCGAACGCTTACTAACATGACTTCTGAATTATGTCGGCCCGAACGGTAGTAAACGATATACAAAACATACATGTTTCATGAATCTTCTCTTTCAAAGACTTACACTATACATCATACCACATCATGGACTAAATGCAAGATATATATATATATAGGCACTACTTCATATTCTTTACTCCGATCTTAAGTCACAACATTCTATTATAGGTTGCTCGTAGAAACCTTCACGATTCAACCGTTACATTCATTACTTGCTATCTTACTTAAGGTGAGTTCATAGCCCCACTTTCGATTACTTAATCGTTTTACAAACCCTTGGGGGAAATACATGCTATTTATAACCGAGCACAATGTTTTTAAATTGTATGCTTACCTGATTGTTTTATTATCACTAAGTACCAGCCTTGCTAAACCGATATCCTTGATTATGAACCATTTAATCACTAGCAATAGTGCGCGCGAATATTAATAATAGGCCTATTGGGATTGACGAATCCCATTTGTATTGACTAAGTTCAAACAAATGCATTAATATTTGAGATTTAGGTATGTTAGCAAAGTACCTACCAGGATAAATCTGCCGATCGATATTGGTACACGTTAACGTTATGGTGTCATAAGCTTAGTGTATAATACATGTTCCGGGCGTATAATAACGTAGCCTACCTGTTTTGTTTTCCAAACATTGGTGTGAGCCTATAACTCACACTACCAACATATTGTGTTCAATCGATTTAACAAACTCTATGAATATCACTCAACCTTTGTGTTGACCTCTCAAGCATGTATTTCAGGTTCATGACGATCAAGGATGGAACGGAAGGGCACAGATACTCAAGAGGGCTATAAATTTTATTATCATTCAAAACTCATTTATTATACATTGTAAACATGGAACCAATTGGGACCTCATTTTGTAATCTCTGATATTTATATAATTTGAATGATAAACCTTTTCAAAACGACTCAATTGGAGTTCGTTTTCTATCATTGTGACTATTGTGTCGTCGAGTAACACCCAGTTTGAATTCCGCTGCATCCATGAATTGGGGGTGTTACATTTGTAACGGAACCGAACCGAAGTTCGGTTCGGTTATGAGTCAAAACCGAAAACCGAATTTTTTATTTAAATTACACAATTTATATATTTATATATGATAATATATATATATATATATATATATATATATATATATATATATATATATATATATATATATATATATATATATATATATATATATATTTATATAAATTTGATTTTCGGTTCAGATAACTAAAACCATATCTAAACCGAAAACCGAATTTTTAGTTCGGTTTAGTTCAATTTTAACAAATTCGTTTTAGTTTTTTCCGGTTCAATTCGGTTTGGTTTATGACCCGAACCATGAACACCCCTCAAATAACAACAAAATGAAAAGAAATCCAATTTAATTGGGCCTTGAAAATTCATGGTTCCTACTTTATGTTATTCACTATGGGCCTTACATAACAAATTAACGACACATCACTCCACCAATTTCCAAAGCCAAAAAAACAAAATGAAACCTAGTCAAAGTCAAACACCCATGAACACCAATGCCGGAACAAACAACAGAGACACCAGCAACAATAACAGCAACAAAAGCAAGCAACAGTTCAGACCAGCCATTGATGATTCAAAACCCCTTCTTCAAGATCCGGTACCCCTTTTTTTCATTTCTTTAAATAGCCCATCTTTTAGTTAGTAATAAATAACAAGTTATCCTAAGTTTTAATGTTTTTTTGTTTCGTAGATAATATGATCAGACCCAATTGAGACAGAAGAAGCTGTTATTCGGTTGCCTCGTTTTCCTCCGATTAATTCGACATTTAAATGACTTTGTATTTGAACTTTATTATAATATTAATAGTTTAATGTATTTTGTCCTGAAATGTATGTGTACAATAATCTATTATGGGTCAATGGCGCGTAGTTTAGTTGGTAATGAGTGGGGCATCTTCACACATAACAAGCACATGATAGGGTTCAACTTGGCGCTCCCATAGCGATAACCGCCGAGTGAGTCATGTATGCCAACATGTTATGAAAAAGGTAACCAATTGTGAAACCTTTGGGGGCATTTGCATTTTTACCCATAACAATAATTGTTATGTGTACAAGTAGTAGTTCTATTGATGTGAATGAACTTTTTTTCGTGGTTGAGGTGTTACGCGCCCTATAAGCATTCTTCGAGTGTTTGGGATTACATGTTATGACAAATGTACTAGGCTTATCTGCTTTGTTGTGGGTGTTTGGGATTGCATATTTGAAGTGCTTGTTGACTTGTTTGATTATATTTTGACAAAAATTAGCACATGTGGAGGTAAAGTGCTTATAAGCCAATGCCATATTGCCATAAACATGGTTGAAAGTATATGCAATCCCAGACACCCTATAAAGCTGTTTTTCTACCAACTTTAAATAGGTTCAATTTAGTTGACAGAAGCTGTTTAGCGGTATCTAAATTCTGTTGCCTGCATTGTGTTTGACACTTAAGCCTTTGAGGTTGAGATTCTAGAGTTGCCGTTGTCAATGCAAGATTGTTTTGGATAGAGATTCTAGAGTCGCCGCAATTGTTTAAACCTTTGAGGTTGATGTTGTTTAGTTTATGTTCTTTGTCGAGGGTTGTGTACTTGTGTTTATGGTTGTTGTAGTCTGTGAGGGTCATTGTTGATCGGGATTGTTGTAATTTCTAGTATCCTGCAAGTTTTAATTTTATAAAAATTTATTTTTTTTTTCAAAAAAAAAAAAAAAAAAAAAAAAAAAAAAAAATGTGTTCGACACTTAATAAGCTAATGAACTATGCTCATAAACAAGAGTAAGATGTTTTAAATACATTGATCTGATTATGTGGTATTGCTAAGTCAACTAATAAGTTAATATATAATTGTCGAAACAAAGCCAGTTAGACTAAGTACATAGATATATTTCAATCACGACGACACATTCCAAGTAAGAAAAAAAAGAACAAGGAAATTAACTCCTGATTATGGTATGTAAAACGACGTCATATGATGGAGCAATAGTAGATCCCCACGTTAGTAGCATATGGTTTGTCGCGAAGTGGAGATGACTGCACGTAGGTGGCACATGGCTGAGAATTTTCGTTATAAACGTTGCCCTTATTATCGCACTCTCCATAACCCTAGATAATGGTCACTCTTTTGATACATTAAAGGTTGAGGACATTCTCCATATTGCCAATGCACTAGATGTGCTATTTTTTCAGCTTTTTGCAGACATTCCATAAGTGTGTTTGGTTCAGTGTGACCCGAAACATGTAATGTCCTATTCTCCTCCACTCGGAAAGATTATTTTCTTTTCATATGACCAACGAAATTACCAATCTTATTAGTTAGGGAAAATTGCAATAATTAATAGTATAAAAGCAGAACAACCTGAAAAATAAATTAGCTGAGACATAGATTAGATGATTGTCTATATCATGCTTATATGCTTAAAACTAGGGTGACAATTTGAGCCGGGTTTAGGTTGGAATGACGGGTTGGAAAACTTCAGCTGAACATGATATGCATAATGGGTTAAACGCATACATGTTGAACAGTTAAAGTGGGTTTCATGTTACACAAATTAAATGGGTTGGCAGGTTGAATGTGACTGTGTATTTGTTACGAACAACATAAAATTGGTGTTTCATGTTATTTTTTCCTTGAATGTGACTGTGTATTTGTTACTTAAAGAGAAATACTATCTGTTCAAAAGTCTTTACTGTAGCAACTCGTAAATTTTCATAAGGCAAAATGACTATTTTGCCATTTGACATTGACTTTTGACTATTTCACTTTTACCGTAACGTAAAAACAAATACTGTAATCGATAGTTAACCGGTAATTCCCCAAGTTAAATAATTCGCTCTGATTCGAATTATTACTTTATGAACAATTAGGTTCACCGTTGTCAATTTAACGAGAGGTTATATTGCTTTTCCTGAAAAACGACACCGCACGCGTACTGACATCGCATTAGCAATTGTTTAAATTCGATAATTGTTAATCGGAGTCAATAATTTCATTTTTTTATATTATTATTATTATAACGATTCAAGAAATATATTTCCCGCAATTACCAAACGGAGGTATCGCGTTACATTTTAACTTAACGGGACACGAAATACACGGTATGATAATAATACAAGCCCACCTTTCCATTCCTATCCTACTTAACCACCGCCTTTTAATTGAGAAAGATAAAAATCAGATCTTATCTATCTCTTCCTCATCTCACTCTCTCTTATCAAAGAAAAGGTATTATCTCCTCCCTCCCTCTCTCCCAAGCTGCTACGCCGCCTCATCCTCCACCGCCATCACCAACATCAACGCCACAAGGGCGTGGGTGTTTATTTGGTCTCGGGTTTACAAAAATCTGCAAAATGTTGGCTTGGTTTTGGGTGTATTTTGGTTCGAGATAACCACCGCCGCCACCACCTCTTCCACTCTCGTTTTGGGTATTAACACAACCTTGTTTCATCTCTTTTTCATTTTTATTCTTGTATCCGAATATTGAATCAAAACGTTACAAGTTTTTCGTGGAAATAAACTAGAATAAAACATGTTTTTAACAATAAATCGTGTGGTGAATCAACAAAATTCGTGGGTTAGTGTAGTTTGGAATGAGTCATGTCAGACCCGTGTGGGTACGGGTCAAGACCAGTAAGGGTCACGGTTTGGTATTGTATGGATTTGCTTCTAGTCAATATTCCAGCTTATCTTGGCTTCATTGGTTTTTATTTTATGTTTGGTTCTGGTAAATACCACCCCGAAGGGTGTGCTTGCCTTGCTGTCACTTCTCACCCAAAAGGGGTGTTTGCTTTTGTTAAACCAAGAAGTCCAAGGTTGAGCTTGGTTTGGTTTGGTTCCTGGCCGCTAACAGCACACCCCAAGAGGGTGTAGGTTTGGTTTTGACTTGTTAGTTTCAGCCATAGCCGAAGGGTGTGTTTGTTGTGTTTCGGCTGGAAAGGAAATACTCAAAGGATGTGTTTGTTTTTGCGTCAGACATCCCGACTAGGGGCGCTTGATGCTTGTTTGTGCATGGTTCAAACCAACCCAAGAGGGTTGTGTTTATTTGTGCTCGGTGAACCCAACCCACAAGGGTATTTGTTTGATTCTGCTTCTCGACTGGAAACTAACACAGGGGTGTTGTTTTGCTTACGACCCACCACAGCAGCGACTCAACAAAAAAAAGGGTGTCCGTTTGGTTTATTTCAGTCCACACCACAACACCCAAAGGGTGCGCTTGGTTTTGTTGTTTTGACCCACACCATAGCTTACAAGGGTGTTCGTTTGTCTGCTGTCACAGCCACCAAAAGGGTGCGCTTGGATAGGCTTATTACAGCCCAAACAGGGGCATTTGCTTGCTGCTACGCAGCCCCAGCAATGGTGTGTTTGTTTGCTGAAACGCAGCCTAACTAGGGTGCGTTTGTTGGCTGCTAAAACGGCCCAACCAGGGGTGTCTGTTAACTGCCAAAACAGCCCCAAATAGGGCACGTTTGCTACTGATTTTCTGCATAATAGGGTGCGTTTTGTTTGTTTATTTACTGCATACATGAGCTGTTTGGAACAGCTCACTGCAGTCCCGCCTTTTTGGCGATATCTAGAGTTCTACAACTCCGGTTGATGCGCCGTTTGTGGCTACATTTAAGTTTATGTCTTACCTACATTTCATAAAACTGGGCCGAACTCCAGAAATGACCAGAACCATGACCTTTTTGTGATTGAAATCTGGTGTGCAGATTTTGACACCTTTCGCCATTTTGGCTCTCATTTACTCATCGGGATGAGTTATGAGGTGCGCCACCCGGCGAAACGACCACAAGACATAGCTCTATCACCCTATCTAATTACCTAAGGCCCATAACTCACTGAGTTGTGCAGACTTTCCAATCTTTGGGACTGTTTTAGAATTTCAGTTTCTAACTCATACATAGGGCTTGTTTTAGCAAATCTTCAAGTTACAAACCTCATGTACCATGTCAAATACATATATAATCTTACAAGGGTTTAGGATTAATGTATTGCACTCTTAATGGACTTACGACTTAATAACAAATCACTTATTACCGGACTTTATTACACGGACTGTCACTTGATTATTATTGGATTTCTACCCAATAACCAATAAATACAAGTTGAAACTTCTAATGACTATTTATTAGTTAAACGTAACTAATCCATATATCTCATTTATATTCTTTTATACGTGCTTATTACCTTTCATACTTATGCTATATGATTTGTGCTTTGGCGTGCGTTTTGTCTGAGTCTATGACTTTATACCACCACACGAATGGGATACTAAACTTTTTACAAACATTGATACAAATATTCCACGAAAACTACAACACTCTACCTTTTGAAACTCAGACGTATCGATTACTTTCTACGTATTATGTTTTGAGACAAGCTTATATTCATTAGGTTATGCCGATTCTGTATCGTTGCGCTCTAATTATTGACATCACTTATGTTACTATTCTGCCATACTCCTTGGCACAGTTGTGTTCATTACATCATTACATCCCAAGGTGAGTTCATAGCCCCACTTTCCATTACTTAATTGTTTTACAAACCCTTGGGGGGAATACATGCTATTTTTAACCGAGCACAATGTTTTTAAATTGTATGCTTGCCTGATTGTTTTATTATCACTAAGTACCAGCCTTGCTAAACCGAGATCCTTTATTATGAACCATTTAGTCACTAGCAATAGTGAGCGCGAATATTGTGAATAGGCCTATTGGGATTGACGAATCCCATTTGTATTGACTAAGTTCAAACAAATGCACTAATATTTGAGATTTAGGTATGTTAGCAAAGTACCTACCGGGATAAATCTGCCGATCGATATTGGTACACGTTAACGTTTTGGTGTCATAAGCTTAGTGTATAATACATTTTATGGGCGTATAATAACGTAGCCTACCTGTTTTGTTTTCCAAACATGGGTGTGAGTCTACAAGCTCACACTACCAACATATTGTGTTCAAACATTAAACAAACTCTATGAATATCACTCAACCTTTGTGTTGACCTCTCAAGCATGTATTTCAGGTTCATGACGATCAAGGATGGCACGGAAGGGCACGGATACTCAAGAGGGCTATAAATTTTATTATCATTCAAAACTCATTTAATGTGATTTGTAAACATGGAACCATTTGGGACCTCATTTTTGTAATCTCTGATATTTATACAATTTGAATGATAAATCTTTTAAAACGACTCAATTGGAGTTCGTTTTCTATTATTGTGACTATTGTGCCGTCGAGTAACACCCAGTTTGAATTCCGCTGCATCCATGAATTGGGGGTGTTACAGATTGGTACCAGAGCCATGGTTATAGAGAAACGGGTCTAATTGAGACCTAAACTATAACTACACTACAAGCAAAAACATTTTATAGCCTTCCGATCTCCGTGTCTTCCATCCTCCAGACGATTATGGACTTAGTAAGCATGATATGCTACACAAACATATTAGTATATTCATATATACTCATTTTGAGCATTTCCCCGTAGACATTTTTATGCTACACAAACATAATTGCATATTTATATATGTACCCTTAACATAATTGAGCATTTCCCCGTAAGCATTTTATGCTACATGAACATATTTAAGTATATTGATATATACACACTAGGCATTTTACACTACACGAACATATATAAGTATATTGATATATACATTCGAGTTATTTTCAATCATTTTATCTAAACATATCTGTGTATGCCTATTCTAGGGCATTTCGGCACAACTACATTCTCCCAATCATGTTTCTACTCCAACATTTTATGTCTAAGACATTGTAACTGATTGCAATGGTCTTTCCTATTTCCCGGACATTGTATGATACAATGGTCTTAATCATTTCTCAAATGTTTTGAGTCACAAAATGGTCTAACCTACTTCCTAGACATTGTGAATTGCACAATGGTCTAATCTACTTCTGAGACATTGTGATTTGCGTAATGGTCTCTGGAATTATTCCATCACATCATCAATATCATTTCATATGATATCAAAAACTCATCACAATCTATCGTTTTCTAAATAGAATATGAGATTTCTAAAGGATAAACTAATCCATCACCTACGAAAGCTGAAGTTCAGCTCTACATTCATCAAAGTTTTCTTATGAAACCTTCATTATTAAAAGCTTGTGATCCTGGCCAAGTATGGACTGTTACTTAAAACTTCCTTTCCATACGTACCTACCCTTACTATCTTCTATGCAATGGAATATGAAAACATGGGTTACAAGTCTTGTATGGGCGGGACTTGCAACTGAAGGGTTTGACATCGCCTTTATTTAGTGGACAGTTTCCCGAAAGCAACGGACATATCACAAGTATACCTAATTTAGGTATTTAAAAATTTTATCGAACCTTGGCTAAATATAGACTAGTCACCTATATTTAACCTAGGGACAGTGGAATATAGTCTGACTAACTATATTCGACTTAAAATTTTCAAATACTGAGAATAGTTATACTAGGGTTATGTTCAGGTTAATTTCCTACATGAACTCGATAAACCACCAAAATTCATTAAAACAATCTAGAGACACGATAGTGCCTTACCACTCAGCAAGATCTTAACACCTTATTTGTATGATCTAAATTCATTCTTGAAAATTTTCATTTATGAGATAATCCGAACTACTATCTTGGGATAGTTATCAATTCTTCTCTTTATCCCGTAGAAGTACTAGCCTGTTTAGGCCCTAAGGATACCATTCCATCATAAACCTTTAAAATCTCTTAAGATTTTCAAAGCAAACTCAACATCTATACCTGAGAATATTAATGTTAAGCAGACACTACACACTTTTGTTCATCAACATATCACATCATTATTGTAACACCCCCAATTCATGGATGCTGCGGAATTCGAACTGGGTGTTACTCGACGGCACAATAGTCACAATAATAAAAAACGAACTCCAATTGAGTCGTTTTAAAAGATTTATCATTCAAATTGTATAAATATCAGAGATTACAAAATGAGGTCCCAATTGGTTCCATGTTTACAAATCACATTAAGTGAGTTTTTGAATGATAAGTAAATTTATAGCCCTCTTGAGTATCCGTGTCCTTCCGTGCCATCCTTGATCGTCATGAACCTGAAATACATGCTTGAGAGGTCAACACAAAGGTTGAGTGATATTCATAGAGTTTGTTAAATCGATTGAACACAATATGTTGGCAGTGTGAGTTATAGGCTCACACCAATGTTTGGAAAACAAAACAGGTAGGCTACGTTATTATACGCCCGGAACAGTTATTATACACTAAGCTTATGACACCATAACGTTAACGTGTACCAATATCGATCGGCAGATTTATCCTGGTAGGTACTTTGCTAACATACCTAAATCTCAAATATTAATGCATTTGTTTGAACTTAGTCAATACAAATGGGATTCGTCAATCCCAATAGGCCTATTCACAATATTCGCGCTCACTTGCAAGTAACCCTCGCAAGTGATTAAATGGTTCATAATATGGGATCTCGGTTTGGCAAGGATGGTACTTAGTGATAATAAAACAATCAGGCAAGCATACAATTTAAAAAAATTGTGCTCGGTTAAAAATAGCATGTATTCCCCCCAAGGGTTTGTAAAACAATGAAGTAATGTAAAGTGGGGCTATGAACTCACCTTGAGTTGGATGATGTATAATGAGAATGATGGATATGTCGTAACAACTTCTACGAGCAAC
This sequence comes from Artemisia argyi, assembly GCA_030686995.1. Classification (NCBI taxonomy): domain Eukaryota; kingdom Viridiplantae; phylum Streptophyta; class Magnoliopsida; order Asterales; family Asteraceae; genus Artemisia; species Artemisia argyi. The sequence continues at coordinate 21,992,960 of CM060693.1, read as the reverse complement.
CTAGAATAATCGTTGCAACTTAGGTTTGGAATAATGTCTAAGGAAACATAAACATGCCAATATATGTATGTCTTGCACTTAGTCCATGATGTGGTATGATGTATATTGTAAGTCCTTGAAAGAAAAGATTCATGAACATGTATGTTTTGTATATCGTTTACTACCGTTCAGGCCGACATAATTCAGAAGTCATGTTAGTAAGCGTTCGAGGAGCCAGGACACTTTAACTCGTAAATCCACAACTCAACTCGACGGCTTACATCATGAACTCCTCACATGAGGCTCCCTACTATTGTAGTAGTTGATAAAGTATATAGATATAAGTTTTGATCCGAAAAGTTATTTGTCCGATATTTGAATAAACTTAGGAAAGTTTATTAGTACATGAAGATTGTTATTAGGGTATGTTTCATAAGTTTTGTATGACCATTTTCTCTTGGTAATATCTCATGGTTCCCTTTTAAGTGAAGTAGATCCAAATTGCTTGTTCAAGTTCTCGTCAACTCTTTGTTTCATGTTTACGCCTATGAAAGTTGGTATGGTCATTTCGTCATGGCCTAGCCATGACCTTTGGTCCTTGTTTCAAGGTCATGAGACACAACCTTGGCTCTAGCCATGGTTGTGGTCTTGATTATAGGTCATAAGACCTCTTGTTCCTTTCAAAGTATAACCATAATCTTGTGACTTTCGCCTAAAAATGGGCTGTTTAGAATTTGAAGAATTTTATCACTCGGAAAGTGTTTTTAGGTCTCGAGCTTCTTTATTCCTGAATGAAAACGGCGTTCCGGACAACTTTCGTGTTTTAACTTTTTGATGAATCGGACCAGAAGTGGGACTTTCAAAACCCAAATTTGATCAGAATGGTATTTGGCAGTTTTGCCGGAAATCTTTGGTAACTTCAAATGGGCGTAACTTTTGACTCGTATACTCGTTTTAGGTGGTTCAAATTGCTATGGTTTCCTTGTTAAGTCCTCTACTGTAATATGTAATGATCAAACATCATATTTTTACCATTTTGATCAGGTCTTACCAAGAAAGTCACTAGTTTACTTGTTTTAGTAACTTGTTGTAACAATCAATAACAATAACTTGTTTTGCTCACTTTTATACATCATGGACATAACTACAAGATATAATATAGCAAGAATAACATGTAAATAACATGAACATGATTATTTAACAAGAATCAAGTTAGGGTTTGGCTCACAACTTTTGGCTTTCAAAGATGAAAGGAAGTTAACATGTAAGGATAGGACTTTGATAGACTTGCTTCAACCCACTTCACTTCATGCAATCTTTCTACTCTTGTAATCTTGAAAGAGAGATGATGAAAATTGAGGTGACTTGAGTGGATTCAAACTCAAGAGAAATCACCAAAGTTTCTAAGGATTTGAAGTAGTTTTGATGAATCAAAACTAAACTAGGGTTTATGTATAGATATTGCACTTGATTTCTTGGATGGAACTTGAAGTAAATGAGCTAAGGATGAGATGATGGTGTGTTTTTATGTGTGTGGGTCGTTGGAATGGCCAAGGAGGGGAAGGAGAGGCATTTAAATGCAAATGAGGAGGTTACATTGTTGACTAGTCAACACTTGGAGGCCAAGTTGAACACATGTTCACATCTTAAGGCTCCTAGCATGAGATTAAGACACACAAGGCTGAATTCCCTCCCCCTAGGTCAGTTCCTAAACTTGGGGGACAAGGTGTGGACTTTGCTTGGTATTATCCTAAGTATTAGGAAGAGTTTTGACTCCGGGAAATGACAACCGTAAATGATTAGGCCTCAAAACGTAAAACCGGGTGTCGTAAAATTATGGAACTTTAAAGTATTGTTAGACATGTCCATATGTCCTATAATAAAATATAAAATGAGTGGTAGGTTCCATTTGGGTGGTAAACCCTGCTAAAAACTGGAAACACGGGTCTAAAACGCGTAATACGTAAAACATACGAATATTGCGTAAAATTGAGAAAAGTAAAATGTTACTTTTCTAATGTGATAAAAATGATTTAAAATGACTTATAATGTCTAGACTGGGCTCAGTCTAGTGTCGGTTGGTATTAAATGTCTTTTAGACATCAAACCGTAAGCCTAAAAATCAAGGAATGACTTATAACATCAAGGGATGATTTTTGGTCAATGGAGGAGGGAAAAATATGTTGACTTTTTCTAATAAGTTGAAAACTCAAAACGTCTTAGAAACGCGTTTTGTGGTCTAACGGTTAATCGCCCATACGGTTAAGCGTGCTCATGCGAGAGTAGTACAGGCTTGGGTGACCTGCCGGGAAGTCTTTGGTCATGTTTTTCTCAGTCACGATTAATTCTCAAATAAATCATGAGTGTGTCAAACATTTTTCTGATGCGGGGTCACTTAACGCGGTCGAGTTTCGTTGTACGTAGAATTTCTGAATGACGTTTTACCCTAAAACGTGTAATTCCTTAATAACTTTCACGAAAATGATCTGATGAATGTCAAACATTTAATTTGCCATGGAAATGATTTATCACTTGAGAATATCAAATAAAAATCAACTTTCGGGAAAATTTTCGGGAAAAATGAATAGTAAAAGTGAATAGTGAAATTTTCCGGGAATAGTAATTATCCTGAAATCGCGAATTGTTACAGTCTCTACCCCTTACGGGGAACTTCGTCCCGAAGTTCTATGTGTGTCATATGTTGGAGTGGTGTCGATAAAGATGTGTGGTTACTTATGAGGACCAAAGTCTGGGATTACCGGTGATGTAATTTGATTTGTCGTTTCAGTGTATGGTGTAGGATGAGGCTTCCTTTTATGTAGGAAAAGTATGGTAATAGTCGAATATCAAAGGAAATTGATATAGCAGTCGGATATTAATAGGAATTGATACAGTAGTTGAATATCAAATAGAACTTGATATAGTTAAATATCAAAATGGAAATTGATATAGTTGTCAAGTATCAATAGCAATTGATATAACAGTTGAACAACAATAGCAATTTACATAGGAATCCAATAAATGGAAATTGATATAGTAGTGGAATATCAATGGAAATTGGGATAGTAGTTGCAATCATAGCATAGTAGGTAATCTGTTGTTGTACCTAGTGTTTATGTCATGGTTTGAAGCGATGTCGGTGAAAAGATAGGATTTCTTGTGGCGAATATAATGTAGGTATCATGCCATACCCGAGCAATGTAATGTAGGTATCATGCCATACTCGAGCAATGTAATGTAGGTATCATGCCATACCCGAGCAATGTAATGTAGGTATTATGCCATACCCGAGCAATGTAATGTAGGTTGACTTCATACTTATGTTATTTCGGATATAAATAAGCCCACTTGTTTATAATTCTTTATTTACATAGAGAGGCATCCCAAACAATGTAACTAAAGGAATATAAACTTATGGTTCGATGATTTATAATTTCTTTATTTAAATGAAAAGGCATCCCAATCCATTCAAATAAGGACATTATAAATCATCCTACTCAAGAATTCCCGACACAACATTCATACTTAGCCGGTGAGTTACAAGGTAGTGTATTACGAGATGACACTGGTGTAGCAAAAGTACAAGATGAATATTCAATCTTGTAAAGCTGATAAGGGTGCTTGTGGTGTAACTAAGGATGATTTGAGCTTTAAAAGTGTATCAAGATCTGTTAATGAGCTTGTGTTTGTAACGGTTGTGAAGATAATGATGTGATATGTTGATGAACAAAAGTGTGTAGTGTATGCTTAACATTAATACTCTTAGGTATAGATGTTGAGTTTGCTTTAAAAATCTTAAGAGATTTTAAAGGTTTATGATGGAATGGTATCCTTAGGACCTAAACAGGATAGTACTTCTACAGGATGAAGAGAATAATTGATAACTATCCCAGATAGTAGTTCGGATTATCTCATAAATGAAAACTTTCAAGAATGAAGTTAGGTAGTACAAATAAAGTGTTAAGATTTCGCTGAGTGGTAAGGCACTATCGTGTCTCTAGATTGTTTTAATGTATTCTGGTGGTTTATCGTGTTCATGTAGGAAATCAATCTAAACATAACCCTAGTACAACTATTCTCAGTATTTGAAAATTCTAAGTCGAATATAGTTAGTCAGACTATATTCCACTGTCCCTAGGTTAAATATAGGTGACTAGTCTATATTTAGCCAAGGTTCGATAAAATTTTCAAATACCTAAACTAGGTATACTTTTGATATGTCTGTTGCTTTCGGGAAACTGTCCACTAAACAAAGGCGATGTCAAACCCTTAAGTTGCAAGTCCCGTCCATACAAGACTTGTAACGTATGTTTTCATATTCCATTGCATAGAAGGTAGTAAGGGTAGATACGTATGGAAAGGAAGTTTTAAGTAGTTCTAAAATAGAACATACTTGGCCAGGATCACGAACTTTTAATAATGAAGGTTTCATAAGAAAACTTTGATGAATGTAGAGAAAGTTCAGCTTTTGTCGATGATGGATTAGTTTGTCCTTTAGAAATCTCATATTTCTTGTTTTGAAATCGATAGATTGTGACGGGTTTTTGATATCATAAGAAATGATATTGATGATGTGATGGAATAATTCGAGAGACCATTTGCACAAAACACAATGTCTCGGAAGTAGGTTAGACCATTGTGCAATTCACAATGTCTGGGAAATAGGTTAGGTCATTGTGTGACTCAAAACATTTGAGAAATGATTAAGACCATTGTATCATACAATGTCTTGGAAAATGAATGAGACCATTGTATCTCACAATGTCTTGGAAAATGAATGAGGCCATTGTATCTCACAATGTCTTGAAAAATGAATGAGACCATTGTATCTCACAATGTCTTGGAAAATGAATGAGACCATTGTATCTCACAATGTCTTGGAAAATGAATGAGACCATTGTATCTCACAATGTCTTGGAAAATAGGAAAGACCATTGCAATCAGTTACAATGTCTTGGACATATAATGTTGGAGTAGGAACATGATTGGGAGAGTGTGGCTGTGCCGAAATGCCTTAGAATAGGCATACACAGATATGTTTAGTTCATTGTTTAGATAAATGATTGAAAATAAACCGAGTTTATATATCAATATACTAATATGTTCATGTAGCATAAAATGCCTAGTGTGTATATATCAATATACTTATATGTGTTCATGTGGCATAAAATGCTTAGTGTGTATATATCAATATACTTATATGTGTTCATGTAGCATAAAATGCTTACGGGGAAATGCTCAATTATGTTAAGGGTACATATATCAATATGCAATTATGTTTGTGTAGCACAAAAATATCTACGGGGAAATGCTCAAAATGGGTATATACTAATATGTTTGTGTAGCATAACATGCTTACTAAGTCCATAATCGTCTGGAGGATGGAAGACACGGAGAGTGGAAGGCTATAAAAATGTTTTTGCTTGTATGTGTAGTTATAGTTTAGGTCTCAATTAGACCCGTTTCTCTATAACCATGGCTCTGGTACCAATCTGTAACACCCCCAATTCATGGATGCAGCGGAATTCGAACTGGGTGTTACTCGACGGCACAATAGTCACAATAATAGAAAACGAACTCCAATTGAGTCGTTTTAAAAGATTTATCATTCAAATTGTATAAATATCAGAGATTACAAAATGAGGTCCCAATTGGTTCCATGTTTACAAATCACATTAAGTGAGTTTTTGAATGATAAGTAAATTTATAGCCCTCTTGAGTATCCGTGTCCTTCCGTGCCATCCTTGATCGTCATGAACCTGAAATACATGCTTGAGAGGTCAACACAAAGGTTGAGTGATATTCATAGAGTTTGTTAAATCGATTGAACACAATATGTTGGTAGTGTGAGTTATAGGCTCACACCAATGTTTGGAAAACAAAACAGGTAGGCTACGTTATTATACGCCCGGAACAGTTATTATACACTAAGCTTATGACACCATAACGTTAACGTGTACCAATATCGATCGGCAGATTTATCCCGGTAGGTACTTTGCTAACATACCTAAATCTCAAATATTAATGCATTTGTTTGAACTTAGTCAATACAAATGGGATTCGTCAATCCCAATAGGCCTATTCACAATATTCGCGCTCACTTGCAAGTAACCCTCGCAAGTGATTAAATGGTTCATAATATGGGATCTCGGTTTGGCAAGGATGGTACTTAGTGATAATAAAACAATCAGGCAAGCATACAATTTAAAAACATTGTGCTCGGTTAAAAATAGCATGTATTCCCCCCAAGGGTTTGTAAAACAATGAAGTAATGTAAAGTGGGGCTATGAACTCACCTTGAGTTGGATGATGTATAATGAGAATGATGGATATGTCGTAAGAACTTCTACGAGCAACCTAGAATAATCGTTGCAACTTAGGTTTGGAATAATGTCTAAGGAAACATAAACATGCCAATATATGTATGTCTTGCACTTAGTCCATGATGTGGTATGATGTATATTGTAAGTCCTTGAAAGAAAAGATTCATGAACATGTATGTTTTGTATATCGTTTACTACCGTTCGGGCCGACATAATTCAGAAGTCATGTTAGTAAGCGTTCGAGGAGCCAGGACACTTTAACTCGTAAATCCACAACTCAACTCGACGGCTTACATCATGAACTCCTCACATGAGGCTCCCTACTATTGTAGTAGTTGATAAAGTATATAGATATAAGTTTTGATCCGAAAAGTTACTTGTCCGATATTTGAATAAACTTAGGAAAGTTTATTAGTACATGAAGATTGTTATTAGGGTATGTTTCATAAGTTTTGTATGACCATTTTCTCTTGGTAATATCTCATGGTTCCCTTTTAAGTGAAGTAGATCCAAATTGCTTGTTCAAGTTCTCGTCAACTCTTTGTTTCATGTTTACGCCTATGAAAGTTGGTATGGTCATTTCGTCATGGCCTAGCCATGACCTTTGGTCCTTGTTTCAAGGTCATGAGACACAACCTTGGCTCTAGCCATGGTTGTGGTCTTGATTATAGGTCATAAGACCTCTTGTTCCTTTCAAAGTATAACCATAATCTTGTGACTTTCGCCTAAAAATGGGCTGTTTAGAATTTGAAGAATTTTATCACTCGGAAAGTGTTTTTAGGTCTCGAGCTTCTTTGTTCCTGAATGAAAACGGCGTTCCGGACAACTTTCGTGTTTTAACTTTTTGATGAATCAGAGCAGAAGTGGGACTTTCAAAACCCAAATTTGATCAGAATGGTATTTGGCAGTTTTGCCGGAAATCTTTGGTAACTTCAAATGGGCGTAACTTTTGACTCGTATACTCGTTTTAGGTGGTTCAAATTGCTATGGTTTCCTTGTTAAGTCCTCTACTGTAATATGTAATGATCAAACATCATATTTTTACCATTTTGATCAGGTCTTACCAAGAAAGTCACTAGTTTACTTGTTTTAGTAACTTGTTGTAACAATCAATAACAATAACTTGTTTTGCTCACTTTTATACATCATGGACATAACTACAAGACATAATATAGCAAGAATAACATGTAAATAACATGAACATGATTATTTAACAAGAATCAAGTTAGGGTTTGGCTCACAACTTTTGGCTTTCAAAGATGAAAGGAAGTTAACATGTAAGGATAGGACTTTGATAGACTTGCTTCAACCCACTTCACTTCATGCAATCTTTCTACTCTTGTAATCTTGAAAGAGAGATGATGAAAATTGAGGTGACTTGAGTGGATTCAAACTCAAGAGAAATCACCAAAGTTTCTAAGGATTTGAAGTAGTTTTGATGAATCAAAACTAAACTAGGGTTTATGTATGGATATTGCACTTGATTTCTTGGATGGAACTTGAAGTAAATGAGCTAAGGATGAGATGATGGTGTGTTTTTATGTGTGTGGGTCGTTGGAATGGCCAAGGAGGGGAAGGAGAGGCATTTAAATGCAAATGAGGAGGTTACATTGTTGACTAGTCAACACTTGGAGGCCAAGTTGAACACATGTTCACATCTTAAGGCTCCTAGCATGAGATTAAGACACACAAGGCTGAATTCCCTCCCCCTAGGTCAGTTCCTAAACTTGGGGGACAAGGTGTGGACTTTGCTTGGTATTATCCTAAGTATTAGGAAGAGTTTTGACTCCGGGAAATGACAACCGTAAATGATTAGGCCTCAAAACGTAAAACCGGGTGTCGTAAAATTATGAAACTTTAAAGTATTGTTAGACATGTCCATATGTCCTATAATAAAATATAAAATGAGTGGTAGGTTCCATTTGGGTGGTAAACCCTGCTAAAAACTGGAAACACGGGTCTAAAACGCGTAATACGTAAAACATACGAATATTGCGTAAAATTGAGAAAAGTAAAATGTTACTTTTCTAATGTGATAAAAATGATTTAAAATGACTTATAATGTCTAGACTGGGCTCAGTCTAGTGTCGGTTGGTATTAAATGTCTTTTAGACATCAAACCGTAAGCCTAAAAATCAAGGAATGACTTATAACATCAAGGGATGATTTTTGGTCAATGGAGGAGGGAAAAATATGTTGACTTTTTCTAATAAGTTGAAAACTCAAAACGTCTTAGAAACGCGTTTTGTGGTCTAACGGTTAATCGCCCATACGGTTAAGCGTGCTCATGCGAGAGTAGTACAGGCTTGGGTGACCTGCCGGGAAGTCTTTGGTCATGTTTTTCTCAGTCACGATTAATTCTCAAATAAATCATGAGTGTGTCAAACATTTTTCTGATGCGGGGTCACTTAACGCGGTCGAGTTTCGTTGTACGTAGAATTTCTGAATGACGTTTTACCCTAAAACGTGTAATTCCTTAATAACTTTCACGAAAATGATCTGACGAATGTCAAACATTTAATTTGCCATGGAAATGATTTATCACTTGAGAATATCAAATAAAAATCAACTTTCGGGAAAATTTTCGGGAAAAATGAATAGTAAAAGTGAATAGTGAAATTTTCCGGGAATAGTAATTATCCTGAAATCGCGAATTGTTACAATTATCTTCACAACCGTTGCAACCACAAGCTCATTAACAGATCTTGATGCACTTTAAAGCTCAAATCATCCGTAGTTACACCACAAGCACCCTCGTCAGCTTTACAAGATTGAATATTCATTTTGTACTTTTGGAACACCAGTATCATCTCGTAATACACTACCTTGTAACTCACCGGCTAAGTATGAATGTTGTGTTGGGAATTCTTAAGTAGGATGATTAATAATTATTTGAATGGATTGGGATGCCTCTTCATTTAAATAAAGAAATCGTAAATCACCGAAGCATAAGTTTATATTCCTTTATTTACATTGTTTGGGATGCCTCTCTATGTAAATAAAGAATTATAAACAAGTGGGCTTAGTTGTATCCGATATGACATGAGTATGAACTTGAACTTTAGAATCTCCAGTATTCTATTTCTCAGCAAAAGTTTTAAAATCTCATTAGAACTTCCTAAGTTCATTCATAAGTTGTCACTTTTGCCGTTGCAAATCTTTACAATCATGAGTTATTTATTGAGTTAACAGACTTGTTACACTTTTGACTTGGTTCAGTCTCAAACTAACAGACTGTGTTTGATATTCTACCTATTTACTTGGGTACGTAGATACCTACTTTACTTGGGTGTGTGGACACCTACACATAAACTCTCCCAAGAGTTCCTTCCATTTGTTGACCTTTATTTTAGAGACATTGTTTCTCGAAATGTTCTCTCTCCACATCCCCACACCGTTTGTTACTATTGTTATTTTTTCCATTATTTAATTCATGAGCAGACCGAACTCTTACAACATGATCCACTGGCTTACGAGACATCAAAATTGATTCATCATCTAGGCACCTAAATGCAACCACTCTCTCTAGGCTTTTGAAACTGCTGCATTTGCAACTCATGAAATCCTTGTGAAAACAACCTCTTAACACCTGGCACAACAATCACTCGAAGAGGCACCACAACATTTGGTTCTCCAATATTTTCAGCTAGCCCTGCAACATTAGACTCTCCAATTGTTTTAGTCCTCCAAACATCTATACCCTTACTTTATTTCTTACAAATGTTAGTTTGAGCAATGATATTAATCGTAGCACTTTCGCTCACCCATCAAAACATTAAAAGAGTTCCTGATTTCGCCTGGGAGTGTGAGATCAAAATTCTCCACAAATACCTACACTCTTTCCCATACATCTCAACATCGGACTATACAAGATCCAGACTAGGATTGGTCACTATTCCTCTAGAAGAGTTCCAGATTGATGAATGTCTGAACTTTATCACAGAACCAATCAAGATCATAGACCATAAGGTCAAATGACTTAAGTAAGGTCGCATTCCTATTGTTCAAGAGTTCGTTAGAACTTTCGGTAAGAACTCGAATTCACGTGGGAGCGTGAAGACCAGAATGTACTTCCATCTTGTCTCGACTCTCGAACACTCTGTCAACAGATAACACCCGCTGAACTTCGGGACGAAGTTCCAAATGAGGGGTGGATACTGTAGCAACCCGTAAATTTTCATAAGGCAAAATGACTATTTTGCCATTTGACATTGACTTTTGACTATTTCACTTTTACCGTAACGTAAAAACAAATACTGTAATCGATAGTTAACCGGTAATTCCCCAAGTTAAATAATTCGCTCTAATTCGAATTATTACTTTATGAACAATTAGGTTCACCGTTGTCAATTTAACGAGAGGTTATATTGCTTTTCCTGAAAAACGACACCGCACGCGTACTGACATCGCATTAGTAATTGTTTAAATTCGATAATTGTTAATCGGAGTCAATAATTTCATTTTTTTATATTATTATTATTATAACGATTCAAGAAATATATTTCCCGCAATTACCAAACGGAGGTATCGCGTTACATTTTAACTTAACGGGACACGAAATACACGGTATGATAATAATACAAGCCCACCTTTCCATTCCTATCCTACTTAACCACCGCCTTTTAATTGAGAAAGATAAAAATCAGATCTTATCTATCTCTTCCTCATCTCACTCTCTCTTATCAAAGAAAAGGTATTATCTCCTCCCTCCCTCTCTCCCAAGCTGCTACGCCGCCTCATCCTCCACCGCCATCACCAACATCAACGCCACAAGGGCGTGGGTGTTTATTTGGTCTCGGGTTTACAAAAATCTGCAAAATGTTGGCTTGGTTTTGGGTGTATTTTGGTTCGAGATAACCACCGCCGCCACCACCTCTTCCACTCTCGTTTTGGGTATTAACACAACCTTGTTTCATCTCTTTTTCATTTTTATTCTTGTATCCGAATATTGAATCAAAACGTTACAAGTTTTTCGTGGAAATAAACTAGAATAAAACATGTTTTTAACAATAAATCGTGTGGTGAATCAACAAAATTCGTGGGTTAGTGTAGTTTGGAATGAGTCATGTCAGACCCGTGTGGGTACGGGTCAAGACCAGTAAGGGTCACGGTTTGGTATTGTATGGATTTGCTTCTAGTCAATATTCCAGCTTATCTTGGCTTCATTGGTTTTTATTTTATGTTTGGTTCTGGTAAATACCACCCCGAAGGGTGTGCTTGCCTTGCTGTCACTTCTCACCCAAAAGGGGTGTTTGCTTTTGTTAAACCAAGAAGTCCAAGGTTGAGCTTGGTTTGGTTTGGTTCCTGGCCGCTAACAGCACACCCCAAGAGGGTGTAGGTTTGGTTTTGACTTGTTAGTTTCAGCCATAGCCGAAGGGTGTGTTTGTTGTGTTTCGGCTGGAAAGGAAATACTCAAAGGATGTGTTTGTTTTTGCGTCAGACATCCCGACTAGGGGCGCTTGATGCTTGTTTGTGCATGGTTCAAACCAACCCAAGAGGGTTGTGTTTATTTGTGCTCGGTGAACCCAACCCACAAGGGTATTTGTTTGATTCTGCTTCTCGACTGGAAACTAACACAGGGGTGTTGTTTTGCTTACGACCCACCACAGCAGCGACTCAACAAAAAAAAGGGTGTCCGTTTGGTTTATTTCAGTCCACACCACAACACCCAAAGGGTGCGCTTGGTTTTGTTGTTTTGACCCACCCCATAGCTTACAAGGGTGTTCGTTTGTCTGCTGTCACAACCACCAAAAGGGTGCGCTTGGATAGGCTTATTACAGCCCAAACAGGGGCATTTGCTTGCTGCTACGCAGCCCCAGCAATGGTGTGTTTGTTTGCTGAAACGCAGCCTAACTAGGGTGCGTTTGTTGGCTGCTAAAACGGCCCAACCAGGGGTGTCTGTTAACTGCCAAAACAGCCCCAAATAGGGCACGTTTGCTACTGATTTTCTGCATAATAGGGTGCGTTTTGTTTGTTTATTTACTGCATACATGAGCTGTTTGGAACAGCTCACTGCAGTCCCGCCTTTTTGGCGATATCTAGAGTTCTACAACTCCGGTTGATGCGCCGTTTGTGGCTACATTTAAGTTTATGTCTTACCTATATTTCATAAAACTGGGCCGAACTCCAGAAATGACCAGAACCATGACCTTTTTGTGATTGAAATCTGGTGTGCAGATTTTGACACCTTTCGCCATTTTGGCTCTCATTTACTCATCGGGATGAGTTATGAGGTGCGCCACCCGGCGAAACGACCACAAGACATAGCTCTATCACCCTATCTAATTACCTAAGGCCCATAACTCACTGAGTTGTGCAGACTTTCCAATCTTTGGGACTGTTTTAGAATTTCAGTTTCTAACTCATACATAGGGCTTGTTTTAGCAAATCTTCAAGTTACAAACCTCATGTACCATGTCAAATACATATATAATCTTACAAGGGTTTAGGATTAATGTATTGCACTCTTAATGGACTTACGACTTAATAACAAATCACTTATTACCGGACTTTATTACACGGACTGTCACTTGATTATTATTGGATTTCTACCCAATAACCAATAAATACAAGTTGAAACTTCTAATGACTATTTATTAGTTAAACGTAACTAATCCATATATCTCATTTATATTCTTTTATACGTGCTTATTACCTTTCATACTTATGCTATATGATTTGTGCTTTGGCGTGCGTTTTGTCTGAGTCTATGACTTTATACCACCACACGAATGGGATACTAAACTTTTTACAAACATTGATACAAATATTCCACGAAAACTACAACACTATACCTTTTGAAAATCAGACGTATCGATTACTTTCTACGTATTATGTTTTGAGACAAGCTTATATTCATTAGGTTATGCCGATTCTGTATCGTTGCGCTCTAATTATTGACATCACTTATGTTACTATTCTGCCATACTCCTTGGCACAGTTGTGTTCATTACATCATTACATCCCAAGGTGAGTTCATAGCCCCACTTTCCATTACTTAATTGTTTTACAAACCCTTGGGGGGAATACATGCTATTTTTAACCGAGCACAATGTTTTTAAATTGTATGCTTGCCTGATTGTTTTATTATCACTAAGTACCAGCCTTGCTAAACCGAGATCCTTTATTATGAACCATTTAGTCACTAGCAATAGTAAGCGCGAATATTGTGAATAGGCCTATTGGGATTGACGAATCCCATTTGTATTGACTAAGTTCAAACAAATGCACTAATATTTGAGATTTAGGTATGTTAGCAAAGTACCTACCGGGATAAATCTGCCGATCGATATTGGTACACGTTAATTGTAACAATTCGCAATTTCAGGTTAATTACTATTCCCGGAAAATTCACTATTCACTTTTACTATTCATTTTTTTACTATTCATTTTTCCCGAAACTTTCCCGAAAGTTGATTTTTATTTGATTTTATCGAGTGATAAATCATTTCCATGGCAAATTAAAAGTTTGACATTCATAAGCTCATTTTCGTGAAAGTTATTAAGGAATTACACGGAATTACACGTTTTAGGGTAAAACGTCAATCAGAAATTCTACGCACAACGAAATTCAACCCCGTCAGGTGACCCCACATCAGAAAAATGTTTGACACACTCATGATTTATTTGAGAATTAATCGTGACTGAGAAAAACATGACCAAAGACTTCCCAGCAGGTCACCCAAGCCTGTACTAATCTCACATGAGCACGCTTAACCGTTTGGGCGATTAACCGTTAGACCACAAAACGCGTTTCTAAGACTATTTGAGTTTTCAACTTCTTAGAAAAAGTCAACATATTCTTTCCCTCCTCCATTGACCAAAAATCATCCCTTGATGTTATAAGTCATTTCGTGATTTTTAGGCTTACGGTTTGATGTCTAAAAGACATTTAATACCAACCGACACTAGACTGAGCCCAGTCTAGACATTATAAGTCATTTTAAATCATTTTTATCACATTAGAAAAGTAACATTTTACTTTTCTCAATTTTACGCAATATTCGTACGTTTTACGTATTACGCGTTTTAGACCCGTGTTTCCAGTTTTTAGCAGGGTTTTACCACTCAAATGGAACCTACCACTCATTTTATATTTTATTATGGGACATATGGACATGTCTAACAATAATTTAAAGTTCCATAATTTTACGACACCCGGTTTTACGTTTTGAGGCTTAATCATTTACGATTGGCATTTCCCGGAGTCAAAACTAACCAAGTATCTTGGATAATACCAAGAAAAGTCCACACCCTTGCTCTCCAAGCTCATGAACAGTGTAACACCCCCAATTCATGGTTGCAGCGGAATTCGAACTGGGTGTTACTTGACGGCACAATAGTCACAATAATAGAAAACGAACTCCAATTGAGTCATTTTAAAAGATTTATCATTCAAATTGTATAAATATCAGAGATTACAAAATGAGGTCCCAGATGGTTCCATGTTTACAAATTAAATGAGTTTTGAATGATAATAAAATTTATAGCCCTCTTGAGTATCCGTGTCCTTCCGTGCCATCCTTGATCGTCATGAACCTGAAATACATGCTTGAGAGGTCAACACAAAGGTTGAGTGATATTCATAGAGTTTGTTAAATCGTTTGAACACAATATGTTGGTAGTGTGAGTTATAGGCTCACACCAATGTTTGGAAAACAAAACAGGTAGGCTACGTTATTATACGCCCGGAACATGTATTATACACTAAGCTTATGACACCATAACGTTAACGTGTACCAATATCGATCGGCAGATTTATCCCGGTAGGTACTTTGCCGTCATACCTAATGTCTCAAATATTAATTCATTTGTTTGCACTTAGTCAATACAAATGGGATTCGTCAATCCCAATAGGCCTATTATTAATATTCGCGCTCACTATTTCTAGTGATTAAATGGTTCATAATAAGGGATCTTGGTTTGGCAAGGATGGTACTTAGTGATAATAAAACATCGTCGTGAAGCATACATTAGAAAGCATCGTGTTCGAGTAGAAAAATAATAGCATGTATTCCCCCCAAGGATTTGTAAAACAATTAAGTAATCGAAAGTGGGGCTATGAACTCACCTTAAGTAAGATAGCAAGTAATGAATGTAACGGTCGAATCGTGAAGGTTTCTACGAGCAACCTATAATAGAATGTCGCGACTTAGGATCGGAGTAAAGAATATGAAGTAGTGCCTATATATATATATATATATATATATATATATATATATATATATATATATATATATATATATATATCTTGCATTTAGTCCATGATGTGGTATGATGTATATTGTAAGTCTTTGAAAGTAATGATTCATGAAACATGTATGTTTTGTATATCGTTTACTACCGTTCGGGCCGACATAATTCAGAAGTCATGTTAGTAAGCGTTCGAGGAGCCAGGACACTTTAACTCGTAAATCCACAACTCAACTCGACGGCTTACATAATGAACTCCTCACATGAGGCTCCCTACTATTGTAGTAGTTGATGAAATATATAGATATAAGTTTTGATCCGAAAAGTTACATGTCCGATACTTGAATAAACTTAGGAAAGTTTATTTGTACATGAAGATTGTTATTAGGGGTAGTTTCTTAAGTCTTGAATGACCATTTTCTCTTGGTAAAATCTCATGGTTTCCTTTTAAGTGAAGTAGATCCAAATTGCTTGTTCAAGTTATCGCCTAATTCATTGTTTCATGTTTACGCCTATGTAAGTTGGTATGGTCATTTCGTCATGGCCTAGCCATGACCTTTGGTCCTTGTTTCAAGGTCATGAGACACAACCTTGGCTCTAGCCATGGTTGTGGTCTTGATTATAGGTCATAAGACCCCTTTGGTCTTCATAAACCATAACCTATATGTAATGACTTTGTCTAAAAATGGGCTGTTTAGAATTTGAAGAATTTTATCACTCGGAAAGCATTTTTAGGTCTCGAGCTTCTTTGTACCTGAACGAAAAAGTCGTTCCGGACAACTTTCGTGTTTTAACTTTTTGATGAATCGGATCAGAAGTGGGACTTTCAAAAAGTCAGAATGCGATTCAGGAAGGTTTAGGCAGTTTTGCCGGAAATCTTTGGTAACTTCAAATCGCCATAACTTTTGACTCGTATACTCGTTTTAGGTGGTTCAAATTGCTATGGTTTCCTTGTTAAGTCCTCTACTGTAATATGTAATGATCCAATATCATAATTTTACCATTTTGGTCGTGGTTTTCCAAGAAAGTCACTAGTTTACTTGTTTTAGTAACTTGTTTTAACAATCAATAACAATAACTTGTTTTGGTCATTTTTATACATCATGGACATAACTACAAGACATAATATAGCAAGAATAATATGTAAATAACATGAACATGATTATTTAACAAGAATCAAGTTAGGGTTTAGCTCACAACTTTTGGCTTTCAAAGATGAAAGGAAGTTAACATGTAAGGATAGGACATTGATAGACTTGCTTCAACCCACTTCACTTCATGCAATCTTTCTACCCTTGGTATTCTTGAAAGATGAATGATGAAGGTTTAGGTGACTTGAGTGGATTCAAACTCAAGAGAAATCACCAAGTATATTAGGGATTGGAAGAGTTTTGGTGAATGATATTCTAACTAGGGTTTCTACCTTGAAGAATCACTTGAACCTTGCTAGAAATTAGAAGGAAATAAAGCTAAGGATGGATGGTTATGGTGGTTGGGGATGCACGGCATAACAAGGATGGGAGGGAGTATTTATAGTCCAAAATAGGAAGCTTACTAGGAAAGTGTTACAACTTGGTGACCAAGTTGTAAATAAGTGTTGATTTTAGGGGTAAATTCATAAGTTTGAGCCACCTAGTGTGAAACCCCCCTCCTAGGGCGGTTCACATGGATAAGGGAGGGTGAGGTGTGCCTTGGATGATATTATCCAAGTTACTAGATGAGTTTTGACTCCGGGAAATGCTAATCGTAAATGATTAAGCCTCAAAACGTAAAACCGGGTGTCGTAAAATTATGAAATTTGAAAGTATTGTTAAACATGTCCATATAGTCCATAATAAAATATAAAATGAGTGGTAGGTTCTATTGGGTGCTAAAACCCTGCTAAAAACTGGAAACACGGGTCTAAAACGCGTAATTCGCGTAAAACGCTGAATATTGCGTAAAATTGAGAAAAGTAAAATATTACTTTTCTAATAGGTTATAAATGATTTAAAATGACTTATAATGTCTAGACTGGGCTCAGTCTAGTGTCGGTTGGTATTAAATGTCTTTTAGACATCAAACCGTAAGCCTAAAAATCACGAAATGACTTATAACATCAAGGGATGATTTTTGGTCAATGGAGGAGGGAAAAATATGTTGACTTTTTCTAATAAGTTTGAAAACTCAAAACGTCTTAGAAACTCGTTTCGTGGTCTAACGGTTAATTGCCCATATGGTTAAGCGTGCTCATGCGAGAGTAGTACGGCATGGGTGACCTGCTGGGAAGTTTTTGGTCATGTTTTTCTCAGTCACGATTAATTCTCAAATAAATCATGAGCGTGTCAAACATTTTTCCGATGTGGGGTCACCTGACGGGATCGAATTTCGTTGTGCGTAGAATTTATGATTGACGTTTTACCCTAAAACGTGTAATTCCTTAATAACTTTCACGAAAATGATCTGACGAATGTCAAACATTTAATTTGCCATGGAAATGATTTATTATTCGAGAATATCAAATAAAAATCAACTTTCGGGAAAATTTCGGAAAGAAATGAATAGTAAAAATGAATAGTAACATGAATAGTAAAAGTGAATAGTGAATTTTCCGGGAATAGTAATTAACCTGAAATTGTGAATTGTTACAAACAGCCTTGGAGGGGGGATTCACCACCCATGTGGCTTGATCTTATGCCTTGTGTCATGAGATGTGAACATGTGTTCAACTTGGCCTCCAAGTGTTGACTAGTCAACAATGTAACCTCCTCATTTGCATATAAATGCTTCTCCTCCCACTCCTTGACCATATGAACGACCCACACACACAAAACCCTTCATTTTACTAGTTTACTTCAAGTTCCATCCAAGAAATCAAGTGCAATATCCATACATAAACCCTAGTTTAGTTTTGATTCATCAAAACTACTTCAAATCTTTAGAACTTTGGTGATTTCTCTTGAGTTTGAATCCACTCAAGTCACCTCAATTTTCATCATCTCTCTTTCAAGATTACAAGAGTAGAAAGATTGCATGAAGTGAAGTGGGTTGAAGCAAGTCTATCAAAGTCCTATCCTTACATGTTAACTTCCTTTCATCTTTGAAAGCCAAAAGTTGTGAGCCAAACCCTAACTTGATTCTTGTTAAATAATCATGTTCATGTTATTTACATGTTATTCTTGCTATATTATGTCTTGTAGTTATGTCCATGATGTATAAAAATGATCAAAACAAGTTATTGTAATTGATTGTTAAGACAAGTTACTAAAACAAGTAAACTAGTGACTTTCTTGGTAAGACCTGATCAAAATGGTAAAAATATGATGTTAGATCATTACATATTACAGTAGAGGACTTAACAAGGAAACCATAGCAATTTGAACCACCCAAAACGAGTATACGAGTCAAAAGTTATGGCGATTTGAAATTACCAAAGATTTCCGGCAAAACTGCCAAATAGCTTCCTGATCAAATTTGGGTTTTGAAAGTCCCACTTCTGGTCCGATTCATCAAAAAGTTAAAACACGAAAGTTGTCCGAAACGACGTTTTCGTTCAGGAACAAAGAAGCTCGAGCCCTAAAAACGCTTTCCGAGTGATAAAATTCTTCAAATTCTAAACAGCCCATTTTTAGGCGAAAGTCACTAGATTATGGTTATACTTTGAAAGGAACAAGAGGTCTTATGACCTATAATCAAGACCACAAACATGACTAGAACCAAGGTTGAGTCTCATGACCTTGGAACAAGGACCAAAGGTCATGGCTAGGCCATGACGAAATGACCATAACAACTCACATAGGCGTAAACATGAAACAATGAGTTAGGCGATAACTTGAACAAGCAATTTGGATCTACTTCACTTAAAAAGGAAACCATGAGATTTTACCAAGAGAACATGGTCATTTAAGGCTTATGAAGCTACCCCTAATAACAATCTTCATGTACAAATAAACTTTCCTAAGTTTATTCAAATATCGGACATGTAACCTTTCGGATCAAAACTTATATCTATATATTTCATCAACTACTACAATAGTAGGGAGCCTCATGTGAGGAGTTCATTATGTAAGCCGTCGAGTTGAGTTGTGGATTTACGAGTTAAAGTGTCCTGGCTCCTCGAACGCTTACTAACATGACTTCTGAATTATGTCGGCCCGAACGGTAGTGAACGATATACAAAACATACATGTTTCATGAATCATTTCTTTCAAAGACTTACATTATACATCATACCACATCATGGACTAAATGCAAGATATATATATAGGCACTACTTCATATTCTTTACTCCGATCCTAAGTCGCGACATTCTATTATAGGTTGCTCGTAGAAACCTTCACGATTCGACCGTTACATTCATTACTTGCTATCTTACTTAAGGTGAGTTCATAGCCCCACTTTCGATTACTTAATCGTTTTACAAACCCTTGGGGGAAATACATGCTATTTATAACCGAGCACAATGTTTTTAAATTGTATGCTTACCTGATTGTTTTATTATCACTAAGTACCAGCCTTGCTAAACCGATATCCTTGATTATGAACCATTTAATCACTAGCAATAGTGAGCGCGAATATTAATAATAGGCCTATTGGGATTGACGAATCCCATTTGTATTGACTAAGTTCAAACAAATGCATTAATATTTGAGATTTAGGTATGTTAGCAAAGTACCTACCGGGATAAAACCGCCGATTGATATTGGTACACGTTAACGTTATGGTGTCATAAGCTTAGTGTATAATACATGTTCCGGGCGTATAATAACGTAGCCTACCTGTTTTGTTTTCCAAACATTGGTGTGAGCCTATAACTCACACTACCAACATATTGTGTTCAATCGATTTAACAAACTCTATGAATATCACTCAACCTTTGTGTTGACCTCTCAAGCATGTATTTCAGGTTCATGACGATCAAGGATGGCACGGAAGGACACGGATACTCAAGAGGGCTATAAATTTTATTATCATTCAAAACTCATTCATTATACATTGTAAAAATGGAACCAATTGGGACCTCATTTTGAAATCTCTGATATTTATATAATTTGAATGATACATCTTTTAAAACGACTCAATTGGAGTTCGTTTTCTATTATTGTGACTATTGTGCCGTCGAGTAACACCCAGTTTGAATTCCGCTGCATCCATGAATTGGGGGTGTTACAGATTGGTACCAGAGCCATGGTTATAGAGAAACGGGTCTAAGTGAGACCTAAACTATAACTACAATCACAAACAAAAACATTTTATAGCCTTCCGCTCTCCGTGTCTTCCATCCTCCAGACGATTATGGACTTAGTAAGCATGTTATGATACACAAACATATTAGTATATTCATATATACCCATTTTGAGCATTTCCCCGTAGACATTTTTGTGCTACACAAACATAATTGCATATTGATATATGTACCCTTAACATAATTGAGCATTTCCCCGTAAGCATTTTATGCTACATGAACATATAAGTATATTGATATATACACACTAGGCATTCTATACTACATGAACATATTAGTATATTGATATATAAACTCAGTTTATTTTCAATCATTTATCTAAACAATGGACTAAACATATCTGTGTATGCCTATTCTAAGGCATTTCGGCACAGCCACACTCTCCCAATCATGTTCCTACTCCAACATTCATTTTCCAAGACATTGTGAGATACAATGGTCTCATTCACTTTTCAAGACATTGTGAGATACAATGGTCTCATTCATTTTCCAAGACATTGTGAGTTACAATGGTCTCATTCATTTTCCAAGAAATTGTGAGATACAATGGTCTCATTCATTTTCCAAGACATTGTGAGATACAATGGTCTCATTCATTTTTCAAGACATTGTGAGATACAATGGTCTCATTCATTTTCCAAGACATTGTATGATACAATGGTCTTAATCATTTCTCAAATGTTTTGAGTCACACAATGACCTAACCTACTTCCCAGACATTGTGAATTACACAATGGTCTAACCTACTTCCGAGACTTTGTGTTTTGTGCAAATGGTCTCTAGAATTATTCCATCACATAATCAATATCATTTCTTATGATATCAAAAAAAAACCGTCACAATCTATCGATTTCAAAACAAGAAATATGAGATTTCTAAAGGACAAACTAATCCATCATCGACAAAAGCTGAAGTTCAGCTCTACATTCATCAAAGTTTTCTTTTGAAACCTTCATTATTAAAAGTTCGTGATCCTGGCCAAGTATGTTCTATTTTAGAACTACTTAAAACTTCCTTTCCATACGTATCTACCCTTACTACCTTCTATGCAATGGAATATGAAAACATACGTTACAAGTCTTGTATGGACGGGACTTGCAACTTAAGGGTTTGACATCGCCTTTGTTTAGTGGACAGTTTCCCGAAAGCAACGGACATATCAAAAGTATACCTAGTTTAGGTATTTGAAAATTTTATCGAACCTTGGCTAAATATAGACTAGTCACCTATATTTAACCTTGGGACAGTGGAATATAGTCTGACTAACTATATTCGACTTAAAATTTTCAAATACTGAGAATAGTTGTACTAGGGTTATGTCTAGGTTGATTTCCTACATGAACTCGATAAACCACCAGAATACATTAAAACAATCTAGAGACATGATAATGTCTTACCACTCAGCGAAATCTTAACACCTTATTTGTGTTACCTAATTTCATTCTTGAAATTTTTCATTTATGAGATAATCCGAACTACTATCTTGGGATAGTTATCAATTATTCTCTTCATCCTGTAGAAGTACCATCCTGTTTAGGATACCATTCCATCATAAACTTTTAAAATCTCTTAAGACTTTTAAAGCAAACTCAACATCGATACCTAAGAGTATTAATGTTAAGCATACACTACACACTTTTGTTCATCAACATATCATAACATTATCTTCACAACCGTTGGAACCACAAGCTCGTTAACAGATCTTGATGCACTTTTAAAGCTCAAATCATCCTTAGTTACACCACAAGTACCCTCATCAGCTTTACAAGATTGAATATTCATCTTGTACTTTTGGAACACCAGTATCATCTCATAATTGTAACACCCCCAATTCATGATTGCAGCGGAATTCGAACTGGGTGTTACTTGACGGCACAATAGTCACAATAATAGAAAACGAACTCCAATTGAGTCATTTTAAAAGATTTATCATTCAAATTGTATAAATATCAGAGATTACAAAATGAGGTCCCAGATGGTTCCATGTTTACAAATTAAATGAGTTTTGAATGATAATAAAATTTATAGCCCTCTTGAGTATCCGTGTCCTTCCGTGCCATCCTTGATCGTCATGAACCTGAAATACATGCTTGAGAGGTCAACACAAAGGTTGAGTGATATTCATAGAGTTTGTTAAATCGTTTGAACACAATATGTTGGTAGTGTGAGTTATAGGCTCACACCAATGTTTGGAAAACAAAACAGGTAGGCTACGTTATTATACGCCCGGAACATGTATTATACACTAAGCTTATGACACCATAACGTTAACGTGTACCAATATCGATCGGCAGATTTATCCCGGTAGGTACTTTGCCGTCATACCTAATGTCTCAAATATTAATTCATTTGTTTGCACTTAGTCAATACAAATGGGATTCGTCAATCCCAATAGGCCTATTATTAATATTCGCGCTCACTATTTCTAGTGATTAAATGGTTCATAATAAGGGATCTTGGTTTGGCAAGGATGGTACTTAGTGATAATAAAACATCGTCGTGAAGCATACATTAGAAAGCATCGTGTTCGAGTAGAAAAATAATAGCATGTATTCCCCCCAAGGATTTGTAAAACAATTAAGTAATCGAAAGTGGGGCTATGAACTCACCTTAAGTAAGATAGCAAGTAATGAATGTAACGGTCGAATCGTGAAGGTTTCTACGAGCAACCTATAATAGAATGTCGCGACTTAGGATCGGAGTAAAGAATATGAAGTAGTGCCTATATATATATATATATATATATATATATATATATATATATATATATATATATATATATATATATATCTTGCATTTAGTCCATGATGTGGTATGATGTATATTGTAAGTCTTTGAAAGTAATGATTCATGAAACATGTATGTTTTGTATATCGTTTACTACCGTTCGGGCCGACATAATTCAGAAGTCATGTTAGTAAGCGTTCGAGGAGCCAGGACACTTTAACTCGTAAATCCACAACTCAACTCGACGGCTTACATAATGAACTCCTCACATGAGGCTCCCTACTATTGTAGTAGTTGATGAAATATATAGATATAAGTTTTGATCCGAAAAGTTACATGTCCGATACTTGAATAAACTTAGGAAAGTTTATTTGTACATGAAGATTGTTATTAGGGGTAGTTTCTTAAGTCTTGAATGACCATTTTCTCTTGGTAAAATCTCATGGTTTCCTTTTAAGTGAAGTAGATCCAAATTGCTTGTTCAAGTTATCGCCTAATTCATTGTTTCATGTTTACGCCTATGTAAGTTGGTATGGTCATTTCGTCATGGCCTAGCCATGACCTTTGGTCCTTGTTTCAAGGTCATGAGACACAACCTTGGCTCTAGCCATGGTTGTGGTCTTGATTATAGGTCATAAGACCCCTTTGGTCTTCATAAACCATAACCTATATGTAATGACTTTGTCTAAAAATGGGCTGTTTAGAATTTGAAGAATTTTATCACTCGGAAAGCATTTTTAGGTCTCGAGCTTCTTTGTACCTGAACGAAAAAGTCGTTCCGGACAACTTTCGTGTTTTAACTTTTTGATGAATCGGATCAGAAGTGGGACTTTCAAAAAGTCAGAATGCGATTCAGGAAGGTTTAGGCAGTTTTGCCGGAAATCTTTGGTAACTTCAAATCGCCATAACTTTTGACTCGTATACTCGTTTTAGGTGGTTCAAATTGCTATGGTTTCCTTGTTAAGTCCTCTACTGTAATATGTAATGATCCAATATCATAATTTTACCATTTTGGTCGTGGTTTTCCAAGAAAGTCACTAGTTTACTTGTTTTAGTAACTTGTTTTAACAATCAATAACAATAACTTGTTTTGGTCATTTTTATACATCATGGACATAACTACAAGACATAATATAGCAAGAATAATATGTAAATAACATGAACATGATTATTTAACAAGAATCAAGTTAGGGTTTAGCTCACAACTTTTGGCTTTCAAAGATGAAAGGAAGTTAACATGTAAGGATAGGACATTGATAGACTTGCTTCAACCCACTTCACTTCATGCAATCTTTCTACCCTTGGTATTCTTGAAAGATGAATGATGAAGGTTTAGGTGACTTGAGTGGATTCAAACTCAAGAGAAATCACCAAGTATATTAGGGATTGGAAGAGTTTTGGTGAATGATATTCTAACTAGGGTTTCTACCTTGAAGAATCACTTGAACCTTGCTAGAAATTAGAAGGAAATAAAGCTAAGGATGGATGGTTATGGTGGTTGGGGATGCACGGCATAACAAGGATGGGAGGGAGTATTTATAGTCCAAAATAGGAAGCTTACTAGGAAAGTGTTACAACTTGGTGACCAAGTTGTAAATAAGTGTTGATTTTAGGGGTAAATTCATAAGTTTGAGCCACCTAGTGTGAAACCCCCCTCCTAGGGCGGTTCACATGGATAAGGGAGGGTGAGGTGTGCCTTGGATGATATTATCCAAGTTACTAGATGAGTTTTGACTCCGGGAAATGCTAATCGTAAATGATTAAGCCTCAAAACGTAAAACCGGGTGTCGTAAAATTATGGAATTTGAAAGTATTGTTAAACATGTCCATATAGTCCATAATAAAATATAAAATGAGTGGTAGGTTCTATCGGGTGCTAAAACCCTGCTAAAAACTGGAAACACGGGTCTAAAACGCGTAATTCGCGTAAAACGCTGAATATTGCGTAAAATTGAGAAAAGTAAAATATTACTTTTCTAATAGGTTATAAATGATTTAAAATGACTTATAATGTCTAGACTGGGCTCAGTCTAGTGTCGGTTGGTATTAAATGTCTTTTAGACATCAAACCGTAAGCCTAAAAATCACGAAATGACTTATAACATCAAGGGATGATTTTTGGTCAATGGAGGAGGGAAAAGTATGTTGACTTTTTCTAATAAGTTTGAAAACTCAAAACGTCTTAGAAACTCGTTTCGTGGTCTAACGGTTAATTGCCCATATGGTTAAGCGTGCTCATGCGAGAGTAGTACGGCATGGGTGACCTGCTGGGAAGTTTTTGGTCATGTTTTTCTCAGTCACGATTAATTCTCAAATAAATCATGAGCGTGTCAAACATTTTTCCGATGTGGGGTCACCTGACGGGATCGAATTTCGTTGTGCGTAGAATTTCTGGTTGACGTTTTACCCTAAAACGTGTAATTCCTTAATAACTTTCACGAAAATGATCTGACGAATGTCAAACATTTAATTTGCCATGGAAATGATTTATTATTCGAGAATATCAAATAAAAATCAACTTTCGGGAAAATTTCGGAAAGAAATGAATAGTAAAAATGAATAGTAACATGAATAGTAAAAGTGAATAGTGAATTTTCCGGGAATAGTAATTAACCTGAAATTGTGAATTGTTACAGTCTCCACCCCATACGGGGAACTTCGTCCCGAAGTTCTTTGTGTGTCATATATTGGAGTGGTGTCGATGAAATGGTGTGGTTATTTATGAGGACTAGAGTCTGGAATTACTAGTGATGTAGTTTGATTTGTCGTTTCAGTATATGGTGTAGGATCAGGCATACTTTTATGTAGGAAAGGTATGGTAATAGTCGAATATCAAAGGAAATTGATATAGTAATCGAATATTAATAGGAATTGAGATAGTAATTGCAATCGTAGCCTAGTAGGTAATCGGTTATTGTACCTAGTGTTTATTGACTTCGTACTTATGTTATTTCGGATACAAATAAGCCCACTTGTTTATAATTCTTTATTTACATAGAGAGGTATCCCAAACAATGTAGATAAGGAAATATAAACTTATGGTTTAGTGATTTACAATGTCTTTATTTAAATGAAAAGGCATCCCAATCCATTCAAATAATTACAAATCATCCTACACAACATTCATACTTAGTCGGTGAGTTACAAGGTAGGGTATTACGAGATGATACTGGTGTTCCAAGATGAAAATTCAATCTTGTAAAGCTGGTAAGGGTGCTTGTGGTGTAGCTAAGGATGCTTTGAGCTTTAAAAGTGCATCAACATCTGTTAATGAGCTTGTGGTTCCAACGATTGTAAAGATAATGATGTGATATGTTGACGAACAAAAGTGTGTAGTGTATGCTTAACATTAATACTCTTAGGTATAGATGTTGAGTTTGCTTTAAAAATCTTAAGAGATTTTTTTTTTAAAAGTTTATGATGGAATGGTATCCTTAGAACCTAAACAGGATAGTACTTCTACAGGATGAAGAGAAGAATTGATAACTATCCCAAGATAGTAGTTCGGATTATCTCATAAATGAAAACTTTCAAGAATGAAATTTGGTAGTACAAATAAGGTATTAAGATTTCGCTGAGTGGTAAGGCACTATCGTGTCTCTAGATCGTTTAAATGTATTCTGGTGGTTTATCGAGTTCAAGTAGGAAATCAACCTAAACATAACCCTAGTACAACTACTCTCAGTATTTGAAAATTTTAAGTCGAATATAGTTAGTCAGACTATATTCCACTGTCCCTAGGTTAAATATAGGTGACTAGTCTATATTTAGCCAAGGTTCGATAAAATTTTCAAATACCTAAATTAGGTATACTTGTGATACGTCCGTTGCTTTCGGGAAACTGTCCACTAAACAAAGGCGATGTCAAACCATTCAGTTGCAAGTCCCGCCATAAGAGACTTGTAACGTATGTTTTCACATTCCATTGCATAGAAGATAGTACGGGTAGATATGTGTGGAAAGGAAGTTGAAGTAATTCTAAAACAGTCTATACTGGGCTAGAATTACAAACTTTTAACAATGAAGGTTTCAGAAGAAAACTTTGATGGATGTAGAGAAAGTTCAACTTTTGTCGATGATGGATTAGTTTGTCCTTTAGAAATCTCATATTTCTTGTTTGGAAATCGATAGATTGTGATGGGTTTTTGATATCATATGAAATGATATTGATGAGGTGGTGGAATAATTCGAGAGACCATTGCACAAATCACAATGTCGCGGAAGTAGATTAGACCATTGTGTCATACAATGTTCGGGAAATAGAAAAGACCATCGTAATTCGTTACAATATCTTGGATATAAAATGTTGGAGTAGGAACATGGTTGGGAGAATGTGGTTGTGTCGAAATGCCATAGAATAGGCATGTGTAGATATGTTTAGATAAAATGATTGAAAATAACTCGAATGTATATATAAATATACTTATATGTTTGTGTAGCATAACATGCTTACAAAGTCCATAATCGTCTGGAGGATGGAAGACACGGAGAGCGGAAGGCTATAAAATGGTTTTGCTTGTAGTGTGGTTATAGTTTAGGTCTCAATTAGACCCGTTTCTCTATAACCATGGCTCTGGTACCAATCTGTAACACCCCCAATTCATGATTGCAGCGGAATTCGAACTGGGTGTTACTTGACGGCACAATAGTCACAATAATAGAAAACGAACTCCAATTGAGTCATTTTAAAAGATTTATCATTCAAATTGTATAAATATCAGAGATTACAAAATGAGGTCCCAGATGGTTCCATGTTTACAAATTAAATGAGTTTTGAATGATAATAAAATTTATAGCCCTCTTGAGTATCCGTGTCCTTCCGTGCCATCCTTGATCGTCATGAACCTGAAATACATGCTTGAGAGGTCAACACAAAGGTTGAGTGATATTCATAGAGTTTGTTAAATCGTTTGAACACAATATGTTGGTAGTGTGAGTTATAGGCTCACACCAATGTTTGGAAAACAAAACAGGTAGGCTACGTTATTATACGCCCGGAACATGTATTATACACTAAGCTTATGACACCATAACGTTAACGTGTACCAATATCGATCGGCAGATTTATCCCGGTAGGTACTTTGCCGTCATACCTAATGTCTCAAATATTAATTCATTTGTTTGCACTTAGTCAATACAAATGGGATTCGTCAATCCCAATAGGCCTATTATTAATATTCGCGCTCACTATTTCTAGTGATTAAATGGTTCATAATAAGGGATCTTGGTTTGGCAAGGATGGTACTTAGTGATAATAAAACATCGTCGTGAAGCATACATTAGAAAGCATCGTGTTCGAGTAGAAAAATAATAGCATGTATTCCCCCCAAGGATTTGTAAAACAATTAAGTAATCGAAAGTGGGGCTATGAACTCACCTTAAGTAAGATAGCAAGTAATGAATGTAACGGTCGAATCGTGAAGGTTTCTACGAGCAACCTATAATAGAATGTCACGACTTAGGATCGGAGTAAAGAATATGAAGTAGTGCCTATATATATATATATATATATATATATATATATCTTGCATTTAGTCCATGATGTGGTATGATGTATATTGTAAGTCTTTGAAAGTAATGATTCATGAAACATGTATGTTTTGTATATCGTTTACTACCGTTCGGGCCGACATAATTCAGAAGTCATGTTAGTAAGCGTTCGAGGAGCCAGGACACTTTAACTCGTAAATCCACAACTCAACTCGACGGCTTACATAATGAACTCCTCACATGAGGCTCCCTACTATTGTAGTAGTTGATGAAATATATAGATATAAGTTTTGATCCGAAAAGTTACATGTCCGATACTTGAATAAACTTAGGAAAGTTTATTTGTACATGAACATTGTTATTAGGGGTAGTTTCTTAAGTCTTGAATGACCATTTTCTCTTGGTAAAATCTCATGGTTTCCTTTTAAGTGAAGTAGATCCAAATTGCTTGTTCAAGTTATCGCCTAATTCATTGTTTCATGTTTACGCCTATGTAAGTTGGTATGGTCATTTCGTCATGGCCTAGCCATGACCTTTGGTCCTTGTTTCAAGGTCATGAGACACAACCTTGGCTCTAGCCATGGTTGTGGTCTTGATTATAGGTCATAAGACCCCTTTGGTCTTCATAAACCATAACCTATATGTAATGACTTTGTCTAAAAATGGGCTGTTTAGAATTTGAAGAATTTTATCACTCGGAAAGCATTTTTAGGTCTCTAGCTTCTTTATCCCTGAACGAAAAAGTCGTTCCGGACAACTTTCATGTTTTAACTTTTTGCTGAATCGGATCAGAAGTGGGACTTTCAAAAAGTCAGAATGCGATTCAGGAAGGTTTAGGCAGTTTTGCCGGAAATCTTTGGTAACTTCAAATCGCCATAACTTTTGACTCGTATACTCGTTTTAGGTGGTTCAAATTGCTATGGTTTCCTTGTTAAGTCCTATACTGTAATATGTAATGATCCAATATCATAATTTTACCATTTTGGTCGTGGTTTTCCAAGAAAGTCACTAGTTTACTTGTTTTAGTAACTTGTTTTAACAATCAATAACAATAACTTGTTTTGGTCATTTTTATACATCATGGACATAACTACAAGACATAATATAGCAAGAATAATATGTAAATAACATGAACATGATTATTTAACAAGAATCAAGTTAGGGTTTAGCTCACAACTTTTGGCTTTCAAAGATGAAAGGAAGTTAACATGTAAGGATAGGACATTGATAGACTTGCTTCAACCCACTTCACTTCATGCAATCTTTCTACCCTTGGTATTCTTGAAAGATGAATGATGAAGGTTTAGGTGACTTGAGTGGATTCAAACTCAAGAGAAATCACCAAGTATATTAGGGATTGGAAGAGTTTTGGTGAATGATATTCTAACTAGGGTTTCTACCTTGAAGAATCACTTGAACCTTGCTAGAAATTAGAAGGAAATAAAGCTAAGGATGGATGGTTATGGTGGTTGGGGATGCACGGCATAACAAGGATGGGAGGGAGTATTTATAGTCCAAAATAGGAAGCTTACTAGGAAAGTGTTACAACTTGGTGACCAAGTTGTAAATAAGTGTTGATTTTAGGGGTAAATTCATAAGTTTGAGCCACCTAGTGTGAAACCCCCCTCCTAGGGCGGTTCACATGGATAAGGGAGGGTGAGGTGTGCCTTGGATGATATTATCCAAGTTACTAGATGAGTTTTGACTCCGGGAAATGCTAATCGTAAATGATTAAGCCTCAAAACGTAAAACCGGGTGTCGTAAAATTATGGAATTTGAAAGTATTGTTAAACATGTCCATATAGTCCATAATAAAATATAAAATGAGTGGTAGGTTCTATCGGGTGCTAAAACCCTGCTAAAAACTGGAAACACGGGTCTAAAACGCGTAATTCGCGTAAAACGCTGAATATTGCGTAAAATTGAGAAAAGTAAAATATTACTTTTCTAATAGGTTATAAATGATTTAAAATGACTTATAATGTCTAGACTGGGCTCAGTCTAGTGTCGGTTGGTATTAAATGTCTTTTAGACATCAAACCGTAAGCCTAAAAATCACGAAATGACTTATAACATCAAGGGATGATTTTTGGTCAATGGAGGAGGGAAAAATATGTTGACTTTTTCTAATAAGTTTGAAAACTCAAAACGTCTTAGAAACTCGTTTCGTGGTCTAACGGTTAATTGCCCATATGGTTAAGCGTGCTCATGCGAGACTAGTACGGCATGGGTGACCTGCTGGGAAGTTTTTGGTCATGTTTTTCTCAGTCACGATTAATTCTCAAATAAATCATGAGCGTGTCAAACATTTTTCCGATGTGGGGTCACCTGACGGGATCGAATTTCGTTGTGCGTAGAATTTCTGATTGACGTTTTACCCTAAAACGTGTAATTCCTTAATAACTTTCACGAAAATGATCTGACGAATGTCAAACATTTAATTTGCCATGGAAATGATTTATTATTCGAGAATATCAAATAAAAATCAACTTTCGGGAAAATTTCGGAAAGAAATGAATAGTAAAAATGAATAGTAACATGAATAGTAAAAGTGAATAGTGAATTTTTCGGGAATAGTAATTAACCTGAAATTGTGAATTGTTACAATAATACACTACCTTGTAACTCACCGGCTAAGTATGAATGTTGTGTCGGGAATTCTTGAGTAGGATGATTTATAATGTCCTTATTTGAATGGATTGGGATGCCTTTTCATTTAAATAAAGAAATTATAAATCATCGAACCATACGTTTATATTCCTTTAGTTACATTGTTTGGGATGCCTCTCTATGTAAATAAAGAATTATAAACAAGTGGGCTTAATTATATCCGAAATAACATAAGTATGAAGTCAATAAACACTAGATACAACAACAGATTACCTACTAGGCTATGATTGCAACAACTATCCCAATTTCCATTAGTACGAGATTTACTTTTGGTTTTCATAATGATAGTGCAATAACAAACAAACTCATTACGGGGCCATGTAACCATACGCATGCGTAGTCGTACCAAACTCATTGCGAAGCCATGTAGCCATATGCATGGGCAGCCGTACAATTCAAACAGGACTTGGTCCAACCACATGTTCAACGCTTATTCCATGATTCGATTCTTATATCAATTGTTATTGATACTTGACAACAATATCAAGTTCTATTTGATATTCAACTACTATATTAATTCTTATTAATATCCGACTGCTATATCAATTTCCTTTGATATTCGACTATTACCATACCTTTCCTACATAAAAGGAAGCCTCATCCTACACCATACACCGAAATGACAAATCAAATTACATCACTGGTAATTCCAGACTCTAGTCCTCATAAGTAACCACACCTTTTCATCGACATCACTCCAACATATGACACACAAAGAACTTCGGGACGAAGTTCCCCGTAAGGGGTAGAGACTGTAACAATTCGCAATTTCAGGTTAATTACTATTCCCGGAAAATTCACTATTCACTTTTACTATTCATTTTTTTACTATTCATTTTTCCCGAAACTTTCCCGAAAGTTGATTTTTATTTGATTTTATCGAGTGATAAATCATTTCCATGGCAAATTAAAAGTTTGACATTCATAAGCTCATTTTCGTGAAAGTTATTAAGGAATTACACGGAATTACACGTTTTAGGGTAAAACGTCAATCAGAAATTCTACGCACAACGAAATTCAACCCCGTCAGGTGACCCCACATCAGAAAAATGTTTGACACACTCATGATTTATTTGAGAATTAATCGTGACTGAGAAAAACATGACCAAAGACTTCCCAGCAGGTCACCCAAGCCTGTACTAATCTCACATGAGCACGCTTAACCGTTTGGGCGATTAACCGTTAGACCACAAAACGCGTTTCTAAGACTATTTGAGTTTTCAACTTCTTAGAAAAAGTCAACATATTCTTTCCCTCCTCCATTGACCAAAAATCATCCCTTGATGTTATAAGTCATTTCGTGATTTTTAGGCTTACGGTTTGATGTCTAAAAGACATTTAATACCAACCGACACTAGACTGAGCCCAGTCTAGACATTATAAGTCATTTTAAATCATTTTTATCACATTAGAAAAGTAACATTTTACTTTTCTCAATTTTACGCAATATTCGTACGTTTTACGTATTACGCGTTTTAGACCCGTGTTTCCAGTTTTTAGCAGGGTTTTACCACTCAAATGGAACCTACCACTCATTTTATATTTTATTATGGGACATATGGACATGTCTAACAATAATTTAAAGTTCCATAATTTTACGACACCCGGTTTTACGTTTTGAGGCTTAATCATTTACGATTGGCATTTCCCGGAGTCAAAACTAACCAAGTATCTTGGATAATACCAAGAAAAGTCCACACCCTTGCTCTCCAAGCTCATGAACAGCCTTGGAGGGGGGATTCACCACCCATGTGGCTTGATCTTATGCCTTGTGTCATGAGATGTGAACATGTGTTCAACTTGGCCTCCAAGTGTTGACTAGTCAACAATGTAACCTCCTCATTTGCATATAAATGCTTCTCCTCCCACTCCTTGACCATATGAACGACCCACACACACAACACCCTTCATTTTACTAGTTTACTTCAAGTTCCATCCAAGAAATCAAGTGCAATATCCATACATAAACCCTAGTTTAGTTTTGATTCATCAAAACTACTTCAAATCTTTAGAACTTTGGTGATTTCTCTTGAGTTTGAATCCACTCAAGTCACCTCAATTTTCATCATCTCTCTTTCAAGATTACAAGAGTAGAAAGATTGCATGAAGTGAAGTGGGTTGAAGCAAGTCTATCAAAGTCCTATCCTTACATGTTAACTTCCTTTCATCTTTGAAAGCCAAAAGTTGTGAGCCAAACCCTAACTTGATTCTTGTTAAATAATCATGTTCATGTTATTTACATGTTATTCTTGCTATATTATGTCTTGTAGTTATGTCCATGATGTATAAAAATGATCAAAACAAGTTATTGTAATTGATTGTTAAGACAAGTTACTAAAACAAGTAAACTAGTGACTTTCTTGGTAAGACCTGATCAAAATGGTAAAAATATGATGTTGGATCATTACATATTACAGTAGAGGACTTAACAAGGAAACCATAGCAATTTGAACCACCCAAAACGAGTATACGAGTCAAAAGTTATGGCGATTTGAAATTACCAAAGATTTCCGGCAAAACTGCCAAATAGCTTCCTGATCAAATTTGGGTTTTGAAAGTCCCACTTCTGGTCCGATTCATCAAAAAGTTAAAACACGAAAGTTGTCCGAAACGACGTTTTCGTTCAGGAACAAAGAAGCTCGAGCCCTAAAAATGCTTTCCGAGTGATAAAATTCTTCAAATTCTAAACAGCCCATTTTTAGGCGAAAGTCACTAGATTATGGTTATACTTTGAAAGGAACAAGAGGTCTTATGACCTATAATCAAGACCACAAACATGACTAGAACCAAGGTTGAGTCTCATGACCTTGGAACAAGGACCAAAGGTCATGGCTAGGCCATGACGAAATGACCATAACAACTCACATAGGCGTAAACATGAAACAATGAGTTAGGCGATAACTTGAACAAGCAATTTGGATCTACTTCACTTAAAAAGGAAACCATGAGATTTTACCAAGAGAACATGGTCATTTAAGGCTTATGAAGCTACCCCTAATAACAATCTTCATGTACAAATAAACTTTCCTAAGTTTATTCAAATATCGGACATGTAACCTTTCGGATCAAAACTTATATCTATATATTTCATCAACTACTACAATAGTAGGGAGCCTCATGTGAGGAGTTCATTATGTAAGCCGTCGAGTTGAGTTGTGGATTTACGAGTTAAAGTGTCCTGGCTCCTCGAACGCTTACTAACATGACTTCTGAATTATGTCGGCCCGAACGGTAGTGAACGATATACAAAACATACATGTTTCATGAATCATTTCTTTCAAAGACTTACATTATACATCATACCACATCATGGACTAAATGCAAGATATATATATAGGCACTACTTCATATTCTTTACTCCGATCCTAAGTCGCGACATTCTATTATAGGTTGCTCGTAGAAACCTTCACGATTCGACCGTTACATTCATTACTTGCTATCTTACTTAAGGTGAGTTCATAGCCCCACTTTCGATTACTTAATCGTTTTACAAACCCTTGGGGGAAATACATGCTATTTATAACCGAGCACAATGTTTTTAAATTGTATGCTTACCTGATTGTTTTATTATCACTAAGTACCAGCCTTGCTAAACCGATATCCTTGATTATGAACCATTTAATCACTAGCAATAGTGAGCGCGAATATTAATAATAGGCCTATTGGGATTGACGAATCCCATTTGTATTGACTAAGTTCAAACAAATGCATTAATATTTGAGATTTAGGTATGTTAGCAAAGTACCTACCGGGATAAAACCGCCGATTGATATTGGTACACGTTAACGTTATGGTGTCATAAGCTTAGTGTATAATACATGTTCCGGGCGTATAATAACGTAGCCTACCTGTTTTGTTTTCCAAACATTGGTGTGAGCCTATAACTCACACTACCAACATATTGTGTTCAATCGATTTAACAAACTCTATGAATATCACTCAACCTTTGTGTTGACCTCTCAAGCATGTATTTCAGGTTCATGACGATCAAGGATGGCACGGAAGGACACGGATACTCAAGAGGGCTATAAATTTTATTATCATTCAAAACTCATTCATTATACATTGTAAAAATGGAACCAATTGGGACCTCATTTTGAAATCTCTGATATTTATATAATTTGAATGATACATCTTTTAAAACGACTCAATTGGAGTTCGTTTTCTATTATTGTGACTATTGTGCCGTCGAGTAACACCCAGTTTGAATTCCGCTGCATCCATGAATTGGGGGTGTTACATTAACGTTTTGGTGTCATAAGCTTAGTGTATAATACATTTTATGGGCGTATAATAACGTAGCCTACCTGTTTTGTTTTCCAAACATGGGTGTGAGTCTACAAGCTCACACTACCAACATATTGTGTTCAAACATTAAACAAACTCTATGAATATCACTCAACCTTTGTGTTGACCTCTCAAGCATGTATTTCAGGTTCATGACGATCAAGGATGGCACGGAAGGGCACGGATACTCAAGAGGGCTATAAATTTTATTATCATTCAAAACTCATTTAATGTGATTTGTAAACATGGAACCATTTGGGACCTCATTTTTGTAATCTCTGATATTTATACAATTTGAATGATAAATCTTTTAAAACGACTCAATTGGAGTTCGTTTTCTATTATTGTGACTATTGTGCCGTCGAGTAACACCCAGTTTGAATTCCGCTGCATCCATGAATTGGGGGTGTTACATTTACAAAGAAAGGCCCTTATTGACCATTGACAACATGTTAACAAGGGTAAATTGGTCAAGTAATTTTATCTGTTCGAAGCTTCTTACCCCTGCCTAATACCTAAAAAGAAATATTATCGTGCTGCATGTAGGCTTAAACTTTATTTAGCCATATTATCTTCTTTTCGGTTTTACTTCTCAGGTAGATGGAGAAATACAACAAAAAGGCTCAACAGAGGATATGACATTTAAGATCCCATACTTGATTTGTCACATTAGTTCTATGATGACACTTCTAGAAGGCGATGTCATACTAACAGTTACCTTTACGAACTTGTATTCATGTAATATACCTGCTCATGTTTAGCTATTTTGTTAATTTTACCCATGTGACCTGATATAGATAAAACATAACCCAAATCGACCCATTTATAATGAAGTGGATTTAGCATAAAGATATTGCTGAGATACAGATTTTATTGTCTATTCTAATGAGTAAAGTGGCCAATATATGAGCATGAACCCCGAAGGGTGTCGGCCCAGTTGGTTGTTTCTAATTCATAAACTTAAATTCCGTGAGACAATGCTTGCCTTTATAGGAAAAATACCATCTTCCTTTCAAACTTTTTGAGGAAAGATTTAGCCAATCAGAACTTTCGTAAGTTGAGATACCCAACGAGTGCATCTAACATTGATATGACGGTCGGGTATAAATGACAAGTTCTTAAAGAACACTATTAACTGTGAGATGAGAGATGACTATAGACAGGTTTAACAAACCAATAAAATGAAATTACTTGAACAGGGTAAGTATTGAGCTTTAGAAGACTTGAAATTTTGACAAGATGTTAAGTTCTTAAACTTTGAATGATATGTTTTCAAGTTAACGATACATTATTGCATGTGTTCCTTAATATGAACCAAACTAATATTAGTATGTTTTCAAGTTAACGAAACACTATTGAATATTTTTATGTCAAATATAGTATGTTATTACTAATATTAGCTGGTTCTTTCAATAAATGACGTTCAACTCCTTTCTTTTTTAGCTAATATTAAAAAATTACTTTTTGACCCGTTTATAAGTACATGTACATGGGTAGAAATTGCCACCTCTACCTTACACCAGTAAATGACAGCGGAATTGACAAATTTGTTGTTTATCTTCCAATTATGTGATGCAGTGAATGACAGCAGAATTGTTACATGAATATTTTGATTCAGTCACTGTGTTATAGCTTCAGCAAGCTCTAAAGTATAGTGAAACTGTTGGAGTATTATTTATGTAGGTGATGTTCCCCGAGTTAATTGTCAACTTGCTGTTGCTCGTGCATTTGGAGACCAGAGTCTTAAAGCACATCTAAGTTCAGAACCTGGCATAAGACATGTACCTATCAATGCCTCAATAGAGCTTGTGATACTGGCAAGTGATGGCTTATGGAAGGTTCATTATTTACTCACTATTAAGTAAATACACAAAATCAACAACCAACGTTGTGTACAAAGAAGCTTTATTTTGTATATGAATCGACAACATATACCTTGTGCTTGCGGATAATTTAGTAACTTTTATTTTCTTATATCGGATGAACATTTATTTCTTTTCGTTCTTAAAGCATATAATAAGTAATTTGGTATGTTTATAACTTATTTTCCTAAACTTAATTTTTTTTCAACCATATTCATAAGGCTCGCCCGCCCATTCGGGCGGGCCAGGGAACTAGTTGATTTATATATTAAAAACATGTCACTTAAAATAAGAAGTAACTTAGCACTTAGCAAACTGTATTTAGTGAAATGGATTTCCAATTGCATTTTAAGCAAATTATGATAACAAAGTTCCACATTCTGATGTCACAAACAGGGTAACTCTGTTCTAAGTTCTGTTTCATATACTTTAACACTTGTAGTCAGGGATGAAACTCATAATGAAATTCATCTAATATTTAGATTTATATAATATTCAGTCCTGAATCAGTTTGAGTTGGTTTTAAGGCTTCATATAAGAATCTCATGTACTGATAAGCAACAATTACCAACATATATATACTTATTTTCTGTTTAGTACTAATCAGTTTAAAAAAGTAAGAGCATTATCACACTAAACATCGTTATGAACATGTGGAAGAACATGTGGTCACTGTTATGGCAATGTAGCAAACAAGAATCACAACTTCCACTGATGAAGATGGATTTCATACGAGCTGGTAACAAACCTCACAGCCATGAATAACATGTTCTTTTATGTTTGTTAAAGTTTGCAGATGTCATTTTGCTATCTTTGTGCTAGGGTCCAAGTGTAGTGACCATAGTGTGCTGACTTAAGAAATTTTCTTGTGACTTTTATATTAGCGGTTGAGTCACACACACACACACACACACACACACACACACACACAAAAAGAAAAAAAAAACAGTATTCAGATATCTAAGGTGCATTCAAGGCTTATTTCATGTGACCCGTAATCATGACTAAAACACCGCTACATTAGCTAGCTTCACACTACACTTAGATGTCAACTGTAATAGCATTTGCATTTAAGGCATGATGCCTTATCGTAAAGATTCATAATTACTATATCTAACCATGATACCTTAACATCATCAGGTATGTTGCAAATCTATGTAAAACATTTTATCGAACATGTTCCATGCATCATATAGCTATACAGTTTATAATATGAACATGTGGAGATGTCGTATATCACACAATGTGGGGAAACGGCCACCCATGGTGTTAGTGGCAATTTTATTAATAAAGGGGACTTAAAAACTCCTACCAAATACAAGTGAAGCATGAAATTACAATAGTATATACCAAACAATAAGTAGACGAAGAAAACATAAAAAACATATACCACTATGCATGCGCAACCCTTCGCCATTTTGCTATGAACACCACCACCTTTACGTATGCCCAATCTTTCAAGCTATCATGCAACTGGAAAAAAGTATGTCTCCCACGGCGGTTAAGAAGTAAAGCGCTACAAACTATCCAAAATCCAGTAGCAAACCCACTAGCACCACCAATATAAAACCATCGTTCTATCCCTTCCTCGTCTCCTTGACTCTTACCAATAGTGTGTGGTTCTTCTAATTCTTCATCTCCAGGGCATTTTTTCAGCAGGGGACTTCCACATAGCCCTGCATTTCCTATGTACCTTGAAGGGTCAAAGGTTTGGAGTTGAGTGCAAGATGGAATCCTCCCAGACAAGTTGTTATGCGACACGTCAAGATAATTTAAAAAATTCATCTGAGACATGCTTGATGGCAACTGCCCTGAGAAATTGTTTTTGGATAAATCCAAAGTTTCAAGTTCTTTCATTTGACCAATTTGTCTTGGAATCTCTCCAAGTAGAGCGTTCTTTGACAAATTTAGTGCAACCAGTTGATAAAGATTGGTAAGCTCACACGGGATTTGTCCTGTTAAATGGTTGCTCGACAGGTCAATGCTCTTCAAGGATTCTAGATTTTTGCTGAATTCACGTACCTTTCCTTGCCACTGGATTATCACATGGTCAAAATAATCATAACTAGAGTCGTAGCCATATCCTAGATGAATGTGCCTTATGTCCAATGAATTCACTGTGATGAGATCTCTCCCTTTGAGAGAAAAATAATCTAGAACCATGGCAGTGATATTATTGATGCACGAGGGGATGGTTCCATTGAGGTTGTTCATTGACAAGTCTAGACGTTGAAGATTTACTAGATGGCATACTTGTAGAGGGATGGTTCCATAGAAGTTGTTTGATGCTAGGCTAAGAACGTACAAACGTGCAGTGATAGGTTTTCCCCAATCCAAACAGGCACATTACCAGAAAAATTGTTGGCCCCCAAATTCAGAAAGGTTAAATTCGTGCAATGTTTTAAGGATGAAGGCAATTCTCCAAAAAAGATGTTGTTGTATAAATACAATGCTTCAAGCTTGATCAAAGACTTGACAGATGCAGGAATTCTACCAGATAGATTATTGTTTGCTAGATTAAGAACCACCAGCTCTTTTAAATGCCATAAACAGTCTGGAATTTGTCCTGTGAATGAGTTGTCTGAGATATCAAGAAATGATAAAGGCCCATCTACAATTTGGCACAGAAAGGAGATTTCCCCAGATAATTTGTTTTTGGAAAGATCTAACTCTAAGAAAGTGGA
This sequence comes from Artemisia argyi, assembly GCA_030686995.1. NCBI lineage: Eukaryota > Viridiplantae > Streptophyta > Magnoliopsida > Asterales > Asteraceae > Artemisia > Artemisia argyi. The sequence continues at coordinate 21,952,522 of CM060693.1, read as the reverse complement.
AGGAACATTCAGAATAGCGCCACTTATGCTGTTGAAAGATAGATCCAAATAGCTCAACTGAGAAGACTGCCACTGGTTCCAGTACTCCTTAGAAACTGTGTCTCAAATGCTATTTTTGGAAAGATCAAGATGCCGAAGATTTTTCAATTTTTGTATCCATTTGAGGAAACGAGGCCCTACCTTGTTAGAGCTGAAATCAAGATACTGCATACTCTGAGAAAGGTTTGACATGTCAGCAATTAGAGGAACTCCTTCGAGTGAGTTGTTTGAAAGATCTATATACCAAAGATTTGATTTTCCAATATTCTTAGAGATAGCACCTCTAAGAGAATTGGAAGAAAGGTCTAGCCATTGAAGGCTGGGTAGTTGCCACAGTTTGTCACTTATAGTTCCATCGAAATGATTTGAAGATAGGTTCAAGGATTTGAGGGATGAAAAGTGTTGGATCACATCAGACAATGTAGCTGATGTGCATCCTGACAAGCTGTTCAAAAAATCCGAAAGTTCCCCATCAAACTTGTTACCAGAGAGAGAAAGATATCTAAGCTTATTGCCAATTAATGGGCACAACCAATGATGCATGGATGAGTTGAGATTGTTGTTATCGAGATAAAGGTCTTGAAGAGATGAAGAAGAATTGACAGATGAAGAATATGGATGCATGACTTGTGAGAGGTCACATCCAGTTAAACTTAACTTTTCTAAGTTTTCAACTGTACAACTTCCGAGGGAATCTAGATGAAGGTATACCAAATTGGTGAGGTTTCCAAATTCCGAAGGAATGGTTCCATAGAAAGAGTTGTTTGAAAGGTAAAGATAAGTCAATTGGGTCATGTTACCAATGGACATTGGAATGGTTCCATAGAAAGAGTTGACTGAAAGGTCAAGGTCTGTCAATTTGGTCAAGGAACCAATGGACATAGGAATGGTTCCAGTAAACTGATTCCCACCAAGTAGAAGGTACTCTAATTTGGTCAACGAACGAATGGAATCGGGAATTGTGCCAGTAAACTGATTTTCACTTAGGTCAAGATAAGTTAAATGAGTCATGGAGCATATGTACTTGAAAATGGATCCATGAAAAGAACTGCGAGGAAGGTTAAGAATATTCAAATATGTTAAGTTAATCAACGAATGGCTAATCTCACCTTCAAGACCACTATAACCAATAGAGTCAAGTTGAAGCTCTTTGACATGACCAGTGACGTTGTCACACACGACTCCATCCCATTGACAACAATCATCTTCTTCTTCAGGTCTCCAGGTAAAGAGCAGGTTTTTGGGGTCTTGAGTAATGTGAGCTTTGAAGTCAAGAAGAGCTTGTCTCTCCTTATCGATGCACTTATGAACAACTCCTGCTGCTGCTCCAACCAGTTGGCCAAAGGAAGTGGCAGTTGTGGTAATAAACAACAAAAAGACAAGTGAAAAAAGAAGCAAAACATAAGTATGCATAAAGTAAAAGTAAAATATTTTCACTCATTATGTGTGTTTTAAGAAAATTGTATTGATGTGTGTTTGTCTGATAATGAACACATATACCTTTATGCAGCTTTATATAGACTTCGAAACCTAAGAATTGAACTAAATGGATATAAATTCTTGTGGACCAGAAAAAACATGGAAAAAAATTAGTATACAATAAATTTGAAGTCCCACATTAGACGACCAAAGACTCTCAAGTCTTTGCAATTTGTAGTTATTCATTATGACTTTTGGTCCTGAAATTATTCTGTGATGTATAAATGTAAATCCAAAGAAATGGACACAAATAAATCAGGCTGATGGAAAATACAGTCAGCAACTCTTGTGAAAGTAGAAATCTGTAAAAATAGGTTGGATTGATAAAAAAGTAAATGAGGCCTTTTCAAATTCAGATTTGTAACTCTAAATCCAAAGAAGAGAGATTTACGTCATAGAGAGGAGTTATGCCTTCATGGATAAAATTTGTTGATACTTGATGCCACTTGACCCAATTATGAGCTAATATGTTCTCTAGTTTAAAATTGAGGAGAAAAGAAATGAAATGGAAAGATCTAAAAATAATCTGTGTTCTTGAGTTTTTTAGGAAAGAAAAGAAATGAAAGAGGGAAGAAAAGGACCGAAGATCATTGTATTTTTTTATGGGAAGTGATTGGCACACTCTCAAAAGTTATTGGCACACTCAACTGTGTTAAAGCAGGATATACGTAAAGTACAGCGGCCTAATGCAATGAGTAGAGTGTGCCAATAAATTTTAGGAGTGTTCAAATCACTTCTCATTTTTTTATGCCAAAATCTTCAGGAGGAAGAAGAAAGAAAAGAAGTGATGACTCTTCTTTTCTCTTCTTCATACCAATCTCAAGAACACAGTAAAGTAGTGTCTTCATTGAAAAATTTATTCATACATGGTTCTTCTTATATTGCGTATAAGGCTGCATAAATCTTTAGTCTTGTCATGACCCACAACATGTTTGATAAAATGCCTCAACCAACTTTTAGCAACATTAAGTTTACAAGTTTTCCTTTTATAAGAAGAATGTGATTGGACAAAATAGAATAGACTAGATTAGCGAGATCCGTTTTCATCAGGTAAATTAGTTGGTCATTTGAATTTCTACAACATTTGATTAACTATTTAAGCCAATACAAGTTGTTTAGATTCAAGATGAATGATTATGTTTTGTGTTTGCTGTGGACATGGTTTATGTTTGCATACAAGTTAAAAGTTCATTTTGTTTTGACATGAAAATTGGACCGACCCAGTTCTTACATACTCAGCTTGGCTCATATTATATAATTGGTAACCAACAATACATGCTTGGCGCAATTAAATAGATGAAAATCTATTTTATACTTTAGTTTAAATAACTAATGATAATCTAGTTACATTATTTCATTGCAATACTTAGTTGAAAATACATAACAGAAGACTCTTTGCATAAAGCTACTTCAAACTCTTGTATTTTGGATAATCGATAGAAATGATTGATGCAATATGTCTAGTCTATTTGAAGTAGATGGTCCCAAATTTTTGTTTCTTTTTCGTTGTTCATAAATCCAAAAATAAATGTCTCCCGTTTTGTGGAAAATGATGAAGAAAAGTGAACTATCCCAATATTAGACGTTAGAAGACTTAAAGTCTTTAAAACTTGTAATTATTAAATCAAAGTCAAGCTAATGGGCCCAAATGCTTGATCAAAATTTTGGACAACAAATTTCGACGAAGGCGGGTGCGGTTGATCAAAACCTTGGACCTAGACCTTTAATTCACTTACAACTTGATTTTAGGAATGCACTCTTTTAGTCTCCACTTACAACTTTACTATATTCAATCACTATTTTACTAGAGTTTCAAGTTAGAAATTATTATCTAAATATAAAATTCCAGCCCAAATCGCATAATATAACGAAGAATTCTATAGAAAAAACTATGAGGTTTAATTCATTTGGTATAAATCCATTCATTCACTAATTCAAACATGTTAGGAATACGTTTATTCCACTGAAGACTCGGTCACCCCAAGTATTGTTTTAGCATAGTGTAGCTCATAGTAAATATTATATTAGTGTAGTATATGTGGAGTCGGGTCGGGTCTTTACCCACTGTCAGCCCGGTCCACAGCCCGTTTGATAGGGCGGTAAGCTTGTAACTATAAATACCCTCTCCCACCCAAGGGAGAGGGTTGGACCTTCATTTGCAATTCAATCTTTCTTTCATTTTTACAAAGGCTCCCATCCACTTTCTCTCACTAACTTTCTCTCACTAGAAATCTTCCATATTCGATCCATACACATATAATCTAAGCTTGTTATAACCTTAAGTGTATTACAATTGGTATCAAGAGCCATGGTTCTATCCTAGGATGAGTGGTACACATAAATTCGTGGCTTAGTTTATATGTTCTTGATGGTTCGAATCATATTAGTGGTTTTTCTCCCATCTTGATCTCGTATAGTGTTTCTCTTGGTGTTTTGTTTGTACTTTCTTTGTTAGAAAGGTCATATACGTCTTGTGTTGCTCTTGGTTTGGTTATATCATCACTCTCGTGGAAGATATAATGATTTCGTGGTGAGTTTCATCTTAGCGAGTTGGCATATTCGTGGTAGAGAGTTGGCTGTTGTTATTAGCGAGTTGATAATAGTGATTTGGCGGTTTGCCATTTTTGGATATAGTGCCAAATCGCTAGACAGCGACAGCTTTGTCTTATTAGTTCAGCGAGTTGACTGACCAGCGAGATGACCTTTGCTAGCGAGTTGTGATCTGTGTAGCGAGTTGACTACGTGTAGCGAGTTGTGACGTATCCAGCGATTTGATCTTTATAGCGAGTTGGTGATTGGTAGCGAGTTGACTATGTGTAGCGAGTTGTGACGTATCCAGCGATTTGATCTTTCCAGCGAGTTGTCCAAATAGCGAGTTGATTATTTACTAGCGTGCTGTGCACTGCAGCGTGTTGGTGAAGTTAGCGAGTTGTTCCTATAGCGACTTGGTCCTTTTTAGCGAGTTGTGTAGTATCTCCAGCGAGTTGTGTATTTTGGCGATTTGTCTATTCTAGCGAGTTGGTTAGACTTGATAGAGTGTTGTGCTAGTGTGATTAGCATGTTGGTTTATTTTCATTAAAAAAATTTCTACAGTTGTGAAACTTGTGCACTATTGCGACTCAAGTTGTTACTACCATTTCCACAGTAACTTGACATTGTGGGACTAATCTTACGGCTTGACTAGTTACTTCTAAAGTAACCTGACGTTGTGAGTCTAATTCTACGATTTGTCTTGGTCCACTGTGGATCGGCTGTAATTTGACTTGTTGCAACAATACACGAAATACACTTCTGTTTAAAATACTTGGTACCTTTCATAACATGGCAAGCACTTCCTCGGATGACATTCAGGCAGCTGGATCTGATACACATCCTCCTATGCTGGACAGGACGGACTATGAATCATGGGTACAAAGGATTCGTCTCTATTGCTTAGGAAAGGAAAACGGGGAAAACATCTTGAAGTCCATTGATGAAGGACCTTTTCACCCGGGTTTCACCAGAGACACAATTGAAGCTACTGATGAACTTCCAGCTGTAGTTGGTCCTAACAGACTTCGTACCTATAATGAGCTGGCAAATGAAGAAAAGAAACGTTACGATGCTGACATCAGAGCCTCGAACATCATAATTCAAGGACTTCCAAAAGATGTCTACAAACTCATCAACTACAACACAGATGCCAAAGCTGTCTGGGATAATGTGAAAATGCTTCTCGCAGGGTCTGAACTAACAAAAGAAGATCGTGAGTCTCAGTTATATGATGAATTTGAGCACTTTAAAATGAACCCTGGAGAAAGCATCACTGACTACTACGTCAGATTTCACAAGTTAGTCAATGACATGAGAATCATCAAGATGACAATGCCCAATATCCAGCTTAACTCAAAATTTGTGAACAACATGGCACCGGAATGGGATAGATTTGTCACAGCGGTTAAACTCAACAAAGGGCTCAGGGACACAAATCATGAACAACTCTATGCATACCTGCAACAACATGAGAAACATGCTGCATATGATAGGGTATTGAGGGAAAAGCTTAACCCTCCAGCTGCAAATGATTCACTTGCATTTGTCACAAATGTTCAGCAGCTCAACCAGTCTTCACAAGAACAATCTCAACCACAACAGCTCTCGTCCAGATCTACTACAATGTTCAGTCAATCATCTACACCTTCATCATCCACTTCTAACACCCAACTTGATTCTGGGTGCTCTCACACCGACATGATGATTGACAACCTCTCAAACCAAGTCTCTCTTCTTGTTCAACAATTCCGGGCTGTTCTTCCATCAACCAACAACCAACTCCGAACCTCTTCAAACCCTCGAAGTCAGGCAATTATTGAAGATGGTAGGGTTGTAGTGCAGAATGTGCCAGGGAGACAGACAGTGAATCAAAGGAATGCTGGTAGAGGGAATGGGCAGTACAGAGTTGGTAATGCACTTCAAGTCCAGGCTAGGCAGCCAAAGTGCTACAATTGTGGTGGATTGGGCCACATTGCTAGAAACTGCACTCAACTGAAGCGTCCACAGAACTCTAAGTACTTTAAGGACAAAATGCTGCTAATGCAGGCACAAGAGAATGGGACTGCTCTGGATGAAGAAGCACTACTCTTTCTGGCTGGTGATGATGGGAATACGTTTGATGCTGATGTTGATAATCAACCGGTTCAGGATTTGGCACTCAATGATCCGAACATATTCCAAGTGGAGGATTGTGATGCATTCGACTCTGATGTGGATGACGAACCTACCGCACAGACAATCTTCATGGCCAATCTGTCTGCTGCTGCTTCTACTCCACAACGGCCTGGTTCCTCCATCACATCTGCTATCTCTGAGGTACCAACGCTGTCCAATCTTAATGATACCACCACTCCACAGGGGGCATGTAACTCGGTACAACTCAAGGATATTGACAATTCAGATACCACTAATATGGGAAATACTAACAATATCCCATATGAAAGGTATATGGTTGACAATAGCCTGACAGTTGTACCAAGGGATATGCCGTCCATTGAACAAGAGCTGCATGAGCACACTATATACAACCATGATGATTCTTTGATCACTAGATGTAACCTCCTTAAGGACCAGGTGGCTTTATATGAACAACGTGCTAAATTTGAGCTTAATGAACGAGAACAGAAAATGGAACATCAATTGCGTGCGTACGTATCTGAAAATAACTCCAAACAAGAAACGTTGAGAAAAGAGTTAACGTCTTTGAAAAAACAATTGGATCAAACTGTTTCACAAAAACAGGAGATTCAAAAGGTTCTGACATCTACCAAATTTGAACACAAAGAAAAAGAAGCAAAACTTCTTAATGATTTCTCAAAACTCAAAAACTTGAAAAACAAATTAGAAGATAAGTTGTACACGCAAAACCAAACCGTTCAATCTGCTCAAATGATGTACAATCATAGGAGGTTTAGAGATGAATTTAGTGTAAAGTATGCCTCTAAACCAAAAGTCAAATGTCTTAGAAATGGTATAGGTGCTCAACCTACGTTATATGATGCAAACAATATGCTTGAACCTAACCATGCCCCTCCTGATGTGAGATCATATGACGAGATTAATGAGTGGGAAGATAGAACTAGGGAAAAAATCACAGAGCATTTGAAGGACCCACAGTGCATTGCTAACAATATTGTGTTTCACTATGACTATTCTGTAGATAATCATTCGGCCATTTTTGTTCCCCAAAAGAAAATTCTCCCAGAAAAGGTTTTTTGGAATATAGACATTGAGAAAATGAGAGCTGAAAGGCTTATAGGTAACACACGTACAGTTTTTAGGATTGCTGACCCCACTGTATATCCCATAAACACACCTAAGCACCTTGTGCCCTTCACTCTTCCCACGCAGTGTAATACTCTCATTGGTTTGTATGTATTAGGCCAACTGTTTAATGATTTTGAGCTAACTTGTAAAAAGAGAATTACACCAACTGGGATTACGGAAGGGGAAAGGGGTTTTGAGCAAACAAAACGATGTTACCTAACTGAAGTCATGCCATTTTTCAAACTTCTCAAAGAACACTTTGATGGCCTCAAAAAGACGATTAATAATGATGTCACTGAAATGAAAAAAAAACCTTTAATGAGGTGGAAAATGAGGGTAAACAATTGGCAATTGATCTCAAATATAGTGAAATAGACAGGAAAAACATTCTCATCATGAATGAGAACTTGATTGCTAACTGCATTGCACAGGATGTATTTTACACCGTGACCGATTCTGCCTTATCTGCGAAACAATTTCATGAGATGTCGGTCACGTTGCAAGTATTTCAGAATCGTGTGATTGAGCTTGAGGGGGAGAATTTGAGATTACATACCAAAATTCAAAACAATGACCATGATAACATGGTCAGGAAATTTTCGAAACTAGAAGTTGATTATCTTAAGTTGCAACTAAAATATCAACATCTAGAAGAAAGCACTAAAATTTCAAATGCCAAGACATCCTCGGATGCTCCTGACTTTGACACATGTTTTGAATTAGGCAAAAAGGATGAAACGATTCAAGCTCACTCAAACACGATTCGGAAGTTGAGGGCTCAAATTGCACAATTAAAGTCTAACATGGATGAAAATACTAATCACCAAATGTCTCTAGATTCTCAAAAGTTTCAAAAACATGGCACCATTAATGATCTACAACATGAAAATGTGTGGCTTTGTGATGAATTGTCAAATGCTAAACAACGATACAAAGAATTATTTGAGTCAATTAAAACAACACGTGATCAAAACAATAAAAGGGTCACTTCTTTGTTAAACGAAATTGAGAACCTAAAGACTATGGTGAAAGGGAAAATGCCCGTTGAGTCATGTGACCATGTGAGCAACAATGTTCATGTTTGCTCGAAATATTCGTGTGATGCTGTGGATGTTGCTCTACCCCTTAGGAACAACAAGTTAGTTCATAGCAACTACCTTAGATATCTTAAGGAATGCCTTGTCATACTTAGAGAAACCGTTGAGGAAGATAGGATAACCAAACCGCTTGATGAAGTAGTTATTGATGCATGTTTTCTCACTAATAGAGCTCAGGAATTACTAGAATATGCTATTAGTACATGCCCCAAGAATGACAACAAGCTGCAAAGGTTATATGCAACACAGTCCAATGATAGAAACAAACATGTTGCAAGTGATATCCCTCAGACTTTGCCTCAATCCAACGTCATGATCACTAACACACAAACAGCAACCAAGTTTACTAATGTTCCAATCATTGCTTCTAAAGGAGTAAAAGGTGTGCTCAAAGCTAGCGGGCCACAGCCTAGGTGCAATACAAAGAATGATAGGGCTTTGCCGGCTAAGAGTGGACTTAAGAATAAAGTAGAAGAATCATCTAGGAACAATAAGAAACATCTGGGGAATGAAAAGAATCGTGTTGATTCAAACATTTGTTTAAACAATGATGTAATCGATTCGAATTCTTATGCTATCCGTAAAACATGTAATGAATGTTTAACTGTTGGTAATCATGATGTTTGTGTTGTGCCTCTCTTTGAGTCTTCTATACAATCTTCGGTTAAGAATGTTTTGAATGATAATCATGATAGGCAGGTTTGGAAATGTACAGGAAAAGTGTTTACAAATATTGGATATCAATGGAGGCCCACTGGTAGGAAGTTCTCTCTAGGAGAAAAGTGCCCTTTAACTAGGCTCACTAACTCCAAGATAGTGCCAATTAAGAAATGGATACCCACTGGTAGAACATTCCCGTTAGAAGCACGTAGATCCACTTCTAGGTCTAGTGCATCACTTAATACGGATACCAACGGCATATCTGTGACTTATGATAATCCTGTATTTGCATGTGCTAACCTAACGGACCCCAATGGCTTGCGGGGCTCCAGCTTTGTCAGTTATCCACCCTCGTCTGGTTTCAAATGCAGGTCGTACAAATCGTCCTCTGGTATTTGGACTCAGGCTGCTCAAAACATATGACCGGAGACCGCTCGCGGCTCAAGAATTTCGTGGAAAGGTTTATTGGTACGGTTAGATTTGGGAATGACCATTTTGGCAAAATAATGGGTTATGGTGATTATGTTTTTGGGGACAGTGTGATATCTAGAGTCTACTACGTGGAGGGTCTTGGACACAATCTTTTCTCTGTGGGCCAATTCTGTGATTCAGATCTTGAAGTTGCCTTCAGAAAACACACATGTTATGTTAGAGAATTAGATGGTGTTGAACTACTCAAAGGAAGTCGAGGCACCAATCTTTATACCATCTCAATTGAAGACATGATGCGGTCCTCTCCCATTTGCCTACTCTCAAGGGCTTCCAAGAACAAATCATGGTTGTGGCACCGTCGTTTGAATCACTTAAATTTCGGTACCATCAATGAACTCACTCGAAAGGACCTTGTTCGAGGCCTGCCAAGACTCAAGTATGAAAAGGATCATCTTTGCTCTGCATGTCAAATGGGTAAGAGCAAGAAACACACCCACAAACCCAAAACCATCAACTCCATCATGGAAGTTCTACATACCCTTCACATGGATCTTTGTGGACCAATGAGGGTTCAAAGTATCAATGGAAAGAAATATGTGCTTGTTATTGTTGATGACTTCTCTCTCTTCACGTGGGTAAAGTTTCTACGATCAAAGGATGAAACTCCAGAGATCATCATCAAACTCATCAAGCAATTGCAAGTTCGACTCAACAAGACCGTTAGGTTCGTTCGCACTGACAATGGAACAGAGTTTATGAACAAACATCTCAATCAGTTTTATGAAAGCATCGGCATCAGTCACCAGAAGAGCATTCCACGTACTCCACAACTAAATGGAGTTGTAGAAAGACGCAACCGCACATTGGTTGAAGCCGCTAGGACTATGCTCATCTTTTCTAAAGCACCCATGTTTCTCTGGGCCGAGGCGATTGCAACAGCTTGCTATACACAGAATAGATCCTTGATACACCCTCTTCACAGCAAGACCCCATATGAACTGGTTCATGGCAGAAAACCAGACCTGTCATTTCTACGGGTATTCGGTGCTCTGTGCTATCCAACAAATGACAGTGAAGATCTGGGGAAACTCAAGGCCAAGGCTGACATTGGTTTTTTCGTGGGGTATGCTCCAGAAAGAAAGGAATACCGAATCTACAACAAGCGTACCAAAGACATTATGGAAACCATCCACGTCACTTTCGATGAGCTGACCGAGCAACAGGCTCCTGGACACTCAAGTTCAGGACCCGGATCAAATCTTATATCTCCTGGACCCATTAGCTCCAGGATTGTACAGAGTCCCATTTCAGCTACTTCGTCTGTACCTCCTTCAAGTGAAGATTGGATGAAACTGTTTGACCCTATGTTTGATGAATATTTTGAGCCTCAAAACTTGGCGGCTCCTGAAGCTCCCATCATTCCACTACCTGCTGGTGGAGGTAATGCACCACATCATGAGGCAGGGCCATCCATGTCTATATCACTGGGCCCAGAAGCTCCAACCATCAGTCATTCAGTCACTACTGCTAATAGTCAATCTTCATCTGCACAACAAGTAGCCTCTGTAAATAACACTTCTGTAGTAAATCCTTTCGCTCCTCCTGAAGACGAACCATTTGTAAATGTATTTGCTCCTGAATCCTCTGATGATACTACATCCTCAGAAGAAACCTACACAGCAACCTCAGTTCACTACCCTCAACCGCATGAGCATCTCAGAAAATGGACAAATGATCACCCGATCGACAACATCATTGGAAATCCTTCACGTCCAGTCTCAACCCGTAAGCAATTAGCTACAGATGCCTTATGGTGCTTCTTCAACTCCGTCCTCTCTAGAGTCGAACCCAAAGACTTCAAAGAAGCAATGGCTAAGAACTCATGGTTTACTGCTATGGTAGATGAGATTCACGAGTTTGATCAACTTGAGGTATGGGAATTAGTACCTCCTCCAGAATGTGCTATGATCATTGCTCTCAAATGGATATTCAAAGTCAAGCTTGACGAGCATGGAGATGTCTTGAAGAACAAGGCAAGACTTGTAGCAAAAGGATACCGACAAGAAGAAGGAATAGACTTTGAAGAATCCTTCGCTCCTGTTGCTAGAATAGAAGCTATAAGGATATTTCTTGCTAATGCTGCCAGTCAGAATATGGTAGTATATCAAATGGACGTGAAGACGGCTTTCTTAAATGGCAATCTTAAAGAAGAGGTGTATGTTAGCCAACCCGAAGGATTCGTGGATCCCGAACGTCCTAACCATGTGTATCGCTTGAAGAAGGCTCTCTATGGACTTAAGCAAGCTCCTAGAGCATGGTATGACACTCTGTCTAAGTTTCTTCTAGCTAACAAGTTCACCGAGGGAGTTGTCGATCCTATACTCTTCACCAGGAAAACAGGCAAAAACTACCTGCATGTTCAAATATACGTTGATGACATCATATTTGCCTCATCTGATCCTCAGGAGTGTGATCGTTTTTCACAAGAGATGAGCTCTCAATTTCAGATGTCCATGATGGGTCAAATGTCATTCTTTTTGGGTCTACAAGTCTCTCAAAACCCAAATGGAATTTTCATCAATCAATCCAAATATGCTTATGAAATTTTGAAGAAATTTGGATATGAATCATGTGACTCTGTTGATACTCCCATGATAGAAAGATCAAAACTTGATGAAGACAGTATCAGAACTCCTGTTGACCAAACCAAGTATCGAAGCATGATTGGTTCCTTGATGTATATCACCGCCAGCCGACCAGATCTCCTCTTTGCAGTATGTATGTGTGCTCGGTATCAATCTAGACCAACCAATAAGCACCTAGAAGCAGTTAAGAGGGTCTTTCGATATCTTAAAGGAACAGTCCACTTGGGTCTATGGTATCCCAAGAACACAGCTATGGCACTCACAGCTTACTCAGATGCCGATCATGCTGGGTGTAAAGATACCCGTCAAAGCACGTCAGGAGCTGCTCAATTCCTGGGGGATAAGTTGGTTAGTTGGTCTTCAAAGAGACAAATGTGTACTTCCATCTCTTCTACTGAGGCAGAGTACATTGCTATGTCTTCATGTTGTGCCCAAATTTTATGGTTTCTCCTACAACAAAGTCCCCATGTATTGTGACAACCGAAGTGCAATTGCTCTTTGCTGCAACAATGTCCAACACTCCAGAACGAAACACATTGACATTCGACATCACTTCATCAGGGAGCAAGTTGAGAAGGGAATTGTGGAACTGTACTTCCTTAGGACCGAGTTCCAGCTGGCTGACATCTTCACCAAAGCACTTTCCAGAGAACGTTTTGAATTCATTCTTCCTCGATTGGGAATGAAGAGTCTCACGCCAGAAGCTCTATCAGGTCTTCAGGAAGAACAGGAGGAGTAAAGGAGGTGCTTCACATATCCTTGTATATATTAAAAAAAAAAAAAAAAAAAAAAAAAAAAAAAAAAAAAATCTTCTTCTTGCGACATGTCTCTTGTGTAATCAATATTATGTACGTCTCTAGAAATGTCGTTCAACAATGACACGGAGTCATACATATGCTTGAGCAAGAGTTCTTTTATGTGTTAATAATGTTTTCTAAAACATGTCGCTCCCCGAATGTCTTCAAAATGGTTTGCAGTCATTTCAGGCTGTAACCCGGTCTTCAAAATGGTTTGCTATTACTTCAGATAGCAACCCGGTCGTTATACTGGGGAAAGTTCGTCGCCAAAAAGACGTCTATTCCTAACAAAGGCATGAATTACTTTATATTCGTGCCTTTCCGATCTGATGTACGCTTAAGTGCATCATTTCTTGAAAAAGAAGAGAAGTCTTCTTTATCAAACAAATACTTTCCTTTCAAAGATTCTTCGGGAAAGTATTTGATCCAAACTTGGTGGTACCATGGTTTTTGAAGATCAACATACACTTAAAACAGTGTTTTAAAATATACCACTCAATCGATGCAAAAAGAATTTATCTTTTGTGCAAAATACGATTATTGAAAATGCGTCATCGATTGAGGGGGAGCATGATTTCAAAAACTATATGTCATCAAAACAAGATCTTTGTGCGTAAGGGCGTATTCGACATGTGATTGTTATGTGTTAGTATATGAATTTTTCATGAGTTTCTCGTTAAACTCTAAATCATTTATAAACTCATCACTTCTAACACATAACATTCTCCCTCAAGGTTTGAGGGGGAGCAAATGTATCATCTCAAAAATCAGTAATTCTTAAACATGACACATCTTTCTCCCAAAACCTTTTAACTTATTTAAATCACTTGGGATCACAAATCTCAACTGGTTTGAAATTTTTGATCGGGGGAGAAAAATGTGATTTAAATATGGAAATCTGATTAAAATATGGTGTTGATTCAAAATGTATGCTCTCCTATATGTGCTAAACCCTTTTGTATGCCAATGCACATATTAAGGGGGAGCAAATGATTTAAGAAAAAAGGATCCGAGCATCATGTGAGATCGAGACTCAATCTTAACCAATGAATTGACGAAACAAAAACCGTCTTCAATCGAAAGGACAGTCTTAACCAATGAATTGACGAAACAAAAACCGTCTTCAATCGAAAGGACTTGTCCTGGCCGGGTAATAACTTCAAGCTGGGTTAACCAGTGATGTAAGCGTGTCTCGAAGAGGACTTGTCTGAGTAGAGTGTACCGTTTCGAGAATCCTTTTGTGAACTTGATCAGGCCGGGTAATAATTTCAAGCTAGTTTATCTAGTGATGTAAGCGTGTCTCGAATGCCTGTTCATGTTTACTAAAGGTGGATCAATTCTAAAGTGCAACTCTTCCCGACATGTGCAAATTTACTATCAAAACATCGGTGCACATGTTAAGGGGGAGCATTTGAAAATGGTAAAACTCTCAACGTGTTAACAAAAAAATTGAGTTTTCAATCATAAACACGTTGAGAAAACTTTAAATGATTTGGTTTATGGCAACATAGGATAGTCATGAAGTTATAAGGTGGCTAAGGTTAGGAAAACCGTCCTATGATCCGCCAGAGCCGGAGGGATCTACCCATGGACAATACCATCTAGATAGTACTAGAAAGTCCGTAGGTATGATTATGAAAAAAGGAGAAATGTGAGTATGGAGAAAGAAGGGGTTGAAGAATGAAAAAGAAATGAAATGAGAAAGGGTGAAAAGAAATAGCCCTCCATTTATTCAACCTTAGGGCAGAAACCGGGTTCAATTCATAATCTACTGATGGTTGCTAAGGCGACATTGGTATTGAAGACAAGACGTCATGGACCCAGTGACGCACTGCACTAAACCTTCTAGCCACTCAAGTTCTCTTAAAAGAACTTGTTTCATTCTCACGGGGAACCGGTGTAATCTATCGACTTATCTCTTAGAGATGGTTGATATTGAAGTAGGAGACCTCTCCCTAATCTCCGCATAGGAAAACCAACTGCACTTATTGAGTCTAGAGCCTCGAGATACATAAAAAGATCTCATAGGAACACGTGCTACTTCTACCCTGGGTGTTCAACATTAAGGACACCAGTGGTAAACTTATGAGTCCTACGCAGATCTTAGCAATCTGCCAGAACATTTATGAGGGATGTTATTTATGTAACTCCCAATGATTGAATGGAAACTCCTGCCAGGGTCAACATCAAGCAGCCCTGAAAGCAGGTCACTTAGGTAATTCCTTGTGGATTACGCTAAGTGGTCCCGATGGTTACAAAAGGTCTACAGTCGTGGAGTGATCTCCATCGACTCACCTAATCGTTGATATACTACGGTATAATCTTAAAAGGCCCTCTGTGGGTTTTCGATTAGGAACGGTCTTGGTGAGGGTTAGAAGGAGTCTTCACACTATGCTGTTGACAATCTCTAATTCCAAACCTGTAAGTACCGGAAGATTTGTTGCTAACTGTTTGCTTGCAGGAATTTCGGACGGTTGCTACAGATTGCTGAAAAGATGCTGATCCATCAACACATGCTCACACTTCATCATCACATCCTTTGAAATCATGATCATTAATTGGGCCTCATTTATGCTTCCACAACTCCGATGCTGAAGATCATGATCCTAAAGAGTGTGAGTATGCCACTACAAAGATGATCATATCACATGAAGAGGTTATTACTCTATGATGACTTTCAGACTCACATTTTTGGATGGTGAATTCGAAGTAACTCTCAAAGACCATCTAACGCATTGATCAAGTCATCTAGAGTCGGCTGCCCAAAAGCACAAAGATCTCAATATGAAGAATCAACATGCTACGAGCTACAAAGATTAAATGCTAGGACTCAGCACTTATTTTCTGGGGTGACCTCCCTTAGGGGGAGATTGTTAGGAATACGTTTATTCCACTGAAGACTCGGTCACCCCAAGTATTGTTTTAGCATAGTGTAGCTCGTAGTAAATATTATATTAGTGTAGTATATGTGGAGTCGGGTCGGGTCTTTACCCACTGTCAGCCCAGTCCACAGCCCGTTTGATAGGGCGGTAAGCTTGTAACTATAAATACCCTCTCCCACCCAAGGGAGAGGGTTGGACCTTCATTTGCAATTCAATCTTTCTTTCATTTTTACAAAGGCTCCCATCCACTTTCTCTCACTAGAAATCTTCCATATTCGATCCATACACATATAATCTAAGCTTGTTATAACCTTAAGTGTATTACAAAACATTTCATCAAACACGAGACGAGCATAAAAATATCAGTTATGTAACACCCCCAATTCATGGTTGCAGCGGAATTCGAACTGGGTGTTACTCGACGGCACAATAGTCACAATGATAGAAAACGAACTCCAATTGAGTCGTTTTAAAAAATTTATCATTCAAATTGTATAAATATCAGAGATTACAAAATGAGGTCCCAGATGGTTCCATGTTTACAAATTAAATGAGTTTTGAATGATAATAAAATTTATAGCCCTCTTGAGTATCCGTGCCCTTCTGTTCCATCCTTGATCGTCATGAACCTGAAATACATGCTTGAGAGGTCAACACAAAGGTTGAGTGATATTCATAGAGTTTGTTAAATCGATTGAACACAATATGTTGGTAGTGTGAGTTATAGGCTCACACCAATGTTTGGAAAACAAAACAGGTATTATCATTACTAAGCTTATGACACCATAACGTTAACGGGTACCAATATCGATCGGCGGAGTTATCCCGGTAGGTACTTTGCCGTCATACCTAACGTCTCAAATATTAATGCATTTGTTTGCACTTAGTCAATACAAATGGGATTCGTCAATCCCAATAGGCCTATTATTAATATTCGCGCTCACTATTTCTAGTGATTAAATGGTTCATAATAAAGGATCTCGGTTTGGCAAGGAAGGTACTTAGTGATAATAAAACAATCAGGCAGCATACAGTTTCAAAGCATTGTGTTCGGTTTAGAAATAGCATGTATTCCCCCCAAGGGTTTGTAAAACATTGAAGTAATGTAAAGTGGGGCTATGAACTCACCTTAAGTAAGATAGCAAGTAATGAATGTAACGGTCGAATCGTGAAGGTTTCTACGAGCAACCTATAATAGAATGTCGCGACTTAGGATCGGAGTAAAGAATATGAAGTAGTGCCTATATATATATCTTGCATTTAGTCCATGATGTGGTATGATGTATATTGTAAGTCTTTGAAAGTAATGATTCATGAAACATGTATGTTTTGTATATCGTTTACTACCGTTCGGGCCGACATAATTCAGAAGCCATGTTAGTAAGCGTTCGAGGAGCCAGGACACTTTAACTCGTAAATCCACAACTCAACTCGACGGCTTACATAATGAACTCCTCACATGAGGCTCCCTACTATTGTAGTAGTTGATGAAATATATAGATATAAGTTTTGATCCGAAAGGTTACATGTCCGATATTTGAATAAACTTAGGAAAGTTTATTTGTACATGAAGATTGTTATTAGGGGTAGTTTCATAAGTCTTGAATGACCATTTTTCTTTGTAAAATCTCATGGTTTCCTTTTAGGTGAAGTAGATCCAAATTGCTTGTTCATGTTATCGCCTAATTCATTGTTTCATGTTTACGCCTATGTAAGTTGGTATGGTCATTTCGTCATGGCCTAGCCATGACCTTTGGTCCTTGTTCCAAGGTCATGAGACACAACCTTGGCTCTAGCTATGGTTGTGGTCTTGATTATAGGTCATAAGACCTCTTGTTCCATTTAAAGTATAACCATAATCTAGTGACTTTCGCCTAAAAATGGGTTGTTTAGAATTTGAAGAATTTTATCACTCGGAAAGCGTTTTTAGGTCTCGAGCTTCTTTGTTCCTGAACGAAAACGGCGTTTCGGACAACTTTCGTGTTTTAACTTTTTGATGAATCGGACCATAAGTATGACTTTCAAAACCCAAATTTGATCAGAATGGTATTTGGCAGTTTGCCGCAAAGTTTTGGTAACTTCAAATGGGCGTAACTTTTGACTCGTATACTCTTTTTAGGTGGTTCAAATTGCTACGGTTTCCTTGTTAAGTCCTATACTACAATATGTAATAATCCAATATCATATTTTTACCATTTTGATCAGGTTATACCAACAAAGTCACTAGTTTACTTGTTTTATGAACTTGTCTTATCAATCATGTACAATAACTTGTTTTACTCACTTTTATACATCATGGGCATTAATACAAGACATAATATAGCACAAATAATATGTAAATAACATGAACATGATTATTTAACAAGAATCAAGTTAGGGTTTGGCTCACAACTTTTGGCTTTCAAAGATGAAAGGAAGTTAACATGTAAGGATAGGACTTTGATAGACTTGCTTCAACCCACTTCACTTCATGCAATCTTTCTACCCTTGGTATTCTTGAAAGATGGATGATGAAGGTTTAGGTGACTTGAGTGGATTCAAACTCAAGAGAAATCACCAAGTATATTAGGGTTTGGAAGATTTTTGATTATCTAAAAGAAACTAGGGTTTCAACCTTGAACTTGTACTTGAATCTTGCATGATACTTGGAAGAGAATGAGCTAAGGATGAGAAGATGGGGAGGGTGAAGGGTGGCGTTTAAATGAGGGGAGGAAGGGGGTATTTATAGTCCAAATGAGGAGGTTAGGAAACTAGTAGGAAATTACCAAAACTTGGTGACCAAGTTGTAATTTAGAGATGATCTAGGGGTAATTTCATGAGATGAAGCCACATGGGATGACTCCCCCCCTCCTAGGTCGGTTTGTAAGCTTGGAGAGCAAGGGTGTGGACTTTTCTTGGTATTATCCAAGATACTTGGTTAGTTTTGACTCCGGGAAATGCCAATCGTAAATGATTAAGCCTCAAAACGTAAAACCGGGTGTTGTAAAATTATGGAACTTGGAAGAATGGTTAAACATGTCCATATAGTCCATAATAAAATATAAAATGAGTGGTAGGATCTATCGGGTGCTAAAACCCTGCTAAAAACTGGAAACACGGGTCTAAAACGCGTAATTCGCGTAAAACGCTGAATATTGCGTAAAATTGAGAAAAGTAAAATGTTACTTTTCTAATGTGATAAAAATGATTTAAAATGACTTATAATGTCTAGACTGGGCTCAGTCTAGTGTCGGTTGGTATTAAATGTCTTTTAGACATCAAATCGTAAGCCTAAAAATCACGAAATGACTTATATCATCAAGGGATGATTTTTTGTCAATGGAGGAGGGAAAGAATATGTTGACTTTTTCTAATAAGTTGAAAACTTAAATAGTCTTAGAAACGCGTTTTGTGGTCTAACGGTTAATCGCCCAAACGGTTAAGCGTGCTCATGCGAGATTAGTACAGGCTTGGGTGACCTGTCGGGAAGTTTTTGGTCATGTTTTTCTCAGTCACGATTAATTCTCAAATAAATCATGAGCGTGTCAAACATTTTTCCGATGTGGGGTCACCTGACGGGATCGAATTTCGTTGTGCGTAGAATTTCTGAATGACGTTTTACCCTAAAACGTGTAATTCCTTAATAACTTTCACGAAAATGATCTGACGAATGTCAAACATTTAATTTGCCATGGAAATGATTTATCACTTGAGAATATCAAATAAAAATCAACTTTCAGGAAAATTTCGGAAAGAAATGAATAGTAAAAATGAATAGTAACATGAATAGTAAAAGTGAATAGTGAATTTTCCGGGAATAGAAGTTATCCAGAAAATGTGAATTGTTACAGTCTCCACCCCATATGAGAGCTCCGTCCCGGATATCAATTTGTGTTGGGAGTAGAAACTTTGTTGGTAAAAAGATGTGGGTATGTCTTACGTATCTGGTCCTCTCGTTCCCATGTGTATTCAGGACCACGTCGTGAGTTCCAACGAACTTTGACAATTGGAATACGGCTTTGCTTGAGTTGTTTGACCTCTCGGTCCATGATTTCTACGGGTTCCTCAATAAATTGAAGATCGTCATTGAGTTGAATTTCATCGAGTGGAATCACGAGTGATTCATCCGACAAGCATTTCTTTAGGTTGGATACATGGAAAGTGGGGTGTACACTACTGAGTTCTGATGGAAGCTCAAGTCTGTACGCCACATGGCCAATCCTGGTTAGGATTTTGAATGGTCCGATGTATCTTGGGTTTAGTTTTCCTCGTTTACCGAATTGTATCAAGCCTTTCCAAGGCGATACCTTTAGCATAACCCTGTCTCCGACTTGGAATTCTAGGGGTCTGCGTCGTGTGTCGGCATAACTTTTATGTAGGAAAGGTATGGTAATAGTCAAATATCAAAGGAAATTGATATAGCTGTCGAATATTAATAGGAATTGAGATAGTAATTGCAATCATAGCCTAGTAGGTAATCGGTTGTTGTACCTAGTGTTTATTGACTTCATACTTATGTTATTTCGGATACAAATAAGCCCACTTGTTTATAATTCTTTATTTACATAGAGAGGCATCCCAAACAATGTAGATAAGGAAATATAAATTTATGGTTTAGTGATTCACAATGTCTTTATTTAAATGAAAAGGCATCCCAATCCATTCAAATAATTACAAATCATCCTACACAACATTCATACTTAGTCGGTGAGTTACAAGGTAGTGTATTATGAGATGATACAGGTGTTCCAAAAGTACAAGATGAATATTCAATCTTGTAAAGCCGGTGAGGGTGCTTGTGGTGTAACTAAGGATGATTTGAGCTTTAAAAGTGCATCAAGATCTTGTTAATGAGTTTGTGTTTGCCACGGTTGTGAAGGTAATATTGTGATATGTTGATGAACAAAAGTGCTTAGTGTATGCTTAACATTAATACTCTTAGGTATAGATGTTGAGTTTGCTTTAAAAATCTTAAGAGATTTTAAAGGTTTATGATGGAATGGTATCCTTAGGACCTAAACAGGATAGTACTTCTACAGGATAAAGAGAAGAATTGGTAACTATCCCAAGATAGTAATTCGGATTATCTCATAAATGAAAATTTTCAAGAATGAATTTAGATCATACAAATAAGGTGTTAAGATCTTGCTGAGTGGTAAGGCACTATCGTGTCTCTAGATTGTTTTAATGTATTCTGGTGGTTTATCATGTTCATGTAGGAAATCAACCTAAACATAACCCTAGTACAACTATTCTCAGTATTGGAAAATTTTAAGTCGAATATAGTTAGTCAGACTATATTCCACTGTCCCAAGGTTAAATATAGGTGACTAGTCTATATTTAGCCAAGGTTCGATAAAATTTTCAAATACCTAAATTAGGTATACTTTTGATATGTCCGTTGCTTTCGGGAAAACTGTCCACGAAACAAAGGCGATGTCAAACCCTTCAGTTGCAAGTCCCGTCCATACAAGACTTGTAACGTATGTTTTCATATTCCATTGCATAGAAGATAGTAAGGGTAGGTACGTATGGAAAGGAAGTTTTAAGTAGTTCTAAAATAGAACATACTTGGCTAGGATCACGAACTTTTAATAATGAAGGTTTCATAAGAAAACTTTGATGAATGTAGAGCGGAACTTCAGCATTTGTAGGTAATGGATTTGTTTGTCCTTTAGAAATCTCATATTTCTTATTTAGAAATCGATAGGTTGTGACGGGTTTTTGATATCATATGAAATGATATTGATGATGTGATGGAATAATTCTAGAGACCATTGCGCAAAACACAATGTCTCGGAAGTAGGTTAGACCATTGTGCAATTCACAATGTCTGGGAAGTAGGTTAGACCATTGTGTGACTCAAAACATTTGAGAAATGGTTAAGACCATTGTATAATACAATGTCTTGGAAAATAGGAAAGACCATTGCAATCAGTTACAATGTCTTGGACATAAAATGTTGGAGTAGGAACATGATTGGGAGAATCTGGTTGTGTCGAAATGCCCTAGAATAGGCATACGCAGATATGTTTAGTCCATTGTTTAGATAAATGATTGAAAATAAACCGAGTTTATATATCAATATACTAATGCTTACGGGGAATTGCTCAAAATGGGTATATATGAATATACTAATATGTTTGTGTATCATAACATGCTTACTAAATCCATAATCGTCTGGAGGATGGAAGACACGGAGAGCGGAAGGCTATAAAATGTTTTTGTTTGTGATTGTAGTTATAGTTTAGGTCTCAATTAGACCCGTTTCTCTATAACCATGGCTCTGGTACCAATCTGTAACACCCCCAATTCATGGTTGCAGCGGAATTCGAACTGGGTGTTACTCGACGGCACAATAGTCACAATGATAGAAAACGAACTCCAATTGAGTCGTTTTAAAAAATTTATCATTCAAATTGTATAAATATCAGAGATTACAAAATGAGGTCCCAGATGGTTCCATGTTTACAATGTATAATAAATGAGTTTTGAATGATAATAAAATTTATAGCCCTCTTGAGTATCCGTGCCCTTCTGTTCCATCCTTGATCGTCATGAACCTGAAATACATGCTTGAGAGGTCAACACAAAGGTTGAGTGATATTCATAGAGTTTGTTAAATCGATTGAACACTATATGTTGGTAGTGTGAGTTATAGGCTCACACCAATGTTTGGAAAACAAAACAGGTATTATCATTACTAAGCTTATGACACCATAACGTTAACGGGTACCAATATCGATCGGCAGAGTTATCCCGGTAGGTACTTTGCCGTCATACCTAATGTCTCAAATATTAATGCATTTGTTTGCACTTAGTCAATACAAATGGGATTCGTCAATCCCAATAGGCCTATTATTAATATTCGCGCTCACTATTTCTAGTGATTAAATGGTTCATAATAAAGGATCTCGGTTTGGCAAGGAAGGTACTTAGTGATAATAAAACAATCAGGCAGCATACAGTTTCAAAGCATTGTGGTCGGTTTAGAAATAGCATGTATTCCCCCCAAGGGTTTGTAAAACATTGAAGTAATGTAAAGTGGGGCTATGAACTCACCTTAAGTAAGATAGCAAGTAATGAATGTAACGGTCGAATCGTGAAGGTTTCTACGAGCAACCTATAATAGAATGTCGCGACTTAGGATCGGAGTAAAGAATATGAAGTAGTGCCTATATATATATCTTGCATTTAGTCCATGATGTGGTATGATGTATATTGTAAGTCTTTGAAAGTAATGATTCATGAAACATGTATGTTTTGTATATCGTTTACTACCGTTCGGGCCGACATAATTCAGAAGCCATGTTAGTAAGCGTTCGAGGAGCCAGGACACTTTAACTCGTAAATCCACAACTCAACTCCACGGCTTACATAATGAACTCCTCACATGAGGCTCCCTACTATTGTAGTAGTTGATGAAATATATAGATATAAGTTTTGATCCGAAAGGTTACATGTCCGATATTTGAATAAACTTAGGAAAGTTTATTTGTACATGAAGATTGTTATTAGGGGTAGTTTCATAAGTCTTGAATGACCATTTTTCTTTGTAAAATCTCATGGTTTCCTTTTAGGTGAAGTAGATCCAAATTGCTTGTTCATGTTATCGCCTAATTCATTGTTTCATGTTTACGCCTATGTAAGTTGGTATGGTCATTTCGTCATGGCCTAGCCATGACCTTTGGTCCTTGTTCCAAGGTCATGAGACACAACCTTGGCTCTAGCTATAGTTGTGGTCTTGATTATAGGTCATAAGACCTCTTGTTCCATTTAAAGTATAACCATAATCTAGTGACTTTCGCCTAAAAATGGGCTGTTTAGAATTTGAAGAATTTTATCACTCGGAAAGCGTTTTTAGGTCTCGAGCTTCTTTGTTCCTGAACGAAAACGGCGTTTCGGACAACTTTCGTGTTTTAACTTTTTGATGAATCGGACCATAAGTATGACTTTCAAAACCCAAATTTGATCAGAATGGTATTTGGCAGTTTGGCGCAAAGTTTTGGTAACTTCAAATGGGCGTAACTTTTGACTCGTATACTCTTTTTAGGTGGTTCAAATTGCTACGGTTTCCTTGTTAAGTCCTCTACTACAATATGTAATAATCCAATATCATATTTTTACCATTTTGATCAGGTTATACCAACAAAGTCACTAGTTTACTTGTTTTATGAACTTGTCTTATCAATCATGTACAATAACTTGTTTTACTCACTTTTATACATCATGGGCATTAATACAAGACATAATATAGCACAAATAATATGTAAATAACATGAACATGATTATTTAACAAGAATCAAGTTAGGGTTTGGCTCACAACTTTTGGCTTTCAAAGATGAAAGGAAGTTAACATGTAAGGATAGGACTTTGATAGACTTGCTTCAACCCACTTCACTTCATGCAATCTTTCTACCCTTGGTATTCTTGAAAGATGGATGATGAAGGTTTAGGTGACTTGAGTGGATTCAAACTCAAGAGAAATCACCAAGTATATTAGGGTTTGGAAGATTTTTGATTATCTAAAAGAAACTAGGGTTTCAACCTTGAACTTGTACTTGAATCTTGCATGATACTTGGAAGAGAATGAGCTAAGGATGAGAAGATGGGGAGGGTGAAGGGTGGCGTTTAAATGAGGGGAGGAAGGGGGTATTTATAGTCCAAATGAGGAGGTTAGGAAACTAGTAGGAAATTACCAAAACTTGGTGACCAAGTTGTAATTTAGAGATGATCTAGGGGTAATTTCATGAGATGAAGCCACATGGGATGACTCCCCCCCTCCTAGGTCGGTTTGTAAGCTTGGAGAGCAAGGGTGTGGACTTTTCTTGGTATTATCCAAGATACTTGGTTAGTTTTGACTCCGGGAAATGCCAATCGTAAATGATTAAGCCTCAAAACGTAAAACCGGGTGTTGTAAAATTATGGAACTTGGAAGAATGGTTAAACATGTCCATATAGTCCATAATAAAATATAAAATGAGTGGTAGGATCTATCGGGTGCTAAAACCCTGCTAAAAACTGGAAACACGGGTCTAAAACGCGTAATTCGCGTAAAACGCTGAATATTGCGTAAAATTGAGAAAAGTAAAATGTTACTTTTCTAATGTGATAAAAATGATTTAAAATGACTTATAATGTCTAGACTGGGCTCAGTCTAGTGTCGGTTGGTATTAAATGTCTTTTAGACATCAAATCGTAAGCCTAAAAATCACGAAATGACTTATATCATCAAGGGATGATTTTTTGTCAATGGAGGAGGGAAAGAATATGTTGACTTTTTCTAATAAGTTGAAAACTTAAATAGTCTTAGAAACGCGTTTTGTGGTCTAACGGTTAATCGCCCAAACGGTTAAGCGTGCTCATGCGAGATTAGTACAGGCTTGGGTGACCTGTCGGGAAGTTTTTGGTCATGTTTTTCTCAGTCACGATTAATTTTCAAATAAATCATGAGCGTGTCAAACATTTTTCCGATGTGGGGTCACCTGACGGGATCGAATTTCGTTGTGCGTAGAATTTCTGAATGACGTTTTACCCTAAAACGTGTAATTCCTTAATAACTTTCACGAAAATGATCTGACGAATGTCAAACATTTAATTTGCCATGGAAATGATTTATCACTTGAGAATATCAAATAAAAATCAACTTTCGGGAAAATTTCGGAAAGAAATGAATAGTAAAAATGAATAGTAACATGAATAGTAAAAGTGAATAGTGAATTTTCCGGGAATAGAAGTTATCCAGAAAATGTGAATTGTTACAAGTTAAACTAGAGGTCATTTGCACAGTGAGTTGATGTCAATATGAGTTAATTTTAATTGTGCGACAAATCTAAACAAAACTAAGTAGTTCAAAATAACAGACTTGAAAAAAGTCCAAAAATGCATAACATGGTGGGTTTAATTAGTGTAGTGTATCGATTTGCATAACAACTAAGTTAATTACTACAATGCATAACTAACTTTTAAATTTTGTCTCAAAATACATAATATGATCGGTTTATTCAGGTCATCGATGATATTGCGCTTATGTGGTGTCCAAGTGTATACCTCGTGTGCTAATTTGGTCGTCGTCTTCAAAAAAATTTCGACCAACACCTTTTTTTCCGGTTATTTAAATTTATTTTTTCATCCCTCTTTTAAAATCAATAACCATCATCATAGAACTAACGAGGTGGGAAACCCGCGCGTTGCCGCGGGGTGTTTGTATATGCAAGTTAGGCAAAACAGATTAGCAACAAAGTTTGTATAGCAACGTTTATATATCCACCTTCCGGCGCACCCCACAGCTGCAACCGCATCCTGCTACTACTCACTTTTCGCCACTTTTTGTCACTAACCTCAACCACACCACCTGGCTTGAGGCCTTGTGTCGCTCGGCTGCCTTATTCCTTTTTGGACCAAAAGCATGTGGGTACACTCCAAAGAAACAAACTTTTTTGGTGTCATTAAGCATGACACAAAACTGGTAAATAGAAGTATACGTAAGCAACTTTTCCCAATAAAGACACCCAACAACGAAATAACAAAAGCATGAATAATCTTGCTTGCCTTCAGTTATTTTGGTGAAAGGTTGGAGTTCCCGAAAACCGGATCTTTTCACCATTTGAAAGTTCTAAAGTGCTTCATTTGGGTTAGACTTCAATTGCACCTTCCTAAAACATATATTAAAAAAAACCTAGGTGTTAAAATTTGTGCACACACGTGTTTGCGATGGAGTAAATCAGTTTAGATTGCAAGTTATCATTAAATAATACAACTTCTTTAATCTTTATTAAAAAAATTAGGAACATCCAAACACAAACAACCCATTTTGACCCATTAGTCAGCACACCCGTTCTGCCTTTCTTCTATTTCTAACTATAAGTTTAATGACACATTAAGATAACAGTAATTTAGTACTGAAATGTCTTATTTCAAAAAGCAAAAATCAATTCCAAACACCTTCTTAATATTAGATATTGAAATAAATTTTGAAATGCTACATACCTATGACTTGGACGAAGTCACCTACAGTTTTCTTGTTCTATATCAGATTTGCTCCTAATTGCATAGCACCATTAGAGTTGAGGCTGCTGAAATTGCTGAAGGCTGAGATGCCACTGTCCTTCATTTAGCAACTCCTCATATCTTCTTCCGCCTTTTACATTTTACGCCCTCTTATACCCAACTTTCATTTGTTACAGGTCCCAATTATTCAGTAGATTAGGTGTCAATGGAGGTTGACAATTCCTGGGTTTGCATGACCAAACTGGCCAACTCCATATTGCAACGAAATGACAGTCATATTGAGTCCCTGTTGCTGCAAAATGGGCGAAAATAACAGTTAAACAAACACGTAAAAAAAACTTTGCTATAAATCAACAGTAACGCTAAATGATTCACTGTATTCAGTTCCCATCACTCTATTTCCTACGATAGAAACGGTTTCTTTACACTAACTTGCAGTCAACAACGATACAAAGTATCTCTAAAATAATGCTAATAAATAACAAAGTGAGATAGGTAGTATAGTTACGTGGGATTTATGTATAAAATTGACTTTTGGACTGATGTGTTTAAAGTCAGGCTGCCCATACTTACTGGCAACGTTGCAAAAATCGTGAATCGGTAGTCGGGCGGTCGACCACCCTGCAGCCTGTAATCGGTCAAGGCGGTGATTAATCGGTCATTAATCGGTTTGGCATTTCATGCATGTTTTGGGAATTTCTGAAGAGCAAACTAAAGATCTTAACTGATTCCAAGCCTTCTATGTTTACAAACCTCAATAAAAGGCTTCAATTCTGATTATGAGGCCCATTGTACGTTATAAGTGAAATAAACGATCCCCAAATTAAGTAAAATGCCTAAATTTCTATTTTTTTTAAATTGACCGATTCGGCCGATTTTTGGCCGATGCGGCCGAATTTTGGCTGATTCGGCCGATTTTTGACCGATTCGGCCGATTTTTGACCCATTTTTTCTTATTTTTTTGCCTAGGCCGATTTTTTCACTGATTTTCGAAAATCGACAAGGTGCATCACCAATTAGCGATTAATCGGCCGATTCGGCCGATTTTTGCAACATTGCTTACTGGTAAAAAATCGAGCTATTTTCACCTGTTCCACACCCTTGCAGCCCCACCCATGTCAACCCCTCTTACAAATGCAAGTAAACCACAACCTTGAACCCTAGCACAGAACAAATGGACTGCAAGTTCGCTAATGTATAATGGGTCAATTTGGGTTATGTTTTATTTATAATCATTTTAATGTATAAAATTGATATAAATCAATAATTAATTTATTGGTAAATGGTGAAACTACATGTTTGCAGCATATAGAAACAACTAATAAAATGAACAAAAAGACCCCTTTAAATCTTCAGATTTGCAGCATCCCCAAATATTCATTAAAATGACCCAAAAGCCCTTAAAAATCAGTGGTTACTTCGATTACAGTGCGTAGGAAAGAAAGGGACGCAATTTAACCAGTATGCGTAAACCCAAAAAATTAGGGGGGTGTTTGGATCGCTTTCCTTTATATAATATGTACCTGATCAAATTAATGTTTATACTTTTTATAATCCGTGACTGTTTATCCATTTCATTTGTAAGACAGTTTGATAAAGAGTGTTGGTGGGTCGAATATCCATCTGACATGACTCAGTTTGACGCGCCTTAGCTAACTACTTAAAAGATAGAAAAGAGAAAGCGAGAAATTACCTACATATAATTGAAGAATTGTCTTTTCATTAAATGCTAATGCCAATCATGGCAAAATATCTTCTTGTGACAGTTTAAGATGTTTTTGTAGGGCTGTTTGGCAATCACAACCTACAAATATTTTTAAACAAAGTCAGTATCATAGTACGATTTCACACAAATTTACTTCGGATGCAATACTTTTTAATAACAAAGGCCCCTCTATTTATGGATTAAAGGTAAACTTAAATACTTAATATATTCTGTGTTCAGCTTCTATAGTGCAATACATGAGATTTTCATTCTCATCCGGCAACCTAACCTAACCTAACCCACCCAGTATGTAGTAACAACTTGTCTAAAGTAGCTTCATTACCTTCCAAACAATCATATTCAGTTTGAAACCACAAAAAAAGATACAAACGACTCAATTTCCCGACAAAAAGAAAAAACAACAATGTTATACCTCAGGATAATATTTTTTTGGGTAAAGGGATTATACCTCAGGATAATATTGTTTTAGATAGCAACATCTTTTTTTTTTCATAGCATTAGAATATCAGGCTGCACAAAATTCAAAAGAAAAAAGATCAAAACTGAAAGTTGCAATGTACATTAAGGAACAACATTGATATTATAAAAGTAGAGCACCTAAATAGTTTTTTCGGGTATTGGCCTAGCCCAATGAATCTGATTTGGTCCTGATCAAGCATGGAACTTTAGAGAAAGCCAATTTCTGGATATCTAATGATAAAGAATTCATAAATACCTACCTGTAGGACAGCTTCCTTCACCTTCTTTTCTGCATATTTTAGTTGCTCTTCGGATCAGGTGATTCCAGTGTAAAAGCACCCAGTTCGTTTCACCAGCTCGATTGCTAAAGTTCCCCAACCACATCCTATCTCAAGAACTCGATGGTTCTTTTTAACTCTTTCCTAAACAGGTTTAAGTGACACATGTGAGCATGACATAGGCGCAGGATTAATGATAGCTATGTATGTAAACACGTACCTTCTCAATCAAAGAAGTGATGTTTCTCATTTGTGCTGACTTTAAGTCTTCATCTTCACTCTGTTCAATTTTCACATGATGAAAGGGTTATACTTGAACGCAGTAGAAATAATAAGCGAAAGCTTTAAGATTTCAAACCCTTACCTTGAGTACTGCGCATGAATATGTCATGGTATCATCCAAGAATAGGCCAAAGAGGTCGTTACTCTAAAAAGCACACACATGAAATAATTCAATAAATATGGTAACAAAAGTCTGTACAACTTAAGAAAGAGCATTTAACAATTTAAAATACCAGATGATAGTGGCGAGATATATTCCTGCGTGCTTGAGTAAGAGAATTTTGACTTGAAATATGATGATAAATATATTTAACAGATGATATTCCTGCGTGCTTGGGACCAACATGCACCCTGACAATTATATATCGGAGTTCAACTATAGTTATCCCGGATCACTTTTTTCCAAATTGCTTTCATTTTGGCTAGTTCAAGCAAACTTTTAAAAAGGGTTTATATTCCTCATCAAAAAACGTTATAAAACTTGATGCGTTTCAAAAACCTTATGGCTAATGCATATGGCAAAAAGAGCACCATGCTTTTAAATTGATTATGTTTATGCCAAAATAGCCAAATGTTGTTAATACGTAGACCGCAATGTAATTTTGACTAATACTTCAAGACTGCGGTACAAAAGCTAGTGCTATTACCTTCTCTTTGATTTACTACATGCTAATTATACAAATTTAAATTGTAATTAGGGGCAATAATTTCTACAGTACCTCCATCACGTAATGCACTACAGTATGTGTTACGCCACTAAGAGGATCAATCGATCGTTGATCACGAAACAAAAGTCAACGAATATGAAATAGATTGCTTACCCTTTAATATCGGTGCGTCCATATGTTGTTTTCAAGTTCACCACATCACCATGGGAAGAAGGAATATGAACCCAACCAGCACCATATGTTCCCAGTGCATCTGAGCATATTTCAGCTGGCAAATATCAAAATTGCTGATTTAAGGTCAGTCTATTTTGAATTAAAAAAAAAATAATAATAATAATAATAATAATAATAATAATAAAAAAAAAAAAAAAAAAAAAAAAAAAAAAAAACCCCTTCTACAACGCTGACCTCTGATTTGTTCTTCTTAGTTTTTTTGCTCTGTGCGCAAACTCCGCATATACTTGTATATAGACAAATAATTAACTGAACATGAACATCGGGATCTACATTTAACTCATGGACCTTTGCCATCAATTGAGGTTTAGGCGCTTGTTACGGAAGATCGATGTCAATAGACTTGATTCCAACCTCGACACATGCTTTTTCCTTCATATTAACATAACTTTGAGAATCTTTTCTGTGTCCAACAATCACCACATCAATTCCTGGTGCCTGAAATAGAAAAAGCGAGGATACATAGTTACAGACTATGTACGATAGTTGTATTTAATATATACTTTCACTAATTATCTCCAATCCCCCTTTCACCTACTTCTAAAAACATAATCACTTCACAATAAGCTAATCCCCCCCCCCCCCCCCCCTTCTCTCTTTAACTAAAGAAATTTTGAGTCTTTGTAATAAATAAAAGTACTTATTGCATTTGCTTATCTTTACTCTAAAAGCACTTATTTTGACCAGGACCATCACCTCATAATGCTAATCCAAACAGATAGAGCACTTATTTATAAAAATATATGTTAGAACATTTCATCATTGGCTTCCTATTTGAGAATGAATCTTGCAAACGAAGCTTAAAATACTCCTTTAGCTAAGCTTTCATTCTATTTAACCAATTGATTCATTAACAGATAGAGCATTACCAAATTGACCCATTCAATGGTCAATAGTCAAAATAGCCGGCTCTAAAGATAACTTGAATTATATACAAAGTTGATAGCTAATATAGTTAAAAGTATACCTCCATAATCGACTAACCATCAGGTTAAACCCTTCCTAATCCTCCTCATTCGGATCATCCCCATCCTCATCAATCTCCAACTTGTACAGACTATCCCTCATCTCATCCAACGCCATTCGACTGATTCAAATAAACAATTATAGTCAGCAATGTGCACTATTACACTTTACACCTCCTGTTATACGTTAGACAGAAGCCATATGTCCATATCCCCAATAGCATATGCACCTAATATTAAAAAAGTACAGTTATATAAAAATTAGGCATAAGGTATTTTTACCTTCAAGTTAGCTTCACCTGAGAATGCTTCCTTTGAGGAGTAATCATCAGCCTGATATGAAAGCCCTGAGAACATTCAGATAAAATTATATTTAATCTTGTGGCTTTGGTAATGGCGGCCGCATGAGACTTCCAAGCAAGTGACTATTATTTAAGAGATGGGCATAAAATTTGGTTGCTTACTTGATATTTCTTGTATGCAAGGGCCTCTTTATGATAACGTGTTTCATAATCTATAAAATGAGATTTCTATTACAAAAAATGATTCTTTCTACTTACTAATGTATATAGGTGCCAATAAGCAATAATTTTCATTTCCTTACCTTGACAACAGTTGAAGAAAGCTGACTTTTGGGGACAGGTTGTTCTTCTTCATTCCCACACGCCTACACATGTTTGGAAAAAATTGTTTAGTCTCTTTGTTTTTTAGTAATTAAGCAAATAAGAGGTGTTTGGGATTGCTTAGTTAATATGCTTCTTGTAAAATGATAAGCATGTTCCAACCTATTTAGTTTTAAGTGCTTATTTTTAGGTAATATAAAAGTGTAAATGAGTTATCCATCCCATTCTACATCTGCAAATAACTAAGAATACGATTATAATCCACCTAACAATATAAAAAAGATTATAATCCATTTCAGTAAACTAAAAACCCATCACAAAATAATAATTATTTCATCAAAAATATTCAAAACAATATCTTAAGAAGAACATACCTTGTGGACTATGTTTGAAATTGATTAATGAATCTGCAAAAAAGGGGGGAAAATCAAAAAATAAATAAATAAAATAAAATTAAACCATACCAACACCTAATTCAACCTGCAAAAAATTAAATCATTCGTAATTCAATCAACAATTGAAGTGGGTCGGTGGAAATTACAGTATAACTCCAACAATGTGTTTGCTTTTTTTTTTTTTTTTTTTTTGGGGGGGGGGTGGGGTTATCAGTATTGATAGCCGATGGTTTTGATTGTGACTATGATGAGTGATGTATGTAATAAAAATGAGGAGAAGATTCAAGGTGTGTGTGAATGCCGGAGGGATCTGGAATTTGTGGGAGAGGAGAGGATGTATATATCTTATAATAATGGTGTAATGAATAAAAAAATATTTTTTACTGTAGCTGTGCAAAACATTTTGTCGTGACATCCCAAGTTTTAGTAGTATAACTAGGTTGGTAGCCCGCGCGTTGCGGCGGAGGGGTTTTGTGTTTTGTATTTTTTGGGTTGTACGGTGTAATTAATAATTTTGTTATTTGAAGTATGCATATATTTACTTGGAAGCATAATTTGTTTATGTTTACCCATTTTTTTTTATTTTTTTTTGCGTTGCGGTTGGAATTTTTTTTTATTGTTTGGGTATTTTAAAAGAAACAAATTTGTATAAGAAATTTTTTGTAAGTGTATTAATTTTTGTATTTTTTTATTTATATTTTTTGTTATTAATTTTTTTTAAAAAACAAATTTTCATAAGGAAATTTATGTAAAAAAAAAATCTGTTATCGAGTACTGTAGCGACGTTAAAAAAAATATAAATAAATAAATTACTGTAGCGACACGTGTCGCTTTTTGGCGAAGTGCCTGCCTTTTATATAGTATAGATAATGGTATAATTAAGCGATAAAAATTCAAATGCATACTCTTATTTTTGTGCATACCAATGGACAAATCCTCATCATCCATTTAGTTTAATCTAATGGTGTGAATTAACCTAATACTAAATATAGAAACATAAGTCCATGTTTTTCTTTCCCTTTTTCTTTATCTTTTTGTCTTTTTTTATTATTTCTTTTTTTTTTTCTTTTTTTTTGTGTGGCTTTGTTTTTCACGCTTTTTTCTCTTTTTCTTTTTTTTTTTGTTTCTTTTTTGTTTTTGTTTTACTAATTCACGTTTTTTTTTCTTTTTTTTTTTTTAATTCATGTTCTTTTTTAATTCACGTTTTTTCTCTTCTTTTTCACTTTCATACGTTTTCGTCTCTTTTCATATATTTTCGTCAGTTTACATACGTTTTTTTTACGGTTTCGTCTCTTTTCAAACGTTTTCGTCTGTGTCCGTCCATTTTTATACGTTTTCATCCGTTTTCAAACATTTACGTCCGTTTTCGTATGTTTTTGTCTGTTTTCATATGTTTATATCGTTTTCGTCTGTTTTCAGACGTTTTTGTCCGTTTTTTATGTTTTCACTCATTTTTAGACGTTTTCGTGTATTTTCAGATGTTTTCATCCGTTTTTATACATTTTCGTCCGTTTTCATTTATTTTCTTACGTTTTCATCTGTTTTCTTATGTTTTCGTTCGTTTTCATACGTTTTCTTATGTTTTCATCTATTTTTCTTTCGTTTTCGTCCATTTTTCATACATTTTTTGTTCGTTTTCATACGTGTTTTTACGCTTTCATACGTTTTCGCCTGTTTTCTCACGTTTTCGTCCGTTTTTATCCGTTTTTTTATGTTTTCGCCTATTTTCGTCCATTTTCATACGTTTCCGTCCATTTTTTACGCTTTCATCCATTTTCGTCCGTTTTCTTTCGTTTTCATCCATTTTCCATACGTTTTTATCCGTTTTCAGACGTGTTTTTACGCTTTCATATGTTTTTGTCCGTTTTCTTACGCATTCGTCCGTTTTCTTACATTTTTGTCCATTTTCTTATGTTTCTTAATATCACAAGTGATTTCTGAATGTCACAAGTGATATCCAGAATATCACTTGTGATTTTCTGAATATCACTTATGATATTCTGAATATCACTTGTGATTTTCTTATGTTTTCGTCCGTTTTCATATGTATTCGTTTTTTTTCATACGTATTAGTCCGTTTTCTTACATTTTCGTCCGTTTTTATACGTTTCTGAATATCACAATTGATATTTAGAATATCACTTGTGATTTTCTGAATATCTATCACTTGTGATTTTTCAGAATATCACTTGTGATTTTCATGTTACAAAACATTTGATGAAAATCACTTGTCATATTCAGAAAATCACTAATGATATTCAGAATATCACTTGTGATATTCTGAATATCACAGAATATTACTTATGATATACAGAATATCATTTGTGGTACTCGTAGTATCACTTGTGATATTCTACATATCACAAAAAATCACTTGTGATATTTGTGATATTCTAAATATTACAGAATATCACTTGTGATATTCATAATATAACTTGTGATATTCAGAATATAAGAATATCACTTGTGATATTTAGAAACATATGAAAACGTCTGAAAATGGCAAAAAAAATATTTAAAAACGGACGAAAACGAATGAAAAAACGGACAAAAACGTAAAAAAATGGACGAACATGTATTAAAACGGAAGAAAACATATGAAAGTGTAAAAACATATATGGGAAGGACAAAAACGTTCGAAAACTAGACAAAAATGAATGAAAACGGATAAAAACTGAAGAAAATGTATGAAAACAAACAAAAAAAATAAGAAAACGAACGAATATGTATGAAAATGGACGAAAACGTATGAAAGCGTAAAAACACGTCTGAAAACGGACGAAGATGTATGAAAAATGGACGAATATTACTTATGATATCCGGAATATCATTTGTGGTACTCATAGTATTATTTGTGATATTCTGCATATCACAGAATATCACTTGTGATATTCTGAATATCACTTGTGATATTCTGAATATCACAGAATATCACTTGTGATATTTATAATTTAACTTGTGATATTCAGAATATCACTTGTGATATTTAGAAACATATGAAAACGTCTGAAGATTGCAAAAAAAAACATTTAAAAACGGACGAAAATGAATGAAAACGGTTGAAAATGAAAGAAAAAATGGACGAAAATGTATGAAAACGGAAAAAAATGTATGAAAGTGTAAAAACATGTATGAAAAGGACAAAAACATTTGAAAACTGGACAACAAAAGAAAACGGATGAAAACGTATGAAAACGAACGTAAACGAGTGAATATGTATGAAAACGGACGAAAACGTATGAAAGCGTAAATCACGTCTAAAAACGGACGAAGACGTATGAAAAATGGACGAATATTACTTAAGATATCCAGAATATCATTTGTGGTACTCATATTATCACTTATGATATTCTTGCATATCACAGAAAATCACTTGTGATATTCAGAATATCACTTGTGATATTCAGAATATCACTTGTGATATTTAGAAACATATGAAAACGTCTGAAAATGGCAAAAGACATTTAAAAACATACGAAAACAAATGAAAATGTATGAAAATGGAAGAAAATGTATGAAAGTGTAAAAACATGTATGAAAAGGACAAAAACGTTTGAAAACTGGACAAAAACGAAAGAAAACGTATGAAAACGAACGAAAACGTAAGAAAACGAACGAATATTTATGAAAACGGACGATAACGTATGAAAGCATAGAAAACGTCTGAAAACAGACGAAGACGTATGAAAAATGGACGAAAACGAAAGAAAAGTAATACAATGAACGAAAACGTATGAAAATGGACGAAAACGTATGAAAATGAACGAAAATGTAAGAAAATAGATGAAAACATATGCAAACAAATGTTAGCGGGCGAAAATGTAAGAAAGCGGACGAAAAACGTATGAAAATGGACGAAAACGTAAGAAAACGGGCGAAAATATATTAAAACGGGCGAAAACGTATGAAAACAGTAAAAGACGTATGAAAACGAAAAAAAAAAAAAAGAAAAAAAAAATGAACTAGAAAAAGCGAGTTAAAAAATAAGTGAACTAAACGAACAATGAATTAAAAAAAATACGTTAATTGTAAGAAAAAAAAAAGAAAGAAAGAAAATGAAAAGCAAAAAAAGAATCTACAAAAATGAAAAGCAAAAATACGTACGGATAAAAGAAAAAAATAATAACAATAAGAAAGACAAAAAAAATTAAAAAAAAAAAAAAAAAAAAAAAAAAAGAAGAAGAAAAACATGGACTTATGTTTTCCCATTTAATCTTAGGTTAATCCCCATCATTAGATCAAACTATATGAATGGTGGGGATTTGTCCTTTAGTATGTACCAAAACTAGAGTATGCAAAATAAAGTAACTCTAATTAAGCAATGGATTTTTTTTGTGTGAAACTTAGGAGGCCCATTAAACATGTTAAATAACTTTAAAAAAGTACCGTTAAATTTGTAAATTGTGAAGGATGGTCAACATTACAACCAGGTTTTCACGCTCACACAATCACACTGGCATTTAACCATCATTCACAAAAACACATTTGCAAACACATGCACACACATTTTCATCACAATTTAGTCATTCTTATGATACATGTAGGTTGGAGGACATTCTCCATATTGCCAATGCACTAAATGTGCTATTTTTTCTGCTTTTCACAAACATTCCATAAGTGTGTTTGGTTTAGTGTAACCCGAAACAGGTAATGTCCTATTCTCCGCTCGGAAATATTATTTTCTTTTAATATGACCAATGAAATTATCAATCTTATTAGCTGGGGAAAATTACAGTACTTAATAGTGTTAAAGCAGAACAACCCAAAAAATAGTATAAAAACTTGAATCTCACGTGAGTGCCCCATTATCCTTTCAAACGTGACTCCGGCTTCACATTCCCATCACGCCCATACAACAACACCTTAATACCATCAATCTCATCCTCCTCATACACATACACCTTCGTATCCAGCCTCACTCCATATCATGCTTCGGACACTGTAAACCACCATCATCACCGGAGATGACCGGAGAGTATGAAAGTGGTTGGGGGTTAAGGAGTCTGGTCGTGAAGAAGGTGATTGTGATTAGCGTTAGTGCTCCAATATGGTGTGTGTGTGTGTGCGCAAGAGGTTGTTGTGGTCGGTTTTGCCATTAGTGTTAGTGTGACTCTAAGTGAGTGTGTGTTTGTGTGTGCATTTGAGGAAGAAGGTGAATACGACGTCATATAAGTTGTACTGTTATACAAATTTACAGAAAGCTCATTCAAAATTCTCTTTTGAATCATTTAGTAACTCAGGCAGGTGATCGGTGTGATGCACTTTGTTGTAAAATAAATTAGTTGTTTGTTAGTGATAGACAGGTATATTACATGATTGTCTATATCTTGCTTATATGCTTAAAACTAGGGTGACAATTTGAGATGGGTTGGAAAACTTCAGCTGAAACATGATATGCATAAGTAACTGGCTCATTCATATCAATTCTAATCCGTTTAACACAACAAATTTAGCCATATTATTTATGTGAGTTAATGGGTTAAACGCATAAAAGTTGAACAGTTACCTTTACGAACTTGTATTCATGTAATATAGCTGCTCATGTTTAGCTATTTTGTTAATTTTACCCATGTGACCTGATATAGATAAAACATAACCCAAATCGACCCATTTATAATGAAGTGGATTTAGCATAAAGATATTGCTGAGATACAGATTTTATTGTCTATTCTAATGAGTAAAATGGCCAATATATATATGAGCATGAACCCCGAAGGGTGTCGGCCCAGTTGGTTGTTTCTAATTCATAAACTTAACTTCCGTGAGACAATGCTTGCCTTTATAGGAAAAATACCATCTTCCTTTCAAACTTTTTGAGGAAAGATTTAGCCAATCAGAACTTTAGTAAGTTGAGATACCCGACGAGTGAATCTAACATTGATATGACAGTGGGGTATAAATGACAAGTTCTTAAAGAACACTATTAACTGTGAGATGACTATAGATAGGTTTAACAAACCAATAAAATGAAATTACTTGAAAAAGGTAAGTATTGAGCTTTAGAAGACTTGAAAATTTTCAGATTTTTAATAAAATAGGTTGGATTGAAAAAAAAAGAGGGGGGGGGGGGGGGGGGGGGGGGGGGGACGTATGGGCCCTTTTAAAAATTTCAGATTTTTAACTCTAAATCCAAAGAAGAGATTTACGTAATGCCTTCATGGATAAAATTTGTTGATACCACTTGACCCAATTATGAGCTTAAAGTAATGTCTTCATTGAAAAATTTATTCATACATGGTTCTTCTTATATTGCTTATAAGGCTGCATAAATCTTTAGTCTTCTCATGACCCACAACCAAGGTTGTAAAAAACGCTAGACGCTAGTGAGGCGGTCGGGTAGGGCCTAGCGATTAACCGTTTAGGCGGGGATTAATCGGATTGTAATTTTTATGTACAAAATTGTAATTTTAGATATTATATTATATTATATGTATGAGATAAGCATTATGCATCAAAGTTCAAATATTTCAATTGTTTAAATATAAACATAATACATAATTTTTCAAAGTTTAAAGTCAAACATAGATATTACTCAGTTTGTTGACTATTTTTAAGCGATCTTTGACTAATATTGTACGATTAATTGGTTTGTTGACCAATTTTTAAGCGATTTTGACTAATTTTAAGCGATTTTGTCCGATTAATCAGTTTGTTGACCGATTTTTAAGCGATTTTTGACCAAAACGATTAAATAGGCCGATTATGATAAATCAAGGCGCTTATTGAGCGATCACCGATTATGCGGGGATTAATCGGCCGCCTGGACCGATTTTTACAACAAAGCCCACAACATGTTTGATGAAATGCCTCAACCAAATTTTAGCAACATTAAGTTTACAAGTTTTCCTTTTATAAGAAGAATGTGATTTCAAGAAAATAGAATAGACCGGACAAAATAAAATAGACTGGATTAGCGAGATCCGTTTTCATCAAGTAAATTAGTTGGTCATTTGAATTTTTAGTGCATTTGATTAACTATTTAAGCCAATACAAGTTGTTTAGATTCAAGATGAATGATTATGTTTTGTGGTTGCTGTGGACATCGTTTAGGTTTGCATACAAGTTATAAGTTCATTTTGTTTTGACATGAAAATTGGACCGGCCCAGTTCTTACATACTTAGCTTGGCACATATTATATACGAGGTGGGCGCCGGTCCGCCGCGTTGCGGCATGACGTCGTTTTATCCGCAACCTTTTTCTAGCGGGAGGAGATATCGATTGTGTGCTAATGTACTCCTATGAGTAATTCAAAAAGTGATACAGGCAAAGAATATACAACTTGAAATCAAATGCACAACTTTGAATAAATAGTTGAGTCGTCAATTCTTATTTCATCTTCTTAAACAACATTGCAACTAATCCAGTGAATCTTATCATGCAAGTTACTGAGATAATTTAGGTGAATCATGTAAGTAAACAAAGTCTCAAAAAAGAAAGCAAAAAAGATAGATATAACAGGCTAGCATTCACCTCATGTACATATCAACAATAGTCACTTGCATCCAAATTTTAAGAGTAATTCATGCAAACCCAACTTACTGTTGCTGCTACTTCTTATGTAGCCTTTCACGCAGCCTAATTTCCAGAGGCATTCTTTGTTAATTCATTCGTAGGTATATACGGTAGTTCCCAATATTTTCAGTCGCATTTATTCTTTTTCCAGTATTAGTATTTTTTTTCTGTTAGCAAGAGTTGCTCTATGGTTGTTCTCTGCATCTGTTACAACATGGGTGCTGGCCGTTGACGCAATGCTTGCTGTCACTACAGACGTCGAGTACTGAAGGAACTTTACAGGTACCTACAAAACATATATCATCGATTAATAACTTCATTGTACATATGGGTGTAAAACATATATCATCGGTTGTTTTTTGTTGGAGTGTTGATATGTTAAATAACCCCTAAATAGCAAATAAACAACAGCTTTTGTTGCAGTTAATCCTAAACTGGTTACTAATGTTAAATGGTAATCGTAATCAGAGTCATTATACCTAGTAAAAAGTTATCATTTGCGACCTGAACCACAATAATCAAATAATCATTCTCAAATGCCTCACGGAACTTTATACAATCAAAATGATATGAAGCGAGACTAAAGTATTATATTTGTTCTTTGACTGTTATTGGGGTAAGAACACATTTTTAAGAAATGTTGGTTATGCCTTATAAAGCAACTAGGCAGATTCCGAAACATAGAGATACATAACATATAGCCATATAGAGTTGATCAAAAGCTATCAAAGTGAACCAACTCTTGACTGTGAGTATTGTGTAAAGTTTTGTATATCAGTAATTTAAAGTCTTTGCAATCCCTAGATACAGCCACGATCACGACTTAGTCTGGTCATCGTTCTAAATCTACTCTAAAAACTTGAAGGAAGACAAAAAAAGGTTTTTGTATGAGAACTTACCTGCACACTGTGAAGTTCATGAGTTGACAATACTGTTAGCATCTTTTCAGCTGTCGACATCCACCCATGAAATCCTGCAAAGTCCTGTTTCAACAGAAAAAACATGTAAATTTGAGGTGGCAAATTGGGCGGGTTGACAGGTCGAGTAACCAACCAAACATGTGACTTTGGTATGGATCAAGCCAAGTTTGAATTTTACGACTTCTATAAATAAGCAGTGTTAGATGATCGTAAAAGTTGATTTATTTCAAAAGTTCGCCTAAAAGGGTAGTGGGTCAAGAGGACTAAGCGGATTGTAAGCCACAACTTCAAACCATTTTGACCCATTTTCAAAATATTGCTTCTAATTCAAGATCCTGACATCGAATCGAATTTATCTTCCTCTAGATGAAGACACAGTAAAGGTATACAACATGGTTTACCTCTTTCAGAAGGTTGTCACTCGAATATTGGGACGAACTTAACCATTGGCTTGGTATTCGTATCCCTGCCATCATGGAATGACCATATGATTATCTTTGTATCTCAACCATTTGTTTCGCAATCAGTCCGTTCCATTGCAATCACCATAAAAGTCCTAACATCAGTACTTAAATATAGATTAAAAAAAAAGAAAAAAAAAAAACGAAAAGAAATGACACTCGCGAGTGACCAGCACATCGTGCGTAGATGTTACACCAGATGCAATGATCAAGAATATCCAAAAAATAAATAACGTTTTTTTTTCTTTTCCAAAATGGACTTATAAGGGTTTAATCGGCGGGGCGTTGTTTTATGCTGTTGATCATTGCACAGGGTTAAGAGCATAACAATAAGGACCAAAATACTTATACATTTACTTCTCCTAATTCTCATGTGTAAGTAACAAATCAACCATACATAAGTTTTGTGCATTTACATGTAGAGTGTAGACAGAGTTGAATTCACAAAGGAAAATAAAAGCTATGAAAGTACGAAACTAACATTATCTGAGATTTACAACCAGCAGCAAGAAAGAGTTATCAGTTCCAACAAATGAAAAGATGGATATTTCTTGTGTCGGACCAGCATTAAAATAGGCTACCTGCAATTCATGTAAATAACATCAACCAAAGTTTACCACTATATTTATACAAAACTAAAAACCAACCGTGCAAAGCACAACCAAATCACAATTTCATTTAAAATGCAGTCGATAACCACCTGCTGATACAAACAGGTATCCCATCGTCTAAAAGTCCCATCAGACGAATACGAATAGAAGACAATCCCAGTTTGTATGAAAGATGAAACCTTTATTTGAAAGCATGTCAAAATAAAGTAAAGGAACTTATGAAACTCAGATTAGTATCCACGCGTCATGTTAACGACTTGTTGATTATCACCAATCCGCAGCCGC
This sequence comes from Artemisia argyi, assembly GCA_030686995.1. Classification (NCBI taxonomy): domain Eukaryota; kingdom Viridiplantae; phylum Streptophyta; class Magnoliopsida; order Asterales; family Asteraceae; genus Artemisia; species Artemisia argyi. Next base: position 21,910,283 of record CM060693.1, on the reverse strand, counting down.
AATAAAAATTCCACAGCTTAAGACTAAATCATAAGCATAATCAAAAAAGAAAAGAAAAGTGTTGTGTGCAGATGGAATCAGAATGGGAAAACTACGACGAGCTGTTGCTCTCAATATTATCGAAAGCGCGACGAGGGAAAGATGCAGATGTGGGCGTTGCATTTGATGTTGAGTTTTATGGCAAAGTTGCTGGCAAAATGAATCGATTGACAGAAGCCAACTTTACAGCTTATGACGTTGCAAGGCGTACGGTGGATCACAGAAGGCTTTTCAAAGATTTTATCAAATTTTGCTTTAAAACTTTCAATATATACTATACTTAATCTAAGGGGGTGTTCGGGTTGCTAAAAATGTATATCTTTTGTGATTTGCATGTGTATGATCCAAGTAAATACGCACATGGCATTATGGACAGCGAAGTTTACTATACGCGTTGTAGAAAAGCATTTGAAAAGAAGGTTCTCACGGTTAGAGTACCCAAGAGTCTGACAGGTGGCGCCACCTCCACTGCTAGAGCTTCACCACCACCACCACGTCCTGACCCCAGTCCCGACAGATCGGGGGAGTTTGTAAGAATTATTACTTACCTCCGAGGAACACATGGGTTGCATGCCGATGTGATCACAAGGTTTGCGCGGTACGTGGAAGCCAACCCTAGGGCAAGTGAAGTTTTCTTCAGTTACAGAAATCGTGTGCAGCATCTCAGGTTTATCAGAGAGCTTAATCAAAATTAATCAAAATTAAAAATAAACAGATTAAACCCATAATTACTAACGACAAATTTTTTTTTTTTCAACTTGATTGATGCAATATGACTAGTCAATTTGAAGTAGATGGTCCCAAATTTTTGTTTTACTTTTTCGTTGTTCAAAATTCCAAAAATATATTTCTCCTGTTTTGTGGAAAATGATGAAGAAAAGTGAACTATCCCAATATTAGACGTCAGAAGACTTAAAAGTCTTTAAAAATTGTAGTTATTAGACATCTTTTTCTATCTCGTGATACTTTTCCCCTCAGTACGTGTGATATAAATCAAAGTCAAGCTAATGGGCCCAAATGCTAAACCAAAACCAAGACTAAAAGATGAAGACTTTAAGTAGTCTTGAAAACTTAAAACAAAACATAATTAGTTCTTGAGCAAGTGCCCCAAAACTCACGTAAAGGAAAAAAGTACAACTCGAGTTAAATTCAATCATCATCAAACACTTGATCAAAATTTTGGACAACAACAACAACGCGCAACCCAAATAATCAGCAAAAAGTGTTAGACAACCCTTTGGAGAAAAAATGTCCGCGTATTTATAGAGAGAAAAGGCAATTTTGAAAAAGCAGGTTAAGACTCTCTTTCAGTAACATTTAGTAAACGCAATCCCAAATGCCTCCTAAGTAAGGGCTCCAAAAGTAAAATTCATGCTTAAAGTGGTGTTCAGCATTGAACTCTGAAAGTGATTAATAAAACAGCCAGTGCATTTTGAAGAAATCAGAAAAGCAGTTGGGAATAATGGAACTCCCAGACAAATTATATCTATTTATCTCATTATTGCGTTTTGGAATAGCAAATAACTAGCTTTTAGGGAATGTTTGTGATTGATTATTATAGCTCTATCGACGCTTTAACCAGCATAAGCCATCTTTATCAGAACTACTTATTTCACTCTCAAATAATGCTTCAATAAGCAATCCCACACACCCTAAAAACTGCTTATCTATAATGTCAAAACACAATAAGCATATAACAAGTTTGAACCAACCACTCCTGGTTATTTAATTCTAATAACCCCAACAAAAGCTAATTTTCATCATCCTCAAACAATCAAAATTCACCAACAGAATGATATGAGCTCAAGTTAGGTTGGCACGTGCGAACACATGCTCGAGTAACAGATATTCCCGCCCAAACCAAGACTTTATAAACCAACATTTCACTATAACTCTTCTCTCTTAATCTCCTGTAACAAACTATAACTCACTGTAACAGATATTCTGTACAAACCGCCATTGATAATAGTATAATACAATTCTGCTTCGATAATCTTTTTCTCATTGCTTCATTATCCTACTTAGTTGTAATCCATTAACGGATTTTATGTGATCCCTAGTGGTGTGTATCACAGAATTACAAACAACGCTTAGATAAAGTGTACAACTTTCTTATTTTATTCATTATCATCTAATAAGGGGGTGTTTGTTTCGGCTAATATAGCGAGCTTTAGGCGTATTTGGTTTTCGGATTATGTTTCATAAGCTCATTTTTTTGTGGCTTATTTTGAAACTTTTTGGCTTATATAACTACTATGTCATAATAAGCTTATATAAGCCGAAAAGTTTCAAAATAAGCCACAAAAAGTGAGCTAACGAAACATAAGCCCAAAACCAAATAAGCCATAAGCCGGCTATATAAGCCGAAACAAACAACATAACAATATAAGCCAAAATGAGATAAGCTCATAAGCCATAAAATAAGCTAAAACCAACACATCCCTTAAAAAACCCATAACCCATGTAAGTAACAAAACCAAATATCACAAACAAAACATAAAAACACAAAAAAATTTAATCTTTATAAAACATAAACATAAAAACATAAAAAAGATTCAATTTTTATAAAGATTATAATATAAAAAGTAAACCTTTTTAAGACGAATAGCATCTCTATCAGAAGTAGAAGAAGTTGCATTATTCTCATCTTTGGGTGACCTTCTTCCCCTGCCACCACCCTGTTTTGGCGGCGCATGAGGATGAACAGCAGCGCGTGAAGGTGACTGGGAGATGGGTTTTGTAAGTGAGTGGAGATAAGTGGAAGAGATGACGGAGTGGTCTTGATGACCATACTTTTAAAGCCTCCATTGTTGGGGTTTCAAGTTGTTATCTGAACTGAGTCTGATGGTTTTGTTGGGTTGAACATAATCAAGAATGTTGAAGATGTAGGGGTATTTTTGTAATTTTAGTTTTTGTGAGGTAGTATTGTGTAAATTGTAGTTTAAGATTATTATTATTATTATTATTTTTTTAACTTTAAATATTTTTGTTCGTATGATACAAGACAAATGAATAGATTAAAATTTTAAATATATTTTCATTTGTATAATTTTTATTAAGTACTATTATATAACCAAAACAAATATATTTAAGGTCAAAAATTTATAGTAGACACTTAAAAAATATATTTAAGCTTTATATAGACTTCGATAATAAAGAATTGAACTAGATGGATATAAATTTGAGTGGAGCACATAACACTTGGAATAAAGATCATGGAATAAATTTGAAGTCCCACACTAGACGACCAAATCTCAAGTCTTTGCAATTTGTACTTATTCTGTGATGGAAAATACAGTCAGCAACTCTTGTGAAAGAGAGATTTACGCAATTATCAGCTTAAAGTAGTGTCTTCATGGAAAAATTTATTCATACATGGTTCTTCTTTTATTGCTTATAAGGCTGCATAAATCTTTAGTTTTCTCATGACCTACAACATGTTTGATGAAATGCCTCAACCAAATTTTAGCAACGTTAAGTTTACAACTTTTCCTTTTATAAGAAGAATGTGATTTCAAGAGTAATCTGCATAGGTAAATTAGTTTGTCATTTGGCATTTGATTAACTATTTAAGCCAATACAAGTTGTTTAGATTCAAGATGAATGATTATGTTTTGTGTTTGTTGTGGACATGGTTAAGCTTTGCATACAAGTTATAAGTTCATTTTGTTTTGACATGAAAATTGGACCGGCCCAGTTCTTACATACTCAGCTTGGCTCATATTATATATTTGGTAACTAACAATACATGCTTTGGCGCAATTAAATCGTTGAACATCCATTTTATACGTTAGTTTACATACATAATGATAATCTAGTTATAATATTTTATTGCAATACTTAGTTGAAAATACATATCAGAAGACTCTTTGCATAAAGCTACTTCAAAGTCTTGTATTTTGGATAATCGATAGAAACTGATTGATGCAATATGTCTAGTCAATTTGAAGTAGATGGTCCCAAATTTTTGTTTTACTTTTTCATTGTTCAAAATTCCAAAAATAAATTTCTCCTGTTTTGTGGAAAATGATGAAGAAAAGTGAACTATCCCAATATTAGACGTTAGAAGACTTAAAAGTCTTTAAAACTTGTAGTTATTAGACATCTTTTTCTATCTTACTGATACTTTTCCTCTCGGTACGTGTAAATGTGTGATATAAATCAAAGTCAAGCTAATGGGCCCAAAATTAAAGTATCAAATCAATTTAAGTATCAAAAATCAAAAAAATTAAATATTTAGATTTTACGAAAATCAGTTTAGTGATGATTTACAAACCTGAAGAACTGGTGTATCAACTTCGATATAAAGCCTACGGATTCAACTGTATGGCGTATGACTGATACAATCTACTGAAGTGAAGCACAAATCAGCATACGAGCATTTGAAGATAATACGTTATATGATCCGAAAATTCAATGTTTTAACCCTACCTTTGCTCTTTTACGGAATACATCAGCTACCTCTGGATTTGCAATCATATCTACATATCTATACACGAAAAACAGACTTGCCAATTATGATGATGTTTAACATTAGCAAAAACGGACCACCATGACATTATTATAATATGCAGGATTGCACAAATTATGTTACAAAAAAACGCTATTAGAAATCTAACCGTTGGCGATAACACTTATCCACATATGTTAGACCGTGAAACTTATCCGGTAGTGGAAGCAAAGATTTTGTGAGGATCAAAAATGAATTTACACATACAGAAAGTTCCCCTGAAAACAAATGCAAACATGTATATGCTATAGAAAAAATAGTGTAAAGACTATCAAATTACTCTTTGTATAACTTTGTTGCGGAAGCTAACCTTTTTCTGTGCGTTTAATCCAGCCGCTTGCGCCCAATATGTCGCCTATATCAACAAGACTCTTTAATTGGTCAAACTGATCATCTACAAGCCTTTCTTTCTCACAGTAAAGATGATATTATAAGTAAATATATCAGTATTCAGTACTACGACACAAAACAGTGTCATAGAAAACCATAACACTAATTTATGCAAATAATAGGTGAGGAAATCAGGTTTATTTAGTAGTCCAAATGGTTCTATGAGGGTCAAATCCATCACATTCCTATTTGCGATCTTCGAGTTGTTAACATTCACTTTGGCAGATGATCAATGGGCATGTGGCGTCACGTTTTGAAAGTCGTTGTCTAATTCTTGTGGTTTGAGTCAAAGAATCAAATTTGGAAATACTTAGGTCAAGAGTAGATGAAACGAAACTAATCCTGATTATCTGATTATTCAAGTCTCGTTTTACATGTAAATCCTTAAATAATCAGAAATGTCAAACACTCAAACTGCTGATTATCACAACTTCAAACATGGGAAGAACATCCAATTATCTAAACACTATCTCCAGCATCCCACACATACACAAATATTAAGAATTATATAGCATGATGGTCTAAATCTTTGCATTTCAAACAAGGAACATGTTATCAGCGTACCTGAATTGTTCCAGAATCATCCCTCAAAGTCAAGAACGCAAGTTTTCCAAAAGCCCTACGTGCAACAATTCTTCCTGATATTGAAACTTGGTCATTCTCATCGTTTGATTCTTCGCCACTGCCGAGATGCTTATAAATATCTTGCAATTGATTAGCGGTATGAGTCCTATCCCACTTGTATGCATATGGTTCAAGTCCCTTGCTCCTTAACTCTTCTACCTATAAAAGAACCTGTTACTCTCAGTGCAAACAAATAAACCAGATGTCTACACCCGCACTCATCATAGACCCCATGTTACCATGTAAATTATGTTAGAAAACAAACAGTTGGAACAACCATTGTTTTAAGCAAGTGCTGCAAAGATCAAAACTGCACTTAAGCTGTGTTTGGAATTGTGTTCTAAAACTGATGATTTGATCATTGTGTTTTAGCAGATAATTAGCCATCCAAAAAAAAAAAAAAAAAAAGGTAGCAGGTCATTAATTTTGTGTGGCTTTGGGATTGCTTAATATAACTACTTATGTTTGTTGAAATAACCACATAAAAAGTAGGAATAATGTACTCCTAAAGTGATTACCTGATTATTGTGTTTTTTATTAAAAAAAATATTAGTAGTTCTTAGGGAGTGCGTGGGATTGCTCATTATAACTAGATATTATTTTTGGAATCGGCTTCCAAACTGATTATACAAAACTGTGCATTTCACTCTCAAATAACCATATAGACCATTTCAATAAGCAACCCCAAACACCCTCAAAACCACTTAGTTTCTTAAATCCCCATAAAACCTCATCACCCGCTGGACCCATAAACCAAATATCAACAAACAAAACATAATAACCAACTAAGATTCAATCTTTATAAAGGGGTTAACGACATGCTTCTAAGTTTCACACATTCACACTTTTATTCTTCGACATCCTCCCAATCACTCACGTGTTTCATAGAAACTTACAACTCGCAAAATTACATAAATAAAAAATCAAACCTAGTGTTAAGCTTGTGTTTGACATTGCATTTTGAAAATTATTATCTGACTTTCACGTTTTCAAGTAGCAAATACTTGCTTTTACGATTACTAACAAAATTGCTTATACTTATTTAAAATACCTAGATAAGCAATTTGGAATACGCAACTTCCAAACTGCTCATTTCACTCTCAAATAATCAGATAAGCAATAAATAAGCAGTTCTTATAAGCAATCCCAAACACCCCCTTATAAAAAGGTTTAACAATTTCTTAACACCCATTTAATTAACAACTCAAATCCTAACGAACAAAACTATAAAAAACAATAAAGATTCAATCTTTTTTATAAAAAAGACTATAAAAACTAAACCCTTTAAAGACGAATAGCATCTCTATCAGAAGTAGAGATTGCATTAGGCTAGTCGTAATGGAGACCCAACCAAGGATCAGTTTACCCTCTCGAGCCGCGTCCCCCCCCCCCCTCCTCCTAGTGAGTCACTGAGTCCCATAGGAACGCATCCCTCCCCTCCCCACCCCCACCCCCCCCACCCCCTTTTTTTTTTTTTTTTTTTTTTTTTTGCTTGATTCGATCGGCAAAGCGACCGAATGGTTTGCATATGGTTTGTGTGAGTGAGGTGCACGGGGTCGCCTTACCACGGGCATTTGGTCATGTGTTTGGTCTTAGAGAGAGAAGCTGATGTCGCGTTGACGTGGTAGGGTCATAAGGTCACCCATAGGGTCACTAGTACTACTGGTCTTAGTATCATCTTTAGGTCATAAGTTTCAAAATAAGCCGGAAAAATTGGGCTTATATTTCATAACAATATAAGCCGAAATGAGATAAGCTCATAAGACATAAAATCAGCTAAAACCCACATCCCTTTAAAAACCCATAACCCATTTGATTAACAAAACCAAATATCACAAACAAAACATAAAAACACAAAAAGATTCAATTTTTATAAAGATTATTATATAAAAAAGTTGAACCTTTTTAAGACGAATAGCACGAATAGCATCTCTATCAGAAGTAGAAGAAGTTGCATATTCTGAGACAAATCAAACTACATCACTAGTAATTCCAGACTTTGGTCCTCATAAGTAACCACACATCTTTATCGATACCACTCCAACATATGACACACATAGAACTTCGGGACGAAGTTCCCCGTAAGGGGTAGAGACTGTAACAATTCACATTTTTCAGGATAATTACCATTCCCGGAAAATTTCACTATTCACTTTTACTATTCATTTTTCCCGAAAATTTTTCCCGAAAGTTGATTTTTATTTGATATTCTCAAGTGATAAATCATTTCCATGGCAAATTAAATGTTTGACATTCGTCAAATCATTTTCGTGAAAGATATTAAGGAATTACACGGAATTACACGTTTTAGGGTAAAACGTCAATCAGAAATTCTACGCACAACGAAATTCAACCCCGTCAGGTGACCCCACATCAGTAAAATATTTTACACACTCATGATTTATTTGAGAATTAATCGTGACTGAGAAAAATATGACCAAAAACTTCCCAGCAGGTCACCCATGCCTGTACTACTCTCGCATGAGCACGCTTAACCATTTGGGCGATTAACCGTGAGACCACAAAACGCGTTTCTAAGACTTTTTGAGTTTTCAACTTATTAGAAAAAGTCAACATATTCTTTCCCTCCTCCATTGACCAAAAATGATCCCTTGATGTTATAAGTCATTTCGTGATTTTTAGGCTTACGGTTTGATGTCTAAAAGACATTTAATACCAACCGACACTAGACTGAGCCCAGTCTAGACATTATAAGTCATTTTAAATCATTTTTATAACATTAGAAAAGTAACATTTTACTTTTCTCAATTTTACGCAATATTCAGCGTTTTACGCGAATTACGCGTTTTAGACCCGTATTTCCAGTTTTTAGCAGGGTTTTACACCCAAATGGAACCTACCACTCATTTTATATTTTATTATGGAGTATAATGACATGTTTAACCATTCTTCCAAGTTTCGTATTTTTACGATATCCGGTTTTACGTTTCGTGGCTTAACCATTTACGGTTAGCATTTTACGGAGCCAAAACTAACACCATATCTTGGATAATATCATCACAAGTCCACACCTTGTTCCCCAAGTGTATGAACCGCCTCTAGGAGGGGGGATTCACACTATGTGGCTCAATCTTATGCATTGAACCCTTAGATTTCATCCAAGTGTTAACCTTGGCCTCCAAGGGTTGACAAGTCAATGGAAGTAACCTCCTCATGAGCATATAAATACTCCTTGTCCCTCCTTGAACGTCCACAACACACACACAAACACCATTCCATTTTCTAATTCACTCCAAGTATTATCCAAGAGAATCAAGAGCTTAAACAACATAAAAACCCTAGTTAGAATATCATTCACCAAAACTCTTCCAATCCCTAATATACTTGGTGATTTCTCTTGAGTTTAAATCCACTCAATTCACCTAAACCTTCATCATCCATCTTTCAAGAATACCAAGGGTAGAAAGATTGCATGAAGTGAAAAAGGGTTGAAGCAAGTCTATCAATGTCCTATCCTTACATGTTAACTTCCTTTCATCTTTGAAAGCCAAAAGTTGTGAGCCAAACCCTAACTTGATTCTTGTTAAATAATCATGTTCATGTTATTTACATGTTATTCTTGCTATATTATGTCTTGTAGTTATGTCCATGATGTATAAAAGTGAGCAAAACAAGTTATTGTTATTGATTGTTACAACAAGTTACTAAAACAAGCAAACTAGTGACTTTCTTGGAAAATCACGACCAAAATGGTAAAAATATGATATTTGATTATTACATATTGTGGTAGAGGACCTAACAAGGAAACCATAGCAATTTGAACCACCCAAAACGAGTATACGAGTCAAAAGTTACGCCCATTTGAAATTACCAAGATTTCCGGCAAAACTGCCAAATAGCTTCCTGATCAAATTTGGGTTTTGAAAGTCCCACTTCTGGTCCGATTCATCAAAAAGTTAAAACACGAAAGTTGTCCGAAACGACGTTTTCGTTCAGGAATAAAGAAGCTCGAGCCCTAAAAACGCTTTCCGAGTGATAAAATTCTTCAAAATCAAAACAGGCCATTTTTAGCCAAAGTCATTACATATAAGTTATGGTTTATGAAGACCAAAGGGGTCTTATGACCTATAAACAAGACCACCACCATGGCTAGAGCCAAGGTAGTGTCTCATGACCATGGAACAAGGACCAAAGGTCATGGCTAGGCCATGACAAAATGACCAAGCCAACTTACAAAGGCGTAAACATGAAACAATGAAATTAGAGATAACATGAACAAGCAATTTGTATCTACTTCACCTAAAAGGAAACCATGAGATTTTACCAAGACAAATGGTCATTAAAGACTTATGAAACTACCCCTAATAACAATCTTCATGTACAAATAAACTTTCCTAAGTTTATTCAAATATCGGACATGTAACCTTTCGGATCAAAACTTATATCTATATATTTCATCAACTACTACAATAGTAGGGAGCCTCATGTGAGGAGTTCATTATGTAAGCCGTCGAGTTGAGTTGTGGATTTACGAGTTAAAGTGTCCTGGCTCCTCGAACGCTTACTAACATGACTTCTGAATTATGTCGGCCCGAACGGTAGTAAACGATATACAAGACATACATGTTTCATGAATCTTTTCTTTCAAAGACTTACATTATACATCATACCACATCATGGACTAAATGCAAGATATATATATAGGCACTACTTCATATTCTTTACTCCGATCCTAAGTCGCGACATTCTATTATAGGTTGCTCGTAGAAACCTACACGATCCAATCATCACCTTCATTACATGCTATACAACTTAAGGTGAGTTCATAGCCCCACTCTACATTACTTCAATGTTTTACAAACCCTTGGGGGAAATACATGCTATTATTTTTCTACTCGAACACAATGCTTTCTACAGTATGTTATTCGACTATGTTTTATTATCACTAAGTAACATCCTTGCCAAACCAAGATCCCTTAGTATGAACCATTTAATCACTTGCGAGGGTTACTTGCAAGTGAGCGCGAATATTGTGAATAGGCCTATTGGTATTGACGAATCCCATTTGTTTTGATTAGTTCAAACAAATGCATTAATATTTGAGACATTAGGTATGACGGCAAAGTACCTACCGGGATAAATCTGCCAATCGATATTGGTACACGTTAACGTTTTGGTTTCATAAGCTTAGTGTATAATACATTTTATGGGCGTATAATAACGTAGCCTACCTGTTTTGTTTTCCAAACATTGGTGTGAGTCTACAGCTCACACTACGATTATTGTGTTCAAACGATTTACCTACAAACACTACGATTATGGTGTTCAAACGATTTAACTACCAACACATTGTGTTCAAACGATTTAACAAACTCTATGAATATCACTCAACCTTTGTGTTGACCTCTCAAGCATGTATTTCAGGTTCATGACGATCAAGGATGGCACGGAAGGACACGGATACTCAAGAGGGCTATAAATTTACTTATCATTCAAAAACACATTTATTATACATTGTAAACATGGAACCAATTGGGACCTCATTTTGTAACCTCTGATATTTATATAATTTGAATGATAAATCTTTTTAAAACGACTCAATTGGAGTTCGTTTTCTATTATTGTGACTATTGTGCCGTCGAGTAACACCCAGTTCGAATTCCGCTGCAACCATGAATTGGGGGTGTTACAGATTGGTACCAGAGCCATGGTTATAGAGAAACGGGTCTAATTGAGACCTAAACTATAACCACACATACAAGCAAAAACATTTTATAGCCTTCCGCTCTCCGTGTCTTCCATCCTCCAGACGATTATGGATTTAGTAAGCATGTTATGATACACAAACATATTGGTATATTCATATATACCCATTTTGAGCATTTCCCCGAAGACATTTTTATGCTACACAAACATAATTGCATATTGATATATGTACCCTAAACATAATTGAGCATTTCCCCGTAAGCATTTTATGCTACATGAACACATATAAGTATATTGATATATACACACTAGGCATTTTATGCTACATGAACACATATAAGTATATTGATATATACTAGGCATTTTATGCTACATGAACACATATTTGTATATTGATATATACACACTAGGCATTTTATGCTACATGAACATATTAGTATATTGATATATAAACTCGGTTTATTTTCAATCATTTTATCTAAACATATCTGCGTATGCCTATTCTATGGCATTTCGGCACAACTACATTCTCCCAATCATGTTCCTACTCCAACATTCATTTTCCAAAGACATTGTGAGATACAATGGTCTCATTCATTTTCCAAGACATTGTGAGATACAATGGTCTCATTCATTTTCCAAGACATTGTGAGATACAATGGTCTCATTCATTTTCCAAAGACATTGTGAGATACAATGGTCTCATTCATTTTCCAAGACATTGTGAGATACAATGGTCTCATTCATTTTTCAAGACATTGTGAGATACAATGGTCTCATTCATTTTCCAAGACATTGTGAGATACAATGGTCTCATTCAGTTTTCAAGACATTGTGAGATACAATGGTCTCATTCATTTTCCAAGACATTGTATGATACAATGGTCTTAATCATTTCTCAAATGTTTTGAGTCACACAATGGCCTAACCTACTTCCTAGACATTGTGAATTGCACAATGGTCTAACCTACTTCCGAGACATTGTGTTTTGTGCAAATGGTCTCTAGAATTATTCCATCACATCATCAATATCATTTCTTATGATATCAAAAACCCGTCACAATCTATCGATTTCAAAACAAGAAATATGAGATTTCTAAAAGACAAACTAATTCATCATCGACAAAAGCTGAACTTTCTCTACATTCATCAAAGTTTTCTTATGAAACCTTCATTATTAAAAGTTCGTGATCCTGGCCAAGTATGTTCTATTTTAGAAATACTTAAAACTTCCTTTCCATACGTATCTACCCTTACTATCTTCTATGCTATAGAATATGAAAACATACGTTACAAGTCTTGTATGGACGGGACTTGCAACTTAAGGGTTTGACATCGCCTTTGTTTAGTGGACAGTTTCCCGAAAGCAACGGACATATCAAAAGTATACCTAGTTTAGGTATTTGAAAATTTTATCGAACCTTGGCTAAATATGGACTAGTCACCTATATTTAACCTAGGGACAGTGGAATATAGTCTGACTAACTATATTCGACTTAGAATTTTCAAATACTGAGAGTAGTTGTACTAGGGTTATGTTTAGGTTGATTTCCTACATGAACTCGATAAAACCACCAGAATACATTAAAACAATCTAGAGACACGATAATGTCTTACCACTCAGCGAAATCTTAACACCTTATTTGTGTTACCTAATTTCATTCTTGAAAATTTTCATTTATGAGATAATCCGAACGACTATCTTTGGATAGTTATCAATTCTTCTCTTCATCCTGTAGAAGTACCATCCTGTTTAGGATACCATTCCGTCATAAACTTTTAAAAATCTCTTAAGATTTTTAAAGCAAACTCAACATCGATACCTAAGAGTATTAATGTTAAGCATACACTACACACTTTTGTTCATTAACATATCACATCATTATCTTCACAACCGTTACAAACACAAGCTCATTAACAGATCTTGATGCACTTGTAAAGCTCAAATCATCCTTAGTTACACCACAAGTACCCTCATTAGCTTTACAAGTTTGAATATTCATCTTGTACCTTTGGAACACCAGTATCATCTCGTAATACACTACCTTGTAACTCACCGGCTAAGTATGAATGTTGTGTCGGGAATTCTTGAGTAGGATGATTTATAATATCCTTATTTGAATGGATTGGGATGCCTTTTCATTTAAATAAAGAAACTATAAATCATCGAACCATACGTTTATATTCCTTTAGTTACATTGTTTGGGATGCCTCTCTATGTAAATAAAGAATTATAAACAAGTGGGCTTAATTATATCCGAAATAACATAAGTATGAAGTCAACCTACATTACATTGCTCGGGTATGGCTTGATACCTACATTACATTGCTCGGGTATGGCTTGATACCTACATTACATTGCTCGGGTATGGCTTGATACCTACATTACATTGCTCGGGTATGGCATGATACCTACATTTTATTCGCCACAAGAAATCCTATCTTTTCACCGACATCGCTTCAAACCATGACATAAACACTAGGTACAACAACCGATTACCTACTAGGCTATGATTGCAACGACTATCCCAATTTCCATTAGTACGAGGTTTACACTTTGGTTTTCATAATGATAGTGCAATAACAAACAAACTCGTTGCGAGGCCATGTAACCATATGCATGTGCAGTCGTACCAAACTCATTACGGGGCCATGTAACCATACGCATGCGCAGTCGTACCAAACTCATTGCGAAGCCATGTAGCCATATGCATGGGCAGCCGTATAATTCAAACAGGACTTGGTCCAACCACATGTTCAACGTTTATTCCATGATTCGATTCTTATATCAATTGCTATTGATACTTGACAACTATATCAATTTCCATTTTGATATTTAACTATATCAATTTCTGTACAACTACTATATCAATTTCTATTAATAATCGACTGCTATATCAATTTTCTTTGATATTCGACTATTATATGGATCTCTACTGATTTTCAACCATGTTATCAATCTCTATTGACACACCATATTCTGAGACAAATCAAACTACATCACTAGTAATTCCAGACTTTGGTCCTCATAAGTAACCACACATCTTTATCGATACCACTCCAACATATGACACACATAGAACTTCGGGACGAAGTTCCCCGTAAGGGGTAGAGACTGTAACAATTCACATTTTTCAGGATAATTACCATTCCCGGAAAATTTCACTATTCACTTTTACTATTCATTTTTCCCGAAAATTTTTCCCGAAAGTTGATTTTTATTTGATATTCTCAAGTGATAAATCATTTCCATGGCAAATTAAATGTTTGACATTCGTCAAATCATTTTCGTGAAAGATATTAAGGAATTACACGGAATTACACGTTTTAGGGTAAAACGTCAATCAGAAATTCTACGCACAACGAAATTCAACCCCGTCAGGTGACCCCACATCAGTAAAATATTTTACACACTCATGATTTATTTGAGAATTAATCGTGACTGAGAAAAATATGACCAAAAACTTCCCAGCAGGTCACCCATGCCTGTACTACTCTCGCATGAGCACGCTTAACCATTTGGGCGATTAACCGTGAGACCATAAAACGCGTTTCTAAGACTTTTTGAGTTTTCAACTTATTAGAAAAAGTCAACATATTCTTTCCCTCCTCCATTGACCAAAAATGATCCCTTGATGTTATAAGTCATTTCGTGATTTTTAGGCTTACGGTTTGATGTCTAAAAGACATTTAATACCAACCGACACTAGACTGAGCCCAGTCTAGACATTATAAGTCATTTTAAATCATTTTTATAACATTAGAAAAGTAACATTTTACTTTTCTCAATTTTACGCAATATTCAGCGTTTTACGCGAATTACGCGTTTTAGACCCGTATTTCCAGTTTTTAGCAGGGTTTTACACCCAAATGGAACCTACCACTCATTTTATATTTTATTATGGAGTATAATGACATGTTTAACCATTCTTCCAAGTTTCGTATTTTTACGATATCCGGTTTTACGTTTCGTGGCTTAACCATTTACGGTTAGCATTTTACGGAGCCAAAACTAACACCATATCTTGGATAATATCATCACAAGTCCACACCTTGTTCCCCAAGTGTATGAACCGCCTCTAGGAGGGGGGATTCACACTATGTGGCTCAATCTTATGCATTGAACCCTTAGATTTCATCCAAGTGTTAACCTTGGCCTCCAAGGGTTGACAAGTCAATGGAAGTAACCTCCTCATGAGCATATAAATACTCCTTGTCCCTCCTTGAACGTCCACAACACACACACAAACACCATTCCATTTTCTAATTCACTCCAAGTATTATCCAAGAGAATCAAGAGCTTAAACAACATAAAAACCCTAGTTAGAATATCATTCACCAAAACTCTTCCAATCCCTAATATACTTGGTGATTTCTCTTGAGTTTAAATCCACTCAATTCACCTAAACCTTCATCATCCATCTTTCAAGAATACCAAGGGTAGAAAGATTGCATGAAGTGAAAAAGGGTTGAAGCAAGTCTATCAATGTCCTATCCTTACATGTTAACTTCCTTTCATCTTTGAAAGCCAAAAGTTGTGAGCCAAACCCTAACTTGATTCTTGTTAAATAATCATGTTCATGTTATTTACATGTTATTCTTGCTATATTATGTCTTGTAGTTATGTCCATGATGTATAAAAGTGAGCAAAACAAGTTATTGTTATTGATTGTTACAACAAGTTACTAAAACAAGCAAACTAGTGACTTTCTTGGAAAATCACGACCAAAATGGTAAAAATATGATATTTGATTATTACATATTGTGGTAGAGGACCTAACAAGGAAACCATAGCAATTTGAACCACCCAAAACGAGTATACGAGTCAAAAGTTACGCCCATTTGAAATTACCAAGATTTCCGGCAAAACTGCCAAATAGCTTCCTGATCAAATTTGGGTTTTGAAAGTCCCACTTCTGGTCCGATTCATCAAAAAGTTAAAACACGAAAGTTGTCCGAAACGACGTTTTCGTTCAGGAACAAAGAAGCTCGAGCCCTAAAAACGCTTTCCGAGTGATAAAATTCTTCAAAATCAAAACAGGCCATTTTTAGCCAAAGTCATTACATATAAGTTATGGTTTATGAAGACCAAAGGGGTCTTATGACCTATAAACAAGACCACCACCATGGCTAGAGCCAAGGTAGTGTCTCATGACCATGGAACAAGGACCAAAGGTCATGGCTAGGCCATGACGAAATGACCAAGCCAACTTACAAAGGCGTAAACATGAAACAATGAAATTAGAGATAACATGAACAAGCAATTTGTATCTACTTCACCTAAAAGGAAACCATGAGATTTTACCAAGACAAATGGTCATTAAAGACTTATGAAACTACCCCTAATAACAATCTTCATGTACAAATAAACTTTCCTAAGTTTATTCAAATATCGGACATGTAACCTTTCGGATCAAAACTTATATCTATATATTTCATCAACTACTACAATAGTAGGGAGCCTCATGTGAGGAGTTCATTATGTAAGCCGTCGAGTTGAGTTGTGGATTTACGAGTTAAAGTGTCCTGGCTCCTCGAACGCTTACTAACATGACTTCTGAATTATGTCGGCCCGAACGGTAGTAAACGATATACAAGACATACATGTTTCATGAATCTTTTCTTTCAAAGACTTACATTATACATCATACCACATCATGGACTAAATGCAAGATATATATATAGGCACTACTTCATATTCTTTACTCCGATCCTAAGTCGCGACATTCTATTATAGGTTGCTCGTAGAAACCTACACGATCCAATCATCACCTTCATTACATGCTATACAACTTAAGGTGAGTTCATAGCCCCACTCTACATTACTTCAATGTTTTACAAACCCTTGGGGGAAATACATGCTATTATTTTTCTACTCGAACACAATGCTTTCTACAGTATGTTATTCGACTATGTTTTATTATCACTAAGTAACATCCTTGCCAAACCAAGATCCCTTAGTATGAACCATTTAATCACTTGCGAGGGTTACTTGCAAGTGAGCGCGAATATTGTGAATAGGCCTATTGGTATTGACGAATCCCATTTGTTTTGATTAGTTCAAACAAATGCATTAATATTTGAGACATTAGGTATGACGGCAAAGTACCTACCGGGATAAATCTGCCAATCGATATTGGTACACGTTAACGTTTTGGTTTCATAAGCTTAGTGTATAATACATTTTATGGGCGTATAATAACGTAGCCTACCTGTTTTGTTTTCCAAACATTGGTGTGAGTCTACAGCTCACACTACGATTATTGTGTTCAAACGATTTACCTACAAACACTACGATTATGGTGTTCAAACGATTTAACTACCAACACATTGTGTTCAAACGATTTAACAAACTCTATGAATATCACTCAACCTTTGTGTTGACCTCTCAAGCATGTATTTCAGGTTCATGACGATCAAGGATGGCACGGAAGGACACGGATACTCAAGAGGGCTATAAATTTACTTATCATTCAAAAACACATTTATTATACATTGTAAACATGGAACCAATTGGGACCTCATTTTGTAACCTCTGATATTTATATAATTTGAATGATAAATCTTTTTAAAACGACTCAATTGGAGTTCGTTTTCTATTATTGTGACTATTGTGCCGTCGAGTAACACCCAGTTCGAATTCCGCTGCAACCATGAATTGGGGGTGTTACAATAAATATATTCACTATTGGGCCATACATATCAACAAAAGATCACTCCATCACATGATCACAATCCAAACCAAAAAACAAAATGAAACCTAGTCAAAGTCAAACACCCATGAACACCAATGCCGGAACAAGCAACAGAGACATCACCACCACCAACAAAAGCAAGCCACAGTTCAGACCAGTCATTGATGATTCAAAACCCCTTCTCCAAGATCCGGTACCCCCCCCCCCCCATTTTTTTTCTTCTTTAAATAGTACTTTATCCTAAGTTTTATATAATAATGTTTTGTTTTGTAGATAATAAGATCAGACCCGATCGAGACAGAAGAAGCTGTTATCCGCTTGCCTCGTTTCCCTCCGATTATTAGTGGCTGACCCAGAAATCTGTCAAAAAGTTAATTAAAAAAAATAAAAATAAAATCTATGTAAGTGTATACCTCCTGTCTCAAGTACGTCCGCTTATGTGTCAATGCCTAGTTATAATAGTTTAATGTATTTCGACTTTTCGTTAAATGTTATGGGTCAATGGTGCGTACGTAGCTCAGTTAATGGACGAGGCATCTTTACACATATCAAGCACAAGGTAGTGTTCGACTTGGCACCCATAACCACTAAGTGAGTTATGTATGCCCCATATTATGAAAAGGCATCCGATTGTGAGCCAGTTCGGATTACCGGTTATTAACCTTTGCACATAACAATAATTTATTATGGGTACAAGTAGTAGTGCTATTGATGTGAATGAACTTTTTTTCACCGTTGAGGTAATGAGGTGTTACGCCCTATAAGCTTTCTTTGAGTGTTTGGGATTATGCGTTATGACAAATGTATTAGGCATATCTGCTTAGCTGAGGGTGTTTGGGGTTGCATATTTGAAGTTTTTTTTTTTTTTTTTTTTTTTTTTTTTTTTTTTTTTTTTTTTTTTTTGGCGAAAATTGTATCTTCATTGAAAATCAACAAGTGTTGAACACTATACAATGAATTACTACACTAAGTATAGATCTTATGGCAAATGAATTAGCCATTTGAAAGAAGATCTACCATAACGTAACTAAGCACAAGCTACAAATTCTAATATCGATAGCACGATTACAACACCCAAGGTTGCGACACCCATATGTAATATTGGTGTGTTTGACATAAGCCAACTGCCACGGACCACTGAAAGCTTTTCAAAACCACTGATGTTGCCACCTTATCCCAACATATTTAGCTGAGGGTGTTTGGGATTGCATATTTGAAGTGCTTTTTTTTTTTTTTTTTTTTTTTTTTTTTTTTTTTTTTTGGCGAAAATTGTATCTTCATTGAAAATCAACAAGTGTTGAACACTATACAATGAATTACTACACTAAGTATAGATCTTATGGCAAATGAACCATATTCCCAATGCACTAGATGTGCTATTTTTTCTGCATTTCACAAACATTCCATAAGTGTGTTTGGTTCAGTGTAACCCGAAACAGGTAATGTCCTATTCTCCGCTCGGAAAGATTCTTTTCTTTTAATATGACCAATGAAATTATCAATCTTATTAGCTGGGGAAAATTACAGTACTTAATAGTGTTAAAGCAGAACAACCCAAAAAATAGTATAAAAACTTGAATCTCACGTGAGTGCCCCATTGTCCTTTCAAATGTGACTCCGGCGTTGACTTGTTTGGTTATATTTTGATAAAATTAGCGCATGTGGAGGTGAAGTGCTTAGAAGCCAATGCCATAAACATGACTGAGTGAAAGTATATGGAATCCTAGACGCCCTATAAAGCTGTTTCAGTAAGCTGTTTTTCTGCCAACTTTAAAAAGGTTCAATTTAGTTGACAGAAGCTGTTAAGACTTATCAAAATTCTATTGCCTGCATTGTGTTTGACACTTCATAAGCTAATGAACTATGCTCATAAACAAGCGTAAGATGTTTAAATACATCGATGTGAACAATAAGTAGAGCTAGTTAGACTTATATGAGGTATCAAGTGATAAGTAGATATATACTTGTCGAAGCAAAGCCAATTAGACTAAGTGCATAGATATATATTGATCACAACGACACATTCCAAGTAGATTAAACAGTGTCTGCTAACCATCATCACTAAGAAAAAAAAACAAGGAAATTAACTGCTCATTATGGCATGCAAAATGTAAAACGACAGTCACATGATGACATGATGGAGTAAGAGCAGATCCCCTCATAACTAGCAAAAGTGTTATAGTAAAACATTAAGAAAATACAAGGAAATTAACCACTGATTATGATATGGAAAACGGCATCACATGATGCAGCAAGAGCAGATCCCCACGGTATTAGCATTTGGTTTGTCGCGAGGTGGATATGACGGCACATAGGTGGCACGTGGCTGAGAATTGTCGTTATAGTTGTTGCCCTTGTTTTTTTTTGGTAGTTGTTGCCCTTGTTATCATAGTCTCCATAACCGCCTTGATAATGGTCACTCTTTTGATACATGTGTAGGTTGGAGGACATTCGCCACATTGCCAATGCACTAGATGTGCTACTTTTCCTGCTTTTCGCAAACAATCCATAAGTGTGTTTGGTTTAGTTTAACCCGAAACATGTAACATACCATTGAAATTATCAATCTTATTAGCTAGGGAAAATTACAATACTTAATAGTGTAAAAGCAGAACAACCCGAAAAAATAGTATAAAAACTTGAATCTCACGTGAGTGCCCCACTGTCCTTTCAAACACGAATCCGCCCTCACATTCCCATCACGCCCACACAACACCACCTTAATCCCATCAATCTCATCCTCCTCATACACACACCTTGATATCCAACCTCACTCCATATCATGCTTCGGACACTGTAAACCACCGTCATCACCGGAGATGACTGGAGAGTATGAAAGTGGTTGGCGGTTAAGGAGTCTGGTCGTGAAGAAGGTGATTGTGATTAGTGTTAGTGCTCCGATCTGATGTGTGTGTGTGCAAGGGGTTGTTGTGGTCGGTTTTGCAGTGTTAGTGTGACTGTGAGTGAGTGTGTGTTTGTGTGTGAATTTGTACTGTTATACAAATTTACAGAAAGGTCATTCAAAATTCTCTTTTGAATCATTTTAGTAACTCAGGCAGGTGATCGGTGTGATGCACTTTGTTGTAAAATAAATTAGTTGTTTGTAGTGATAGACAGGCAGATTACATGATTGTCTATATCATGCTTATATGCTTAAAACTAGGGTGACAATTTGAGCCGGGTTTAAGGTTGGATTGACAGGTTGGAAAACTTCAGCTGAAACATGATATGCATAAGTAAATGGCACATAATCATATCAATTCTAATCCGTTTAACACAACATATTTAGCCATATTATTTATATGAATTAATGGGTTAAACGCATACAAGTTGAACAGTTAAAGTGGGTTTCATGTTACACAAATTAAATGGGTTGAAACTCATGAAATTCATCTAATACTTATGATAACAAAGTTCCACATTCTAATGTCACAAACAGGGTAACTCTGTTCTAAGTTCTGTTTCATATACTTTAGCACTTGTTGTCAGGGATGAAACTCATGAAATTCATCTAATATTTAGATTTATATAATATTCAGTCCTGAATCAGTTTGAGTTGGTTTATGGTGTCTTATAAGAATCTCATTTACTGATAAGCAACAATTACCAACATACTTATTTTCTGTTTAGTATTACTAATCAATTAAAAAAAGTAAGAGCATTATCACACTAACATTGAGCATATCAATCATATTCATAAAGCTGAAAACAAGTCAGTACTATTGAGTGTGTGAAACAGACCCCGGAACCAGGTACAAGTTTGGTGGAAGAACATGTGGTCACTGTTATGTCAATGTAGCAAACAAGAACCACAACCTCCACTGATGAAGATGGATTTCATACTAGCTGGAAAAAAACCTAACGGTCATGATTACTCATGAATAACATGTTCTTTTATGTTTGTAAAAGTTTCCTCCACACATACAAGTGATTGATTGTAGAGACTACAGTGTGCTGACTTAAGAGAATTTCCTGTGACTTTTATATTAGTGATTGAGTAACAACTAAAAAATCAGTATTCAGATTTCTAAGATGCATTGGAGGCTTATTTCATGTGCCTCGTAATCATGAGTAAAACACAGCAACAATAGCTAGCTTCACACTACACTTAGATATCAACCGTAATAGCATTTACATTTGAGGCATGATGCCTTACTGTAAAGATTCATATTTATTTTAGCTAGCCATGATACCTTAACATCATCAGGTATGTTCCAATTCTATGTAAAGTATTTTATCAAACAGTTTCCGTGCCGTATATCACACAACGTGGGGAAACGGCCACCCATGGTGTTAGCGGCAATTTTATTAATAAGAGGGACTTAAAAACCCTTGCCAAATACAAGTGAAGCATGAAATTACAATACTATATACCAAACATTAATAAGTAGATGAACAAAACATAAACATATACACCACTATGCACGTGCAACCCTTCGCCATTTTGCTATGAACACCACCACCTTTACATACACCCAATCTTTCAAGCTATCATGCAACTGGAAAAAAGCATGTCTCCCACGGCGGTTAAGAAGTATAGCGCTAACTACTATCCAAAATCCAGTAGCAAAACCAGCGGTCCCTCCAATATAAAACCATCTATGAAATTCATCTATGGCTTCACCATCACTCTTACCTTCACCAACTACAGGTGTTACTTCAAGTACTTTATCACCGGGACAATATTTAGTCAGCGGAGGTCCACATAGTCCAGCATTTCCAATGTACCTTGAAGCTTCAAAGGTCTGGAGTTGAGTGCAAGATGGAATCCTCCCAGACAAGTTGTTATGCGACACGTCAAGATAATTTAAAAAATTCATCTGAGACATGCTTGATGGCAACTGCCCTGAGAGATTGTTTTTGGATAAATCCAAAGTCAGAAGTTCTTTCATTTGACCAACTTGTCTTGGAATCTCTCCAAGTAGAGCGTTCTTTGACAAGTTTAGTGCAACCAGTTGAGAAAGATTGGTAAGTTCATACGGGATTTGTCCTGTTAAATGGTTGCTCGACAGGTCAATGCTCTTCAAGGATTCTAGATTTTTGCTGAATTCACGTACCTTTCCTTGCCACTGGATTATCACATGGTCAAAATAATCAAAACTAGAGAAGTAACTACCTTGATTAGTGTGCCTTATGCCCAACGAATTCAGTGTGACGAGATCTCTCCCTTTGAGAGAAAAAATATCTAGAACCATGGCAGTGATATTATTGATGCACGAGGGGATGGTTCCATTGAGGTTGTTCGTTGACAAGTCTAGAAGTTGAAGATTTACTAGATGGCATACTTGTAGAGGGATGGTTCCATAGAAGTTGTTTGATGCTAGGCTAAGAACGTACAAACGTGATAGGTTTTCCCCAATCCAAACAGGCACATTACCAGAAAACTTGTTGGCCCCCAAATTCAGAAAGGTTAAATTCGTGCAATGTTTTAAGGATGAAGGCAATTCTCCAAATAAGTTGTTGTTGTATAAATACAATGTTTCAAGCTTGATCAAAGACTTAACAGATGCAGGAATTCTACCAGATAGATTATTGTTTGCTAGATTAAGAACCACCAGCTCTTTTAAATGCCAAAAACAGTCTGGAATTTGTCCTGTGAATGAGTTGTCTGAGATATCAAGAAATGATAAATGGCCATCTACAATTTGGCACACAAAGGAGATTTTCCCAGATAATTTGTTTTTGGAAAGATCTAACACAAACAAAGTGGAAGGAGCATTCAGAATAGCGCCACTTATGCTGTTGAAAGAGAGATCCAAATAGATCAACCGAGAAGACTGCCAATGGTTCCAGTACTCCTTAGAAACTGTGTCTGAAATGCTATTTTTGGAAAGATCAAGATGCCAAAGATTTTTCAATTTTTGTGTCCATTTGGGGAAACGAGGCCCTAGCTTGTTTGAACTGAAATCTATATATCCTACACTCTGAGAAAGGTTTGACACGTCAGCAATTAGAGGAACTCCTTCGAGTGAGTTGTTTGAAAGATCTAGTACTAGAAGTGTGGGTAGTTGCCACAGTTTGTCACTTATAGTTCCATCTAACTGATTTGAAGATAGGTTCAAGTGTTGTAGGGATGAAAAGTGTTGGATCTCATCAGACAATGACCCAGTGAATTGGCTACCGGAAGCATCCAAATATATTAACGCAGCTGATGTGCATCCAGACAAGTTGTTCAGAAAATCTGAAAGTTTCCCATCAAACTTGTTGCCAGAGAGATAAAGATCTCTAAGCTTATTGCCAGTTAATGGGCACAACCAACGACACATGGATGAGTTGAGATTGTTGTTATGGAGATTAAGGTAAACAAGAGATAAAGAAGAGTTGACAGATGAAGAATATGGATGCATGACTTTTGAGAGCTCACATACTCTTAAACTTAACTCTTCTAGGTTTTGGAGACCTATAATTACATTTACCCAGTTATTTGCTTTGGCAAGAGAAATTCCATCCATATAAAGATCTTTTAAATTAGATAGAGAAGACAACCAATCTAAGTTTTCAACTGTACAACTTCTGAGGGAACCTAGATAAAGGGATTCCAAATTGGTGAGGTTTCCAAATTCCGAAGGAATGGTTCCATAGAAAGAGTTGTTTGAAAGCGCAAGCTCTGTCAATTGGGTCAAGGAACCAATGGACATAGGAATGGTTCCAGTAAACTGATTCCCAGCAAGAAAAAGCTTTGTTAATTTGGTCAACGAACGAATGGACTCAGGAATTGTGCCAGTAAACTGATTTACACTTAGGGCAAGATATGTTAACCGGGTCATGTTACCAATGGAATTAGGAATGGATCCACTAAACTGATTTCCACTTAGGTCAAGATAAGTTAAATGAGTCATTGAGCATATGAACTTGAAAATGGTTCCATGAAAAGAATTGAAAGCAAGGTTAAGAATATTCAAATATGTTAAGTTAATCAACGAATGGCTAATCTCACCTTCAAGACCACTATAACCAATAGAGTCAAGTTGAAGCTCTTTGACATGACCTGTGACGTTGTCACACACGACTCCATCCCATTGACAACAATCATATTCTTCTTCGGGTCTCCATGTAGAGAGCAGGTTAATGGGGGCTTGAATAATGTGAGCTTTGATATCAAGAAGAGCTTGTCTCTCCTTATCGATGCACTTATGAACAACTCCTCCTGCTGCTCCAACCAGTTGTTGGCCAAAGGAAGTGGCAGTTCTGGTATTAAACAACAAAAAGACAAGTGAAAAAAGAAGCAAAACATGAATATGCATAAAGTAAAAGTAAATATTTTCTCTCATTATGTGTGTTGTAAGAAAATTGTATTGATGTGTTTTGATCTGATAATGAACACATATACCTCTATGCAGCTTTATATAGACTTCGATATCAAAGAATTGAACTAGATGGATATAAATTGTGTGGAGCAAACAACACTTGGAATAAATTTGAAGTCCCAAATTAGACGTTCAAAGACTCTCAAGTCTTTGCAATTTGTAGTTATTCAATGTATCTTTTGGTCCTGAAATTATTCTGTGATGTAAATGTAAATCCAAAGAAACGGAGCCAAATAAATCACGCTGCTGGAAAATACAGTCAGCAACTCTTGTGAAAGAGAGATTAACGCAATTATGAGCTTAAAGTAGTGTCTTCATGGAAAAATTTATTCATACATGGTTCTTCTTTTATTGGTTATAAGGCTGCATAAATCTTTAGTCTTCTCATGACCCACAACATGTTTGATGAAATGCCTCAAGTAAATTTTAGCAACATTAAGTTTACAAGTTTTCCTTTTATAAAAAGAATGTGATTTCAACAAAATAGAATAGACCGGACTAGCGAGATCCGTTTTCATCAGGTAAATTAGTTGGTCATTTGAATTTTTACTGCATTTGATTAACTATTAGTTGGCCAATACAAGTTGTTTAGATTCAAGATGAATGATTATATTTTGTGGTTGCTGTGGACATCGTTTAGGTTTGCATACAAGTTATAAGTTCATTTTGTTTTGACATGAAAATTGGACCGACCCAGTTCTTACATACTTAGCTTGGCTCATATTATATACGAAGTGGGCGCCGGTCCGCCGCGTTGCGGCGGGGCGTCGTTTTATCCGCAACCTTTTTCTATAACAGGCTACTCAACTTACTGAGATAATTTAGGTGAATCTCATGTAAGTAAACAAAGTCTCAAAAAAGAAAGCAAAAAAGATAGATATAACAGGCTAGCATTCACCTCATGTACATATCAACAATAGTCACTTGCATCCAAATTTTAAGAGTAATTCATGCAAACCCAACTTACTGTTGCTGCTACTTCTTATGTAGCCTTTCACGCAGCCTAATTTCCAGAGGCATTCTTTGTTAATTCATTCGTAGGTATATAGTTCCCAATATTTTCAGTCGTATTTATTCTTTTTCCAGTATTAGTATTTTTTTCTGTTAGCAAGAGTTGCTCTATGGTTGTTCTATGCATCTGTTACAACATGGGTGCTGGCCGTTGACGCAATGCTTGCTGTCACTACAGACGTCGAGTACTGAAGGAACTTTACAGGTACCTACAAAACATATATCATCGATTAATAACTTCATTGTACATATGGGTGTAAAACATATATCATCAGTTGTTTTTTTGTTGGAGTGTTGATATGTTAAATAACCCCTAAATAGCAAATAAACAGCAACTTTTGTTGCAGTTAATCCTAAACTGGTTACTAATCTTAAATGGTAACCGTAATCAGAGTCATTATACCTAGTAAAAAGTTATCATTTGCGACCTGAACCACAATAATCAAATAATCATTCTCAAATGCCTCACGGAACTTTATACAATCAAAATGATATGAAGCGAGACTAAAGTATTATATCTGTTCTTTGACTGTTATTGGGGTAAGAACACATTTTTAAGAAATGTTGGTTATGCCTTATAAAGCAGCTAGGCAGATTCCGAAACATAGAGATACAGAACATATAGCCATATAGAGTTGATCAAAAGCTATCAAAGTGAACCAACTCTTGACTGTGAGTATTGTGTAAAGTTTTGTATATCAGTAATTTAAAGTCTTTGCAATCCCTAGATACAGCCACGGTCACGACTTAGTCCGGTCATCGTTCTAAATCTACTCTAAAAACTTGAAGGAAGACAAAAAAAGGTTTTTGTATGAGAACTTACCTGCACACTGTGAAGTTCAGGAGTTGACAATACTGTTAGCATCTTTTCAGCTGTCGACATCCACCTATGAAATCCTGCAAAGTCCTGTTTCAACAGAAAAAACATGTAAATTTGAGGTGGCAAATTGGGCGGGTTGACAGGTCGAGTAACCAACCAAACATGTGACTTTGGTATGGATCAAGCCAAGTTTGAATTTTACGACTTCTATAAATAAGCAGAGTGTTAGATGATCGTAAAAGTTGATTTATTTCAAAAGTTCTCCTAAAAGGGTAGTGGGTCAAGAGGACCAAGCGGATTGTACGCCACAACTTCAAACCATTTTGACCCGTTTTCAAAATATTACTTCTAATTCAAGATCCTGACATCGAATCGAATTTATCTTCCTCTAGATGAAGACACAGTAAAGGTATACAACATGGTTTACCTCTTTCGGAAGGTTGTCACTCGAATATTGGGACGAACTTAACCATTGGCTTGGTATTCGTATCCCTGCCATCATGGAATGACCATATGATTATCTTTGTATCTCAACCATTTGTTTCGCAATCAGTCCGTTCCATTGCAATCAACATAAAAGTCCTAATTCATGGTCCAAATCTTCTTTAAAAGTCCTAATTCGCAATCACCATCACCGATTGTTAATCAACGGTTACCGTAACAGCTTCAATGTTCTCTTGATCTACCAAATTCATGGTCCAAATCTTCTTTAGAATTGTTTTGTACTGTTTTTGTGCAGTGGAAGAAGGTTCGGGAGATAACCGCCTCTCGATTCTTCTGGCTTCTTCAGTTCTTCTTCATGTTATCAAATTAGCGTTTGCTAAATGGGCCGAACATAAGACTGGGTCACTGGGCATATAACAGGCCGTGTAAAAAAAAGAAGCCCACGATGGTTACTGTTCATCGAACGACGTCGTATTGGATGTCATTTAATATATATAGTAATTTGGTAACTAACAATACATGCTTTGGCGCAATTAAATCGTTGAACATATATTTTATACTTTAGTTTAAATACATAATGATAATCTAGTTATGTTACTTCATTGCAATACTTAGTTGAAAATACATATAAGAAGACTCTTTGCATAAAGCTACTTCAAAGTATTGTATTTTGGATAATCGATAGAAACTGATTGATGCAATATGTCTAGTCAATTTGAAGTAGATGGTCCCAAATTTTTGTTTTACTTTTTCGTTGTTCAAAATTCCAAAAATAAATTTCTCCTGTTTTGTGGAAAATGATGAAGAAAAGTGATGTATCCCAATATTAGACGTTAGAAGACTTAAAAGTCTTTAAAATTTGTAGTTATTAGACATCTTTTTCTATCTCGTGATACTTTTCCCCTCAGTACGTGTGATATAAATCAAAGGCAAGCTAATGGGCCCAAATGCTAAACCAAAACCAAGACTAAAAGATGAAGACTTTAAGTAGTCTTGAAAACTTAAAACAAAACAAAATTAGTTCTTGAGCAAGAGCCCCAAAACTCACGTAAAGGAAAAAAGTACAACTCAAGTTAAATTCAATCATCATCAAACACTTGATCAAAATTTTGGACAACAACAACAACAATGCGCAACCCAAATAATCAGCAAAAAGTGTTGGCAACCCTTTGGAGAAAAAATGTCCGCGTATTTATAGAGAGAAAAGGCAATTTTGAAAAAGCAGGTTAAGACTTGCTTTCGGTAACATTTAGTAAACGCAATCCCAAATGCCTCCTAAGTAAGGGCTGCAAAAGTAAAATTCATGCTTAAAGTGGTGTTCAGCATTGAACTCTGAAAGTGATTAATAAAACAGCCAGTGCATTTTGAAGAAATCAGAAAAGCAGTTGGGAATAATGGAACTCCCAGACAAATTATCTATTTATCTCATTATTGCGTTTTGGAATAGCAAATAACTAGCTTTTAGGGAATGTTTGTGATTGCTTATTATAGCTCTATCGACGCTTTAACCAGCATAAGCCATCTTCAAACTGATTATTCAGAACTACTTATTTCACTTTCAAATAATGCTTCAATAAGCAATCCCACACACCCTAAAAACTGCTTATCCATAATGTCAAAATAATAAGCATATAACTAGTTTGAACCAACCACCCCTGGTTATCTAATTCTAATAACCCCAACAAAAGCTAATTTTCATCATCCTCAAACAATCAAAATTCACCAACAGAATGATATGAGCTCAAGTTAGGTTGGCACGTGCGAACACATGCTCGAGTAACAGATATTCCCGCCCAGACCAAGACTTTATAAACCAACATTTCACTTCACTTTCATTTAGTTAATCATTTGTGTAAACTCTTCTCTCTTAATCTCCTGTAACAAACTATAACTCATTGTAACAGATTTTCTGTACAATCGGCCATTGATACTAGTATAATACAATTCTTCTTCGATAATCTTTTTCTCATTGCTTCATTATCCTACTTAGTTGTAATCCATTAACGGATCTTATGTGATCCCTAGTGGTGTGTATCACAGAATTACAAACAACCCTTAGATAAAGTGTACAACTTTCTTATTTTATTCATTATCATCTAATAAGGGGGTGTTTGTTTCGGCTAATATCGGGCTTACGGCGTATTTGATTTTCGGATTATGTTTCATAAGCTCATTTTTTTGTGGCTTATTTTGAAACTTTTCGGCTTATATAACTACTATGTCATAATAAGCTTATATATGCCGAAAAGTTTCAAAATAAGCCACAAAAAGTGAGCTAACGAAACATAAGCCCAAAACCAAATAAGCCATAAGCCGGCTATATAAGCCGAAACAAACAACATAACAATATAAGCCAAAATGAGATAAGCTCATAAGCCATAAAATAAGCTAAAACCAACACATCCCTTAAAAAACCCATAACCCATTTATGTAACAAAACATAAAAACACAAAAAGATTCAATCCTTATAAAACATAAACATAAAAACATAAAAAAGATTCAATTTTTATAAAAAAATATATAAAAAAAGTAAACCTTTTTAAGACGAATAGCACGAATAGCATCTCTATCAGAAGTAGAAGAAGTTGCATTATTCTCATCTTTGGGTGACCTTCTTCCCCTGCCACCACCCTGTTTTGGCGGCACAGTGGCGGCGCGTGGGGATGAACAGCAGCGCGTGGGGATGAACAGCAGCGCGTGAAGGTGACTGGGAGATGGGTTTTGTAAGTGAGTGGAGATAAGTGGAAGAGATGACGGAGTGGCCTTGATGACCATACTTTTAAGGCCTCCATTGCTGTTGTTTCAAGTTGTTATCTGAACTGAGTCTGATGGTTTTGTTGGGTTGAACATAATCAAGAATGTTGAAGATGTAGGGGTGTTTTTGTAATTTTAGTTTTTGTGAGGGAGTATTGTGTAAATTGTAGTTTAAGATTATTAATTTTTTTTTTTTTTTTTTTTTTTTTTTTTTTTTTTTTTAACTTTAAATATTTTTGTTCATATGATACAAGACAAATGAATAGATTAAAATTTTAAATATATTTTCATTTGTATAATTTTTATTAAGTACTATTATATAACACAAACAAATATATTTAAGATCAAAATTGAGGGAAAAAGACTTAAAAAATTCATAGTAGACACTTAAAAAAAATATATTTAAGCTTCATATAGACTTTGATAATAAAGAATTGAACTAGATGGATATAAATTTGGAGGAGTGATATGATCACAAAAAAATTTCCACAAAATAGTCTCACAAACACTTGGAATAAAGATCATGGAATAAATTTGAAGTCCCACACTAGACGACCAAAGACTCTCAAGTCTTTGCAATTTATACTTATTCTGTGATGTAAAATACAGTCAGCAACTCTTGTGAAAGAGAGATTTACGCAATTATGAGCTTAAAGTAGTGTCTTCATGGAAAAATTTATTCATACATGGTTCTTCTTTTATTGCTTATAAGGCTGCATAAATCTTTAGTTTTCTCATGACCCACAACATGTTTGATTCAAGATGAATGATTATGTTTTGTGTTTGCTGTGGACATGGTTAAGGTTTGCATACAAGTTACAAGTTCTTTTTGTTTGACTTGAAAATTGGACCGGCCCAGTTCTTACATACTTAGCTTGGCTCATATTATATATTTGGATGCTTTGGCGCAATTAAATCGTTGAACGTCTATTTTATACTTTAGTTTAAATACCTAATGATAATCTAGTTATATTATTTCATTGCAATACTTAGTTGAAAATACATATCAGAAGACTCTTTGCATAAAGCTACTTCAAAGTCTTGTATTTTGGATAATCGATAGAAACTGACTGATGCAAATATGTCTTGTCAATTTGAAGTAGATGGTCCCAAACTTTTCAAAAATCCAAAAATAAATTTGTCATGTTTTGTGGAAAATGATGAAGAAAAGTGAACTATCCCAATATTAGACGTTAGAAGACTTATCCCAATCATGCAATACTTAGTTGAAAATAAATTTTAGTTTTAACCCTACCTTTGCTCTTTTACGGAATACATCAGCTACCTCTGGATTTGCAATCATATCTACATATCCATACACGAAAAACAGACTTGCCAATTATGATGATGTTTAACCCAAAAACGGACCACCATGACATTATTAGGATATGCAGGATTGCACAAATGTTACAAAAAGAGCTATTAGAAAACTAACCGTTGGCGATAAAGCTTATCCAGTATCCACATCTGTTAGACCGTGAAACTTATCCGGTAGTGGAAGCAAAGATTTTGTGAGGATCAAAAATGAATTTAGACATACAGAAAGTTCCCCTGAAAACAAACGGAAAGTCGGAAACAATGAAAATATGCTATCAAAAAAATAGTGTAAAGACTATTAAATTTCTCTTTGTATAACTTATGTTGCGGAAGCTAACCTTTTTCCGTCCATTTAATCGAGCCGCTTGCGCCCAATATGTCGCCTATATCAACGAGACTCTTTAATTGGTCAAACTGATCATCCACAAGCCTTTCTTTCTCACAGTAAAGCTGATATTATAAGTAAATATATCAGTATTCAGTATTATGACAAAAAAGTCATAGAAAACCATAGCATAGGTGAGGAAATCAAGTTTACTCAATAACCTAAATGCTTCTATGAGGGTCAAATACAACGCATTCCTATTTGAGATCTTTCAGTTAACATCCACTTCGGGAGATGATTAATGAGGCATTTGACATCGTGTTTTGATTATTCAAGTTATCTAATTCTTGTGGTTCGCATCAAAGAATCAAATTTGGAAATACTTAGGTCAAGAGTAGATGCAACGAAACTAATCCTGATTATCTGATTATTCAAGTCTCGTTTTACATGTAAATCCTTAAATAATCAGAAATGTCAAACACTCAAACTGCTGATTATCACAACTTCAAACATGAGAAGCACATCCAATTATCTAAACACTATCTCCAGCGTCCCCACACATACACAAATACTACCAATTATATAGCATGACAGTGATTAAGTTTAGAGACAAGCAACTAAATTTTTGCATTTCAAACAAGGAACATGTTATCAGGGTACCTGAATTGTTCCGGAATCATCCCTCAAAGTCAAGAAAGCAAGTTTTCCAAAAGCCCTACGTGCAACAATTCTTCCTGATATTGATACTTGGTCATTCTCATCGTTCGACTCTTCACCATTGCCGAGATGCTTATAAATATCTTGCAACTGATTAGCAGTATGAGTCCTATCCCACTTGTATGCATATGGTTCAAGTCTCTTGCTCCTTAACTCTTCTACCCATAAAAGAACCTGTTACTCTCAGTGCAAACAAATAAACCAAATATCTACACCCGCACTCATCATAGACCCATGATACCATGTAAATTATGTTAGAAAAAAAACAGTTTGAACAACCAATGTTCTAAGCAAGTGCTGCAAAGATCGAAACCGTGCTTAAGCTGTGTTTGGAATTGTGTTCTAAAACTGATGATTTGATCATTGTGTTATAGCAGATAATTAGCCATCCACAAAAAAGGTAGCAGGTGCAGGTCATTAATTTTGTGTGGCTTTGGGATTGCTTAATATAACTACTTATGTTTGTTGAAATAACCACATAAGCAGTTGGGAATAATGTACTCCTAAAGTGATTACCTGATTATTGTAACACCCCCAATTCATGGTTGCAGCGGAATTCGGACTGGGTGTTACTTGACAGCACAATAGTCACAATAATAGAAAACGAACTCCAATTGAGTCGTTTTAAAAGATTTATCATTCAAATTGTATAAATATCAGAGATTTACAAAATGAGGTCCCAAATGGTTCCATGTTTACAATGTATAATAAATGTGTTTTTGAATGATAATAAAATTTATAGCCCTCTTGAGTATCCGTGTCCTTCCGTGCCATCCTTGATCGTCATGAACCTAAAATACATGCTTGAGAGGTCAACACAAAGGTTGAGTGATATTCATAGAGTTTGTTTAATCGTTTGAACACAATATGTTGGTAGTGTGAGTTATAGGCTCACACCAATGTTTGGAAAACAAAACAGGTAGGCTACGTTATTATACGCCCGGAACATGTATTATACACTAAGCTTATGACACCATAACGTTAACGTGTACCAATATCGATCGGCAGATTTATCCCGGTAGGTACTTTGCTAACATACCTAAATCTCAAATATTATTGCATTTGTTTGCACTTAGTCAATACAAATGGGATTCGTCAATCCCAATAGGCCTATTAATAATATTTGCGCTCACTATTGCTAGTGATTAAATGGTTCATAATAAGGGATCTCGGTTTAGCAAGGATGGTACTTAGTGATAATAAAACAATCAGGTAAGCATACAATTTAAAAACATTGTGCTCGGTTATAAATAGCATGTATTTCCCCCAAGGGTTTGTAAAACAATTAAGTAATCGAAAGTGGGGCTATGAACTCACCTTAAGTTAAGATAGCAAGTAATGAATGTAACGGTTGAATCGTGTAGGTTTTTACGAGCAACCTATAATAGAATGTCGCGACTTAGGATCGGAGTAAAGACTATGAAGTAGTGCCTATATATATATCTTGCATTATAGTCCATGATGTGGTATGATGTATATTGTATGTCCTTGAAAGAAAAGATTCATGAAACATGTATGTTTTGTATATCGTTTACTACCGTTCGGGCCGACATAATTCAGAAGTCATGTTAGTAAGCGTTCGAGGAGCCAGGACACTTTAATTCGTAAATCCACAACTCAACTCGACGGCTTACATAATGAACTCCTCACATGAGGCTCCCTACTATTGTAGTAGTTGATGAAATATATAAGTTTTGATCCGAAAAGTTACATGTCCGATATTTGAATAAACTTAGGAAAGTTTATTAGTACATGAAGATTGTTATTAGGGGTAGTTTCATAAGTCTTGAATGACCATTTTCTCTTGGTAATATCTCATGGTTTCCTTTTAGGTGAAGTAGATCCAAATTGCTTGTTCATGTTATCGCCTAATTCATTGTTTCATGTTTACGCCTATGTAAGTTGTTATAGTCATTTCGTCATGGCCTAGCCATGACCTTTAGTCCTTGTTCCAAGGTCATGAGACACAACCTTGGCTCTAGCCATGGTGGTGGTCTTGATTATAGGTCATAAGACCTCTTGTTCCATTTAAAGTATAACCATAATCTAGTGACTTTGGTCTAAAAATGGGCTGTTTAGAATTTGAAGAATTTTATCACTCGGAAAGCGTTTTTAGGTCTCGAGCTTCTTTGTGCCTGAACGAAAACGTCGTTTCGGACAACTTTCGTGTTTTAACTTTTTGATGAATCAGACCAGAAGTGGGACTTTCAAAACCCAAATTTGATCAGGAAGCTATTTGGCAGTTTTGCCGGAAATCTTTGGTAATTTCAAATCGTCATAACTTTTGACTCGTATACTCGTTTTGGGTGGTTCAAATTGCTATGGTTTCCTTGTTAAGTCCTCTACTGTAATATGTAATGATCCAACATCATATTTTTACCATTTTGATCAGGTCTTACCAAGAAAGTCACTAGTTTACTTGTTTTAGTAACTTATCTTGTCAATCAATAACAATAACTTGTTTTGCTCACTTTTATACATCATGGACATAACTACAAGACATAATATAGCAAGAATAACATGTAAATAACATGAACATGATTATTTAACAAGAATCAAGTTAGGGTTTGGCTCACAACTTTTGGCTTTCAAAGATGAAAGGAAGTTAACATGTAAGGATAGGACTTTGATAGACTTGCTTCAACCCTTTTTCACTTCATGCAATCTTTCTACCCTTGGTATTCTTGAAAGATGGATTATGAAGGTTTAGGTGACTTGAGTGGATTCAAACTCAAGATAAATCACCAAGTATATGAGGTTATGGAAGTGTTTTGGTGAATGATATTCTAACTAGGGTTTCTACCTTGTTTAAGCTCTTGATTCTTTTGGATAATACTTGGAGTGAATTAGAAAATGGAATGGTGTTTGTGTGTGTGTTGTGGACGTTCAAGGAGAGGCAAGGAGGCTTTATATGGCCTTGAGGAGGTTAGAAGTGTTGACTTGTCAACACTTGATCACCAAGTTTAACACATGTTCTCATCTAAGGCCTCCTAGCATGAGATTGAGCCACATAGTGTGAATGCCCCCCCCTAGTGGTGGTTTCAAGACCTTGGAGAACAAGGGTTGGACTTTGGATGATATTATCCAAGATATCTAGTGTGTTTTGACTCCGAAAACTGCAAACCGTAAGTTGTTACGCCTCAAAACGTAAAACCGGGTGTCGTAAAATTATGGAATTTGAAAGTATTGATAAACATGTCAATAAGTTCCATAATAAAATATAAAATGAGTGGTAGGTTCCATTTGGGTGTAAAACCCTGCTAAAAACTGGAAACACGGGTCTAAAACGCGTAATTCACGTAAAACGCTGAATATTGCGTCAAATTGAGAAAAGTAAAATGTTACTTTTCTAATGTTATAAAAATGATTTAAAATGACTTATAATGTCTAGACTGGGCTCAGTCTAGTGTCGGTTGGTATTAAATGTCTTTTAGACATCAAACCGTAAGCCTAAAAATCACGAAATGACTTATAACATCAAGGGATGATTTTTGGTCAATGGAGGAGGGAAAATTATGTTGACTTTTTCTAATAATTTTGAAAACTCAAAATGTCTTAGAAACTCGTTTTGTGGTCTAACGGTTAATCGCCCATTCGGTTAAGCGTGCTCATGTGAGATTAGTACCGACATGGGTGACCTGCTGGGAAGTCTTTGGTCATGTTTTTCTCAGTCATGATTAATTCTCAAATAAATCATGAGTGTGTCAAACATTTTTCTGATGCGGGGTCACTTAACGCGGTCGAGTTTCATTGTACGTAGAATTTCTGATTGACGTTTTACCCTAAAACGTGTAATTCCGTGTAATTCCTTAATAACTTTCACGAAAATGAGCTTATGAATGTCAAACTTTTAATTTGTCTTGGAAATGATTTATCACTTCAGCCCAAGAAATAAAAATCAAGTTTCGGGAGAAATTTTCGGGAAAAATGAATAGTAAAAGTGAATAGTGAAATTTTCCGAGAAAAGTAAATATCCTGAAAATGCGAATTGTTACAATTATTGTGTTTTTTATTAAAAAAAAAGTATTAGTAGTTCTTAGGGAGTGTGTGGGATTGCTCATTATAACTAGATATGTTTTTTGGAATCGGCTTCCAAATAATTATACAAAACTGTGCATTTCACTCTCAAATAACCATATAGACCATTTCAATAAGCAACCCCAAACACCCTCAAAACCGCTTAGTTCTTAAATCCCCATAAAACCTCATCACCTATCGGACCCATAAACCAAATATCAACAAACAAAACATAAAAACCAACTTAGATTCAATCTTTATAAAAGGGTTAACGACGTGCTTCTAAGTATTACACCTTGCATCCTCCTAATTGCACACGTGTTTCATGGAAACTTACAACTCTCAAAATCAAAATTACATAAATAAAAAATCAAACCTAGTGTTAAGCTTGTGTTTGACATTGCATTTTGAAAATATTATCTGACTTTCGCGTTTTCAAGTAGCAAATACCTGCTTTTACGATTGCTAACAAAATTGCTCATTTCACTCTCAATAATCAGATAAGCAATAAATAAGCAGTTCTTATAAGCAATCCCAAACACCCCCTAATAAAAAGGTTTAACAATTTCTTAACACCCATTTAATTAACAACCCAAATCCTAACAAACAAAACTATAAAAAACAATAAAGATTATAAAAACTAAACCCTTTTAGGACGAATAGCATCTCTATCAGAAGTAGAGGTTGCATTAGGCTAGTCGTAACGGAGACCCAACCATGGGTCGGTCTACCCTCTCGAGCCGCGTCACCCCCCCCCCCCACACACACACATACGTGAGTCCCATAGGAACGCATCCCTCCCCCCCCCCCTTTTTTTTTGCTTGATTCGATCGGCAAAGCGACCGATGCTTTGCATATGGTTTGTGTGTGAGTGGTTTTTTAATTATTTTTTGTTGGGTATGTTTTTGGTTGTGACTGGGGTCACCTTACTACATGCTATTTGGTCATGTGTTTGGTCATAAGGTCACCCATAGGGTCACTAGTACTACTGGTCTTAGTATCATCTTTAGGTGATAAGTTTCAAAATAAGCCGGAAACTTGGGCATTACTGTATTTCATAACAATATAAGCCGAAATGAGATAAGCTCATAAGCCATAAAATCAGCTTAAACCAACATCCCTTTATAAAACAAAACATAAAAACACAAAAAGATTCAATCTTTATAAAAGTAAACCTTTTTAAGACGAATAGCACGAATAGCATCTCTATCAGAAGTAGAAGAAGTTGCATTATTCTCATCTTTGGGTGACCTCCTTCCCCTGCCACCACCTTGTTTTGGCGGCACAGTGGCGGCGCGTGAGGATGAACAGCAGCGCGTGAAGGTGACTGGGAGATGGGTTTTGTAAGTGAGTGGAGATAAGTGGAAGAGATGACGGAGTGGTCTTGATGACCATACTTTTAAGGCCTCCATTCTTCTTCTTGTTTCAAGTTGTTATCTGAACTGAAGTGTTTTAATGAGTTATGTTGGATTGAGGGTTGAAGTTGTAAGGGTGTGTTTGAAAATTTGGTTTTTTGTCAGGAAGAATTATGTAAATTCTACTTAGAGGAAAATTCAAATGCATACAACTTTTTTTTTTCATACTAATGGACAAATTCTCACCTTCCATTTTTTTTGATCTAATGGTCTAGATTAATCTAATATTTAATCACTTAAACCTAATTTACCCCACCTATATAAAGTTCTATTTTATTTATTTTTTCTCATTCACTCTTTTTTTTCACACACAAACTGTGTGTTTTCTCCCAATCGACTTCCTTCCATAATCTGTTACCTTTTCCCTCCATAATCAGTTACCACCGCTACACCATCGTTCCGATCATCATCATCATCACTATTCCAGTCACCATTCCGATCATCATCTCATAATCACCTCCCGATCATTATCATCCTTTTTTATATCTTCTTTTGATTTGAATGAACCGTTTTTTTTCAGAAGCTAATTTGATGGATATTGTTGCTGTTGATAGTGTTGTTGAATCGTTTGTTAATTATGTGGATCAAGTTGTACAACATTCCTTGTGATCAAGTTGCACACCAAGTGTTTGATAAAATGTGTGAGTGAAAAATATTTGATAATTTTGTTATCTGCTTTTGTAATTTTGCTTATTAATTAAGTTGTTAGTTGAATTTATGTTTTTAACTGCATTTGAATGCTGTTTTTGTATCTAATTTTGGTTTTGAATCTGCTCTGTAGCATACGTTTAGTATCACTAGTGATATTTGAAGTTGATGATTATAAGCTGGTTTAGTATCACCAGTGATATACGTTTAGTATTACTAGTGATAATTGTTAGTCTGTTTATTTATAAGTAATTTATGTTAAGATGTTTAATTTTCTTATATAATATTTTTGACATTTTGATGAGGATGAAAATATAAGTTTGTGGGGATAAGCTGTGAGTATAAGTTACTGATAAGTTATTAATTATAGTGTAATATTGCTTATTATTTATTAATTAAGGTGTAGCTTACAGTGTTTTGAAGTCTTTTCTGTGGCGCTCTATTTAAATGCTTGCACGGCTACCAAAAAAGCTTATGGAGTTCTTGGCATTTTTCGTGTTGTTTATGAGTTTAATGCTGAGTATGTAATGAAGATCATTATTGGATTTTACACCAAGGTATTAATTATGTACTTTTTATGTACAAGATGGTTTTTGTGCCTTTCACTGTAATAGACAAACACAATAAATATTTTACTGATGGTATATGTGTAGTATCACTAGTGATATGTTTGATATATGTGTAGTATCACCAGTGATATGCTTGATATATGTGTAGTATCACTAGTGATATGTTTGATAATTTGTTTCTTATTGTTGTAATTACTGATAAGCTGTCTATGATACTGGACTTCTTTTGTAGACAACCTGAGAGAGCTAAAGTCAAAAGTTGAGACTGATTTGCCAAGTCTTCCAGCCCGAAAAGATTGTGATATTGTTCAAGATTTTACGGGTATAAAGAATCCTCCTAAAGGACATAAGAATGACCGTATTAAGGGTGGACGCGAGAA
Source organism: Artemisia argyi (assembly GCA_030686995.1). Taxonomy (NCBI): domain Eukaryota; kingdom Viridiplantae; phylum Streptophyta; class Magnoliopsida; order Asterales; family Asteraceae; genus Artemisia; species Artemisia argyi. The sequence goes on along the minus strand of CM060693.1, from coordinate 21,870,634 downwards.
AGCTATTAAGAAAAGTAAGAACCAAAAGAAGGGTTGTAATATTTGTAGTTTAATTGATCATAATAGACATACTTTTCCAAACAAGGAAAAAGTTTCAAATGTCAATGGGGCGGCGGCGTAGTTGAAAGTGGAGGTGGTTTCTCAGTCGCTGCAATTGAAGTATTAGTTTATTGATTGGTTGATTTTTTTTACTGAATTGTTAGGTTTACTTAATAGCATTGCTAATTTTATCCCGGACTTGTATATCATTTGTGATACTATTATGTTTTTTTTTTCTTTTCTTCTGAATTGTTAGGTTTACTCAATAGCACTAGTAAAATAAAGCTTAACAAGTAAACAAAAAAACCTATAAAATATAGAAAATTTCACAATTGATAATACAAATATCACTAGTGATAATACACATATACAGTTCAACTTCAAATATCACTGGTGATACTACATGTATGACACTTTTCACATTACCATATTAAACTAAATACCACTCAAAAATTTATCAAACAAATATTCACAAATCAAGATGGATTAAACAATTGCTCGCTATTGCCCATTTCTATGAGTTTGAATCTCTTGTGACAAATAACATGATTCAGTCAAACTAAATACCTACTATTGACTTCCAACTTGTCAACTATATACATTTATTTATAATCGTATAGATTAAAACATAACAACGCAACTATTTTCATCAACTTGTTTTATTTACTTTTGTTATTCAACAATCGTCCTCTTCATTGGTTCATCAACCAACACCTTCATTTTATTCCGAGATGCTTTCGGGGGAACCTTTGATATCACATGTGATCACATATCACATGTGATATCACTGGTGATAACACATGTGTGTCAGCTTTCTTCTATTTGTTGAATCAATTGTGGTGATGGAGGAACTTGTGATATCACAAGTGTTTGAGCTTCTTCAATTTGTTTCTGGAGATATTGTGCTTTCTTCAACGACAATTGCACTTGTTGTTGATTCTTTTCGTTTGATGAGTCTATTTTTTGCACAGGTCTCATTCAAATCTGCATCAAAATATTTTCATAATTTTTGTTAGTGTTCGAATAGTTCGTTTGTTTTCAATATCATATGTCAAACAAATAACTATTTGTTATCATAATAGATATATTACCAACCAACAATAATTTAACTGTTATATCACATGTGATACACTATCAGTCAATATTGTTTTCAAATACCGCGGTAAAACCTTTTGAAACATGCACAATCTATCCATTAAACATACAAATCCACAACAAATCATACAGAAGCATCACAACATATCTTTTGTTCTGTTAAACCTAACTTTTAATCTCTCATATTATCACATAAATCATCACAACATCAAAAATTATCGAAAATTAACTAGTAAAACACACTAATAATGATTCTATAACAGTAAAAACTAAAATATTCATTGTTTTAGATATCGATTGTTTCATTTTCTGTGTGCTTTATGTGATTTGCACGGTTAAGTCAAATACAAATATCAGTAGTGATAATACACATATACATTTTAATTTCAAATATCACTAGTGATACACACGTATGATACTTTTCACTCACACATTTCAGCAAACACTTGGTGTGCATCCATGTATACAAAGCTTTTTACTCAGAAACTCAACCAAATGTAAATACTAAAAAACACAACCAATAAAACAACTAAATAATTAGTTGGAAGCATCGTACCTTAATCTCGAGATTCAGTAGGTTAATTTTGAACCGGTTTTTTTCGTGGATCTGCTTGTGCACTCGATGATTCTTTCATTTTTGTGTTTTATTGATGATTTGAACGGTTAAAATCAGTTGATTTTGAATTTTTGTTGCAGTTTTCTAATGGTTGTTAGAGAGAGAAAGTGAGATTTTTGTATATTGATTGTGTGGAAAGTGAGAGGTGTTGGGGTGAGGTTGTTGGGGTAACTTTTCCAAGTTGTCAATTTTGGTCCCTCCGTGTTTTTTATTATTAAATATTGCTTGTTTGATCCAACGGTCGTGGATCGTCCATCAGTATGTTAGAGATTTTGTGTCTCCAAAATAAAACGCCTCAAGATTATTATCCTTATTTTTTTCCTAATAGACCATGGACCGGATGAACCAAAAAAACCGGATCAAACGTATTTTGGTCTGGTCCTTGGTCCACCTTTTTCCCTATATTCGGTTTTCGGTTCGAATCAGTCTGGTTCAGTCTTAAGCAAAACCGGCCATTATGCTTTGTTGGACTCGACTGAACCAACGAATTGGACCTGGATATGACATTTGAGTCTGGCCCTTGGTCTAGTGTCTTGAACCAAATCTGTTTTTGATCCGGTCTGGGTTTAGTCAGTCTGGTCCGGTTTTCGGACCGTGTTCAGCCCTACTTCGAGTTATATTTCCATTTTGATGATGTAACAAGGGTGTCTAAGATGTGTAATTGCCCAACAACGTGTCACCTGTAAAACACAAATCCCCGCCCACGCGTTGGCAAGGGCGGAGCTTAGTGAGGACCGGGAAGGGTCCCGACCCCCTAGGCCTAAACCCGTTAGTGTATTTTTTTCGCGATTTCATGTGTTAATTTTTTTCCTCATCGCGGCCCTCCCATCTAATGTTTTTCCGGAAAAAAAAATTTCTTTCAGCCCTCCCACAAAATTTTTTCTAGCTCTGCCACTGCGCGTTGGTAACTTTTGTAGCACAAGTCGGTCTCCGGACCGACCGACTTGTGAGAAAGTTGCGTGTATATGATTATGATTTTTGTATGATATATTTGTGTTTAAAGCTCAGACTTGAGCTCTAGGAACGATAAAACTCGACTCAAATAAAACCGCGTTACTCAACAAAAGCTCGACTCATTTACACCGCTACACCTAGTCCCCATGACTCATACTCGTGTGTAACTAAAACCTAACTTACTACAATAACACCAAAATGAAAACAAAACCAATTAAATTGGGCCTTAATAATACATGGTTCCTACATAAATATATTCACTATTGGGCCTTACATAACAACAAAAGGTCACTCCATCAAATTCCAAACCAAAAAAACAAAATGAAACCTAGTCAAACACCCATGAACACCAGCAATGCCGGAACAAGCAACAGAGACAACAACAACAAAAGCAAGCCACAGTTCAGACCAGCCATTGATGATTCAAAGCCCCTTCTTCAAGATCCGGTACCCCTTTTCATTTCTTTAAATAACCCATGTTTTTTTTTTTTTTTTTTTTTTTTTAAAATAACCCATGTTTTAGTTAGCAATATAAAAACAAGTTATCCTAATTTTTAATGTTGTTTTGTAGATAATAAGATCAGACCCCATTGAGACAGAAGAAGCTGTTATCCGCTTGCCTCGTTTCCCTCCGATTTATTCCACATTTAAATGACTTTGTATTTGAACTTTATTAGTGGCTGACCCAGAAATCTGTCAAAAAGTTCAAAAAAAAAAAAAAAAAAAAAAAAAAAAAAAATCTATGTAAGTGTATACCTCCTGCCTCAAGTATTTGTCAATGCCTAGTTATAATAGTATAATGTATTTCGACTTTTCGTGAAATGTATGTGTACAATAATTTGTTATGGGTCAATGGTGCGTAGCTCAGTTAATGGACGAGGCATCTTTACACATATCAAGCACAAGGTAGTGTTCGACTTGGCACCCATAACCACTAAGTGAGTTATGTATGCCCCATATTATGAAAAGGCAACCGATTGTGAGCCGGTTCGGATTGCCGGTTATTAACCTTTGCACATAACAATAATTTATTATGGGTACAAGTAGTAGTGCTATTGATGTGAATGAACTTTTTTTCACCGTTGAGGTAATGAGGTGTTACGCCCTATAAGCTTTCTTTGAGTGTTTGGGATTACGTGTTATGACAAATGTATTAGGCTTATCTGCTTAGCTGAGGGTGTTTGGGATTGCATATTTGAAGTGCTTGTTGACTTGTTTGGCTATATTTTGACAGAAATTAGCACATGTGGTGGTGAAGTGCTTATAAGCCAATGCCATAAACATGAGTGAATGTATAATATGCAATTCCAGACACCCTTTAAAGCTGTTTTAGTAAGCTGTTTTTCTACGAACTTTAAAAAGGTTCAATTTAGTTGACAGAAGCGGTTAAGACTTATATAAATTCTATTGCCTGCATTGTGTTTGACACTTCATAAGGTAATGAACCATTTTCATAAACAAGCATAAGATGTTAAAATACATCGATCTGAACAATAAGTAGAGCTAGTGAGACTTATATGAGGTATCAAGTGATAAGTAGATATATACTTGTCGAAGCAAAGCCAATTAGACTAAGTGCATAGATATATATCGATCACAACGACACATTCCAAAGTAGATTAAACAGTGTCTGCTAAACCATCATCACTAAGAAAAAAAACAAGGAAATTAACTGCTCATTATGGCATGCAAAATGTAAAACGACAGTCACATGAAGGAGTAAGAGCAGATCCCCTCATAACCAGCATAAGTGTTATAGCAAAACATTAAGAAAATGGCATCACATGATGCAGCAAGAGTAGATCCCCACGTGATTAGGATATGGTTTGTCGCGAGGTGGAGATGACCGCACATAGGTGGCACATGGCTGAAAATTTTCGTTATAACCGTTGCCCTTATTATCATACTCTTTATAACCGCCTAGATGATGGTCACTCTTTTGATACATGTAGGTTGGAGGACATTCTCCATATTGCCAATGCACTAGATGTGCTACTTTTTCTGCTTTTCGCAAACATTCCATGGGTGCCTTTGGTTCAATTTAACCCGAAACATGTAACGTTCTATTCTCCCCCACTGGAAAAGATTCTTTTCTTTTAATATGACCAACAAAAATAAAGTAGTTGTTTGTTAGTGATAGACAGATAGATTTGATGATTGTCTATGTCATGCTTATATGCTTAAAACTAGGGTGGCAATTTGAGACAGGTTTAGGTTGGATTGACTGGTTGGAAAACTTCTGAAACATATATGCATAAATAACTGGCTCATTCATATCAATTCTAATCCGTTTAACACAACATATTTAGCCATATTATTTATATGAGTTAATGTGTTAAACGCATACAAGTTGAACAGTTAAAGTGGGTTTCATGTTACACAAATTAAATGGGTTGGCAGGTTGAATGTGACTGTGTATTTGTTACGAACAACATAAATTGGTGTTTTGTGTTATTTTTTCCTTGAATGTGACTGTATTTGTTAAAGAGAAATACTATCTGTTCAAAAATCTTTACAAAAAAATGCCCTTATTGAGAATTGACACCATGTTAACTTAATAACTTCTTACCCCTGCCTAATACCTAAAGAGAAATATTATCGTGCTGCATGTAGGCTTAAACTTTATTTAGCCATAATATCTGTGTTCGGTTTTACTTCTCAGGTAGATGGAGAGATACAACAAAAAGGCTCAACAGAGGATGACATTTAAGATCCCATGCTTGATAGTCACATTAGTTCTATGATGACACTTCTAGAAGGCGATGCATACTAACAGTTACCTTTACGAACTTGTATTCATGTAATATACCTGCTCATGTTTAGCTATTTTGTTAATTTTACCCATGTGACCTGATATAGATTCATAAAACATAACCCAAATCGACCCATTTATAATGAAGTGGATTTAGCATAAAGATATTGCTGAGATACAGATTTTATTGTCTATTCTAATGAGTAAAGTGGCAAATATATGAGCATGAACCCCGAAGGGTGTCGGCCCAGTTGGTTGTTTCTAATTCATAAACTTAACTTCCGTGAGACAATGCTTGCCTTTATAGGAAAAATACATCTTCCTTTCAAACTTTTTGAGGAAAGATTTAGCCAATCAGAACTTTCATAAGTTGAGATACCCGACAAGTGCATCTAACATTGATATGACAGTGGGGTATAAATGACAAGTTCTTAAAGAACACTATTAACTGTGAGATGACTATAGATAGGTTTAACAAACCAATAAATTGAAATTACTTGAACAAGGTAAGTATTGAACTTTAGAAGACTTGAAATTTTGACAAGATGTTAAGTTCTTCTTAAACTTTGAATGATATGTTTTCAAGTTAACGATACATTATTTCATGTGTTCCTTAATATGAACCAAACTATCATTCTGTACTATCATGCCATATGACCTCTTGCATGCCTTACATAACAGGCTTGCACAAGGATCTTTTTCACAATGATATATTGGAGACCTTCCAAATTTCGGTTAAAAGGCTCAAAAGCCTGTCAATTTCACTTCCAATTGATTAATATATCATAAATTCCCTATTCACGTATGCATTGGCCTGGAAGGGTGGTCCAAATTTCGGTTAGAAGGCTCAAAAGCCTGGAATGGTGGTTCAAAAGTGAATAAAGTAGAGTTACAGAACATTAGATGGTGGCAAATATAGGAGATTCCATGAACCACTTGAAGAAAGGAGTAGGATTGAGAAACAAGGTGGATTTGTGACTAAACTTCCAGGTAAAACGCTTCCACAGAACTTCACTTTTCAAAAGATGTCACACTATGGTGTCACACGCGAGGTGGTAACATTGGTGGAACAGGTTACATGTTAAAAACGTGTCACTTTGGTAAATATGATTGACCTGGAACACTTTTTGTCCAAAACTTTACTTAAGAATATTTTTATGTCCAATATAGTATAGTATTACTAATATTAGTTGGTTCTTTCAATAAATGACGTTCAACCCCTTTCTTTTTTAGCTGACTATTAAAATATTACTTTTTGACCCGTTTATGAGTACATTTACATGGGTAGAAATCGCCACCTCTACCTTACACCAGTAAATGACAGCAAAATTAGCAAATTTTTGGTTTATCTTTCAATTATGTGATGCAGTGAATGACAGCAGAATTGTTACATGCATATTTTGATTCAGTCACTGTGTTATAGCTTCAGCAAGCTCTAAAGTATAGTGAAATTGTTATTATTTCTGTAGGCGATGTTCCCCGAGTTAATGGTCAACTTGCTGTTGCTCGTGCATTTGGAGACCAGAGTCTTAATGCACATCTAAGTTCAGGTTCATAAGACATGTACCTATCAATGCCTCAATAGAGCTTGTGATACTGGCAAGTGATGGCTTATGGAACGTTCATTATTTACTCACTATTAAGTAAATATGGTATATATAGTACTTTAGAGAAGATATCACTTAATGGCCTTGATAATCGTCTGTCACAGGTGGACGATGAGCGGGGATTGAAGATTTTTCGTTGTGATAAAAGATGGTAACACAAAATGAACATCCAACATTGTGTACAAAGAAGCTATATTTCGCATATGAATTGACAACATATACCTTGTGCTTGTGGATAAATTTATTAGCTTTTATTTTCTCATATCGGATGAACATTTATTTATTTATTTTAGTTCTTAATGCATTAAATAAATAATTTGTATGTTTATATCTTATTTTCCTTAACTTAATTTTTTCAACCATATTCATAAGGCTCGCCCAACCATTCAGGCGGGCCAGGAAACTAGTTGATTTATATATTAAAAACATGTCACTTAGAGTGGTGTTGTTGAAGGCGAGACTGGTGGCATCACTTGTGGAGGTTGCGATTGTGAAAGCCAATGTTTTTTAGATCCAGATTCAGGTGATGTTCGAGTATTAAAATAAGAAGTAACTTAGCACTTAGCAAACTGTATTTAGTGAAATGGATTTCCAATTGCATTTTAAGCAAATTATTATAACAAAGTTCCACATTCTGATGTATCAAACAGGGTAACTCTGTTCTAAGTTCTGTTTCATATACTTTAGCACTTGTAGTCAGGGATGAAACTCATAATGAAATTCATCTAATATCTAGATTTATAATATTCAGTTCTGTTCTGAGTTCTTTTTCATATATAAGAATCTCATTTACTGATAAGCAACAATTACCAACATATATATACTTATTTTCTGTTTAGTACTAATCAGTTTAAAAAAGTAAGAGCATTATCACACTAAACATCGAGCATATCAATCATATGCAAAAACTTTAGTAATATTTTAATAAAGCTGAAAACAAAATAAGATCGAGTCACTACTACTGAGTGTGTGAAATAGACCCCGGAATCAGGTACAAGTTTGGTGGAAGCAACATGTGGTCACTGTTATAGCAATGGAGCAAACAAGAACCACAGCTGCCACTAATGAAGATGGATTTCATACGAGCTGGTAACTAACCTAACTAATGAAGATGGGTCCAAGTGTGCATTTACTCCCTCCAGACTAGTAATCCATTGTAAAGACCAGTGTGCTGACTTAAGAAATTTTCCAGTGACTTTTATATTCAGATATCTAAGGTGCATTGAAGGCTTATTTCATGTGACTCGTAATCATGACTAAAACACCGCTACATTAGCTAGCTTCACACTACACTTAGATGTCAACCGTAATAGCATTTGCATTTAAGGCATGATGCCTTATCGTAAAGATTCATATTTATTTTAGCTAGCCATGATACCTTAACATCATCGTATATATGTTGCAATTCTATGTAAAGCATTTTATCAAACACTTCCGTGCATCATACAGCTATACAATTTATAATATGAACATGTGGAGATGTCGTATATCACACAACGCGGGGAAACGGCCACCCATGGTGTTAGCGGCAATTTTATTAATAAGAGGGACTTAAAAACCCTTGCCAAATACAAGTGAAGCATGAAATTACAATACTATATACCAAACATTAAAAAGTAGATGAAAAAAACATAAACCTATATACCACTATGCACGTGCAACCCTTCGCCATTTTGCTATGAACACCACCACCTTTACATACGCCCAATCTTTCAAGCTATCATGCAACTGGAAAAAAGCATGTCTCCCACGGCGGTTAAGAAGTAAAGCGCTACAAACTATCCAAAATCCAGTAGCAAACCCACTAGCACCACCAATATAAAACCATCGTTCTATCCCTTCCTCGTCTCCTTGACTTTTACCAACAGTGTGTGGTTCTTCTAATTCTTCATCTCCAGGGCATTTTTTCGGCAGGGGACTTCCACATAGCCCTGCATTTCCTATGTACCTTGAAGGGTCAAAGGTTTGGAGTTGAGTGCAAGATGGAATCCTCCCAGACAAGTTGTTATGCGACACGTCAAGATAATTTAAAAAATTCATCTGAGACATGCTTGATGGCAACTGCCCTGAGAGATTGTTTTTGGATAAATCCAAAGTCAGAAGTTCTTTCATTTGACCAAGTTGTCTTGGAATCTCTCCAAGTAGAGCGTTCTTTGACAAGTTTAGTGCAACCAGTTGATAAAGATTGGTAAGCTCATACGGGATTTTTCCTGTTAAATGGTTGCTCGACAGGTCAATGCTCTTCAAGGATTCTAGATTTTTGCTGAATTCACGTACCTTTCCTTGCCACTGGATTATCACATGGTCAAAATAATCATAACTAGAGTCGTAGCCGTATTCTAGATGAATGTGCCTTATGTCCAATGAATTCACTGTGATGAGATCTCTCCCTTTGAGAGAAAAATAATCTAGAACCATGGCAGTGATATTATTGATGCACGAGGGGATGGTTCCATTGAGGTTGTTCATTGACAAGTCTAGAAGTTGAAGATTGACTAGATGGCATACTTGTAGAGGGATGGTTCCATAGAAATTGTTTGATGCTAGGCTAAGAACGTACAAACGTGATAGGTTTTCCCCAATCCAAACAGGCACATTACCAGAAAACTTGTTGGCCCCCAAATTCAGAAAGGTTAAATTCGTGCAATGTTTTAAGGATGAAGGCAATTCTCCAAAAAAGTTGTTGTTGTATAAATACAATGTTTCAAGCTTGATCAAAGACTTAACAGATGCAGGAATTCTACCAGATAGATTATTGTTTGCAAGATTAAGAACCACCAGCTCTTTTAAATGCCAAAAACAGTCTGGAATTTGTCCTGTGAATGAGTTGTCTGAGATATCAAGAAATGATAAATCGCCATCTACAATTTGGCACAGAAAGGAGATTCCCCCAGATAATTTGTTTTTGGAAAGATCTAACACTAACAAACTGGAAGGAACGTTCAGAATAGCGCCACTTATGTTGTTGAAAGAGAGATCCAAATACTCCAACTGAGAAGACTGCCACTGGTTAGAAACTGTGTCTAAAATGCTATTTTTGGAAAGATCAAGATGCTGAAGACATTTCAATTTTTGTATCCATTTGGGGAAACGAGGCCCTAGCTTGTTTGAACTGAAATCTATATATCCTACACTCTGAGAAAGGTTTGACACGTCAGCAATTAGAGGAACTCCTTCGAGTGAGTTGTTTGAAAGATCTATATACCAAAGATTTGATTTTCCAATATTCTTAGAGATAGCACCTCTAAGAGAATTGGAAGATAGATCTAGATATTGAAGTGTGGGTAGTTGCCACAGTTTGTCACTTATAGTTCCATCTAACTGATTTGAAGATAGGTTCAAGTAATTGAGGGATGAAAAGTGTTGGATCACATCAGACAATGTAGCTGATGTGCATCCTGACAAGCTGTTCAAAAAATCTGAAAGTTCCCCATCAAACTTGTTACCATAGAGAGAAAGATGTGTAAGCTTATTGCCAGTTAATGGGGACAACCAATGATACATGGATGAGTTGAGATTGTTGTTATCGCGATAAAGGGAATCAATAGATGAAAAAGAATTGACAGATGGATAATATGGATGCATGACTTGTGAGAGGTCACATCTATTTAAATTTAAATAAAATAGGTTTTGGAGACCTATAATAGCATTTACCCAGTTATTTGCTTTGGCCAGAAAAGTTCCATCCATAGTTAGGTATTCTAAAGAAAACAATGAAGACAACCAATCTAAGTTTTCAACTGTACAACTTCGGAGGGAACTTAGTTTAAGTCTTTCCAAACTGGTGAGGTTTCCAAATTCCGAAGGAATGGTTCCATAGAAAGAGTTGTTTGAAAGGTAAAGATAAGTCAATTGGGTCAAGGAACCAATGGATCTCGGAATGACTCCACTGAAATTATTCCCATCAAGGTTAAGATAAGTTAATTGGGTCATGTTACCAATGGACATTGGAATGGTTCCATAGAAAGAGTTGACTGAAAGGTCAAGGTATGTCAATTTGGTCAAGGAACCAATGGAAATAGGAATGGTTCCATAGAAAGAGTTGTCTGAAAGGTCAAGGTGTGTCAATTGGGTCAAGGAACCAATGGATCTCGGAATGACTCCACTGAAATTATTCCCATCAAGGTAAAGATAAGTTAATTGGGTCATGTTACCAATGGACATTGGAATGGTTCCATAGAAAGAGTTGACTGAAAGGTCAAGGTCTGTCAATTTGGTCAAGGAACCAATGGACATAGGAATGGTTCCAGTAAACTGATTCCCATGAAGTACAAGGGTTGTTAATTTGGTCAACGAACGAATGGACTCGAGAATTGTGCCAGTAAACTGATTGTAACAAAGGTTAAGATATGTTAACTGGGTCATGTTACCAATGGATTTAGGAATGGATCCAGTAAACTGATTGTAACCAAGGTTAAGATATGTTAACTGGGTCATGTTACCAATGGAATTAGGAATGGATCCACTAAACTGATTTGCACTTAGGTCAAGATAAGTTAAATGAGTCATGGAGCATATCAACTTGAAAATGGTTCCATGAAAAGAATTGAGAGCAAGGTGAAGAATATTCAAATATGTTAAGTTAATCAACGAATGGCTAATCTCACCTTCAAGACCAGTATATTCGAGTTGAAGCTCTTTGACATGACCTGTGACGTTGTCACACACGACTCCATTCCATTGACAACAATCATCTTCTTCTTTAGGTCTCCATGTAGAGAGCATGTCATATGGGTCTTGAAGGTGAGCTTTGAAATCAAGAAGAGCTTGTCTCTCCTTATCGATGCACTTAGGAACAACTCCTCCTGCTGCTCCAACCAGTTGTTGGCCAAAGGAAGTGGCAGTTGTGGTATCAAACAACAAAAAGACAAGTGAGAAAATAAACAAAACATGAGTATACATAAAGTAAAAGTAAATATTTTCTCTCATTATGTGTGTTGTAAGAAAATTGTATTGATGTGTTTTGATATGATAATGAACACATATACCTCTATGCAGCTTTATATAGACTACGAAAACAAAGAATTGAACTAGATGGATATAAATTGTGTGGACCAGAAAAAACATGGAAAAAAATTATACAATAAATTTGAAGTCTTTGCAATTTGCAGTTATTAGGTGAAAGTAGAAATATGTAAAAATAGGTTGGATTGAAAAAAAAAAAAAAATGGGGACGTGTGGGCCTTTTAAAAATTTCAGATTTGTAACTCTAAATCCAAAGAAGAGATTTACGTAAAGCCTTCATGGATAAAATTTATTGATACTTGATACCACTTGACCCAATTATAAAATTTTATTCATACATGGTTCTTCTTATATTGCTTATAACTTATAAGGCTGCATAAATCTTTAGTCTTCTCATGACCCACAACATGTTTGATGAAATGCCTCAAGCAAATTTTAGCAAAAACATTAAGTTTACAAGTTTTCCTTTTATAAGAAGAATGTGATTTCAAGAAAATAGAATAGACTGAATTTGCGAGATCCGTTTTCATTAGGTAAATTCAGGTAAATTAGTTGGTCATTTGAATTTTTACTGCATTTGATTAACTATTTAAGCCAATACAAGTTGTTTAGATTCAAGATGAATGATTATGTTTTGTGGTTCTGTGGACATCGTTTAGGTTTGCATACAAGTTATAAGTTCATTTTGTTTTGACATGAAAATTGGACCGGCCCAGTTCTTGCATACTTAGCTTGGCTCATATTATATACGAGGTGGGCGCCGGTCCGCCGCGTTGCGGCGGGGCGTCGTTTTATCCGCAACCTTTTACTAGCGGGAGGAGATATCGATTGTGTGCTCATGTACTCCTATGAGTAATTCAAAAAGTGATACAGGCAAAGAATATACAACTTGAAATCAAATGCACGACTTTGAATAAATAGTTGAGTCATCAATTCTTATTTCATCTTCTTAAACAACATTGCAACTAATCCAGTAAATCTTATCATGCAAGTTACTGAGATAATTTAGGTGAATCATGTAAGTAAACAAAGTCTCGAAAAAGAAAGCAAAAAAGATATATATAACAGGCTAGCATTCACCTCATGTACATATCAACAATAGTCACTTGCATCCAAATTTTAAGAGTAATTCATGCAAACCCAACTTACTGTTGCTGCTACTTCTTATGTAGCCTTTCACGCAGCCTAATTTCCAGAGGCATTCTTTGTTAATTCATTCGTAGGTATATAGTTCCCAATATTTTCAGTCGCATTTATTCTTTTTCCAGTATTAGTATTTTTTTTCTGTTAGCAAGAGTTGCTCTATGGTTGTTCTCTGCATTTGTTACAACATGGGTGCTGGCCGTTGACGCAATGCTTGCTGTCACTACAGACGTCGAGTACTGAAGGAACTTTACAGGTACCTACAAAACATATATCATCGATTAATAACTTCATTGTACATATGGGTGTAAAACATATATCATCAGTTGTTTTTTGTTGGAGTGTTGATATGTTAAATAACCCCTAAATAGCAAATAAACAGCAACTTTTGTTGCAGTTAATCCTAAACTGGTTGCTAATCTTAAATGGTAACCGTAATCAGAGTCATTATACCTAGTAAAAAGTTATCATTTGCGACCTGAACCACAATAATCAAATAATCATTCTCAAATGCCTCACGGAACTTTATACAATCAAAATGATATGAAGCGAGACTAAAGTATTATATCTGTTCTTTGACTGTTATTGGGGTAAGAACACATTTTTAAGAAATGTTGGTTATGCCTTATAAAGCAGCTAGGCAGATTCCGAAACATAGAGATACAGAACATATAGCCATATAGAGTTGATCAAAAGCTATCAAAGTGAACCAACTCTTGACTGTGAGTATTGTGTAAAGTTTTGTATATCAGTAATTTAAAGTCTTTGCAATCCCTAGATACAGCCACGGTCACGACTTAGTCCGGTCATCGTTCTAAATCTACTCTAAAAACTTGAAGGAAGACAAAAAAAGGTTTTTGTATGAGAACTTACCTGCACACTGTGAAGTTCAAGAGTTGACAATACTGTTAGCATCTTTTCAGCTGTCGACATCCACCCATGAAATCCTGCAAAGTCCTGTTTCAACAGAAAAAACATGTAAATTTGAGGTGGCAAATTGGGCGGGTTGACAGGTCGAGTAACCAACCAAACATGTGACTTTGGTATGGATCAAGCCAAGTTTGAATTTTATGACTTCTATAAATAAGCAGTGTTAGATGATCGTAAAAGTTGATTTATTTCAAAAGTTCTCCTAAAAGGGTAGTGGGTCAAGAGGACCAAGCGGATTGTACGCCACAACTTCAAACCATTTTGACCCGTTTTCAAAATATTACTTCTAATTCAAGATCCTGACATCGAATCGAATTTATCTTCCTCTAGATGAAGACACAGTAAAGGTATACAACATGGTTTACCTCTTTCGGAAGGTTGTCACTCGAATATTGGGACGAACTTAACCATTGGCTTGGTATTCGTATCCCTGCCATCATGGAATGACCATATGATTATCTTTGTATCTCAACCATTTGTTTCGCAATCAGTCCGTTCCATTGCAATCAACATAAAAGTCCTAATTCATGGTCCAAATCTTCTTTAAAAGTCCTAATTCGCAATCACCATCACCGATTGTTAATCAACGGTTACCGTAACAGCTTCAATGTTCTCTTCATCTACCAAATTCATGGTCCAAATCTTCTTTAGAATTGTTTTGTACTGTTTTTGTGCAGTGGAAGAAGGTTCGGGAGATAACCGCCTCTCGATTCTTCTGGCTTCTTCAGTTCTTCTTCATGTTATCAAATTAGCGTTTGCTAAATGGGCCGAACATAAGACTGGGTCACTGGGCATATAACAGGCCGTGTAAAAAAAAGAAGCCACGATGGTTACTGTTCATCGAACGACGTCGTATTGGATGTCATTTAATATATATAGTAATTTGGTAACTAACAATACATTCTTTGGCGCAATTAAATCGTTGAACATCTATTTTATACTTTAGTTTAAATACATAATGATAATCTAGTTATGTTATTTCATTGCAATACTTAGTTGAAAATACATATCAGAAGACTCTTTGCATAAAGCTACTTCAAAGTATTGTATTTTGGATAATTGATAGAAACTGATTGATGCAATATGTCTAGTCAATTTGAAGTAGATGGTCCCAAATTTTTGTTTTACTTTTTCGTTGTTCAAAATTCCAAAAATATATTTCTCCTGTTTTGTGGAAAATGATGAAGAAAAGTGAACTATCCCAATATTAGACGTCAGAAGACTTAAAAGTCTTTAAAAATTGTAGTTATTAGACATCTTTTTCTATCTCGTGATACTTTTCCCCTCAGTACGTGTGATATAAATCAAAGTCAAGCTAATGGGCCCAAATGCTAAACCAAAACCAAGACTAAAAGATGAAGACTTTAAGTAGTCTTGAAAACTTAAAACAAAACATAACTAGTTCTTGAGCAAGTGCCCCAAAACTCACGTAAAGGAAAAAAGTACAACTCGAGTTAAATTCAATCATCATCAAACACTTGATCAAAATTTTGGACAACAACAACAATGCGCAACCCAAATAATCAGCAAAAAGTGTTAGACAACCCTTTGGAGAAAAAATGTCCGCGTATTTATAGAGAGAAAAGGCAATTTTGAAAAAGCAGGTTAAGACTTGCTTTCGGTAACATTTAGTAAACGCAATCCCAAATGCCTCCTAAGTAAGGGCTGCAAAAGTAAAATTCATGCTTAAAGTGGTGTTCAGCATTGAACTCTGAAAGTGATTAATAAAACAGCTAGTGCATTTTGAAGAAATCAGAAAAGCAGTTGGGAATAATGGAACTCCCAGACAAATTATCTATTTATCTCATTATTGCATTTTGGAATAGCAAATAACTAGCTTTTAGGGAATGTTTGTGATTGCTTATTATAGCTCTATCGACGCTTTAACCAGCATAAGCCATCTTCAAACTGATCATTCAGAACTACTTATTTCACTCTCAAATAATGCTTCAATAAGCAATCCCACACACCCTAAAAACTGCTTATCTATAATGTCAAAACACAATAAGCATATAACAAGTTTGAACCAACCACTCCTGGTTATTTAATTCTAATAACCCCATCAAAAGCTAATTTTCATCATCCTCAAACAATCAAAATTCACCAACAGAATGATATGAGCTCAAGTTAGGTTGGCACGTGCGAACACATGCTCGAGCAACAGATATTCCCGCCCAAACCAAGACTTTATAAACCAACATTTCACTTCACTTCCATTTAGTTAATCATTTGTGTAAACTCTTCTCTCTTAATCTCCTGTAACAAACTATAACTCATTGTAACAGATTTTCTGTACAATCCGCCATTGATAATAGTATAATACAATTCTGCTTCGATAATCTTTTTCTCATTGCTTCATTATCCTACTTAGTTGTAATCCATTTACGGATCTTATGTGATCCCTAGTGGCGTGTATCACAGAATTACAAACAACCCTTAGATAAAGTGTACAACTTTCTTATTTTATTCATTATCATCTAATAAGGGGGTGTTTGTTTCGGCTAATATAGCGGGCTTACGGCGTATTTGGTTTTCGGATTATGTTTCATAAGCTCATTTTTTTGTGGCT
The DNA here is from genome assembly GCA_030686995.1 of Artemisia argyi. NCBI lineage: Eukaryota > Viridiplantae > Streptophyta > Magnoliopsida > Asterales > Asteraceae > Artemisia > Artemisia argyi. The sequence continues at coordinate 21,853,964 of CM060693.1, read as the reverse complement.
TATTTTGAAACTTTTTGGCTTATATAACCACTATGTCATAATAAGCTTATATAAGCCGAAAAGTTTCAAAATAAGCCACAAAAAGTGAGCTAACGAAACATAAGCCCAAAACCAAATAAGCCATAAGCCGGCTATATAAGCCGAAACAAACAACATAACAATATAAGCCAAAATGAGATAAGCTCATAAGCCATAAAATAAGCTAAAACCAACACATCCCTTAAAAAACCCATAACCCATTTAAGTAACAAAACCAAATATCACAAACAAAACATAAAAAACACAAAAGATTCAATCTTTATAAAACATAAACATAAAAACATAAAAAAAGATTCAATTTATATATATATATATATATATATATATATATATATATATATATATATATATATATATATATATATTTGGGTGACCTCCTTCCCCTGCCACCACCCTATTTTGGCGGCACAGTGGCGGCACGTGAGGATGAACAGCAGCGCGTGAAGGTGACTGGGACATGGGTTTTGTAAGTGAGTGGGGATAAGTGGAAGAGATGACGGAGTGGCCTTGATGACCATACTTTTAAGGCCTCCATTCTTCTTGTTTCAAGTTGTTATCTGAACTGAGTCTGATGGTTTTGTTGGGTTGAACATAATCAAGAATGTTGAAGATGTAGGGGTGTTTTTGTAATTTTAATTTTTGTGAGGGAGTATTGTGTAAATTGTAGTTTAAGATTATTATTATTATTATTTTTTTTTTTTAACTTTAAATATTTTTGTTCGTATGATACAAGACAAATGAATAGATTAAAATTTTAAATATATTTTCATTTGTATAATTTTTATTAAGTAGTATTATATAACACAAACAAATATATTTAAGATCAAAATTGAGGGAAAAAGACTTAAAAAATTCATAGTAGACACTTAAAAAAATATATTTAAGCTTCATATAGACTTTGATAATAAAGATTTGAACTAGATGGATATAAATTTGTGTGGAGCACATAACACTTGGAATAAATTTGAAGTCCCACACTAGACGACCAAAGACTCTCAAGTCTTTGCAATTTGTACTTATTCTGTGATGTAAAATACAGTCAGCAACTCTTGTGAAAGAGAGATTTACGCAATTATGAGCTTAAAGTAGTGTCTTCATGGAAAAATTTATTCATACATGGTTTTTCTTTTATTGCTTATAAAACTGCATAAAATCTTTAGTTTTCTCATGACCCACAATGTTTGATGAAATGCCTCAACCAAATTTTAGAAACGTTAAGTTTACAAGTTTTCCTTTTATAAGAAGAATGTGATTTCAAGAGTAATCTGCATAGGTAATTTAGTTGGTCATTTGAATTTCTACGGTATTTGATTAACTATTTAAGCCAATACAAGTTGTTTAGATTCAAAATGAATGATTATGTTTTGTGTTTGCATACAAGTTATAAGTTCATTTTGTTTTGACATGAAAATTGGACCGGCCCAATTCCTACATACTCAGCTTGGCTCATATTATATATTTGGTAACTAACAATACATGCTTTGGCGCAATTAAATCGTTGAACATCTATTTTATACTTTAGTTTAAATACATAATGATAATCTAGTTATATTATTTCATTGCAATACTTAGTTGAAAATACACATCAGAAGACTCTTTGCATAAAGCTACTTCAAAGTATTGTATTTTGGATAATCGATAGAAACTGATTGATGCAATATGTCTAGTCAATTTGAAGTAGATGGTCCCAAATTTTTGTTTTACTTTTTCGTTGTTCAAAATTCCAAAAATAAATTTCTCCTGTTTTGTGGAAAATGATGGAAGAAAAGTGAACTATCCCAATATTAGACGTTAGAAGACTTAAAAGTCTTTAAAACTTGTAGTTATTAGACATCTTTTTCTATCTTACTGATACTTTTCCTCTCAGTACGTGTAAATGTGTGATATAAATCAAAGTCAAGCTAATGGGCCCAAAATTAAAGTATCAAATCAATTTAAGTATCAAATATTAAAAAAATTAAATATTTAGATTTTACGAAAATCAGTTTAGGGATGATTTACAAACCTGAAGAACTGGTGTATCAACTTCGATAAAGCCTACGGATTCAACTGTCTGGCGTATGACTGATACAATCTACTGAAGTGAAGCACAAATCAGCATACGAGCATTTGAAGATAATAAGTTATATGATCCGAAAATTCAATGTTTTAACCCTACCTTTGCTCTTTTATGGAGTACATCAGCTACCTCTGGATTTGCAATCATATCTACATATCTATACACGAAAAACAGACTCGCCAATTATGATGATGTTTAACATTAGCAAAAACGGACCGCCATGACATTATTAGAATATGCAGGATTGCACAAATGTTGCTACAAAAAAAGCTATTAGAAAACAAACCGTTGGCGATAACGCTTATCCACGTCTGTTAGACCGTGAAACTTATCCGGTAGTGGAAGCAAAGATTTTGTGAGGATCAAAAATGAATTTACACATACAGAAAGTTTCCCTGAAAACAAATGGAAAAATGAATATGCTATCAAAAAAATAGTGTAAAGACTATTAAATTTCTCTTTGTATAACTTTATTTCGGAAGCTAACCTTTTTCCGTCCGTTTAATCGACAAGACTCTTTAATTGGTCAAACTGATCATCTACAAGCCTTTCTTTCTCACAGTAAAGCTGATATTATAAGTAAATATATCAGTATCCGGTATTATGACAAAAAAGAGTCATAGAAAACCTAGCATAGGTGAGGAAATCAAGTTTACTCAGTAATCTAAATGCTTCTATGAGGGTCAAATGCAACGCATTCCTATTTGCGATCTTTCAGTCGTTAAGATCCACTTCGGGAGATGATTAATGGGCATGCGGCATCGTGTTTTGAAAGCGTTTATCTAATTACTGTGGTTCGAGTCAAAAGATCAAATTTGAAAAACACTTATTTCAAGAGTAAATGCAACAAAACTGATTCTGATTATTTAAGTGTCATTTTTAATCAAAATCCTTACATAATCAGAATACGTCAAACACTTAAAACTGCTGATTATCACAACTTCCAGTATGAGAAGCATGTCCAGTTATGTAAACACTATCCCAGCATCCCGTTTTGTTAAAGCTTATCTACTAACAACCCCCCCCCCCCCCCCCCCCCTCTTCTCTCCCACCCTCCAAATCACAAATACTACCAATTACACAGCATGATGGTGATTAAGTTTAGAGACAAGCAACTAAATTTTTATGTGTGAAAACGGAAAAAAAGATGTTATGTACCTGAATTGTTCCAGAATCATCCCTCAAAGTCAAGAAAGCAAGTTTTCCAAAAGCCCTACGTGCAACAATTCTTCCTGATATTGATACTTGGTCATTCTCATCGTTCGACTCTTCACCATTGCTGAGATGCTTATAAATATCTTGCAATTGATTAGTGGTATGAGTTCTATCCCACTTGTAGGCATATGGTTCAAGTCCTTTGCTCCTTAATTCTTCTACCTATAAACAAATCCATTACTTTTACCAGTAATAAATTAACTAGATGTCTACATCGACACTCACCATAGAACTCTGCTTATACGTTCAAAAAGCCAAAAGATGGAACTACATTAAACTTTGAGTGGGTGTTTAGAGTTAGGTTTTGGGATTGATTATCTAACTGATATGTTTGCAAAACACAAATAATCAGCAAAAAATTTTGGCAAACCATTAAAAAAGGGATTATATGCGTATTCTTATAAAGAAAGGCAATTCTTGCAAAAGGAGGTTGTTAATTTCTGTTCCAGAGTGCTGTTTTGCAAACGCATTCTCAAACATCTCTTTAAAAAGTGCTGAAAAAAGTAAAAATGATGAATCAGGGGGTGTTCTGCACTGCATGTTGCTAGTGATTATTTGATTGTTGTGGTTGAAGTCACAAATAATCAGTCCTGATTGCTTATTAAACAGACTTATGCTCTTGCAGAAAGTTGTAATAACGAACTCCCAGACTGATTATCTTATTATTGTGTTCGTAGTTAGTACCATAACAGTACATTTAAGGGGGTGGTTAGGATTGCTTATTAAAGCTACGTAACCACATACGCAGTTTGAAACGATAAACTCCCAAACTGATTATTCAATCTTATTACACTCTCCTGTAATCAGATAGTAAGTAATTTGGATAAGCAATCCCAAACACCCTCAAAACTGCTTATATTAGTATCAAAACTCAATAAGCATACAATCATAAGCAATCGCAAACTCCCCCTTAATGTATTCTTATAGTGAAACTAATACGAATGATCTTATTACACTCTTTAAGAATCATTTACATGTAAGTACTTATATAACTCCCCCAAGATATGCATATCAGACAACTAATAAGTAATAACGAAGTATCACACTTTCTTAACTAATCATCCTCAAACTAACAAAAAACGCATCACCAATTTGCTAATTAAGCCAGATATCAACAACCAAAGCATAAAACATAAAAAGATTCAAATGTTACTTAAGATAGACTGAATATCTGATTACTCAGTTGCCGAATACTCGGAGGGTGTTTGAGATTGCTAACTAAGGCTGCATATCTGCTTCTTGCATTGGGAAACAATAAATAAGCAGTTTTAAGAATGTTCGGAATTTCTTATCCAAAGTTCCGAACTTTACGGTGACACTAGCAGTTTTAAATAATTAGGTTATGAGTTGCTTATTCCAAACTGCTTATCAAAGTGTGTATTTTGGATTCCATATTTAAAACGCTTATCAACCTAAAAGTAAGCAGATTATTTTTTTAATTGCTTATCTTATGGTTTTTGTTGGATAAGGTGGTTTCCGACCTTTTGGCCGATATGGGGTTTGAACCCACTGCCACACATATTCAAGGTTGGCGTGGTCACTTCTCACACATTTTAGTAATATTAGTTACAAACTTTTTGCCACTAGGCCAACCCTGAGTGGTTTTTATCTTATAGCTAAACAAGCAAACAAAAAGACTAACTAAGGGGGTGTTTGTTTCGGCTAATATAGCGGGCTTACGGCGTATTTGGTTTTGGGCTTATGTTTTATAAGCTCACTTTTTGTTGCTTATTTTGACAATTTTCAGCTTCATTATATAAGCAGAAAAGTTTCAAAATAAGCAACAAAAAGTGAGCTAACGAAACATAAGCCCGAAAACCAAATAAGCCATAAGCTGGTTATATAAGCCAAAACAAACACCATAACAATCTAAGCCGAAATGAGATAAGCTCATAAGCCATAAAATAAGCTAAAACCAACATCCCTTAAAAAACCCATAACCCATTTAAGTAACAAAACTACAAAAAGATTCAATTTTTATAAAAAATATAGAAAAAAGTTGAACCTTTTTAAGACGAATAGCATCTCTATCAGAAGTGGAAGAAGTTGCATTATTCTCATCTTTGGGTGACCTCCTCCCTCTGCCACCACCCTGTTTTGGAGGCACAGTGGCGGCGCGTGAGGATGAACAGCAGCGCGTGAAGGTGACTGGGAGATGGGTTTTGTAAGTGAGTGGAGATAAGGGGAAGAGATGACGGAGTGGTCTTGATGACCATACTTTTAAGGCCTCCATTGCTGTTGTTTCAAGTTGTGTTATCTGAACTGAAGTGTCTGTGTTTTGATGGATAACCAGAAAATGTTGAAGATGTAAGGGTGTTTTTGTAAATTTGGTTTTTGTAAGGAAGAATTATGTAAATTGTACTTTAAGATTATTATTCTTATCTATTTATTTATTTATTTATTTTTTTCTCTTTTGAATAGAGCTGAACATAATAGACCATGGATCGGATGAACCGAAAAACCGGATCAATTGTAACAACCGAACCAGATCGAACATATTTTGGTCCAGTCCTTGGTCCACCTTTTTCCTAATATTCGGTCTTCGGTCCGATCTGATTTAGTTCAGTCTTAAGCAAAATATCCCTTTATACTTTGTTTTACTCGACCGAACCAACGAACTGGACCTGGACATGACATTTCAGTCTGGTTCTTGGTATGGTGTTTTGAACCAAATTGATTTTTGATCCGGTTCGGTTTTCAGACGGTGCTCAGCCATACTTTCGGTTATGTTTCCATTTTGATGGTGTAACAATGGCGTCTAAGACGTGTCTTTGCCTAACAACGTGTCACCCTTAAAATACAAATCCCCACCCACGCGTTGGACCGACCGACTTGTGGAAAGTCGCGTGTGTGTGATTTTAATTTTTTGAAATAAATTTGTGTTTAAAGCTCGGACTTGAGCTCTAAGAACGATAAAACTCGGCTCAAATAAAACCGAGTTACTCAACAAATGCTTGACTTGTTTACACCGCTACACCTAGTCCCCCATGAGTACTAAAACCTAACTTACTCAAATAACAACAACAAAATGAAAACAAAACCAATTTAAATGGGCCTTAATAATACATGGCTCCTACATCAATATATTGACTACTGGGCCTTACATAACCACAAAAATCACTACATCAAATTCCAAACCGAAAAAAAACAAACAAAATAGCAACAGAGACACCATGAACACCAATGCCGGAACAAGCAACAACAACAACAACAAAAGCAAGCCACAGTTCAGACCAGCCATTGATGATTCCAAGCCCCTTCTTCAAGATCCGGTACCCCTTTCTTTCATTTCTTTAAATAACCCATGTTTTACTTAGTAATAAAATACTCCGTAGTACTTTATCCTAAGTTTTAATGTTGTTTTTGTAGATAATAAGATCAGACCCCATTGAGACAGAAGAAGCTGTTATCCGCTTGCCTCGTTTCCCTCCGACTAATTCGACATTCTCTAAATGATTACTATTTATGTAATGTTTTTATTTTAATTACCTATATATGTATTGATATGCAAATATTGCTGTTATCCAGGCATGTTTGTAAAACTAGGTACTCAAGTGGTCCGTTAACTTGTAGCTGGTAATCGGCCTAGCCGGGAAGTACTGTGATTGGAATTTTTGTGTAAATTTTAAGCTATTGACAGTATGCAGAAATTTGTCACAGGGTATTCACTGTTATATAAAAATTTGATAAGAGTATGCACGTAGTATTAAACTTTGAAATATGCTAACAAAAAATTCGTTTCTACACCGTTTTTAGGGTATGCACGTGCATAGCCTCTACCTTAGGTATGTCCGCGACTCCGCCCCTGACTATAGGAATATGTTAGAAACATTAACACAATTGTTCAAATAGTGCAGACCGAGTTATGAACAAATCGATTTTTGGCTGATTCAACTCAAGTTGCGTGAGTGAGTAATCGGGATGGTATGCATGACGTATTCGATAAAGGTACATAATAGATGGGAACAAACTTGTTATTAAACCTTCTTCTCTGTTTATAAACAAATAATGAAATACCCAATCCCAATTTGTTACTCGACCTTGTGGTCTAAGTTTTGCAACACACTATCCGGTAGCATTTTTTTTAACTGGGATGGATTGCTAGACAAACATTTTAGGCTTATCAGGTTAGTTGAGGAGTATGGGATTGCATATTTGAAGTGCTTGTCGACTTGTATTTTGACGAAATATGCACATGGGGAAATGTGTGTTTTTCATAGGTTTTAAGCCATAAGCTAAAAGTATGAAATCCCAAACACCCCTAAAGCTGTTTCTATAAGCTGCTGTGGACCGACTTACTAGAAAAAGGTGCAATTTAGTTGAAAGAAACCGTTAACTGTATCTGAGTTCTATCATCTGCATTGTGTTTTGATAGTTCTTGAACTAATGAACTACTATTGGTTTAAACAAAAAATGTTTAAATAAGCTTTCTGGAACAGTAAGTAGATCTAGTCAGGCTTAAATGAGAAAATCAGCATTGGCTGGTCAAATGATAAGTAGATATATACTTGTTGAAGCAAGCCAGTTAGACCAAGTACATAAATATATTTTCATTCACAATGACAAATCCCGAGTACATAAATATATTTTCATTCACAATGACAAATCTCAAGTGGAGTAAACACTAGTCTAAACCATCATCAAGTCTATAGCAGAATATTAAGGGAGGAAAAAAAAAAAAAAAAAAAAAAAAAAAAAAAAAAAAAAAAAAAAAAACCCACTGATTATGGCATGGAAAAAGACATCACATGATGCAGCAAGAGCAGATCCCCTTGTCATTAGCATATGGTTTGGTGCGTGGTGTAGATGATCACACATAGGCAGCACATGGCTGAGAATTGTCGTTATAACCATTGCACTTATTATCATACTCTCCATAACCCCTAGATAATGGTCACTCTTTTGATACATATAGGTTGGAGGACATTCTCCATATCGCCAATGCACTAGATGTGCTATTTTTTCAGCTTTTTGCAGACATTCCATAAGTGCGTTTGGTTCAGTGTGACCCGAAACATGTAATGTCCTATTCTCCTCCACTCGGAAAGATTATTTTCTTTTAATATGACCAACGAAATTACCAATCATATTAGTTAGGGAAAATTACAATAATTAATAGTGTAAAAGCAGAACAATTCCTGAAAAATAAATTTGCTGTTTGTTAGTGACAGACATAGATTAGATGATTGTCTATATCATGCTTATATGCTTAAAACTAAGGTGACAATTTGAGATGGGTTTAGGTTGGATTGACGGGTTGGAAAACTTCAGCTGAAACATGATATGCATAAGTAACTGGGTCATTCATATCAATTCTAATCCGTTTAACACAACATATTTAGCCATATTATTTATGTGAGTTAATGGGTTAAACGCATACATGTTGAACAGTTAAAGTGGGTTTCATGTTACACAAATTAAATGGGTTGGCAGGTTGAATGTGACTGTATTTGTTACGAACAGCATAAATTGGTGTTTTGTGTTATTTTTTACTTGAATGTGACTGTGTATTTGCTACTTAAAGAGAAATGCTATCTGTTCAAAAGTCTTTACAAAAAAATACCCTTATTGAGCACTGACACCATGTTAACAAGGGTAAATCGGTCAAGTAATTTTATCTGCTCGAAGCTTCTTACCCCTGCCTAATACCTAAAGAGAAATATTATTGTGCTGCATGTAGGCTTAAACTTTATTTAGCCATATTATCTGCCATATGCGTTTCGGTTTTACTTCTCAGGTAGATGGAGAAATACAACAAAAAGGCTCAACAGAGGATATGACATTTAAGATTATCCCATACTTGATAGTCACATTAGTTCTATGATGACACTTCTAGAAGGCGATGTCATACTAACAGTTACCTTTACAAACTTGTATTCATGTAATATACCTGCTCATGTTTAGCTATTTTGTTAATTTTACCCATGTGACCTGATATAGATAAAACATAACCCAAATCGACCCATTTATAATGAAGTGGATTTAGCATAAAGATTTTGCTGAGATACAGATTTTATTGTCTATTCTAATGAGTAAAGTGGCCAATATATGAGCATGAACCCTGAAGGGTGTTGGCCCAGTTGGTTGTTTCTAATTCATAAACTTAACTTCCATGAGACAGTGCTTGCCTTTATAGGAAAAATACCATCTTCCTTTCAAACTTTTTGAGGAAAGATTTAGCCAATTAGAAGTTTCATAAGTTGAGATACCCGACGAGTGCATCTAACATTGATATAACAGTGGGGTATAAATGACAAGTTCTTAAAGAACACTATTAACTGTGAGATGAGAGATGACTATAGATAGGGTTTTTTTTCTTTCTTAAACTTTGAATAATATGTTTTCAAGTTAACGATACACTATTGAATATTTTTATGTCAAATATAGTATGTTATTACTAATATTAGTTGGTTCTTTCAATAAATGACGTTCAACCCCTTTCTTTTTTAGCTAATACTAAAAAATTACTTTTTGATCCGTTTATGAGTACGTGTACATGGGTAGAAATCGCCACCTCTACCTTACACCAGTAAATGACAGCAGAATTGTTACATGCATATTTTGATTCAGTCACTGTGTTATAGCTTCAGCAAGCTCTAAAGTATAGTGAAACTGTTGGAGTATTATTTACGCAGGTGATGTTCCCCGAGTTAATTGTCAACTTGTTGTTGCTCGTGCATTTGGAACCTGGCATAAGACATGTACCTATCAATGCCTCAATAGAGCTTGTGATACTCGCAAGTGATGGCTTATGGAATGTTCGTTATTTACTCACTATTAAGTAAATACACAAAATCAACAACCAACGTTGTGTACAAAGAAGCTTTATTTTGTATATGAATCGACAACATATACCTTGTGCTTGCGGATAATTTAGTAACTTTTATTTTCTTATATCGGATGAACATTTATTTCTTTTCATTCTTAAAGCATATAATAAGTAATTTGGTATGTTTATAACTTATTTTCCTAAACTTAATTTTTTTCAACCATATTCATAAGGCTCGCCCGGCCATTCGGGCGGGCCATGTAACTATTTGATTTATATATTAAAAACATGTCACTTAGACTGGTGTTGTTGAAGGCAAGACTCATGGCAGCACTTGTGGTGGAAGTTGCGATGGTGAAAGCCAATGTTTTTTAGATCCAGATTGAGCTGATGTTTGAGTATTAAAATAAGAAGTAACTTAGCCACTTAGCAAACTGTATTTAGTGAAATGGATTTCCAATTGCATTTAAAGCAAATTATGATAACAAAGTTCCACATTCTGATGTCACAAACAGGGTAACTCTGTTATAAGTTCTGTTTCATATACTTTAGCACTTGTAGTCAAGGATGAAACTCATGAAATTCATCTAATATTTAGATTTATATAATATTCCGTCCTGAATCAGTTTGAGTTGGTTTTAAGGTTTCATATAAGAATCTCATTTACTGATAAGCAACAATTACCAACATACTTATTTTCAGTTTAGTATTACTAATCAGTTTAAAAAAGTAAGAGCATTATCACCAACTGATATTGAGCATATCAATCATATGGTAGGACTTTAGTAGTATATTCATAAAGCTGAAAACAAGTCACTACTATTTAGTGTGTGAAACAGACCCCGGAACCAGGTACAAGTTTGGTGGAAGAACATGTGGTCACTGTTATGGCAATGTAGCAAACAAGAACCACAACTTCCACTGATGAAGATGGATTTCATACGAGCTGGTAACAAACCTCACGGCCATGAATAACATGTTCTTTTATGGTTGTTAAAGTTTGTAGATGCCATTTCACTATCTTTGTGGTAGGGTCCAAGTGTGTATTTACTCCCTCCTGACTTCTAATCCATTGTGGAGACCATAGTGTGCTGACTTAAGAAATTCACCAGTGACTTTTATATAAGCGATTTGAGTAACAAAAAATATATCAGTATTCAGATATCTAAGGTTCATTGAAGGCTTATTTCAATCATGACTAAAACACCGCTACATTAGCTAGCTTCACACTACACTCAGATGTCAACCGTAATAGCATTTGCATTTAAAGCATGATGCCTTATCGTAAAGAGTCAAATTTATTTTAGCTCCATGATACCTTAACATCATCGTATGTTGCAATTCTATGTAAAGCATTTTAGCAAACACTTCCCGTGCATCATATAGCTATACAGTTTATAATATGAACATATGGAGATGTCGTATATCACACAACGCGGGGAAACGGCCACCCATGGTGTTAGTGGCAATTTTATTAATAAGAGGGACTTAAAAACCCTTGCCAAATACAAGTGAAGCATGAAATTACAATACTATATACCAAACATTAATAAGTAGATGAAAAAAAAAACATAAACATATATACCACTATGTACGTGCAACCCTTCGCCATTTTGCTAAGAACACCACCACCTTTACGTACGCCCAATCTTTCAAGCTATCATGCAACTGGAAAAAAGCATGTCTGGCACGGCGGTTAAGTATAATGCTAAAAACTATCCAAAATCCAGTAGCAAAACCAGCGGCCCCTCCAATATAAAACCATCTCTGAAATTCATCTATGGCTTCACCATCACTCTTACCTTCACCAACTACAGGTGTTACTTCAAGTACTTTATCTCCGGGACAATATTTAGTTAGGGGAGGTCCACATAGTCCAGCATTTCCACTGTAACTTGAAGCTTCAAAGGTCCTGGAGTTGAGTGCTAGATGGAATTCTCCCAGACAAGTTGTTATGCGACACGTCAAGATAATTTAAAAAATTCATCTGAGACATGCTTGATGGCAACTGCCCTGAGAAATTGTTTTTGGATAAATCCAAAGTCAGAAGTTCTTTCATTTGACCAAGTTGTCTTGGAATCTCTCCAAGTAGAGCGTTCTTTGACAAGTTTAGTGCAACCAGTTGATAAAGATTGGTAAGCTCATACGGGATTTGTCCTGTTAAATGGTTGCTCGACAGGTCAATGCTCTTCAAGGATTCCAGATTTTTGCTGAATTCACACACCTTTCCTTGCCACTGGATTATCACATGGTCAAAATAATCATAACTAGAGCCGTATTGATCATCTTGATGAATGTGCCTTATGTCCAATGAATTCAATGTGACAAGATCTCTCCCTTTGAGAGAAAAATTATCTAGAACCATGGAAGTCATATTATTGATGCACGAGGGGATGGTTCCATTGAGGTTGTTCATTGACAAGTCTAGAAGTTGAAGATTTACTAGATGGCATACTTGTAGAGGGATGGTTCCATAGAAGTTGTTTGATGCTAGGCTAAGAACGTACAAACGTGATAGGTTTTCCCCAATCCAAACAGGCACATTACCAGAAAACTTGTTGGCCCGCAAATTCAGGAAGGTTAAATTTGTGCAATGTTTTAAAGATGAAGGCAATTTTCCAAATAAGTTGTTGTATAAATACAATGCTTCAAGCTTGATCAAAGACTTGACAGATGCAGGAATTCTACCAGATAGATTATTGTTTGCAGGATTAAGAACCACCAGCTCTTTTAAATGCCATAAACAGTCTGGAATTTGTCCAGTAAATGAGTTGTCTGAGATATCAAGAAATGATAAACGGCCATCTACAATTTGGCACAGAAAGGAGATTCCCCCAGATAATTTGTTTTTGGAAAGATCTAACACTAACAAAGTGGAAGGATAGATCCAAATAGATCAACTGAGAAGAATGCCACTGGTTCCAGTACTCCTTAGAAACTGTGTCTGAAATGCTATTTTTGGAAAGATCAAGATGCTGAAGTGTTTTCAATTTTTGTATCCATTTGGGGAAACGAGGCCCTACCTTGTTAGAGCTGAAATCAAGATACTGCATACTCTGAGAAAGGTTTGACAAGTCAGCAATTAGAGGAACTCCTTCGAGTGAGTTGTTGGAAAGATCTATATACCAAAGATTTGATTTTCCAATGTTTTCAGAGATAGCACCTCCAAGAGAATTGGAAGATAGATCTAGTTCTTCAAGCATGGGTAGTTGCCACAGTTTGTCACTTATAGTTCCATCGAATTGATTTGAAGATAGGTTCAAGTGCATGAGGGATGAAAAGTGTTGGATCACATCAGACAATGTAGCTGATGTGCATCCTGACAAGCTGTTCAAAAAATCTAAAAGTTCCCCATCAAACTTGTTACCAGAGAGAGAAAGACGTGTAAGCTTATTGCCAGTTAATGGGGACAACCAACGATACATGGATGAGTTGAGATTGTTGTTATCGAGATTAAGGTCTTGAAGAGATGAAGAAGAGTTGACAGATGAAGAATATGGATGCATGACTTGTGAGAGCTTAAATACCATAGGTTTTGGAGACCTATTATTACATTTACCCAGTTATTTGCTTTGGCTAGAGAAGTTTCATCCATATGAAGGCCTCCTAAAGAAGACAACCAATCTAAGTTTTCAACTGTACAACTTCTGAGGGAATCTAGTTCAAGGAATAGCAAATTGGCGAGGTTTCCAAATTCCGAAGGAATGGTACCATAGAAAGAGTTGTTTGAAAGGTAAAGGTCTGTCAATTTGGTCAAGGAACCAATGGATCTCGGAATGACTCCACTGAAATTATTCCCATGAAGGTTAAGATAAGTTAATTGGGTCATGTTACCAATGGACATTGGAATGGTTCCATAGAAAGAGTTGACTGAAAGGTCAAGGTATGTCAATTTGGTCAAGGAACCAATGGACATAGGAATGGTTCCAGTAAACTGATTCCCATCAAGTACAAGGGTTGTTAATTTGGTCAACGAACGAATGGAATCGGGAATTGTGCCAGTAAACTGATTGTAACCAAGGTTAAGATATGTTAACTGGGTCAAGTTACCAATGGATTTAGGAATGGAACCACTAAACTGATTATCACGTAGGTCAAGATAAGTTAAATGAGTCATGGAGCATATGTACTTGAAAATGGTTCCATGAAAAGAACTGAAAGCAAGGTTAAGAATATTCAAATATGTTAAGGTTAAGAACATTCACCTCATGTACATATCAACAATAGTCACTTGCATCCAAATTTTAAGAGTAATTCATGCAAACCCAACTTACTGTTGCTGCTACTTCTTATGTAGCCTTTCACGCAGCCTAATTTCCAGAGGCATTCTTTGTTAATTCATTCGTAGGTATATAGTTCCCAATATTTTCAGTCGCATTTATTCTTTTTCCAGTATTAGTATTTTTTTCTGTTAGCAAGAGTTGCTCTATGGTTGTTCTCTGCATCTGTTACAACATGGGTGCTGGCCGTTGACACAATGCTTGCTGTCACTACAGACGTCGAGTACTGAAGGAACTTTACAGGTACCTACAAAACATATATCATCGATTAATAACTTCATTGTACATATGGGTGTAAAACATATATCATCAGTTGTTTTTTGTTGGAGTGTTGATATGTTAAATAACCCCTAAATAGCAAATAAACAGCAACTTTTGTTGCAGTTAATACTAATCTTAAATGGTAACCGTAATCAGTGTCATTATACCTAGTAAAAAGTTATCATTTGCGACCTGAACCACAATAATCAAATAATCATTCTCAAATGCCTCACGGAACTTTATACAATCAAAATGATATGAAGCGAGACTAAAGTATTGTATCTGTTCTTTGACTGTTATTGGGGTAAGAACACATTTTTAAGAAATGTTGGTTATGCCTTATAAAGCAGCTAGGCAGATTCCGAAACATAGAGATACAGAACATATAGCCATATAGAGTTGATCAAAAGCTATCAAAGTGAACCAACTCTTGACTGTGAGTATTGTGTAAAGTTTTGTATATCAGTAATTTAAAGTCTTTGCAATCCCTAGATACAGCCACGGTCACGACTTAGTCCGGTCATCGTTCTAAATCTACTCTAAAAACTTGAAGGAAGACAAAAAAAGGTTTTTGTATGAGAACTTACCTGCACACTGTGAAGTTCAAGAGTTGACAATACTGTTAGCATCTTTTCAGCTGTCGACATCCACCCATGAAATCCTGCAAAGTCCTGTTTCAACAGAAAAAACATGTAAATTTGAGGTGGCAAATTGGGCGGGTTGACAGGTCGAGTAACCAACCAAACATGTGACTTTGGTATGGATCAAGCCAAGTTTGAATTTTACGACTTCTATAAATAAGCAGTGTTAGATGATCGTAAAAGTTGATTTATTTCAAAAGTTCTCCTAAAAGGGTAGTGGGTCAAGAGGACCAAGCGGATTGTACGCCACAACTTCAAACCATTTTGACCCGTTTTCAAAATATTACTTCTAATTCAAGATCCTGACATCGAATCGAATTTATCTTCCTCTAGATGAAGACACAGTAAAGGTATACAACATGGTTTACCTCTTTCGGAAGGTTGTCACTCGAATATTGGGACGAACTTAACCATTGGCTTGGTATTCGTATCCCTGCCATCATGGAATGACCATATGATTATCTTTGTATCTCAACCATTTGTTTCGCAATCAGTCCGTTCCATTGCAATCAACATAAAAGTCCTAATTCATGGTCCAAATCTTCTTTAAAAGTCCTAATTCGCAATCACCATCACCGATTGTTAATCAACGGTTACCGTAACAGCTTCAATGTTCTCTTCATCTACCAAATTCATGGTCCAAATCTTCTTTAGAATTGTTTTGTACTGTTTTTGTGCAGTGGAAGAAGGTTCGGGAGATAACCGCCTCTCGATTCTTCTGGCTTCTTCAGTTCTTCATGTTATCAAATTAGCGTTTGCTAAATGGGCCGAACATAAGACTGGGTCACTGGGCATATAACAGGCCGTGTAAAAAAAAGAAGCCACGATGGTTACTGTTCATCAAACGACGTCGTATTGGATGTCATTTAATATATATAGTAATTTGGTAACTAACAATACATGCTTTGGCGCAATTAAATCGTTGAACATATATTTTATACTTTAGTTTAAATACATAATGATAATCTAGTTATGTTATTTCATTGCAATACTTAGTTGAAAATACATATCAGAAGACTCTTTGCATAAAGCTACTTCAAAGTATTGTATTTTGGATAATCAATAGAAACTGATTGATGCAATATGTCTAGTCAATTTGAAGTAGATGGTCCCAAATTTTTGTTTTACTTTTTCGTTGTTCAAAATTCCAAAAATAAATTTGTCCTGTTTTGTGGAAAATGATGAAGAAAAGTGAACAATCCCAATATTAGATGTTAGAAGACTTAAAAGTCTTTAAAATTTGTAGTTATTAGACATCTTTTTCTATCTCGTGATACTTTTCCCCTCAGTACGCGTGATATAAATCAAAGGCAAGCTAATGGGCCCAAATGCTAAACCAAAAACCAAGACTAAAAGATGAAGACTTTAAGTAGTCTTGAAAACTTAAAACAAAACATAATTAGTTCTTGAGCAAGAGCCCCAAAACTCACGTAAAGGAAAAAAGTACAACTCGAGTTAAATTCAATCATCATCAAACACTTTATCAAAATTTTGGACAACAACAACAACAATGCGCAACCCAAATAATCAGCAAAAAGTGTTGGCAACCCTTTGGAGAAAAAATGTCCGCATATTTATAGAGAGAAAAGGCAATTTTGAAAAAGCAGGTTAAGACTTGCTTTCGGTAACATTTAGTAAACGCAATCCCAGATGCCTCCTAAGGGCTGCAAAAGTAAAATTCATGCTTAAAGTGGTGTTCAGCATTGAACTCTGAAAGTGATTAATAAAACAGACAGTGCCTTTTGAATAAATCAGAAAAGCAGTTGGGAATAATGGAACTCCCAGACAAATTATCTATCTATCTCATTATTGCGTTTTGGAATAGCAAATAACTAGCTTTTAGGGAATGTTTGTGATTGCGTATTATAGCTCTATCAACGCTTTAACCAGCATAAGCCATCTTCAAACTGATTATTCAGAACTACTTATTTCACTCTCAAATAATGCTTCAATAAGCAATCCCACACACCCTAAAAACTGCTTATCTATAATGTCAAAACACAATAAGCATATAACAAGTTTGAACCAACCACCCCTGGTTATCTAATTCTAATAACCCCAACAAAAGCTAACTTTCATCATCCTCAAGCAATCAAAATTCACCAACAGAATGATATGAGCTCAAGTTAGGTTGGCACGTGCGAACACATGCTCGAGTAACAGATATTCCCGCCCAAACCAAGACTTTATAAACCAACATTTCACTTCACTTTCATTTAGTTAATCATTTGTGTAAACTCTTCTCTCTTAATCTCCTGTAACAAACTATAACTCATTGTAAAAGATTTCCTGTACAATCCGCCATTGAAAATAGTATAATACAATTCTGCTTCGATAATCTTTTTCTCATTGCTTCATTATCCTACTTAGTTTTAATCCATTAACGGATCTTATGTGATCCCTAGTGGTGTGTATCACAGAATTACAAACAACCCTTAGATAAAGTGTACAACTTTCTTATTTTATTCATTATCATCTAATAAGGGGGTGTTTGTTTCGGCTAATATAGCGGGCTTACAGCGTATTTGGTTTTCGGATTATGTTTCATAAGCTCATTTTTTGTGGCTTATTTTGAAACTTTTTGGCTTATATAACTACTATGTCATAATAAGCTTATATAAGCCGAAAAGTTTCAAAATAAGCCACAAAAAGTGAGCTAACGAAACATAAGCCCAAAACCAAATAAGCCATAAGCCGGCTATATAAGCCGAAACAAACAACATAACAATATAAGCCAAAATGAGATAAGCTCATAAGCCATAAAATAAGCTAAAACCAACACATCCCTTAAAAACCCCATAACCCATTTAAGTAACAAAACCAAATATCACAAATAAAACATAAAAACACAAAAAGATTCAATCTTTATCAAACATAAACATAAAAAAGATTCAATTTTTATAAAGATTATAATATAAAAAGTAAACCTTTTTAAGACGAATAGCATCTCTATCAGAAGTAGAAGAAGTTGCATTATTCTCATCTTTGGGTGACCTTCTCCCCCTGCCGCCACCCTGTTTTGGCGGCACAGTGGCGGCGCGTGAGGATGAACAGAAGCGTGTGAATGTGACTGGGAGATGGGTTTTGTAAGTGAGTGGGGATAAGTGGAAGAGATGACGGAGTGGTCTTGATGACCATACTTTTAAAGTTGTTATCTGAACTGAGTCTGATGGTTTTGTTGGGTTGAACATAATCAAGAATGTTGAAGATGTTGGGGTGTTTTTGTAATTTTAGTTTTTGTGAGGGAATATTGTGTAAATTGTAGTATAAGATTATTATTATTATTATTATTTTATTTTTTTAACTTTAAATATTTTTGTTCGTATGATACAAGACAAATGAATAGATTAAATTTTTAAATATATTTTCATTTGTATAATTTTTATTAAGTACTATTATATAACACAAACAAATATATTTAAAGTCAAAATTGAGGGAAAAAGACTTCAAAAATTCATAGTAGACACTTAAAAAATATATTTAAGCTTTATATAGACTTCGATAATAAAGAATTGAACTAGATGGATATAAATTTGTGTGGAGCACATAACACTTGGAATAAAGATCATGGAATAAATTTGAAGTCCCACACTAGACGACCAAAGACTCTCAAGTCTTTGCAATTTGTACTTATTCTGTGATGTAAAATACAGTCAGCAACTCTTGTGAAAGAGAGATTTACGCAATTATGAGCTTAAAGTAGTGTCTTCATGGAAAAATTTATTCGTACATGGTTCTTCTTTTATTGCTTATAAGGCTGCATAAATCTTTAGTTTTCTCATGACCCACAACATGTTTGATGAAATGACTCAACCAAATTTTAGCAACGTTAAGTTTACAAATTTTCCTTTTATAAGAAGAATGTTATTTCAAGAGTAATCTGCATAGGTAATTTAGTTGGTCATTTGAATTTCTACTGCATTTGATTAACTATTAAAGCCAATATAAGTTGTTTAGATTCAAGATGAATGATTATTTTTTGTGTTTGCTGTGGACATGGTTTGCATACAAGTTACAAGTTCTTTTTGTTTGACTTGAAAATTGAACCGGCCCAGTTCTTACATACTTAGCTTGGCTCATATTATATATTTGGATGCTTTGGCGCAATTAAATCGTTGAACATCTATTTTATACTTTAGTTTAAATACACAATGATAATCTAGTTATATTATTTCATTGCAATACTTAGTTGAAAATACATATTAGAAGACTCTTTGCATAAAGCTACTTCAAAGTCTTGTATTTTGGATAATCGATAGAAACTGATTGATGCAAATATGTCTAGTCAATTTGAAGTAGATGGTCCCAAATTTTTGTTTTACTTTTTCGTTGTTCAAAATTCCAAAAATAAATTTGTCCTGTTTTGTGGAAAATGATGGAAGAAAAGTGAACTATCCCAATATTAGACGTTAGAAGACTTAAAAGTCTTTAAAACCTGTAGTTATTAGACATCTTTTTCTATCTTACTGATACTTTTCCTCTCAGTACGTGTAAATGTGTGATATAAATCAAAGTCAAGCTAATGGGCCCAAAATTAAAGTATCAAATCAATTTAAGTATCAAAAATTAAAAAAATATATATATATATATATATATATATATATATATATATATATATATATATATATATATTTAGATTTTACGAAAATCAGTTTAGTGATGATTTACAAACCTGAAGAACTGGTGTATCAACTTCGATAAAGCCTACGGATTCAACTGTCTGGCGTATGACTGATACAATCTACTGAAGTGAAGCACAAATCAGCATATTGAAGATAATAAGTTATATGATCCGAAAATTCAATGTTTTAACCCTACCTTTGCTCTTTTACGGAGTACATCAGCTACCTCTGGATTTGCAATCATATCTACATATCTACACATGAAAAATAGACTTGCCAATTATGATGATGTTTAACATTAGCAAAAACGGACCACCATGACATTATTTGAATATGCAGGATTGCACAAATGTTGTTACAAAAAAGCTATTAGAAAACTAACCGTTGGCGATAACGCTTATCCACATCTGTTAGACCGTGAAACTTATCCGGTAGAGGAAGCAAAGATTTTGTGAGGATCAGAAATGAATTTACACATACAGAAAGTTCCCCTGAAAACAAATGGAAACAATGAATATGCTATCAAAAAAATAGTGTAAAGACTATTATGTTTCGCTTTGTATAACTTTGTTGCGAAAGCTAACCTTTTTCTGTCCGTTTAATCGAGCCACTTGCGCCCAATATGTCGCCTATATCAACAAGACTCTTTAATTGGTCAAACTGATCATCTACAAGCCTTTCTTTCTCACAGTAAAGCTGTTATTATAAGTAAATATATCAGTATTCAGTAGAGTCATAGAAAAACATAGCATAGGTGAGGAAATTAAGTTTACTCAATAATCTAAATGCTTCTATGAGGGTCAAATGCAACGCATTCCTATATGTGATCTTTCAGTTGTTAACATCCACTTTGGTAGATGATCAATGGGCATGTGGCATCGCGTTTTTAAAGTGGTCAAGAGTAGATGCAACGAAACTAATCCTGATTATTCAAGTCTCGTTTTACATTTAAATCCTTAAATAATCAGAAATGTCAAACACTCAAACTGCTGATTATCACAACTTCAAACATGAGAAGCACATCCAATTATCTAAACACTATCTCCAGCATCCCCCACACATACCCAAATACTACCAATTATATAGCATGAGGTGATTAAGTTTAGAGACAAGCAACTAACTTTTTGCATTTCAAACAAGGAACGTGTTATCAGCATACCTGAATTGTTCCAGAATCATCCCTCAAAGTCAAGAACGCAAGTTTCCAAAAGCCCTACGTGCAACAATTCTTCCTGATATTGCTACTTGGTCATTCTCATCGTTTGATTCTTCGCCACTGCCGAGATGCTTATAAATATCTTGCAATTGATTAGCGGTATGAGTTCTATCCCATTTGTAGGCATATGGTTCAAGTCCTTTGCTCCTTAACTCGTCCACCTATAAAGTATAAACAAAGCCATTACTTTTACCGGAAATAAATAAACTAGATATCCACAACCACACTCATCATAAACCCCTGTGTATTACATTCAAAAAGCCAAAAGTTGGAACTAAACCAAACTTTGAGTGGGTGTTTAAAGTTAGGTTTTGGGAGTAATTATCTAACTAATATGTTTGCAAAACACAAATAATCAGCAAAAAGTGTTGGCAAACCATTAAAGAAGGAATTATCAGCATAGTCTTATAAAGAGGTTGTGAATTTCTGTTCCAGAGTGCTGTTTTGCAAACGCAATCTCAAACACCTCTTAAAGAAGTGCTTAAAAAGGTAAAACTAATGAATCAGGGGGTGTTCGGCATTGCATTTTGATAGTGGTTACAAATAATTAGTTCTTAGAGAGTTTTTAGGATTGCTTTTTAAACCCACTTATGCTCTTTGCAGTATTCTGATAAGAAGTTTGTAATAACAAACTCCCAGACTGATTATCTTATTATTGTGTTCACAAGTACTACAATAAAAGTACATTCAATGGGGTGTTTAGGATTGCTTATTAAAGCTACGTATGCCTTTTGACTTAACCACACACGCGGTTCAAAATGATAAACTCCCAAACTGATTATTCAATCTTATTACACTCTCCTGTAATCAGATAGTAAGTAATTTGGATAAGCAATCCCAAACACCCACAACACTGCTTATATTAGTATCAAAACTCAATAAGCATACAATCATAAGCAATCGCAAACTCCCCCTTAACGTTTTCTTATAGTAAAACTAATGCGAATGATCTTATTACACTATTTAAGAATCATTTACATGTAAGTACTTATATAACTCCCCCAAGATATGCATATCAGACAACCAATAACAAAGTATCACACTTTCTTAACTAATCATTTACATGTAAGTACTAAAAACGCATCACCAATTTGCTAATTAAGCCAGATATCAACAACCAAAGCATAAAACATAAAAAGATTCAAATGTTACTTAAGATAGACTAAATATCTGATTATTCAGTTGCTGAATACTCAGAGGGTGCTTGGGATTGCTAACTAAAGCTGCATATCTGCTTCTTGCGTTGAGAAACAATAAATAAACAGTTTTAAGAATGTTTGGGATTTCTTATCCAAAGTTCCAAACTTTAACGTGACACTAGCAGTTTTAAATAGTTAGGCTAGGAGTTGGTTATTCCAAACTGCTTACAAAGTATGTATTTTGGATTCCTTATTTAAAACGCTTATCAACCTAAAAGTAAGCAGATTATTTTTTTAATTGCTTATCTTATAGTTTTTTCTGGATAAGGTGGTTTCCGGCCTTTTGGCCGATATGCGGTTTGAACCAGGTAAAGCCCTCCCTTTTTCAAGAGGTTGGCGTGGTTTCAGCATTGTTTGCACCTAGCAGGAATTGAACTGGGGACCTCACACATTTTAGTGATATTAGTCACAAACTTTTTGCCACTAGGCCAACCCTGAGTGGTTTTTATCTTATAGCTAAACAAGCAAACAAACACTATTTTCTTCCACACATTTTGCTACAAAACCCATAACCCATTTGATTAACAAAACCAAATATCACAAACATACCATAAAAACACAAAAAGATTCAATCTTTATCAAACATAAACTTAAAAAAAAGATTCAATTTTTATATAAAAAAATATATAAAAAAGTTGAACCTTTTTAAGACGAATAGCATCTCTATCAGAAGTGGAAGAAGTTGCATTATTCTCATCTTTGAAGGTGACTGGGAGATGGGTTTTGTAAGTGAGTGGGGATAAGTGGAAGAGATGACGGAGTGGTCTTGATGACCATACTTTTAAGGCCTCCATTCTTCTTCTTGTTTCAAGTTGTTATCTCAACTCAAGTGTCTGTGTTTTGATGGTTTTGTTGGATAACCAGAAAGAGATGTAAGGGTGTTTTTGTAAATTTGGTTTTTGTAAGGAAGAACTATGTAAATTGTTCTTTAAGATTTTTATTTTTTTATTTTTTTTTATTTTTTTATTTTTTTTTAGAGCTTAACATAATAGACCATGGACCGGATGAACCAATAAACCAGATCAAATTGGACCGACCGAAACCGGATCAAATTAGACCGACCGAACCGGATCAAACATATTTTGGTCTGGTCCTCAATCCACCCTTTTCTTTATATTCGGTTCTCGGTCCACTCCGGTCTGTTCAGTATTAAGCAAAACCGGCCATTATGCTTTGTTGGACTCGAGCGAACCAATGAACTGAACCTGGACATGACATTTCGGTTTGGTCCTTGGTCTGGTGTTTTGAACCAAAACGGTTTTTTATCCGGTCTGGTTTTCGGACCGTGCTCAGCCCTACTTCCGGTTATGTTTCCATTTTGATTGTGTACAAGGGCGTCTAAGACATGCCCTTGCCCAACAACGTGTCACACTTAAAACACAAATCCCTTCCCGCATTGGTGACTTTTTTTTAGCAAAAGTCGGATTTCGAACCGATCAACTTGTGAGAAAGTTGCGTGTGTGTGATTTTAATTTTTTGAGATATATTTGTGTTTAAAGCTCGGACTTGAGCTCTAGGAACTATAAAACTCGACTCAAATAAGACTGAGTTACTCAACAAAAACTTGACTCATTTACCTTACTCCGTAACCAACCAGTGTTTTGAAACTCGGGTCGACCCGGCCGGGTTAACCGATTCTGGCAAAAAAAACAGGTAAAACAAACCCGGGTTAACCGGTTAGACCCACCGGGTTTTGAGTGACCCAGGTCAACCCGGTTCTCGAAACCCGCCGGGTTTCGTTTTTTCAATATTTTTAATAAAAACTCGGGTTGACCCGGTGGTCGAACCGGTTGACCTAATCGAAAAAAAATTTTGAAAACCAGATTGACCCAGTGCCCAATGATTCGACCAGGTCAATTTCAAACCCTTTTTTCAAAACAATGCTAATAACAACAAATGAACAAAAATGAAGAGAAAACCAATTTAATTGGGCCTTAAAAATAGATGGTTCCTACATAATTCACTATTGGGCCTTACATAACAACAAAATATAACACCATCAAATTCCAAACCAAAAAGGCTAATATGAAACTTAGTCAAGCACAAACACCCATGAACACCAATGCCGGAACAAGCATAAGAGACATCACCGACAACAACAACAAAAGCAAACCACAGTTCAGACCAGCCATTGATGATTCAAAGCCCCTTCTTCAAGATCCAGTGCCCCTTTTCATTTCTTCAAATAACCCATGTTTTAGTTAGTAATATAAAAACAAGTTATCCTAAGTTTTATATAATAATGTTTTGTTTTGTAGATAATAAGATCAGACCCAATTGAGACAGAAGAAGCTGTTATCCGCTTGCCTCGTTTTCCTCCTATTAATTCCACATTTAAATGACTTTGTATTTCAACCGGATTGAACCGGCGGTTTATTGTTGACCGATTTGATAAAATCAAACCTAGTGTCAAGCTTGTATTTGACATTGCATTTTGAAAATAATTATCTGACTTTCGCGTTTTCAAGTAGCAAATACTTAGCTTTTAGGATTACTGACAAAATTGCTTATACTTATTTAAAATACCACATGAAACTTTCAAACTGCTCATTTCACTCTCAAATAATCAGATAAGCCAAAAAAATAATAATAAAAAAAAAAAAAAAAAAAAAAAAAAAAGTTCTTATAAGCAATCCCAAACACCCCCTAATGAAAAGGTTTAACAATTTCTTAACACCCATTTAATTAACAACCCAGGTTCTAACAAACAAAACTATAAAAAACAATAAAGATTCAATCTTTTTATAAAAAGGACTATATAAAACTAAACCCTTTTAAGACGAATAGCATCTCTATCAGAAGTAGAGGTTGCATTAGGCTAGTCGTAATGGAGACCCAACCAAGGGTCGGTCTACCCTCTCGAGCTCAATCCCCCCCTTTTTTGCTTGATTCGATCGGCAAAGCAACCAAATGGTTTGCATATGGTTTGTGTGGGTGAGGTGGCCGGGGTCGCCTTACTACGGGCATTTGGTCATGTGTTTGGTCTTAGAGAGAGAAGCTGATGTCGCGCCGATGTAGTAGGGTCATAAGGTCACCCATAGGGTCACTAGTACTACTGGTCTTTAGGTGATAAGTTTCAAAATAAGCCAGAAAAATTGGGCTTATATTTCATAACAATATAAGCCGAAATGAGATAAACTCATAAGCCATAAAATCAGCTAAAACCAACACATCCCTTAAAAAACCCACAACCATTTAAGTAAACAAAGCATAAAAATACAAAAAGATTCAATCGTTATCAAACATAAACACAAAAACATAAAAAAAATATTCAATTTTTATATAAAAAAATATATATAAAAAAAAAGTAAACCTTTTTAAGACGAATGGCACGAATAGCATCTCTATCAGAAGTGGAAGAAGTTGCATTATTCTCATCTTTGGGTGACCTCCTTCCCCTGCCACCACCTTGTTTTGGAGGCACAGTGGCGGCGCGTGAGGATGAACAGCAGCGCGTGAAGGTGACTGGGAGATGGGTTTTGTAAGTGAGTGGAGATAAGTGGAAGAGGTGACGGAGTGGCCTTGATGACCATACTTTTAAGGCCTCCATTTTTGTTGTTTAAAGCTGTTATCTGAACTGAAGTCTTTGGTTTGATGGATAACCAGGGTTGAAGATGTAAGGGTGTTTTTGTAAATTTGGTTTTTTGTGAGGGAGTATTGTGTAAATTGTACTTCTAAGATTATTATTCTTATTTTTTTCTCTTTCGGATAGAGCTGAACATAATAGACCATGGACCGAATGAACCGAAAAACCGGATAGAACGTATTTTGGTTTGGTCTCCGGTCCATTTTTTTTTTTCATATTCAGTCATCCGGTCTGGTTCAGTCTTAAGCAAAACCGGCCATTATTCTTTGTTGGACTCGACCAAACCAACGAACTGGACCTGGACATGACATTTCAATTTGGTCCTTGGTCTGGTGTTTTTTTTGAACCAAATCGACTTTTGATCCGGTTCGATTTTAGTCAGTCCGCTCCGGTTTTTGAACCGTGCTCAACCCTAATTCCGATTCTGTTTCCATTTTGATGGTGTAACAAAGGCGTCTAATACGTGTCCTTGCCCAACAATGCATCACCCTTAAAACATAAATCCTCGCCCACGCGTTGGTGATTTTTTTTAGCACAAGTTGGTCTACGGACTAACCGACTTGTGAGAAAGTTGCGTGTGTGATTTTGATTCTTATGAAATATATTTGTGTTTAAAGCTCCGACTTGAGCTCTAGGCGTGTGGCAGTGTGTAACTAAAACCTAACTAACTCAAATAACAACAAAATGAAAACAAAACCAATTAAATTGGGCTTTAAAAATACATGGTTCCTACATAATTCACTATTGGGCCTTACATAACAACAAAATATAACACCATCAAATTCCAAACCAAAAAAAAAAAAAAATGAAACCTAGTCAAACACCCATGAACACCAATGCCGGAACAAGCAAAGGAGACATCAGCAACAACAAAAGCAAGCCACAGTTCAGACCAGCCATTGATTATTCAAAGCCCCTTCTTCAAGATCCGGTACCCCTTTTATTCATTTCTTTAAATAACCCATGTTTTAGTTAGTAATATAAAAACAAGTTATCCTATGTTTTAATGTTTTGTTGTTTTGTAGATAATAAGATCTGACCCGATCGAGACAGAAGAAGCTGTTATCCGGCTGCCTCGTTTCCCTCCGACTAATTTGACATTTAAATGACTTTGTATTTGAACTTTATTAGTGGCTGACCCAGAAATCTGTCAAAAAGTTAAAAAAAAAAAAAAAAAATATATATATATATATATATATATATATATATATATATATATATATATATATATATATATATATATATATATATCTATGTAAGTGTATACCTCCTGCCTCAAGTATGTGTCAATGCCTAGTTATAATAGTATAAGGTATTTCGACTTTTCGTGAAATGTATGTGTACAATAATTTGTTATGTGTCAATGGCGCGGAGCTCATTTAATGGACGAGGCATCTTTACACATATCAAGCACAAGGTAGTGTTCGACTTGGCACCCATAACCGCTAAGTGCCATAACCACTAAGTGAGTTATGTATTCCCCATATTATGAAAAGGCAACCGATTGTGAGCGGTTCGGATTACCGGTTATTAACCTTTTGCACATAACAATAATTTATTATGGGTACAAGTAGTAGTGCTATTGATGTGAATGAACTTTTTTTCACTGTTGAGGTAATGAGGTGTTACGCCCTATAAGCTTTCTTTGAGTGTTTGGGATTACGTGTTATGACAAATGTATTAGGCTTATCTGCTTAGCTGAGGGTGTTTGGGAATGCATATTTGAAGTGCTTGTTGACTTGTTTGGCTATATTTTGACAGAAATTAGCACATGTGGTGGTGAAGTGCTTATAAGCCAATGCCATAAACATGAGTGAATGTATAATATGCAATTCCAGACACCCTATAAAGCTGTTTCAGTAAGCTGTTTTTCTACCAACTTTAAAAAGTTCAATTTAGTTGATAGAAGCTGTTAAGCCTTATCTAAATTCTATTGCCTGCATTCTGTTTTGACACTTAGTAAGCTAATGAACTATCCTCATAAACAAGCGTAAGATGTTTAAATACATTGATCTGATTATGAGGTATTGCTTAGACAACTAATAAGTTAATATATACTTGTCGAAACAAAGCCAATTAGACCAAGTACATAGATATATTTTAATCACAACGACACATTCCAAGTAAGAAAAAAAAAACAAGGAAATTAACTACTGATTATGGCATGGAAAAAGACATCACATGATGCAGCAAGAGCAGATCCCCTTGTCATTAGCATATGGTTTGGCGCGTGGTGTAGATGACCACACATAGGCAGCACATGGCTGAGAATTGTCGTTATAACCATTGCACTTATTATCATACTCTCCATAACCCCTAGATAATGGTCACTCTTTTGATACATATAGGTTGGAGGACATTCTCCATATCGCCAATGCACTAGATGTGCTATTTTTTTAGCTTTTTGCAGACATTCCGTAAGTGCGTTTGGTTCAGTGTGACCCGAAACATGTAATGTCCTATTCTCCTCCACTCGGAAAGATTATTTTCTTTTAATATGACCAACGAAATTACCAATCTTATTAGTTAGGGAAAATTACAATAATTAATAGTGTAAAAGCAGAACAATTCCTGAAAAATAAATTTGCTGTTTGTTAGTGACAGACATAGATTAGATGATTGTCTATATCATGCTTATATGCTTAAAACTAAGGCGACAATTTGAGACGGGTTTAGGTTGGATTGACGGGTTGGAAAACTTCAGCTGAAACATGATATGCATAAGTAACTGGGTCATTCATATCAATTCTAATCCGTTTAACACAACATATTTAGCCATATTATTTATGTGAGTTAATGGGTTAACGCATACATGTTGAACAGTTAAAGTGGGTTTCATGTTACACAAATTAAATGGGTTGGCAGGTTGAATGTGACTGTGTATTTGTTACGAACAACATAAATTGGTGTTTTGTGTTATTTTTTCCTTGAATGTGACTGTGTATTTGTTACTTAAAGAGAAATACTATCTGTTCAAAAGTCTTTACAAAAAAATGCCCTTATTGAGCATTGACACCATGTTAACAAGGGTAAATTGATCAAGTAATTTTATCTGCTCGAAGCTTCTTACCCCTGCCTAATACCTAAAAAGAAATATTATCGTGCTGCATGTAGGCTTAAACTTTATTTAGCCATATTATCTGCGTTTCGGTTTGACTTCTCAGGTAGATGGAGAAATGCAACAAAAAGGCTCAACTGAGGATATGACATTTAAGATCCCATACTTTATAGTCACATTAGTTCTATGATGACACTTCTAGAAGGCGATGTCATACTAACAGTTACCTTTACGAACTTGTATTCATGTAATATACCTGCTCATGTTTAGCTATTTTGTTAATTTTACCCATGTGACCTGATATAGATAAAACATAACCCAAATCGACCCATGATGCGTGGGAATCGCACCTTGCTTTACCTCTCGAGGGATCTCGAGAAGCTTACAACCCCCACCAAGCAGTGTACCTGATCGTTGTAGTATAGTATAGTGACAAGTACCGGGGGATTGATCGTTCAGCTTAGGAATAGTGTCGCTAGGATTAGAAAACCTAATTAATAGTTCTAGAGGTGAAAGATGATTATTTTTGTATTTTTATATTTTTATTAAAACAAGTAAAATCTCGGGTTTTGAAGGAGTGGGCGGAATTAGTTGCTAATCAACTAACCCAAAACTAAGATGCAATCAAAATAAAATAATAAAAATGAAATTAAACTAATTAAACTAAGGTTGTGAGCAGTAATTGGAGAAATTGTGTTTACTTAGACTTCATTACTCCCTAGATATCTTTTACATGTTAATTACTTGTTACACTTGTATGAATGACGGGTTGTATTCCTTAATACCAATCGTGGGGTGGCATACATAACTCCCCAACTCTATGAGCTCTTATCTCCTCCTACACCATGACCCAGCACAACTATAGGGATTGTAAACAGTGGCTCATGCATTAAATACAACCAATAAAGACCTAGTACGCCTCGGTTCATGTTTCTTAAGACGTTCAAGCATGTTACCATTTGGAGATCTGCCAGTTTTCTTAAGCCTAACATATAAATCATTCATTCAAAACAAGAATAGACAAGTAATCAACACATAATCAACATCTAGGTTTCATTAGATCTAAGCAAACACAAGAGAGATCTAGCCTAGCATAATGGAATTGAGACAAGAACAAGAGATAAACAACCAACACATAGACATATTGATTGAATTGAAAGTACACTTATCTCAATTACAATGCAAGGTCTCAAGGGTTTGGAACCCTTGAAAAACCTGTGAAAGAGGCACCAAAATCGTCTTTAGGGTTTCACCAAAACTTCTCTCTCTTTTAATGAAAAAACTAGAAAACTATATATAGGAAAAACAGTCTGACGGCGTCAAGAGTTAATTCTGACGCCGTCACCTCGCCGCCATAAACTTCCTCGGACGGCCTTGATCCACTTATGACGGCCTATGTGACGCCGTCACCACCCACGGTAAATTATTCTTGGCCACTTTGACGCCGTCACCAGTTCGTCTGACGCCGTCACCACCTTCGATATTTAATTCTTCATGTCTGACGCCGTCAAGCTTTTGGTCTTGACGCCGTCACCTTGTATTTTCAGCTTGGATTTTTGGTACTTTGCCGTTTTCTTCACTTTATGCTCCAAAAACGTCCAAAATAGCCTCTTTTCCAGAATTCACTCTCCAAACACCTAAAATCACAAAAGGAACGATTTAGGGCAATATTTGATCAAATAAAGTCGGATTCGGGCTTAAATGACCCCCTAAAAACGGATCATTTTTCGCCTCATCATATACCCTTACACTTGAGATTTGCTTGTCCTCAAGCAAATGAGCTTTTATTCTACTCAAAAGACAAGTTAGGGGTCATTTAACACTAATATAAAAGTAATTACAACAAATAATCGTTCCACTAAAGACCAATAGACAAGCACGGAGGTCATACACAAGCACCTCACAAATAGTGTTTAGATACTCACATCTCTCGGGTGTAATAAAGTAATATAACATTATGGAAATGGAAGATATCTCTCACTACCTGTCATAGCAAAATAGATTACCATAGGCTTGGGAAAGGATCAAACCTCCACCACATGGCGTAAGCACCTAGGATAAACTATCAAAGAGGTCTTTTAAAGGGTTATAACGTTAGGTGTAGGGATATGAATTACACGGTTTTGTTGGATAAAGGAAGTTTTACTGGTGGCGAGTTAACAATCTTAGTTAATCACATGTACAAGATGGCGTTGCTAAGCCAAGACTAGACTCGACTTAAGCTAATAAATGAAAAATAACAAAAACATAAACATAGAATGAAACGGGATGGTAGTCCGTATGTTTTTTTCTCTTTTTCCTTTTTCTATTTTTTTTTTCTTTTTCTTGATTTTTTTTTTTTTTTTTTTTTTTTTTTTTTTTTTTGTGCATACACTCTTACCCTACCATCCAAAATAATACATCATAGGGGTTTGAGCATTCCCCTTACACTTGAATCTTTACATACTTTACATTAAACTAATCTAATGACTCGAATTAAGAAAATCAAAACACTTGGAGCACTTTTAAGATTAACGTACATATGGGGGTAATAAGTGATGTTCTTCCCCATTACTCCATAAAATAAGTACTTACCCATGAGTCCCAATCGTCCCAAAACAATATGTACAATGATATGACTCGACTTAGCAACCATGTAATCAATTAGAAAGTTAACTTAGGGTTTAACAAATAACAATAATGCACTAAAAATGAGCGCATACACGGAAGGCTAAGGCGATTTGGGTGTACATTTAAGTGGGGTGTAACAAATTCTTCCTTTAAGTAAAATGCTTAAAGTTAGAAACGAAAAGATAGGCTCGGAGGGGTGTACTAGGGGTTTCGTGTACTAAAAATGAGTACAACGCTAAGGGTGTGGGAAAAATTAGTTGACTTAACTAGCCAAGTAATATGACTTAAATGGTCAAGTAATTATGATACGGGTTTAACACAAGGGTGATCCTAATGCCTCTTATCATGTAGTAAATCCTACTACACGAATGTAGTCTCACTAGCGGTCTCGGGATGCATCACTAACGCAAGTTCTAGAATCTAAATGCTACCGGTACACTCATAAGCACCAATAATAAATGCTTTTCCTATCAAATCTAAAGGCGAACCTCACATTTTTGGGTGGAAAATTTTTCTGAATATACGGTTTCGTGCTAGTCATACAATCTCCTATCCATGAGACGCTTGCTATGGCTAAAGTTTCACTCCTAAATGTTGTAAAAAAATTTTAAATTTGGCGCTAAAATTGCACTAACAATTATTTCTCGTAGTTTTATTACACATCTACCATTAAACAAAACAAACTCAAGCGAAAGTGCATATGTAAGGTATCATCTTTTTACCCTCCCCTTACACTTAAGATGAACATTGTCCCCAATGTTCAAGTAAAGAATGTAAAAGTTAAAAAGTAAAGAGAATGAATCAAATACTCCCCTGATTCGCTCGGTATGGATTTTAGTTGGCCAGGTTAAATCTTCTTCCAAGAAAACGAACAATCAAAGCTTCCCTTCCAGAATATAAATCATCTTCTTGTCACAAATAACCTGTAAATCCTGACAAAAGTAGACAAGGCAACCTCGCGTAAAATCGGCGGCATCCTATATAAGTTACTAAATCCTAGAAAACAAAGTAAGATATAATGCTTGTGGAATGAAGTTTGCAGATTTCCTGGAGATTATAAAACTTAATAATTCACAAAAACTATAAGACTCCGCTAGAAAAACAAAACCGGTAAAATTTCCAGATTTTAACTCCTGACGCCGTCAAGAGCAAACCCTGACGCCGTCAGAATGGACCTACAGAAATTCTTATGCTAAGTTTCCGGAAAATTTCTGGAAAAACTTTGTCCTACTTCCTGGAAAATCCTGCAAAACTTCATTATGACTCAATACAAGCATTTGACTCTAACAATTACGAATATACATGTTCATTAAATATTGTGGAGAATCATGATCGGGTTGTTTCTTAAAAACATATTTGGGGTTTCCCCTTACACTTATCTTTTGCAAAAATACCTCTAGGTTGAAGTTAAGACTAGGCTAAACAACATAATAAAGTATTTCCACTTTTTTTTAGTAGAGAAACATGATCAACCAACAATAAAAATAAAACATGCATACGGAAGCAAATAACAATCAAACTAATAAAAATCACACAAAACATGGGTTGCCTCCCAAGAAGCGATTTTCTTTATTTACGAGTCTTGTAGCTAGACTCAAAGTCGTGGGTTACTATGTGATTCGGGTGAGTTCCTCATTGAGGACATCTTTGGGATCGAACTTAGGTTTCAACTTCCTATCGGTTCCCTTAGTGTGGTATGACCTTTCAAACTTTTCTCCATCCGGATCATACAAGGTCATTCTAATATGCCATGACCCGTCACCTTCTTTAGGTGGCTTGTCCCACCTCCGGTTATACTTATCTCCATCTCTTTTCCATTTATTCAACTCTATATTAATAGGCATTACGCTCAAGAACTCAATCATCTTTCTAAAGACTAAGGGGTCCTCAAAGGGATCTAGCTCCTCATCCCTAGCTATGAGTTGTTCTACCGAATGTGTCTTCTCAACGAAATCCTTTTCTAGATAAAATGGGCATTGAGGTCCTATGAAGTTCCTTTCTATCCAAGGTCCATATCTAGATGGTCTCCTATTCATCTCTACCCAATGCGGTGTTGGTTCATCATCACAATCATAACTATGCTTCTTAACATCATACACCGACCAAGTATCGCCTTCTCCTACCGCTATCTTGGATTCCTTGCAATCTATCATGGCACTAGCGGTTGCTAAAAATCCTCTTCCTACCAATAATGGGCATGTAGTGTCACTAACCATGTCTAGGACGTGAAAATCCGCTAATATAGTTAACCTTCCTACGTGAACAACTACATCCTTAATCATTCCAACCGGGTGGGCAATACTTCCATCCGCTAGCCCTATCAATACCTCCGTTTCCTCTAACTTTCCTAGCTTAAGAGCGGTGAATAAGGATAAGGGAATCAAGTTGAGGCTTGACCCTAAATCGGCTAGTGTGTCGAAAGCTTCGGATCTTCCTATCTTACAAGGCAAAACAAATATACCCAGATCATCAAGCTTTTTAGGCAACTTGTTTTGAACGAAGGCGGTCCCATTTTTACCTAGCTTATACTTCTCATATTTTTCTAGGAGGGCACTATAGTAAGGAGCACGCGCTAAGACATCAATGACGGGGCGTTCAAGGTGAAGTTCTTTGAATTCATCGTCAAGGTCTTGTGTAAGAGGTGTTTCAACTATGCTTTTGACCGGCTCTATAGTGGGTGTTTTAGTTGATTGGTCCTTTTGGGGAACTTGGTGTTGTTTGAAACACGTGCTCGTTGATTTAACCGAGTAGTATTGTGGACACGAAGTGGGTGACGAAACTGAAGATATGGCATTAACGTTTAGTTTCGGATTCTTGATTGTGTCGCTTGGGAGTGCTCCCATTTCTCGGTCATTGAGAACTTTCAACAATGCGTCAATTCTATTGGTCATCTCGCTTTGATTTTGTTTGAAATTGGCTTCAAACTTAGCTATGCGGGCTTCTTGAGATGCCATAAATTTTGACATCAATCCTTCAAGATTGTTGGTACTACCATAGTTGTTAGAAGGATTGTTGTTGAAGGTACGGTTGGATGGTGGACCGTTTGATTGGTAACGATTAGGTGGGTTGGATGAATTGGGTTGATTTTTCCATGAGGGGTTGTATGAATCACCGTATGTGTTTGGCTCGGGCTTGAAAGTGTACCACTTATCTCCCGCTTCGTCGGTACGCGTGGATGCGTAGTCCGCAAAAGCTGTTCCGGGGAGTTCCACACAATCACGAGTGTCATGGGGACCACTACATAATTCGCATGAAGAAGTGATTTTGTTCACTTGGCTTGAATGCTTCGGAGCTTCGTAAGATTTCATGAGAAACTTGACTTGGTCCTCAAGTTCCATGATCCTACGGTCGGGAGTGCTTGAATTATTCGAAGGCAAAGATATTGCCTTGACCGTTTTGTTCAAATCACGGGGATCATTCCAACTTTCGTTGTCATAGAGAGCAAGATCTTCTATGAGTTCCCATGATTGTTCCGCACTAAGATCACGTAGCTTACCACCGGCCGATTGGTCAATGGTTCGCCTCGTGGGGATGTCGATATGGTCATAGAAGATTTGGACTTGGAGCCAAAGATCTATGCCATGATGAGGGACTTTTTGGAGTAAGTCCTTGAAACGAGTCCATGCTTCATAAAGAGATTCATTTTGACGTTGTTGAAACATCAAAATGTCATTCCTAAGTTTAGTAGTTCTCCCCGGTGGGAAAAATTGAGCAAGGAAACGAGTGGTGAGATCATCCCATGTGGTGATGGATCCCGCGGGT
Organism: Artemisia argyi; assembly: GCA_030686995.1. Classification (NCBI taxonomy): domain Eukaryota; kingdom Viridiplantae; phylum Streptophyta; class Magnoliopsida; order Asterales; family Asteraceae; genus Artemisia; species Artemisia argyi. The sequence continues at coordinate 21,818,647 of CM060693.1, read as the reverse complement.
AAATGCTCAAGCCATTGACTAGCTTGATCCCGTAGAGAGAATTGGAATAGGCGTAAACGGGTAGTCTCTCTAGTTTCAACACCTAGGTCTATGGAATCTACGATTTTGAGGAAGTCCTTAAGGTGTTGGTTTGGATCTTCGGAACGAAGTCCATGGAATGCACATCCGCTTTGCACCAACCGGATGGTGTCGGATCGCAAGGGGGTCACATTGGCTCCGGTGAGCTCAATGGTGTTTCGGTAGCCTTGGTGGCTGGGTCGGGAATACTCTCCTAAGGTTCGGGGCCTAAGGGGTTCTAATGGTGGGTTTTGTTGTGGTGGGATGATGGGTTCAAAGATGTTACCACCTTCCATGATGTCGGATGGTAAAGAGTTACGAACAAAGGCACGAAGAAATAAGATAGACTAAAGAAGACCTAAAAATAAAAATAAAAATCTTACTAGAAAGGAATCTAGCAAGTAGACCTAATAAAAAGAAATCCTAACCTAGACAATAACTATTCCCCGGGCTGCGGCGCCAAAAACTTGATGCGTGGGAATCGCACCTTGCTTTACCTCTCGAGGGATCTCGAGAAGCTTACAACCCCCACCAGGCAGTGTACCTGATCGTTGTAGTATAGTATAGTGACAAGTACCGGGGGATTGATCGTTCAGCTTAGGAATAGTGTCGCTAGGATTAGAAAACCTAATTAATAGTTCTAGAGGTGAAAGATGATTATTTTTGTATTTTTATATTTTTATTAAAACAAGTAAAATCTCGGGTTTTGAAGGAGTGGGCGGAATTAGTTGCTAATCAACTAACCCAAAACTAAGATGCAATCAAAATAAAATAATAAAAATGAAATTAAACTAATTAAACTAAGGTTGTGAGCAGTAATTGGAGAAATTGTGTTTACTTAGACTTCATTACTCCCTAGATATCTTTTACATGTTAATTACTTGTTACACTTGTATGAATGACGGGTTGTATTCCTTAATACCAATCGTGGGGTGGCATACATAACTCCCCAACTCTATGAGCTCTTATCTCCTCCTACACCATGACCCAGCACAACTATAGGGATTGTAAACAGTGGCTCATGCATTAAATACAACCAATAAAGACCTAGTATGCCTCGGTTCATGTTTCTTAAGACGTTCAAGCATGTTACCATTTGGAGATCTGCCAGTTTTCTTAAGCCTAACATATAAATCATTCATTCAAAACAAGAATAGACAAGTAATCAACACATAATCAACATCTAGGTTTCATTAGATCTAAGCAAACACAAGAGAGATCTAGCCTAGCATAATGGAATTGAGACAAGAACAAGAGATAAACAACCAACACATAGACATATTGATTGAATTGAAAGTACACTTATCTCAATTACAATGCAAGGTCTCAAGGGTTTGGAACCCTTGAAAAACCTGTGAAAGAGGCACCAAAATCGTCTTTAGGGTTTCACCAAAACTTCTCTCTCTTTTAATGAAAAAACTAGAAAACTATATATAGGAAAAACAGTCTGACGGCGTCAAGAGTTAATTCTGACGCCGTCACCTCGCCGCCATAAACTTCCTCGGACGGCCTTGATCCACTTATGACGGCCTATGTGACGCCGTCACCACCCACGGTAAATTATTCTTGGCCACTTTGACGCCGTCACCAGTTCGTCTGATGCCGTCACCACCTTCGATATTTAATTCTTCATGTCTGACGCCGTCAAGCTTTTGGTCTTGACGCCGTCACCTTGTATTTTCAGCTTGGATTTTTGGTACTTTGCCGTTTTCTTCACTTTATGCTCCAAAAACGTCCAAAATAGCCTCTTTTCCAGAATTCACTCTCCAAACACCTAAAATCACAAAAGGAACGATTTAGGGCAATATTTGATCAAATAAAGTCGGATTCGGGCTTAAATGACCCCCTAAAAACGGATCATTTTTCGCCTCATCAACCCATTTATAATGAAGTGGATTTAGCATAAAGATATTGCTGAGATACAGATTTTATTGTCTATTCTAATGAGTAAAGTGGCCAATATATGAGCATGAACCCCGAAGGGTGTCAGCCCAGTTGGTTGTTTCTAATTCATAAACTTAACTTCCGTGAGACAATGCTTGCCTTTATAGGAAAAATACCATCTTCCTTTCAAACTTTTTGAGGAAAGATTTACCCAATCAGAACTTTCGTAAGTTGAGATACCCGACGAGTGCATCTAACATTGATATGACAGTGGGGTATAAATGACAAGTTCTTAAAGAACACTATTAACTGTGAGATGACTATAGATAGGTTTAACAAACCAATAAAATGAAATTACTTGAACAAGGTAAGTATATTGAGCTTTAGAAGACTTGAAATTTTGACAATATGTTAAGTTCTTCTTAAACTTTGAATGATATGTTTTCAAGTTAACGATACATTATTGCATGTGTTCCTTAATATGAACCAAACTATCATTCTGAACTGTCATGCCATATGACTGATGAGTGTGTAAATACTCATCATTTTTACCTTTTCTGAGCTGCCAAAACATCTAAAAACACTCAATATTGCATCAAAATAATGAAAATATCCCATGAATGTGTTTTATATGTTTCAAATGCAAAATAATCAAAAAAACAGATGAAAAACGTACAAAGTTTGCAAAATTAGCAGTTTCAGTCCCTTATCTTTCAAAAGTTGTCAAATCTAGTCCCTGGTTTTTCTAAAAACTTGAAAAAGTCACCAAAGGTCCTTTTAAATCAAAAAGTTACATAATTAGTCCTTTGGTGCAAAGTTTCACAAAATGTCAAGTTTAGTCCCTGAAGTTTGGAAAATTATCAAAAATGGTCCCTGGGATATTAAAACTTTGAGAAAAACAAATTTTGTCCTTGTACTTCTCGTATATGGCAGGAATGGTCCTTGGTTGCAAAGTTTGGTGAATTTTCACATTTGGTCCCTGAAGTTTTAAGGATTGGCAGATTTAGTCCCTGAGGTGTAATAAAATGGAAAAGTCAACTACAGTCCTTGTACTATTCAAATATATCATGAAAGACCCCTGTGAGTACTTTGGGAAATTACAAATCCAGCCCCTTAACTTTTGGCCAAATTACAATTTTGGTCCTTGTTAAAACCATAATACCAAACCGGACCCTTTTATTAATCCACCCAAAAACCCAATCCAAACCCAACACTTAAAAAGCCCATCCCTTTTACCCATTCCCAGGCCCAACTCCCTACCAAGCCCACATAAACTTTAAAATATAAAACGGGGTCAAACCCGTTTGACCAAACCACCCTTCCACCCATTCCCTCCATTACCACCCTTACCACCGCAAAACCAAAACCACCCCTGGTTTTACCCCAACTTGACCACCACTTACACCTCTGCTACCACCACCACCCCTACCCTACCCTGCAACCCTACCCATTACCCTTATCACACTCCACATACCCCAATTGCTCTCACCCTTTTTCCAGCCAAAACCAATCAAACGGTTTGGATTAATTGGAGCAATTCAATGGCTGTAAGTGAGGTGGGATTTAACCATGGGACCCACAGGGGCTTAAAAAGCCTATAAAGAAGAAGAGAGAAGCAACATGGAGCAGTTAGTTAGTTTAAGTAGTTAGTAGTGTAGTTTTAAATATGGTATTAGTGTAATTTGTAACTCCAGTTGTATTTTTAAGTTTAAAAGTCTTGTAATCAACATTTAAGTGTACCTTTAATTTTATTTAAGCTTAATTTCATCTTTCTTGTATGAACTCTGTAACACCCCCAATTCATGGATGCAGCGGAATTCGAACTGGGTGTTACTCGACGGCACAATAGTCACAATGATAGAAAACGAACTCCAATTGAGTCGTTTTGAAAAGGTTTATCATTCAAATTATATAAATATCAGAGATTACAAAATGAGGTCCCAATTGGTTCCATGTTTACAATGTATAATAAATGAGTTTTGAATGATAATAAAATTTATAGCCCTCTTGAGTATCCGTGTCCTTCCGTGCCATCCTTGATCGTCATGAACCTGAAATACATGCTTGAGAGGTCAACACAAAGGTTGAGTGATATTCATAGAGTTTGTTTAATCGTTTGAACACAATATGTTGGTAGTGTGAGCTATAGACTCACACCAATGTTTGGAAAACAAATATGGGCCACGTTGTTACACGCCCGGAACAGTTATTATCAAATACTAAGCTTATGACACCAAAACGTTAACGTGTACCAATATCAATCGGCGGAGTTATCCTGGTAGGTACTTTGCCGTCATACCTAATGTCTCAAATATTAATGCATTTGTTTGAACTTAGTCAATACAAATGGGATTCGTCAATCCCAATAGGCCTATTCACAATATTCGCGCTCACTTGCAAGTAACCCTCGCAAGTGATTAAATGGTTCATAATATGGGATCTCGGTTTGGCAAGGATGGTACTTAGTGATAATAAAACAATCAGGCAAGCATACAATTTAAAAACATTGTGCTCGGTTAAAAATAGCATGTATTCCCCCCAAGGGTTTGTAAAACAATGAAGTAATGTAAAGTGGGGCTATGAACTCACCTTAAGTACGATAGCAAGTAATGAAGGTGATGATTGGATCGTGTAGGTTTCTACGAGCAACCTATAATAGAATGTTGCGACTTAGGATTGGAGTAAAGAATATGAAGTAGTGCCTATATATATATATCTTGCATTTATAGTCCATGATGGGGTATGATGTATATTGTGAGTCTTTGAAAGAAATGATTCATGAAAGATGTATGTTTTGTATATCGTTTACTACCGTTCGGGCCGACATAATTCAGAAGTCATGTTAGTAAGCGTTCGAGGAGCCAGGACACTTTAACTCGTAAATCCACAACTCATCTCGACGGCTTACATAATGAACTCCTCACATGAGGCTCCCTACTATTGTAGTAGTTGATGAAATATATAGATATAAGTTTTGATCCGAAAGGTTACATGTCCGATATTTGAATAAACTTAGGAAAGTTTATTTGTACATGAAGATTGTTATTAGGGGTAGTTTCATAAGTCTTGAATGACCATTTTCTCTTGGTAAAATCTCATGATTTCCTTTTAAGTGAAGTAGATCCAAATTGCTTGTTCAAGTTCTCGCTAATTCCTTGTTTCATGTTTTCGCCTAAATAAGCTTGTATGGTCGTTTCGTCATGGCCTAGCCATGACCTTTGGTCCTTGTTCCAAGGTCATGAGACACAACCTTGGCTCTAGCCATGGTGGTGGTCTTGATTATAGGTCATAAGACCCCTTTGGTCTTCATAAACCATAACCTATATGTAATGACTTTGGTGTAAAAATGGGCTGTTAAGATTTTGAAGAATTTATCACTCAAAAAGCGTTTTCAGGGCTCGAACTTCTTTGTTCCTGAACAAAAATGTCGTTCCGGACAACTTTCGTGTTTTAACTTTTTGATGAATCGGACCAGAAGTATGACTTTCAAAACCCAAATTTGATCAGAATGGTATTTGGCAGTTTTACCGGAAATCTTTGGTAACTTCAAATCGCCATAACTTTTGACTCGTTTACTCGTTTTAGGTGGTTCAAATTGCTATGGTTTCCTTGTTAAGTCCTCTACTGTAATATGTAATGATCCAATATCATAATTTTACCATTTTGGTCGTGGTTTTCCAAGAAATTCACTAGTTTGCTTGTTTTAGTAACTTGTTTCAATAATCAATAACAATAACTTGTTTTGCTCACTTTTATACATCATGGACATAACTACAAGACATAATATAGCACAAATAATATGTAAATAACATGAACATGATTATTTAACAAGAATCAAGTTAGGGTTTGGCTCACAACTTTTGGCTTTCAAAGATGAAAGGAAGTTAACATGTAAGGATAGGACATTGATAGACTTTAGCTCCACCCTTTGTAATCTATGATAAACCGAGGTTATTTGAAGATTATAACAACGCCTTCTTGAAGTCCAAAGCTATTTGAAGATTATAACGACGTCTTTTTGGAGACTTTAAAGTTATAACAACTTTTCTTAGAAAATTTCCAAGATTGAAGATCAAACACTAGTTTTCTTTCAAAAACTAGTTAACTTTCTTACAAAATATAAGAAAAGTGCCTTAGGTTTTAGGACTTGAAAGTTATAAGAAGGTGTGGTGCAAGAAATATCATGTGTTTAGCTTGGTATTTATAGGGTAGGAAAAATAGTTAACCATATATTGGGTTAGAGTTTAACCAGGGTTAGTTAAGATACTTGTAATGATCTAAAGGATCAATGGACAAGATCAAGCCACACCAAGGTGAATCCCCCCCACATATGGCGGTTTGGAAAGGATAAGATGACTAGATGATGAGTCTTGGTGTTATCTTGCTTAGTTTGTGCATTTTGACTCCGTAAAAAGCTAACCGTAAATGATTAAGCCTCAAAACGTAAAACCGGGTGTCGTAAAATTATGAAACTTTAAAGTATTGTTAGACATGTCCCTATGTCCCATAATAAAATATAAAATGAGTGGTAGGTTCCATCGGGTGCTAAAACCCTGCTAAAAACTGGAAACACGGGTCTAAAACGCGTAATACGTAAAACGTACGAAAGTTGCGTAAAATTGAGAAAAGTAAAATGTTACTTTTCTAATGTGATAAAAATGATTTAAAATGACTTATAATATCTAGACTGGGCTCAGTCTAGTGTCGGTTGGTATTAAATGTCTTTTAGACATCAAACCGTAAGCCTAAAAATCACGAAATGACTTATAACATCAAGGGATGATTTTTGGTCAATGGAGGAGGGAAAAATATGTTGACTTTTTCTAATAATTTGAAAACTCAAATTGTCTTAGAAACGCATTTCGTGGTCTAACGGTTAATCGCCCAAATGGTTAAGCGTGCTCATGCGAGAGTAGTACAGGCATGGGTGACCTGCTGGGAAGTTTTTGGTCATGTTTTTCTCAGTCACGATTAATTCTCAAATAAATCATGAGTGTGTCAAACATTTTTCCGATGTGGGGTCACCTGACGGGGTTGAATTTCGTTGTGCGTAGAATTTCTGATTGACGTTTTACCCTAAAACGTGTAATTCCTTAATAACTTTCACGAAAATGAGCTTATGAATGTCAAACTTTTAATTTGCCATGGAAATGATTTATCACTCGATAAAATCAAATAAAAATCAACTTTCGGGAAAGTTTCGGGAAAAATGAATAGTAAAAATGAATAGTAAAAGTGAATAGTGAAATTTTCCGGGAATAGTAATTAACCTGAAATTGCGAATTGTTACAGTCTCTACCCCTTACGGGGAACTTCGTCCCGAAGTTCTATGTGTGTCATATGTTGGAGTGGTGTCGATAAAGATGTGTGGTTACTTATGAGGACCAAAGTCTGGAATTACTAGTGATGTAATTTGATTTGTCATTTCAGTGTATGGTGTAGGATGAGGCTTCCTTTTATGTAGGAAAGGTATGGTTAATAGTCGAATATCAAAGGAAATTGATATAGCAGCCGAATATTAATAGGAATTGAGATAGTAATTGAATATCAAATAGAACTTGATATAGTTGTCAAATATCAATAGCAATTGATATAGGAATCGAATAATGGATTAAGTGTTGAACATGTGGTTGGACCAAGTCCTGTTTGAATTGTACGGCTGCCCATGCATATGGCTACATGGCTTCGCAATGAGTTTGGTACGACTGCGCATGCGTATGGTTACATGGCCCCGTAATGAGTTTGTTTGTTATTGCACTATCATTATGAAAACCAAAATGTAAACCTCGTACTAATGGAAATTGGGATAGTCGTTGCAATCATAGCCTAGTAGGTAATCTGTTGTTGTATCTAGTGTTTATTGACTTCATACTTATGTTATTTCGGATATAAATAAGCCCACTTGTTTATAATTCTTTATTTACATAGAGAGGCATCCCAAACAATGTAACTAAAGGAATATAAACGTATGGTTCGATGATTTATAATTTCTTTATTTAAATGAAAAGGCATCCCAATCCATTCAAATAAGGACATTATAAATCATCCTACTCAAGAATTCCCGACACAACATTCATACTTAGCCGGTGAGTTACAAGGTAGTGTATTACGAGATGATACTGGTGTTCCAAAAGTACAAGATGAATATTCAAACTTGTAAAGCTGATGAGGGTACTTGTGGTGTAACTAAGGATGATTTGAGCTTTAAAAGTGCATCAAAATCTGTTAATGAGCTTGTGGTTCCAACGGTTGTGAAGATAATGTTATGATATGTTGATGAACAAAAGTGTGTAGAGTATGCTTAACATTAATACTCTTAGGTATAGATGTTGAGTTTGTTTTAAAAAAAATCTTAAGAGATTTTAAAAGTTTATGATGGAATGGTATCCTTAGGACCTAAACAGGATAGTACTTCTACAGGATGAAGAGAATAATTGATAACTATCCCAAGATAGTAGTTCGGATTATCTCATAAATGAAAACTTTCAAGAATGAAGTTAGGTAGTACAAATAAAGTGTTAAGATTTCGCTGATTGGTAAGGCACTATCGTGTCTCTAGATTGTTTTAATGTATTCTGGTGGTTTATCGTGTTCATGTAGGAAATCAATCTAAACATAACCCTAGTACAACTACTCTCAGTATTTGAAAATTCTAAGTCGAATATAGTTAGTCAGACTATATTCCACTGTCCCTAGGTTAAATATAGGTGACTAGTCTATATTTAGCCGAGGTTCGATAAAATTTTTCAAATACCTAAACTAGGTATACTTTTGATATGTCCGTTGCTTTCGGGAAACTGTCCACTAAACAAAGGCGATGTCAAACAATTCAGTTGCAAGTCCCGCCCATACAAGACTTGTAACCTATGTTTTCATATTCTATAGCATAGAAGATAGTAAGGGTAGATACGTATGGAAAGGAAGTTTTAAGTAGTTCTAAAATAGAACATACTTGGCCAGGATCAAGAACTTTTAATAATGAAGGTTTCATAAGAAAACTTTGATGAATGTAGAGAAAGTTCAGCTTTTGTCGATGATGGATTAGTTTGTCCTTTAGAAATCTCATATTTCTTGTTTAGAAATCGATAGGTTGTGACGGGTTTTTGATATCATAAGAAATGATATTGATGATGTGATGGAATAATTCTAGAGACCATTTGCACAAAACACAATGTCTCGGAAGTAGGTTAGACCATTGTGCAATTCACAATGTCTGGGAAGTAGGTTAGGTCATTGTGTGACTCAAAACATTTGAGAAATGATTAAAACCATTGAATCATACAATGTCTTGGAAAATGAATAAGACCATTGTATCTCACAATGTCTTGTAAAATGAATGAGGCCATTGTATCTCACAATGTCTTGAAAAATGAATGAGACCATTGTATCTCACAATGTCTTGGAAAATGAATGAGACCATTGTATCTCACAATGTCTTGGAAAATGAATGAGACCATTGTATCTCACAATGTCTTGGAAAATGAATGAGACCATTGTATCTCACAATGTCTTGAAAAATAGGAAAGACCATTGCAATCAGTTACAATGTCTTGGACATATAATGTTAGAGTAGGAATACGATTGGGAGAGTGTGGTTGTGCCGAAATGCCTTAGAATAGGCATACACAGATATGTTTAGTCCATTGTTTAGATAAATGATTGAAAATAAACCGAGTTTATATATCAATATACTAATATGTTCATGTAGCATAAAATGCCTAGTGTGTATATATCAATATACTTATATGTTCATGTAGCATAAAATGCCTAGTGTGTATATATCAATATACTTATATGTTCATGTAGCATAAAATGCTTACGGGGAAATGCTCAATTTTGTTAAGGGTACATATATCAATATGCAATTATGTTTGTGTAGCACAAAATGTCTACGGGGAAATGCTCAAAATGGGTATATATGAATATACTAATATGTTTGTGTAGCATAACATGCTTACTAAGTCCATAATCGTCTGGAGGATGGAAGACACGGAGAGCGGAAGGCTATAAAATGTTTTTGTTTGTGATTGTAGTTATAGTTTAGGTCTCACTTAGACCCGTTTCTCTATAACCATGGCTCTGGTACCAATCTGTAACACCCCCAATTCATGGATGCAGCGGAATTCGAACTGGGTGTTACTCGACGGCACAATAGTCACAATGATAGAAAACGAACTCCAATTGAGTCGTTTTGAAAAGGTTTATCATTCAAATTATATAAATATCAGAGATTACAAAATGAGGTCCCAATTGGTTCCATGTTTACAATGTATAATAAATGAGTTTTGAATGATAATAAAATTTATAGCCCTCTTGAGTATCCGTGTCCTTCCGTGCCATCCTTGATCGTCATGAACCTGAAATACATGCTTGAGAGGTCAACACAAAGGTTGAGTGATATTCATAGAGTTTGTTTAATCGTTTGAACACAATATGTTGGTAGTGTGAGCTATAGACTCACACCAATGTTTGGAAAACAAATATGGGCCACGTTGTTACACGCCCGGAACAGTTATTATCAAATACTAAGCTTATGACACCAAAACGTTAACGTGTACCAATATCAATCGGCGGAGTTATCCCGGTAGGTACTTTGCCGTCATACCTAATGTCTCAAATATTAATGCATTTGTTTGAACTTAGTCAATACAAATGGGATTCGTCAATCCCAATAGGCCTATTCACAATATTCGCGCTCACTTGCAAGTAACCCTCGCAAGTGATTAAATGGTTCATAATATGGGATCTCGGTTTGGCAAGGATGGTACTTAGTGATAATAAAACAATCAGGCAAGCATACAATTTAAAAACATTGTGCTCGGTTAAAAATAGCATGTATTCCCCCCAAGGGTTTGTAAAACAATGAAGTAATGTAAAGTGGGGCTATGAACTCACCTTAAGTACGATAGCAAGTAATGAAGGTGATGATTGGATCGTGTAGGTTTCTACGAGCAACCTATAATAGAATGTTGCGACTTAGGATTGGAGTAAAGAATATGAAGTAGTGCCTATATATATATATATATATATATCTTGCATTTATAGTCCATGATGGGGTATGATGTATATTGTGAGTCTTTGAAAGAAATGATTCATGAAAGATGTATGTTTTGTATATCGTTTACTACCGTTCGGGCCGACATAATTCAGAAGTCATGTTAGTAAGTGTTCGAGGAGCCAGGACACTTTAACTCGTAAATCCACAACTCATCTCGACGGCTTACATAATGAACTCCTCACATGAGGCTCCCTACTATTGTAGTAGTTGATGAAATATATAGATATAAGTTTTGATCCGAAAGGTTACATGTCCGATATTTGAATAAACTTAGGAAAGTTTATTTGTACATGAAGATTGTTATTAGGGGTAGTTTCATAAGTCTTGAATGACCATTTTCTCTTGGTAAAATCTCATGATTTCCTTTTAAGTGAAGTAGATCCAAATTGCTTGTTCAAGTTCTCGCTAATTCCTTGTTTCATGTTTTCGCCTAAATAAGCTTGTATGGTCGTTTCGTCATGGCCTAGCCATGACCTTTGGTCCTTGTTCCAAGGTCATGAGACACAACCTTGGCTCTAGCCATGGTGGTGGTCTTGATTATAGGTCATAAGACCCCTTTGGTCTTCATAAACCATAACCTATATGTAATGACTTTGGTGTAAAAATGGGCTGTTAAGATTTTGAAGAATTTATCACTCAAAAAGCGTTTTCAGGGCTCAAGCTTCTTTGTCCCTGAACAAAAATGTCGTTCCGGACAACTTTCGTGTTTTAACTTTTTGATGAATCAGACCAGAAGTATGACTTTCAAAACCCAAATTTGATCAGAATGGTATTTGGCAGTTTTACCGGAAATCTTTGGTAACTTCAAATCGCCATAACTTTTGACTCGTTTACTCGTTTTAGGTGGTTCAAATTGCTATGGTTTCCTTGTTAAGTCCTCTACTGTAATATGTAATGATCCAATATCATAATTTTACCATTTTGGTCGTGGTTTTCCAAGAAATTCACTAGTTTGCTTGTTTTAGTAACTTGTTTCAATAATCAATAACAATAACTTGTTTTGCTACTTTTATACATCATGGACATAACTACAAGACATAATATAGCACAATTAATATGTAAATAACATGAACATGATTATTTAACAAGAATCAAGTTAGGGTTTGGCTCACAACTTTTGGCTTTCAAAGATGAAAGGAAGTTAACATGTAAGGATAGGACATTGATAGACTTTAGCTCCACCCTTTGTAATCTATGATAAACCGAGGTTATTTGAAGATTATAACAACGCCTTCTTGAAGTCCAAAGCTATTTGAAGATTATAACGACGTCTTTTTGGAGACTTTAAAGTTATAACAACTTTTCTTAGAAAATTTCCAAGATTGAAGATCAAACACTAGTTTTCTTTCAAAAACTAGTTAACTTTCTTACAAAATATAAGAAAAGTGCCTTAGGTTTTAGGACTTGAAGGTTATAAGAAGGTGTGGTGCAAGAAATATCATGTGTTTAGCTTGGTATTTATAGGGTAGGAAAAATAGTTAACCATATATTGGGTTAGAGTTTAACCAGGGTTAGTTAAGATACTTGTAATGATCTAAAGGATCAATGGACAAGATCAAGCCACACCAAGGTGAATCCCCCCCACATATGGCGGTTTGGAAAGGATAAGATGACTAGATGATGAGTCTTGGTGTTATCTTGCTTAGTTTGTGCATTTTGACTCCGTAAAAAGCTAACCGTAAATGATTAAGCCTCAAAACGTAAAACCGGGTGTCGTAAAATTATGAAACTTTAAAGTATTGTTAGACATGTCCCTATGTCCCATAATAAAATATAAAATGAGTGGTAGGTTCCATCGGGTGCTAAAACCCTGCTAAAAACTGGAAACACGGGTCTAAAACGCGTAATACGTAAAACGTACGAAAGTTGCGTAAAATTGAGAAAAGTAAAATGTTACTTTTCTAATGTGATAAAAATGATTTAAAATGACTTATAATGTCTAGACTGGGCTCAGTCTAGTGTCGGTTGGTATTAAATGTCTTTTAGACATCAAACCGTAAGCCTAAAAATCACGAAATGACTTATAACATCAAGGGATGATTTTTGGTCAATGGAGGAGGGAAAAATATGTTGACTTTTTCTAATAATTTGAAAACTCAAATTGTCTTAGAAACGCATTTCGTGGTCTAACGGTTAATCGCCCAAATGGTTAAGCGTGCTCATGCGAGAGTAGTACAGGCATGGGTGACCTGCTGGGAAGTTTTTGGTCATGTTTTTCTCAGTCACGATTAATTCTCAAATAAATCATGAGTGTGTCAAACATTTTTCCGATGTGGGGTCACCTGACGGGGTTGAATTTCGTTGTGCGTAGAATTTCTGATTGACGTTTTACCCTAAAACGTGTAATTCCTTAATAACTTTCACGAAAATGAGCTTATGAATGTCAAACTTTTAATTTGCCATGGAAATGATTTATCACTCGATAAAATCAAATAAAAATCAACTTTCGGGAAAGTTTCGGGAAAAATGAATAGTAAAAATGAATAGTAAAAGTGAATAGTGAAATTTTCCGGGAATAGTAATTAACCTGAAATTGCGAATTGTTACAAACTCAGTTTATGCCATTTTGCTCAAAATCTCAAATTCACCTATATGTTGTTGAAGTTATTGTTTAATGGTCCTATAAGCTCACATAAGTATCCAATAAGCTTTTATAAGCTTTAAAAGCAGTAAAATTAGTTTTAGCTTCAAAAATCAAAAAAATACCAAAAATAGCTTTAAAATATAATAAAATACAAAAATCAGTCTTGAAGGTGGAACAAGCATTGGATCAAGGGTGCTTTTGGAATTTCATGGTTTTAGTACCTCAAGGGAGGTGTTAGGTCAGTAGTATTCTTGGTTGTTGGTTTGGATCACACTGAGTTGCATTGTAAGTTCCAATTCTATTTTCAATATTTGCATTTGCTTAGTTTACTGTTTAGATTATTGCTATACTGTGTTTTTATGCTTTAATGGTTAATTTGAGTTAGTTTATAGTGTTTTCATTTGGTTTAACTTGCTAGATCTCATAGTTGCTTGTTATTGTATTTTATTAGTCATTATTGCATAACCTGTGTCAAGCACTCTTAACTGTTAAATGTTGTTTGAATTTGCTTATTTATGTTAATTAGAGCTCAGTAGGGTCTTAGTTGTTAGTTTCAAGGTTTAGTTTGGTCACTTGCCTCATAAAACCAAAAATCATAACTGTTAAGGGAGTGTTTGGATAAGCTGAGCTCTGTAGGTTCTAGTGAGTTTCTGTGATTACTTGTTGTTGAAACATGTTACTTTAGGTCATAGTAAGTTAGTTTAGTCATAAAACTTTGGTCTCATTTGGCAAAAAGTCAAAGCTCTTTGTAATTCACCTCCCACAGCCACTGTTGAGGTTGTTGGTTTCAATACTCATCATTTTGGTTCAATATTTGTTAATTTAGCCTAGATTAGTTTTAATCTATCATATTTCATCAATCTCAGTCTACTAGAACCATTAGACTCTCAAGAAAGTCAAGTTTTCTTTAAAAGTCAATTTTGCTTTTGTTCAGAAAAACCAAAACTTGTAGGATTTTTGTGGAATTTTGTGTTGAATTCTAGGTATTGTGCTTTTTAGGATAAGCAGTCTACCACCTCAACTTCATTTTCCCACCTCAATTGTATTTTTGTGATTTTCTCTGTGGGTCCCACAGCCCTCCAAACAAGGCTGCAGGGGGACTGTCCTCCCCTGCATCAGCAGCCCACCACAACACCACCACCTTTGGTGGTTGTTGTAGGCCTCCATAGTGGGCCCCACACCCTAATTGTTGGTTCCTCTCACCCCTCTCCTGGCAACCTTCATATTTTGACCATAAGTTTGACCTTAAGACCCCTGGGACCCACTTGGAATTGCCCCTAAATTTTGTCCCAATTCTGAGTAGCATTTGGTTTTGGGAATTGCTTATTTTGGCTTTTTTGCTTAATCAGTGGACCCCATGTGCTTATTCTTGCTTATACATGTCCCTTTAACTCATTTGCACCAGAATTCACCATAGTGGGTCCCACTCAAGCTCATTTGACCTTAATTTCCTTTTTGGTCAACACAAGTCAACTGTCTAGCTTATTCTGGCTTAATTTTGATTTCCAAAAAATTTGTTTTTACAAAAGTTTCTTGTTTTTAGGTGTAAAATAGATTTCTAAAAGAAAAATCAAGAAAAACAAATTTAATAATAAGTGATAGTTTCTATTTAATATAATTTAAATTTTAATTTTCATGTTTAGATTTTTATTAAGTACTTGGCATTTATATATTTTTATTAATTACCTTTTATATTAAAATAATTTTAGTAATTTTCTCAGATTTTTATTTTGTCATTTAGTATTTATTAGATTTAATATTAGTTTAATTAATAATTAATTAATAATTAAGTATTAAATAGAAAAATTAGTTTTTATAAAGTAGTACCTAGTTTTTATATTTTTTTAGCTTTTATATGTTGTAAAATAATTCTATTAATTTTTCTATAATTTTTACTGTTCATATTTTAGTATTTCTAATTTAATTAGTTTAATTAGTTATTAATTAATATCTAGAATAATAATTAGTAAAATAGTCTAAAGATAACTTTTAGAAGTTTTTTATAATTTTGTAGGATTCCTGTGATGGTTAATTAGTTTTATATAATTTTCCATAATTTTCTAAGTCATTTAGGTACTATTAGTAATTTAAAATAGTTTAATTAGTTTAATTAATATAATTAGTTTTTAATTAATAGAAAATTCATAAAAAAGAGAAAAATATTTATTTTTAATTTTTATACTTCTTCAAGTTCTTCTTAAAGTTTAGAAATTAGTTTTGCAAGTTTTTAGTTTAATTTATAATCTTTATAATTTTTAGTTAATTTAAATTAGATTTAAATTACATTTTAAATAGTTTTATTAATTAAGTAATATTTAAATATTAAAATAATCATTTTTATCATTTCATTTTCATTTTAAATTTTCTTTTAATTTTAAGTTTTCAAATAGTTTCACTTGCACCCCCCGTAGTTTGTAATTTGCTAAAACCCACTTTTCTATCTGTTACCTGATTCCGAATTGTGAATTTGTGCATATATCTGTATATATGTTATTGTGAACATTATATCATTGTGCAAATACCAAAATATCAGTAGCAAAATCAATTCCCAATCATCTTGGCTACTGTCCTCAGTGCCACTCATTCCCAAAAACGTTTTCCAAAAACACCATTTCAATCTCGCTGGGACTTAACGACCCGGGGACACACTATACTATCACCGAAGAATTGGAACGGAGCTGTCTTTGACTTATTGACCTTGGTCAATAATATCTGACTGTTTCAGGACCAATCAAAATTTGGCGCCGCTGCCGGGGAGGTTGTTGCGTGTTTTTAAAATCGTTTTAAGTTTAGTGGTTTTTAAACCCCCCCCCCCCTATACAAATTTCACACAATTTGTAAAAAGTTTTTGTAAAAATATCAATCATATCAAAAAAGTTCATTAACACTTTTCCTGAAGTGTTAAAAACACCAAAAAAATCAAAAATAACAAACAAACTGTGAAGTTAAATTACTTCGTTTTCTTTAAGATTACAACCTGAAACAGTTGGTATAAGGTAAGTTCTGACATTAAATTGCGAACTGAAGAGGAAAACTATTTACTTCCTCCCGCCAGCCTGCAAGTAATTTTAAAAGAACGATTTCGGTTAACGAATCAGTTCCAAAAAAAAAAATCCCAAAGTTTTTTGCACACACACCCATAAGCCTAAAACAATTTTTCTGTTAATAAATACGTAAAATCTTACCACCGCAAACCAAGGCATAACACCTACCAACTGGGGGTGTGGACATAATAAGTTCCCAAACTAAAGATTAAAACTTGCCTTTGTATCCCTGTGAGTGGTGTACCTTTTTTAAAGAAGTCGTTCACTTGTGATTATTGGTTTAAGTTCCCTGTTTTTTTGCCTCGAATTTGTTTTGAAAATTTGTTTTTAGTGGATGTGCACTAAGCATGTTTCTCAAAAATACCAAAAATATTCACCTTTACTCTCTCACCTTTTTGATTCTTCATCCCTTTACCCTCTATCCTTTTGATTCTAACTTCTTTCACTTGTCCTGTAATTAATGGCATCTCTCGATGACGATTTCTTTGAACAAAAGGTCTTTGAGATCAACATTGAAAAACTTCAGGCCTTGTCAAAAATGTCGAGATGTCGTGTTGATTATGATGGACCATCGATTCCTATTCCCTCTCTGATGAGAGAAATGGAACGAGAAACCGGGGTGACAAAGGACCCTGTACTTTCCTCTGACTATGGAAGTGCTAAATACGTCCAACCTTTGATTGTCCAAAAATCTAAGCTCACAATTGCTCCTAACCTTTCACGATATACGGTTATAAGCAAAAACCAAGAGCTTAGAGCCGTGACTGAAAAGAACGACTTACCTAATCTTCACATTTATCAAGAACAAAAACCCAAGACCATAACGGAAGTGGTGGAAATTCCTAGCTCTCAGAGCACACCACTTGTCCCACCTCCGGATTTTGTTCCTTGTGTTGGTTGTGGTGAGCCGCTTTTCGGTTTTCCATGTCGTTGGTGTACATGTGAACAATGTGGTAACGATATTCGAGACGGGAGTTGTTTGTTTTGTGGTTTGAGGAATTCATTTGCTTATGATCCTAACCAGAACTCATTCAACGACTCCTCAAATTTTTCCAACTACCCATCACATTCATACGAGCAAGAATCATGTTATCCAAATCTTAATGATGCTTCGTATCAAAATACACCAAGCCAGACTCAACAGTTTTACTGTTGTGAGTACTGTGGTGGCCCACACTATAGTTCTGATTGTCAATCGGGAAACACGCTTGTCTATGAGCAGTTTCCTGATAACAATTATGACTCTAGCACATACGACTCACAGCCACATCAGTTTTTCTGTTGTGAGTACTGTGGAGGTCCTCACTTTAGCTCGGATTGTCAAACCGGGAATCCCTTTCCTTGTAACAATTACGACTATTCGTTTCAAGACCCACCTCGACAATACCAAATTACCCAAGCAACTCCTCAATACTCGCAAGACCTTTGTCATGAGGTTCTTAATGCATTGAAAGAATTTAAGGAGGAGTTGTCTACTATATCGTTTCAAAACTCTCGTGAGAAATCTATGGCAGAATTACTTGCTGAAGAACGAGATGCTAGAAATGAAATGAACATGGAAGAATTACTTGCTGAGCAAAGAGCAGCCAAAATACGTGCAAATCTTAGCTATGCTGCTCTATATGATGACGATGATGACAGTGATGATGAAGATAACATTGTTATTATTCAAAAAGATTCATCAGATTCATCAGTTGTGATTCCTTCCATGGAGAAACAGGGAGAAAATAATGTGACAAAGTCACTAGCCGTTGATCAAATGGAACTTGAAAATTCCATAACTGCTAGTCCTTCTCAACTCCCTCAGTCTGTTATCACACCCGAAGTTCACACTCACTCTCTGATCATGGGGGATGAGCATCTTAGCACTGTTCCTAAAAAGGAATCGGACGAATTCATAAAGTCTAGTGCTGAGAACCTTGTCCCAATCCCAGGAGAGTCACAGGGAACTTTTGATCCTATGTGTGATATCCCTCCTCCTCTTGTCTTCCCGAATGATGATGTTGAGATGTTCTCCGATTCAAATGATGACGATTCGTTATCTTGTGGAGACATCAGTTATGTGGAAGAATTACCTTCTCAGCTAGTTAGCTTAGAAGAAGAGAATGATGAGATTGACAATGAAATCAAGGATGAAGCACTTCGTGCAACATTATTGAATGTCAATCTCCTCATTTCTAAAATCGAGGCTTTCAAAATGAAACCTATTTCATCTCCTATCCCCATTAAGGATAGTGACATTTTCTCCGATGATCATATTCCGGAGTTTGAAGCCTTTACTATTGATCCTATGGGAGAGAAGATTAGTGGCAGTGCCACTTCTCATTCTCATAATTCTCTCCCGATTATGAATCATTTACCTTCGATGAGTTCTCCTATGAACTCACGCACATCAATTCAGAATATGATTCATTCACATTCGATGAGTTCTCCTGTGAACTCACTCATATCATGACTCCTCCGGAGTATGATAGCCCGGGGGGAGATACACTCAATCATATGAATTTAAAAATTCCCACCCTCCCCCCGGGATGTTTTCAAACCAAACGAGCTTAACCTTTGAAATCCAAAATCAGGCTAATGAGCCTGCTCTCGAGGAAGAACATCAAATCATGATTTTCATCATGGTTTTCTTCCTTTTCTTCACCTACAGGGTGACTTCTCCTGTTCTTCACTCCTTCGGGAATGAAGATACCATCTTTGATCCCGGCATTTTCATTTACCATTATCTTGAGCCTGGGATTATATCTCATCGGAGTGGAACTTTCACGTGCTTCAAATGTTTGTCCAAACATCTTGAATGAAAGTCCGATGGAGATTGCTTCTTCCACATCATGCTTCCCCAAGGACAAATGAATTCGGGGTCGAGTCAAGCTAGCGACTCGGTAAACAAAAACAGTAGCATGCTTATAGGGTTTTCACCCTAAGTGTGGGGGAATTACCCCTACTGTGATTACAAATAAAGTGAAAAACAAAAATTGTGTTTCCACATTTAGCTTGTAATGTTGCCCTTTTACGTTCAAAGAGTCGGCATAATAGCCGGGACTTTGAATATTGAGGACAATATTCATTCTAAGTGTGTGGGGGGGGGGGGGGTATTTCGCTATTCTAGCGAATTTTATCACAAAATACTTTCTAAGTACCCCCGTTTTTTACCAAAATTTTTAAAATTTTTTTCACTAAAGTTCAAAATTTTTGTGGTTATCAGTCCGCCATGTCTAACCGACAAAAGGATTGGCTAGTCCAGGAGCAAACGGCTCTTGGTAAAGACATCTCAAACCCGTTGATGGCTTGCAATTTGCCCAAAATTGTATGGTAAATCAACTCGCCATATTTCATAAAGCGAATGAGTTGGCTAACCCGCAAGATTATGGCTTGTGGTAAAGGCCGTGGAAAATCCATAATTGGTAATCAGCTCACCAAGATGTTGACTTAGTCCATCAAGAGTTGGCTAGTCCAGAAGCAAACGGCTTTTGGTAAAGACTAATCAAATCCGTTGACAGCTGGTGGTTTGCTCAAAATCACATGGTTATCAGGTGGACCATAGTTCTTACTTGAATCGATACATCTGGCTACTCCAGAAGTGATGGCTTTTGATAAAGAGTTTTTCAAATCCATCAAGTTTTTCTCAAAAGATTGCTAGGGACTAGCAATGTTTTAGTGTGGGGGATTGATGAGTGTGTAAATACTCATCATTTTTACCTTTTCTGAGCTGCCAAAACATCTAAAAACACTCAATATTGCATCAAAATAGTGAAAATATCCCAGGAATGTGTTTTATATGATTCAAATGCAAAATAATCAAAAAACAGATGAAAAACGTATAAAGTTTGTAAAATTGGCAGTTTCAGTCCCTCATCTTTCAAAAGTTGTCAAATCTAGTCCCTGGTTATTCTAAAAACTTGAAAAAGTCACCAAAGGTCATTTTAAATCAAAAAGTTACATAATTAGTCCTTTGGTGCAAAGTTTCACAAAATGTCAAGTTTAGTCCCTGAAGTTTGGAAAATTATCAAAAATGTTCCCTGGGATATTAAAACTTTGAGAAAAACAAATTTTGTCCTTGTACTTCTCATATATGGCAGGAATGGTCCTTGGTTGCAAAGTTTGGTGAATTTTCACATTTGGTCCCTGAAGTTTTAAGGATTGGCAGATTTAGTCCCTGAGGTGTAATAAAATGGAAAAGTCAACTACAGTCCTTGTACTATTCAAATATATCATAAAAGACCCCTGTGAGTACTTTGGGAAATTACAAATCCAGCCCCTTAACTTTTGGCCAAATTACAATTTTGGTCCTTGTTAAAAACCATAATACCAAACCGGACCCTTTTATTAATCCACACAAAAAACCAATCCAAACCCAACACTTAAAAAGCCCATCCCTTTTACCCATTCCCAGGCCCAACTCCCTACCAAGCCCACCCAAACTTTAAAATATAAAACGGGGTCAAACCCGTTTGACCAAACCACCCTTCCACCCATTCCCTCCATTACCACCCTTACCACTGCAAAACCAAAACCACCCCTGGTTTTACCCCAACTTGACCACCACTTGCACCTCTGCTACCACCACCACCCCTACCCTACCCTGCAACCCTACCCTTTACCCTTATCACACTCCACAGACCCCAATTGCTCTCACCCTTTTTCCTGCCAAAACCAATCAAACGGTTTGGATTAATTGGAGCAATCCAATGGCTGTAAGTGAGGTGGGATTTAACCATGGGACCCACAGGGGCTTAAAAAGCCTATAAAGAAGAAGAGAGAAGCAACATGGTGCAGTTAGTTAGTTTAAGTAGTTAGTAGTGTAGTTTTAAATATGGTATTAGTGTAATTTGTAACTCCAGTTGTATTTTTAAGTTTAAAAGTCTTGTAATCAACATTTAGTGTACCTTTAATTTTATTTAAGCTTAATTTCATCTTTCTTGTATGAACTCAGTTTATGCCATTTTGCTCAAAATCTCAAATTCACCTATATGTTGTTGAAGTTATTGTTTAATGGTCCTATAAGCTCACATAAGTCTCCAACAAGCTTTTATTAGCTTTAAAAGCAGTAAAATTAGTTTTAGCTTCAAAAATCAAAAAAATATACCAAAAATAGCTTTAAAATATAATAAAATACAAAAATCAGTCTTGAAGGTGGAACAAGCATTGGATCAAGGGTGCTTTTGGAATTTCATGGTTTTAGTACCTCAAGGGAGGTGTTAGGTCAGTAGTATTATTGGTTGTTGGTTTGGATCACACTGAGTTGCATTGTAAGTTCCAATTTAATTTTCAATATTTGCATTTGCTTAGTTTACTGTTTAGATTATTGCTATACTGTGTTTTTATGCTTTAATGGTTAATTTGAGTTAGTTTATAGTGTTTTCATTTGGTTTAACTTGCTAGATCTCATAGTTGCTTGTTATTGTATTTTATTAGTCATTATTGCATAACCTGTGTCAAGCACTCTTAACTGTTAAATGTTGTTTGAATTTGCTTATTTATGTTAATTAGAGCTCATTAGGGTCTTAGTTGTTAGTTTCAAGGTTTAGTTTGGTCACTTGCCTCATAAAACCAAAAATCATAACTGTTAAGGGAGTGTTTGGATAAGCTGAGCTCTGTAGGTTCTAGTGAGTTTCAGTGATTACTTGTTGTTGAAACATGTTACTTTAGGTCATAGTAAGTTAGTTTAGTCATAAAACTTTGGTCTCATTTGGCAAAAAGTCAAAGCTCTTTGTAATTCACCTCCCACAGTCCACTGTTGAGGTTGTTGGTTTCAATACTCATCATTTTGGTTCAATATTTGTTAATTTAGCCTAGATTAGTTTCAATCTATCATATTTCATCAATCTCAGTCTACTAGAACCATTAGAATCTCAAGAAAGTCAACTTTTCAAGTTTTCTTTAAAAGTCAATTTTGCTTTTGTTCAGAAAAACCAAAACTTGTAGGATTTTTGTCGAATTTTGTGTTGAATTCTAGGTCTTGTGCTTTTTAGGATAAGTAGTCTACCACCTCAACTTCATTTTCCCACCTCAATTGTATTTTTGTGATTTTCTATGTGGGTCCCACAGCCCTCCAAACAAGGCTGCAGGGGGACTGTCCTCCCCTGCATCAGCAGCCCACCACAACACCACCACCTTTGGTGGTTGTTGTAGGCCTCCACAGTGGGCCCCACACCCTAATTGTTGGTTCCTCCAACCCCCCTCCTGTCAACCTTCATATTTTGACCATAAGTTTGACCTTAAAACCCCTGGGACCCACTTGGAATTGCCCCTAAACTTTGTCCCAATTCTGAGTAGCATTTGGTTTTGGGAATTGCTTATTTTGGCTTTTTTGCTTAATCAGTGGACCCCATGTGCTTATTCTTGCTTATACATGTCCCTTTAACTCATTTGCACCAGAATTCACCATAGTGGGTCCCACTCAAGCTCATTTGAGCTTAATTTCCTTTTTGGTCAACACAAGTCAACTGTCTAGGCTTTTTAGCTTATTCTGGCTTAATTTTGATTTCCAAAAAATTTGTTTTTACAAAAGTTTCTTGTTTTTAGGTTTAAAATAGATTTCTAAAAGAAAAATCAAGAAAACCCAATTTAATAATAAGTGACAGTTTCTATTTAATATAATTTTAATTTTCATTTTCATTTTTAGATTTTTATTAAGTACTTGGCATTTTTATATTTTTATTAATTACCTTTTATATTAAAGTAATTTTAGTAATTTTCTCAGATTTTTATTTTGTCATTTAGTATTTATTAGATTTAATATTAGTTTAATTAATAATTAATTAATAATTAAGTATTAAATAGAACAATTAGTTTTTATAAAGTAGTACCTAGTTTTTATATTTTTTTTAGCTTTTATATGTTGTAAAATAATTCTATAAATGTTTCTATAATTTTTACTGTTCATCTTTTAGTATTTCTAATTTAATTAGTTTAATTAGTTATTAATTAATATCTAGAATAATAATTAGTAAAATAGTCTAAAAATAATTTTTAGATGTTTTTTTTTTATAATTTTGTAGGATTCCTGTGATGGTTAATTAGTTTTATATAATTTTCCATAATTTTCTAAGTCATTTAGGTATTATTAGTAATTTAAAATAGTTTAATTAGTTTAATTAATATAATTAGTTTTTAATTAATAGAAAATTCATAAAAAGACAAAAATATTTATTTTTAATTTTTATACTTTCTTCAAGTTCTTCTTAAAGTTTAGAAATTAGTTTTGCAAATTTTTAGTTTAATTTGTAATCTTTATAATTTTTAGTTAATTTAAATTAGATTTAAATTACATTTTAAATAGTTTTATTAATTAAGTAATATTTAAATATTAAAATAATCATTTTTATCATTTCATTTTCATTTTAAATTTTCTTTTAATTTTAAGTTTTCAAATAGTTTCACTTGCACCCCCCGTAGTTTGTAATTTGCTAAAACCCACTTTTCTGTCTGTTACCTGATTCCGAATTGTGAATTTGTGCATATATCTGTATATCTGTTATTGTGAACATTATATCATTGTGCAAATACCAAAATATCAGTAGCAAAATCAATTCCCAATCATCTTGGCTACTGTCCTCAGTGTCACTCATTCCCAAAAACGTTTTCCAAAAACACCATTTCAATCTCCCTGGGACTTAACGACCCGGGGACACACTATACTATCACCGGAGAATTGGAACGGAGCTGTCTTTGACTTATTGACCTTGGTCAATAATATCTTACTGTTTCGGGACCAATCAATGATCTCTTGCGTGCCTTACATAACAGGCTTGCACAAGGATCTTTTTCACAACGATATATTGGAGACCTTCTAAATTTCGGTTAAAAGGCTCAAAAGCTTGTCAATTTCCCTTCCAATTGATTAATATATCATAAATTCCCTATTCACGTATGCATTGACCTGGAAGGGTGGTCCAAATTTCGGTTAGAAGGCTCAAAGTCCTGGAAGGGTGGTTCAAAGGTGAATAAAGTAGAGTTGCAGAACATTAGATGGTGGGTTGGATGTGCTCATTTCATATATGTATTTTATAGTTAGCAGTGTGTTACAAAGTTTTTTGTGTCGATTAATCTGTTCGGAATATTGTATTGTGTTTTTAAACAGTCTGAATATTGTTTTGTGCTCTAAACAATCTGAGTATAAATGGAACATTATTTGATGCAGCTTGAAGCAATTTGGAGAAATCAAGAGGTATATGATTGCAAACATCAAAAAGGTTGATTCTTTCCCAGGCTACCTGAGTTTATGTATTATTATTTTAATGCACTATTTTCATTAA
Source organism: Artemisia argyi (assembly GCA_030686995.1). Classification (NCBI taxonomy): domain Eukaryota; kingdom Viridiplantae; phylum Streptophyta; class Magnoliopsida; order Asterales; family Asteraceae; genus Artemisia; species Artemisia argyi. Next base: position 21,793,759 of record CM060693.1, on the reverse strand, counting down.
ATATAAGAGACGTTATGGTTAACTTATGCATTAGATAAACCTAATGCGGTGAGGATTTCTGTTATATTTGTTAACATTTTTAATTGGAATTGACATTTGACGCATCATATGTAAAGTTAATAAGAAGTTTTTGACGGTATATGTGTAGAATGCAGGTCTCATAATGGTGTTAAATCGTTGCTATTGGTAAACCATGTATGAAAATACGAAATGCATATTGTTCTACTGACAGAATTCTAATATATGTTTTTGTTAAAAAAATTATTTTGACACCCATGTATTAATTATTTGGGCTAAGTTTGTAGATACGCAATATACTTTCTCAAAAGTATCGAAATACGTAACCTACTAAAAAAAGTCTGTAGATTGCTAACAAACTTTCAAAATTGGCACAAGATACGTAATTTTGACCGGATTTTTACCTGGTTGACCAGTTTATAGGTAAACACTTAAAAAACATACATGATTGGTCCCTGTGGTTTGCGTCTGTTTTCACCGGTCATCCTTTAACGTTATTTCAGTTATAAAAGTTACAATAATGGTCCTTGTCGTTTGGGTTGACTTTCACCTTTAGTCCCATGACTTTATTTTCACTTTTTCGTCCGTTTTTACACGTTTTGGTACATTTTTACACGTTCTTTTTTCTTTTCTTTTTTTATTTATTTTTATTTTTTTTCGTTTTTCCACTTTTATAGAAAAAATCGAATAAAATTTTATAAAAAAAAAATAAAAAAAAAAAATTCTAAAAAATTTTCGAATTTTTTTTTTTTTTTTTCTAAAAAAATTTTAGAAAAAAAAATTTCTAAAAAATTATCGAAAAATTTTTTTGTTCTAAAAAATATTTTTTTTCGAAAATATTTTAGAAAATATTTTTTTTGGAAAATATTTAATAAAAAATAATTTTTTTCGAAAATATTTTATTCAAATATTTTTTTTAAATTCGAAAAAAAAATTTCTAAAAAATATTTTTTTTCGAAAATATTTTAGAAAAAATATTTTTTTTCGAAAATATTTTAGAAAAAATATTTTTTTTCGAAAATATTTTAGAAAAATATTTTTCTAAAAAATTTTTGAAAAAAAATATTTTTTTTTTGGAAAAATTCTAGAATTTTTTTTTTCAAAAATATTTTATTCAAATATATATTTTTTTTAAATTCGAAAAAAAATAGTTTTAGAAAAAATATTTTTTTCCGATAATTTTTTAGAAAAATATTTTTTTTCTAAAATTGTTTTAGAAAAAAAATAAATTTTTTTTAGAAAAATATTTGAATAAAAAAAATATTTTTTCGAATTAAAAAAAATATATTTGAAAAAAAAAATTCAAAAAAAATATTTTTTCTAAAATATTTTTGAAAAAATATACTTTTTAGAAAAAATATTTTTTTCGAAAATTTTTTAGAAATTTTTTTTTCGATTTATTTTATAAAATATTTTTTATAAAATTTTATTCAATTTTTTTTTATAAAAGTGGAAAAACGAAAAAAAAAAAAAAAAAAAAAACCCGTGTAAAAACGGACCAAAACATGTAATAACGGACGAAAAAGTGAAAATAAAGTCAAGGGACTAAAGGTGAAAGTCAACCCAAACGACAAGGACCATTATTGTAACTTTTATAACTGAAATAACGTTAAAGGATGACCGGTGAAAACAGACGCAAACCACAGGGACCAATCATGTATATTTTTTTAAGTGTTTACCTATAAACCGGTCAACTAGGTAAAAATCCGGTCAACATTACGTATCTTGTGCCAATTTTGAAAGTTTGTTAGCGATCTACAAACTTTTTTTAGTAGGTTACATATTTCGGTAGTTTTGAGAAAGTATGTTGCGTATATACAAACTTAGTCCTAATTATTTTATTCTCAGCCAACTTTTTGGAATGATCCTGAGAGGGGGATAAGAAATGCATATTGTTCTACCGACAAATTTATCATCGAGAATGCCATGCAATTAGGTCCTGGTGGCTCAAGTGCAGTTATAGCAATTATCATCGATGGCAGAGATCTATGGGTGGCAAATATAGGAGATTCCAGAGCTGTTCTATGCGAGAGAGGATCTGCCAGTCAGCTTACAGTGGACCATGAACCACTTGAAGAAAGGACTAGGATTGAGAGACAAGGTGGATGTGTGACTAAACTTCCCAGGTAAAACACTTCCACAGAACTTCACTTTTCAAAAGATGTCACACTATGGTGTCACACGCGAGGTGGTAACATTGGTGGAGCAGGTTACATGTCAAAAACGTGTCACTTTGGTAAATACGCTTGACCTGGAACACTTTTTGTCCAAAACTTTACTTAAAAATATTTTTATGTCAAATATAGTATGTTATTACTAATATTAGTTGGTTCTTTCAATAAATGACGTTCAACCCCTTTCTTTTTTTAGCTAATATTAAAATATTACTTTTTGGCCCGTTTATGAGTACATGTACATAGGTAGAAATTGCCACCTCTACCGTACACCAGTAAATGAGAGCAGAATTGTTACATGCATATTTTGATTCAGTGTCACTGTGTTATAGCTTCAGCAAGCTCTAAAGTATAGTGAAATTGTTATTATTTCTGTAGGCCATGTTCCACGAGTTAATGGTCGACTTGCTGTTGCTCGTGCATTTGGAGACCAGAGTCTTAAAGCACATCTTAGGTTTATGTTCTTAAGATATGTACCTATCAATGCCTCAAGCCCTCAATAGAGCTTGTGATACTGGCAAGTGATGGCTTATGGAACGTTCATTATTTACTCACTATTAAGCAAATATGGTATATATATATATATATATATATATATATATATATATATATATATATATATATATATATATATATATATATATATATATATATATATATATATATATATATATATATATATAGTACTTTAGAGAAGATATCACTTAATGGCCTTGATAATCGTCTATCACAGGTGGCACAATGAGCGGGGATTGAGGATTTTTCGTTGTGATAAAAGATGGTAAATACACAAAATCAACATCCAACATTTTGTACAAAGAAGCTATATTTCGCATTTGAATTGACAACATATACCTTGTGCTTGCGGATAATTTATTAGCTTTTATTTTCTCATATCGGATGATCTTTTTTTTTTTTTTTTTTTTTTTTTTTCTTCTTTCTTAGTGCTTTAAATAAATAATTGGTATGTTTATATCTTATTTTCCTCAACTTAATTTTTTCAACGATATTCATAAGGCTCGGCTGGCCATGCAAGTAGTTGATTTATATACTATTAAAAACATGTCACTTAGAGTGGTGTTGTTGAAGGCGAGACTGGTCGCAGCACTTGTGGTGGAGGTTGCGATGGTGAAAGCCAATGTTTTTTAGATCCAGATTGAGCTGATGATCGAGTATTAAAATAAGAAGTAACTTAACCACTTAGCAAACTGTATTTAGTGAAATGGATTTCCAATTGCATTTTAAGCAAATTATAATAACAAAGTTCCACATTCTGATGTCACAAACAGGGTAACTCTGTTCTGAGTTCTGTTTCATATACTTTAACACTTGTAGTCAGGGATGAAACTCATAATGGAATTCATCTAATATTTAGATTTATATAATATTCAGTCCTGAATCAGTTTGAGTTGGTTTAAGGTGTCTCATAACAATCTCATTTACTGATAAGCAACAATTACCAACATATGTACACTTATTTTCTGTTTAGTACTAATCAGTTTAAAAAAGTAAGAGCATTATCACACTAAACATCGAGCATATCAATCATATGCTAAAACCTTAGTAATATATCTAAGGTGCATTGAAGGCTTATTTCATGTGACTCGTAATCATGACTAAAACACCGCTACATTAGCTAGCTTGACACTACACTTAGATGTCAATCGTAATAGCATTTGCATTTGAGGCATGATGCCTTATCGTAAAGTTTCATATGTAAAGCATTTTATCAAACACATACCGTGCATCATATACCTATACAGTTTATAATATGAACATGTGGAGATGTCGTATATCACACAACGCTGGGAAACAGCCACCCATGGTGTTAGCGGCAATTTTATTAATAAGAGGGAATTAAAGACCCTTACCAAATACAAGTGACGCATGAAATTACAATACTATATACCAAACAACAGGGGCGGAACTAGGAGCCAAGTTTAGGGGTAGCGAAATACGAAAATTTGTTTAGGGGTAGCGAAAATTTGCTTCAGGGGTCGCGAAATCGCCAAAAAATGGCAAAAAATCGCCAAAAATCGCTAAAATTACACTACCGGGTAAAAGTTCAGGGGTAGCGACCGCTACCCCTGGCTTCTACATACATCCGCCCCTGCCAAACAATAAGTAGACGAAGAAAACATAAAAAAGATATATATACCAACCACTATGCACGCGCAACCCTTCGCCATTTTGCTATGAACACCACCACCTTTACGTATGCCCAATCTTTCAAGCTATCATGCAACTGGAAAAAAGCATGTCTCCCACGGCGGTTAAGAAGTAAAACGCTACAAACTATCCAAAATCGAGTAGCAAACCCACTAGCACCACCAATATAAAACCATCGTTCTATCCCTTCCTCGTCTCCTTGACTCTTACCAACAGTGTGTGGTTCTTCTAATTCTTCATCTCCAGGGCATTTTTTCGGCAGGGGACTTCCACATAGCCCTGCATTTCCTATGTACCTTGAAGGGTCAAAGGTTTGGAGTTGAGTGCAAGATGGAATCCTCCCAGACAAGTTGTTATGCGACACGTCAAGATAATTTAAAAAATTCATCTGAGACATGCTTGATGGCAACTGCCCTGAGAAATTGTTTTTGGATAAATCCAAAGTCAGAAGTTCTTTCATTTGACCAATTTGTCTTGGAATCTCTCCAAGTAGAGCGTTCTTTGACAAGTTTAGTGCAACCAGTTGATAAAGATTGGTAACTTCATATGGGATTTGACCTGTTAAATGGTTGCTCGACAGGTCAATGCTCTTCAAGGATTCTAGATTTCTGCTGAATTCACGTACCTTTCCTTGCCACTGGATTATCACATGGTCAAAATAATCATAACCAGAGCTGTATTCATCATCTAGATGAATGTGCCTTATGTCCAATGAATTCAATGTGACGAGATCTCTCCCTTTGAGAGAAAAATTATCTAGAACCATGGCAGTGATATTATTGATGCACGAGGGGATGGTTCCATTGAGGTTGTTCATTGACAAGTCTAGAAGTTGAAGATTTACTAGATGGCATACTTGTAGAGGGATGGTTCCATAGAAGTTGTTTGATGCTAGGCTAAGAACGTACAAACGTGATAGGTTTTCCCCAATCCAAACAGGCACATTACCAGAAAACTTGTTGGCCCCCAAATTCAGAGAGGTTAAATTCTTGCAATGTTTTAAGGATGAAGGCAATTCTCCAAAAAAGTTGTTGTATAAATACAATGCTTCAAGCTTGATCAAAGACTTGACAGATGCAGGAATTCTACCAGATAGATTATTGTTTGCTAGATTAAGAACCACCAGCTCTTTTAAATGCCAAAAACAGTCTGGAATTTGTCCTGTGAATGAGTTGTCTGAGATATCAAGAAATGATAAATCGCCATCTACAATTTGGCACAGAAATGAGATTTTCCCAGATAATTTGTTTTTGGAAAGATCTAACACTAACAAAGTGGAAGGAATGTTCAGAATAGCGCCACTTATGTTGTTGAAAGATAGATCCAAATAGCTCAAGTGAGAAGACTGCCACTGGTTCCGGTACTCCTTAGAAACTGTGTCTGAAATGCTATTTTTGGAAAGATCAAGATGCTGAAGAATTTTCAATTTTTGTATCCATTTGGGGAAACGTGGCCCTACCTTGTTAGAGCTGAAATCAAGATACTGCATACTCTGAGAAAGGTTTGACAAGTCAGCAATTAGAGGAACTCCTTCGAGTGAGTTGTTGGAAAGATCTATATACCAAAGATTTGATTTTCCAATGTTTTCAGAGATAGCACCTCCAAGAGAATTGGAAGATAGATCTAGTTCTTCAAGCATGGGTAGTTGCCACAGTTTGTCACTTATAGTTCCATCGAATTGATTTGAAGATAGGTTCAAGTGCATGAGGGATGAAAAGTGTTGGATCACATCAGACAATGTAGCTGATGTGCATCCTGACAAACTGTTCAAAAAATCTAAAAGTTCCCCATCAAACTTGTTACCAGAGAGAGAAAGACGTGTAAGCTTATTGCCAGTTAATGGGGACAACCAACGATACATGGATGAGTTGAGATTGTTGTTATCGAGATTAAGGTCTTGAAGAGATGAAGAGTTGACAGATGAAGAATATGGATGCATGACTTGTGAGAGCTTAAATACCATAGGTTTTGGAGACCTATTATTACATTTACCCAGTTATTTGCTTTGGCTAGAGAAGTTTCATCCATATGAAGGCCTCCTAAAGAAGACAACCAATCTAAGTTTTCAACTGTACAACTTCTGAGGGAATCTAGTTCAAGGAATAGCAAATTGGCGAGGTTTCCAAATTCCGAAGGAATGGTACCATAGAAAGAGTTGTTTGAAAGGTAAAGGTCTGTCAATTTGGTCAAGGAACCAATGGATCTCGGAATGACTCCACTGAAATTATTCCCATGAAGGTTAAGATAAGTTAATTGGGTCATGTTACCAATGGACATTGGAATGGTTCCATAGAAAGAGTTGACTGAAAGGTCAAGGTATGTCAATTTGGTCAAGGAACCAATGGACATAGGAATGGTTCCAGTAAACTGATTCCCATCAAGTACAAGGGTTGTTAATTTGGTCAACGAACGAATGGAATCGGGAATTGTGCCAGTAAACTGATTGTAACCAAGGTTAAGATATGTTAACTGGGTCAAGTTACCAATGGATTTAGGAATGGAACCACTAAACTGATTATCACGTAGGTCAAGATAAGTTAAATGAGTCATGGAGCATATGTACTTGAAAATGGTTCCATGAAAAGAACTGAAAGCAAGGTTAAGAATATTCAAATATGTTAAGGTTAAGAACATTCACCTCATGTACATATCAACAATAATCACTTGCATCCAAATTTTAAGAGTAATTCATGCAAACCCAACTTACTGTTGCTGCTACTTATGTAGCCTTTCACGCAGCCTAATTTCCAGAGGCATTCTTTGTTAATTCATTCGTAGGTATATAGTTCCCAATATTTTCAGTCGCATTTATTCTTTTTCCAGTATTAGTATTTTTTTCTGTTAGCAAGAGTTGCTCTATGGTTGTTCTCTGCATCTGTTACAACATGGGTGCTGGCCGTTGACACAATGCTTGCTGTCACTACAGATGTCGAGTACTGAAGGAACTTTACAGGTACCTACAAAACATATATCATCGATTAATAACTTCATTGTACATATGGGTGTAAAACATATATCATCAGTTGTTTTTTGTTGGAGTGTTGATATGTTAAATAACCCCTAAATAGCAAATAAACAGCAACTTTTGTTGCAGTTAATCCTAAACTGGTTACTAATCTTAAATGGTAACCGTAATCAGTGTCATTATACCTAGTAAAAAGTTATCATTTGCGACCTGAACCACAATAATCAAATAATCATTCTCAAATGCCTCACGGAACTTTATACAATCAAAATGATATGAAGCGAGACTAAAGTATTATATCTGTTCTTTGACTGTTATTGGGGTAAGAACACATTTTTAAGAAATGTTGGTTATGCCTTATAAAGCAGCTAGGCAGATTCCGAAACATAGAGATACAGAACATATAGCCATATAGAGTTGATCAAAAGCTATCAAAGTGAACCAACTCTTGACTGTGAGTATTGTGTAAAGTTTTGTATATCAGTAATTTAAAGTCTTTGCAATCCCTAGATACAGCCACGGTCACGACTTAGTCCGGTCATCGTTCTAAATCTACTCTAAAAACTTGAAGGAAGACAAAAAAAGGTTTTTGTATGAGAACTTACCTGCACACTGTGAAGTTCAAGAGTTGACAATACTGTTAGCATCTTTTCAGCTGTCGACATCCACCCATGAAATCCTGCAAAGTCCTGTTTCAACAGAAAAAACATGTAAATTTGAGGTGGCAAATTGGGCGGGTTGACAGGTCGAGTAACCAACCAAACATGTGACTTTGGTATGGATCAAGCCAAGTTTGAATTTTACGACTTCTATAAATAAGCAGTGTTAGATGATCGTAAAAGTTGATTTATTTCAAAAGTTCTCCTAAAAGGGTAGTGGGTCAAGAGGACCAAGCGGATTGTACGCCACAACTTCAAACCATTTTGACCCGTTTTCAAAATATTACTTCTAATTCAAGATCCTGACATCGAATCGAATTTATCTTCCTCTAGATGAAGGCACAGTAAAGGTATACAACATGGTTTACCTCTTTCGGAAGGTTGTCACTCGAATATTGGGACGAACTTAACCATTGGCTTGGTATTCGTATCCCTGCCATCATGGAATGACCATATGATTATCTTTGTATCTCAACCATTTGTTTCGCAATCAGTCCGTTCCATTGCAATCAACATAAAAGTCCTAATTCATGGTCCAAATCTTCTTTAAAAGTCCTAATTCGCAATCACCATCACCGATTGTTAATCAACGGTTACCGTAACAGCTTCAATGTTCTCTTCATCTACCAAATTCATGGTCCAAATCTTCTTTAGAATTGTTTTGTACTGTTTTTGTGCAGTGGAAGAAGGTTCGGGAGATAACCGCCTCTCGATTCTTCTGGCTTCTTCAGTTCTTCATGTTATCAAATTAGCGTTTGCTAAATGGGCCGAACATAAGACTGGGTCACTGGGCATATAACAGGCCGTGTAAAAAAAAGAAGCCACGATGGTTACTGTTCATCAAACGACGTCGTATTGGATGTCATTTAATATATATAGTAATTTGGTAACTAACAATACATGCTTTGGCGCAATTAAATCGTTGAACATATATTTTATACTTTAGTTTAAATACATAATGATAATCTAGTTATGTTATTTCATTGCAATACTTAGTTGAAAATACATATCAGAAGACTCTTTGCATAAAGCTACTTCAAAGTATTGTATTTTGGATAATCAATAGAAACTGATTGATGCAATATGTCTAGTCAATTTGAAGTAGATGGTCCCAAATTTTTGTTTTACTTTTTCGTTGTTCAAAATTCCAAAAATAAATTTGTCCTGTTTTGTGGAAAATGATGAAGAAAAGTGAACAATCCCAATATTAGACGTTAGAAGACTTAAAAGTCTTTAAAATTTGTAGTTATTAGACATCTTTTTCTATCTCGTGATACTTTTCCCCTCAGTACGTGTGATATAAATCAAAGGCAAGCTAATGGGCCCAAATGCTAAACCAAAAACCAAGACTAAAAGATGAAGACTTTAAGTAGTCTTGAAAACTTAAAACAAAACATAATTAGTTCTTGAGCAAGAGCCCCAAAACTCACGTAAAGGAAAAAAGTACAACTCGAGTTAAATTCAATCATCATCAAACACTTGATAAAAATTTTGGACAACAACAACAACAATGCGCAACCCAAATAATCAGCAAAAAGTGTTGGCATTATTCTCATCTTTGAAGACTTTTTAAGACGAATAGCATCTCTATCAGAAGTGGAAGAAGTTGCATTATTCTCATCTTTGAAGGTGACTGGGAGATGGGTTTTGTAAGTGAGTGGGGATAAGTGGAAGAGATGACGGAGTGGTCTTGATGACCATACTTTTAAGGCCTCCATTCTTCTTCTTGTTTCAAGTTGTTATCTCAACTCAAGTGTCTGTGTTTTGATGGTTTTGTTGGATAACCAGAAAGAGATGTAAGGGTGTTTTTGTAAATTTGGTTTTTGTAAGGAAGAACTATGTAAATTGTTCTTTAAGATTTTTATTTTTTTATTTTTTTTTATTTTTTTATTTTTTTTTAGAGCTTAACATAATAGACCATGGACCGGATGAACCAATAAACCAGATCAAATTGGACCGACCGAAACCGGATCAAATTAGACCGACCGAACCGGATCAAACATATTTTGGTCTGGTCCTCAATCCACCCTTTTCTTTATATTCGGTTCTCGGTCCACTCCGGTCTGTTCAGTATTAAGCAAAACCGGCCATTATGCTTTGTTGGACTCGATCGAACCAATGAACTGAACCTGGACATGACATTTCGGTTTGGTCCTTGGTCTGGTGTTTTGAACCAAAACGGTTTTTTATCCGGTCTGGTTTTCGGACCGTGCTCAGCCCTACTTCCGGTTATGTTTCCATTTTGATTGTGTACAAGGGCGTCTAAGACATGCCCTTGCCCAACAACGTGTCACTCTTAAAACACAAATCCCTTCCCGCATTGGTGACTTTTTTTTAGCAAAAGTCGGATTTCGAACCGATCAACTTGTGAGAAAGTTGCGTGTGTGTGATTTTAATTTTTTGAGATATATTTGTGTTTAAAGCTCGGACTTGAGTTCTAGGAACTATAAAACTCGACTCAAATAAGACTGAGTTACTCAACAAAAACTTGACTCATTTACCTTACTCCGTAACCAACCAGTGTTTTGAAACTCGGGTCGACCCGGCCGGGTTAACCGATTCTGGCAAAAAAAACAGGTAAAACAAACCCGGGTTAACCGGTTAGACCCACCGGGTTTTGAGTGACCCAGGTCAACCCGGTTCTCGAAACCCGCCGGGTTTCGTTTTTTCAATATTTTTAATAAAAACTCGGGTTGACCCGGTGGTCGAACCGGTTGACCTAATCGAAAAAAAATTTTGAAAACCAGATTGACCCAGTGCCCAATGATTCGACCAGGTCAATTTCAAACCCTTTTTTCAAAACAATGCTAATAACAACAAATGAACAAAAATGAAGAGAAAACCAATTTAATTGGGCCTTAAAAATAGATGGTTCCTACATAATTCACTATTGGGCCTTACATAACAACAAAATATAACACCATCAAATTCCAAACCAAAAAGGCTAATATGAAACTTAGTCAAGCACAAACACCCATGAACACCAATGCCGGAACAAGCATAAGAGACATCACCGACAGCAACAACAAAAGCAAACCACAGTTCAGACCAGCCATTGATGATTCAAAGCCCCTTCTTCAAGATCCAGTGCCCCTTTTCATTTCTTCAAATAACCCATGTTTTAGTTAGTAATATAAAAACAAGTTATCCTAAGTTTTATATAATAATGTTTTGTTTTGTAGATAATAAGATCAGACCCAATTGAGACAGAAGAAGCTGTTATCCGCTTGCCTCGTTTTCCTCCTATTAATTCCACATTTAAATGACTTTGTATTTCAACCGGATTGAACCGGCGGTTTATTGTTGACCGATTTGATAAAATCAAACCTAGTGTCAAGCTTGTATTTGACATTGCATTTTGAAAATAATTATCTGACTTTCGCGTTTTCAAGTAGCAAATACTTAGCTTTTAGGATTACTGACAAAATTGCTTATACTTATTTAAAATACCACATGAAACTTTCAAACTGCTCATTTCACTCTCAAATAATCAGATAAGCCAAAAAAATAATAATAAATAAAAAAAAAAAAAAAAAAAAAAAAAAAGTTCTTATAAGCAATCCCAAACACCCCCTAATGAAAAGGTTTAACAATTTCTTAACACCCATTTAATTAACAACCCAGGTTCTAACAAACAAAACTATAAAAAACAATAAAGATTCAATCTTTTTATAAAAAGGACTATATAAAACTAAACCCTTTTAAGACGAATAGCATCTCTATCAGAAGTAGAGGTTGCATTAGGCTAGTCGTAATGGAGACCCAACCAAGGGTCGGTCTACCCTCTCGAGCTCAATCCCCCCCCCCTTTTTTGCTTGATTCGATCGGCAAAGCAACCAAATGGTTTGCATATGGTTTGTGTGTGTGAGGTGGCCGGGGTCGCCTTACTACGGGCATTTGGTCATGTGTTTGGTCTTAGAGAGAGAAGCTGATGTCGCGCCGATGTAGTAGGGTCATAAGGTCACCCATAGGGTCACTAGTACTACTGGTCTTTAGGTGATAAGTTTCAAAATAAGCCAGAAAAATTGGGCTTATATTTCATAACAATATAAGTCGAAATGAGATAAGCTCATAAGCCATAAAATCAGCTAAAACCAACACATCCCTTAAAAAACCCACAACCATTTAAGTAAACAAAGCATAAAAATACAAAAAGATTCAATCGTTATCAAACATAAACACAAAAACATAAAAAAAAAATATTCAATTTTTATATAAAAAAATATATATAAAAAAAAAGTAAACCTTTTTAAGACGAATGGCACGAATAGCATCTCTATCAGAAGTGGAAGAAGTTGCATTATTCTCATCTTTGGGTGACCTCCTTCCCCTGCCACCACCTTGTTTTGGAGGCACAGTGGCGGCGCGTGAGGATGAACAGCAGCGCGTGAAGGTGACTGGGAGATGGGTTTTGTAAGTGAGTGGAGATAAGTGGAAGAGGTGACGGAGTGGCCTTGATGACCATACTTTTAAGGCCTCCATTTTTGTTGTTTAAAGCTGTTATCTGAACTGAAGTCTTTGGTTTGATGGATAACCAGGGTTGAAGATGTAAGGGTGTTTTTGTAAATTTGGTTTTTTTGTGAGGGAGTATTGTGTAAATTGTACTTCTAAGATTATTATTCTTATTTTTTTCTCTTTCGGATAGAGCTGAACATAATAGACCATGGACCGAATGAACTGAAAAACCGGATCGAACGTATTTTGGTTTGGTCTCCGGTCCATTTTTTTTTTTCATATTCAGTCATCCGGTCTGGTTCAGTCTTAAGCAAAACCGGCCATTATTCTTTGTTGGACTCGACCAAACCAACGAACTGGACCTGGACATGACATTTCAATTTGGTCCTTGGTCTGGTGTTTTTTTTTTAACCAAATCGACTTTTGATCCGGTTCGATTTTAGTCAGTCCGCTCCGGTTTTTGAACCGTGCTCAACCCTAATTCCGATTATGTTTCCATTTTGATGGTGTAACAAAGGCGTCTAATACGTGTCCTTGCCCAACAATGCATCACCCTTAAAACATAAATCCTCGCCCACGCGTTGGTGATTTTTTTTAGCACAAGTTGGTCTACGGACTAACCGACTTGTGAGAAAGTTGCGTGTGTGATTTTGATTCTTATGAAATATATTTGTGTTTAAAGCTCCGACTTGAGCTCTAGGCGTGCGGCAGTGTGTAACTAAAACCTAACTAACTCAAATAACAACAAAATGAAAACAAAACCAATTAAATTGGGCTTTAAAAATGCATGGTTCCTACATAATTCACTATTGGGCCTTACATAACAACAAAATATAACACCATCAAATTCCAAACCAAAAAAAAAAAAAAAAAAAAAAAAAAAAAAAAATGAAACCTAGTCAAACACCCATGAACACCAATGCCGGAACAAGCAAAGGAGACATCAGCAACAACAAAAGCAAGCCACAGTTCAGACCAGCCATTGATTATTCAAAGCCCCTTCTTCAAGATCCGGTACCCCTTTTATTCATTTCTTTAAATAACCCATGTTTTAGTTAGTAATATAAAAACAAGTTATCCTATGTTTTAATGTTTTGTTGTTTTGTAGATAATAAGATCTGACCCGATCGAGACAGAAGAAGCTGTTATCCGGCTGCCTCGTTTCCCTCCGACTAATTTGACATTTAAATGACTTTGTATTTGAACTTTATTAGTGGCTGACCCAGAAATCTGTCAAAAAGTAAAAAAAAAAATATATATATATATATATATATATATATATATATATATATATATATATATATATATATATATATATATATATATAAGTGTATACCTCCTGCCTCAAGTATGTGTCAATGCCTAGTTATAATAGTATAAGGTATTTCGACTTTTCGTGAAATGTATGTGTACAATAATTTGTTATGTGTCAATGGCGCGGAGCTCATTTAATGGACGAGGCATCTTTACACATATCAAGCACAAGGTAGTGTTCGACTTGGCACCCATAACCGCTAAGTGCCATAACCACTAAGTGAGTTATGTATTCCCCATATTATGAAAAGGCAACCGATTGTGAGCGGTTCGGATTACCGGTTATTAACCTTTTGCACATAACAATAATTTATTATGGGTACAAGTAGTAGTGCTATTGATGTGAATGAACTTTTTTTCACTGTTGAGGTAATGAGGTGTTACGCCCTATAAGCTTTCTTTGAGTGTTTGGGATTACGTGTTATGACAAATGTATTAGGCTTATCTGCTTAGCTGAGGGTGTTTGGGATTGCATATTTGAAGTGCTTGTTGACTTGTTTGGCTATATTTTGACAGAAATTAGCACATGTGGTGGTGAAGTGCTTATAAGCCAATGCCATAAACATGAGTGAATGTATAATATGCAATTCCAGACACCCTATAAAGCTGTTTCAGTAAGCTGTTTTTCTACCAACTTTAAAAAGTTCAATTTAGTTGATAGAAGCTGTTAAGCCTTATCTAAATTCTATTGCCTGCATTCTGTTTTGACACTTAGTAAGCTAATGAACTATCCTCATAAACAAGCGTAAGATGTTTAAATACATTGATCTGATTATGAGGTATTGCTTAGACAACTAATAAGTTAATATATACTTGTCGAAACAAAGCCAATTAGACCAAGTACATAGATATATTTCAATCACAACGACACATTCCAAGTAAGAAAAAAAAAACAAGGAAATTAACTACTGATTATGGCATGGAAAAAGACATCACATGATGCAGCAAGAGCAGATCCCCTTGTCATTAGCATATGGTTTGGCGCGTGGTGTAGATGACCACACATAGGCAGCACATGGCTGAGAATTGTCGTTATAACCATTGCACTTATTATCATACTCTCCATAACCCCTAGATAATGGTCACTCTTTTGATACATATAGGTTGGAGGACATTCTCCATATCGCCAATGCACTAGATGTGCTATTTTTTTAGCTTTTTGCAGACATTCCGTAAGTGCGTTTGGTTCAGTGTGACCCGAAACATGTAATGTCCTATTCTCCTCCACTCGGAAAGATTATTTTCTTTTAATATGACCAACGAAATTACCAATCTTATTAGTTAGGGAAAATTACAATAATTAATAGTGTAAAAGCAGAACAATTCCTGAAAAATAAATTTGCTGTTTGTTAGTGACAGACATAGATTAGATGATTGTCTATATCATGCTTATATGCTTAAAACTAAGGCGACAATTTGAGACGGGTTTAGGTTGGATTGACAGGTTGGAAAACTTCAGCTGAAACATGATATGCATAAGTAACTGGGTCATTCATATCAATTCTAATCCGTTTAACACAACATATTTAGCCATATTATTTATGTGAGTTAATGGGTTAACGCATACATGTTGAACAGTTAAAGTGGGTTTCATGTTACACAAATTAAATGGGTTGGCAGGTTGAATGTGACTGTGTATTTGTTACGAACAACATAAATTGGTGTTTTGTGTTATTTTTTCCTTGAATGTGACTGTGTATTTGTTACTTAAAGAGAAATACTATCTGTTCAAAAGTCTTTACAAAAAAATGCCCTTATTGAGCATTGACACCATGTTAACAAGGGTAAATTGATCAAGTAATCTTATCTTCTCGAAGCTTCTTACCCCTGCCTAATACCTAAAAAGAAATATTATCGTGCTGCATGTAGGCTTAAACTTTATTTAGCCATATTATCTGCGTTTCGGTTTGACTTCTCAGGTAGATGGAGAAATGCAACAAAAAGGCTCAACTGAGGATATGACATTTAAGATCCCATACTTTATAGTCACATTAGTTCTATGATGACACTTCTAGAAGGCGATGTCATACTAACAGTTACCTTTACGAACTTGTATTCATGTAATATACCTGCTCATGTTTAGCTATTTTGTTAATTTTACCCATGTGACCTGATATAGATAAAACATAACCCAAATCGACCCATTTATAATGAAGTGGATTTAGCATAAAGATATTGCTGAGATACAGATTTTATTGTCTATTCTAATGAGTAAAGTGGCCAATATATGAGCATGAACCCCGAAGGGTGTCGGCCCAGTTGGTTGTTTCTAATTCATAAACTTAACTTCCGTGAGACAATGCTTGCATTTATAGGAAAAATACCATCTTCCTTTCAAACTTTTTGAGGAAAGATTTACCCAATCAGAACTTTCGTAAGTTGAGATACCCGACGAGTGCATCTAACATTGATATGACAGTGGGGTATAAATGAGAAGTTCTTAAAGAACACTATTAACTGTGAGATGACTATAGATAGGTTTAACAAACCAATAAAATGAAATTACTTGAACAAGGTAAGTATATTGAGCTTTAGAAGACTTGAAATTTTGACAATATGTTAAGTTCTTCTTAAACTTTGAATGATATGTTTTCAAGTTAACGATACATTATTGCATGTGTTCCTTAATATGAACCAAACTATCATTCTGAACTGTCATGCCATATGACTGATGAGTGTGTAAATATTCATCATTTTTACCTTTTCTGAGCTGCCAAAATATCTAAAAACACTCAATATTGCATCAAAATAATGAAAATATCCCATGAATGTGTTTTATATGTTTCAAATGCAAAATAATCAAAAAAACAGATGAAAAACGTACAAAGTTTGCAAAATTAGCAGTTTCAGTCCCTTATCTTTCAAAAGTTGTCAAATCTAGTCCCTGGTTATTCTAAAAACTTGAAAAAGTCACCAAAGGTCCTTTTAAATCAAAAAGTTACATAATTAGTCCTTTGGTGCAAAGTTTCACAAAATGTCAAGTTTAGTCCCTGAAGTTTGGAAAATTATCAAAAATGGTCCCTGGGATATTAAAACTTTGAGAAAAACAAATTTTGTCCTTGTACTTCTCATATATGGCAGGAATGGTCCTTGGTTGCAAAGTTTGGTGAATTTTCACATTTGGTCCCTGAAGTTTTAAGGATTGACAGATTTAGTCCCTGAGGTGTAATAATAAAATGGAAAAGTCAACTACAGTCCTTGTACTATTCAAATATATCATGAAAGACCCCTGTGAGTACTTTGGGAAATTACAAATCCAGCCCCTTAACTTTTGGCCAAATTACAATTTTGGTCCTTGTTAAAACCATAATACCAAACCGGACCCTTTTATTAATCCACCCAAAAACCCAATCCAAACCCAACACTTAAAAAGCCCATCCCTTTTACCCATTCCCAGGCCCAACTCCCTACCAAGCCCACCCAAACTTTAAAATATAAAATGGGGTCAAACCCGTTTGACCAAACCACCCTTCCACCCATTCCCTCCATTACCACCCTTACCACCGCAAAACCAGAACCACCCCTGGTTTTACCCCAACTTGACCACCACTTACACCTCTGCTACCACCACCACCCCTACCCTACCCTGCAACCCTACCCATTACCCTTATCACACTCCACATACCCCAATTGCTCTCACCCTTTTTCCCGCCAAAACCAATCAAACGGTTTGGATTAATTGGAGCAATTCAATGGCTGTAAGTGAGGTGGGATTTAACCATGGGACCCACAGGGGCTTAAAAAGCCTATAAAGAAGAAGAGAGAAGCAACATGGAGCAGTTAGTTAGTTTAAGTAGTTAGTAGTGTAGTTTTAAATATGGTATTAGTGTAATTTGTAACTCCAGTTGTATTTTTAAGTTTAAAAGTCTTGTAATCAACATTTAAGTGTACCTTTAATTTTATTTAAGCTTAATTTCATCTTTCTTGTATGAACTCAGTTTATGCCATTTTGCTCAAAATCTCAAATTCACCTATATGTTGTTGAAGTTATTGTTTAATGGTCCTATAAGCTCACATAAGTCTCCAACAAGCTTTTATAAGCTTTAAAAGCAGTAAAATTAGTTTTAGCTTCAAAAATCAAAAAAATACCAAAAATAGCTTTAAAATATAATAAAATACAAAAATCAGTCTTGAAGGTGGAACAAGCATTGGATCAAGGGTGCTTTTGGAATTTCATGGTTTTAGTACCTCAAGGGAGGTGTTAGGTCAGTAGTATTCTTGGTTGTTGGTTTGGATCACACTGAGTTGCATTGTAAGTTCCAATTCTATTTTCAATATTTGCATTTGCTTAGTTTACTGTTTAGATTATTGCTATACTGTGTTTTTATGCTTTAATGGTTAATTTGAGTTAGTTTATAGTGTTTTCATTTGGTTTAACTTGCTAGATCTCATAGTTGCTTGTTATTGTATTTTATTAGTCATTATTGCATAACCTGTGTCAAGCACTCTTAACTGTTAAATGTTGTTTGAATTTGCTTATTTATGTTAATTAGAGCTCAGTAGGGTCTTAGTTGTTAGTTTCAAGGTTTAGTTTGGTCACTTGCCTCATAAAACCAAAAATCATAACTGTTAAGGGAGTGTTTGGATAAGCTGAGCTCTGTAGGTTCTAGTGAGTTTCAGTGATTACTTGTTGTTGAAACATGTTACTTTAGGTCATAGTAAGTTAGTTTAGTCATAAAACTTTGGTCTCATTTGGCAAAAAGTCAAAGCTCTTTGTAATTCACCTCCCACAGTCCACTGTTGAGGTTGTTGGTTTCAATACTCATCATTTTGGTTCAATATTTGTTAATTTAGCCTAGATTAGTTTTAATCTATCATATTTCATCAATCTCAGTCTACTAGAACCATTAGAATCTCAAGAAAGTCAAGTTTTCTTTAAAAGTCAATTGTGCTTTTGTTCAGAAAAACCAAAACTTGTAGGATTTTTGTGGAATTTTGTGTTGAATTCTAGGTATTGTGCTTTTTAGGATAAGCAGTCTACCACCTCAACTTCATTTTCCCACCTCAATTGTATTTTTGTGATTTTCTCTGTGGGTCCCACAGCCCTCCAAACAAGGCTGCAGGGGGGACTGTCCTCCCCTGCATCAGCAGCCCACCACAACACCACCACCTTTGGTGGTTGTTGTAGGCCTCCACAGTGGGCCCCACACCCTAATTGTTGGTTCCTCTAACCCCTCTCCTGGCAACCTTCATATTTTGACCATAAGTTTGACCTTAAGACCCCTGGGACCCACTTGGAATTGCCCCTAAATTTTGTCCCAATTCTGAGTAGCATTTGGTTTTGGGAATTGCTTATTTTGGCTTTTTTGCTTAATCAGTGGACCCCATGTGCTTATTCTTGCTTATACATGTCCCTTTAACTCATTTGCACCAGAATTCACCATAGTGGGTCCCACTCAAGCTCATTTGACCTTAATTTCCTTTTTGGTCAACACAAGTCAACTGTCTAGGCTTTTTAGCTTATTCTCGCTTAATTTTGATTTCCAAAAAATTTGTTTTTACAAAAGTTTCTTGTTTTTAGGTGTAAAATAGATTTCTAAAAGAAAAATCAAGAAAAACAAATTTAATAATAAGTGATAGTTTCTATTTAATATAATTTAAATTTTCATTTTCATTTTTAGATTTTTATTAAGTACTTGGCATTTATATATTTTTATTAATTACCTTTTATATTAAAATAATTTTAGTAATTTTCTCAGATTTTTATTTTGTCATTTAGTATTTATTAGATTTAATATTAGTTTAATTAATAATTAAGTATTAAATAGAAAAATTAGTTTTTATAAAGTAGTACCTAGTTTTTATATTTTTTTTAGCTTTTATATGTTGTAAAATAATTCTATAAATTTTTCTATAATTTTTACTGTTCATATTTTAGTATTTCTAATTTAATTAGTTTAATTAGTTATTAATTAATATCTAGAATAATAATTAGTAAAATAGTCTAAAGATAACTTTTAGAAGTTTTTTATAATTTTGTAGGATTCCTGTGATGTTTAATTAGTTTTATATAATTTTCCATAATTTTCTAAGTCATTTAGGTATTATTAGTAATTTAAAATAGTTTAATTAGTTTAATTAATATAATTAGTTTTTAATTAATAGAAAATTCATAAAAAAGAGAAAAATATTTATTTTTAATTTTTATACTTCTTCAAGTTCTTCTTAAAGTTTAGAAATTAGTTTTGCAAGTTTTTAGTTTAATTTGTAATCTTTATAATTTTTAGTTAATTTAAATTAGATTTAAATTACATTTTAAATAGTTTTATTAATTAAGTAATATTTAAATATTAAAATAATCATTTTTATCATTTCATTTTCATTTTAAATTTTCTTTTAATTTTAAGTTTTCAAATAGTTTCACTTGCACCCCCCGTAGTTTGTAATTTGCTAAAACCCACTTTTCTATCTGTTACCTGATTCCGAATTGTGAATTTGTGCATATATCTGTATATATGTTATTGTGAACATTATATCATTGTGCAAATACCAAAATATCAGTAGCAAAATCAATTCCCAATCATCTTGGCTACTGTCCTCAGTGCCACTCATTCCCAAAAACGTTTTCCAAAAACACCATTTCAATCTCGCTGGGACTTAACGACCCGGGGACACACTATACTATCACCGAAGAATTGGAACGGAGCTGTCTTTGACTTATTGACCTTGGTCAATAATATCTGACTGTTTCAGGACCAATCAAAATTTGGCGCCGCTGCCGGGGAGGTTGTTGCGTGTTTTTAAAATCGTTTTAAGTTTAGTGGTTTTTAAACCCCCCCCCCCCTGTACAAATTTCACACAATTTGTAAAAAGTTTTTGTAAAAATATCAATCATATCAAAAAAGTTCATTAACACTTTTCCTGAAGTGTTAAAAACACCAAAAAAAATCAAAAATAACAAAACAAACTGTGAAGTTAAATTACTTCGTTTTCTTTAAGATTACAACCTGAAACAGTTGGTATAAGGTAAGTTCTGACATTAAATTGCGAACTGAAGAGGAAAACTATTTACTTCCTCCCGCCAGCCTGCAAGTAATTTTAAAAGAACGATTTCGGTTAACGAATCAGTTCCAAAAAAAAAATCCCAAAGTTTTCTGCACACACACCCATAAGCCTAAAACAATTTTTCTGTTAATAAATACGTAAAATCTTACCACCGAAAACCAAGGCATAACACCTACCAACTGGGGGTGTGGACATAATAAGTTCCCAAACTAAAGATTAAAACTTGCCTTTGTATCCCTGTGAGTGGTGTACCTTTTTTAAAGAAGTCGTTCACTTGTGATTATTGGTTTAAGTTCCCTGTTTTTTTGCCTCGAATTTGTTTTGAAAAATTGTTTTTAGTGGATGTGCACTAAGCATGTTTCTCAAAAATACCAAAAATATTCACCTTTACTCTCTCACCTTTTTGATTCTTCATCCCTTTACCCTCTATCCTTTTGATTCTAACTTCTTTCACTTGTCCTGTAATTAATGGCATCTCTCGATGACGATTTCTTTGAACAAAAGGTCTTTGAGATCAACATTGAAAAACTTCAGGCCTTGTCAAAAATGTCGAGATGTCGTGTTGATTATGATGGACCATCGATTCCTATTCCCTCTCTGATGAGAGAAATGGAACGAGAAACCGGGGTGACAAAGGACCCTGTACTTTCCTCTGACTATGGAAGTGCTAAATACGTCCAACCTTTGATTGTCCAAAAATCTAAGCTCACAATTGCTCCTAACCTTTCACGATATACGGTTATAAGCAAAAACCAAGAGCTTAGAGCCGTGACTGAAAAGAACGACTTACCTAATCTTCACATTTATCAAGAACAAAAACCCGAGACCATAACGGAAGTGGTGGAAATTCCTAGCTCTCAGAGCACACCACTTGTCCCACCTCCGGATTTTGTTCCTTGTGTCGGTTGTGGTGAGCCGCTTTTCGGTTTTCCATGTCGTTGGTGTACATGTGAACAATGTGGTAACGATATTCGAGACGGGAGTTGTTTGTTTTGTGGTTTGAGGAATTCATTTGCTTATGATCCTAACCAGAACTCATTCAACGACTCCTCAAATTTTTCCAACTACCCATCACATTCATACGAGCAAGAATCATGTTATCCAAATCTTAATGATGCTTCGTATCAAAATACACCAAGCCAGACTCAACAGTTTTACTGTTGTGAGTACTGTGGTGGCCCACACTATAGTTTTGATTGTCAATCGGGAAACACGCTTGTCTATGAGCAGTTTCCTGATAACAATTATGACTCTAGCACATACGACTCACAGCCACATCAGTTTTTCTGTTGTGAGTACTGTGGAGGTCCTCACTTTAGCTCGGATTGTCAAACCGGGAATCCCTTTCCTTGTAACAATTACGACTATTCGTTTCAAGACCCACCTCGACAATACCAAATTACCCAAGCAACTCCTCAATACTCGCAAGACCTTTGTCATGAGGTTCTTAATGCATTGAAAGAATTTAAGGAGGAGTTGTCTACTATATCGTTTCAAAACTCTCGTGAGAAATCTATGGCAGAATTACTTGCTGAAGAACGAGATGCTAGAAATGAAATGAACATGGAAGAATTACTTGCTGAGCAAAGAGCAGCCAAAATACGTGCAAATCTTAGCTATGCTGCTCTATATGATGACGATGATGACAGTGATGATGAAGATAACATTGTTATTATTCAAAAAGATTCATCAGATTCATCAGTTGTGATTCCTTCCATGGAGAAACAGGGAGAAAATAATGTGACAAAGTCACTAGCCGTTGATCAAATGGAACTTGAAAATTCCATAACTGCTAGTCCTTCTCAACTCCCTCAGTCTGTTATCACACCCGAAGTTCACACTCACTCTCTGATCATGGGGGATGAGCATCTTAGCACTGTTCCTAAAAAGGAATCGGACGAATTCATAAAGTCTAGTGCTGAGAACCTTGTCCCAATCCCAGGAGAGTCACAGGGAACTTTTGATCCTATGTGTGATATCCCTCCTCCTCTTGTCTTCCCGAATGATGATGTTGAGATGTTCTCCGATTCAAATGATGACGATTCGTTATCTTGTGGAGACATCAGTTATGTGGAAGAATTACCTTCTCAGCTAGTTAGCTTAGAAGAAGAGAATGATGAGATTGACAATGAAATCAAGGATGAAGCACTTCGTGCAACATTATTGAATGTCAATCTCCTCATTTCTAAAATCGAGGCTTTCAAAATGAAACCTATTTCATCTCCTATCCCCATTAAGGATAGTGACATTTTCTCCGATGATCATATTCCGGAGTTTGAAGCCTTTACTATTGATCCTATGGGAGAGAAGATTAGTGGCAGTGCCACTTCTCATTCTCATAATTCTCTCCCGATTATGAATCATTTACCTTCGATGAGTTCTCCTATGAACTCACGCACATCAATTCAGAATATGATTCATTCACATTCGATGAGTTCTCCTGTGAACTCACTCATATCATGACTCCTCCGGAGTATGATAGCCCGGGGGGAGATACACTCAATCATATGAATTTAAAAATTCCCACCCTCCCCCCGGGATGTTTTCAAACCAAACGAGCTTAACCTTTGAAATCCAAAATCAGGCTAATGAGCCTGCTCTCGAGGAAGAAGATCAAATCATGATTTTCATCATGGTTTTCTTCCTTTTCTTCACCTACAGGGTGACTTCTCCTGTTCTTCACTCCTTCGGGAATGAAGATACCATCTTTGATCCCGGCATTTTCATTTACCATTATCTTGAGCCTGGGATTATATCTCATCGGAGTGGAACTTTCACGTGCTTCAAATGTTTGTCCAAACATCTTGAATGAAAGTCCGATGGAGATTGTTTCTTCCACATCATGCTTCCCCAAGGACAAATGAATTCGGGGTCGAGTCAAGCTAGCGACTCGGTAAACAAAAACAGTAGCATGCTTATAGGGTTTTCACCCTAAGTGTGGGGGAATTACCCCTACTGTGATTACAAATAAAGTGAAAAACAAAAATTGTGTTTCCACATTTAGCTTGTAATGTTGCCCTTTTACGTTCAAAGAATCGGCATAATAGCCGGGACTTTGAATATTGAGGACAATATTCATTCTAAGTGTGGGGGGGGGGGGGTATTTCGCTATTCTAGCGAATTTTATCACAAAATACTTTCTAAGTACCCCCGTTTTTTACCAAAATTTTTAAAATTTTTTTCACTAAAGTTCAAAATTTTTGTGGTTATCAGTCCGCCATGTCTAACCGACAAAAGGATTGGCTAGTCCAGGAGCAAACGGCTCTTGGTAAAGACATCTCAAACCCGTTGATGGCTTGCAATTTGCCCAAAATTGTATGGTAAATCAACTCGCCATATTTCATAAAGCGAATGAGTTGGCTAGCCCGCAAGATTATGGCTTGTGGTAAAGGCCGTGGAAAATCCATAATTGGTAATCAGCTCACCAAGATGTTGACTTAGTCCATCAAGAGTTGGCTAGTCCAGAAGCAAACGACTTTTGGTAAAGACTAATCAAATCCGTTGACAGCTGGTGGTTTGCTCAAAATCACATGGTTATCAGGTGGACCATAGTTCTTACTTGAATCGATACATCTGGCTACTCCAGAAGTGATGGCTTTTGATAAAGAGTTTTTCAAATCCATCAAGTTTTTCTCAAAAGATTGCTAGGGACTAGCAATGTTTTAGTGTGGGGGATTGATGAGTGTGTAAATACTCATCATTTTTACCTTTTCTGAGCTGCCAAAACATCTAAAAACACTCAATATTGCATCAAAATAGTGAAAATATCCCAGGAATGTGTTTTATATGATTCAAATGCAAAATAATCAAAAAACAGATGAAAAACGTACAAAGTTTGTAAAATTGGCAGTTTCAGTCCCTCATCTTTCAAAAGTTGTCAAATCTAGTCCCTGGTTATTCTAAAAACTTGAAAAAGTCACCAAAGGTCATTTTAAATCAAAAAGTTACATAATTAGTCCTTTGGTGCAAAGTTTCACAAAATGTCAAGTTTAGTCCCTGAAGTTTGGAAAATTATCAAAAATGGTCCCTGGGATATTAAAACTTTGAGAAAAACAAATTTTGTCCTTGTACTTCTCATATATGGCAGGAATGGTCCTTGGTTGCAAAGTTTGGTGAATTTTCACATTTGGTCCCTGAAGTTTTAAGGATTGGCAGATTTAGTCCCTGAGGTGTAATAAAATGGAAAAGTCAACTACAGTCCTTGTACTATTCAAATATATCATGAAAGACCCCTGTGAGTACTTTGGGAAATTACAAATCCAGCCCCTTAACTTTTGGCCAAATTACAATTTTGGTCCTTGTTAAAAACCATAATACCAAACCGGACCCTTTTATTAATCTACACAAAAAACCAATCCAAACCCAACACTTAAAAAGCCCATCCCTTTTACCCATTCCCAGGCCCAACTCCCTACCAAGCCCACCCAAACTTTAAAATATAAAACGGGGTCAAACCCGTTTGACCAAACCACCCTTCCACCCATTCCCTCCATTACCACCCTTACCACTGCAAAACCAAAACCACCCCTGGTTTTACCCCAACTTGACCACCACTTGCACCTCTGCTACCACCACCACCCCTACCCTACCCTGCAACCCTACCCTTTACCCTTATCACACTCCACAGACCCCAATTGCTCTCACCCTTTTTCCTGCCAAAACCAATCAAATGGTTTGGATTAATTGGAGCAATCCAATGGCTGTAAGTGAGGTGGGATTTAACCATGGGACCCACAGGGGCTTAAAAAGCCTATAAAGAAGAAGAGAGAAGCAACATGGAGCAGTTAGTTAGTTTAAGTAGTTAGTAGTGTAGTTTTAAATATGGTATTAGTGTAATTTGTAACTCCAGTTGTATTTTTAAGTTTAAAAGTCTTGTAATCAACATTTAGTGTACCTTTAATTTTATTTAAGCTTAATTTCATCTTTCTTGTATGAACTCAGTTTATGCCATTTTGCTCAAAATCTCAAATTCACCTATATGTTGTTGAAGTTATTGTTTAATGGTCCTATAAGCTCACATAAGTCTCCAACAAGCTTTTATAAGCTTTAAAAGCAGTAAAATTAGTTTTAGCTTCAAAAATAAAAAAAAAAATATATACCAAAAATAGCTTTAAAATATAATAAAATACAAAAATCAGTCTTGAAGGTGGAACAAGCATTGGATCAAGGGTGCTTTTGGAATTTCATGGTTTTAGTACCTCAAGGGAGGTGTTAGGTCAGTAGTATTATTGGTTGTTGGTTTGGATCACACTGAGTTGCATTGTAAGTTCCAATTTAATTTTCAATATTTGCATTTGCTTAGTTTACTGTTTAGATTATTGCTATACTGTGTTTTTATGCTTTAATGGTTAATTTGAGTTAGTTTATAGTGTTTTCATTTGGTTTAACTTGCTAGATCTCATAGTTGCTTGTTATTGTATTTTATTAGTCATTATTGCATAACCTGTGTCAAGCACTCTTAACTGTTAAATGTTGTTTGAATTTGCTTATTTATGTTAATTAGAGCTCATTAGGGTCTTGGTTGTTAGTTTCAAGGTTTAGTTTGGTCACTTGCCTCATAAAACCAAAAATCATAACTGTTAAGGGAGTGTTTGGATAAGCTGAGCTCTGTAGGTTCTAGTGAGTTTCAGTGATTACTTGTTGTTGAAACATGTTACTTTAGGTCATAGTAAGTTAGTTTAGTCATAAAACTTTGGTCTCATTTGGCAAAAAGTCAAAGCTCTTTGTAATTCACCTCCCACAGTCCACTGTTGAGGTTGTTGGTTTCAATACTCATCATTTTGGTTCAATATTTGTTAATTTAGCCTAGATTACTTTTAATCTATCATATTTCATCAATCTCAATCTACTAGAACCATTAGAATCTCAAGAAAGTCAACTTTTCAAGTTTTCTTTAAAAGTCAATTTTGCTTTTGTTCAGAAAAACCAAAACTTGTAGGATTTTTGTCGAATTTTGTGTTGAATTCTAGGTCTTGTGCTTTTTAGGATAAGTAGTCTACCACCTCAACTTCATTTTCCCACCTCAATTGTATTTTTGTGATTTTCTCTGTGGGTCCCACAGCCCTCCAAACAAGGCTGCAGGGGGACTGTCCTCCCCTGCATCAGCAGCCCACCACAACACCACCACATTTGGTGGTTGTTGTAGGCCTCCACAGTGGGCCCCACACCCTAATTGTTGGTTCCTCCAACCCCCCTCCTGGCAACCTTCATATTTTGACCATAAGTTTGACCTTAAAACCTCTGGGACCCACTTGGAATTGCCCCTAAACTTTGTCCCAATTCTGAGTAGCATTTGGTTTTGGGAATTGCTTATTTTGGCTTTTTTGCTTAATCTGTGGACCCCATGTGCTTATTCTTGCTTATACATGTCCCTTTAACTCATTTGCACCAGAATTCACCATAGTGGGTCCCACTCAAGCTCATTTGAGCTTAATTTCCTTTTTGGTCAACACAAGTCAACTGTCTAGGCTTTTTAGCTTATTCTGGCTTAATTTTGATTTCCAAAAAATTTGTTTTTACAAAAGTTTCTTGTTTTTAGGTTTAAAATAGATTTCTAAAAGAAAAATCAAGAAAACCCAATTTAATAATAAGTGACAGTTTCTATTTAATATAATTTAAATTTTAATTTTCATTTTTAGATTTTTATTAAGTACTTGGCATTTTTATATTTTTATTAATTACCTTTTATATTAAAGTAATTTTAGTAATTTTCTCAGATTTTTATTTTGTCATTTAGTATTTATTAGATTTAATATTAGTTTAATTAATAATTAATTAATAATTAAGTATTAAATAGAACAATTATTTTTTATAAAGTAGTACCTAGTTTTTATATTTTTTTTAGCTTTTATATGTTGTAAAATAATTCTATAAATGTTTCTATAATTTTTACTGTTCATCTTTTAGTATTTCTAATTTAATTAGTTTAATTAGTTATTAATTAATATCTAGAATAATAATTAGTAAAATAGTCTAAAAATAATTTTTAGATGTTTTTTTTTTTATAATTTTGTAGGATTCCTGTGATGGTTAATTATTTTTATATAATTTTCCATAATTTTCTAAGTCATTTAGGTATTATTAGTAATTTAAAATAGTTTAATTAGTTTAATTAATATAATTAGTTTTTAATTAATAGAAAATTCATAAAAAGACAAAAATATTTATTTTTAATTTTTATACTTTCTTCAAGTTCTTCTTAAAGTTTAGAAATTAGTTTTGCAAATTTTTAGTTTAATTTGTAATCTTTATAATTTTTAGTTAATTTAAATTAGATTTAAATTACATTTTAAATAGTTTTATTAATTAAGTAATATTTAAATATTAAAATAATCATTTTTATCATTTCATTTTCATTTTAAATTTTCTTTTAATTTTAAGTTTTCAAATAGTTTCACTTGCACCCCCCGTAGTTTGTAATTTGCTAAAACCCACTTTTCTGTCTGTTACCTGATTCCGAATTGTGAATTTGTGCATATATCTGTATATCTGTTATTGTGAACATTATATCATTGTGCAAATACCAAAATATCAGTAGCAAAATCAATTCCCAATCATCTTGGCTACTGTCCTCAGTGTCACTCATTCCCAAAAACGTTTTCCAAAAACACCATTTCAATCTCGCTGGGACTTAACGACCCGGGGACACACTATACTATCACCGGAGAATTGGAACGGAGCTGTCTTTGACTTATTGACCTTGGTCAATAATATCTTACTGTTTCGGGACCAATCAATGATCTCTTGCGTGCCTTACATAACAGGCTTGCACAAGGATCTTTTTCACAACGATATATTGGAGACCTTCTAAATTTCGGTTAAAAGGCTCAAAAGCTTGTCAATTTCCCTTCCAATTGATTAATATATCATAAATTCCCTATTCACGTATGCATTGACCTGGAAGGGTGGTCCAAATTTCGGTTAGAAGGCTCAAAGTCCTGGAAGGGTGGTTCAAAGGTGAATAAAGTAGAGTTGCAGAACATTAGATGGTGGGTTGGATGTGCTCATTTCATATATGTATTTTATAGTTAGCAGTGTGTTACAAAGTTTTTTGTGTCGATTAATCTGTTCGGAATATTGTATTGTGTTTTTAAACAGTCTGAATATTGTTTTGTGCTCTAAACAATCTGAGTATAAATGGAACATTATTTGATGCAGCTTGAAGCAATTTGGAGAAATCAAGAGGTATATGATTGCAAACATCAAAAAGGTTGATTCTTTCCCACGCTACCTGAGTTTATGTATTATTATTTTAATGCACTATTTTCATTAAATATAAGAGACGTTATGGTTAACTTATGCATTAGATAAACCTAATGCGGTGAGGATTTCTGTTATATTTGTTAACATTTTTAATTGGAATTGACATTTGACGCATCATATGTAAAGTTAATAAGAAGTTTTTGACGGTATATGTGTAGAATGCAGGTCTCATAATGGTGTTAAATCGTTGCTATTGGTAAACCATGTATGAAAATACGAAATGCATATTGTTCTACTGACAGAATTCTAATATATGTTTTTGTTAAAAAAATTATTTTGACACCCATGTATTAATTATTTGGGCTAAGTTTGTAGATACGCAATATACTTTCTCAAAAGTATCGAAATACGTAACCTACTAAAAAAAGTCTGTAGATTGCTAACAAACTTTCAAAATTGGCACAAGATACGTAATTTTGACCGGATTTTTACCTGGTTGACCAGTTTATAGGTAAACACTTAAAAAACATACATGATTGGTCCCTGTGGTTTGCGTCTGTTTTCACCGGTCATCCTTTAACGTTATTTCAGTTATAAAAGTTACAATAATGGTCCTTGTCGTTTGGGTTGACTTTCACCTTTAGTCCCATGACTTTATTTTCACTTTTTCGTCCGTTTTTACACGTTTTGGTACATTTTTACACGTTCTTTTTTCTTTTTATTTTTTTATTTTTTTTATTTTATTTTATTTTATTTTTTTTCGTTTTTCCACTTTTATAGAAAAAATCGAATAAAATTTTATAAAAAAAAATAAAAAAAAAATTCTAAAAAATTTTCGAATTTTTTTTTTTATTTTTTTTCTAAAAAAATTTTAGAAAAAAAAAATTCTAAAAAATTATCGAAAAATTTTTTTGTTCTAAAAAATATTTTTTTTCGAAAATATTTTAGAAAATATTTTTTTTGGAAAATATTTAAGAAAAAATAATTTTTTTCGAAAATATTTTATTCAAATATTTTTTTTAAATTCGAAAAAAAAAATTTCTAAAAAATATTTTTTTTCGAAAATATTTTAGAAAAAATATTTTTTTTCGAAAATATTTTAGAAAAATATTTTTCTAAAAACTTTTTGAAAAAAAATATTTTTTTTTTGGAAAAATTCTAGAATTTTTTTTTTCAAAAATATTTTATTCAAATATATATTTTTTTTTAAATTCGAAAAAAATATTTTTAGAAAAAATATTTTTTTTCGATAATTTTTTAGAAAAATATTTTTTTTCTAAAATTGTTTTAGAAAAAAAATAAATTTTTTTTAGAAAAATATTTGAATAAAAAAAATATTTTTTCGAATTAAAAAAATATATATTTGAAAAAAAATTCAAAAAAAAATATTTTTTCTAAAATATTTTTGAAAAAATATATTTTTTAGAAAAAATATTTTTTTTCGAAAATTTTTTAGAAATTTTTTTTTCGATTTTTTTTATAAAATATTTTTTATAAAATTTTATTCGATTTTTTTTATAAAAGTGGAAAAACGAAAAAAAAAAAAAAACCCCCGTGTAAAAACGGACCAAAACATGTAATAACGGACGAAAAAGTGAAAATAAAGTCAAGGGACTAAAGGTGAAAGTCAACCCAAACGACAAAGACCATTATTGTAACTTTTATAACTGAAATAACGTTAAAGGATGACCGGTGAAAACAGACGCAAACCACAGGGACCAATCATGTATATTTTTTTAAGTGTTTACCTATAAACCGGTCAACTAGGTAAAAATCCGGTCAACATTACGTATCTTGTGCCAATTTTGAAAGTTTGTTAGCGATCTACAAACTTTTTTTAGTAGGTTACGTATTTCGGTAGTTTTGAGAAAGTATGTTGCGTATATACAAACTTAGTCCTAATTATTTTATTCTCAGCCAACTTTTTGGAATGATCCTGAGAGGGGGATAAGAAATGCATATTGTTCTACCGACAAATTTATCATCGAGAATGCCATGCAATTAGGTCCTGGTGGCTCAAGTGCAGTTATAGCAATTATCATCGATGGCAGAGATCTATGGGTGGCAAATATAGGAGATTCCAGAGCTGTTCTATGCGAGAGAGGATCTGCCAGTCAGCTTACAGTGGACCATGAACCACTTGAAGAAAGGACTAGGATTGAGAGACAAGGTGGATGTGTGACTAAACTTCCCAGGTAAAACACTTCCACAGAACTTCACTTTTCAAAAGATGTCACACTATGGTGTCACACGCGAGGTGGTAACATTGGTGGAGCAGGTTACATGTCAAAAACGTGTCACTTTGGTAAATACGCTTGACCTGGAACACTTTTTGTCCAAAACTTTACTTAAAAATATTTTTATGTCAAATATAGTATGTTATTACTAATATTAGTTGGTTCTTTCAATAAATGACATTCAACCCCTTTCTTTTTTTAGCTAATATTAAAATATTACTTTTTGACCCGTTTATGAGTACATGTACATAGGTAGAAATTGCCACCTCTACCGTACACCAGTAAATGAGAGCAGAATTGTTACATGCATATTTTGATTCAGTGTCACTGTGTTATAGCTTCAGCAAGCTCTAAAGTATAGTGAAATTGTTATTATTTCTGTAGGCCATGTTCCACGAGTTAATGGTCGACTTGCTGTTGCTCGTGCATTTGGAGACCAGAGTCTTAAAGCACATCTTAGGTTTATGTTCTTAAGATATGTACCTATCAATGCCTCAAGCCCTCAATAGAGCTTGTGATACTGGCAAGTGATGGCTTATGGAACGTTCATTATTTACTCACTATTAAGCAAATATGGTGTATATATATATATATATATATATATATATATATATATATATATATATATATATATATATATATATATATATATATATATATATATAGTACTTTAGAGAAGATATCACTTAATGGCCTTGATAATCGTCTATCACAGGTGGCACAATGAGCGGGGATTGAGGATTTTTCGTTGTGATAAAAGATGGTAAATACAAAAAATCATCATCCAACATTTTGTACAAAGAAGCTATATTTCGCATTTGAATTGACAACATATACCTTGTGCTTGCGGATAATTTATTAGCTTTTATTTTCTCATATCGGATGATCTTTTTTTTTTTTTTTTTTTTTTTTTTTTTTTTTTTTTTTCTTCTTCTTTCTTAGTGCTTTAAATAAATAATTGGTATGTTTATATCTTATTTTCCTCAACTTAATTTTTTCAACGATATTCATAAGGCTCGGCTGGCCATGCAAGTAGTTGATTTATATACTATTAAAAACATGTCACTTAGAGTGGTGTTGTTGAAGGCGAGACTGGTCGCAGCACTTGTGGTGGAGGTTGCGATGGTGAAAGCCAATGTTTTTTAGATTCAGATTGAGCTGATGATCGAGTATTAAAATAAGAAGTAACTTAACCACTTAGCAAACTGTATTTAGTGAAATGGATTTCCAATTGCATTTTAAGCAAATTATAATAACAAAGTTCCACATTCTGATGTCACAAACAGGGTAACTCTGTTCTGAGTTCTGTTTCATATACTTTAACACTTGTAGTCAGGGATGAAACTCATAATGGAATTCATCTAATATTTAGATTTATATAATATTCAGTCCTGAATCAGTTTGAGTTGGTTTAAGGTGTCTCATAAGAATCTCATTTACTGATAAGCAACAATTACCAACATATGTACACTTATTTTCTGTTTAGTACTAATCAGTTTAAAAAAGTAAGAGCATTATCACACTAAACATCGAGCATATCAATCATATGCTAAAACCTTAGTAATATATCTAAGGTGCATTGAAGGCTTATTTCATGTGACTCGTAATCATGACTAAAACACCGCTACATTAGCTAGCTTGACACTACACTTAGATGTCAATCGTAATAGCATTTGCATTTGAGGCATGATGCCTTATCGTAAAGTTTCATATGTAAAGCATTTTATCAAACACATACCGTGCATCATATACCTATACAGTTTATAATATGAACATGTGGAGATGTCGTATATCACACAACGCTGGGAAACAGCCACCCATGGTGTTAGCGGCAATTTTATTAATAAGAGGGAATTAAAGACCCTTACCAAATACAAGTGACGCATGAAATTACAATACTATATACCAAACAATAAGTAGACGAAGAAAACATAAAAAAGATATATATACCAACCACTATGCACGCGCAACCCTTCGCCATTTTGCTATGAACACCACCACCTTTACGTATGCCCAATCTTTCAAGCTATCATGCAACTGGAAAAAAGCATGTCTCCCACGGCGGTTAAGAAGTAAAACGCTACAAACTATCCAAAATCCAGTAGCAAACCCACTAGCACCACCAATATAAAACCATCGTTCTATCCCTTCCTCGTCTCCTTGACTCTTACCAACAGTGTGTGGTTCTTCTAATTCTTCATCTCCAGGGCATTTTTTCGGCAGGGGACTTCCACATAGCCCTGCATTTCCTATGTACCTTGAAGGGTCAAAGGTTTGGAGTTGAGTGCAAGATGGAATCCTCCCAGACAAGTTGTTATGCGACACGTCAAGATAATTTAAAAAATTCATCTGAGACATGCTTGATGGCAACTGCCCTGAGAAATTGTTTTTGGATAAATCCAAAGTCAGAAGTTCTTTCATTTGACCAATTTGTCTTGGAATCTCTCCAAGTAGAGCGTTCTTTGACAAGTTTAGTGCAACCAGTTGATAAAGATTGGTAACTTCATATGGGATTTGACCTGTTAAATGGTTGCTCGACAGGTCAATGCTCTTCAAGGATTCTAGATTTCTGCTGAATTCACGTACCTTTCCTTGCCACTGGATTATCACATGGTCAAAATAATCATAACCAGAGCTGTATTCATCATCTAGATGAATGTGCCTTATGTCCAATGAATTCAATGTGACGAGATCTCTCCCTTTGAGAGAAAAATTATCTAGAACCATGGCAGTGATATTATTGATGCACGAGGGGATGGTTCCATTGAGGTTGTTCATTGACAAGTCTAGAAGTTGAAGATTTACTAGATGGCATACTTGTAGAGGGATGGTTCCATAGAAGTTGTTTGATGCTAGGCTAAGAACGTACAAACGTGATAGGTTTTCCCCAATCCAAACAGGCACATTACCAGAAAACTTGTTGGCCCCCAAATTCAGAGAGGTTAAATTCTTGCAATGTTTTAAGGATGAAGGCAATTCTCCAAAAAAGTTGTTGTTGTATAAATACAATGCTTCAAGCTTGATCAAAGACTTGACAGATGCAGGAATTCTACCAGATAGATTATTGTTTGCTAGATTAAGAACCACCAGCTCTTTTAAATGCCAAAAACAGTCTGGAATTTGTCCTGTGAATGAGTTGTCTGAGATATCAAGAAATGATAAATCGCCATCTACAATTTGGCACAGAAATGAGATTTTCCCAGATAATTTGTTTTTGGAAAGATCTAACACTAACAAAGTGGAAGGAATGTTCAGAATAGCGCCACTTATGTTGTTGAAAGATAGATCCAAATAGCTCAAGTGAGAAGACTGCCACTGGTTCCGGTACTCCTTAGAAACTGTGTCTGAAATGCTATTTTTGGAAAGATCAAGATGCTGAAGAATTTTCAATTTTTGTATCCATTTGGGGAAACGTGGCCCTACCTTGTTAGAGCTGAAATCAAGATACTGCATACTCTGAGAAAGGTTTGACATGTCAGCAATTAGAGGAACTCCTTCGAGTGAGTTGTTTGAAAGATCTATATACCAAAGATTTGATTTTCCAATGTTTTCAGAGATAGCACCTCTAAGAGAATTGGAAGATAGATCTAGATAATGAAGTGTGGGTAGTTGCCACAGTTTGTCACTTATAGTTCCATCTAACTGATTTGAAGATAGGTTCAAGAAATAGAGGGATGAAAAGTGTTGGATCACATCAGACAATGTAGATGATGTGCATCCTGACAAGCTGTTCAAAAAATCTGAAAGTTTCCCATCAAACTTGTTACCATAGAGAGAAAGATCTGTAAGCTTATTGCCAGTTAATGGGGACAACCAATGATGCATGGATGAGTTGAGATTGTTGTTATCGAGAATAAGGTAAAAAATAGATGAAGAAGAGTTGACAGATGAAGAATATGGATGCATGACTTGTGAGAGGTCACATCCAACTAAGCTTAAATACCCTAGGTTTTGGAGACCTATAATTACATTTACCCAGTTATTTGCTTTGGCCAGAGAAATTCCATCCATAGAAAGGTAATTTAAAGAAGATAGAGAAGACAACCAATCTAAGTTTTCAACTGTACAACTTTCGAGGGAATATAGATAAAGGACTTGCAAATTGGTGAGGTTTCCAAATTCTGAAGGAATGGTTCCATAGATAGAGTTGTTTGAAAGGTCAAGAGCTGTCAATTTGGTCATGGAACCAATGGATCTCGGAATGACTCCACTGAAATTATTCCCATCAAGGATAAGATTAGTTAACTGGGTCATGTTACCAATGGACATTGGAATGGTTCCATAGAAAGAGTTGACTGAAAGGTCAAGGTCTGTCAATTTGGTCAAGGAAACAATGGACATAGGAATGGTTCCAGTAAACTGATTCCCATAAAGTACAAGGGTTGTTAATTTGGTCAACGAATGAATGGACTCAGGAATTGTGCCAGTAAACTGATTTTCACTTAGGTCAAGATATGTTAACTGGGTCATGTTACCAATGGATTTAGGAATGGAACCACTAAACTGATTAAGACTTAGGTCAAGATAAGTTAAATGAGTCATGGAGCATATGAACTTGAAAATGGTTCCATGAATAGAACTGCCAGGAAGGTTAAGAATATTCAAATATGTTAAGTTAATCAACGAATGGCTAATCTCACCTTCAAGACCATAAGCATATGCGAGTTGAAGCTCTTTGACATGACCTGTGACGTTGTCACACACGACTCCATTCCATTGACAACAATCATCTTCTTCTTTAGGTCTCCATGTAGAGAGCATGTCATATGGGTCTTGAAGGTGAGCTTTGAAATCAAGAAGAGCTTGTCTCTCCTTATCGATGCACTTATGAACAACTCCTCCTGCTGGTCCAACCAGTTGTTGGCTAAAAGAAGTGGCAGTTGTGGTATTAAACAACCAAAAGACAAGTGAGAAAATAAGCAAAACATAAGTATGCATAAAGTAAAAGTAAATATTTTCTCTCATTATGTGTGTTATAAGAAAATTGTATTGATGTGTTTTATATAGACTTCGATATCAAAGAATTGAACTAGATGGATATAAATTGTGTGGACCAGACAAAACATGGGAAAAAAAAATTAAACAATAAACTTGAAGTCCCACATTAGACGACCAAAGACTCTCAAGTCTTTGCAATTTGTAGTTATTCAATGTATCTTTTGGTCCTGAAATTATTCTGTGATGTAAATGTAAATCCAAAGAAATGGACCCAAATACAGTCAGCAACTCTTCTGAAAGAGAGATTTACGCAATTATGAGCTTAAAGTAGTGTCTTCATGGAAAAATTTATTCATACATGGTTCTTCTTTTATTGCTTATAAGGCTGCATAAATCTTTAGTTTTCTCATGACCCACAACATGTTTGATGAAATGCCTCAACCAAATTTTAGCAACATTAAGTTTACAAGTTTTCCTTTAATAAGAAGAATGTGATTTCAACAAAATAGAATAGACCGGACTAGCGAGATCCGTTTTCATCAGGTAAATTCAGGTAAATTAGTTGGTCATTTGAATTTTTACTGCATTTGATTAACTATTTAAGCCAATACAAGTTGTTTAGATTCAAGATGAATGATTATGTTTTGTGGTTGCTGTGGACATCGTTTAGGTTTGCATACAAGTTATAAGTTCATTTTGTTTTGACATGAAAATTGGACCGGCCTAGTTCTTACATACTCAGCTTGGCTCATATTATATACGAGGTGGGCGCCGGTCCGCCGCGTTGCGGCGGGGCGTCGTTTTATCCGCAACCTTTTTCTAGCGGGAGGAGATATCGATTGTGTGCTAATGTACTCCTATGAGTAATTCAAAAAGTGATACAGGCAAAGAATATACAACTTGAAATCAAATGCACAACTTTGAATAAATAGTTGAGTCGTCGATTCTTATTTCATCTTCTTAAACAACATTGCAACTAATCCAGTGAATCTTATCATGCAAGTTACTGAGATAATTTAGGTGAATCATGTAAGTAAACAAAGTCTCAAAAAAGAAAGCAAAAAAGATAGATATAACAGGCTAGCATTCACCTCATGTACATATCAACAATAGTCACTTGCATCCAAATTTTAAGAGTAATTCATGCAAACCCAACTTACTGTTGCTGCTACTTCTTATGTAGCCTTTCACGCAGCCTAATTTCCAGAGGCATTCTTTGTTAATTCATTCGTAGGTATATAGTTCCCAATATTTTCAGTCGCATTTATTCTTTTTCCAGTATTAGTATTTTTTTCTGTTAGCAAGAGTTGCTCTATGGTTGTTCTCTGCATTTGTTACAACATGGGTGCTGGCCGTTGACACAATGCTTGCTGTCACTACAAACGTCGAGTACTGAAGGAACTTTACAAGTACCTACAAAACATATATCATCGATTAATAACTTCATTGTACATATGGGTGTAAAACATATATCATCAGTTGTTTTTTGTTGGAGTGTTGATATGTTAAATAACCCCTAAATAGCAAATAAACAGCAACTTTTGTTGCAGTTAATCCTAAACTGGTTACTAATCTTAAATGGTAACCGTAATCATAGTCATTATACCTAGTAAAAAGTTATCATTTGCGACCTGAACCACAATAATCAAATAATCATTCTCAAATGCCTCACAGAACTTTATACAATCAAAATGATATGAAGCAAGACTAAAGTATTATATCTGTTCTTTGACTGTTATTGGGGTAAGAACACATTTTTAAGAAATGTTGGTTATGCCTTATAAAGCAGCTAGGCAGATTCCGAAACATAGAGATACAGAACATATAGAGTTGATCAAAAGCTATCAAAGTGAACCAACTCTTGACTGTGAGTAGTGTAAAGTTTTGTATATCAGTAATTTAAAGTCTATGCAATCCCTAGATACAGCCACGGTCACGACTTAGTCCGGTCATCGTTCTAAATCTACTCTAAAAACTTGAAGGAAGACAAAAAAAGGTTTTTGTATGAGAACTTACCTGCACATTGTGAAGTTAGTTGACAATACTGTTAGCATCTTTTCAGCTGTCGACATCCACCCATGAAATCCTGCAAAGTCCTGTTTCAACAGAAAAAACATGTAAATTTGAGGTGGCAAATTGGGCGGGTTGACAGGTCGAGTAACCAACCAAACATGTGACTTTGGTATGGATCAAGCCAAGTTTGAATTTTACGACTTCTATAAATAAGCAGTGTTAGATGATCGTAAAAGTTGATTTATTTCAAAAGTTCTCCTAAAAGGGTAGTGGGTCAAGAGGACTAAGCGGATTGTACGCCACAACTTCAAACCATTTTGACCCGTTTTCAAAATAATACTTCTAATTCAAGATCCTGACATCGAATCGAATTTATCTTCCTCTAGATGAAGACACAGTAAAGGTATACAACATGGTTTACCTCTTTTGGAAGGTTGTCACTCGAATATTGGGACGAACTTAACCATTGGCTTGGTATTCGTATCCCTGCCATCATGGAATGACCATATGATTATCTTTGTATCTCAACCATTTGTTTCCATTGCAATCAACATAAAAGTCCTAACATCAATACTCAAATATAGATTTACAAAAATTTAAAAAAAAAAAAAAAAAAAAAAAAAAAAAAAAAACGCAAAGAAATGACACTCGCCAGAGACCAGCACATCGTGCGTAGATGTTACACCAGATGCAATGATCAAGAATATCCAAAAAATAAATAACGTTTTTTTTCTTCCCAAAATGGACTTATAAGGGTTTAATCGGCGGGGCGTTGTTTTATGCTGTTGATCATTGCACAGGGTTAAGAGCATAACAATAAGAACCAAAATACTTATACATTTACTTCTCCTAATTCTCATGTGTAAGTAACAAATCCACCATACATAAGTTTTGTGCATTTACATGTAGAGTGTAGACAGAGTTGAATTCACAAAGGAAAATAAAAGCTATGAAAGTACGAAACTAACATTACCTCAGATTTACAACCAGCAGCAAGAAAGAGTTATCCTTCCTACAAATAAGCCGTTATCTATGTTAACCACAATCCGGAAATGAAGATTGAGTCTTTATTACAAAAAAACAAAAGATTAACAAAAAATAAATAACGTTTTTTTTTTTTTTTTTTTTTTTTTTTTTTTTTTTTTTCAACTTAATACAAAATTAATCAAAATTAAAAATAAGCAGATTAAACCCATAACTACTAACGACAAAAAAGTTTTTTTTTTTTTTTTTTTTTTTTTTTTTTTTTTTTTTTTTTTTTTGCCTTATGAGCTACCACTGTTTTGTCATTAATATATTGTTTACATATATGTTAAACATACAAAAGATAAGCTCAAAAAAGCTTCATTTAAGTTCCATCAAACCTAAAGCAAACTTTACATAAATATATTCTTTAAAATACTCAACTTACAAGGATAACAAAGGCACGCTACATGTGAGTCCTTTCGGGTTAATCCGACGACCGGAAGATGTGGGTTTTAGATCAAACCTCATATTCACCATCACCGATTGTTAATCAACGGTTACCGTAACAGCTTCAATGTTCTCTTCATCTACCAAATTCATGATCCAAATCTTCTTTAGAATTGTTTTGTACTGTTTTTGTGCAGTGGAAGAAGGTTCGGGAGATAACCGCCTCTCGATTCTTCTGGCTTCTTCAGTTCTTCTTCATGTTATCAAATTAGCGATTGCTAAATGGACCGAACATAAGACTGGGTCGCTAGGCATATAACAGGCCGTGTAAAAAAAAGAAGCCCACGATGGTTACTGTTCATCGAACGACGTCGCATTGGATGTCATTTAATATATATAGTAATTTGGTAACTAACAATACATTCTTTGGCGCAATTAAATCGTTGAACATCTATTTTATACTTTAGTTTAAATACATAATGATAATCTAGTTATATTATTTCATTGCAATACTTAGTTGAAAATACATATCAGAAGACTCTTTGCCTAAAGCTACTTCAAAGTATTGTATTTTGGATAATTGATAGAAACTGATTGATGCAATATGTCTAGTCAATTTGAAGTAGAGGGTCCCAAATTTTTGTTTAACTTTTTCGTTGTTCAAAATTCCAAAAATATATTTCTCCTGTTTTGTGGAAAATGATGAAGAAAAGTGAACTATCCCAATATTAGACGTCAGAAGACTTAAAAGTCTTTAAAAATTGTAGTTATTAGACATCTTTTTCTATCTCGTGATACTTTTCCCCTCAGTACGTGTGATATAAATCAAAGTCAAGCTAATGGGCCCAAATGCTAAACCAAAACCAAGACTAAAAGATGAAGACTTTAAGTAGTCTTGAAAACTTAAAACAAAACATAATTAGTTCTTGAGCAAGTGCCCCAAAACTCACGTAAAGGAAAAAAGTACAACTCGAGTTAAATTCAATCATCATCAAACACTTGATCAAAATTTTGGACAACAACAACAATGCGCAACCCAAATAATCAGCAAAAAGTGTTAGACAACCCTTTGGAGAAAAAATGTCCGCGTAATTATAGAGAGAAAAGGCAATTTTGAAAAAGCAGGTTAAGACTTGCTTTCGGTAACATTTAGTAAACGCAATCCCAAATGCCTCCTAAGTAAGGGCTGCAAAAGTAAAATTCATGCTTAAAGTGGTGTTCATCATTGAACTCTGAAACTGATTAATAAAACAGCCAGTGCATTTTGAAGAAATCAGAAAAGCAGTTGGGAATAATGGAACTCCCAGACAAATTATCTATTTATCTCATTATTGCGTTTTGGAATAGCAAATAACTAGCTTTTAGGAAATGTTTGTGATTGCTTATTATAGCTCTATCGACGCTTTAACCAGCATAAGCCATCTTCAAACTGATCATTCAGAACTACTTATTTCACTCTCAAATAATGCTTCAATAAGCAATCCCACACACCCTAAAAACTGCTTATCTATAATGTCAAAACACAATAAGCATATAACAAGTTTGAACCAACCACTCCTGGTTATTTAATTCTAATAACCCCAACAAAAGCTAATTTTCATCATCCTCAAACAATCAAAATTCACCAACAGAATGATATGAGCTCAAGTTAGGTTGGCACGTGCGAACACATGCTCGAGTAACAGATATTCCCGCCCAAACCAAGACTTTATAAACCAACATTTCATTATAACTCTTCTCTCTTAATCTCCTGTAACAAACTATAACTCACTGTAACAGATTTTCTGTACAAACCGCCATTGATAATAGTATAATACAATTCTGCTTCGATAATCTTTTTCTCATTGCTTCATTATCCTACTTAGTTGTAATCCATTAATAGTATATTTAAGCTTCATATAGACTTCGATAATAAAGAATTGAACTAGATGGATATAAATTTGTGTGGAGCACATAACACTTGGAATAAATTTGAAGTCCCACACTAGACGACCAAAGACTCTCAAGTCTTTGCAATTTGTACTTATTCTGTGATGTAAAATACAGTCAGCAACTCTTGTGAAAGAGAGATTTACGCAATTATGAGCTTAAAGTAGTGTCTTCATGGAAAAATTTATTCATACATTTCTTCTTTTATTGCTTATAAGGCTGCATAAATCTTTAGTTTTCTCATGACCCTGTTTGATGAAATGCCTCAACCAAATTTTAGCAACGTTAAGTTTACAAGTTTTCCTTTTATAAAAAGAATGTCATTTGAATTTCTACATCATTTGATTAACTATTTAAGCCAATGCAAGTTGTTTAGATTCAAGATGAATGATTATGTTTTGTGTTTGCTGTGGACATGGTTAAGGTTTGCATACAAGTTACAAGTTCTTTTTGTTTGACTTGAAAATTGGACCGGCCGTTCTTACATACTTAGCTTGGCTCATATTATATATTTGGATGCTTTGGCGCAATTAAATCGTTGAACGTCTATTTTATACTTTAGTTTAAATACATAATGATAATCTAGTTATATTATTTCATTGCAATACTTAGTTGAAAATACATATCAGAAGACTCTTTGCATAAAGCTACTTCAAAGTATTGTATTTTGGATAATCGATAGAAACTGATTGATGCAATATGTCTAGTCAATTTGAAGTAGATGGTCCCAAACTTTTTTTTTATTTTTTAGTTGTTCAAAAATCCAAAAATAAATTTGTCCTGTTTTGTGGAAAATGATGAAGAAAAGTGAGCTATCCCAATATTAGACGTTAGAAGACTTATCCCAATAATGCAATACTTAGTTGAAAATAAATTTTAGTTTTAACCCTACCTTTGCTCTTTTACAGAATACATCACCGACCTCTGGATTTGCAAATCATATCTACATATCTATACACGAAAAACAGAATTGCCAATTATGATGATGTTTAACCAAAAACGGACCACCATGACATTATTAGGATATGCAGGATTGCACAAATGTTACAAAAAGAGCTATTAGAAAACTAACCGTTGGCAATAAAGCTTATCCACATCTGTTAGACCGTGAAACTTATCCGGTAGTGGAAGCAAAGATTTTGTGAGGATCAAAAATGAATTTACACATACAGAAAGTTCCCCTGAAAACAAACGGAAACAATGAATATGCTATCAAAAAATTAGTGTAAAGACTATTAAATTTCTCTTTGTATAACTTATGTTGCGGAAGCTAACCTTTTTCCGTCCGTTTAATCGAGCCGCTTGCGCCCAATATGTCGCCTATATCAATGAGACTCTTTAATTGGTCAAACTGATCATCTGCAAGCCTTTCTTTCTCGCAGTAAAGCTAATATTATAAGTAAATATATCAGTAATTCAGTAATATAACAAAAAAGAGTGATAGAAAAAAAACCATGGCATAGGTGAGGAAATCAAGTTTACTCAATAATCTAAATGCTTCTATGAGGGTCAAATACAACGCATTCCTATTTGCGATCTTTCAGTTGTTAACATCCATTTCGAGAGATGATTAATGGGCACTTGGCATCGTGTTTTGAAAGTGGTTATCTAATTCTTGTAGTTCGAGTCAAAGAATCAAATTTGGAAATACTTAGGTCAAGAGTAGATGCAACGAAACTAATCCTGATTATCTGATTATTCAAGTCTTGTTTTACATGTAAATCCTTAAATAATCAGAAATGTCAAACACTCAAACTGCTGATTATCACAACTTCAAACATGAGAAGCACATCCAATTATCTAAACACTATCTCCAGCATCCCACACATACACGAATACTACCAATTATATAGCAAGATGGTGATTAAGTTTAGAGACAAGCAACTAAATTTTTGCATTTCAAAAAAGGAACGTGTTGTCAGCGTACCTGAATTGTTCCAGAATCATCCCTCAAAGTCAAGAACGCAAGTTTTCCAAAAGCCCTACGTGCAACAATTCTTCCTGATATTGATACTTGGTCATTCTCATCGTTCGACTCTTCACCATTGCCGAGATGCTTATAAATATCTTGCAACTGATTAGCAGTATGAGTCCTATCCCACTTGTATGCATATGGTTCAAGTCCCTTGCTCCTTAACTCTTCTACCTATAAAAAAAAACCTGTTACTCTCAGTGCAAACAAATAAACCAGATGTCTACACCCGCACTCATCATAGACCCCATGTTACCATGTAAATTATGTTAGAAAACAAACAGTTGGAACAACCATTGTTTTAAGCAAGTGCTGCAAAGATCAAAACTGCACTTAAGCTGTGTTTGGA
Source organism: Artemisia argyi (assembly GCA_030686995.1). Taxonomy (NCBI): domain Eukaryota; kingdom Viridiplantae; phylum Streptophyta; class Magnoliopsida; order Asterales; family Asteraceae; genus Artemisia; species Artemisia argyi. The sequence goes on along the minus strand of CM060693.1, from coordinate 21,749,947 downwards.
ATTGTGTTCTAAAACTGATGATTTGATCATTGTGTTTTAGCAGATACTTAGCCATCCAAAAAAAAGTAGCAGGCTATGTTACCTGGACACGGCTGAATGGCCGGCATACCAGGGTCGGTAAGACGCGACACGGATCCGGGTATGAAATCCGGTCCGGACACGCCACTTTGAGCTTGGGTACGGCAACTTCATCATTTTTCAGGCCATGTCGATCAAGACACAAACACGACACAAGGACGATACCACTTTAAGTTTTCATCATTTTTATTCATCAAAAACGTTAAACCCAATCGATTTACACCAAAAATAATGAAATACTTACGGGTTGACTGGGGGACGAGTCACACCCACGCGTATTTCTTACCGTTTCTCACTAGATCCACAAATATAGATATGAAATGATGACGGTGGTGCTGTTTTGACGGCGGAGGAGCACAAAACGAGGTGATGGTGATGATTTTTGGGGCGCGTGTAGCATATCACAAGAAAGAGGAGGTTGCAAGGAGTCTCGTAATGGTGGTGGTGTAGTACGAAACACAGTGGTGTGTTGGTGGTGGCGAGTTGCAGGTGTCGGCGGCCATGAGAGAGAGAGGAAGGGGATGAAGATGAAATGTTATGTTTAGGTAAGGGTAGGAGTGATAAGGGTATAGGGTTTTTTATTTATCATTTGGTCCTTGGAGTATATTAATTTTATGGTGAGGGGCTGGTTCTAAACACATGGACCATTCATGAGATTTTATCAAACTTCCCCGATTCTCCTTCCCGAGCTCATATCGATTAATAATGTTGCACGAATTATCTATATGTATATTTTTTTAGGAAAAATTATTGCCGTATCCGTACCCGAGTCCAAAGTTAGGACGGTGTCCCCGTGACCTAAATTTTTTTGAATGACGTATCCGACACTCGGATCCGTACCAATATCGGATACCCGTACCCGTGTCAGTGTAACATAGCCTATTGGTGATTTAGTGTATGTATGTTTGTAGGTTGTCTCGCTTTGTGGCATGTCACAAGCATTTAGTGGGTAGTGGTTGTTCAAGCGTTTGCTTGAGGTTAATGTGGTACTTCTGCCACATTCCATTGTACTTTAATTGTTTTTGTGATTAATATATTTTACCAGGGTGAAGCCCTTTTACCCAAAAACTTTGCATAAGTTGTGTTTGGAATTGTGCTAAAGAAAGAGTTTTAAGTTGCGGTTAGTAAGTGTTGCAAACTGTTTTCCAAAAAAAAAAAAAAAAAAACGCAAGAAATAACTCTAAAAGGAAAGCAATAAAGAGGCGTAATATTATCTGATAATGGTACATACAGCTTTAGGAACAACAAAAAGATGTGATTACCTTATTTTCTACACTCATATTAAATTCACACTAAATCAACCTCAAGATTTGGTATAAAGTTTGTAAATTCTGTTAAAAAATCAACCTCGGATAAGCACTTTGAGAAAATTTGCATCTGTTTTCAGTTGCTCCATTATTTGCATGCCTCTGTGCCTGCATCAGTTGCGTAGTACAGGGGGTAAAAAAACATGGACAATACAAAAAAATCACAATTTGGCAACAAAAGAACAGTTATAAAATATGAACAATAACATAAATGTGTCAATAAAGTCAACCACCGGTGTAATCATGCTTCTGGTTTTCATGAATGTATTTGTTTCCATGTAATGCATACCCTTATGGTCTTGCCTAATATTCCTAAAGGAAAATGGATCAAATTTGCACCTCCTCCTTTTGGTATTTTGAAGTTGAGCACAAATGGTTCTTTAAGGAATGGCATGGCAGCAGGTGATGGCATTATTAGAGAATATAAGGCCTACATTTTGGTTGCGTTTTCTACCTTTTATGGCCCAGGTACCAACACATTTGCAGAAGGCTAAATTAGCGCATATCTACCTAAATTAGCGCATAGAGCAGTAAATCTGCTGACGAATATGTTGTAAAGAAAAAACTATTGGTTGAAAAGTTGGTTTTTAAAAATAGCCCTGAGGTCTATTGTTAGCACAATCTTTTATTCAATTTAGTCCATAATAAGCACTTAAAAATATGCAGGATAGTACCAGGATAGTAACACCTCTCTGATTTTAATTAATTTAAAAAAAAAAAAAAACATAAGTTGTTCGAATAATCAAATTGAAAACACGTTTACCTGTTCAATTCTTTCTTTAGTTTCAAGTACACCTTTAGCAAACAAACTCCAGAAAGTTCCCCCAAATTTAACACTTTCCGGAATAACATTATTTGCTTGGCCTCCAGCAATGAATCTGATAGTCACAACCTACAAATTAGCCACCCGAAGCAATTAGAAAACTAAAATCAAAAGATTAAAAGACTACAATAACAAATTCAGAGGATTACTTTGGACTCAATTGGATCAGTTTCATGAGATACAAATATACAATCTGTTGCAGAACTTCAATACGTGTTTATAAAAGACTAACATGTGTTTATAAAGGTTGGAACTTTTTTATGAGCAATTCAATGAACTTCAATACGTCGGATTCATATATGTTACCATTAACCTTTAGCTTGGAAGCATATCATTATCGACGTCGACATCTGCATATATGTCATCATTTGTTGTTGGAGCCTTGGAGCAACAGAACCACCTGGTATAACCGTAACAGTAGTATCTGCTTGATAATTCAGGTAGCTCCTTCAGTGTTTGCCGAATCCAAACCGGGCAGGTAACCTTCCTACCATGAGACGACTTTGAAACTGGTATACATGGATAGCCGTTACATCACCCTGATAAAAAAAACACATAGGTAATCATTATAAACTATAAAGTTATTACACTTCATTTGAAGATCCACAATTAACAGAAAGTATGAAATATTTGGAAATATTGTGCGCAACACAATATTTCAGTCCTCACTTAATAACTCTTAACTATTTAAATCATGTTAAACCGGATAAAAAAAACCTAATACCCTGATTTCTCCATTTATTATGAAAAATTGCCGTAACTGATTTACTAAGAAATGTAACAGGGATCCTATATTTGCAGGTTTGAGCCTTGTTTATCTTTGTATACCACAGTACATAATGGTCAATTTCAAAAGAAAACAAACCCTAATTATACATTTAGGACCATGCTCTTCTTTGAGAGGCAAAATGTCCAGCGTTGCAAATGTTCTTTTTCCCCCTAGATGTTGCTTTTAAACTGGACATACTCACAACAAATAGAAGTGGCAAGTGAAAATTAATGTTACCTGTTTAGGAGTAACTCCGGCCTGCACATTATGCAACTTGTAATGATGATAAGGCTGAAATGTTAATAATTAAATTAAAATTAACGTTACCACTATTCGTTTGTCATTCAGCGTCCTCTCTTTGTGACTCCTTATACACACTCTTCTTTCTATACATTCCATGGAAACAGTCGCAGTTTTGATATATAGAGGCTGTACCATGGTAATCAAATGCAAAAAGTTTTCGTGAACGCCTTAGTCATACATAATACTAAAGGGCTTTTAAAACGATACAAATGCTCAAGACCACCTTTCTAGCATATTTTTTCGTAGATACAAAACAGAATTACCTTTCAAGTATATCCAACCTTTGCTATTGCGGTTTTCAAAAGCTCTAATAATTTCTTTTTTTCCCTATGTATAAAGAGAGACACAATTCATTAATAAATCAACCAAGTACAATATTGAATTTCTGTTAGGTTGAAATAGGATGCTCTTGAATGCAGAATCAACATATAAGAATAGATTGTAAGAAGAGCAGAACCTGAATGGTGGGAGCAAAACCACCCTAATCACCGACATTGGTGGTGTCCTGGCCATGTTTCTTTTTAATCATAGACTTCAAGTTGTAATAACTTCAACACCCATTTTCACGGTTTCCTTGAAAGACGAAGCGCCAACGGGAAGAATCATAAACTCCTGCATTGAAAGCTTGTTACCCGCATGTGACGACGCTGCAAGCTTGTTATACGGGAATAATCATAAACTCCTGAAGCCAATTCATCCTACAAAACAGAAAAGCCACATCATGTTACGAAGCTGCAAACTAAGGGGGGGGGGGGGGGGGGGGAAGAGAAACAAAAAATAACCATAATCAAGCTTATTTATAAAAATAGAACAAAACAAACATGAAACATTAAATCTTTACCTGCTACTTGAATGAAGCATAAACAAAGACCCATTACAAATGCAAAAGCTCCGATTCGATTCAGGATAGATGAACCTGAAGTTCAACAAAAACCCATGAGTAAACATATTAAATTTTCATAATATAAAAAATGGAAAATTTTTGTGAGATATGTAAATGGAATGAATGAAACAAAATACAAACCAATACACAAATGGCCAACTTAGTACTGAGTAAGAAACAATGGACTCACCTCGCATATTCTCGATTAGGTACATCATCTCTTAACATTTGATGAATCTTAAATAACAAATGAGCTTTCACCTTGACCTTCTTTCTGCGATCAAAGTCATATGAACAACAAACCAAAAAAAATTAAACTTTATTCAGAACTATTACTGAAATCCCCAAGTTATAAGATTAGTTTTGACTTTAGAGTTGAAACAAAACCAAAATCTACCAATTACTAAGTGAATGAGCTGTAAATGATAGTTAAGACTTATCATATTGTAATCCTTAGTAACCAATTTTTTTTTCATAAATAGCATTAACGGCCATGGATACTTAACCTGGTAAACCCGAATCTAACTCTTGCACTAAAAGACCACTAACAACTATAAGTTTATAATTGATTTGTTAGCATATGTACAATGTTAAAGCTTCAAATAGTACATTTATGCTATTGTATTTGGATATAATTATGTAAATAAACAGCCGCATTTAGAGTACCTACAATAAAAAAAACGTAACATATCAACATAACTCATCATTTACATTTAATGTTCACAAAAGTAACTACTATCAAAACAACAGAAAAGTACCCAAAATTGTACCAATCTAAATGTTATCCCTACATGGAGTATTGTCATAAAAATATCAAAACCGCTACTGCCAAATCAATTGATCATTCCAAAAAAAATCCATTTTTATCATTAATCAAAGCATAGCATAGTTTCTTTTAAGAAGTACACAAAGATCCAAACGGCCAATTTTTTTTATAGCGACAATTACTTTAAATTAGACACAAACTAATCACAGATAAATGAAAAAAGAATACTTTTAATTTTTAAAACATAAAAAAATGGAAAACCCTAATCATATTATGTGCAAATTTAAGTCCCAAAAAAAATCAAGAAAACTATAAACATGAAATATTACCTGGAACAAATACGATCGGATCTATTTCATTGAAACATATGTCGTTTCTTTATCATAATCATCAGGCCTTTTTTTTATAATTGCTTCGATTTAATTTTGATGGATCAATTGTTTTTTTTGGGTGAGGGTTTTGAGCAGAGGATCTCTCATTTGTGTGTGTGCTTTTTCTGTGATACCAAATTAAGAATAGGAGAGTATCACGTTATCTATTGTGATAATTTTTTGGCTGGCTTTGATGAGATGGTTTGTGGATAACATGGTGGGAAAAGAAGGATCAAGAATGGCAATCAAGAATGGCGGTGTGCATTGTGTTTATATGTGGTCGGGTTGCACTCTTGGGTACAACTTCTTGAAGCATGTTACTGTAGAAACAACTGTAGCATTTACAGTTGGGGACCAAGCATCCTCCCCTCTTTTAGTATATGGCTATGTTTGGCAAAAGTAGCAGTGAGCAGTAGCAGTGAGCTGTGAGCAGTAGCCAAAAAAGCTCACAGCTTCATAAAGAAACATTGGAAAAATGAGCTTTCCTAAAAAATAGGAAAGCCCACAGCTCCCATGCCAAATGAACACTAAAAATAAAAAAGCTCATTGTTCACCGCTCATTGCCCAAAAAAGCTTTGTGTCAAACATAGCCTATATAATAATAATAATTAGCCATTCAAAAAAAATAAAATAAATAATAGTAGCAGGTCATTAATTTTGTGTGGCTTTAGGATTGCTTGATATAACTACTTATGTTTGTTGAAATAACCACATAAGCAGTAGGGAATAATGCACTCCTAAAGTGATTATCTGATTATTGTGTTTTTTATTAAAACAAGTATTAGTAGTTCTTAGGCAGTGTGTGGGATTGCTCATTATAACTAGATATGCTTTTTGGAATCGGCCCAAACTGATTATACAAAACTGTGCATTTCACTCTCAAAGACCATTTCAATAAGCAACCCAAACACCCTCAAAACCGCTTAGTTCTTAAATCCCCATAAAAGCTCATCACCCATTGGACCCATAAACCAAATAACAACAAACAAAACATAATAACAAACTTAGATTCAATCTTTATAAAGGGGTTAACGACGTGCTTCTAAGTATCACACATTCACACTTTTATTCTTCGGCATCCTCCCAATCACTCACGTGTTTCATGGAAACTTACAACTCTCAAAATTACATGAATAAAAAATCAAACCTACTGTTAAGCTTGTGTTTGACATTGCATTTTGAAAATTATTATCTGACTTCCACGTTTTCAAGTAGCAAATACTTGCTTTTACGATTACTAACAAAATTGCTTATACTTATTTAAAATACCTAGATAAGCAATTTGGGACATGCAACTTCCAAACTGCTCATTTCACTCTCAAATAATCAGATAAGCAATAAATAAGCAGTTCTTATAAGCAATCCCAAACACCCCCTTATAAAAAGGTTTAACAATTTCTTAACACCCATTTAATTAACAACCCAAATTCTAACAAACAAAACTATAAAAAACAATAAAGATTCAATCTTTTTTATAAAAAAAGACTATATAAAAACTAAACCCTTTTAAGACGAATAGCATATCTATCAGAAGTAGAGGTTGCATTAGGCTAGTCTTAATGTAGACCCAACCAAGGGTCTGTCTCTCCTACGTGAGTCCCATAGGAACGTGCCTGGTGAGTGCTTATTTACTCACCATTTTATGGCCAAATAACGATCCAAAACGACTATATGAGCTAACAAATGCCAAGAAAACACGTGTTTTTATGTTTGTGATGTGCAGGTACGGATATTATGAAAAATGAACAAAACAAAGCTAAAACACGAGCACGAGAGTATGAAAGGTTCAAAAGCCGATGCCGGGGAGCAATTTTCATTTATGGATCACTTATGAGCTCAATTTGTCATAATCTACCCTTGAAGAATCAAAACTTGGCATAAGTAGCCCTTTGATAAATTTTTCAGAAATGGCAGAATTGGCCCTCATAGTTTCAGATGTTACACTTATGGTCCTTGTAATTTGGTTACCAAAAATCTGAAATTACCACACATTATATCACTAAGCCAAGCCTGGTCCAAAATCCATAAAAAGTCCACTCTTACTACTACCTCAGGCCCAACTCACCAAATAAGACCCTAAGCCCAATCTCCATTTTACTTGACCCGGTCCACCAATCCAAAATAAATAAATAAAACTAACCCCGCCTTATTTCACCCCCAAATCAAAACACACCCAGAATTTACTATTCATTGAATAGTGAATAAGAACCCTAATTACCTTCCATCTAAAATTACCCCATCCCACCTCAATTTAACCACAATTAAGGGTACTAATGTCATTCCCTACCACTCCCTGACAAGGTCTGACACAAAGGAATGACAAGTGGCAGCAGCTGATTGGCCAAGACGCGTCACCAGATGAATTCAAGGGATGTGATTGGTGCTCTTGTGTCACAACGGATCCAAGATGGAATATTCGTTGAATATCCTTACTTCTGGATGCTTCTGAGACTCCACGCTCCTCACCTCAGCTGGCTATATATAGTAGCCCCTCACCACAATTTGAAGGCTGTTAGTGGTAGGAGTAGATTAAGTTTAGAGTAGCTTTAGGAGTAGTATAGAGTAGTTAATAGAGTAACGAATTGCTGTTAAATTTGTTTTTAGAATATATTGTATTCATTTAAAAGTTTCATAATAAAAGTTTTTAGTGTAATTGATTTCAATTCATGTTCATTTACTGAAACTTGTTTCAAATTAGTTGTTATTAAATTCTCTTAAAGCTTTGATATCATTTAGCTCAGTTTCTCAGTAGTTCATTCAAGCTAGCCATTAGTTTGAGAAGAGATTTCTGCTTAAATTGGTTATAGTGGTTTTGGTCAACGAAAGTCAGACTATAATTAGATGATGGTGACTCTGGGTGAATTATGGTGATGAATTCCTGGTGGTAGTAGTTGTTCTGTATGGTATTCGCCTATCTAAATGATAGGCTTGGGTTTGGATTATCCCCTATTTCAGTTAGGGACCTAAATATGTAAGTTCACTCTTAATTTCTCACTATTGAAGTGTGAAAACTGGTTGTGTTGCTTGAATCTTAGTAGTTTACTTGATTGCTGTTTTATTCATGATTAGTGTAGTTATTTTTATATTCACTTGAGCTGTTATTGTTGGCTGTTTAATTGCCTTAGCTTAGTACATGTAATCGCTTCATTAAACTGTTTCATTTAGGTAGTTCTGCAGTTGATAATTTTAGTTGTTAGACGTTTCATTTTATTTTTGATTCAGCTTCTGGAATTGCTATTACATGAGTTTTGATTATTAGTTTCAGTGGGTATTAGTGTAAATATGCAAGTGGTGGTGTAATCTTTCTTTTTAGGGGGTGTTTGGATCTGATGAGATTGAATAGAATGAGTAGCTTATTGGTTGTTAAATCAGAACACTTAGCTCACAATAGGTTTGGTTAGGATAACAATAGCTTGAAATCAGTAGGTTTATAAATAAATAGTCAACTTAAGTTTTTAACTTGAAATCTGCTTGCATATATGGAAATCAGTTAGCATAGTTGTAGTGAGAATAGCATAATAGTGTTATTTAGCTTAAAATAATGTTTCATTAGCCTATTAATACATCTAGGGATAGAATTCAGCAATAGAAAGTCACATTAGTCAAAGTTTTAGTTGCATAAAAAAGTCTAAACTTGCTTGCACTCAGTTTTTTGTAGGTACTTTACAAGCTTCTGTAGGAATCATTACTAGTTGGAAATAAATAAGGTTTGTTGATTTGTGTTCTCTAGCAACTTGTTATGCAATTTCAAAAAGAAAATCCATGTTCTGATCTTATTAGCTTATCTGATTAGAAGCTGTAGTTGGCTGTTTGAGCATTTTTCTCCCCTGCACCTCAGTTTTAGGCTCTCTTTCATGACATCATTTAGGGTAGTTGTAGGTAGTATTAGAACTAGCTTTTTGATTTGTAGCTTCTCAGCATGGTAGTCTCACAATTGCCCCCATAATCTTGCAGTACTTAGCTTATTAGGATTGCTTTTTGTGACTGCTTATTAGGTGGTTTAACATTGATTTCTGTTTTGAGCTTTTGGACTGCTAGTGCCATTTCTTGCTTAAACTTGAGCTTATTCGGCTTCTCTGAGTTCATTAGGAGTAGGTTTAGTATAGTTTATGGTCTGCTTATTCTATTTGCTTAATCTGCATTGGTTTCTGCTTAATTAGCTTATCATTGAGTGCTTATTGATTGATTCTTGTGTCTCTGTGCTTACTGCTGATCATTACTTGGCTTATTTGAGCTTGTAGTAGTATAAAACAGTAGTGTTTTCATTTTGGTTAAGTTTTGTGGCAAGTGCTTATAAATAAGCACTTGCCAATAAGCTGTTTTGGTTACTTTAAGCATTTCTGCTTATCTTTTAGATCTCAAAATTTTTCTGCAAGCTCTTTAGTATATTTTAGAATTTCTGGTAATTTTTCATAATTTTCTGAGGTCATTTGCTATTTTTCTTAATTTCTTTTAGTTTAAAATCATTTTTAAATCATTTTTTAAATTCCAAAAATCCATAAAAATACAGAAAAAGCCTTGAAAAATACAAAAATATTTTTATAAATTCTTTTATAATATTTTAGAATTTTTAGAATTTAATTTTCATTTTTCCAATTTGTTTTTCTATTTTTCTCTATTTTTAATTCATTTTTAATTCAATAAATAGAAAATTAATTCTAGAAAATAAATAAAAAATCTAAAAAATATTTTTCTTTTTCTTAAAATTCTTTTTAATAGTTTTAGATTTTTTCGGAATAATTTTATACTACGAAACGACTTTATCAAAATGGCGCCGTTGCCGGGGAGGGTGGACGTGAGTTTTGAATATTCGTGTTGAAAAATCGTGTTGCGTTAAGTTTTTCACTATCTTGTATATATTTTCTAAAAAAATATAAAAATTTGAAAACTCAAAAACATAAATAATCTTCTTATCCTCTCATATTTGATTCTTCTTCTCAATCCCTCTTACGTTTAATTCTTATGGATACGTTTTGTAATAATTGTGGAGAATCGTTCTTCGGAGGGTTGTGTGTGTGGTGTACGTGCGACGAATGTGGAGATAATATTCGTGATGGCGTTTGTTTGAATTGTAATTCTCATACGTATGATCAAAATTCGTTCAACAATTCGTCAAACATTCCCGATTTTTATACACCACCACCACCGTCGTTTTATTGTTATAATTGTGGAAACCCGTCCGAAGAAGGAAGGCCGTGTGGGCGATGTTTTTGTGATGGATGTGGATACACCGATTGTATGTGCTATACACCGAGTGCAGATACGTCTTACGCTTACGACTCGAGCTTCAATAATTTTCCTCAAAATGATTTTTATGAGCCAAATTCGTGCTACAACGGTGATTCATTTCAAAATACATCGAGTTTTGAAAATTGTGGGGGATCGTTTGAAAGTTCTTATCATGAACCTAATTCTTGTTACGATTATAATGATTTTTACCAACCCCTACAATCTTCCAATTTTTCTAATCAAATTTTGGAAATCAAATCCATGATGGATGAGTTGAAAGAGATGGTGAATAGACGTTATACATCTACTCCCGAGCCTAACGTAAGATCGATGGAAGTACCTCGAGTTGAAAAAAGGAAATTCCAATTTTGCGAGTGTTGTTTGTACGATGATGATTCCACGATTACGATCAATATAAATCCTCAAAATGATTCTATCTCTCCTACCGTAGAACCCGAAGACTCTCTAACAATGGGGGACGGGCATCTTGACACTATTCCGGCAACGGAATCGGACGAATTCAATAAGTCAAGTGTTGAGAACCTCGTCCCAATCCCAAGTGAGTCTGAGGAGATTTCTAACGATGTTGAAAATAATCGTTTTGATGATCAAGTTGATACGAATGATATACCGGTTGAAGATAATCGTGATGAGTTATTCTCCAATTCTGATAATGATGATTCTATATCATGTGGAGAGATCGATTATGTTGATGAAGAACCTCTTGAGTTTGTAAGCTTTGAAGATGATAATGAAGAAGATGATGACACGGAAATCCGAGATGAAGCTGATGAGGCGAAAAATGATCCGTTTTTAGGGGGTCATTTAAGCCCGAATCCGAATTTATTTGATCAAATATTGCCCTAAATCGTTCCTTTTGTGATTTTAGGTGTTTGGAGAGCGAATTCTGGAAAAGAGGCTATTTTGGACGTTTTTGGAGAATAAAGTGAAGAAAACGACAAAGTACCAAAAATCCAAGCTGGAAATACAAGGTGACGGCGTCAAGGGTTTGCTCTTGACGGCGTCAGACATGAAGAATAAATTACCGTAGCTGGTGACGGCGTCAGATGGAGTTATGACGGCGTCAAAGTGGCCAAGAATAATTTACCGTGGGTGGTGACGGCGTCACATAGGCCGTCACGATTTTATCTAGGGCGTCCGAGGAAGTGTATGGCGGCGAGTTGACGGCGTCAGATTTTACTCTTGACGCCGTCAGGACGATTTTCCTATATATAGTTTTCTAGTTTTTTTCATTAAAGGAGAGAAGTTTTGGTGAAACCCAAAAGACGATTTTGGTGCCTCTTTTACAGGTTTTTCAAGGGTTCCAAACCCTTGAGACCTTGCATTGTAATTGAGATAAGTATACTCTTAATTCAATCAATATGTCTATGTGTTGGTTGTCTATCTTTTGTTCTTATCTTAATTCTACTATGCTAGGCTAAATTTCCTTTGTGTTTGCTTAGATCTAATGAAACCTAGATGTTGATTATGTGTTGATTACTTGTCTATTCTTGTTTTGAATGAATGATATTATATGTTAGGCTTAAGAAAACTGGCAGATCTCCAAATGGTAACATGCTTGAACGTCTTAAGAAACATGAACCGAGGCGTACTAGGTCTTTATTGGTTGTATTTAATGCATGAGCCACTGTTTACAATCCCTATAGTTGTGCTGGGTCATGGTGTAGGAGGAGATAAGAGCTCATAGAGTTGGGGAGTTATGTATGCCACTCCACGAATGGTATTAAGGAATACAACCCGTCATTCATACAAGTGTAACAAGTAATTAACATGTAAAAGATATCTAGGGAGTAGTGAAGTCTAAGTAAACACAATTTCTCCAACCACTGCTCACAACCTTAGTTTAATATTAGTTTAATTTCATTTTCATTAGTTAATTAGTATAAAGTAGTTTTTGGGTTAGTTGATTAGCAACTAATTCCGCCCACTCCTTCAAAACCCGAGATTTTAATTGCTTTCATAAAAATATAAAAATACAAAAATAATCATCTTCCATCTCTAGAACTATTAATTAGGCTTTCTAATCCTAGCGACACTATTCCTAAGCTGAACGATCAATCCCCCGGTACTTGTCACTATACTATACTACAACGATCAGGTACACTGCCTGGTGGGGGTTGTAAGCCTCGCGAGATCCCTCGAGAGGTAAAGCAAGGTGCGATTCCCACGCATCAAGTTTTTGGCGCCGCAGCCCGGGGAATAGTTATTGTCTAGGTTAGGATTTCTTTTTATTAGGTCTACTTGCTAGATTCCTTTCTAGTAAGATTTTATTTTTATTTTTAGGTCTTCTTTAGTCTATCTTATTTCTTCGTGCTTTTGTTCGTAATTCTTCGTGTCTTTGTTCGCAAACTATTTTGATGGATCACAATAACATTGATCGGCTGATTCCTGTTATTCGTGTTTTTCGTCATAGGATGTTCCAATTGCCCGCCCCACTTCCTTTAGCAGAAAATGAGAACCCACCTAACCTCTCACCCAACCACCACTTTGACAATAATTCTGAACTAGAAGAGTCTGATCATGATGATGACCGTAGGGCTAGTCCTTTTTACTATTCAGACTCCGATGAGGATCTCGATGATGGTGACGTAGTCAATGAGGATAGAATGGAAGAGGAAATAAACCCTCTTAGGTATGTGGACCCTAGAACTAGGATTGAGTGCGATAGTTCATTTAACATGCAATTCCCTTGTAAGATTGGATTTAAGAGCTTTAACACCTATCTCAACTCATCTCTTCCCATGAATATAATCTCACGTAATGAATACAATAAAATCATTGTAGATGAGTTAGAATATAAAGGAGAAAACATTGTGGCTATGGCAATACCATTACATGTGTTTGTAGGAAGTTTGGTTTATCTCGTTGAATTCATGGTTATGGAGAATCTAGGAGAATTTATTGATGATAAATTGACCCAAGTTGTGTTTGGAAGATCTTTCAAACGATTGACCAACCTCGATGAAAAACTCATAGAAGGGTTAATTACATTCTCGGATGGGGATGAAGAATTTGTCTATCAAATGCCCCGCACACACCCTAGGTTCAAGGATTTCTCCATGGAAAAGTGTAGTAGGTATCCGCCTATGGAAATGCTAAGTGAGAATGATAAGAGGAAGGGACTTAAGTACACATATGAAAAGAATAAAAGATATTATCGCGGGTGCTTAGAGTTAGGAGACGAATACAAGAAAGATGAGGCGACTATTAGATGGCTCACACTTGGTTACGTGAGCATAAGCGATACGCGTTAACCCACGACTTTGAGTCTAGCTACAAGACTCGTAAATAAAGAAAAGCGCTTCTTGGGAGGCAACCCATGTTTTGTGTGATTTTAATTGTTTGATTGTTATTTGCTTCCGTATGCATGCTTTATTTTTATTGTTGGTTGATCATGTTTCTCAATTAAAATGTGGAAATACTTTATTATGTTGTTTAGCCTAGTCTTAACTTCAACCTAAAGGTATTTTTTGCAAAAGATAAGTGTAAGGGGAAACCCCAAATATGTTTTTTAAGAAACAAACCGATCATGATTCTCCACAATATTTAATGAACATGTGTATTCGTATTGTTAGAGTCAAATGCTTGTATTGAGTCATAATGTAGTTTTGCAGGATTTTCCAGGAAGTAGGACAAAGTTTTTCCAGAAATTTTCCGGAAACTTAACATAAAGATTTCTGCAGGTTCATTCTGACGGCGTCAGGCAATTGCTCTTGACGGCGTCAGGAGTCAAAAATCCGGAAATTTTACCAGTTTTGTTTTTCTAACGGAGTCTTATGAGTTTTTGTGAATTATTAAGTTTTATAATCTCCAGGAAATCTGCAAACTTCATCCCACAAGCATTATATCTTACTTTGTTTTCTAGGATTTAGTAACTTATATAGGATGCCGCCGATTTTACGCGAGGTTGCCTTGTCTACTTTTGTCAGGATTTACAGGTTATTTGAGACAAGAAGATGATTTATATTCTGGAAGGGAAGCTTTGATTGTTCGTTTTCTTGGAGGAAGATTTAACCTGGCCAACCTAAAATACATACCGAGCGAATCAGGGGAGTATTTGAATTCATTCTCTTTACTTTTAACTTTTACATTCTTTACTTGAACATTGGGGACAATGTTCATCTTAAGTGTAAGGGGAGGGTAAAAAGATGATACCTTACATATGCACTTTCGCTTGAGTTTGTTTTGTTTGATAGTAGATGAGTAATAAAACTATGAGAAATACTTGTTAGTGTAATTTTAGCGCCAAATTTAAAATTTTTTACAACATTTAGGAGTGAAACTTCAGCCATAGCAAGCGTCTCATGGATAGGAGGTTGTATGACTAGCACATAACCGTATATTCAGAAAAATTTTCCACCCAAAAATGTGAGGTTCGCCTTTAGATTTGATAGGGAAAGCATTTATTATTGGTGCTTATGAGTGTACCGGTAGCATTTAGATTCTAGAACTTGCGTTAGTGATGCATCCCGAGACCGCTAGTGAGACTACATTCGTGTGGTAGGATTTACTACATGATAAGAGGCATTATGATCACCCTTGTGTTAAACCCGTATTATAATTACTTGACCATTTAAGTCATATTGTTTGACTTGTTAAGTCAACTAATTTTTCCCACACCCTTAGCGTTGTACTCATTTTTAGTACACGATACCCCTAGTACACCCCTCCGAGCCTATCTTTTCGTTTCTAACTTTAAGCATTTTACTTAAAGGAAGAATTTGTTACACCCCACTTAAATGTACACCCAAATCGCCTTAGCCTTCCGTGTATGCGCTCATTTTTAGTGCATTATTGTTATGTGTTAAACCCTAAGTTAACTTTCTAATTGATTACATGGTTGCTAAGTCGAGTCATATCCTTGTACATATTGTTTTGGGACGATTGGGACTCATGGGTAAGTACTTATTTTATGGAGTAATGGGGAAGAACAACACTTATTACCCCCATATGTACGTTAATCTTAAAAGTGCTCCAAGTGTTTTGATTTTCTTAATTCGAGTCATTAGAATAGTTTAATGTAAAGTATATAAAGATTCAAGTGTAAGGGGAATGCTCAAACCCCTATGATGTATTATTTTGGATGGTAGGGTAAGAGTGTATGAAAAAAAAAAAAAAAAAAAAAAAAAAAAAAATCGAAAAAATCAAGAAAAAGAAAAAAAAATAGAAAAGAAAGAGAGAAAAAACATACGGACTACCATCCCGTTTTCATTCTATGTTCATTTTATGTTTTTAGTTATTTTTCATTTATTAGCTTAAGTCGAGTCTAGTCTTGGCTTAGCAACGCCATCTTGTACATGTAATTAACTAAGATTGTTAACTCGCCACCAGTAAACTTCCTTTATCCAACAAAACCGTGTAATTCATATCCCTACACCTAACATTATAACCCTTTAAAAAGACCTCTTTGATAGTTTATCCTAGGTGCTTACGCCATGTGGTGGAGGTTTGATCCTTTCCCAAGCCTATGGTAATCTATTTTGCTATGACAGGTAGTGAGAGATATCTTCTATTTCCATAATGTTATATTACTTTATTACACCCGAGAGATGTGAGTATCTAAACACTATTTGTGAGGTGCTTGTGTATGACCTCCGTGCTTGTCTATTGGTCTTTAGTGGAACGATTATTTGTTGTAATTACTTTTATATTAGTGTTAAATGACCCCTAACTTGTCTTTTGAGTAGAATAAAAGCTCATTTGCTTGAGGACAAGCAAATCTCAAGTGTAAGGGTATATGATGAGGCGAAAAATGATCCGTTTTTAGGGGGTCATTTAAGCCCGAATCCGAATTTATTTGATCAAATATTGCCCTAAATCGTTCCTTTTGTGATTTTAGGTGTTTGGAGAGCGAATTCTGGAAAAGAGGCTATTTTGGACGTTTTTGGAGAATAAAGTGAAGAAAACGACAAAGTACCAAAAATCCAAGCTGGAAATACAAGGTGACGGTGTCAAGGGTTTGCTCTTGACGGCGTCAGACATGAAGAATAAATTACCGTAGCTGGTGACGGCGTCAGATGGAGTTATGACGGCGTCAAAGTGGCCAAGAATAATTTACCGTGGGTGGTGACGGCGTCACATAGGCCGTCACGATTTTATCTAGGGCGTCCGGGGAAGTGTATGGCGGCGAGTTGACGGCGTCAGATTTTACTCTTGACGCCGTCAGGACGATTTTCCTATATATAGTTTTCTAGTTTTTTTCATTAAAGGAGAGAAGTTTTGGTGAAACCCAAAAGACGATTTTGGTGCCTCTTTTACAGGTTTTTCAAGGGTTCCAAACCCTTGAGACCTTGCATTGTAATTGAGATAAGTATACTCTTAATTCAATCAATATGTCTATGTGTTGGTTGTCTATCTTTTGTTCTTATCTTAATTCTACTATGCTAGGCTAAATTTCCTTTGTGTTTGCTTAGATCTAATGAAACCTAGATGTTGATTATGTGTTGATTACTTGTCTATTCTTGTTTTGAATGAATGATATTATATGTTAGGCTTAAGAAAACTGGCAGATCTCCAAATGGTAACATGCTTGAACGTCTTAAGAAACATGAACCGAGGCGTACTAGGTCTTTATTGGTTGTATTTAATGCATGAGCCACTGTTTACAATCCCTATAGTTGTGCTGGGTCATGGTGTAGGAGGAGATAAGAGCTCATAGAGTTGGGGAGTTATGTATGCCACTCCACGAATGGTATTAAGGAATACAACCCGTCATTCATACAAGTGTAACAAGTAATTAACATGTAAAAGATATCTAGGGAGTAGTGAAGTCTAAGTAAACACAATTTCTCCAACCACTGCTCACAACCTTAGTTTAATATTAGTTTAATTTCATTTTCATTAGTTAATTAGTATAAAGTAGTTTTTGGGTTAGTTGATTAGCAACTAATTCCGCCCACTCCTTCAAAACCCGAGATTTTAATTGCTTTCATAAAAATATAAAAATACAAAAATAATCATCTTCCATCTCTAGAACTATTAATTAGGCTTTCTAATCCTAGCGACACTATTCCTAAGCTGAACGATCAATCCCCCGGTACTTGTCACTATACTATACTACAACGATCAGGTACACTGCCTGGTGGGGGTTGTAAGCCTCGCGAGATCCCTCGAGAGGTAAAGCAAGGTGCGATTCCCACGCATCAAGTTTTTGGCGCCGCAGCCCGGGGAATAGTTATTGTCTAGGTTAGGATTTCTTTTTATTAGGTCTACTTGCTAGATTCCTTTCTAGTAAGATTTTATTTTTATTTTTAGGTCTTCTTTAGTCTATCTTATTTCTTCGTGCTTTTGTTCGTAATTCTTCGTGTCTTTGTTCGCAAACTATTTTGATGGATCACAATAACATTGATCGGCTGATTCCTGTTATTCGTGTTTTTCGTCATAGGATGTTCCAATTGCCCGCCCCACTTCCTTTAGCAGAAAATGAGAACCCACCTAACCTCTCACCCAACCACCACTTTGACAATAATTCTGAACTAGAAGAGTCTGATCATGATGATGACCGTAGGGCTAGTCCTTTTTACTATTCAGACTCCGATGAGGATCTCGATGATGGTGACGTAGTCAATGAGGATAGAATGGAAGAGGAAATAAACCCTCTTAGGTATGTGGACCCTAGAACTAGGATTGAGTGCGATAGTTCATTTAACATGCAATTCTCTTGTAAGATTGGATTTAAGAGCTTTAACACCTATCTCAACTCATCTCTTCCCATGAATATAATCTCACGTAATGAATACAATAAAATCATTGTAGATGAGTTAGAATATAAAGGAGAAAACATTGTGGCTATGGCAATACCATTACATGTGTTTGTAGGAAGTTTGGTTTATCTCGTTGAATTCATGGTTATGGAGAATCTAGGAGAATTTATTGATGATAAATTGACCCAAGTTGTGTTTGGAAGATCTTTCAAACGATTGACCAACCTCGATGAAAAACTCATAGAAGGGTTAATTACATTCTCGGATGGGGATGAAGAATTTGTCTATCAAATGCCCCGCACACACCCTAGGTTCAAGGATTTCTCCATGGAAAAGTGTAGTAGGTATCCGCCTATGGAAATGCTAAGTGAGAATGATAAGAGGAAGGGACTTAAGTACACATATGAAAAGAATAAAAGATATTATCGCGGGTGCTTAGAGTTAGGAGACGAATACAAGAAAGATGAGGCGACTATTAGATGGCTCACACTTGGTTACGTGAGCATAAGCGATACGCGTTAACCCACGACTTTGAGTCTAGCTACAAGACTCGTAAATAAAGAAAAGCGCTTCTTGGGAGGCAACCCATGTTTTGTGTGATTTTAATTGTTTGATTGTTATTTGCTTCCGTATGCATGCTTTATTTTTATTGTTGGTTGATCATGTTTCTCAATTAAAATGTGGAAATACTTTATTATGTTGTTTAGCCTAGTCTTAACTTCAACCTAAAGGTATTTTTTGCAAAAGATAAGTGTAAGGGGAAACCCCAAATATGTTTTTTAAGAAACAAACCGATCATGATTCTCCACAATATTTAATGAACATGTGTATTCGTATTGTTAGAGTCAAATGCTTGTATTGAGTCATAATGTAGTTTTGCAGGATTTTCCAGGAAGTAGGACAAAGTTTTTCCAGAAATTTTCCGGAAACTTAACATAAAGATTTCTGCAGGTTCATTCTGACGGCGTCAGGCAATTGCTCTTGACGGCGTCAGGAGTCAAAAATCCGGAAATTTTACCAGTTTTGTTTTTCTAACGGAGTCTTATGAGTTTTTGTGAATTATTAAGTTTTATAATCTCCAGGAAATCTGCAAACTTCATCCCACAAGCATTATATCTTACTTTGTTTTCTAGGATTTAGTAACTTATATAGGATGCCGCCGATTTTACGCGAGGTTGCCTTGTCTACTTTTGTCAGGATTTACAGGTTATTTGAGACAAGAAGATGATTTATATTCTGGAAGGGAAGCTTTGATTGTTCGTTTTCTTGGAGGAAGATTTAACCTGGCCAACCTAAAATACATACCGAGCGAATCAGGGGAGTATTTGAATTCATTCTCTTTACTTTTAACTTTTACATTCTTTACTTGAACATTGGGGACAATGTTCATCTTAAGTGTAAGGGGAGGGTAAAAAGATGATACCTTACATATGCACTTTCGCTTGAGTTTGTTTTGTTTGATAGTAGATGAGTAATAAAACTATGAGAAATACTTGTTAGTGTAATTTTAGCGCCAAATTTAAAATTTTTTACAACATTTAGGAGTGAAACTTCAGCCATAGCAAGCGTCTCATGGATAGGAGGTTGTATGACTAGCACATAACCGTATATTCAGAAAAATTTTCCACCCAAAAATGTGAGGTTCGCCTTTAGATTTGATAGGGAAAGCATTTATTATTGGTGCTTATGAGTGTACCGGTAGCATTTAGATTCTAGAACTTGCGTTAGTGATGCATCCCGAGACCGCTAGTGAGACTACATTCGTGTGGTAGGATTTACTACATGATAAGAGGCATTATGATCACCCTTGTGTTAAACCCGTATTATAATTACTTGACCATTTAAGTCATATTGTTTGACTTGTTAAGTCAACTAATTTTTCCCACACCCTTAGCGTTGTACTCATTTTTAGTACACGATACCCCTAGTACACCCCTCCGAGCCTATCTTTTCGTTTCTAACTTTAAGCATTTTACTTAAAGGAAGAATTTGTTACACCCCACTTAAATGTACACCCAAATCGCCTTAGCCTTCCGTGTATGCGCTCATTTTTAGTGCATTATTGTTATGTGTTAAACCCTAAGTTAACTTTCTAATTGATTACATGGTTGCTAAGTCGAGTCATATCCTTGTACATATTGTTTTGGGACGATTGGGACTCATGGGTAAGTACTTATTTTATGGAGTAATGGGGAAGAACAACACTTATTACCCCCATATGTACGTTAATCTTAAAAGTGCTCCAAGTGTTTTGATTTTCTTAATTCGAGTCATTAGAATAGTTTAATGTAAAGTATGTAAAGATTCAAGTGTAAGGGGAATGCTCAAACCCCTATGATGTATTATTTTGGATGGTAGGGTAAGAGTGTATAAAAAAAAAAAAAAAAAAAAAAAAAAAAAAAAAAATCGAAAAAATCAAGAAAAAGAAAAAAAAATTAGAAAAAGAAAAAAAAAATAGAAAAGAAAGAGAGAAAAAACATACGGACTACCATCCCGTTTTCATTCTATGTTCATTTTATGTTTTTAGTTATTTTTCATTTATTAGCTTAAGTCGAGTCTAGTCTTGGCTTAGCAACGCCATCTTGTACATGTAATTAACTAAGATTGTTAACTCGCCACCAGTAAACTTCCTTTATCCAACAAAACCGTGTAATTCATATCCCTACACCTAACATTATAACCCTTTAAAAAGACCTCTTTGATAGTTTATCCTAGGTGCTTACGCCATGTGGTGGAGGTTTGATCCTTTCCCAAGCCTATGGTAATCTATTTTGCTATGACAGGTAGTGAGAGATATCTTCTATTTCCATAATGTTATATTACTTTATTACACCCGAGAGATGTGAGTATCTAAACACTATTTGTGAGGTGCTTGTGTATGACCTCCGTGCTTGTCTATTGGTCTTTAGTGGAACGATTATTTGTTGTAATTACTTTTATATTAGTGTTAAATGACCCCTAACTTGTCTTTTGAGTAGAATAAAAGCTCATTTGCTTGAGGACAAGCAAATCTCAAGTGTAAGGGTATATGATGAGGCGAAAAATGATCCGTTTTTAGGGGGTCATTTAAGCCCGAATCCGAATTTATTTGATCAAATATTGCCCTAAATCGTTCCTTTTGTGATTTTAGGTGTTTGGAGAGCGAATTCTGGAAAAGAGGCTATTTTGGACGTTTTTGGAGAATAAAGTGAAGAAAACGACAAAGTACCAAAAATCCAAGCTGGAAATACAAGGTGACGGCGTCAAGGGTTTGCTCTTGACGGCGTCAGACATGAAGAATAAATTACCGTAGCTGGTGACGGCGTCAGATGGAGTTATGACGGCGTCAAAGTGGCCAAGAATAATTTACCGTGGGTGGTGACGGCGTCACATAGGCCGTCACGATTTTATCTAGGGCGTCCGGGGAAGTGTATGGCGGCGAGTTGACGGCGTCAGATTTTACTCTTGACGCCGTCAGGACGATTTTCCTATATATAGTTTTCTAGTTTTTTTCATTAAAGGAGAGAAGTTTTGGTGAAACCCAAAAGACGATTTTGGTGCCTCTTTTACAGGTTTTTCAAGGGTTCCAAACCCTTGAGACCTTGCATTGTAATTGAGATAAGTATACTCTTAATTCAATCAATATGTCTATGTGTTGGTTGTCTATCTTTTGTTCTTATCTTAATTCTACTATGCTAGGCTAAATTTCCTTTGTGTTTGCTTAGATCTAATGAAACCTAGATGTTGATTATGTGTTGATTACTTGTCTATTCTTGTTTTGAATGAATGATATTATATGTTAGGCTTAAGAAAACTGGCAGATCTCCAAATGGTAACATGCTTGAACGTCTTAAGAAACATGAACCGAGGCGTACTAGGTCTTTATTGGTTGTATTTAATGCATGAGCCACTGTTTACAATCCCTATAGTTGTGCTGGGTCATGGTGTAGGAGGAGATAAGAGCTCATAGAGTTGGGGAGTTATGTATGCCACTCCACGAATGATATTAAGGAATACAACCCGTCATTCATACAAGTGTAACAAGTAATTAACATGTAAAAGATATCTAGGGAGTAGTGAAGTCTAAGTAAACACAATTTCTCCAACCACTGCTCACAACCTTAGTTTAATATTAGTTTAATTTCATTTTCATTAGTTAATTAGTATAAAGTAGTTTTTGGGTTAGTTGATTAGCAACTAATTCCGCCCACTCCTTCAAAACCCGAGATTTTAATTGCTTTCATAAAAATATAAAAATACAAAAATAATCATCTTCCATCTCTAGAACTATTAATTAGGCTTTCTAATCCTAGCGACACTATTCCTAAGCTGAACGATCAATCCCCCGGTACTTGTCACTATACTATACTACAACGATCAGGTACACTGCCTGGTGGGGGTTGTAAGCCTCGCGAGATCCCTCGAGAGGTAAAGCAAGGTGCGATTCCCACGCATCAGAAGCTTTACGTGAGACATTGTTAAATGTCAATCTTCTTATCTCCCGAATTGAAGCGTTGAATAATCCTCCGATTTCTTCTCCTATCCCCAATATGGATAGTGATTCTTTACCCGAGCTTGAAATCTTTCGATTTGAAGAGACGAGTAGTGGCAATCCCACTATTCATGCTGATATCTCTCTTCCGGATTACGAGTGCTTTCACTTTGATATTGATTCTATACCTATTTCCGATAATCCGTTACGAGACCCTCTTTTAGAGGACGCCGATTTATTTCTTGCTGCGGATGACTCGATACCACCGGGTATTGAGAATGATGAGAATGATATTTCTTTTGATTCTTCTTTTTCTCGTCCACCTGCGAAACCACCCGATGAAGTTTTTAAATCCGGTCCGAATGAAGTTATTTTTAGAATGGTGGACGAGGTTTCAGAAATAGATTTTGCTTATACCATCCGAGTGTTTCACCCATTCTTTGTTTATCCCATCACTTCGTCACTTTTCCACTCCACCGGGAGTGAGGATACTATATTTGATCCGGGCATCTCTATTTTTAAGTGGCCGTTTTCTCTGCTCTCCCCAAGGACGAATTAATTCGGGGATCGAGTCAAGCTCATGTGACTCGGTGAACAAAAACAAGCGCTTCGTGGGTGGCAACCCATGCTTATCCAATTTCATCTTCTTATTTTCTATTTTCTAACAAATAATGTGAGGAGGGGGTACCTCTTCCATCTCTTGTGTTTCGTGGTTGTTTGTGATATTTGTTCAGGATTGTCCATGATTTATGATGACTCTCGTGCTCGTTATCTCTTCACTTGGAGTCTCATTCATCGGTGCTACTTGGAAATCCTATATCCGTAAATCTTATCGACTAACGTTTTCTTTGGCATAATTAATAAACGGCCCTAGATTATTGTTAGGATTGCCTTTACCCACAAAACATTGAGGACAATGTTTCATTCTAGTCGGGGGGAGGGTGAATCTTCGATTCGATTTTTACCTTGCATGTTTCACATGTCGTGCACTCTTGCAACTCCGTTTTTCCACCAAAAATAAAAAAAATTGAAAAAATTGAAAAATTTCAAAAATTTTGATGAAAAAGCACAAAAAAAATGAGAAAAAGTTGAAAAAGTTGTGCAAAAATATAATAAAGTTTGAATAAGTGTTTTGACACCTTGTTGACTTTCTTGCTGGCGAGAGTAGGAATAAATATTTTGACTTGACTGGGCGTGTTGAGCCCTAGCTTGTTCCCTTAACCAATGATGATCACATAAGCTTGTGCTAGTTTTGTACACAAGGAGCTATAAAATGCGAATTCTTTCTTAAGAATCTGCAAGTTCCCGTACTTGACTTTATACATGCGCAGCTTAAAAGCTTTCGCTAGTCTTTTACATCAGGAGCTAGAAAACGCGAATTCTTCTTCTAGAATTTGCAAGTTTCCGTAACTGACTTTATATATGCGTGGCTGATGATCGGCTAAGTATTCGCGGGTTTCATTATTTGGAATCTTAAATTGCGAAGAGCGAGAAATGATAGAGTTTATTTAGAAGTTAGATGCTAAACGTGGAGTAGTGGTTCTCTTTAGAGCTCATGAGAGGTATTTGTGGCTTTTTACTCCCATCAGAAACGTCACCCATATATAATAGATGTTCTAGGTTAATTAGTGGTATTTCGGTCTGAATAATATTTAGTTCTTTGTTTTCTTAAGAGAATTTTTGTTTTAGAAGTTGGGTACATATCAAGGAACATAAAAAAATAAGAGCAAAAAGTGAAAAAATCAAAAGTCAAAAGTTGATTATCTATGTGGTTTTGGAGCTACCCGATAAGCTTCCATTGATGTTATGAAAAAAGTAAAGAAAGAAAAAAAGTGAAAAGTGTGAAAAAAAAAGTGAAAAATGAAAAAAAATGAAAGTTGTGAGTATTGATGAATAAGAGCTATGTATGTATAAATAAGTTGTTGGCGCGTGAGGTGCATGTGATAAGTGATTAGTAATCAGTCACATGAGGTGCACGTGATCGTACTCCGCAACTTATATTCTTGATATTGTATGTATCCCAATTCCTTGATGTGGACCGAATTTCTATTGCAGTGGTTCTTAAGAGAAAATGAATAACTATTTATCGTTTTAACTTAGGTATCACTATCGGACTTAAAAATTATCGAAACGAGAAAATATGAAGCAATTCATTTCTCAACAAAAATAAAATATTGAGATACAAAACCTAGGAAATGGGAGTAAGAAGTTTCACAAGTAACTGTTATGAGTAGTGTTAGCATCTAATTTGTAGATAAGCTGTGATCTCGTTTGTACGCTTAGTTTGGGGACTTGTGAAAAATCAAGGATGACGAATTTTAACCGTATGGTCGCTTCTTAAAAGAAGTGTTTCTACTCGTTGACCCTAATAATTATTGCAAGATAATGAAAGTTCAACAAACCGTCACAAGTGTGAATTATGGAAAAATCAAAAAATAGTAAGTATAAGTGGAATAAAGGAATAAAAGGAAAATTTTGGAAAACGGAGCGTTATTGGGAATAAATGATTTTGTAATCTCTTTTGAACCGCCTTGCTACTTTTCAAAGTTAGTAAAAAGAGTATCGAAATTATTTATCCTAAAAGCGTGAATTGATCACATTGCGTGAGGACACGGCAATACCTTAGTCGGGGGGATTTTGGTGAGTGCTTATTTACTCACCATTTTATGGCCAAATAACGATCCAAAACGACTATATGAGCTAACAAATGCCAAGAAAACACGTGTTTTTATGTTTGTGATGTGCAGGTACGGATATTATGAAAAATGAACAAAACAAAGCAAAAACACGAGCACGAGAGTATGAAAGGTTCAAAAGCCGATGCCGGGGAGCAATTTTCATTTATGGATCACTTATGAGCTCAATTTGTCATAATCTACCCTTGAAGAATCAAAACTTGGCATAAGTAGCCCTTTGATAAATTTTTCAGAAATGGCAGAATTGGCCCTCATAGTTTCAGATGTTACACTTATGGTCCTTGTAATTTGGTTACCAAAAATCTGAAATTACCACACATTATATCACTAAGCCAAGCCTGGTCCAAAATCCATAAAAAGTCCACTCTTACTACTACCTCAGGCCCAACTCACCAAATAAGACCCTAAGCCCAATCTCCATTTTACTTGACCCGGTCCACCAATCCAAAATAAATAAATAAAACTAACCCCGCCTTATTTCACCCCCAAATCAAAACACACCCAGAATTTACTATTCATTGAATAGTGAATAAGAACCCTAATTACCTTCCATCTAAAATTACCCCATCCCACCTCAATTTAACCACAATTAAGGGTACTAATGTCATTCCCTACCACTCCCTGACAAGGTCTGACACAAAGGAATGACAAGTGGCAGCAGCTGATTGGCCAAGACGCGTCACCAGATGAATTCAAGGGATGTGATTGGTGCTCTTGTGTCACAACGGATCCAAGATGGAATATTCGTTGAATATCCTTACTTCTGGATGCTTCTGAGACTCCACGCTCCTCACCTCAGCTGGCTATATATAGTAGCCCCTCACCACAATTTGAAGGCTGTTAGTGGTAGGAGTAGATTAAGTTTAGAGTAGCTTTAGGAGTAGTATAGAGTAGTTAATAGAGTAACGAATTGCTGTTAAATTTGTTTTTAGAATATATTGTATTCATTTAAAAGTTTCATAATAAAAGTTTTTAGTGTAATTGATTTCAATTCATGTTCATTTACTGAAACTTGTTTCAAATTAGTTGTTATTAAATTCTCTTAAAGCTTTGATATCATTTAGCTCAGTTTCTCAGTAGTTCATTCAAGCTAGCCATTAGTTTGAGAAGAGATTTCTGCTTAAATTGGTTATAGTGGTTTTGGTCAACGAAAGTCAGACTATAATTAGATGATGGTGACTCTGGGTGAATTATGGTGATGAATTCCTGGTGGTAGTAGTTGTTCTGTATGGTATTCGCCTATCTAAATGATAGGCTTGGGTTTGGATTATCCCCTATTTCAGTTAGGGACCTAAATATGTAAGTTCACTCTTAATTTCTCACTATTGAAGTGTGAAAACTGGTTGTGTTGCTTGAATCTTAGTAGTTTACTTGATTGCTGTTTTATTCATGATTAGTGTAGTTATTTTTATATTCACTTGAGCTGTTATTGTTGGCTGTTTAATTGCCTTAGCTTAGTACATGTAATCGCTTCATTAAACTGTTTCATTTAGGTAGTTCTGCAGTTGATAATTTTAGTTGTTAGACGTTTCATTTTATTTTTGATTCAGCTTCTGGAATTGCTATTACATGAGTTTTGATTATTAGTTTCAGTGGGTATTAGTGTAAATATGCAAGTGGTGGTGTAATCTTTCTTTTTAGGGGGTGTTTGGATCTGATGAGATTGAATAGAATGAGTAGCTTATTGGTTGTTAAATCAGAACACTTAGCTCACAATAGGTTTGGTTAGGATAACAATAGCTTGAAATCAGTAGGTTTATAAATAAATAGTCAACTTAAGTTTTTAACTTGAAATCTGCTTGCATATATGGAAATCAGTTAGCATAGTTGTAGTGAGAATAGCATAATAGTGTTATTTAGCTTAAAATAATGTTTCATTAGCCTATTAATACATCTAGGGATAGAATTCAGCAATAGAAAGTCACATTAGTCAAAGTTTTAGTTGCATAAAAAAGTCTAAACTTGCTTGCACTCAGTTTTTGGTAGGTACTTTACAAGCTTCTGTAGGAATCATTACTAGTTGGAAATAAATAAGGTTTGTTGATTTGTGTTCTCTAGCAACTTGTTATGCAATTTCAAAAAGAAAATCCATGTTCTGATCTTATTAGCTTATCTGATTAGAAGCTGTAGTTGGCTGTTTGAGCATTTTTCTCCCCTGCACCTCAGTTTTAGGCTCTCTTTCATGACATCATTTAGGGTAGTTGTAGGTAGTATTAGAACTAGCTTTTTGATTTGTAGCTTCTCAGCATGGTAGTCTCACAATTGCCCCCATAATCTTGCAGTACTTAGCTTATTAGGATTGCTTTTTGTGACTGCTTATTAGGTGGTTTAACATTGATTTCTGTTTTGAGCTTTTGGACTGCTAGTGCCATTTCTTGCTTAAACTTGAGCTTATTCGGCTTCTCTGAGTTCATTAGGAGTAGGTTTAGTATAGTTTATGGTCTGCTTATTCTATTTGCTTAATCTGCATTGGTTTCTGCTTAATTAGCTTATCATTGAGTGCTTATTGATTGATTCTTGTGTCTCTGTGCTTACTGCTGATCATTACTTGGCTTATTTGAGCTTGTAGTAGTATAAAACAGTAATGTTTTCATTTTGGTTAAGTTTTGTGGCAAGTGCTTATAAATAAGCACTTGCCAATAAGCTGTTTTGGTTACTTTAAGCATTTCTGCTTATCTTTTAGATCTCAAAATTTTTCTGCAAGCTCTTTAGTATATTTTAGAATTTCTGGTAATTTTTCATAATTTTCTGAGGTCATTTGCTATTTTTCTTAATTTCTTTTAGTTTAAAATCATTTTTAAATCATTTTTTAAATTCCAAAAATCCATAAAAATACAGAAAAAGCCTTGAAAAATACAAAAATATTTTTATAAATTCTTTTATAATATTTTAGAATTTTTAGAATTTAATTTTCATTTTTCCAATTTGTTTTTCTATTTTTCTCTATTTTTAATTCATTTTTAATTCAATAAATAGAAAATTAATTCTAGAAAATAAATAAAAAATCTAAAAAATATTTTTCTTTTTCTTAAAATTCTTTTTAATAGTTTTAGATTTTTAGAAAATATTTCCAAGTTTGTAGGATCATTTTTAAATAAACGTTACGTTTTAAATAACGCGTGTGCATTTCCGTTTTCGCGTTTTTAACTTCGCTGCATAATTAGATTGTACTCTTTGCATATTTTATAGTTGTTTGTGAATACTTGAATATCTCGATTATATTTTTCACTTTACCACTTTTCACGACTCGATTTCGCGATACGAAAATTTACGACTCCATTCTACCTTCGCTGGGAAAACGACCCGGGAAATACTTTCCTAAGCATTTCTTCGGAATAATTTTATACTACGAAAAGACTTTATCAGTGCCCCTCCCCCCTTTTTTGCTTGATTCAATCGGCAAAGCTAGCACATGGTTTGTGGTGTGTGAGTGTTTTTTAATTAAACTTTGTGGGGTATGTTTTTGGTTGTGACCGGGTCACCTTACTACGGGCATTTGGCCATGTGTTTGGTCTTAGAGAGAGAACCATTACCACCGGTCTTAGTATCATCTTTAGGTAATAAGTTTCAAAATAAGCCGGAAAAATTGGGCTTATATTTCATAACAATATAAGCCGAAATGAGATAAGCTCATAAGCCATAAAATCAGCTAAAACCAACATCCCTTAAAAAACCCATAACCCATTTGATTAACAAAACCAAAAAAATCACAAACAAAACATAAAAACACAAAAAGATTCAATCTTTATCAAACATAAAAACATAAAAAAGATTGAATTTTTATAAAGATTATAATATAAAAAGTAAACCTTTTTAAGACGAATAGCACGAATAGCATCTCTATAAGAAGTAGAAGAAGTTGCATTATTATCATCTTTGGGTGACCTCCTTCCCCTGCCACCACCCTGTTTTGGCGGCACAGTGGCGGCGCGTGAGGATGAACAGCAGCGCGTGAAGGTGACTGGGAGATGGGTTTCGTAAGTGAGTGGGGATAAGTGGAAGAGATGACGCAGTGGTCTTGATGACCATACTTTTAAGGCCTCCATTCTTCTTGTTTCAAGTTGTTATCTGAACTGAAGTGTCTGTGTTTTGATGAGTTATGTTGGATAACCAGAAAGTGTTTGAAGATGTAAGGGTGTTTTTGTCATTTTGGTTTTTGTAAGGAAGATTTATGTAAATTGTACTTTTAAGATTATTATTCTTATTTTATTTTATTTATTTATTTTTTTCTCTTTCGGATAGAGCTGAACATATTAGACCATGGACCGGATGAATCGAAAAACCGGATCAGACGTATTTTGGTCTGGTCCTCGGTCCACCTTTTTCCCCATATTCGGTTATCGATCCGATTCAGTTTGGTTCAGTATTAAGCAAAACCGGCCATTATGCTTTGTTGGACTCGACTGAACCAATGAACTGGACCTGGATATGACATTTCAGTCTGGCCCTTCGTCTAGTGCCTTGAACCAAATCTGTTTTTGATCCGGTCTGGGTTTAGTCAGTCTGATCCGGTTTTCAGACCGTGCTCAGCCCTACTTCCAATTATATTTCCATTTTGATGATGTAACAAGGGTGTCTAAGATGTGTAATTGCCCAACAACGTGTCACCCGTAAAACACAAATCCCCGCCCACGCGTTGGCAAGGGCGGAGCTTAGTGAGGACCGGGAAGGGTCCCGGCCCCTAGGTCTAAACCTGTTAGTGTATTTTTATCACAATTTCATGTGTTAATTTTTTTTCTCAACGCGGCCCTCCCATCTAGTGTTTTTCCCGAAAAAAAAATTCTTTCGGCCCTCCCACAAAAATTTTTCTAGCTCCGCCACTGCGCGTTGGTAACTTTTGTAGCACAAGTCGGTCTCCGAACCAACCGACTTGTGAGAAAGTTACGTGTATATGATTATGATTTTTGTATGATATATTTGTGTTTAAAGTTCGGACTTGAGCTCTAGGCACGATAAAACTTGACTCAAAACAAACGTGTTACTCAACAAAAGCTTGACTCATTTCCCGGTGTGTAACTAAAACCTAACTTACTCAAATAACAACAAAATGAAAACAAAACCAATTTATTTGGGCCTTAAAAATACATGGTTCCTACATAAATATATTCGCAATTGGGCCTTACATAACAACTAAAGATCACTCCACCAAATTCCAAAACAAAAAAAACAAAATGAAGCTTAGTCAAACACAAACACCCATGAACACCAGCAATGCCTTAACAAGCAACAGTGATATCAGCAGCAACAACAACAACAAAAGCAAGCCACAGTTCAGACCAGCCATTGATGATTCAAAACCCCTTCTCCAAGATCCGGTACCCCTTTTATTCATTTCTTTAAATAACCCATGTTTTAGCTAGTAATATAAAAACAAGTTATCCTAAGTTTTAATGTTTTGTTTTTTTGTAGATAATAAGATCAGACCCAATTGAGACAGAAGAAGCTGTTATCCGGCTGCCTCGTTTCCCTCCGTCTAATTCGACATTATCTAAATGATTACTACGTATGTAATGTTTTTATTTTAATTACCTATACTAGTTATAATACTTGAGCACGCGCGTTTTTTTTTTTTTTTTGAATCATATATTTTTATTTATTAAAAAACAAATAATTTAATCTTTGTTTTGTTTGATATTTAATTATAGTTTTTTATTATTAAAGATAATTATTTAAAAATTTTAATCTTATTGTTAATTGCATCTTATCTATATTTTTTGTATTTATCTTCTACTTGTGTTACCGATAAATATAAAATGTTACCTAATAAGAAAATAATTTTTTTTAAATAATATTATTACTAAATAAGGTATGGTTTAGTTTTTTTGAAATGGAAAAGTCCCCACTTGGGGTTTTGTTTTATTATATAAATAAAAGATATGTATTGATATGCAAATATTGTTGTTTGTAAAACTCGCTATGCGGTACTCAAGGGGTCAGCTAACTTGTAGCTAGTAATCGGCCTAGGCGGGGGTACTATGATGTGATTCGAATTTTTGTGTAAAATTTGAAATTATGTGTATGACATTTTTACATGACTAGGACTATATAGACACGGGTGCACACACAAATTTGTCACAGGGTATTCACTTTTATATAAAAATTTGAAAAGAGAATGCGCTAGTGATGGCGTTTTTAGTGTTAAACTTTGAAATATGCTATAAGAAGAAAAGTTGTTTTTACACTAGTGATGACATTTTTAGGATATGCACGTGCATACATCTGCCTTAGGTATGTCTGCTCCTGACTATGGGAATATGTTAGAAACCTTAACACTATCTATACTATCTATAATGGAAAAATGGTCAAAAGTGAAATGTTGAGTTTTCAAATGAAATGTTGAGTTTTCAACAATGGTCAAATGAGAGAGAAAGTGAAATGTAATTAATACTCTTATTAAAACACCTCAATACTTAGAAGTACAATTATTTATTCACATTGTACAACCAAATTAAAGCATATCTACCAAATTAAATGCAACCAATCAAACACAAATCGGGTTGACCTGGGACGCTTCAAACCTGGCGGGTTGACCCAGTTTAATTTGACCCATTTTCGACTCAACCTAGCAAGTTGACCCGGTTTAACTCGACCCATTTTTCGACCGGAACGGTTCAACCGGTTGAACCAACCGGGTTGCAAAACATTATCCATTACTTAAAAAAGTACAATGATTTATGCACATTGTACAACCAATTAAAAACATATCTACCAAATTAAATACAACCACTTAAAACACAAACCGGGTTGACCCGGGACGCTTCAAACCCGGCGGGTTGACCCAGTTTAATTTGACCCGTTTTCGACCCAACCTAGCAAGTTGACCCGGTTTAAATCGACCCATTTTTCGACCGGAACGGTTCAACCGGTTGAACCACCCGGGTCGAACCCGGTTTCAAAACATTATCCATTACTTAAAAGTACAATGATTTATTCACATTGTACAACCAATTAAAACATATCTACCAAATTAAAACACAAACCGGGTTGACCCGGGACGCTTCAAACCCGGCGGGTTGACCCAGTTTAATTTGACCCGTTTTCGACCCAACCTAGCAAGTTGACCCGGTTTAAATCGACACATTTTTCGACCGGAATGGTTCAACCGGTTGAACCACCCTGGTCGAACCGGGTTTCAAAACATTATGTTTAATTCTCAAATCTTCAAACTATTTGTCGCTATAAAATCCCGTTGCTATGCACGGGTACTCGTCTAGTTGTTCAAATAGTGCAGACGGAGTTATGAACAAATCAAATTTTGGCTGATTCAACTCAAGTTGCGTGAGTGTGTAATCGGGATGGTATGCATGACGTATGCGATAAAGGTACATAATAGATGGGAACAAATAAGGGTGAGCATCGGTCTAGGACCGGACCGGACCGACAAGACCGAAGACCGAATTAAGGTAAAAACCGGGACCGAGACCGAGACCGAATGTGGTCGGTTCGGTCCGGTCTTCGGTCGGTCCGGTCCAAATAGGCAAAATTTGGCAAGTTTTTCGGTTTTTTGGTCGGTCCGAACCGGACCGGACCGAATAAACCAAAAAGCCTAGACCGAGGACCGGACCGAATGTGGTCGGTCCGGTCCGGTCCATCCGGTCCGTTTGCTCACCCCTAGGAACAAACTTGTTATTCAACCTTCTTCTCTATTGAAAAACAAATATCCAATCTCAACTTATTACTCGACCTTGTGGTCTAAGTTTTACAATACTCTATCCGGTAGCATTTTTTTCTTAAATTGGGATGGATTGCTAGACAAACATTTTAGGCTTATCAGCTTAGTTGAGGAGTTTGGATTAGGGGTGTCATAGGGTCAGGTTACCCAAACCCGAACCCGATAAGCCTTATCGGGTCAGGTTAAATCATGTTGAAAAAGCTTATCGGGTTAATTTCACCTGAACCCGATAACCCGACGATGTTATCGGGTCGGGTTAGGGTTAGATAATTTTTGCTATTGGGCCGATAAGACCCGGAAATCAATACTTAATTCTTTTTTTTTTTTTTTTTTTTTTTTACTGATAACTGAAAAAGCCCAATACCAAACTTTCGCAATTTGCATGGGACGTTTGGTTTTTCAAGTCCATCACGGGCTATTATTGGTTAATACTATTACTCAACCATTATCAAAAACACAATTCAGAGTTCCATATTTTTTCCTTGCAATATAATCAACATTTAACCAAAAGGTAATTATTCAGTGATAGATTTTATTGTATAATTTTTAGTTGAAGTTATTACAAATAGGTAACTAATTAGTTGTCAATGTTGTGGAAGACTTGCAGCAGGGAGTGTTTGGGTTTGGGTTTTGTCAATTAGTTCAAAACTTGTTTGATTTAGAAGGCTGTGTAATAAGTGTTTGATGAAACCAAATGACACAAACTTACCACTCATATGCAACATCAGTACTAAGTTTGGTTCAGTAGTAAGTTTGGAAGACTTGCATCAGTAGTAAGTTTTGGTTCAGTAATAAGTGTTGATGAAACCAAAAGACATAAACTCACCACTCATATCCAACACCGGTACTAAGTTTTCTTGCATCATTAGTAAGTTTGGTTCAGTAATAAGTGTTGTGGAAGACTTGCATCATTTCAGTAGTAAGTTTGGTTCCATCCAGTTTTTTATGTTTGGTCCAAAATGACACAAAAAATGGCTTAATAGTCACTAACATACCTTTTTATGTTTGATGAAAGTCACACTTGGACATTTGGTAACTGTTAGAAAAAGAAAGTCACATTTGATAATTTATTAGCTACTCCAATTTGTAGTATCACCCGATAACCCGAATCACCCAACCCGACATAACCTGACCCGAATACCATCCGATCCCGACAACCCGATTCCTTATGAGGTCGGATTGCGGGCGAGTTTTTAAAAATCAAAACCCGACAAGACACGACAACCCGACCCGATAACACCCCTAGTCTGGATTGCATATTTGAAGCGCTTGTAGACTTATATTTTGATGAAATGTGCACATGCGGAAGTGTGTGTTTTCATAGGTTATTAGCCATAAGCTAAAAGTATGAAATCCCAGACACCCCTAAAGCTGTTTCTATAAGCTGTTGTGGACCGACTTACTTGAGAAAGGTGCAATTTAGTTGAAAGAAACCATTAACCGTATCTAAGTTCTATCATCTGCATTGTGTTTTGATAGTTCTTGAAATAATGAACTACTATTGGTTTAAACAAAAGATGTTTAAATAAGCTTTCCGGAACAGTAAGTAGAGCTAGTCAGGCTTAAATGAGAAAATCAGCATTGGCTGGTCAAATGATAAGTAGATATATACTTGTTGAAGCAAGCCAGTTAGACCAAGTACATAAATATATTTTCATTCACAACGACAAAGCCCAAGTAAACAGTACTGGTCTAAACCATCATCATGTCTAGCAGAATACTCCGTATTAGGAAAATAACAAGAAAATTTAACCACTGATAAATGGCATGGAAAACGGCATCACTTGATGCCGCAAGCGAGATCTCCCCACGTTATTAGAATATGGTTTGTCACGTGGTGGAAGATGACAGCACATAGGTGGCACATGGCTCAGATTTTTCGTTATAAGTTGCCCTTATTATCATACTCTCCATAACCGCCTAGATAATGGTCACTCTTTTGATACATATAGGTTGGAGGACATTCTCCATATTGCCAATGCACCAGATGTGCTATTTTTCCTGCTTTTCGTAAACATTCCATAAGTGCGTTTGGTTCAGTGTAACCCGAAACATGTAACGTTCTATTCACCTCCACTCAGAAAGTCTCTTTTCCTTTAATATTACCAACGAAATTATCAATCTTATTAGCCAGGGAAAATACCTGAAAAATAAATTAGTTGTTTGTTAATGATAGACAGATAGATTAGATTATTGTCTATGCTTATATGCTTAAAACTACGGTGACAATCTGAGACGGGTTTTGGTTGGATTGACGGGTTGGAAAACTTGAGCTGAAACATGATATGCATAAATAACTGGGTCATTCATATCAATTCTAACCCGTTTAACACAACATATTAGCCATATTATTTATGTGAGTTAATGGGTTAACACATACAAGTTGAACAGTTAAAGCGGATTTCATGTTACACAAATTAAATGGGTTGGCAGGTTGAATGTGACTGTATTTGTTACGAACAACATAAATTGGTGTTTTGTGTTATTTTTTCCTTGAATGTGACTCTGTATTTGTTAATTAAAGAGAAATACTATCTGTTCAAAAGTCTATATTACAAAAAAAATGCCCTTATTGAGCATTGACACCATGTTAACAAGGGTAAATTGGTCAAGTAATTTTATCTGCTCGAAGCTTCTTACCCCTGCCTAATACCTAAAGAGAAATATTATCGTGCTGCATGTAGGCTTAAACTTTATTTAGTCATATCATCTGCGTTTCGGTTTTACTTCTGAGGTAGATGGAGAAATACAACAAAAAGGCTCAACAGAGGATATGACATTTAAGATCCCATACTTGATAGTCACATTAATTCTATGATGACACTTCTAGAAGGCGATGCCATACTAACAGTTACCTTTACGAACTTGTATTCATGTAATATACCTGATATAGATAAAACATAACCCAAATCTGTTGGTTATTTGCTGTTTGTGTGTTCCCAGATTAGGGTTAAGATAATCAATAAGGTACCGGATATTCACTTGAAATCGTGGTATCACTTTCCAATAGAAACTATTCGACCCTATGCCTGGGTTACACGAATATCTCTATGGGATAAGACCAAGTGATGTTCTTGTTTTAGGCACAAATCAAGAACAGAATTGCATTCAAGTGTTTAGGGTTTGTCTTAATCATTTTCATGCAGAATGTTATGACCTCTATTTATAATAGAGAATACTCAAACCCTAGCCCATGGAATTATGTATAATTAACGGCCCATTAATTATAACATAATACTTTCCATAATAGTAGGAATCAGTGGTTGAACCCTAGCAGTACTTTGCACAAGCAGTACTTTGCACTAGCAGTACTTTGCACAACTAGCAGCAGAATCATAACTGCATAGCAGCAGAGTCAGATTCAACTAGCAGCAAAGTCCTACTAGCAGTAGATTCAGTAGAATCCACTAGTACAACAACAATAGAGTCAGGGTGTTCATGGACAAAATGGGTGTACACTCCGTACCTCCAAACCCATTACCAAGTGTGAACTAATCCTTCAAGTGCACTAAATTTTCCAACAATCCTTCCCAAATTTAGTTCACTTCCTTTGCATGAAAAAATAACACAAAACAAAACATATGCATAAATGAAAATATCTTGAAGATTGAATTCTCATCTTAGTATATTACACGTTCAAATATTCGAGAACCAGGGTGTTCTAAGAATTGAACCCTTCAACCCATTTGAATACCTGAAGATAAAATACACATACATTTTCAAACACTTAAATAAACCTGACACTATACAAGCCATGTGTCCATATCCAATTCATAAATGTTGCAAAAGCTAAAAGTCCAAAGCTTCCTGAAGCGGCAAAACTTCAACATTTACATAGGTGGTTCCTCTTTATTCATGCTCCTGCTTAGCACTTTTTCAAAGAAATTAACCATTGAGAAGTAAAGACTTCATCCTCCTTTTCAGCTGGTTCTGAGCACAACCTTGGGATGACAATAAAACATGTGCTCCAGTCCACTGAATGTTCAGCTTTCCACATTGAACTCAACTCCCAAGTTTCCTCAGGAGGGAGTTGGGTGTCTTAGCATTCAGTGACTAAGTTGGACTTAAACCCATCCCTTTAGCAGACTTTAAAACCAAGTCTCTAGCCAAACCCTTCGTCAAGTGATCAGCTAAGTTTTGTTGAGATTTAACAAACTCTATAGATATCACCCCATTCATGATAAGCTCACGAATCATGCTATGCCTGACACCTAAGTGTCTAGACTTCCCATTGTACATCTGGCTATAAGCCTTTGCCAATGTAGCAGCACTATCATAACGGATAGAAATAGGTGCTATAGGTTTAGGCCACAATGGAATCTCAAGAAGCAAGTTTTTCAACCATTCAGATTCTTTGCCAGCAGCAGCTAAAGCCACAAATTCAGATTCCATGGTTGAACTGGTAATGCAAGTTTGTTTCTTGGATGCCCAAGAAATTGCACCTCCACCAAGTAGGAATACCCAGCCACTAGTAGACGAATTGTCTTCAGTGTTACTGATCCAACTTGCATCAGTGTATCCTTCTAATACTGAAGGATAACCAGTATATGAGAGACTATAATCCATAGTTCTCTTCAAATACTTAAAGACCCTCTGAATTGCTTGCCAATGATGAGCACTAGGATTACTAGTATACCTGCTCAGTTTACCCACAACAAAAGCAATATCAGGCCTTGTACAAGTCATGGCATACATCAAGCAGCCAATCACCCTAGAATACTCAAGTTGAGATACAGCTTTGCCAGTATTAGGCATTACCTTCTCACTTGTATCCATAGGAGTACTCACTGGAGTACAATCAAAGTAATTAAATTTCCTCAACACCTTCTCAATGTAATGAGACTGAGAGATAGAAATTTTGTTACTTTCATGTTTAATCCTAATACCAAGGATAACATCATCCTCCCCCATATCCTTCATGGAGAACTTTGATGACAAAAATTCCTTTGTAAGATCAACTTGATTTTGGTCAGTGCTAAAGATCAACATGTCATCAATATATAGACAAATGATAACTCCTTTACCAGATTCATCAAATTTGCTATATACACATTTGTCAGCCTGATTAAGTAAATAACCACTAGACAAAACCACTTCATCAAACTTTTGATGCCATTGCTTAGGTGCCTGCTTTAGTCCATAAAGAGACTTAATCAGTTTACATACCTTGTTTTCATTGTCAGGCATGATGAAGCCCTCAGGTTGGTTCATGTAAACCTCCTCATCTAAATCACCATTCAAGAAAGCAGTCTTCACATCCATCTGATGAATAATCAAATTGTGAATAGATGCCAAAGCAATTAGCAATCTTATGGTACTGATACGTGCCACAGGAGCATAAGTATCAAAATAGTCTATTCATGACTTTTTTCTAAAGCCCTGAATAACTAGTCTTGCCTTGAACTTTTCAACAGTTCCATCTACCTTCATTTTCTTTTTGAAAATCCATTTGCTACCTAAAGGTTTGCAACCAGGTGGTAGATCAGTCAACACATAAGTGTTATTGCCCATGATAGAGTCCATCTCATCATTAATTGCCTCTTTCTAGAAAGCAACATCCTGGGACTTCATTGCTTCTTCAAATGTTTTGGGATCATCCTCAACAATGAAGCAATAAGAGTATTGGTCAGAGACCTCACTCCTTGTACCTTCAATTAAATATAATTGAAACTCAGGTCCAAATGACTTTGGAGTCCTCACCCTATTGCTCCTTCTGAGCTCAGGTTCAGGTTGTTGTTCTACAACCTCATCAGGGGCCTGAGATGGTAAATCATCAGGGACCTCTGACACACCAATGTCATCAGTTCCATTTGGAATCCTTTGACTTGGTCTAGGGACTGATGAGAATCTATTCTCATCAAATAGTGCATCCCTTGATTCAATTATTGAGTTAATTGAAACAGATTCATTAGGTTCAATAACATAGAACCTATATGCCTTGGAATGCTCAGCATATCCAATAAAGATGCATTCAATGCCTCTTTCACCCAAAGTTTTCTGCTTTGGATCAGGGAGTCTTACAACAGCCCTACAACCCCAAACCCTGAGATAATTCAGGTTGGGTTTCTTTTTAGTCCAGAGTTCATAAGGGGTAATTTTGTTCCTTTTGTTGGGAACCCTATTTAGTAAATAGCAAGCTGTTAACATAGCTTCACCCCAGAACCCTTGACTCAGCCCTGAATAGGACAACATGGAATTAACCATCTCCTTCAGTACCCTGTTTTTCCTTTCAGAAATACCATTTTGCTGAGGAGTATAAGGGGCAGTCGTTTCATGGATTATACCAACAGACTGAAAATACAGAGTATCCATGTACTCACCTCCCCTATCAGTCCTAAATCTTTTGATTAGAGACCCTTGTTGCAATTCAACTTCAGTTTTGAATACTTTAAATTTATCTAATGCTTCATCCTTAGTATGTAATAAATAAACATAACAAAACCTAGAAGCATCATCAATAAAAGTCACAAAGTATTTCTTGTTCCCTAAAGAGGGAGTAGCATGAAGATCACATAGATCACTATGAATCAACTCCAAAACTTCAGTTTCACGTTTTACACTTTGAAATGGTTTCTTAGTAATTTTGGTCGTCATGCAAGTTTTACACTTTTCAGTGTCCATATCAAAGGCTGGAATTAACCCATCCTTAGACATATCTCGCATTCTTTTAAAATGTACATGGCCAAGTCTTGCATGCCATAGGTTTGAATCATAAAGTTTAGAAGTTGAAATAAAAGCAGAATTAACATTATCATGAACAATATTAAGTCTGAACATTTGATTACATAAATAACCAAAACCAATAAACACACCATGTTTAGATAAAATAAACTTATTAGATTCAATCACTTGTTTATAACCACAATTATTTAAAACACTACTAGAAACCAAGTTCTTCCTGATATCAGGAACATGTAAAACATTAAATAAAGAAACAATCTTTCCAGAACTAAACTTCAAATCAACACATCCTTTTCCATGCACCAGGGCAGTTGACTCGTTTCCCATATGAAGAATAGAACCATCATTCATTGACTCGTAGGTCTTGAACCAGCTTCTATCTTTACACACATGAATTGTTGCACCAGAGTCAACCCACCAAGCAACATCATCATCCTGCACAAAATAAATTTCAGATATATATGTAACATAATAAATCTCAAAAGACTTATTAAATATATTCTGACCTTTCAGAGAATTGGTGTTACCATTCCCTCCACTTGTGCCTGATCCATTAGCTTTATTGCCAATCTTAACACCTTTACAATCTTTCCTGAAGTGTCCAGTTTTACCACACTTCCAACAAGTCACTTTTGGTTTCTTGTTAATATCAGATTTGGTGTTATCTTGATGCTTACGCTTGCCCTTGTTGTCATTGTTCCTGGAGGAGTTGTTATGCTCCACCATATTGACAACTGATGGACCAGTAGCATTGCTACTCTTTGGCTTGTCAATGTCTTGTACTTTGAGTGAATCCTCAATGCGCAAGTGACTGCCCAACTCAACAAGAGTTAACTCCTCCTTCTTATGTTTCAGCATATGCTTGAAATCTTTCCAAGAAGGAGGTAGTTTATCGATGATACAAGAGACTGAAATAGCCTCATCCATGTTCATCTTGTGTTGTGTGAACCGACCAAGTATACTAAGAAGTTCATTGTATTGTTCCATAACTGGTCTTGAATCAGTCATTTTGTAATTTGTGAAATTACTTACAAGAAACTTCTTACTTGATGCATCCTCAGCCATATATTTGGCTTCCAAGGAATCCCATAGTTCTTGAGAAGATTCAACATTCTGATAAATATCAAATAAAGAATCAGACATACCATTGAGAATTAAACCTCTGCAAATGTAGTCATCATTCTCCCACTTGCTTCTTGCCCTCATCTGTTCCATAGTAGCATCATCTCCATAATCTTGAGGAATAGCAGTAGTCAAAACGTACACCACATTCATGCTTGACAACAAGAAGTGCATCTTCTTTTGCCATCTTCTGAAATCTACACCTTCAAACTTTTCCAACTTGGAAAAGTTAGCAGCCATTTGTCTCATAGCAACAGCCATTGATTATCACTAATAGTTTCTATTGATTGTTGGTTATTTGCTGTTTGTGTGTTCCCAGATTAGGGTTAAGATAATCAATAAGGTACCGGATATTCACTTGAAATCGTGGTATCACTTTCCAATAGAAACTATTCGACCCTATACCTGGGTTACACGAATATCTCTATGGGATAAGACCAAGTGATGTTCTTGTTTTAGGCACAAATCAAGAACAGAATTGCATTCAAGTGTTTAGGGTTTGTCTTAATCATTTTCATGCAGAATGTTATGACCTCTATTTATAATAGAGAATACTCAAACCCTAGCCCATGAACTTATGTATAATTAACGGCCCATTAATTATAACATAATACTTTCCATAATAGTAGGAATCAGTGGTTGAACCTAGCAGTACTTTGAGCAGTACTTAGAACGAGTAGTACTTTGCACAAGCAGTACTTTGCACAAGCAGTACTTTGCACAACTAGCAGCAGAATCATAACTGCATAGCAGCAGAGTCAGATTCAACTAGCAGCAAAGTCCTACTAGCAGTAGATTCAGCAGAATCCACTAGTACAACCACAATAGAGTCAGGGTGTTCATGGACCAAATGGGTGTACACTCCGTACCTCCAAACCCATTAACAGGTGTGAACTAATCCTTCAAGTGCACTAAATTTTCCAACAAAATCGACCCATTTATAATGAAGTGGATTTAGCATAAAGATATTGCTGAGATACAGATTTTATTGTCTATTCTAATGAGTAAAGTGGCCAATATATGAGCATGAACCCCGAAGGGTGTCGGCCGAGTTGGTTGTTTCTAATTCATAAACTTAACTTCCGTGGGACAATGCTTGCCTTTATAGGAAAAATACCATCTTCCTTTCAAACTTTTTGAGGAAAGATTTAGCCAATCAGAACTTTCGTAAGTTGAGATACCCGACGAGTGCATCTAACATTGATATGACAGTGGGGTATAAATGACAAGTTCTTAAAGAACACTATTAACTGTGATATGAGAAATGACTATAGATAGGTTTAACAAACCAATAAAATGAAATTACTTGAACAAGGTAAGTATTGAACTTTAGAAGACTCGAAATTTTGACAAGATGTTAAGTTCTTCTTAAACTTTGAATGATATGTTTTCAAGTTAATGATACATTATTGCATGTGTTCCTTAATATGAACCAAACTAATATTAGTATGTTTTCAAGTTAACGATACACGATTGAATATTTTTATGTCAAATATAGTATGTTATTACTAATATTAGTTGGTTCTTTCAATAAATGACGTTCAACCCCTTTCTTTTTTAGCTAATATTAAAATATTACTTTTTGACCCGTTTATGAGTACATGTACATGGGTAGAAATCGCCACCTCTACCTTACACCAGTAAATGACAGCAGAATTGCATGCATATTTTGATTCAGTCACTGTGTTATAGCTTCAGCAAGCTCTAAAGTATAGTGAAATTGTTATTATTTCTGTAGGCGATGTTCCCCGAGTTAATGGTCAACTTGCTGTTGCTCGTGCATTTGGAGACCAGAGTCTTAAAGCACATCTTAAGTTCAGGTTCATAAGACATGTACCTATCAATGCCTCAATAGAGCTTGTGATACTGGCAAGTGATGGCTTATGGAACGTTCGTTATTTACTCACTATTAAGCAAATATGGTATATATGGTAGTACTTTAGAGAAGA
The DNA here is from genome assembly GCA_030686995.1 of Artemisia argyi. Taxonomy (NCBI): domain Eukaryota; kingdom Viridiplantae; phylum Streptophyta; class Magnoliopsida; order Asterales; family Asteraceae; genus Artemisia; species Artemisia argyi. The sequence goes on along the minus strand of CM060693.1, from coordinate 21,707,103 downwards.
TATCACTTAATGGCCTTGATAATCGTCTATCACAGGTGGCACAAGTGCTTGCGGATAATTTATTAGTAGCTTTTATTTTCTCATATCAGATGAACTTTTTTTTTTTTTTTCATTCTTAATGCATTAAATAAATAATTGGTATGTTTATATCTTATTTTCCTTAACTTAATTTTTTCAACGATATTCATATGGCTCGGCGGGCCATGCAAGTAGTTGATTTATATATTCAAAACATCTCACTCGACTAGTGGCAGCACTTGTGGTGGAGGTTGTGATGGTGAAAGCCAATGTTTTTTAGATCCAGATTGAGCTGATGTTCGAGTATTAAAATAAGAAGTAACTTAGCACTTAGCAAACTGTATTTAGTGAAATGGATTTCCAATTGCATTTTAAGCAAATTATGATAACAAAGTTCAACATTCTGATGTCACGAACAGGGTAACTCTGTTTTAAGTTCTGTTTCATATACTTTAACACTAGTAGTCAGGGATGAAACTCATAAGGAAATTCATCTAATATTTAGATTTATATAATATTCAGTCCTGAATCAGTTTGAGTTGGTTTAGGGTGTCTTATAAGAATCTCATTTACTGATAAGCAACAATTACCAACATATATATACTTATTTTCTGTGTAGTACTAATCAGTTTAAAAAGGTAAAGAGCATTATCACACTAAACATCGAGCATATCAATCATATGCTAAAACCTTAGTAATATATTAATAAAGCTGAAAACAAAATAAGATCGAGTCACTACTACTGAGTGTGTGAAACAGACCCCGGAATCAGGTACAAGTTTGGTGGAAGCAACATGTGGTCACTGTTATAGCAATGGAGCAAACAAGAACCACAGCTGCCACTAACGAAGATGGATTTCATACGAGCTGGTAACTAGCCTCACGGTCATGAATAACATGTTCTTTTATGTTTGTTAAAGTTTGTAGATGTCATTTTGCAGTGACTTCTATATTAGTGATTAACAAAAAAAAAAAATAATAATAATAATAATAAAAAAATAAAAATAAAAAATAAAATAAATAAAAATAAAATCAGTATTCAGATATCTAAGGTGCATTGAATGCTTATTTCATGTGACTCGTAATCATGACTAAAACACCGCTACATTAGATAGCTTCACACTACACTTAGATCTCAACCGTAATAGCATTTGCATTTGAGGCATGATGCCTTATCGTAAAGATTCATATTTATTTTTGCTAGCCATGATACCTTAACATCATCAGGTATGTTGCAATTCTATGTAAAGCATTTTATCAAACACTGTCCGTGCATCACACAACGAGGGGAAACGGCCACCCATGGTGTTAGTGGCAATTTTATTAATAAGAGGGACTTATAAACCCTTGCCAAATACAAGTGAAGCATGAAATTACAATACTATATACCAAACAATAAGTAGACGAAGAAAACATAAAAAACATATACCACTATGCACGCGCAACCCTTCGCCATTTTGCTATGAACACCACCACCTTTACGTATGCCCAATCTTTCAAGCTATCATGCAACTGGAAAAAAGTATGTCTCCCACGGCGGTTAAGAAGTAAAGCGCTACAAACTATCCAAAATCCAGTAGCAAACCCACTAGCACCACCAATATAAAACCATCGTTCTATCCCTTCCTCGTCTCCTTGACTCTTACCAACAGTGTGTGGTTCTTCTAATTCTTCATCTCCAGGGCATTTTTTCAGCAGGGGACTTCCACATAGCCCTGCATTTCCTATGTACCTTGAAGGGTCAAAGGTTTGGAGTTGAGTGCAAGATGGAATCCTCCCAGACAAGTTGTTATGCGACACGTCAAGATAATTTAAAAAATTCATCTGAGACATGCTTGATGGCAACTGCCCTGAGAAATTGTTTTTGGATAAATCCAAAGTTTCAAGTTCTTTCATTTGACCAATTTGTCTTGGAATCTCTCCAAGTAGAGCGTTCTTTGACAAGTTTAGTGCAACCAGTTGATAAAGATTGGTAAGTTCATACGGGATTTGTCCTGTTAAATGGTTGCTCGACAGGTCAATGCTCTTCAAGGATTCTAGATTTTTGCTGAATTCAAGTACCTTTCCTTGCCACTGGATTATCACATGGTCAAAATAATCATAACTAGAGTAGTATCCATCTTGATGAATGTGCCTTATGTCCAATGAATTCAATGTGACGAGATCTCTCCCTTTGAGAGAAAAATTATCTAGAACCATGGCAGTGATATTATTGATGCACGAGGGGATGGTTCCATTGAGGTTGTTCATTGACAAGTCTAGAAGTTGAAGATTTACTAGACGGCATACTTGTAGAGGGATGGTTCCATAGAAGTTGTTTGATGCTAGGCTAAGAACGTACAAACGTGATAGGTTTTCCCCAATCCAAACAGGCACATTACCAGAAAACTTGTTGGCCCGCAAATTCAGAGAGGTTAAATTCTTGCAATGTTTTAAGGATGAAGGCAATTCTCCAAAAAAGTAGTTGTTGTATAAATACAATGCTTCAAGCTTGATCAAAGACTTGACAGATGCAGGAATTCTACCAGATAGATTATTGTTTGCTAGATTAAGAACCACCAGCTCTTTAAAATGCCATAAACAGTCTGGAATTTGTCCTGTGAATGAGTTGTCTGAGATATCAAGAAATGATAAATCGCCATCTACAATTTGGCACAGAAATGAGATTTTCCCAGATAATTTGTTTTTGGAAAGATCTAACACTAACAAAGTGGAAGGAATGTTCAGAATAGTGCCACTTATGTTGTTGAAAGAGAGATCCAAATAGCTCAACTGATAAGACTGCCACTGGTTCCGGTACTCCATAGAAACTGTGTCTAAAATGCTATTTTTGGAAAGATCAAGATGCTTAAGATTTTTCAGTTTTTGTATCCATTTGGGGAAACGAGGCCCTAGCTTGTTAGAACTGAAATCTACATATTCTATACTTTGAGAAAGATTTGACGCGTCAGCAATTAGAGGAACTCCTTTGAGTGAGTTGTTTGAAAGATCTATATACAAAAGATTTGATTTTTCAATATTCTTAGAGATAGCACCTCTAAGAGAATTGGAAGATAGATCTATTACTTCAAGCGAGGGTAGTTGCCACAGTTTGTCACTTATAGTTCCATCGAACTGATTTGAAGATAGGTTCAATCTTCTTAGGGATGAAAAGTGTTGAATCACATCAGACAATGTAGCTGATGTGCATCCTGACAAGCTGTTCAAAAAATCTGAAAGTTCCCCATCAAACTTGTTACCAGAGAGAGAAAGACCTGTAAGCTTATTGCCAGTTAATGGGGACAACCAATGATGCATGGATGAGTTGAGATTGTTGTTATCCAGATAAAGGACATCCATAGATGAAGAAGAATTGACAGATGGAGAATATGGATGCATGACTTGTGAGAGGTCACATCCAGTTAAACTCAACTCTTCTAGGTTTCGGAGACCTATAACTACATTTACCCAGTTATTTGCTTTGGCCAGAGAAGTTTCATCCATATGAAGGTATGCTAAAGAAGATAGAGAAGACAACCAATCTAAGTTTTCAGCTCTACAACTTCCGAGGGAATCTAGATGAAGGTATACCAAATTGGTGAGGTTTCCAAATTCTGAAGGAATGGTTCCATAGAAAGAGTTGTCTGAAAGGAAAAGAAAAGTCAATTGGGTCAAGGAACCAATGGATCTCGGAATGACTCCACTGAAATTATTCCCTTCAAGGTTAAGCTCAGTTAATTGGGTCATGTTACCAATGGACATTGGAATGGTTCCATAGAAAGAGTTGACTGAAAGGTCAAGGTCTGTCAATTTGGTCAAGGAACCAATGGACATAGGAATGGTTCCAGTAAACTGATTCCCACCAAGTAAAAGGGTTGTTAATTTGGTCAACGAATGAATGGACTCGGGAATTGTGCCAGTAAACTGATTTTCACCAAGGTTAAGATATGTTAACTGGGTCATGTTACCAATGGATTTAGGAATGGAACCACTAAACTGATTTCCACCAAGGTTAAGATATGTTAACTGGGTCATGTTACCAATGGATTTAGGAATGGAACCACTAAACTGATTTTCACTTAGGTCAAGAGAAGTTAAATGAGTCATGGAGCATATGAACTTGAAAATGGTTCCATGAAAAGAACTGAAAGCAAGGTTAAGAATATTCAAAAATGTTAAGTTAATCAACGAATGGCTAATCTCACCTTCAAAAGACGAGTCAAGTTGAAGCTCTTTGACATGACCTGTGACGTTGTCACACACGACTCCATCCCATTGACAACAATCATATTCTTCTTCGGGTCTCCATGTAGAGAGCAGGTTATTGGGGTCTTGAATAATGTGAGCTTTGAAATCAAGAAGTGCTTGTCTCTCCTTATCGATGCACTTATGAACAGCTCCTCCTGCTGCTCCAACCAGTTGGTGGCCAAAGGAAGAGGCAGTTGTGGTATTAAACAACAAAAAGACAAGTGAGAAAATAAACAAAACATGAGTATGCATAAAGTAAAAGTAAATATTTTCTCTCATTATGTGTGTTTTAAGAAAATTGTATTGATGTGGTTTTCTCTGATAATGAACACATATACCTCTATGCACCTTTATATAGACTTCCAAAACAAAGAATTGAACTAGATGGATATAAATTGTGTGGACCAGACAAAACATGGAAAAAAAAATTAAGACGACCAAAGACTCTCAAGTCTTTGCAATTTGTAGTTATTCAGTATGACTTTTGGCCCTGAAATTAAATGTAAATCCAAAGAAATGGACCCAAATAAATCAGGCTGATGGAAAATACAGTCAGCAACTCTTGTGAAAGTAGAAATATGTAAAAATAGGTTGGATTGATAAAAAAAAGTAGTGTCTTCATTGAAAAATTTATTCATACTTGGTTCTTCTTATATTGCTTATAAGGCTGCATAAATCTCTAGTCTTCTCATGACCCACAACATGTTTGATGAAATGCCTCAACCAAATTTTAGCAACATTATGTTAACAAGTTTTCCTTTTATAAAAAGAATGTGATTTCAACAAAATAGAATAGACCGGACTAGCAAGATCCGTTTTCATCAGGTAAATTCAGGTAAATTAGTTGGTCATTTGAATTTTTACTACATTTGATTAACTATTAGTTGGCCAATACAAGTTGTTTAGATTCAAGATGAATGATTATGTTTTGTGGTTGCTGTGGACATCGTTTAGGTTTGCATACAAGTTATAAGTTCATTTTGTTTTGACATGAAAATTGGACCGGCCCAGTTCTTACATACTTAGCTTGGCTCATATTATATACGAGGTGGGCGCCGGTCCGCCGCGTTGCGGCGGGGCGTCGTTTTATCCGCAACCTTTTTCTAGCGGGAGGAGATATCGATTGTGTGCTCATATACTCCTATGAGTAATTCAAAAAGTGATACAGGCAAAGAATATACAACTTGAAATCAAATGCACAACTTTGAATAAATAGTTGAGTCGTCAATTCTTATTTCATCTTCTTAAACAACATTGCAACTAATCCAGTGAATCTTATCATGCAAGTTACTGAGATAATTTAGGTGAATCATGTAAGTAAACAAAGTCTCAAAAAAGAAAGCAAAAAAGATAGATATAACAGGCTAGCATTCACCTCATGTACATATCAACAATAGTCACTTGCATCCAAATTTTAAGAGTAATTCATGCAAACCCAACTTACTGATGCTGCTACTTCTTATGTAGCCTTTCACGCAGCCTAATTTCCAGAGGCATTCTTTGTTAATTCATTCGTAGGTATATAGTTCCCAATATTTTCAGTCGCATTTATTCTTTTTCCAGTATTAGTATTTTTTTTCTGTTAGCAAGAGTTGCTCTATGGTTGTTCTCTGCATTTGTTACAACATGGGTGCTGGCCATTGACGCAATGCTTGCTGTCACTACAGACGTCGAGTACTGAAGGAACTTTACAGGTACCTACAAAACATATATCATCGATTAATAACTTCATTGTACATATGGGTGTAAAACATATATCATCAGTTGTTTTTTGTTGGAGTGTTGATATGTTAAATAACCCCTAAATAGCAAATAAACAGCAACTTTTGTTGCAGTTAATCCTAAACTGGTTACTAATCTTAAATGGTAACCGTAATCAGAGTCATTATACCTAGTAAAAAGTTATCATTTGCGACCTGAACCACAATAATCAAATAATCATTCTCAAATGCCTCACGGAACTTTATACAATCAAAATGATATGAAGCGAGACTAAAGTATTATATCTGTTCTTTGACTGTTATTGGGGTAAGAACACATTTTTAAGAAATGTTGGTTATGCCTTATAAAGCAACTAGGCAGATTCCGAAACATAGAGATACAGAACATATAGCCATATAGAGTTGATCAAAAGCTATCAAAGTGAACCAACTCTTGACTGTGAGTATTGTGTAAAGTTTTGTATATCAGTAATTTAAAGTCTTTGCAATCCCTAGATACAGCCACGGTCACGACTTAGTCTGGTCATCGTTCTAAATCTACTCTAAAAACTTGAAGGAAGACAAAAGAAGGTTTTTGTATGAGAACTTACCTGCACACTGTGAAGTTCAAGAGTTGACAATACTGTTAGCATCTTTTCAGCTGTCGACATCCACCCATGAAATCCTGCAAAGTCCTGTTTCAACAGAAAAAACATGTAAATTTGAGGTGGCAAATTGGGCGGGTTGACAGGTCGAGTAACCAACCAAACATGTGACTTTGGTATGGATCAAGCCAAGTTTGAATTTTACGACTTCTATAAATAAGCAGAGTGTTAGATGATCGTAAAAGTTGATTTATTTCAAAAGTTCGCCTAAAAGGGTAGTGGGTCAAGAGGACTAAGCGGATTGTAAGCCACAACTTCAAACCATTTTGACCCATTTTCAAAATATTGCTTCTAATTCAAGATCCTGACATCGAATCGAATTTACCTTCCTCTAGATGAAGACACAGTAAAGGTATACAACATGGTTTACCTCTTTCAGAAGGTTGTCACTCGAATATTGGGACGAACTTAACCATTGGCTTGGTATTAGTATCCCTGCCATCATGGAATGACCATATGATTATCTTTGTATCTCAACCATTTGTTTCGCAATCAGTCCGTTCCATTGCAATCACCATAAAAGTCCTAACATCAGTACTTAAATATAGATTAAAAAAAAAAAAAAAAAAAAAACGAAAAGAAATGACACTTGCCAGTGACCAGCACATCGTGCGTAGATGTTACACCAGATGCAATGATCAAGAATATCCAAAAAATAAATAACGTTTTTTTTTCCAAAATGGACTTATAAGGGTTTAATCGGCGGGGCGTTGTTTTATGCTGTTGATCATTGCACAGGGTTAAGAGCATAACAATAAGGACCAAAATACTTATACATTTACTTCTCCTAATTCTCATGTGTAAGTAACAAATCAACCATACATAAGTTTTGTGCATTTACATGTAGAGTGTAGACAGAGTTGAATTCACAAAGGAAAATAAAAGCTATGAAAGTACGAAACTAACATTACCTGAGATTTACAACCAGCAGCAAGAAAGAGTTATCAGTTCCAACAAATGAAAAGATGGATATTTCTTGTGTCGGACCAGCATTAAAATAGGCTACCTGCAATTCATGTAAATAACATCAACCAAAGTTTACCACTATATTTATACAAAACTAAAAACCAACCGTGCAAAGCACAACCAAATAACAATTTCATTTAAAATGCAGTCGATAACCACCTGCTGATACAAACAGGTATCCCATCGTCTAAAAGTCCCATCAGACGAATACGAATAGAAGACAATCCCAGTTTGTATGAAAGATGAAACCTTTATTTGAAAGCATGTCAAAATAAAGTAAAGGAACTTATGAAGCTCAGATTAGTATCCAAGCATCATGTTAACGACTTGTTGATTATCACCAATCCGCAGCCGCAATAAAAATTCCACAGCTTAAGACTAAATCATAAGCATAATCAAAAAAGAAAAGAAAAGTGTTGTGTGCAGATGGAATCAGAATGGGAAAACTACGACGAGCTGTTGCTCTCAATATTATCGAAAGCGCGACGAGGGAAAGATGCAGATGTGGGTGTTGCATTTGATGTTGAGTTTTATGGCAAAGTTGCTGGCAAAATGAATCGATTGACCGAAGCCAACTTTACAGCTTATGACGTTGCAATGCGTACGGTGGATCACAGAAGGCTTTTCAATAGCTTTAAGGTGAGGTTTTATCAAATTTTGCTTTAAAACTTTCAATATATACTATACTTAATGTAAGGGGGTGTTCGGATTGCTAAAAATGTATATCTTGTTGGTATTTTAGTGTAAAATAGATTGAGTTTAATATGCATATAAGGGTCGACACTTATATGAATATTAACTGGACTAACGGGGGTTCCAAGGGGGCGGTAGCCCCCTTGGTGGGGGTTCGGGGGCAACGCCCCTGAGAGAAGCAGGGTCCAAGGGGCGGCAACTTGAAACTAAGTTGCTATGTCAAAAGTTCCTCAGAAAATTAAATTTTCGGAAATTGAGGGACTAAATTTGACATCTTGAAACCTTGAAACTGTCAAAAGGCAGTTAACCCTAAATCCCTTTTGATCAGATAAAAGTTCTGATGGAAGATACAGAAATAGAAAAGGGGACAGAAACCATTCGAATTGCAAAGATAAAAACATACACAAACTTGAATCAATTAGATTTTATCCGGTCGTTAATTGGTATCCACTCCAATTTAATCGATCTGAAAGCGTTCATACTCGTGACTTCTAATTGCTATCATGATATCCTATCACCCCACATACGACACATAAACAACAAAGATCGATTAAATTTTTGAAGATGACGAACCCTGATTCTGTGAAGGATATGATTAACCATATTATCTGATACAATAGTAGAAGTGATAATCGTGATCGGTGAATTGTGTAAGAGATATTAATAAGACACGGATGTTGAAATTGTGGAACAAACATCGATGGTTGGAGATTCGGTTACTGGAACATGGTATAATTTTTCTATACCGAGTAGTAATTATGTTTGACTGTCGGTGGAAATTGGTGCAAACTTGGAATTACGTGGAACAGTTATGTTGATATGAATTATAACACTAAATATCAAGTGCTATAATTTGCATGTGAATTTAAAAGGGCAACTTGACTAACTAAGTAAATTGAGAATGCATGAATTTATTGTTCATGAATATGGAAGTCATTGATTAAAATTATATACGTATGAAAATATGTAACGTATATTGAAATTAATGACGGTAGTCGCATATTCAATCACCAATAAATTGACTTGGTAGTTATCATATTTGTCTCGAGCAAACAGTTATGCAAATACTGATTTTAATGGTTTCCCATTTTGTGTTTTGAAACTTCGAGATGCAAGTTATTTTGGTTGAGTGACCATTGTATTTGCAATTAACAGTTTATGTTTCTTCTTTCATGAAAGAAAACATATGATTATTTATGGTAATATCGAGCGGTAAACGAAATGTTTGCGGTTGTTTGCCCAGTGACTAACCAGTAAGATATCTGGATATATCTGTATGACAAACAGTTATATGATTTTGCATGGTGTTGGTTTACTGTTTTGAAAATCTGAACATTGCCTTTGAATTGATTAGGGAATTGTTGTAAAATACATGGTCATTATTTTGAATCAACTTCTTCAAGGAAATATTAAACCATGATGAATATATTGCCTAGCTTCGACATTTATTTCATTATTGCGATTCGTGAACAAACTTGTATATACTGGTTTTGGTATGCATGAATTACTATTACATATTGTTGGATAAATATTTGTCCACTTACATGAGATTTATATCTTGTATGCCAATATGAAATGGTTGATGGTAAAACACACGTAATCAAGTTTGAGGAATATGCATGTTATGGAACTGATAACTCATATGTCTGGAATGCATGATCACTGTCTTTATTGACTTCCATATTTTATTTGAATTGGTAAAGTATGTTATATGTTTTGTTGTATTTTGATAAAGTTACGAATTATCAATGATATTCTAAAGAGTGTTTACATATATTGAAATGAGTGAATTGGTTAAATTCCTGGTTACTCTTGATTGATGTTCGCAAATCAATTACGATAAAAGACATGGCTTTATGATTGTCTTTGCTTCCTTCATGATATGCCGATTGAATATGTAGTACATGCATTGTTTTGATTGATTTACCGATTGTGTTTGGTTGTTAAACATGTTTGTACTTGATTAATGAAGTTAAGAGCATGCTTGACTTGTTATGTGAATTAACTTGGGCCTGTGTTTGGCTTACGAGTTGTTTAATTGACTACTAATGGAATAAGTATTTTAATACTTGTAAAACCATGGATTATGGTTTAGAATACAACTTGGATCATTTGAGTATTATGAGGATAAATGAATCAAGTTGGATAATATGTATTCTGGAATGAGTAAACATATATGAATTGGAACCAGATTCGTAATTCAATTCAAAGGAATATACTTGGAAGAAAAAAATAATAGTGGAGGATGACATTTAAAGTTTGAATTGATATCCTGGTAACCGATGCAAAAAGTGGAAGGGATTTGGTCCAATCATACATACTGGTACACAAGTTTCTATCCATATTTTATTTTGGATCTTGCTATGCATGAATATAAATGGCATGATACTTATGTTGATATAATTAACATGGTAAAACTATCTATTTAGTTTGCATGACTATGTATGGTTGTGATAATATTATTACGTCAGTTTTTGATGATGATCTTAATATAATACTTGACATTAAGATTGTATTGTATGTGAAATGATAATAATTGTCATCAGGAAGCGTAAATGATATAGCATACATGAATTCGTTAGAATTGAATATTAACTATGTTTTGTTGGTTATCTTTGCTTTTTTGATATCCAAGAACAATATCCATGCGTATAATGTGTGCTGTGTGCACGTATAGTATATTAACATATACAGACTTCTCTTAATTAATATTAATCGACATGGATGGTGACTATTTGTTTAAATAGCAAATATACTTGTGGCTCAGTTCCAGTATGATACAAATTCCCCTTGTGAATCATTTTTACTTGGAATCTATATTTAATTGTAATCACCAATTAGTAGAACCAATATTTGGCATTTGCGGATTGCCGATGACGGATATCTTTTTTGGAATCGAGATATTCACATTCCATAGATGTTGGAATGATATGAAATTGTTAAATGTGCAATTTAAATGAGTGTGATATCTTTTTTGGAATCGAGATATTCACATTCCATAGATGTTGGAATGATATGAAATTGTTAAATGTGCAATTTAAATGAGTGTGATACATTCTGTATGAATTGCATGACAATGTTCATAATGATTTTTAAATTTAAAAGTCATGGTTATGTGAATGGTTGAGAACCATGTTAAATTTATATAACAGAATTGAAAATCTAATTGGAACTACTTTGTTCATAGATTAGATCTCTTAATGAAACAAGTATTGATCAACATATTTGATGGTATAAGGAGACTATGAATCTACAAGCGATGAATTTTACGCTTGGTAGAGATAGTTTTGGGATCAAAGGACAAACGTTGCGCAATGTATCTAATGATGATATCAAGATACTTTATTTGATGCTTCTTAGTTTAAAGAAGTGTGATTTAAATTTTCGTGTTGGGTCCCTGTGCAATTTTTTATGTTTTGTACATGCTTGTATTGGCTTGTGGCCTGTGGTTTTGTTTTGAATTAAGTTGCTCAATGTGTAATTATTTGTTTGTAATAACAAATGTGTTTGGGCACACTTTGATTTAAAAGTTGCTACTTATAATGGAGTAATATCTTATCCAAGTAGCCAATGATGTTAGCCAAAGGATATCTAACCAACTTATTTGCCTAATGGATACAAAGTATTTGTATATTAAACAATATGTTGATAGTTAAAAGGGCGTCATTTGCTTGACATGTTTGGCCACTGTAAGTACTTAAGTACTTTGAATAAAAACTATGGATTATAGTAGTTTAGAAAGGATACAATTATTGATGCAATTAAGTTGGATAATTGATCAAAAAGATTACACTTTCAATGGTGAATGTATTTTCACATTTGGTGTGGTAATCTTGGGATCATAGAAATAAAGTTGTACAAAGTGGTTAACTTTGGCATCATGAATTGTTGTTTTAGCTTCTTGTTTAAAGAAGTAGAATGGTTAAAGGACTTGTTATTAAACATTGTGTTATGTTTAAAAGTCAAGGTTACCATTTGTATAATATCAATAGCTTACTACTTGACAAAGTGGTTTGCAAGAGACGTAGTGCACAAAGTCGGAATTTAGCTGATCATTTAACCAAAGGGTTATGTAGAGATCTCGTGAAAAGATCAGCTGTGGGATTGGGGTTAAAGTCCATATAAAAGCTCTCATGTTAAGATACCCAATTCCCACCTAATATGACGTTAGGTGCTGAATTTTGAATGTGGAAAGCTTAACATCTAGAGTTTGGAACACAACATTAAATAATCCCAAAGGTATGTGTTCGGTTCTGCAAGATAAAGAAGGTTGAAGTGTTCTTCTTAATAGTTCTTTTGAAAAATTGCATTTGCAGTTGCGAGATTAAAAGAACTACCTATATGAGTATGAAGTTTAGCTGCTTCAAGAAGTTGGGACTTGGCTTCGATGTACTCAAGAAAGGATAGGGACATAGGCTAGTAAAATAATGTGTCAAGTAAGAAATTGTGTATGTAAAACTAATGTGTATATTATCTTCATGCATTCAATAGTGATATTACAAGGTTCAATCTTTCGGGAAACCTTGATATCCGAATATTTGGAATGTGTAATATACTAATATGAAATTCAATCGTCTCGACATTTCATTTATGCATTAGTTTGATTGTTTGCTGTGAACTAGTTAGTTAATTTATGATTACACTAAAATGGGGGAGGTTTGTTGGTATTTTAGTGTAAAATAGATTGAGTTTAATATGCATATAAGGGTCGACACTTATATGAATATTAACTGGACTAACGGGGGTTCCAAGGGGGCGGTAGCCCCCTTGGTGGGGGTTCGGGGGCAACGCCCCTGAGAGAAGCAGGGTCCAAGGGGCGGCAACTTGAAACTAAGTTGCTATGTCAAAAGTTCCTCAGAAAATTAAATTTTCGGAAATTGAGGGACTAAATTTGACATCTTGAAACCTTGAAACTGTCAAAAGGCAGTTAACCCTAAATCCCTTTTGATCAGATAAAAGTTCTGATGGAAGATACAGAAATAGAAAAGGGGACAGAAACCATTCGAATTGCAAAGATAAAAACATACACAAACTTGAATCAATTAGATTTTATCCGGTCGTTAATTGGTATCCACTCCAATTTAATCGATCTGAAAGCGTTCATACTCGTGACTTCTAATTGCTATCATGATATCCTATCACCCCACATACGACACATAAACAACATATCTTTTATGATTTGCAGGTGTATGATCCAAGTAAATACGCACATGGCGTTATGGACAGCGAAGTTAACTATACGCGTTGTAGAAAAGCATTTGAAAAGAAGGTTCTCATGGTTAGAGTACCCAAGAGTCTGACAGGTGGCGCCACCTCCACTGCTAGAGCTTCACCACCACCACCACGTCCTGACCCCAGTCCCGACAGATCGGGGGAGTTTGTAAGAATTATTACTTACCTCCGAGGAACACATGGGTTGCATGCCGATGTGATCACAAGGTTTGCGCGGTACGTGGAAGCCAACCCTAGGGTGTAACACCCCCAATTCATGGATGCAGCGGAATTCAAACTGGGTGTTACTCGACGGCACAATAGTCACAATGATAGAAAACGAACTCCAATTGAGTCGTTTTGAAAAGGTTTATCATTCAAATTATATAAATATCAGAGATTACAAAATGAGGTCCCAATTGGTTCCATGTTTACAATGTATAATAAATGAGTTTTGAATGATAATAAAATTTATAGCCCTCTTGGTATCCGTGCCCTTCCGTTCCATCCTTGATCGTCATGAACCTCAAATACATGCTTGAGAGGTCAACACAAAGGTTGAGTGATATTCATAGAGTTTGTTAAATCGATTGAACACAATATGTTGGTAGTGTGAGTTATAGGCTCACACCAATGTTTGGAAAACAAAACAGGTAGGCTACGTTATTATACGCCCGGAACATGTATTATACACTAAGCTTATGACACCATAACGTTAACGTGTACCAATATCGATCGGCAGATTTATCCCGGTAGGTACTTTGCTAACATACCTAAATCTCAAATATTATTGCATTTGTTTGAACTTAGTCAATACAAATGGGATTCGTCAATCCCAATAGGCCTATTAATAATATTCGCGCTCACTATTGCTAGTGATTAAATGGTTCATAATAAAAGGATATCGGTTTAGCAAGGCTGGTACTTAGTGATAATAAAACAATCAGGTAAGCATACAATTTAAAAACATTGTGCTCAGTTATAAATAGCATGTATTCCCCCCAAGGGTTTGTAAAACAATTAAGTAATCGAAAGTGGGGCTATGAACTCACCTTAAGTAAGATAGCAAGTAATGAATGTAACGGTCGAATCGCGAAGGTTTCTACGAGCAACCTATAATAGAATGTTGTGACTTAGGATCGGAGTAATGAATATGAAGTAGTGCCTATATATATATCTTGCATTATAGTCCATGATGTGGTATGATGTATATTGTAAGTCCTTGAAAGAAAAGATTCATGAAACATGTATGTTTTGTATATCGTTTACTACCGTTCGGGCCGACATAATTCAGAAGTCATGTTAGTAAGCGTTCGAGGAGCCAGGACACTTTAACTCGTAAATCCACAACTCAACTCGACGGCTTACATAATGAACTCCTCACATGAGGCTCCCTACTATTGTAGTAGTTGATAAAGTATATAGATATAAGTTTTGATCCGAAAAGTTACTTGTCCGAAATTTGAATAAACTTAGGAAAGTTTATTAGTACATGAAGATTGTTATTAGGGTATGTTTCATAAGTTTTGTATGACCATTTTCTCTTGGTAATATCTCATGGTTCCCTTTTAAGTGAAGTAGATCCAAATTGCTTGTTCAAGTTCTCGCTAATTCCTTGTTTCATGTTTTCGCCTAAATAAGCTTGTATGGTCGTTTCGTCATGGCCTAGCCATGACCTTTGGTCCTTGTTCCAAGGTCATGAGACTCAACCTTGGCTCTAGCCATGGTTGTGGTCTTGATTCTAGGTCATAAGACCCCTTTGGTCTTCATAAACCATAACCTAGATGTAATGACTTTGTCTAAAAATGGGCTGTTTTGAATTTGAAGAAATTTATCACTCGGAAAGCGTTTTCAGGGCTCGAGCTTCTTTGTTCCTAAACGAAAACGTCGTTCCGGACAACTTTCGTGTTTTAACTTTTTGATGAATCGGACCAGAAGTGGGACTTTCAAAACCCAAATTTGATCAGAATGGTATTTGGCAGTTTTGCCGGAAACTTTGGTAATTTCAAATGGGCGTAACTTTTGACTCGTATACTCGTTTTGGGTGGTTCAAATTGCTATGGTTTCCTTGTTAAGTCCTCTACTGTAATATGTAATGATCCAACATCATATTTTTACCATTTTGGTCGTGGTTTTCCAAGAAAGTCACTAGTTTACTTGTTTTAGTAACTTGTCTTAACAATCAATTACAATAACTTGTTTTGATCATTTTTATACATCATGGACATAACTACAAGACATAATATAGCAAGAATAACATGTAAATAACATGAACATGATTATTTAACAAGAATCAAGTTAGGGTTTGGCTCACAACTTTTGGCTTTCAAAGATGAAAGGAAGTTAACATGTAAGGATAGGACTTTGATAGACTTGCTTCAACCCACTTCACTTCATGCAATCTTTCTACTCTTGTAATCTTGAAAGAGAGATGATGAAAATTGAGGTGACTTGAGTGGATTCAAACTCAAGAGAAATCACCAAAGTTCTAAAGATTTGAAGTAGTTTTGATGAATCAAAACTAAACTAGGGTTTATGTATGGATATTGCACTTGATTTCTTGGATGGAACTTGAAGTAAACTAGTAAAATGAAGGGTGTTGTGTGTGTGGGTCGTTCATATGGTCAAGGAGTGGGAGGAGAAGCATTTATATGCAAATGAGGAGGTTACATTGTTGACTAGTCAACACTTGGAGGCCAAGTTGAACACATGTTCACATCTCATGACACAAGGCATAAGATCAAGCCACATGGGTGGTGAATCCCCCCTCCAAGGCTGTTCATGAGCTTGGAGAGCAAGGGTGTGGACTTTTCTTGGTATTATCCAAGATACTTGGTTAGTTTTGACTCCGGGAAATGCCAATCGTAAATGATTAAGCCTCAAAACGTAAAACCGGGTGTCGTAAAATTATGGAACTTGAAAGTATTGATAAACATGTCAATAAGTTCCATAATAAAATATAAAATGAGTGGTAGGTTCCATTTGGGTGTAAAACCCTGCTAAAAACTGGAAACACGGGTCTAAAACGCGTAATACGTAAAACGTACGAATATTGCGTAAAATTGAGAAAAGTAAAATGTTACTTTTCTAATGTGATAAAAATAATTTAAAATGACTTATAATGTCTAGACTGGGCTCAGTCTAGTGTCGGTTGGTATTAAATGTCTTTTAGACATCAAACCGTAAGCCTAAAAATCACGAAATGACTTATAACATCAAGGGATGATTTTTGGTCAATGGAGGAGGGAAAGAATATGTTGACTTTTTCTAAGAAGTTGAAAACTCAAATAGTCTTAGAAACGCGTTTTGTGGTCTAACGGTTAATCGCCCAAACGGTTAAGCGTGCTCATGTGAGATTAGTACAGGCTTGGGTGACCTGCTGGGAAGTCTTTGGTCATGTTTTTCTCAGTCACGATTAATTCTCAAATAAATCATGAGTGTGTCAAACATTTTTCTGATGTGGGGTCACCTGACGGGGTTGAATTTCGTTGTGCGTAGAATTTCTGATTGACGTTTTACCCTAAAACGTGTAATTCCGTGTAATTCCTTAATAACTTTCACGAAAATGAGCTTATGAATGTCAAACTTTTAATTTGCCATGGAAATGATTTATCACTCGATAAAATCAAATAAAAATCAACTTTCGGGAAAGTTTCGGGAAAATGAATAGTAAAAGTGAATAGTGAATTTTCCGGGAATAGTAATTAACCTGAAATTGCGAATTGTTACAGTCTCTACCCCATACGGGGAACTTCGTCCCGAAGTTCTTTGTGTGTCATATGTTGGAGTGATGTCGATGAAAAGGTGTGGTTACTTATGAGGACTAGAGTCTGGAATTACCAGTGATGTAATTTGATTTGTCATTTCGGTGTATGGTGTAGGATGAGGCTTCCTTTTATGTAGGAAAGGTATGGTAATAGTCGAATATCAAAGGAAATTGATATAGCAGTCGGATATTAATAGGAATTAATATAGTAGTTGAATATCAAATAGAACTTGATATAGTTGTCAAGTATCAATAACAATTGATATAAGAATCGAATCATGGAATAAGCGTTGAACATGTGGTTGGACCAAGTCCTGTTTGAATTGTACGGCTGCCCATGCATATGGCTACATGGCTTCGCAATGAGTTTGGTACGACTGCGCATGCGTATGGTTACATGGCCCCGTAATGAGTTTGTTTGTTATTGCACTATCATTATGAAAACCAAAAGTAAATCTCGTACTAATGGAAATTGGGATAGTTGTTGCAATCATAGCCTAGTAGGTAATCTGTTGTTGTATCTAGTGTTTATTGACTTCATACTTATGTTATTTCGGATATAATTAAGCCCACTTGTTTATAATTCTTTATTTACATAGAGAGGCATCCCAAACAATGTAACTAAAGGAATATAAACGTATGGTTCGATGATTTATAATTTCTTTATTTAAATGAAAAGGCATCCCAATCCATTCAAATAAGGACATTATAAATCATCCTACTCAAGAATTCCCGACACAACATTCATACTTAGCCGGTGAGTTACAAGGTAGTGTATTATGAGATGATACTGGTGTTCCAAAAGTACAAGATGAATATTCAAACTTGTAAAGCTGATGAGGGTACTTGTGGTGTAACTAAGGATGATTTGAGCTTTAAAAGTGCATCAAAATCTGTAAATGAGCTTGTGGTTCCAACGGTTGTGAAGATAATGTTATGATATGTTGATGAATAAAAGTGTGTAGTGTATGCTTAACATTAATACTCTTAGGTATAGATGTTGAGTTTGCTTTAAAAATCTTAAGAGATTTTAAAAGTTTATGATGGAATGGTATCCTAAACAGGATGGTACTTCTACAGGATGAAGAGAATAATTGATAACTATCCCAAGATAGTAGTTCGGATTATCTCATAAATGAAAAATTTCAAGAATGAAATTAGGTAACACAAATAAGGTGTTAAGATTTCGCTGAGTGGTAAGACATTATCGTGTCTCTAGATTGTCTTAATGTATTCTGGTGGTTTATCGAGTTCATGTAGGAAATCAACCTAAACATAACCCTAGTACAACTACTCTCAGTATTGGAAAATTTTAAGTCGAATATAGTTAGTCAGACTATATTCCACTGTCCCAAGGTTAAATATAGGTGACTAGTCTATATTTAGCCAAGGTTCGATAAAATTTTCAAATACCTAAACTAGGTATACTTTTGATATGTCCGTTGCTTTCGGGAAACTGTCCACTAAACAAAGGCGATGTCAAACCCTTAAGTTGCAAGTCCCGTCCATACAAGACTTGTAACGTATGTTTTCATATTCCATTGCATAGAAGGTAGTAAGGGTAGATACGTATGGAAAGGAAGTTTTAAGTAGTTCTAAAATAGAACATACTTGGCCAGGATCACGAACTTTTAATAATGAAGGTTTCATAAGAAAACTTTGATGAATGTAGAGAAAGTTCAGCTTTTGTCGATGATGGATTAGTTTGTCCTTTAGAAATCTCATATTTCTTGTTTTGAAATCGATAGATTGTGACGGGTTTTTGATATCATAAGAAATGATATTGATTATGTGATGGAATAATTCTAGAGACCATTTGCACAAAACACAAAGTCTCGGAAGTAGGTTAGACCATTGTGTAATTCACAATGTCTGGGAAGTAGGTTAAACCGTTGTGTGACTCAAAACATTTGAGAAATGATTAAGACCATTGTATCATACAATGTCTTGGAAAATGAATGAGACCATTGCATCTCACAATGTCTTGGAAAATGAATGAGACCATTGTATCTCACAATGTCTTGGAAAATGAATGAGACCATTGTATCTCACAATGTCTTGGAAAATGAATGAGACCATTGTATCTCACAATGTCTCGGAAAATGAATGAGACCATTGTATCTCACAATGTCTTGGAAAATGAATGTTGGAGTAGGAACATGATTGGGAGAATGTAGTTGTGCCGAAATGCCATAGAATAGGCATACGCAGATATGTTTAGATAAAATGATTGAAAATAAACCGAGTTTATATATCAATATACTAATATGTTCATGTAGCATAAAATGCCTAGTGTGTATATATCAATATACTTATATGTGTTCTTGTAGCATAAAATGCTTAGTGTGTATATATCAATATACTTATATGTGTTCATGTAGCATAAAATGCTTACGGGGAAATGCTCAATTATGTTTAGGGTACATATATCAATATGCAATTATGTTTGTGTAGCATAAAAATGTCTTCGGGGAACTGCTCAAAATGGGTATATATGAATATACTAACATGTTTGTGTATCATAACATGCTTACTAAATCCATAATCGTCTGGAGGATGGAAGACACGGAGAGCGGAAGGCTATAAAATGTTTTTGCTTGTATGTGTGGTTATAGTTTAGGTCTCAATTAGACCCGTTTCTCTATAACCATGGCTCTGGTACCAATCTGTAACACCCCCAATTCATGGATGCAGCGGAATTCAAACTGGGTGTTACTCGACGGCACAATAGTCACAATGATAGAAAACGAACTCCAATTGAGTCGTTTTGAAAAGGTTTATCATTCAAATTATATAAATATCAGAGATTACAAAATGAGGTCCCAATTGGTTCCATGTTTACAATGTATAATAAATGAGTTTTGAATGATAATAAAATTTATAGCCCTCTTGAGTATCCGTGCCCTTCCGTTCCATCCTTGATCGTCATGAACCTCAAATACATGCTTGAGAGGTCAACACAAAGGTTGAGTGATATTCATAGAGTTTGTTAAATCGATTGAACACAATATATTGGTAGTGTGAGTTATAGGCTCACACCAATGTTTGGAAAACAAAACAGGTAGGCTACGTTATTATACGCCCGGAACATGTATTATACACTAAGCTTATGACACCATAACGTTAACGTGTACCAATATCGATCGGCAGATTTATCCCGGTAGGTACTTTGCTAACATACCTAAATCTCAAATATTATTGCATTTGTTTGAACTTAGTCAATACAAATGGGATTCGTCAATCCCAATAGGCCTATTAATAATATTCGCGCTCACTATTGCTAGTGATTAAATGGTTCATAATAAAAGGATATCGGTTTAGCAAGGCTGGTACTTAGTGATAATAAAACAATCAGGTAAGCATACAATTTAAAAACATTGTGCTCGGTTATAAATAGCATGTATTCCCCCCAAGGGTTTGTAAAACAATTAAGTAATCGAAAGTGGGGCTATGAACTCACCTTAAGTAAGATAGCAAGTAATGAATGTAACGGTCGAATCGCGAAGGTTTCTACGAGCAACCTATAATAGAATGTTGTGACTTAGGATCGGAGTAATGAATATGAAGTAGTGCCTATATATATATCTTGCATTATAGTCCATGATGTGGTATGATGTATATTGTAAGTCCTTGAAAGAAAAGATTCATGAAACATGTATGTTTTGTATATCGTTTACTACCGTTCGGGCCGACATAATTCAGAAGTCATGTTAGTAAGCGTTCGAGGAGCCAGGACACTTTAACTCGTAAATCCACAACTCAACTCGACGGCTTACATAATGAACTCCTCACATGAGGCTCCCTACTATTGTAGTAGTTGATAAAGTATATAGATATAAGTTTTGATCCGAAAAGTTACTTGTCCGAAATTTGAATAAACTTAGGAAAGTTTATTAGTACATGAAGATTGTTATTAGGGTATGTTTCATAAGTTTTGTATGACCATTTTCTCTTGGTAATATCTCATGGTTCCCTTTTAAGTGAAGTAGATCCAAATTGCTTGTTCAAGTTCTCGCTAATTCCTTGTTTCATGTTTTCGCCTAAATAAGCTTGTATGGTCGTTTCGTCATGGCCTAGCCATGACCTTTGGTCCTTGTTCCAAGGTCATGAGACTCAAACTTGGCTCTAGCCATGGTTGTGGTCTTGATTCTAGGTCATAAGACCCCTTTGGTCTTCATAAACCATAACCTAGATGTAATGACTTTGTCTAAAAATGGGCTGTTTTGAATTTGAAGAAATTTATCACTCGGAAAGCGTTTTCAGGGCTCGAGCTTCTTTGTTCCTAAACGAAAACGTCGTTCCGGACAACTTTCGTGTTTTAACTTTTTGATGAATCGGACCAGAAGTGGGACTTTCAAAACCCAAATTTGATCAGAATGGTATTTGGCAGTTTTGCCGGAAACTTTGGTAATTTCAAATGGGCGTAACTTTTGACTCGTATACTCGTTTTGGGTGGTTCAAATTGCTATGGTTTCCTTGTTAAGTCCTCTACTGTAATATGTAATGATCCAACATCATATTTTTACCATTTTGGTCGTGGTTTTCCAAGAAAGTCACTAGTTTACTTGTTTTAGTAACTTGTCTTAACAATCAATTACAATAACTTGTTTTGATCATTTTTATACATCATGGACATAACTACAAGACATAATATAGCAAGAATAACATGTAAATAACATGAACATGATTATTTAACAAGAATCAAGTTAGGGTTTGGCTCACAACTTTTGGCTTTCAAAGATGAAAGGAAGTTAACATGTAAGGATAGGACTTTGATAGACTTGCTTCAACCCACTTCACTTCATGCAATCTTTCTACTCTTGTAATCTTGAAAGAGAGATGATGAAAATTGAGGTGACTTGAGTGGATTCAAACTCAAGAGAAATCACCAAAGTTCTAAAGATTTGAAGTAGTTTTGATGAATCAAAACTAAACTAGGGTTTATGTATGGATATTGCACTTGATTTCTTGGATGGAACTTGAAGTAAACTAGTAAAATGAAGGGTGTTGTGTGTGTGGGTCGTTCATATGGTCAAGGAGTGGGAGGAGAAGCATTTATATGCAAATGAGGAGGTTACATTGTTGACTAGTCAACACTTGGAGGCCAAGTTGAACACATGTTCACATCTCATGACACAAGGCATAAGATCAAGCCACATGGGTGGTGAATCCCCCCTCCAAGGCTGTTCATGAGCTTGGAGAGCAAGGGTGTGGACTTTTCTTGGTATTATCCAAGATACTTGGTTAGTTTTGACTCCGGGAAATGCCAATCGTAAATGATTAAGCCTCAAAACGTAAAACCGGGTGTCGTAAAATTATGGAACTTGAAAGTATTGATAAACATGTCAATAAGTTCCATAATAAAATATAAAATGAGTGGTAGGTTCCATTTGGGTGTAAAACCCTGCTAAAAACTGGAAACACGGGTCTAAAACGCGTAATACGTAAAACGTACGAATATTGCGTAAAATTGAGAAAAGTAAAATGTTACTTTTCTAATGTGATAAAAATAATTTAAAATGACTTATAATGTCTAGACTGGGCTCAGTCTAGTGTCGGTTGGTATTAAATGTCTTTTAGACATCAAACCGTAAGCCTAAAAATCACGAAATGACTTATAACATCAAGGGATGATTTTTGGTCAATGGAGGAGGGAAAGAATATGTTGACTTTTTCTAAGAAGTTGAAAACTCAAATAGTCTTAGAAACGCGTTTTGTGGTCTAACGGTTAATCGCCCAAACGGTTAAGCGTGCTCATGTGAGATTAGTACAGGCTTGGGTGACCTGCTGGGAAGTCTTTGGTCATGTTTTTCTCAGTCACGATTAATTCTCAAATAAATCATGAGTGTGTCAAACATTTTTCTGATGTGGGGTCACCTGACGGGGTTGAATTTCGTTGTGCGTAGAATTTCTGATTGACGTTTTACCCTAAAACGTGTAATTCCGTGTAATTCCTTAATAACTTTCACGAAAATGAGCTTATGAATGTCAAACTTTTAATTTGCCATGGAAATGATTTATCACTCGATAAAATCAAATAAAAATCAACTTTCGGGAAAGTTTCGGGAAAATGAATAGTAAAAGTGAATAGTGAATTTTCCGGGAATAGTAATTAACCTGAAATTGCGAATTGTTACAGTCTCTACCCCATACGGGGAACTTCGTCCCGAAGTTCTTTGTGTGTCATATGTTGGAGTGATGTCGATGAAAAGGTGTGGTTACTTATGAGGACTAGAGTCTGGAATTACCAGTGATGTAATTTGATTTGTCATTTCGGTGTATGGTGTAGGATGAGGCTTCCTTTTATGTAGGAAAGGTATGGTAATAGTCGAATATCAAAGGAAATTGATATAGCAGTCGGATATTAATAGGAATTAATATAGTAGTTGAATATCAAATAGAACTTGATATAGTTGTCAAGTATCAATAACAATTGATATAAGAATCGAATCATGGAATAAGCGTTGAACATGTGGTTGGACCAAGTCCTGTTTGAATTGTACGGCTGCCCATGCATATGGCTACATGGCTTCGCAATGAGTTTGGTACGACTGCGCATGCGTATGGTTACATGGCCCCGTAATGAGTTTGTTTGTTATTGCACTATCATTATGAAAACCAAAAGTAAATCTCGTACTAATGGAAATTGGGATAGTTGTTGCAATCATAGCCTAGTAGGTAATCTGTTGTTGTATCTAGTGTTTATTGACTTCATACTTATGTTATTTCGGATATAATTAAGCCCACTTGTTTATAATTCTTTATTTACATAGAGAGGCATCCCAAACAATGTAACTAAAGGAATATAAACGTATGGTTCGATGATTTATAATTTCTTTATTTAAATGAAAAGGCATCCCAATCCATTCAAATAAGGACATTATAAATCATCCTACTCAAGAATTCCCGACACAACATTCATACTTAGCCGGTGAGTTACAAGGTAGTGTATTATGAGATGATACTGGTGTTCCAAAAGTACAAGATGAATATTCAAACTTGTAAAGCTGATGAGGGTACTTGTGGTGTAACTAAGGATGATTTGAGCTTTAAAAGTGCATCAAAATCTGTAAATGAGCTTGTGGTTCCAACGGTTGTGAAGATAATGTTATGATATGTTGATGAATAAAAGTGTGTAGTGTATGCTTAACATTAATACTCTTAGGTATAGATGTTGAGTTTGCTTTAAAAATCTTAAGAGATTTTAAAAGTTTATGATGGAATGGTATCCTAAACAGGATGGTACTTCTACAGGATGAAGAGAATAATTGATAACTATCCCAAGATAGTAGTTCGGATTATCTCATAAATGAAAAATTTCAAGAATGAAATTAGGTAACACAAATAAGGTGTTAAGATTTCGCTGAGTGGTAAGACATTATCGTGTCTCTAGATTGTCTTAATGTATTCTGGTGGTTTATCGAGTTCATGTAGGAAATCAACCTAAACATAACCCTAGTACAACTACTCTCAGTATTGGAAAATTTTAAGTCGAATATAGTTAGTCAGACTATATTCCACTGTCCCAAGGTTAAATATAGGTGACTAGTCTATATTTAGCCAAGGTTCGATAAAATTTTCAAATACCTAAACTAGGTATACTTTTGATATGTCCGTTGCTTTCGGGAAACTGTCCACTAAACAAAGGCGATGTCAAACCCTTAAGTTGCAAGTCCCGTCCATACAAGACTTGTAACGTATGTTTTCATATTCCATTGCATAGAAGGTAGTAAGGGTAGATACGTATGGAAAGGAAGTTTTAAGTAGTTCTAAAATAGAACATACTTGGCCAGGATCACGAACTTTTAATAATGAAGGTTTCATAAGAAAACTTTGATGAATGTAGAGAAAGTTCAGCTTTTGTCGATGATGGATTAGTTTGTCCTTTAGAAATCTCATATTTCTTGTTTTGAAATCGATAGATTGTGACGGGTTTTTGATATCATAAGAAATGATATTGATTATGTGATGGAATAATTCTAGAGACCATTTGCACAAAACACAAAGTCTCGGAAGTAGGTTAGACCATTGTGTAATTCACAATGTCTGGGAAGTAGGTTAAACCGTTGTGTGACTCAAAACATTTGAGAAATGATTAAGACCATTGTATCATACAATGTCTTGGAAAATGAATGAGACCATTGCATCTCACAATGTCTTGGAAAATGAATGAGACCATTGTATCTCACAATGTCTTGGAAAATGAATGAGACCATTGTATCTCACAATGTCTTGGAAAATGAATGAGACCATTGTATCTCACAATGTCTCGGAAAATGAATGAGACCATTGTATCTCACAATGTCTTGGAAAATGAATGTTGGAGTAGGAACATGATTGGGAGAATGTAGTTGTGCCGAAATGCCATAGAATAGGCATACGCAGATATGTTTAGATAAAATGATTGAAAATAAACCGAGTTTATATATCAATATACTAATATGTTCATGTAGCATAAAATGCCTAGTGTGTATATATCAATATACTTATATGTGTTCTTGTAGCATAAAATGCTTAGTGTGTATATATCAATATACTTATATGTGTTCATGTAGCATAAAATGCTTACGGGGAAATGCTCAATTATGTTTAGGGTACATATATCAATATGCAATTATGTTTGTGTAGCATAAAAATGTCTTCGGGGAACTGCTCAAAATGGGTATATATGAATATACTAACATGTTTGTGTATCATAACATGCTTACTAAATCCATAATCGTCTGGAGGATGGAAGACACGGAGAGCGGAAGGCTATAAAATGTTTTTGCTTGTATGTGTGGTTATAGTTTAGGTCTCAATTAGACCCGTTTCTCTATAACCATGGCTCTGGTACCAATCTGTAACACCCCCAATTCATGGATGCAGCGGAATTCAAACTGGGTGTTACTCGACGGCACAATAGTCACAATGATAGAAAACGAACTCCAATTGAGTCGTTTTGAAAAGGTTTATCATTCAAATTATATAAATATCAGAGATTACAAAATGAGGTCCCAATTGGTTCCATGTTTACAATGTATAATAAATGAGTTTTGAATGATAATAAAATTTATAGCCCTCTTGAGTATCCGTGCCCTTCCGTTCCATCCTTGATCGTCATGAACCTCAAATACATGCTTGAGAGGTCAACACAAAGGTTGAGTGATATTCATAGAGTTTGTTAAATCGATTGAACACAATATATTGGTAGTGTGAGTTATAGGCTCACACCAATGTTTGGAAAACAAAACAGGTAGGCTACGTTATTATACGCCCGGAACATGTATTATACACTAAGCTTATGACACCATAACGTTAACGTGTACCAATATCGATCGGCAGATTTATCCCGGTAGGTACTTTGCTAACATACCTAAATCTCAAATATTATTGCATTTGTTTGAACTTAGTCAATACAAATGGGATTCGTCAATCCCAATAGGCCTATTAATAATATTCGCGCTCACTATTGCTAGTGATTAAATGGTTCATAATAAAAGGATATCGGTTTAGCAAGGCTGGTACTTAGTGATAATAAAACAATCAGGTAAGCATACAATTTAAAAACATTGTGCTCGGTTATAAATAGCATGTATTCCCCCCAAGGGTTTGTAAAACAATTAAGTAATCGAAAGTGGGGCTATGAACTCACCTTAAGTAAGATAGCAAGTAATGAATGTAACGGTCGAATCGCGAAGGTTTCTACGAGCAACCTATAATAGAATGTTGTGACTTAGGATCGGAGTAATGAATATGAAGTAGTGCCTATATATATATCTTGCATTATAGTCCATGATGTGGTATGATGTATATTGTAAGTCCTTGAAAGAAAAGATTCATGAAACATGTATGTTTTGTATATCGTTTACTACCGTTCGGGCCGACATAATTCAGAAGTCATGTTAGTAAGCGTTCGAGGAGCCAGGACACTTTAACTCGTAAATCCACAACTCAACTCGACGGCTTACATAATGAACTCCTCACATGAGGCTCCCTACTATTGTAGTAGTTGATAAAGTATATAGATATAAGTTTTGATCCGAAAAGTTACTTGTCCGAAATTTGAATAAACTTAGGAAAGTTTATTAGTACATGAAGATTGTTATTAGGGTATGTTTCATAAGTTTTGTATGACCATTTTCTCTTGGTAATATCTCATGGTTCCCTTTTAAGTGAAGTAGATCCAAATTGCTTGTTCAAGTTCTCGCTAATTCCTTGTTTCATGTTTTCGCCTAAATAAGCTTGTATGGTCGTTTCGTCATGGCCTAGCCATGACCTTTGGTCCTTGTTCCAAGGTCATGAGACTCAACCTTGGCTCTAGCCATGGTTGTGGTCTTGATTCTAGGTCATAAGACCCCTTTGGTCTTCATAAACCATAACCTAGATGTAATGACTTTGTCTAAAAATGGGCTGTTTTGAATTTGAAGAAATTTATCACTCGGAAAGCGTTTTCAGGGCTCGAGCTTCTTTGTTCCTAAACGAAAACGTCGTTCCGGACAACTTTCGTGTTTTAACTTTTTGATGAATCGGACCAGAAGTGGGACTTTCAAAACCCAAATTTGATCAGAATGGTATTTGGCAGTTTTGCCGGAAACTTTGGTAATTTCAAATGGGCGTAACTTTTGACTCGTATACTCGTTTTGGGTGGTTCAAATTGCTATGGTTTCCTTGTTAAGTCCTCTACTGTAATATGTAATGATCCAACATCATATTTTTACCATTTTGGTCGTGGTTTTCCAAGAAAGTCACTAGTTTACTTGTTTTAGTAACTTGTCTTAACAATCAATTACAATAACTTGTTTTGATCATTTTTATACATCATGGACATAACTACAAGACATAATATAGCAAGAATAACATGTAAATAACATGAACATGATTATTTAACAAGAATCAAGTTAGGGTTTGGCTCACAACTTTTGGCTTTCAAAGATGAAAGGAAGTTAACATGTAAGGATAGGACTTTGATAGACTTGCTTCAACCCACTTCACTTCATGCAATCTTTCTACTCTTGTAATCTTGAAAGAGAGATGATGAAAATTGAGGTGACTTGAGTGGATTCAAACTCAAGAGAAATCACCAAAGTTCTAAAGATTTGAAGTAGTTTTGATGAATCAAAACTAAACTAGGGTTTATGTATGGATATTGCACTTGATTTCTTGGATGGAACTTGAAGTAAACTAGTAAAATGAAGGGTGTTGTGTGTGTGGGTCGTTCATATGGTCAAGGAGTGGGAGGAGAAGCATTTATATGCAAATGAGGAGGTTACATTGTTGACTAGTCAACACTTGGAGGCCAAGTTGAACACATGTTCACATCTCATGACACAAGGCATAAGATCAAGCCACATGGGTGGTGAATCCCCCCTCCAAGGCTGTTCATGAGCTTGGAGAGCAAGGGTGTGGACTTTTCTTGGTATTATCCAAGATACTTGGTTAGTTTTGACTCCGGGAAATGCCAATCGTAAATGATTAAGCCTCAAAACGTAAAACCGGGTGTCGTAAAATTATGGAACTTGAAAGTATTGATAAACATGTCAATAAGTTCCATAATAAAATATAAAATGAGTGGTAGGTTCCATTTGGGTGTAAAACCCTGCTAAAAACTGGAAACACGGGTCTAAAACGCGTAATACGTAAAACGTACGAATATTGCGTAAAATTGAGAAAAGTAAAATGTTACTTTTCTAATGTGATAAAAATAATTTAAAATGACTTATAATGTCTAGACTGGGCTCAGTCTAGTGTCGGTTGGTATTAAATGTCTTTTAGACATCAAACCGTAAGCCTAAAAATCACGAAATGACTTATAACATCAAGGGATGATTTTTGGTCAATGGAGGAGGGAAAGAATATGTTGACTTTTTCTAAGAAGTTGAAAACTCAAATAGTCTTAGAAACGCGTTTTGTGGTCTAACGGTTAATCGCCCAAACGGTTAAGCGTGCTCATGTGAGATTAGTACAGGCTTGGGTGACCTGCTGGGAAGTCTTTGGTCATGTTTTTCTCAGTCACGATTAATTCTCAAATAAATCATGAGTGTGTCAAACATTTTTCTGATGTGGGGTCACCTGACGGGGTTGAATTTCGTTGTGCGTAGAATTTCTGATTGACGTTTTACCCTAAAACGTGTAATTCCGTGTAATTCCTTAATAACTTTCACGAAAATGAGCTTATGAATGTCAAACTTTTAATTTGCCATGGAAATGATTTATCACTCGATAAAATCAAATAAAAATCAACTTTCGGGAAAGTTTCGGGAAAATGAATAGTAAAAGTGAATAGTGAATTTTCCGGGAATAGTAATTAACCTGAAATTGCGAATTGTTACAGTCTCTACCCCATACGGGGAACTTCGTCCCGAAGTTCTTTGTGTGTCATATGTTGGAGTGATGTCGATGAAAAGGTGTGGTTACTTATGAGGACTAGAGTCTGGAATTACCAGTGATGTAATTTGATTTGTCATTTCGGTGTATGGTGTAGGATGAGGCTTCCTTTTATGTAGGAAAGGTATGGTAATAGTCGAATATCAAAGGAAATTGATATAGCAGTCGGATATTAATAGGAATTAATATAGTAGTTGAATATCAAATAGAACTTGATATAGTTGTCAAGTATCAATAACAATTGATATAAGAATCGAATCATGGAATAAGCGTTGAACATGTGGTTGGACCAAGTCCTGTTTGAATTGTACGGCTGCCCATGCATATGGCTACATGGCTTCGCAATGAGTTTGGTACGACTGCGCATGCGTATGGTTACATGGCCCCGTAATGAGTTTGTTTGTTATTGCACTATCATTATGAAAACCAAAAGTAAATCTCGTACTAATGGAAATTGGGATAGTTGTTGCAATCATAGCCTAGTAGGTAATCTGTTGTTGTATCTAGTGTTTATTGACTTCATACTTATGTTATTTCGGATATAATTAAGCCCACTTGTTTATAATTCTTTATTTACATAGAGAGGCATCCCAAACAATGTAACTAAAGGAATATAAACGTATGGTTCGATGATTTATAATTTCTTTATTTAAATGAAAAGGCATCCCAATCCATTCAAATAAGGACATTATAAATCATCCTACTCAAGAATTCCCGACACAACATTCATACTTAGCCGGTGAGTTACAAGGTAGTGTATTATGAGATGATACTGGTGTTCCAAAAGTACAAGATGAATATTCAAACTTGTAAAGCTGATGAGGGTACTTGTGGTGTAACTAAGGATGATTTGAGCTTTAAAAGTGCATCAAAATCTGTAAATGAGCTTGTGGTTCCAACGGTTGTGAAGATAATGTTATGATATGTTGATGAATAAAAGTGTGTAGTGTATGCTTAACATTAATACTCTTAGGTATAGATGTTGAGTTTGCTTTAAAAATCTTAAGAGATTTTAAAAGTTTATGATGGAATGGTATCCTAAACAGGATGGTACTTCTACAGGATGAAGAGAATAATTGATAACTATCCCAAGATAGTAGTTCGGATTATCTCATAAATGAAAAATTTCAAGAATGAAATTAGGTAACACAAATAAGGTGTTAAGATTTCGCTGAGTGGTAAGACATTATCGTGTCTCTAGATTGTCTTAATGTATTCTGGTGGTTTATCGAGTTCATGTAGGAAATCAACCTAAACATAACCCTAGTACAACTACTCTCAGTATTGGAAAATTTTAAGTCGAATATAGTTAGTCAGACTATATTCCACTGTCCCAAGGTTAAATATAGGTGACTAGTCTATATTTAGCCAAGGTTCGATAAAATTTTCAAATACCTAAACTAGGTATACTTTTGATATGTCCGTTGCTTTCGGGAAACTGTCCACTAAACAAAGGCGATGTCAAACCCTTAAGTTGCAAGTCCCGTCCATACAAGACTTGTAACGTATGTTTTCATATTCCATTGCATAGAAGGTAGTAAGGGTAGATACGTATGGAAAGGAAGTTTTAAGTAGTTCTAAAATAGAACATACTTGGCCAGGATCACGAACTTTTAATAATGAAGGTTTCATAAGAAAACTTTGATGAATGTAGAGAAAGTTCAGCTTTTGTCGATGATGGATTAGTTTGTCCTTTAGAAATCTCATATTTCTTGTTTTGAAATCGATAGATTGTGACGGGTTTTTGATATCATAAGAAATGATATTGATTATGTGATGGAATAATTCTAGAGACCATTTGCACAAAACACAAAGTCTCGGAAGTAGGTTAGACCATTGTGTAATTCACAATGTCTGGGAAGTAGGTTAAACCGTTGTGTGACTCAAAACATTTGAGAAATGATTAAGACCATTGTATCATACAATGTCTTGGAAAATGAATGAGACCATTGCATCTCACAATGTCTTGGAAAATGAATGAGACCATTGTATCTCACAATGTCTTGGAAAATGAATGAGACCATTGTATCTCACAATGTCTTGGAAAATGAATGAGACCATTGTATCTCACAATGTCTCGGAAAATGAATGAGACCATTGTATCTCACAATGTCTTGGAAAATGAATGTTGGAGTAGGAACATGATTGGGAGAATGTAGTTGTGCCGAAATGCCATAGAATAGGCATACGCAGATATGTTTAGATAAAATGATTGAAAATAAACCGAGTTTATATATCAATATACTAATATGTTCATGTAGCATAAAATGCCTAGTGTGTATATATCAATATACTTATATGTGTTCTTGTAGCATAAAATGCTTAGTGTGTATATATCAATATACTTATATGTGTTCATGTAGCATAAAATGCTTACGGGGAAATGCTCAATTATGTTTAGGGTACATATATCAATATGCAATTATGTTTGTGTAGCATAAAAATGTCTTCGGGGAACTGCTCAAAATGGGTATATATGAATATACTAACATGTTTGTGTATCATAACATGCTTACTAAATCCATAATCGTCTGGAGGATGGAAGACACGGAGAGCGGAAGGCTATAAAATGTTTTTGCTTGTATGTGTGGTTATAGTTTAGGTCTCAATTAGACCCGTTTCTCTATAACCATGGCTCTGGTACCAATCTGTAACACCCCCAATTCATGGATGCAGCGGAATTCAAACTGGGTGTTACTCGACGGCACAATAGTCACAATGATAGAAAACGAACTCCAATTGAGTCGTTTTGAAAAGGTTTATCATTCAAATTATATAAATATCAGAGATTACAAAATGAGGTCCCAATTGGTTCCATGTTTACAATGTATAATAAATGAGTTTTGAATGATAATAAAATTTATAGCCCTCTTGAGTATCCGTGCCCTTCCGTTCCATCCTTGATCGTCATGAACCTCAAATACATGCTTGAGAGGTCAACACAAAGGTTGAGTGATATTCATAGAGTTTGTTAAATCGATTGAACACAATATATTGGTAGTGTGAGTTATAGGCTCACACCAATGTTTGGAAAACAAAACAGGTAGGCTACGTTATTATACGCCCGGAACATGTATTATACACTAAGCTTATGACACCATAACGTTAACGTGTACCAATATCGATCGGCAGATTTATCCCGGTAGGTACTTTGCTAACATACCTAAATCTCAAATATTATTGCATTTGTTTGAACTTAGTCAATACAAATGGGATTCGTCAATCCCAATAGGCCTATTAATAATATTCGCGCTCACTATTGCTAGTGATTAAATGGTTCATAATAAAAGGATATCGGTTTAGCAAGGCTGGTACTTAGTGATAATAAAACAATCAGGTAAGCATACAATTTAAAAACATTGTGCTCGGTTATAAATAGCATGTATTCCCCCCAAGGGTTTGTAAAACAATTAAGTAATCGAAAGTGGGGCTATGAACTCACCTTAAGTAAGATAGCAAGTAATGAATGTAACGGTCGAATCGCGAAGGTTTCTACGAGCAACCTATAATAGAATGTTGTGACTTAGGATCGGAGTAATGAATATGAAGTAGTGCCTATATATATATCTTGCATTATAGTCCATGATGTGGTATGATGTATATTGTAAGTCCTTGAAAGAAAAGATTCATGAAACATGTATGTTTTGTATATCGTTTACTACCGTTCGGGCCGACATAATTCAGAAGTCATGTTAGTAAGCGTTCGAGGAGCCAGGACACTTTAACTCGTAAATCCACAACTCAACTCGACGGCTTACATAATGAACTCCTCACATGAGGCTCCCTACTATTGTAGTAGTTGATAAAGTATATAGATATAAGTTTTGATCCGAAAAGTTACTTGTCCGAAATTTGAATAAACTTAGGAAAGTTTATTAGTACATGAAGATTGTTATTAGGGTATGTTTCATAAGTTTTGTATGACCATTTTCTCTTGGTAATATCTCATGGTTCCCTTTTAAGTGAAGTAGATCCAAATTGCTTGTTCAAGTTCTCGCTAATTCCTTGTTTCATGTTTTCGCCTAAATAAGCTTGTATGGTCGTTTCGTCATGGCCTAGCCATGACCTTTGGTCCTTGTTCCAAGGTCATGAGACTCAACCTTGGCTCTAGCCATGGTTGTGGTCTTGATTCTAGGTCATAAGACCCCTTTGGTCTTCATAAACCATAACCTAGATGTAATGACTTTGTCTAAAAATGGGCTGTTTTGAATTTGAAGAAATTTATCACTCGGAAAGCGTTTTCAGGGCTCGAGCTTCTTTGTTCCTAAACGAAAACGTCGTTCCGGACAACTTTCGTGTTTTAACTTTTTGATGAATCGGACCAGAAGTGGGACTTTCAAAACCCAAATTTGATCAGAATGGTATTTGGCAGTTTTGCCGGAAACTTTGGTAATTTCAAATGGGCGTAACTTTTGACTCGTATACTCGTTTTGGGTGGTTCAAATTGCTATGGTTTCCTTGTTAAGTCCTCTACTGTAATATGTAATGATCCAACATCATATTTTTACCATTTTGGTCGTGGTTTTCCAAGAAAGTCACTAGTTTACTTGTTTTAGTAACTTGTCTTAACAATCAATTACAATAACTTGTTTTGATCATTTTTATACATCATGGACATAACTACAAGACATAATATAGCAAGAATAACATGTAAATAACATGAACATGATTATTTAACAAGAATCAAGTTAGGGTTTGGCTCACAACTTTTGGCTTTCAAAGATGAAAGGAAGTTAACATGTAAGGATAGGACTTTGATAGACTTGCTTCAACCCACTTCACTTCATGCAATCTTTCTACTCTTGTAATCTTGAAAGAGAGATGATGAAAATTGAGGTGACTTGAGTGGATTCAAACTCAAGAGAAATCACCAAAGTTCTAAAGATTTGAAGTAGTTTTGATGAATCAAAACTAAACTAGGGTTTATGTATGGATATTGCACTTGATTTCTTGGATGGAACTTGAAGTAAACTAGTAAAATGAAGGGTGTTGTGTGTGTGGGTCGTTCATATGGTCAAGGAGTGGGAGGAGAAGCATTTATATGCAAATGAGGAGGTTACATTGTTGACTAGTCAACACTTGGAGGCCAAGTTGAACACATGTTCACATCTCATGACACAAGGCATAAGATCAAGCCACATGGGTGGTGAATCCCCCCTCCAAGGCTGTTCATGAGCTTGGAGAGCAAGGGTGTGGACTTTTCTTGGTATTATCCAAGATACTTGGTTAGTTTTGACTCCGGGAAATGCCAATCGTAAATGATTAAGCCTCAAAACGTAAAACCGGGTGTCGTAAAATTATGGAACTTGAAAGTATTGATAAACATGTCAATAAGTTCCATAATAAAATATAAAATGAGTGGTAGGTTCCATTTGGGTGTAAAACCCTGCTAAAAACTGGAAACACGGGTCTAAAACGCGTAATACGTAAAACGTACGAATATTGCGTAAAATTGAGAAAAGTAAAATGTTACTTTTCTAATGTGATAAAAATAATTTAAAATGACTTATAATGTCTAGACTGGGCTCAGTCTAGTGTCGGTTGGTATTAAATGTCTTTTAGACATCAAACCGTAAGCCTAAAAATCACGAAATGACTTATAACATCAAGGGATGATTTTTGGTCAATGGAGGAGGGAAAGAATATGTTGACTTTTTCTAAGAAGTTGAAAACTCAAATAGTCTTAGAAACGCGTTTTGTGGTCTAACGGTTAATCGCCCAAACGGTTAAGCGTGTTCATGTGAGATTAGTACAGGCTTGGGTGACCTGCTGGGAAGTCTTTGGTCATGTTTTTCTCAGTCACGATTAATTCTCAAATAAATCATGAGTGTGTCAAACATTTTTCTGATGTGGGGTCACCTGACGGGGTTGAATTTCGTTGTGCGTAGAATTTCTGATTGACGTTTTACCCTAAAACGTGTAATTCCGTGTAATTCCTTAATAACTTTCACGAAAATGAGCTTATGAATGTCAAACTTTTAATTTGCCATGGAAATGATTTATCACTCGATAAAATCAAATAAAAATCAACTTTCGGGAAAGTTTCGGGAAAATGAATAGTAAAAATGAATAGTGAATTTTCCGGGAATAGTAATTAACCTGAAATTGCGAATTGTTACATAGGGCAAGTGAAGTTTTCTTCAGTTACAGAAATCGTGTGCAGCAGCTCAGGTTTATCAGAGAGCTTAATCTGGATGCCTATCGTCATCCTTAAAGAGCAGCAAATGAACTTACATCTCGTTGCGATTCTAAGGATGACGATAGGCATCCAGATTAAGCTCTCTGATAAACCTGAGCTGCTGCACACGATTTCTGTAACTGAAGAAAACTTCACTTGCCCTAGGGTTGGCTTCCACGTACCGCGCAAACCTTGTGATCACATCGGCATGCAACCCATGTGTTCCTCGGAGGTAAGTAATAATTCTTACAAACTCCCCCGATCTGTCGGGACTGGGGTCAGGACGTGGTGGTGGTGGTGAAGCTCTAGCAGTGGAGGTGGCGCCACCTGTCAGACTCTTGGGTACTCTAACCGTGAGAACCTTCTTTTCAAATGCTTTTCTACAACGCGTATAGTAAACTTCGCTGTCCATAACGCCATGTGCGTATTTACTTGGATCATACACCTGCAAATCACAAAAGATATACATTTTTAGCAACCCGAACACCCCCTTAGATTAAGTATAGTATATATTGAAAGTTTTAAAGCAAAATTTGATAAAATCTCACCTTAAAGCTATTGAAAAGCCTTCTGTGATCCACCGTACGCATTGCAACGTCATAAGCTGTAAAGTTGGCTTCGGTCAATCGATTCATTTTGCCAGCAACTTTGCCATAAAACTCAACATCAAATGCAATGCCCACAACACTTTTCTTTTCTTTTTTGATTATGCTTATGATTTAGTCTTAAGCTGTGGAATTTTTATTGCGGCTGCGGATTGGTGATAATCAACAAGTCGTTAACATGACGCTTGGATACTAATCTGAGCTTCATAAGTTCCTTTACTTTATTTTGACATGCTTTCAAATAAAGGTTTCATCTTTCATACAAACTGGGATTGTCTTCTATTCGTATTCGTCTGATGGGACTTTTAGACGATGGGATACCTGTTTGTATCAGCAGGTGGTTATCGACTGCATTTTAAATGAAATTGTGATTTGGTTGTGCTTTGCACGGTTGGTTTTTAGTTTTGTATAAATATAGTGGTAAACTTTGGTTGATGTTATTTACATGAATTGCAGGTAGCCTATTTTAATGCTGGTCCGACACTCTACACTCTACATGTAAATGCACAAAACTGATACATCAGATAGGCAATATTCACCATAACAGCAATTGTTTGTTGACCAAAAAAAAAGGGAAAAAAATTGAAGTGATAGTCAACCAAAC
This sequence comes from Artemisia argyi, assembly GCA_030686995.1. Lineage (NCBI taxonomy): Eukaryota > Viridiplantae > Streptophyta > Magnoliopsida > Asterales > Asteraceae > Artemisia > Artemisia argyi. The sequence goes on along the minus strand of CM060693.1, from coordinate 21,670,104 downwards.
TTTTGTACCTCAACAGGTACCATTGAAACATTGCAAGCTCACTTATTAGAGGTCCAACAACAGCTTCAGCAATTTGAATAGCTGTTCCTTCCTACAAATATGCCTTTATCTATGTTAACCACAATCCGGAAATGAAGATTGAGTCTTTATTACAAAAAAACAAAAGATTAACAAAAAATAAATAACGTCTTTTTTTTTTCAACTTAATACAAAATTAATCAAAATTAAAAATAAGCAGATTAAACCCATAACTACTAACGACAAAAAAGGTTTTTTTTTTTTTTTTTTTTTTTTTTTTTTCCTTATGAGCTACTACTGTTTTGTCATTAATATATTGTTTACATATATGTTAAACATACAAAAGATAAGCTCAAAAAAGCTTCATTTAAGTTCCATCAAACCTAAAGCAAACTTTACATAAATATATTCTTTAAAGTACTCAACTTACAAGGATAACAAAGGCACGCTACCTGTGAGTCCTTTTGGGTTAATCCGATGACCAGAAGATGTGGGTTTTAGATCAAACCTCATATTCACCATCACCGATTGTTAATCAACGGTTACCGTAACAGCTTCAATGTTCTCTTCATCTACCAAATTCATGGTCCAAATCTTCTTTAGAATTGTTTTGTACTGTTTTTGTGCAGTGGAAGAAGGTTCGGGAGATAACCGCCTCTCGATTCTTCTGGCTTCTTCAGTTCTTCTTCATGTTATCAAATTAGCGATTGCTAAATGGGCCGAACATAAGACTGGGTCACTGGGCATATAACAGGCCGTGTAAAAAAAAAGAAGCCCACGATGGTTACTGTTCATCGAACGACGTCGTATTGGATGTCATTTAATATATATAGTAATTTGGTAACTAACAATACATTATTTGGCGCAATTAAATCGTTGAACATCTATTTTATACTTTAGTTTAAATACATAATGATAATCTAGTTATGTTATTTCATTGCAATACTTAGTTGAAAATACATATCAGAAGACTCTTTGCATAAAGCTACTTCAAAGTATTGTATTTTGGATAATTGATAGAAACTGATTGATGCAATATGTCTAGTCAATTTGAAGTAGATGGTCCCAAATTTTTGTTTTACTTTTTCGTTGTTCAAAATTCCAAAAATATATTTCTCCTGTTTTGTGGAAAATGATGAAGAAAAGTGAACTATCCCAATATTAGACGTCAGAAGACTTAAAAGTCTTTAAAAATTGTAGTTATTAGACATCTTTTTCTATCTCGTGATACTTTTCTCCTCAGTACGTGTGATATAAATCAAAGTCAAGCTAATGGGCCCAAATGCTAAACCAAAACCAAGACTAAAAGATGAAGACTTTAAGTAGTCTTGAAAACTTAAAACAAAACATAATTAGTTCTTGAGCAAGTGCCCCAAAACTCACGTAAAGGAAAAAAGTACAACTCGAGTTAAATTCAATCATCATCAAACACTTGATCAAAATTTTGGACAACAACAACAATGCGCAACCCAAATAATCAGCAAAAAGTGTTAGACAACCCTTTGGAGAAAAAATGTCCGCGTATTTATAGAGAGAAAAGGCAATTTTGAAAAAGCAGGTTAAGACTTTCAGTAACATTTAGTAAACGCAATCCCAAATGCCTCCTAAGTAAGGGCTGCAAAAGTAAAATTCATGCTTAAAGTCGTGTTCAGCATTGAACTCTGAAAGTGATTAATAAAACAGCCAGTGCATTTTGAAGAAATCAGAAAAGCAGTTGGGAATAATGGAACTCCCAGACAAATTATCTATTTATCTCATTATTGCGTTTTGGAATAGTAAATAACTAGCTTTTAGGGAATGTTTGTGATTGCTTATTATAGCTCTATCGACGCTTTAACCAGCATAAGCCATCTTCAAACTGATCATTCAGAACTACTTATTTCACTCTCAAATAATGCTTCAATATGCAATCCCACACACCCTAAAAACTGCTTATCTATAATGTCAAAACACAATAAGCATATAACAAGTTTGAACCAACCACTCCTGGTTATTTAATTCTAATAACCCCAACAAAAGCTAATTTTCATCATCCTCAAACAATCAAAATTCACCAACAGAATGATATGAGCTCAAGTTAGGTTGGCACGTGCGAACACATGCTCGAGTAACAGATATTCCCGCCCAAACCAAGACTTTATAAACCAACATTTCACTATAACTCCTCTCTTAATCTCCTGTAACAAACTATAACTCACTGTAACAGATATTCTGTACAAACCGCCATTGATAATAGTATAATACAATTCTGCTTCGATAATCTTTTTCTCATTGCTTCATTATCCTACTTAGTTGTAATCCATTAACGGATTTTATGTGATCCCTAGTGGTGTGTATCACAGAATTACAAACAACGCTTAGATAAAGTGTACAACTTTCTTATTTTATTCATTATCATCTAATAAGGGGGTGTTTGTTTCGGCTAATATAGCGAGCTTACGGCGTATTTGGTTTTCGGATTATGTTTCATAAGCTCATTTTTTTGTGGCTTATTTTGAAACTTTTTGGCTTATATAACTAAAAAAAAGTAAAGTAAAGTAACTCCCAATACCGTCTTCCACGGGTTATGGGTCCCAATACCATCTTCCACGGTGTATGGGGGAGGTTGAGACGTAGACAGCCTTACCCCTACCTAAGGTAGAGAGGCTGCTTCCGGTTCTACCAAAGGTAGAAAAGGACCTCCGGCCTTGCAAGGGGTGAGGATCGAACCCTTGACCTCTGTCTCCAGAGGCAAGGGTGTTAACCACTTGATCCAACCTTGCTCTTATAACTACTATGTCATAATAAGCTTATATAAGCCGAAAAGTTTCAAAATAAGCCACAAAAAGTGAGCTAACGAAACATAAGCCCAAAACCAAATAAGCCATAAGCCAGCTATATAAGCCGAAACAAACAACATAACAATATAAGCCAAAATGAGATAAGCTCATAAGCCATAAAATAAGCTAAAACCAACACATCCCTTAAAAAACCCATAACCCATGTAAGTAACAAAACCAAATATCACAAACAAAACATAAAAACACAAAAAGATTCAATCTTTATAAAACATAAACATAAAAACATAAAAAAGATTCCATTTTTATAAACATAAAAAGTAAACCTTTTTAAGACGAATAGCATCTCTATCAGAAGTAGAAGAAGTTGCATTATTCTCATCTTTGGGTGACCTCCTTCCCCTGTCACCACCCTGTTTTGGCGGCACAGTGGCGGTGCGTGAGGATGAACAGCAGCGCGTGAAGGTGATTGGGAGATGGGTTTTGTAAGTGAGTGGAGATAAGTGGAAGAGATGACGGAGTGGTCTTGATGACCATACTTTTAAAGCCTCCATTGTTGGGGTTTCAAGTTGTTATCTGAACTGAGTCTGATGGTTTTGTTGGGTTGAACATAATCAAGAATGTTGAAGATGTAGGGGTATTTTTGTAATTTTAGTTTTTGTGAGGGAGTATTGTGTAAATTGTAGTTTAAGATTATTATTTTTTTTTTAACTTTAAATATTTTTGTTCGTATGATACAAGACAAATGAATAGATTAAATTTTTAAATATATTTTCATTTGTATAATTTTTATTAAGTACTATTATATAACCAAAACAAATATATTTAAGGTCAAAAATTCATAGTAGACACTTAAAAAATATATTTAAGCTTTATATAGACTTCGATAATAAAGAATTGAACTAGATGGATATAAATTTGAGTGGAGCACATAACACTTGGAATAAAGATCATGGAATAAATTTGAAGTCTCACACTAGACGACCAAATCTCAAGTCTTTGCAATTTGTACTTATTCTGTGATGGAAAATACAGTCAGCAACTCTTGTGCAAGAGAGATTTACGCAATTATGAGCTTAAAGTAGTGTCTTCATGGAAAAATTTATTCATACATGGTTCTTCTTTTATTGCTTATAAGGCTGCATAAATCTTTAGTTTTCTCATGACCTACAACATGTTTGATGAAATGCCTCAACCAAATTTTAGCAACGTTAAGTTTACAAATTTTCCTTTTATAAGAAGAATGTGATTTCAAGAGTAATCTGCATAGGTAAATTAGTTTGTCATTTGACTTTCTACTGCATTTGATTAACTATTTAAGCCAATACAAGTTGTTTAGATTCAAGATGAATGATTATGTTTTGTGTTTGTTGTGGACATGGTTAAGGTTTGCATACAAGTTATAAGTTCATTTTGTTTTGACATGAAAATTGGACTGGCCCAGTTCTTACATACTCAGCTTGGCTCATATTATATATTTGGTAACTAACAATACATGCTTTGGCGCAATTAAATCGTTGAACATCTATTTTATACGTTAGTTTACATACATAATGATAATCTAGTTATAATATTTTATTGCAATACTTAGTTGAAAATACATATCAGAAGACTCTTTGCATAAAGCTACTTCAAAGTCTTGTATTTTGGATAATCGATAGAAACTGATTGATGCAATATGTCTAGTCAATTTGAAGTAGATGGTCCCAAATTTTTGTTTTACTTTTTCATTGTTCAAAATTCCAAAAATAAATTTCTCTTGTTTTGTGGAAAATGATGAAGAAAATTGAACTATCCCAATATTAGACGTTAGAAGACTTAAAAGTCTTTAAAACTTGTAGTTATTAGACATCTTTTTCTATCTTACTGATACTTTTCCTCTCAGTACGTGTAAATGTGTGATATAAATCAAAGTCAAGCTAATGGGCCCAAAATTAAAGTATCAAATCAATTTAAGTATCAAAAATCAAAAAAAAATAAATATTTAGATTTTACGAAAATCAGTTTAGTGATGATTTACAAACCTGAAGAACTGGTGTATCAACTTCGATATAAAGCCTACGGATTCAACTGTATGGCGTATGACTGATACAATCTACTGAAGTGAAGCACAAATTAGCATACGAGCATTTGAAGATAATACGTTATATGATCCGAAAATTCAATGTTTTAACCCTACCTTTGCTCTTTTACGGAATACATCAGCTACCTCTGGATTTGCAATCATATCTACATATCTATACACGAAAAACAGACTTGCCAATTATGATGATGTTTAACATTAGCAAAAACGGACCACCATGACATTATTATAATATGCAGGATTGCACAAATTATGTTACAAAAAAATGCTATTAGAAATCTAACCGTTGGCGATAACACTTATCCACATATGTTAGACCGTGAAACTTATCCGGTAGTGGAAGCAAAGATTTTGTGAGGATCAAAAATGAATTTACACATACAGAAAGTTTCCCTGAAAACAAATGCAAACATGTATATGCTATAGAAAAAATAGTGTAAAGACTATCAAATTACTCTTTGTATAACTTTGTTGCGGAAGCTAACCTTTTTCTGTGCGTTTAATCCATCCGCTTGCGCCCAATATGTCGCCTATATCAACAAGACTCTTTAATTGGTCAAACTGATCATCTACAAGCCTTTCTTTCTCACAGTAAAGCTGATATTATAAGTAAATATATCAGTATTCAGTACTACGACACAAAACAGTGTCATAGAAAACCATAACACTAATTTATGCAAATAATAGGTGAGGAAATCAGGTTTATTTAGTAGTCCAAATGGTTCTATGAGGGTCAAATCCATCACATTCCTATTTGCGATCTTTGAGTTGTTAACATTCACTTTGGCAGATGATCAATGGGCATGTGGCGTCACGTTTTGAAAGTGGTTGTCTAATTCTTGTGGTTTGAGTCAAAGAATCAAATTTGGAAATACTTAGGTCAAGAGTAGATGAAACGAAACTAATCCTGATTATCTGATTATTCAAGTCTCGTTTTACATGTAAATCCTTAAATAATCAGAAATGTCAAACACTCAAACTGCTGATTATCACAACTTCAAACATGGGAAGAACATCCAATTATCTAAACACTATCTCCAGCATCCCACACATACACAAATATTAAGAATTATATAGCATGATGGTCTAAATCTTTGCATTTCAAACAAGGAACATGTTATCAGCGTACCTGAATTGTTCCAGAATCATCCCTCAAAGTCAAGAATGCAAGTTTTCCAAAAGCCCTACGTGCAACAATTCTTCCTGATATTGATACTTGGTCATTCTCATCGTTCGACTCTTCACCATTGCCGAGATGCTTATAAATATTTTGCAATTGATTAGCGGTATGAGTCCTATCCCACTTGTAGGCATATGGTTCAAGTCCTTTGCTCCTTAACTCACTGTTGAGATTCCTCTACTTGATGGTACGGGTTCGACTATTGAAAAGATCCGGGTAGAATATGAGTGGAAACCGCCTCGCTGTGATAAATGTAAGGTATTTGGACATACGTTGGTTGAGTGCCCTAAGGTTGTCATACCGAATGCTCAACCTACTATGAATGCAAGTGATGGTTTCCAGCCTGTTAACAATAAGAAGAAGGGAAAGCAAGTTGCTTCGAATTCGGGTCGAGGAGGTTTTACCAAACCTGTGGTGGGTAAGCATTTTGAATATCAGCCCAAAAAGACTCTTCTTGAATCAAAGAAAGCTAATGCCAGTAAGAAGAAGGTTTCTGATGTGGCCAGTACGAGTGGAACCAAGATTACTACTTCTAATCAGTTTGATGCTCTCAATATGGATGATACAGATGGTTTTGGTATTCCTAAGGTTGTTACTAACATGGATGTGGATGCTGGCAGTACAATGGAAGTTAATAAGGATGAGTCGGTTACGACTGGTACTACTCCACAAGCCCCTCTTGTGAGTGATAAGGAAGAACTGCTTGTGAGTGATTCTATGGGAACAATGGAAGTTGGTTCTACTCCTATTGTTGAGAAAATTAGTAAGCTTGAAAAGATGCTGATCGATGGGAAAGCTACTCTTGTGGATGATGCTGGTCATCCTATTCCGTCTACCTCTGTCACTAAGAGAGCTAACCCATTCTCAAAGGTGGGTGAGGTTGTGGTTTCGGATAGTGAAGAGGAGGAGGTTCTTAACACGTTTGATGAATCAGCAAATCTTTTTGGTGGTGGTTATGAGTGTGAAGATGAGTATGACTATGATGATTACTCGAAGCAAATTTATGATCTTCCAGGGGAATTGGATGCTCTTAATGCCATTTATGGTCTTAATCTCCAAGGTCGTAGGAAGTAGTTTAACTTTTGTCAGAGTCACTACCATCATGTGAGTAATGGTTTGTTTTCTTGTTTTGAAAATAGGAAGTATCTTGTTATGTAAGCTTTTCGCCTATGTAACGGGCTGAGATATGGGATTCACCCATATCCGTTGTACTTAACCGTTTTTTGGAGTAATATATTTACCAGGTCGTTGACCTTTTACCCAAAAAAATACTCTCATTGCAAACAAATAAACCAGATATCTACACCCACACTCATCATAGACCCATGTTATCATGTAAATGATGTTAGAAAACAAACAGTTGGAACAAGCATTGTTTTAAGCAAGTGCTGCAAAGATCAAAACTTTGCATAAGTTTTTTCTTGGAGAGGTTTTTAAGGAGGCAGTCTCATTTGGTTCATCAATCTCCTTCGAAGCGGCTTATGCACAGTTGTGGCGATTCATGTTTCCTGCGTTGGTTGTTTCCTATTGGTGATTTAGTGTCTGTATGTTTGTAGGTTGTCTCGCTTTGTGGCATGTCACAAGCATTTAGTGGGTAGTGGTTGTTCAAGCGTTTGCTTGAGGTTAATGTGGTACTTCTGCCACATTCCATTGTACTTTAATTGTTTTTGTGATTAATATATTTTACCAGGGTGAAGCCCCTTTACCCAAAAACTTTGCATAAGTTGTGTTTGGAATTGTGTTCTAAAACTGATGATTTGATCATTGTGTTTTAGCAGATAATTAGCCATTCAAAAAAAAATAATAATAAATAATAGTAGTAGGTCATTAATTTTGTGTGGCTTTAGGATTGCTTGATATAACTACTTATGTTTGTTGAAATAACCACATAAGCAGTAGGGAATAATGCACTCCTAAAGTGATTATCTGATTATTGTGTTTTTTATTAAAACAAGTATTAGTAGTTCTTAGGCAGTGTGTGGGATTGCTCATTATAACTAGATATGCTTTTTGGAATCGGCCCAAACTGATTATACAAAATTGTGCATTTCACTCTCAAAGACCATTTCAATAAGCAACCCAAACACCCTCAAAACCGCTTAGTTCTTAAATCCCCATAAAAGCTCATCACCCATTGGACCCATAAACCAAATAACAACAAACAAAACATAATAACCAACTTAGATTCAATCTTTATAAAGGGGTTAACGACGTGCTTCTAAGTATCACACATTCACACTTTTATTCTTCGGCATCCTCCCAATCACTCACGTATTTCATGGAAACTTACAACTCTCAAAATTACATAAATAAAAAATCAAACCTAGTGTTAAGCTTGTGTTTGATATTTCATTTTGAAAATTATTATCTGACTTTCACGTTTTCAAGTAGCAAATACTTGCTTTTACGATTACTAACAAAATTGCTTATACTTATTTAAAATACCTAGATAAGCAATTTGGAATACGCAACTTCCAAACTGCTCATTTCACTCTCAAATAATCAGATAAGCAATAAATAAGCAGTTCTTATAAGCAATCCCGAACACCCCCTAATAAAAAGGTTCAACAATTTTGTAACACCCATTTAATTAACAACCCAAATTCTAACAAACAAAACTATAAGAAACAATAAAGATTCAATCTTTAAAAAAAAAAAAAAAAAGACTATAAAAACTAAACCCTTTTAAGACGAACAACATCTCTATCAGAAGTAGAGATTGCATTAGTCTAGTCATAATGGAGACCCAACCAAGGGTCGGTCTACCCTCTCGAGCCGCCCCCCACCCCCACACACACACATGAGTCCCATAGGAACGCGTCCCTCCCCCTTTTTTGCTTGATTCGATCGGCAAAGCAACCAAATGGTTTGCAATTTTGCATATGCTTTGTGTGTGTGAGGTGACCGGAGTCGCCTTACTACGGGCATTTGGTCATGTGTTTGGTCTTAGAGAGAGAAGCTGATGTCGCGCTTACAGGGTCATAAGGTCACTAGTACTACTGGTCTTAGTATCATCTTTAGGTGATAAGTTTCGAAATAAGCCGGAAACTTATATCATCTTTGGGCTTATATTTCATAATAATATAAGCCGAAATGAGATAAGCTCATAAGCCATAAAATAAGCTTAGACCAACATCCCTTAAAAAACCCATAACCCATTTAAGTAAACAAAACCAAATATCACAAAGAAAACATAAAAAACACAAAAAGATTCAATCTTTATAAAACATAAACATAAAAAAAATAAAAAAGATTCAATTTTTATAAAAAAAAGTAAACCTTTTTAAGACGAATAGCATCTCTATCAGAAGTAGAAGAAGTTGCATTATTCTCATCTTTGAGTAACCTCCTTCCCCTGCCACCACCCTGTTTTAGCGGCACAGTGGCGGCGCGTGAGGAAGAACAGCCGTGAAGGTGACTGGGATATGGGTTTTGTAAGTGAGTGGAGATAAGTGGAAGAGATGACGGAGTGGTCTTGATGACCATACTTTTAAGGCCTCCATTGTTGTTGTTATCTGAACTGAAGTCTTTGGTTTGATGGATAACCAGATAGAGTTGAAGATGTAAGGGTGTTTTTGTAAATTTGGTTTTTGTAAGGAAGAATTATGTAAATTGTACTTTAAGATTATTATTCTTATTTATTTATTTATTTATTTTTTCTCTTTCAAATAGAGCTGAACATAATAGACTATGGATCGGATGAACCGAAAAACCGGATCAATTGTATCAACCGAACCGGATCGAACATATTTTGGTCCAGTCCTTGGTTTCCCAATATTCGGTCTTCGGTCCGATCTGGTTTAGTTCAGTCTTAAGCAAAATCGCCCATTATGCTTTGTTTTACTCGACCGAACCAACGACCTGGACCTGGACATGACATTTCAGTCGGACTCTTGGTATGGTGTTTTGAACCATATCGATTTTTGATCCGGCCCGGTTTTCGGACGGTGCTCAGCCATACTTTCGGTTATGTTTCCATTTTGATGGTGTAACAAAGGCGTCTAAGACATGTCTTTGCCTAACAACATGTCACCCTTAAAATACAAATCCCCACCCACGCGTTGGACCGACCGACTTGTGAGAAAGCCGCGTGTGTGTGATTTTCAAAATATATTTGTGTTTAAAGCTCGGACTTGAGCTCTAAGCACGATAAAACTCGGCTCAAATAAAACCGAGTTACTCAAAAAATGTTTGACTCATTTACACCGCTACACCCAGTCCCCCATGACTCGTAGTGTAACTAAAACCTAAGTTACTCAAATAACAACAAAATGAAAACAAAACCAATTAAATTGGGCCTTAAAAATACCTGGTTCCTACATAATTCACTATTGGGCCTTACATAACAACAAAATGTAACACCATCAAATTCCAAACCAAAAAGGCCAATATGAAACTTAGTCAAGCAAAAACACCCATGAACACCAATGCCGAAACAAGCAACAGAGACATCACCGACAACAACAACAAAAGCAAACCACAGTTCACACCAGCCGTTGATGATTCAAAGCCCCTTCTTCAAGATCTGGGGCCCCTTTTCATTTCTTTAAATAACCCATGTTTTAGTTAGTAATATAAAAACAAGTTATCCTAAGTTTTATATAATAATGTTTTGTTTTGTAGATAATAAGATCAGGCCAATTGAGACAGAAGAAGCTGTTATCCGCTTGCCTCATTTTCCTCCGATTAATTCCACATTTAAATGACTTTGTATTTCAACCGGATTGAACCGGCGGTTTATTGTTGACCGATTTGATAAAATCAAACCTAGTGTCAAGCTTGTATTTGACATTGCATTTTGAAAATAATTATCTGACTTTCGCGTTTTCAAGTAGCAAATACTTAGCTTTTAGGATTACTGACAAAATTGCTTATACTTATTTAAAATACCTAGATAAGCAACTTGGAACATGAAACTTTCAAACTGCTCATTTCACTCTCAAATAATCAGATAAGCAAAAAATAAATAAATAAATAAATAAAATCAGTTCTTATAAGCAATCCCTAACACCCCCTAATAAAAAGGTTTAACAATTTCTTAACACCCATTTAATTAACAACCCAAATCCTAACAAACAAAACTATAAAAAACAATAAAGATTCAATATTTTTTTAAAAAAAGTCTATATAAAAACTAAACCCTTTTAAGACGAATAACATCTCTATCAGAAGTAGAGGTTGCATTAGGCTAGTCGTAATGGAGACCCAACCAAGGGTCGGTCTACCCTCCCGAGCTCACCCCCCCCCCCCAACCCCAACCCACTAGGAATGTGTCCCTCCCCCTTTTTGCTTGATTCTATCGGCAAAGCAACCAAATGGTTTGCAATTTTGCATATGGTTTGTGTGTGTGAGGTGCCCGGGGTTGCCTTACTATGGGCATTTGGTCATGTGTTTGGTCTTAGAGAGAGAAGCTGATGCCGCGCTCATCTAGTAGGGTCATAAGGTCACCCATAGGGTCACTAGTACTACTGGTCTTAGTATCATCTTTAGGTGATAAGTTTCAAAATAAGCCGGAAAAATTGGGCATTATTTCGTAACAATATAAGCCGAAATGAGATAAGCTCATAAGCCATAAAATCAGCTAAAATCAACATCCCTTAAAAAAAACCCATAACCCATTTAAGTACACAAAACAAAAATATCACAAACAAAACATAAAAACACAAAAAAGATTCAATTTTTATAAAACATAAACACAAAAACATAATAAAAAATATTGAATTTTTATAAAGATTATTATATAAAAAAAAGTTGAACCTTTTTAAGAAGAATAGCATCTCTATCAAAAGTAGAGGAACTTGCATTCTCATCTTTGGGTAACCTCCTTCCCCTGCCACCACCCTGTTTTGGCGGCACAGTTGTGGCCCGTGAGGATGAACAGCAGCGCGTGAAGGTGACTAGGAGATGGGTTTTGTAAGTAAGTGAAGATAAGTGGAAGAGATGACGGAGTGGCCTTGATGACCATACTTTTAAGGCCTCCATTGCTGTTGTTTCAAGTTGTTATCTGAACTGAAGTGTCTGTGTTTTGATGGATAACCAAAAAGTGTTGAAGATGTAAGCGTGTTTTTGTAAATTTGGTTTTTGTGAGGGAGTATTGTGTAAATTGTACTTTTAAGATTATTAATTTATTATTCTTATTTTTTTCTCTTATTCGGATAGAGCTGAACATAATAGACCATGAACCGGATGAACCGAAGAACCGGATCAAATTGGACCGATCGAACTAGATAGAATGTATTTTGGTCTGATCCTCGGTCCACCCTTTTCCCCATATTTGATCCTCGGTCTGATCCGCTCTGGTTCAGTCTTAAGCAATGCTTTGTTGGACTCGACCGAACCAACAAACTGGACCTGGAAATGACATTTTGGTCTGTTGTTTTGAACCAAATCGGTTTTGATTTGGTCCAATTTTAGTCAGTCCGGTCCGGTTTTCGGCCCATGCTCAACCCTACTTCCGGTTATATTTCCTTGATGGTGTAACAAGGGTGTCCAAGATGTGTCCTTGCCCAACAATGTATCACCCTTAAAACACAAATCCCCCGCCCACACTTTGGTAATTCTTTTAACACAAGTTGGTCTGCGGAACGACCGACTTGTGAGAAACTTGTGTGTGTGATTTTAATTTTTCATATATTTGTGTTTAAAGCTCGGACTTGAGCTCTAGGCACGATAAAACTCAACTCAAATAAGACCGACTTACTCAACAAATGCTTGACTCATTTACACCGCTACACCCGTGTTGAGGCAACATGATCAAGATCTCTTTATGTTAATGATGACAAATAAACCATCGAAACACATAAAATAACAAACGTTAGCTCAAAATCGCCGGAGCCCATGTCTGCTCCTGGCGCGCTGCCCGCGCGGGTGACGCGCCAGGACACTGTATGGTTCCGGGCGAATTTTGAAATTCGGCTTTCCCCTTACCCGACAAATGTGGATCTTTCAATACATGTATGAATATGTTATGTGCTTAATTGATAACACTCGAAACGAGTTTTGAGACTTGAGAGATCCTACTTTTAATACACCCATTTACGGGAAAACGCCAACTCATGTTTTCTAACTATCGCCTCTAGCCAAGGCTTTTCTAAACTTAGGGAGCTTATATATTTCAAGTGACATCGTGTTGAAGCATTCATATGCTCATATCCCGTGCTTACGTCTTCTCTAATTACGTAACGGGTTTACTCCCTTATTGGTCAAACTAAGTCAAAGGTCACTTTGCGTAAACGCATCCTTTCCCACTTGTGTTATGCTTTACAATCAAGGCACAACACTTAACTTGTTTGAACCAAGGTATTAGTTGAGAACGTCGAGTCGTGGAAAGTCACGAGATATGAAACTATGGATTCTCGACGTTGTGTTACTTGAACTTATAAGTAACCTATGATTCTTTCAACTTATAATCTTAATTGTCTAAACCTTTTCTTCTTAATGACAATTAGATTACTTCTTAATCTTCTCTTAATCTCATTTCTACAAAAGACAAATCCAATCATATCCAAATCAAATATTCTCTTACACAATCTCTTACACTCTTACATATTCCCTTACACACTACATCTCAACCATCCATTCCCTTACAACACATCTCAACCCTCCATACTCTCCACATGCTAATTGTTTGAATTCCAAATGATGCTTCTTTGATCCTTGCCATTGAATTCAAATTACAACACATCTCAACCATTCATCTCACCCTCCTCTCTATACCATCACATGTGTTTAATCCAAGCCATCCAATTCAAACTAAAACCATCTCAACCATCCATCTTATTTCTTCCCCCCATGATTTGGAATATTCCATTAGCATATTCTTTCTTTCTCTCCATTCCATCACATGTGTTTGATCTCCACTATCCATTTCAAACCAAAACCATCTCAACCAATGATTCACCCTTTCCCCCCAAGCAAAGCATATTCCTTGGAATATCTCTTCTCAATCCAAACACAATGCACCTTTGATCCTAGCCATCTATTTCAAGTGAACACATCTCAACCCTTCATTTTCCCCACATGTCAAATAATTTGAAAACCAAAGGAGGCTCCCTTTGATCCTAGTCATACAATTCAAACCATCTCATCTCAACCCTCCATCTCATTTTTCCCCTCCAAGCATTGGAATATACCTTGGCATATTCTTTCTCTCTTTTCTATGCCATGTGAGGAGATACACTTCTACCCCTTCCAAATTACCCTATCTACACTTTATACCCTTGGTAATTTGTTTTCTCTTTAAACACTTCACAAATGATTTCCAAATTGGCTATTTGAGTTGGTAAACCTTAGAATGATTAATGTTCAGGTTTAGTCTAAAGTACAATTGGGGGTTTAGCAAGGATAAGTATTTATAAGATCCAAACACCCAACACTTGGGAAAAATTTACAGATGCCTGGCGTGCTGCCCTCGCGTTGACGCGCGGGTGACGCGCCGACCTCGGTAAATTTTCCCAAGTTTGGGTTCTTGGCCTATAAATACCACCCTTGCCTCTTGTATTCCTCACCCATTGCCATTATTCTTTCTCTCTATATTCTTTCTCTCTAAACACTCTCAAATCTCTCTATCTCCAATCTTGTGTTCTTGATTTTCATACTAACATCTTTGAAAGAACACATATCTTTGCAAGGGAAGAATCACAAGAACCTAATCCACTCTTGTGATTATGTCGAGGGTCTTCTTATCTATACCCTTTTCTACTAGAATCGAGTCACTAGGTTAGGTTAGGGCTTGATTAAACAAACACTTATATTCTTTCAATTGTTTGTAAGGGAAGTCTTGTGTCTTGGTGAGCAAGCCTAGATCATTAGGGGATCTAGTTGGGGTTTGATACTTCCGGTGGGAAGTCTTGGTAGTGATCTTTGCGATCTTTAGGTGAAGTCGAATCGCGAGATTCTTTTGGGTGGTTTCTGAGGGCGAAATACCGTTGGGGAGTAACTCCTTCTTTGTGAGCATCGATATTGGTGAATATCGGTGAAGTGAATTGTAACGGTTTATAGTCTACCGAAAGGATTATACTAGTGAATAGTATCGGAGTCGCGGATTCGCAACTCAACGTACAGATGGTATAAACCCCCCATCCCGAACCAGTATATATCGTTGTGTTCTTTACTTGATTTATATACTTTCGTTGTGTTAGTGGTTATTGTTGGATTATTGTACAACCACTTGGTGTTCTCTTTGGCTTAAAGTTTTTAAACATCCAAAAAGCCGTAGAAACCGTATTCACCCCCCCCTCTATGGTTCTACAACCCCCCCCCCCCCTCTATGTTGTTTAAAAAAAAAATGAAAAATGATTTTGTATTAGTTTAAATAAAAAAATATGTGGTTATCCACAAATGAAAAATGATTTTGTATTAGTTTAAAATATTAGTTTAAATAAAAAATATGTGGTTATAATTAGTTATTGGTTCTATGGCAAATCTTTCTATGGCAAATATTAATTCTATATTCATCCCATCTCATGAAAACAAAACCAATTTAATTGTGCCTTGATAATACATGGTTAGTTCCTACATTATTATATTGGGCCATACATAGCAACAAAATATCACTCCATCACAATCCAAACAAAAAAACAAAATGAAACCTAGTCAAGCACAAATACCCATGAACACCAATGCCGGAACAAGCAACAGAGACATCAGCAGCAACAACAACAAAAGCAAGCTACAGTTCAGACCAGCCATCGATGATTCAAAACCCCTTCTCCAAGATTCGGTACCCCTTTTATTCATTTCTTTAAATAACCCATGTTTTAGTTAGTAATATAAAAACAAGTTATCATAAGTTTTAATGTTTTGTTTTGTAGATAATAAGATCAGACCCAATTGAGACAGAAGAAGCTGTTATCCGCTTGCCTCGTTTCCCTCCGATTAATTCGACATTTAAATGACTTTCTATTTGAACTGGATTGAACCCGCGGTTTATTGTGGACCTGGTTTGATAAATATGGCCGGGTCATGCCTTTGTTTTAAAATACAATATGTTTGGTATTTAGTCTTACATGTTCTATTGATGCGTGGTGTGAAATTATATCAAATATACCGATTTTTTTAATGCACATGGTCTCTAATTTTTTGGTTACGATTTTTCTGTACTTTTTAGTCTTGGGTCCGCTACTGTTATGTTAAGACGTGAATGGACTTTGTTACATGTTAAGATTTGCTGGATGGTATATTAGAAGGTGTTTGGGATTGTATATTGGAAGTGCTTGTTGACTTGTTTGGTTATATTTTGACAAAAATTAGAACATGTGGTGGTGAAGTGCTTATAAGCTAATGCGATAAACATGGGTGACATATATGCAATCCCAGACGCCCTATAAAGCTGTTTCAGTAAGCTGTTTTTCTACCAACTTTAAAAAGGTTCAATTTAGTTGACATACATAAGTTGTTAAGCCTTATCTAAATTATGTTGCCTGCATTGTGTTTGACACTTAATAAGCTAATGAACTATCCTCATAAACAAGCGTAGGATGTTTAAATACATTGATATGATTATGAGGTATTGCTTAGACAACTAATAAGTTAATATATACTTGTCGAAACAAAGCTAATTAGACTAAGTACATAGATATATTTCAATCACAATGACACATTCCAAGTAAGAACATAAAACAAGGAAATTAACTACTGATTATGGACTATTCTGCCATCACGCTTTTGATGCGTGTGAACTAGATGACGGATTGACACATGTTGTTTTATGGTTTCGGGATCGAGAATTTCGGTTAGACAAGGACCTTCACTTTCAAAATGATAGTAAAGAGACTCTAAGGAATGGTCTTCTGTGTAGGCACACTGACCATAGGAGGGAACACCAAGAATATCACTAAGCTCGGTAATGGACAGAGTGATGTTTTGATTTCTAATCCAAAAATTGAGAAAGACATTACCATCAGTATCACTGAAGGTACGGACATGACTATAGAACTCAAGATGATAGTAAAGAGACTCTAAGGAATGGTCTTCTTCGGCTTAGGTGCCACTCACTGAGTTCCGCCTCACTGAATAGAGAGTCTTGCTTCTTAGCCTCGTCTTAAGCATCCTGAAGGTGACTCACTAAGTAACTGTTCACTAAGTGACTTGGGCGTTGTTGGAGGTCTTCTAACACTTAGGTTAATTTGTATTCAAATCCTTGTTTAAAGTTGCTTGGGGACTGAATGGACCCAACATCTCAACACCTACATTTTTCATACTTACGCACTTATAGCAATCACATTCTTATACTTACTCTCACGCCAAAGGTGATTCCCAAGGTCTCACCATTGCGCTTCACTTAACGTAGTGTCTTCATTTGTTTTATCATAGGTTATCTACAGTTTGGCAGTTCATCCCCCATCACTATACTCTTTGATTGGTGGTAAACAGTCAGAAAATATCAACCAGGTAATGGTCAACAAGTCAAACAGTCTAAACCAATACTCCGTGGAGTGTAGTGTTTCTCCGGGTCGTTAGATCCCAACGAGGCGTGAAATCTGAAATAAAATGACTTTGAGATCAGGTGAATTGAACAGAAGAAAGGGTTCAAGTGATTGTACTACTGAAATATAAGTTAAAATAGCTTTGATAAGCTAGATCAACTAATACGTGAAATTAGATAAGCACAAATGAAAAGGAACTGGAAAACGCGTACGTTTAATATTTAAACGTAAACATATGAAACAAAAACGATTTTAACTATAGTAGAAATTTGCATGCCTTAGGGGCTTAAATGCAAATTAAATAAACTTAAAATATTTATTTTATAATTACTAACTTATTTAAAAATTAAAAAAACCTAAAAAATGTAAAAAAATAAAATAAAAATAAAATATACGTTTAAATTTAAATAAACGTAAACGTACGAAACTAAACGTAAATTCTGTCAAATATTACTCCCATAAATGCGAAAATTATATTTTTAGAATCCTAAAATTATAAGAAAATTATTGGAAATTTAAAATTATTTTTATAACTATTTAATTAATTATTATTATTTAATAACTATTTTAATTATTTAATAATTCACTAATAAATAAGAAAATGTGAAATAAGCCTAGAAAAATAAAATTAAAACTTAGAAAAAATCTAAAATATTATAAAACTTATTTTAAAACTAAAATTATATTTTTCACACTATTTATCTAATTATTATTAATTAATTATTATTTAATTATTAATTAACTAATTAAACTGATTTAAATTATTACAATTACTAAAAA
The DNA here is from genome assembly GCA_030686995.1 of Artemisia argyi. NCBI lineage: Eukaryota > Viridiplantae > Streptophyta > Magnoliopsida > Asterales > Asteraceae > Artemisia > Artemisia argyi. Next base: position 21,651,840 of record CM060693.1, on the reverse strand, counting down.
GACTTAAATAATTAAGAAGATTTTTATAAATCTAATTAACCATCACAGGAATCCTAAAAAATTATAAAAAGTTGGTTTTATGTATTTTTAAACTAATTTACTAATTATTAATCTAATTATTAATTAATTACCAATTAAACTAATTATATTATAAAAAATAGAAAATGAACCGTAGAAATTCTAGAAAAATTCCTAAAAATGTTTTAACTTATATAAAAGCTAGGAAAATTATAAAAACTAGGTATTAATTAATAAAATATAATTTTGCTATTTAATTCTTTAATGTTAATTAATAATTAATTAAACTAATATTAATTCTAAAAACCACTAAATGACAAAAGAAAAATCTAGAAAAATTTATAAAAGTACTTTAATATAAAAGAGATTTAATAAAAATATAAAAATGCAAGAGTGGTTATAAATAAGCTGAAAAGAAAATTAAAAAGATAATTTCTATTAAATAGAAGCTATCACTATAATTATGTTTGGCTTTTTCTAAATTTTCTTTTACAGAACTACTAAAATACTTAAAATATGAAACTTTTGTAAAACAACTAACTTGGAACTCAAAAATAAGCACTGTGAGTGCTTATTAGCTTTGACAGTTAACTTAAGTTGACCAAACTAGGAATTAAGCTCAAATGAGCTTATGTGGGGTCCACTAGGGTGGATTCTGGTTCAACTGAGTTTGTTGGACAAATTTAAGCTAGATTCAAACAAATAAGCTAGTTGAATAAGCCCACAAGCCAGAATAAGCAATTTGATTTTCTTATTGCACACAGAAAAATGGGACAGAGATTAGGAGTGATTTCAGGTGGGGTCCACTGAGCTTGAGCTCAAAATCAAGCTCAAAACTTGAAGGTGGCTAGGAGGGGGGTTGAAGGAACTAACTTGGGGCCTGTGGGTCCCACTGAGTTGCTCAGAATCAACCACCAAAGTGGTGGTGGTGGTGGTGCAGTGACTGTGCACAGGGGAGGTACTTCCCCTGCAAGTGACTTTGAGCTTGTGTAGCTTGCACACAAAAATTCACAAAAATATAATGAACATGGGATTCAGTAGTCTAGCTGGTATACTTTCACATGTAAAAAGCTCAAGTCTTAGATTTGCCTACTAAATTTCAAACAATTCTTGCTAAAAATGAGATTTCCTAACAAAGGCAATTTTGACTTTTTCTATTTTCTTGCTAAGTTGACTAAAGTGAATTTCTAACTTGATTTTCTGACTGATATAGGTTAGATAAGCTGTAATAAGACTAAAATAAGCTAGAACTTGTACTCGTGAGATCAAATGAGACTTATGCTACTTAAAATTCAACACACACAAAAATTTAAGCCAAATTATTGGTAATTTTGACTTTTAAGCTTGTAACTCATCGAGACTTTGTTGTTTTGGTCAAATTGGGTGATAAGTAACATGCAAGAACAGATATCAATCACTTAAACCAACTAATGAACACTACACAGTTAAATCCAAACACTACTTTATCAAGCTTGATTTGTGATTATCAAAGTAAATGACTGATCTGATCATCAATCTTGTTATCAAACCTTATACTATCATTAACAAAGATCAAATAAACATGAAATACCAAGAACACAAGCATCAAACTTAGGAATGACCAAGATGGTGTTTTAACTGTGAAGATGAAATTTTTAGCAACTATGGATTTCAACAAACAAGCAACTGATATCAATTAATAAAACCACTTAACAACAACATAAGATCATGAAAATACACAAACAAGATCATATAGCATACATATACAGTGAAATGCAAATATTGGTAAAAATGGCTTACAAGCGCTTCAAGCTGGGAAACCAAGAACCAATGACATGTAACCACCCTAACACCTCCCCTGAGGTACTAACACCATGGCAATCCAAAATTTACCATGCCTCAAGCTCTCTTCATCATTCAACAATGATTTTTTATTTTATTTTCTATTTTCTTTGATTTTTTAGTTATTTTTTAATTTCAACTCTAAGCTGACTTTTAAAGTATCTAAAAGCTTTCTGAGGAGCTTAAATGAGCTTATGGGTCCTTAACATCAACTATGAATAACATATAAGTAAACACGAGATTTTGAGTACAAAATTACATAAACTGAAAATATATTGATAAACTGAAATCAAAGGTTGAAATGAGTTTCTTACACACTAAAAATACTGAGTACAATGATTTAAAGCTGGAAATTACACTGAAACAGTAAACATTAAGCTAGTCGACTTCTTTTAAACTAAATTATACTAGATAGGTTACAATAATGCATTTCCCTTCATCTTTATAGACTTTTTGCAATCTCCACTTGTTTCTGAACATTTCCCACTTCCAATCTGAGCCATTGGATCTTTGTAAGTCATCCTAGCCTTTAAATTTTGTTTTGGCGCCAAAATGCTTTCACGTGTCTAGGGGCAGTTTTATTGCAATTAAAGATTTGTGGAAGCTTGTGGAGGTAGAGGAGACATGATTGGAAGGGTTTTAAGCCAAGTTGGGGAGTTAGTAGCAAAACAGGGGTGTAGACATGGTTTGGAGAAAAAAAGTGGTGGGGAAGCATTAATTGTGGAATGGGGTGGTATGATGGGGTGTAGGATGAGCTGGTGGATGTAGAGTAGCCAGCTGGGGGTGAGGTGGTGGTGAAAACCACCCTGGTTTTGGGTTTGCAGGTGTGGAGGTGGAGGGTGTACAATGTTGGCGGTTTGGTGAGGTCAAACGGGTCAACGCCCATTTTATATAAAAAAAGGTGGATGGGCTTTTATGTTGTTGGGCTTGGAAGGGGTGTGGGCTGGGTAAGGGTGTTTTGGTTTGGATTAGATTTGGTTTTAGGTTTTAATATTTAGGGTCCGGTTTGGTTTGTGGTATTTAAGCCCAAGGACCTAAAGTGTAATATTTGGATTTTTGAGGGACTAAACTTGTAAATATCACAATGTTATCACAAGGACCAATTATGCCATTCATGAATAGTATAAGGTTTATTTTTAACATTTTTCCATTTTTAAAACCTTAAAGACTAAATTTGACATTTTTCAAACTTGATGGACTAAAGTTGTCATTTTGTAATTTTTAACTTTAAAGGACTAGTTTTGACAACTTATGAATCCCTAAGGACCTTTGATGATATTTTACATGTTTTGGATTACCAGGGATTAGATTTGCCAATTTTTCAAAGTTCAAGGACTGAAACTGTAAATTATGTGAAATATGTTGTTTTTCATCAGTTTTTAATCTTTTTTCATAAAAACACAATCCAGGGATATTTTATGTATTTTAAGGCATTCCTGTGTGTTTTCAGATGTTTTTGCAGTCTAAATGTGACAGAAATGATGAGTATTTACACACTCATCAATCCTACATACTAAACTATTGCTAGTCCCTAGCAATCTTTTGAGAAAATTTTAATGGATTTTTGTCTCATTACCAAAAGCCATCACTTCTGGAGTAGTCAAATGTTCCAGTTCAAGTAAGAACTATGGTCCACTTGATAACCATGTGATTTTGAGCAAACCACCAGCTGTCAACGGATTTGTTTTGTCTTTACCAAAAGTCGTTTGCTTCTGGACTAGCCAATTCTTGATGGACAAAGTCAACATCTTGGTGAGCTGATTACCAATTATGGTTTTCCACTGCCTTTACCACAAGCCATAATCTTACGGGCTAGCCAACTCTTTCACTTATTAGGATATGGCGAGTTGAGATACCATACAATTTTGGGCAAATTGTAAGCCATAAACGGATTTGAGTTATCTTTACCAAGAGCCGTTTGCTCCTGGATTAGCCAGTTCTTATGTGGGTTAGACATGGTGGACTGATAACCATTTATTGCATTTCTAAGTGTGAAAAAACTTTAAATTTTGATCAAATGAGGGTGCTTGATGGAACATGTGTTGGAATTCGTGAGAATCCCCCCCACACTTAGAAATGAATATTGCCCTCAATATTCAAAGCACCGGGTGTTAAACCGACACTTAGAACGTAAAAAGGAAATATTAATAACCTTTATTTTAGTCTATTTACATGTTTTTTTTTTGAAGATATATACATATATACAACATGTGGGGCATCTCCCCCACACTAGGGTGGTAGAAAAGAGAAAGAAGACAGAAATATGGGTGAAAACCCATATTGAGCTACTGTTTTTGATTACCGAGTCGCTAGCTTAACTCGACCTCAAATTAAATTGTTCATGAGGAAGCTACTGTTTTTGATTACCGAGTCGCTAGCTTGAATCGACCCCGAATTTAATTGTCCTTGGGGAAAGTTTGGAGATCCGGGACAACCATGGATGGTATGTCCTCTCCAAAGTAGTGTTTTAAACGATGCCAATTCACTTTAAAACATGGACCGTCATTTTGAGATAACTCAACAGTACCATATGGATAAACCTTAGTGATAGTGAATGGGCCAGTCCAACGGGTTTTGAGTTTACCCGAGAAGATCTTTAACCTAGAATTAAAGAGAAGGACTCGATCACCAACGTTAAAAACGCGGTTCTTTATTTTTGAGTCATGAATCTTCTTTGTCTTTTCTTTATAGATTAAAGAGTTCTCGTAAGCCTGATCACGTAGTTCATTTAATTCATTCATTTGAACTTTTCGATGATCACCCGCAGTTTTGAGGTCAAAGTTGGCATGTTTTAATGCCCAGTAGGCTTTGTGCTCAAGTTCCATCGGAAGATGACATGTCTTTCCGTACACAAGCTTATAAGGCGTACACCCAATGGGTGTTTTATAAGCTGTACGAAAGGCCCATAGTGCGTCATCCAATTTATCCGACCAGGCAGCACGGTTTTCTCCTACAGTTCTCTCAAGTATTCTTTTGATACCACGGTTTGAAACCTCTACTTGCCCACTTGTTTGTGGGTGATACGCGTTAGAAAGACGGTGAGTTACACCATACTTTTGCATGACTTTGTCAAATTTGTCATTGCAGAAATGCGTACCACGATCACTTATGATAGCACGTGGAGTTCCAAAACTGGCAAAAAGAGATTTCAGGAATTTCATTACAACTCGGGCATCATTTGTGGGTAAAGCTTTCGCTTCAACCCATTTTGACAAGTAGTCAATAGCCACAAGTATGTATTTGTTTCCTCTAGATGATGGGAATGGCCCCATAAAGTCAATGCCCCAGATATCAAAGATCTCACAGACTTGAATAGCATTTTGTGGCATCTCATTTCTTTGTGAAATGTTCCCGTGACGTTGACAAGCGTCACAGGTTTTAATGAGATCCTGGGCATCCTTATAAATTGTGGGCCAGAAGAATCCGGAATCAAACACCTTTTTGGCGGTGTAATTGGGACTATGATGTGACAACCGGCAATTTAGGGAGTTATTTTGAAAACCCGCATTACGTTAGAGTTCGTTAATAATTTTTATTTAAAATTTTTATTCGCAACGAACTTGTAAGACCAATATTTATGGATAATTATTTTTAGACGTTATGGAATTCGTGAATTATTTTAATAATTCATCATGAAATTTTATGCTCGGTGATGTATTCTTAATTCTCACTTGGTACTACGTTGACTCCGGCACTAGGGAACTTAAAAGTTTAAAAACTTACGAGTTTTAATACGTTGGACTTTTAGTCACGTATTTATTATAAATTTCGGTGGAATATATATATAGTCCGTCAAATGGTGAATATAACGAGCTTCGGGGACGTTTAATATTTTAATCGTAAGTTTTCACTTACGTGAGGGGACGTTTTTATTAATTAAACTTGGAGGTAAAAAGGTTTGGTGTGCAAATAATAAGAAAATTTAGTTGAGGGACCTAAAGTGAAAAATACCTTATTTAAACCCTAACCCTAACCTCATATTATCACTTTCACTCTAACAACTCACCCTCTCCCTCACCTCTCTTTCTCCACCGCCGGCCACCCAAAAACCGGCCACCACCGCCGCTCTCCACCGTACACCGCCACTCCCAAAACACTCCCCACATCATCCTTGTTATTTTGTGGTGATTCACGCGCCCAAAAACCATCATCCCACCTCGTTCTAACACCACCGACGCCACCCACCTCACCACCATCATTTTTCTTGGTTGATTTTGTAGATCCACGGGTAAGTGTGCACGAGGTGCATCGATTTTGTTGAAAAACGAACCCTAACCCAAAAATTTATATTAACTTGGGTCGGATTTTGAAGAAATGGATAAAAATAATAATGGGTTTTGTTAAAAACTTGTTAAATCTTGGTTTGGTATCCGGGTTTTGTAGTTTGGTTGGGTTTTTGTTGCGTGGTCGACCCCTAGTCGAGGTCTCACCCTCGACTTTATTTGATTCCGGGTCGTGGTGGTCATCTTTGACCCGTTTTCTTGATTGTTGACCACTTTTGGTCATTGTGATTATTTGTTTGATTTGGTTTGATTGATTAGTTGGATTTGGATTGGTTATGGGTGTTGGTCGATTCATGTTGGAGCCGAAGACCCCATATGGGTCGGTTTGTTTCATTTGGGTCGAGCTCTTGTGAGATAGGCCCGACCATGGTGGTCTCGGGTGGGACCCACGTGGCTCTTAGTATATGAATTTGACTTGGGTTGACTTGGTGTTGATACAAAAGTTGGGCGTACCTGGTTATTGGGCTCTTGCTCTCGTACCAATTCGCTTCTTAGCACTTTGTTACCTGCGTACTAAGAAAATAAGACAACACCGTTAGACTTATCGAGGGATTGTCTCCCCCGATTAGACTCCGGCGTGAGAGTAAGTAATCGATTTAGGGTTCTCTTAAAGATTTAGGGTTTGTATATTGTACCTTGAATGAGAATCGTGTGATTCTATATATAGGGGCTAAGAAACCGTGTTTCTTGCTCCTTACTCTTCGCACGCGTGGTGCTTATCCGAGGTAAGGATATCTATTCCATGAATAGATAATCCTTATCGTGTACCCGGTGGGTTGGATTGGGCATTGGGCTTCGTGAGCCCAAAGCATTAATACTGCGGCCCGTACCATTGTCATGGTAGCCCACTCATGGTGGGCTTAGGTGTGAGTAATGTCTATCATTTGGGCTCGTGGCCCAGATATAGGCTATACGTCATCATGTCCCCCCAGTCGAGTGTGCGCGGCTCGTGGCCGTGGATACTAGACTTAATACCATCAGCGGTAAGCGTGGCGGGAGATCGAGTAAATATTACCGCCTATTTGTAGGTGCAATGCACCTAACTAATAAGAAATTCAAAATGGATGCCTCAAAAATCGGGGGTGGTGTCCACGTAGCCCTCGTAATTCGGCAAAAAGTGCATGTACCCGTTCAACTTCTAGCCATACGTTTGCTGTGAGTGGGTTCCACGTGGAGAGAAATTAGGGTTTTTACCACTCCCTATATAAGAGTCACCGCCCCACTTTTTACAATCACGCAGTAAAACACACACTAATCACTATTCACCTTTCTTGAGAGCTTTTTTGCAAAGAAACTACTTCATTTTCATAGGTAATTTGTGTGCGTCCCACCTAATATTCTGATGAAGATGGTTGCTCAATTGGAGGATTTCCGCTCTGTGATGTCCATTGAGGATGTTACTCAGTTTTCGTCCAACTATTTCGTGCCTTTGGATGTACGTCCAGAGGCTCCAGATGTGGACGCGTGTATAGCTAACTTCCCCGAAGGGAAAATAGGGCTATACACGAAATTCTTTGAGTACGCGAATTACCGCGTACCCCTATCTATTTTTCTGAGCGATTTGCTCAATCACTATCGCCTCCACATCTCTCAGCTGCACTGTATAGGTGCGGCGAAAGTGTTGAATTTTGAAGTAAACTGTCGTTTACTTGCGATAGAACCGACCGTGGCCTTGTTCCGCTCCTTTTACCACACGACGTGGTCAAATGGTTGGGTTTCTTTTGCGAAGCACCAGGGGGCGCTTCAATGTTATACGGAAAAAGTTGACGCCCTAAAGAATTGGAGGGAGTCCTTCGTTTGGGTTGATGACGTGGTCTTTCCCTTTCCCTATGAGTTTTATACTCAGGATTCCTTACCAAGGGATGGGCGCCCCGCACCCGGTTCCTACAGGCTTGCTGACGCGCAGACTCTAGATGCCAATCGACTGGCCATTAACCCCTATCCGGAGGAGTTTTTGGTACATGTGGGGTTGAGCCGCGCTTATTTTGGCGCTGCGGATGAGGTTCCTACTTTCTTAAGTGAGGATGGCCGGGGTGGGTGTTCATCCCTTATACTTCATGCTTTGTAAGTCTTTTATTCTTGTCTCCGCGCTTTTAATAATTAATCCCTTTTTTCTTTCTTGCTTTATTGATGTGCGCAGAGATGGATCTGTTCGTTGTGGTTAAGCTGGACAAGCCGAAGCTGGTAACCATAGGGGTGCGTCCTCTGAGGGAAGGAGAGCAGCCCCTGCTGGAGGCGACGGAGGGGCACTTGACCGTCCTGCCTGAGGCGGTCCCTGAGAACACGCCACCACTTCAGGTGACGCCTGTCCAGAGTGTGGCGCCTAATGCGGAGGTGGCGCCCACTGTGGAGGTGGTGCCTAATGTGGAAGTGGCGCATGAGGAGGCGTGATCGGGGTCGTCTGATAGCATAAAGATCCTTAAACCTGAGGAAGTGCTGAGGGAGGAGGTTGCGCAAAATATTAAGCGCAAGGGAGAGGCCGGAGGCAGTGGCACCAGGAAGAGGCGTCGCCATGTCATTGGGGACGCGGAGTCCAATGTGGAAGATACATCTACTTCCGGTGCAGGGTTAAAGGTTGCTGAGACTTCTCCGTTTCTGTAAGTGTCTGCGTTTCTATCCTCTTTTTTATCATATTACTTGTTGTAATATTCACTAATTGTTTTTTGTTGCGTAGGGATGATGCTGCGAAGAATGATGGAGTCTTCGTTGATGAGGTTTCTTCTCCACAGAATGAAAACAGGGAGGGGAAAGCCAAGGCTGCTGATGGTGGCGAGGTGCAGCAGCTGATGGATGAGCTGGCTGCGACCGCTGCGCGCCAAGCTGAGCTGGTGGCTCAGCTGAAAGAGAAGTACGTCGGGGAGAGCAGTGCTCTTGCCCAGAAGGATGAGGAGTTGGCAAAACTCCGTGCGTAGTTGGCTAATGCGCAAGTTGAGTTGGAGGCCTCGCGGGCGTATGCGGAAAAGATTGCTGGGGACAAGGTGAGTATGCTAGCCGACCTTAAGTATGCGAGGGCTAAGCTAAATCAGATAAAGGCTAAAGCGTCCTGGTCGGTGGCTTACCTTGAAGGGAAGAGGGCTGAGCATCATGCCAGCGGCCAGGAGTTCCAGGAGCGCATCGAGAAGATGATTGCGCTGCAAGAGGAGAAGCTGCGCGCCCTCAGTATAGAGTATGACGAGGAGCTATATCCGCACTTGATGTCTACTATTGCTGAGCGCAGGTATTTTTGCTTACTTGTCTTCATAATAACTTTATTGCTGTGCTTTTTTCTTACACAAATTGTCTTTGTGAATACAGGTGGTTGATTAGCCATGGGCTGCGCCTGGCCGCCATGGGCACGCTAGAGTCCCCAGAGGTGGTGGATGCCTTTGGGAAGGTGGTGCATTGTGCGATGGCGCGTGGCAGATCCCAGGCTATGGAGGATCTCCATGAGGCCAAGCTGCTGAAGAAGGACTTGGCGGAAGTTCCTGGGTACAGCCCTACAGCCTATGAAGAATTGTTGCAAGCAATGGCGGGGTTGAAGGTTCTTGAGTTGCCGCACATTGGGAGGCTGGAGCGCGATCAAGATGACCCTATAGATGTACTGATGGCGGGTTTGACACTGCAGCGCCATCTTGGGGATAATGCGGAAGGGGAACCAGATTACTATATGAAACCCGATGTTTCGCAGCTTCAAGTTCATGTATTCGCGCGGCCTCGCGACATCCTCAAACCCTTTGCTCTTGAGAAGGAGATTCCTTTGAAGGAAGTGCTAGAGCGACATGAGCAGAGGGTTGCTGTGAAGAAGGGTATTAAGGGTAAGGCCGTGATGTGTGGCATTGGCGCTGCACACGTCCCTAGGTCAGATGGTGTGCCTGTCAGCGTTCCAACTGTGTCTATGCAGGATGCCTTAATTTTGAGGAAGCTGCAGGAAGCGGGGAGTTCCGCCGCCCCGGAGGAGTGTCCTGAGCATCGCCATAGCATATAGGCTTGTTGTACTTTATGTTTTTGCCTTGTAATTTTTGTAAATAACTTATGAATAAGATAATATTTTTGTTTAAGTTCGTGACTTTAAAATATACTTGCATTGTTTGCCAGAAATTATTTAACCAAGTTTTTTAAGTGCGTGACTTTAAGAAATACTTGCATTGTTTGCGAAGTTTTTGGTATTTGACCAAGTGTTTTGGCTCGTTATTTGCTAAGCTTGTACAGTGTACTTAGTATGTGCGCATCCGTCGTAGGGTGCGAACGCGAAACTTACCTTGACGTCTCAAGAGTAAAGCGCTTAGCAAGGATACGTGATCTTATGTTGATGGGTTTGCAACCCTCTTACTCAAGAAGTGAATTAGTAGGTTAACTTATCCTTTATGCCTTTGTAGGTCTTTAAGTGGTGCATGCACGCCATGTAGGCAATAAAAATGTAAGATAACAATATTGACATTTATTATGTATGCAATAAAGTAAAATACGCTATAGAGTTAGCTAAAAACCATAACCTGTTATTGATACTTGCAAGTTTTGAAAGAAGATAAAAAATACAATTCCTAGGAAACAAAAAAGAACAAACACTTATTGGGCATCACGTAGGATGCGAGGGTGTCTGTGTAAGGGCCGTAGCCTAGAAGTAACATCTTTTAAGATTGCAGATGTTCCAAGTGCGTGCTAGGTCTTGGCCTTCCATATCGCGCAGTCTGTATGCGCCGTTGCCGAGCGCGTCTGTGACCTCGTAAGGTCCTTCCCATTTAGGTCCGAGCTTGCCTGTGTCTTCTGCGTGGCTCGCGTCGTTGGCGCGGTAAACAAATTCTCCTGGTCTAAATGAAGTGTGTTTGACCTTTGCATCATAATACTTCTTCATTTTTGCCTTAGCTTTTGCTTCGCGTATAGCTGCGCGTTCACGTCTTTCTTCCAGTATGTCTAAGTCTATGCGCCGTTCCTCGTCGTTTGTCATGGCGTTGACCTCTGTTGTGCGTATAGTTGGCATTCCTATCTCAGCTGGTATGACGGCTTCTGTTCCATAGACTAGGGAAAATGGCGTGTCGCCAGTACTGGTTTTAATTGTTGTGCGATGTGCCCACAAGACATGCGAGAGCTCATCTACCCACCTTCCTTTGTGTTTGTCAAGGCGCGTTTTATTCCTTCGCCTAGACTGCGATTCGCGCGCTCGACTAGGCCATTAGTTTGTGGGTGTTTGACTGAAGCAAAGTGTTGTGTGATGTTTAATTGTGCGCACCAATCTTTGAATGGTTTATCACAGAATTGTTTTCCGTTGTCTGATATGATCGCACCCGGTAGTCCGAAGCGACAGACAATGTTGTCCCAGACAAAGCGTTTGACTTGGTTTCCCGTGATGTTTACCACCGCTTTTGCTTCGATCCACTTCGTAAAGTAGTCTATTGCCACGATGAGGAACTTTACTCCTCCAGCTGCGACAGGGAAAGGTCCTGCGATGTCAATACCTCATTTGTAAAATGGCCATGGTGAGGTAATTGGTGTAAGCTCTTGTTGTGGTCGGCGCGGAATTGGCCAATGTACTTGGCAATTGCTGCATTTTCTTATCAGATCGCGTGCATCGCGATGCATTGTTGGCCAATAGTATCCTGACCTTAGAGCGCTTGCCACCACGGATCGTGGCCCTGAGTGCATACTACATGACCCAACGTGAATTTCGTGGAGTACGTAGTCTGCTTGAAGGGGTCCAACACATCTGAGCCATGGCTGTAAGAAAGACTGTCGATAGAGTACGTTGTCGCGTAATTCAAATCGTTGTGCTGTGCGCCGTATTCTTCGGGCGTCTTTATGATCCTGGGGTAGGATTCCCTTGCTAATAAATTCGATGATAGGTGTCATGCACGTAGGATCTTGTTCTTCTATCACCGTTGATATCTCCATTTCCAAGATTGACTTGTTTTTTAGGGTTTCTACCAATACCTGTTTTGAGAGGTGTGCGAAGCTTGTAGATGCGATCTTGCTGAGTGCGTCCGCCTTCCTGTTATCTCCTCTAGGCACCTGTTTTATTGTGAACCTATCAAAGTTTTTGATCAAAGATTTTGTCTTTTCTAGGTATTGGATCATGTGTTCATCCTTGGTTTCATATTCACCTAGCACATGGTTAGCAACTAGCCGCGAATCTACATTTGCTTCTAGGTTGCGAACGCCCATTTGGATTGCGATGCGTAGTCCGGCTAGTAGGGCTTCGTATTCTGCCTCATTGTTTGTGGCTGTGAATTCAAAGCGTAGCGCGTAGGTGAATTCCATACCTTCTGGATTTGTAAGAATAAGGCCTGCGCCTGATCCATCTACACATGAAGACCCATTAGTGAACAGAATCCAGGGTTCCTGTAAATCTGTTTTAGCTGCAGATGTCGGGCTGTCGCTGTCTGGCTTCTCCACGATAAAATCGGCTAAGACTTGTCCTTTGATTGCAGTGCGCGGTCTGTATGAGATGTTATACTCACTTAGCAGTACACTCCATTTTTGTAAGCGTCCTGATGTGTCAGGCTTAGAGATAACTTGTTTAATTGGCTGATCAGTGATTACAGCTATTGGATGCGCTTGAAAGTATCTACGCAGCCTTTTGGCTGCGAACATTAGAACCAAGACCAGCTTTTCCATAGCACTGTAGTTAATCTCTGTTTTCTTTAGGGCTTTGCTTACGAAATATATGGGTGTCTGGACGGAGTTTCTGTCTGTCAATAGTACGGCGCTGACTGCTCCATGGGTTGCCGATAAGTACATGATTAGTTCTTCCCCTGGTCGCGGTGCGACGAGTTTGGGAAGAGATGCCAGATGGTTCTTAAGTTGTTGGAAAGCTTCCTCCGCTTCGGTAGTCCAGCGAAAGTCTCCCTTTTTTGTACACTTCGTGAGTGTTTTAAAGAGGGGAAGAGATTTGTCTGCTGACTTAGATAAGAAGCGATTTAGCCCTGCTAATTTTCCATTCAGTGACTGGACTTCTTTGAGTGTGCGCGGGGAGGGGAGATCGATAACAGCCTTTGTCTTCTCTGGGCAAGGTTTGATTCCATCGGGTTTTATCAAATATCCTAGGAACATGCCTTCAGTTGCGCCAAAGGTGCACTTCTTGGGATTCAACTTCATGTTTATCCGCCCCAACGTTCGGAATGTTTCCTCGATGTCGCGCACTAATTCGTCCTCTGTATGGCTTTTGATGACAAGGTCGTCAACATAGACTTCCAGGTTGCGGCCTACTTGTTTTTCGAAGGCTGTGTCTACCAGTCGTTGGTATGTTGCGCCTGCGTTCTTCAGACCAAAAGGCATTTTTGTGTAGCAGTATACTCCCTGACTAGTGTGGAAAGCTGTTTTTTCTTCATCTTCTACTGCCATCTGGATCTGATGATACCCTTTATATGCATCTAGAAAGCATTTGAAAGGGTATCCGCACAAGGATTCGACCTTCCAGTCTATCTCTGGCAGTGGATAGCAGTCCTGCAGACATGCTTTGTTGAGGTCCGTGAAGTCCACGCACATCCTCCAACTGCCATCACTCTTCTTTACCATAACTGGGTTAGAAAGCCAGTCATGGTAGTATACTTCGCGCATGATGCCAGCGTCCACTAGCTTATGTACTTCTTCCAGAATAGCCTTTGCATGATCTGGGGCCTGGCCGCGTCTCTTTTGTCGTATTGGAGGGTATCCTTGTCGGATTTGTAGCTTATGTTCTGTGATAGAGCGCGGTACTCCCGTCATATGCTTTGGTTCCCATGCAAAGATGTCTAGGTTCTTCTGCAAGAGTGCGCATACAGCTGCTTTACCTTTGTCGGATAAAGTTCCTCCAATCGAAACTTGTTGTTCCGGATAATCTGGATGAATGGCAACTTTTAAATTTGGCGTTTTATCCGTGCGCTGTTCTGGAATGGTCTCTGCTTCAGTTGTTACTGCGATGTATTCTCTTGGTGGTACTGTTGTGTTATAGAGGGTGACAACTCCTCCTTCCACTGGGAATTTAAGCATTCCATGTGCTGTGGATGGTACAGCGCGCATGGATGATATTCCCGGTCTCCGAATGATACCATTGTATGGTGAAGGGGACTTTATTACCATAAAGTTTATCCATGTTACGGTTGAGTGCTGTTCATCTCCTATGACCACCAACAAGCGTAACTGCCCCATGGGCCAGATCTTTTCTCCTGTGAATCCTGTTAATGACGTTGTAGCTGGTATCAATTGACTTTGGATTTCAGGTCGCGGTCTTTTGAAACAGTGATCGTACAGGATGTCCGCGGATGCTCCACCATCAATGTACATGCGATGGATGTCATGTCCCCCTGTATGTATTTCAATGGTTAGAGGTTCCACGACTGCGTTGTCCGCAGCTATAGTAGGGAAGGATATCTCTTTTTCTGGAGAGAATTTTTGGCTGACTTTTTTGCTTTATCTTACGTTGCCATGATTGTATCATGTATATAGTATCAGCTTTTTCCTTTGGGGGTTCTTTCTTGCCCCCGTTTCTCTGTTTATCTTTTCCTTCCTTGATGTTCTTTACGAGGTGGTCCATCCTGCCTTCTCTAACTAGCTTTTCAATTAGTTGTTTTAGTTGGACGCACTCGTTAGTTGTATGGCCTTTTTGGCCGTGGTACTCGCAGTATCCACTACCTAGGCCCTTTTCTTCTGCAGTGCGCATTGGTGGTGGTTTTGGGAAGTTCGCACCTTCTGTTACAAATATTTCTCTCGGAGTCTTAGTGAGAGGAGTATATTTGTCGTTGTCTCTTCCACTGCGATAATTCCTGCTACGGTTGTTATTCTGATCATTGGATTGTCTCCGTGGCTGTTCTTGTTGCCTATAGTTTGAATAACCTTTTTTGCTATCCGCAGCAGCTGCTTCTCCTTGTATAAAGGATCTAGTGCGCTTTGTTAACTCGTCAAAGGTTTGTGGAACTTTGTCATTCAGCTTGCGGATGAGTTCTGGGTTATTGATCCCATTCATGAACCCTGAAATTTTTAGGATTTTAGGACATGCTTTAACTTGTATGCACTCATCTTTGAAACGTTCCATAAAAGTGCTGGTTGATTCCCCTTGACGCTGTTTCACTCTTGCTAGCTCCACGGGGTTTTTAGCGCACTTCTTTCGCTGGGTGAAGTTGAGGCGGAATGCTTTCCGTAGTTCCTCAAATCCACCGATGCTCCTACGTGGGAGTTTTCTAAACCATGTGCGCGTGTTTCCTACTAATGTGGAATTAAACATGTGGCACCACACAGGCTGTGGCCAATTTTCGATGGTTGTGGTTGATTCAAAAATTTTTAGGTGATCGTCAGGATCACCTGTTCCATCATATGTTTTCACATTAGCGGGCATGCGCCTGCGTTTGCGGTCTGAGTAATCGCTGATGCGCCGTGTAAACACATCAATTTTCTGGCGTCGCCATGGGAGGGACATATCTTCATTCTCTTCCTCGCGACGTCTTCCTCTTGACTTCCAATGTCCTGTTTCTTTATCCTCGTTGTCCGAGGAGTCGCTGGAAGAAGGGTAGTCTCTTTTTCGATGCTTGCGCCGGCTTCTTTCAGAAGAAGAGCTTGAGGGATCTCTGCTTGGGGATCTTCTTCCCCCCAATCTGTCTTGAATCCTCCTACTCCCAGGTTTGGAAGATCCTTGCGATGGCGAATGTTGAGGCCCTAATCGATCTTGTATTCCCCGACTGCCAAGTTTGGAGTGGACATTGGTGCGCCTCTCGCTATCTCCTGAGTATTGTGAATCAGATATCGTACCCAACCTATCATGGATAGTGGTACGTTCTGCGCGTCTTCCTCGTGGGTGACGCAATGGTGATGGTTCGCGTTCAGGACCAAAATTGAGTCGGGCTTGTAGACCCGCGCTTGCTCTTCTTGTTGCTTCTTCTTGCATGAGGGCGGTTAGGGTTTCATAATTTTGGGATACAAAGTTTCCCAAAGTTAGATCGGGTGTGTCCTCAGTTGTTGCAAGAATTTCTGCCTCAGTATTAGGCACCCTGTTTCGTTCAGGTGCGCCTGGCGTCGCAGTGTTGTTCACCGCGGGTGTGGCTTGATGAGGAGTGGTGAAGAGGGTGCGCTGGAGTTCCTCAACGCTTGGGACCACTGGTGTGACTTGGGTAGTCCTTATAGGCAGTTCTACTGCTAGACGAGGTGGGGTTGTTCCTGCCTCGTGGTGACCAGGTGCGCTGGTTGTACCAGCAACTTGTCTGGAGGTCGGATCTTGTTGATTCTTCCTCTGATGGTCACGCTTTTCTGACTGCGGAGTCCGCTGGCTTGAATTCTTATGTTTCGTCATTCTAGTTTTTTAGTAGGGTCCCACGGATGGCGCCACTTGTTGATACAAAAGTTGGGCGTACCTGGTTATTGGGCTCTTGCTCTCGTACTAATTCGCTTCTTAGCACTTTGTTACCTGCGTACTAAGAAAATAAGACAACACCGTTAGACTTATCGAGGGATTGTCTCCCCCGATTAGACTCCGGCGTGAGAGTAAGTAATCGATTTAGGGTTCTCTTAAAGAGTTAGGGTTTGTATATCGTACCTTGAATGAGAATCGTGTGATTCTATGTATAGGGGCTAAGAAACTGTGTTTCTTACTCCTTACTCTTCGCACGCGTGGTGCTTATCCGAGGTAAGGATATCTATTCCATGAATAGATAAACCTTATCATGTACCCGGTGGGTTGGATTGGGCATTGGGCTTCGTGAGCCCAAAGCATTAATACTGCGGCCCGTACCATTGTCATGGTAGCCCACCCATGGTGGGCTTAGGTGTGAGTAATGTCTATCATTTGGGCTCGTGGCCCAGATATAGGCTATACGTCATCACTTGGTATTTGACTCGAATACGGTTATTTTTGAGAACCGTTGTGATGTCGAAATATATATATTTCGGCTAAGTTTACTTTATGGTTATTCGATTATTGTTGGTTACCATTATTGTGGCTTATTTGATTTTGGAGTTGTGTTGACGAGAAGTGGTTTTGGGGACCGATTGTGAGACGGTCACTTAGATTGACGGAGATAGGTTAGTCGGGTACCGTAGTCGGACATTATTGTTGTAGCACGTGGATTGGGATTGTGTTGGACGGAGATGCATTTGTTTTTATGACTATAGCTTATTACTTTGGACTTGGACAATGAGCCGAGAGTCATGACTCGTACATGTGACCATTTCGTATGACTCGATAACTATTTACAAATAAAACATAAATAATAAAACTCGTAATAATAGTTATTTATAATATAAACGTTTATATGAATATATAGACGTGAATAACGGATATATAATTATATAAGCGCGTATATTAATAATAATAAAAATCACGAGTCATATTATAAATAATACGACTAAATATATATTAGGCTACGAGAGTAGCGTAATATTATTGGAAGTATTATTATTATAAAAATGTGTTATAAAACGAGAAACTCTCGACGATACTAAACATTAAATAAAATGTCATTTATATATATATAACGAATAAACTTATCGAGTTATGTGGAGTCGTGGTCACACGAGTTCAGGTAAGTTTTATTTATGACTTTCGTGTTGTCACGGATATATGACGATTAATATAAGCGTTTTCTATAACTAAATAACTACTTAACCGAAGGGTTGAACCGGGTTATTTGGCTATACGAAATGAATATATTAATGGGCATCGTATCCTACGACGCCCATAGGTTGTGGTATATGTAAAGGGTAATAAATTGCGAATATATATATCGGGGAATCTGGCCAATTTGACGATGTATATAGGGAATTTATTAAACTACTATATATACCATATAGTGTTTATGTGCTATGTGCTTTAGGATTGGGTGTAATCTTGGAACGGTATGTTACGTAAATAAATATGAGGCTTATCAAATCGACGGATTTGATAAACTTCGGCGATTTATTTAAATGATATATTGAGCTAATATTAGATCTATAGTTTATTTTATTATTCTTTGTGTGACTTTTTGGTTTGTTTTGTGTCGACCCACCACCCGTATGGATACCAAACGTAGATACACCAAACTAATACGAAATGGATTTTCAGAAAATAAAACGGATTACGTCCGGGTTTGGGATTATTTTGAATTTGAGGAAATGATTCTGAACGAGTTGATATTGTTAGGTCGTGCCGAGTCCGTAGTTGCTGTTTTGTGAGTTACTATACATCTTATTTCTACCGACTTCTTCTTGCTATATTCTGGACTTGAGGTGAGTCATAGCCCCACTTTTACTCTTGAACTATGTTTTCAATACTTGGGGTGAGAAACGTGCAAATTATTTATGTGGACTATTATCGCTTCTATATTCTTTCTAAAACTTGCTATGCGTATAGACTAGGATGTATTGTCAGCTTTAGTCACATATATTCTATGTGCACTATTCAAGGTTGGCTTATTTGTATTGTCAGCTTTAGTCACACGGTTCGTGTGTACTATTCAAGGTTGGCTTATTTAGATACTGTAGCGTGCACCTATAGGTTAATGATACTTTGGAGGTTATCCGAGTATTTATCGGTATTGCGGGGGTTACCCGAATATCTATGTTGGAACGGAGGGTATCCGTGTGTTAGGATTGGAGCGGAGGGTATCCGCAGGCTTTTAGTGAATCCTTAGTCTAGCTAGCAAGCGTTTTGCGTTTATGTCCACTATATTGTTAGATGAATTTAAACCTATGATCTCACCAGCGAAAGCTGACTTTTAGCACGTTTTCTCAGGTAATTAAGTGATGATACGAATGCTTGGAATGGAAGGCTCGGCTAAGGCTCTCGGTTTATGGATCTATTTTTCTAAACTCTGATATTGAATTATGGACCTATTGTTATTTTATTTTGGGCCTGACTCTGAATGATGTTGGGATAAATGTAAACTTAAAACCCTGTTTTGGTTGCGTTTTTATTATGTTTACTTTATTTCGTTCTATTATGTCTTGTGTTGGATACCAATCCCCGTAGCACCCCGAAAGCTTGTTGAGTCTTCCGCTGTATCAAATTTTGGGGGTGTTACAGATTGGTATCAGAGCCAAGGTTATAGAGAACTAGGTAAATAAACGCCTAAACTATAACCAAATTTTTATAGAAAATGATCCTTGACCACTTCCCGCCAGCCCGCCAAGCCGAAGCATCTTCTATTATTTTGAGGTATTATGAGATATTTGAGATAATTTGAGGTTTATGGATTTAGTAATAAGATGGCGTTTCGAGGAATTATATGGTCTAAATGTTTTATAAATATTTTAGTAATGCGGTATTTGAAACTATTTATTGAGATTATATGATTGAATTATTTGATGAGGATTTGTGGTATGGTAATTTGAGTTGTGATTTAGTTGTTTTGAAACACTTACACCTACCCTACGCCGTTGTCACAGACCATGGCCTCCCATATGCCCGTTGTTGTCGAGGATATTCTTACTGCACCAGTATTACCTGCACAGTTCACTATGGCATCTGATATTCCTTACCAGATGGCCATGCTTTCAGCTACTGTGCCGCAGATAGCTTTTACTTCAGCACTACCTGCTGCATCTATGTAGGGACCCTCATCTTCTCTAGGGCTCCCTGGTACATCGAGGCAGCTTACTCTTCATCAGGCTTTGGCTCGTGTGGCCCCACGCTTTGCCCACCGAGCTACGGCACGCATGTCGGTACGCCCTACTCCATCACCTTTACAGATTGATGCTCACTCTCTTCTGTCAGAGGCGCCGCCCACATCATTGCGTCGTCGTCCTAGATCACCTACTACATCTCCACATGATTCACCTGTTAGGAGACGACGATTGATGAGGTACTCTTCCGATGAGGAGGAGGAGGAGTACGAGGGTGCGGATGAGGCTGATGACCCTGAGGAGGAGGATGACCCTCAGGAGGCTGAGCAGGGTGATGATGATGACACTGAGGAGGAGGATGACCCTCAGGAGGATGAGATGCCTGATGATGATGATGTGTTAGTACCACCAGCTCAGGCTGAGGATCCTGATTCACCTGTACATCCGATTGAGCCTGATTCGCCTGATCATCCATTTTTGGTTGAGTTGCCACCTGGTAGTCCCGATGGGTCGGATGCATCTTCTGAGGATTCTGCTGAGCATGTAGAGGTAGGTGAGATTGGCAGGTTATGGGCTCAGATTACTGAGCTTGGTGAGAGAGTTGCACGTGTATCTGATCGACTTGAGAGGGTTATTGGAGAGTTCATAGCGGATTTGAGAGTTGATATGACTGTGGTTGTGGCAGGACTACTGAGATGAGGAGAGTTTTGATGGAGGTTCACGAGCATATCGATAGTTTGCAGCGAGGTTTTGTTACTGCTCGAGAGGCCGACCGCAAGCTATGACAAAGGAATGCAGAGCTAGAGAAGGAGGTGGCTGACCTCAAGAGAGACCGAGACACCCATAGCGTTGAGCTAGGATCATTATGGAGAGAGCTTGATGACTTGAGGCAGGAGTTGAGGAGTCTACGCCAGCATCATGGCTAGATCGATTTGGATTTGTGTTGTTGTTATGTTGCTTCTTAAGTCAGGGAGTATTTGGTTATGAGAGCTGGTTATTCTATCCCTTAAGTCATGTTATTCGGATTGTATGTTCGTCTCGTATGGAACGATTAGTATTTATTATGTCTTTTGGTGTTTTGGAACGAAGTATCGAATGCTACTTGTATGGACGATGGTAATTTCATATGATATTCTACGGTTTTTGGCGTACATGGAGAATTCTGTTTCTATTTGCGTGGTTGATGTTGTGTTGGTATTATGTTCGTATTTCGACTTTCACCAAATTGGATTCTTGTTGGACGTTATGGTACGTATTATTGGAGACTTACGAACCTTGTATTGTGACTTCGATCAATGGCCACACGACGAAACTCTGTTAGAGCTACCAGAACTGGTCCTGCAACGACTACCCCTGGTCGTCGAGGACGCCGTCCTACTCAAAATGTTGAAACCCCTACTCCTGATAACCTGGACACTACTAATCGCAACAACAGGAATCAAAATGTTGATGTTCAGGGAGACAATGATCATGTTCCACTTAACGCACCTACTGTGGATCAAGCAATGATCAATCAACTTGTGGAGCAAAGAGTTGCTGAACTGCTAGCCGAGTCAAATCATTCCAACAATTCTGCTGGAACTTTTCCACCTGTTCGTGCTAATGGATGTCAATACAAGGAGTTCAAGATTTGTGGACCCATTGAGTTTAGTGGAACTGAAGGAGTGGTTTACTTGGTCAGATGGATTGAGAAGACTGAGTCAGTGTTCAATGTCAGTGGTTGTGCGAAGAATGTGAAGGTAAAGTTTGCTTCTTTTACTTTCAAGGATGAAGCTTTAACTTGGTGGAACAATTACCGAAATTCAGTTGGGAGTGATGTAGCTTATGCCATGACTTGGGAGCAATTTAAGTCTCTGCTGATTCAGACTTATTGCCTAAGGAATGAGGTCAAGAAGCTAGAGATTGAGTTTTGGAACCACAAAGTGAAAGGTAATGATATGACGACTTACAATCGTCGTTACCAGGAATTGGCCTTGCTTTGCCGAGATATGGTAAAAACCGAGACTCAAAAGATCGAGAGGTATACTGATGGGTTGTCTGTAGCTACAAGGAATGATGTGATTTCTGCTAGGCCTGCAAACATCCATGAGGCAATCACTATTGCTCAACAACTTATGGATTCGTTGGAATTAGAAGGAGCTGATAAGGAGAAGAATGGAAAGAGAAAGAGAGACCAACACTCTAAGGGTAATGATCACCGAAGCAAGAGACAAGCTAAGGCTTATGCTATTGGGAATGGAGATAAGAAGAACCAGAACGGTGATGCACCCAAGTGTGGTCGTTGCCACCAGCATCATACTGGATGGTGTAGCGCGAAATGCCAGAACTGCTCAAAGAAAGGACACATAGCTAAAGACTGTAGAGCTCGACCACTTGCTATGGTTCAAGCTGCCCCTGAAATGAGAAATAAGGCGGATGTTACTTGTTATGAGTGTGGAAAGAAGGGACACTATAGGAATGAGTGTAGAGAATCGTGGAACCGAGGAAATCAAGGCTCGGGTGGTAATGGGTACAATCATGGAAACCGTGGAGCTGGAGGAAATCGTGGACAACAAGATAACGGGGACCCACGTGTGGAAGCTAGAGCTGCTCAGGGAAGAGTGTATGCACTCGGGAACGAGAGAGGAGAAGATCCGAACGTCGTTACTGGTACGTTCCTTCTCAATAATCGTTATGCTTCCATACTATTTGATACTGGTACCGATAGGAGTTTTGTGTCCACTACGTTTGCACCCTTACTAGAGAAACCCCCGATGGCCTTAGGAATTGGATATGATATAGAGTTAGCAAATGGGAATATAGAAAGGATTAATACCATCATTTGCGGTTGCACGTTAAATTTCTTGAACCACCCTTTCAACATAGATCTTCTACCCGTCACGTTAGGAAGTTTTGATGTTATCATTGGTATGGATTGGTTGTCGAAGTATCGTGCTCACATACTTTGCGACGAGAAGATCGTGCGTGTACCTTACGGAAAGGAAGTCCTAAATATATTAGGAGATCAGAAGGATTCAAGGAGCCCATCCCGATTAGCAGTTATTTCTTGCACTAAGTTACCAAAGCTAATGGAGAAGGGATGTTACCTTTTCTTAGCTCAAATTTCTGAGAAAGGAGGGACGAAGAAAAAGGAAAGGTGCATTGGAGATGTGCCTATAGTTCATGATTTTCCTGATGTGTTTCCCGATGAATTGTCGGGAATCCCGCCGACTAGACAAGTGGAGTTTCAGATTGAGTTGATACCTGGTGCTGCACCTGTAGCACGAGCGCCTTATCGTCTTGCACCTACCGAGCTAGAAGAGTTGTCAAAACAATTGGCGGAGTTAGCCGAAAAAGGATTCATAAGACCAAGTTCTTCACCTTGGGGAGCCCCAGTCTTATTTGTGAAGAAGAAGGATGGATCGTTCCGTATGTGCATTGATTACTGAGAGCTGAACAAGTTAACGGTGAAGAATAGATACCCGTTACCGAGGATCGACGACTTGTTCGATCAACTTCAAGGATCGAGTGTGTATTCGAAGATCGATTTGAGATCGGGATATCATCAACTTCGAGTTCACGAGGGAGATATTCCGAAAACGGCTTTCAGAACCCGTTACGGGCATTACGAGTTTCAGGTGATGCCGTTTGGGTTGACTAACGCACCGGCAATATTCATGGATCTCATGAATCGGGTGTGTAAGCCTTACTTAGATAAGTTCGTGATTGTGTTCATCGATGACATTCTGATTTATTCGAAGAGTGCGCAGGAGCATGAGGAGCATCTAAGACTTATATTAGAATTGCTCAGGAAGGAGAAACTCTATGCCAAGTTTTCTAAATGTGAATTTTGGATTCCGACGGTACAATTTTTGGGTCATGTGATTGATAGACAAGGAGTCCATGTGGATCCTACTAAGATTGAGGCAATAAAAGATTGGGCTGCACCTACGACCCCAACAGAAGTTCGTCAATTTTTAGGTTTAGCCGGTTATTACCGAAGATTCATCGAGGGATTTTCGAAGATAGCTAAACCATTAACCAAATTGACCCAAAAGAATGTTACGTATGAATGGGGAGATAAAGAAGAGGAAGCATTTCAATTGCTTTAGAAGATGTTGTGTAGTGCTCCTATCTTAACGTTACCTGAAGGTAACGAGGATTTCGTCGTCTATTGTGACGCCTCACATAAAGGATTGGGAGCCGTGTTAATGCAACGAGAGAAGGTGATAGCTTATGCTTCCCGACAGCTCAAAAAGCATGAGAAAAACTACACCACCCATGATCTAGAGTTAGGCGCTGTGGTTTTCGCCTTAAGGATATGGAGACATTACTTGTATGGAACAAAGTGTGTTGTGTTCACTGACCATAAAAGTCTACAACACATCTTGAATCAAAAAGAGCTCAATATGAGACAACGACGTTGGATTGAGTTGCTTAGCGATTATGATTGCGAAATTCGCTACCATCCTGGTAAAGCAAACGTTGTTACTGATGCTCTTAGTCGAAAAGAAAGAACACCACCACTCCGAGTTAGGTCAGTGGGAATGACTATCGTATCGCCATTACCGTCTCAAATACTTGAAGCTCAAACGGAAGCGTTAAAAGCAGAAAACAGATCTGCTGAGAATATATTTGGGATGGTTGAGAATGAGAAAGGATTTGTTAAACGTTCTGATGGATTACTATGTTTTGGAGATCGGATTTGGGTACCTTTATATGGAGGAATTCGGGAGTTAATTATGCATGAGTCGCATAAGTCGAGGTACTCTATTCATCCGGGATCTGACAAGATGTACCAAGATCTTAAGAAGTTATATTGGTGGCCAAACATGAAGGCGGATATAGCATCGTATGTTAGTTAGTGCTTGACATGTTCTAAGGTTAAAGCCGAACATCAGAGACCGTCAGGATTACTAACGCAACCAGAACTTCCAGTCTGGAAATGGGAGCGGATTACAATGGACTTCATTACCAAATTACCGAGGACAGCTAGCGGTTGTGACGCTATCTGGGTAATTGTGGATCGTTTGACAAAGTCTGCTCATTTCCTAGCAATTAGTGAAGATGATAGTGTGGATAAACTTGCTAGGTAATATGTGAAGGAAATTATTTCACGTCATGGAGTCCCGATATCGATTATTTCTGATCGCGATAGCCGCTTTACGTCCGCTTTGTGGCGATCACTTCAAACGGCTTTGAGGACGAGACTTGATATGTACTGCATATCATCCCCAAACTGATGGTCAAAGTGAGAGGACCATTCAGACATTAGAGGATATGCTTCGTGCTTGTATCATAGACTTTGGTAAAGGCTGGGAAAAATACTTACCCCTTGCGGAATTCTCCTATAATAATAGCTACCACACAAGTCTTAAAGCTGCACCATTTGAAGCTTTGTATGGCAGAAAGTGTCGTTCGCCTATCGGTTGGGCAGAAGTTGGAGATAGCCAACTCACAGGCCCTGAACTTATCTTGGAAACTACAGAGAAAGTAGCTCAGATTCGTGATCGGTTGCAAGCAGCCAGAGATAGGCAAAAAAGTTACGCCGATCAGAGACTTAAAACCTTAGAGTTCTAGGTTGGAGACAAAGTGATGCTGAAAGTCTCGCCTTGGAAGGGTGTGATACGTTTCGGGAAACGTGGAAAACTCAACCCACGCTACATTGGACCATTTCTTATCTTAGAAAGAATTGGGCCCTTGGCTTATAGGTTGGAATTACCACATGAACTGAGTAAAGTTCACGACGTGTTTCACGTTAGTAATTTGAAGAAATGTCTTTCTGATGAGATGCCTATTATTCCGATGAAGGATATTCGTATTGATGAGAAATTGAATTTTGTGGAAGAGCCAATTGAGATTTTAGATCGTGAAGTTAAACGACTCAAGCGAAGTCGCTTTCCGCTCGTCAAGGTTCGTTGGAATTCCCGACACGGACCAGAATTTACGTGGGAACGTGAGGACGAGTTCCGGAAGAAATATCCGAAGCTTTTCACTTCGTAGACAAATTGTTCCGAGAGAAACCCGGGACGGGTTTCTTCTGAGACTGGGAGGATGTGACAACCGGCAATTTAGGGAGTTATTTTGAAAACCCGCATTACGTTAGAGTTCGTTAATAATTTTTATTTAAAATTTTTATTCGCAACGAACTTGTAAGACCAATATTTATGGATAATTATTTTTAGACGTTATGGAATTCGTGAATTATTTTAATAATTCATCATGAAATTTTATGCTCGGTGATGTACTCTTAATTCTCACTTGGTACTACGTTGACTCCGGCACTAGGGAACTTAAAAGTTTAAAAACTTACGAGTTTTAATACGTTGGACTTTTAGTCACGTATTTATTATAAATTTCGGTGGAATATATATATAGTCCGTCAAATGGTGAATATAACGAGCTTCGGGGACGTTTAATATTTTAATCGTAAGTTTTCACTTATGTGAGGGGACGTTTTTATTAATTAAACTTGGAGGTAAAAAGGGTTGGTGTGCAAATAATAAGAAAATTTAGTTGAGGGACCTAAAGTGAAAAATACCTTATTTAAACCCTAACCCTAACCTCATATTATCACTTTCACTCTAACAACTCACCCTCTCCTTCACCTCTCTTTCTCCACCGCCGGCCACCCAAAAACCGGCCACCACCGCCGCTCTCCACCGTACACCGCCACTCCCAAAACACTCCCCACATCATCCTTGTTATTTTGTGGTGATTCACGCGCCCAAAAACCATCATCCCACCTCGTTCTAACACCACCGACGCCACCCACCTCACCACCATCATTTTTCTTGGTTGATTTTGTAGATCCACGGGTAAGTGTGCACGAGGTGCATCGATTTTGTTGAAAAACGAACCCTAACCCACGAATTTATATTAACTTGGGTCGGATTTGGAAGAAATGGATAAAAATAATAATGGATTTTGTTAAAAACTTGTTAAATCTTGGTTTGGTATCCGGGTTTTGTAGTTTGGTTGGGTTTTTGTTGCGTAGTCGACCCCTAGCCGAGGTCTCACCCTCGACTTTATTTGATTCCGGGTCGTGGTGGTCATCTTTGACCCGTTTTCTTGATTGTTGACGACTTTTGGTCATTGTGATTATTTGTTTGATTTGGTTTGATTGATTAGTTGGATTTGGATTGGTTATGGGTGTTGGTCGATTCATGTTAGAGCCGAAGACCCCATATGGGTCGGTTTGTTTCATTTGGGTCGAGCTCTTGTGAGCTAGCCGCGACCATGGTGGTCTCGGGTGGGACCCACGTGGCTCTTAGTATATGAATTTGACTTGGGTTGACTTGGTATTTGACCCGAATACGGTTATTTTTGAGAACCGTTGTGATGTCGAAATATATATATTTCGGCTAAGTTTACTTTATGGTTATTCGATTATTGTTGGTTACCATTATTGTGGCTTATTTGATTTTGGAGTTGTGTTGACGAGAAGTGGTTTTGGGGACCGATTGTGAGACGGTCACTTAGATTGACGGAGATTGGTTAGTCGGGTGCCATAGTCGGACCCTATTGTTGTAGCACGTGGATTGGGATTGTGTTGGACGGAGATGCATTTGTTTTTATGACTATAGCTTATTACTTTGGACTTGGACAATGAGCCGAGAGTCATGACTCGGACATGGGACCATTTCGTATGACTCGATAACTATTTACAAATAAAACATAAATAATAAAACTCGTAATAATAGTTATTTATAATATAAACGTTTATATGAATATATAGACGTGAATAACGGATATATAATTATATAAGCGCGTATATTAATAATAATAAAAATCACGAGTCATATTATAAATAATACGAGTAAATATATATTAGGCTACGAGAGTAGCGTAATATTATTGGAAGTATTATTATTATAAAAATGTGTTATAAAACGAGAAACTCTCGACGATACTAAACATTAAATAAAATGTCATTTATATATATATAACGAATAAACTTATCGAGTTATGCGGAGTCGTGGTCACACGAGTTCAGGTAAGTTTTATTTATGACTTTCGTGTTGTCACGGATATATGACGATTAATATAAGCGTTTTCTATAACTAAATAACTACTTAACCGAAGGGTTGAACCGGGTTATTTGGCTATATGAAATGAATATATTAATGGGCATCGTATCCTACGACGCCCGTAGGTTGTGGTATATGTAAAGGGTAATAAATTGCGAATATATATATCGGGGAATCTGGCCAATTTGACGATGTATATAGGGAATTTATTAAACTACTATATATACCATATAGTGTTTATGTGCTATGTGCTTTAGGATTGGGTGTAATCTTGGAACGGTATGTTACGTAAATAAATATGAGGCTTATCAAATCGACGGATTTGATAAACTTCGGCGATTTATTTAAATGATATATTGGGCTAATATTAGATCTATAGTTTATTTTATTATTCTTTGTGTGACTTTTTGGTTTGTTTTGTGTCGACCCACCACCCGTATGGATACCAAACGTAGATACACCAAACTAATACGAAATGGATTTTCAGAAAATAAAACGGATTACGTCCGGGTTTGGGAATATTTTGAATTTGAGGAAATGATTCTGAACGAGTTGATATTGTTAGGTCGTGCCGAGTCCGTAGTTGCTGTTTTGTGAGTTACTATACATCTTATTTCTACCGACTTCTTCTTGCTATTTTCTGGACTTGGGGTGAGTCATAACCCCACTTTTACTCTTGAACTATGTTTTCAATACTTGGGGTGAGAAACGTGCAAATTATTTATGTGGACTATTATCGCTTCTATATTCTTTCTAAAACTTGCTATGCGTATAGACTAGGATGTATTGTCAGCTTTAGTCACATATATTCTATGTGCACTATTCAAGGTTGGCTTATTTGTATTGTCAGCTTTAGTCACACGGTTCGTGTGTACTATTCAAGGTTGGCTTATTTAGATACTCGGCTAAGGCTCTCGGTTTATGGATCTATTTTTCTAAACTCTGATATTGAATTATGGACCTACTGTTATTTTATTTTGGGCCAGACTCTGAATGATGTTGGGATGAATGTAAACTTAAAACCCCGTTTTGGTTACGTTTTTATTATGTTTACTTTATCTCGTTCTATTATGTCTTGTGTTGGATACCAATCCTCGTAGCACCCCGAAAGCTTGTTGAGTCTTCCGATGTATCAAATTTTGGGGGTGTTACATATGATAGCCCCCAGTGGGTCCAACATGGCAAGCCTTGAGAATTTCAGTGGCTTCCTATCCATATACACACCGTCGGATGACTTGATCCGCACAGATTTTGAATAAGTAGGGGTCATCCCAGAAGTAATGTTTGACATCCTTAAAGAATTTATTCTTCTGTTGGGTTGACATCCCTTTCACAGCAAAGTTACCCGCATGGTAGTTTGCGAAGTCAGCAAACCATGGGGTAGTAGAATCTCCACGAAAAGCAACTGCATTGAGTGTTTCGAGAGGAAATGTTTCATTTATTTCCTTTTTCTCATACACATCTTGATGGGGTTCTCTAATCGGGACAGATGATCAGCAGCCAGGTTCTCAGCTCCTTTTTTATCACGAATAATGATATCAAATTCCTGAAGGAGGAGAACCCAACGGAGCAATCTCGGCTTTGCATCTTGTTTTGCAAAGAGATATTTTAGAGCCGAGTGGTCCGTATACACTACGCATTTGGTCAAGATTAAGTAAGTCCAAAACTTTTCAAAAGCATACACCACGGCTAATAATTCTTTTTCCGTAGTGGTGTAATGAGTTTGAGCTTCGTTCATAGTTTTGCTTGCGTAGTGGATAGGCTGAAAGTGTTTCGTTTTGCGTTGCCCCAAGACTGCACCGATAGCAAAATCACTTGCATCGCACATGAGCTCAAAGGGTAAATCTCAGTCGGGGGCAACAAGAATGGGTGCCTCATTAAGCTTTTTCTTCAATGTTTCAAAAGCTTCGATGCACTCTGGTGAGAAGATAAAAGGAGCATCCTTCTTGAGGAGATGAGTCATAGGCCGAGAGATTTTAGAAAAATCTTGTATGAATCTACGATAGAAACCGGCATGACCCAAGAAACTCCTAATACCTTTGACGGTAGTAGGGTGAGGCAATTTAGCAATGATATCAACCTTAGCTCTGTCAACCTCAATCCCATTCTTGGAAATCTTATGGCCGAGGACAATGCCCTCTTTGACCATAAAATGACTCTTTTCCCAATTTAGACATAGATTGGTGTCTTCACACCTTTTTAGATTTTTTCTAAATTGGTGAGACATGTTTGGAATGAATCCCCAATGACCGAGAAGTTATCCATAAAGACCTCCATTGTTTTACCGATCATGTCAGTGAATACGGCCATCATGCACCTCTGGAATGTACTTGGAGCATTACATAAGCCAAAAGGCATACGTTTATAAGCAAAGGTTCCATAAGGGCATGTAAAGGTAGTATTTTCTTGATCCGATGGATCAATGGGGATTTGAAAGTATCCTGAGAAACCATCAAGGAAACAATAGTACTCGTTTCCTGCTAATCTCTCAAGCATCTGGTCCATAAAGGGCAGCGGAAAGTGGTCTTTGCGGGTGGCGTCATTCAACTTACGATAGTCAATGCAAACACGCCACCCGGTAACCAGCCGAGTTGGAATCAACTCATTTTCCTCATTAGTGGCAACAGTAATGCCACCCTTTTTTGGGACGCAATGGATGGGGCTAACCCATGGACTGTCAGTGATGGGGTAAATCAATCCTGCATCAAGAAATTTGAGAACCTCTTGTTTAATGACATCATGGATTTTTGGATTCACCCGTCTTTGATGTTGCACTGTGGGCTTGAGGTCATCCTCCATTAAGATTTTGTGTGTACAAAAATCTGGGTTAATTCCCTTAATATCGGAGAGCTTCCAAGCAATTGCTTGCTTGTGTGACTTCAAGACCATTATAAGAGCAACCTTTTCCTCATCACTTAAACCTTTAGCAATAATGACGGGTAATTTATCATTACCCTCCAAATATGCGTATTCAAGATGAGGAGGTAAGTCCTTGAGCTCGACCTTAGGAAATTCCTCGTTTTTATAAACCGATTTAATTTCTTCATTATGAAGTTCTACGGGAGGGAGTGGAGGAGAATTGTCTTGATTTAGCAATTTCTCAAGGAGAAGAATATCTCCCTCCAGATCAATCTCAGTGTTATCAATTCCCGCTGGAACTGAATCACTTTTGAGAAAAGCCTCGACCTCTTCCAAAATGAAATCACTTCCCTCAAACGGAGTGAGAGAAAGGGAAGAGTCAGAAATGATAGGTTGAGATGATGAAGTGGGATCCCCACTCACAGAATTATGAGAATAACCAAGAAATTCTTGAGAGTACTCCTCTGAAGCAACATCTATGATATCTATTTGATTAACCGCTTCAGAATCATAATTTGAGGAGTACCTCGAGGTTTGATCGAGGTTAAAGGTAACAGCTTCATTACCCACACGCAAGGTGATTTCTTGCTCAAATACATCGATAAGAGCACGACCCGTTCTAAGGAATCCTCTCCCAACAATGAGAGGGACCCTTTGATCAGCATTGAAATCAACAACCACAAAGTCAGCGGGGAGATGGAACTTTCCTACTTTCACAAACACGTCCTCGGAAATGCCAAGAGGACGAGATATCGATCGATCTGCAAGCTCTAGAGTCATGCAGGTAGGAGTAAGATCCGGAAGAGAAAGTTTCTTCCAAACTGAATAAGGCATTAGGTTGATGCTTGCACCAAGATCGGCCAAGGCATAGCAATCAACCATTCCTGGAAATACACAAGGTATTAGAAATTTTCCAGGATCTCCAAGCTTCTCGGGAAGCTTCTTTAAAAGAACTGCAGAACAGTTCTCATTCAAGGGAGTCTTTGCCATTTCAAACAGTTTCTCCTTGTTGCTTAACAAGTGTTTGATTGTTGATGCAAATTTGGGCATCAGAATAATAGCATCCGCGAAGCTAATGTCAAAATGCAAATCTTGGAAGATTTGAAAGAATTTATCCATCTGGTGACTAGCCTTTTCGCGGAGTTTTTGCTCATTCAAACGTGAGGGGTAAGGAATAGAAGAGGTAGAAGGTTTGGATTTAGGGGTTTCAACTGGGATATCATTGGGTTCAAAAACAACTCTTGGTTTTGGTTTGGGTTTAGGGACAACATGAGGTGGGACGTCTTGGGTACCCCCATTATGAGTAGGAAGTACTTCGTCCTTATTTACCTCGGTTTCATTTTCCACTACCTTGGGAGAAGAAGAAGAAGGGGTAGTGGGAACATTGGGTCCGTCATATGAAACTCCGCTCCTGGTTGTGATCACCTTTGCATCGCCCCTCGAGTTTGCGATCGTGTTGCTCGGAAGTTTTCCAGAGCCCGAGGGTCGTTCATTTAAAGATTTCTTGATTTCAGAAATCTAGCTGACCAACAACCTGTTTGTCTCTTCTTGAGTTTTCATGAACTGCTTCAACAACTCATCTGATGTTGATTGTGGAGCTGGGAGAATGGCTTGTGTTTGGTTGGGGAAATTTTGGACTCGGTTATTTTGATTATAACCTTGTTGTGGTTGAAAATTTCCCTGATTTGGATTACCATTTCCCTGAAAATGATTTCCCGGGTTGAAATTGTTTCTGTTAAAGTTTCCTTGGTTGTGGAAACCTTGATTCTGTCCAGGATTGAAATTCCCTTGGTTTTGATAACCTTGGTTCATTCGAGGTTGGTTCTGGTTTCGCTTTTGTAAATTTTGGTTGAAACCGGGTGGTCCTATATGTGTGTTAGCACGGTAACTTGGTTCCATTTGAGGACGGTATTGATTACCTCCCTGATTTGTAGTACCGGCTAAGGCAATGGCTTCGAAAGGACTACCATCGGTGGCAGTACAGTTGTAGTATGCATGTGGGCCACCACAAGTGACGCAAACTTCCACCTTTTTTACTTCAGCATGTGAAGGGTTTTGTGTAAAAGTGACTTTCTTTTGGTTTGAGATAACCAAAGCTTGAATAGCATCCGTGAGTTTGTCTATCTTAGCATCGGTGCTAGAAGTACTCACGGGAGATGAAGTAGAAGGACCAGCACTCACTTGGGAGTTATATGGCTTTGTGCGTGTAGTGCGGACCTTGGATGTAACACCCCCAATTCATTGATGCAGCGGAATTCAAACTGGGTGTTACTTGATGGCACAATAGTCACAATAATAGAAAACGAACTCCAATTGAGTCGTTTTAAGAGATTTATCATTCAAATTGTATAAATATCAGAGGTTACAAAATGAGGTCCCATTTGGTTCCATGTTTACAAATCACATTAAGTGAGTTTTTGAATGATAATAAAATTTATAGCCCTCTTGAGTATCCGTGCCCTTCCGTGCCATCCTTGATCGTCATGAACCTGAAATACATGTTTGAGAGGTCAACACAAAGGTTGAGTGATATTCATAGAGTTTGTTTAATGTTTTGAACACAATATGTTGGTAGTGTGAGTTATAGACTCACACCAATGTTTGAAAAACAAATATGGGCCACGTTGTTACACGCCCGGAACAGTTATTATCAAATACTAAGCTTATGACACCAAAACGTTAACGGGTACCAATATCAATCGGCGGAGTTATCTCGGTAGGTACTTTGCCGTCATACCTAATGTCTCAAATATTAATGCATTTGTTTGAACTTAGTCAATACAAATGGGATTCGTCAATCCCAATAGGCCTATTCACAATATTCGCGCTCACTTGCAAGTAACCCTCGCAAGTGATTAAATGGTTCATAATATGGGATCTCGGTTTGGCAAGGATGGTACTTAGTGATAATAAAACAATCAGGCAAGCATACAATTTAAAAACATTGTGCTCGGTTAAAAATAGCATGTATTCCCCCCAAGGGTTTGTAAAACAATGAAGTAATGTAAAGTGGGGCTATGAACTCACCTTGAGTTGGATGATGTATAATGAGAATGATGGATATGCCGTAAGAACTTCTACGAGCAACCTAGAATAATTGTTGCAACTTAGGTTTGGAATAATGTCTAAGGAAACATAAACATGCCAATATATGTATGTCTTGCACTTAGTCCATGATGTGGTATGATGTATAATGTAAGTCGTTGAAAGAAATGATTCATGAAACATGTATGTCTTGTATATCGTTTACTACCGTTCGGGCCGACATAATTCAGAAGTCATGTTAGTAAGCGTTCGAGGAGCCAGGACACTTTAACTCGTAAATCCACAACTCAACTCGACGGCTTACATAATGAACTCCTCACATGAGGCTCCCTACTATTGTAGTAGTTGATGAAATATATAGATATAAGTTTTGATCCGAAAAGTTACATGTCCGATACTTGAATAAACTTAGGAAAGTTTATTTGTACATGAAGATTGTTATTAGGGGTAGTTTCATAAGTCTTGTATGACCATTTTCTCTTTGTAATATCTCATGGTTCCTTTTTAAGTGAAGTAGATTCAAATTGCTTGTTCAAGTTCTCGTCAACTCTTTGTTTCATGTTTACGCCTATGTAAGTTGGTATGGTCATTTCGTCATTGCCTAGCCATGACCTTTGGTCCTTGTTTCAAGGTCATGAGACACAACCTTGGCTCTAGCCATGGTTGTGGTCTTGATTATAGGTCATAAGACCTCTTGTTCCTTTCAAAGTATAACCATAATCTTGTGACTTTCGCCTAAAAATGGGCTGTTTAGAATTTGAAGAATTTTATCACTCGGAAAGTGTTTTTAGGTCTCGAGCTTCTTTGATTCTAAACGAAAACGTTGTTCCGGACAACTTTTGTGTTTTAACTTTTTGATGAATCGGACCAGAAGTGGGACTTTCAAAACCCAAATTTGATCAGAATGGTATTTGGCAGTTTGCCGCAAAGTTTTGGTAACTTCAAATGGGCGTAACTTTTGACTCGTATACTCGTTTTAGGTGGTTCAAATTGCTATGGTTTCCTTGTTAAGTCCTCTACTGTAATATGTAATGATCCAACATCATATCTTTACCATTTTGATCAGGTCTTACCAAGAAAGTCACTAGTTTACTTGTTTTAGTAACTTGTCTTAACAATCAATTACAATAACTTGTTTTGTTCATTTTTATACATCATGGACATGCATACAAGACATAATATAGCATGAATAATAGGTAAATAACATGAACATGATTATTTAACAAGAAGCAAGTTAGGGTTTGCTTACAACTTGTGAAGAAACTAACTAGAACCAAGATCAAGACCAAGAACCACTACTTAATCTTCCAAAAACCTTTCCAACCATAGCCATGCTTCCATATCAAAAACCCTATCTTATAATCCCTTGATAAACACTAATCTATCACAAAAACAAGCCTTAGTAAAAATCTTCACTAAGAACACTTGGAAATTTGATGAGTTTTTGTGGTGATTTTATAGAGTTTTATGGTTGAAAGGTGTTAAGGATCAACTAGGAATTATGACTTGAACTTGTGATGGATTGAATGAGCAAGATCAATGATCAAAATGGTAAGTTAAGGTTGTTTTGGGTCGTTGGTATGGCCAAGGAGAGGAAGAGAAAGATTAAATAAGGTCTTGAGGAGGTTACAAGCTTGACTAGTCAACACTTGGAGACCAAGTATAACACATGGAATCAATCTAAGCCTCCTAGCATGAGATCAAGCCACCTATGGGCTGAATTCCCCCCCCCCCTAAGTCGGTTTGTATATCTTGGGGAGCAAGGTTTGACTTGTGATGATATTATCCAAGATATCTAGTATGTTTTGACTCCGTAAAATGCAAACCGTAAGTTGTTACGTCACAAAACGTAAAACCGGGTATCGTAAAAATACGAAACTTGGAGGAATGATTAAACTTGTCAAAATACTCCATAATAAAATATAAAATGAGTGGTAGGTTCCATTTGGGTGGTAAAACCCTGCTAAAAACTGGAAACACGGGTCTAAAACGCGTAATACGTAAAATGTACGAATATTGCGTAAAATTGAGAAAAGTAAAATATTACTTTTCTAATAGGTTATAAATGATTTAAAATGACTTATAATGTCTAGACTGGGCTCAGTCTAGTGTCGGTTGGTATTAAATGTCTTTTAGACATCAAACCGTAAGCCTAAAAATCAAGGAATGACTTATAAAATCAAGGAATGATTTTTGGTCAATGGAGGAAGGAAAAATATGTTGACTTTTTCTAATAAGTTGAAAACTCAAATAGTCTTAGAAATGCGGTGCAGGTATAGGCTAAGGTTACGGCTGAGTAAAAACGCTTAAAAACTGAAATTTCCAGTTTTTCACGGCCGAGGCTTATTTTGGTCATGTTTTTCTCAGTCATGATTTATTCTCAAATAAATCATGAGTGTGTCAAACATTTTTCTGATACGGGGAAAATTAACGCGACCGAATTTCATTGTGCGTAGAATTTCTGAATGACGTTTTACCCTAAAACGTGTAATCCCGTGTAATTCCTTAATAACTTTCACGAAAATGAGCTTATGAATGTCAAACTTTTAATTTTCCATGGAAATGATTTATCACTTGAGCCCAAGAAATAAAAATCAAATTTCGGGAAAATTTTCGGGAAAAATGAATAGTAAAAGTGAATAGTGAAATTTTCCGGGAATAGTAATTATCCTGAAAATGCGAATTGTTACAGTCTCTACCCCTTACGGGGAACTTCGTCCCGAAGTTCTATGTGTGTTATATGTTGGAGTGGTGTCGATGAAAAGGTGTGGTTACTTATGAGGACTCGAGTCTTGAATTACCAGTGATATAGTTTGATTTGTCTTAGAATACGGTGTGTCAATAGAAATTGATAACATAGTTGAATATCAATAGAGATTCATATAATAGTCGAATATCAAAGGAAATTGATATAGTAATCGAGTATTAATAGGAATTAATATAGTAGTTGAATATCAAATAGAACTCGATATAGTTGTCAAGTATCAATAGCAATTGATATAGTAGTTGAACAACAATTGCAATTGACATAGACATCGAATAATGGAATAAATGTTGAACATGTGGTTGGACCAAGTCCTGTTTGAATTGTACGGCTGCCCATGCATATGGCTACATGGCTTCACAATGAGTTCGGTATGACTGCGCATGCATATGGTTACATGGCCCCGTAATGAGTTTGGTACGACTGCACATGCATATGGTTACATGGCCTCGCAATGAGTTTGTTACGACTGCACATGCATATGGTTACATGGCCTCGCAATGAGTTTGTTACGACTGCACATGCATATGGGTACATGGCCTCGTAATGAGTTTGTTTGTTATTGCACTATCATTATGAAAACCAAAATGTAAATCTCGTACTTATGGAAATTGGGATAGTTGTTGCAATCATAGCCTAGTAGGTAATCTGTTGTTGTATCTAGTGTTCATTGACTTCATACTTATGTTATTTCGGATATAAATAAGCCCACTTGTTTATAATTCTTTATTTACATAGAGAGGCATCCCAAACAATGTAACTAAAGGAATATAAACGTATGGTTCGATGATTTATAATTTCTTTATTTAAATGAAAAGGCATCCAATCCATTCAAATAAGGACATTATAAATCATCCTACTCAAGAATTTCCGACACAACATTCATACTTAGCCGGTGAGTTACAAGGTAGTGTATTACGAGATGATACTGGTGTTCCAAAAGTACAAGATGAATATTCAATCTTGTAAAGCTGATGAGGGTGCTTGTGGTGTAACTAAGGATGATTTGAGCTTTAAAAGTGCATCAAGATCTGTTAATGAGCTTGTGGTTACAACGGTTTTGAAGATAATGATGTGATATGTTGATGAACAAAAGTGTGTAGTGTATGCTTAACATTAATACTCTTAGGTATAGATGTTGAGTTTGCTTTAAAAATCTTAAGAGATTTTAAAGGTTTATGATGGAATGGTATCCTTAGGACCTAAACAGGATAGTACTTCTACAGGATGAAGAGAATAATTGATAACTATCCCTAGATAGTAGTTCGGATTATCTCATAAATGAAAATTTTCAAGAATGAATTAAGGTGTTAAGATCTTGCTGAGTGGTAAGACACTATCGTGTCTCTAGTTTGTTTTAATGTATTCTGGTGGTTTATCGTGTTCATGTAGGAAATCAATCTAAACATAACTCTAGTACAACTATTCTCAGTATTTGGAAATTCTAAGTCGAATATAGTTAGTCAGACTATATTCCACTGTCCCTAGGTTAAATATAGGTGACTAGTCTATATTTAGCCAAGGTTCGATAAAATTTTCAAATACCTAAACTAGGTATACTTTTGATATGTCCGTTGCTTTCGGGAAACTGTCCACTAAACAAAGGCGATGTCAAACCCTTAAGTTGCAAGTCCCGTCCATACAAGACTTGTAACGTATGTTTTCATATTCCATTGCATAGAAGGTAGTAAGGGTAGATACGTATGGAAAGGAAGTTTTAAGTAGTTCTAAAATAGAACATACTTGGCCAGGATCACAAACTTTTAATAATGAAGGTTTCATAAGAAAACTTTGATGAATGTAGAGAAAGTTCAGCTTTTGTCGATGATGGATTAGTTTGTCCTTTAGAAATCTCATATTTCTTGTTTTGAAATCGATAGATTGTGACGGTTTTTTTTTTTTTTTTTTTTTTTTTTTTTGATATCATAAGAAATGATATTGATGATGTGATGGAATAATTCTAGAGACCATTTGCACAAAACACAATGTCTCGGAAGTAGGTTAGACCATTGTGCAATTCACAATGTCTGGGAAGTAGGTTAGGCCATTGTGTGACTCAAAACATTTGAGAAATGATTAAGACCATTGTATCATACCATGTCTTGGAAAATGAATGAGACCATTGTATCTCACAATGTCTTGAAAAGTGAATGAGACCATTGTATCTCACAATGTCTTGAAAAATGAATGAGACCATTGTATCTCACAATGTCTTGGAAAATGAATGGGACCATTGTATCTCACAATGTCTTGAAAAGTGAATGAGACCATTGTATCTCACAACCATTGTATCTCACAATGTCTTGAAAAGTGAATGAGACCATTGTATCTCACAATGTCTTGAAAAGTGAATGAGACCATCGTATCTCACAATGTCTTGGAAAATAGGAAAGACCATTGCAATCAGTTACAATGTCTTGGACATATAATGTTGGAGTAGGAACATGATTGGGAGAGTGTGGCTGTGCCGAAATGCCTTAGAATAGGCATACACAGATATGTTTAGTTCATTGTTTAGATAAATGATTGAAAATAAACCGAGTTTATATATCAATATACTAATATGTTCATGTAGCATAAAATGCCTAGTTTGTATATATCAATATACTTATATGTGTTCATGTAGCATAAAATGCCTAGTGTGTATATATCAATATACTTATATGTGTTCATGTAGCATAAAATGCCTAGTGTGTATATATCAATATACTTATATGTGTTCATGTAGCATAAAATGCTTAGTGTGTATATATCAATATACTTATATGTTCATGTATCATAACATGCTTACTAAGTCCATAATCGTCTGGAGGATGGAAGACACGGAGAGAGGAAGGCTATAAAATGTTTTTGCTTGTGATTGTAGTTATAGTTTAGGTCTCACTTAGACCCGTTTCTCTATAACCATGGCTCTGGTACCAATCTGTAGCACCCCCAATTCATTGATGCAGCGGAATTCAAACTGGGTGTTACTTGACGGCACAATAGTCACAATAATAGAAAACGAACTCCAATTGAGTCGTTTTAAGAGATTTATCATTCAAATTGTATAAATATCAGAGGTTACAAAATGAGGTCCCATTTGGTTCCATGTTTACAAATCACATTAAGTGAGTTTTTGAATGATAATAAAATTTATAGCCCTCTTGAGTATCCGTGCCCTTCCGTGCCATCCTTGATCGTCATGAACCTGAAATACATGTTTGAGAGGTCAACACAAAGGTTGAGTGATATTCATAGAGTTTGTTTAATGTTTTGAACACAATATGTTGGTAGTGTGAGTTATAGACTCACACCAATGTTTGAAAAACAAATATGGGCCACGTTGTTACACGCCCGGAACAGTTATTATCAAATACTAAGCTTATGACACCAAAACGTTAACGGGTACCAATATCAATCGGCGGAGTTATCCCGGTAGGTACTTTGCCGTCATACCTAATGTCTCAAATATTAATGCATTTGTTTGAACTTAGTCAATACAAATGGGATTCGTCAATCCCAATAGGCCTATTCACAATATTCGCGCTCACTTGCAAGTAACCCTCGCAAGTGATTAAATGGTTCATAATATGGGATCTCGGTTTGGCAAGGATGGTACTTAGTGATAATAAAACAATCAGGCAAGCATACAATTTAAAAACATTGTGCTCGGTTAAAAATAGCATGTATTCCCCCCAAGGGTTTGTAAAACAATGAAGTAATGTAAAGTGGGGCTATGAACTCACCTTGAGTTGGATGATGTATAATGAGAATGATGGATATGCCGTAAGAACTTCTACGAGCAACCTAGAATAATTGTTGCAACTTAGGTTTGGAATAATGTCTAAGGAAACATAAACATGCCAATATATGTATGTCTTGCACTTAGTCCATGATGTGGTATGATGTATAATGTAAGTCGTTGAAAGAAATGATTCATGAAACATGTATGTCTTGTATATCGTTTACTACCGTTCGGGCCGACATAATTCAGAAGTCATGTTAGTAAGCGTTCGAGGAGCCAGGACACTTTAACTCGTAAATCCACAACTCAACTCGACGGCTTACATAATGAACTCCTCACATGAGGCTCCCTACTATTGTAGTAGTTGATGAAATATATAGATATAAGTTTTGATCCGAAAAGTTACATGTCCGATACTTGAATAAACTTAGGAAAGTTTATTTGTACATGAAGATTGTTATTAGGGGTAGTTTCATAAGTCTTGTATGACCATTTTCTCTTTGTAATATCTCATGGTTCCTTTTTAAGTGAAGTAGATTCAAATTGCTTGTTCAAGTTCTCGTCAACTCTTTGTTTCATGTTTACGCCTATGTAAGTTGGTATGGTCATTTCGTCATGGCCTAGCCATGACCTTTGGTCCTTGTTTCAAGGTCATGAGACACAACCTTGGCTCTAGCCATGGTTGTGGTCTTGATTATAGGTCATAAGACCTCTTGTTCCTTTCAAAGTATAACCATAATCTTGTGACTTTCGCCTAAAAATGGGCTGTTTAGAATTTGAAGAATTTTATCACTCGGAAAGTGTTTTTAGGTCTCGAGCTTCTTTGATCCTGAATGAAAACGTCGTTCCGGACAACTTTTGTGTTTTAACTTTTTGATGAATCGGACCAGAAGTGGGACTTTCAAAACCCAAATTTGATCAGAATGGTATTTGGCAGTTTGCCGCAAAGTTTTGGTAACTTCAAATGGGCGTAACTTTTGACTCGTATACTCGTTTTAGGTGGTTCAAATTGCTATGGTTTCCTTGTTAAGTCCTCTACTGTAATATGTAATGATCCAACATCATATCTTTACCATTTTGATCAGGTCTTACCAAGAAAGTCACTAGTTTACTTGTTTTAGTAACTTGTCTTAACAATCAATTACAATAACTTGTTTTGTTCATTTTTATACATCATGGACATGCATACAAGACATAATATAGCATGAATAATAGGTAAATAACATGAACATGATTATTTAACAAGAAGCAAGTTAGGGTTTGCTTACAACTTGTGAAGAAACTAACTAGAACCAAGATCAAGACCAAGAACCACTACTTAATCTTCCAAAAACCTTTCCAACCATAGCCATGCTTCCATATCAAAAACCCTATCTTATAATCCCTTGATAAACACTAATCTATCACAAAAACAAGCCTTAGTAAAAATCTTCACTAAGAACACTTGGAAATTTGATGAGTTTTTGTGGTGATTTTATAGAGTTTTATGGTTGAAAGGTGTTAAGGATCAACTAGGAATTATGACTTGAACTTGTGATGGATTGAATGAGCAAGATCAATGATCAAAATGGTAAGTTAAGGTTGTTTTGGGTCGTTGGTATGGCCAAGGAGAGGAAGAGAAAGATTAAATAAGGTCTTGAGGAGGTTACAAGCTTGACTAGTCAACACTTGGAGACCAAGTATAACACACGGAATCAATCTAAGCCTCCTAGCATGAGATCAAGCCACCTATGGGCTGAATTCCCCCCCCCCCCCCCTAAGTCGGTTTGTATATCTTGGGGAGCAAGGTTTGACTTGTGATGATATTATCCAAGATATCTAGTATGTTTTGAC
Organism: Artemisia argyi; assembly: GCA_030686995.1. Classification (NCBI taxonomy): domain Eukaryota; kingdom Viridiplantae; phylum Streptophyta; class Magnoliopsida; order Asterales; family Asteraceae; genus Artemisia; species Artemisia argyi. The sequence continues at coordinate 21,610,002 of CM060693.1, read as the reverse complement.
TCCGTAAAATGCAAACCGTAAGTTGTTACGTCACAAAACGTAAAACCGGGTATCGTAAAAATACGAAACTTGGAGGAATGATTAAACTTGTCAAAATACTCCATAATAAAATATAAAATGAGTGGTAGGTTCCATTTGGGTGGTAAAACCCTGCTAAAAACTGGAAACACGGGTCTAAAACGCGTAATACGTAAAATGTACGAATATTGCGTAAAATTGAGAAAAGTAAAATATTACTTTTCTAATAGGTTATAAATGATTTAAAATGACTTATAATGTCTAGATTGGGCTCAGTCTAGTGTCGGTTGGTATTAAATGTCTTTTAGACATCAAACCGTAAGCCTAAAAATCAAGGAATGACTTATAAAATCAAGGAATGATTTTTGGTCAATGGAGGAGGGAAAAATATGTTGACTTTTTCTAATAAGTTGAAAACTCAAATAGTCTTAGAAATGCGGTGCAGGTATAGGCTAAGGTTACGGCTGAGTAAAAACGCTTAAAAACTGAAATTTCCAGTTTTTCACGGTCGAGGCTTATTTTGGTCATGTTTTTCTCAGTCATGATTTATTCTCAAATAAATCATGAGTGTGTCAAACATTTTTCTGATACGGGGAAAATTAACGCGACCGAATTTCGTTGTGCGTAGAATTTCTGAATGACGTTTTACCCTAAAACGTGTAATCCCGTGTAATTCCTTAATAACTTTCACAAAAATGAGCTTATGAATGTCAAACTTTTAATTTGCCATGGAAATGATTTATCACTTGAGCCCAAGAAATAAAAATCGGATTTCGGGAAAATTTTCGGGAAAAATGAATAGTAAAAGTGAATAGTGAAATTTTCCGGGAATAGTAATTATCCTGAAAATGCGAATTGTTACATTGGACTTATTTTAAATGATCGCTAAAGCTTCTTTAGTGGTTTTGCTCAAAAAATTACCTCCCGCGGAGGAATTGAGAGAATCTTGGTCAGATTGACTCACACCATTATAGAAAGTGTCAATTTGCATTAATTCAGTGAAACCATGATGAGGACATCGACGAAGCAATTCTTTGAAACGATCCCATGCGTCACCAAACGATTCATCAAACCTTTGAGTAAATTTGATGATTTCATTTTTAAGACTTGTCGTTCTGGACGGGGGAAAAAATTCGTTTACAAATTTGGTAACTAAATCCTCCCATGATGCTATTGAACGAGGAGGTTGTTTTTCCAGCCAAATCCGGGCTGCCCCCTCAAGAGAAAATGGGAATAGAAGAAGCTTGACTGCTTCGGAAGGGACGTTCTTGTATTTGATGGTAGATGTAATCTTGTTAAACCATCGAATATGAGCATGAGGATCATCCCTCTCAAAACCATAAAATTGGCTTGAGGTTACTAGATTTAGTAACCCGGTTTGAGCTCAAAGTATTCAGCCACAATGGCTGGGACAACAATAGCGTCTCCGTAACCCTTAATGGGTGCTTGGAGAAGCTCATTCATCGGACGGTCTTCCGCCATGATAACCTTTTTTCTGGTAATAGCACGTATCTCAGATACGGCTGTTGGGGCAAAACGTCTACGGCGTCTTCCAGAAATTCTGACAAGCTCACGTAAAGGGCTTGTTGACCTAGAAGAACGAGTGCGCATGCACTAGAGACGAATCTAAGAATCCTTAGAGTGACGGGGATTTAAAAATAGAAAAGAAAAATCTTTTTGGATTTTTGTTTTTATAAGATAATATAGAAATATGGAAAAAAGATGATATATAACAATGAGTGATTAATTCAAACTCACAGATGCTTCAAAAGTCGTAATACGCAGCACACCTCCCCGGCAGCGGCGCCACAAATTGATTGGTGGTAAACAGTCAGAAAATATCAACCAAGTAATGGTCAACAAGTCAAACAGTCTAAACCAATACTCCGTGGAGTGTAGTGTTTCACCGGGTCGTTAGATCCCAACGAGGCGTGAAATCTGAAATAAAATGACTTTGAGATCAAGTGAATTGAACAGAAAAAAGGGTTCAAGTGATTGTACTACTGAAATATAAGTTAAAATAGCTTTGATAAGCTAGATCAACTAATACGTGAAATCAGATAAGCACAAATGAAAAGGAACTGGAAAACGCGTACGTTTAATATTTAAACGTAAACATATGAAACAAAAACGATTTTAACTATAGTAGGAATTTGCATGCCTTAGGGGCTTAAATGCAAATTAAATAAACTTAAAATATTTATTTTATAATTACTAACTTATTTAAAAATTAAGAAAACCTAAAAAATGTAAAAAAAAGAAAAGAAATAAAATGTACGTTTAAATTTAAATAAACGTAAACGTACGAAACTAAACGTAAATTCTGTCAAATATAACTCCCATAAATGCGAAAATTATATTTTTAGAATCATAAAATTATAATAAAATTATTGGAAATTTAAAATTATTTTTATAACTATTTAATTAATTATTATTATTTAATAACTATTTTTAATTATTTAATAATTCACTAATAAATAAGAAAATGTGAAATAAGCCTAGAAAAATAAAATTAAAACTTAGAAAAAATCTAAAATATTATAAAACTTATTTTAAAACTAAAATTATATTTTTCACACTATTTATCTAATTATTATTAATTAACTATTATTTAATTATTAATTAACTAATTAAACTGATATAAATTATTACAATTACTAAATAGACTTAGATAATTAAGAAGATTTTTATAAATCTAATTAACCATCACAGGAATCCTAAAAAATTATAAAAAGTTGGTTTTATGTATTATTAAACTAATTTACTAATTATTAACTAATTACCAATTAAACTAATTATATTATAAAAAATAGAAAATGAACAGTATAAATATAGAAAAATTCCTAAAAATGCTTTAAATTATATAAAAGCTAGGAAAATTATAAAAACTAGGTATTACTTAATAAAATATAATTTTGCTATTTAATTCTTTAATATTAATTAATAATTAATTAAACTAATATTAATTCTAAAAACCACTAAATGAGAAAAGAAAAATCTGGAAAAATTTATAAAAGTACTTTAATATAAAAGAGATTTAATAAAAATATAAAAATGCAAGAGTGCTTATAAATAAGTTGAAAAGAAAATTAAAAATATAATTTCTATTAAATAGAAGCTATCACTATAATTAAGTTTGGCTTTTTCTAAATTTTCTTTTACAGAACTACTAAAATACTTAAAATATGAAACTTTTGGAGAAACAACTAACTTGGAACTCAAAAATAAGCACTGTGAGTGCTTATTAGCTTTGACAGTTGACTTAAGTTGACCAAACTAGGAATTAAGCTCAAATGAGCTTATGTGGGGTCCACTAGGGTGGATTCTGGTTCAACTGAGTTTGTTGGACAAATTTAAGCTAGATTCAAACAAATAAGCTAGTTGAATAAGCCCACAAGCCAGAATAAGCAATTTGATTTTCTTATTGCACACAGAAAAATGGGACAGAGATTAGGAGTGATTTCAGGTGGGGTCCACTGAGCTTGAGCTCAAAAGCAAGCTCAAAAATTGAAGGTGGCTAGGAGGGGGGTTGAAGGAACCAACTTGGGGCCTGTGGGTCCCACTGAGTTGCTCAGAATCAACCACCAAAGTGGTGGTGGTGGTGGTGCAGTGACTGTGCACAGGGGAGGTACTTCCCCTGCAAGTGACTTTGAGCTTGTGTAGCTTGCACACAAAAATTCACAAAAATATAATGAACATGGGATTCAGTAGTCTAGCTGGTATACTTTCACATGTAAAAAGCTCAAGTCTTAGATTTGCCTACTAAATTCCAAACAATTCTTGCTAAAAATGAGATTTCCTGACAAAGGCAATTTTGACTTTTTCTATTTTCTTGCTAAGTTGACTAAAGTGAATTTCTAACTTGATTTTCTGACTGATATAGGTTAGATAAGCTGTAATAAGACTAAAATAAGCTAGAACTTGTACTTGTGAGATCAAATGAGACTTATGCTACTTAAAATTCAACACAGACATAAATTTAAGCCAAATTATTGGTAATTTTGACTTTTAAGCTTGTAACTCACTGAGACTTTGTTGTTTTGGTCAAATTAGGTGATAAGTAACATGCAAGAACAGATATCAATCACTTAAACCAACTAATGAACACTACACAGTTAAATCCAAACACTACTTTATCAAGCTTGATTTGTGATTATCAAAGTAAATGACTGATCTGATCCTCAATCTTGTTATCAAACCTTATATTATCATTAACAAAGATCAAATAAGCATGAAATACCAAGAACACAAGCATCAAACTCAGGAATGACCAAGATGGTGTTTTAACTGTGAAGATAAAATTTTTAGCAACTATGGATTTCAACAAACAAGCAACTAATATCAATTAATAAAACCACTTAACAACAACATTAGATCATGAAAATACACAAACAAGATCATATAGCATACATATACAGTGAAATGCAAATATTGGTAAAAATGGCTTACAAGTGATTCAAGCTGAGAAACCAAGAACCAATGACATGTAACCACCCTAACACCTCCCCTGAGGTACTAACACCATGGCAATCCAAAATTTACCATGCTCCAAGCTCTCTTCATCATTCAACAATGATTTTTTATTTTATTTTCTATTTTCTTTGATTTTTTAGTTATTTTTGAATTTCAACTCTAAGCTGACTTTTAAAGTATCTAAAAGCTTTCATAAGCTTTCTGAGGAGCTTAAATGTTAACATCAACTATGAATAACATATAAGTAAACATGAGATTTTGAGTACAAAATTACATAAACTGAAAATATATTGATAAACTGAAATCAAAGGTTGAAATGAGTTTCTTACACACTAAAAATACTGAGTACAATGATTTAAAGCTGGAAATTACACTGGAACAGTAAACATTAAGCTAGTCGACTTCTTTTAAACTAAATTATACTAGATAGGTTACAATAATGCATTTCCCTTCATCTTTATAGACTTTTTGCAATCTCCACTTGTTTCTGAACATTTCCCACTTCCAATCTGAGCCATTGGATCTTTGTAAGTCATCCTAGCCTTTAAATTCTGTTTTGGCGCCAAAATGCTTCCACGTGTCTAGGGGCAGTTTTATTGCAATTAAAGATTTGTGGAAGCTTGTGGAGGTGGAGGAGACATGATTGGAAGGGTTTTAAGCCAAGTTGGGGAGTTAGTAGCAAAACAGGGGTGTAGACATGGTTTGGAGGAAAAAAGTGGTGGGGAAGCATTAATTGTGGAATGGGGTGGTATGATGGGGTGTAGGATGAGCTGGTGGATGTAGAGTAGCCAGCTGGGGGGTGAGGTGGTGGTGAAAACCACCCTGGTTTTGGGTTTGCAGGTGTGGAGGTGGAGGGTGTACAGTGTTGGCGGTTTGGTGAGGTCAAACGGGTCAACGCCCGTTTTATATAAAAAAGGTGGATGGGATTTTATGTTGTTGGGCTTGGAAGGGGTGTGGGCTGGGTAAGGGTGTTTTGGTTTGGATTAGATTTGGTTTTAGGTTTTAATATTTAGGGTTCGGTTTGGTTTGTGGTATTTAAGCCCAAGGACCTAAAGTGTAATATTTGGATTTTTGAGGGACTAAACTTCTAAATATCACAATGTTATCACAAGGACCAATTATGCCATTCATGAATAGTATAAGGTTTATTTTTAACATTTTTCCATTTTTAAAACCTTAAGGACTAAATTTGACATTTTTCAAACTTGAGGGACTAAAGTTATCATTTTGTAATTTTTAACTTTAAAGGACTAGTTTTGACAACTTATGAATCCCTAAGGACCTTTGATGATATTTTACATGTTTTGGATTACCAGGGATAAGATTATCCAATTTTTCAAAGTTTAGGGACTGAAACTGTAAATTATGTGAAATATGTTGTTTTTCATCAGTTTTCAATCCTTTTGCATAAAAACACAACCAGGGATATTTTATGTATTTTAAGGCATTCCTGTGTGTTTTCAGATTTTTTTGCAGTCTAAATGTGACAGAAATGATGAGTATTTACACACTCATCACTCTTCAATCACCATCGAAGTCCGGTCGTGCCAAATATTGCACAATCAATTTGTATCCTCAATCTTTTTCTCGACAAATAAGATTGGGGTAACAAGTCGTGCTCTCACCCGTGGTTGCTGACTTGTCACCACCATTCACGCATCATCCATCACAACACAATTTTATATCCATGCATAAAAGTCAGAATTTTGGTTGGTTTGGGGTGTATGTGATTGAGCTTTAATTAAATATAGTCTTCTTCAAGTAAAACATTTTACTTTTTAATTTTCCTAAAATACTCAAATTACCATGTCGTAACATTTAAATGTGTATGACTAACACATAAGGTTTCTAGAGGAAACAAATGCTACTTTTTCCTACTTCAAGTATTACTTATCCTCATACTCATATATTATGATATATAGACGAATCAATGAACTAATTTAGAAAAAAAACACTTAGGGGTATTTGGATAAGCTTATGAATTAGGCTTATACTTATATTATATAAGCTCTGGCTTATATCTCATAAGCTCATGTTAAGTGTTTGAATTAACTAAAAAATCAATGTTAAGTTAGATATAACTGAGGGTAAAATTGTAATTTTCAATAAAGTATGTTATATAAATCTTTCTTTAAAAGCCACAACTTTGAGGATTTTTTTTCTTTGAACGACAACTATTTATCACACATAATATACACCATAATCTATCTTACTTGTCCTAAGCAAGACTTGAACCCCCAACCATTTAGCTGGGGAACTTCTCATATAACATTAGATACTATTGGGACACAACTTTGAGGCTTATTAAAAACTCCTTATATAGGCTTATAAGCCCACTCATATAAGCTAAGTCAAACACTTGATTTGAGCTTATTTAAGTCATATTAGGTAATAAATTCATAACCCATTATATAAGCTCAAATAAACACTCTCTTAGTTGTGAAAATAAGTACACACATAAATGTTGTTTTTGGCATGGGGCTTGTAGGGCTTATAGGGGGCTTGAACATTTAAAATAAGCTTGCTTATGAAATAAGTTTTGTTCGTCAATTGTCATAGATGCTTATGTAAAAATCAATTGGGCCAAACAAAGTAACAATTAGTTCCTGCTTTATGCTATTTTGGGCCTTACATAACAAATTAACAACACATCACTCCGTCACAATCCAAACCAAACCAAAAAACAAAATGAAACCTAGTCAACCACCCATAAACACCAACGCCGGAACAAGCAACAGAGACACCAGCAACAACAAAAGCAAGCCAATGTTCAGACCAGCCATTGATGATTCAAAACCCCTTCTCCAAGATCCGGTATCCTTTTTTTTTCTTCTCAAGATAACCCATATTTAAGTTAGTAATATAAAAACAAGTTATCCTAAGTTTTAATGTTTTGTTTTTTGTAGATAATAAGATCAGACCCAATTGAGACAGAAGAATCTGTTATCCGCTTGCCTCGTTTCCCTCCGACTAATTCCACATTATCTAAATGATTACTTTTGTAATGTCTATGTATCGATATGCTATTATTGCTGTGTTGTAAAACTTGCTATGCGGTACTCAAGTGGTCCGCTAACTTGTAGCTGGTAATCGGCCTAGGCGGGGAGTATTGTGATTGGAATTTTTGTGTAAATTTTGAAATTGTGTATGGCATTTTTACATGGACGCACAAATTTGTCACAGGGTATTCATTTTTATATAAAAATTTGATAAGAGTATGCGCGTAGTATTAAACTTTGAAATATGCTAACAAAAAGTTTGTTTTTACACCATTTGTAGGGTATGCACGTGCATAGCCTCTGCCTTAGGTATGTCCGCGACTCCGCCCCTGACTGTAGGAATATGTTAGAAACATTAACACAATTGTTCAAATAGTGCAGACCGAGTTATGAACAAATCGATTTTTGGCTGATTCAACTCAAGTTGCGTGAGTGTGTAATCGGGATGGTATGCATGACATATGCGATAAAGGTACATAATAGGTGGGAACATACTTGTTATTCAACCTTATTCTCTATTTATAAACAAATATCCAATCTCAACTTGTTACTCGACCTTGTGGTCTAAGTTTTACAACACTCTATCCGGTAGCATTTTTTCTTAAATTGGGATGGATTGCTAGACAAACATTTTAGGCTTATCACTTTATCAGCTTAGTTGAGGAGTTTAGATTAGGGGTGTCAGAAGGGTCAGGTTGCCCGAACCCGATAAGCCTTGTCGGGTCAGGTTAAATCAGGTTGAAAAAGCTTATCGGGTTAGTTTCACCTGAACCAGATAATCCAATGATGTTATCTGGTCGGGTTAGGGTTAGATAATTTTTGCTATTCGGTTATCGGGTCAACCCAATATGACCCGAAAATCAATACTTAATTCTTTTTTTTTTACTGATAATTGAAAAAGCCCAATACCAAACTCTGCAATTTGCATGGGACGTTTGGTTTTTCAAGTCCATCACGGGATATTATTATTGGTTAATACTATTACTCAACCATTATCAAAAACACAATTCAGAGTTCCATATTATTTCCTTGCAATATCATCAACATTTAACCAAAAGGTAATTATTCAGTGATAGATTTTATTGTATAATTTTTAGTTGAAGTTATGACAGATACGTAACTGATTAGTTGTCAATGTTGTGGAAGACTTGCAGCAGGGAGTGTTTGGGTTTGGGTTTTGTCTAGTAGTTCAAAACTTGTTTGATTTAGAAGGATGTGTAATAAGTGTTGATGAAACCAAATGACACAAACTTACCGCTCATATCCAACATCAGTACTAAGGTTGGTTCAGTAGTAAGTTTGGTTCAGTAATAAGTGTTGATGAAACCAAATGACATAAACTTACCACTCATATCCAACACCAGTACTAAGTTTTCTTTATATTGTGGAAGACTTGCATCATTTCAGTAGTAAGTTGGGTTCCATCCAGTTTTTTATGTTTTGGTCCAAAATGACACAAAAAAAGGCTTACTAGTCACTAATATACTTTCGCCACACTTGGACATCTGGTAACTGTTCGAAAAAGAAAGAGTCCACATTTGATAATTTATTAGCTACTCCAATTTGTAGTATCACCCGGCCTGACATAACCCGACCCGAATACCACCCGAACCCGACAACCCGATTGCTTATCTGTCGGATTGCGGGTGAGTTTTTAAAAATCAAAACCGACATAACCCGACCCGATAAGACACGACAACCCGATAACACCCCTAGTCTGGATTGCATATTTGAAGTGCTTGTAGACTTGTATTTTGTTGAAATATGCACATGGGGAAGTGTGTGTTTTTCATAGGTTATTAGCCATAAGCTAAAAGTATGAAATCCCAAACACCGCTAAAGCTGTTTCTATAAGCTGTTTTGGACCGACTTACTTGAGAAAGGTGCAATTTAGTTGAAAGAAACCGTTAACCATATCTAAGTTCTATCATCTGCATTGTGTTTTGATAGTTCTTGAACTAATGAACTACTATTGGTTTAAACAAAAGATGTTTAAATAAGCTTTCCAGAACAGTAAGTAGAGCTAGTCAGACTTGAATGAGAAAATCAGCATTGGCTAGTCAAATGATAAGTAGATATATACTTGTTGAAGCAAGCCAGTTAGACCAAGTACATAAATATATTTACATTCACAACGACAAAGCCCAAGTAGAGTAAACACTAGTCTTAAACTCTAAACCACTGATAATGGCATGAAAAACGGCATCACTTGATGCCGCAAGAGAGATCCCCACGTTATTAGCATATGGTTTGTCGCGTGGTGGAGATGACTGCACATAGGTGGCACGTGGCTGTGAATTGTCGTTATAACCGTTGCCCTTATTATCGCACTCTCCATAACCCGATAATGGTCACTCTTTTGATACATAGAGGTTGGAGGACATTCTCCATATTGCCAATGCACTAGATGTGCTATTTTTTCAGCTTTTTGCAGACATTCCATAAGTGCGTTTGGTTCTGTGTGACCCGAAACATGTAATGTCCTATTCTCCTCCACTTGGAAAGATTATTTTCTTTTAATATGACCAATGAAATTACCAATCTTATTAGTTAGGGAAAATTACAATAATTAATAGTATAAAAGCAGAACAACCTGAAAAATAAATTAGCTGTTTGTTAGTGACAGACATAGATTAGATGATTGTCTATATCATGCTTATATGCTTAAAACTAGGGTGACAATTTGAGCCGGGTTGGAAAACTTCAGCTGAAACATGATATGCATAAAATAATTGGGTCATTCGTATCAATTCTAATCCGTTTAACACAACATATTTAGCCATATTATTTATGTAAGTTAATGGGTTAAACGCATACAAGTTGAACAGTTAAAGCGGGTTTCATGTTACACAAATTAAATGGGTTGGCAGGTTGAATGTGACTGTATTTGTTACGAACAGCATAAATTGGTGTTTTGTGTTATTTTTTCCTTGAATGTGACTGTATTTGTTACTTAAAGAGAAATACTATCTGGTCAAGTAATTTTATCTGCTCGAAGCTTCTTACCCCTGCCTAATACCTAAAGAGAAATATTATCGTGCTGCATGTAGGCTTAAACTTTATTTAGTCATATCATCTGCGTTTCGGTTTTGCTTCTCAGGTAGATGGAGAAATACAACAAAAAGGCTCAACAGAGGATATGACATTTAAGATCCCATACTTGATAGTCACATTAGTTCTATGATGACACTTCTAGTTTGGTTCATATTTTCATTAAATATAAGAGACGTTATGGTTAACTGAAGCGTTAGATAAACCTAATGTTGTGAGGATTTCTGTTATATCTGTTAACATTTATAATTGGAATTGACGCATCATATGTAAAGTTAATAAGAAGTTTTTGACGGTATATGTGTAGAATGCAGGTCTCATAATGGTGTTAAATCGTTGCTATTGTTAAACCATGTATGAAAATACGAAATGCATATTGTTCTACTGAGAGAATTCTAATATATGTTTTTGTTAAAAAAATTATTTTGACACCCATGTATTAATTATTTTATTCTCAGCCAACTTTTTGGAATGATCCTGAGAGGGCGATAAGAAATGCATATTGTTCTACCAACAAAATTATCCTCGAGAATGCCATGCAATTCCTGGTGGCTCCAGTGCAGTTATAGCAATTGTCATCGATGGCAGAGATCTATGGGTGGCAAATATAGGAGATTCCAGAGCTGTTCTATGCGAGAGAGGATCTGCCAGGCAGCTTACAGTGGACCATGAACCACTTGAAGAAAGGAGTAGGATTGAGAAACAATGTGGATTTGTGACTAAACTTCCAGGTAAAACGCTTCCACAGAACTTCACTTTTCAAAAGATGTCACACTATGGTGTCACACGCGAGTTGGTAACATTGGTGGAACAGGTTACATGTAAAAAACGTGTCACTTTGGTAAATACGATTGACCTGGAACACTTTTTGTCCAAAACTTTACTTAAGAATATTTTTATGTCAAATATAGTATGTTATTACTAATATTAGTTGGTTCTTTCAATAAATGACGTTCAACCCTTTTCTTTTTTAGCTAATATTAAAAAATTACCTTTTGACCCGTTTATGAGTACATGTACATGGGTAGAAATCGCCACCTCTACCTTACACCAGTAAATGACAGCAAAATTAGCAAATTTTTGGTTTATCTTTCAATTATGTGATGCAGTGAATGACAGCAGAATTGTTACATGCATATTTTGATTCAGTCACTGTGTTATAGCTTCAGCAAGCTCTAAAGTATAGTGATTGTTATTATTTCTGTAGGCGATGTTCCCCGAGTTAATGGTCAACTTGCTGTTGCTCGTGCATTTGGAGACCAGAGTCTTAATGCACATCTAAGTTCAGGTTCATAAGACATGTACCTATCAATGCCTCAATAGAGCTTGTGATACTGGCAAGTGATGGCTTATGGAACGTTCATTATTTACTCACTATTAAGTAAATATGGTATATATAGTACTTTAGAGAAGATATCACTTAATGGCCTTGATAATCGTCTGTCACAGGTGGATGATGAGCGGGGATTGAAGATTTTTCGTTGTGATAAAAGATGGTAACACAAAATCAACATCCAACATTGTGTACAAAGAAGCTATATTTTGCATATGAATTGACAACATATACCTTGTGCTTGTGGATAATTTATTAGCTTTTATTTTCTCATATCGGATGAACATTTATTTATTTATTTTAGTTCTTAATGCATTAAATAAATAATTTGTATGTTTATATCTTATTTTCCTTAACTTAATTTTTTCAACCATATTCATAAGGCTCGCCCAACCATTCAGGCGGGCCAGGAAACTAGTTGATTTATATATTAAAAACATGCCACTTAGAGTGGTGTTGTTGAAGGCGCGAGACTGGTGGCATCACTTGTGGTGGAGGTTGCGATTGTGAAAGCCAATGTTTTTTAGATCGAGATTCAGCTGATGTTCGAGTATTAAAATAAGAAGTAACTTAGCACTTAGCAAATTATTATAACAAAGTTCCACATTCTGATGTCACAAACAGGGTAACTCTGTTCTAAGTTCTGTTTCATATACTTTAGCACTTGTAGTCAGGGATGAAACTCATAATGAAATTCATCTAATATCTAGATTTATATGGGTAATGAAACTCATAATGAAATTCATCTAATATCTAGATTTATATGGGTATGTTTGGCATAACTAGCTGTAAGTTGTATGCTGTAAGCTGTAAACTGTAAGCTATAAAGTGTAAAGTTGTTAACAAGAGCTACAAACTTTTTCTTTTTTTTTTTTTTTTTTTTTTTTTTTTTAATAAAAGTGTTTGGTAAGTTAGCTGTTAAATATAGTTATAAGATGTAAAATGACATAAAATGACATATTTATAATTGTAAATAAATATTTGGAGGGTATATCAGTAATTTAAAGTTTTAACAGCTCCAAAATATTTAAAAAGCTTCATGGATCAGATTTTCATTTAGGAGCTATTTGATTGAAATAAAAGCTTGAAGTTAATGTATCCAAACGGAGCTACTTATTTTACAAGAGATTATTTTTATAAAAAAAAGCTAATAGCTCCTCAAAAAGCTCCTGCTCATATATAAGAATCTCATTTACTGATAAGCAACAATTACCAACATATATATACTTATTTTCTGTTTAGTACTAATCAGTTTAAAAAAGTAAGAGCATTATCACACTAAACATCGAGCATATCAATCATATGCAAAAACTTTAGTAATATATAAAATAAAGCTGAAAACAAAATAAGATCGAGTCACTACTACTGAGTGTGTGAAACAGACCCCGGAATCAGGTACAAGTTTGGTGGAAGCAACATGTGGTCACTGTTATAGCAATGGAGCAAACAAGAACCACAGCTGCCACTAATGAAAATGGATTTCATACGAGCTGGTAACTAACCTCACGGTCATGAATAACATGTTCTTTTATGTTTGTTAAAGTTTGTAGATGTCATTTTGCTATCTTTGTGGTAGGGTCCAAGTGTGCATTTACTCCCTCCAGACTAGTAATCCATTGTAGAGACCAGTGTGCTGACTTAAGAAATTTTCCAGTGACTTTTATATTCAGATATCTAAGGTGGATTGAAGGCTTATTTCATGTGACTCGTAATCATGACTAAAACACCGCTACATTAGCTAGCTTCACACTACACTTAGATGTCAACCGTAATAGCATTTGCATTTAAGGCATGATGCCTTATCCTAAAGATTCATATTTATTTTAGCTAGCCATGATACCTTAAAATCATGTATGCTGCAATTCTATGTAAAGCATTTTATCAAAGAGTTTCCATGCATCATATAGCTATACAGTTTATAATATGAACATGTGGAGATGACGTATATCACACAACGAGGGGAAACGGCCACCCATGGTGTTAGCGGCAATTTTATTAATAAGAGGGACTTAAAAACCCTTGCCAAATACAAGTGAAGCATGAAATTACAATACTATATACCAAACATTAAAAAGTAGATGAACAAAACATAAACATATATACCACTATGCATGTGCAACCCTTCGCCATTTAGCTATGAACACCACCACCTTTACGTATGCCCAATCTTTCAAGCTATCATGCAACTGGAAAAAAGTATGTCTCCCACGGCGGTTAAGAAGTAAAGCGCTACAAACTATCCAAAATCCAGTAGCAAACCCACTAGCACCACCAATATAAAACCATCATTCTATCCCTTCCTCGTCTCCTTGACTCTTACCAACAGTTTGTGGTTCTTCATCTCCAGGGCATTTTTTCGGCAGGGGACTTCCACATAGCCCTGCATTTCCTATGTACCTTGAAGGGTCAAAGGTTTGGAGTTGAGTGCAAGATGGAATCCTCCCAGACAAGTTGTTATGCGACACGTCAAGATAATTTAAAAAATTCATCTGAGACATGCTTGATGGCAACTGCCCTGAGAAATTGTTTTTGGATAAATCCAAAGTTTCAAGTAGTTTCATTTGACCAACTTGTCTTGGAATCTCTCCAAGTAGAGCATTCTCTGACAAATTTAGTGCAACCAGTTGATAAAGATGGGTAAGTTCATACGGGATTTGTCCTGTTAAATGGTTGCTGGACAGGTCAATGCTCTTCAAGGATTCTAGATTTTTGCTGAATTGACGCACCTTTCCTTTCCACTGGATTATCACATGGTCAAAATAATAATAACCAGAGTCGTCTTCATATTCTTGAATGTGCCTTATGTCCAATGAATTCAATGTGACGAGATCTCTCCCTTTGAGAGAAAAATAATCTAGAACCATGGCAGTGATATTATTGATGCACGAGGGGATGGTTCCATTGAGGTTGTTCATTGACAAGTCTAGAAGTTGAAGATTTACTAGATGGCATACTTGTAGAGGGATGGTTCCATAGAAGTTGTTTGATGCTAGGCTAAGAACATACAAACGTGATAGGTTTTCCCCAATCCAAACAGGTACATTGCCAGAAAACTTGTTGGCCCGCAAATTCAGAGAGGTTAAATTCTTGCAATGTTTTAAGGATGAAGGCAGTTCTCCAAATAAGTTGTTGTTGTATAAATACAATGCTTCAAGCTTGATCAAAGAACAGATGCAGGAATTCTACCAGATAGATTATTGTTTGCTAGATTAAGAACCACCAGCTCTTTTAAATGCCAAAAACAGTCTGGAATTTGTCCAGTGAATGAGTTGTCTGAGATATCAAGAAATGATAAACGGCCATCTACAGTTTGGCACAGAAAGGAGATTTCCCCAGATAATTTGTTTTTGGAAAGATCTAACACTAACAAACTGGAAGGAACATTCAGAATAGTGCCACTTATGTTGTTGAAAGAGAGATCCAAATAGCTCAACTGAGAAGACTGCCAGTGGTTCCGGTAATCCTTAGAAACTGTGTCTGAGATATTATTTCTGGAAAGATCAAGATGCCGAAGATTTTTCACTTTTTGTATCCATTTGGGGAAACGAGGCCCTAGCTTGTTAGAATTGAAATCTATATATTCTATACTTTGAGAAAGGTTTGACACGTCAGCAATTAGAGGAACTCCTTCGAGTGAGTTGTTTGAAAGATCTATATACCAAAGATTTGATTTTCCAATATTCTTAGAGATAGCACCTCTAAGAGAATTGGAAGATAGATCTAGTTCTTCTAGCATGGGTAGTTGCCACAGTTTGTCACTTATCATTCCATCTAACTGATTTGAAGATAGGTTCAAGTAATTGAGGGATGAAAAGTGTTGGATCTCATCAGACAATGACCCATCAAACTTGTTACCAGAGAGAGAAAGATCTGTAAGCTTATTGCCAGTTAATGTAGTAGCTGATGTGCATCCTGACAAGCTGTTCAAAAAACCTGAAAGTTCCCCACCAAACTTGTTGCCAGAGAGAGAAAGATCTCTAAGCTTATTGCCAGTTAATGGGCACAACCAACGATACATGGATGAGTTGAGATTGTTGTTATCAAGAGAAAGGTAATTAATAGATGAAGAAGAGTTGACAGATGAAGAATATGGATGCATGACTTGTGAGAGGTCACATCCATTTAAACTTAAGTCTGATAGGTTTTGGAGATCTATAATTACATTTACCCAGTTATTTGCTTTGGCCAGAGAAGTTCCATCCATAACAAGGGATTTTAAAGAAGATAAAGAATACAACCAATCAAAGTTTTCTACTGTACAACTTTCAAGGAAATCTAGGTCAAGGACTGCCAAATTGGTGAGGTTTCCAAATTCCGAAGGAATGGGTCCATAGAAAGAGTAGTTTGAAAGGAAAAGTAAAGTCAATTGGGTCAAGGAACCAATGGATCTCGGAATGACTCCACTGAAATTATTCCCTTCAAGGTCAAGATAAGTTAATTGGGTCATGTTACCAATGGACATTGGAATGGTTCCATAGAAAGAGTTGTCTGAAAGGTCAAGGTGTGTCAATTTCGTCAATGAACCAATGGTTTTCGGAATGATTCCATAGAAAGAGTTGTCTGAAAGGTCAAGGCCTGTCAATTTGGTCAAGGAACGAATGGAATCGGGAATTGTGCCAGTAAGCTGATTGTAACCAAGGTTAAGAACAGTTAACTGGGTCATGTTACCTATGGATTTAGGAATGGAACCACTAAACTGATTTTCACTTAGGTCAAGATAAGTTAAATGAGTCATTGAGCATATGAACTTGGAAATGGATCCATGAAAAGAATTGCGACGAAGGTTAAGAACATTCAAATATGTTAAGTTAATCAACGAATGGCTAATCTCACCTTCAAGACCACTATAACCATTAGATTCGAGTTGAAGCTCTTTGACATGACCGGTGACGTTGTCACACACGACTCCATCCCATTGACAACAATCATCTTCTTCTTCAGGTATCCAGGTAAAGAGCATGTCACTTGGGTCTTGAATAATGTGAGCTTTGAAATCAAGAAGAGCTTGTCTCTCCTTATCGATGCACTTATGAACAACTCCTCCTGCTGCTCCAACCAGTTGGTGGCCAAAGGAAGAGGCAGTTGTGGTATTAAACAACAAAAAGACAAGAGACAAAATAAACAAAACATGAGTATGCATAAAGTAAAAGTAAATATTTTCTCTCATTATGTGTGTTTTAAGAAAATTGTATTGATGTGGTTTTCTCTGATAATGAACACATATACCTCTATGCAGCTTTATATAGACTTCGAAAACTAAGAATAGAAATATATAAATTCGTGTGGAACAGACAAAACATGGAAAAAAATTAAACAATAAATTTGAAGTCCCACATTAGACGACCAAAGACTTGAGACTCTTAAGTCTTTGCAATTTTTAGTTATTCACTATGACTTTTGGTACTGTAATTATTCTGTGATGTAAAGGTAAATCCAAAGAAATGGATCCAAATAAACCAGGCTGATGGAAAATAATCTACATAGGTAAGTTAATTGGTCATTTGAATTTTCACTGCATTTGATTAACTATTTAAGACGATATAAGTTGTTTTTGTTCAAGATGAATGATTATGTTTTGTGTTCGTGTGGCCACGGTTTAGTTTTGCATACAAGTTATTAGTTTCATATATTTGTGGCTTTATTGTGTGTGCTCAATATATATATATATATATATATATATATATATATATATATATATATATATATATATATATATATAAACATTATATATATAAACATTTTAACATCGAAATTTTAGGTTTCAATCAAAAGGATGGCGAGTCCTTGTGTACTATAAAATCAACTATTAAAATAAATTACACTCACACACACGCACAAAAAAAAAAAAAAAAAAAAAAAAATTAAAAAATAAATAGGACAAGTTTAATCGCTTATATAATAAGAGATTTTCAAAAAATGAAAAATGATATTAGAGGAAATTAAACTGTACAAATGTGAATGCTCAATTTTGTCATGTAAGATAAATGAAGTCATCCTATTGCCCAATTAGAAAGTCAAAATTGAAACAATTTGGTTAAATCTATTTAAATCTCATCTAGCTAAAAATATTTATAAAAACAAATGTGTCGATTTTGTCAAAAAAAAAAGTAATTAATAAAACTTTAGTTGTTAATTTTTAAATAAATTAAATAAAGTTAAGTAAACTTTGGAAAAGATCTCAGTATAAGATCATCTCGGATAACTCACCCCGGTAGTGCATTGTTTCGTTAAATGTAGGTTAGTACTATTCTCGGAAGATAAAAGGTATTTACCTCGGTAGTGTTCTAGGTAGTGGATGATTTGTACTGTTCTTGGTAAAGAGCTCGTTAGTTTACTGTTCTTGTTAGTTTGTTTGTTAAAGGTTTCACCTCGGTAGTTGTGTATTTTGTTAGTGTGGTAACTATTCTCGGTATTTACCTCGGGTAGTTTGTGGTTTGACTAGTCAACATGATTGAAAAAAGATGGTTGAAGAGTATATATAATGGAACGAAACAGTGCCAACATCCTAACACCATCTAATGACTTACAAATATTCACCCAATACTTTAATGAAGTGTTTTATCCGGCATTTGGTTTTCACATAAAATGGAAAGTCGAAGATGTGGCACATTTTGTCCAAAGATACGTTAACTGTTTAAAGACACTTGTTCAACTAATACTAATGACGTTTTATATAATCTGTTATGTATAAATCAATTCCTTTACTCATTGAGACTTTTAATCAGACAAGTGGTGAGCATAACATTGACGAAATAAAGTGACTCTATAATAGTCTAAAGAAGCTAGACGACTTTATATTTGGGTGGAACATACACGATTTGATGTCCCAAATCAGACGTTCAAAGACTCTCAAGTGTTTGCAATTTTTCCAAAGTGGGTGTCAATTTTTCTTCCACTTTGTAATACTTTATGTTAAAAAAGAAATCAATATAATGTGCCCAAATAAAGCACCCATTTATAGGAATATTAACAAGATATAATTCTATCTCATAGAGTTCCATTCCCGTTCTCAACCCATGACCAATATGAGTTCGAGGCGCTAGTAATAGAGTCAAAATCACGAATAGAGTCAGTCTGGATAAAAGGAAAATTGATCAAAATATTAAGTATCCAACAAATATTAAGTTTAAATGATAAAATTATTGTAACTCAAAATTGATACAATGAAATGATGAAGCCTCCACGTCATTTTCATGCCATTAGCACAACAATTTGCTTGACTTTACTACAAGGTTGGAGACTTTGATTTTTGAATATCGAATATTCAATAATGTATCAAATATTTTTATTATTGATTTATATATTAAAAACATCTCTCTTAGAGTGGTGGTGTTGAAGGAGAGACTGGTGGCAACACTTGTGGTGGAGGTTGCAATGGTGAATGCAAGTGTTTCTTAGATCCAGATTGAGCTGATGTGAGTGTTAATAATAAAAGTAAATTAGCACTTAGCCCACTGCCCAACTGTAGTTAGTGAAATGGATTTGCACATTCTGATGTCACAAAAAGGGTAGCTCTTTTCTGGAACTCATAATGAAATTCATCTAATATTTAAAAGTACATAATATTCAGTCCGGAATCAGTTTGAGTTGGTTTAAAGCCGTTAAGGTGTCTTAGAAGAATCTCATTTAGAATAAAGCAACAATTACCAACATACTTATTTCATGTTTATTACTAATCAGTGTAAAAAATAAGAGCATTTTCACATCGAGCGTATTAACCATTGATCGAGCCACTACTATTGAGTGTGCGAAACAGAGCCCGAAATAGGGTACACTAATGAAGAAGGATTCTACAGGAGCTGTAAACAAATCTCACAGCCTTTTAAGTTAGAAAATTAGTCCCTCAAAGTTACCTCACTTAGTGAAAGACCATATATTAATTTGAGATTGTTTTTATTAAATATGTTAAGCTATATAATAGCATTAATACTTATGAGTTAAATTCAGATAATACTTTCAAAAATTATTATTTATAAAAAATAAAATGGTATTACAGTACTATACTCATGTTGATAGTATATAGTAAGATTTTCAGTGGTAAACTTTTAATAAAAATAGATAAAATGTTCTTTTATGTTTGTCAAAGTTTGTTGATGTTCATTTGCTTAACATCATCAAGTATGTTGCAGTTCTATGTTAGGGATTTTATGGAACACCTTTCGTCCATAATATTATATGCTTTTTACTTAACTAAGTCAATCATTATTCTTCAACTTTAGGTTGAGATTATAATAAAATATAATGCTATTCACTACTTAATTACTAGTACAAAATAAAGAATCGATCAATAACTTCTCAAGATACAAAAAGATAAAACATTATACTTTAAGTGAATCGTGATTAAAAGATATAAGTAAATCAACGGATCTATTACTCAATAATCTAAATGCTTCTATGAGGGTCAAATACAACGCATTCCTATTTGCGATCTTTCAGTTGTTAAGATCCACTTCGGGAGATGATTAATGGGCATTTGGCATCGTGTTTGGAAAGTGGTTATCTAATTACTATGGTTTGAGTCAAATAATCCAATTTGAAAAATACTTATTTCAAAAGTAGATGCAATGAAACTCATTCTGATTATTTAAGTGTCATTTTAAATCAAAATCCTTAAATAATCAGAATACATCAAAAACTTGCTGATTATCACAACTTTCAGTATGAGAAGCACGTCCAGTTATGTAAACACTATCCCTACCAATTACGCAGCATGATGGTGATTAAGTTTAGAGACAAGCAACTAAATTTTTATGTGTGAAAACGGAAAAAAAGATGTTATGTACCTGAATTGTTCCAGAATCATCCCTCAAAGTCAAGAAAGCAAGTTTTCCAAAAGCCCTACGTGCAACAATTCTTCCTGATATTGCTACTTGGTCATTCTCATCGTTCGACTCTTCACCATTGCTGAGATGCTTATAAATATCTTGCAATTGATTAGCGGTATGAGTTCTATATGGTTCAAGTCCTTTGCTCCTTAATTCTTCTACCTATAAACAAATCCATTACTTTTACCAGTAATAAATTAACTAGATGTCTACATCAACACTCACCATAGAACTCTGCTTATACGTTCAAAAAGCCAAAAGATGGAACTACATTAAACTTTGAGTGGGTGTTTAGAGTTAGGTTTTGGGATTGATTATCTAACTGATATGTTTGAAAAACACAAATAATCAGCAAAATTTTTTGGCAAACCATTAAAAAAGGGATTATATGCGTATTCTTATAAAGAAAGGCAATTCTTGCAAAAGGAGGTTGTTAATTTCTGTTCCAGAGTGCTGTTTTGCAAACGCATTCTCAAACATCTCTTTAAAAAGTGCTGAAAAAAGTAAAAATGATGAATCAGGGGGTGTTCTGCACTGCATGTTGCTAGTGATTATTTGATTGTTGTGGTTGAAGTCACAAATAATCAGTCCTGATTGCTTATTAAACAGACTTATGCTCTTGCAGAAAGTTGTAATAACGAACTCCCAGACTGATTATCTTATTATTGTGTTCGTAGTTAGTACCATAACAGTACATTTAAGGGGGTGGTTAGGATTGCTTATTAAAGCTACGTAACCACATACGCAGTTTGAAACGATAAACTCCCAAACTGATTATTCAATCTTATTACACTCTCCTGTAATCAGATAGTAAGTAATTTGGATAAGCAATCCCAAACACCCTCAAAACTGCTTATATTAGTATCAAAACTCAATAAGCATACAATCATAAGCAATCGCAAACTCCCCCTTAATGTATTCTTATAGTGAAACTAATACGAATGATCTTATTACACTCTTTAAGAATCATTTACATGTAAGTACTTATATAACTCCCCCAAGATATGCATATCAGACAACCAATAACAAAGCATCACACTTTCTTAACTATTCATCGTTAAACTAACTAAAAACGCATGACTAATTTGCTAATTAAACCAGATATCAACACCCAAAGCATAAAACATAAAAAGATTCAAATGTTATTTAACATAGACTGAATATCTGATTACTCAGTTGCCGAATACTTAGAGGGCGTTTGGGATTGCTAACTAAAGCTGCGTATCTGCTTCTTGCGTTGGGAATCAATAAATCAGCAGTTTTAAGAATGTGTGGGATTTCTTATCCAAAGTTCCAAACTTTACGGTGACACTAGCAGTTTTAAATAATTAGGTTAGGAGTTGCTTATTCCAAACTGCTTATCAAAATGTATATTTTGGATTCCTTATTTAATGTGACAACCGGCAATTTAGGGAGCCATTTTAAAAACCCGCATTACGTTAAAGTTCGTTTATAACTTTTATTTGGAATTTTTATTCGTAACGAACTTGTAAGACCAATTTTATGGTTAATTATATTTTACGTTGTTATGGAATTTGTGAATTATTTTAATAATTCATTATGGAAATTTACTTGATGATGTATTTTAAAATTCTCACTTGGTACTACGTTGACTCCGGCACTAGGAAACTGAAAAGTTTAAAAACTTATGAGTTTTAATACGTTGGACTTTCAGTAACGTATTTATTATGAATTTCGGTGGAATAATATATTTAGTCCGTCAAATGGTGTATATAACGAGTTTTGGGGACGTTTAATATTTTCTTGGTAAGTTTTCACTTACGTAAGGGGGCGTTTTTATAAATTATGTTGGAAGTAAAAAGGTTTTGTGTGCAAAATATAAAGGAGACTAAGTAGAGGGACCAAAATGTAAAACACTCTTATAAACCCTAACCCTAACCTCATAATATCATTTTCATCTTCAACATCACACCCACTCCCTCCTCTCCACTCTTAACCGCCGGCCACCCTTTTTCCGGCCATCACCGCCGCACACCACCATACACCGCCACTTCCAAAATACTCCCCACATCATCCTTGTTATTTTGTGGTGATTCACGCGCCCAAAAACCATCATCCCACCTCGTTCTAACTCCACCGACGCCACCCACCTCACCACCATCATTTTTCTTGGTTGATTTTGTAGATCCACGGGTAAGTGTGCACGAGGTGCATCGATTTTGTTGAAAAACGAACCCAAACCCATGAATTTATATTAACTTGGGTCGGATTTGGAAGAAATGGATAAAAATAATAATGGGTTTTGTTAAAAACTTGTTAAATCTTGGTTTGGTATCCGGGTTTTGATGTTTGGTTGGGTTTTTGTTGCGTGGTCGACCCCTAGCCGAGGTCTCACCCTCGACTTTATTTGATTCCGGGTCGTGGTGGTCATCTTTGACCCGTTCTCTTGATTATTGACCACTTTTGGTCATTGTGATTATTTGTTTGATTTGGTTTGATTGATTAATTGGTTTTGGATTGGTTATGGGTGTTGGTCGATTCATGTTGGAGCCGAAGACCCCATATGGGTCGATTGGTTTCATTTGGGTCGAGCTCTTGTGAGCTAGCCGCGACCATGGTGGTCTCGGGTGGGACCCACGTGGCTCCTAGTATATGAATTTGACTTGGTATTTGACCCGAATACGGTTATTTTTGAGAACCGTTTGTGTTGTCGAAATATATATATTTCAGCTAAGTTTATTTTTATGATTATTATTGATTGTTGGTTACCATTATTATTGTGGCTTATTTGATTTTGAAGAGGTTGACGAGTATTATGGACTCGTGGATTGGGATTGTTTTGGACTTGGACAATGAGCCGAGAGTCATGACTCGGACATGTGACCATTTCGTATGACTCGATAGTTATTAACAATTTAAAACGCGAATAATAAAACTCGTAATAATATTATTGGTAATATGAACGTTTATATAAATATATAGACGTGAATAACGTATATATAATTGTATAAATGCGTATATTAATAATAATAAAAATCACGAGTCATATTATAAATAATACGACTAAATGTATTAGGCTACGAGAGTAGCGTAATATTATTGGAAGTATTGTTATAATTAAATATTATAAATACCGAGAAATTCTCGACGATTTCTAAATATCAAATGAAATGTTATTTTATATATATAACGAGTAAACCTGTCGAGTTATGCAGAGTCGTGGTCACTTGAGTCCAGGTAAGTTATTGTTTATGACTTTTGTGTTGTCACGGATATATGACGATTAATATAAACATTTTCTATAACTAAATAACTTACTTAACCGAAAGGTTGAGCCGAGTTATTTGGTTATACGAAATGAGTATATTAATGGGCATCGTATCCCATAGGTTGTGGTATATGTAAAGGATAATAAATTGCTAAGTATATATATCGGGAAATCTGGCCAATTTGACGATGTATATAAGGAGTTTATTAGACTACGATATATACCATATAGTATTTGCGTGCTATGTGCTTTAGGATTGGGTGTAATCTTGGAACGGTATGTTACGTAAATAAATATGAGGATTATCAAATCGGCGGATTTGATAAACTTCAGCGATTTATTTAAATAATATATTGGGCTAATATTAGATCTATAGTTTATTTTGTTATTCTTTTGTGTAACCCTTTTTGGTTTGTTTGTGTCGACCCACCACCCGTATGGATACCAAACGTAAATACTCCAAACTCTTACGAAATGGATTTTCGGAAAATAAAACGGAATACGTCCGGGTTTGGGAATATTTGAATTTGAGGAAATGTTTTCTGAACGAGTTGATATTGTTAGGTCGTGCCGAGTCCGTAGTTGCTGTCTTGTGAGTTACTATACGTCTTACTTCTACCAAGTTCTTATTGCTAAGTTCTTATTGCTGCTTTCTGGACTTGAGGTGAGTCATAGCCCTACTTTTAATCTTGAACTATGTTTTCAATACTTGGGGTGAGAAACGTGCAAATTATTTTATGTGGACTATTTATCGCTTCTATATTCTTTCTAAAACTTGCTATGCGTATGGACTAGGATGTATTGTCAGCTTTAGTCACATATATTTTGTGTGTGCTATTCAAGGTTGGCTTATATGGATATTTGTGGATTGTCAGCTTTAGTCACATATATTTTGTGTGTACTATTCAAGTGTTGGCTTATTTGGATATTGGTGAATTGTCAGCTTTAGTCACACGTTTCGTGTGTACTATTCAAGGTTGGCTTATTTAGATACTGTAGTGTGCACCTATAGGGTTTTTGATATGACGGAAGGGTATCCGTGTATTTATGATTGAGCGGAGGGTATCCGCAGGTTTATTACGGAAGGGTATCCGTGTGTCATGTTGGAGCGGAGGGTATCCACTATATTGTTGATGAATTTAAACCTATGATCTCACCAGCGTAAGCTGACTTTTAGCACGTTTTCTCAGGTAATTAAGTGATGATATGGATGCATGGATTGGAAGGCTCGGCCAAGGCACCTGGTTTATGGATCTACTTTTCTAAACTCTGATATTAAGTTGTGGACCTACTTTATTTCTTTTGGGCCTGACTCTGAATGACGTTGGGATAAATGTAAACTTTAAAACCCCGTTTTGGTTGTGTTTTTATTTTGTTTACTTTATCTTGTTCTATTATGTCTTGTGTTGGATACCAATCCCCGTAGCACCCCGAAAGCTTGTTAAGTCTTCCGCTGTATCAAATTTTGGGGGTGTTACATTTAAAATGCTTATCAACCTAAAAGTAAGCAGATTATTTTTTAATTGCTTATCTTATAGTTTTTTTCTGGATAAGGTGGTTTCCAACCTTTTGGCCACTATTGGGGTTAGAACCCACCGCCACACAGATTCAAACCAGGTAAAGCCCTCCCTTTTTCAAGAGGTTGGCGTGGTCAGGGTTGTTTGCACCTAGCAGGAACTGAACCGGGGACCTCACACATTTTAGTAATGTTAGTCAGAAACTTTTTGCCACTAAGCCAACCATGAGTGGTTTTTATCTTATAGTTAAATACGCAAACAAACACTATTTTCTTCCACACATTTTGCTACAACTAAGACTAGACGCACCAAGGGGCTCGACCAAGAGGTCCTTGTGGGTTGGCATCGGTCACCCTTGATGTGGCTTCATGGTCTTGGTAGGTCGTCGGTCACGAAAATGGGTATGAGGATCCGAAGTCTTGTGCACACAAACAAACAAAATGTGTATGTTAATTAATAAAAAAGAAATCTTTGTGGGGTATGGTTTTTGTAGTAAAATATGTAGGTCGCCGGAGAGAGAAAGCTAATGTGGCATGCAAAAT
This sequence comes from Artemisia argyi, assembly GCA_030686995.1. Lineage (NCBI taxonomy): Eukaryota > Viridiplantae > Streptophyta > Magnoliopsida > Asterales > Asteraceae > Artemisia > Artemisia argyi. The sequence continues at coordinate 21,584,015 of CM060693.1, read as the reverse complement.
GAATCATTGCTGGTCACCAATGTGCCCAGCCATTTGATTAACAAAACCAAATATCACAAACAAAACATAAAAACATAAAAACACAAAAAGATTCAATCTTTATCACACAAAAACATAAAAACATAAAAAAGATTCAATTTTTATAAAAAATATATAAAAAAAGTAAACCTTTTTAAGACGAATAGCACGAATAGCATCTCTATCAGAAGTAGAAGAAGTTGCATTATTCTCATCTTTGGGTGACCTCCTTCCCCTGCCACCACCCTGTTTTGGCGGCACAGTGGCGGTGCGTGAGGATGAACAGCAGCGCGTGAAGGTGACTGGGAGATGAGTTTTGTAAGTGAGTGGGGATAAGTGGAAGAGATGACGGAGTGGTCTTGATGACCATGCTTTTAAGGCCTCCATTGCTGTTGTTTCAACTATTCCGTCTCTATTAATTTTGCAACTATTCCGTCTCTATTTGTTATTGAAATAATTATTAGTTCTTATAACTTAAAAAATCTGTTAATCGAGACTACTTATTAAACGATCATATTTCATTATAAACAACACAAGGTTAAATTAGTAATTTGTGTTATTCAGAGCGTGAAGTTAGAGCATCTGTTAATCGAGACTACTTCAAGATTGTATTTTGGATAGTAGATGGTCCCAAACTTTTGTTGTATTTTTTAGTTGTTCAAAAATCCAAAAATAAATTTGTCTTGTTTTGTGGAAAATGATGAAGAAAAGTGAACTATCCCAATATTAGACGTTAGAAGACTTAAAAGTCTTTAAAACTTGTAGTTATTAGACATCTTTTTCTATCTCGTGATACTTTTCCCCTCAGTACGTGTGATATAAATCAAAGGCAAGCTAATGGGCCCAAATGCTAAACCAAAACCAATACTAAAAGATGAAGACTTTAAGTAGTCTTGAAAACTCAAAACAAAACATAATTAAGCCCCAAAACTCACATAAAGGAAAAAATTACAACTCGAGTTAATTTCAATCATGATCAAACACTTGATCAACATTTTGGACAACAACAACAACAATGTGCAATTTCGACAAGGCGGGTGCGGTTGATCAAAACCTTGGACCTAGACCTTTAATTCACTTACAACTTGATCTTAGGTTATCTAATTACTGTGGTTCGAGTCAAAAAAATCAAATTTGAAAAACACTTATTTCAAGAGTAAATGCAGCGAAACTGATTCTGACTATATAAGAATCATTTTTAATCAAAATCCTTAAATAATCAGAAAACATCAATTATGATGATGTCTAACATTAACAAAAACGGACCACCATGAAAAAAAGCTATTAGAAAACTAACCGTTGGCGATAACGCTTATCCACATCTGTTAGACCGTGAAACTTATCCGGTAGTGGAAGCAAAGATTTTGTGAGGATCAAAAATGAATTTACACATACAGAAAGTTCCCCTGAAAACAAACGGAAACAATGAAAATATGCTATCAAAAAAATAGTGTAAAGACTATTAAATTTCTCTTTGTATAACTTATGTTGCGGAAGCTAACCTTTTTCTGTCCGTTTAATCGAGCCGCTTGCGCCCAATATGTCGCCTATATCAACGAGACTCTTTAATTGGTCAAACTGATCATCTACAAGCCTTTCTTTCTCACAGTAAAGCTGATATTATAAGTAAATATATTAGTATTCGGTATTATGACAAAAAAGAGTCATAGAAAACCATAGCAAAGGTGAGGAAATCAAGTTTACTCAATAATCTAAATGCTTCTGTGAGGGTCAAATACAATGCACTCCTATTTGCGATCTTTCAGTTGTTAACATCCATTTAGGGAGATGATTAATGGGCACTTGGCATCGTGTTTTGAAAGTGGTTATCTAATTCTTGTGGTTCGAGTCAAAGAATCAAATTTTGGAAATACTTAGGTCAAGAGTAGACGCAACGAAACTAATCCTGATTATCTGATTATTCAAGTCTCGTTTTACATGTAAATCCTTAAATAATCAGAAATGTCAAACACTCAAACTGCTGATTATCCCAACTTCAAACATGAGAAGCACATCCAATTATCTAAACACATTCTCCAGCATCCCACACATACACGAATACTAACAATTATATAGCTATGTTTAGAGACAAGCAACTAAATTTTTGCATTTCAAACAAGGAACGTGTTGTCAGCGTACCTGAATTGTTCCAGAATCATCCCTCAAAGTCAAGAACGCAAGTTTTCCAAAAGCCCTACGTGCAACAATTCTTCCTGATATTGATACTTGGTCATTCTCATCGTTCGATTCTTCACCATTGCCGAGATGCTTATAAATATCTTGCAATTGATTAGCGGTATGAGTCCTATCCCACTTGTAGGCATATGGTTCAAATCCTTTGCTCCTTAACTCTTCTACCTACAAAAGAACCTGTTACTCTCAGTGCAAACAAATAAACCAGATATCTACACCCGCACTCATCATACACCCATGTTACCATGTAAATTATGTTAGAAAACAAACAGTTTGAACAACCAATGTTCTAAGCAAGTGCTGCAAAGATCAAAACAGTGCTTAAGCTGTGTTTGGAATTGTGTTCTAAAACTGATGATTTGATCATTGTGTTTTAGCAGATAATTAGCCATCCAAAAAAAAAAAAAAAAAAAAGTAGCAGGTCATTAATTTTGTGTGGCTTTGAGATTGCTTAATATAACTACTTATGTTCGTTGAAATAACCACATAAGCAGTTGGGAATAATGTACTCCTAAAGTGATTACCTGATTATTGTGTTTTTTACTAAAAAAGGTATTAGTAGTTCTTAGGAAGTGTGTGGGATTGCTCATTATAACTAGATATGCTTTTTGGAATCGGCTTCCAAATGATTATACAAAACTGTGCATTTCACTTTCAAATAACCATATAGATGTAACAATTCGCAATTTCAGGATAATTACTATTCCCGGAAAATTTCACTATTCACTTTTACTATTCATTTTTCCCGAAAATTTTCCCGAAATTTGATTTTTATTTCTTGGGCTCAAGTGATAAATCATTTCCATGGCAAATTAAAAGTTTGACATTCATAAGCTCATTTTCGCGAAAGTTATTAAGGAATTACAGGGAATTACACGTTTTAGGGTAAAACGTCATTCAGAAATTCTACGTACAACGAAACTCGACCGCGTTAAGTGACCCCGCATCAGAAAAATGTTTGACACACTCATGATTTATTTGAGAATTAATCGTGACTGAGAAAAACATGACCAAAGACTTCCCGGCAGGTCACCCAAGCCTGTACTAATCTCGCATGAGCACGCTTAACCGTATGGCCGATTAACCGTTCCACCACAAAACGTTTTTCTAAGCCGATTTGAGTTTTCAACATATTAGAAAAAGTCAACATATTTTCCCTCCTCCATTGACCAAAAATCATTCTTTGATTTTATAAGTCATTTCGTGATTTTTAGGCTTACGGTTTGATGTCTAAAAGACATTTAATACCAACCGACACTAGACTGAGCCCAGTCTAGACATTATAAGTCATTTTAAATCATTTTTATCACATTAGAAAAGTAACATTTTACTTTTCTCAATTTTACGCAATATTCGTACATTTGACGTATTACGCGTTTTAGACCCGTGTTTCCAGTTTTTAGCAGGGTTTTAGCACCCGATAGATCCTACCACTCATTTTATATTTTATTATGGAGTATAATGACATGTTTAACCATTCTTCCAAGTTCCATAATTTTACGACACCCGGTTTTACGTTTCGTGGCTTAACCATTTACGGTTAGCATTTTACGGAGCCAAAACTAACTCAATAACTTGGATAATATCATCAAAAGTCCACCCTTGTTCCCCAAGCTTGGCAAACTGAATTAGGGGGGGATTCAGCCCCTAGGTGGCTTAATCCCATGCTTTAAGCCTTAAGATGTGAACATGTGTTCAACTTGGTGAGCAAGTGTTGACTAGTCAACAATGTAACCTCCTCATTTGCATATAAATGCCTCTCCTTCCCCTCCTTGGCCATTCCAACGACCCACACACATAAAAACACACCATCATCTCATCCTTAGCTCATTTACTTCAAGTTCCATCCAAGAAATCAAGTGCAATATCCATACATAAACCCTAGTTTAGTTTTGATTCATCAAAACTACTTCAAATCCTTAGAAACTTTGGTGATTTCTCTTGAGTTTGAATCCACTCAAGTCACCTCAATTTTCATCATCTCTCTTTCAAGATTACAAGAGTAGAAAGATTGCATGAAGTGAAGTGGGTTGAAGCAAGTCTATCAAAGTCCTATCCTTACATGTTAACTTCCTTTCATCTTTGAAAGCCAAAAGTTGTGAGCCAAACCCTAACTTGATTCTTGTTAAATAATCATGTTCATGTTATTTACATGTTATTCTTGCTATATTATGTCTTGTATTAATGTCCATGATGTATAAAAGTGAGTAAAACAAGTTATTGTACATGATTGATAAGACAAGTTACTAAAACAAGTAAACTAGTGACTTTCTTGGAAAACCACGACCAAAATGGTAAAAATATGATATTTGATTATTACATATTGTGGTAGAGGACCTAACAAGAAAACCATAGCAATTTGAACCACCCAAAACGAGTATACGAGTCAAAAGTTACGCCCATTTGAAATTACCAAAGTTTCCGGCAAAACTGCCAAATACCATTCTGATCAAATTTGGGTTTTGAAAGTCCCACTTCTGGTCTGATTCATCAAAAAGTTAAAACACGAAAGTTGTCCGAAACGACGTTTTCGTTCAGGAACAAAGAAGCTCGAGACCTAAAAATGCTTTCCGAGTGATAAAATTCTTCAAATTCTAAACAGCCCATTTTTAGGCAAAAGTCACTAGATTATGGTTACATTTTGAAAGGAACAAGAGGTCTTATGACCTATAATCAAGACCACAACCATGGCTAGAGCCAAGGTTGTGTCTCATGACCTTGGAACAAGGACCAAAGGTCATGGCTAGGCCATGACGAAATGACCATACCAACTTACATAGGCGTAAACATGAAACAATGAATTAGGCGATAACATGAACAAGCAATTTGGATCTACTTCACTTAAAAAGGAACCATGAGATATTACCAAGAGAAAATGGTCATACAAGACTTATGAAACTACCCCTAATAACAATCTTCATGTACAAATAAACTTTCCTAAGTTTATTCAAGTATCGGACATGTAACTTTTTGGATCAAAACTTATATCTATATATTTCATCAACTACTACAATAGTAGGGAGCCTCATGTGAGGAGTTCATTATGTAAGCCGTCGAGTTGAGTTGTGGATTTACGAGTTAAAGTGTCCTGGCTCCTCGAACGCTTACTAACATGACTTCTGAATTATGTCGGCCCGAACGGTAGTAAACGATATACCAAAACATACATGTTTCATGAATCTTTCTTTCAAAGACTTATACTATACATCATACCACATCATGGACTAAATGCAAGATATATATATAGGCACTACTTCATATTCTTTACTCCGATCCTAAGTCGCGACATTCTATTATAGGTTGCTCGTAGAAACCTTCACGATTCGACCATCACATTCATTACTCACTACATAACTTAAGGTGAGTTCGTAGCCCCACTTTCTATTGTTTAACTATTTTACAAACCCATGGGGGGAATACATGCTATTATTTTTCTACTCGAACACGATGCTTTCTACTGTATGCTACCCGACGATGTTTTATTATCACTAAGTAACGATTGCCATGTTCGAAGTCCCTATATCATGAACCATTAGTCACTACCTTTAGTGAGCGCGAATATTGTGAATAGATCTATTGGGATTGACGAATCCCATTTGTGTTGAACAACGATGAGTTCACACAAATGCACTATATTTGAGATTTAGCGGTATAACGGCAAAAGTACCTTGATAGGGCTTCTATAATGCCAATTTTGTTGGTTCGATGTTAACGCTTTGGTTGTATGAGCTTAGTGAAATAAATAACGATTTTGTTTTCTAACTATGAGTGTGAGTCTATAGCTCACACTACGATTATTGTGTTCAAACGATTTAACTAAACTCTACGAATTCCACTCAACCTTTGTGTTGACCTCTCAAGCATGTATTTCAGGTTCATGACGATCAAGGATGGCACGGAAGGGCACGGATACTCAAGAGGGCTATAAATTTTATTATCATTCAAAACTCATTTAATTTGTAAACATGGAACCATCTGGGACCTCATTTTGTAATCTCTGATATTTATACAATTTGAATGATAAATCTTTTAAAACGACTCAATTGGAGTTCGTTTTCTATTATTGTGACTATTGTGCTGTCGAGTAACACCCAGTTCGAATTCCGCTGCATCCATGAATTGGGGGTGTTACAGATTGGTACCAGAGCCATGGTTATAGAGAAACGGGTCTAATTGAGACCTAAACTATAACTACAACTACAAGCAAAACCATTTTATAGCCTTCCGCTCTCCGTGTCTTCCATCCTCCAGACGATTATGGACTTTGTAAGCATGTTATGCTACACAAACATATAAGTATATTTATATATACATTCGAGTTATTTTCAATCATTTTATCTAAACATATCTACACATGCCTATTCTATGGCATTTCGACACAACCACATTCTCCCAACCATGTTCCTACTCCAACATTTTATATCCAAGATATTGTAACGAATTACGATGGTCTTTTCTATTTCCCGAACATTGTATGACACAATGGTCTTAATCATTTCTCAAATGTTTTGAGTCACACAATGGTCTAATCTACTTCCGAGACATTGTGATTTGTGCAATGGTCTCTCGAATTATTCCACCACCTCATCAATATCATTTCATATGATATCAAAAACCCATCACAATCTATCGATTTCCAAACAAGAAATATGAGATTTCTAAAGGACAAACTAATCCATCATCGACAAAAGTTGAACTTTCTCTACATCCATCAAAGTTTTCTTCTGAAACCTTCATTGTTAAAAGTTTGTAATTCTAGCCCAGTATAGACTGTTTTAGAATTACTTCAACTTCCTTTCCACACATATCTACCCGTACTATCTTCTATGCAATGGAATGTGAAAACATACGTTACAAGTCTCTTATGGCGGGACTTGCAACTGAATGGTTTGACATCGCCTTTGTTTAGTGGACAGTTTCCCGAAAGCAACGGACGTATCACAAGTATACCTAATTTAGGTATTTGAAAATTTTATCGAACCTTGGCTAAATATAGACTAGTCACCTATATTTAACCTAGGGACAGTGGAATATAGTCTGACTAACTATATTCGACTTAAAATTTTCAAATACTGAGAGTAGTTGTACTAAGGTTATGTTTAGGTTGATTTCCTACTTGAACTCGATAAACCACCCGAATACATTAAAACGATCTAGAGACACGATAGTGTCTTACCACTCAGCCAGATCTTAACACCTTATTTGTACTATCTAATTTCATTCTTGAAAGTTTTCATTTATGAGATAATCCGAACTACTATCTTGGGATAGTTACCAATTATTCTCTACATCCTGTAGAAGTACAATCCTGTTTAGGTCCTAAGGATACCATTCCATCATAAACCTTTAAAATCTCTTAAGATTTTCAAAACAAACTCAACATCTATACCTAAGTGTATTAATGTTAAGCATACACTACACACTTTTGTTCATCAACATATCACATCATTATCTTCACAACCGTGGCAAACACAAGCTCATTAACAGATCTTGATGCACTTTTAAAGCTCAAATCATCCATAGTTACATCACAATCACCCTCATCAGCTTTACAAGATTGAATATTCATCTTGTACTTTTGGAACACCAGTATCATCTCGTAATACCCTACCTTGTAACTCACCGACTAAGTATGAATGTTGTGTAGGATGATTTGTAATTATTTGAATGGATTGGGATGCCTTTTCATTTAAATAAAGACATTGTAAATCACTAAACCATAAGTTTATATTTCCTTATCTACATTGTTTGGGATGCCTCTCTATGTAAATAAAGAATTATAAACAAGTGGGCTTAATTGTATCCGAAATAACATAAGTATGAAGTCAATAAACACTAGGTACAACAACCGAGTACCTACTAGGCTATGATTGCAACTACGATCTCAATTCCTATTAATATTCAACTGCTATATCAATTTCCTTTGATATTCGACTATTACCATACCTTTCCTACATAAAAGTAAACCTCGTCCTACACCATACACTGAAACGACAAATCAAACTACATCACTGGTAATCCCAGACTATAGTCCTCATAAGTAACTACACCTCTTCATCGACACGACTCCAACATATAACACACATAGAACTTCGGGACGAAGTTCCCCGTAAGGGGTAGAGACTGTAACAATTCGCAATTTCAGGATAATTACTATTCCCGAAAAATTTCACTATTCACTTTTACTATTCATTTTTCCCGAAAATTTTCCCGAAATTTGATTTTTATTTCTTGGGCTCAAGTGATAAATCATTTCCATGGAAAATTAAAAGTTTGACATTCATAAGCTCATTTTCGCGAAAGTTATTAAGGAATTACAGGGAATTACACGTTTTAGGGTAAAACGTCATTCAGAAATTCTACGTACAACGAAACTCGACCGCGTTAAGTGACCCCGCATCAGAAAAATGTTTGACACACTCATGATTTATTTGAGAATTAATCGTGACTGAGAAAAACATGACCAAAGACTTCCCGGCAGGTCACCCAAGCCTGTACTAATCTCGCATAAGCACGCTTAACCGTATGGCCGATTAACCGTTCCACCACAAAACGTTTTTCTAAGCCGATTTGAGTTTTCAACATATTAGAAAAAGTCAACATATTTTCCCTCCTCCATTGACCAAAAATCATTCTTTGATTTTATAAGTCATTTCGTGATTTTTAGGCTTACGGTTTGATGTCTAAAAGACATTTAATACCAACCGACACTAGACTGAGCCCAGTCTAGACATTATAAGTCATTTTAAATCATTTTTATCACATTAGAAAAGTAACATTTTACTTTTCTCAATTTTACGCAATATTCGTACATTTGACGTATTACGCGTTTTAGACCCGTGTTTCCAGTTTTTAGCAGGGTTTTAGCACCCGATAGATCCTACCACTCATTTTATATTTTATTATGGAGTATAATGACATGTTTAACCATTCTTCCAAGTTCCATAATTTTACGACACCCGGTTTTACGTTTCGTGGCTTAACCATTTACGGTTAGCATTTTACGGAGCCAAAACTAACTCAATAACTTGGATAATATCATCAAAAGTCCACCCTTGTTCCCCAAGCTTGGCAAACTGAATTAGGGGGGGATTCAGCCCCTAGGTGGCTTAATCCCATGCTTTAAGCCTTAAGATGTGAACATGTGTTCAACTTGGTGAGCAAGTGTTGACTAGTCAACAATGTAACCTCCTCATTTGCATATAAATGCCTCTCCTTCCCCTCCTTGGCCATTCCAACGACCCACACACATAAAAACACACCATCATCTCATCCTTAGCTCATTTACTTCAAGTTCCATCCAAGAAATCAAGTGCAATATCCATACATAAACCCTAGTTTAGTTTTGATTCATCAAAACTACTTCAAATCCTTAGAAACTTTGGTGATTTCTCTTGAGTTTGAATCCACTCAAGTCACCTCAATTTTCATCATCTCTCTTTCAAGATTACAAGAGTAGAAAGATTGCATGAAGTGAAGTGGGTTGAAGCAAGTCTATCAAAGTCCTATCCTTACATGTTAACTTCCTTTCATCTTTGAAAGCCAAAAGTTGTGAGCCAAACCCTAACTTGATTCTTGTTAAATAATCATGTTCATGTTATTTACATGTTATTCTTGCTATATTATGTCTTGTATTAATGTCCATGATGTATAAAAGTGAGTAAAACAAGTTATTGTACATGATTGATAAGACAAGTTACTAAAACAAGTAAACTAGTGACTTTCTTGGAAAACCACGACCAAAATGGTAAAAATATGATATTTGATTATTACATATTGTGGTAGAGGACCTAACAAGAAAACCATAGCAATTTGAACCACCCAAAACGAGTATACGAGTCAAAAGTTACGTCCATTTGAAATTACCAAAGTTTCCGGCAAAACTGCCAAATACCATTCTGATCAAATTTGGGTTTTGAAAGTCCCACTTCTGGTCTGATTCATCAAAAAGTTAAAACACGAAAGTTGTCCAAAACGACGTTTTCGTTCAGGAACAAAGAAGCTCGAGACCTAAAAATGCTTTCCGAGTGATAAAATTCTTCAAATTCTAAACAGCCCATTTTTAGGCAAAAGTCACTAGATTATGGTTACATTTTGAAAGGAACAAGAGGTCTTATGACCTATAATCAAGACCACAACCATGTATAGAGCCAAGGTTGTGTCTCATGACCTTGGAACAAGGACCAAAGGTCATGGCTAGGCCATGACGAAATGACCATACCAACTTACATAGGCGTAAACATGAAACAATGAATTAGGCGATAACATGAACAAGCAATTTGGATCTACTTCACTTAAAAAGGAACCATGAGATATTACCAAGAGAAAATGGTCATACAAGACTTATGAAACTACCCCTAATAACAATCTTCATGTACAAATAAACTTTTCTAAGTTTATTCAAGTATCGGACATGTAACTTTTTGGATCAAAACTTATATCTATATATTTCATCAACTACTACAATAGTAGGGAGCCTCATGTGAGGAGTTCATTATGTAAGCCGTCGAGTTGAGTTGTGGATTTACGAGTTAAAGTGTCCTGGCTCCTCGAACGCTTACTAACATGACTTCTGAATTATGTCGGCCCGAACGGTAGTAAACGATATACCAAAACATACATGTTTCATGAATCTTTCTTTCAAAGACTTATACTATACATCATACCACATCATGGACTAAATGCAAGATATATATATAGGCACTACTTCATATTCTTTACTCCGATCCTAAGTCGCGACATTCTATTATAGGTTGCTCGTAGAAACCTTCACGATTCGACCATCACATTCATTACTCACTACATAACTTAAGGTGAGTTCGTAGCCCCACTTTCTATTGTTTAACTATTTTACAAACCCATGGGGGGAATACATGCTATTATTTTTCTACTCGAACACGATGCTTTCTACTGTATGCTACCCGACGATGTTTTATTATCACTAAGTAACGATTGCCATGTTCGAAGTCCCTATATCATGAACCATTAGTCACTACCTTTAGTGAGCGCGAATATTGTGAATAGATCTATTGGGATTGACGAATCCCATTTGTGTTGAACAACGATGAGTTCACACAAATGCACTATACTTGAGATTTAGCGGTATAACGGCAAAAGTACCTTGATAGGGCTTCTATAATGCCAATTTTGTTGGTTCGATGTTAACGCTTTGGTTGTATGAGCTTAGTGAAATAAATAACGATTTTGTTTTCTAACTATGAGTGTGAGTCTATAGCTCACACTACGATTATTGTATTCAAACGATTTAACTAAACTCTACGAATTCCACTCAACCTTTGTGTTGACCTCTCAAGCATGTATTTCAGGTTCATGACGATCAAGGATGGCACGGAAGGGCACGGATACTCAAGAGGGCTATAAATTTTATTATCATTCAAAACTCATTTAATTTGTAAACATGGAACCATCTGGGACCTCATTTTGTAATCTCTGATATTTATACAATTTGAATGATAAATCTTTTAAAACGACTCAATTGGAGTTCGTTTTCTATTATTGTGACTATTGTGCTGTCGAGTAACACCCAGTTCGAATTCCGCTGCATCCATGAATTGGGGGTGTTACAATAGACCATTTCAATAAGCAACCCCAAAAACCCTCAAAACCGCTTAGTTCTTAAATCCCCATAAAACCCAAATTCTAACAAACAAAACTATAAAAAACAATAAAGATTCAATCTTTTTTATAAAAAAAGACTACATAAAAACTAAACCCTTTTAAGACGAATAGCATCCCTATCAGAAGTAGAGGTTGCATTAGGCTAGTCATAATGGAGACCCAACCAAGGGTCGGTCCACCCTCTCCCCACAGACACACGTGCGTCCCAAAGGAACGCATCCCTCCCCCCTTTTTTGCTTGATTCGATCGGCAAAGCAATCAAATGGTTTGCAATTTTGCATAAGGTTTGTGTGAGTGAGGTGCCCGGGGTCGCCTTACTACGGGCATTTGGTCATGTGTTTGGTCTTAGAGAGAGAAGCTAATGTCGAGCTGACGTGGTAGGGTCATAAGGTCACCCATAGGGTCACTAGTACTACTGGTCTTAGTATCATCTTTAGGTCATAAGTTTCAAAATAAGCCAGAAAAATTGGGCTTATATTTCATAACAATATAAGCCAAAATGAGATAAGCTCATTAGCCATAAAATAAGCTAAAACCAACACATCCCTTAAAAAACCCATAACCCATTTGATTAACAAAACCAAATATCACAAACAAAACATAAAAACACAAAAAGATTCAATCTTTATAAAACATAAACACAAAAACATAAAAAAGATTGAATTTTTATAAAAAAATATAAAAAAAAGTTGAACCTTTTTAAGACGAATAGCATCTTTATCAGAAGTGGAAGAAGTTGCATTATTCTCATCTTTAGGTGACCTCCTTCCCCTGCCACCACCCTGTTTTGGAGGCACAGTGGCGGCGCGTGAGGATGAACAGCAGCGCGTGAAAGTGACTGGGAGATGGGTTTTGCAAGTGAGTGGAGATAAGTGGAAGAGGTGACGGAGTGGTCTTGATGACCATACTTTTAAGGCCTCCATTCTTCTTCTTGTTTCAAGTTGTTATATGAACTCAAGTGTTTTAATGAGTTATGTTATTGAGGGTTAAGATGTAAGGGTGTTTTTGTAAATTTGTTTTTTAAAGAAGAATTATGTAAATTATTATTATTATTATTATTATTATTATTATTATTATTATTATTATTATTATTTTTTTTTATAACGTTTTTTTTCATTGAAACCAAGGAAATTACATGAAATTAGAGGGGAGTCTAGACACAATCTGTGCTCCCACTCCTTTTTGAATACACAAACTAACTCGATGGAAAATAAAAGCACCGCTCTTAACGTTGTTAGAGTGGCTGCTGGCAATAGTCCCGACACGCGTAAGTGTGTTCAGAGCTTCCACATCAAGTTCCCCGAACGTGGAAAAAGCGAAAGGGACGAACTTGTATCCATTGTCTTCACACTTGGATGCATACTTCTTCCTTTTCTTTTCCACAGCATTACTCAAAGCAGCCCCAGGAGCCCATGACGCTACCCCATTCCCAGCAAACGGAGAGACCCCAGTCACATCCAGACATGCGTCCTTACCTTGGAACCAGTTAAACAATAACACATCTGCAGGACGCAATTCTCTCCCTTCCTCTGAAAGAAATCCCATTGGAGCCTCTTTACGCACCACAATCCCAGCTTTGGAACATATATCAACAAGGATATCACGCACCAAATTATGCCTGAACTTGACACCCACTTCGCTCGTGCAGTGGACCGCGTGATCCCCCCACTGGTCCATGCGGTGTACATTGCAACTCGGGCATAAGCTGCCTTCAGAGAACATAGGAACCGCAAGCCTGTAGCATAACACCGATCGAAATTGGCGAGGATTCATCCTCTGTCCGAGACCGTCAATAGGGATGGCGAAGAGGAAGTCCTGCGCATGCGGGGCGTGAATACTGCTAAGTATAGCCACCTGCCTTGGACTTAGTGAGTACTTGGAAACAAGGTCTTCCTCAATGACACCGAAATAACACTTTGCCAAGGTTTTCATCATTTGGGGGGCAGAAGCGCCCCCGGCGACAGTGAGGAAGTCAGTGTTACAAGTATCGTTGAATATGTCCAAAGCATGCTGGAATGAAGGGCCGTGTGTAACAATACCCGTTTTGGTGAGTATCTTATCCTGTAAGTCGTTCGTTTGCATCCGGGAAGCGAGGAAAGCATATTGGATGATATCCCCCGCCGAAAGGATGCCAAGACCACCGAGCTTTATTGGAAGAGTGGCAAGCCTCCACTGCCAATCGCCAAACCCTGGCCCCGAAGCAGTAATAATTTTCTCCAGAGAGGCACGTAACGTCTGATCAAACTGAGCTTGGGCCTCTGATAAGTGCAAGGGGGAGCATGTTCTCAAAGCATAAGATAATTTCGAAACACCTACACAATTACGCAATAGGAGAAGCTCACATTGCGGATCATTAAGTTTGTTAATTGCCTAAATTAAATGTATGGTTTTGGACACCCTTTTGGACGCCAAGTCCCGACAGAAACCTTCGTCCAAACTAACTGAACCACCAAGAAGTTTGACACCATTGAGCGGGCGAGCGATATTTATAGGAAACACGCCCTCCACTCTGCTTCTGGGGTCTTCGGCAGGCCAAAAGAGTTCAGTCTTGTCAACATTTAAAAACAAACCATGAGCTGGGCCCTCTGTCCTAATGATGTCCAGTGCCTTGGCGACCATGAGCGTATCTCCAACAATAGTACCATCATCGAGGTACCACGCTTGAAGGGTAAGTTCACATGACTGATTGATAGCATGAATCAATGGGTGCAAAGCTAGGGCAAACAACAAAGGGCCCAACGGATCACCTTGTTGGACACCTTGACATGACCAAAGGATGGAGTCCTCATAATAGAGCCTGGCAGGGCGCGCATAACAGAACTCAACCCACGGGGCAATAGAAGGACATCGCCCCTAGCTTCCTGAAGTAAGACACTCCTGTCAACAAGATTAAAAGCATTCTTAAAGTCCACTAAAAGCATGGAAAGTTCAACTTCACGCCCCTTAGACTCAATGAGCCTATTTACAGAGTGGAGGACAGCCTCGCAGCCCCCAGGGACTCCAACCCCGAATTGAAAATCCTGCAAGTAAGAGTTCATGGAATCACCGACTGAAGAGGAGGCAACCTTTGACACAAGCCTACGCCAAACGGTGCCAACAGCAATAGGGCGTATACCACCGCCAGGTTTGACTAAGGGAGTCAAGGGGGCACTGGCAATATATTCCCCCAGTTGACTAGGGCACATTCCACTAAGGAACAGATTAACAACTCCGGTAATAGCCCCAAGCAAGTCATCAGCAATAGCAGACGCCGCCCCGCCCAAAATATCCATCAGATGTTGTGCCCGTAGCCCATCACGACCACATGACGTCCCCTTGGGGAAGCTGCGGATCCTGTTGAGTACCAGATCCTTGTCGACAGAAAGGGCGTCCTCATCAAGTGAAAATGAGGACGGGGTCGGCTGGGGGGCATAGGGGTGTTTGGCCTCGAGCTCCAATAGAGTGTCATGTGTGGATGGGGCGATGCCAGAAGACGTGAGCACCTTAATAGCAGCAATAAAATGCCCATCCCCAAGTTTACGCTTGCACTGACCCACGTTAACTCCATCTTGATCCTTTAGTTTCGTCACCCCTTTGAAAGATGGAGGCACTTCGGCTAACCGATCCATCACCAGACCCAGCCTGTCTACGGGATCCCTCCATCTGAAAATAGCACGAGAGATATTGTCAAGCTGGCATCGTTCTCTCTCGCCGGAACGTCGTTGAGCTCTGTTTGTTGGCACGAAAGCGGTCAACATACATGATGGTAAAATAAGGAGTTGCACCCATGCAGATAAGTCCCTTGGGCATGCTAGAACCTTATCCAACGCTCCACGAAAAAGCTTAACAAATCCAAGCCGCGCTCTGGGGGGGATACATTTAACCGTGCGTAGCTTCTTTGAGAAAACCCGATCTAGAAGGGTGAGGTCGTAAGTGGGCTCAGCACCGGGAGAGGGCATCCCAGAAGCAGCACCCTCAATAACCTTATCGACAACGAGAGTACCATCTGACTCACCATCGACTCTCTCCACGACTGTATTTAGAGCCGGCTTGATAGGCACAAGAATACCGTAGATTGCGACTTCGTCGAAACGAGGTGCAGGGACCACGTCACCAATGGCATGTTTGCAATTCTTACTAAAAGTGTGAGTGCAAAAACACTCCACACAAAGCCAAATGCCCGCTTGATGGAGTGCCCGGTCAAGAGTAGAAAATAAGGAGAAGTCCGTCGCTATACGAGCTTTGTGGTGAGCCTTCAAATCATTAGTCTTAAAATGGCGGGTACCCAAGTGATCAACAAAATATTTCTTAGTAAACCCTTTGCACTTCCCCCCACTGCACCCCTCGTGTCCTTGGAATGGGCAAAATATACGAAGTGCATCAAGGCTATCCATATTAGCGAGTGAAGCCCTTAAATAAGTCCACCAAATAATAAACAAAAGGCCCACCAAATAGTAAACCAAGAAGAATGGGCCCGTGAAATACACCAATAAGTCCACTAACAAGAAAAACAAAAGGTCCACCTCAATAGGCCCACAAACAAGTATATACAAATTCAAGAAATAACCAACTCGCTACTAATGTTGTTGGGAGCAACTCGCTACACAGATGGGGCCCACCAGGAAAAAGCCATCAGGAGCAACTCGCTAAGGACAACCAAAAACCAAACGCAACCCGCTACACAGATGGGGCCCACCAGGAGAAAGCCAACTCGCTACCACCAAACACCAAGCTACCACCACACCCCTACGACTCCAGGAAGCAGCAAAGGAGCAGGCCACAAAGTCACCTCACCCCTACAACTCCAGAAAGCAGCAAGAAAGAGCAGGCAACAAAGCAAGTTTCGAAAAATAAAGGAATACCAAAAGTGGCGGGGTACAGTAACCCAACCACCAAAACGAGTCTCGAAGGAAGACCCCCAACCTACGTAACCCACCAAGGGGAACTGTACAAGGAGAGGGGAGGCGCAGGTATGGTAGAATTGGGATGGAACCACACAGATTCAAGGTGAATCCCTGCCGGAGCCGGAGTCGGAGCCGGAGTCGGAGCCAGAGTCGGAGCCAGAGTCGGAGCCGGAGCCGGAGCCATGGATCGCCCACACAAACACCTCACCCATTATTATTATTATTATTATTATTATTATTATTATTATTATTATTATTATTATTATTATTATTATTATTATTATTATTATTATTATTATTATTATTATTATTATTATTTTCTTTCCGATAGAGCTGAACAAAATAGACCATGGACCGGATGAACCAAAAACCGGATCAAATTGGACTGACCGAACCGGATTAAACGTATTTTGGTCTGGTCCTCGGTCCATGCTTTTCCCTATATTCGGTCCTCGGTCCGATCCGAACTGGTCAGTCTTAAGCAAAACAGGCTATTATGCTTTGTTGGACTCGACCGAACCAACGAATTGGACCTGGACATGAAATTTCAGTCTGGTTCTTGGTCTGGTGTTTTGAACCAAATTGGTTTTTGATCCGGTCCGGTTTTCGGACCGTGCTCTGCCCTACTTCCGGTTATGTTTCCATTATGATGGTGTAACAAGGGAGTCTAAGACGTGTCCTTGCCCAACAACACATCACCCTTAAAACACAAATCCCCGCCCATGCGTTGGTGATTCTTTTATCACAACTTGGTCTACGGACTGACCGACTTGTGAGAAACTTGCGTGTGTGTGATTTTAATTTTTTAGATATATTTGTGTTTAAAACTCGGACTTGAGCTCTAAGCACGATAAAACTCGACTCAAATAAAACCGAGTTATTCAACAAAAGCTTGACTCATTTACACCACTACACCCAGTCCCCGATAACTCATACGGGTGTGTACTAAAACCTAAAATAACAACAAAATAAAACAAAACCAATTTAATTGAGCCTTAATTATACATGGTTCCTACATTATTATATTCACTATTAGGCCTTACATAACAACAAAAGATCACTCCATCAAATTCCAAACCAAAAAACAAAATGAAACCTATTCAAGCACAAACATCCATTAACACCAATGCCAGAACAAGCAACAGAGACATCACCACCACCACCACCAACAACAACAACAAAAGGAAGCCACGGTTCAGACCAGCTATCGATGATTCAAAACCCCTTATCCAAAATCCGGTACCCTTTTCTTTTTATTTCCATGTTTTAGTTAGTAACATAAAACAAGTTGCCGTAAGTTTTTCTTTTTTTTTTTTTTTTCTTTCTTTTTTTTTTTTTTTTTTGTAGATAATAAGATCAGACCCAATTGAGACATAAGAAGCTGTTATCCGGTTGCCTCGTTTTCCTCCGACTAAGATCAGCTTCCAACTTATAGTATAAGCTCCAACTCAAGCTGCGACTTCAAATCAAGCTCTAGCTGCAGGCCCATCTCGACCCCAGTTCCAACCCATTTCGCTAAACATACCCGAAGTAAGATGATATAAGGTGGCAATATGGGTGGGTCGAGAAACAGGCCAAACGGGATCGGGTCCTAACGGGCATGGGTCAAATGTGCAAAGTTGAAATATTGGTCAAATGGGCACGGGCTAAATGAGCACAAACGAACACCGGACAAAACGGGTGGTCTTAAAAACTGGGTTACATTTAGGAAAGAAGGATCTCATGTTCATTTATTAACCACAACTAATAAACTAAACTTTATTGCTAAATTTACGCCAAAAAATAAGTTAAAAAAATTAAAACAAGCAAAAAAGTTCTTTGTCTATCTATATACGCTTTACAAAGTTTAAAAACATTAATTAAACAAAAGAGAAAACTAAAACAAAATAAAACATAAACTACAACAGAGATAAAGAGAAAACGATTATGATAATTTTACCGCATAAATGAACTAGCTGGAGTGTACCGTCCATTACGTCCATGGTTTAAACGACACGGAAATGTTCTCTTTGAAAAGATTAGAAGAAAAATCAATTGGGTCAAACAAAGTAACAATTAGTTCCTGCTTTTAGGGGTGTTCATCGGTTCGGTTCTCGGTTAATCGGTTTATTCGGTTCGGGTTGTTCGGTTAAAACAAATTTTGGGTCATAACCGAAAACCGAACCGAACCGAAAATATCTATGACCGAACCGAAGTTTCATTCGGTTATGGGTCAAAACCGAAAACCGAATTTTGTACTTGAATTACACTATTAATATATTTTTTTTTAAATTTAATTATATATATTTTTGGCAAAAAAAATATTTCAAGCATAAAAAAGTGTTTTTTATGTTAGAATAAAATTTTAATTGACATTTTTTATATATAAATAATATAATATATATATATATATATATATATATATATATATATATATATATATATATATATATATATATATATATATATTATATAAATTCGGTTTTCGGTTCAGATAGCCAAACCCATATCCAAACCGAAAACCGAATATTTAATTCGGTTCGGTTCGATTTTAACAAATTTGGTTCGGTTATATGTTCGGTTCAGTTTTTTTCGATTCGGTTCAGTTTATTCGGTTTATGACCATGAACACCCCTACCTGCTTTATGCTATTTTGGGCCTTACATAACAAATTAACAACACATCACTCCGTCACAATCCAAACCAAAAAAAAAAAACAAAATGAAACCTAGTCAAGCACAGACACCCATGAACACCAATGCCGGAACAAGCAACAGAGACATCAACAACAACAAAAGCAAGCCACAGTTCAGACCAGCCATTGATGATTCAAAGCCCCTTCTTCAAGATCCGGTACCTTTTTCTTTTATTTATTTAAATAACCCATGTTTTAGTTAGTAATATAAAAACAAGTTATCCTAAGTTTTAATGTTTTTTGTGTTTTGTAGATAATAAGATCAGACCCAATTGAGACAGAAGAAGCTGTTATCCGCTTGCCTCGTTTCCCTCCGATTAATTCCACATTTAAATGACTTTGTATTTGAAACCCGGTTCAACCGAACCGGTTTTTTGTATCTTTAAGAACCGGATTGAACTGGCGGTTTTCTTGTTGACCCCGGTTTGATAAATCCGGCCGGGTCATGCCTTTGTTTTAAATATAGTATGTTTGGTATTTAGTCCTACATGTTTTATTGATGCATGGCGTGAAATTATGTCAAATATATCGATTTTTTTTTATAATGCACATGGTCTAATTTTTTGGTTACAATTTATATGTACTTTTTATAAAATAAACATTATGAAGTGAATGGACTTTGTCACATGTTAAGATTTGCTGGATGGTGATTTTACTTTTTTTTGCGTAATTGAGGTGTTACACGAATAAGCATTTTTGAGTGTTTGAGAATTGAGATTACATGTTACTAAGACTTGAGACAAACAATTTAGGCTCATTAGCTTAGTTGAGGAGGTGTTTGGGATTGCATATTTGAAGTGCTTGTTCACTTGTTTGGTTATATTTTGACAGAAATTAGCACATGTGGTGGTGAAGTGCTTATAAGCCAATGCGATAAACATGAGTGAAAGTATATGCAATCCCAGACACCCTATAATGTTGTTTCAGTAAGCTGTTTTTCTACCAACTTTAAAAAGGTTCAATTTAGTTGATAGAAGCGGTTAAGCCTTATCTATATTCTATTGCCTGCATTGTGTTTGACACTTAATAAGCTAATGAACTATGCTCATAAACAAGCGTAAGATGTTTAAATACATCGATGTGAACAATAAGTAGAGCTAATCAGACTTATATGAGGTATCAAGTGATAGGTAGATATACTTGTCAAAGCAAAGCCAATTAGACTAAGTGCATAGATATATATCGGTCACAACGACACATTCCAAAGTAGATTAAACAGTGTCTGCTAAACCCATCATCACTAAGAAAAAAAACAAGGAAATTAACTGCTCATTATGGCATGCAAAATGTAAAACGACAGTCACATGATGACATGATGGAGTAAGAGCAGATCCCCTCATAACTAGCAAAAGTGTTATAGCAAAACATTAAGAAAAAACAAGGAAATTAACCACTGATTATGGCATGGAAAACGGCATCACATGATGCAGCAAGAGCAGATCCCCACGGTATTAGCATTTGGTTTGTCGCGAGGTGGATATGACGGCACATAGGTGGCACGTGGCTGAGAATTGTCGTTATAGTTGTTGCCCTTGTTTTTTTTTGGTAGTTGTTGCCCTTGTTATCATAGTCTCCATAACCGCCTTGATAATGGTCACTCTTTTGATACATGTGTAGGTTGGAGGACATTCTCCACATTGCCAATGCACTAGATGTGCTACTTTTCCTGCTTTTCGCAAACATTCCATAAGTGTGTTTGGTTCAGTTTAACCCGAAACATGTAACATACCATTGAAATTATCAATCTTATTAGCTAGGGAAAATTACAATACTTAATAGTATAAAAGCAGAACAACCCAAAAAATAGTATAAAAACTTGAATCTCACGTGAGTGCCCCATTGTCCTTTCAAACGCGACTCCGGCTTCACATTCCCATCACGCCCATACAACACCACCTTAATCCCATCAATCTCATCCTCCTCATACACATACACCTTCATATCCAACCTCACTCCATATCATGCTTCGGACACTGTAAACCACCGTCATCACTGGAGATGACCGGAGAGTGTGAAAGTGGTTGGGGGTTAAGGAGTCTGGTCGTGAAGAAGGTGATTGTGATTAGTGTTAGTGCTCCGATCTGGTGTGTGCGTGTGCAAGAGGTTATTGTGGTCGGTTTTGCAGTGTTAGTGTGACTGTGAGTGAGTGTGTGGATTTGAGGAAGAAGGTGAATATGACGTCATATAAGTTGTACTGTTATACTAATTTACAGAAAGGTCATTCAAAATTCTCTTTTGAATAATTTAGTAACTCAGGCAGGTGATCGTGTGATGCACTTTGTTGTAACATAAATTAATTGTTTGTTAGTGATAGACAGGTTACATGATTGTCTGTATCATGCTTAAAACTAGGGTGACAATTTGAGACGGGTTTAAGGTTGGATTGACAGGTTGGAAAACTTCAGCTGAAACATGATATGCATAAGTAACTGGCTCATTCATATCAATTCTAATCCGTTTAACACAACATATCTAGCCATATTATTTATGTGAGTTAATGGGTTAATCGCATACAAGTTGAACAGTTAAAGCGGGTTTCATGTTACACAAATTAAATGGGTTGGCAGGTTGAATGTGACTGTATTTGTTACGAACAGCTTAAGTTGGTGTTTTTTGTTATTTTCTTCCTTGAATGTGACTGTATTTGTTACTTAAAGAGAAATACTATCTGTTCAAAAGTCTATATTACAAAAAAATGCCCTTATTGAGCATTGACACCATGTTAACAAGGGTAAATTGATCAAGTAATTTTATCTGCTCGAAGCTTCTTACCCCTGCCTAATACAATACCTAAAGAGAAATATTATCGTGCTGCATGTAGGCTTAAACTTTATTTAGTCATATCATCTGCGTTTCGGTTTTACTTCTCTGGTAGATGGAGAAATACAACAAAAAGGCTCAACAGAGGATATGACATTTAAGATCCCATACTTAATTAGTCACATTAGTTCTATGATGACACTTCTAGTTTGGTTCATATTTTCATTAAACATAAGAGACGTTATAGTTAACTGATGCGTTAGATAAACCTAATGCGGTGAGGATTTCTGTTATATCTGTTAACATTTTTAATTGGAATTGACGCATCATATGTAAAGTTAATAAGATGTTGTTGACGGTATATATGTGTAGAATGCAGGTCTCATAATGGTGTTAAATCGTTGCTATTGGTAAACCATGTATGAAAATACGAAATGCATATTGTTCTACTGACAGAATTCTAATATATGTTTCTCTTAAAAAAATTATTTTGACACCCATGTATTAATTATTTTATTCTCAGCCAACTTTTTGGAATGATCTTGAGAGGGCGATAAGAAATGCATATTGTTCTACCGACAAATTTATCCTCGAGAATGCCATGCAATTAGGTCCTGGTGGCTCAAGTGCAGTTATAGCAATTGTCATCGATGGCAGAGATCTATGGGTGGCAAATATAGGAGATTCCAGGAGGATCTGCCAGTCTGCTTACAGTGGACCATGAACCACTTGAAGAAAGGAGTAGGATTGAGAAACAAGGTGGATTTGTGACTAAATTTCCAGGTAAAACGCTTCCACAGAACTTCACTTTTCAATAGATGTCACACTATGGTGTCACACGCGAGGTGGTAACATTGGTGGAACATGTTACATGTCAAAAACGTGTCACTTTGGTAAATACGATTGACCTGGA
Organism: Artemisia argyi; assembly: GCA_030686995.1. NCBI lineage: Eukaryota > Viridiplantae > Streptophyta > Magnoliopsida > Asterales > Asteraceae > Artemisia > Artemisia argyi. Next base: position 21,560,935 of record CM060693.1, on the reverse strand, counting down.
ACACTTTTTGTCCAAAACTTTACTTAAGAATATTTTTATGTCAAATATAGTATATTATTGTACTAATATTAGTTGGTTCTTTCAATAAATGACGTTCAACCCCTTTCTTTTTTACCTATTATTAAGATATTACTTTTTGACCCGTTTATGAGTACATGTACATGGGTAGAAATCGCCACCTCTACCTTACACCAGTAAATGACAGCAGAATTGACAAATTTTTTGTTTATCTTCCAATTATGTGACGCAGTAAATGACAGCAGAATTGTTACATGCATATTTTGATTCAGTCACTTTGTTATAGCTTCAGCAAGCTCTAAAGCATAGTGAAACTGTTATTATTTCTGTTGGCGATGTTCCCCGAGTTAATGGTCAACTTGCTGTTGCTCGTGCATTTGGAGACCAGAGTCTTAAAGCACATCTTAAGTTCAGGTTCATAAGACATGTACCTATCAATGCCTCAATAGAGCTTGTGATACTGGCAAGTGATGGCTTATGGAACGTTCGTTATTTACTCACTATTAAGCAAATATGGTATATATATAGTACTTTAGAGAAGATCTCACTTAATGGCCTTGATAATCGTCTATCACAGGTGGCACAAGATTGAGGGTTTTTCGTTGTGATAAAAGATGGTAAATACACAAAATCAACATCCAACATTGTGTACAAAGAAGCTATATTTCGCATTTGAATTGACAACATATACCTTGTGCTTGTGGATAATTTATTAGCTTTTATTTTCTCATATCAGATGAACTTTTTTTTTTTTTTTTTTAATTATTATTATTATTATTATTATTATTATTATTATTATATATATATACTAAAGATGAGAATTTGCTACGCATTAAATTGTTGTACAATACAGTTGAATGAACAGTGTGAACAGTGTTTCGCACAGTAACTGTGCTTCAATGAGTTATACTTTACTGTTCATGTGGTACTGTAGCAACACTGTTCATCATTTTTTTTTTTTTTTTTTTTTTCAAATTTAGTCCTTAATTAATAACAAAAATAATTTTTTTCAATCATTTTATTTCGAGTTTAGATTAACCAAAACATTTCCGCAGCAACGCGCGGGTACCCCGCTCGTTATTATTATTTTTCATTCTTAATGCATTAAATAAATAATTGGTATGTTTATATCTTATTTTCCTTAATTTATTTTTTCAACGATATTCATAAGGCTCGGCGGGCCATGCAAGTAGTTGATTTATATTTTAAAAACATCTCACTTAGAGTGGTGTTGTTGAAGGCGAAACTAGTGGCAGCACTTGTGGTGGAGGTTGCGATTGTGAAAGCCAATGTTTTTTAGATCCAGATTCAGCTGATGTTCGAGTATTAAAATAAGAAGTAACTTAGCACTTAGCAAACTGTATTTAGTGAAATGGATTTCCAATTGCATTTTAAGCAAATTATTATAAGAAAGTTCCACATTCTGATGTCACAAACAGGGTAACTCTGTTCTAAGTTCTGTTTCATATACTTTAGCACTTGTAGTCAGGGATGAAACTCATAATGAAATTCATCTAATATTTAGATTTATATAATATTCAGTTCTGTTCTGAGTTCTGTTTCATATATAAGAATCTCATTTACTGATAAGCAACAATTACCAACATATATATACTTATTTTCTGTTTAGTACTAATCAGTTTAAAAAAGTAAGAGCATTATCACACTAAACATCGAGCATATCAATCATATGCTAAAACTTTAGTAATATATTAATAAAGCTGAAAACAAAATAAGATCGAGTCACTACTACTGAGTGTGTGAAACAGACCCCGGAATCAGGTACAAGTTTGGTGGAAGCAACATGTGGTCACTGTTATAGCAATGGAGCAAACAAGAACCACAGCTGCCACTAATGAAGTTGGATTTCATACGAGCTGGTAACTAGCCTCACGGTCATGAATAACATGTTCTTTTATGTTTGTTAAAGTTTGTAGATGTCATTTCGCTATCTTTGTGGTAGGGTCCAAGTGTGCATTTACTCCCTCCTGACTAGTAATCCATTGTAGAGACCAGTGTGCTGACTTAAGAAATTTTCCAGTGACTTTTATATTCAGATATCTAAGGTGCATTGAAGGCTTATTTCATGTGACTCGTAATCATGACTAAAACACCGCTACATTAGCTAGCTTGACACTACACTTAGATGTCAACCGTAATAGCATTTGCATTTTAGGCATGATGCCTTATCGTAAATATTCATATTTATTTTAGCTAGCCATGATACCTTAACATCATCAGGTATGTTGCAATTCTACGTAAAGCATTTTACCAAACACTGTCCGTGCATCATATAGCTATACAGTTTATAATATGAACATGTGGAGATGACGTATATCACACAACGAGGGGAAACGGCCACCCATGGTGTTAGTGGCAATTTTATTAATAAGATGGACTTAAAGACCCTTGCCAAATACAAGTGAAGCATGAAATTACAATACTATATACCGGAGTACCAAACAATAAGTAGACGAAGAAAACATAAAAAAAAACATATACCACTATGCACGCGCAACCCTTTGCCATTTTGCTATGAACACCGCCACCTTTACGTACGCCCAATCTTTCAAGCTATCATGCATCTGGAATAAAGCATGTCTCCCACGGCGGTTAAGAAGTAAAGCGCTAGAAACTATCCAAAATCCAGTAGCAAACTGTAACACCCCCAATTCATGGACGCAGCGGAATTCGAACTGGGTGTTACTCGACGGCACAATAGTCACAATAATAGAAAACGAACTCCAATTGAGTCGTTTTAAAAGATTTATCATTCAAATTATATAAATATCAGAGTTTACAAAATGAGGTCCCAATTGGTTCCATGTTTACAAATCACATTAAGTGAGTTTTTGAATGATAATAAAATTTATAGCCCTCTTGAGTATCCGTGTCCTTCCGTGCCATCCTTGATCGTCATGAACCTGAAATACATGCTTGAGAGGTCAACACAAAGGTTGAGTGATATTCATAGAGTTTGTTAAATCGATTGAACACAATATGTTGGTAGTGTGAGTTATAGGCTCACACCAATGTTTGGAAAACAAAACAGGTAGGCTACGTTATTATACGCCCGGAACATGTATTATACACTAAGCTTATGACACCATAACGTTAACGTGTACCAATATCGATCGGCAGATTTATCCCGGTAGGTACTTTGCTAACATACCTAAATCTCAAATATTAATGCATTTGTTTGCACTTAGTCAAAACAAATGGGATTCGTTAATCCCAATAGGCCTATTATTAATATTCGCGCTCACTATTGCTAGTGATTAAATGGTTCATAATCAAGGATATCGGTTTAGCAAGGTTGGTACTTAGTGATAATAAAACATCGTCGTGAAGCATACATTAGAAAGCATCGTGTTCGAGTAGAAAAATAATAGCATGTATTCCCCCCAAGGGTTTGTAAAACAATTAAGTAATCGAAAGTGGGGCTATGAACTCACCTTAAGTAAGATAGCAAGTAATGAATGCAACGGTTGAATCGTGAAGGTTTCTACGGGCAACCTATAATCGAATGTCGCGACTTAGGATCGGAGTAAAGAATATGAAGTAGTGCCTATATATATATCTTGCATTTAGTCCATGATGTGGTATGATGTATATTTGTAAGTTTTTGAAAGTAATGATTCATGAAACATGTATGTTTTGTATATCGTTTACTACCGTTCAGGCCGACATAATTCAGAAGTCATGTTAGTAAGCGTTCGAGGAGCCAGGACACTTTAACTCGTAAATCCACAACTCAACTCGACGGCTTACATAATGAACTCCTCACATGAGGCTCCCTACTATTGTAGTAGTTGATGAAATATATAGATATACGTTTTGATCCGAAAGTTACATGTCCGATATTTGAATAAACTTAGGAAAGTTTATTTGTACATGAAGATTGTTATTAGGGGTAGTTTCATAAGTCTTGAATGACCATTTTCTCTTGGTAAAATCTCATGGTTTCCTTTTAAGTGAAGTAGATCCAAATTGCTTATTCATGTTATCGCCTAATTCATTGTTTCATGTTTACGCCTATGTAAGTTGGTATGGTCATTTCGTCATGGCCTAGCCATGACCTTTGGTCCTTGTTTCAAGGTCATGAGACACAACCTTGGCTCTAGCCATGGTTGTGGTCTTGATTATAGGTCATAAGACCCCTTTGGTCTTCATAAACCATAACCTATATGTAATGACTTTGTCTAAAAATGGGCTGTTTAGAATTTGAAGAATTTTATCACTCGGAAAGTGTTTTTAGGTCTCGAGCTTCTTTTTTTTCCTGAACGAAAACGTCGTTCCGGACAACTTTCGTGTTTTAACTTTTTGATGAATCGGACCAGAAGTGGGACTTTCAAAAAGTCAGAATGCGATTCAGGAAGGTTTAGGCAGTTTTGTCGGAAATCTTTGGTAACTTCAAATGGGCGTAACTTTTGACTCGTATACTCGTTTTGGGTGGTTCAAATTGCTATGGTTTCCTTGTTAGGTCCTCTACCACAATATGTAATAATCAAATATCATATTTTTACCATTTTGATCAGGTCTTACCAAGAAATTCATTAGTTTGCTTGTTTTAGTAACTTGTTTCAACAATCCATAACAATAACTTGTTTTGTTCACTTTTATACATCATGGACATAACTACAAGACATAATATAGCAAGAATAACATGTAAATAACATGAACATGATTATTTAACAAGAATCGAGTTAGGGTTTGGCTCACAACTTTTGGCTTTCAAAGATGAAAGGAAGTTAACATGTAAGGATAGGACATTGATAGACTTGCTTCAACCCTTTTTCACTTCATGCAATCTTTCTACCCTTGGTATTCTTGAAAGAGATGTAATGAAAGTTGAGGTGAATTGAGTGGATTTAAACTCAAGAGAAATCACCAAGTATATTAGGGATTGGAAGAGTTTTGGTGAATGATATTCTAACTAGGGTTTCTACCTTGAAGAATCACTTGAACCATGCTTGAAACTAGAAGGAAATGAGCTAAGAATGGGATGGTTATGGGGGTTGGGGATGCACGGCATAACAAGGATGGGAGGGAGTATTTATAGTCCAAAATAGGAAGCTTACTAGGAAAGTGTTACAACTTGGTGACCAAGTTGTAAATAAGTGTTGATTTTAGGGGTAAATTCATAAGTTTGAGCCACCTAGTGTGAAACCCCCCTCCTAGGGCGGTTCACATGGATAAGGGAGGGTGAGGTGTGCCTTGGATGATATTATCCAAGTTACTAGATGAGTTTTGACTCCGGGAAATGCCAATCGTAAATGATTAAGCCTCAAAACGTAAAACCGGGTGTCGTAAAATTATGGAATTTGAAAGTATTGTTAAACATGTCCATATAGTCCATAATAAAATATAAAATGAGTGGTAGGATCTATCGGGTGCTAAAACCCTGCTAAAAACTGGAAACACGGGTCTAAAACGCGTAATTCGCGTAAAACGCTGAATATTGCGTAAAATTGAGAAAAGTAAAAGGTTACTTTTCTAATGTGATAAAAATGATTTAAAATGACTTATAATGTCTAGACTGGGCTCAGTCTAGTGTCGGTTGGTATTAAATGCCTTTTAGACATCAAACCGTAAGCCTAAAAATCACGAAATGACTTATAACATCAAGGGATGATTTTTGGTCAATGGAGGAGGGAAAAATATGTTGACTTTTTCTAATAAGTTTGAAAACTCAAAACGTCTTAGAAACTCGTTTCGTGGTCTAACGGTTAATCGCCCATTCGGTTAAGCGTGCTTATGTGAGAGTAGTACCGACATGGGTGACCTGTCGGGAAGTTTTTGGTCATGTTTTTCTCAGTCACGATTAATTCTCAAATAAATCATGAGCGTGTCAAACATTTTTCCGATGTGGGGTCACCTGACGGGATCGAATTTCGTTGTGCGTAGAATTTCTGATTGACGTTTTACCCTAAAACGTGTAATTCCTTAATAACTTTCACGAAAATGAGCTTATGAAAGTTAAACTTTTAATTTGGCATGGAAATGATTTATCATTTGAGAATATCAAATAAAAATCAACTTTCGGGAAAGTTTCGGAAAAGAAATGAATAGTAAAAGTGAATAGTGAAATTTTCCGGGAAAAGTAATTAACCTGAAATTGTGAATTGTTACAGTCTCTACCCCATACGGGGAACTTCGTCCCGAAGTTCTGTGTGTATCATATGTTGGAGTGGTGTCGATGAAAAGGTGTAGTTACTTATGAGGACTATAGTCTGGGATTACCAGTGATGTAGTTTGATTTGTCGTTTCAGTGTATGGTGTAGGATGAGGTTTACTTTTATGTAGGAAAGGTATGGTAATAGTCGAATATCAAAGGAAATTGATATAGCAGTCGAATATTAATAGGAATTGAGATCGTAGTTGCAATCATAGCCTAGTAGGTAATCGGTTGTTGTACCTATTGTTTATTGACTTCATACTTATGTTATTTCGGATACAAATAAGCCCACTTGTTTATAATTCCTTATTTACATAGAGAGGCATCCCAAACAATGTAGATAAGGAAATATAAACTTATGGTTTAGTGATTTACAATGTCTTTATTTAAATGAAAAGGCATCCCAATCCATTCAAATAATTACAAATCATCCTACACAACATTCATACTTAGTCGGTGAGTTACAAGGTAGGGTTTTACGAGATGATACTGGTGTTCCAAGATGAATATTCAATCTTGTAAAGCTGGTAAGGGTGATTGTGGTGTAGCTAAGGATGATTTGAGCTTTAAAAGTGCATCAACATCTGTTAATGAGCTTGTGGTTTCAACGATTGTGAAGATAATGTTATGATATGTTGATGAACAAAAGTGTGTAGTGTATGCTTAACATTAATACTCTTAGGTATAGATGTTGAGTTTGCTTTAAAAATCTTAAGAGATTTTAAAGGTTTATGACGGGATGGTATCCTTAGGACCTAAACAGGATAGTACTTCTACGGGATGAAGAGAAGAATTGATAACTATCCCAAGATAGTAGTTCGGATTATCTCATAAATGAAAACTTTCAAGAATGAAATTAGGTAGTACAAATAAGGTGTTAAGATTTCGCTGAGTGGTAAAACACTATCGTGTCTCTAGATCGTTTTAAAGAATTCGGGTGGTTTATCGAGTTCAAGTAGAAAATCAACCTAAACATAACCCTAGTACAACTATTCTCAGTATTTGAAAATTTTAAGTCGAATATAGTTAGTCAGACTATATTCCACTGTCCCTAGGTTAAATATAGGTGACTAGTCTATATTTAGCCAAGGTTCGATAAAATTTCCAAATACCTAAATTAGGTATACTTTTGATATGTCCGTTGCTTTCGGGAAACTGTCCACTAAACAAAGGCGATGTCAAACCATTCAGTTGCAAGTCCCGCCATAAGAGACTTGTAACGTATGTTTTCACAATCCATTGCATAGAAGATAGTACGGGTAGATATGTGTGGAAAGGAAGTTGAAGTAATTCTAAAACAGTCTATACTGGGCTAGAATTACAAACTTTTAACAATGAAGGTTTCAGAAGAAAACTTTGATGGATGTAGAGAAAGTTCAACTTTTGTCGATGATGAATTAGTTTGTCCTTTAGAAATCTCATATTTCTTGTTTGGAAATCGATAGATTGTGATGGGTTTTTGATATCATATGAAATGATATTGATGAGGTGGTGGAATAATTCGAGAGACCATTGCACAAATCACAATGTCTCGGAAGTAGATTAGACCATTGTGTCATACAATGTTCGGGAAATAGAAAAGACCATCGTAATTCGTTACAATATCTTGGATATAAAATGTTGGAGTAGGAACATGGTTGGGAGAATGTGGTTGTGTCGAAATGCCATAGAATAGGCATGTGTAGATATGTTTAGATAAAATGATTGAAAATAACTCGAATGTATATATAAATATACTTATATGTTTGTGTAGCATAACATGCTTACAAAGTCCATAATCGTCTGGAGGATGGAAGACACGGAGAGCGGAAGGCTATAAAAATGTTTTTGCTTGTATGTGCGGTTATAGTTTAGGTCTCAATTAGACCCGTTTCTCTATAACCATGGCTCTGATACCAATTTGTAACACCCCCAATTCATGGACGCAGCGGAATTCGAACTGGGTGTTACTCGACGGCACAATAGTCACAATAATAGAAAACGAACTCCAATTGAGTCGTTTTAAAAGATTTATCATTCAAATTATATAAATATCAGAGTTTACAAAATGAGGTCCCAATTGGTTCCATGTTTACAAATCACATTAAGTGAGTTTTTGAATGATAATAAAATTTATAGCCCTCTTGAGTATCCGTGTCCTTCCGTGCCATCCTTGATCGTCATGAACCTGAAATACATGCTTGAGAGGTCAACACAAAGGTTGAGTGATATTCATAGAGTTTGTTAAATCGATTGAACACAATATGTTGGTAGTGTGAGTTATAGGCTCACACCAATGTTTGGAAAACAAAACAGGTAGGCTACGTTATTATACGCCCGGAACATGTATTATACACTAAGCTTATGACACCATAACGTTAACGTGTACCAATATCGATCGGCAGATTTATCCCGGTAGGTACTTTGCTAACATACCTAAATCTCAAATATTAATGCATTTGTTTGCACTTAGTCAAAACAAATGGGATTCGTCAATCCCAATAGGCCTATTATTAATATTCGCGCTCACTATTGCTAGTGATTAAATGGTTCATAATCAAGGATATCGGTTTAGCAAGGTTGGTACTTAGTGATAATAAAACATCGTCGTGAAGCATACATTAGAAAGCATCGTGTTCGAGTAGAAAAATAATAGCATGTATTCCCCCCAAGGGTTTGTAAAACAATTAAGTAATCGAAAGTGGGGCTATGAACTCACCTTAAGTAAGATAGCAAGTAATGAATGCAACGGTTGAATCGTGAAGGTTTCTACGGGCAACCTATAATCGAATGTCGCGACTTAGGATCGGAGTAAAGAATATGAAGTAGTGCCTATATATATATCTTGCATTTAGTCCATGATGTGGTATGATGTATATTTGTAAGTTTTTGAAAGTAATGATTCATGAAACATGTATGTTTTGTATATCGTTTACTACCGTTCAGGCCGACATAATTCAGAAGTCATGTTAGTAAGCGTTCGAGGAGCCAGGACACTTTAACTCGTAAATCCACAACTCAACTCGACGGCTTACATAATGAACTCCTCACATGAGGCTCCCTACTATTGTAGTAGTTGATGAAATATATAGATATAAGTTTTGATCCGAAAGTTACATGTCCGATATTTGAATAAACTTAGGAAAGTTTATTTGTACATGAAGATTGTTATTAGGGGTAGTTTCATAAGTCTTGAATGACCATTTTCTCTTGGTAAAATCTGATGGTTTCCTTTTAAGTGAAGTAGATCCAAATTGCTTATTCATGTTATCGCCTAATTCATTGTTTCATGTTTACGCCTATGTAAGTTGGTATGGTCATTTCGTCATGGCCTAGCCATGACCTTTGGTCCTTGTTTCAAGGTCATGAGACACAACCTTGGCTCTAGCCATGGTTGTGGTCTTGATTATAGGTCATAAGACCCCTTTGGTCTTCATAAACCATAACCTATATGTAATGACTTTGTCTAAAAATGGGCTGTTTAGAATTTGAAGAATTTTATCACTCGGAAAGTGTTTTTAGGTCTCGAGCTTCTTTTTTTTCCTGAACGAAAACGTCATTCCGGACAACTTTCGTGTTTTAACTTTTTGATGAATCGGACCAGAAGTGGGACTTTCAAAAAGTCAGAATGCGATTCAGGAAGGTTTAGGCAGTTTTGCCGGAAATCTTTGGTAACTTCAAATGGGCGTAACTTTTGACTCGTATACTCGTTTTGGGTGGTTCAAATTGCTATGGTTTCCTTGTTAGGTCCTCTACCACAATATGTAATAATCAAATATCATATTTTTACCATTTTGATCAGGTCTTACCAAGAAATTCATTAGTTTGCTTGTTTTAGTAACTTGTTTCAACAATCCATAACAATAACTTGTTTTGTTCACTTTTATACATCATGGACATAACTACAAGACATAATATAGCAAGAATAACATGTAAATAACATGAACATGATTATTTAACAAGAATCGAGTTAGGGTTTGGCTCACAACTTTTGGCTTTCAAAGATGAAAGGAAGTTAACATGTAAGGATAGGACATTGATAGACTTGCTTCAACCCTTTTTCACTTCATGCAATCTTTCTACCCTTGGTATTCTTGAAAGAGATGTAATGAAAGTTGAGGTGAATTGAGTGGATTTAAACTCAAGAGAAATCACCAAGTATATTAGGGATTGGAAGAGTTTTGGTGAATGATATTCTAACTAGGGTTTCTACCTTGAAGAATCACTTGAACCATGCTTGAAACTAGAAGGAAATGAGCTAAGAATGGGATGGTTATGGGGGTTGGGGATGCACGGCATAACAAGGATGGGAGGGAGTATTTATAGTCCAAAATAGGAAGCTTACTAGGAAAGTGTTACAACTTGGTGACCAAGTTGTAAATAAGTGTTGATTTTAGGGGTAAATTCATAAGTTTGAGCCACCTAGTGTGAAACCCCCCTCCTAGGGCGGTTCACATGGATAAGGGAGGGTGAGGTGTGCCTTGGATGATATTATCCAAGTTACTAGATGAGTTTTGACTCCGGGAAATGCCAATCGTAAATGATTAAGCCTCAAAACGTAAAACCGGGTGTCGTAAAATTATGGAATTTGAAAGTATTGTTAAACATGTCCATATAGTCCATAATAAAATATAAAATGAGTGGTAGGATCTATCGGGTGCTAAAACCCTGCTAAAAACTGGAAACACGGGTCTAAAATGCGTAATTCGCGTAAAACGCTGAATATTGCGTAAAATTGAGAAAAGTAAAAGGTTACTTTTCTAATGTGATAAAAATGATTTAAAATGACTTATAATGTCTAGACTGGGCTCAGTCTAGTGTCGGTTGGTATTAAATGCCTTTTAGACATCAAACCGTAAGCCTAAAAATCACGAAATGACTTATAACATCAAGGGATGATTTTTGGTCAATGGAGGAGGGAAAAATATGTTGACTTTTTCTAATAAGTTTGAAAACTCAAAACGTCTTAGAAACTCGTTTCGTGGTCTAACGGTTAATCGCCCATTCGGTTAAGCGTGCTTATGTGAGAGTAGTACCGACATGGGTGACCTGTCGGGAAGTTTTTGGTCATGTTTTTCTCAGTCACGATTAATTCTCAAATAAATCATGAGCGTGTCAAACATTTTTCCGATGTGGGGTCACCTGACGGGATCGAATTTCGTTGTGCGTAGAATTTCTGATTGACGTTATACCCTAAAACGTGTAATTCCTTAATAACTTTCACGAAAATGAGCTTATGAAAGTTAAACTTTTAATTTGGCATGGAAATGATTTATCATTTGAGAATATCAAATAAAAATCAACTTTCGGGAAAGTTTCGGAAAAGAAATGAATAGTAAAAGTGAATAGTGAAATTTTCCGGGAAAAGTAATTAACCTGAAATTGTGAATTGTTACACAAACCCAGTAGCACCACCAATATAAAACCATCGTCCTATCCCTTCCTCGTCTCCTTGACTCTTACCAACAGTGTGTGGTTCTTCTAATTCTTCATCTCCAGGGCATTTTTTCAGCAGGGGACGTCCACATAGCCCTGCATTTCCTATGTACCTTGAAGGGTCAAAGGTTTGGAGTTGAGTGCAAGATGGAATCCTCCCAGACAAGTTGTTATGTGACACGTCAAGATAATTTAAAAAATTCATCTGAGACATGCTTGATGGCAACTGCCCTGAGAAATTGTTTTTGGATAAATCCAAAGTTTCAAGTTCTTTCATTTGACCAAGTTGTCTTGGAATCTCTCCAAGTAGAGCGTTCTTTGACAAGTTTAGTGCAACCAGTTGAGAAAGATTGGTAAGTTCATACGGGATTTGTCCTGTTAAATGGTTGCTCAACAGGTCAATGCTCTTCAAGGATTCTAGATTTTTGCTGAATTCAAGTACCTTTCCTTGCCACTGGATTATCACATGGTCAAAATAATCATAACTAGAGCGGTATCGATCATCTTGATGAATGTGCCTTATGTCCAATGAATTCAATGTGACGAGATATCTCCCTTTGAGAGAAAAATTATCTAGAACCATGGCAGTGATATTATTGATGCACGAGGGGATGGTTCCATTGAGGTTGTTCATTGACAAGTCTAGAAGTTGAAGATTGACTAGATGGCATACTTGTAGAGGGATGGTTCCATAGAAGTTGTTTGATGCTAGGCTAAGAACGTACAAACGTGATAGGTTTTCCCCAATCCAAACAGGCACATTACCAGAAAACTTGTTGGCCCGCAAATTCAGAAAGGTTAAATTCTTGCAATGTTTTAAGGATGAAGGCAATTCTCCAAATAAGTTGTTGTTGTATAAATACAATGCTTCAAGCTTGATCAAAGACTTAACAGATGCAGGAATTCTACCAGATAGATTATTGTTTGCTAGATTAAGAACCACCAGCTCTTTTAAATGCCATAAACAGTCTGGAATTTGTCCTGTGAATGAGTTGTCTGAGATATCAAGAAATGATAAATCGCCATCTACAATTTGGCACAGAAAGGAGATTTCCCCAGATAATTTGTTTTTGGAAAGATCTAACACTAACAAAGTGGAAGGAACGTTCAGAATAGCGCCACTTATGCTGTTGAAAGAGAGATCCAAATAGCTCAACCGAGAAGACTGCCACTGGTTTAGGTACTCCTTAGAAACTGTGTCTGAGATATTATTTCTGGAAAGATCAAGATGCCAGAGAATTTTCAGTTTTTGTATCCATTTGGGGAAACGAGGCCCTAGCTTGTTAGAACTGAAATCTATATATCGTATATACTGAGAAAGGTTTGACACGTCAGCAATTAGAGGAACTCCTTCGAGTGAGTTGTTTGAAAGATCTATATACCAAAGATTTGATTTTCCAATATTCTTAGAGATATCACCTCTAAGAGAATTGGAAGAAAGGTCTAGCCTTTGAAGGCTGGGTAGTTGCCACAGTTTGTCACTTATAGTTCCATCGAACTGATTTGAAGATAGGTTCAAGGAATAGAGGGATGAAAAGTGTTGGATCACATCAGACAATGTAGCTGATGTACATCCTGACAAGCTGTTCAAAAAATCTGAAAGTTCCCCATCAAACTTGTTGCCAGAGAGAGAAAGATCGCTAAGCTTATTGCCAGTTAATGGGCACAACCAACGATGCATGGATGAGTTGAGATTGTTGTTATCGAGAGAAAGTCCATAAAGAGATAAAGAAGAGTTGACAGATGGAGAATATGGATGCATGACTTGTGAGAGGTCACATCCATTTAAGCTTAATTCAAATAGGTTTTGGAGACCTATAACTACATTTACCCAGTTATTTACTTTGGCCAAAGAAGTTTCATCCATATGAAGGTATGCTAAAGAAGATAGAGAAGACAACCAATCTAGGTTTTCAACACTACAACTTCGGAGGGAACTTAGTTCAAGTCTTTCCAAACTGGTGAGGTTTCCAAATTCTGTAGGAATGGTTCCATAGAAAGAGTTGTTTGAAAGGTAAAGTTCTGTCAATTTGGTCAAGGAACCAATGGATCTAGGAATTACTCCAGTAAAATTATTCCCATCAAGGTGAAGATAAGTTAACTGGGTCATGTTACCAATGGACATTGGAATGGTTCCATAGAAAGAGTTGACTGAAAGGTCAAGGTCTGTCAAGTTGTTCAAGGAACCAATGGACATAGGAATGGTTCCAGTAAACTGATTCCCATCAAGAAAAAGGGTTGTTAATTTGGTCAACGAATAAATGGAATCGGGAATTGTGCCAGTAAACTGATTGTAACCAAGGTTAAGATATGTTAACTGGGTCATGTTACCAATGGATTTAGGAATGGATCCACTAAACTGATTTTCACTTAGGTCAAGATAAGTTAAATGAGTCATGGAGCATACGAACTTGAAAATGGTTCCATGAAAAGAATTGCCATGAAGGTTAAGAATATTCAAATATGTTAAGTTAATCAACGAATGGCTAATCTCACCTTCAAGACCCCTAAATTCGAGTGGAAGCTCTTTGACATGACCGGTGACGTTATCACACACGACTCCATCCCATTGACAACAGTCATCTTCTTCTTCAGGTTTCCATGTAGAGAGCCAGCCATCAGGGTCATGAAGGTGAGCTTTGAAATCAAGAAGAGCTTGTCTGTCCTTATCGATGCACTTATGAACAACTCCTCCTGCTGCACCAACCAGTTGTTGGCCAAAGGAAGTGGCAGTTGTGGTATTAAACAACCAAAAGACAAGTGACAAAATAAACAAAACATGAGTATACATAAAGTAAAAGTAAAAAGTTTCTCTCATTATGTGTGTTTTAAGAAAATTGTATTGATGTGGTTTTCTCTGATAATGAACACGTATACCTCTATGCAGCTTTATATAGACTTCGAAAACTAAGAATATAAAAATATAAATTTGTGTGGAACAGACAAAACATGGAAAAAAAAAATTAAACAATAAATTTGAAGTCCCACATTAGACGACCAAAGACTTGAGACTCTTAAGTCTTTGCAATTTTTAGTTATTCACTATCACTTTTGGTACTGTAATTATTCTGTGATGTAAAGGTAAATCCGAAGAAATGGAGCCAAATAAATCAGGCTGATGGAAAATACAGTCAGCAACTACTCTGAAAGTACCAAATATGCAAAAGACAAAAATCTTCACTTCCCACAATATATGTTTGATGAAATGCCTCAACTAAAATTTTACAACATTAAGGGTGCGTTTGGTATGCTGACATGAATGATAATGGGTATAAGTTTGATAATAGTGGTGGGTCCCTCACCTATGAAAGATCCATACCTTGGTCCCTTGATGTATATGGAGTATGAATTATATATATATATATATATATATATATATATATATATATCATTCATTACCATAATTGTGGGCCCCCTCATCTTAAACAAACACCTTTAATCACTTTCATAGTCATTGTTTTATTCCCATAGTGGGATACCAAACACACCCTAAGTTCACAAGTTTTCCTTTTATAAAAAGCATGTGAGCAGGAATAATCTACATAGGTAAGTTAATTGGTCATTTGAATTTTCACTGCATTTGATTAACTATTTAAGACGATATAAGTTGTTTTTGTTCAAGATGAATGATTATGTTTTGTGTTCGTTGTGGCCACGGTTTAGTTTTGCAAACAAGTTATTAGTTTCATATATTTGTGACTTTATTGTGTGTGCTCAAACTGTATATACATTGTTGGGTTTAAGTTTATTGTGATTTAGTTTTTTTACTATCTTTAGTGGTAACATATATATATATAAACTTTTTTACATCGAAATTTTAGGTTTCAATCAAAAGGATGGCGAGTCCCTATATACTATAAAATCAACTATTAAAATAAATTAGGCTCACACATAAAAAATAATAAAAATGCTAATAAATAAAAAAATAAAAAATAAAATAAAAAATAGAATTAAAAAATAAATAGGACGAGTTTAATCGCTTATATAATAAGAGATTTTCAAAAAAACGAAAAATAATATTAGAGGAATTAAAACAGTACAAATGTGAATGCTCAATTTTGTCACGTAAGATAAATGAAGTCATCCTATTGCCCAATTGGAAAGTCAAAATTGAAACAATTTGGTTAAATCTATTTATATCTCATCTAGCTAAAATATTTATAAAAACAAATGTGTCGATTTTGTCAAAAAAAAAAAATATATAGTAATTAATAAAACTTTAGTTGTTAATTTTTAAATAAATTAAATAAAGTTAAGTAAACTTTTGAAAAGTTATGATTAAGTGATGATCTCAGTATAAGATCATCTCGGATAACTCACCCCGGTAGTGCATTGTTTCGTTAAATGTAGGTTAGTACTATTCTCGGAAGATAAAAGGTATTTACCTCGGTAGTGTTCTAGGTAGTGGATGATTTGTACCATTCTTGGTAAAGAGCTCGTTAGTTTACTGTTCTTGTTAGTTTGTTTGTTAAAGTTTTCACCTCGGTAGTTGTGTATTTTGTTAGTGTGGTTACTGTTCTCGGTATTTACCTCGGGTAGTTTGTGGTTTGACTAGTCAACATGATTGAAAAAAGATGGTTGAAGAGTATATATAATGGAACGAAACAGTGCCAACATCCTAACACCATCTAATGACTCACAAATCTTCACCCAATACTTTAAAAGTGTTTTATCCAGTATTTGGTTTTCACATAAAATGGAAAGTCGAAAATGTGGCACATTTTGTCCAAAGACACGTTAATTGTTTAAAGACACTTGTTCAACTAATACTAATGACGTTTTATATAATTTGTTTTGTATAAATCAATTCCTTTACTCATTGAGACTTTTAATCAGACAAGTGGTGAGCATAACATTGACGAAATAAAGTGACTTTAATAGCCTAAAGAAGCTAGACGACTTTATATTTGGGTGGAACATACACGACTTGATGTCCCAAATCAGACATTCAAAGACTCTCAAGTCTTTGCAATTTTTCCAAAGTGGGTGTCAATTTTTCTTCCACTTTGTAATACTTTATGTTAAAAAAGAAATCAATATAATGTGCCCAAATAAAGCACCCATTTATAGGAATAGTAACAAGATATATATAACGTGATGTAAACACCAATCTAGAATATACAGTGTTAGTAAATCGTACTTGGATTGATCAAAATATCCAACAAATATTAAGTTTAAATGATAAAATTATT
The DNA here is from genome assembly GCA_030686995.1 of Artemisia argyi. NCBI lineage: Eukaryota > Viridiplantae > Streptophyta > Magnoliopsida > Asterales > Asteraceae > Artemisia > Artemisia argyi. The sequence goes on along the minus strand of CM060693.1, from coordinate 21,544,132 downwards.
GCAACTCAAAATTGATACAATGAACTGATGAAGCCTCCACGTCATTTTCATGCCATTAGCACAACAATTTGCTTGACTTTACTACCAGGTTGGAGACTTTGATTTTTGAATATCGAATATTCAATAATGTATCAAATATTTTTTATTATTGATTTATATATTAAAAGCATCTCTCTCTGAGTGGTGGTGTTGAAGGCGAGACTAGTGGCAACACTTCTGGTGGAGGTTGCAATGGTGAATGCCAGTGTTTCTTAGATCCAGATTGAGCTGATGTGAGTATTAGTATTAAAAGTAAATTAGCACTTAGCCAATGTGGGAAACAGTGTACACTTTATTTATAAAATCATATTATAATAAATAAATAAAAACAGAAATCAAATAAATACAGACAGAAAGGTGTAGAAACAGAAGACAGACACTATATAACGTAAATAAAAGAAAGCAGTAAAGGTTACGGAATGAGGCTCGTGTAAACACGATTCCCTTAAAACAGATTCGCCGTCTGTTTCTCAGGGTACAACGTTCAAAGCTGTTGTACAGCCGGACCTGACACTTGCCTGAAAGATCACGGAAGCTCAAAGTGTTTCTGATCGAAGGTAATTGCTGGAATACGGCTGGTGTAACACCCCCAATTCATGATGCAGCGGAATTCAACTTGGGTGTTACTCGACGGCACAACAGTCATAATAATAGAAAACGATCTCTAAACGAATCGTAATAAAAAGAGTTGTCATTCATATTATTCAAATATATCAAAGTTTACATAGTGAGGTCCCAAAATGTTGCATTGTTTCAAAACACATCAATATAAGGTCTATGATGTTTTTATAGAATGACATAATTGTTTATAGCCTTCTTCCTTCGGTACGTGCCCTTCCCGCTCCATTCTTGATTATCATGGACCTGAAATACATGCTTAAGAGGTCAACACAAAGGTTGAGTGAAATTCATAGAGTTTGTTTAACGGTTGAACACAATATGTTGGTAGTAAGAGTTAATTAGACTCATACTCATGTTAGAAAACAAAACAGTTATTATTATGTACTAAGCTCATGCAACCAATACGTTAACGGGTACCAATATCAATCGGCGGTTATGTTGCCCCGGTAAGTACTTTGCCATCATACTTAATGTTTCAAATATAGTGCATTCATTTGAACTAACTGCTCAAACAAATGGGATTCGTCAATCCCAATAGGCCTATTCACAATACTCGCGCTCACTAATACTAGTGATTAAATGGTTCATGATGGGGCCTAGGATTGGCAAGGTAGGTACTTAGTAATAATAAAACAATCAGGCAGCATACAGTTTCAAAGCATTGTGTTCGGTTTAAAAGTAGCATGTATTTCCCCCAAGGGTTTGTAAAACATTAAAGTAATGTAAGCGGGGCTATGAACTCACCTCAAGTATGATAGCAAATAATGAAGGTGATGATCGGATCGTGTAGGTTTCTACGAGCAACCTAGAATAGAATGTTGCGACTTAGGATTTGTGTAAAGAATATAACGGAGTGCCTATATATATGTTTTGCATTTAGTCCATGATGAGGTATGATGTATATATGTAAGTCTTTGAAAGAAAGATTTATGAACATGTATGTTTTGGTATATCGTTTACTACTGTTCGGGCTAACATATTTCAGAAGTCATGTTAGTAAGCGTTCGAGGAGCCAGGACACTTTAACTCGTAAATCCACAACTCATCTCGACGGCTTACGTAATGAACTCCTCACATGAAGCTCCCTACTATTGTAGTAGTTGATAAAGTATATAGATATAAGTTTTGATCCGAAAAAGTTACATGTCCGATATTTGTATAAACTTAGGAAAGTTTATAGTACATGAAGATTGTTATTAGGAGTAGTTTTATAAGTCTTGTATGACCATTTGTCTTGGTAAAATCTCATGATTTCCTTTTAGGTGAAGTAGATACAAATTGCTTGGTCCATATATCGCCAATTTCATTGTTTCATGTTTACGCCTTTGTAAGTTGGTTTGGTCATTTCGTCATGGCCTAGCCATGACCTATGGTCCTTGTTCCATGGTCATGAGACACTACCTTGGTTCTAGCCATGGTGGTGGTCTTGGTTATAGGTCATAATACCTTTTATTCCTTTGAAAGTATGACAATAACTTAGTAACTTAAAATATGTAAATAGCTGTTAAGAAAACTGAGAAATATCTCACTCAGAAGGCGTTTTCAAGGCTTGAGCCTCTTTGTTCCTGAATGAAAACGTGATTCCGGACAACTTTCGTGTTTTAACTTTTTCATGAATCGGAACAGAAAGGCCTCTTTTTGCGTGTTTTAGGTTCTGTCACAGAAATCACAGAAACATTTAGGCAGTTTTGCCGGAAATCTTTGGTAACTTCAAATCGCCATAACTTTTGACTCGTTTACTCTTTTTAGGTGGTTCAAATTGCTATGGTTTTCTTGTTAAGTCCTCTACTGTAATATGTAATAATCCAATATAAAATTTTTACCATTTTGATCAGGTTATACCAAGATATTCACTAGTTTGCTTGTTTTAGTAACTTGTTTCAATAAGTCATTACAACAACATCTTTTACTCATCATGATTCATCATGGACATAATTACAACACATAATATAGCAAGAATAACATATAAATGAGATGAACATGATAAATAAACAAGAAGCATGTTAGGTTTAGGCTTACAACTTTAGGCTTTCTAATTAAAGAAAGGAGTAACTAGTAAGGAAATGGACTTTGATAGACAAGCTTCAACCCCTTTTACTTCAAGCAACCTTTCTACTCTTAGTATTCTTGAAAGATAGATGATAAAGGTTGAGGTGTATTGAGTAGATTTAAACTCAAGAGAAAACACCAAGTATGTTAGGGTTTGGAAGATTTTTGGTAAGAAATAAGCTATCTAGGGTTTCTATACTTGAACTTCACTTGAACCTTGCAACAAATTAGAAGAAATAAGCTAAGTGTGAGAGTGTTGTGGTGTGTTTGATGGCCGGCCAAAGGAAGGGAGAAAGGGGGGTATATATAGGTCCATGAGGAGGTTAGTTTCATGGGATATTTTTGGCCAAAATACACATGTATGCATCCTAGACCAACAAGCCATGAGATCAAGCCACCAAGGGTGTGACTCCCCCCCCCCTTGTGGCGGTTCCAAAACAGATAAGGAGGGGAGGTGGCTTGGCTTGGTATTATCCTTGGTTATTAGATGCATTTTGACTCCGGGAAATGCCAACCGTAAATGATTAGGCCTCAAAACGTAAAACCGGGTGTCGTAAAATTATGAAACTTTAAAGTATTGTTAGAAATGTTCATAAGTCCCATAATAAAATATAAAATGGGTGATAAGTTCCATTTGGGTGGTAAAACCTGCTAAAAGCTGGAAACACGGGTCTAAAACGCGTAATACGTAAAATGTACGAATATTGCGTAAAACTGAGAAAAGTAAAATGTTACTTTTCTTATATGCTAAAAATGATTTAAAATGATTTATAATGTCTAGACTGGGCTCAGTCTGGTGTCGGTTGGTGTTAAATGTTTTTTAGACATCAAACCGGAAGCCTAAAAATCAAGGAATGATTTATAAAATCAAGGAATGATTTTTAGTCAATGGAGGAGGGAAAAATATGTTGACTTATTTAAATAAGTTGAAAGCTCAAATCATCTTAGAAATGCGGTGCAGGTAAAGGCTAGGGTTACGGCTGAGTAAAAACGCGTAAAACTGAAAATTCCAGTTTTTCACGGCCGAAGTTTATTTGGGCCATGATTTTTCTCAGTCATGATTTATTCTCAACTAAATCATAAGTGTGTTAAACATTTTTCTGATGTGGGGTCACCTGACGGGATCAAATTTCGTTGTGCGTAGAATTTCTGATTGACGTTTTGCCCTAAAACGGGTAATTCTGTGTAATCCCTTAATAACTTTCACGAAAATGATCTGACGAATGTCAAACATTTAATTTGCCATGGAAATGATTTATCACTCGAGAATATGAAATAAAAATCAACTTTCGGGAAAATTTCAGAAAGAAATGAATAGTAATATGAATAGTAAAATTTTCCGAAAATAGAAATTAACCTGAAATTGCGAATTGTTACAGTCTCCACCCCATATGAGAGCTCCGTCCCGGAGATCAATTAGCGTTGGAAGTAGAAGCTTCGTTGGTAAAAAGGTGTGGGTATTTCTTTCGTATCTGGTCCTCTCGTTCCCATGTGTATTCAGGACCACGTCGTGAGTTCCAACGAACTTTGATAATTGGTATACGGCTTTGTTTGAGTTGTTTGACCTCTCGGTCCATGATTTCTACGGGTTCCTCAATAAATTGAAGATCGTCATTGAGTTGAATTTCATCGAGTGGAATCACGAGTGATTCATCCGATAAACATTTCTTTAGGTTAGATACATGGAAAGTGGGATGTACACTACCGAGTTCTGATGGAAGCTCAAGTCTGTACGCCACAGGGCCAACCCTGGCTAGGATTTTGAATGGTCCGATGTATCTTGGGTTTAGTTTTCCTCGTTTGCCGAATCGTATCAAGCCCTTCCAAGGCGATACCTTTAGCATAACCCTATCTCCGACTTGGAATTCTAGGGGTCTGCGTCGTGTGTCGGCATAACTTTTCTGTCGATCTCTTGCGGCTTGTAACCGATTTTTGATTTGTACAATCTTATCCGTTGTTTCACGGATGAGTTCTGGTCCAGTGAGTTGAACTTCTCCCACTTCAGCCCAACAAGCAGGTGAACGACACTTTCGACCGTAAAGTGCTTCAAATGGAGCTGCTTGAATACTTGTATGATAGCTGTTGTTGTAGGAAAATTCGACTAATGGTAGATGAGTATCCCATCCTTTTCCAAAGTCTATTATACAAGCTCGAAGCATGTCTTCAAGTGTTTGAATGGTTCGTTCACTCTGACCATCGGTCTGAGGGTGGTACGCTGTACTCATGTCTAGATTTGTTCCAAAGGCGCCTTGGAGTGACTGCCAGAAATTGGAAGTAAATCTACCATCTCTGTCGGATATGATGGATATCGGTGCACCATGTCTTGAGACTATTTCTTTGACGTACAGTCGGGTTAGTTGTTCCATTTTGTAAGTCTCTTTGATTGGTATAAAGTGTGCGGATTTTGTAAGGCGATCAACTATGACCCAAATGGAGTCATAACCGCTTGATGTTTTTGGGAGCTTGGTAATGAAGTCCATAGTAATTCTTTCCCATTTCCAGGTAGGAATTTCTGGTTGTTGCAATGGACCGGATGGTTTTTGGTGTTCGGCTTTTACTTTGGAGCAGGTAAGACACTTGCTAACATAAGTTGCAATGTCGGCTTTCATGTTCGGCCACCAATAGAGTAACTTAAGATCATGGTACATTTTATCAGATCCTGGATGTATGGAGTATTTAGACTTGTGTGATTCATGCATGATCAAGTCTCGTAGGCCACCAAAAAGTGGTAACCAACTTCGACCTTGGAAGCATAGAGTTCCATCGGAACGGGTTTCGAATTTCTTTTGTATCATGCCATCCAACCTCTCCTTTTGGATGTCTTCTTGTTTCAGCGCCTCAGCTTGAGCGTGAAGGATTTGGGTAGGAAAGTTGGAATTTATGGTTAAAACTAAGGCTCGGACTCGTAATGGTTTAACCCGTTCCTTTCGGCTTAGTGCGTCGGCTACTACGTTTGCTTTTCCTGGGTGATAACGAATGTCGCAGTCATAATCACTAAGTAATTCCAACCAACGACGTTGTCGCATGTTTAGTTCTTTTTGGTCCAAAATGTGTTGTAGACTTTTATGATCGGTGTACACAGTACATCTAGTACCGTATAGATAGTGTCTCCAGATTTTTAGTGCAAAGACCACAGCTCCTAACTCTAAGTCATGAGTGGTGTAATTTTCCTCATGAACCTTGAGTTGTCTTGATGCATAAGCCATGACCTTATCGCGTTGCATCAATACGGCACCTAACCCTTGGTGCGATGCATCACAATAGACTACAAAATCTTCTATCCCATCGGGCAATGCTAGGATAGGAGCACTACAAAGTTTCTGTTTGAGGGTTTGGAAAGCTTTTTCTTCGTTTTCATCCCACACGTATTTCTTGTCTTTCTGAGTTAGCTTAGTCAAAGACTTTGCTATTGAGGAAAATCCTTCAATAAACCTTCGGTAATACCCGGCTAAACCCAGAAATTGCCGAATTTCTGTAGGTGTGGTAGGTGTTGGCCAGTTTTTGATAGCTTCAATTTTAGCGGGATCGACATGTAAACCGGTTTTGTCAATCACATGCCCAAGGAATTGTACGGATTGAATCCAAAATTCGCATTTGGAAAACTTTGCATACAATTTCTCTTCCTTGAGTAGTCCTAAAATTGTCCTCAGGTGTTCTTTGTGTTCTACTTCGTTTTTGGAATAAATGAGAATGTCGTCTATGAATACGATCACGAATTTGTCCAAATATGGTTTACACACCCGATTCATGAGATCCATGAATACTGCCGGTGCATTTGTTAACCCAAATGGCATCACTTGGAATTCGTGGTGACCATATCGTGTCCTAAAGGCTGTTTTTGGAATGTCTTCATCACGAACTCTAACTTGGTGGTAACCTGAACGTAGGTCAATTTTTGAGTAATAGGTTGAACCTTGTAATTGATCGAATAAATCATCAATTCTTGGTAGTGGGTATCGGTTCTTTATGGTTAATTTGTTTAGTTTACGATAGTCAATACACATGCGTAATGACCCGTCTTTCTTTTTCACGAATAAAACTGGAGCTCCCCAAGGTGAGGAACTGGGTCGAATAAATCCCTTGTCCGCAAGTTCTTGTAATTGATTTGATAGCTCTTGCATCTCTGAAGGTGCTAGCCGGTATGGTGCGCGGGCAACTGGCGCCGCTCCTGGTATTAAATCAATTCTGAACTCTATTTGACGATTTGGTGGTAGTCCGGGTAAGTCTTCTGGAAATACTTCAGGAAACTCACGGGCAATAGGAACATCTTCGAGACGTTTTTCATCGGTTTTCTTTTCTGTTACGTGGGCTAAGAAAGCATAACATCCCTTCTCAATGTACTTCATGGTTTTGATACATGAGATGATGTTTATTCGAGTTCCACTTTGATCACCACGAATGATCAAAGTTTCATTGTCACATGGAATGTGCACAACTCTTTCACCACAAATAATGTTAGCTTGATGTTTAGACAACCAATCCATGCCAATAACAACATCGAAACTTCCGAGTTCGATTGGCATAAGATTGATGTTAAAGGGGTGGTCTAAGAGATTAAGGGTACAGTTTGGGATTACGGTATTGGTATTTACTAAGTCACCGGTAGCTAGCTCAACATTATAACTAGTGGTTAAAGTAATTGATGGAATATCAAGTAAAGGCGCAATTCTAGTAGATATAAAGCTCATATCAGCACCAGAATCGAATAATACTTTAACAGGAATATTATTGAGTAAGAACGTACCGGTAACCACGTTCGGGTCCTGGTGTGGTTCTTCTTTTCCCATGACGTAGGCCCTACCACGAGCACCTCCGCCTTGGGGTCCTTGGTTCTGAGGACAGTTGTTCTTGTAGTGTCCCCTTTCACCACACCCGAAACATGTGACTATGGGCTGTGTGTTAGCCCCAGTAGCTATACCCTTGCCTCTACAATCTTTGGCAAGATGTCCGGGCTTTTGGCACTTGTGGCATTTGGCCGGGCAAGGACCCTCGTGATGGTAATTGCATTTGGTACATTGTGGTTGATTACCCACGTACCTACCACCAGCTGGTGCAGCAACATAAGCCGTTGCGGCTTCCTGTCTCTTGTTCTGTTGATTGTGGTGGTTGTTGTTTCGGGTTTGGTTGTTGTTGTTGTTGTTATTATTCCCACGGTTACCATCATATGGTCGTTTGTTGTTGTTGTTCTTGTTGTTGTTGTTGTTACGGTAGTTGGAGTTGTTGGGGTTGTTGGCATTGCTGTTGTTGGTGTTGTTGGTGTTGAGGTTGGTGTTGAGGTTGTTTTGCTTGCGGGTTTCCGACATACGTATCACTTGATCCATGAGACTACGGGACATCCGCATAGCCTCATCAAGTTCTTTGGGATTTGCCGAAGTCACATTCCCCTGTATGCTTGAGGGAAGTCCCCAAATATACCTTTCCAACAATTTTTCCTTTGGGGAAACCATTGCTGGACAAAGTATCCTCAGTTCCTAGAATCTACGGTTGTAGGTCATGATATCATGTCCCTTAACCGTAAGATCCCAGAACTCAACTTCCAACTTTTGTATCTCACTACGTGGACAGTATTCCTTGACCATCATTTGTTTCAAATTAGCCCAAGTAATTTTGTAGGCATTCTCAATGCCCATGGGTTGAGCAATTGAGTTCCACCAGGACAAGGCCTCATTCAACAGAGTACTTGTGGCATACTGAACTTTATCCCCCTCGATACATTTACTAACAATGAACACCGATTCTGCCTTTTCGAACCAACGGGTCAAACCCACAGCCCCTTCAGTACCCTTGAATTTGAGGGGTTCACATTTCAGGTAGGAAATGAACGAGCAACCCCTTGGTACTGTAGTAACATTGGTCACCGGAGGGGTAGGTCCTCCAAGGTTAAGACTGGCAATTCTTGCAGCTTCCGCAGCAATGGCGGCTTCATCAGCTGCTGCAGCATCAGCAGCTGCTGCAGCATCAGCAGCTGCTGCAGCATCGGCGGCTGCTGCAGCATCAGCAGCACCAGCAGCTGTGGTGGCTTCGGCAGCTGCTGCAGCTGCTGCAGCTACGGCTGCACGTTCTGCAACAAGTGCTGCATTGACACTATCCTTTACCAGTTTGCGGATGGCGGCTTGCGTCATCGTTGGTGGTGGGGTCTTTTTCTTCGGCGCCATGGTTCTATTGTTCAAAAGATACGTTGTAATTAGAGAGTTGTGAAATGAGCACAATTTGATAAGAATGATGGGGTAATAATGTTGAAACTTAAAAACATAACACATGATGGTATATAAAACAAGAGTTTTATTTATATAACGTTGATTACAAAATCGAACTTATTACAAGTTCATTCAAAACTTACTAACTGATACTTTCAGTTAGTAATTACAACGTCGTACAAAAGCTAACTAGTAATATAACACTAGTCTAACGTCGGTTGGGAGGTTGTTGTTGTCCGGTCGGATTATTATTTCCGCGTGTTGCTAACACATCTACACTTTCGTTCGGACGGTATTCTTTGACATCCTTTTGGTATAGCCTTTGTTGTATGGAATTCATTTGACTTTGCATTCCACACAAATCATTCCTAAGTTGATACCTATCAAAGTTTGCAACATCTAACCGGATTTCGGCGGTATTTAGGTGGTTAAGTAGTTTGTGAATTTGAACCGCATCCTGTTCTTGGGCTTTCTCAACCAAAGTGAGTCTATCCTTGACGTTATCCAGGCCGGTTAGAGGATTTAAGACATTTTCCCCAAGATGAGTCAAGTCCCTCTTGACATAGCTCATGTCAAGCTTAAACCAATATAGTTCATCTCGGGCATTCATGGCATCCATTCTAGCAGAATTTACCTTGGACATACATTCGTGCATTTGAGTTGCCATACATTTAACTTTGAGTTGGGTCAGGTGGAGAGCTTGTTTCAAAGAGTAGATTTCGTATTGAGCTGAGTTTGCGAACATATGTGTAAATGTAGATGTTCCACCTGTTTGGTGAGTAGAATTCGGAACTTGAGCTGGAGTGGTATGGTTAGATTCGGATGAAATTGGTGAAACCGGAGGTGGAGATGTCAATGGTGATAGATGTGGCACTACTAATAGTTCCTCCGCTTCCTCAATGTCATCGATGCCTTCGATGTCAACATTCATTTCATGATCCTCTTCGTAATCATCGATGTTTATGTCCATATCCATTTCAGGATCCTCGTCCGAATCTACATCTAGATCCTCGTAAGGTTCTTCCTCGTCGTCGTAATCAATTGGTTCAAAATAAGGATCATCGGGTCCGGGAAGAATTGGTAAATACTCAGGCATAGCAGGAAGATGATCGGGAGATGGAGGTGCGGACATGATGTCTACAATTAGTATTTTGATGTTAAAATAAATCAAATGTTTATGGAAAATGCTCAACTAAGGAAATGTGCATATGACAATATACAAATATGTTCATGTAGCATAACATGTGTAATAAGTCCATAATCTTCTGGAGGATGGAAGGCACGAAGAGCGGAAGGCTATAAAAATGTTTTTGCTTGTTATTGTAGTTATAGTTTAGGTCTCACTTAGACCCGTTTCTCTATAACCATGGCTCTGGTACCAATCTGTAACACCCCCAATTCATGATGCAGCGGAATTCAACTTGGGTGTTACTCGACGGCACAACAGTCATAATAATAGAAAACGATCTCTAAACGAATCGTAATAAAAAGAGTTGTCATTCATATTATTCAAATATATCAAAGTTTACATAGTGAGGTCCCAAAATGTTGCATTGTTTCAAAACACATCAATATAAGGTCTATGATGTTTTTATAGAATGACATAATTGTTTATAGCCTTCTTCCTTCGGTACGTGCCCTTCCCGCTCCATTCTTGATTATCATGGACCTGAAATACATGCTTAAGAGGTCAACACAAAGGTTGAGTGAAATTCATAGAGTTTGTTTAACGGTTGAACACAATATGTTGGTAGTAAGAGTTAATTAGACTCATACTCATGTTAGAAAACAAAACAGTTATTATTATGTACTAAGCTCATGCAACCAATACGTTAACGGGTACCAATATCAATCGGCGGTTATGTTGCCCCGGTAAGTACTTTGCCGTCATACTTAATGTTTCAAATATAGTGCATTCATTTGAACTAACTGCTCAAACAAATGGGATTCGTCAATCCCAATAGGCCTATTCACAATACTCGCGCTCACTAATACTAGTGATTAAATGGTTCATGATGGGGCCTAGGATTGGCAAGGTAGGTACTTAGTAATAATAAAACAATCAGGCAGCATACAGTTTCAAAGCATTGTGTTCGGTTTAAAAGTAGCATGTATTTCCCCCAAGGGTTTGTAAAACATTAAAGTAATGTAAGCGGGGCTATGAACTCACCTCAAGTATGATAGCAAATAATGAAGGTGATGATCGGATCGTGTAGGTTTCTACGAGCAACCTAGAATAGAATGTTGCGACTTAGGATTTGTGTAAAGAATATAACGGAGTGCCTATATATATGTTTTGCATTTAGTCCATGATGAGGTATGATGTATATATGTAAGTCTTTGAAAGAAAGATTTATGAACATGTATGTTTTGGTATATCGTTTACTACCGTTCGGGCTAACATATTTCAGAAGTCATGTTAGTAAGCGTTCGAGGAGCCAGGACACTTTAACTCGTAAATCCACAACTCATCTCGACGGCTTACGTAATGAACTCCTCACATGAAGCTCCCTACTATTGTAGTAGTTGATAAAGTATATAGATATAAGTTTTGATCCGAAAAAGTTACATGTCCGATATTTGTATAAACTTAGGAAAGTTTATAGTACATGAAGATTGTTATTAGGAGTAGTTTTATAAGTCTTGTATGACCATTTGTCTTGGTAAAATCTCATGATTTCCTTTTAGGTGAAGTAGATACAAATTGCTTGTTCCATATATCGCCAATTTCATTGTTTCATGTTTACGCCTTTGTAAGTTGGTTTGGTCATTTCGTCATGGCCTAGCCATGACCTATGGTCCTTGTTCCATGGTCATGAGACACTACCTTGGTTCTAGCCATGGTGGTGGTCTTGGTTATAGGTCATAATACCTTTTATTCCTTTGAAAGTATGACAATAACTTAGTAACTTAAAATATGTAAATAGCTGTTAAGAAAACTGAGAAATATCTCACTCAGAAGGCGTTTTCAAGGCTTGAGCCTCTTTGTTCCTGAATGAAAACGTGATTCCGGACAACTTTCGTGTTTTAACCTTTTCATGAATCGGACCATAAAGGCCTCTTTTTGCGTGTTTTAGGTTCTGTCACAGAAATCACAGAAACATTTAGGCAGTTTTGCCGGAAATCTTTGGTAACTTCAAATCGCCATAACTTTTGACTCGTTTACTCTTTTTAGGTGGTTCAAATTGCTATGGTTTTCTTGTTAAGTCCTCTACTGTAATATGTAATAATCCAATATAAAATTTTTACCATTTTGATCAGGTTATACCAAGATATTCACTAGTTTGCTTGTTTTAGTAACTTGTTTCAATAAGTCATTACAACAACATCTTTTACTCATCATGATTCATCATGGACATAATTACAACACATAATATAGCAAGAATAACATATAAATGAGATGAACATGATAAATAAACAAGAAGCATGTTAGGTTTAGGCTTACAACTTTAGGCTTTCTAATTAAAGAAAGGAGTAACTAGTAAGGAAATGGACTTTGATAGACAAGCTTCAACCCCTTTTACTTCAAGCAGCCTTTCTACTCTTAGTATTCTTGAAAGATAGATGATAAAGGTTGAGGTGTATTGAGTAGATTTAAACTCAAGAGAAAACACCAAGTATGTTAGGGTTTGGAAGATTTTTGGTAAGAAATAAGCTATCTAGGGTTTCTATACTTGAACTTCACTTGAACCTTGCAACAAATTAGAAGAAATAAGCTAAGTGTGAGAGTGTTGTGGTGTGTTTGATGGCCGGCCAAAGGAAGGGAGAAAGGGGGGTATATATAGGTCCATGAGGAGGTTAGTTTCATGGGATATTTTTGGCCAAAATACACATGTATGCATCCTAGACCAACAAGCCATGAGATCAAGCCACCAAGGGTGTGACTCCCCCCCCTTGTGGCGGTTCCAAAACAGATAAGGAGGGGAGGTGGCTTGGCTTGGTATTATCCTTGGTTATTAGATGCATTTTGACTCCGGGAAATGCCAACCGTAAATGATTAGGCCTCAAAACGTAAAACCGGGTGTCGTAAAATTATGAAACTTTAAAGTATTGTTAGAAATGTTCATAAGTCCCATAATAAAATATAAAATGGGTGATAAGTTCCATTTGGGTGGTAAAACCTGCTAAAAGCTGGAAATATGGGTCTAAAACGCGTAATACGTAAAATGTACGAATATTGCGTAAAACTGAGAAAAGTAAAATGTTACTTTTCTTATATGCTAAAAATGATTTAAAATGATTTATAATGTCTAGACTGGGCTCAGTCTGGTGTCGGTTGGTGTTAAATGTCTTTTAGACATCAAACCGGAAGCCTAAAAATCAAGGAATGATTTATAAAATCAAGGAATGATTTTTAGTCAATGGAGGAGGGAAAAATATGTTGACTTATTTAAATAAGTTGAAAGCTCAAATCATCTTAGAAATGCGGTGCAGGTAAAGGCTAGGGTTACGGCTGAGTAAAAACGCGTAAAACTGAAAATTCCAGTTTTTCACGGCCGAAGTTTATTTGGGCCATGATTTTTCTCAGTCATGATTTATTCTCAAATAAATCATAAGTGTGTTAAACATTTTTCTGATGTGGGGTCACCTGACGGGATCAAATTTCGTTGTGCGTAGAATTTCTGATTGACGTTTTGCCCTAAAACGGGTAATTCTGTGTAATCCCTTAATAACTTTCACGAAAATGATCTGACGAATGTCAAACATTTAATTTGCCATGGAAATGATTTATCACTCGAGAATATGAAATAAAAATCAACTTTCGGGAAAATTTCAGAAAGAAATGAATAGTAATATGAATAGTAAAATTTTCCGAAAATAGAAATTAACCTGAAATTGCGAATTGTTACAGCTGGTAATAGTGCTGCATTTTTTCTGTGTCAAAAACTGAATGAGAATCGTTTATTATATAAAGATAAAATATTAGCTCCAAAATAAACGATTTTACAAATCTGTTTTTAATTAAACACGATTTGATATCTTTTTATTCACACAATGTATATTCTGTAAACTTATTTGCAAAGTTTCAATCTATTCCTAAAATAGATTTACAGAAAATCTGGAAAAAGGATACCGAAACTAGCAGCAAAAAGATACGCACGCATGCGAGGTTTCGGAGCTGCATTCGTGTCCGCAGGTCGCGCGGGCTCGCATGAGTTCAAAAGCTTCAAACTCATTTTGACCCAGAAATCCCACAATCTGCACCCCCCTGCGCGCGCACACGTAGGAGTGGGAGCATAGATAACCTAAAGGAATTTGAAAGCTAATACTAAGATAACCTTATAAACTAGCTTTCACTTCTTGTTTTGGGCGATGTGGGATGCAACACTTTTTCCCTTATATTGTGTTTCATGTGCCTCACTTTGAGACACGATGTCTCATTCATCTTAGCTCTATTTTGGACATACTTTAGCTTGTTACGAAGCTCTCTTGGAGGAGAACACAACGCCCCCAATAAACACTAATATATATAACATATACATATATTAAATTATGTCCAAACTTTGCAAAAACTCATTTTGCAAAACCACTTTTCCAACAGCCAACTGCCCAACTGTAGTTAGTGAAATGGATTTCCACATTCTGATGTCACAAACAGGGTAGCTCTGTTCTGGAACTCATAATGAAATTCATCTAATATTTAAAAGTACATAATATTTAGTCCGGAATCAATTTGAGTTGGTTTAAAGCCGTTAAGGTGTCTTAGAAGAATCTCATTTAGAATAAAGCAACAATTACCAACATACTTATTTCATGTTTATTACTAATCAGTGTAAAAAATAAGAGCATTTTCACAACATCGAGCATATTAACCATTGATCGAGCCACTACTATTGAGTGTGTGAAACAGAGCCCGAAATAGGGTACACTAATGAAGAAGGATTCTATAGGAGCTGGAAACAAATCTCAGTCTTTTAAGTTAGAAAATTAGTCCCTCAAAGTTAGCTCACTTAGTAAAAGACCGATATATCAAGTTGAGATTGTTTTTATTAAATAATAAATATGTTAAGCTATATAATAGCATTAATCATAGACGGAACTTGGGTGAATTTATTGGGAGGGTCCAGTTCAATATAGTTAATTTGGGACGGCTAAAGTTAAATTTCCTTTAAGCAAATATAAGTAAAACCTCAAAGTTTTGGGAGGGCCGTGGCCCTCCCGGGTCTCCACTAAGGTCCGTCCATGGCATTAATACTTATGAGTTAAATTCAGATAATACTTTCAAAAATTATTATTAATATAAAATAAAATGGTAAAAACTAATCTAAAAATAAAATTCAACCTATCAAACTTATTCTATATATGTATTTTTATTTGTTATGCATTTAAAATAATGCAAAAATAGAAAGTATTACAGTACTATACTCATGTTGATCGTATATAGTAAGATTTTCAGTGGTAAACTTTTAATAAAAATAGATAAAATGTTCTTTTATGTTTGTCAAAGTTTGTTGATGTTCATTTGCTTAACATTATCAAGTATGTTGCAGTTCTATGTTAGGGATTTTATGGAACACCAAAGTCCATAATATTATATGCTTTTTACTTAACTAAGTCAATCATTATTCTTCAACTTTAGGTTGAGATTATAATAAAATATACTCCGTAATAAAATATAATGCTATTCACTACTTAATTACTAGTACAAAATAAAGAATCGATCAATAACTTCTCAAGATACAAAAAGATAAAACATTATACTTTAAGTGAATCGTGATTAAAAGATATTAGTAAATCAACAGATCTATTACTATAGACCTGAATACTATAAGAGTCCATTGAAGTATTAAACAACTAACTTCCCCTGAGTAGCAATTTGACATTATCGCTAGTTTTGTATATTCGATGCATAGTTCAATGTATGAGTTTTTCAGATGTCACACTTAACCAAAGAGTTGAACTAATGGAAAGCATGTCCTAGTTTATAATATGCAATATGCAGTTTCTTCTGTGTATAACAAAACACGGGGAAATGACCACCCATGGTGTTAGTGACAATTTTATTTATAAAGGGCACTTAAAAACCACCGCCAAATACAAGTGAAGCATGAAATTACAATACATTACTGCTACCAACATAATAAGAACAATAGTAAGTGGAGAAAAAACATATAAAAAGCAAAACACAAGAAGTAGTATGTATTAACCGATATAATGATAAGTCGCCCCAAGCCCGATCTGTGGGCATAGGGTATATTAGGGCTTATTGTAATCTATAAATATTGGTTATTAATAAAGTTAAAGGCAAGCAGTTTTAATGTAAACATACGATTCAACATGGTATCAGAGGGTTTACCGTTTGCATTTTTCAATGCAAACGTCTTTTCTATCTTGTGATACTTTTCTCCCTCAATACGTGTGATATAAATCAAAAGCAAAGCTAATGGGCCCAAATGCTAAACCAAGGCTAAAAGATGAAGACTTTAAGTAGTCTTCAAAACTCAACACAGACCATAATTAGTTCTTGAGCAAGCGCCTCAAAACTCACAGAAAGGAAAAATGTACAAATCGAGTTAAATTCAATCATGATCAAACACTTGATCAAAATTTTGGACAACAACAACATGCAATTTCGCCGAAGCCAGAGGCGGGGCCGGGTGCGGTTTATCAAAACCTTGGTCCCAGACTTTCACTTGCAACTTGACCTTATGAATGCACTCTTTTAGTCCATGCACTTACAACTTTATTCTATTCAATCACTGCATTTACTAGAGCTTCAAGTTAAAAATTAAATTGTAAATATAGATTTCTAACAGAAGTCACATAATATAATGAAGAATTGGCATAGAAAAACTGTGGTTTTATTAATTCATTAGGTAAAAATCCATTCATTCACTAATGCAACCTTTTCATCAAACACTGGTGAGCGTAAAAATTTCTATTAAACTAGATATCAATAAGAGTTTATTTAACCTGTGCCACAGCTCTAAACAAGAATAAGTAATTTGAAGAAAAAAAAAAACATAAAGACTTTCAGATAGACTGAGCATTGAAGAGTTCAAGATATGTAGGTATGGAAATTTCAAACAGACTTTACATATGAATAAAACGAATAAATAGTGTCGTGTTGACATGCGTTAATACTTTCGGATACAAATTCATTTGAACAGCAACATAAATACCAATCGAACTAGGATAAAAAGACACCCTATCTGTAAACATATATTTGATAATACAGTCCAAAAGAATTCATTTAGTTAAAATTGCATAGGAAGTAACTGATAATAGACTAGTACGGAGTATTATTTTGGCAATAAGCACACTCTAGAGTCTGAGTCTTATGATTTCAGCAAATTTGTAGTTGTCCCACACGTGTCTTATATTCAAGTCAAGCTCTACTCTGTATGGGTGTGTGTTCGCAGTCGAAATAAAGGTCAGTAGGTCACCGAATTGCTATAAAGGTAGCCACACGTTCAATATATCAGCAGAATAGCTCTGTTTCACAGACTCAATATTAGTGGATAGAAAACCTGAAATCATGTAAACATTAAGAATTCTTCAATGAAATATAGTTCATTGAAAGACATGACAGTAATTACATTTGGATCTCGTGCTAAAACATTACATAGATACAAGAATTCAACAAGTTAAAAAGAAGAATGAAGTACAAACAACTATATTTGTGACATTATTCAACAAACATGACCCCTTTCACTGTTTTAGATAAACAGCAAAAGCACCTGTATGGTAGTATAAAACCATCAATTGACTTAACCAATCAACTTGATATCATAATCTAAAGAGTAATAACCTTAGCTTGATGTCAACAATAGATTAGCTCTAATGATCCAACCCTTCAAACTCCAATCAATAAACCAATGGACTTTTAGTCTATCGGTATAAAGATAAATAAATCATCAACCAAAAAAAAAATTGTACAAGATCCATTGAAGGCTTATTTCATGTGCCTCGTAATCAAGACTAAAATTCTGCTACAATAGCCAGTTTCATACTACACTTAGATGTCGAATGTAAGAGCCTACATTGGCCAGTATTACACCCTCAGCACTTGCTTTTAAAGCAATGATACCTTAACATCATCAGGTATGTTGCAATTCTATGTAAATCATTTTATCAAACACCTTCCGTGCATCATATAGCTACAGTTTATAATATGAACATATGGAGATGTGGTATATCACACAACGAGGGGAAACGGCCACCCATGGTGCTAGTGGCAATTTTATTTATAAAGGGGACTTAAAACCCCCACCAAATACAAGTGAAGCATGAAATTACAATACTATATACCAAACAATAAGTAGGCAGAAAAAAACAAAAAAAACATATACCACTATGCACTCGCAACCCTTCGCCATTTTGCTATGAACACCACCACCTTTACGTACGCCCAATCTTTCAAGCTATCATGCAACTGGAAAAAAGTATGTCTCCCACGGCTGTTAAGAAGTAAAGCGCTACAAACTATCCAAAATCCAGTAGCAAACCCACTAGCACCACCAATATAAAACCATCGTTCTATCCCTTCCTCGTCTCCTTGACTCTTACCAACAGTGTGTGGTTCTTCTAATTCTTCATCTCCAGGGCATTTTTTCGGCAGGGGACTTCCACATAGCCCGGCATTTCCTATGTACCTTGAAGGGTCAAAGGTTTGGAGTTGAGTGCAAGATGGAATCCTCCCAGACAAGTTGTTATGCGACACGTCAAGATAATTTAAAAAATTCATCTGAGACATGCTTGATGGCAACTGCCCTGAGAAATTGTTTTTGGATAAATCCAAAGTTTCAAGTTCTTTCATTTGACCAATTTGTCTTGGAATCTCTCCAAGTAGAGCGTTCTTTGACAAGTTTAGTGCAACCAGTTGATAAAGATTGGTAAGCTCATACGGGATTTTTCCTGTTAAATGGTTGCTCGACAGGTCAATGCTCTTCAAGGATTCTAGATTTTTGCTGAATTCACGCACCTTTCCTTGCCACTGGATTATCACATGGTCAAAATAATCATAACTAGAGCCGTATCCATCTTGATGAATGTGCATTATGTCCAATGAATTCACTGTGATGAGATCTCTCCCTTTGAGAGAAAAATAATCTAGAACCATGGCAGTGATATTATTGATGCACGAGGGGATGGTTCCATTGAGGTTGTTCATTGACAAGTCTAGAAGTTGAAGATTTACTAGATGGCATAATTGTGAAGGGATGGTTCCATAGAAGTTGTTTGATGCTAGGCTAAGAACGTACAAACGTGATAGGTTTTCCCCAATCCAAACAGGCACATTACCAGAAAACTTGTTAGCCCCCAAATTCAGAGAGGTTAAATTCTTGCAATGTTTTAAGGATGAAGGCAATTCTCCAAAAAAGTAGTTGTTGTATAAATACAATGCTTCAAGCTTGATCAAAGACTTAACAGAAGCAGGAATTCTACCAGATAGATTATTGTTTGCTAGATTAAGAACCACCAACTCTTTTAAATGCCATAAACAGTCTGGAATTTGTCCTGTGAATGAGTTGTCTGAGATATCAAGAAATGATAAATAGCCATCTACAATTTGGCACAGAAAGGAGATTTCCCCAGATAATTTGTTTTTGGAAAGATCTAACACTAACAAAGTGGAAGGAACGTTCAGAATAGCGCCACTTATGCTGTTGAAAGAGAGATCCAAATAGCTCAACCGAGAAGACTGCCACTGGTTCCAGTACTCCTTAGAAACTGTGTCTAAAATGCTATTTCTGGAAAGATCAAGATGCTTGAGATTTTCCAGTTTTTGTATCCAATTGGGGAAACGAGGCCCTAGCTTGTTAGAACTGAAATCTATATATCGTATATTCTGAGAAAGGCTTGACACGTCAGCTATTAGACGAACTCCTTCGAGTGAGTTGTTTGAAAGATTTATATACCTAAGATTTGATATTCCAATATTTTCAGAGATCACACCTCTTAGGTAATTGGAAGAAAGGTCTAGCCATTGAAGGCTGGGTAGTTGCCACAGTTTGTCACTTATAGTTCCATCGAACTGATTTGAAGATAGGTTCAATCCTGTTAGGGATGAAAAGAGTTGGATCACATCAGACAATGTAGCTGATGTGCATCCTGACAAGCTGTTCAAAAAATCTGAAAGTTCCCCATCAAACTTGTTACCATAGAGAGAAAGATCTGTAAGCTTATTGCCGGTTAATGGGGACAACCAACGATACATGGATGAGTTGAGATTGTTGTTATCGAGAGAAAGCTCATATATAGATAAAGAAGAGTTGACAGATGGAGAATATGGCTGCATGAATTGTGAGAGGTCACATCCATTTAAGCTTAAGTCTGATAGGTTTTGGAGACCTATAATAACATTTGCCCCGTTATTTGCTTTGGCTAGAGAAATTCCATCCATACTAAGGTCAAATAAAGAAGAAAGAGAAGACAACCAATCTAAGTTTTCAACACTACAACTTCTGAGATTATCAAAATAAAGGATTTCCAAATTGGTGAGGTTTCCAAATTCCGAAGGAATGGTTCCATAGAAAGAGTTGAATGAAAGGTCAAGGTCTTTCAATTTGGTCAAGGAACCAATGGATCTCGGAATGACTCCACTGAAATTATTCCCTTGAAGGTCAAGATAAGTTAATTGGGTCATGTTACCAATGGACATTGGAATGGTTCCATAGAAAGAGTTGAATGAAAGGTCAAGGTATGTCAATTTGGTCAAGGAACCAATGGATCTCGGAATGACTCCACTGAAATTAGTCTCACTAAGGTCAAGTTTAACTAATTGGGTCATGTTACCAATGGACATTGGAATGGTTCCAGTAAACTGAGTCCCACAAAGTAAAAGGGTTGTTAATTTGGTCAACGAATGAATGGACTCGGGAATTGTGCCAGTAAACTGATTTTCACCAAGGTTAAGATATGTTAACTGGGTCATGTTACCAATGGATTTAGGAATGGATCCACTAAACTGATTTCTACTTAGGTCAAGATAAGTTAAATGAGTCATGGAGCATACGAACTTGAAAATGGTTCCATGAAAAGAATTGCCATGAAGGTTAAGAATATTCAAATATGTTAAGTTAATCAACGAATGGTTAATCTCACCTTCAAGACCACCATAACCCATATACTCGAGTTGAAGCTCTTTGACATGACCTGTGACGTTGTCACACACGACTCCATTCCATTGACAACAATCATCTTCTTCTTTAGGTCTCCATGTAGAGAGCATGTCATCTGGGTCTTGAAGGTGAGCTTTGAAATCAAGAAGAGCTTGTCTCTCCTTATCGATGCACTTATGAACAGCTCCTCCTGCTGCAGCAACTACTTGGTGGCCAAAGGAAGTGGCAGTTGTGGTATTAAACAACAAAAAGACAAGTGAGAAAATAAACAAAACATGAGTATGCATAAAGTAAAAGTAAAAAGTTTCTCTCATTATGAGTGTTTTAAGAAAATTGTATTGATGTGGTTTTCTCTGATAATGAACACGTATACCTCTATGCGGCTTTATATAGACTTCGAAAACTAAGAATAGAAATATATATATATTCGTGTGGAACAGACAAAACATGGAAAAAAAATTAAACAATAAATTTGAAGTCCCACATTAGACGACCAAAGAAAGACTTGAGACTCTTAAGTCTTTGCAATTTTTAGTTATTCACTATGACTTTTGGTCCTGAAATTATTCTGTGATGTAAAGGTAAATCCAAAGAAATGGAGTCAAATAAATCAGGCTGATGGAAAATACAGTCAGCAACTACTGTGAAAGTACCAAATATGCAAAAGACAAAAATGTTGGATTCGGATCGAGTGTTGCATAAATCTTCAGTTACCACAATATGTTTGATGAAATGCCTCAACTAAAATTTTACAACATTAAGTTCACAAGTTTTGAGCAGGAATAATCTACATATATAGGTAAGTTAATTGGTCATTTGAATTTTCACTGCATTTGATTAACTATTTAAGACGATATAAGTTGTTTTTGTTCAAGATGAATGTTAGTTTTGCATACAAGTTATTAGTTTCATATATTTGTGGCTTTATTGTGTGTGCTCAAACTGTATATACATTGTTGGGTTTAAGTTTATTGTGATTTAGTTTTAATTTTTTACTATCTTTAGTGGTGACATATACATATAAACTTTTTAACATCCAAATTTTAGGTTTCAATCAAAAGGATGGCGAGTCCCTATGTACTATAAAATCAACTATTAAAATAAATTACGCTCACACACAAAAAAAAAAAAAATAGGACGAGTTTAATCGCTTATATAATAAGAGATTTTCAAAAAACGAAAAATAATATTAGAGGAATTAAAACTGTACAAATGTGAATACTCAATTTTGTCACGTAAGATAAATGAAGTCATCCTATTGCTCAATTAGAAAGTCAAAATTGAAACAATTTGGTTAAATCTATTTAAATCTCATCTAGCTAAAAATATTTATAAAAACAAATGTGTCCATTTTGTCAAAAAGAGAAAAAAAATGAAGTAATTAATAAAACTTTAGTTGTTAATTTTTAAATAAATTAAATAAAGTTAAGTAAACTTTCGAAAAGATCTCAGTATAAGATCATCTCGGATAACTCACCCCGGTAGTGCATTGTTTCGTTAAATGTAGGTTAGTACTATTCTCGGAAGATAAAAGGTATTTACTTCGGTAGTGTTCTAGGTAGTGGATAATTTGTACTGTTCTTGGTAAAGAGCTCGTTAATTTCCTGTTCTTGTTAGTTTGTATGTTAAAGTTTTCACCTCGGTAGTTGTGTATTTTGTTAGCGTGGTTACTGTTCTCGTTCTCGGTATTTACCTCGGGCAGTTTGTGGTTTGACTAGTCAACATGATTGAAAAAAGATGGTTGAACAGTATATATAATGGAACAAAACAGTGCCAACATTCTAACACCATCTAATGATTCACAAATCTTCACCCAATACTTTAATGAAGTGTTTTATCCAGCATTTGGTTTTCACATAAAATGGAAAGTCGAAGATGTAGCACATTTTGTCCAAAGATACGTTAACTGTTTAAAGACACTTGTTCAACTAATACTAATAATGTTTTATATAATCTGTTTTGTATAAATCAATTCCTTTACTCATTGAGACTTTTAATCAGACAAGTGGTGAGCATAACACTGACGAAATAAAGTGACTCTATAATAGTCTAAAGAAGCTAGATGACTTTATTTTTGGGTGGAACATACACGATTTGATGTCCCAAATCATACGTTCAAAGACTCTCAAAGCCTTTGCAATTTTTCCAAAGTGGGTGTCAGTTTTTCTTCCACTTTGTAATACTTTATGTTAAAAAAGAAATCAATATAATGTGCCCAAATAAAGCACCCAATTATAGGAATAGTAACAAGATATATATATAACGTGATGTAAACACCAATCTAGAATATAGTGTTAGGAAATCGTACTTAGATTGATCAAAATAGGGAAAATCTTTGAAATGCCCCACAAGTAAATGGGTACCAACCCTAAATGTCCCAAAAAAATTTTTTTCTCCAAATGCCTCAGGGGAGAGGGTTGACCAAATTTCTTGGGCGGATTACATATTATGGTGACATGTGTCCCTCCAACATGTACCTACTAAGTACCATCTACATTTCTTGGGCGACTTATATTTTTTAGTCTTTTTCTGAGAAAGTGTGGTCTTTTAAAATGCTACATTTTTTGTCCTTGTAATTTGATTGGTATTTTATTTTTGGTCACACATTCTCTCTCTTTTTATCACCATTCTCTCTTGCATTCATTATAGTCAGCAAAATCAAAGAGTAAACTTGGTAATTTGCTCAAATTTTAGAACAAAAAAGGACCCAAGTATGCAATGTAACAAACAGATAATGTAGGTCCAATGTAATAATTGAATAACCACTACAGAATATCAAATTTAAGGATACTTACATTCATATACTGCAAATATGCAATATACACTGGTACCTATTTCATTTACACTATTCTTGCATCTGGTACATCGATCTAAAATCTCTTAGCAGTCATAAGGCTTAACTTTGTTGTTTATATGATTAATTGATTGTTTTTGTCAAGTTTAATAAACTTCTTTTAATTCAATCTTCATAAAAACCCAGATATTCATCATAAAAACCCAGGCCACAAATTCAATAACAAAAACAATAACATCAAAACATCACCGTCGACACCACCACCATCCAAATACCACACCCTCACACCACCACCGGACCCATTTTCCATCTTAACAATCCCTCTTTCTTACCTGAATAACATGTTCTTTTATGTTTGTAAAAGTTTCCCTCCACACATACAAGTGATTGATTGTAGAGACTACAGTGTGCTGACTTGAGAGAATTTCCAGTGACTTTTATATTAGTGATTGAGTAACAACTAAAAAATCAGTATTCAGATTTCTAAGATGCATTGGAGGCTTATTTCATGTGCCTCGTAATCATGAGTAAAACACAGCTACATTAGCTAGCTTCACACTACACTTAGATGTCAACCGTAATAGCATTTGCTTATAAGGCATGATACCTTATCGTAAAGATTCATAATTACTATAGCTAACCATGATACCTTGACAAAAACTAATCTCACCTTCAAGACCACTATAACCATTAGACGATTCAAGATAAAGCTCTTTGACATGACCTGTGACGTTGTCACACACGACTCCACCCCATTGACAACAATCATCTTCTTCTTCAGGTATCCAGGCAATGAGCACGCCACTTGGGTCTTGAAGAATAATGTGAGCTTTGAAATCAAGAAGAGCTTGTCTCTCCTTATCGATACACTTGTGAACAACTCCTCCTGCTGCTTCAACCAGTTGTTGGCCAAAGAAAGACAAGTGACAAAAGAAGCAAAATATGAGTATGCATAAAGTAAAAGTAAATATTTTC
This sequence comes from Artemisia argyi, assembly GCA_030686995.1. Lineage (NCBI taxonomy): Eukaryota > Viridiplantae > Streptophyta > Magnoliopsida > Asterales > Asteraceae > Artemisia > Artemisia argyi. The sequence continues at coordinate 21,519,392 of CM060693.1, read as the reverse complement.
TCTCATTATGTGTGTTTTAAGAAAATTGTATTGATGTGTTTTTATCTGATAATGAACATATACCTCGATGCAGCTTTATATAGACTTTGATATCAAAGAATTGAACTAGATGGATATAAATTTGTGTGGAGCACATAACACTTGGAATAAACATCATGGAATAAATTTGAAGTCCCAAATTAGACGTTCAAAGACTCTCAAGTCTTTGCAATTTGTAGTTATTCAATGTATCTTTTGGTCCTGAAATTATTCTGTGATGTAAATGTTAATCCAAAGAAATGGAACCAAATAAATCAGGCTGATGGAAAATACAGTCAGCAACTCTTGTGAAAGTAGAAATATGTAAAAATAGGTTGGATGGATAAAAAAATAAATAAATGGGGCCTCTTAAAAATTCAGATTTGTAACTGTACATCCAAAGAAGAGAGATTTACGCAATTATGAGCTTAAAGTAGTGTCTTCATGGAAAAATTTATTCATACATGGTTCTTCTTTTATTGCTTATAAGGCCGCATAAATCTTTAGTTTTCTCATGACCCACAACAATGTTTGATGAAATGCCTCAACCAAATTTTAGCAACGTTAAGTTTACAAGTTTTCCTTTTACAAAAAGAATGTCATTTGAATTTCTACTGCATTTGATTAACTATTTAAGCCAATACAAGTTGTTTAGATTCAAGATGAATGATTACGTTTTGTGTTTGTTGTGGACAGGGTTTAGGTTTGCATGCAAGTTATTAGTTTAGGTTGTTTGACTTGAAAATTGGAGCGGCCCAGTTCTAACATACTCAGCTTGGCTCATATTATAGTATTTGGTAACTAGCAATACATGCTTTGGCGCAATTAAATCGTTGAACATCTATCTTCTACTTTAGTTTAAATACATAATGATAATCTAGTTATATTATTTCATTGCAATATTTAGTTGAAAATAAATATCAGAAGACTCTTTGCATAAAGCTACTTATTTTGGATAATCATTAGAAACTGATTGATGCAATATGTATAGTAAATTTGAAGTAGATGGTCTAAATTTTTGTTTTACTTTTCCGTTGTTCAAAAATCCAAAAATAAATTTGATCTGTTTTGTGGAAAATGATGAAGAAAAGTGAAGTATCCCAATATTAGACGTTAGAAGACTTAAAAGTCTTTAAAACTTGTAGTTATTAGATATCTTTTTCTATCTTAGTGATACTTTTCCCCTCAATACGTGTGAATGTGTGATATAAATCAAAGTCAAGCTAATGGGCCCAAATGCTAAACCAAAACCAAGACCAAGACTAAAAGATGAAGACTAAGTTAATTACTACAATGCATAATCAACTTTTAAATTTTGTCTCAAAATACATAATATGATCCGTTTATTCAGGCCACCGACGATATGGCGCTTATGTGGCATCCAAGTGTATACCTCGTATGTTGACTAGTAAATAATGCAACAAAATAATAATAATCAGGAACCATGACCAATGACTATAAAACATATATACCTGGTCCAAGGGATCAGCTAATTCAGAAAACGCATTCCCTAACTCACGACCACAAATGAATAATTCAAATCTCTCTGTTAAACCTGCATGCCAGCGCCGAAAATTAGGAAAAATCAAGCTTTCACGAATTTGAGTTATTTGTAAATTTTGGGTATCCGGATATACAAGTTCAAAGGGATAATGAGGTAATGGGGTAATTTTCCTTAAAATAATATTTGCATTTTGAGATACAGAATATTTTCAGTACCTCCGATGTGGCTTCGCCAATGGAGATACCTCCACAGGATAATCCAAAAGAAATGTAGGCTGCACTAGAGTTGGTTCTACCGCTATCTCAAAAACCTGTAACAAGAACAAAGTTACCAGCTAATCTCACTCATAAAATTTATGTATTATTGTTAGTACTTGACCCGTAATTTGATACTGTCCTCATTAAGCATTTTGCCAACAGAGGAGGATGCTTCAATTAAATGCCTATCTTGATTATTGGGACCCATATTCAGCTCGTTAATAGTAGCTTCTTTAGCAGCATTAAGATCGTTTCCGAACTCAGTAAAATCAATTCCTGTAGCTTCTTTTACAAGATTGTGCATTGTTTCCCTCCTCCATGGTCTTTCTAAATTAATTTCAACCCCCTGCATTCAAATCGGTAATCTTGAGTAACTCGGTGTAGTACTAAACTAGATTGAGTAAGTGGTACGAAAGAAGTTAAGCGTTCAATTACATACCTGATAGTCCACAGTAAGCTTTCCATTAACTGCAAGAGCACATTGAGTTACGATTTCTTCTGCCATGTTCATCATGCTTTCATAGTCTGAATACGCTTCATATATCTGGATCAGTTCAAGACTAATGTTGTCCCACTTTTCTGGATCGATTATGAATTGCAAATATAATATGAATAAGTAAAAACTAAAATTTCATTAACCATTGTAATGTTACATGTAATTACATATATATAAGGTTCCAACCATTGTGTTGAACCATTGTGTCTTTTCAAAGAATGGTTGTGACCATTCGAACTATCCTAACCATTGTGTCCATTCGGTTTGGTGTTTGTCCCAACCGAAATAACTAGAAGTTAGTTATTAACTTTCTACTTAACATAAATAGTCCTTCTAACTTTTAACTAACTAATAATAATACTAATATGCAATGTGAAGATTATATCGGGTCACATTCTCCTCCTTAATCTTCATCGTTGCTTCTTGTTAAATCTTGAACTCCGAGCATCTGTCGCATTGTCATGAACTTCAATCTTGGTAGAGCCTTTGTTAGTATATCTGCTCTTTGTAGTTCTCCTCTGACATGTTCTATGTTGATGTGTCCATTCTCTACGCATTCTCGAATGAAATGATATCGAATGTCGATGTGTTTACTTCTTCCATGAAATACTGGGTTCTTTACTAATGCTATTGCTGAAACGTTATCGATCTTCAACGTTATCTTTTGTTCTTCATTTCCAGTTAATTCACTGAGTAATCTTTTCAACCATAGTGCTTGACATGCTGCTGCTGTAGCCGCCATAAATTCTGATTCACATGATGATAGTGCCACTGTCGGTTGTTTCTGAGTGCTCCATGTAATGGGTGACTCTCCAAAATAAAATACTACGCCTGTAGTTCCTTTTCCTTGATCAGTGTTGATTCCATAGCTACTATCACTATATCCTGTAATCTTGCAGCCGCCTTCTTTCTTGTAAATTATGCCATGCTCTCTTGTTCCTTTGATGTATCGGATTACTTGCTTTACTGCTTTCAGGTGATGGTCTTTTGGTTCTTGCATCCATCTGCTGAGTAGTCCGACTGAATAACTAAGATCTGGTCTTGTATGTAGTAAGTACCTGAGACTTCCAATTAAGCTTCTGTAATAAGTTGCGTCAACTGATTCTCCATCTTCCGCCTTGACCAACTTAGTACCGGGATCCATTGGTATCTTCGTATCATTACTATCTTCCATGTTTGTTTCCTTCAAGATCTTGTTAATATAACCTGTTTGCTTGATTGTAATTTCTCCTCCTGTCTGTGTAACTTCTATCCCAAGGTAATAAGCTAACAATCCTAAGTCGCTCATTTCAAACTTCTCTTCCATCTGGGATTTAAATAATTGTACTTCTTTCTTTGGAGTGCCTGTAATTATTAAATCATCTACATAAACTCCAACGATAATTGTTGAGTTCTTGGTTCTCCTTGTATATACTGCTTGTTCGAGGTTACACTTCTTGAAATCTAATGATTTTAAGGTTTGATCAAGCTTCACATTCCAAGCTCTCGGTGCTTGTCTTAATCCATATAAAGCTTTAATAAGCTTGTACACTTTTCCTGATTCTCCTGATTGTACGAATCCTTCAGGTTGTGTAACGTAGACTTCTTCTTTTAAATCTCCATGTAGAAATGCTGATTTTACGTCTAAGTGATGAACTTGCCAACTATAATATGCTGCTAAGGCCAATATCAAACGAACTGTTTCTATCCTAGCAACTGGGGCAAATACTTCATCGAAGTCTATTCCTTGTTCTTGTACGTATCCTTTTGCTACTAACCGTGCTTTGTATTTGATAATATTTCCATGTGCATCTCTTTTGGTTTTAAATACCCATTTGAGTCCAATTGCCTTTTGATTTTCTGGCAATGTAGTAAGAATCCATGTGTTGTTCTTGTTTATTGAATCCAATTCAATCTTCATGGCTTCAATCCATTTATGATCTTTTGATGCTTCCTTGTAGTTACGAGGTTCTTCTTCTATGAAGAGTAAACTAGGTGCTTCAACGACACTAGCTTTTTCATAGATTGCTTTCAAATCTTTTAATCCTCTAACTGGTGTATGATCAATTCTTCCAGAGCTTCCTAACGAGCTTCTAAGTGAACTAATAGTAGTTTCTATTTCACTTTCTGAGTTAGGTTCGTAACTAAATGTTGGTGGTGTGAATGGTGAGTTTGGTTGAGAGGGGGAGTTTGGTTCTGATAATGAATCTGTTTCTGATGTTGGATCTGGTAAAGGATCCGGTATTGGAATATCATCATTACCTATGTTGACGGGTATTTGGTTTGCATTGTCAACTTCCTCTACTACAAAACTAGTCCAAAAAGTGTCTTGTGTACTTGTATCCTCTCCATTCTTGTCCCAATTCCACGGTTTAGTTTCCATAAATTTAACGTCTCTACTAACATATTTCTTCTTGGCTATTGGATCATATAACCTACATGCTTTTGATCCTTCCTCTACTCCTAAATAGATCATTGGTATGCTTCTATCATCCAGCTTCTTTAAGTGAGGTGTTGTTATCTTAGCATAAGCTGTGCATCCAAATATCCTTAGGTTTTCTAGGTTTGGTTTCCTACTGTAGAGTGCCTCATATGGAGTTTTATCTACTAGGGCTCTTGTAGGTACCCTATTTAGTATGTAAATAGCGTGTTTCACTGCTTCCGCCCAAAAAGTTAAAGGTAACTTCATGGCTTTCATCATACTTCTAGTAGTTGATAACACTGTCCTATTTCTTCTCTCCACTACTCCATTCTGTTGTGGTGAGTATGGTGCTGTCAATTGTCTAGCTATCCCATTATCCTTACAGTATTGTGTGAATTCATTTGATGTAAATTCACCACCTCTATCTGTTCTAAACATCCTTATTTTCAATCTCAATTCCATTTCTACTTTATGCTTAAATTCCTTGAATGTACTAAAGGCTTGGTCTTTTGAAGTAAGAAAGTAAGCCCACATAAATCGTGTACAATCGTCTACTAACAAGAATATAAGTTTCTTGCCTGAGTGTGTTGCTGGACTTATAGGACCGCAAAGGTCTCCATATATTAAATCCAACGGGTTCTCTGATCTGAATTTAGCTTGGTTTGGAAATGGTGTTCTACTATGCTTTCCCAATAAACATGCATCGCAAATCTGTCCTACATGATTTATTCTAGGTAATCCATTTACTAGACCCTTTCTAGTCATCTTGTTGATATCGTCAAAGTTTAGATGACCTAATCTAGCATGCCATAACCATGCTGGGTTATCTATATTTGCTAATAGACATATAGGTGAGTCTATTCGTAGTTTAATACTGTAAAGTCTGTTCTTAGATCTTTCTACTTTCATCAACAACCTTCTGCTCTTGTCATACAAAGTCAATTTATTCCCATCCATTATAACTCTACAACCTATTTCTGTAAGTTGTCCTAGACTTAGTATGTTGCTCTTAAGGTTCGGTATATAATATACATCCGTTACTACCTTTTGTTCTTGGTTTATACAACCTAATAATATAGAGCCTTTTCCCTTTATTTCTACATATGACCCATCTCCAAAACGTACTCGTCCTGTTATCTTTTCATCTATGTCCCTAAAATGAGTTTTGGTTCCTGTCATATGGTTACTCGCACCGTTATCTAAATACCATACGCTTTCATCCTTTGAAACATATTTTCCTGGTTGAATTTGGCCTTCATTCAACAGTACTTCTTCATATTTGGTTTCATGTACGGTCATTAATAGTGATGGTTCTTCATCTTCTAAGATAAGGTTTGAATGTTCCTGAGCTGTTGTGTTTGATCTACATGTGTTCATGAAATGTCCAAGCTTATTGCACTTGTAACATCTAACGGTACTCAAATCCTTTCTATTCGTATTCTTATTTGGGTTTCCCTTATAGTTTGAGTTTCCTTCATGTGAGTTATTTCTATATCTGTTTTTCCGCCAGTTTTTCTTTGAATAATTTTATTTACCTCCGCGTTTAATAAATTTCTTTCCTCTATCTGAGTGTTCACCCTGTGTGAATAGTAAATTATCCTGGCTTTCAACTTGATTTCCCTTACGGAGTTTTATTCTTTCCTCAAATGCCTTGAGTTTTCCAGTGATCTCATCTAGGGTAATATCATCTAGATCACTAGTCTGTTCTATGGATGCTACTATCTGAATGAATCTATCTGGTGTGGAGTCTAATAGTTTTCTAACTACTAGTGATTCATCCAATGTTTTGCCTAGTTCTTTTGCCTTAGTAACATAACCGTTTAACTTATCTGAAAATGCATCCACGGTTTCATCATCCTTCATCTGAAGGGCATTAAATCCTATCATTAAGGATTGCAACTTTGCTTGTTGCACTTTCTCTTCTCCTACGTGTCTCCTTTTTAGTGAATCCCATAATTCTTTTGCCTTTTTACAACTTGCTACTTGTAAAATTACATCTTCTGATAACGCTTGATATAGAAGGGCAATAGTTGACTTATCCTTCTTTTCATCTATTTCTACGCCTGCCTTAGGTTCTATTGTATCCCATAAACCATGTGCTTCTAATATAACTTTGATTTGTATAGCCCATACCGTATAATTTGTGTTTTTTAACTTAGGGCATTGGTATTGTGCAATAGGTGTTAAGGGTTTTAATGTAGTTGTTGCGTTTGCGTCATCGCCCATATTGAAAGTGTTAATGATCTTCACTTTCTAAATCAATGAGAATTCCTAATCTTTTGTGGTATGCTTAATACTACGGGAAGAATAATAGTTTTCGGAAATCCTAGTAATAATACGAGTATCTACAATATGAAAGTGTAACGAAATTCAAAGGTTTGAATTTTGTTTTGACCTCGTTGTGATAATTCACGGATTTGAATTTCCTTGTGTGTTCCCTTGTTTGTTTTTTTTTGCTTCGTTGTCTTTGGTTCAATTCGACTTTGATCTCCAACAAAAAATAATTCGGACTGAATTTTGCTTTCTTTCTTGGCTTCTGCTTCGGACCAAAAAAAATAACAACCAATTTTCTGTCTTTTTTTTTGTGTCGAATTGGTGATGTCGAACCACAAATTTTCCAGAATTTCAATTAGATCAACGAAAAACCAACCACCACTTTACACGTTCTATATTACCACGCCTTGGTAATTTTTGAAACAAATCAATATCTTTGCTTGTTCCTTTTTTCTTCTTTGCAGCGAAAACAAAAAAAATCTGTTTTTTTTTTTTGTTGCTACGTACGTTGTTGTTGTTGTTGTGTTAAATTCGACACAACAAAATCTCCACACACTTATCTCCAAGATCTTCAATTCCTACGTATACGTTTTTCTTTCACAACAACGATTTTTGCTTTGTGTTAATCTCCAACTAGTTGTCTCTTGTTCTACACAAAGTCTCCTCTTTTCTTCCTCGACACCAATACGCTTGATGTTGGCGTTTGCAATTCCTTACGTAAACTAGATCGTGCACTATCTTTTCTACGCGTTTCTTATTCAACTTTCTTAAGTTTTCTTTGGAAGAATAGAAAGAAAACAAATTTGTCTCTCGCTCAAGAAGAAAAAACGAATTGTCCTTCTCCTTTTCCTGCGTTTTTCTTGGCTTCGGTTTTCAGAAAATATGTGATGTTTTGCAGAATTTTGTTTTTGTTTTGGTGTATTGAATCCTTGCTCTTGATGCCAATTGTTGTCCCACTTTTCTGGATCGATTATGAATTGCAAATATAATATGAATAAGTAAAAACTAAAATTTCATTAACCATTGTAATGTTACATGTAATTACATATATATAAGGTTCCAACCATTGTGTTGAACCATTGTGTCTTTTCAAAGAATGGTTGTGACCATTCGAACTATCCTAACCATTGTGTCCATTCGGTTTGGTGTTTGTCCCAACCGAAATAACTAGAAGTTAGTTATTAACTTTCTACTTAACATAAATAGTCCTTCTAACTTTTAACTAACTAATAATAATACTAATATGCAATGTGAAGATTATATCGGGTCACAACTAATGCCGATCAATTGTGATAAAACAAGTGATGCTGCGATTACAATCATGACAATAGAGTCCTTTCGCTTAAAATATCAGCATACTTTTTCATATGTTCGGTTTAAGTTTTCACATTATATACAAGTATAAAATTGCTATACAAAGGCTCCATTTTGTAACCCAAAAGGATATGAAGGCAATTGATGCGGTATATTACCTCTATAGTTGTGAATTCTGGATTATGTCGAGTTGAAATGCCTTCATTTCTGAATATTCTTCCAATCTCATATACTTTTTCGAATCCCCCAACCTATGTTGGAATCAGAACTCTTTACCTATATGAATACAAATACAATCTTAAAAAAAAAATAAAATATATACACAGAAACTACCAGCATTCTCTTCAAATGGAGTTCGGTCGCAATTCTCAAATAAAGATCCCTGCCAAGCGAGTTATGGTGTGTAATGAATGGCCTAGCTTCTGCACCGCCAGCTGCTCCCTAGTAAGTCGAATCAATTTAAGTATCAAAAATTAAAAAAGAAATCAAATATTAAATTTCACGAAGATCAGTTTAGGGATGATTTACAAACCTGAAGAACTGGTGTATCAACTTCGATAAAGCCTACGGATTCAACTGTCTGGCGTATGACTGATACAATCTACTGAAGTGAAGCACAAATCAGCATACGAGCATTTGAAGATAATAAGTTATATGATCCGAAAATTCAATGTTTTAACCCCTACCTTTGCTCTTTTACGGAATACATCAGCTACCTCTGGATTTGCAATCATATCTACATATCTATACACGAAAAACAGACTTGCCAATTATGATGATGTTTAACATTAGCAAAAAATGGACCACCATGACATTATTAAAACTTGCTGGATTGCACAAATGTTGTTACAAAAAAAAACTATTAGAAGACTAACCGTTGGCGATAACGCTTATCCACATCTGTTAGACCGTGAAACTTATCCGGTAGTTGAAGCAAAGATTTTGTGAGGATCAAAAATGAATTTACACATACAGAAAGTTCCCCTGAAAACAAATAAAAACTATGAATATGCTATCGAAAAATAGTTGTAAAGACTATTAAGTTTCGCTTTGTATAATTTTGTTGCGAAAGCTAACCTTTTTCCGTTCGTTTAATCGAGCCGCTTGCGCCCAATATGTCTCCTATATCAACGAGACTCTTTAATTGGTCAAACTGATCATCTGCAAGCCTTTCTTTCTCACAGTAAAGCTGATATTATAAGTAAATATGTCAGTGTTCAGTACTACGACACAAAAGAGTGTCATAGAAAACCATAGCACTAATTTATGCAAATAATAGGTGAGGAAATAAGGTTTATTTAATAGTCCAAATGGTTCTATGAGGGTCGCATTCCTATTTGCAATCTTTGAGTTGTTAACATTCCCTTTGGTAGATGATCAATGGGCATGTGGCGTCGCGTTTTGAAAGTGGTTATCTAATTCTTTGTGGTTTGAGTCAAAGAATCAAATTTGGAAATACTTAGGTCAAGAGTAGATGAAACGTAACTAATCCTGATTATCTGATTATTCAAGTCTCATTTTACATGTAAATCCTTAAATAATCAGAAATGTCAAACACTCAAACTGCTGATTATCACAACATCAAACATGAGAAGCACATCCAATTATCTAAACACTATCTCTAGCATCCCACACATACACAAATACTAAGAATTATATAGCATGATGGTCTAAATCTTTGCATTTCAAACAAGGAACATGTTATCAGCGTACCTGAATTGTTCCAGAATCATCCCTCAAAGTCAAGAACGCAAGTTTTCCAAAAGCCCTACGTGCAACAATTCTTCCTGATATTGATACTTGGTCATTCTCATCGTTCGACTCTTCACCATTGCCGAGATGCTTATAAATATCTTGCAATTGATTAGCGGTATGAGTCCTATCCCACTTGTATGCATATGGTTCAAGTCCCTTGCTCCTTAACTCTTCTACCTATAAAAGAACCTGTTACTCTCAGTGCAAACAAATAAACCAGATGTCTACACCCGCACTCATCATAGACCCCATGTTACCATGTAAATTATGTTAGAAAACAAACAATTGGAACAACCATTGTTTTAAGCAAGTGCTGCAAAGATCAAAACTGCACTTAAGCTGTGTTTGGAATTGTGTTCTAAAACTGATGATTTGATCATTGTGTTTTAGCAGATAATTAGCCATCCAAAAAAAAAAAAAAAAAGGTAGCAGGTCATTAATTTTGTGTGGCTTTGGGATTGCTTAATATAACTACTTATGTTTGTTGAAATAACCACATAAGCAGTTAGGAATAATGTACTCCTAAAGTGATTACCTGATTATTGTGTTTTTTATTAAAAAAAAATATTAGTAGTTCTTAGGGAGTGCGTGGGATTGCTCATTATAACTAGATATTATTTTTGGAATCGGCTTCCAAACTGATTATACAAAACTGTGCATTTCACTCTCAAATAACCATATAGACCATTTCAATAAGCAACCCCAACCACCCTCAAAACCGCTTAGTTCTTAAATCCCCATAAAACCTCATCACCCATTGGACCCATAAACCAAATATCAACAAATAAAACATAATAACCAGCTTAGATTCAATCTTTATAAAAGGGTTAACGACATGCTTCTAAGTATCACTCTTTTGTTTCGGGATCCTCCCAATCACTCACGTGTTTCATGGAAACTTACAACTCGCAAAATTACATAAATAAAAAATCAAATCTAGTGTTAAGCTTGTGTTTGACATTGCATTTTGAAAATTATTATCCGACTTTCACGTTTTCAAGTAGCAAATACTTGCTTTTACGATTACTAACAAAATTGCTTATACTTATTTAAAATACCTAGATAAGCAATTTGGAACATGCAACTTCCAAACTGCTCATTTCACTCTCAAATAATCAGATAAGCAATAAATAAGCAGTTCTTATAAGCAATCCCAAACAATTTTGTAACACCCATTTAATTAACAACCCAAATCCTAACAAACAAAACTATAAAAACAATAAAGATTCAATCTTTTTAAAACATAAAAATAAAAATAAATAAAAAAAATAAAAATAAAAATAAAAAAATTCAATTTTTATAAAAAAAAGTTGAACCTTTTTAAGACGAATGGCACGAATAGCATCTCTATCAGAAGTGGAAGAAGTTGCATTATTCTCATCTTTGGGTGACCTCCTTCCCCTGCCACCACCCTGTTTTGGCGGCACAGTGGCGGCGCGTGAGGAAGAACAGCAGCGCGTGAAGGTGACTGGGAGATGGGTTTTGTAAGTGAGTGGAGATAAGTGGAAGAGATGACGGAGTGGTCTTGATGACCATACTTTCAAGGCCTCCATTCTTCTTCTTGTTTCAAGTTGTGTTATCTGAACTGAAATTTGTGTTTTGATGGATAACCAGAAAGGGTTGAAGATGTAAGGGTATTTTTGTAAATTTAGTTTTGAAGGGTGAATGATGTAAATTGTATCTTAAGAACTTTTGTTCCCTCTCTCTTAATTCTTTGAAATTTATCGTACTTGTCACTTTTTATTGGAGTTATGCTACATTTACAAAAGTACCACAAATAAACATCGGCATGTTTTGATTGGGTTAATCAAAGAGAAGATGAGAGTTTTGTAATATTATTGTGTCTTTCTCTTAGCAAGCTTTTCATCTAAAACGTTAATTATGGCACGTGTCTTAATTTTATGAGTAAAAGGATGAGTCGAAATAAAAGGATAAAATATCATTTTCTATACAGAAAAACTTTGTTCTTGAATATGATTGAAAATAGCATGAACCTCAATCTTTTTCAAGATTTTCAAATCGTTTAATTACTAGGCAAATCCTGCGAGGTATGTATTGTGTAGGACCTGGACCGCAAAATATATGCAATCTTATATATTTGGGGACCAAAATCCACTTCAAACAAAAAATACTAACAATATATGATTCTACGTTATGCATATATTTGTTTAAACTGAAGCTCGATTGTCAAACATTAAGCTTTTTTTCAATACTTAATATTATATATCAATCTGATATTATAGTTCCGGTATAGACCGAAATTCCGTTATCATTCATTTCTTACTGGTAATAAATACTGGAACTTTGCAATATTTGATTGATTACAATTCTATAAATTCCATTTACTATAAACGCTCCCAGAGAAGTCATTAGAGGTATCTTTCCTACCATACGCTAAAATTTGTCCCTTTTTAAAGCATTTACCCCGCTGATTAATTATTGGGCCAAACATTAGTAACAATGAGTTCTTACTTTATGCTATTAATTATTGGCCTATTGGGCCTGACATAACAACAAAAGATCACTCCACCAAATTCCAAACCAAAAAAACAAAATGAAGCCTAGTCAAAGTCAAACACCCATGAACACCAATGCCGGAACAAGCAACAGAGACATCAGCAGCAAAAGCAAGCCACAGTTCAGACCAGCCATTGATGATTCCAAACCCCTTCTTCAAGATCCAGTACCCCTTTTATTCATTTCTTTAAATAACCCATGTTTTAGTTAGTAATATAAAAACAAGTTATCCTATGTTTTATATAATAATGTTTTGTTTTTTGTAGATAATAAGATCAGACCCCATTGAGACAGAAGAAGTTGTTATCCGCTTGCCTCGTTTCCCTCCAACTAATTCAACATTTAAATGACTTTGTATTTGAAACCCGGGTCAACCGGGGACCGGTTTTTTGCTTCTTTAAGATCCGGATTGCTCCGGCGGTTTATTGTTGACCCTGTTTGATAAATCCTCCCGGTCATGCCTTTGTATGTTTGATATTTAGTCTTATAACATGTTTTATTCATGCGTGGTGTGAAATTATGTCAAATATATCGATTACTTTTTAAAAATGCACGTGGTCTCAAATTTTTTGCCAAAAAAAATATTTCAAGCATAAAAAAGTGTTTTTTATGTTAGAATAAAATTTTAATTGACATTTTTTATATATAAATAATATAATATATATATATATATATATATATATATATATATATATATATATATATATATATATATATATATATATATATATATATATATATATTTATATAAATTCGGTTTTCGGTTCAGATAGCCAAACCCATATCCAAACCGAAAACCGAATATTTAATTCGGTTCGGTTCGATTTTAACAAAATTGGTTCGGTTATATGTTCGGTTCAGTTTTTTTCGATTCGGTTCAGTTTATTCGGTTTATGACCATGAACACCCCTACCTGCTTTATGCTATTTTGGGCCTTACATAACAAATTAACAACACATCACTCCGTCACAATCCAAACCAAAAAAAAAAAAACAAAATGAAACCTAGTCAAGCACAGACACCCATGAACACCAATGCCGGAACAAGCAACAGAGACATCAACAACAACAAAAGCAAGCCACAGTTCAGACCAGCCATTGATGATTCAAAGCCCCTTCTTCAAGATCCGGTACCTTTTTCTTTTATTTATTTAAATAACCCATGTTTTAGTTAGTAATATAAAAACAAGTTATCCTAAGTTTTAATGTTTTTTGTGTTTTGTAGATAATAAGATCAGACCCAATTGAGACAGAAGAAGCTGTTATCCGCTTGCCTCGTTTCCCTCCGATTAATTCCACATTTAAATGACTTTGTATTTGAAACCCGGTTCAACCGAACCGGTTTTTTGTATCTTTAAGAACCGGATTGAACTGGCGGTTTTCTTGTTGACCCCGGTTTGATAAATCCGGCCGGGTCATGCCTTTGTTTTAAATATAGTATGTTTGGTATTTAGTCCTACATGTTTTATTGATGCATGGCGTGAAATTATGTCAAATATATCGATTTTTTTTTATAATGCACATGGTCTAATTTTTTGGTTACAATTTATATGTACTTTTTATAAAATAAACATTATGAAGTGAATGGACTTTGTCACATGTTAAGATTTGCTGGATGGTGATTTTACTTTTTTTTGCGTAATTGAGGTGTTACACGAATAAGCATTTTTGAGTGTTTGAGAATTGAGATTACATGTTACTAAGACTTGAGACAAACAATTTAGGCTCATTAGCTTAGTTGAGGAGGTGTTTGGGATTGCATATTTGAAGTGCTTGTTCACTTGTTTGGTTATATTTTGACAGAAATTAGCACATGTGGTGGTGAAGTGCTTATAAGCCAATGCGATAAACATGAGTGAAAGTATATGCAATCCCAGACACCCTATAATGTTGTTTCAGTAAGCTGTTTTTCTACCAACTTTAAAAAGGTTCAATTTAGTTGATAGAAGCGGTTAAGCCTTATCTATATTCTATTGCCTGCATTGTGTTTGACACTTAATAAGCTAATGAACTATGCTCATAAACAAGCGTAAGATGTTTAAATACATCGATGTGAACAATAAGTAGAGCTAATCAGACTTATATGAGGTATCAAGTGATAGGTAGATATACTTGTCAAAGCAAAGCCAATTAGACTAAGTGCATAGATATATATCGGTCACAACGACACATTCCAAAGTAGATTAAACAGTGTCTGCTAAACCCATCATCACTAAGAAAAAAAACAAGGAAATTAACTGCTCATTATGGCATGCAAAATGTAAAACGACAGTCACATGATGACATGATGGAGTAAGAGCAGATCCCCTCATAACTAGCAAAAGTGTTATAGCAAAACATTAAGAAAAAACAAGGAAATTAACCACTGATTATGGCATGGAAAACGGCATCACATGATGTAGCAAGAGCAGATCCCCACGGTATTAGCATTTGGTTTGTCGCGAGGTGGATATGACGGCACATAGGTGGCACGTGGCTGAGAATTGTCGTTATAGTTGTTGCCCTTGTTTTTTTTTTGGTAGTTGTTGCCCTTGTTATCATAGTCTCCATAACCGCCTTGATAATGGTCACTCTTTTGATACATGTGTAGGTTGGAGGACATTCTCCACATTGCCAATGCACTAGATGTGCTACTTTTCCTGCTTTTCGCAAACATTCCATAAGTGTGTTTGGTTCAGTTTAACCCGAAACATGTAACATACCATTGAAATTATCAATCTTATTAGCTAGGGAAAATTACAATACTTAATAGTATAAAAGCAGAACAACCCAAAAAATAGTATAAAAACTTGAATCTCACGTGAGTGCCCCATTGTCCTTTCAAACGCGACTCCGGCTTCACATTCCCATCACGCCCATACAACACCACCTTAATCCCATCAATCTCATCCTCCTCATACACATACACCTTCATATCCAACCTCACTCCATATCATGCTTCGGACACTGTAAACCACCGTCATCACTGGAGATGACCGGAGAGTGTGAAAGTGGTTGGGGGTTAAGGAGTCTGGTCGTGAAGAAGGTGATTGTGATTAGTGTTAGTGCTCCGATCTGGTGTGTGCGTGTGCAAGAGGTTATTGTGGTCGGTTTTGCAGTGTTAGTGTGACTGTGAGTGAGTGTGTGGATTTGAGGAAGAAGGTGAATATGACGTCATATAAGTTGTACTGTTATACTAATTTACAGAAAGGTCATTCAAAATTCTCTTTTGAATAATTTAGTAACTCAGGCAGGTGATCGTGTGATGCACTTTGTTGTAACATAAATTAATTGTTTGTTAGTGATAGACAGGTTACATGATTGTCTGTATCATGCTTAAAACTAGGGTGACAATTTGAGACGGGTTTAAGGTTGGATTGACAGGTTGGAAAACTTCAGCTGAAACATGATATGCATAAGTAACTGGCTCATTCATATCAATTCTAATCCGTTTAACACAACATATCTAGCCATATTATTTATGTGAGTTAATGGGTTAATCGCATACAAGTTGAACAGTTAAAGCGGGTTTCATGTTACACAAATTAAATGGGTTGGCAGGTTGAATGTGACTGTATTTGTTACGAACAGCTTAAGTTGGTGTTTTTTGTTATTTTCTTCCTTGAATGTGACTGTATTTGTTACTTAAAGAGAAATACTATCTGTTCAAAAGTCTATATTACAAAAAAATGCCCTTATTGAGCATTGACACCATGTTAACAAGGGTAAATTGATCAAGTAATTTTATCTGCTCGAAGCTTCTTACCCCTGCCTAATACAATACCTAAAGAGAAATATTATCGTGCTGCATGTAGGCTTAAACTTTATTTAGTCATATCATCTGCGTTTCGGTTTTACTTCTCTGGTAGATGGAGAAATACAACAAAAAGGCTCAACAGAGGATATGACATTTAAGATCCCATACTTAATTAGTCACATTAGTTCTATGATGACACTTCTAGTTTGGTTCATATTTTCATTAAACATAAGAGACGTTATAGTTAACTGATGCGTTAGATAAACCTAATGCGGTGAGGATTTCTGTTATATCTGTTAACATTTTTAATTGGAATTGACGCATCATATGTAAAGTTAATAAGATGTTGTTGACGGTATATATGTGTAGAATGCAGGTCTCATAATGGTGTTAAATCGTTGCTATTGGTAAACCATGTATGAAAATACGAAATGCATATTGTTCTACTGACAGAATTCTAATATATGTTTCTCTTAAAAAAATTATTTTGACACCCATGTATTAATTATTTTATTCTCAGCCAACTTTTTGGAATGATCTTGAGAGGGCGATAAGAAATGCATATTGTTCTACCGACAAATTTATCCTCGAGAATGCCATGCAATTAGGTCCTGGTGGCTCAAGTGCAGTTATAGCAATTGTCATCGATGGCAGAGATCTATGGGTGGCAAATATAGGAGATTCCAGGAGGATCTGCCAGTCTGCTTACAGTGGACCATGAACCACTTGAAGAAAGGAGTAGGATTGAGAAACAAGGTGGATTTGTGACTAAATTTCCAGGTAAAACGCTTCCACAGAACTTCACTTTTCAATAGATGTCACACTATGGTGTCACACGCGAGGTGGTAACATTGGTGGAACATGTTACATGTCAAAAACGTGTCACTTTGGTAAATACGATTGACCTGGAACACTTTTTGTCCAAAACTTTACTTAAGAATATTTTTATGTCAAATATAGTATATTATTGTACTAATATTAGTTGGTTCTTTCAATAAATGACGTTCAACCCCTTTCTTTTTTACCTATTATTAAGATATTACTTTTTGACCCGTTTATGAGTACATGTACATGGGTAGAAATCGCCACCTCTACCTTACACCAGTAAATGACAGCAGAATTGACAAATTTTTTGTTTATCTTCCAATTATGTGACGCAGTAAATGACAGCAGAATTGTTACATGCATATTTTGATTCAGTCACTTTGTTATAGCTTCAGCAAGCTCTAAAGCATAGTGAAACTGTTATTATTTCTGTTGGCGATGTTCCCCGAGTTAATGGTCAACTTGCTGTTGCTCGTGCATTTGGAGACCAGAGTCTTAAAGCACATCTTAAGTTCAGGTTCATAAGACATGTACCTATCAATGCCTCAATAGAGCTTGTGATACTGGCAAGTGATGGCTTATGGAACGTTCGTTATTTACTCACTATTAAGCAAATATGGTATATATATAGTACTTTAGAGAAGATCTCACTTAATGGCCTTGATAATCGTCTATCACAGGTGGCACAAGATTGAGGGTTTTTCGTTGTGATAAAAGATGGTAAATACACAAAATCAACATCCAACATTGTGTACAAAGAAGCTATATTTCGCATTTGAATTGACAACATATACCTTGTGCTTGTGGATAATTTATTAGCTTTTATTTTCTCATATCAGATGAACTTTTTTTTTTTTTTTTTAATTATTATTATTATTATTATTATTATTATTATTATTATTATTATTATATACTAAAGATGAGAATTTGCTACGCATTAAATTGTTGTACAATACAGTTGAATGAACAGTGTGAACAGTGTTTCGCACAGTAACTGTGCTTCAATGAGTTATACTTTACTGTTCATGTGGTACTGTAGCAACACTGTTCATCATTTTTTTTTTTTTTTTTTTTTTTTTCAAATTTAGTCCTTAATTAATAACAAAAATAATTTTTTTCAATCATTTTATTTCGAGTTTAGATTAACCAAAACATTTCCGCAGCAACGCGCGGGTACCCCGCTCGTTATTATTATTTTTCATTCTTAATGCATTAAATAAATAATTGGTATGTTTATATCTTATTTTCCTTAATTTATTTTTTCAACGATATTCATAAGGCTCGGCGGGCCATGCAAGTAGTTGATTTATATTTTAAAAACATCTCACTTAGAGTGGTGTTGTTGAAGGCGAAACTAGTGGCAGCACTTGTGGTGGAGGTTGCGATTGTGAAAGCCAATGTTTTTTAGATCCAGATTCAGCTGATGTTCGAGTATTAAAATAAGAAGTAACTTAGCACTTAGCAAACTGTATTTAGTGAAATGGATTTCCAATTGCATTTTAAGCAAATTATTATAAGAAAGTTCCACATTCTGATGTCACAAACAGGGTAACTCTGTTCTAAGTTCTGTTTCATATACTTTAGCACTTGTAGTCAGGGATGAAACTCATAATGAAATTCATCTAATATTTAGATTTATATAATATTCAGTTCTGTTCTGAGTTCTGTTTCATATATAAGAATCTCATTTACTGATAAGCAACAATTACCAACATATATATACTTATTTTCTGTTTAGTACTAATCAGTTTAAAAAAGTAAGAGCATTATCACACTAAACATCGAGCATATCAATCATATGCTAAAACTTTAGTAATATATTAATAAAGCTGAAAACAAAATAAGATCGAGTCACTACTACTGAGTGTGTGAAACAGACCCCGGAATCAGGTACAAGTTTGGTGGAAGCAACATGTGGTCACTGTTATAGCAATGGAGCAAACAAGAACCACAGCTGCCACTAATGAAGTTGGATTTCATACGAGCTGGTAACTAACCTCACGGTCATGAATAACATGTTCTTTTATGTTTGTTAAAGTTTGTAGATGTCATTTCGCTATCTTTGTGGTAGGGTCCAAGTGTGCATTTACTCCCTCCTGACCAGTAATCCATTGTAGAGACCAGTGTGCTGACTTAAGAAATTTTCCAGTGACTTTTATATTCAGATATCTAAGGTGCATTGAAGGCTTATTTCATGTGACTCGTAATCATGACTAAAACACCGCTACATTAGCTAGCTTGACACTACACTTAGATGTCAACCGTAATAGCATTTGCATTTTAGGCATGATGCCTTATCGTAAATATTCATATTTATTTTAGCTAGCCATGATACCTTAACATCATCAGGTATGTTGCAATTCTACGTAAAGCATTTTACCAAACACTGTCCGTGCATCATATAGCTATACAGTTTATAATATGAACATGTGGAGATGACGTATATCACACAACGAGGGGAAACGGCCACCCATGGTGTTAGTGGCAATTTTATTAATAAGATGGACTTAAAGACCCTTGCCAAATACAAGTGAAGCATGAAATTACAATACTATATACCGGAGTACCAAACAATAAGTAGACGAAGAAAACATAAAAAAAAACATATACCACTATGCACGCGCAACCCTTTGCCATTTTGCTATGAACACCGCCACCTTTACGTACGCCCAATCTTTCAAGCTATCATGCATCTGGAATAAAGCATGTCTCCCACGGCGGTTAAGAAGTAAAGCGCTAGAAACTATCCAAAATCCAGTAGCAAACCCAGTAGCACCACCAATATAAAACCATCGTCCTATCCCTTCCTCGTCTCCTTGACTCTTACCAACAGTGTGTGGTTCTTCTAATTCTTCATCTCCAGGGCATTTTTTCAGCAGGGGACGTCCACATAGCCCTGCATTTCCTATGTACCTTGAAGGGTCAAAGGTTTGGAGTTGAGTGCAAGATGGAATCCTCCCAGACAAGTTGTTATGTGACACGTCAAGATAATTTAAAAAATTCATCTGAGACATGCTTGATGGCAACTGCCCTGAGAAATTGTTTTTGGATAAATCCAAAGTTTCAAGTTCTTTCATTTGACCAAGTTGTCTTGGAATCTCTCCAAGTAGAGCGTTCTTTGACAAGTTTAGTGCAACCAGTTGAGAAAGATTGGTAAGTTCATACGGGATTTGTCCTGTTAAATGGTTGCTCAACAGGTCAATGCTCTTCAAGGATTCTAGATTTTTGCTGAATTCAAGTACCTTTCCTTGCCACTGGATTATCACATGGTCAAAATAATCATAACTAGAGCGGTATCGATCATCTTGATGAATGTGCCTTATGTCCAATGAATTCAATGTGACGAGATATCTCCCTTTGAGAGAAAAATTACCTAGAACCATGGCAGTGATATTATTGATGCACGAGGGGATGGTTCCATTGAGGTTGTTCATTGACAAGTCTAGAAGTTGAAGATTGACTAGATGGCATACTTGTAGAGGGATGGTTCCATAGAAGTTTTTTGATGCTAGGCTAAGAACGTACAAACGTGATAGGTTTTCCCCAATCCAAACAGGCACATTACCAGAAAACTTGTTGGCCCGCAAATTCAGAAAGGTTAAATTCTTGCAATGTTTTAAGGATGAAGGCAATTCTCCAAATAAGTTGTTGTTGTATAAATACAATGCTTCAAGCTTGATCAAAGACTTAACAGATGCAGGAATTCTACCAGATAGATTATTGTTTGCTAGATTAAGAACCACCAGCTCTTTTAAATGCCATAAACAGTCTGGAATTTGTCCTGTGAATGAGTTGTCTGAGATATCAAGAAATGATAAATCGCCATCTACAATTTGGCACAGAAAGGAGATTTCCCAGATAATTTGTTTTTGGAAAGATCTAACACTAACAAAGTGGAAGGAACGTTCAGAATAGCGCCACTTATGCTGTTGAAAGAGAGATCCAAATAGCTCAACCGAGAAGACTGCCACTGGTTTAGGTACTCCTTAGAAACTGTGTCTGAGATATTATTTCTGGAAAGATCAAGATGCCAGAGAATTTTCAGTTTTTGTATCCATTTGGGGAAACGAGGCCCTAGCTTGTTAGAACTGAAATCTATATATCGTATATACTGAGAAAGGTTTGACACGTCAGCAATTAGAGGAACTCCTTCGAGTGAGTTGTTTGAAAGATCTATATACCAAAGATTTGATTTTCCAATATTCTTAGAGATATCACCTCTAAGAGAATTGGAAGAAAGGTCTAGCCTTTGAAGGCTGGGTAGTTGCCACAGTTTGTCACTTATAGTTCCATCGAACTGATTTGAAGATAGGTTCAAGGAATAGAGGGATGAAAAGTGTTGGATCACATCAGACAATGTAGCTGATGTACATCCTGACAAGCTGTTCAAAAAATCTGAAAGTTCCCCATCAAACTTGTTGCCAGAGAGAGAAAGATCGCTAAGCTTATTGCCAGTTAATGGGCACAACCAACGATGCATGGATGAGTTGAGATTGTTGTTATCGAGAGAAAGTCCATAAAGAGATAAAGAAGAGTTGACAGATGGAGAATATGGATGCATGACTTGTGAGAGGTCACATCCATTTAAGCTTAATTCAAATAGGTTTTGGAGACCTATAACTACATTTACCCAGTTATTTACTTTGGCCAAAGAAGTTTCATCCATATGAAGGTATGCTAAAGAAGATAGAGAAGACAACCAATCTAGGTTTTCAACACTACAACTTCGGAGGGAACTTAGTTCAAGTCTTTCCAAACTGGTGAGGTTTCCAAATTCTGTAGGAATGGTTCCATAGAAAGAGTTGTTTGAAAGGTAAAGTTCTGTCAATTTGGTCAAGGAACCAATGGATCTAGGAATTACTCCAGTAAAATTATTCCCATCAAGGTGAAGATAAGTTAACTGGGTCATGTTACCAATGGACATTGGAATGGTTCCATAGAAAGAGTTGACTGAAAGGTCAAGGTCTGTCAAGTTGTTCAAGGAACCAATGGACATAGGAATGGTTCCAGTAAACTGATTCCCATCAAGAAAAAGGGTTGTTAATTTGGTCAACGAATAAATGGAATCGGGAATTGTGCCAGTAAACTGATTGTAACCAAGGTTAAGATATGTTAACTGGGTCATGTTACCAATGGATTTAGGAATGGATCCACTAAACTGATTTTCACTTAGGTCAAGATAAGTTAAATGAGTCATGGAGCATACGAACTTGAAAATGGTTCCATGAAAAGAATTGCCATGAAGGTTAAGAATATTCAAATATGTTAAGTTAATCAACGAATGGCTAATCTCACCTTCAAGACCCCTAAATTCGAGTGGAAGCTCTTTGACATGACCGGTGACGTTATCACACACGACTCCATCCCATTGACAACAGTCATCTTCTTCTTCAGGTTTCCATGTAGAGAGCCGGCCATCAGGGTCACGAAGGTGAGCTTTGAAATCAAGAAGAGCTTGTCTGTCCTTATCGATGCACTTATGAACAACTCCTCCTGCTGCACCAACCAGTTGTTGGCCAAAGGAAGTGGCAGTTGTGGTATTAAACAACCAAAAGACAAGTGACAAAATAAACAAAACATGAGTATACATAAAGTAAAAGTAAAAAGTTTCTCTCATTATGTGTGTTTTAAGAAAATTGTATTGATGTGGTTTTCTCTGATAATGAACACGTATACCTCTATGCAGCTTTATATAGACTTCGAAAGAAAGTTAACATGTAAGGATAGGACATTGATAGACTTGCTTCAACCCTTTTTCACTTCATGCAATCTTTCTACCCTTGGTATTCTTGAAAGATGGATGATGAAGGTTAAAGTGAATTGAGTGGATTTAAACTCAAGAGAAATCACCAATTATATAAGGTTATGGAAGTGTTTGATGAATGATAACCTATCTAGGGTTTCAACCTTGAAGAAGCACTTGAATCATGCATGAAACTAGAAGGAAATGAGCAAAGGATGTTGTGGTTTTGGTGTGTGATATCCCACGGCAAAGAGGAGGATGGGAGGGAGTATTTATAGTCAAAAATGAGGAGGTTAGGAAGCTTACTAGGAAAGTGTTACAACTTGGTGACCAAGTTGTAATTAAGTGTTGATTTAGGGGCAAATTCATGAGATGAAGCCACATGGGGTGACTCCCCCCCCTTAGGTCGGTTCATAAGTGGATAGGAAGGGATGAGTTGGTCTTGGATGATATTATCCAAGTATTGGATGAGTTTTGACTCCGGGAAATGCCAATCGTAAATGATTAAGCCTCAAAACGTAAAACCGGGTGTCGTAAAATTATGGAACTTGAAAGTATTGATAAACATGTCAATAAGTTCCATAATAAAATATAAAATGAGTGGTAGGATCTATTTGGGTGGTAAACCCTGCTAAAAACTGGAAACACGGGTCTAAAACGCGTAATACGTAAAATGTACGAATTTTACGTAAAACTGAGAAAAGTAAAATGTTACTTTTCTAATAGGATAATATTGATTTAAAATGACTTATAATGTCTAGACTGGGCTCAGTCTAGTGTCGGTTGGTGTTAAATGTCTTTTAGACATCAAACCGTAAGCCTAAAAATCAAGGAATGACTTTTGGTCAAAGGAGGAGGGAAAAATTATGTTGACTTTTTCTAATAAGTTTGAAAACTCAAAACGTCTTAGAAACTCGTTTCGTGGTCTAACGGTTAATCGCCCAAACGGTTAAGCGTGCTCATGCGAGAGTAGTACAGGCTTGGGTGACCTGCCGGGAAGTCTTTGGTCATGTTTTTCTCAGTCACGATTAATTCTCAAATAAATCATGAGCGTGTCAAACATTTTCCCGATGTGGGGTCACCTGACGGGGTTGAATTTCGTTGTGCGTAGAATTTCTGATTGACGTTTTACCCTAAAACGTGTAATTCCTTAATAACTTTCACGAAAATGATCTGACGAATGTCAAACATTTAATTTGCCATGGAAATGATTTATCACTCGAGAATATCAAATAAAAATCAACTTTCGGGAAAGTTTCGGGAAAAATGAATGGTGAAATTTTCCGGAAATGGTAATTAACCTGAAATTGCGAATTGTTACAACGTTTATTACTAATCAGTGTAAAAAATAAGAGCATTTTCACAACATCGAGCATATTAACCATTGATCGAGCCACTACTATTGAGTGTGTGAAACAGAGCCCGAAATAGGGTACACTAATGAAGAAGGATTCTATAGGAGCTGGAAACAAATCTCAGTCTTTTAAGTTAGAAAATTAGTCCCTCAAAGTTAGCTCACTTAGTAAAAGACCGATATATCAAGTTGAGATTGTTTTTATTAAATAATAAATATGTTAAGCTATATAATAGCATTAATCATAGACGGAACTTGGGTGAATTTATTGGGAGGGTCCAGTTCAATATAGTTAATTTGGGACGGCTAAAGTTAAATTTCCTTTAAGCAAATATAAGTAAAACCTCAAAGTTTTGGGAGGGCCGTGGCCCTCCCGGGTCTCCACTAAGGTCCGTCCATGGCATTAATACTTATGAGTTAAATTCAGATAATACTTTCAAAAATTATTATTAATATAAAATAAAATGGTAAAAACTAATCTAAAAATAAAATTCAACCTATCAAACTTATTCTATATATGTATTTTTATTTGTTATGCATTTAAAATAATGCAAAAATAGAAACTATTACAGTACTATACTCATGTTGATCGTATATAGTAAGATTTTCAGTGGTAAACTTTTAATAAAAATAGATAAAATGTTCTTTTATGTTTGTCAAAGTTTGTTGATGTTCATTTGCTTAACATTATCAAGTATGTTGCAGTTCTATGTTAGGGATTTTATGGAACACCAAAGTCCATAATATTATATGCTTTTTACTTAACTAAGTCAATCATTATTCTTCAACTTTAGGTTGAGATTATAATAAAATATACTCCGTAATAAAATATAATGCTATTCACTACTTAATTACTAGTACAAAATAAAGAATCGATCAATAACTTCTCAAGATACAAAAAGATAAAACATTATACTTTAAGTGAATCGTGATTAAAAGATATTAGTAAATCAACAGATCTATTACTATAGACCTGAATACTATAAGAGTCCATTGAAGTATTAAACAACTAACTTCCCCTGAGTAGCAATTTGACATTATCGCTAGTTTTGTATATTCGATGCATAGTTCAATGTATGAGTTTTTCAGATGTCACACTTAACCAAAGAGTTGAACTAATGGAGAGCATGTCCTAGTTTATAATATGCAATATGCAGTTTCTTCTGTGTATAACAAAACACGGGGAAATGACCACCCATGGTGTTAGTGACAATTTTATTTATAAAGGGCACTTAAAAACCACCGCCAAATACAAGTGAAGCATGAAATTACAATACATTACCGCTACCAACATAATAAGAACAATAGTAAGTGGAGAAAAAACATATAAAAAGCAAAACACAAGAAGTAGTATGTATTAACCGATATAATGATAAGTCGCCCCAAGCCCGATCTGTGGGCATAGGGTATATTAGGGCTTATTGTAATCTATAAATATTGGTTATTAATAAAGTTAAAGGCAAGCAGTTTTAATGTAAACATACGATTCAACATGGTATCAGAGGGTTTACCGTTTGCATTTTTCAATGCAAACGTCTTTTCTATCTTGTGATACTTTTCTCCCTCAATACGTGTGATATAAATCAAAAGCAAAGCTAATGGGCCCAAATGCTAAACCAAGGCTAAAAGATGAAGACTTTAAGTAGTCTTCAAAACTCAACACAGACCATAATTAGTTCTTGAGCAAGCGCCTCAAAACTCACAGAAAGGAAAAATGTACAAATCGAGTTAAATTCAATCATGATCAAACACTTGATCAAAATTTTGGACAACAACAACATGCAATTTCGCCGAAGCCAGAGGCGGGGCCGGGTGCGGTTTATCAAAACCTTGGTCCCAGACTTTCACTTGCAACTTGACCTTATGAATGCACTCTTTTAGTCCATGCACTTACAACTTTATTCTATTCAATCACTGCATTTACTAGAGCTTCAAGTTAAAAATTAAATTGTAAATATAGATTTCTAACAGAAGTCACATAATATAATGAAGAATTGGCATAGAAAAACTGTGGTTTTATTAATTCATTAGGTAAAAATCCATTCATTCACTAATGCAACCTTTTCATCAAACACTGGTGAGCGTAAAAATTTCTATTAAACTAGATATCAATAAGAGTTTATTTAACCTGTGCCACAGCTCTAAACAAGAATAAGTAATTTGAAGAAAAAAAAAACATAAAGACTTTCAGATAGACTGAGCATTGAAGAGTTCAAGATATGTAGGTATGGAAATTTCAAACAGACTTTACATATGAATAAAACGAATAAATAGTGTCGTGTTGACATGCGTTAATACTTTCGGATACAAATTCATTTGAACAGCAACATAAATACCAATCGAACTAGGATAAAAAGACACCCTATCTGTAAACATATATTTGATAATACAGTCCAAAAGAATTCATTTAGTTAAAATTGCATAGGAAGTAACTGATAATAGACTAGTACGGAGTATTATTTTGGCAATAAGCACACTCTAGAGTCTGAGTCTTATGATTTCAGCAAATTTGTAGTTGTCCCACACGTGTCTTATATTCAAGTCAAGCTCTACTCTGTATGGGTGTGTGTTCGCAGTCGAAATAAAGGTCAGTAGGTCACCGAATTGCTATAAAGGTAGCCACACGTTCAATATATCAGCAGAATAGCTCTGTTTCACAGACTCAATATTAGTGGATAGAAAACCTGAAATCATGTAAACATTAAGAATTCTTCAATGAAATATAGTTCATTGAAAGACATGACAGTAATTACATTTGGATCTCGTGCTAAAACATTACATAGATACAAGAATTCAACAAGTTAAAAAGAAGAATGAAGTACAAACAACTATATTTGTGACATTATTCAACAAACATGACCCCTTTCACTGTTTTAGATAAACAGCAAAAGCACCTGTATGGTAGTATAAAACCATCAATTGACTTAACCAATCAACTTGATATCATAATCTAAAGAGTAATAACCTTAGCTTGATGTCAACAATAGATTAGCTCTAATGATCCAACCCTTCAAACTCCAATCAATAAACCAATGGACTTTTAGTCTATCGGTATAAAGATAAATAAATCATCAACCAAAAAAAAATTGTACAAGATTCATTGAAGGCTTATTTCATGTGCCTCGTAATCAAGACTAAAATTCTGCTACAATAGCCAGTTTCATACTACACTTAGATGTCGAATGTAAGAGCCTACATTGGCCAGTATTACACCCTCAGCACTTGCTTTTAAAGCAATGATACCTTAACATCATCAGGTATGTTGCAATTCTATGTAAATCATTTTATCAAACACCTTCCGTGCATCATATACCTACAGTTTATAATATGAACATATGGAGATGTGGTATATCACACAACGAGGGGAAACGGCCACCCATGGTGCTAGTGGCAATTTTATTTATAAAGGGGACTTAAAACCCCCACCAAATACAAGTGAAGCATGAAATTACAATACTATATACCAAACAATAAGTAGGCAGAAAAAAACAAAAAAAACATATACCACTATGCACTCGCAACCCTTCGCCATTTTGCTATGAACACCACCACCTTTACGTACGCCCAATCTTTCAAGCTATCATGCAACTGGAAAAAAGTATGTCTCCCACGGCTGTTAAGAAGTAAAGCGCTACAAACTATCCAAAATCCAGTAGCAAACCCACTAGCACCACCAATATAAAACCATCGTTCTATCCCTTCCTCGTCTCCTTGACTCTTACCAACAGTGTGTGGTTCTTCTAATTCTTCATCTCCAGGGCATTTTTTCGGCAGGGGACTTCCACATAGCCCGGCATTTCCTATGTACCTTGAAGGGTCAAAGGTTTGGAGTTGAGTGCAAGATGGAATCCTCCCAGACAAGTTGTTATGCGACACGTCAAGATAATTTAAAAAATTCATCTGAGACATGCTTGATGGCAACTGCCCTGAGAAATTGTTTTTGGATAAATCCAAAGTTTCAAGTTCTTTCATTTGACCAATTTGTCTTGGAATCTCTCCAAGTAGAGCGTTCTTTGACAAGTTTAGTGCAACCAGTTGATAAAGATTGGTAAGCTCATACGGGATTTTTCCTGTTAAATGGTTGCTCGACAGGTCAATGCTCTTCAAGGATTCTAGATTTTTGCTGAATTCACGCACCTTTCCTTGCCACTGGATTATCACATGGTCAAAATAATCATAACTAGAGCCGTATCCATCTTGATGAATGTGCATTATGTCCAATGAATTCACTGTGATGAGATCTCTCCCTTTGAGAGAAAAATAATCTAGAACCATGGCAGTGATATTATTGATGCACGAGGGGATGGTTCCATTGAGGTTGTTCATTGACAAGTCTAGAAGTTGAAGATTTACTAGATGGCATAATTGTGAAGGGATGGTTCCATAGAAGTTGTTTGATGCTAGGCTAAGAACGTACAAACGTGATAGGTTTTCCCCAATCCAAACAGGCACATTACCAGAAAACTTGTTGGCCCCCAAATTCAGAGAGGTTAAATTCTTGCAATGTTTTAAGGATGAAGGCAATTCTCCAAAAAAGTAGTTGTTGTATAAATACAATGCTTCAAGCTTGATCAAAGACTTAACAGAAGCAGGAATTCTACCAGATAGATTATTGTTTGCTAGATTAAGAACCACCAACTCTTTTAAATGCCATAAACAGTCTGGAATTTGTCCTGTGAATGAGTTGTCTGAGATATCAAGAAATGATAAATAGCCATCTACAATTTGGCACAGAAAGGAGATTTCCCCAGATAATTTGTTTTTGGAAAGATCTAACACTAACAAAGTGGAAGGAACGTTCAGAATAGCGCCACTTATGCTGTTGAAAGAGAGATCCAAATAGCTCAACCGAGAAGACTGCCACTGGTTCCAGTACTCCTTAGAAACTGTGTCTAAAATGCTATTTCTGGAAAGATCAAGATGCTTGAGATTTTCCAGTTTTTGTATCCAATTGGGGAAACGAGGCCCTAGCTTGTTAGAACTGAAATCTATATATCGTATATTCTGAGAAAGGCTTGACACGTCAGCTATTAGACGAACTCCTTCGAGTGAGTTGTTTGAAAGATTTATATACCTAAGATTTGATATTCCAATATTTTCAGAGATCACACCTCTTAGGTAATTGGAAGAAAGGTCTAGCCATTGAAGGCTGGGTAGTTGCCACAGTTTGTCACTTATAGTTCCATCGAACTGATTTGAAGATAGGTTCAATCCTGTTAGGGATGAAAAGAGTTGGATCACATCAGACAATGTAGCTGATGTGCATCCTGACAAGCTGTTCAAAAAATCTGAAAGTTCCCCATCAAACTTGTTACCATAGAGAGAAAGATCTGTAAGCTTATTGCCGGTTAATGGGGACAACCAACGATACATGGATGAGTTGAGATTGTTGTTATCGAGAGAAAGCTCATATATAGATAAAGAAGAGTTGACAGATGGAGAATATGGCTGCATGAATTGTGAGAGGTCACATCCATTTAAGCTTAAGTCTGATAGGTTTTGGAGACCTATAATAACATTTGCCCCGTTATTTGCTTTGCCTAGAGAAATTCCATCCATACTAAGGTCAAATAAAGAAGAAAGAGAAGACAACCAATCTAAGTTTTCAACACTACAACTTCTGAGATTATCAAAATAAAGGATTTCCAAATTGGTGAGGTTTCCAAATTCCGAAGGAATGGTTCCATAGAAAGAGTTGAATGAAAGGTCAAGGTCTTTCAATTTGGTCAAGGAACCAATGGATCTCGGAATGACTCCACTGAAATTATTCCCTTGAAGGTCAAGATAAGTTAATTGGGTCATGTTACCAATGGACATTGGAATGGTTCCATAGAAAGAGTTGAATGAAAGGTCAAGGTATGTCAATTTGGTCAAGGAACCAATGGATCTCGGAATGACTCCACTGAAATTAGTCTCACTAAGGTCAAGTTTAACTAATTGGGTCATGTTACCAATGGACATTGGAATGGTTCCAGTAAACTGAGTCCCACAAAGTAAAAGGGTTGTTAATTTGGTCAACGAATGAATGGACTCGGGAATTGTGCCAGTAAACTGATTTTCACCAAGGTTAAGATATGTTAACTGGGTCATGTTACCAATGGATTTAGGAATGGATCCACTAAACTGATTTCTACTTAGGTCAAGATAAGTTAAATGAGTCATGGAGCATACGAACTTGAAAATGGTTCCATGAAAAGAATTGCCATGAAGGTTAAGAATATTCAAATATGTTAAGTTAATCAACGAATGGTTAATCTCACCTTCAAGACCACCATAACCCATATACTCGAGTTGAAGCTCTTTGACATGACCTGTGACGTTGTCACACACGACTCCATTCCATTGACAACAATCATCTTCTTCTTTAGGTCTCCATGTAGAGAGCATGTCATCTGGGTCTTGAAGGTGAGCTTTGAAATCAAGAAGAGCTTGTCTCTCCTTATCGATGCACTTATGAACAGCTCCTCCTGCTGCAGCAACTACTTGGTGGCCAAAGGAAGTGGCAGTTGTGGTATTAAACAACAAAAAGACAAGTGAGAAAATAAACAAAACATGAGTATGCATAAAGTAAAAGTAAAAAGTTTCTCTCATTATGAGTGTTTTAAGAAAATTGTATTGATGTGGTTTTCTCTGATAATGAACACGTATACCTCTATGCGGCTTTATATAGACTTCGAAAACTAAGAATAGAAATATATATATATTCGTGTGGAACAGACAAAACATGGAAAAAAAATTAAACAATAAATTTGAAGTCCCACATTAGACGACCAAAGAAAGACTTGAGACTCTTAAGTCTTTGCAATTTTTAGTTATTCACTATGACTTTTGGTCCTGAAATTATTCTGTGATGTAAAGGTAAATCCAAAGAAATGGAGTCAAATAAATCAGGCTGATGGAAAATACAGTCAGCAACTACTGTGAAAGTACCAAATATGCAAAAGACAAAAATGTTGGATTCGGATCGAGTGTTGCATAAATCTTCAGTTACCACAATATGTTTGATGAAATGCCTCAACTAAAATTTTACAACATTAAGTTCACAAGTTTTGAGCAGGAATAATCTACATATATAGGTAAGTTAATTGGTCATTTGAATTTTCACTGCATTTGATTAACTATTTAAGACGATATAAGTTGTTTTTGTTCAAGATGAATGTTAGTTTTGCATACAAGTTATTAGTTTCATATATTTGTGGCTTTATTGTGTGTGCTCAAACTGTATATACATTGTTGGGTTTAAGTTTATTGTGATTTAGTTTTAATTTTTTACTATCTTTAGTGGTGACATATACATATAAACTTTTTAACATCCAAATTTTAGGTTTCAATCAAAAGGATGGCGAGTCCCTATGTACTATAAAATCAACTATTAAAATAAATTACGCTCACACACAAAAAAAAAAAAAAAAATAGGACGAGTTTAATCGCTTATATAATAAGAGATTTTCAAAAAACGAAAAATAATATTAGAGGAATTAAAACTGTACAAATGTGAATACTCAATTTTGTCACGTAAGATAAATGAAGTCATCCTATTGCTCAATTAGAAAGTCAAAATTGAAACAATTTGGTTAAATCTATTTAAATCTCATCTAGCTAAAAATATTTATAAAAACAAATGTGTCCATTTTGTCAAAAAGAGAAAAAAAATGAAGTAATTAATAAAACTTTAGTTGTTAATTTTTAAATAAATTAAATAAAGTTAAGTAAACTTTCGAAAAGATCTCAGTATAAGATCATCTCGGATAACTCACCCCGGTAGTGCATTGTTTCGTTAAATGTAGGTTAGTACTATTCTCGGAAGATAAAAGGTATTTACTTCGGTAGTGTTCTAGGTAGTGGATAATTTGTACTGTTCTTGGTAAAGAGCTCGTTAATTTCCTGTTCTTGTTAGTTTGTATGTTAAAGTTTTCACCTCGGTAGTTGTGTATTTTGTTAGCGTGGTTACTGTTCTCGTTCTCGGTATTTACCTCGGGCAGTTTGTGGTTTGACTAGTCAACATGATTGAAAAAAGATGGTTGAACAGTATATATAATGGAACAAAACAGTGCCAACATTCTAACACCATCTAATGATTCACAAATCTTCACCCAATACTTTAATGAAGTGTTTTATCCAGCATTTGGTTTTCACATAAAATGGAAAGTCGAAGATGTAGCACATTTTGTCCAAAGATACGTTAACTGTTTAAAGACACTTGTTCAACTAATACTAATAATGTTTTATATAATCTGTTTTGTATAAATCAATTCCTTTACTCATTGAGACTTTTAATCAGACAAGTGGTGAGCATAACACTGACGAAATAAAGTGACTCTATAATAGTCTAAAGAAGCTAGATGACTTTATTTTTGGGTGGAACATACACGATTTGATGTCCCAAATCATACGTTCAAAGACTCTCAAAGCCTTTGCAATTTTTCCAAAGTGGGTGTCAGTTTTTCTTCCACTTTGTAATACTTTATGTTAAAAAAGAAATCAATATAATGTGCCCAAATAAAGCACCCAATTATAGGAATAGTAACAAGATATATATATAACGTGATGTAAACACCAATCTAGAATATAGTGTTAGGAAATCGTACTTAGATTGATCAAAATAGGGAAAATCTTTGAAATGCCCCACAAGTAAATGGGTACCAACCCTAAA
The DNA here is from genome assembly GCA_030686995.1 of Artemisia argyi. NCBI lineage: Eukaryota > Viridiplantae > Streptophyta > Magnoliopsida > Asterales > Asteraceae > Artemisia > Artemisia argyi. The sequence goes on along the minus strand of CM060693.1, from coordinate 21,486,546 downwards.
TGTCCCAAAAAATTTTTTTTCTCCAAATGCCTCAGGGGAGAGGGTTGACCAAATTTCTTGGGCGGATTACATATTATGGTGACATGTGTCCCTCCAACATGTACCTACTAAGTACCATCTACATTTCTTGGGCGACTTATATTTTTTAGTCTTTTTCTGAGAAAGTGTGGTCTTTTAAAATGCTACATTTTTTGTCCTTGTAATTTGATTGGTATTTTATTTTTGGTCACACATTCTCTCTCTTTTTATCACCATTCTCTCTTGCATTCATTATAGTCAGCAAAATCAAAGAGTAAACTTGGTAATTTGCTCAAATTTTAGAACAAAAAAGGACCCAAGTATGCAATGTAACAAACAGATAATGTAGGTCCAATGTAATAATTGAATAACCACTACAGAATATCAAATTTAAGGATACTTACATTCATATACTGCAAATATGCAATATACACTGGTACCTATTTCATTTACACTATTCTTGCATCTGGTACATCGATCTAAAATCTCTTAGCAGTCATAAGGCTTAACTTTGTTGTTTATATGATTAATTGATTGTTTTTGTCAAGTTTAATAAACTTCTTTTAATTCAATCTTCATAAAAACCCAGATATTCATCATAAAAACCCAGGCCACAAATTCAATAACAAAAACAATAACATCAAAACATCACCGTCGACACCACCACCATCCAAATACCACACCCTCACACCACCACCGGACCCATTTTCCATCTTAACAATCCCTCTTTCTTACCTGAATAACATGTTCTTTTATGTTTGTAAAAGTTTCCCTCCACACATACAAGTGATTGATTGTAGAGACTACAGTGTGCTGACTTGAGAGAATTTCCAGTGACTTTTATATTAGTGATTGAGTAACAACTAAAAAATCAGTATTCAGATTTCTAAGATGCATTGGAGGCTTATTTCATGTGCCTCGTAATCATGAGTAAAACACAGCTACATTAGCTAGCTTCACACTACACTTAGATGTCAACCGTAATAGCATTTGCTTATAAGGCATGATACCTTATCGTAAAGATTCATAATTACTATAGCTAACCATGATACCTTGACAAAAACTAATCTCACCTTCAAGACCACTATAACCATTAGACGATTCAAGATAAAGCTCTTTGACATGACCTGTGACGTTGTCACACACGACTCCACCCCATTGACAACAATCATCTTCTTCTTCAGGTATCCAGGCAATGAGCACGCCACTTGGGTCTTGAAGAATAATGTGAGCTTTGAAATCAAGAAGAGCTTGTCTCTCCTTATCGATACACTTGTGAACAACTCCTCCTGCTGCTTCAACCAGTTGTTGGCCAAAGAAAGACAAGTGACAAAAGAAGCAAAATATGAGTATGCATAAAGTAAAAGTAAATATTTTCTCTCATTATGTGTGTTTTAAGAAAATTGTATTGATGTGTTTTTATCTGATAATGAACATATACCTCGATGCAGCTTTATATAGACTTTGATATCAAAGAATTGAACTAGATGGATATAAATTTGTGTGGAGCACATAACACTTGGAATAAACATCATGGAATAAATTTGAAGTCCCAAATTAGACGTTCAAAGACTCTCAAGTCTTTGCAATTTGTAGTTATTCAATGTATCTTTTGGTCCTGAAATTATTCTGTGATGTAAATGTTAATCCAAAGAAATGGAACCAAATAAATCAGGCTGATGGAAAATACAGTCAGCAACTCTTGTGAAAGTAGAAATATGTAAAAATAGGTTGGATGGATAAAAAAATAAATAAATGGGGCCTCTTAAAAATTCAGATTTGTAACTGTACATCCAAAGAAGAGAGATTTACGCAATTATGAGCTTAAAGTAGTGTCTTCATGGAAAAATTTATTCATACATGGTTCTTCTTTTATTGCTTATAAGGCCGCATAAATCTTTAGTTTTCTCATGACCCACAACAATGTTTGATGAAATGCCTCAACCAAATTTTAGCAACGTTAAGTTTACAAGTTTTCCTTTTACAAAAAGAATGTCATTTGAATTTCTACTGCATTTGATTAACTATTTAAGCCAATACAAGTTGTTTAGATTCAAGATGAATGATTACGTTTTGTGTTTGTTGTGGACAGGGTTTAGGTTTGCATGCAAGTTATTAGTTTAGGTTGTTTGACTTGAAAATTGGAGCGGCCCAGTTCTAACATACTCAGCTTGGCTCATATTATAGTATTTGGTAACTAGCAATACATGCTTTGGCGCAATTAAATCGTTGAACATCTATCTTCTACTTTAGTTTAAATACATAATGATAATCTAGTTATATTATTTCATTGCAATATTTAGTTGAAAATAAATATCAGAAGACTCTTTGCATAAAGCTACTTATTTTGGATAATCATTAGAAACTGATTGATGCAATATGTATAGTAAATTTGAAGTAGATGGTCTAAATTTTTGTTTTACTTTTCCGTTGTTCAAAAATCCAAAAATAAATTTGATCTGTTTTGTGGAAAATGATGAAGAAAAGTGAAGTATCCCAATATTAGACGTTAGAAGACTTAAAAGTCTTTAAAACTTGTAGTTATTAGATATCTTTTTCTATCTTAGTGATACTTTTCCCCTCAATACGTGTGAATGTGTGATATAAATCAAAGTCAAGCTAATGGGCCCAAATGCTAAACCAAAACCAAGACCACCATAACCCATATACTCGAGTTGAAGCTCTTTGACATGACCTGTGACGTTGTCACACACGACTCCATTCCATTGACAACAATCATCTTCTTCTTTAGGTCTCCATGTAGAGAGCATGTCATCTGGGTCTTGAAGGTGAGCTTTGAAATCAAGAAGAGCTTGTCTCTCCTTATCGATGCACTTATGAACAGCTCCTCCTGCTGCAGCAACTACTTGGTGGCCAAAGGAAGTGGCAGTTGTGGTATTAAACAACAAAAAGACAAGTGAGAAAATAAACAAAACATGAGTATGCATAAAGTAAAAGTAAAAAGTTTCTCTCATTATGAGTGTTTTAAGAAAATTGTATTGATGTGGTTTTCTCTGATAATGAATGTAACAATTCGCAATTTCAGGTTAATTACTATTCCCGGAAAAATTTCACTATTCACTTTTACTATTCATTTTTCCCGAAACTTTCCCGAAAGTTGATTTTTATTTGATATTCTCGAGTGATAAATCATTTCCATGGCAAATTAAATGTTTGACATCCATCAGATCATTTTCGTGAAAGTTATTAAGGAATTACACGGAATTACACGTTTTAAGGTAAAACGTCAATCAGAAATTCTACGTACAACGAAATTCGACCCCGTCAGGTGACCCCACATCGGAAAAATGTTTGACACGCTCATGATTTATTTGAGAATTAATCGTGACTGAGAAAAACATGACCAAAGACTTCCCAGCAGGTCACCCATGTCGGTACTACTCTCACATGAGCACGCTTAACCGAATGGGCGATTAACCGTTAGACCACGAAACGAGTTTCTAAGACGATTTGAGTTTTTAAATTATTAGAAAAAGTCAACATATTTTTCCCTCCTCCATTGACCAAAAATCATCCCTTGATGTTATAAGTCATTTCGTGATTTTTAGGCTTACGGTTTGATGTCTAAAAGACATTTAATACCAACCGACACTAGACTGAGCCCAGTCTAGACATTATAAGTCATTTTAAATCATTTTTATCACATTAGAAAAGTAACATTTTACTTTTCTCAATTTTACGCAATATTCGTACGTTTTACGTATTACGCGTTTTAGACCCGTGTTTCCAGTTTTTAGCAGGGTTTACCACCCAAATGGAACCTACCACTCATTTTATATTTTATTATGGGACATATGGACATGTCTAACAATACTTTAAAGTTTCATAATTTTACGACACCCGGTTTTACGTTTTGAGGCGTAACAACTTACGGTTTGCATTTCCCGGAGTCAAGTTTCATCCAATATCTAGGATAATACCAAGCAAAAGCCAAAGCTTGCTCTCCAAGCTCATGAAACCGGCCTAGGAGGGGGGAGTCACCCCCATGTGGCTTCATCTCATGAATCTACCCCTAAATCATCATTTTATTACAACTTGGTCACCAAGTTTTAGTAATTTCCTAGCACTTTCCTAACCTCCTCATTTTGGACTATAAATAGCCCCTCTCCCCCCCTTGTTATGCCGTGCACCTCCACCACCATAACCATCCATCCTTAGCTTTATTTCCTTCTAATTTCTAGCAAGGTTCAAGTGATTCTTCAAGGTAGAAACCCTAGTTAGAATATCATTCACCAAAACTCTTCCAATCCCTAATATACTTGGTGATTTCTCTTGAGTTTAAATCCACTCAATTCACCTCAACCTTCATCATCCATCTTTCAAGATTACAAGAGTAGAAAGATTGCATGAAGAAGTGGGTTGAAGCAAGTCTATCAATGTCCTATCCTTACATGTTAACTTCCTTTCATCTTTGAAAGCCAAAAGTTGTAAGCCAAACCCTAACATGATTCTTGTTAAATAATCATGTTCATGTTATTTACATGTTATTCTTGCTATATTATGTCTTGTATTGATGTCCATGATGTATAAAAATGAGTAAAAGATGTTGTTATAATGAATTGTTGAAACAAATTACTAAAACAAGCAAACTAATGAAATTCTTGGTAAGACCTGATCAAAATGGTAAAAATATGATATTTGATTATTACATATTGTGGTAGAGGACCTAACAAGGAAACCATAGCAATTTGAACAACCCAAAACGAGTATACGAGTCAAAAGTTACGCCCATTTGAAATTACCAAAGTTTCCGGCAAAACTGCCAAATACCATTCTGATCAAATTTGGGTTTTGAAAGTCCCACTTCTGGTCCGATTCATCAAAAAGTTAAAACACGAAAGTTGTCCGAAACGACGTTTTCGTTCAGGAACAAAGAAGCTCGAGACCTAAAAATGCTTTCCGAGTGATAAAATTCTTCAAATTCTAAACAGCCCATTTTTAGGCGAAAGTCACTATATTATGGTTATACTTTAAAAGGAACAAGAGGTCTTATGACCTATAATCAAGACCACAACCATGGCTAGAGCCAAGGTTGAGTCTCATGACCTTGGAACAAGGACCAAAGGTCATGGCTAGGCCATGACAAAATGACCATACCAACTTTCATAGGCGTAAACATGAAACAAAGAGTTGACGAGAACTTGAACATACAATTTGGATCTACTTCACTTGAAAAGGAAACCATGAGATTTTACTAAGAGAAAATGGTCATTCAAGACTTATGAAACTACCCCTAATAACAATCTTCATGTACTAATAAACTTTCCTAAGTTTATTCAAATATCGGACATGTAACTTTTCGAATCAAAACTTATATCTATATATGTTATCAACTACTACAATAGTAGGGAGCCTCATGTGAGGAGTTCATTATGTAAGCCGTCGAGTTGAGTTGTGGATTTACGAGTTAAAGTGTCCTGGCTCCTCGAACGCTTACTAACATGACTTCTGAATTATGTCGGCCCGAACGGTAGTGAACGATATACCAAAACATACATGTTTCATGAATCTTTCTTTCAAAGACTTACAATATACATCATACCACATCATGGACTAATGCAAGATATATATATAGGCACTACTTCATATTCTCTACTCCGAACCTAAGTCGCAACATTCTATTATAGGTTGCTCGTAGAAACCTTCGCGATTCGACCATCACATTCACTACTCACTACATAACTTAAGGTGAGTTCGTAGCCCCACTTTCTACTGTTTAACTACTTTACAAACCCATGGGGGGAATACATGCTATTATTTTTCTACTCGAACACGATGCTTTCTAATGTATGCTTCACGACGATGTTTTATTATCACTAAGTAACGATTGCCATGTTCGAAGTCCCTATATCATGAACCATTAGTCACTACCTTTAGTGAGCGCGAATATTGTGAATAGATCTATTGGGATTGACGAATCCCATTTGTGTTGAACAACGATGAGTTCACACAAATGCACTATATTTGAGATTTAGCGGTATAACGGCAAAAGTACCTTGATAGGGCTTCTATAATGCCAATTTTGTTGGTTCGATGTTAACGCTTTGGTTGTATGAGCTTAGTGAAATAAATAACGATTTTGTTTTCTAACTATGAGTGTGAGTCTATAGCTCACACTACGATTATTGTGTTCAAACGATTTAACTAAACTCTACGAATTCCACTCAACCTTTGTGTTGACCTCTCAAGCATGTATTTCAGGTTCATGACGATCAAGGATGGCACGGAAGGACACGGATACTCAAGAGGGCTATAAATTTTATTATCATTCAAAACTCATTTAATTTGTAAACATGGAACCATCTGGGACCTCATTTTGTAATCTCTGATATTTATACAATTTGAATGATAAATCTTTTAAAACGACTCAATTGGAGTTCGTTTTCTATTATTGTGACTATTGTGCCATCAAGTAACACCCAGTTCGAATTCCGCTGCAACCATGAATTGGGGGTGTTACAGATTGGTACCAGAGCCATGGTTATAGAGAAACGGGTCTAATTGAGACCTAAACTATAACCACACTACAAGCAAAAACATTTTATAGCCTTCCGATCTTCGTGTCTTCCATCCTCCAGACGATTATGGACTTATTAAGCATTTTATGCTACATGAACATAAGTATATTCATATATACACACTAGGCATTTTCCACTACACGAACAAATACTAGTATATTTATATATACATTCGAGTTATTTTCAATCATTTTATCTAAACATATCTACACATGCCTATTCTATGGCATTTCGACACAACCACATTCTCCCAACCATGTTCCTACTCCAACATTTTATATCCAAGATATTGTAACGAATTACGATGGTCTTTTCTATTTCCCGAACATTGTATGACACAATGGTCTTAATCATTTCTCAAATGTTTTGAGTCACACAATGGTCTAATCTACTTCCGAGACATTGTGATTTGTGCAATGGTCTCTCGAATTATTCCACCACCTCATCAATATCATTTCATATGATATCAAAAACCCATCACAATCTATCGATTTCCAAACAAGAAATATGAGATTTCTAAAGGACAAACTAATCCATCATCGACAAAAGTTGAACTTTCTCTACATCCATCAAAGTTTTCTTCTGAAACCTTCATTGTTAAAAGTTTGTAATTCTAGCCCAGTATAGACTGTTTTAGAATTACTTCAACTTCCTTTCCACACATATCTATCCGTACTATCTTCTATGCAATGGAATGTGAAAACATACGTTACAAGTCTCTTATGGCGGGACTTGCAACTGAATGGTTTGACATCGCCTTTGTTTAGTGGACAGTTTCCCGAAAGCAACGGACGTATCACAAGTATACCTAATTTAGGTATTTGAAAATTTTATCGAACCTTGGCTAAATATAGACTAGTCACCTATATTTAACCTAGGGACAGTGGAATATAGTCTGACTAACTATATTCGACTTAAAATTTTCAAATACTGAGAGTAGTTGTACTAGGGTTATGTTTAGGTTGATTTCCTACTTGAACTCGATAAACCACCAGAATTCATTAAACGATCTAGAGACACGATAGTGTTTTACCACTCAGCGAAATCTTAACACCTTATTTGTACTACCTAATTTCATTCTTGAAAGTTTTCATTTATGAGATAATCCGAACTACTATCTTGGGATAGTTATCAATTATTCTCTATGTCACAACTCGTAATTTCCGGTTATTTTCTAAACCTCGACAATTTACTATTCACAAGTTACTATTCATCATTTACTATTCATCGATCACTATTCATCGTTTTCGAGGTCAATTTGACATTCCGAGACACGTTCAGAAATTTTACTATTCACTTGACACTATTCATTTCCGAGAGAAAACTACTATTCACGTGCATTATTCATGTCATCGTAAATTCAGTTTACGAGTGTTCAAATTCGCGTAACCGTATTTGTTCAGGAGCGAATTCATGCATTACTTCAGGGACGTTTCATACGGACTAGAAATAGTCGACATGTCATTATTAGGGCACTTGCATACTATTCCACTCGTAGGATATTCAAATTATATTTTTAATATAATTAACGAATTACGTACGTTTATTTTAAATAAACACCAATACGCGAACTATAAATGTGACTAACACGTCCGATACTTCCGACAATGATCCTAATATATTTTTATATTCATTTTTATAATATAAAAATTATAATATTAATTTACCCGGTATTTTGGATATTTATTTTAATTATTAACTTAAGATTTCTAAAACTTCGACGGTTTTCGTGGAAATTAAACTATAATTATCTAAACACCCAATAATTTTATCCAAACTATTTTTATAATTTTTATAACTTTATTATGACCCGGTTAACTTCGTTAAAATTTATTTTTAGTTAACCCGGTACCCGGTACAATTTAAAACTACTCAAAACAACCAATAATACATTTTATTACAAAACACTACATTCATCCCCCCCCCCCCCCCCTTGACTTTTGCCGCCCCCCCCCTTGCCCCTTTTTCTTACACTTTTACTTATACACTTCATATTCATAAATGCTTACTACTAACTCCATTTTATATAATAATAATACAAACCAATAATTCATATACATGTACAAGATTTTCTTTATCTCATTTGCAACTAGAAAAAAATACATATTCTCTCTTTCTCTTCTCACATAAACGGCCACAAGGAAGAACAAGGAAAGAACCAAGATTTTTCAAAGATCAAAGTGTTTATCTAGTGTTTATAGTATCCTTGTTAGGGTTTTGAAATAAAAACTCAAGGATTATTAAGTTTTAATCATCATTAACTCCACTAATCTTACAAGTAAGTTACTAAACTCATTTCATAATTTTTACAAAGTTCTTACTATATTTATACATGATTCTTGCAAGATCTATTACATGCATTAACTTATACCACTTTATTTTTGTAACTTTTGATCCTACAAGCCCTAGAGTGATTTTTGGTTAGATCCTTGTTAGATCTACTTGGTTTTGGTGATTAGGAACCCATGACACCCTAAGAAGGTGTATGGTAGGATTAGATTAGTTTTGTGGTGTTTGAAAGAGGTTTGATGAATGATGGAACTAGTTTGGAGACTTGAAAAATGGTTTTTGAAACTTTTGATATACCTACTGTCCCTATTTTCATTTCGTGGGAAAATCAGTGATTGATGGCTAAATTTTGACCAAAGATTTAGAAAATACTTTCAAAAACGAAACTTTAGGCGAAAGAACGGATTAAAACGAGTTTATAACGAAGGAGTTATGATTTTTGCAAATTTAACGACGAAAACTATTTTTCAGAAAACTGCTTGCTGATTGGCAGAATACGACGGGTATTTTGAGGCATTAAACGTAACCTAGAGGAGCCGAGTTATTTAAAATATACTAGTATACACAAAGACGAATCCGTGGACATAAAGAACAAGGAAAACGAGCCTAAAACGACCGAGTTATACCCGTTTTAACATTGTCAAAACTATATTTATATATATAGTCACAAATAAAAATAATAACGTATGTACTAAAATGGTATATTTTCTAGCAACGTACTAATGACTATTTTTTTAACGAACGAATACGTACAACTCGAGGGAATATTTATACGACCTGACGACGTCATTCTAAGGTTTTGATACAAGGATTTTAACGATAACTTTTGCACGAGTTAATATGTCGAGTTATATACTTCTCTAAATGGAATTATTTTTCCTAAGTATGGAAACCATTTTTTTTCTACGACGATAACTAGTATTTTCAAATTACGAGTGGTATGAGTATCATGTGCATGTGCATTCATTTCATTACGGCTTGATCTAAGTTAGATCATGATTATTCATTTAGGTTGCGGCTAGTGTGCGCGCCTCATTGTCCCGACTACTTTTACATCATTGTACCATTGTTGTATCATCATTTCGAGGTGAGTTCTCATAGCCCCGTTTTAATTCTATATTTTGATTTCAAATCCCACGGGGGAGAATACATTGCATTACTTATTTTTGTGTACATGCCTAAGTATAAAAATTCATACATTGCTTAAGTTTCCTTATTACCACGTCTTGAAAAGTCCCCTTTTATTATCATGGACCGTTAATTTCTGGTACTAAGCGGGAGTGAGTGGATAGATCTATCGAGGGTGACGCCTCCATTCGTGTTTGGGTTGCTCCAAATGGAACGAATGCATTTCATGTCTTTATTATTCGAGTGCCTGGTAAACACTCATTGGGGCAAAGTATCGTCTAGCTTCGGGGTCATGAGCTTAAGAGCCAATGTATATACTTTCCGGACATCCTAATTCATGGCATTACTTATGGCATTTGTACACTTGATTTTACTTATAAACCTATGATTATTCACCAACTTTATGTTGACTGTTTTTCGCAATGTATTTCTCAGGTTATTAAGGTAGCTCATGTGCATACATTTGGACCTTCATGGAGTCGCGGAGTCGACGCGTCTCACTAAAATTTCTGCACTTATGAAACGTTTGATCTTGTTGAACTTATTTTAACTAAAATGGCAAACTCTTATGGGACCTAAGCTTTGTAAACTCTGAATGTTTTAATGATCAAACGCTGTATTTTCTAAACGACACTTTAGGTCGTTCAACATAACTGTAACTATGGTGCTATGACAGTCACCCTCAGGTATTCCATTCCGCTGCCATTCAGGTATTTCGGGGGTGTTACAGATTGGCATCAGAGCTAAGGTTATAGCGAACTAGGATGTATCTTGGACCCTAGACTATAACCACATCATCATAGCATCTCATCATTTCATCATAGGTGCATATTCACTATACATGTTGTTTTACGCACACATTGTGCAAGTTATTCATAACCATACTCATATATATATATATGATTATATTGACCTGGTTCACAAGTGACATGTCTTCAGACACCCACGCCGTTATCCTTTCGTCGGATTCCGACATTGAAGATGCCTTGTCATCTTCCACTACCATTATACCACCAGTTGCACGTATACCACCGTTAGCACTATTGAATTGTTATAGGAATAAGGTTTTCCTATCATTCAGCCTATACATAGAATGCCGTTTGGTAGAGTATTCAGACTTAATTCTAATGGACTTATTGGGATGCTTATTACAAGGGAGATAGCATGTTTTCTTTCCTCCACTAGTAGGACGCTTACTACTCAGGTACTACCACCACCGTCAGTTACTTATTTCACTATTGGTCGTCCCATAGTGCGTACTTCAACTTTACCTCTTGGATATCGTGAGATAGCGCGAAAGAGGGTAGTATCCCATTCACTATTATCACCATTATCTCCTAACTCATCACTGGGATTTCATCATCATCAATGTTATTCTCATCCTTTAGAATACCACCATTGTCATTTCCTTTTCCATTTCCATTTGCCACGAATTAGATAACGCCTTGTGGATAATACCAAGATTACGGACTCAACAGGAACATCTACAGGTTCCTCAAGAATGGCTTAGAATCTACGCTATCTAGAACTTGATCGATGCACAACTACAGATACCACTTCAGGACTATCTCGACTTTATGATGCCATAAACCTGATTTCACCTCGAAGGATTACAGGAAGTCTTTAGACTAGACTTATATCTTTACTAGCTTTTGCTATTATCCTAGCCACGAGAGGTGTGGCATAGTTCGAAGAAACTTGTAGTATTTTGATTTATGTACAAACGGAATCACCAAGTATTGACTCTACTATAGGGGAATGGTTGTGCCATCTATGATATTGGCCCATATAGACCGAAACCTTCATGTATTATATTCATGTGTTATGAATACGATGATTCTTATTACCTATAGATTCTCATGGACTCGTATGATTTGATGGAGATAGATTTAAGCAAACCACTCCAAGCATGACGCAAGCCGCTGTTGGACAATTCATTGCCAGGAACGCAACTACCGCCCTCACCAAGGAACTTACTCACGTGGAATTTATGGGTTGTAATCCCTCCTTCTTTAGCGGAAATGTAGACACAAGAGAATTTCTCAAATGGTTCAAAGAATTAGAAACAATCTTTCAGAGTGGTGACTGTCGTAAGGAAGACAAAGTTAAGTTCGCCACTTGCACTTTTCAGAAGCATGCCCAGAAATGGTGGACTAAGTATGTCCAGGTAGTAGGAGTTGATGTTGCTTACTCACACTCTTGGGAGAAACTAAAAAGGATGATGAGTTTGAAGTTCTGTGTGAAAAGCGAATTACAAGCAATTGAACAAGAAACACTAAACCTTACCATGGAAGGAGATGATGTTGTCAAGTATACTACTTATTTTTATGATTTTGCTCGACTAGGCTCTACAATGGATGAATCGGAAAGCAAGAGACTTGAAAGGTACGTCGGAGGACTTTCTCCTGAAATTCGTAGGATGGTCATCGCATGTGAACCCAATACCATGTCTGAAGCTATCCAGATGGCAATCGAAACAAAGGAACTCATAGTTCGCGACAAGGCATCGGGAGACGATAATAACAACAAGAGAAAAGAGGTCGGTAATCAGGATGCTAATGCTACTCAACGACCATTTAAGATACAACAAGTGGTGGAGACCTTTACTGCTGGGTCAAGCCAAAAGAAAAGGTATGTTGGTAATTTACCCGAGTGCAACAAGTGTCAGTTTCATCACAAAGGATCTTGCCCCTCTCAATGTAAGAACTGCCAAAAGGTTGGACATGAAACCAAGGATTGCAAGGCTCCCACCCTCGCAAAGCATCAGAAACTCTCGGTAACCTGCCATGAGTGTGGAGTAGTGGGACACTTCAGGAGTGAATGCCCGGAGTTGGGAAACCAGAATTGGAGGAAGAAGTTTATGTTTTAGTTATGTGAACCATAGTTTGAGCCCTCTAGGGTTGTACTTTCTTTTGGTACTTTCCATAAGTACGTTGATGTAACCTAGTTGTATTAAGCACTTTCCTATCCAGTGTAATGACTATCTTTTGTTACCCCTATGATAACCATAACCTTCGTTTACTCCGCTTTCTATCCCAATCGTTCAATTTTCAATCATTTCGTAACATTATGCCATTGTTTTATTAAGGATTTGACCGATTTCGTAATTGACGGATTAGTAGATTATTACCAATCCATAGTATTTGCCCATGTATCCAATAAACCATTCAACGAGTTTTATTTCAAACTATTTTACTACCTATTGGGGAAATTGTTTTTACCAAATTTCTAAAATAAGCCGTTTTGTTACCTAACTATAAACTGATTTTTCCGATATTACGCCAAATATTTACTATTATTACGCGAAACAATTTTTATATTACTTTGAAAGGAAATGACTAGAATACCATTCTTCGAAACAAAACGTTGAACACCATCTAAAGCTTTTGAGAAAAATAATATTATTTTGATTAAATCAAGCATCGCATCATTAGTCCTCAACTATACATAGCCTGATCACCTATGTATACTTCAGGAAAGATCATGCCATGAAGGAAATAGTTACTTTATAAAGTATTGTTAATAACAATCTTCATCCAAAAGCGTTTTAAACAAATAAACTCTTTTATGAATATTTCTTTATGACAAATTTTCTCTGGATACTTACCCCACCTGTCACACACTTAGTCATTGAGTTAGACTTTCCATTGACTTCTTTAGGAGATACTTCCCATATTAAGTACTAGGAGGATTCCTTGATACAAGAAAAACAATAAAAGGATTACGGAACTATTATACCTAGACTGAGAAAAATTTATAACTCAACAACAATCTTAAGATACCAAGCGAACATCCGACTCACCATCTCTGACCTAGTTGTCCGATTTTATTATTCAAAGGTACTAGCTAGACTGAGCTACGGGATCAAACACATTGTGAAGGTACGCTAAGCAACATCATGGGAATAAACCAAACCTCCTAACCGATACTGTAAAGTGTTTTGAGTTAACATGGTCTCATCCATATGCAAACTTCCCTGCAGTGAGTTTACGACAAGAATGATTGATTCGAATTATGGATATCGATATAGATTCCTCTAAAGCATTATGTTCTCTAGAACTTCTGGATAACCTCACCTATACATCGAGAAAGGCATCAGACTCAAGAATATCCCCCCAGCTACATGTGAAGACAATACGGAAATTCATCGACAGAGTATCAATTGAAACCCTCATATTGCCAACATGATGACAATTTCAACGATAAAACATCTCAAGACTTAAGCTGGTTGAATACCTAGGCTTGTAGTTTTACCAGATACCCACCAATAGGCACCATCCAATATCAGGAACCGAACGTGAGACATCTATTGCATTATGCGAACACTACCTATCCTACTATTTTATCCTTGTTAGTATTTTTACTTTTAAATAAAGTTGATTTCAAAAATTGTGTCCATACAAATCACATATCTCGTGGAAAATAATTTTGAATTGCCTATTTTGAATAAATACGACCCTTTTTAGCCAGTATTTACTTGAACCATTATACAATGAGAAATGTTTAAACATCAAACTTTGGTAAACAGTTCTATTCACAACATGTTTGAAAATCGCGTCACATTTCATAACTATTAAATTTTGAATCATCAATAAAGCTAATATTGAGTATACCATTTGTTCCATTTTCTAAATTTCTTTATTCAGAAAAAGATTTTGACCAAAAACTCGAAAATCGCGAGAGAAATTTTGAAAACAAATCACCATACAATATCGCTTATGCATTTAGGGCTTTGTGACTTGACAATAAGGAATATTGGAATATGTGATGAAGGAAACTAGGAGGAACACCATAGAACGATTTCAAACGTCATTAATGGAAACCAAGCATAGTAGGCAAAGAATGACACATGTCTTAGCAATCGATTAGACTAAAACACGAGGAATCAAAAATTATTACCCATATTTCATCTTCTTTGAGTAACGCCGAATTCGAAAGACGTAACGTTGTAGAATTAATCACCAGATTCATTGTAACCGTCTCAACTATTCCCGCTAAAGGTGATCGAATCACCTCAGACTGCTAACAATCATTCTAAGATTTTCTTCGGAACCTCATTAAGATGTAAACATCGCCTATCATCCACTGACCGATGGTCAGAGTGAGAGGACTATTCAGACACTTGAAGACATGCTTAGAGCATGTGTGATTGACTTCGGAAATGGTTGGGCTAACCAATTGCCGTTAATCGAATTTTCCTATAACAACAGTTACCATTCGAGCATTAAGGTTGCACCATTCGAGGCACTTTATGGTCGTAAGTGTAGATCTCCAATTTGTTGGGCCGAAGTCGGTGAAGTACAATGTACTGGCCCGGAGATGGTACAAGAAACAACAGAAAAGATAATTCAAATTCGAGAGAGACTCGAAACTGCTAGAAGTCGACAGAAGAGCTACGCAGATATTCGACGCAAACCATTGGAATTTCAGGTCGGGGACAAAGTTATGTTGAAAGTCTCGCCGTGGAAAGGCGTGATACGATTTAGAAAACGCGGGAAATTGAACCCGAGATACATTGGGCCATTCAAGATCCTGGAGAGGATTGGTCCGGTTACTTACAAGCTTGAACTTCCATCAGAACTTAGCAATGTACACAACACGTTTCATGTTTCGAACCTCAAGAAATGTCTTTCGGACGAGTCTACCATTATACCATTAGAAGAAATACAACTTGATGACAAGCTTAACTTTGTGGAAGAACCAGATTACAAGCAACGAGAAACTGGTAGAAGTCAGGTTGGTGCATGACGCACATCATGCGGATTGAGTATCCCTGCACAACAAACTATCTAGATTCAAGTGGGAGAACGAACTAAGTTGAAAGCTTTGCCTTGGAGAGGCATGATACAATTTTGGTAACGCGAGAGATTGAACCTCATGTATATTGGACCATTTAAGATTCATTTTAGAATCGACCAGCTGACATATAAGATATGGGTTCTGACATAATTCAGCAACGTATATTACCTTTAATACATTACAAACCTGAAGAAGCACTGATCCTCTATTAACGAACCAAACTCGGAAAAAGCCAAACTCACTATTCCTGTAAGTATTCATGATATAACCAGAAACCTTCTACAAGTCAAGAATCAATTACAAATTCTACAAGTTGTAAACCATTAAAACTTCAAGTTGGTAGCCAGATCATGTTGAAAGTTCTGCCTAGGAAAGGCATGATATTATTCGGAAAAATTTGGAAAGTTAAACCTGATTTACACTGGACCACGTAATATTTCAGACAAGAGTAGACCTATTGGTCATCTGACTTGAGCCTTGATTAAGGAACAGCCGGATTACACAACTATGTTTTTCCTATGCAAATCCCAGGAAAATGACTTTCGGATTAGTCAATCATAATCTCATTTGGAAAAGGGTCCAACCCTGAGACAAACGTAAACTTGGTAAGAGAACCAGTAGAAAGCATGGACCATGAGGTCGAACGGTTGAAGAAAAGTCGAATCCCTATCGTGAAAGTTCGCTGAAATTCTTGAAAAAGACCCGAATGTACTTGGGAACGAGAGGACCAAATGCAACTTAAGTATCCACGTCTTTTTACCAAATATACTTCAGAGACCAACCAAAACTGAACTTCGGGACGAAGTTCCTATTAGTGGGGAAGACTGTCACAACTCGTAATTTCCGGTTATTTTCTAAACCTCGACAATTTACTATTCACAAGTTACTATTCATCATTTACTATTCATCGATCACTATTCATCGTTTTCGAGGTCAATTTGACATTCCGAGACACGTTCAGAAATTTTACTATTCACTTGACACTATTCATTTCCGAGAGAAAACTACTATTCACGTGCATTATTCATGTCATCGTAAATTCAGTTTACGAGTGTTCAAATTCGCGTAACCGTATTTGTTCAGGAGCGAATTCATGCATTACTTCAGGGACGTTTCATACGGACTAGAAATAGTCGACATGTCATTATTAGGGCACTTGCATACTATTCCACTCGTAGGATATTCAAATTATATTTTTAATATAATTAACGAATTACGTACGTTTATTTTAAATAAACACCAATACGCGAACTATAAATGTGACTAACACGTCCGATACTTCCGACAATGATCCTAGTATATTTTTATATTCATTTTTATAATATAAAAATTATAATATTAATTTACCCGGTATTTTGGATATTTATTTTAATTATTAACTTAAGATTTCTAAAACTTCGACGGTTTTCGTGGAAATTAAACTATAATTATCTAAACACCCAATAATTTTATCCAAACTATTTTTATAATTTTTATAACTTTATTATGACCCGGTTAACTTCGTTAAAATTTATTTTTAGTTAACCCGGTACCCGGTACAATTTAAAACTACTCAAAACAACCAATAATACATTTTATTACAAAACACTACATTCATCCCCCCCCCCCCTTGACTTTTGCCGCCCCCCCCCCCCCTTGCCCCTTTTTCTTACACTTTTACTTATACACTTCATATTCATAAATGCTTACTACTAACTCCATTTTATATAATAATAATACAAACCAATAATTCATATACATGTACAAGATTTTCTTTATCTCATTTGCAACTAGAAAAAAATACATATTCTCTCTTTCTCTTCTCACATAAACGGCCACAAGGAAGAACAAGGAAAGAACCAAGATTTTTCAAAGATCAAAGTGTTTATCTAGTGTTTATAGTATCCTTGTTAGGGTTTTGAAATAAAAACTCAAGGATTATTAAGTTTTAATCATCATTAACTCCACTAATCTTACAAGTAAGTTACTAAACTCATTTCATAATTTTTACAAAGTTCTTACTATATTTATACATGATTCTTGCAAGATCTATTACATGCATTAACTTATACCACTTTATTTTTGTAACTTTTGATCCTACAAGCCCTAGAGTGATTTTTGGTTAGATCCTTGTTAGATCTACTTGGTTTTGGTGATTAGGAACCCATGACACCCTAAGAAGGTGTATGGTAGGATTAGATTAGTTTTGTGGTGTTTGAAAGAGGTTTGATGAATGATGGAACTAGTTTGGAGACTTGAAAAATGGTTTTTGAAACTTTTGATATACCTACTGTCCCTATTTTCATTTCGTGGGAAAATCAGTGATTGATGGCTAAATTTTGACCAAAGATTTAGAAAATACTTTCAAAAACGAAACTTTAGGCGAAAGAACGGATTAAAACGAGTTTATAACGAAGGAGTTATGATTTTTGCAAATTTAACGACGAAAACTATTTTTCAGAAAACTGCTTGCTGATTGGCAGAATACGACGGGTATTTTGAGGCATTAAACGTAACCTAGAGGAGCCGAGTTATTTAAAATATACTAGTATACACAAAGACGAATCCGTGGACATAAAGAACAAGGAAAACGAGCCTAAAACGACCGAGTTATACCCGTTTTAACATTGTCAAAACTATATTTATATATATAGTCACAAATAAAAATAATAACGTATGTACTAAAATGGTATATTTTCTAGCAACGTACTAATGACTATTTTTTTAACGAACGAATACGTACAACTCGAGGGAATATTTATACGACCTGACGACGTCATTCTAAGGTTTTGATACAAGGATTTTAACGATAACTTTTGCACGAGTTAATATGTCGAGTTATATACTTCTCTAAATGGAATTATTTTTCCTAAGTATGGAAACCATTTTTTTTCTACGACGATAACTAGTATTTTCAAATTACGAGTGGTATGAGTATCATGTGCATGTGCATTCATTTCATTACGGCTTGATCTAAGTTAGATCATGATTATTCATTTAGGTTGCGGCTAGTGTGCGCGCCTCATTGTCCCGACTACTTTTACATCATTGTACCATTGTTGTATCATCATTTCGAGGTGAGTTCTCATAGCCCCGTTTTAATTCTATATTTTGATTTCAAATCCCACGGGGGAGAATACATTGCATTACTTATTTTTGTGTACATGCCTAAGTATAAAAATTCATACATTGCTTAAGTTTCCTTATTACCACGTCTTGAAAAGTCCCCTTTTATTATCATGGACCGTTAATTTCTGGTACTAAGCGGGAGTGAGTGGATAGATCTATCGAGGGTGACGCCTCCATTCGTGTTTGGGTTGCTCCAAATGGAACGAATGCATTTCATGTCTTTATTATTCGAGTGCCTGGTAAACACTCATTGGGGCAAAGTATCGTCTAGCTTCGGGGTCATGAGCTTAAGAGCCAATGTATATACTTTCCGGACATCCTAATTCATGGCATTACTTATGGCATTTGTACACTTGATTTTACTTATAAACCTATGATTATTCACCAACTTTATGTTGACTGTTTTTCGCAATGTATTTCTCAGGTTATTAAGGTAGCTCATGTGCATACATTTGGACCTTCATGGAGTCGCGGAGTCGACGCGTCTCACTAAAATTTCTGCACTTATGAAACGTTTGATCTTGTTGAACTTATTTTAACTAAAATGGCAAACTCTTATGGGACCTAAGCTTTGTAAACTCTGAATGTTTTAATGATCAAACGCTGTATTTTCTAAACGACACTTTAGGTCGTTCAACATAACTGTAACTATGGTGCTATGACAGTCACCCTCAGGTATTCCATTCCGCTGCCATTCAGGTATTTCGGGGGTGTTACACTCTACATCCTATAGAGGTACAATCCTGTTTAGGTCCTAAGAATACCATTCCATCATAAACCTTTAAAATCTCTTAAGATTTTTAAAGCAAACTCAACATCTATACCTAAGAGTATTAATGTTAAGCATACACTACACACTTTTGTTCGTCAACATATCACATCATTATCTTTACAATCGTTGAAACCACAAGCTCATTAACAGATCTTGATGCACTTTTAAAGCTCAAATCATCCTTAGCTACACCACAAGCACCCTTACCAGCTTTACAAGATTGAATATTCATCTTGGAACACCAGTATCATCTCGTAATACCCTACCTTGTAACTCATCGACTAAGTATGAATGTTGTGTAGGATGATTTGTAATTATTTGAATGGATTGGGATGCCTTTTCATTTAAATAAAGACATTGTAAATCACCAAACCATAAGTTTATATTTCCTTATCTACATTGTTTGGGATGCCTCTCTATGTAAATAAAGAATTATAAACAAGTAGGCTTGTTTGTATCCAAAATAACATAAGTATGAAGTCAATAAACACTAGGTACAACAACCGATTACCTACTAGGCTATAATTGCAATTACTCTCTCAAATTCCTATTAATATTCGACTGCTATATCAATTTCCTTTGATATTCGACTATTACCATACCTTTCCTACATAAAAGTAAGCCTCATCCTACGCCATACACTAAAACGACAAATCAAACTACATCACTGGTAATCCCAGACTATAGTCCTCATAAGTAACCACACATCTTTATCGATGTAACAATTCGCATTTTCAGGATATTTACTTTTCTCGGAAAATTTCACTATTCACTTTTACTATTCATTTTTCCCAAAACTTTCCCGAAAGTTGATTTTTATTTGATATTCTCGAGTAATAAATCATTTCCATGGCAAATTAAATGTTTGACATCCGTCAGATCATGTTCGTGAAAGTTATTAAGGAATTACACGGAATTACACGTTTTAGGGTAAAACGTCAATCAGAAATTCTACGCACAACGAAATTCAACCCCGTCAGGTGACCCCACATCGGAAAAATGTTTGACACGCTCATGATTTATTTGAGAATTAATCGTGACTGAGAAAAACAGGACCAAAAACTTCCCAGCAGGTCACCCATGTCGGTACTAATCTCACATGAGCATGCTTAACCGAATGAGCGATTAACCGTTAGACCACAAAACGAGTTTCTAAGACGTTTTGAGTTTTCAAAATTATTAGAAAAAGTCAACATAATTTTCCCTCCTCCTTTGACCAAAAATCATCCTTTGATGTTATAAGTCATTTCGTGATTTTTAGGCTTACGGTTTGATGTCTAAAAGACATTTAATACCAACCGACACTAGACTGAGCCCAGTCTAGACATTATAAGTCATTTTAAATCATTTTTATCCTATTAGAAAAGTAACATTTTTCTTTTCTCAATTTTTCGCAATATTCGTACATTTTACGTATTACGCGTTTTAGACCCGTGTTTCCAGCTTTTAGCAGGGTTTTGGCACCCGATAGAACCTACCACTCATTTTATATTTTATTATGGACTATATGGACATATTTAACAATACTTTCAAATTCCATAATTTTACGACACCCGGTTTTACGTTTTGAGGCTTAATCATTTACGATTGGCATTTCCCGGAGTCAAAACTCATCTAGTAACTTGGATAATATCATCCAAACTCCAACTCTTGCTCCCTAAGCCTTGTGAACCGCCTCTAGGAGGGGGGTTTCACACTTGTGGCAAGATCTCGTGCATTGTGCTCTTAGATCCTTACATGTGTTCAACTTGGTGAACAAGGTTTGACAAGTCAAGGAAAGTAACCTCCTCAAAGGCATATAAAGCCCTCCCTTTCCCCCTTGTTGCCGTCCACTTCCACACACACCAACACCATACCCTTTGCTCTTTTCCTTCCAAGTTTCATGCAAGATTCAAGTGCTAGTTCAAGGTAGAAACCCTAGATAGGTTATCATTCATCAAACACTTCCATAACCTCATATACTTGGTGATTTCTCTTGAGTTTAAATCCACTCAATTCACCTCAACTTTCATTACATCTCTTTCAAGAATACCAAGGGTAGAAAGATTGCATGAATGAAAAAGGGTTGAAACAAGTCTATCAAAGTCCTATCCTTACATGTTAACTTCCTTTCATCTTTGAAAGCCAAAAGTTGTGAGCCAAACCCTAACTTGATTCTTGTTAAATAATCATATTAATGTTATTTACATGTTATTCTTGCTATATTATGTCTTGTAGTTATGTCCATGATGTATAAAAGTGAGCAAAACAAGTTATTGTTATTGATTGATAAGATAAGTTACTAAAACAAGTAAACTAGTGACTTTCTTGGTAAGACCTGATTAAAATGGTAAAAATATGATGTTGGATCATTACATATTACAGTAGAGGACTTAACAAGGAAACCATAGCAATTTGAACCACCCAAAACGAGTATACGAGTCAAAAGTTATGGCGATTTGAAATTACCAAAGATTTCCGGCAAAACTGCCAAATAGCTTCCTGATCAAATTTGGGTTTTGAAAGTCCCACTTCTGGTCCGATTCATCAAAAAGTTAAAACACGAAAGTTGTCCGAAACGACGTTTTCGTTCAGGAACAAAGAAGCTCGAGACCTAAAAACACTTTCCGAGTGATAAAATTCTTCAAATTCTAAACAGCCCATTTTTAGGCGAAAGTCACAAGTTCATGGTTATACTTTGAAAGGAACAAGAGGTCTTATGACCTATAATCAAGACCACAACCATGGCTAGAGCCAAGATTGTGTCTCATGACCTTGGAACAAGGACCAAAGGTCATGGCTAAGCCATGACGAAATGACCATACCAACTTTCATAGGCGTAAACATGAAACAAAGAGTTGACGAGAACTTGAACAAGCAATTTGGATCTACTTCACTTAAAAGGGAACCATGAGATATTACCAAGAGAAAATGGTCATACAAAACTTATGAAACATACCCTAATAACAATCTTCATGTACTAATAAACTTTCCTAAGTTTATTCAAATATCGGACATGTAACCTTTCGGATCAAAACTTATATCTATATATTTCATCAACTACTACAATAGTAGGGAGCCTCATGTGAGGAGTTCATTATGTAAGCCGTCGAGTTGAGTTGTGGATTTACGAGTTAAAGTGTCCTGGCTCCTCGAACGCTTACTAACATGACTTCTGAATTATGTCGGCCCGAACGGTAGTAAACGATATACAAAACATACATGTTTCATGAATCTTTTCTTTCAAGGACTTACAATATACATCATACCACATCATGGACTATAATGCAAGATATATATATAGGCACTACTTCATATTCTTTACTCCGATCCTAAGTCGCGACATTCTATTATAGGTTGCTCGTAGAAACCTTCACGATTCGACCGTTACATTCATTACTTGCTATCTTACTTAAGGTGAGTTCATAGCCCCACTTTACATTACTTCAATGTTTTACAAACCCTTGGGGGGAATACATGCTATTATTTTCTACTCGAACACAATGCTTTCTACTGTATGCTATTCGACTATGTTTTATTATCACTAAGTAACAACCTTGCTAAACCGAGATCCCTTATTATGAACCATTTAATCACTAGCAATAGTGAGCGCAAATATTGTGAATAGGCCTATTGGGATTGACGAATCCCATTTGTATTGACTAAGTTCAAACAAATGCATTAATATTTGAGATTTAGGTATGTTAGCAAAGTACCTACCGGGATAAATCTGCCGATCGATATTGGTACACGTTAACGTTATGGTGTCATAAGCTTAGTGTATAATAACCTTTCCGGGCATATAACAACGTAGCCCATCATTGTTTTCCAAATATTGGTGTGAGTCTATAGCTCACACTACGATTATTGTGTTCAAACGATTTAACTACAAACACTACGATTATTGTGTTCAAACGATTTAACTACAAACACTACGATTATTGTGTTCAACGATTTACTACCAACACTTTGTGTTCAAACGATTTAACAAACTCTATGAATATCACTCAACCTTTGTGTTGACCTCTCAAGCATGTATTTCAGGTTCATGACGATCAAGGATGGCACGGAAGGGCACGGATGTTCAAGAGGGCTATAAATTTTATTATCATTCAAAACTCATTTATTATACATTGTAAACATGGAACCAATTGGGACCTCATTTTGTAATCTCTGATATTTATATAATTTGAATGATAAATCTTTTAAAACGACTCAATTGGAGTTCGTTTTCTATTATTGTGACTATTGTGCCGTCGAGTAACACCCAGTTTGAATTCCGCTGCAACCATGAATTGGGGGTGTTACAGATTGGTACCAGAGCCATGGTTATAGAGAAACGGGTCTAATTGAGACCTAAACTATAACCAC
The DNA here is from genome assembly GCA_030686995.1 of Artemisia argyi. NCBI lineage: Eukaryota > Viridiplantae > Streptophyta > Magnoliopsida > Asterales > Asteraceae > Artemisia > Artemisia argyi. The sequence goes on along the minus strand of CM060693.1, from coordinate 21,462,543 downwards.
ACATACAAGCAAAAACATTTTATAGCCTTCCGCTCTCCGTGTCTTCCATCCTCCAGACGATTATGGATTTAGTAAGCATGTTATGATACACAAACATGTTAGTATATTCATATATACCCATTTTGAGCATTTCCCCGAAGACATTTTTATGCTACACAAACATAATTGCATATTGATATATGTACCCTAAACATAATTGAGCATTTCCCCGTAAGCATTTTATGCTACATGAACACATATAAGTATATTGATATATACACACTAAGCATTTTATGCTACATGAACACATATAAGTATATTGATATATACACACTAGGCATTTTATGCTACATGAACATATTAGTATATTGATATATAAACTCGGTTTATTTTCAATCATTTTATCTAAACATATCTGCGTATGCCTATTCTATGGCATTTCGGCACAACTACATTCTCCCAATCATGTTCCTACTCCAACATTCATTTTCCAAGACATTGTGGGATACAATGGTCTCATTCATTTTCCAAGACATTGTGAGATACAATGGTCTCATTCATTTTCCAAGACATTGTGAGATACAATGGTCTCATTCATTTTCCGAGACATTGTGAGATACAATGGTCTCATTCATTTTCCAAGACATTGTGAGATACAATGGTCTCATTTATTTTCCAAGACATTGTGAGATACAATGGTCTCATTCATTTTCCAAGACATTGTGAGATGCAATGGTCTCATTCATTTTCCAAGACATTGTATGATACAATGGTCTTAATCATTTCTCAAATGTTTTGAGTCACACAACGGTTTAACCTACTTCCCAGACATTGTGAATTACACAATGGTCTAACCTACTTCCGAGACTTTGTGTTTTGTGCAAATGGTCTCTAGAATTATTCCATCACATAATCAATATCATTTCTTATGATATCAAAAACCCGTCACAATCTATCGATTTCAAAACAAGAAATATGAGATTTCTAAAGGACAAACTAATCCATCATCGACAAAAGCTGAACTTTCTCTACATTCATCAAAGTTTTCTTATGAAACCTTCATTATTAAAAGTTCGTGATCCTGGCCAAGTATGTTCTATTTTAGAACTACTTAAAACTTCCTTTCCATACGTATCTACCCTTACTACCTTCTATGCAATGGAATATGAAAACATACGTTACAAGTCTTGTATGGACGGGACTTGCAACTTAAGGGTTTGACATCGCCTTTGTTTAGTGGACAGTTTCCCGAAAGCAACGGACATATCAAAAGTATACCTAGTTTAGGTATTTGAAAATTTTATCGAACCTTGGCTAAATATAGACTAGTCACCTATATTTAACCTTGGGACAGTGGAATATAGTCTGACTAACTATATTCGACTTAAAATTTTCCAATACTAAGAGTAGTTGTACTAGGGTTATGTTTAGGTTGATTTCCTACATGAACTCGATAAACCACCAGAATACATTAAGACAATCTAGAGACACGATAATGTCTTACCACTCAGCGAAATCTTAACACCTTATTTGTGTTACCTAATTTCATTCTTGAAATTTTTCATTTATGAGATAATCCGAACTACTATCTTGGGATAGTTATCAATTATTCTCTTCATCCTGTAGAAGTACCATCCTGTTTAGGATACCATTCCATCATAAACTTTTAAAATCTCTTAAGATTTTTAAAGCAAACTCAACATCGATACATAAGAGTATTAATGTTGAGCATACACTACACACTTTTGTCCATCAATATATCACAACATTACCTTCACAACCGTGGCAAACACAAGCTCATTAACAGATCTTGATGCACTTTTAAAGCTCAAATCATCCTTAGTTACACCACAAGTACCCTCATCAGCTTTACAAGATTGAATATTCATCTTGTACTTTTGCTACACCAGTGTCATCTCGTAATACACTACCTAGTGACTCACCGGCTAAGTATGAATGTTGTGTCGGGAATTCTTGAGTAGGATGATTTATAATATCCTTATTTGAATGGATTGGGATGCCTTTTCATTTAAATAAAGAAATTATAAATCATCGAACCATACGTTTATATTCCTTTAGTTACATTGTTTGGGATGCCTCTCTATGTAAATAAAGAATTATAAACAAGTGGGCTTAATTATATCCGAAATAACATAAGTATGAAGTCAACCTACATTACATTGCTCGGGTATGGCTTGATACCTACATTACATTGCTCGGGTATGGCTTGATACCTACATTACATTGCTCGGGTATGGCTTGATACCTACATTACATTGCTCGGGTATGGCATGATACCTACATTTTATTCGCCACAAGAAATCCTATCTTTTCACCGACATCGCTTCAAACCATGACATAAACACTAGGTACAACAACCGATTACCTACTAGGCTATGATTGCAACAACTATCCCAATTTCCATAAGTACGAGGTTTACATTTTGGTTTTCATAATGATAGTGCAATAACAACCAAACTCATTACGGGGCCATGTAGCCATATGCATGGGCAGTCATACCAAACTCATTGTGAAGCCATGTAGCCATATGCATGGGCAGCCGTACAATTCAAACAGGACTTGGTCCAACCACATGTTCAACGCTTATTCCATGATTCGATTCTTATAACAATTTCCATTTATTGGATTCCTATGTAAATTGCTATTGTTGTTCAACTGTTATATCAATTGCTATTGATACTTGACAACTATATCAATTTCCATTTTGATATTTAACTATATCAATTTCTGTACAACTACTATATCAATTTCTATTAATAATCGACTGCTATATCAATTTTCTTTGATATTCGACTATTATATGGATTTCTACTGATATTCAACCATGTTATCAATCTCTATTGACACACCATATTCTGAGACAAATCAAACTACATCACTAGTAATTCCAGACTTTTGTCCTCATAAGTAACCACACATCTTTATCGACACCACTCCAACATATGACACACATAGAACTTCGGGACGAAGTTCCCCGTAAGGGGTAGAGACTGTAACAATTCGCATTTTCAGGATATTTACTTTTCTCGGAAAATTTCACTATTCACTTTTACTATTCATTTTTCCCGAAACTTTCCCGAAAGTTGATTTTTATTTGATATTCTCGAGTAATAAATCATTTCCATGGCAAATTAAATGTTTGACATCCGTCAGATCATTTTCGTGAAAGTTATTAAGGAATTACACGGAATTACACGTTTTAGGGTAAAACGTCAATCAGAAATTCTACGCACAACGAAATTCAACCCCGTCAGGTGACCCCACATCGGAAAAATGTTTGACACGCTCATGATTTATTTGAGAATTAATCGTGACTGAGAAAAACAGGACCAAAAACTTCCCAGCAGGTCACCCATGTCGGTACTAATCTCACATGAGCACGCTTAACCGAATGAGCGATTAACCGTTAGACCACGAAACGAGTTTCTAAGACGATTTGAGTTTTCAAATTATTAGAAAAAGTCAACATATTTTTCCCTCCTCCTTTGACCAAAAATCATCCTTTGATGTTATAAGTCATTTCGTGATTTTTAGGCTTACGGTTTGATGTCTAAAAGACATTTAATACCAACCGACACTAGACTGAGCCCAGTCTAGACATTATAAGTCATTTTAAATCATTTTTATCCTATTAGAAAAGTAACATTTTTCTTTTCTCAATTTTTCGCAATATTCGTACATTTTACGTATTACGCGTTTTAGACCCATGTTTCCAGCTTTTAGCAGGGTTTTGGCACCCGATAGAACCTACCACTCATTTTATATTTTATTATGGACTATATGGACATATTTAACAATACTTTCAAATTCCATAATTTTACGACACCCGGTTTTACGTTTTGAGGCTTAATCATTTACGATTGGCATTTCCCGGAGTCAAAACTCATCTAGTAACTTGGATAATATCATCCAAACTCCAACTCTTGCTCCCTAAGCCTTGTGAACCGCCTCTAGGAGGGGGGTTTCACACTTGTGGCAAGATCTCATGCATTGTGCTCTTAGATCCTTACATGTGTTCAACTTGGTGAACAAGGTTTGACAAGTCAAGGAAAGTAACCTCCTCAAAGGCATATAAAGCCCTCCCTTTCCCCCTTGTTGCCGTCCACTTCCACACACACTAACACCATACCCTTTGCTCTTTTCCTTCCAAGTTTCATGCAAGATTCAAGTGCTAGTTCAAGGTAGAAACCCTAGATAGGTTATCATTCACCAAACACTTCCATAACCTCATATACTTGGTGATTTCTCTTGAGTTTAAATCCACTCAATTCACCTCAACTTTCATTACATCTCTTTCAAGAATACCAAGGGTAGAAAGATTGCATGAAGTGAAAAAGGGTTGAAACAAGTCTATCAAAGTCCTATCCTTACATGTTAAATTCCTTTCATCTTTTAAAGCCAAAAGTTGTGAGCCAAACCCTAACTTGATTCTTGTTAAATAATCATATTAATGTTATTTACATGTTATTCTTGCTATATTATGTCTTGTAGTTATGTCCATGATGTATAAAAGTGAGCAAAACAAGTTATTGTTATTGATTGATAAGATAAGTTACTAAAACAAGTAAACTAGTGACTTTCTTGGTAAGACCTGATTAAAATGGTAAAAATATGATGTTGGATCATTACATATTACAGTAGAGGACTTAACAAGGAAACCATAGCAATTTGAACCACCCAAAACGAGTATACGAGTCAAAAGTTATGGCGATTTGAAATTACCAAAGATTTCCGGCAAAACTGCCAAATAGCTTCCTGATCAAATTTGGGTTTTGAAAGTCCCACTTCTGGTCCGATTCATCAAAAAGTTAAAACACGAAAGTTGTCCGAAACGACGTTTTCGTTCAGGAACAAAGAAGCTCGAGACCTAAAAACACTTTCCAAGTGATAAAATTCTTCAAATTCTAAACAGCCCATTTTTAGGCGAAAGTCACAAGTTCATGGTTATACTTTGAAAGGAACAAGAGGTCTTATGACATATAATCAAGACCACAACCATGGCTAGAGCCAAGATTGTGTCTCATGACCTTGGAACAAGGACCAAAGGTCATGGCTAAGCCATGACGAAATGACCATACCAACTTTCATAGGCGTAAACATGAAACAAAGAGTTGACGAGAACTTGAACAAGCAATTTGGATCTACTTCACTTAAAAGGGAACCATGAGATATTACCAAGAGAAAATGGTCATACAAAACTTATGAAACATACCCTAATAACAATCTTCATGTACTAATAAACTTTCCTAAGTTTATTCAAATATCGGACATGTAACCTTTCGGATCAAAACTTATATCTATATATTTCATCAACTACTACAATAGTAGGGAGCCTCATGTGAGGAGTTCATTATGTAAGCCGTCGAGTTGAGTTGTGGATTTACGAGTTAAAGTGTCCTGGCTCCTCGAACGCTTACTAACATGACTTCTGAATTATGTCGGCCCGAACGGTAGTAAACGATATACAAAACATACATGTTTCATGAATCTTTTCTTTCAAGGACTTACAATATACATCATACCACATCATGGACTATAATGCAAGATATATATATAGGCACTACTTCATATTCTTTACTCCGATCCTAAGTCGCGACATTCTATTATAGGTTGCTCGTAGAAACCTTCACGATTCGACCGTTACATTCATTACTTGCTATCTTACTTAAGGTGAGTTCATAGCCCCACTTTACATTACTTCAATGTTTTACAAACCCTTGGGGGGAATACATGCTATTATTTTCTACTCGAACACAATGCTTTCTACTGTATGCTATTCGACTATGTTTTATTATCACTAAGTAACAACCTTGCTAAACCGAGATCCCTTATTATGAACCATTTAATCACTAGCAATAGTGAGCGCAAATATTGTGAATAGGCCTATTGGGTTTGACGAATCCCATTTGTATTGACTAAGTTCAAACAAATGCATTAATATTTGAGATTTAGGTATGTTAGCAAAGTACCTACCGGGATAAATCTGCCGATCGATATTGGTACACGTTAACGTTATGGTGTCATAAGCTTAGTGTATAATAACCTTTCCGGGCATATAATGTAACACCCCCAATTCATGGATGCAGCGGAATTCAAACTGGGTGTTACTCGACGGCACAATAGTCACAATGATAGAAAACGAACTCCAATTGAGTCGTTTTGAAAAGGTTTATCATTCAAATTATATAAATATCAGAGATTACAAAATGAGGTCCCAATTGGTTCCATGTTTACAATGTATAATAAATGAGTTTTGAATGATAATAAAATTTATAGCCCTCTTGAGTATCCGTGCCCTTCCGTTCCATCCTTGATCATCATGAACCTGAAATACATGCTTGAGAGGTCAACACAAAGGTTGAGTGATATTCATAGAGTTTGTTATATCGATTGAACACAATATGTTGGTAGTGTGAGTTATAGGCTCACACCAATGTTTGGAAAACAAAACAGGTAGGCTACGTTATTATACGCCCGGAACATGTATTATACACTAAGCTTATGACACCATAACGTTAACGTGTACCAATATCGATCGGCAGATTTATCCCGGTAGGTACTTTGCTAACATACCTAAATCTCAAATATTATTGCATTTGTTTGAACTTAGTCAATACAAATGGGATTCGTCAATCCCAATAGGCCTATTAATAATATTCGCGCTCACTATTGCTAGTGACTAAATGGTTCATAATAAAGGATCTCGGTTTAGCAAGGTTGGTACTTAGTGATAATAAAACAATCAGGTAAGCATACAATTTAAAAACATTGTGCTCGGTTATAAATAGCATGTATTCCCCCCAAGTGTTTGTAAAACAATTAAGTAATCGAAAGTGGGGCTATGAACTCACCTTAAGTAAGATAGCAAGTAATGAATGTAACGGTTGAATCGTGAAGGTTCTATGAGCAACCTATAATAGAATGTCGCGACTTAGGATTGGAGTAAAGAATATGAAGTAGTGCCTATATATATATCTTGCATTTAGTCCATGATGTGGTATGATGTATATTGTAAGTCTTTGAAAGAGAAGATTCATGAAACATGTATGTTTTGTATATCGTTTACTACCGTTCGGGCCGACATAATTCAGAAGTCATGTTAGTAAGCGTTCGAGGAGCCAGGACACTTTAACTCGTAAATCCACAACTCAACTCGACGGCTTACATAATGAACTCCTCACATGAGGCTCCCTACTATTGTAGTAGTTGATGAAATATATAGATATAAGTTTTGATCCGAAAGGTTACATGTCCGATATTTGAATAAACTTAGGAAAGTTTATTTGTACATGAAGATTGTTATTAGGGGTAGTTTCATAAGTCTTGAATGACCATTTTCTCTTGGTAAAATCTCATGGTTTCCTTTAGATGAAGTAGATCCAAATTGTATGTTCAAGTTATCGCCAACTTCTCTAATTCATGTATTTGCCTTGGTAAGCTTGTATGGTCATTTCGTCATGGCCTAGCCATGACCTTTGGTCATTGTTCCATGGTCTTGAGACTCAACCTTGGCTCTAGCCATGGTTGTGGTCTTGATTTAGGTCATAAGACCCCTTTGGTCTTCATAAACCATAACTTATATGTAATGAATTTGGTCTAAAAATGGGCTGTTAAGATTTTGAAGAATTTATCACTCAAAAAGCGTTTTCAGGGCTCGAGCTTCTTTATTCCTGAACGAAAACGTCGTTCCGGACAACTTTCGTGTTTTAACTTTTTGATGAATCGGACCAGAAGTGGGACTTTCAAAACCCAAATTTGATCAGAATGGTATTTGGCAGTTTGCCGCAAAGTTTTGGTAACTTCAAATGGGCGTAACTTTTGACTCGTATACTCGTTTTAGGTGGTTCAAATTGCTATGGTTTCCTTGTTAAGTCCTATACTGTAATATGTAATGATCCAACATCATATCTTTACCATTTTAATCAGGTCTTACCAAGAAAGTCACTAGTTTACTTGTTTTAGTAACTTGTTGTAACAATCAATAACAATAACTTGTTTTGCTCACTTTTATACATCATGGACATTAATACAAGACATAATATAGCACAAATAATATGTAAATAACATGAACATGATTATTTAACAAGAATCAAGTTAGGGTTTGGCTCACAACTTTTGGCTTTCAAAGATGAAAGGAAGTTAACATGTAAGGATAGGACTTTGATAGACTTGCTTCAACCCACTTCACTTCATGCAATCTTTCTACTCTTGTAATCTTGAAAGAGAGATGATGAAAATTGAGGTGACTTGAGTGGATTCAAACTCAAGAGAAATCACCAAAGTTCTAAAGATTTGAAGTAGTTTTGATGAATCAAAACTAAACTAGGGTTTATGTATGGATATTGCACTTGATTTCTTGGATGGAACTTGAAGTAAACTAGTAAAATGAAGGGTGTTGTGTGTGTGGGTCGTTCATATGGTCAAGGAGTGGGAGGAGAAGCATTTATATGCAAATGAGGAGGTTACATTGTTGACTAGTCAACACTTGGAGGCCAAGTTGAACACATGTTCACATCTCATGACACAAGGCATAAGATCAAGCCACATGGGTGGTGAATCCCCCCTCCAAGGCTGTTCATGAGCTTGGAGAGCAAGGGTGTGGACTTTTCTTGGTATTATCCAAGATACTTGGTTAGTTTTGACTCCAGGAAATGCCAATCGTAAATGATTAAGCCTCAAAACGTAAAACCGGGTGTCGTAAAATTATGGAACTTGAAAGTATTGATAAACATGTCAATAAGTTCCATAATAAAATATAAAATGAGTGGTAGGTTCCATTTGGGTGTAAAACCCTGCTAAAAACTGGAAACACGGGTCTAAAACGCGTAATACGTAAAACGTACGAATATTGCGTAAAATTGAGAAAAGTAAAATGTTACTTTTCTAATGTGATAAAAATGATTTAAAATGACTTATAATGTCTAGACTGGGCTCAGTCTAGTGTCGGTTGGTATTAAATGTCTTTTAGACATCAAACCGTAAGCCTAAAAATCACGAAATGACTTATAACATCAAGGGATGATTTTTGGTCAATGGAGGAGGGAAAGAATATGTTGACTTTTTCTAAGAAGTTAAAAACTCAAATAGTCTTAGAAACGCGTTTTGTGGTCTAACGGTTAATCGCCCAAACGGTTAAGCGTGCTCATGTGAGATTAGTACAGGCTTAGGTGACCTGCTGGGAAGTCTTTGGTCATGTTTTTCTCAATCACGATTAATTCTCAAATAAATCATGAGTGTGTCAAACATTTTTCTGATGTGGGGTCACCTGACGGGGTTGAATTTCGTTGTGCGTAGAATTTCTGATTGACGTTTTACCCTAAAACGTGTAATTTCGTGTAATTCCTTAATAACTTTCACGAAAATGAGCTTATGAATGTCAAACTTTTAATTTGCCATGGAAATGATTTATCACTCGATAAAATCAAATAAAAATCAACTTTCGGGAAAGTTTCGGGAAAAATGAATAGTAAAAATGAATAGTAAAAGTGAATAGTGAATTTTCCGGGAATAGTAATTAACCTGAAATTGCGAATTGTTACAGTCTCTACCCCTTACGGGGAACTTCGTCCCGAAGTTCTTTGTGTGTCATATGTTGGAGTGATGTCGATGAAAAGGTGTGGTTACTTATGAGGACTAGAGTCTGGAATTACCAGTGATGTAATTTGATTTGTCATTTCGGTGTATGGTGTAGGATGAGGCTTCCTTTTATGTAGGAAAGGTATGGTAATAGTCGAATATCAAAGGAAATTGATATAGCAGTCGGATATTAATAGGAATTAATATAGTAGTTGAATATCAAATAGAACTTGATATAGTTGTCAAGTATCAATAACAATTGATATAAGAATCGAATCATGGAATAAGCGTTGAACATGTGGTTGGACCAAGTCCTGTTTGAATTGTACGGCTGCCCATGCATATGGCTACATGGCTTCGCAATGAGTTTGGTACGACTGCGCATGCGTATGGTTACATGGCCCCGTAATGAGTTTGTTTGTTATTGCACTATCATTATGAAAACCAAAAGTAAATCTCGTACTAATGGAAATTGGGATAGTTGTTGCAATCATAGCCTAGTAGGTAATCTGTTGTTGTATCTAGTGTTTATTGACTTCATACTTATGTTATTTCGGATATAATTAAGCCCACTTGTTTATAATTCTTTATTTACATAGAGAGGCATCCCAAACAATGTAACTAAAGGACTATAAACTTATGGTTCGATGATTTATAATTTCTTTATTTAAATGAAAAGGCATCCCAATCCATTCAAATAAGGACATTATAAATCATCCTACTCAAGAATTCCCGACACAACATTCATACTTAGCCGGTGAGTTACAAGGTAGTGTATTATGAGATGATACTGGTGTTCCAAAAGTACAAGATGAATATTCAATCTTGTAAAGCTGATAAGGGTGCTTGTGGTGTAACTAAGGATGATTTGAGCTTTAAAAGTGCATCAAGATCTGTTAATGAGCTTGTGTTTGTAACGGTTGTGAAGATAATGATGTGATATGTTGATAAACAAAAGTGTGTAGTGTATGCTTAACATTAATACCCTTAGGTATAGATGTTGAGTTTGCTTTAAAAATCTTAAGAGATTTTAAAGGTTTATGATGGAATGGTATCCTTAGGACCTAAACAGGATAGTACTTCTACAGGATGAAGAGAATAATTGATAACTATCCCAGATAGTAGTTCGGATTATCTCATAAATGAAAACTTTCAAGAAAGAAGTTAGGTAGTACAAATAAAGTGTTAAGATTTCGCTGAGTGGTAAGGCACTATCGTGTCTCTAGATTGTTTTAATGTATTCTGGTGGTTTATCGTGTTCATGTAGGAAATCAATCTAAACATAACCCTAGTACAACTATTCTCAGTATTTGAAAATTCTAAGTCGAATATAGTTAGTCAGACTATATTCCACTGTCCCTAGGTTAAATATAGGTGACTAGTCTATATTTAGCCAAGGTTCGATAAAATTTTCAAATACCTAAACTAGGTATACTTTTGATATGTCCGTTGCTTTCGGGAAACTGTCCACTAAACAAAGGCGATGTCAAACCCTTAAGTTGCAAGTCCCGTCCATACAAGACTTGTAACGTATGTTTTTCATATTCCATTGCATAGAAGGTAGTAAGGGTAGATACGTATGGAAAGGAAGTTTTAAGTAGTTCTAAAATAGAACATACTTGGCCAGGATCACGAACTTTTAATAATGAAGGTTTCATCAGAAAACTTTGATGAATGTAGAGAAAGTTCAGCTTTTGTCGATGATGGATTAGTTTGTCCTTTAGAAATCTCATATTTCTTGTTTGGAAATCGTTAGATTGTGATGGGTTTTTGATATCATAAGAAATGATATTGATGAGGTCGTGAAATAATTCCAGAGACCATTGCACAAAACACAATGTCTCGGAAGTAGGTTAGACCATTGTGCAATTCACAATGTCTGGGAAGTAGGTTAGGCCATTGTGTGACTCAAAACATTTGAGAAATGATTAAGACCATTGTATCATACAATGTCTTGGAAAATGAATGAGACCATTGTAATCAGTTACAATGTCTTGGAAAATGAATGAGACCATTGTATCTCACAATGTCTTGAAAAATGAATGAGACCATTGTATCTCACAATGTCTTGGAAAATGAATGAGACCATTGTATCTCACAATGTCTTGGAAAATGAATGAGACCATTGTATCTCACAATGTCTTGGAAAATGAATGAGACCATTGTAATCAGTTACAATGTCTTGGACATATAATGTTGAAGTAGGAACATGATTGGGAGAGTGTGGCTGTGCCGAAAGGCCTTAGAATAGGCATACACAGATATGTTTAGTCCATTGTTTAGATAAATGATTGAAAATAAACCGAGTTTATATATCAATATACTAATATGTTCATGTAGCATAAAATGCCTAGTGTGTATATATCAATATACTTATATGTGTTCATGTAGCATAAAATGCCTAGTGTGTATATATCAATATACTTATATGTGTTCATGTAGCATAAAATGCCTAGTGTGTATATATCAATATACTTATATGTGTTCATGTAGCATAAAATGCTTAGTGTGTATATATCAATATACTTATATGTGTTCATGTAGCATAAAATGCTTAGTGTGTATATATCAATATACTTATATGTGTTCATGTAGCATAAAATGCTTAGTGTGTATATATCAATATACTTATATGTTTGTGAAGCATAACATGCTTACAAAGTCCATAATCGTCTGGAGGATGGAAGACACGGAGAGCGGAAGGCTATAAAATGTTTTTGTTTGTGATTGTAGTTATAGTTTAGGTCTCACTTAGACCCGTTTCTCTATAACCATGGCTCTGGTACCAATCTGTAACACCCCCAATTCATGGATGCAGCGGAATTCAAACTGGGTGTTACTCGACGGCACAATAGTCACAATGATAGAAAACGAACTCCAATTGAGTCGTTTTGAAAAGGTTTATCATTCAAATTATATAAATATCAGAGATTACAAAATGAGGTCCCAATTGGTTCCATGTTTACAATGTATAATAAATGAGTTTTGAATGATAATAAAATTTATAGCCCTCTTGAGTATCCGTGCCCTTCCGTTCCATCCTTGATCGTCATGAACCTGAAATACATGCTTGAGAGGTCAACACAAAGGTTGAGTGATATTCATAGAGTTTGTTAAATCGATTGAACACAATATGTTGGTAGTGTGAGTTATAGGCTCACACCAATGTTTGGAAAACAAAACAGGTAGGCTACGTTATTATACGCCCGGAACATGTATTATACACTAAGCTTATGACACCATAATGTTAACGTGTACCAATATCGATCGGCAGATTTATCCCGGTAGGTACTTTGCTAACATACCTAAATCTCAAATATTATTGCATTTGTTTGAACTTAGTCAATACAAATGGGATTCGTCAATCCCAATAGGCCTATTAATAATATTCGCGCTCACTATTGCTAGTGACTAAATGGTTCATAATAAAGGATCTCGGTTTAGCAAGGTTGGTACTTAGTGATAATAAAACAATCAGGTAAGCATACAATTTAAAAACATTGTGCTCGGTTATAAATAGCATGTATTCCCCCCAAGTGTTTGTAAAACAATTAAGTAATCGAAAGTGGGGCTATGAACTCACCTTAAGTAAGATAGCAAGTAATGAATGTAACGGTTGAATCGTGAAGGTTCTATGAGCAACCTATAATAGAATGTCGCGACTTAGGATTGGAGTAAAGAATATGAAGTAGTGCCTATATATATATATCTTGCATTTAGTCCATGATGTGGTATGATGTATATTGTAAGTCTTTGAAAGAGAAGATTCATGAAACATGTATGTTTTGTATATCGTTTACTACCGTTCGGGCCGACATAATTCAGAAGTCATGTTAGTAAGCGTTCGAGGAGCCAGGACACTTTAACTCGTAAATCCACAACTCAACTCGACGGCTTACATAATGAACTCCTCACATGAGGCTCCCTACTATTGTAGTAGTTGATGAAATATATAGATATAAGTTTTGATCCGAAAGGTTACATGTCCGATATTTGAATAAACTTAGGAAAGTTTATTTGTACATGAAGATTGTTATTAGGGGTAGTTTCATAAGTCTTGAATGACCATTTTCTCTTGGTAAAATCTCATGGTTTCCTTTAGATGAAGTAGATCCAAATTGTATGTTCAAGTTATCGCCAACTTCTCTAATTCATGTATTTGCCTTGGTAAGCTTGTATGGTCATTTCGTCATGGCCTAGCCATGACCTTTGGTCATTGTTCCATGGTCTTGAGACTCAACCTTGGCTCTAGCCATGGTTGTGGTCTTGATTTAGGTCATAAGACCCCTTTGGTCTTCATAAACCATAACTTATATGTAATGAATTTGGTCTAAAAATGGGCTGTTAAGATTTTGAAGAATTTATCACTCAAAAAGCGTTTTCAGGGCTCGAGCTTCTTTATTCCTGAACGAAAACGTCGTTCCGGACAACTTTCGTGTTTTAACTTTTTGATGAATCGGACCAGAAGTGGGACTTTCAAAACCCAAATTTGATCAGAATGGTATTTGGCAGTTTGCCGCAAAGTTTTGGTAACTTCAAATGGGCGTAACTTTTGACTCGTATACTCGTTTTAGGTGGTTCAAATTGCTATGGTTTCCTTGTTAAGTCCTATACTGTAATATGTAATGATCCAACATCATATCTTTACCATTTTAATCAGGTCTTACCAAGAAAGTCACTAGTTTACTTGTTTTAGTAACTTGTTGTAACAATCAATAACAATAACTTGTTTTGCTCACTTTTATACATCATGGACATTAATACAAGACATAATATAGCACAAATAATATGTAAATAACATGAACATGATTATTTAACAAGAATCAAGTTAGGGTTTGGCTCACAACTTTTGGCTTTCAAAGATGAAAGGAAGTTAACATGTAAGGATAGGACTTTGATAGACTTGCTTCAACCCACTTCACTTCATGCAATCTTTCTACTCTTGTAATCTTGAAAGAGAGATGATGAAAATTGAGGTGACTTGAGTGGATTCAAACTCAAGAGAAATCACCAAAGTTCTAAAGATTTGAAGTAGTTTTGATGAATCAAAACTAAACTAGGGTTTATGTATGGATATTGCACTTGATTTCTTGGATGGAACTTGAAGTAAACTAGTAAAATGAAGGGTGTTGTGTGTGTGGGTCGTTCATATGGTCAAGGAGTGGGAGGAGAAGCATTTATATGCAAATGAGGAGGTTACATTGTTGACTAGTCAACACTTGGAGGCCAAGTTGAACACATGTTCACATCTCATGACACAAGGCATAAGATCAAGCCACATGGGTGGTGAATCCCCCCTCCAAGGCTGTTCATGAGCTTGGAGAGCAAGGGTGTGGACTTTTCTTGGTATTATCCAAGATACTTGGTTAGTTTTGACTCCAGGAAATGCCAATCGTAAATGATTAAGCAACAAAACGTAAAACCGGGTGTCGTAAAATTATGGAACTTGAAAGTATTGATAAACATGTCAATAAGTTCCATAATAAAATATAAAATGAGTGGTAGGTTCCATTTGGGTGTAAAACCCTGCTAAAAACTGGAAACACGGGTCTAAAACGCGTAATACGTAAAACGTACGAATATTGCGTAAAATTGAGAAAAGTAAAATGTTACTTTTCTAATGTGATAAAAATGATTTAAAATGACTTATAATGTCTAGACTGGGCTCAGTCTAGTGTCGGTTGGTATTAAATGTCTTTTAGACATCAAACCGTAAGCCTAAAAATCACGAAATGACTTATAACATCAAGGGATGATTTTTGGTCAATGGAGGAGGGAAAGAATATGTTGACTTTTTCTAAGAAGTTGAAAACTCAAATAGTCTTAGAAACGCGTTTTGTGGTCTAACGGTTAATCGCCCAAACGGTTAAGCGTGCTCATGTGAGATTAGTACAGGCTTGGGTGACCTGCTGGGAAGTCTTTGGTCATGTTTTTCTCAGTCACGATTAATTCTCAAATAAATCATGAGTGTGTCAAACATTTTTCTGATGTGGGGTCACCTGACGGGGTTGAATTTCGTTGTGCGTAGAATTTCTGATTGACGTTTTACCCTAAAACGTGTAATTCCGTGTAATTCCTTAATAACTTTCACGAAAATGAGCTTATGAATGTCAAACTTTTAATTTGCCATGGAAATGATTTATCACTCGATAAAATCAAATAAAAATCAACTTTCGGGAAAGTTTCGGGAAAAATGAATAGTAAAAATGAATAGTAAAAGTGAATAGTGAATTTTCCGGGAATAGTAATTAACCTGAAATTGCGAATTGTTACATATAACAACGTAGCCCATCATTGTTTTCCAAATATTGGTGTGAGTCTATAGCTCACACTACGATTATTGTGTTCAAACGATTTAACTACAAACACTACGATTATTGTGTTCAAACGATTTAACTACAAACACTACGATTATTGTGTTCAACGATTTACTACCAACACTTTGTGTTCAAACGATTTAACAAACTCTATGAATATCACTCAACCTTTGTGTTGACCTCTCAAGCATGTATTTCAGGTTCATGACGATCAAGGATGGCACGGAAGGGCACGGATGTTCAAGAGGGCTATAAATTTTATTATCATTCAAAACTCATTTATTATACATTGTAAACATGGAACCAATTGGGACCTCATTTTGTAATCTCTGATATTTATATAATTTGAATGATAAATCTTTTAAAACGACTCAATTGGAGTTCGTTTTCTATTATTGTGACTATTGTGCCGTCGAGTAACACCCAGTTTGAATTCCGCTGCAACCATGAATTGGGGGTGTTACAGATTGGTACCAGAGCCATGGTTATAGAGAAACGGGTCTAATTGAGACCTAAACTATAACCACACATACAAGCAAAAACATTTTATAGCCTTCCGCTCTCCGTGTCTTCCATCCTCCAGACGATTATGGATTTAGTAAGCATGTTATGATACACAAACATGTTAGTATATTCATATATACCCATTTTGAGCATTTCCCCGAAGACATTTTTATGCTACACAAACATAATTGCATATTGATATATGTACCCTAAACATAATTGAGCATTTCCCCGTAAGCATTTTATGCTACATGAACACATATAAGTATATTGATATATACACACTAAGCATTTTATGCTACATGAACACATATAAGTATATTGATATATACATGCTTGAGAGGTCAACACAAAGGTTGAGTGATATTCATAGAGTTTGTTAAATCGATTGAACACAATATGTTGGTAGTGTGAGTTATAGGCTCACACCAATGTTTGGAAAACAAAACAGGTAGGCTACGTTATTATACGCCCGGAACATGTATTATACACTAAGCTTATGACACCATAACGTTAACGTGTACCAATATCGATCGGCAGATTTATCCCGGTAGGTACTTTGCTAACATACCTAAATCTCAAATATTATTGCATTTGTTTGAACTTAGTCAATACAAATGGGATTCGTCAATCCCAATAGGCCTATTAATAATATTCGCGCTCACTATTGCTAGTGACTAAATGGTTCATAATAAAGGATCTCGGTTTAGCAAGGTTGGTACTTAGTGATAATAAAACAATCAGGTAAGCATACAATTTAAAAACATTGTGCTCGGTTATAAATAGCATGTATTCCCCCCAAGTGTTTGTAAAACAATTAAGTAATCGAAAGTGGGGCTATGAACTCACCTTAAGTAAGATAGCAAGTAATGAATGTAACGGTTGAATCGTGAAGGTTCTATGAGCAACCTATAATAGAATGTCGCGACTTAGGATTGGAGTAAAGAATATGAAGTAGTGCCTATATATATATCTTGCATTTAGTCCATGATGTGGTATGATGTATATTGTAAGTCTTTGAAAGAGAAGATTCATGAAACATGTATGTTTTGTATATCGTTTACTACCGTTCGGGCCGACATAATTCAGAAGTCATGTTAGTAAGCGTTCGAGGAGCCAGGACACTTTAACTCGTAAATCCACAACTCAACTCGACGGCTTACATAATGAACTCCTCACATGAGGCTCCCTACTATTGTAGTAGTTGATGAAATATATAGATATAAGTTTTGATCCGAAAGGTTACATGTCCGATATTTGAATAAACTTAGGAAAGTTTATTTGTACATGAAGATTGTTATTAGGGGTAGTTTCATAAGTCTTGAATGACCATTTTCTCTTGGTAAAATCTCATGGTTTCCTTTAGATGAAGTAGATCCAAATTGTATGTTCAAGTTATCGCCAACTTCTCTAATTCATGTATTTGCCTTGGTAAGCTTGTATGGTCATTTCGTCATGGCCTAGCCATGACCTTTGGTCATTGTTCCATGGTCTTGAGACTCAACCTTGGCTCTAGCCATGGTTGTGGTCTTGATTTAGGTCATAAGACCCCTTTGGTCTTCATAAACCATAACTTATATGTAATGAATTTGGTCTAAAAATGGGCTGTTAAGATTTTGAAGAATTTATCACTCAAAAAGCGTTTTCAGGGCTCGAGCTTCTTTATTCCTGAACGAAAACGTCGTTCCGGACAACTTTCGTGTTTTAACTTTTTGATGAATCGGACCAGAAGTGGGACTTTCAAAACCCAAATTTGATCAGAATGGTATTTGGCAGTTTGCCGCAAAGTTTTGGTAACTTCAAATGGGCGTAACTTTTGACTCGTATACTCGTTTTAGGTGGTTCAAATTGCTATGGTTTCCTTGTTAAGTCCTATACTGTAATATGTAATGATCCAACATCATATCTTTACCATTTTAATCAGGTCTTACCAAGAAAGTCACTAGTTTACTTGTTTTAGTAACTTGTTGTAACAATCAATAACAATAACTTGTTTTGCTCACTTTTATACATCATGGACATTAATACAAGACATAATATAGCACAAATAATATGTAAATAACATGAACATGATTATTTAACAAGAATCAAGTTAGGGTTTGGCTCACAACTTTTGGCTTTCAAAGATGAAAGGAAGTTAACATGTAAGGATAGGACTTTGATAGACTTGCTTCAACCCACTTCACTTCATGCAATCTTTCTACTCTTGTAATCTTGAAAGAGAGATGATGAAAATTGAGGTGACTTGAGTGGATTCAAACTCAAGAGAAATCACCAAAGTTCTAAAGATTTGAAGTAGTTTTGATGAATCAAAACTAAACTAGGGTTTATGTATGGATATTGCACTTGATTTCTTGGATGGAACTTGAAGTAAACTAGTAAAATGAAGGGTGTTGTGTGTGTGGGTCGTTCATATGGTCAAGGAGTGGGAGGAGAAGCATTTATATGCAAATGAGGAGGTTACATTGTTGACTAGTCAACACTTGGAGGCCAAGTTGAACACATGTTCACATCTCATGACACAAGGCATAAGATCAAGCCACATGGGTGGTGAATCCCCCCTCCAAGGCTGTTCATGAGCTTGGAGAGCAAGGGTGTGGACTTTTCTTGGTATTATCCAAGATACTTGGTTAGTTTTGACTCCAGGAAATGCCAATCGTAAATGATTAAGCCTCAAAACGTAAAACCGGGTGTCGTAAAATTATGGAACTTGAAAGTATTGATAAACATGTCAATAAGTTCCATAATAAAATATAAAATGAGTGGTAGGTTCCATTTGGGTGTAAAACCCTGCTAAAAACTGGAAACACGGGTCTAAAACGCGTAATACGTAAAACGTACGAATATTGCGTAAAATTGAGAAAAGTAAAATGTTACTTTTCTAATGTGATAAAAATGATTTAAAATGACTTATAATGTCTAGACTGGGCTCAGTCTAGTGTCGGTTGGTATTAAATGTCTTTTAGACATCAAACCGTAAGCCTAAAAATCACGAAATGACTTATAACATCAAGGGATGATTTTTGGTCAATGGAGGAGGGAAAGAATATGTTGACTTTTTCTAAGAAGTTGAAAACTCAAATAGTCTTAGAAACGCGTTTTGTGGTCTAACGGTTAATCGCCCAAACGGTTAAGCGTGCTCATGTGAGATTAGTACAGGCTTAGGTGACCTGCTGGGAAGTCTTTGGTCATGTTTTTCTCAATCACGATTAATTCTCAAATAAATCATGAGTGTGTCAAACATTTTTCTGATGTGGGGTCACCTGACGGGGTTGAATTTCGTTGTGCGTAGAATTTCTGATTGACGTTTTACCCTAAAACGTGTAATTCCGTGTAATTCCTTAATAACTTTCACGAAAATGAGCTTATGAATGTCAAACTTTTAATTTGCCATGGAAATGATTTATCACTCGATAAAATCAAATAAAAATCAACTTTCGGGAAAGTTTCGGGAAAAATGAATAGTAAAAATGAATAGTAAAAGTGAATAGTGAATTTTCCGGGAATAGTAATTAACCTGAAATTGCGAATTGTTACAGTCTCTACCCCTTACGGGGAACTTCGTCCCGAAGTTCTTTGTGTGTCATATGTTGGAGTGATGTCGATGAAAAGGTGTGGTTACTTATGAGGACTAGAGTCTGGAATTACCAGTGATGTAATTTGATTTGTCATTTCGGTGTATGGTGTAGGATGAGGCTTCCTTTTATGTAGGAAAGGTATGGTAATAGTCGAATATCAAAGGAAATTGATATAGCAGTCGGATATTAATAGGAATTAATATAGTAGTTGAATATCAAATAGAACTTGATATAGTTGTCAAGTATCAATAACAATTGATATAAGAATCGAATCATGGAATAAGCGTTGAACATGTGGTTGGACCAAGTCCTGTTTGAATTGTACGGCTGCCCATGCATATGGCTACATGGCTTCGCAATGAGTTTGGTACGACTGCGCATGCGTATGGTTACATGGCCCCGTAATGAGTTTGTTTGTTATTGCACTATCATTATGAAAACCAAAAGTAAATCTCGTACTAATGGAAATTGGGATAGTTGTTGCAATCATAGCCTAGTAGGTAATCTGTTGTTGTATCTAGTGTTTATTGACTTCATACTTATGTTATTTCGGATATAATTAAGCCCACTTGTTTATAATTCTTTATTTACATAGAGAGGCATCCCAAACAATGTAACTAAAGGACTATAAACTTATGGTTCGATGATTTATAATTTCTTTATTTAAATGAAAAGGCATCCCAATCCATTCAAATAAGGACATTATAAATCATCCTACTCAAGAATTCCCGACACAACATTCATACTTAGCCGGTGAGTTACAAGGTAGTGTATTATGAGATGATACTGGTGTTCCAAAAGTACAAGATGAATATTCAATCTTGTAAAGCTGATAAGGGTGCTTGTGGTGTAACTAAGGATGATTTGAGCTTTAAAAGTGCATCAAGATCTGTTAATGAGCTTGTGTTTGTAACGGTTGTGAAGATAATGATGTGATATGTTGATAAACAAAAGTGTGTAGTGTATGCTTAACATTAATACCCTTAGGTATAGATGTTGAGTTTGCTTTAAAAATCTTAAGAGATTTTAAAGGTTTATGATGGAATGGTATCCTTAGGACCTAAACAGGATAGTACTTCTACAGGATGAAGAGAATAATTGATAACTATCCCAGATAGTAGTTCGGATTATCTCATAAATGAAAACTTTCAAGAAAGAAGTTAGGTAGTACAAATAAAGTGTTAAGATTTCGCTGAGTGGTAAGGCACTATCGTGTCTCTAGATTGTTTTAATGTATTCTGGTGGTTTATCGTGTTCATGTAGGAAATCAATCTAAACATAACCCTAGTACAACTATTCTCAGTATTTGAAAATTCTAAGTCGAATATAGTTAGTCAGACTATATTCCACTGTCCCTAGGTTAAATATAGGTGACTAGTCTATATTTAGCCAAGGTTCGATAAAATTTTCAAATACCTAAACTAGGTATACTTTTGATATGTCCGTTGCTTTCGGGAAACTGTCCACTAAACAAAGGCGATGTCAAACCCTTAAGTTGCAAGTCCCGTCCATACAAGACTTGTAACGTATGTTTTTCATATTCCATTGCATAGAAGGTAGTAAGGGTAGATACGTATGGAAAGGAAGTTTTAAGTAGTTCTAAAATAGAACATACTTGGCCAGGATCACGAACTTTTAATAATGAAGGTTTCATCAGAAAACTTTGATGAATGTAGAGAAAGTTCAGCTTTTGTCGATGATGGATTAGTTTGTCCTTTAGAAATCTCATATTTCTTGTTTGGAAATCGTTAGATTGTGATGGGTTTTTGATATCATAAGAAATGATATTGATGAGGTCGTGAAATAATTCCAGAGACCATTGCACAAAACACAATGTCTCGGAAGTAGGTTAGACCATTGTGCAATTCACAATGTCTGGGAAGTAGGTTAGGCCATTGTGTGACTCAAAACATTTGAGAAATGATTAAGACCATTGTATCATACAATGTCTTGGAAAATGAATGAGACCATTGTAATCAGTTACAATGTCTTGGAAAATGAATGAGACCATTGTATCTCACAATGTCTTGAAAAATGAATGAGACCATTGTATCTCACAATGTCTTGGAAAATGAATGAGACCATTGTATCTCACAATGTCTTGGAAAATGAATGAGACCATTGTATCTCACAATGTCTTGGAAAATGAATGAGACCATTGTAATCAGTTACAATGTCTTGGACATATAATGTTGAAGTAGGAACATGATTGGGAGAGTGTGGCTGTGCCGAAAGGCCTTAGAATAGGCATACACAGATATGTTTAGTCCATTGTTTAGATAAATGATTGAAAATAAACCGAGTTTATATATCAATATACTAATATGTTCATGTAGCATAAAATGCCTAGTGTGTATATATCAATATACTTATATGTGTTCATGTAGCATAAAATGCCTAGTGTGTATATATCAATATACTTATATGTGTTCATGTAGCATAAAATGCCTAGTGTGTATATATCAATATACTTATATGTGTTCATGTAGCATAAAATGCTTAGTGTGTATATATCAATATACTTATATGTGTTCATGTAGCATAAAATGCTTAGTGTGTATATATCAATATACTTATATGTGTTCATGTAGCATAAAATGCTTAGTGTGTATATATCAATATACTTATATGTTTGTGAAGCATAACATGCTTACAAAGTCCATAATCGTCTGGAGGATGGAAGACACGGAGAGCGGAAGGCTATAAAATGTTTTTGTTTGTGATTGTAGTTATAGTTTAGGTCTCACTTAGACCCGTTTCTCTATAACCATGGCTCTGGTACCAATCTGTAACACCCCCAATTCATGGATGCAGCGGAATTCAAACTGGGTGTTACTCGACGGCACAATAGTCACAATGATAGAAAACGAACTCCAATTGAGTCGTTTTGAAAAGGTTTATCATTCAAATTATATAAATATCAGAGATTACAAAATGAGGTCCCAATTGGTTCCATGTTTACAATGTATAATAAATGAGTTTTGAATGATAATAAAATTTATAGCCCTCTTGAGTATCCGTGCCCTTCCGTTCCATCCTTGATCGTCATGAACCTGAAATACATGCTTGAGAGGTCAACACAAAGGTTGAGTGATATTCATAGAGTTTGTTAAATCGATTGAACACAATATGTTGGTAGTGTGAGTTATAGGCTCACACCAATGTTTGGAAAACAAAACAGGTAGGCTACGTTATTATACGCCCGGAACATGTATTATACACTAAGCTTATGACACCATAATGTTAACGTGTACCAATATCGATCGGCAGATTTATCCCGGTAGGTACTTTGCTAACATACCTAAATCTCAAATATTATTGCATTTGTTTGAACTTAGTCAATACAAATGGGATTCGTCAATCCCAATAGGCCTATTAATAATATTCGCGCTCACTATTGCTAGTGACTAAATGGTTCATAATAAAGGATCTCGGTTTAGCAAGGTTGGTACTTAGTGATAATAAAACAATCAGGTAAGCATACAATTTAAAAACATTGTGCTCGGTTATAAATAGCATGTATTCCCCCCAAGTGTTTGTAAAACAATTAAGTAATCGAAAGTGGGGCTATGAACTCACCTTAAGTAAGATAGCAAGTAATGAATGTAACGGTTGAATCGTGAAGGTTCTATGAGCAACCTATAATAGAATGTCGCGACTTAGGATTGGAGTAAAGAATATGAAGTAGTGCCTATATATATATATCTTGCATTTAGTCCATGATGTGGTATGATGTATATTGTAAGTCTTTGAAAGAGAAGATTCATGAAACATGTATGTTTTGTATATCGTTTACTACCGTTCGGGCCGACATAATTCAGAAGTCATGTTAGTAAGCGTTCGAGGAGCCAGGACACTTTAACTCGTAAATCCACAACTCAACTCGACGGCTTACATAATGAACTCCTCACATGAGGCTCCCTACTATTGTAGTAGTTGATGAAATATATAGATATAAGTTTTGATCCGAAAGGTTACATGTCCGATATTTGAATAAACTTAGGAAAGTTTATTTGTACATGAAGATTGTTATTAGGGGTAGTTTCATAAGTCTTGAATGACCATTTTCTCTTGGTAAAATCTCATGGTTTCCTTTAGATGAAGTAGATCCAAATTGTATGTTCAAGTTATCACCAACTTCTCTAATTCATGTATTTGCCTTGGTAAGCTTGTATGGTCATTTCGTCATGGCCTAGCCATGACCTTTGGTCATTGTTCCATGGTCTTGAGACTCAACCTTGGCTCTAGCCATGGTTGTGGTCTTGATTTAGGTCATAAGACCCCTTTGGTCTTCATAAACCATAACTTATATGTAATGAATTTGGTCTAAAAATGGGCTGTTAAGATTTTGAAGAATTTATCACTCAAAAAGCGTTTTCAGGGCTCGAGCTTCTTTATTCCTGAACGAAAACGTCGTTCCGGACAACTTTCGTGTTTTAACTTTTTGATGAATCGGACCAGAAGTGGGACTTTCAAAACCCAAATTTGATCAGAATGGTATTTGGCAGTTTGCCGCAAAGTTTTGGTAACTTCAAATGGGCGTAACTTTTGACTCGTATACTCGTTTTAGGTGGTTCAAATTGCTATGGTTTCCTTGTTAAGTCCTATACTGTAATATGTAATGATCCAACATCATATCTTTACCATTTTAATCAGGTCTTACCAAGAAAGTCACTAGTTTACTTGTTTTAGTAACTTGTTGTAACAATCAATAACAATAACTTGTTTTGCTCACTTTTATACATCATGGACATTAATACAAGACATAATATAGCACAAATAATATGTAAATAACATGAACATGATTATTTAACAAGAATCAAGTTAGGGTTTGGCTCACAACTTTTGGCTTTCAAAGATGAAAGGAAGTTAACATGTAAGGATAGGACTTTGATAGACTTGCTTCAACCCACTTCACTTCATGCAATCTTTCTACTCTTGTAATCTTGAAAGAGAGATGATGAAAATTGAGGTGACTTGAGTGGATTCAAACTCAAGAGAAATCACCAAAGTTCTAAAGATTTGAAGTAGTTTTGATGAATCAAAACTAAACTAGGGTTTATGTATGGATATTGCACTTGATTTCTTGGATGGAACTTGAAGTAAACTAGTAAAATGAAGGGTGTTGTGTGTGTGGGTCGTTCATATGGTCAAGGAGTGGGAGGAGAAGCATTTATATGCAAATGAGGAGGTTACATTGTTGACTAGTCAACACTTGGAGGCCAAGTTGAACACATGTTCACATCTCATGACACAAGGCATAAGATCAAGCCACATGGGTGGTGAATCCCCCCTCCAAGGCTGTTCATGAGCTTGGAGAGCAAGGGTGTGGACTTTTCTTGGTATTATCCAAGATACTTGGTTAGTTTTGACTCCAGGAAATGCCAATCGTAAATGATTAAGCAACAAAACGTAAAACCGGGTGTCGTAAAATTATGGAACTTGAAAGTATTGATAAACATGTCAATAAGTTCCATAATAAAATATAAAATGAGTGGTAGGTTCCATTTGGGTGTAAAACCCTGCTAAAAACTGGAAACACGGGTCTAAAACGCGTAATACGTAAAACGTACGAATATTGCGTAAAATTGAGAAAAGTAAAATGTTACTTTTCTAATGTGATAAAAATGATTTAAAATGACTTATAATGTCTAGACTGGGCTCAGTCTAGTGTCGGTTGGTATTAAATGTCTTTTAGACATCAAACCGTAAGCCTAAAAATCACGAAATGACTTATAACATCAAGGGATGATTTTTGGTCAATGGAGGAGGGAAAGAATATGTTGACTTTTTCTAAGAAGTTGAAAACTCAAATAGTCTTAGAAACGCGTTTTGTGGTCTAACGGTTAATCGCCCAAACGGTTAAGCGTGCTCATGTGAGATTAGTACAGGCTTGGGTGACCTGCTGGGAAGTCTTTGGTCATGTTTTTCTCAGTCACGATTAATTCTCAAATAAATCATGAGTGTGTCAAACATTTTTCTGATGTGGGGTCACCTGACGGGGTTGAATTTCGTTGTGCGTAGAATTTCTGATTGACGTTTTACCCTAAAACGTGTAATTCCGTGTAATTCCTTAATAACTTTCACGAAAATGAGCTTATGAATGTCAAACTTTTAATTTGCCATGGAAATGATTTATCACTCGATAAAATCAAATAAAAATCAACTTTCGGGAAAGTTTCGGGAAAAATGAATAGTAAAAATGAATAGTAAAAGTGAATAGTGAATTTTCCGGGAATAGTAATTAACCTGAAATTGCGAATTGTTACATATAACAACGTAGCCCATCATTGTTTTCCAAATATTGGTGTGAGTCTATAGCTCACACTACGATTATTGTGTTCAAACGATTTAACTACAAACACTACGATTATTGTGTTCAAACGATTTAACTACAAACACTACGATTATTGTGTTCAACGATTTACTACCAACACTTTGTGTTCAAACGATTTAACAAACTCTATGAATATCACTCAACCTTTGTGTTGACCTCTCAAGCATGTATTTCAGGTTCATGACGATCAAGGATGGCACGGAAGGGCACGGATGTTCAAGAGGGCTATAAATTTTATTATCATTCAAAACTCATTTATTATACATTGTAAACATGGAACCAATTGGGACCTCATTTTGTAATCTCTGATATTTATATAATTTGAATGATAAATCTTTTAAAACGACTCAATTGGAGTTCGTTTTCTATTATTGTGACTATTGTGCCGTCGAGTAACACCCAGTTTGAATTCCGCTGCAACCATGAATTGGGGGTGTTACAATCGACACCACTCCAACATATGACACACATAGAACTTCGGGACGAAGTTCCCCGTAAGGGGTAGAGACTGTAACAATTCGCAATTTCAGGTTAATTACTATTCCCGGAAAAATTTCACTATTCACTTTTACTATTCATTTTTCCCGAAACTTTCCCGAAAGTTGATTTTTATTTGATATTCTCGAGTGATAAATCATTTCCATGGCAAATTAAATGTTTGACATCCATCAGATCATTTTCGTGAAAGTTATTAAGGAATTACACGGAATTACACGTTTTAGGGTAAAACGTCAATCAGAAATTCTACGTACAACGAAATTCGACCCCGTCAGGTGACCCCACATCGGAAAAATGTTTGACACGCTCATGATTTATTTGAGAATTAATCGTGACTAAGAAAAACATGACCAAAGACTTCCCAGCAGGTCACCCATGTCGGTACTACTCTCACATGAGCACGCTTAACCGAATGGGCGATTAACCGTTAGACCACGAAACGAGTTTCTAAGACGATTTGAGTTTTCAAATTATTAGAAAAAGTCAACATATTTTTCCCTCCTCCATTGACCAAAAATCATCCCTTGATGTTATAAGTCATTTCGTGATTTTTAGGCTTACGGTTTGATGTCTAAAAGACATTTAATACCAACCGACACTAGACTGAGCCCAGTCTAGACATTATAAGTCATTTTAAATCATTTTTATCACATTAGAAAAGTAACATTTTACTTTTCTCAATTTTACGCAATATTCGTACGTTTTACGTATTACGCGTTTTAGACCCGTGTTTCCAGTTTTTAGCAGGGTTTACCACCCAAATGGAACCTACCACTCATTTTATATTTTATTATGGGACATATGGACATGTCTAACAATACTTTAAAGTTTCATAATTTTACGACACCCGGTTTTACGTTTTGAGGCGTAACATCTTACGGTTTGCATTTCCCGGAGTCAAGTTTCATCCAATATCTAGGATAATACCAAGCAAAAGCCAAAGCTTGCTCTCCAAGCTCATGAAACCGGCCTAGGAGGGGGGAGTCACCCCCATGTGGCTTCATCTCATGAATCTACCCCTAAATCATCATTTTATTACAACTTGGTCACCAAGTTTTAGTAATTTCCTAGCACTTTCCTAACCTCCTCATTTTGGACTATAAATAGCCCCTCTCCCCCCCTTGTTATGCCGTGCACCTCCACCACCATAACCATCCATCCTTAGCTTTATTTCCTTCTAATTTCTAGCAAGGTTCAAGTGATTCTTCAAGGTAGAAACCCTAGTTAGAATATCATTCACCAAAACTCTTCCAATCCCTAATATACTTGGTGATTTCTCTTGAGTTTAAATCCACTCAATTCACCTCAACCTTCATCATCCATCTTTCAAGATTACAAGAGTAGAAAGATTGCATGAAGAAGTGGGTTGAAGCAAGTCTATCAATGTCCTATCCTTACATGTTAACTTCCTTTCATCTTTGAAAGCCAAAAGTTGTAAGCCAAACCCTAACATGATTCTTGTTAAATAATCATGTTCATGTTATTTACATGTTATTCTTGCTATATTATGTCTTGTATTGATGTCCATGATGTATAAAAATGAGTAAAAGATGTTGTTATAATGAATTGTTGAAACAAATTACTAAAACAAGCAAACTAATGAAATTCTTGGTAAGACCTGATCAAAATGGTAAAAATATGATATTTGATTATTAGATATTGTGGTAGAGGACCTAACAAGGAAACCATAGCAATTTGAACCACCCAAAACGAGTATACGAGTCAAAAGTTACGCCCATTTGAAATTACCAAAGTTTCCGGCAAAACTGCCAAATACCATTCTGATCAAATTTGGGTTTTGAAAGTCCCACTTCTGGTCCGATTCATCAAAAAGTTAAAACACGAAAGTTGTCCGAAACGACGTTTTCGTTCAGGAACAAAGAAGCTCGAGACCTAAAAATGCTTTCCGAGTGATAAAATTCTTCAAATTCTAAACAGCCCATTTTTAGGCGAAAGTCACTATATTATGGTTATACTTTAAAAGGAACAAGAGGTCTTATGACCTATAATCAAGACCACAACCATGGCTAGAGCCAAGGTTGAGTCTCATGACCTTGGAACAAGGACCAAAGGTCATGGCTAGGCCATGACAAAATGACCATACCAACTTTCATAGGCGTAAACATGAAACAAAGAGTTGACGAGAACTTGAACATACAATTTGGATCTACTTCACTTGAAAAGGAAACCATGAGATTTTACTAAGAGAAAATGGTCATTCAAGACTTATGAAACTACCCCTAATAACAATCTTCATGTACTAATAAACTTTCCTAAGTTTATTCAAATATCGGACATGTAACTTTTCGAATCAAAACTTATATCTATATATGTTATCAACTACTACAATAGTAGGGAGCCTCATGTGAGGAGTTCATTATGTAAGCCGTCGAGTTGAGTTGTGGATTTACGAGTTAAAGTGTCCTGGCTCCTCGAACGCTTACTAACATGACTTCTGAATTATGTCGGCCCGAACGGTAGTGAACGATATACCAAAACATACATGTTTCATGAATCTTTCTTTCAAAGACTTACAATATACATCATACCACATCATGGACTAATGCAAGATATATATATAGGCACTACTTCATATTCTCTACTCCGAACCTAAGTCGCAACATTCTATTATAGGTTGCTCGTAGAAACCTTCGCGATTCGACCATCACATTCACTACTCACTACATAACTTAAGGTGAGTTCGTAGCCCCACTTTCTACTGTTTAACTACTTTACAAACCCATGGGGGGAATACATGCTATTATTTTTCTACTCGAACACGATGCTTTCTAATGTATGCTTCACGACGATGTTTTATTATCACTAAGTAACGATTGCCATGTTCGAAGTCCCTATATCATGAACCATTAGTCACTACCTTTAGTGAGCGCGAATATTGTGAATAGATCTATTGGGATTGACGAATCCCATTTGTGTTGAACAACGATGAGTTCACACAAATGCACTATATTTGAGATTTAGCGGTATAACGGCAAAAGTACCTTGATAGGGCTTCTATAATGCCAATTTTGTTGGTTCGATGTTAACGCTTTGGTTGTATGAGCTTAGTGAAATAAATAACGATTTTGTTTTCTAACTATGAGTGTGACTCTATAGCTCACACTACGATTATTGTGTTCAAACGATTTAACTAAACTCTACGAATTCCACTCAACCTTTGTGTTGACCTCTCAAGCATGTATTTCAGGTTCATGACGATCAAGGATGGCACGGAAGGACACGGATACTCAAGAGGGCTATAAATTTTATTATCATTCAAAACTCATTTAATTTGTAAACATGGAACCATCTGGGACCTCATTTTGTAATCTCTGATATTTATACAATTTGAATGATAAATCTTTTAAAACGACTCAATTGGAGTTCGTTTTCTATTATTGTGACTATTGTGCCATCAAGTAACACCCAGTTCGAATTCCGCTGCAACCATGAATTGGGGGTGTTACAATGAACACGTATACCTCTATGCGGCTTTATATAGACTTCGAAAACTAAGAATAGAAATATATATATATTCGTGTGGAACAGACAAAACATGGAAAAAAAATTAAACAATAAATTTGAAGTCCCACATTAGACGACCAAAGAAAGACTTGAGACTCTTAAGTCATTGCAATTTTTAGTTATTCACTATGACTTTTGGTCCTGAAATTATTCTGTGATGTAAAGGTAAATCCAAAGAAATGGAGTCAAATAAATAAGGCTGATGGAAAATACAGTCAGCAACTACTGTGAAAGTACCAAATATGCAAAAGACAAAAATGTTAGATTCGGATCGAGTGTTGCATAAATCTTCAGTTACCACAATATGTTTGATGAAATGCCTCAACTAAAATTTTACAACATTAAGTTCACAAGTTTTGAGCAGGAATAATCTACATATATAGGTAAGTTAATTGGTCATTTGAATTTTCACTGCATTTGATTAACTATTTAAGACGATATAAGTTGTTTTTGTTCAAGATGAATGTTAGTTTTGCATACAAGTTATTAGTTTCATATATTTGTGGCTTTATTGTGTGTGCTCAAACTGTATATACATTGTTGGGTTTAAGTTTATTGTGATTTAGTTTTAATTTTTTACTATCTTTAGTGGTGACATATACATATAAACTTTTTAACATCCAAATTTTAGGTTTCAATCAAAAGGATGGCGAGTCCCTATGTACTATAAAATCAACTATTAAAATAAATTACGCTCACACACAAAAAAAAAAAAAATAGGACGAGTTTAATCGCTTATATAATAAGAGATTTTCAAAAAACGAAAAATAATATTAGAGGAATTAAAACTGTACAAATGTGAATACTCAATTTTGTCACGTAAGATAAATGAAGTCATCCTATTGCTCAATTAGAAAGTCAAAATTGAAACAATTTGGTTAAATCTATTTAAATCTCATCTAGCTAAAAATATTTATAAAAACAAATGTGTCCATTTTGTCAAAAAGAGAAAAAAAAATGAAGTAATTAATAAAACTTTAGTTGTTAATTTTTAAATAAATTAAATAAAGTTAAGTAAACTTTCAAAAAGATCTCAGTATAAGATCATCTCGGATAACTCACCCCGGTAGTGCATTGTTTCGTTAAATGTAGGTTAGTACTATTCTCGGAAGATAAAAGGTATTTACTTCGGTAGTGTTCTAGGTAGTGGATAATTTGTACTGTTCTTGGTAAAGAGCTCGTTAATTTCCTGTTCTTGTTAGTTTGTATGTTAAAGTTTTCACCTCGGTAGTTGTGTATTTTGTTAGCGTGGTTACTGTTCTCGTTCTCGGTATTTACCTCGGGCAGTTTGTGGTTTGACTAGTCAACATGATTGAAAAAAGATGGTTGAACAGTATATATAATGGAACAAAACAGTGCCAACATTCGAACACCATCTAATGATTCACAAATCTTCACCCAATACTTTAATGAAGTGTTTTATCCAGCATTTGGTTTTCACATAAAATGGAAAGTCGAAGATGTAGCACATTTTGTCCAAAGATACGTTAACTGTTTAAAGACACTTGTTCAACTAATACTAATAATGTTTTATATAATCTGTTTTGTATAAATCAATTCCTTTACTCATTGAGACTTTTAATCAGACAAGTGGTGAGCATAACACTGACGAAATAAAGCGACTCTATAATAGTCTAAAGAAGCTAGATGACTTTATTTTTGGGTGGAACATACACGATTTGATGTCCCAAATCATACATTCAAAGACTCTCAAAGCCTTTGCAATTTTTCCAAAGTGGGTGTCAATTTTTCTTCCACTTTGTAATACATTATGTTAAAAAAGAAATCAATATAATGTGCCCAAATAAAGCACCCAATTATAGGAATAGTAACAAGATATATATATAACGTGATGTAAACACCAATCTAGAATATAGTGTTAGGAAATCGTACTTAGATTGATCAAAATAGGGAAAATCTTTGAAATGCCCCACAAGTAAATGGGTACCAACCCTAAATGTCCCAAAAAAAATTTTTTCTCCAAATGCCTCAGGGGAGAGGGTTGACCAAATTTCTTGGGCGGATTACATATTATGGTGACATGTGTCCCTCCAACATGTACCTACTAAGTACCATCTACATTTCTTGGGCGACTTATATTTTTTAGTCTTTTTCTGAGAAAGTGTGGTCTTTTAAAATGCTACATTTTTTGTCCTTGTAATTTGATTGGTATTTTATTTTTGGTCACACATTCTCTCTCTTTTTATCACCATTCTCTCTTGCATTCATTATAGTCAGCAAAATCAAAGAGTAAACTTGGTAATTTGCTCAAATTTTAGAACAAAAAAGGACCCAAGTATGCAATGTAACAAACAGATAATGTAGGTCCAATGTAATAATTGAATAACCACTACAGAATATCAAATTTAAGGATACTTACATTCATATACTGCAAATATGCAATATACACTGGTACCTATTTCATTTACACTATTCTTGCATCTGGTACATCGATCTAAAATCTCTTAGCAGTCATAAGGCTTAACTTTGTTGTTTATATGATTAATTGATTGTTTTTGTCAAGTTTAATAAACTTCTTTTAATTCAATCTTCATAAAAACCCAGATATTCATCATTAAAACCCAGGCCACAAATTCAATAACAAAAACAATAACATCAAAACATCACCGTCGACACCACCATACAAACACCACCACCATCCAAATACCACACCCTCACACCACCACCGGACCCATTTTCCATCTTAACAATCCCTCTTTCTTACCTGAATAACATGTTCTTTTATGTTTGTAAAAGTTTCCCTCCACACATACAAGTGATTGATTGTAGAGACTACAGTGTGCTGACTTGAGAGAATTTCCAGTGACTTTTATATTAGTGATTGAGTAACAACTAAAAAATCAGTATTCAGATTTCTAAGATGCATTGGAGGCTTATTTCATGTGCCTCGTAATCATGAGTAAAACACAGCTACATTAGCTAGCTTCACACTACACTTAGATGTCAACCGTAATAGCATTTGCTTATAAGGCATGATACCTTATCGTAAAGATTCATAATTACTATAGCTAACCATGATACCTTGACAAAAACTAATCTCACCTTCAAGACCACTATAACCATTAGACGATTCAAGATAAAGCTCTTTGACATGACCTGTGACGTTGTCACACACGACTCCACCCCATTGACAACAATCATCTTCTTCTTCAGGTATCCAGGCAATGAGCACGCCACTTGGGTCTTGAAGAATAATGTGAGCTTTGAAATCAAGAAGAGCTTGTCTCTCCTTATCGATACACTTGTGAACAACTCCTCCTGCTGCTTCAACCAGTTGTTGGCCAAAGAAAGACAAGTGACAAAAGAAGCAAAATATGAGTATGCATAAAGTAAAAGTAAATATTTTCTCTCATTATGTGTGTTTTAAGAAAATTGTATTGATGTGTTTTTATCTGATAATGAACATATACCTCGATGCAGCTTTATATAGACTTTGATATCAAAGAATTGAACTAGATGGATATAAATTTGTGTGGAGCACATAACACTTGGAATAAACATCATGGAATAAATTTGAAGTCCCAAATTAGACGTTCAAAGACTCTCAAGTCTTTGCAATTTGTAGTTATTCAATGTATCTTTTGGTCCTGAAATTATTCTGTGATGTAAATGTTAATCCAAAGAAATGGAACCAAATAAATCAGGCTGATGGAAAATACAGTCAGCAACTCTTGTGAAAGTAGAAATATGTAAAAATAGGTTGGATGGATAAAAAAATAAATAAATGGGGCCTCTTAAAAATTCAGATTTGTAACTGTACATCCAAAGAAGAGAGATTTACGCAATTATGAGCTTAAAGTAGTGTCTTCATGGAAAAATTTATTCATACATGGTTCTTCTTTTATTGCTTATAAGGCCGCATAAATCTTTAGTTTTCTCATGACCCACAACAATGTTTGATGAAATGCCTCAACCAAATTTTAGCAACGTTAAGTTTACAAGTTTTCCTTTTACAAAAAGAATGTCATTTGAATTTCTACTGCATTTGATTAACTATTTAAGCCAATACAAGTTGTTTAGATTCAAGATGAATGATTACGTTTTGTGTTTGTTGTGGACAGGGTTTAGGTTTGCATGCAAGTTATTAGTTTAGGTTGTTTGACTTGAAAATTGGAGCGGCCCAGTTCTAACATACTCAGCTTGGCTCATATTATAGTATTTGGTAACTAGCAATACATGCTTTGGCGCAATTAAATCGTTGAACATCTATCTTCTACTTTAGTTTAAATACATAATGATAATCTAGTTATATTATTTCATTGCAATATTTAGTTGAAAATAAATATCAGAAGACTCTTTGCATAAAGGATAATCATTAGAAACTGATTGATGCAATATGTATAGTAAATTTGAAGTAGATGGTCTAAATTTTTGTTTTACTTTTCCGTTGTTCAAAAATCCAAAAATAAATTTGATCTGTTTTGTGGAAAATGATGAAGAAAAGTGAAGTATCCCAATATTAGACGTTAGAAGACTTAAAAGTCTTTAAAACTTGTAGTTATTAGATATCTTTTTCTATCTTAGTGATACTTTTCCCCTCAATACGTGTGAATGTGTGATATAAATCAAAGTCAAGCTAATGGGCCCAAATGCTAAACCAAAACCAAGACCAAGACTAAAAGATGAAGACTAAGTTAATTACTACAATGCATAATCAACTTTTAAATTTTGTCTCAAAATACATAATATGATCCGTTTATTCAGGTCACCGACGATATGGCGCTTATGTGGCATCCAAGTGTATACCTCGTATGTTGACTAGTAAATAATGCAACAAAATAATAATAATCAGGAACCATGACCAATGACTATAAAACATATATACCTGGTCCAAGGGATCAGCTAATTCAGAAAACGCATTCCCTAACTCACGACCACAAATGAATAATTCAAATCTCTCTGTTAAACCTGCATGCCAGCGCCGAAAATTAGGAAAAATCAAGCTTTCACGAATTTGAGTTATTTGTAAATTTTGGGTATCCGGATATACAAGTTCAAAGGGATAATGAGGTAATGGGGTAATTTTCCTTAAAATAATATTTGCATTTTGAGATACAGAATATTTTCAGTACCTCCGATGTGGCTTCGCCAATGGAGATACCTCCACAGGATAATCCAAAAGAAATGTAGGCTGCACTAGAGTTGGTTCTACCGCTATCTCAAAAACCTGTAACAAGAACAAAGTTACCAGCTAATCTCACTCATAAAATTTATGTATTATTGTTAGTACTTGACCCGTAATTTGATACTGTCCTCATTAAGCATTTTGCCAACAGAGGAGGATGCTTCAATTAAATGCCTATCTTGATTATTGGGACCCATATTCAGCTCGTTAATAGTAGCTTCTTTAGCAGCATTAAGATCGTTTCCGAACTCAGTAAAATCAATTCCTGTAGCTTCTTTTACAAGATTGTGCATTGTTTCTCTCCTCCAAGGTCTTTCTAAATTAATTTCAACCCCCTGCATTCAAATCGGTAATCTTGAGTAACTCGGTGTAGTACTAAACTAGATTGAGTAAGTGGTACGAAAGAAGTTAAGCGTTCAATTACATACCTGATAGTCCACAGTAAGCTTTCCATTAACTGCAAGAGCACATTGAGTTACGATTTCTTCTGCCATGTTCATCATGCTTTCATAGTCTGAATACGCTTCATATATCTGGATCAGTTCAAGACTAATGCCGATCAATTGTGATAAAACAAGTGATGCTGCGATTACAATCATGACAATAGAGTCCTTTCGCTTAAAATATCAGCATACTTTTTCATATGTTCGGTTTAAGTTTTCACATTATATACAAGTATAAAATTGCTATACAAAGGCTCCATTTTGTAACCCAAAAGGATATGAAGGCAATTGATGCGGTATATTACCTCTATAGTTGTGAATTCTGGATTATGTCGAGTTGAAATGCCTTCATTTCTGAATATTCTTCCAATCTCATATACTTTTTCGAATCCCCCAACCTATGTTGGAATCAGAACTCTTTACCTATATGAATACAAATACAATCTTAAAAAAAATATATATATATATACACAGAAACTACCAGCATTCTCTTCAAATGGAGTTCGGTCGCAATTCTCAAATAAAGATCCCTGCCAAGCGAGTTATGGTGTGTAATGAATGGCCTAGCTTCTGCACCGCCAGCTGCTCCCTAGTAAGTCGAATCAATTTAAGTATCAAAAATTAAAAAAGAAATCAAATATTAAATTTCACGAAGATCAGTTTAGGGATGATTTACAAACCTGAAGAACTGGTGTATCAACTTCGATAAAGCCTACGGATTCAACTGTCTGGCGTATGACTGATACAATCTACTGAAGTGAAGCACAAATCAGCATACGAGCATTTGAAGATAATAAGTTATATGATCCGAAAATTCAATGTTTTAACCCCTACCTTTGCTCTTTTACGGAATACATCAGCTACCTCTGGATTTGCAATCATATCTACATATCTATACACGAAAAACAGACTTGCCAATTATGATGATGTTTAACATTAGCAAAAAATGGACCACCATGACATTATTAAAACTTGCTGGATTGCACAAATGTTGTTACAAAAAAAAACTATTAGAAGACTAACCGTTGGCGATAACGCTTATCCACATCTGTTAGACCGTGAAACTTATCCGGTAGTTGAAGCAAAGATTTTGTGAGGATCAAAAATGAATTTACACATACAGAAAGTTCCCATGAAAACAAATAAAAACAATGAATATGCTATCGAAAAATAGTTGTAAAGACTATTAAGTTTCGCTTTGTATAATTTTGTTGCGAAAGCTAACCTTTTTCCGTTCGTTTAATCGAGCCGCTTGCGCCCAATATGTCTCCTATATCAACGAGACTCTTTAATTGGTCAAACTGATCATCTGCAAGCCTTTCTTTCTCACAGTAAAGCTGATATTATAAGTAAATATGTCAGTATTCAGTACTACGACACAAAAGAGTGTCATAGAAAACCATAGCACTAATTTATGCAAATAATAGGTGAGGAAATAAGGTTTATTTAATAGTCCAAATGGTTCTATGAGGGTCGCATTCCTATTTGCAATCTTTGAGTTGTTAACATTCCCTTTGGTAGATGATCAATGGGCATGTGGCGTCGCGTTTTGAAAGTGGTTATCTAATTCTTGTGGTTTGAGTCAAAGAATCAAATTTGGAAATACTTAGGTCAAGAGTAGATGAAACGTAACTAATCCTGATTATCTGATTATTCAAGTCTCATTTTACATGTAAATCCTTAAATAATCAGAAATGTCAAACACTCAAACTGCTGATTATCACAACATCAAACATGAGAAGCACATCCAATTATCTAAACACTATCTCTAGCATCCCACACATACACAAATACTAAGAATTATATAGCATGATGGTCTAAATCTTTGCATTTCAAACAAGGAACATGTTATCAGCGTACCTGAATTGTTCCAGAATCATCCCTCAAAGTCAAGAACGCAAGTTTTCCAAAAGCCCTACGTGCAACAATTCTTCCTGATATTGATACTTG
Organism: Artemisia argyi; assembly: GCA_030686995.1. Lineage (NCBI taxonomy): Eukaryota > Viridiplantae > Streptophyta > Magnoliopsida > Asterales > Asteraceae > Artemisia > Artemisia argyi. The sequence continues at coordinate 21,424,669 of CM060693.1, read as the reverse complement.
GTCATTCTCATCGTTCGACTCTTCACCATTGCCGAGATGCTTATAAATATCTTGCAATTGATTAGCGGTATGAGTCCTATCCCACTTGTATGCATATGGTTCAAGTCCCTTGCTCCTTAACTCTTCTACCTATAAAAGAACCTGTTACTCTCAGTGCAAACAAATAAACCAGATGTCTACACCCGCACTCATCATAGACCCCATGTTACCATGTAAATTATGTTAGAAAACAAACAGTTGGAACAACCATTGTTTTAAGCAAGTGCTGCAAAGATCAAAACTGCACTTAAGCTGTGTTTGGAATTGTGTTCTAAAACTGATGATTTGATCATTGTGTTTTAGCAGATAATTAGCCATCCAAAAAAAAAAAAAAAAAAGGTAGCAGGTCATTAATTTTGTGTGGCTTTGGGATTGCTTAATATAACTACTTATGTTTGTTGAAATAACCACATAAGCAGTTAGGAATAATGTACTCCTAAAGTGATTACCTGATTATTGTGTTTTTTATTAAAAAAAAATATTAGTAGTTCTTAGGGAGTGCGTGGGATTGCTCATTATAACTAGATATTATTTTTGGAATCGGCTTCCAAACTGATTATACAAAACTGTGCATTTCACTCTCAAATAACCATATAGACCATTTCAATAAGCAACCCCAACCACCCTCAAAACCGCTTAGTTCTTAAATCCCCATAAAACCTCATCACCCATTGGACCCATAAACCAAATATCAACAAATAAAACATAATAACCAGCTTAGATTCAATCTTTATAAAAGGGTTAACGACATGCTTCTAAGTATCACTCTTTTGTTTCGGGATCCTCCCAATCACTCACGTGTTTCATGGAAACTTACAACTCGCAAAATTACATAAATAAAAAATCAAATCTAGTGTTAAGCTTGTGTTTGACATTGCATTTTGAAAATTATTATCCGACTTTCACGTTTTCAAGTAGCAAATACTTGCTTTTACGATTACTAACAAAATTGCTTATACTTATTTAAAATACCTAGATAAGCAATTTGGAACATGCAACTTCCAAACTGCTCATTTCACTCTCAAATAATCAGATAAGCAATAAATAAGCAGTTCTTATAAGCAATCCCAAACAATTTTGTAACACCCATTTAATTAACAACCCAAATCCTAACAAACAAAACTATAAAAACAATAAAGATTCAATCTTTTTAAAACATAAAAATAAAAATAAAAATAAAAATAAATAAAAAAAATAAAAAAAAAATAAAAAAATTCAATTTTTATAAAAAAAAGTTGAACCTTTTTAAGACGAATGGCACGAATAGCATCTCTATCAGAAGTGGAAGAAGTTGCATTATTCTCATCTTTGGGTGACCTCCTTCCCCTGCCACCACCCTGTTTAGGCGGCACAGTGGCGGCGCGTGAGGAAGAACAGCAGCGCGTGAAGGTGACTGGGAGATGGGTTTTGTAAGTGAGTGGAGATAAGTGGAAGAGATGACGGAGTGGTCTTGATGACCATACTTTCAAGGCCTCCATTCTTCTTCTTGTTTCAAGTTGTGTTATCTGAACTGAAATTTGTGTTTTGATGGATAACCAGAAAGGGTTGAAGATGTAAGGGTATTTTTGTAAATTTAGTTTTGAAGGGTGAATGATGTAAATTGTATCTTAAGAACTTTTGTTCCCTCTCTCTTAATTCTTTGAAATTTATCGTACTTGTCACTTTTTATTGGAGTTATGCTACATTTACAAAAGTACCACAAATAAACATCGGCATGTTTTGATTGGGTTAATCAAAGAGAAGATGAGAGTTTTGTAATATTATTGTGTCTTTCTCTTAGCAAGCTTTTCATCTAAAACGTTAATTATGGCACGTGTCTTAATTTTATGAGTAAAAGGATGAGTCGAAATAAAAGGATAAAATATCATTTTCTATACAGAAAAACTTTGTTCTTGAATATGATTGAAAATAGCATGAACCTCAATCTTTTTCAAGATTTTCAAATCGTTTAATTACTAGGCAAATCCTGCGAGGTATGTATTGTGTAGGACCTGGACCGCAAAATATATGCAATCTTATATATTTGGGGACCAAAATCCACTTCAAACAAAAAATACTAACAATATATGATTCTACGTTATGCATATATTTGTTTAAACTGAAGCTCGATTGTCAAACATTAAGCTTTTTTTCAATACTTAATATTATATATCAATCTGATATTATAGTTCCGGTATAGACCGAAATTCCGTTATCATTCATTTCTTACTGGTAATAAATACTGGAACTTTGCAATATTTGATTGATTACAATTCTATAAATTCCATTTACTATAAACGCTCCCAGAGAAGTCATTAGAGGTATCTTTCCTACCATACGCTAAAATTTGTCCCTTTTTAAAGCATTTACCCCGCTGATTAATTATTGGGCCAAACATTAGTAACAATGAGTTCTTACTTTATGCTATTAATTATTGGCCTATTGGGCCTGACATAACAACAAAAGATCACTCCACCAAATTCCAAACCAAAAAAACAAAATGAAGCCTAGTCAAAGTCAAACACCCATGAACACCAATGCCGGAACAAGCAACAGAGACATCAGCAGCAAAAGCAAGCCACAGTTCAGACCAGCCATTGATGATTCCAAACCCCTTCTTCAAGATCCAGTACCCCTTTTATTCATTTCTTTAAATAACCCATGTTTTAGTTAGTAATATAAAAACAAGTTATCCTATGTTTTATATAATAATGTTTTGTTTTTTGTAGATAATAAGATCAGACCCCATTGAGACAGAAGAAGTTGTTATCCGCTTGCCTCGTTTCCCTCCAACTAATTCAACATTTAAATGACTTTGTATTTGAAACCCGGGTCAACCGGGGACCGGTTTTTTGCTTCTTTAAGATCCGGATTGCTCCGGCGGTTTATTGTTGACCCTGTTTGATAAATCCTCCCGGTCATGCCTTTGTATGTTTGATATTTAGTCTTATAACATGTTTTATTCATGCGTGGTGTGAAATTATGTCAAATATATCGATTGCTTTTTAAAAATGCACGTGGTCTCAAATTTTTTGCTTACGATTTTTCTGTACTTTTTTGGTCTTGGGTCCGCTACTGTTATGTTAAGACGTGAATGGACTTTGTTACATGTTAAGATAGGATGCTGGAGGACGATTTTACTTTTTTGCGTGGTTCAAGTGTTACGCGAATAAGCATCTTTTTTGGATCGGATAAACCGAAAAACCGGATCAATTAGACCAACCGAACCGGATCGGACGTATTTTGGTCCGATCCTCGGTCCGATCGGTCTTGTTTAATCTTAAGCAAAACCGCCCATTATGCTTTGTTGGGCTCGACCAAACCAACGAATTGGACCTGGACATGACATTTCAGTTTGGTCCTTGGTCTGGTGTTTTGAACCAAATCGATTTTTGATCCGGTCCGATTTTAGTTAGTCCGCTCCGGTTTTCGAGCCGTGCTCAACCCTACTTCCGATTATGTTTCCATTTTGATGGTGTAACAAAGGCATCTAAGACATGTCCTTGCCCAACAACGCGTCCCCCTTAAAACACAAATCCCCGCCCACGCGTTGGTGATTTTTTTAGCACAAGTTGGTCTACGGACTGACTGACTTGTGAGAAAGTTGCGTGTGTGATTTTGATTCTTATGAAATATATTTGTATTTAAAGACATGTCCTTGCCCAACAACGCGTCCCCCTTAAAACACAAATCCCCGCCCACGCGTTGGTGATTTTTTTAGCACAAGTTGGTCTACGGACTGACTGACTTGTGAGAAAGTTGCGTGTGTGATTTTGATTCTTATGAAATATATTTGTATTTAAAGCTCGGACTTGAGCTCTAGGCATGACTCGTACCGGTGTGTAACTAAAACCTAACTTATACTCAAATAACAACAAAATGAAAAGAAAACCAATTTAATTGGGCTTTAATAATACATGGTTCCTAAGTCCTAACTTCCTACATTAGTATATTCAGTATTGGGCCTTACATAACAACAAAAGATCACTCCATCACAATCCAAACCAAAAAACAAAATGAAACCTAGTCAAGCACAAACACCCATGAACACCAATGCCGGAACAAGCAACACAGACATCAGCAGCAACAACAAAAGCAAGCCACAGTTCAGACCAGCCATTGATGATTCAAAGCCCCTTCTTCAAGATCCGGTACTCTTTTTTTCTTCATTTCTTTAAATAACCCATGTTTTAGTTAGTAATATAAAATAACAAGTTATCCTAAGTTTTAATGTTTTTTTGTTTTGTAGATAATATGATCAGACCCCATTGAGACCGAAGAAGCTGTTATCCGCTTGCCCCGTTTCCCTCCGACTAATTCCACATTATCTAAATGATTACTTTTGTAATGTTTTGATTTTAATTACCTATATATGTATTGATATGCAAATATTGCTGTTTGTAAAACTCGCTATGTGGTACTCAAGTGGTCCGCTAACTTGTAGCTAGTAATCGGCTAGGTGGGGAGTATTGTGATTGGAATTTTTGTGTAAATTTTGAAATTATGTGTATGACACTTTTACATTACTAGGATTATAGGTAGTGGCGGATGCATATTCGTTTTTACACTAGTGATGGCGTTTTTAAGGTATGCACGTGCATATTCTCTGGCTATGTGCCCTAGGTATGTTCGGCCCTGACTATAGGAATATGTTAGAACATAACACAATTGTTCAAATACCGTTGACCAAGTTTTGACCAAATCGATTTTCGGTTGATTCAACTCAAGTTGCGTGAGTGACTAATCGGGATGGTATGCATGGCGTATTCGATAAAGGTACATAATAGATGGGAACAAACTTGTTGTTCAACCTTCTTCTTGGTTTATAAACAAATATGAAATATCCAATCTGAACTTGTTACTCGACCTTGTGGTCTAAGTTTTACAACACACTATCCGGTAGCATTTTTTTTAAACTGGGATGGATTGCTAGACAAACATTTTTGGCTTATCAGCTTAGTTGAGGAGGAGTCTGGGATTGCATATTTGAAGTGCTTGTTGATTTGTATTTTGATGAAATATGCACATAGGGACATGTGTTTTTCATGGGTTTTAAGCCATAAGCTAAAAGTATGAAATCCCAGACACCCCTAAAGCTGTTTCTATAAGCTGTTGTGGACCGACTTACTTGAAAAAGGTTCAATTTAGTTGAAAGAAACCGTTAACCGTATCTAAGTTATGTCATCTGCATCGTGTCTTGATAGTTCTTGAGCTAATGAACTAATTGATTTAAACAAAAGTAAGATGTTTAAATTAGCTTTCTTGAACTGTAAGTAGAGCTAGTCAGACTTAAATGAGAAAATCAGCATTGGCTGGTCAAATGATAAGTAGATATATACTTGTTGAAGCAAGCCAATTAGACCAAGTACACAAATATATTTTCATTCACAACGACAAAGCCCAAGTAGAGTAGACAGTACCAGTTTAAACCATCATCAAGTCTAGCAGAATATTAGTAAAATAACAAGAAAAATTAACCACTGATAATGGCATGGAAAACGGAATCACTTGATGCCGCAAGCGAGATCCCCACGTTATTAGCATATGGTTTGTCGCGTGGTGGAGATGACTGCACATAGGTGGCACATGGCTGAGAATTGTCGTTATAACCGTTGCCCTTATTATCGCACTTTCCATAACCCCTAGATAATGGTCACTCTTTTGATACATATATGTTGGAGGACATCCAATGCACCAGATGTGCTATTTTTTCAGCTTTTCACAGACATTCCATGAGAGTGTTTGGGTGTAACCCGAAGCATGTAACGTTCTATTCTCCTCCACTTGGAAAGATTCTTTTCCTTTAATATGACCATTGAAATTATCAATCTTATTAGCTAGGGAAAATTACAATACTTAATAGTATAAAAGCAGAACAACCCAAAAAATAGTATAAAAACTTGAATCTCACGTGAGTGCCCCATTGTCCTTTCAAACGCAACTCCGGCTTCACATTCCCATCACGCCCGTACAACAACACCTTAATCCCATCAACCTCACTCCATATCATGCTTCGGACACTGTCACCGTCATCACCGGAGATGACCGGAGAGTATGAAAGTGGTTGGGGGTTAAGGAGTCTGGTCTTGAAGAAGGTGATTGTGATTAGTGTTAGTGCTCCGATCTGGTGTGTGCGTGTGCAAGAGGTTATTGTGGTCGGTTTTGCATTTAGTGTTAGTGTGACTGTGACTCTGTGTGAATTTGAGGAAGAAGGTGAATACGACGTCATATAAGTTGTACTGTTATACAAATTTACAGAAAGGTCATTCAAAATTCTCTTTTGAATCATTTAGTAACTCAGGCAGGTGATCGGTGTGATGCACTTTGTTGTAAAATAAATTAGTTGTTTGTTAGTGATAGACAGGTAGATTACACGATTGTCTATATCATGCTTATATGCTTAAAACTAGGGTGACAATTTGAGACGGGTTTAGGTTGGATTGACGGGTTGGAAAACTTCAGCTGAAACATGATATGCATAAGTAACTGGCTCATTCATATCAATTCTAATCCGTTTAACACAACATATTTAGCCATATTATTTATGTGAGTTAATGGGTTAAACGCATACAAGTTGAACAGTTAAAGCGGGTTTCATGTGACACAAATTAAATGGGTTGGCAGGTTGAAAGTGACTGTATTTGTTACGAACAGCATAAATTGGTGTTTTGTGTTATTTTTTCCTTGAATGTATTTGTTACTTAAAGAGAAATACTATCTGTTCAAAAGTCTTTACAAAAAAATGCCCTTATTGAGCATTGACACCATGTTAACAAGGGTAAATTGATCAAGTATTTTTATCTGCTCGATGTAACACCCCCAATTCATGGTTGCAGCGGAATTCGAACTGGGTGTTACTCGACGGCACAATAGTCACAATAATAGAAAACGAACTCCAATTGAGTTGTTTTAAAAGATTTATCATTCAAATTATATAAATATCAGAGATTACAAAATGAGGTCCCAAATGGTTCCATGTTTACAATGTATAACAAATGAGTTTTTGAATGATAATAAAATTTATAGCCCTCTTGAGTATCCGTGCCCTTCCGTGCCATCCTTGATCATCATGAACCTGAAATACATGCTTGAGAGGTCAACACAAAGGTTGAGTGATATTCATAGAGTTTGTTAAATCGTTTGAACACAATGTGTTGGTAGTTAAATCGTTGAACACAATAATTGTAGTGTTTGTAGTTAAATCGTTTGAACACAATAATCGTAGTGTTTGTAGTTAAATCGTTTGAACACAATAATCGTAGTGTGAGCTGTAGACTCACACCAATGTTTGGAAAACAAAACAGGTAGGCTACGTTATTATACGCCCATAAAATGTATTATACACTAAGCTTATGACACCAAAACGTTAACGTGTACCAATATCGATCGGCAGATTTATCCCGGTAGGTACTTTGCTAACATACCTAAATCTCAAATATTAGTGCATTTGTTTGAACATAGTCAACACAAATGGGATTCGTCAATCCCAATAGGCCTATTCACAATATTCGCGCTCACTATTGCTAGTGACTAAATGGTTCATAATAAAGGATCTCGGTTTAGCAAGGCTGGTACTTAGTGATAATAAAACAATCAGGCAAGCATACAATTTGAAAACATTGTGCTCGGTTAAAAATAGCATGTATTTCCCCCAAGGGTTTGTAAAACAATTAAGTAATGGAAAGTGGGGCTATGAACTCACCTTAAGTAAGATAGCAAGTAATGAAGGTAATGGTTGGATCGTGAAGGTTTCTACGAGCAACCTATAATCGAATGTTGTGACTTAGGATCGGAGTAAAGAATATGAATGAGTGCCTATATACATATCTTGCATTTAGTCCATGATGTGGTATGATGTATAATGTAAGTCTTTGAAAGAAATGATTCATGAAACATGTATGTTTATATATCGTTTACTACCGTTCGGGCCGACATAATTCAGAAGTCATGTTAGTAAGCGTTCGAGGAGCCAGGACACTTTAATTCGTAAATCCACAACTCATCTCGACGGCTTACATAATGAACTCCTCACATGAGGCTCCCTACTATTGTAGTAGTTGATAACATATATAGATATAGGTTTTGATCCGAAAAGTTACATGTCCGATATTTGAATAAACTTAGGAAAGTTTATTAGTACATGAAGATTGTTATTAGCGTAAGTTTCTTAAGTCTTGAATGACCATTTTCTCTTGGTAAAATCTCATGGTTCCCTTTTAAGTGAAGTAGATCCGAATTGCTTGTTCAAGTTATCGCCTAATTCATTGTTTCATGTTTTTGCCTATGTAAGTTGGTATGGTCATTTCGTCATGGCCTTGCCATGACCTTTGGTCCTTGTTCAATGGTCATGAGACTCAACCTTGGCTCTAGCCATGGTTGTGGTCTTGATTATAGGTCATAAGACCTCTTGTTCATTTTAAAGTATAACCATAATATAGTGACTTGTATTTATGTAAATAGCTGTTAAGAAACTGAGAAATATATCACTCAGAAAGCGTTTTCAAGGCTCTAGCTTCTTTACCCCTTAACGAAAACGTGATTCCGGACAACTTTCGTGTTTTAACTTTTTCATGAATCGGAGCAGAAATGCCTCTTTTTGCGTGTTTAATGTTTCTGTAACAGAAGGTATTTGGCAGCTTTGCCGCAAAGTTTTGGTAACTTCAAATCGTCATAACTTTTGACTCGTATACTCGTTTTAGGTGGTTCAAGTTGCTACGGTTTCCTTGTTAGGTCCTCTACTACAATATGTAATGATCCAATATCATATTTTTACCATTTTGATCAGGTCTTACCAAGAAAGTCACTAGTTTACTTGTTTTAGTAACTTATCTTAACAATCAATTATAACAACATGTTTTACTCATTTTTATACATCATGAACATGCATACAAGACATAATATAGCAAGAATAGTATGTAAATAACATGAACATGACTATTTAACAAGAAGCAAGTTAGGGTTTGCTTACAACTTGTGAAGAAACTAACTAGAACCAAGATCAAGACCAAGAACCACTACTTAATCTTCCAAATATTTTCCAACCATAGCCAAGCTTCCATATCAAAAACCCTATCTTATAATCCCTTGATAAACACTAATCTATCACAAAAACAAGCCTTAGTAAAAATCTTCACTAAGAACACTTGAAAATTTGATGAGTTTTTGTGGTGTTTTTATAGAGTTTTATGGTTGAAAGGTGTTAAGGATCAACTAGGAACTATGACTTGAACTTGTGATGGATTGAATAAGCAAGATCAATGATCAAAATGGTGCATTTATATGGTTTTGGGTCGTTGGTATTGCAAGAGAAAGGAAGAGAATGAGCTCTCTTTTATACCAAAAATGAGGAGGTTACAATGTTGACTTGTCAACACTTGGAGACCAAGTTGGACACATGCATGTAATCTAAGCTTCTTAGCATGAGATCAAGACACCTAGTGTGAATCCCCCCCCCCTAGTGGCGGTTCATATGCTTGGGGAATAAGGTGTGGACTTTTGATGATATTATCCTACTTATGTGACTAGTTTTGACCCCGTAAATTGCTAACCGTAAATGATTAAGCCTCAAAACGTAAAACCGGGTATTGTAAAAATACAAAACTTGGAAGAATGATTAAACTTGTCAAAATACTCCATAATAAAATATAAAATGAGTGGTAGGTTCCATTTGGGTGTAAAACCCTGCTAAAAACTGGAAACACGGGTCTAAAACGCGTAATACGTAAAACGTACGAATATTGCGTAAAATTGAGAAAAGTAAAATGTTACTTTTCTAATAGGATAATATTGATTTAAAAAGACTTATAATGTCTAGACTGGGCTCAGTCTAGTGTCGGTTGGTATTAAATGTCTTTTAGACATCAAACCGTAAGCCTAAAAATCAAGGAATGACTTATAAAATCAAGGGATGATTTTTGGTCAAAGGAGGAGGGAAAAAATATGTTGACTTTTTCTAAAAAGTTGAAACTCAAATCGTCTTAGAAACGCGGTGCAGGTATAGGCTAAGGTTACGGCTGAGTAAAAACGCTAAAAACTGAAAATTCCAGTTTTTCACGGCCGAGGTTTATTTTGGTCATGTTTTTCTCAGTCATGATTTATTCTCAAATAAATCATGAGTGTGTCAAACATTTTTCTGATACGGGGAAAATTAACGCGACCGAATTTTGTTGTACGTAGAATTTCTGAATGACGTTTTACCCTAAAACGTGTAATTCCGTGTAATTCCTTAATAACTTTCACGAAAATGAGCTTATGAATGTCAAACTTTTAATTTTCCATGGAAATGATTTATCACTTGAGCCCAAGAAATAAAAATCAAATTTCGGGAAAATTTTCGGGAAAAATGAATAGTAAAAGTGAATAGTGAAATTTTCCGGGAATAGTAATTATCCTGAAAAATGCGAATTGTTACAGTCTCTACCCCTTACGGGGAACTTCATCCCGAATTTCTATGTGTGTCATATGTTGGAGTGGTGTCAATGAAAAGGTGTGGTTACTTATGAGGACTAAAGTCTGGGATTACCGGTGATGCAGTTTGATTTGTCATTTCAGTGTATGGTGTAGGATGAGGCTTGCTTTTATGTAGGAAAGGTATGGTAATAGTCGAATATCAAAGGAAATTGATATAGCAGTCGAATATTAATAGGAATTGAGATAGTAATTGCAATCATAGCCTAGTAGGTAATCGGTTGTTGTACCTAGTGTTTATTGACTTCATACTTATGTTATTTCGGATACAAATAATCCCACTTGTTTATAATTCTTTATTTACATAGAGAGGCATCCCAAACAATGTAAATAAGGAAATATAAACTTATGGTTTGGTGATTTACAATGTCTTTATTTAAATGAAAAGGCATCCCAATCCATTCAAATAATTACAAATCATCCTACACAACATTCATACTTAGTCAGTGAGTTACAAGGTAGTGTATTATGAGATGATACTGGTGTTCCAAAAGTACAAGATGAATATTCAATCTTGTAAAGCTGGTGAGGGTGCTTGTGGTGTAACTAAGGATGATTTGAGCTTTAAAAGTGCATCAAGATCTGTTAATGAGTTTGTGTTTGTAACGGTTGTAAAGATAATGATGTGATATGTTGATGAACAGAAGTGTGTAGTGTATCCTTAACATTAATACTCTTAGGTATAGATGTTGAGTTTGTTTTGAAAATCTTAAGAGATTTTAAAGGTTTATGATGGAATGGAATCCTTAGGACCTAAACAAGATAGTACTTCTACAGGATGAAGAGAATAATTGATACCTATCCCAAGATAGTAGTTCGGATTATCTTATAAATGGAAAATTTCAAGAATGAAATTAGATAATACAAATAAGGTGTTAAGATTTCGCTGAGTGGTAAGGCACTATCGTGTCTCTAGATCGTTTTAATGTATTCTAGTGGTTTATCGAGTTCAAGTAGGAAATCAACCTAAACATAACCCTAGTACTACTACTCTCAGTATTTGAAAATTTTAAGTCGAATATAGTCAGTCAGACTATATTCCACTGTCCCTAGGTTAAATATAGGTGACTAGTCTATATTTAGCCAAGGTTCGATAAAATTTTCAAATACCTAAATTAGGTATACTTGTGATATGTCCGTTGCTTTCGGGAAACTGTCCACTAAACAAAGGCGATGTCAAACCCTTAAGTTGCAAGTCCCGTCCATACAAGACTTGTAACGTATGTTTTCATATTCCATTGCATAGAAGATAGTAAGGGTAGGTACGTATGGAAAGGAAGTTCTAAGTAGTTCTAAAATAGAACATACTTGGCCAGGATCACGAACTTTTAATAATGAAGGTTTCATAAGAAAACTTTGATGAATGTAGAGCTGAACTTCAGCTTTTGTAGGTAATGGATTTGTTTGTCCTTTAGAAATCTCATATTTCTATTTAGAAATCGATAGGTTGTGACGGGTTTTTGATATCATATGAAATGATATTGATGATGTGATGGAATAATTCTGGAGACCATTGCGCAAAACACAATGTCTCGGAAGTAGGTTAGACCATTGTGCAATTCACAATGTCTGGGAAGTAGGTTAAACCATTGTGTGACTCAAAACATTTGAGAAATGATTAAGACCATTGTATAATACAATGTCTTGGAAAATAGGAAAGACCATTGCAATCGGTTACAATGACTTGGACATAAAATGTTGGAGTAGGAACATGATTGGGAGAATCTGATTGTGTCGAAATGCCCTAGAATAGGCATACACAGATATGTTTAGTCCATTGTTTAGATAAATGATTGAAAATAAACCGAGTTTATATATCAATATACTAATGCTTACAGGGAAATGCTCAATTATGTTTAGGGTACATATATTAATATGCAATTATGTTTGTGTAGCACAAAAATGTCTACAGGGAAATGCTCAAAATGGGTATATATGAATATACTAATATGTTTGTGTATCATAACATGCTTACTAAGTCCATAATCGTTTGGAGGATGGAAGACACGGAGAGCGGAAGGCTATAAAATGTTTTTGTTTGTGATTGTAGTTATAGTTTAGGTCTCAATTAGACCTGTTTCTCTATAACCATGGCTCTGGTACCAATCTGTAACACCCCCAATTCATGGTTGCAGCGGAATTCGAACTGGGTGTTACTCGACGGCACAATAGTCACAATAATAGAAAACGAACTCCAATTGAGTCGTTTTAAAAGATTTATCATTCAAATTATATAAATATCAGAGATTACAAAATGAGGTCCCAAATGGTTCCATGTTTACAATGTATAATAAATCAGTTTTTGAATGATAATAAAATTTATAGCCCTCTTGAGTATCCGTGCCCTTCCGTGCCATCCTTGATCGTCATGAACCTGAAATACATGCTTGAGAGGTCAACACAAAGGTTGAATGATATTCATAGAGTTTGTTAAATCGTTTGAACACAATGTGTTGGTAGTTAAATCGTTGAACACAATAATTGTAGTGTTTGTAGTTAAATCGTTTGAACACAATAATCGTAGTGTTTGTAGTTAAATCGTTTGAACACAATAATCGTAGTGTGAGCTGTAGACTCACACCAATGTTTGGAAAACAAAACAGGTAGGCTACGTTATTATACGCCCATAAAATGTATTATACACTAAGCTTATGACACCAAAACGTTAACGTGTACCAATATCGATCGGCAGATTTATCCCGGTAGGTACTTTGCTAACATACCTAAATCTCAAATATTAGTGCATTTGTTTGAACATAGTCAATACAAATGGGATTCGTCAATCCCAATAGGCCTATTCACAATATTCGCGCTCACTATTGCTAGTGACTAAATGGTTCATAATAAAGGATCTCGGTTTAGCAAGGCTGGTACTTAGTGATAATAAAACAATCAGGCAAGCATACAATTTGAAAACATTGTGCTCGGTTAAAAATAGCATGTATTTCCCCCAAGGGTTTGTAAAACAATTAAGTAATGGAAAGTGGGGCTATGAACTCACCTTAAGTAAGATAGCAAGTAATGAAGGTAATGGTTGGATCGTGAAGGTTTCTACGAGTAACCTATAATCGAATGTTGCGACTTAGGATCGGAGTAAAGAATATGAATGAGTGCCTATATACATATCTTGCATTTAGTCCATGATGTGGTATGATGTATAATGTAAGTCTTTGAAAGAAATGATTCATGAAACATGTATGTTTATATATCGTTTACTACTGTTCGGGCCGACATAATTCAGAAGTCATGTTAGTAAGCGTTCGAGGAGCCAGGACACTTTAATTCGTAAATCCACAACTCATCTCGATGGCTTACATAATGAACTCCTCACATGAGGCTCCCTACTATTGTAGTAGTTGATAACATATATAGATATAGGTTTTGATCCGAAAAGTTACATGTCCGATATTTGAATAAACTTAGGAAAGTTTATTAGTACATGAAGATTGTTATTAGGGTAAGTTTCTTAAGTCTTGAATGACCATTTTCTCTTGGTAAAATCTCATGGTTCCCTTTTAAGTGAAGTAGATCCAAATTGCTTGTTCAAGTTATCGCCTAATTCATTGTTTCATGTTTTTGCCTATGTAAGTTGGTATGGTCATTTCGTCATGGCCTTGCCATGACCTTTGGTCCTTGTTCAATGGTCATGAGACTCAACCTTGGCTCTAGCCATGGTTGTGGTCTTGATTATAGGTCATAAGACCTCTTGTTCATTTTAAAGTATAACCATAATATAGTGACTTGTATTTATGTAAATAGCTGTTAAGAAACTGACAAATATATCACTCAGAAAGCGTTTTCAAGGCTCGAGCTTCTACTATCCTGAACGAAAACGTGATTCCGGACAACTTTCGTGTTTTAACTTTTTCATGAATCGGACCAGAAATGCCTCTTTTTGCGTGTTTAATGTTTCTGTAACAGAAGGTATTTGGCAGCTTTGCCGCAAAGTTTTGGTAACTTCAAATCGTCATAACTTTTGACTCGTATACTCGTTTTAGGTGGTTCAAGTTGCTACGCTTTCCTTGTTAGGTCCTCTACTACAATATGTAATGATCCAATATCATATTTTTACCATTTTGATCAGGTCTTACCAAGAAAGTCACTAGTTTACTTGTTTTAGTAACTTATCTTAACAATCAATTATAACAACATGTTTTACTCATTTTTATACATCATGGACATACATACAAGACATAATATAGCAAGAATAGTATGCAAATAATATGAACATGATTATTTAACAAGAAGCAAGTTAGAGTTTGCTTACAACTTGTGAAGAAACTAACTAGAACCAAGATCAAGACCAAGAACCACTATTTAATCTTCCAAATATTTTCCAACCATAGCCAAGCTTCCATATCAAAAACCCTATCTTATAATCCCTTGATAAACACTAATCTATCACAAAAACAAGCCTTAGTAAAAATCTTCACTAAGAACACTTGGAAATTTGATGAGTTTTTGTGGTGTTTTTATAGAGTTTTATGGTTGAAAGGTGTTAAGGATCAACTAGGAACTATGACTTGAACTTGTGATGGATTGAATGAGCAAGATCAATGATCAAAATGGTGCATTTATATGGTTTTGGGTCGTTGGTATTGCAAGAGAAAGGAAGAGAATGAGCTCTCTTTTATACCAAAAATGAGGAGGTTACAATGTTGACTTGTCAACACTTGGAGACCAAGTTGGACACATGCATGTAATCTAAGCTTCCTAGCATGAGATCAAGACACCTAGTGTGAATCCCCCCCCCCCCTAGTGGTGGTTCATATGCTTGGGGAACAAGGTGTGGACTTTTGATGATATTATCCTACTTATGTGACTAGTTTTGACCCCGTAAATTGCTAACCGTAAATGATTAAGCCTCAAAACGTAAAACCGGGTATCGTAAAAATACAAAACTTGGAAGAATGATTAAACTTGTCAAAATACTCCATAATAAAATATAAAATGAGTGGTAGGTTCCATTTGGGTGTAAAACCCTGCTAAAAACTGGAAACACGGGTCTAAAACGCGTAATACGTAAAACGTACGAATATTGCGTAAAATTGAGAAAAGTAAAATGTTACTTTTCTAATAGGATAATATTGATTTAAAAAGACTTATAATTTCTAGACTGGGCTCAGTCTAGTGTCGGTTGGTATTAAATGTCTTTTAGACATCAAACCGTAAGCCTAAAAATCAAGGAATGACTTATAAAATCAAGGGATGATTTTTGGTCAAAGGAGGAGGGAAAAAATATGTTGACTTTTTCTAAAAAGTTGAAAACTCAAATCGTCTTAGAAACGCGGTGCAGGTATAGGCTAAGGTTACGGCTGAGTAAAAACGCTAAAAACTGAAAATTCCAGTTTTTCACGGCCGAGGTTTATTTTGGTCATGTTTTTCTCAGTCATAATTTATTCTCAAATAAATCATGAGTGTGTCAAACATTTTTCTGATACGGGAAAAATTAACGCAACTGAATTTCGTTGTACGTAGAATTTCTGAATGACGTTTTACCCTAAAACGTGTAATTCCGTGTAATTCCTTAATAACTTTCACGAAAATGAGCTTATGAATGTCAAACTTTTAATTTTCCATGGAAATGATTTATCACTTGAGCCCAAGAAATAAAAATCAAATTTCGGGAAAATTTTCGGGAAAAATGAATAGTAAAAGTGAATAGTGAAATTTCCGGGAATAGTAATTATCCTGAAAAATGCGAATTGTTACACTCGAAACTTCTTACCCCTGCCTAATACCTAAAGAGAAATATTATCGTGCTGCATGTAGGCTTAAACTTTATTTAGCCATATTACCTGCGTTTCGGTTTTACTTCTCAGGTAGATGGAGAAATACAACAAAAAGGCTCAACAGAGGATATGACATTTAAGATCCCATACTTAATTAGTCACATTAGTTCTATGATGACACTTCTAGAAGGCGATGCCATACTAACAGTTACCTTTACGAACTTGTATTCATGTAATATACCTGCTCATGTTTAGCTATTTTGTTAATTTTACCCATGTGACCTGATATAGATAAAACATAACCCAAATCGACCCATTTATAATGAAGTGGATTTAGCAATTAGCATAAAGATATTGCTGAGATAGAGATTTTATTGTCTATTCTAATGAGTAAAGTGGCCAATATATGAGCATGAATCCCGAAGGGTGTCGGCCCAGTTGGTTGTTTCTAATTCATAAACTTAACTTCTGTGAGACAATGCTTGCCTTTATAGGAAAAATACCATCTTCCTTTCAAACTTTTTGAGGAAAGATTTAGCCAATCAGAACTTTCGTAAGTTGAGATACCTGACGAGTGCATCTAACATTGATATGACAGTGGGGTATAAATGACAAGTTCTTAAAGAACACTATTAACTGTGAGATGACTATAGATAAGTTTAACAAACCAATAAAATGAGATTACTTTGAATGATATGTTTTCAAGTTAACGATACATTATTGCATGTGTTCCTTAATATGAACCAAACTATCATTCTGAACTATCATGCCATATGACCTCTTGCGTGCCTTACATAACAGGCTTGCACAAGGATCTTTTTCACAACGATATATTGGAGACCTTCCAAATTTTGGTTAAAAGGCTCAAAAGCCTGTCAATTTCCCTTCCAATTGATTAATATATCATAAATTCTTGTTGAAATGTATTTTGGCCTGGATAAAAGTTGAGGGACTAATGTTGCATTGTTTATATTTCAGGTTTGTTGCTTTGATAGTTTGGTGGTCTAAAGATAAGAAGAAAAAGATGAAGGGGGTTTGTGCTATTTTGGAAGATGGTTGCTTATCTTGGGCTTCACACACTCACATCCTTGAGTGTGGTATAGCTGTATCTGGTGTTTGAGCCGTTTTCTTGTCCTCTTCTTGGATATCATCTTCTGCTGATGATCTATATATATCAGCTCTCTCCTCTCCTTGAAGTTTATCACAAAAACATTATTCATTCTCTTATATTATCATTTTGTGTTCCTTGATTGAGATCAAGTATTTGTATAACAGTTTGAGAATAGTTTGGTTGTAAAACTCTTTATCATTAATCTGATTGGGCAATATTAAGTTTTCTTACATGGTATCAGAGCCAGGTTGCTCTGAAAAAACGTTTTGAATAATTAAGGTTTGGGAAATTTGGGGCTTTTACGCTTTAAAGGTTCCAGAGGTTGATTAAGTTCCTTAATTGGAAGGTTTGGTAATTTGCTTGTTGATTGCAAGTGGTTCTGGTGATTTGCCCTAATTTAAAAAAAAAAAAATTAGGGTTTGGTGGATCTTGGTTGGTGGATCTGGGTTTGCCGTGTACATCTGTTATATCCCTAGACTAAGTGAATCTAGGGTGTAGTAGGTTTGATTCCGCTGCTGCTCTGCCTTGCGTACACTGTAACACCTCTCGCACCTTTACTTTTCTTGCATTTTTTTTTAGATTGACGCTGAGTAGGATTTGGGTTGCTGAGGTTGTGATTATTATGATTGATGGTATTGGTATTGATCTTGTGCTTGTCTTATCTTTGTTTAGTAGATAAAGCCCTTGACCTACCACTTTAGTGGCAAGGAAGCCTGGGAACTTCTTTCTTCCCTTCCTCTTTATGTGTTTAGCTTTGTTCAGCACTTACTTGTTTCATTATGTCTTTGCATAATACTACTCCACCTCCCTCTGTTCAGGCTTCTGATACAGAGGAAGATGATGCTGTGCCTGTCACTCTTATTAGCAAACTTGATATCAGTCACCCTCTACACTTGCATCCTAATGACTCTGCTACATTAACTGTTATATCTATAAAATTAAAAGGAACTGAAAACTATAATGTGTGGTCTTGTGCTATGCTGTTAGCTCTTGAAGGCAAAAACAAAATTGGTTTTATAGATGGTTCTTGTAGGAGGTCTAATACTGATGAAGTACTTGGGAGACAATGGGACAGGGTAAATGCTATTGTTCTGGGTTGGATCTTAAACTCCATCTCTGAGGAACTGTTTCTTGGACAAATTTTTTCAAAAAAGGCTTCTGATGTCTGGACTGAGTTAAAAGAAACATTTGATAGAGTTGATGGGTCTGTTACCTTTAATTTACACCATAAAATCAACTCTTTGTCTCAAAATGGTACATCTATTGCTGAATATTTCAACAAGTTAAGCACTTTGTGGAAGCAATTTGATGCTCTTATTAAATTGCCTAGATGCACTTGTAACACCCCCAAAATTCAGGTCCAGCGGAAACATACATGTCACTGGGGTGCTACTCGAATGGTATCACAACACAAGGTACAAAGAATAGTTTCATTTCATTTATTTAGAATGAAAGTTGTTGTCAAAGCATTTATTTTACATATTATAAAAGAAGAGTGCAAATAGGCCCATAATTTAGTTAAAGTGGTCCCAATTAGTTATCAGAGTCTTCTATGACCATGCCATGCCAAAAGCCTCCAAAGGTAAGATAACGCCTTAAGAACCTGAAAATACATGCTAAAACGTCAGCATAAAGCTGGTGAGTTCATAGATTTTAGTAAACGAGTATTTTCGGTAAACAAGTATTTTAGGTAAACAAGTATTTTGCGGAAGGCAAGACAATATAACAAATACAATGTCACAGCCAAAAATAAGGTATACAGTGCCTAAGCTCATGACCCCGAAGCTCGACGTAATCGTATGAAATCAATCATAATAATGCCCCTTGCAAGTGTTTGCCAGACACTCGGAAGTAATCCGAATGATATGCGTCCGTTTGACAGGTTGGCGCGACCAACTCGGACGGGGTGTCAACCCAAATAGATCTATCCACAGCATTCGCGCTCACACGCATGTAATTAACGGTTCATGATAAAGGGGACTTCAGTGGCAGTAATAGGTAACTCAGGCAAAGTAACAGATTTGTATTTATGTCCGCAAAAGCAAGAACTTGTATCCATAAGAAAGTAATCAAGGATGGAATAAGTAATTCATAAGGTATTCAAGTATTCAATCAAGTATTTCAACCATCCAGTAATGTTTGAGAAAGTGAATTGCGTTCAAGTAAAACAAGCATTGAATTTAAATAGTAATGAGCATGTATCTTCCCCCAAAACAGTTGTAAAACAAGTAAAAGTAGGGGTTATGAACTCACCTTAGCAAAAGCAATATCCGATAGACAAAGTAGTAGTTGGAAATAAAGTCCGGGTACTCTAATCGCGGCCTAAATAATGCATATGTCTTAGGTTCGAAAACAAGGTCAAGCATGCAAGTCATACACTATATTGTCACTTGTACATGTTGTTGAAAATTTTTATTGCCAAAAACGTAGGTAATCAAAGTAATCTCGTATTTAAGACATCCACCATTTTAGAAAACGTAACTTGTAAATCTCACGACCAAATATTAGTCGTCTTGTAAATATATATTTTGAAAAACTCTAACGCACCTAATAAGTATACACAATGTTCTACCATTTTTATTTACTTCATTTTAGCCAAATTATACTCTAAAATGTCCAAAAACTCATTTTAAATATTCCATCAGCTTTTGTTGGTTGAACCAAAGCTGTCAAAAATTATATGTTTCGTCGCAACTTCCCTAGGCCATAACTTTTGCGTCGTAGTTCCGTTTTTCTAGTTCTATATATTCCCGCGAAGGTATTCAAGTATACTTTAGGTTTTTCAAGGTCTCGGATAGTCTAGATGTCATTAGATCTCAGTTTTCTTAACTAGAAAATCGGGACAGATTCATATTTCAGAAAATATAGTTTTTGTCGTAAATCTTGAAAATAACATATCTTTTTCGTTATAAGTCCGTTTTAACTCATTCAAGCGGCTATGTTTTCATTATTAAGTCTACTTTCTATATTTCTAGCATAATGTGGCCACCAAGGTACTGATTTATCTGTAGGAGGTCGAATGGGACAGATTTGACATCAAAAGTGTCAAAATATATTTCCTAGTGTTTTATTTATTTTCACCACTTACAACAACTCCAAATCTAGTCCTAATTCCTCCATCAACTTCTCAACTAGTATATGGTGATCTAAACATAAACTTAACAATATTCAAGATCCATGTACAAGATCATCCAAGTATTAAAACTTCAAATTTTCAAACATGTATATATATAAAGTTGTCATTATTTTACTTGTAAAGATTTTTACTAACAATTTTTCTTGTAATAAAATCTTGTTCAAAACATATTTTCTTGCCAAGAGATCAAAGTGGATGTAAAGATTTTTCAACATGTACCAAGTGATAACCAAGTATATATACTAGACAAGCATAAAAATCATGAAAAATCATTAAGTATAAGTAGTGTAAAATCACTTACAAAGAGGTTAGTGAGATGAGATTAGTAAGAACACTTGTGTAACCCCAAAGATTAGTATCAACCCTTGTTAATCTTGCCCTAAGTATTCTTGTAAATGACCAACAAACTCCTTTCTTTCCTTGCTCCTTGGTGGATCGATTTATGTATATAAGTGGGAAGGTGATATATAAATATATATATATATATATATATATATTTTTTTTTTTTTCTTTGTAACTAGTAGCAAAAATGGATACATGAACACATATATATATACTAGGGATTTTCAAACTTTGAATAGCAAGTCAAAAATCATAATTTGGTCAAGGGAAAAGGGGTGGCCGGTTGGGGAGGGTCTAGGGAACACATGGGAGGTCAAGCCTACAATACCATATTCCATGTTTTATGCTTCAAGTTGTGCTAATAAATGTTTATGTACAAATTGTCTACTAAGAATCTCTAGAGTATAAGAGGGGCGGCCATGGGATGGAATTTGGAAGAAATTAGTTGAAAATTTTATAAAATATATATATTAAATGTATTGGGTAGTAAAAATATGTATTGGGTATTAGTTTGGTAGTTAACGAAAGTTATACGTAATTAAACGTAAGGTGTAATGAATTTAACTTGGACATCGGAAAATATTTTTTAGGACTTTTGTAATAATTTTAGAAGTATAAAAATACCCTAAAAATAATTGTTGAGAAAGTCGGGTATGTCGAGTGTTACATTTTTGTACAAAAATTAACGTTTGTTGAATTTTAAAAACCGTAAGTATTTAGAGAATAGGAATTTGTGTCGTTGTATAAAATTGTGAATTGGAGAAGGAGCAAGGTACCGGAGCTTTGTGGACTAAAATTAGTCTAAGTCCTAGAGTACTTAGAATTTAGTTAGAAATTCGCGTCGATTCAAGTAAAAGGGCTCACGTAAAATGTTTCAAATTAAAAGTTAAGAATTTAAATTCGAGTTTAGAAATTAGTATTGACCTGGGAAATAGCGGGTTGTGACATTCTACCCCCCTAAAAGGGAATCTCGTCCGCGAGATTCAGTCAGCGTTGGTCGTTGAAGTGGTATTAGCGAAGAGATGGGGTACTTCTGACGAATCCGGTCTTCTCGCTCCCAAGTGAATTCGGGACCTCGTTGAAAATTCCAGCGAACCTTGACGATAGGAATTCGACTATGCCTTAACTACTGGACATCCCGGTCCATGGTTCTAAAAAGATATGAGTTGGTTATCAGGTTGAGTTGTGTCCAGCGGAATGATGAGCGATTCAAGCATTTCTTGAGATTGGAAACATGGAATGTATTGTATTCACTACTGAGTTCTGGCGGAAACTCTAGTCTGTAAGCTACAGGGCTGACTCTAGCCAATATCTTAAATGGACCAACGTATCTCGACTTTAACTTCCTGCATTTTTCGAACCATATCACGTCTTTCCAAGGCGAGACTTTCAACATAACTTGGTCGCCAATCTTGAAATTCTAATGGTTTGCGTCGCACATCGTATAGCTTCTTATGTCGATCATGTGCAGCCTGTTGACTTGGAGCGTTGTTCCAAGCCCTGATGTGTTCTAACGATCAATGAAAATGAAATGACCAAGGAAGCGTACTAATAGCCGAAAGAAGTAGATGTCAATGCTAATGAAAGGAGTGAGAAGCACATTACAATACACATGATAGAACTAATGAATCATAAGAATAAAAAGGGAATCATGTCAAGTACCATGTTTTAAGAACAGAGAATGTTAGAATGAAAGGTTGCAAACGAAAGATCAACAATAGAAAGAACATTTGTACTAGTATGAGCCAATAATGCTTGAAAGAAAGATTAAATATCCGTACGAATAAAGAAGCCAACTGCTATCGATTAACGAAAAAGAATTAGTGAATCACAACAATAGTAAATAGAATTAGATGTCAAAACAAAGAATGATTGAAAGGAGATTAGATGTACGAATGGAGAAGGAAAACGCGATTGATTTATGCAAACGAAAGAGTCAATAAATCATAACAATAGTAAATAGGTTTAGATGTCAAGAACAAAGATTGCTTAAAAGGCATGTTTGAAATCAGGATGAACAAAGAAACAAACGAAATGATAGGTAAAAGAAGGACCAATAATGATGCAAATAAACGCAATTAGAGGAATCATAAATCATTACGATAGCAAAGAGGATGGATGGAGAATATCAACACAATAATAAATTAACCGAGAGAACCAAAGTGTTCAAATAATAATCAAGAGGGGTAAATACTGAAAGACAGAGTGTCAAATGAGGACAATCAAGAAATGAGACCGACAATAAGCATCCCATATGAGAATAAAGGAGGACAAGCAATAAATGAGAAAAGCATTACGCAAATCGAATGCTAAGTAAGAACAACAATAAATACAAAGGACATTAAATTTTTTGAATGTTGATTGAAGGTAATTGGGAGCGAACAATAAATGAGAAAGACAATAAATGTCATAACTATGAACAAGTAATCAGCGAGAAGTCAATTAGTATTACGAATTTTGATTAAGATTGAATGTGAACAACAAATAACCGGTTAGACAATAAATGTCACGAACGAGAGCAAACGGTAAATGAAAAGTCGAATATTGATTGAGTAAGGATGAAGACAGTAATAAATGGGAAAGACAATAAGTGTCACGAACGAAAATGAGTCAATAAATGCGAAGTCAAATAAGTATCAAGGATGTTGATTGATTATGAATGAGAACAACAATAAATGTGATAATCAATAAGTATGGTGAATCTTGATTGAGAAGGACAGAATATTCGTACTCAACCTCTCAGGCTTTATTCTGGTCTAACGAGACCGTAGGTTGGTCGTCAAGCAGTTTCTACTGGTGCGTGATGTTCCTTACGAGGCGCCATGCGTGTCACCGGTAATAGGGTAGAGTGGTGAATGGATTTTCTGGTGATAAACTCTAGTCGGGTGGGAGGAGTAGGCTTATTAGTGACTCTCCTATTCGTCTTTCGAGAGGTCTCACTATTAACTTCGAATGGCTCCGTCTCATTATCGGGCATTAGTAAGTAGGTCAGTGATATGGGTGTTGGGAGGGTGGCCGACAAGTCTAACTCGTCCTCGGAATCGAAAAATACGTTAAGTAGGGTAAACATTGCTGTCGAGCTCTGTCGTTACATTCCAGGTGACGTGATTCTTCAAATCCACAAGAAGTGAGGAAGAATGAGGTGTTATAAAGTCGTGTCCCGAAAGTAGGTGTTCCAAAGGTATAGTGTTACAAAAGCATGGGACGAGTGTTCAAACTAGTCTTTAGAAACGGCTAGTAAGGTAGTCAGGGAAATTGGCAGACTATAATGGGTTTTAATGTCACATAAAACGATGTCACATATGATTTTGAAAATTTTTAGAGACCATTTGTATTAATCATGATATGTCGGAAGGTTAAGAGGACCTTCAAAAGTACGAGTGTGTATGTTAGTTCAGTTACGCTAGTAATATGTCTCTAGCTTTTAAAAGTTGTTTTGAAAGACCAAAATGAGTGTCCCAACTTGAAGTCAAATGGTAAGATTACGTAGGGGAAAAGGCGTAACGGTGTGACAGGTATGGTATGTATGTATAAGTGTATAGAAAATACTTGTAGTGAATAGCGTAAATCACGTAAGGTATAAGTTGTCAAGTAGCAAGGTATAACACATAGTTACGTCACGTAGATCATTAAGTAAAATATCAAGTAAGGCAGTGGCTTGGCAGGCAGGCAAGTGGCGGTCATAGGGTTAAGTTTTTGTAAAGGTAGTTATAGTCTGGGTTTTGGAAATACCCAATTCTCTATAACCGAGGCTCTGATACCAATCTGTAACACCCCCAAAATTCAGGTCCAGCGGAAACATACATGTCACTGGGGTGCTACTCGAATGGTATCACAACACAAGGTACAAAGAATAGTTTCATTTCATTTATTTAGAATGAAAGTTGTTGTCAAAGCATTTATTTTACATATTATAAAAGAAGAGTGCAAATAGGCCCATAATTTAGTTAAAGTGGTCCCAATTAGTTATCAGAGTCTTCTATGACCATGCCATGCCAAAAGCCTCCAAAGGTAAGATAACGCCTTAAGAACCTGAAAATACATGCTAAAACGTCAGCATAAAGCTGGTGAGTTCATAGATTTTAGTAAACGAGTATTTTCGGTAAACAAGTATTTTAGGTAAACAAGTATTTTGCGGAAGGCAAGACAATATAACAAATACAATGTCACAGCCAAAAATAAGGTATACAGTGCCTAAGCTCATGACCCCGAAGCTCGACGTAATCGTATGAAATCAATCATAATAATGCCCCTTGCAAGTGTTTGCCAGACACTCGGAAGTAATCCGAATGATATGCGTCCGTTTGACAGGTTGGCGCGACCAACTCGGACGGGGTGTCAACCCAAATAGATCTATCCACAGCATTCGCGCTCACACGCATGTAATTAACGGTTCATGATAAAGGGGACTTCAGTGGCAGTAATAGGTAACTCAGGCAAAGTAACAGATTTGTATTTATGTCCGCAAAAGCAAGAACTTGTATCCATAAGAAAGTAATCAAGGATGGAATAAGTAATTCATAAGGTATTCAAGTATTCAATCAAGTATTTCAACCATCCAGTAATGTTTGAGAAAGTGAATTGCGTTCAAGTAAAACAAGCATTGAATTTAAATAGTAATGAGCATGTATCTTCCCCCAAAACAGTTGTAAAACAAGTAAAAGTAGGGGTTATGAACTCACCTTAGCAAAAGCAATATCCGATAGACAAAGTAGTAGTTGGAAATAAAGTCCGGGTACTCTAATCGCGGCCTAAATAATGCATATGTCTTAGGTTCGAAAACAAGGTCAAGCATGCAAGTCATACACTATATTGTCACTTGTACATGTTGTTGAAAATTTTTATTGCCAAAAACGTAGGTAATCAAAGTAATCTCGTATTTAAGACATCCACCATTTTAGAAAACGTAACTTGTAAATCTCACGACCAAATATTAGTCGTCTTGTAAATATATATTTTGAAAAACTCTAACGCACCTAATAAGTATACACAATGTTCTACCATTTTTATTTACTTCATTTTAGCCAAATTATACTCTAAAATGTCCAAAAACTCATTTTAAATATTCCATCAGCTTTTGTTGGTTGAACCAAAGCTGTCAAAAATTATATGTTTCGTCGCAACTTCCCTAGGCCATAACTTTTGCGTCGTAGTTCCGTTTTTCTAGTTCTATATATTCCCGCGAAGGTATTCAAGTATACTTTAGGTTTTTCAAGGTCTCGGATAGTCTAGATGTCATTAGATCTCAGTTTTCTTAACTAGAAAATCGGGACAGATTCATATTTCAGAAAATATAGTTTTTGTCGTAAATCTTGAAAATAACATATCTTTTTCGTTATAAGTCCGTTTTAACTCATTCAAGCGGCTATGTTTTCATTATTAAGTCTACTTTCTATATTTCTAGCATAATGTGGCCACCAAGGTACTGATTTATCTGTAGGAGGTCGAATGGGACAGATTTGACATCAAAAGTGTCAAAATATATTTCCTAGTGTTTTATTTATTTTCACCACTTACAACAACTCCAAATCTAGTCCTAATTCCTCCATCAACTTCTCAACTAGTATATGGTGATCTAAACATAAACTTAACAATATTCAAGATCCATGTACAAGATCATCCAAGTATTAAAACTTCAAATTTTCAAACATGTATATATATAAAGTTGTCATTATTTTACTTGTAAAGATTTTTACTAACAATTTTTCTTGTAATAAAATCTTGTTCAAAACATATTTTCTTGCCAAGAGATCAAAGTGGATGTAAAGATTTTTCAACATGTACCAAGTGATAACCAAGTATATATACTAGACAAGCATAAAAATCATGAAAAATCATTAAGTATAAGTAGTGTAAAATCACTTACAAAGAGGTTAGTGAGATGAGATTAGTAAGAACACTTGTGTAACCCCAAAGATTAGTATCAACCCTTGTTAATCTTGCCCTAAGTATTCTTGTAAATGACCAACAAACTCCTTTCTTTCCTTGCTCCTTGGTGGATCGATTTATGTATATAAGTGGGAAGGTGATATATAAATATATATATATATATATATATATTTTTTTTTTCTTTGTAACTAGTAGCAAAAATGGATACATGAACACATATATATATACTAGGGATTTTCAAACTTTGAATAGCAAGTCAAAAATCATAATTTGGTCAAGGGAAAAGGGGTGGCCGGTTGGGGAGGGTCTAGGGAACACATGGGAGGTCAAGCCTACAATACCATATTCCATGTTTTATGCTTCAAGTTGTGCTAATAAATGTTTATGTACAAATTGTCTACTAAGAATCTCTAGAGTATAAGAGGGGCGGCCATGGGATGGAATTTGGAAGAAATTAGTTGAAAATTTTATAAAATATATATATTAAATGTATTGGGTAGTAAAAATATGTATTGGGTATTAGTTTGGTAGTTAACGAAAGTTATACGTAATTAAACGTAAGGTGTAATGAATTTAACTTGGACATCGGAAAATATTTTTTAGGACTTTTGTAATAATTTTAGAAGTATAAAAATACCCTAAAAATAATTGTTGAGAAAGTCGGGTATGTCGAGTGTTACATTTTTGTACAAAAATTAACGTTTGTTGAATTTTAAAAACCGTAAGTATTTAGAGAATAGGAATTTGTGTCGTTGTATAAAATTGTGAATTGGAGAAGGAGCAAGGTACCGGAGCTTTGTGGACTAAAATTAGTCTAAGTCCTAGAGTACTTAGAATTTAGTTAGAAATTCGCGTCGATTCAAGTAAAAGGGCTCACGTAAAATGTTTCAAATTAAAAGTTAAGAATTTAAATTCGAGTTTAGAAATTAGTATTGACCTGGGAAATAGCGGGTTGTGACAGCACTTGTCATGCTGCTGATGATTTCAAGAAACATAACCAGTTAATGAAGTTAATGCAATTCCTTATGGGGCTTGATGATTCTTATATGCAAATTAGAAGCAACATTTTATCTAGAGACCCATTGCCTGATGTTAAGGGGGCTTTTGCCATTATCTCTAGTGAGGAGTCTCACAGAGCTGTGGTTTCTGGGACTGGGGTTTCTCAAAGACCTCAGTCTTCTGTCTTTCACTCTAATGTGCCTAATAGAGGTAGTACTCAGAGGCCCCAAACCTCTGGGAACTCTTTCAGGCTCAGTAATGCCCCTAGACCTAATACTAATTAGAACAATAGGGCTGCTGGTGGCTCTAATCTTGTTTGTGAAAATTGTGGGATAAATGGACACACTGAGGATAGATGTTTTAAGTTGATTGGGTACCCTCCTAATTTTGGGAAACGAAATGGTTACATTGGTACTAATTCTAATCAGGGTGTTCAAAACTTTAACAAAAGTTTATAAAGAACAACAACTCTGTTGGTTCTAGCTCTCTTTCAAACCTTTCAGATGATCAGATTTCTAAACTCTTGTCTCTCATCAAAGACACTTCTGTCAATGATGACGAAAAGGGCAAAAGTGTTTATGCCAACATGGCAGGTATTGTTTTTAACAACAGCAAGTTTTTTAACCAAAATTTTCATAGATTCTTTTGTAATAATAGTAAGACCAGGGCTGCTCTCATTGCTGCTGGTATTATTGTTGACTCTGGAGCTAATCAACATCTAACATACACTGATAAATTTTTGGTTAATGTTGTCGATATTTCCAAACTTGGAATCAAAGTCTCTCATCCTAATGGAACAGAGGCTTTAATTACCAAAGTTGGAAATATGATCCTAACCAAAAACTTAACTTTGTATGATGTGCTTGTGGTTCCAGAGTATTGTGTGAGCCTTATGTCTGTTCATAAGATTGCTAGAGATAGCAAATTTGTTGTGGCCTTTGATGAATCCAAATGCTATGTGTTATCTCAGGGTTTGAGGGATGTGAAACTTCTGGGGACTGGTAGACAGTCTGATGGTTTATATTTCTTTGATAAAACTGAAGGTAATTTACCTTCTAGAGATCAACCTTATTTTTTCTTTGGTTTGTCTAAACACTTGTGGCATTGCAGACTTGGTCATCCTTCTGACCAAGTCCTAAAAGTTCTAAACAAAGATCTTAATTTTAAACCTAATGATAATATGCAACTTTGTGAAATTTGTCAAAAGGCCAAACAAACCAGAGAACCCTTTCCCTTGAGTGAACACAAAACTTCTGCCCTTGCTGACCTTGTCCATCTTGATGTTTGGGGGCCCTATCGGGTTACCAGTAGAGAAGGATATAAGTACTTTTTGACTATTTTTGATGATTACACCAGGGCTGTTTGGGTTTACTTGCTTAAGACTAAAACTGAAGTGTTTGATTGTGTCTATACCTTCTTTAATTTGATCAAAAATCAGTTCAAGAAAACTGTTAAAATTTTCAGAAGTGATAATGGCACTGAATTTGTGAATAAAAGGTTTAGTGAATTTTGTGTCACTCATGGAATAATACATCAGACCTCTTGTGCTTATACCCCTCAGCAGAATGGGATTGTGGAACGGAAACATAGGCATCTGCTTAATGTGGCCAGATCCTTTCTGTTTCAGGGGGGAATTCCCTTAAATTTGTGGTCCGAATGTGTTCTCACTGCTTGTTATCTCATTAACAGGTTGCCCTCTTCAGTGCTAAATGGGAATTCTCCTTACAACATGGTTTTTAACAAAAAATGTTCTTTAAATCACCTAAGAACTTTTGGATGTTTGTGTTTTGCTACTGTCCTTAATAATGATGATAAGTTCAGTAGCAGATCTGAAAAATGTGTGTTGGTTGGCTATGCATCTTTTAAAAAAGGTTATAAATTGTTTAGTCTTGAAAGGAAACAATTCTTGTACTCAAGAGATGTTGAATTTTTTGAGAATATATTTCCCTTTAAGACTAACCCTGTGATTGAGACTTGTCAGGATCTGGATCATACAAACTTTTTCGATAAAGTTGTGTATGAGGATCCTGACATACCCCATGATGAGAAAAATATTAACAAAAGACCATCTTATGATGGAAACAAGTATGCTAACTCTCCCAGTGAAGGCAGAAACTCCTTTCTTGATGGCAATCCAACAATTGACCCAATTGAGGATGAGTCGGGGCATCCTCAGGGTTCCAATGGTTTTGCCCCTGAAAATGAGGTGTCAGCTACACTTGAGAATGATAATGCTTTATCTGAGGGTATATCTCATAATAGTCCAATCACAGATCATCATATGATTTCTCAAACTCAACCCACTAGAAGATCTAAAAGATCCTCTATGTTTCCAAACAAATATAATGACTTTGTGGTTGATTCTAAAGTGAAATATGGGCTTGAAAAATTTGTTAGCTATGCCAACCTCAGTTCTGAAAACTTCGGTTTTATAACTAAGTTAAATAAACTTTCTGAACCAAAAAATCATGTGGAAGCTAGCAAATCTGAGCACTGGAAAGAGGCAATGAACACTGAAATGAACGCTTTATATGAAAATGATACTTTTGAGATTGTTGAATTACCTTGTGATAGAAAGGCAATTGGGTCTAAATGGGTGTTTAAGATTAAATATAAGTCTAGTGGAGAGATTGACCGATTTAAAGCTAGACTTGTTGTTCAGGGATACAATCAAAAGGAAGGGGTTGACTTTGATGAGACTTT
Source organism: Artemisia argyi (assembly GCA_030686995.1). Lineage (NCBI taxonomy): Eukaryota > Viridiplantae > Streptophyta > Magnoliopsida > Asterales > Asteraceae > Artemisia > Artemisia argyi. The sequence goes on along the minus strand of CM060693.1, from coordinate 21,394,272 downwards.
CTCCCCTGTGGTCAAAATTGTTACTATTCGATGTGTTATTAATTTAGCTGTTCAACAATCTTGGCCCATTTTTCAATTGGATGTTAACAATACTTTTCAATTGATGAGACTCCAGGATATTTTGATGAAAATGATAAGAGAGTGTGCAGACTTAAAAAGTCTTTGTATGGTTTAAAACAGGCTCCTAGACAGTGGAATGCCAAACTCTCTAGCACTCTTCTTGAAAATGGCTTTGTGCAAAGTAAAAGTGATTATTCACTGTTTACCAAAAATGATTCTGGTGTGTTTATTGCTTTGCTTGTGTATGTTGACGATATCATCATCACTGGAAACAGTCTTGATGCTATTGATGATGTTAAAATATATCTTAAGACCAAATTCCAGATAAAAGACTTAGGCAAACTCAAATATTTTCTGGGCATTGAAGTAATTGAAACTAAAAATGGAGTATGTTTATCTCAAAGAAAATACTGCCTTGACTTACTGTCTGAATTTGGTCTTCTGGCTTGCAAACCCTCTGCTGTTCCTCTTGAACAAAGTGTGTATATCACTTCTGAACCTACTGACATGGATCCATTACTTGATAATATCACTGAGTATCAAAAAATTATTGGTAAACTGATTTATCTAACTCATACTAGGCCTGATATATCCTATGCTGTACACTGCCTGAGCCAATTTATGCATTCCCCTTTAAAGTCTCATTTAAAAATTGCTTTAAAGGTGTTGAGGTATTTAAAAGGATCTCCAGGTATGGGTGTGCATATAACTAAGAATTCTGGGAATTCTTTGAATGCATTTGTAGATGCAGATTGGGCCAAGTGTGTGGTTACAAGAAAATCTGTCACTGGATTCTGTGTTAGTCTCAATGGTTCTATGATTTCGTGGAAAAGCAAAAAACAAAACACCCTCTCAAAGTCTTCTGCAGAAGCTGAGTACAGAGCTTTAGCTTCTGTGACTTCTGAGATTGTTTGGATCCTTAAGATTCTTAGGGATCTTAACTGGGAACATTTTATGCCGGTAAAAGTTTTCTGTGACAGTCAAGCTGCAATTAAGATTGCTGCTAACCCAGTCTTCCATGAGAGGACTAAACATTTGGAGATTGATCTCCATTTTGTTAGAGAAAAAATCTTAACTGGTGTTATTGAAACTGCCAAAATTCATACTGCTGATCAAACAACAGATATCTTTACAAAGGGTCTTGATAAATCTCAACATTTCAAAATGGTTTCAAAACTGGGTTTGGTTGATGTCTTCCAGGCCAAAATTAAGGGGGGATGTTGAAATGTATTTTGGCCTGGATAAAAGTTGAGGGACTAATGTTGCATTGTTTATATTTCAGGTTTGTTGCTTTGATAGTTTGGTGGTCTAAAGATAAGAAGAAAAAGATGAAGGGGGTTTGTGCTATTTTGGAAGATGGTTGCTTATCTTGGGCTTCACACACTCACATCCTTGAGTGTGGTATAGTTGTATCTGGTGTTTGAGCCGTTTTCTTGTCCTCTTCTTGGATATCATCTTCTGCTGATGATCTATATATATCAGCTCTCTCCTCTCCTTGAAGTTTATCACAAAAACATTATTCATTCTCTTATATTATCATTTTGTGTTCCTTGATTGAGATCAAGTATTTGTATAACTGTTTGAGAACAGTTTGGTTGTAAAACTCTTTATCATTAATCTGATTGGGCAATATTAAGTTTTCTTACAATTCTCTATTCACGTATGCATTGGCCTGGAAGGGTGGTCCAAATTTCGGTTAGAAGGCTCAAAATCCTGGAATGGTGGTTCAAAAGTGAATAAAGTAGAGTTGCAGAACATTAGATGGTGGAAAATATAGGAGATTCCATGAACCACTTGAAGAAAGTACTAGGATTGAGAAACAAGGTGGATTTGTGACTAAACTTCCAGGTAAAATGCTTCCACAGAACTTCACTTTTCAAAAGATGTCACACTATGGTGTCACACGCGAGGTAGTAACATTGGTGGAACAGGTTACGTGTCAAAAAAAACGTGTCACTTTGGTAAATACGATTGACCTGGAACACTTTTTGTCCAAAACTTTACTTAAGAATATTTTTATGTCAAATATAGTATATTATTACTAATATTAGTTGGTTCTTTCAATAAATGACGTTCAACCCCTTTGTTTTTTAGCTAATGTTAAAATATTACTTTTTGACCCGTTTATGAGTACATGTACATGGGTAGAAATCGCCTCCTCTACCTTACACCAGTAAATGACAGCAGAATTGACAAATTTTTTGTTTATCTTCCAATTATGTGACGCAGTGAATGACAGCAGAATTGCTACATGCATATTTTGATTCAGTCACTTTGTTATAGCTTCAGCAAGCTCTAAAGCATAGTGAAACTGTTATTATTTCTGTAGGTGATGTTCCCCGAGTTAATGGTCAACTTGCTGTTGCTCGTGCATTTGGAGACCAGAGTCTTAAAGCACATCTTAAGTTCAGGTTCATAAGACATGTACCTATCAATGCCTCAATAGAGCTTGTGATACTGGCAAGTGATGGCTTATGGAACGTTCGTTATTTACTCACTATTAAGCAAATATGGTATATATATAGTACTTTAGAGAAGATATCACTTAATGGCCTTGATAATTGTCTATCACAGGTGGCACAATGAGCGGGGATTGAGGGTTTTTCGTTGTGATAAAAGATGGTAAATACGCAAAATCAACATCCAAAGAAGCTATATTTCGCATTTGAATTGACAACATATACCTTGTGCTTGCGGATAATTTATTACTGTAGCTTTTATTTTCTCATATCAGATGAACTTTTTTTTTTTTATTATTTTTTATTTATTTATTTTTTTTTTTTCATTCTTAATGCATTAAATAAATAATTGGTATGTTTATATCTTATTTTCCCTAACTTAATTTTTTCAACGATATTCATAAGGCTCGGCGGGCCATGCAAGTAGTTGATTTATATATTAAAAACATCTCACTTAGAGTGGTGTTGTTGAAGGCGAGACTAGTGGCAGCACTTGTGGTGGAGGTTGCGATTGTGAAAGCCAATGTTTTTTAGATCCAGATTCAGCTGATGTTCGAGTATTAAAATAAGAAGTAACTTAGCACTTAGCAAACTGTATTTAGTGAAATGGATTTCCAATTGCATTTTAAGCAAATTATTATAACAAAGTTCCACATTCTGATGTCACAAACAGGGTAACTCTGTTCTAAGTTCTGTTTCATATACTTTAGCACTTGCAGTCAGGGATGAAACTCATGAAATTCATCTAATATTTAGATTTATATAATATTCAGTTCTGTTGTGAGTTCTGTTTCATATACTGAGTTCTGTTTCATATATAAAAATCTCATTTACTGATAAGCAACAATTACCAACATATGTATACTTATTTTCTGTTTAGTACTAATCAGTTTAAAAAAGTAAGAGCATTATCACACTAAACATCGAGCATATCAATCATATGCTAAAACTTTAGTAATATATTAATAAAGCTGAAAACAAAATAAGATCGAGTCACTACTACTGAGTGTGTGAAACAGACCCCGGAATCAGGTACCAGTTTGGTGGAAGCAACATGTGGTCACTGTTATAGCAATGGAGCAAACAAGAACCACATCTGCCATTAATGAAGATGGATTTCATATATACGAGCTGGTAACAAACCTCACGGTCATGAATAACATGTTCTTTTATGTTTGTTAAAGTTTGTAGATGTCATTTCGCTATCTTTGTGGTAGGGTCCAAGTGTGCATTTACTCCCTCCTGACTAGTAATCCATTGTAGAGACCATAGTGTGCTGACTTAAGAAATTTTCCAGTGACTTTTATATTAGTGGTTGAGTAACAAATATATATATATATATATATATATATATATATAGGGGAGGGTTAATGTGAGATCAAACTTAAAGTTGTAAAAATAAGATCTAGTTTAAACAATCACATAAACCATTTTATAAATAACTATATTGGCAATAATACACAAAAATAAAGTATTAATACGAATTAACATTTTAGCAACTAATAACCAACTGATACATGAGTTTGGATTAGTGATACACAACTATAAATTTACATGTCGAATCAAAGTGTATCACCTTGGTTTCGTCAATTTAAAAAAGAAAACCATCGGAACTTTAACAATTTTAGTTGCACTCAATAAAAAATTTAATTTTATTTTAACGAGTGTGTCACTTGTCAGATTTTAGTTGGATCTTATTTTTACAACTTTAAGATTGATCTTATTTGATCTAGATTATATATATATATATATATATATATATATATATATATCTAAGGTGCATTGAAGGCTTATTTCATGTGACTCGTAATCATGACTAAAACACCGCTACATTAGCTAGCTTCATACTACACTTAGATGTCAACTGTAATAGCATTTGCATTTGAGGCATGATGCCTTATCGTAAAGATTCATATGTAAAGCATTTTATCAAACACTTACCGTGCATCATATACCTATACAGTTTATAATATGAACATGTGGAGATGTCGTATATCACACAACGCTGGGTAACGGCCACCCATGGTGTTAGTGGCAATTTTATTAATAAGAGGGAATTAAAAACCCTTACCAAATACAAGTGAAGCATGAAATTACAATACTATATACCAAACAATAAGTAGACGAAGAAAACATAAAAAACATATATATACCACTATGCACGCGCAACCCTTCGCCATTTTGCTATGAACACCGCCACCTTTACGTATGCCCAATCTTTCAAGCTATCATGCAACTGGAAAAAAGCATGTCTCGCACGGCGGTTAAGAAGTAAAGCGCTACAAACTATCCAAAATCCAGTAGCAAACCCACTAGCACCACCAATATAAAACCATCGTTCTATCGCTTCCTCGTCTCCTTGACTCTTACCAACAGTGTGTGGTTCTTCTAATTCTTCATCTCCAGGGCATTTTTTTGGCAGGGGACTTCCACATAGCCCTGCATTTCCTATGTACCTTGAAGGGTCAAAGGTTTGGAGTTGAGTGCAAGATGGAATCCTCCCAGACAAGTTGTTATGCGACACGTCAAGATAATTTAAAAAATTCATCTGAGACATGCTTGATGGCAACTGCCCTGAGAAATTGTTTTTGGATAAATCCAAAGTCAGAAGTTCTTTCATTTGACCAAGTTGTCTTGGAATCTCTCCAAGTAGAGCGTTCTTTGACAAGTTTAGTGCAACCAGTTGATAAAGATTGGTAAGTTCATACGGGATTTGTCCTGTTAAATGGTTGCTCGACAGGTCAATGCTCTTCAAGGATTCTAGATTTTTGCTGAATTCACGCACCTTTCCTTGCCACTGGATTATCACATGGTCAAAATAATCATAACTAGAGCCGTATTGATCATCTTGATGAATGTGCGTTATGTCCAATGAATTCAATGTGACGAGATCTCTCCCTTTGAGAGAAAAATTATCTAGAACCATGGCAGTGATATTATTGATGCACGAGGGGATGGTTCCATTGAGGTTGTTCATTGACAAGTCTAGAAGTTGAAGATATACTAGATGGCATACTTGTAGAGGGATGGTTCCATAGAAGTTGTTTGATGCTAGGCTAAGAACGTACAAACGTGATAGGTTTTCCCCAATCCAAACAGGCACATTACCGGAAAACTTGTTGGCCCGCAAATTCAGAAAGGTTAAATTCTTGCAATGTTTTAAGGATGAAGGCAATTCTCCAAAAAAGTTGTTGTTGTATAAATACAACGCTTCAAGCTTGATCAAAGACTTAATAGATGCAGGAATTCTACCAGATAGATTATTGTTCGCTAGATTAAGAACTACCATCTCTTTTAAATGCCATAAACAGTCTGGAATTTGTCCTGTGAATGAGTTGTCTGAGATATCAAGAAATGATAAACGGCCATCTACAATTTGGCACAGAAAGGAGATTTCCCCATATAATTTGTTTTTGGAAAGATCTAACACTAACAAAGTGGAAGGAACGTTCAGAATAGCGCCACTTATGCTGTTGAAAGAGAGATCCAAATAGCTCAACTGAGAAGACTGCCACCGGTTCCGGTACTCCTTAGAAACTGTGTCTAAAATGCTATTTTTGGAAAGATCAAGATGCCGAAGATTTTTCAATTTTTGTATCCATTTGGGGAAACGAGGCCCTAGCTTGTTTGAACTGAAATCTATATATCTTACACTCTGAGAATGGTTTGACACGTCAGCAATTAGAGGAACTCCTTCGAGTGAGTTGTTTGAAAGATCAAGATACTGAAGATTTTTCAATTTTTGTATCCATTTGGGGAAACGAGGCCCTAGCTTGTTTGAACTGAAATCTATATATCCTACACTCTGAGAAAGGTTTGACACGTCAGCAATTAGAGGAACTCCTTCGAGTGAGTTGTTTGAAAGATCTATATACCAAAGATTTGATTTTCCAATATTCTTGGAGATAGCACCTCTAAGAGAATTGGAAGATAGATAAAGTTCTTCAAGCCGGGGTAGTTGCCACAGTTTGTCACTTATAGTTCCATCGAACTGATTTGAAGATAGGTTCAATCTTTTTAGGGATGAGAAGTGTTGGATCGCATCCGACAATGTAGCTGATGTGCATCCTGACAAGCTGTTCAAAAAATCTGAAAGTTCCCCATCAAACTTGTTACCAGAGAGAGAAAGATCTCTAAGCTTATTGCCAGTTAATGGGGACAACCAACGATACATGGATGAGTTGAGATTGTTGTTATCAAGAGAAAGGTAATTAATAGATGAAGAGGAGTTGACAGATGAAGAATATGGATGCATGACGTGTGAGAGGTCACACCCATTTAAACTTAAAAACCCTAGGTTTTGGAGACCTATAATAACATTTACCCAGTTATTTGCTTTGGCCAGAGAAATTTCCATAACAAGGCGTTGTAAAGAAGATAGAGAAGACAACAAATCTAAGTTTTCAGCTCTACAACTTCCGAGGGAATCTAGTTCAAGGACTAGCAAATTGGTGAGGTTTCCAAATTCCGAAGGAATGGTTCCATAGAAAGAGTTGTCTGAAAGGTAAAGGCCTGTCAATTGGGTCAAGGAACCAATGGATATCGGAATGACTCCACTGAAATTATTCCCATGAAGGTCAAGATAAGTTAATTGGGTCATGTTACCAATGGACATTGGAATGGTTCCAGAAAAAGAGTTTTGTGAAAGGTCAAGAAATGTTAACTTGGTCAAGGAACCAATGGACATAGGAATGGTTCCACTAAACTGATTCCCAACAAGTACAAGGGTTGTTAATTTAGTCAACCAACAAATGGACTCGGGAATTGTGCCAGTAACCTGATTGTAACCAAGGTTAAGATATGTTAACTGGGTCATGTTACCAATGGATTTAGGAATGGAACCACTAAACTGATTTTCACTTAGGTCAAGATAAGTTAAATGAGTCATTGAGCATATGAACTTGAAAATGGTTCCATGAAAAGAACTGAAAGCAAGGTTAAGAATATTCAAAAATGTTAAGTTAATCAACGAAAGGCAAATCTCACCTTCAAGACCAGTATCACCATTAATAGAGTCAAGATAAAGCTCTTTGACATGACCTGTGACGTTGTCACACACGACTCCACCCCATTGACAACAATCATCTTCTTCTTCAGGTCTCCAGTCAATGAGCACGCCATGTGGGTCTTGAATAATGTGAGCTTTGATATCAAGAAGAGCTTGTCTCTCCTTATCGATACACTTATGAACAGCTCCTCCTGCTGCTCCAACCAGTTGTTGGCCAAAGGAAGTGGCAGTCGTGATATTAAACAACCAAAAGACAAGTGACAAAATAAACAAAACATGAGTATACATAAAGTAAAAGTAAAAAGTTTCTCTCATTATGTGTGTTTTAAGAAAATTGTATTGATGTGTTTTTATCTGATAATGAACATATATACCTCTATGCAGCTTTATATAGACTTCGATAATAAAGAATTGAACTAGATGGATATAAATTTGTGTGGAGCACATAACACTTGGAATAAAGATCATGGAATAAATTTGAAGTCCCACACTAGACGACCAAAGACTCTCAAGTCTTTGCAATTTGTAAATGTAAATCCAAAGAAATGGACCCAAATAAATCACGCTGCTGGAAAATAGACCCAAATATGCAAAAGACTAAAATGTTGGATTGGGATCGAGTGGGCCTTTTAAAACATATTAGAAGAATGGTCCGGTGAGTAATTAAAATGGGTTGATTGGGTCAATTAAAATTGAGATTTATAAATCTAAATCCAAAGGAGAGATTCACGTCATAGAGAGGATTAATGTGATAACTGAAAGGTTTACTATTTTGTTGATACTTGATACCGGCCACTTGACCCAATTATGAGCTTAAAGTAATGTCTCCATGGATAAATTTATTCATACATGATTCTCTTCTTTTATTGCTTATAAGGTTGCATAAATCTTCGGATCCCACAATATGTTTGATGAAATGCCTCAACTAAATTTTTACAACATTAAGTTCACAAGTTTTCCTTTTATAAAAAGCATGTGAGCAGGAATAATCTACATATATAGGTAAGTTAATTGGTCATTTGAATTTTCACTGCATTTGATTAATTATTTAAGACGATATAAGTTGTTTTTGTTCAAGATGAATGATTATGTTTTGTGTTCGTTGTGGCCACGGTTTAGTTTTGCATACAAGTTATTAGTTTCATATATTTGTGGCTTTATTGTGTGTGTTCAAACTGTATATACATTGTTGGGTTTAAGTTTATTGTGATTTAGTTTTTTTACTATCTTTAGTGGTAACATATATATATATATATATATATATATATATATATATATATATATATATATATATATATATATATATAAACTTTTTAACATCGAAATTTTAGGTTTCAATCAAAAGGATGGCGAGTCCCTATGTACTATAAAATCAACTATTAAAATAAATTACGCTCACACACAAACAAAAAATAATAATAATAATAATAATAAATAAATATGACGAGTTTAATCGCTTATATAATAAGAGATTTTCAAAAAAAATATATATATATTAGAGGAATTAAAACTGTACAAATGTGAATGCTCAATTTTGTCACGTAAGATAAATGAAGTCATCCTATTGCCCAATTAGAAAGTCAAAATTGAAACAATTTGGTTAAATCTATTTAAATCTCATCTAGCTAAAAATATTTATAAAAACAAATGTGTCGATTTTGTCAAAAAGAAAAAAAAATGAAGTAATTAATAAAACTTTAGTTGTTAATTTTTAAATAAATTAAATAAAGTTAATTAAACTTTCGAAAAGATCTCAGTATAAGATCATCTCGGATAACTCTCCCCGGTAGTGCATTGTTTCGTTAAATGTAGGTTAGTACTATTCTCGGAAGATAAAAGGTATTTACCTCGGTAGTGTAATACCCCAGACAAATCCCACATTGGCTGTGACTTGGAGTGATGCTGGGACATATATGTTAACATTCGCCTTATATGACACAACGCGTTTTGTGGTGGAACGGTTAATCGGCCATACGGTTAAGCGTGCTCATGTGAGAGTAGTACTGGCTTGGGTGACCTGCCGGGAAGTCTTCACATGAGGGCCACAAGAACAAAGCCGTGAGCCTTCGGGCAAAGCGGACAATATTGTGGTCTATAAGGCGGGGTGTTACAGAGTGAGAGTAGTACTGGCTTGGGTGACCTGCCGGGAAGTCTTCACATGAGGGCCACAAGAACAAAGCCGTGAGCCTTCGGGCAAAGCGGACAATATTGTGGTCTATAAGGCGGGGTGTTACAGATGGTATCAGAGCCACTCCAAGCCGTTCGGGATGTGGGGCAAACTTCATCGGGGACGATGAGTCCCTACGGGGGGTGAATGTAATACCCCAGGCAAATCCCACATTGGCTGTGACTTGGAGTGATGCTGGGACATATATGTTAACATTCGCCTTATATGACACAACGCGTTTTGTGGTGGAACGGTTAATCGGCCATACGGTTAAGCGTGCTCATGTGAGAGTAGTACTGGCTTGGGTGACCTGCCGGGAAGTCTTCACATGAGGGCCACAAGAACAAAGCCGTGAGCCTTCGGGCAAAGCGGACAATATTGTGGTCTATAAGGCGGGGTGTTACAGGTAGTGTTTTAGGTAGTGGATGATTTGTACTGTTCTTGGTAAAGAGCTCGTTAGTTTACTGTTCTTGTTAGTTTGTTTGTTAAAGTTTTCACCTCGATAGTTGTGTATTTTGTTAGTGTGGTTACTGTTCTCGGTATTTACCTCGGGTAGTTTGTGGTTTGACTAGTCAACATGATTGAAAAAAGATGGTTCAAGAGTATATATAATGGAACAAAACAGTGCCAACATCCTAACACCATCTAATGAACAAATCTTCACCCAATACTTTAATGAAGTGTTTTATCCAACATTTGGTTTTCACATAAAATGGAAAGTCGAAGATGTGGCACATTTTGTCCAAAGATACGTTAATTGTTTAAAGACACTTGTTCAACTAATACTAATGATGTTTTATATAATCTGTTTTGTATAAATCAATTCCTTTACTCATTGAGACTTTTAATCAGACAAGTGGTGAGCATAACATTGACGAAATAAAGTGACTTTATAATGGCCTAAAGAAGCTAGACGACTTTATATTTGGGTGGAACATACACGATTTGATGTCCCAAATACTCTCAAGTCTTTGCAATTTTTCCAAAGTGGGTGTCAATTGTTCTTCCACTTTGTAATACTTTATGTTAAAAAAGAAATCAATATAATGTGCACAAATAAAGCACCCATTTATAGGAATAGTAACAAGATATATATAACGTGATGTAAACACCAATCTAGAATATACAGTGTTAGGAAATCGTACTTGGATTGATCAAAATATCCAACAAATATTAAGTTTAAATGATAAAATTATTGTAACTCAAAATTGATACAATGAACTGATGAAGCCTCCACGTCATTTTCATGCCATTAGCACAACAATTTGCTTGACTTTACTACAAGGTTGGAGACTCTGATTTTTGAATATCGAATATTCAATAACGTATCAAATATTTTTTATTATTGATTTATATATTAAAAACATCTCTCTTAGAGTGGTGGTGTTGAAGGCGAGACTGGTGGCAACACTTGTGGTGGAGGTTGCAATGGTGAATGCCAGTGTTTCTTAGATCCAGATTGAGATGTTCGAGTATTAATAATAAAAGTAAATTAGCACTTAGCTGCCCAACTGTAGTCAGTGAAATGGATTTCCACATTCTGATGTCATAAACAGGGTAGCTCTATTCTGGAACTCATAATGAAATTCATCTAATATTTAAAAGTACATAATATTTAGTCCGGAATCAGTTTGAGTTGGTTTAAAGCCGTTAAGGTGTCTTAGAAGAATCTCATTTAGAATAAAGCAACAATTACCAACATACTTATTTCATGTTTATTACTAATCAGTGTAAAAAATAAGAGCATTTTCACAACATCGAGCATATTAACCATTGATCGAGCCACTACTATTGAGTGTGCGAAACAGAGCCCGAAATAGGGAACACTAATGAAGAAGGATTCTATAGGAGCTGGAAACTAATCTCAGTCTTTTAAGTTAGAAAATTAGTCCCTCAAAGTTACCTCACTTAGTGAAAGACCGATATATTAAGTTGAGATTGTTTTTATTAAATATGTTAAGCTATATAATTGCCGAGATGCTTATAAATATCTTGCAATTGATTAGCGGTATGAGTCCTATCCCACTTGTATGCATATGGTTCAAGTCCCTTGCTCCTTAACTCTTCTACCTATAAAACAACATGTTACTCTCAGTGCAAACAAATAAACCAGATATCTACACCCGCACTCATCATAGACCCATGTTACTATGTAAATTATGTTAGAAAACACAGTTGGAACAACCATTGTTTTAAGCAAGTGCTGCAAAGATCAAAACTGCGCTTAAGCTGTGTTTGGAATTGTTTTCTAAAACTGATGATTTGATCATTGTGTTATAGCAGATAATTAGCCTTCCACAAAAAAGGTAGCAGGTGCAGGTCATTAATTTTGTGTGGCTTTGGGATTGCTTAATATAACTGTACTTATGTTTGTTGAAATAACCACATAAGCAGTTGGGAATAATGTACTCCTAAAGTGATTATCTGATTATTGTGTTTTTGATTAAAACAAGTATTAGTAGTTCTTAGGCAGTGTGTGGGATTGCTCATTATAATTAGATATGCTTTTTGGAATTGGCTTCCAAATGATTATACAAAACTGTGCATTTCACTCTCAAATAACCATATAGACCATTTCAATAAGCAACCCAAACACCCTCAAAACCGCTTAGTTCTTAAATCCCCATAAAAGCTCATCACCCATTGGACCCATAAACTAAATAACAACTAACAAAACATAATAACCAACCTAGACTCAATCTTTATAAAGGGGTTAACGACGTGCTTCTAAGTATCACATTTTTATTCTTCGGCATCCTCCCGATCACTCACGTGTTTCATGGAAACTTACAACTCTCAAAATTACATAAATAAAAAATCAAACCTAGTGTTTGACATTGCATTTTGAAAATAATTATCTGACTTTCGCGTTTTCAAGTAGCAAATACCTGCTTTTACGATTGTTAACAAAATTGCTTATACTTATTTAAAATACCTAGATAAGCAATTTGGAACATGCAACTTCCAAACTGCTCATTTCACTCTCAAACAATCAGATAAGCAATAAATAAGCAGTTCTTATAAGCAATCCCAAACACCCCTTAATAAAAAGGTTTAACAATTTCTTACACCCATTTAATTAACAACCCAAATCCTAACAAACAAAACTATAAAAAACATAAAGATTCAATCTTTTTTAAAAAAAAAAAAGTCTATATAATAACTAAACCCTTTTAAGACGAATAGCATCTCTATCAAAAGTAGAGGTTGCATTAGGCTAGTCGTAAATGGAGACCCAACCAAGGGTCGGTCCACCCTCTCGAGCCCCCCCCCCCCCCCCCCCAACCACACATGAGTCCCATAGGAATGCGTCCCTCCCCCTTTTTTGCTTGATTCGATCGGCAAAATAACCAAATGGTGTGCAATTTTGCATATGGTTTGTGTGAGTGAGGTGGCCGGGGTCGCCTTACCACGGGAATTTGGTCATGTGTTTGGTCTTAGAGAGAGAAGCTGATGTCACGCTGACAGGGTCATAAGGTCACCCATAGGGTCACTAGTATTACTTTTCTTAATTGGGCATTATTTCATAACAATATAAGCCGAAATGAGATAAGCTCATAAGCCATAAAATAAGCTAGAACCAACATCCCTTAAAAAACCCATAACCCATTTAAGTAAACAAAACAAAAATATCACAAACAAAACATAAAAACACAAAAAGATTCAATTTTTATATAAAAAAATATATAAAAAAAAGTTGAACCTTTTTAAGACGAATAGCATCTTTATCAGAAGTGGAAGAAGTTGCATTATTCTCATCTTTGGGTGACCTCCTTCCCCTGCCACCACCCTGTTTCGGAGGCACAGTGGCGGCGCGTGAGGAAGAACAGCAGCGCGTGAGGAAGAACAGCAGCGCGTGAAGGTGACTTGGAGATGGGTTTTGTAAGTGAGTGGGGATATGTGGAAGAGATGACGGAGTGGCCTTGATGACCATACTTTTAAGGCCTCCATTCTTCTTGTTTCAAGTTGTTATCTGAACTGAAATTTGTGTTTTGATGGATAACCAGAATGAAAGGGTTGAAGATGTAAGGGTGTTTTTGTAAATTTGGTTTTTGTAAGGAAGAATTATGTAAATTGTAATTTAAGATTAGACAAAAATACATCGTTGGTCCCTAAACTTTCCACGAAACATCGGCATGCACCTTAACTTTTGAAAAACGTCTCCGTGCGTCCCTCCTCAAGTTTTTTAAGGCCGATTGCGTCATTTGACCCGTTTTCCGTCGGTCAACGACGTTTTCTGCCGTTACATTTTGTTTTTAGCACAAAGGCAATACCGTCATTATGTAATACCGTGAATAGCAGCTCCGTATTGCTTCCACATGTCATATCCCTCTTCTCGCCCCATAAACACATAGACGGCCTCTTTTATTCGTCCCAAAACTTTCGTTACAATAATTATCACAATTGACAAACCCTCATTGCATGTTATTGTGAAATTTTTGGTATTTTCAAAACATGGATTTTACTCTATGGAAAGTAAGAAGAGATCCAGGTTATCGAGTTGATGATACCATTCTTTGCAACTCAGCTAAGAAAAAATACGGTACGTTTTGTTGCTATAATCGTTGAAATTTCTAATTGGGGTATATTTCAATTTGTTATTAAGGTTTGATAATGTACTTTGGTCTGTTGATATGTTTCAGGTGGTAGATCTAATATGTTTAGCATGAGGGTTCATCACAATGGTGTTTTTAAATACTGGCCTGGTAGAATATACGATGGAGGTATGGAAAGTTTAGTTGATTTGGTTGACATTGATAGTGTATCAGTTGAAGAGTTGGATGTTCTTATGTATGAATTGGGTTACGACCTAGGTCAAAAAAATTACTATTACTTTGTTAAGCCTGGTAGTAATTTAGACGATGGTTTGTATAGCTTAAGTGAGGCTGCGAATTTAGAAATATTGAAAGATGTTGTTGAAGAACATAAGAAGATAGAAGTTTATGTTGAAAACGGTAAGACAAGTTTGTTTGAATGTTGATGATATGTCACCAAAGTCAATTAGGACTGTTATTTCTCAGGTGGATGCATCAAAGAAGAATGCAGCCCTTGCTATTGTGCCATATTGCTCAAAAAAATTGTTCTTAGAAAGCATAGTTAAAAAGCCTGTGGTAGAGGGTTTAAGTGAAGTTAGACAACCACCTTTGGAAGTCAATACTTTGGTAGAATCTAGCGAGGTGCTAGAAATTGAACCCTTGCTGATCATAGATACACATGTTGGTTATATGCAAACAGATAGTCTTGTTAGTGTTGAGCAGAGCCAAAAAGATAATCCGGTTAGTGTTAACCATAGCCACAAAGGGCGTCCTGATTCTGTTGATCATAGCAAAAAAGATAGTCCTGTTAGTGTTGACCATAGCCAAAAAGATAGTCCTATTTCTGTTGACCATAGCCAAAAAGATAGTCCGGTTAGTGTTGAGCATAGCCAAAAAGATAGTCTGGTTAGGGTTGACCATAGCCAAAAAAATAGTCCGGTTACAGTTGACCATAGCCAAAAAGGTAGTCCTGTAGAGGTATGTGAAACTGAACAACGGTTTGGTCATCTAGATGAGGAAATACATACACCTGTCGATCGTATGCAAAAAGGTAAATCTATAAACTTATGTGAGACTGATGAAGAAGTAGGTGATGAAAACGTGAGTGAAACAGATAATTATGAGTCTGATGTCGATGATATTGAGAACAATCAAGATGGAAACATTATTGTTGATGAAGAGAATATTTTGATGAGCCTGATGTTGAGTTTGATATGTTCAAATTGATTGAGGAGATACCTATACCCAGTATAGGTAGTTCTTGCCAGAACCAGATGATTTTTTTAAGAAAAATGAGATACAAGAACTCTTGACTGATGCTGACTTTGCAAGTGGTTCTGAGAATGAGGTTGAGTATGTAATTCGGAAGAAAAAGATGAGGGCATACAAAAAACAAAAGTTAATTGAGGCACAACAAGAAGACGAAGAAGTAATTTTTTTCTGTGGTCAAACCTTTATAACTACAAAAGAAGTGATAGATAAGATCAACCTGCATTCAATTTAAACTCGGAGGAAATTGCAACTCATTAAGAATGACAAACAAAGAATTAGGGCTAGGTGTATCGGAACAAAACCAGCGTGTGGTACAAGTGGAGGTATTGGACTTGGAACAGTACCCAAGAGGAAAACTGGTGCGTTAACTAGAGGTCGTGGAAGGAATGTATATTTGCGATCAGAAAAGGTGGAACCAACACATTGCCCATGGTTGTTGTATGTAGCAAAAGATACATATAAAGATTTATGGAGTGTTAGAACTTTCAAGGATGAACACAAATGTTTGCAATCAAGAGAGATCAAAGCTTGTGACTACATGTTTCTCTTAAAGCAAATAGTTGACCAAGTTCAAGTGAATCCAGATATTCCAATCAGGGTTGTTCAAGATCAACTCAGTAAACAGTTTGCAGTCCAAGTGTCTATGCAAAAGGCATTAAGGGCAAAAAAACAAGGCAGAAATTGAGATCAGGGGTGATCATAAGCAGCAATATACCATTTTGCGGGACTATGTTGAAGAGTTGCAGAAAACAAATCCTAATACAGTGCAAACTGCGTTAGATCCATCAAGTCCAACGAGAGTTTTCAAGAGGATGTACGTTTGCTTAGGTGCTTTGAAGGAAGGATACAAAGCTTGTCAAAGAGAGCTGTTGGGTTTAGATGGTGCTTTTATGAGGGGTCCATTTCCTGGGCAACTTCTTACAGCAGTTGGTATTGATAGCAACAATGGAATATACCCTTTAGCCTATGCTGTTGTTGAAGCTGAGAACAAAGATTCATGGATTTGGTTTCTTGATTGTCTTGCAGATGATCTTGACTTGCAACCAAATTCACACTACACTTTTATCAGTGACAGACAAAAGGTGATGTTTATTTTTAATTGATTATATTTGGTCATATAATTCAAAAATTATTGGTTTATTAGTAATGGATTGATGTTACTTTCTGCAGGGTATAATTCCAGCTTTAGCAACAGTATTTCCGAGTGCGGAACATAGATACTGTTTGAGGCACATCCATGAGAATATGAAATTGCAGTGGAATTCTACAGAACACAAGTCACATTTGTGGAGATGTGCTACAGCAACAACCGTCGAACAGTTTGAGGCAACAATGTGAGAACGCTCAAATTGTGCATGTTTTTAGTGGCGTTAATCGTATGTTTTTCGGTTATTTTTATATGCTTTTGCCACATAATCGTATCAAAGTATGTTTGCAAGCATTTGTAGCCAAAAACAGGAAAAAGTGAAGGAAATGAAGGATTTGTCATTCCCATCTCGAGATTCAATTCGTTCAAGCATTTCACAAAGAAGAATCCAAGTTTTCATCATTCCAAAGTTCGTTGACAAGAAATAATCAAGTTTGGACAAAGAACGAAGAGCCAAGTTAAAGATAAAGTTTTAGCTGTCAGAACCCTTCCAACCGATCGGTATTAACCCAACCGATAGGTTAGATGAAATTGTCCAGAGTAACCAATCGGTTGTAATCCAACCGACCGGTTAGACGCAGAGGTCTCATCCAACCGATCGGTCAGCGCCCGATACCGACCGGTTGGCCAGCTCGTAAAAGTTTTGCAAAGAGTTTTCTACTTTACTCTACCCGATTCTAGGCCCTTCTTTCTGGTATTCTAGGTCTTTCTATTCACCTTGGAGGCCAAGTTGCTGCATTAATGATCCTAGGCTTGTGGAATAGTATAAATAGTGGCTTTGCAATCTCATTTGACATATCACTCAATACACCATCAACATACAACAACAAAGCAATCATCAAATAGTTATCTACTAGTCTCAAAGTTCCAAATTCATCCATAAAAGTTCAGGAAGCATTGGAAGTCCAAAAAGTCAACATCCGGAGGTCAAACTTTCAAGAAGTCAACACCAATACTTAGTAAATCATTTCCTACTCATTTGTAACCATATTCCAACATTTGTAAGACTTTGATTATGATTTCTAATGTTCAATATTCTGAGTTTATGTTCATGTTTGCTATGAGTGGCTAGTAACCTTTTGCATTTGCTTAGATGATGTTAATTACTTAATGATTAGTCTATGATTGTGATAACATGTTTTAATTCAATTTCAAGTCAATTCTAAAACCCAATTAGACTAAAGTTTCATAGTGACATTTGTTGAGTCAAGTTTAACTAGTTGCTTATAATATCATTGGCAGAAAGGGTTGTTATCATTCAACTAGTTATAATCTTTTGTCTATGAAAGATTGTTTTTCACCATAATTATTCTCGACTAAACAAAGGAACTAAGGTGTAATTGTAATGAGAATACTTTTTGTTAATCAAATAGGATTGGTTGTAAACGCCTAATTGGTCGAAAGTTTTAGTAGTTTATAATCAGTTGTAGCCTACTTGTCTATGGTGCGGTTACCTTTTGTATTGACCATTTCTTAAGAGTATTTGATTAAACAAGAAACTATTTTTGTGTTTAAGGTTGTTAATTCAACTTTATGAACCTTGAATTGATCTTGAATTGATTGGTCCAAACCTAATGCTTGTTTTTATAAACTAAAATCTTGACGAAGGTTTAACTTGTAGAAACAATAGATTAGAACACCAACTGATTCTGATTACCAACATGTTAAGGAAGTTATCACAATCATGCTTTTCTTATGAGTAGTTAACTAGTCTAAGCAAGTGTAGTTTTTAATCATTTGAATTATCTTATAATCATTATTGCTAGTGTTAGAGATTTACTTTTTAAACTTACGCATAGATTCACTCACAAATCCATGCGAACGATCCCGACTTACCAACCTAATCTTGCTATAACGGACGAGTTCACTTGCTCGTATGTGTTATTTCTAGATCCGGTAATCGTGTTTATAAATTTAAAACTTGTACACACCGTGAGCACATCAAGTTTTTGGCGCCGCTGCCGGGGATTTTGATTGTGTTTTCTGTAAGTTTTAAAGTTCCATTTCTTTTCTTGTTCGTTTTCTTAAAAAAAAAAAAAAAAAAAAAAAAAAAAAAAAAAAAAAATCGGAGCCATCGAACCGATCGGTCACTCATCTAACCGATCGGCATCTCACTTTTACCCAAACCAACCGTTCGGTATTTCAACCAGCCGTTCGGTTTCCCAGATTTTAATTTTTCCGAGCCATCCAACCGATCGGTCACTCATCTAACCGATCGGTTACTTTTCCTGATTTTTAAAATATTCTTTTTCTTTGCTTGTTTGTTTAGAAAATTGCATCGATTCTCTTGGTAATTGTATGAACACTCGATCAACTAGAGTAGAACCAATTTCACCTCTTTCCAATCCCGAAAGTCTGATTCGTAGACCAAGAAGAAGAAGAATACCTTTTGTTCCACCAACCAACAGTGTACCAAGAGTACCAAACCCACCGTTTGATAACCTTTCCGAAGCCTTAGTTGTTTTCAACCCATTCACCAATCAACTGTTTCTAATGGCCGATGACCAACCCATGTGGGCCACAAACCGAACCGTAGCACCTACTCCTGGAGCTGCTATTGTTGCTGTTAACCTTAGTGACAACTTTACCGTGAAGGGACACTATCTTTCTATAATCAAAGACCGTCAATTTGATGGCTGTTCGAGGGCCGATCCGCACAAACACATTGCAGAATTCATAGAAATTTGCGGCATGTTTCGATATGGCGACACCGATGTCAACGCCATTAAACTCAAACTTTTCCCATCATCACTCACCGGAGATGCCAAAGTGTGGTAAAACGAATTAACCCCAGGAATTATCAATACTTGGGAGGAGATGAGGCTAGCTTTTGTAAGCCGATTCTTTCTACCTGCCATGTTTGATCGTCTCATGGGAGAAATCCGTGCTTTCACATAAAACCCCAATGAATCTCTTGTCGAAGCTTGGCTTCGTATGAAAGATTTACTTCGTAGTTGTCATGGACATGGTTTAGGACGAGGAACCATTATCCAAATCTTCTACCATGGACTTGATGAAACATATCAAGGAATTCTTGATGCTGGAGGAATTTTCCTTTATAAAACTCCCAACGAGGCATATCAATTGCTCGAAGATCGAGTACTCCTTAAACTCGATTGGTCAAAAGATTCCAAAACCAAACCCTTACGAAAAACCGTTGCTTTTGCCGAAAGTTCCGATACCTCTAAACTCATGGAGAAAATGGAAGCCTTTTCTTCCAAAATCGACTCGCAATATAAAGATATCAAAGGAGAAATGAAAGAAATGCGAGAAGGTTGCAACAACTGTGGAGGTAATCACACTTCATCCGAATGTGACGACCAACCCATGGTCGGACCCAAAGAAGGGGAAGTCAATTATGTCCAAGGAGGATACCGTGGAGGCGGTTTTCGTAGTAATTATTACAGAAGAAATTCTGGAAATTGGCAAGATCGCCAAAGGGATAACAACCGTGATTCTCAACCACGAGTAGACAACACAACTCCACCAAACTCTGACAAAAAACTAGAAGAAACTGATTTCGAAAAAATGATGCGAGATTTCGTGACTACTCAAAGATCCACAAATGAATTTGTTAAAACCCAATTTTTCAATCTCAAAACCAAAGTTGAGCAAGGTCAGAAAAATCATCAAGCTTCTATCCAGGATCTTGAACAAAAATTTGGTAGACTCTCTGATCAATTTTCTTCACGACCACCTGGAACATTACCCAGCAATACCCAATCCAACCCAAAGCCTTCTGGATCAAATGACAAAACTTATCGTCCACCACAAACTAGAAATGAGCATATCAATGATGTATTCACAAGAAGTGGTCTTTCTTACGATCCACCAGCCAATCCCAATGAAACTCAAATCATCAATGATGATAGTGAAGAAGAAGCTGAAGCAAGAAAGAAAGATATTCCTGAAACACCAACCAAAGAAACAACCCAACCACGCAAAGCATACACTCCAAAAATTCTGTACCCACAAGCTCTTAGAAAAGAGAAAAAGGAGGAACATTATAAGAAGTTTGTTGAGATGATCAAAGAAGTTAGACTCAATATACCCCTCGTTGATGTTCTAGCTGGAATGCCCAAATATGGGAAATTTTTGAAAGAACTTCTTAATAACAGAAATAAGTTAGAGCAAATATCTGCTGCTTTCCTCAATGAAGAATGTTCAGCCATTATTGAAAACAAAATTCCACCAAAACTTGGTGATGCGTAGGGATTGCACCAGGCTTTACCTCTCAAGGGATCTTGAGAAGCTTACAACCCCCACCAGGCAGTGTACCTGATCGTTGTAGTATAGTATAGTGACAAGTACCGGGGGATTGATCGTTCAACTAGGAATAGTGTCGCTAGGATTAGAAAACCTAATTACTAGTTCTAGAGATGAGAGATGATTCTTTTTGTATTTTTATGTTTTTTTAGAAAGCAAGTAAATTCTCGGGTTTTGAAGGATATGGGCGGAATTAGTTGCTAGTCAACTAACCCAATACTAAGATGCAATCAAAATAAAATACTAGAAATGAAAATAAAACTAAATTAAACTAAGGTTGTGAGCAATAAGTGGAGAAATGTGTTTACTTAGATTTCACTACTCCCTAGATATCTTTTACACGTTAATTACTTGTTATAGTTGCGTGGATGACGGATTGTATTCCTTAATACCATTCATGGGGTGGCGTACTTAACTCCCCAATCCTATGAGTGCCTACTTCACTCCTATGTCGAGCCGGCTAAGAAGCTCCTAACATGGGATCATTAGAATTTACTCATGCATTAAATACAACCAATAAAACCTAGTACACATCGGTTCATGTTTCCTAAGACGTTCAAGCATGTTACCAATTGGAGATCTGCTAGTTTTCTTAAGCCTAACATTGAAATCATTCATCCAATACAACCATAAACAAGTAATCAACACATAATCAACATCTAGGTTTCATTAGATCTAAGCAAACACAAGATAAATCTAGCCTAGCATGGTGGAATCAAGACAAGCACAAGATATAGACAACCAACACATAGACATATTGATTGAATTAGAAGAACACTTATCTCAATAGCACATGTAAGCATTCAAGGTCTGAAAACCCTTGAAAAACCTGTAAAATTCGTATATGGTTCGGCCTTAGGGTTTCTCCAAACTTGTTCCTCTTAATGAATGAAAATTAGAAAACTATATATAGAAAATAGAGGCTGACGGCGTCAAGAACAACCTTGTGACGCCGTCATCTCGCCGCCAAAAGAATCCTCGGACTGCCTTGATCTACATTTGACGCCGTCACGTTATACACTTTTCCAGGCCGTCACGTATTTAACTCTTGACGCTCTACCTTGTGACGCCTTCATTTTTGTACTGGGCCGTCGTGAAATTTACTCTTGACGCCGTCAGGAAAATGCTCTTGACGCCGTCACACACTGTTCCCAGCTTGGAAAATTAAGTCTTTGGCGTTTTCTTCACTTTTGTGCTCCAAAAACGTCCGAATTGCTTCCTTTTCCAGATTTCACTCCCAAAGTACCTAAAATCACAAAAGGAACGATTTAGGGCAATATTTGATCAAATAAATTCAATTCCGAGCTTAAATGACCCCCTAAAAGTGGTTCATTTTTCGCCTCATCATATACCCTTACACTTGAGATTTGCTTGTCCTCAAGCAAATGCGCTTTTATTCTAATCAAAATACAAGTTAGGGGTCATTTAACACTAATATAAAAGTAATTATAATAAATAGTCGTTCCACTAAAGACCAAAGACCAGCACGGAGGTCATACACTAGCACCTCACAAATAGTGTTTAGATACTCACATCTCTCGGGTGTAATAAAGTATAAAATACAATATGGAAACGGAAGATATCTCTCACTACCTGTCATAGCAAAATAGATTACCATAGGCTTGGGAAAGGATCAAACCTCCACCACATGGCGTAAGCACCTAGGATAAACTATCAAAGAGGTATTTCAAAGGGTTGTAACGTTAGGTGTAGGGATATAAAATACACGGTTTTGTTGGATATAGGCAGTCTTTACTGGTGGCGAGTTAACAATCTTGGTTAATTACATGTACAATGTGGCGTTGCTAAGCCAAGACTAGACTCGACTTAAGCTAATAAATGGAAAATAACAAAAACATAAAATGAACATAGAATAAAAAGGGATGGTAGTCTGTATGTTTTTTCTCTTTTCTTTTTTCTTTTTTTTTTTTTCTTTTTCTTGTTTTTTCAATTTTTTTTTTTTTTTTTTTTTTTTTTTTTTTTTTTTGCATACACTCTTACCCTACCATCCAAAATAATACATCATAGTGAATGAAAATTCCCCTTACACTTGAATTTTTACATACTTTACAATAAACTAATCTAATGACTCGAATTAAGAAAATCAAAACACTTGGAGTACTTTTAAGATTAACGTATATATGGGGGTAATAATATGATGTTCTTCCCCATTACTCCATAAAATAAGTACTTTACCCATGAGTCCCAATCGTCCCAAAACAATATGTACAAGGATATGACTCGACTTAGCAACCATGTAATCAATTAGATAGTTAACTTAGGGTTTAACAAATAACAATAATGCACTAAAAATGAGCGCATACACGGAAGGCTAAGGCGATTTGGTTGTACATTTAAGTGGGGTGTAACAAATTCTTCCTTTAAGTAAAATGCTTAAAGTTAAAAACGAAAAGATAGGCTCGGAGGGGTGTACTAGGGGTTTCGTGTACTAAAAATGAGTTCAACGCTAAGGGTGTGGGAAAAATTAGTTGACTTAACTAGCCAAGTAATATGACTTAAATGGTCAAGTAATTATGATACGGGTTTAACACAAGGGTGATCCTAATGCCTCTTATCATGTAGTAAATCCTACCACACGAATGTAGTCTCACTAGCGGTCTCGGGATGCATCACTAACGCAAGTTCTAGAATCTAAATGCTACTGGTACACTCATAAGCACTAATAGTAAATGCTTTTCCTATCAAATCTAAAGGCGAACCTCACATATTTGGGTGGAAAATTGTTCTAAAAGTACGGTTATGTGCTAGTCATACAATCTCCTATCCATGAGACGCTTGCTATGGCTAAAGTTTCACTCCTAAATGTTGTAAAAAATTTTAAATTTGGCGCTAAAATTGCACTAACAAGTATTTCTCATAGTTTTATTACACATCTACTATCAAACAAACAAACTCAAGCGAAAGTGTATTTGTAAGGTATCATCATTTTACCCTCCCCTTACACTTAGGATGAACATTGTCCCCAATGTTCAAGTCACGGGGATCATTCCAACTTTCGTTGTCATAGAGAGCAAGATCTTCTATGAGTTCCCATGATTGTTCCGCACTTAGATCACGTAGCTTACCACCGGCCGATTGGTCAATGGCTCGCCTCGTGGAGAGATCGATATGGTCATAGAAGATTTGGACTTGGAGCCAAAGATCTATGCCATGATGATACCTTACAAATACACTTTCGCTTGAGTTTGTTTGTTTGATAGTAGATGTGTAATAAAACTATGAGAAATACTTGTTAGTGCAATTTTAGCGCCAAATTTAAATATTTTTACAACATTTAGGAGTGAAACTTTAGCCATAGCAAGCGTCTCATGTATAGGAGATTGTATGACTAGCACATAACCGTATCATTCAGAAAAATTTTCCACCCAAATATGTGAGGTTTGCCTTTAGATTTGATAGGAAAAGTATTTACTATTAGTGCTTATGAGTGTACCGGTAGCATTTAGATTCTAGAACTTGCGTTAGTGATGCATCCTGAGACCGCTAGTGAGACTACATTCGTGTAGTAGGATTTACTACATGATAAGAGGCATTAGGATCACCCTTGTGTTAAACCCGTATCATAATTACTTGACCATTTAAGTCACATTACTTGGCTAGTTAAGTCAACTAATTTTTCCTACACCTTAGCGTTGTACTCATTTTTAGTACACGAAGCCCCTAGTACACCCCTCCGAGCCTATCTTTTCGTTTCTAACTTTAAGCATCTTACATAAAGGAAGAATTTGTTACACCCCACTTAAATGTACACCCAAATCGCCTTAGCCTTCCGTGTATGCACTCATCTTTAGTGCATTATTGTTATTTGTTAAACCCTAAGTTAATTATCTAATTGATTACATGGTTGCTAAGTCAAGTCATATCCTTGTACATATTGTTTTGGGACGATTGGGACTCATGGGTAAAGTACTTATTTTATGGAGTAATGGGGAAGAACATCATATATTACCCCCTTATGTACGTTAATCTTAAAAGTACTCCAAGTGTTTTGATTTTTTTAATTCGAGTCATTAGATTAGTTTATTGTAAAGTATGTAAAAATTCAATTGTAAGGGAAATTGACATTCCCTATGATGTATTATTTTGGATGGTAGGGTAAGAGTGTATGCAAAAAAAAAAAAAAAAAAAAAAAAAAAAAAAAAAAAAAAAAAAAAAATCGAAAAAACAAGAAAAAAAGAAAAGAAAAAAAAAATAGAAAAAGAAAAAGAGAAAAAACATACGGACTACCATCCCTTTTCATTCTATGTTCATTTTATGTTTTTGTTATTTTTGATTTATTAGCTTAAGTCGAGTCTAGTCTTGGCTTAGCAACGCCATATTGTACATGTAATTAACCAAGATTGTTAACTCGCCACCAGTAAAGACTGCCTATATCCAACAAAACCGTATATTTCATATCCCTACACCTAACGTTACAACCCTTTAAAAGACCTCTTTGATAGTTTATCCTAGGTGCTTACGCCATGTGGTAGAGGTTTGATCCTTTCCCAAGCCTATGGTAATCTATTTTGCTATGACAGGTAGTGAGAGATATCTTCCGTTTCCATATTGTAATTTATAGTTTATTACACCCGAGAGATGTGAGTATCTAAACACTATTTGTGAGGTACTTGTGTATGACCTCCGTGCTTGTCTTTGGTCTTTAGTGGAACGATTATTTGTTGTAATTACTTTTATATTAGTGTTAAATGACCCCTAACTTGTCTTTTGATTAGAATAAAAGCGCATTTGCTTGAGGACAAGCAAATCTCAAGTGTAAGGGTATATGATGAGGCCAAAAATGAACCACTTTTAGGGGGTCATTTAAGCCCGGAATTGAACTTATTTGATCAAATATTACCCTAAATCGTTCCTTTTGTGATTTTAGGTACTTTGGGAGTGAAATCTGGAAAAGGAAGCAATTCGGACGTTTTTGGAGCATAAAAGTTAAGAAAACGCCAAAGACTTAATTTTCCAAGCTGAGAACAGTGTTTGACGGCGTCAAGAGGAAATATTTGACGGCATCAAGAGTAAAGTCCATGATGACCCAGTACAAACCTGAAGGCGTCACATGAAGAGCGTCAAGAGTTAAAGTCATGACGACCTGCATAAGGAGTACACATGACGGCGTCAGACCCAGATCTAGGCAGTCCGAGGAACTATTTGGCGGCGAGATGACGGCGTCACACATTTGTTCTTGACGCCGTCACCTCCTAAAATCTATATATATTTTTCTAATTTTCATTCATAAAAAGGGGAGAAGTTTGGAGAAACCCTAAGGCCGAACCTTGTACAAATTTTACAGCTTTTTCAAGGGTTTTCAGCCCTTGAACCCTTACATGTGTAATTGAGATAAGTCTTCTCTTAATTCAATCAATATGTCTATGTGTTGGTTGTCTATATCTTGTGCCTGTCTTGATTTCACCAAGTTAGGCTAGATCTATCTTGTGTTTGCTTAGATCTAATGAAACCTAGACGTTAATTATGTGTTGATTACTTGTTTATGGTTGTATTGGATGAATGATTTCAATGCTAGGCTTAAGAAAACTGGCAGATCTCCAATTGGTAACATGCTTGAACGTATTAGGAAACATGAACCGATGTGTACTAGGTTTTATTGGTTGTATTTAATGCATGAGTAAATTCTAATGATCCCATGTTAGGAGCTTCTTAGCCGGCTCGACATAGGAGTGAAGTAGGCACTCATAGGATTGGGGAGTTAAGTACGTGATGCGTGGGAATTGCACCAGGCTTTACCTCTCAAGGGATCTTGAGAAGCTTACAACCCCCACCAGGCAGTGTACCTGATCGTTGTTGTATAGTATAGTTACAAGTACCGGGGGATTGATCGTTCAGCTAGGAATAGTGTCGCTAGGATTAGAAAACCTAAATACTAGTTGTAAAGGTGAGGGATGATTATTTTTGTATTTTTATATTTTTTAGAAAGCAAGTTAAAATCTCGGGTTTAAAGGATTTGGGCGGAATTAGTTGCTAGTCAACTAACCCAATACTAAGATGCAATCAAAATAAAATACAAGAAATGAAAATAAACTAAATTATACTAGAGTTGTGAGCAATAAGTGGAGAAAATGTGTTTACTTAGATTTCACTACTCCCTAGACATCTTTTACACGTTAATTACTTGTTATAGTTGCATGGATGACGGATTGTATTCCTTAATACCATTCATGGGGTATCGCACATAACTCCCCAATTCTATGAGCTCTTATCTCCTCCTACACCATGCCCAGCACAACTATAGGGATTGTAAACAGTGGCTCATGCATTAAATACAACCAAAAAAGACCTTAGTGCAACAGGTTCATGTTTCCTAAGACGTTCAAGCATGTTACTATTTGGAGATCTGCAAGTTTTCTTAAGCCTAACATATAAATTCATTCATCCAAAACAAACTATAAACAAGTAATCAACATCTAGGTTTCATTAGATCCAAGTAAACACAAGATAGATCTAGCCTAGCATGATGGAATTAAGACAAGAACAAGATATAGACAACCAACACATAGACATATTGATTGAATTAAAAGAACACTTATCTTAATTACACATGAAAGGTATCAAGGGGTTGGAACCCTTGAAAAACCTGTAAAATTCGCACCAAAATCGTACTAGGGTTTCTCCAAAACTTCTCTCCCCTAATGTGTAAAAATTAGAAAACTATATATAGGAAATAGGGTCTGACGGCGTCAAGACCAAATAGGTGACGCCGTCACCTCGCCGCCAAAATAATTCTCGGACCGCCTTGATCTACTTCTGACGCCGTCATGTGTTATGCATTTCCAGGCCGTCATGCATTTTCCTCTTGACGCCCTTCCTTGTGACGCCGTCAAATCTGTTCTTGATCGTCATGGAAATTGCTCTTGACGCCGTCAGGATGTTACTCTTGACGCCGTCACCTACTGTTCGCAGCAAGGAAAATTAAGACTTTGGCGTTTTCTTCACTTTTATGCTCCAAAAACGTCCGAATTGCTTCCTTTTCCAGATTTCACTCCCAAAGTACCTAAAATCACAAAAGAAACGATTTAGGGCAATATTTGATCAAATAAATCCGAATTCCGGCTTAAATGACCCCCTAAAAGTGGTTCATTTTTCGCCTCATCATATACCCTTACACTTGAGATTTGCTTGTCCTCAAGCAAATGCGCTTTTATTCTACTCAAAATACAAGTTAGGGGTCATTTAACACTAACATAAAAGTAATTACAACAAATAATCGTTCCACTAAAGACCAATAGACAAGCACGGAGGTCATACACAAGCACCTCACAAATAGTGTTTAGATACTCACATCTCTCGGGTGTAATAAAGTATAAATTACAATATGGAAACGGAAGATATCTCTCACTACCTGTCATAGCAAAATAGATTACCATAGGCTTGGGAAAGGATCAAACCTCCACCACATGGCGTAAGCACCTAGGATAAACTATCAAAGAGGTCTTTTAAAGGGTTGTAACGTTAGGTGTAGGGATATGAAATACACGGTTTTGTTGGATAAAGGAAGTTTTACTGGTGGCGAGTTAACAATCTTGGTCAATTACATGTACAATATGGCGTTGCTAAGCCAAGACTAGACTCGACTTAGGCTAATAAATGAAAAATAACAAAAATATAAAATAAACATAGAATGAAAAGGGATGGTAGTCCGTATGTTTTTCTCTTTTTTTTTTTTTTTTTCTTTTTTTTTTCTTTTTTTTTTTGCATACAATCTTACTCTACCATCCAAAATAATACATCATAGGGAATGGGAATTCCCCTTACACTTGAATCTTTACATACTTTACAATAAACTAAACTAATGACTCGAATTAAGAAAATCAAAACACTTGGAGCACTTTTAAGATTAACGTACGTATGGGGGTAATAAATGATGTTCTTCCCCATTACTCCATAAAATAAGTACTTACCCATGAGTCCCAATCGTCCCAAAACAATATGTATAAGGATATGACTTGACTTAGCAACCATGTAATCAATTAGATAGTTAACTTAGGGTTTAACAAATAACAATAATGCACTAAAAATGAGCGCATACACGGAAGGCTAAGGCGATTTGGTTGTACATTTAAGTGGGGTGTAACAAATTCTTCCTTTAAGTAAAATGCTTAAAGTTAGAAACGAAAAGATAGGCTCGGAGGGGTGTACTAGGGGTTTCGTGTACTAAAAATGAGTACAACGCTAAGGGTGTGGGAAAAATTAGTTGACTTAACTAGCCAAATAATATGACATAAATGGTCAAGTAATCATGATACGGGTTTAACACAAGGGTGATCCTAATGCCTCTTATCATGTAGTAAATCCTACTACACGAATGTAGTCTCACTAGCGGTCTCGGGATGCATCACTAACGCATGTTCTAGAATCTAAATGCTACCAGTACACTCATAAGCACTAATAGTAAATGCCTTTCCTATCAAATCTAAAGGCGAACCTCACATATTTGGGTGGAAAATTTTTCTGAATATACGGTTATGTGCTAGTCATACAATCTCCTATCCATGAGACGCTTGCTATGGCTAAAGTTTCACTCCTAAATGTTGTAAAAAAATTTAAATTTGGCGCTAAAATTGCACTAACAAGTATTTCTCATAGTTTTATTACACATCTACCATTAAACAAAACAAACTCAAGCGAAAGTGCATATGTAAGGTATCATCTTTTTACCCTCCCCTTACATTTAAGATGAACATTGTCCCCAATGTTCAAGTAATGAATGTAAAAGTGCAAAAGTAAAAAGAATGAAATCAAATAATCCCCTTATTCGTTCGGTATGGATAATAAGGTGGCCAGGTTAAATCTTCCTCCAAGAAAATGAACAATCAAAGCTTCCCTTCCAGAATATAAATCATCTTCTTGTCATGCATAACCTGTAAATCCTGAGAAAATAGACAAAACAACCTCGCGTAAAATCGGCGGCATCCTATATAAGTTACTAAATCCTAGAAAACAAGATAAGATATAATGCTTGTGGAATGAAGTTTGCAGATTTCTGGAGATTATAAAACTTAATAATTCACAAAAACCATAAGACTCCGTTAGAAAAACAAAACCGGTAAAATTTCCAGATTTTTACACTTGACGCCGTCAAGAATTAACTCGTGACGCCGTCAGGATTGACCTGCAGAAATTCTTATGTTAAGTTTCCGGAAAATTTCTGGAAAAAAACTTGGTCCTACTTCCTGGAAAATCCTACAAAACTTCATTATGACTCAATACAAGCATTTGACTCTAACAAATACGAATATATATGTTCATTTAATATTGTGGAGAATCATGATCGGTTTGTTTCTTAAAAACATATTTGGGGTTTCCCCTTACACTTATCTTTTGCAAAAATACTTTTAGGTGGAGTTAAGACTAGGCCAAAACAACAAAGTAAAGTATTTCCACTTTTTAATTTAGAAACATGATCTACCAACAATAAAAACTAAGCATGCATACGGAAGCAAATAACAAACAAACAAAAAATAAAATCACACAAAACTTGGGTTGCCTCCCAAGAAGCGCTTTTCTTTATTTACGAGTCTTGTAGCTAGACTCAAGGTCATGGGTAACTACGTGACCTCATCGTTGGTTCCACTCTCTAGGTCGTCATCTAAACCAGTATCGCTTTCATAGTGCAAGTACTTCGGGTCTTCGAACTCGAAAACATCTTGTCGATACTTAGAACCAAGCTTACTAACATCCTTAAAGAATCCACATGATAAATCAGAAATGTTTTTACATCCTTTCCTAACATCTTCATCACACAAAATAAGTTGGGAACTTATCTTATCAAGCCCGTCACAATCGATTTCCTTAAGGTCTTTTCTCTTGTATGGCATTTGGTATGAAACCCTCCTAATTCCATCAGTGAAGGTCATGATTCCGTTCAAGTCATCCACTATCAGATTAGTGATTTCACAAAAGGGTGCTCCAAAAACGACTTGTGATAATCTAGGGTCGACATAGTCTTCTATGTTGTCCACAATCGTGAATTCCATAGTGAATGCCATATTTCCTACGAACACCTGGATTTCATGATCCTTACCAACCACTTTCTCTCCTTTGTAAATCATTCCCCATCTACAGATATTGTTGTAATGGAATAGGGACATAAAATTCTTAGGCATGAATATGTTAATGTAGACGTTATCGAAGTACTTATGACCGATCATGCAAGGAATTTTGAGATTATTCGGATCACGCCGTCTTACCTTCCCCGATTCTCCATCCTTTGACCCATATAGATTCCCCTCAAGGGAAGGACGATACTTGTACACCTCTTCATTACCCCTACGAAAAATTACCTTCCTAACACCATTGGTGAGTAATACACTACCATCTTTCTCATCAAGGATCACTCCCGATTCATTGATAAATGGTTTCCCAAGAACCAGGTTGGTTAACGTTTGATTGGTGAGAGGGTCCACGTCATCGACCACGGTGAGGTCAGTATTGTAAACAAGCTCTCCAATCCTAATTGATAAATTTTTCATTACTCTCTCGCACGCAATGCGTTCTGGGAAGGTTTCGTGATATAGGGAAAGGGGGATTATGTTGACTGGGAAGCTAGGATCTATATGACTATCGGTTAAGAGCTTTTCCTTAATGGTGCAGGGGATCTTGAAAACTTTAGGGTTACTTTCCTTAGTCTTATCGCTACTCCCACTAATAACATCCTCCATTTTTCTCTCGGGTTCTTCTATAATAGATTTATCCAAAATGGTTGGATTTCTCTCATGCTCTTCCGATTTCTCTTGCCTTTCATCCGGTTTGCCAGATTCTCGTGCGGTGTATTGCTCGGATGAGTTGGTAGGTTTTCTGGCCGAATCGTGGTCTACCCTTAAGGTCTCATTTTTAGCTGTATGACCAGATTTGTTAGTTTGTTGCTGGGTTGGGTTGGGTGCAAAAGCTGATATCGTGGTGATGGTGTTTACGAAATGGACTGGTCCTAGGGGGTTGATAGGTTCTTTTCCTTTAGGTGATAGATGTTTGAATAACTTGCTAGGACTTTTTATTTTTACAGGGGAGGTTGGTGGACTCATGACGGTAACAGACTTAACCTCATCAACGTGAGTGGGTTTATTGACAACATGCTCTTTGATAGCAGTTAACAGATTACAAATCTTGTTGTTCATATCAGCCTGCTGTTGTCTAAATTTGGCCTCGAGCGTAGCGAGCTGTAATTCTTGAGATAGAATGATTTTTTTTAGAGCATCTTCACAGCTTTGCCTAGGAATGCCTTGTGATGGAAAATGCTCGGACCAAGTGAGTGGTGAGGAGTCATTGAAAGATACGCTTCGCGTTTGGTATCCTCTGAAATTAGGTTTATCCTTCCATGCCTCATAGGCCTTGTCAGAAGTTCGAGGACCTCGACCTACGTGTGATGACGTGAATTCGTTATAAGCATGTTTTGGAAGTTCCATGCAGTTATGAGTCTCATGAGGGCCATTGCATAATTTGCATGTAGAAGCGATTTTGCTTACTTGGCTTGAAGGTTTTTGAGCTTCGTAAGATTTCATGAGAGACTTGACTCGACCTTCAAGTTCCATGATCTTACGGTCGGGAGTGCAAGAATTGTTCGAAGGCAAAGATATTGCCTTGACCGTTTTGTTCAAATCACGGGGATCATTCCAACTTTCGTTGTCATAGAGAGCAAGATCTTCTATGAGTTCCCATGATTGTTCCGCACTTAGATCACGTAGCTTACCACCGGCCGATTGGTCAATGGCTCGCCTCGTGGAGATATCGATATGGTCATAAAAAATTTGGACTTGGAGCCAAAGATCTATGCCATTATGAGGGACTTTTTGGAGTAAGTCCTTGAAACGAGTCCATGCTTCATAAAGAGATTCATTTTGACGTTGTTGGAACATCAAGATGTCATTTCTAAGCTTAGTAGTTCTCCCCGGTGGGAAAAATTGAGCAAGGAAATGAGTGGTGAGATCATCCCTTGTGGTGATGGATCCCGCGGGTAAACGCTCAAGCCATTGACTAGCTTGATCCCGTAGAGAGAATTGGAATAGGCGTAATCGGGTAGTCTCTCTAGTTTCAACACCTAGGTCTATGGAATCTACGATTTTTAGAAAGTCCTTAAGATGTTGGTTTGGATCTTCAGAACGAAGTCCATGGAATGCACATCCGCTTTGCACCAACCGGATGGTGTCGGATCGCAAGGGGGTCACATTGGCTCCAGTGAGCTCAATGGTGTTTCGGTAGCCTTGATGGCTAGGTCGGGAATACTCTCCTAAGGTTCGGGGCCTAAGGGGTTCTAATGGTGGGTTTTGTTGTGGTGGGATGACGGGTTCAAAGATGTTCCCGTTGTCCATGATGTTGGGTGGTTACGAACAAAGACACAAAGAAATGAGATAGACTAAAGAAAACCTAAAAATAAAAATAAAATCTTACTAGAAAGGAATCTAGCAAGTAGACCTAATAAAAAGAAATTCTAACCTAGACAATAACTATTTCCCCGGTAGCGGCGCCAAAAACTTGATGCGTGGGAATTGCACCAGGCTTTACCTCTCAAGGAATCTTGAGAAGCTTACAACCCCCACCAGGCAGTGTACCTGATCGTTGTAGTATAGTATAGTGACAAGTACCGGGGGATTGATCGTTCAGCTAGGAATAGTGTCGCTAGGATTAGAAAACCTAAATACTAATTCTAAAGGTGAGGGATGATTATTTTTGTATTTTTATATTTTTTAGAAAGCAAGTTAAAATCTCGGGTTTGAAGGATTTGGGCGGAATTAGTTGCTAGTCAACTAACCCAATACTAAGATGCAATCAAAATAAAATACAAGAAATGAAAATAAACTAAATTATACTAGAGTTGTGAGCAATAAGTGGAGAAAATGTGTTTACTTAGATTTCACTACTCCCTAGACATCTTTTACACGTTAATTACTTGTTATAGTTGCATGGATGACAGATTGTATTCCTTAATACCATTCATGGGGTATCGCACATAACTCCCCAATTCTATGAGCTCTTATCTCCTCCTACACCGTGCCCAGCACAACTATAGGGATTGTAAACAGTGGCTCATGCATTAAATACAACCAATAAAGACCTTAGTGCAATAGGTTCATGTTTCCTAAGACGTTCAAGCATGTTACCATTTGGAGATCTACCAGTTTTCTTAAGCCTAACATGTTGACATAAATAATCTCTTAAAACATTGTTAGCTTATTAACAATGTCTCTATGTTTTGATAATTACAAAGCATAAACTCATTAATCTAAAACTTATGACGTAAACAAGTTTTTACTGATTAATATTTGTCTTTGCTTCCATATCACTTAAGGTATGAATAAACAAAGGGTTTATTACATTTCATGATCAAAGGAAATTTTTCTAATCACTAGAATTTTTATAAAATGTATTAAACATCTTATATCTTTTACAAAATTACTTTTGGAATTAAAAGAATATGTTTAATTCATAATAAATATATGATTTCAAATTTCCAACCAAAAATGGCAAATTCTATCCAGAAAAATATTCCCCACTAAAAGACAAGAAAAACCAACGTTCAGGAGGGCGGCCCCCTTAATGTTACTAGGCGGCCCCCTTAATCATTAAGGGGACCGGCCTACAATTAAGGGGACCGGCCACGCTCCAGAACAGTATTTTCCCCCCCTTTAAATACTGATTCATCTCTCAGATTTTTCTCACCTTTTGCACTTCTAAACTTTCTGATCTAGATCTATTTCTCTATTCTCTCATCCTTTGATCATAAGTGTATATATTCTTTGTTTCAAAGTGATCCAATTTCCATCCTCTCAAGTGCAAGAGAAGAATACTTCTATCTTCCTAGACAAGAAGTATTACAACTTGTTGTGATCTCCACATCCAAGTTGTTGGTGTATCATCAAGATTATTTACATATTCTTTGTGAAGATTGTTGTGAATATTTGCTTGTAGATAGTTGTGTTAGATATAGATTGTGTGATTAGTTGATAGCTTGGTGTGAAGAAGAAAAGCTAGGAGATCTATTGGTGTGAAGAAGATTGTGTTGAAGTAGTTATTTGTGAAGTAGATTGATTTGAAGAAGGTGTGTAGAAGTGGTGACTTAGGTGTGAAGGTGTTGTGGTGTGATTATTGGTGTGTAGAGTGGTGTGTAAATTGGTGTGTAAGGTTTTCTCCGCCATAAGGGAGCTTGTTGATATAGTGAAGAAAACTCTCGAGTTAGGTGCTCGGGGAGTGGAGTAGGGCAAGGAAGGTGTCCTTGTAGCCGAACCACTATAAATCTCTTGTCTCGCGGTTCGATCTTTCCATCTCTTACTCATTTCATTACTTATCATTGTTATATATTTCGTATTGATATTTGTTTGTATTGTGCAATACTTGAGATCACATATTATCGAATCTAAGTTTTAAAAACACTAAAACACTTTTTACAACTAATTAAAAAGACGTAAAACTATTCAACCCCCCTTCTTGTTTTCCACAATTGGTATCAGAGCCACGTCTAGCAAGAATCTTAAAATATATTGTATTTTAAAACTTGTAACGATCTATGGAATCTGAAAAATATTTAGAAGGGCAATCTATGCAAAGACCACCACTATTTGAAAGTGATGGATTTTTATATTGGACAAATAGATTCGAAACGTATGTGAAATCAAAAGATCTTGATCTTTGGCATATTATTACCTTTGGTGATTTTCCTCCTATTCAATATAATGTTGAAACTAAAATGAATGAAATTGTATCTTTTGAAGAACAAAATGATGATTTGAAAAAGAAATTAGCAAAAAATAATGAGGCTAAAATGGTAATTTATAATGCGTTACTACGCAAAGAATATGAAAGAATTTTTATGTGTAAAACCGCCAAAGAAATTTGGGATTCTTTACTAATTACTCACCAAGGTAATAGCCAAGTCAAAGATAATAAAATAGATCTTCTTGTACAACAATATGAACAATTTACGATTCCGGAAGAGGAATCAATTGATAATGCCTTTGCTAAGTTTAACACTATCATCACAAGTTTAAAAGCATTTGATGAGACATTTTCTAGTAAAAATTATGTTAGGAAATTTCTTAGGGCATTGCATCCAAAATGGCGAGCTAAGGTCACGGCAATTGAAGAATCAAAGAACTTGATGACGTTATCACTAGATGAACTAATTGGCAACTTGAAGGTTCATGAAGAAATCATAAGAAGAGATTCGGAAACGGTTAAAGTCAAGAAAGAACAAATCAAATCCATTGCTCTAAAAGCCAAAAAGGAACCTAGTGATGATGATGATTCAAGTGACGAAAGTGAAGACGAAGAATATGCAATGGCCGTAAGAGAATTCAAGAAGTTCTTCAAGAGACGAGGAAGATTCACTAGATCATCACATGACGATAGAAAATCGTTCCAAAGAAATAGAAGTGACAATTACGTGAAAAGAAAATGCTTTAGATGTGGAAGTCCAAATCATCTCGTTGGTGAATGTCTAAAGCCGCCGAGTTATGATAATCAAGGTGCATTTGTTAGTAGAACATGGAGTGATAGTGACAAAGAAGAAGTGGAAAAACCAAGAGAAGAAAAGTGTTTCATGGCAAAAGCAACCGACGAAATATGCCTTGGAATTGACTTGGAGCCTGACGAATGGATCAAGGATAGTGGATGCTCAAGGCACATGACAGGGAACCGAAAGCTATTTGATCAGTGCTGAACCGTCAGATTATTATTAACCAAGGTTAATAAGTCAAAAACAGCTTAGACTAATGCTCCGTGGAGTACAATGTATCCTCGGGTCGTATTTCCCAACGAGGCGTGAAATCTGTAATAAAATGAAATTTGGGATCGGGTGATTATGAACAGGAAGGGTTTGAGAATGGTTTGTATTACTACTGATTGAATGAGAAATTATTTGGAAACAGTAATTAAGCATACAACAATCAGATATACAAAACACGTAACACAAAGTATTAAAAACGTAAGTATGAAAAATATAAAGACTAATTATGGCAAGTTTATTACTACAAGGGTGTAAAATGAAAATTAAAAACTTTTTAACTTAAAAGAAAATTAAAATCTAAAAAGAAAATATTAAATTATTATTATATTAATTTAATATTAATTAATTAATAAAAACTATTTAAAACTTATTTAAAATCTAATTAACTAAATCTAAGATGTGTTATACTACAAATTTAACTAGGAAAATTATAAAAAATAATTTCTAAAAATCTAAAATAACTTAAAAGATTTATAAAAATTAAAAAGAGATATTTTTGTCTTTTTATGTAATTTTTATTAATTAAAGACTATATTATTAATTTAAATCTAATTAAACTAAATAAAGGTGGAAAAATAGAAAATGAAAAGAGAAAATTATAAAACTATTCTTTACAGGTTCTAATAAAGTTTATAAACTTAGGAAAATTATAAAAATGAAAATTATATAAAATCTAAACAACTATTCTAATTTTTATTTGGTTTTTATGTTTTAAGTAATTTAAATAAAATTAAATGTAAAAATTATAAAGACTACAGTAAAAATTCTAGAAATTTTATTACAAACTTAAAATCAAATAAGGAATCTAGGAAAAATATAAAAACACACTACAGTAGTACAACTTTTAACAGTTACAAATTATTTAATAGATTTAATTAAATACTAAATAAACTATAATTAAATCTAATAAATACAAGATAAGCACAGAAAATTCTAGGAAAATTACTACAACTATAAAATATAACAAAGTAATTTAGAAAAATATAAAAACATGTAATCACTTAACAAAATATTAAAAAGGAAAATTAAAATTAAATTATATTAAATAGAAACTATCACTTATCTTTAAATTGATTTTTCTTGAATTTTATTTTACAAACCTATTTTATACCTAATAATAACTAACTTTTGTAAAAACAATATTTTTATAACTTAATAATAAGCTAATAATAAGTTATTAACCAAAACAGTTGACTTAGTTTGACCAACTAAGCAATTTAGCTAAACTGAGCTTGTGTGGGGTCCACTTGGGTAAAAATTGGTTCCTATAAGTTACTTGAACATGTATAAGCAAGAATAAACACAAGGGTTCCACTGGATAAGCCAATAAGCTACAATAAGCTTATGCTTATTGGTTTTCTGAGACAGTAATTGGGACAAACTTAGGGGCTTAAATCAGGTGGGGTCCACTGAGTCTTAGGTCAAAATTATGGTCAAAGTTTAAAGCCAGGTAGGAGGGGAGTCCAATGAGCCAAGGATGGAGGAGTGGGGCCCACTATGGTGGTCACAAATCACCACAAAAGTGGTGATGGTGGCCTGAGTAACTGGTGCACAGAGCAGGGGTGTTCCCTGCAACTCACTTTGGTGAGTTGTGGGGTCCACAAGAAAAATCACAAAAATATGGTGGTACTGAGACCTTCAAGTTGAGATGGTAGGTTTTAACTAGGAACAAGTTTTAAGGTCCAAATACAAACACATAAATCACAATAAATACTTGAATTTTTGAAAAAAACTGAGATGAACAAATTTGACTTTTGATCAAGACTTGTAATTTTGACTTTGATGAGTTTTAACTTACTCTTATTGACTGAAAATGATGTTGTAAGTTAAAAGGAAACCAAATCAATCTATGTTTGACACTAATGAGCTGAAATGGGTGGTTTAGGACACTAAAAATCAAACAGTGTTCATGGAAATCAGAGATTCATGTGATTTTGACTTTTCATTGAAAAGGTATTGGATTTTATGACTTACCTAAGTTATATGAACCTATTAGAGACTGTATAACTTATATTTGACAACTAATAGCAATTAGGACTTATTGAACAGGCCAAAACCAAACACTCCTTTTAGGTTCTGTCTTGTGGAGTTATTACACAACATGAGTTTTAAAACTAAGAGGTTACTTCCAACTGAATTACTATGTTATACTAAGCTTTATTAAACATAAGAAACACAGGTACATACCACAATGACCAAAGATTACTAATGAGACTAAAATGACAGTCAACCTAAACTTTTTAGGTAGAATGAAACCTAAACTACTATTGACTAATTTTAAGCTTTGATTACTTTTAACTATTCCTATTGAGCACAGATAATAAAGAAATAAGCTATAGTAAATAGTTGAATGGTAAAATTAAGATAAAATAAAAGGTGATATAAGTAACTCACAATATGCTTCCTGCCAAATCCACATGAACTAAGAACCAAATCACCAATCCTACTGCTTCCCAAGAAGCCACTAAACCAAATCCATCCAGAATTTAATTTGCTCCATTGCTTCTTTCTTGTTCTCACTAATTTTTTATTTTCTCTCTATTTAATTGATTTTTTATTTTTATTTTTTTTTTATTTATGAGGAACTTTGATTTCTATGAAACTAAAACCTTAATTTAGTTATTCTAGGAGCTTATATGAGATTATAAGTCCTATAACAACATTTTTGTAACACCTAAATGAGTAAACATGAAAATTTGAAATTGTAAACTGCATAAACTATAATTGATCATGAAACTGAAATTAGAGCTTGTAAATAGTTTTATTGAAACACTAGAACATTAGTACAATACTTAGAAATTGAAACTTGAACTGAAATGATAAACTAAAATTTGAACGACATACATGAAAATGAAATTAAACTACTGCCTCTAATCCTTTGCTTCTCTTCTCTTTTATAGGCTCCAAACTTGTTCCAGGTGTCACAAGGAGCAAATCCCACCAATTTGTAGCTTTGATACGTGTTGAATTCATCACACCTGTTTAAAGGATTTTGGCGCCAAAATCCAATTTGATTGCTTGTAGCCGTTTTCTGTGCATTAAATGCAATTGGAATGTTTGTGAGGATGTAGGGGACAAGTTGGAGTGTAGGGGTGAGCTTGGGATGGTTGATGTGATGGTTGCAGAGTATAGGTGATGGCAGAGGTGTAGGTGATGGTATGTGGCCTCTCCTGAGGTAAACTTTAGTGGTGGGTTTTGTTTAGGGATTGACAGAGGGGGGTTGAGGTGGAAAGGCATTGCAAGTGGAGAGGTTGAATGGTGGATGGAGGATGAGCAGGTGACGAGGAGTGGAGGTTAGGGATGATGGGGGTGGTCAACGCGGGTCAAACCTGCGTATTATTAGAGGGTGAAGTGGGCTATTGAGGGATTGGGCTTAGGGTTGTGTAATGGACCAGGCTTTTGGTTATTTTGGATTTGGATTTTGTTATTTATTTTTGATCCGTTTGGTTTTGTAAAGTTTAGCCCAAGGACTAAACTTGTAAAATCTGATTTCCAGGGACCAAACTTGAAACTTTTCCAAATTATATCACAAAGGACCTTTCTTGCCATTTAAAATATTATAAGGACCTTTTTATTATTTTTCCAAATTTAAAAGTAACCGGGGACCAATTTTGCCATTTTTCTAAATTACAGGGACTTGTTTTGTAATTTCTTTGAATTTATCATCTAGGGGTCAAATTTATCAAGTTCTGAATTACCAAGGACCTTTTGATGATAAAAATCCATTTTTTAACATTGAGGGGTATTTTATGTCAATATTGAAACTACAGGGACCTGTTTTGTCAATTTTGGTATTTTGAACTTTCAAGGATAAAACTTGTTATTCCTTGATTCCTGGGGATTGTTATTGACTTTTCTTTAAAATATTTCACCCAGGGACCATTTCTGACATTTCTTGAAAGTTCAGGGACTGATTTTGACAATTTGGTAAACTTTACCCGTTTTTCCCTGTTTTCAGTTCTTTTTTATCTGAAACATATAAAAACACCTTCTAAGGATATTTGTATTATTTTGTGGTGTTTCTGAGTGTTTTTTACATGTTTTTGTTGTTCAGATTTGACAGAAATGATGAGTTTTTATGAACTCATCAATCCCCTACACTTAACTATTGCTAGTCCCTAGCAATCTGGCATACACTACAAACCCATTTTTTAAAATTTAATGGATTTAATAATCTCTTTACCAGACAGCCATTACTTCTGGAGTAGCCAGGTGTGAAAACTGTGGTACACCTGATAACCGTGTGATTTTGAGCAAACCACCAGCTGTCAACGGATTTGATTAGTCTTTACCAAAAGCCGTTTGCTTCTGGACTAGCCAACTCTTGATGGACAAAGTCAACATCTTGGTGAGCTGATTACCAATTATGGATTTTCACTGCCTTTACCACAAGCCATAATCTTGCGGGCTAGCCAGCTCATTTGCTTATGAGGATGCGGGGGAGCTGAGGAACCATACAATTTTTGGCAAATTGCCAGCCATCAACGGGTTTGAGTTATCTTTACCAAGAGCCGTTTGCTCCTGGATTAGCCAGTCCTTATGTGGATTAGACATGGTGGACTAATAACCATTTGTTGCGTTAATGCCAAGTACTTCATTAAGTGAAAATTTTGAAAAATTTTTAAAATTTTTGGCAAAAACGGGGGTACTAGATGTATAATGTGATTAAATTCGCTAGAATTTCCCCCCCCCCCCCCCTACACTTAGAAATGAATATTGTCCTCAATATTCAAAGTCCCGGCTATTATGCCGACTCTTTGAACGTAAAAAGGCAATATTACAAGTTAAATGTAGGAACAACATTTATTTTATTTTTGTATTTTTTCATTTTTATTCTATGTACTTTATTTACAGTAGGGAAACTCCCCTACACTTGGGTGATACACACGGGTGAAAACCCATGTTTATTCTACTGTTTTTGATTTTTAATTTTTATAAATGTTTTTGTATTTTTAAATTTTATATATATGTACAAAAGAAAGAAAATTCCTAACAACCGCCCCTCGAAAGGGAATCTGGGTCTGACAGAGCTCAGTAACTGTAAACAGCCAACAACCGAATGTTGTAACTAAGGGACTAATCAAACTGGGCAAGTTGTGTGCAAAGGAAAAATATTTTTGTATTTTATATTGTTTATGAAATGAAATATGATATAGTATATGTAATCACTACCTCCCGGGCTTGTGTCAGGTTTACCACGCTAGCTAATCACTTGTGAATGATTAACTGTAATAAATATGCCCTGACAGCCCGGGAGTTGAATGATAAAGTATATAATATACATACAAGGATAGATATTTGAACAAAATTTACAAAATTCATTGTTATTTATATACATGATACTAATGTTTTTGTTTTCCGAGTCACTAGCTTGACTCGACCCCGTATTAATTAGTCCGTGGAGAAAGTTTGGAGATCTGGGACAACCACTTGTGGTATGTCCCCTCCAAAGTAGTGTTTCAAACGATGTCCATTTACTTTAAAGTTGGGACCGTCGGGTTGTAATAACTCAACAGTTCCGTATGGGTATACTTTTGCTACAGTAAATGGTCCAGACCAACGGGTTTTTAGCTTGCCCGAGAAAATTTTCAATCTTGAATTGAAAAGAAGAACTCTGTCACCAACGTTGAAAACGCGGTTCTTTATTTTAGAGTCATGTATCTTCTTAGTCTTTTCTTTATAGATTAAAGAATTCTCGTAAGCTTGATCACGTAGTTCATTTAGTTCATTTAGCTGAACCTTACGGTGATCACCCGCTGTCTGAATGTCAAAGTTTGCATGTTTCAAAGCCCAGTAGGCTTTGTGCTCTAATTCGATCGGAAGATGACATGTCTTTCCGTACACCAACTTGTATGGAGTACACCCAATGGGTGTTTTATAAGCTGTACGAAAAGCCAAGAGTGCGTCGTCCAATTTGTCCGACCAAGAGGCACGGTTTTCACCAACCGTCCTCTCCAGAATTCTCTTTATGCCTCTATTTGAGACCTCCACCTGCCCACTAGTTTGGGGGTGATATGCAGTAGAAAGACGGTGAGTTACACCATATTTCAGCATTACTCTTGCAAATTGATCATTGCAAAAGTGTGTACCACGATCACTAATAATGGCACGAGGAGTCCCGAATCGAGCAAAGAGAGACTTCATAAATTTTACAACTACTCGGGCATC
The DNA here is from genome assembly GCA_030686995.1 of Artemisia argyi. Taxonomy (NCBI): domain Eukaryota; kingdom Viridiplantae; phylum Streptophyta; class Magnoliopsida; order Asterales; family Asteraceae; genus Artemisia; species Artemisia argyi. The sequence continues at coordinate 21,351,448 of CM060693.1, read as the reverse complement.
ATTGGTGGGTAAGGCTTTTGCCTCAACCCATTTAGACAAATAGTCGACTGCCACGAGTATATACTTGTTACCTCTTGAAGATGGGAATGGGCCCATGAAATCAATGCCCCAGATATCAAATATTTCACAGACTTGGATGATGTTTTGAGGCATTTCATCCTTCTTAGAAACATTCCCGTGATGCTGACAAGCATCACAAGTTTTGACAAGTTCTTGGGCATCTTTATAGATGGTGGGCCAATAGAAACCAGAATCAAACACCTTTTTGGCGGTGTAGTTTGAGCTGTGATGTCCCCCAGTGGGCCCATCATGACAAGCTTTAAGGATTTCCATGGCTTCAGTACCATGGACACACCGTCGGATGACTTGATCCGCACATATCTTAAAGAGGTAGGGGTCGTCCCAGAAATAGTGTTTAACGTCTTTGAAGAATTTTTTTTTCTGTTGGGACGACATCCCTTTCACAATGAAATTACCCGCATGGTAGTTTGCAAAATCTGCAAACCATGGGGTAGAAGTATCATCCCTGGTAGAGATTAGATTGAGAGTCTCCAGAGGAAAAGTTTCATTAATTTCTTTTCTCTCGAGAATATCCTGATGAGGATTCTCTAACCGGGATAAGTGATCAGCAGCAAGGTTCTCTGCTCCTTTTTTGTCTCGTATGAGTATATCGAATTCCTGAAGGAGCAGGACCCAACGGAGCAGTCTTGGCTTTGCATCCTGTTTAGTGAACAGGTATTTCAAAGCCGAGTGGTCCGTGTACACCACGCATTTGGTTAGGATTAAGTAAGACCTAAATTTCTCAAAGGCATATACCACAGCTAATAATTCTTTTTCTGTGGTGGTATAATGTACTTGAGCTTCACTCATGGTCTTACTTGCGTAGTGTATTGGCTGAAAATGTTTAGATTTGCGTTGCCCCAGAACTGCACCAATAGCGAAATCGCTAGCATCGCACATAAGTTCGAAGGGTAAGTCCCAGTCGGGGGCAACAAGGATTGGTGCCTCGGTAAGCTTTTTCTTTAAAGTAGATAAAGCTTTGATGCACTCGGGGGAAAAGATGAAAGGAGCATCCTTTTCAAGAAGATGAGTCATGGGCCGGGCTATCTTGGAGAAATCCTGAATGAATCTCCGATAGAACCCAGCATGGCCAAGGAAACTCCTAATTCCTTTAACAGTGGTGGGATGAGGCAGTTTAGCAATAACATCAATTTTGGCCTTATCGACCTCAATCCCACTTTTTGAAATTTTATGGCCGAGGACAATGCCCTCTTTAACCATAAAATGGCTCTTCTCCCAATTTAGACAAACATTAGTGTCTTCACAACGTTGAAGCATCTTTTCTAAATGAGAGAGGCACGAGTCGAAAGAATTCCCGATGACTGAGAAGTCATCCATGAATACCTCCATGGTTTTCCCGATCATGTCGTGGAAAATAGCCATCATGCACCTCTGGAAGGTGCCCGGAGCATTGCATAACCCAAAAGGCATGCGACGATAGGCAAATGTTCCGTAAGGGCATGTGAAGGTAGTTTTATCTTGATCCTGTAGATCAATGGGAATTTGGAAGTAACCCGAGAAGCCGTCGAGGAAGCAATAATACTCATTCCCCGCTAGTCTTTCGAGCATTTGATCCATAAAGGGCAGAGGGAAATGGTCTTTGCGGGTGGCTTCGTTAAGCTTTCTGTAATCGATACATACTCGCCACCCTGTAACCAAACGAGTTGGTATCAACTCGTTATCCTCATTTGTGACAACCGTGATGCCACCCTTTTTTGGAACGCAATGTATTGGGCTAACCCAAGGACTATCTGATATAGGGTAAATCAATCCCGCATCGAGAAGTTTGATAACTTCTTCCTTGATAACTTCGTGGATTTTTGGATTTACCCTTCTTTGATGCTGCACGGTAGGTTTAAAGTCCTCTTCCATTAGGATTTTGTGTGTACAAAAATCCGGGTTAATACCCTTTATGTCTGAGAGTTTCCAAGCAATTGCTTGCTTGTGGGACTTTAAAACCTTATGCAGCGCAGTTTTCTACTCATCCTTTAAGTCTTTGGCAATAATGACCGGTAACTTATCGTTACCTTCCAAGAATGCATATTCTAGATGAGGAGGCAGGTCCTTAAGTTCGACCTCGGGGAAATCATCAGTTTTCTCAACATTTTTGACTTCCACGTTATGAAGTTGTGGAGGTAGAACAGGAATGGGAGAGGGATCTTTATTCAATAACTTCTCAATGAGAAGTATATCCCTTTCCGGGTCAATCTCTCGGTTATCAATCCCCTCGGGAACTGAATCACTTTTGAGAAAGGCCTCTAATTCCTCAAGGACGAAATCACTTCCCTCAAACGGAGTGAGGGAAGGATAAGAATTAGCGATTATGGGGTGAGAAGAGGGAGTGGGATTGCCACTCGGAGAACTATTGGTGAAACCAAGGATTTCCTGAGCATACTCCTCGGATGCAATGTCAATGACATCAATTCGGTTGACCGATTCAGCATCATAATTCGAGGAGTATCTCGAGGTTTGATCAAGGTTGAATGTTATCGCTTCAGTGCCAACTCGTAACGTGATTTCCTCATCGAAAACATCGATTAATGCACGACCCGTCCTTAAGAATCCCCTCCCAAGAATGAGAGGAACTCTTGGATCCGCATCGAAATCAACAACGACAAAGTCTGCCGGAAAATGGAACTTTCCCACTCTTACAAATACGTCCTCGGCAATACCAAGGGGACGTGAAATTGAACGGTCTGCAAGCTCGAGAGTCATGCATGTGGGACTAAGTGCCTGAAGAGAGAGCTTTTTCCAAACTGAGTAGGGCATTAAGTTGATGCTTGCACCAAGATCGGCCAAGGCAAAGCAGTCAACCATTCCTGGAAATACGCAAGGTATTAGAAATTTTCCAGGATCTCCTAGCTTCGCGGGAAGCTGTTTCAACAGAACTGCAGAGCAGTTCTCGTTGAGTGGAGTTCGTGCCATCTCAAACAGTTTTTCTTTATTGCTCAACAGATTTTTGATTGTCGATGCGAATTTGGGCATTAAAAGAAGAGCATCCGCGAAGCTAATATCGAAGTGTAGTTCTTTGAAAATCTGAAAGAATTTTTCCATCTGATGATTAGCTTTTTCACGGAGCTTCTGGTCTTGCAATCGTGAGGGATATGGAATTGTTGGTTTTGGGTTGGCTTTTGGATTTTCAACAGGACCTTCGGTAGTTTCAAACACGACTCTTTTAGGAGGAGTCGGGACCGGGATAACTGGAGGTGGGACGTCGTCGGTACTTCCTTTATCAATAGGAGGTATCGTGTCCGTTGTAACCTCAGCTTCTTTTTCCAGTACCTCAGGAGAAGAGAAAGAGGTAGATGGAGTTTTAGGTCCTTTATAAGAAGCTCCACTTCTTGTGGTGATCGCCTTAACATCGCCCCTCGGATTAGCGATCGTGTTGCTAGGTAAAGTACCTGAGCCCGAGGGTCGATCATTTAAAGATTTCTTTATGTCAGAAATCTGGCTGATCAACAACCTGTTGGTTTCTTCCTGTGCTTTCATGAATTGTTTTAACAATTCATCAGAAGAGTTAGGGTTTGGAACAACAGCTGGTGTTTGAACGGGAGGGGTTTGCCCTCGAGTGTTCTGCTGAAATCCTTGATTTTGGAATTGTCCCTGATTAGGGTTTCCATGAAAGTAGCCAGGATTATAGTTACTCGGTCCCTGATTTCTATTCCCCTGATTTTGAAAGTTTTGGGGATACCCTTGATTAAAGTGGCCTTGGTTAGAATAACCTTGGTTACTTCTATTTGGGTTTTGGGGACGGTTTTGGGTGTTCTGGTTAAAACCAGGTGGTACAGAGTAAGTGCTCGGACATCATGGTGGCTCAGCAGGAGGACGATATGGATTGCCTCCTTGGCTAGAACTACCAGCAATCGCGTTGGTTTCAAATGTGTTATTGTCTGTGGCAGTACAATTATAGTAGGCATGTGGTCCACCGCAGGTAACACAAACATCCACTTTCTTCACTTCAGCATGTGAAGGATTCTGTGGGAACGATACTTTCTTCTGATTGGAGTGAACCAAGGCTTGTATAGCATCAGTGAGTTTATCAATCTTAGCATCGGTACTAGATTGATTCACGGTAGAAGAAGAAGGATCGACCTGTTTATTACGTATGGTTCAAACCTTAGACTTATTTTCAATTATTGCTAAAGCTTCCTTGACAGTACGACTCAAAAAATTCCCTCCTGCAGAGGCATTAAGGGAATCTTGGTCTGCTTGGCTTACTCCGTTATAAAATGTGTCGAGTTGCATCAACTCAGAAAATCCATGGTGGGGGCATTTGCGAAGCGACTCTTTGAATCTATCCCATGCTTCACTGAATGTCTCACCAGGTCTTTGTGAAAACTTGGTAATCTCTTTCCTCAGATAGGCAGTTTTGGATGGTGGATAGAATTCATTCACAAATTTCTTAACTAGATCTTCCCATGTTTCTATGGATCGAGGGGGTTGTTTCTCCAGCCAGACTCTGGCTGCTCCCTCAAGAGAAAATGGAAACAGAAGTAGTTTAATAGCCTCCGGCGGGACATTCTTATATTTGATGGTAGATGTAATTTTGTTAAACCATCTTATATGTGAATGAGGATCGTCCCTTTCGAAACCATAGAACTGATTAGAAGTAACCAGATTAAGTAATCCGGTTTTTAATTCGAAATTATCAGATACTATGGCGGGTACAATAATAGCATCTCCATAACCCTCGATGGGTGCCTGGAGAAGCTCTGACATTGGGCGTTCTTCTGCCATGATGACTGCAGGTTTAGGTTCAGTCTGTATTTGAGTTTCAATTTTCGGGGCAGATTGTGTACGTTTTCGAGGAATACTAACAAGCTCGCGATGAGGACTTGTAGACCTAGAAGAACGTGTGTGCATGTACTAAAAACAAAATTTTCAAAACAAGATCGAGGCAAAACCACAGTAAACTTAACCCAATAATCACAGGTAAAATGGCTTCTTTATAAAAGGTACACCACTTACAGGGATATTACATTAAGTTTTTTATCTTATGTTTGGGAACTTATTCTGAAGGTTATTTAATTGTAATTTATTCACAAGAAAATGTTTTTGGGTATATGTGTATGGGTGAAAACTTGGAAAATATTTTTGGAATCGATTCGTTAACCGAAATCGTTCCTTTAAAATCACTCGCAGGCTAGCGGGAGGAAATAAATGTATTCCTCTTCAGTTCGCAATTTAATGTCAGAACTTACCTTATACCAGCTGTTTCAGGTTGTGATTTTAAAGAAAACGAAGTAATTTAACTTCATGATTTATTTTGTTGTTATTTAATTTTTTTGGTGTTTTTAACACTTTAGGAAAAGTGTTAGTGAACTTTTCAGTTATGATATTTATTTTCACAAAAATTTACAGACTGATGATATTTGTACAGTGAGTTGATATTCAGAACCACGTATGCTTCCAAATTCGTTGTACGCAGCACACCTCCCCGGCAGCGGCGCCAAAATTTTGATCAGTGCTGAACCGTCAGATTATTATTAACCAAGGTTAATAAGTCAAAAACAGCTTAGACTAATGCTCCGTGGAGTACAATGTATCCTCGGGTCGTATTTCCCAACGAGGCGTGAAATCTGTAATAAAATGAAATTTGGGATCGGGTGATTATGAACAGGAAGGGTTTGAGAATGGTTTGTATTACTACTGATTGAATGAGAAATTATTTGGAAACAGTAATTAAGCATACAACAATCAGATATACAAAACACGTAACACAAAGTATTAAAAACGTAAGTATGAAAAATATAAAGACTAATTATGGCAAGTTTATAACTACAAGGGTGTAAAATGAAAATTAAAAACTTTTTAACTTAAAAGAAAATTAAAATCTAAAAAGAAAATATTAAATTATTATTATATTAATTTAATATTAATTAATTAATAAAAACTATTTAAAACTTATTTAAAATCTAATTAACTAAATCTAAGATGTGTTATACTACAAATTTAACTAGGAAAATTATAAAAAATAATTTCTAAAAATCTAAAATAACTTAAAAGATTTAAAAAAATTAAAAAGAGATATTTTTGTCTTTTTATGTAATTTTTATTAATTAAAAACTATATTATTAATTTAAATCTAATTAAACTAAATAAAGGTGGAAAAATAGAAAATGAAAAGAGAAAATTATAAAACTATTTTTTACAGGTTCTAATAAAGTTTATAAACTTAGGAAAATTATAAAAATGAAAATTATATAAAATCTAAACAACTATTCTAATTTTTATTTGGTTTTTATGTTTTAAGTAATTTAAATAAAATTAAATGTAAAAATTATAAAGACTACAGTAAAAATTCTAGAAATTTTATTACAAACTTAAAATCAAATAAGGAATCTAGGAAAAATATAAAAACACACTACAGTAGTACAACTTTTAACAGTTACAAATTATTTAATAGATTTAATTAAATACTAAATAAACTATAATTAAATCTAATAAATACAAGATAAGCACAGAAAATTCTAGGAAAATTACTACAACTATAAAATATAACAAAGTAATTTAGAAAAATATAAAAACATGTAATCACTTAACAAAATATTAAAAAGGAAAATTAAAATTAAATTATATTAAATAGAAACTATCACTTATCTTTAAATTGATTTTTCTTGAATTTTATTTTACAAACCTATTTTATACCTAATAATAACTAACTTTTGTAAAAACAATATTTTTATAACTTAATAATAAGCTAATAATAAGTTATTAACCAAAACAGTTGACTTAGTTTGACCAACTAAGCAATTTAGCTAAACTGAGCTTGTGTGGGGTCCACTTGGGTAAAAATTGGTTCCTATAAGTTACTTGAACATGTATAAGCAAGAATAAACACAAGGGTTCCACTGGATAAGCCAATAAGCTACAATAAGCTTATGCTTATTGGTTTTCTGAGACAGTAATTGGGACAAACTTAGGGGCTTAAATCAGGTGGGGTCCACTGAGTCTTAGGTCAAAATTATGGTCAAAGTTTAAAGCCAGATAGGAAGGGAGTCCAATGAGCCAAGGATGGAGGAGTTGGGCCCACTATGGTGGTCACAAATCACCACAAAAGTGGTGATGGTGGCCTGAGTAACTGGTGCACAGAGCAGGGGTGTTCCCTGCAACTCACTTTGGTGAGTTGTGGGGTCCACAAGAAAAATCACAAAAATATGGTGGTACTGAGACCTTCAAGTTGAGATGGTAGGTTTTAACTAGGAACAAGTTTTAAGGTCCAAATACAAACACATAAATCACAATAAATACTTGAATTTTTGGAAAAAAACTGAGATGAACAAATTTGACTTTTGATCAAGACTTGTAATTTTGACTTTGATGAGTTTTAACTTACTCTTATTGACTGAAAATGATGTTGTAAGTTAAAAGGAAACCAAATCAATCTATGTTTGACACTAATGAGCTGAAATGGGTGGTTTAGGACACTAAAAATCAAACAGTGTTCATGGAAATCAGAGATTCATGTGATTTTGACTTTTCATTGAAAAGGTATTGGATTTTATGACTTACCTAAGTTATATGAACCTATTAGAGACTGTATAACTTATATTTGACAACTAATAGCAATTAGGACTTATTGAACAGGCCAAAACCAAACACTCCTTTTAGGTTCTGTCTTGTGGAGTTATTACACAACATGAGTTTTAAAACTAAGAGGTTACTTCCAACTGAATTACTATGTTATACTAAGCTTTATTAAACATAAGAAACACAGGTACATACCACAATGACCAAAGATTACTAATGAGACTAAAATGACAGTCAACCTAAACTTTTTAGGTAGAATGAAACCTAAACTACTATTGACTAATTTTAAGCTTTGATTACTTTTAACTATTCCTATTGAGCACAGATAATAAAGAAATAAGCTATAGTAAATAGTTGAATGGTAAAATTAAGATAAAATAAAAGGTGATATAAGTAACTCACAATATGCTTCCTGCCAAATCCACATGAACTAAGAACCAAATCACCAATCCTACTGCTTCCCAAGAAGCCACTAAACCAAATCCATCCAGAATTTAATTTGCTCCATTGCTTCTTTGTTGTTCTCACTAATTTTTTATTTTCTCTCTATTTAATTGATTTTTTATTTTTATTTTTTTTTTATTTATGAGGAACTTTGATTTCTATGAAACTAAAACCTTAATTTAGTTATTCTAGGAGCTTATATGAGATTATAAGTCCTATAACAACATTTTTGTAACACCTAAATGAGTAAACATGAAAATTTGAAATTGTAAACTGCATAAACTATAATTGATCATGAAACTGAAATTAGAGCTTGTAAATAGTTTTATTGAAACACTAGAACATTAGTACAATACTTAGAAATTGAAACTTGAACTGAAATGATAAACTAAAATTTGAACGACATACATGAAAATGAAATTAAACTACTGCCTCTAATCCTTTGCTTCTCTTCTCTTTTATAGGCTCCAAACTTGTTCCAGGTGTCACAAGGAGCAAATCCCACCAATTTGTAGCTTTGATACGTGTTGAATTCATCACACCTGTTTAAAGGATTTTGGCGCCAAAATCCAATTTGATTGCTTGTAGCCGTTTTCTGTGCATTAAATGCAATTGGAATGTTTGTGAGGATGTAGGGGACAAGTTGGAGTGTAGGGGTGAGCTTGGGATGGTTGATGTGATGGTTGCAGAGTATAGGTGATGGCAGAGGTGTAGGTGATGGTATGTGGCCTCTCCTGAGGTAAACTTTAGTGGTGGGTTTTGTTTAGGGATTGACAGAGGGGGGTTGAGGTGGAAAGGCATTGCAAGTGGAGAGGTTGAATGGTGGATGGAGGATGAGCAGGTGACGAGGAGTGGAGGTTAGGGATGATGGGGGTGGTCAACGCGGGTCAAACCTGCGTATTATTAGAGGGTGAAGTGGGCTATTGAGGGATTGGGCTTAGGGTTGTGTAATGGACCAGGCTTTTGGTTATTTTGGATTTGGATTTGGATTTTGTTATTTATTTTTGATCCGTTTGGTTTTGTAAAGTTTAGCCCAAGGACTAAACTTGTAAAATCTGATTTCCAGGGACCAAACTTGAAACTTTTCCAAATTATATCACAAAGGACCTTTCTTGCCATTTAAAATATTATAAGGACCTTTTTATTATTTTTCCAAATTTAAAAGTAACCGGGGACCAATTTTGCCATTTTTCTAAATTGCAGGGACTTGTTTTGTAATTTCTTTGAATTTATCATCTAGGGGTCAAATTTATCAAGTTGTGAATTACCAAGGACCTTTTGATGATAAAAATCCATTTTTTAACATTGAGGGGTATTTTATGTCAATATTGAAACTACAGGGACCTGTTTTGTCAATTTTGGTATTTTGAACTTTCAAGGATAAAACTTGTTATTCCTTGATTCCTGGGGATTGTTATTGACTTTTCTTTAAAATATTTCACCCAGGGACCATTTCTGACATTTCTTGAAAGTTCAGGGACTGATTTTGACAATTTGGTAAACTTTACCCGTTTTTCCCTGTTTTCAGTTCTTTTTTATCTGAAACATATAAAAACACCTTCTAAGGATATTTGTATTATTTTGTGGTGTTTCTGAGTGTTTTTTACATGTTTTTGTTGTTCAGATTTGACAGAAATGATGAGTTTTTATGAACTCATCAATCCCCTACACTTAACTATTGCTAGTCCCTAGCAATCTGGCATACACTACAAACCCATTTTTTAAAATTTAATGGATTTAATAATCTCTTTACCAGACAGCCATTACTTCTGGAGTAGCCAGGTGTGAAAACTGTGGTACACCTGATAACCGTGTGATTTTGAGCAAACCACCAGCTGTCAACGGATTTGATTAGTCTTTACCAAAAGCCGTTTGCTTCTGGACTAGCCAACTCTTGATGGACAAAGTCAACATCTTGGTGAGCTGATTACCAATTATGGATTTTCACTGCCTTTACCACAAGCCATAATCTTGCGGGCTAGCCAGCTCATTTGCTTATGAGGATGCGGGGGAGCTGAGGAACCATACAATTTTTGGCAAATTGCCAGCCATCAACGGGTTTGAGTTATCTTTACCAAGAGCCGTTTGCTCCTGGATTAGCCAGTCCTTATGTGGATTAGACATGGTGGACTAATAACCATTTGTTGCGTTAATGCCAAGTACTTCATTAAGTGAAAATTTTGAAAAATTTTTAAAATTTTTGGCAAAAACGGGGGTACTAGATGTATAATGTGATTAAATTCGCTAGAATTTCCCCCCCCCCTACACTTAGAAATGAATATTGTCCTCAATATTCAAAGTCCCGGCTATTATGCCGACTCTTTGAACGTAAAAAGGCAATATTACAAGTTAAATGTAGGAACAACATTTATTTTATTTTTGTATTTTTTCATTTTTATTCTATGTACTTTATTTACAGTAGGGAAACTCCCCTACACTTGGGTGATACACACGGGTGAAAACCCATGTTTATTCTACTGTTTTTGATTTTTAATTTTTATAAATGTTTTTGTATTTTTAAATTTTATATATATGTACAAAAGAAAGAAAATTCCTAACAACCGCCCCTCGAAAGGGAATCTGGGTCTGACAGAGCTCAGTAACTGTAAACAGCCAACAACCGAATGTTGTAACTAAGGGACTAATCAAACTGGGCAAGTTGTGTGCAAAGGAAAAATATTTTTGTATTTTATATTGTTTATGAAATGAAATATGATATAGTATATGTAATCACTACCTCCCAGGCTTGTGTCAGGTTTACCACGCTAGCTAATCACTTGTGAATGATTAACTGTAATAAATATGCCCTGACAGCCCGGGAGTTGAATGATAAAGTATATAATATACATACAAGGATAGATATTTGAACAAAATTTACAAAATTCATTGTTATTTATATACATGATACTAATGTTTTTGTTTTCCGAGTCACTAGCTTGACTCGACCCCGTATTAATTAGTCCGTGGAGAAAGTTTGGAGATCTGGGACAACCACTTGTGGTATGTCCCCTCCAAAGTAGTGTTTCAAACGATGTCCATTTACTTTAAAGTTGGGACCGTCGGGTTGTAATAACTCAACAGTTCCGTATGGGTATACTTTTGCTACAGTAAATGGTCCAGACCAACGGGTTTTTAGCTTGCCCGAGAAAATTTTCAATCTTGAATTGAAAAGAAGAACTCTGTCACCAACGTTGAAAACGCGGTTCTTTATTTTAGAGTCATGTATCTTCTTAGTCTTTTCTTTATAGATTAAAGAATTCTCGTAAGCTTGATCACGTAGTTCATTTAGTTCATTTAGCTGAACCTTACGGTGATCACCCGCTGTCTGAATGTCAAAGTTTGCATGTTTCAAAGCCCAGTAGGCTTTGTGCTCTAATTCGATCGGAAGATGACATGTCTTTCCGTACACCAACTTGTATGGAGTACACCCAATGGGTGTTTTATAAACTGTACGAAAAGCCCAGAGTGCGTCGTCCAATTTGTCCGACCAAGAGGCACGGTTTTCACCAACTGTCCTCTCCAGAATTCTCTTTATGCCTCGATTTGAGACCTCCACCTGCCCACTAGTTTGGGGGTGATATGCAGTAGAAAGACGGTGAGTTACACCATATTTCAGCATTACTCTTGCAAATTGATCATTGCAAAAGTGTGTACCACGATCACTAATAATGGCACGAGGAGTCCCGAATCAAGCAAAGAGAGACTTCATAAATTTTACAACTACTCGGGCATCATTGGTGGGTAAGGCTTTTGCCTCAACCCATTTAGACAAATAGTCGACTGCCACGAGTATATACTTGTTACCTCTTGAAGATGGGAATGGGCCCATGAAATCAATGCCCCAGATATCAAATATTTCACAGACTTGGATGATGTTTTGAGGCATTTCATCCTTCTTAGAAACATTCCCGTGATGCTGACAAGCATCACAAGTTTTGACAAGTTCTTGGGCATCTTTATAGATGGTGGGCCAATAGAAACCAGAATCAAACACCTTTTTGGCGGTGTAGTTTGAGCTGTGATGTCCCCCAGTGGGCCCATCATGACAAGCTTTAAGGATTTCCATGGCTTCAGTACCATGGACACACCGTCGGATGACTTGATCCGCACATATCTTAAAGAGGTAGGGGTCGTCCCAGAAATAGTGTTTAACGTCTTTGAAGAATTTTTTTTTCTGTTGGGACGACATCCCTTTCACAATGAAATTACCCGCATGGTAGTTTGCAAAATCTGCAAACCATGGGGTAGAAGTATCATCCCTGGTAGAGATTAGATTGAGAGTCTCCAGAGGAAAAGTTTCATTAATTTCTTTTCTCTCGAGAATATCCTGATGAGGATTCTCTAACCGGGATAAGTGATCAGCAGCAAGGTTCTCTGCTCCTTTTTTGTCTCGTATGAGTATATCGAATTCCTGAAGGAGCAGGACCCAACGGAGCAGTCTTGGCTTTGCATCCTGTTTAGTGAACAGGTATTTCAAAGCCGAGTGGTCCGTGTACACCACGCATTTGGTTAGGATTAAGTAAGACCTAAATTTCTCAAAGGCATATACCACAGCTAATAATTCTTTTTCTGTGGTGGTATAATGTACTTGAGCTTCACTCATGGTCTTACTTGCGTAGTGTATTGGCTGAAAATGTTTAGATTTGCGTTGCCCCAGAACTGCACCAATAGCGAAATCGCTAGCATCGCACATAAGTTCGAAGGGTAAGTCCCAGTCGGGGGCAACAAGGATTGGTGCCTCGGTAAGCTTTTTCTTTAAAGTAGATAAAGCTTTGATGCACTCGGGGGAAAAGATGAAAGGAGCATCCTTTTCAAGAAGATGAGTCATGGGCCGGGCTATCTTGGAGAAATCCTGAATGAATCTCCGATAGAACCCAGCATGGCCAAGGAAACTCCTAATTCCTTTAACAGTGGTGGGATGAGGCAGTTTAGCAATAACATCAATTTTGGCCTTATCGACCTCAATCCCACTTTTTGAAATTTTATGGCCGAGGACAATGCCCTCTTTAACCATAAAATGGCTCTTCTCCCAATTTAGACAAACATTAGTGTCTTCACAACGTTGAAGCATCTTTTCTAAATGAGAGAGGCACGAGTCGAAAGAATTCCCGATGACTGAGAAGTCATCCATGAATACCTCCATGGTTTTCCCGATCATGTCGTGGAAAATAGCCATCATGCACCTCTGGAAGGTGCCCGGAGCATTGCATAACCCAAAAGGCATGCGACGATAGGCAAATGTTCCGTAAGGGCATGTGAAGGTAGTTTTATCTTGATCCTGTAGATCAATGGGAATTTGGAAGTAACCCGAGAAGCCGTCGAGGAAGCAATAATACTCATTCCCCGCTAGTCTTTCGAGCATTTGATCCATAAAGGGCAGAGGGAAATGGTCTTTGCGGGTGGCTTCGTTAAGCTTTCTGTAATCGATACATACTCGCCACCCTGTAACCAAACGAGTTGGTATCAACTCGTTATCCTCATTTGTGACAACCGTGATGCCACCCTTTTTTGGAACGCAATGTATTGGGCTAACCCAAGGACTATCTGATATAGGGTAAATCAATCCCGCATCGAGAAGTTTGATAACTTCTTCCTTGATAACTTCGTGGATTTTTGGATTTACCCTTCTTTGATGCTGCACGGTAGGTTTAAAGTCCTCTTCCATTAGGATTTTGTGTGTACAAAAATCCGGGTTAATACCCTTTATGTCTGAGAGTTTCCAAGCAATTGCTTGCTTGTGGGACTTTAAAACCGTATGCAGCGCAGTTTTCTCCTCATCCTTTAAGTCTTTGGCAATAATGACCGGTAACTTATCGTTACCTTCCAAGAATGCATATTCTAGATGAGGAGGCAGGTCCTTAAGTTCGACCTCGGGGAAATCATCAGTTTTCTCAACATTTTTGACTTCCGCGTTATGAAGTTGTGGAGGTAGAACAGGAATGGGAGAGGGATCTTTATTCAATAACTTCTCAATGAGAAGTATATCCCTTTCCGGGTCAATCTCTCGGTTATCAATCCCCTCGGGAACTGAATCACTTTTGAGAAAGGCCTCTAATTCCTCAAGGACGAAATCACTTCCCTCAAACGGAGTGAGGGAAGGATAAGAATTAGCGATTATGGGGTGAGAAGAGGGAGTGGGATTGCCACTCGGAGAACTATTGGTGAAACCAAGGATTTCCTGAGCATACTCCTCGGATGCAATGTCAATGACATCAATTCGGTTGACCGATTCAGCATCATAATTCGAGGAGTATCTCGAGGTTTGATCAAGGTTGAATGTTATCGCTTCAGTGCCAACTCGTAACGTGATTTCCTCATCGAAAACATCGATTAATGCACGACCCGTCCTTAAGAATCCCCTCCCAAGAATGAGAGGAACTCTTGGATCCGCATCGAAATCAACAACGACAAAGTCTGCCGGAAAATGGAACTTTCCCACTCTTACAAATACGTCCTCGGCAATACCAAGGGGACGTGAAATTGAACGGTCTGCAAGCTCGAGAGTCATGCATGTGGGACTAAGTGCCTGAAGAGAGAGCTTTTTCCAAACTGAGTAGGGCATTAAGTTGATGCTTGCACCAAGATCGGCCAAGGCAAAGCAGTCAACCATTCCTGGAAATACGCAAGGTATTAGAAATTTTCCAGGATCTCCTAGCTTCGCGGGAAGCTGTTTCAACAGAACTGCAGAGCAGTTCTCGTTGAGTGGAGTTCGTGCCATCTCAAACAGTTTTTCTTTATTGCTCAACAGATTTTTGATTGTCGATGCGAATTTGGGCATTAAAAGAAGAGCATCCGCGAAGCTAATATCGAAGTGTAGTTCTTTGAAAATCTGAAAGAATTTTTCCATCTGATAATTAGCTTTTTCACGGAGCTTCTGGTCTTGCAATCGTGAGGGATATGGAATTGTTGGTTTTGGGTTGGCTTTTGGATTTTCAACAGGACCTTCGGTAGTTTCAAACACGACTCTTTTAGGAGGAGTCGGGACCGGGATAACTGGAGGTGGGACGTCGTCGGTACTTCCTTTATCAATAGGAGGTATCGTGTCCGTTGTAACCTCAGCTTCTTTTTCCAGTACCTCAGGAGAAGAGAAAGAGGTAGATGGAGTTTTAGGTCCTTTATAAGAAGCTCCACTTCTTGTGGTGATTGCCTTAACATCGCCCCTCGGATTAGCGATCGTGTTGCTAGGTAAAGTACCTGAGCCCGAGGGTCGATCATTTAAAGATTTCTTTATGTCAGAAATCTGGCTGATCAACAACCTGTTGGTTTCTTCCTGTGCTTTCATGAATTGTTTTAACAATTCATCAGAAGAGTTAGGGTTTGGAACAACAGCTGGTGTTTGAACGGGAGGGGTTTGCCCTCGAGTGTTCTGGTTAAAACCAGGTGGTACAGAGTAAGTGCTCAGACGCCATGGTGGCTCAGCAGGAGGACGATATGGATTGCCTCCTTGGCTAGAACTACCAACAATCGCGTTGGTTTCAAATGTGTTATTGTCTGTGGCAGTACAATTATAGTAGGCATGTGGTCCACCGCAGGTAACACAAACATCCACTTTCTTCACTTCAGCATGTGAAGGATTCTGTGGGAACGATACTTTCTTCTGATTGGAGTGAACCAAGGCTTGTATAGCATCCGTGAGTTTATCAATCTTAGCATCGGTACTAGATTGATTCACGGTAGAAGAAGAAGGATCGACCTGTTTATTACGTATGGTTCGAACCTTAGACTTATTTTCAATTATTGCTAAAGCTTCCTTGACAGTACGACTCAAAAAATTCCCTCCTGCAGAGGCATTAAGGGAATCTTGGTCTGCTTGGCTTACTCCGTTATAAAATGTGTCGAGTTGCATCAACTCAGAAAATCCATGGTGGGGGCATTTGCGAAGCAACTCTTTGAATCTATCCCATGCTTCACTGAATGTCTCACCAGGTCTTTGTGAAAACTTGGTGATCTCTTTCCTCAGATAGGCAGTTTTGGATGGTGGATAGAATTCATTCACAAATTTCTTAACTAGATCTTCCCATGTTTCTATGGATCGAGGGGGTTGTTTCTCCAGCCAGACTCTGGCTGCTCCCTCAAGAGAAAATGGAAACAGAAGTAGTTTAATAGCCTCCGGCAGGACATTCTTATATTTGATGGTAGATGTAATTTTGTTAAACCATCTTATATGTGAATGAGGATCGTCCCTTTCGAAACCATAGAACTGATTAGAAGTAACCAGATTAAGTAATCCGGTTTTTAATTCGAAATTATCAGATACTATGGCGGGTACAATAATAGCATCTCCATAACCCTCGATGGGTGCCTGGAGAAGCTCTGACATTGGGCGTTCTTCTGCCATGATGACTGCAGGTTTAGGTTCAGTCTGTATTTGAGTTTCAATTTTCGGGGCAGATTGTGTACGTTTTCGAGGAATACTAACAAGCTCGCGATGAGGACTTGTAGACCTAGAAGAACGTGTGTGCATGTACTAAAAACAAAATTTTCAAAACAAGATCGAGGCAAAACCACAGTAAACTTAACCCAATAATCACAGGTAAAATGGCTTCTTTATAAAAGGTACACCACTTACAGGGATATTACGTTAAGTTTTTTATCTTATGTTTGGGAACTTATTCTGAAGGTTATTTAATTGTAATTTATTCACAAGAAAATGTTTTTGGGTATATGTGTATGGGTGAAAACTTGGAAAATATTTTTGGAATCGATTCGTTAACCGAAATCGTTCCTTTAAAATCACTCGCAGGCTAGCGGGAGGAAATAAATGGATTCCTCTTCAGTTCGCAATTTAATGTCAGAACTTACCTTATACCAGCTGTTTCAGGTTGTGATTTTAAAGAAAACGAAGTAATTTAACTTCACGATTTATTTTGTTGTTATTTAATTTTTTTGGTGTTTTTAACACTTTAGGAAAAGTGTTAGTGAACTTTTCAGTTATGATATTTATTTTCACAAAAATTTACAGACTGATGATATTTGTACAGTGAGTTGATATTCAGAACCACGTATGCTTCCAAATTCGTTGTACGCAGCACACCTCCCCGGCAGCGGCGCCAAAATTTTGATCAGTGCTGAACCGTCAGATTATTATTAACCAAGGTTAATAAGTCAAAAACAGCTTAGACTAATGCTCCGTGGAGTACAATGTATCCTCGGGTCGTATTTCCCAACGAGGCGTGAAATCTGTAATAAAATGAAATTTGGGATCGGGTGATTATGAACAGGAAGGGTTTGAGAATGGTTTGTATTACTACTGATTGAATGAGAAATTATTTGGAAACAGTAATTAAGCATACAACAATCAGATATACAAAACACGTAACACAAAGTATTAAAAACGTAAGTATGAAAAATATAAAGACTAATTATGGCAAGTTTATAACTACAAGGGTGTAAAATGAAAATTAAAAACTTTTTAACTTAAAAGAAAATTAAAATCTAAAAAGAAAATATTAAATTATTATTATATTAATTTAATATTAATTAATTAATAAAAACTATTTAAAACTTATTTAAAATCTAATTAACTAAATCTAAGATGTGTTATACTACAAATTTAACTAGGAAAATTATAAAAAATAATTTCTAAAAATCTAAAATAACTTAAAAGATTTATAAAAATTAAAAAGAGATATTTTTGTCTTTTTATGTAATTTTTATTAATTAAAAACTATATTATTAATTTAAATCTAATTAAACTAAATAAAGGTGGAAAAATAGAAAATGAAAAGAGAAAATTATAAAACTATTTTTTACAGGTTCTAATAAAGTTTATAAACTTAGGAAAATTATAAAAATGAAAATTATATAAAATCTAAACAACTATTCTAATTTTTATTTGGTTTTTATGTTTTAAGTAATTTAAATAAAATTAAATGTAAAAATTATAAAGACTACAGTAAAAATTCTAGAAATTTTATTACAAACTTAAAATCAAATAAGGAATCTAGGAAAAATATAAAAACACACTACAGTAGTACAACTTTTAACAGTTACAAATTATTTAATAGATTTAATTAAATACTAAATAAACTATAATTAAATCTAATAAATACAAGATAAGCACAGAAAATTCTAGGAAAATTACTACAACTATAAAATATAACAAAGTAATTTAGAAAAATATAAAAACATGTAATCACTTAACAAAATATTAAAAAGGAAAATTAAAATTAAATTATATTAAATAGAAACTATCACTTATCTTTAAATTGATTTTTCTTGAATTTTATTTTACAAACCTATTTTATACCTAATAATAACTAACTTTTGTAAAAACAATATTTTTATAACTTAATAATAAGCTAATAATAAGTTATTAACCAAAACAGTTGACTTAGTTTGACCAACTAAGCAATTTAGCTAAACTGAGCTTGTGTGGGGTCCACTTGGGTAAAAATTGGTTCCTATAAGTTACTTGAACATGTATAAGCAAGAATAAACACAAGGGTTCCACTGGATAAGCCAATAAGCTACAATAAGCTTATGCTTATTGGTTTTCTGAGACAGTAATTGGGACAAACTTAGGGGCTTAAATCAGGTGGGGTCCACTGAGTCTTAGGTCAAAATTATGGTCAAAGTTTAAAGCCAGGTAGGAGGGGAGTCCAATGAGCCAAGGATGGAGGAGTTGGGCCCACTATGGTGGTCACAAATCACCACAAAAGTGGTGATGGTGGCCTGAGTAACTGGTGCACAGAGCAGGGGTGTTCCCTGCAACTCACTTTGGTGAGTTGTGGGGTCCACAAGAAAAATCACAAAAATATGGTGGTACTGAGACCTTCAAGTTGAGATGGTAGGTTTTAACTAGGAACAAGTTTTAAGGTCCAAATACAAACACATAAATCACAATAAATACTTGAATTTTTGGAAAAAAACTGAGATGAACAAATTTGACTTTTGATCAAGACTTGTAATTTTGACTTTGATGAGTTTTAACTTACTCTTATTGACTGAAAATGATGTTGTAAGTTAAAAGGAAACCAAATCAATCTATGTTTGACACTAATGAGCTGAAATGGGTGGTTTAGGACACTAAAAATCAAACAGTGTTCATGGAAATCAGAGATTCATGTGATTTTGACTTTTCATTGAAAAGGTATTGGATTTTATGACTTACCTAAGTTATATGAACCTATTAGAGACTGTATAACTTATATTTGACAACTAATAGCAATTAGGACTTATTGAACAGGCCAAAACCAAACACTCCTTTTAGGTTCTGTCTTGTGGAGTTATTACACAACATGAGTTTTAAAACTAAGAGGTTACTTCCAACTGAATTACTATGTTATACTAAGCTTTATTAAACATAAGAAACACAGGTACATACCACAATGACCAAAGATTACTAATGAGACTAAAATGACAGTCAACCTAAACTTTTTAGGTAGAATGAAACCTAAACTACTATTGACTAATTTTAAGCTTTGATTACTTTTAACTATTCCTATTGAGCACAGATAATAAAGAAATAAGCTATAGTAAATAGTTGAATGGTAAAATTAAGATAAAATAAAAGGTGATATAAGTAACTCACAATATGCTTCCTGCCAAATCCACATGAACTAAGAACCAAATCACCAATCCTACTGCTTCCCAAGAAGCCACTAAACCAAATCCATCCAGAATTTAATTTGCTCCATTGCTTCTTTCTTGTTCTCACTAATTTTTTATTTTCTCTCTATTTAATTGATTTTATTTTTATTTTTTTTTTATTTATGAGGAACTTTGATTTCTATGAAACTAAAACCTTAATTTAGTTATTCTAGGAGCTTATATGAGATTATAAGTCCTATAACAACATTTTTGTAACACCTAAATGAGTAAACATGAAAATTTGAAATTGTAAACTGCATAAACTATAATTGATCATGAAACTGAAATTAGAGCTTGTAAATAGTTTTATTGAAACACTAGAACATTAGTACAATACTTAGAAATTGAAACTTGAACTGAAATGATAAACTAAAATTTGAACGACATACATGAAAATGAAATTAAACTACTGCCTCTAATCCTCTGCTTCTCTTCTCTTTTATAGGCTCCAAACTTGTTCCAGGTGTCACAAGGAGCAAATCCCACCAATTTGTAGCTTTGATACGTGTTGAATTCATCACACCTGTTTAAAGGATTTTGGCGCCAAAATCCAATTTGATTGCTTGTAGCCGTTTTCTATGCATTAAATGCAATTGGAATGTTTGTGAGGATGTAGGGGACAAGTTGGAGTGTAGGGGTGAGCTTGGGATGGTTGATGTGATGGTTGCAGAGTATAGGTGATGGCAGAGGTGTAGGTGATGGTATGTGGCCTCTCCTGAGGTAAACTTTAGTGGTGGGTTTTGTTTAGGGATTGACAGAGGGGGGTTGAGGTGGAAAGGCATTGCAAGTGGAGAGGTTGAATGGTGGATGGAGGATGAGCAGGTGACGAGGAGTGGAGGTTAGGGATGATGGGGGTGGTCAACGCGGGTCAAACCTGCGTATTATTAGAGGGTGAAGTGGGCTATTGAGGGATTGGGCTTAGGGTTGTGTAATGGACCAGGCTTTTGGTTATTTTGGATTTGGATTTGGATTTTGTTATTTATTTTTGATCCGTTTGGTTTTGTAAAGTTTAGCCCAAGGACTAAACTTGTAAAATCTGATTTCCAGGGACCAAACTTGAAACTTTTCCAAATTATATCACAAAGGACCTTTCTTGCCATTTAAAATATTATAAGGACCTTTTTATTATTTTTCCAAATTTAAAAGTAACCGGGGACCAATTTTGCCATTTTTCTAAATTGCAGGGACTTGTTTTGTAATTTCTTTGAATTTATCATCTAGGGGTCAAATTTATCAAGTTGTGAATTACCAAGGACCTTTTGATGATAAAAATCCATTTTTTAACATTGAGGGGTATTTTATGTCAATATTGAAACTACAGGGACCTGTTTTGTCAATTTTGGTATTTTGAACTTTCAAGGATAAAACTTGTTATTCCTTGATTCCTGGGGATTGTTATTGACTTTTCTTTAAAATATTTCACCCAGGGACCATTTCTGACATTTCTTGAAAGTTCAGGGACTGATTTTGACAATTTGGTAAAGTTTACCCGTTTTTCCCTGTTTTCAGTTCTTTTTTATCTGAAACATATAAAAACACCTTCTAAGGATATTTGTATTATTTTGTGGTGTTTCTGAGTGTTTTTTACATGTTTTTGTTGTTCAGATTTGACAGAAATGATGAGTTTTTATGAACTCATCACTATTCTCTACATATAAGGCATACAACGGAGGTAACGTTATTTTTGGTAGTGACTTGCGTGGAAAAATTATTGGCAAAGGTACGATTTCTCAAGACTCACTTACTATTGAAAATGTTGAACATGTAAATAATTTAACATATAACTTACTTAGTGTAGGCCAAATATGCGATAATAAATGTAGAGTTATCTTTTCCGAAGAAGATAGCGAAATAGTTAAGAATGGAAAAATTATAGGTAGAGGTATTAGGAAAGGAGGTGTATATGTTATGAAACTAGGAAACAAACCTGAAGATAGGATATGCCTAACGACCCTAGACGAAAACTCCACATTGTGGCATAGGAGATTAGGACATGCTAACATGCAACAAATACAATCTTTGGCCTCTAAGGAATTAGTTAGAAACTTGCCTAATCTAAAATATGACAAACATTTTTGTGATGCATGTAAAGTTGGAAAACAAGCTCATGCTAGCCACAAAGCTAAGAATATAGTATCCACTACTAGGTGCCTAGAATTATTACATATGGATCTTTTTGGTCCATCCGCTGTGTGGAGCTATGGAGGAAACAAATATACCTTAGTAATAGTAGATGACTACTCACGATACACGTGGACTAGGTTTTTAAGTGACAAAACCCAAGCCTTTGAAAAATTCGAAATATTTAGTAAAATGATTCAAAATAAATCAGGATGCTCAATAGTTGCCATTAGGACGGACCATGGTAGAGAATTTGATAACGAAGTACAATTCAGAAAATATTGTGAGTTAAATGGAATATCTCACAATTTCTCCGCTCCTCGTACTCCTCAATCAAATGGGGTAGTAGAAAGAAAAAATAGGTCACTACAAGAAATGAGTAGAACTATGTTAAATGAACAATCCATTCCACAAAAATTTTGGTGTCACGCCGTAGATACATCGACTTATATTTTAAATAGGGTATCAATTAGAAGAATTATAGGAAAAACTCCTTATGAGTTATTAAGAAATAGAAAACCAAACTTAAACTACTTTAGGGTATTTGGAAGTAAATGCTATATCTTAAACACTAAGGACTACCTCACTAAGTTTGATCCAAAATCAAATGAAGGAATATTTTTAGGATACTCACAAAATAGTAAAGCATATATAATACTTAACAAACACTCCATGAAAGTAGAGGAATCACTAAATGTAACATTTGATGAAACACCACCACCTCCTAAAACGCTACCTTTAGAAGATGATGATTTAGTCGAAGATGAAGCCATTAAGGTTAGTAAAACAAAACCCATAGGAAATGATAATGAAGACATTCACTTAGAAAATAACGAAACCGTTAATATTAAAGAATCTAGATCACATCCTTTAGATAATATAATAGGACATCTTAACCAAAGAACCCTTAGGTCACAAGCCCAAGATAAAAACAACTTCTTTTGTTTCCTCTTAGCAATAGAACCTAAGAATATTAGCGAGGCTTTAAAGGATGAAAGTTGGATTATAGCTATGCAAGAAGAATTAAATCAATTTAAGGCAAATGATGTTTGGGAACTAGTCCCAAATCCAAAGGAAATGACTATCATAGGAACCAAATGGGTATATAGGAACAAGTTAGACGAGAATGGAATAGTTACTAGGAATAAAGCTAGGTTAGTTGCCCAAGGTTATAATCAACAAGAAGGAATTGATTATGATGAAATTTATGCCCCCGTAGCTAGACTAGAATCAATTAGGATATTACTTGCCTATGCTTGCGCCCTAGATTTTAAGTTATTCCAAATGGATGTGAAAAGTGCATTCCTTAACGGTTTTATCAATGAGGAGGTATATGTGGCACAACCTCCAGGATTCATTGACTTCGCAAAACCTGATTATGTTTATAAGTTAAAGAAAGCTTTGTATGGACTCAAACAAGCTCCCAAAGCTTGGTATGATCGATTAAAAGCTTTTCTTATTAAACATGATTATTCCATGGGAATGGTAGATAACACTCTTTTCACTAAAAGGAAAGACCCTAATCTCATCATTGTTCAAATATATGTTGATGACATTATATTTGGATCGACTTGTCAAGACATGTGTGATGAATTTGCCAAAATCATGCATGATGAGTTTGAGATGAGTATGATGGGTGAACTTAACTTCTTCCTAGGATTACAAATAAAACAATTAGAAGATGGAATATTCTTTAACCAATCTAAGTACATTAAGGAAATGCTTAAGAAATTTGGCCTAGAAGACTCAAAACCCATAAAAACACCCATGTCTACGGAGGTAAAGCTCACAAAGGACAATGAAGGTGAGTCTGTAGATAACTCCAAGTATAGAGGAATGATAGGTAGTTTACTATACTTGACGGCAAGTAGACCCGATATCATGTTTAGTGTCTGCCTTTGTGCCCGTTTTCAAGAGGATCCCAAAAACTCTCACCTAGAAGCGGTTAAGCGTATCTTCCGATACATTAAAGGCACTATACACTTAGGATTATGGTATCCTAAGGAATCCGGCATAGAAACCATTGTCTATGCGGATTCGGATCATGCGGGAGACTACGTAGATAGAAAGAGCACTAGCGGTATTTGCACGTTTATGGGATGTTGTCTAACGTCTTGGTTTTCGAAGAAGCAAACCGCTCTTGCTATTTCTACCACCGAAGCCGAATATGTAAGCGCCGGAAAGGCATGTCAACAAGCACTATGGATGAAACAAGCTCTCGTAGACTATGGCATTAGGTTAGAAAATGTCCCCATTATGTGCAATAACAAAGGTGCGATAGATTTAAGTAAAAATCCGGTGCAACACTCTAGGACTAAACACATAGAAATACGTCACCATTTTCTTAGGGATAATGTACAAAAAGGAAATATATCTATAGAAAAGGTTGCATCGGAAGATAACATTGCGGATATATTCACAAAACCCCTTAAGCGTGAATTATTCAACCACTTGCGTTTAGGATTAGGAATGATGGAACAAGTTGACTAAATTATATTGAATTATTTCAAATTAATACTCGCATGAAATTTATTTTTCTTCCATTTCACCTTTTCTGAGTCTAGGAATCTATTTCGCACAAAACTAAAGATTGGGAAAATTTATTTGCTTTGCATAAATTTTTTTTTGTAAAACTCAATCAATTTTCTCTAAAAATTATTCTCACAATCTAGGAACCCCATGAAGACCATTTTCCTTGCATTGTTGACTAATTCTAAAAACATTATATTTCAAAATCATGCATAAACTCTCACATAAATTGTCAAGGTATATAATCTAATATATGTCTTTGACATTCATGATCGAGCAAAAATTGAATCAAGGAAATTATTTGGATTGTTTCTTAGGATCGCTATTTCTTTTTGTTTCTAGGAGTCGAAACAATCACAACTCCACATTTGTTGCATATAGACACTCACTAGGACAAATTCACTAATAATGGTGTCATCTTGATCCATCACTAGTTTTTCACTCACTAAGATCCTTGCCTTCAATCTAAGATAGGTGCCTTAGGAAGCTTAAGTGTGCTTGCCTTTGTTTACCTCCTATTGCTCATTATGTGTTGATTATTTGCTCTTTTGCTTATATGTTTTTGCATGTATGATATATCTTGATTAGATTAGACTCTATATTGCCTAAGAGAATTGAACTTGCTTGAATTCTAATCCAAACACATAACCTTTCTGCAAATTTTCTGCCAAAAACCCAATTCTGGCAACCTGGAAATCACCAGATGGGCGGCCCCCTTAATTTTGTAAGGCGGCCCCCTTAATCATTAAGGGGACCGCCCCCTAATTAAGGGGACCGGCCATCTGATGGTCGGGTTTACAGAATCTTTTCTGCTTTTTAGCCCATTTCAACCTACATTTCCCAATTTTAACCAACACACTTTGTCCCAATCTTCCAACAAACCTTATCCATCCTTAAACACACAAATCTTACACTATAAATATCCCCAATCCTCAAAACTATCCATTCATCCCATCATGAACTCTCCAAACAAACCAAGATCAAAAGCCTCAAGGCTAGCAAGGATGACGGAAAAACCCGTTTGGCGAAGAAAAAGCCCTCGAAACAAATCCATCATAACCAATGAGATTGGAAGTCATTCAACACCTCCAACTTCTTACTTCCCAAACTTTACCTCAAACCCACAAGGTCATTCATTTGATCCTCTTTACAAACCATACAACATTGGCCAACCATCAAACTACAATTCCAACTACTCAAATCCAAACCATCCATACCAAACCTATGATCCTCTTCACATTTCCACGGAAAAGCAAAAGTTCCGTGATGAAATAAACCAAATCCATGATCTTAGTGATCTCCTTGCTATGCATCTTGCACAACGCAACAAAGGGCAACCTCCATCATCACCCTATGCAAATTGCCTTCCCCACTCTCTCAATTTGGATCAAGTTACCAACCACACTCACTTTTGCCCTTGTTGCATATTCCTTCAAAAACAAATCCTCTACTTGAGTGAAGATATTTCTTGGATTGAATATCTTCTCACTCGTAATCATCCAATACCACCCTTAACACGATACAACATCGTGAGATCCACCTCTTCCGCTCCATACTCCACCCCATATCCCTCTCCATCTCACAACTAAGCTTCATGCTTATGTTATCCTTCAAGCAAATAAAACAATCAACCATGAGTTGCAAGCAAGTCCAAGTGCTCTTTCTAGGCAATATAGGACTATGTCTTTTCATTTGTTTTATTATGATTAATATGCCTTAAGCATATTAAATGTTGTAATGCTTTCTATGATGCTTGAATGAATCTATTTTTTTTAACTATTGCTTTGCATGTATATTTTCCTTGCTCTCTTCTAATATTTTGTGTAGCCAAGATTTCCATAGCTCATCTCCTTGGTGCTCTCAAATGAGGGGGAGTATACATCAAGGGGGAGCTTTAACCTTTTTGATTTTACAAAAAGGGGGAGAAGAGAATGTTAAACTCTAAATTCTTGTCTAAAAATTAATTTTTAGACCTAATGAGTTTAAGGTTTTGTAATCATCAAAAAGGGGGAGATTGTTGACATAAATAATGTCTTAAAACATTGTTAGCTTATTAACAATGTCTCTATATTTTGATAATTACAAAGCATAAACTCATTAATCTAAAACTTATGACGTAAACAAGTTTTTAGTGATTAATATTTGTCTTTGCTTCCATATCACTTAAGGTATGAATAAACAAAGGGTTTATTACATTTCATGATCAAAGGAAATTTTTCCAATCACTAGAATTTTTATAAAATGTATTAAACATCTTATATCTTTTACAAAATTACTTTTGGAATTAAAAGAATATGTTTAATTCATAATAAATATATGATTTCAAATTTCCAACCAAAAATGGCAAATTCTATCCAGAAAAATATTCCCCACTAAAAGACAAGAAAAACCAACGTTCAGGAGGGCGGCCCCCTTAATGTTACTAGGCGGCCCCCTTAATCATTAAGGGGACCGGCCTACAATTAAGGGGACCGACCACGCTCCAGAACAGTATTTCCCCCCCCCCCCCCTTTAAATACTGATTCATCTCTCAGATTTTTCTCACCTTTTGCACTTCTAAACTTTCTGATCTAGATCTATTTCTCTATTCTCTCATCCTTTGATCATAAGTGTATATATTCTTTGTTTCAAAGTGATCCAATTTCCATCCTCTCAAGTGCAAGAGAAGAATACTTCTATCTTCCTAGACAAGAAGTATTACAACTTGTTGTGATCTCCACATCCAAGTTGTTGGTGTATCATCATGATTATTTACATATTCTTTGTGAAGATTGTTGTGAATATTTGCTTGTAGATAGTTGTGTTAGATATAGATTGTGTGATTAGTTGATAGCTTGGTGTGAAGAAGAAAAGCTAGGAGATCTATTGGTGTGAAGAAGATTGTGTTGAAGTAGTTAGTTGTGAAGTAGATTGATTTGAAGAAGGTGTGTAGAAGTGGTGACTTAGGTGTGAAGGTGTTGTGGTGTGATTATTGGTGTGTAGAGTGGTGTGTAAATTGGTGTGTAAATTGGTGTGAATATTGGTGTGTAAATTGGTGTGTAAGGTTTTCTCCGCCATAAGGGAGCTTGTTGATATAGTGAAGAAAACTCTCGAGTTAGGTGCTCGGGGAGTGGAGTAGGGCAAGGAAGGTGTCCTTGTAGCCGAACCACTATAAATCTCTTGTCTCGCGGTTCGATCTTTCCATCTCTTACTCATTTCATTACTTATCATTGTTATATATTTCGTATTGATATTTGTTTGTATTGTGCAATACTTGAGATCACATATTATCGAATCTAAGTTTTAAAAACACTAAAACACTTTTTACAACTAATTAAAAAGACGTAAAACTATTCAACCCCCCTTCTAGTTTTCCACATAACATATAAATTCATTCATCCAAAACAAACTATAAACAAGTAATCAACATATAATCAACATCTAGGTTTCATTAGATCCAAGCAAACACAAGATAGATCTAGCCTAGCATGATGGAATTAAGACAAGAACAAGATATAGACAACCAACACATAGACATATTGATTGAATTAAAAGAACACTTATCTTAATTACACATGAAAGGTATCAAGGGGTTGGAACCCTTGAAAAACCTATAAAATTCGCACCAAAATCGTACTAGGGTTTCTCTAAAACTTCTCTCCCCTAATGTGTAAAAATTAGAAAACTATATATAGGAAATAGGGTCTGACGGTGTCAAGACCAAATAGGTGACGCCGTCACCTCGCCGCCAAAATAATTCTCGGACTGCCTTGATCTACTTCTGACGCCGTCATGTGTTATGCATTTCCAGGCCGTCATGCATTTTCCTCTTGACGCCCTTCCTTGTGACGCCGTCAAATCTGTTCTGGATCCTCATGGAAATTGCTCTTGACGCCGTCAGGATGTTACTCTTGACGCCGTCACCTACTGTTCTCAGCAAGGAAAATTAAGACTTTGGCGTTTTCTTCACTTTTATGCTCCAAAAATGTCCGAATTGCTTCCTTTTCCAGATTTCACTCCCAAAGTACCTAAAATCACAAAAGAAACGATTTAGGGCAATATTTGATCAAATAAATCCGAATTCCGGCTTAAATGACCCCCTAAAAGTGGTTCATTTTTCGCCTCATCAGTACGCCACCCCATGAATGGTATTAAGGAATACAATCCGTCATCCACGCAACTATAACAAGTAATTAACGTGTAAAAGATATCTAGGGAGTAGTGAAGTCTAAGTAAACACATTTCTCCCACTTATTGCTCACAACATTAGTTTAATAAAGTTTTATTTTCATTTTAGTATTTTATTTTGATTGCATCTTAGTATTGGGTTAGTTGATTAGCAACTAATTCCGCCCAAATCCTTCAAACTCGAGATTTTAATTTGCTTTCTAAAAAATATAAAAAATACAAAAAGAATCATCCCTCATCTCTAGACTTAATCTTTAGGTTTTCTAATCCTAGCGACACTATTCCTAGCTGAACGATCAATCCCCCGGTACTTGTCACTATACTATACTACAACGATCAGGTACACTGCCTGGTGGGGATTGTAAGCCTCTCAAGATCCCTTGAGAGGTAAAGCCTGGTGCAATCCCTACGCATCAAGGGCGTTGACGACCTCCAATGTCTCAGCCATGAGGCGTGCTTGGCATTCTTGTAATGCTGCCTCATTACGGTGAATGTGCCTCCTCAAGTAGAGGATCACCTCCTTTGCTCTTGGTGGCTGATATGGGGGATTGTGCCCTCGCAACAGGTTTTACCTCTCAAGGGATCTTGAGAAGCTTGCAACCCCCACCAGGCAGTATACCTGATCGTTGTAGTATAGTATAGTGACAAGTACCGGGGGATTGATCGTTCAACTCAGGAATTGTGTCGCTAGGATTAGAAAGCCTACTAAACTAGGTCTAGAGGTGAGGGATGATTCATTTTGTATTTTTTATAATTTTTTGAAAGCAAGTAAAATCTCGGGTTTTGAAGGAGTGGGCGGAATTAGTTGCTAGCCAACTAACCCAATTAACTAAGATGCAATCAAAATAAAATAAAAGAAATGAAAATTAACTAATGTGGTGGAAACAATAATGAGAAAAGTTGTGTTTACTTAGATTTCATTACTCCCTAGATATCTTTTACCGGTTGATTAGCTTGTTACAATTGCATGGATGACGGGTTATATTCCTTAATAATAGTCGTAGGGCCGTGTACAATATTCCCTAACTCTATAAGATCCTACTTCACTCCTATGTCGAGCCGACTAAAAGCTCCTAACATGGGATCATTAGAATTCACTTATGCATTAAATACAACCAAAAATCGTAGTACACCTCCGATCATGTTTCTTAAGACGTTCAAGCAAGTTACCAATGGAAGTCTGCCAGTTTTCTTAAGCCTAACATCGAATACAATCATCCGTAACAATTATAAACAAACAATCAACCAATAATCAACATCTAGGTTTCACTACATCTAAGCAAACACAATAAAAACCTAGCCTAACATGTTAAAAGAAAGACAAGCATAAGATAGAATCAAACAATATATAGACATATTGAATGATTATTGGAAGACTTATCTTTATTCAAACATGGAAGAAAGAAGGGTTTGAAACCCCTTCAATAAGCAGGAAATTCGACCTAGGGTTTGTGTTTTAGTATTCCACACTTTGTTCCATACTTTACAATGAAAAATTGGAAAAAAATATATAAAGATAATACACTCTGACGGCGTCACGTTGTAGATTGTGACGCCGTCAACTCGCCGCCAAGATAGAAATCGTATTGCCTAGATCCACATTTGACGCCGTCAAGAAGAAAATGAGCTCTGGGCCGTCACGTTCATTTTGACCCTGACGGCCTTGGTGAAGCCGTCAGGTCAATTGCAAAGGAAAGGTTCTGGGCCGTCACGTGTATTCTCCACTTCCACCTCTTTTGCCAAGCTTGACGGCGTCATGTATTAAGTCTTGACGCCGTCAGGTACTGTTCCAGCAAGGATTTTGAGACTTTGCCGTTTTCTTCACTTTAATCTCCAAAAACGTCCAAAATGCTTCCTTTTCCAGATTTCTCCTCAAAAGTACCTAAAATGACAAAAGGAACGATTTAGGGCAATAACTAATCAAATAATCACGAATTCGGGCTTAAATGACCCCTTAAAAGCCGTACACTTTTCGCCTCATCAAATACCTTTACACTTGAGATTTGCTTGTCCTCAGGCAAATGCGCTTTTATTCTAATCAAAATACAAGTTAGGGGTCATTTAACACTAATATAAAAGTAATTACAATAAATAATCGTTCCACTAAAAACCAAAAACAAGCACGGAGGTCATACACTAGCACCTCACAAATAGTGTTTAGATATTCACATCTCTCGGGTGCAATAAAATATATATCACAACATGAAAATGGAAAACATCTGTCACTACCTGTCATAGAAAATAGATTACCATAGGCTTGGGAAAGGATCAAACCTCCACCACTTGGCGTAAGCACCTAGGATAAACTATCAAAGAGGTCTTTTAAAGGGTTATAACGTTAGGTGTAGGGATATGATAAACACGGTTTTGTTAGATAAAGGCAATATTTACTGGTGGCGAGTTAATCATCTTGGTCAATTATATGTATAATAAGGCGTTGCTAAGCCAAGACTCGACTCGACTTAAGCTAATAAATCAAAAATAACAAAAACTTAAAACAAACATAGAATGAAACGGGATGGTAGTCCGTTTTTTATTTTTTATTTTTTACATACACTCTTGCCATACCATCCAAAATAATACATCATAGGGGATTTACATTCCCCTTACACTTGAATTTTTACGTACTTTACAATAAACTACTCTAATGACTCGAATCAAGATAATCAAAACACTTGGAGTATTTTTTAAGATTAATGCACATATGGGGGTAATAATTGACGTCTTCCCCATTACTCTATATCACTAGTACTTTACCCATGAGTCCCAATTGTCCCAAAACAATATGTACAAGATATGACTCGACTTAGCAACCATGTAACCAATTAGATAATTAACTAAGGGTTTAAACAAATAACAATAATGCACTAAAGATGAGTGCATACAAGGAAGGCTAAGGCGATTTGGTTGCACATGTAACACCCCCAATTCATGGATGCAGCGGAATTCGAACTGGGTGTTACTTGACGGCACAATAGACACAATAATAGAAAACGAACTCCAATTGAGTCGTTTTAAAAGATTTATCATTCAAATTATATAAATATCAGAGATTACAAAATGAGGTCCCAAATGGTTCCATGTTTACAATGTATAATAAATGTGTTTTTGAATGATAATAAAATTTATAGCCCTCTTGAGTATCCGTGTCCTTCCGTGCCATCCTTGATCGTCATGAACCTGAAATACATGCTTGAGAGGTCAACACAAAGGTTGAGTGATATTCATAGAGTTTGTTAAATCGATTGAACACAATATGTTGGTAGTGTGAGTTATAGGCTCACACCAATGTTTGGAAAACAAAACAGGTAGGCTACGTTATTATACGCCCGGAACATGTATTATACACTAAGCTTATGACACCATAACGTTAACGTGTACCAATATCGATCGGCAGATTTATCCCGGTAGGTACTTTGCTAACATACCTAAATCTCAAATATTAATGCATTTGTTTGCACTTAGTCAAAACAAATGGGATTCGTCAATCCCAATAGGCCTATTATTAATATTCGCGCTCACTATTGCTAGTGATTAAATGGTTCATAATCAAGGATATCGGTTTAGCAAGGCTGGTACTTAGTGATAATAAAACAATCAGGTAAGCATACAATTTAAAAACATTGTGCTCGGTTATAAATAGCATGTATTTCCCCCAAGGGTTTGTAAAACAATTAAGTAATCGAAAGTGGGGCTATGAACTCACCTTAAGTAAGATAGCAAGTAATGAATGTAACGGTCGAATCGTGAAGGTTCTATGAGCAACCTATAATAGAATGTCGCGACTTAGGATTGGAGTAAAGAATATGAAGTAGTGCCTATATATATATCTTGCATTTAGTCCATGATGTGGTATGATGTATATTGTATGTCTTTGAAAGTAATGATTCATGAAACATGTATGTTTTGTATATCGTTTACTACCGTTCGGGCCGACATAATTCAGAAGCCATGTTAGTAAGCGTTCGAGGAGCCAGGACACTTTAACTCGTAAATCCACAACTCATCTCGACGGCTTACATAATGAACTCCTCACATGAGGCTCCCTACTATTGTAATAGTTGATGAAATATATAGATATAAGTTTTGATCCGAAAGTTACATGTCCGATATTTGTATAAACTTAGAAAAGTTTATTATTACATGAAGATTGTTATTAGGGTATGTTTCATATAACTTGTATGACCATTTTTCTTTGTAATATCTCATTGTTCCTTTTTAAGTGAAGTAGATCCAAATTGCTTGTTCAAGTTATCGCCAATTCCTTGTTTCATGTTTACGCCTAAGTAAGCTTACATGGTCATTTCGTCATGGCCTAGCCATGACCTTTGGTCCTTGTTCCAAGGTCATGAGACTCAACCTTGGCTCTAGCCATGGTTGTGGTCTTGATTATAGGTCATAAGACCTCTTTGGTCTTCATAAACCATAACCTATATGTAATGACTTTGTCTAAAAATGGGCTGTTTAGAATTTGAAGAAATTTATCACTCGGAAAGCGTTTTCAGGGCTCGAGCTTCTTTGTTCCTGAACGAAAACGTCATTCCGGACAACTTTCGTGTTTTAACTTTTTGATGAATCGGACCAGAAGTGGGACTTTCAAAACCCAAATTTGATCAGAATGGTATTTGGCAGTTTGCCGAAAAGTTTTGGTAACTTCAAATGGGCGTAACTTTTGACTCGTATACTCGTTTTAGGTGGTTCAAATTGCTATGGTTTCCTTGTTAAGTCCTATAATGTAATATGTAATGATCCAATATCATAATTTTACCATTTTGGTCGTGGTTTTCCAAGAAAGTCACTAGTTTACTTGTTTGATGAACTTGTCTTATCAATCATGTACAATAACTTGTTTTACTCACTTTTATACATCATGGACATGAATACAAGACATAATATAGCACAAATAATATGTAAATAACATGAATATGATTATTTAACAAGAATCGAGTTAGGGTTTGGCTCACAACTTTTGGCTTTCAAAGATGAAAGGAAGTTAACATGTAAGGATAGGACTTTGATAGACTTGCTTCAACCCACTTCACTTCATGCAATCTTTCTACCCTTGTAATCTTGAAAGATGGATGATGAAGGTTGAGGTGACTTGAGTGGATTAAAACTCAAGAGAAATCACCAAAGTTTCAAAGGATTTGAAGTAGTTTGATGAATCAAAACCAAACTAGAGATATAGTACTTGATTTCTTGAGTAATTCTTGAAGTAGAGGGAAAATTAGGAGTGTGTTTGTGTGTGTGAGGTTATGAACGACTAAAAGGAGGTGAGGAGGGTTTTATAGTGTGTTGAGGAGGTTAGTGTATAAGAATGAATGGCTTAGAATGGAACACATGATAACTACATGTATGTTTTTAGGCCATAAGTGTTTCTAAGGCTTAAAATGATACACATGAGTGATCTAATAGTTCCATGGTTCTCACTAAGCCACCAAGATCATGGTGAATCACCTCTTGGTCGTTCCATATGAGGAGGAAGTGACTAGATGGATAAACTTGGTATTATCTAGTTTACGGAGTGAGTTTTGGTCCCGTTAATCGCTAACGGTAAGTCGTTAAGTCATGAAACTTAAAACCGGGTATCGTAAAAATACGAAACTTGGAAGAATGGTTAAACATGTCATTATACTCCATAATAAAATATAAAATGAGTGGTAGGTTCTATCGGGTGCTAAAACCCTGCTAAAAACTGGAAACACGGGTCTAAAACGCGTAATACGTAAAATATACGAATATTGCGTAAAATTGAGAAAAGTGAAATGTTACTTTTCTAATATGTTATAAATGATTTAAAATGACTTATAATATCTAGACTGGGCTCAGTCTAGTGTCGGTTGGTATTAAATGTCTTTTAGACATCAAACCGTAAGCCTAAAAATCACGAAATGACTTATAACATCAAGGGATGATTTTTGGTCAATGGAGGAGGGAAAAATATGTTGACTTTTTCTAATAAGTTGAAAACTCAAATCTTCTTAGAAACGCGTTTTGTGGTCTAACGGTTAATCGCCCAAACGGTTAAGCGTGCTCATGCGAGAGTAGTACTGGCTTGGGTGACCTGCCGGGAAGTCTTTGGTCATGTTTTTCTCAGTCACGATTAATTCTCAAATAAATCATGAGCGTGTCAAACATTTTTCCGATGTGGGGTCACCTGACGGGATCGAATTTCGTTATGCGTAGAATTTCTGATTGACGTTTTACCCTAAAACGTGTAATTCCATGTAATTCCTTAATAACTTTCACGAAAATGATCTGACGAATGTCAAACATTTAATTTGCCATGGAAATGATTTATCACTTGAGAATATCAAATAAAAATCAACTTTCGGGAAAATTTCGGAAAGAAATGAATAGTAAAAATGAATAGTAACATGAATAGTAAAAGTGAATAGTAACTTTTCCGGGAATAGAAGTTAACCTGAAAATGTGAATTGTTACAGTCTCCACCCCATATGAGAGCTCCGTCCCGGAGATCAATTTGCGTTGGGAGTAGAAACTTTGTTGGTAAAAAGATGTGGGTATGTCTTACGTATTTGGTCCTCTCGTTCCCATGTGTATTCAGGACCACGTCGTGAGTTCCAACGAACTTTGACAATTGGAATACGGCTTTGCTTGAGTTGTTTGACCTCTCGGTCCATGATTTCTACGGGTTCCTCAATAAATTGAAGATCGTCATTGAGTTGAATTTCATCGAGTGGAATCACTAGTGATTCATCCGACAAGCATTTCTTTAGGTTAGATACATGGAAAGTCGGGTGTACACTACTGAGTTCTGATGGAAGCTCAAGTCTGTACGCCACAGGGCCAACCCTGGCTAGGATTTTGAATGGTCCGATGTATCTTGGGTTTAGTTTTCCTCGTTTACCGAATCGTATCAAGCCTTTCCAAGGCGATACCTTTAGCATAACCCTATCTCTGATTTGGAATTCTAGGGGTCTGCGTCGTGTGTCGGCATAACTTTTATGTAGGAAAGGTATGGTAATAGTCGAATATCAAAGGAAATTGATATAGTAGTCGAATATTAATAGGAATTGAGATAGTAATTGAATATCAAATAGAACTTTGATATAGTTGTCAAATATCAATAGCAATTGATATAGGAATCGAATAATGGATTAAGTGTTGAACATGTGGTTGGACCAAGTCCTGTTTGAATTGTACGGCTGCCCATGCATATGGCTACATGGCTTCGTAATGAGTTTGGTACGACTGCGCATGCGTATGGTTACATGGCCCCGTAATGAGTTTGGTACGACTGCACATGCATATGGTTACATGGCCTCGCAATGAGTTTGTTTGTTATTGCACTATCATTATGAAAACCAAAATGTAAACCTCGTACAAATGGAAATTGGGATAGTCGTTGCAATCATAGCCTAGTAGGTAATCTGTTATTGTATCTAGTGTTTATTGACTTCATACTTATGTTATTTCGGATATAATTAAGCCCACTTGTTTATAATTCTTTATTTACATAGAGAGGCATCCCAATCAATGTAACTAAAGGAATATAAACGTATGGTTCGATGATTTATAATTTCTTTATTTAAATGAAAAGGCATCCCAATCCATTCAAATAAGGACATTATAAATCATCCTACTCAAGAATTCCCGACACAACATTCATACTTAGCCGGTGAGTTACAAGGTAGTGTATTACGAGATGATACTGGTGTTCCAAAAGTGCAAGATGAATATTCAATCTTGTAAAGCTGATAATGGTGCTTGTGGTGTAACTAAGGATGATTTGAGCTTTAAAAGTGCATCAAGATCTGTTAATGAGCTTGTGTTTGCCACGGTTGTGAAGGTAATGTTGTGATATGTTGATGAACAAAAGTGCTTAGTGTATGCTTAACATTAATACTCTTAGGTATAGATGTTGAGTTTGCTTTAAAAATCTTAAGAGATTTTAAAAGTTTATGATGGAATGGTATCCTTAGGACCTAAACAGGATAGTACTTCTACAGGATGAAGAGAATAATTGATAACTATCCCAAGATAGTAGTTCGGATTATCTCATAAACGAAAAATTTCAAGAATGAAATTTAGATCATACAAATAAGGTGTTAAGATCTTGCTGAGTGGTAAGGCACTATCGTGTCTCTAGATTGTTTTAATGTATTCTGGTGGTTTATCGTGTTCATGTAGGAAATCAACCTAAACATAACCCTAGTACAACTACTCTCAGTATTTGAAAATTCTAAGTCGAATATAGTTAGTCAGACTATATTCCACTGTCCCTAGGTTAAATATAGGTGACTAGTCTATATTTAGCCAAGGTTCGATAAAATTTTCAAATACCTAAACTAGGTATACTTTTGATATGTCCGTTGCTTTCGGGAAACTGTTCACTAAACAAAGGCGATGTCAAACCCTTAAGTTGCAAGTCCCGTCCATACAAGACTTGTAACGTATGTTTTCATATTCCATTGCATAGAAGGTAGTAAGGGTAGATACGTATGGAAAGGAAGTTTTAAGTAGTTCTAAAATAGAACCTACTTGGCCAGGATCACGAACTTTTAATAATGAAGGTTTCATAAGAAAACTTTGATGAATGTAGAGAAAGTTCAGCTTTTGTCGATGATGGATTAGTTTGTCCTTTAGAAATCTCATATTTCTTGTTTTGAAATCGATAGATTGTGACGGGTTTTTGATATCATATGAAATGATATTGATGATGTGATGGAATAATTCTAGAGACCATTGCACAAAACACAATGTCTCGGAAGTAGGTTAGACCATTGTGCAATTCATAATGTCTGGGAAGTAGGTTAGACCATTGTGTGACTCAAAACATTTGAGAAATGGTTAAGACCATTGTATAATACAATGTCTTGGAAAATGAATGAGACCATTGTATCTCACAATGTCTTGGAAAATGAATGAGACCATTGTATCTCACAATGTCTTGAAAAAAAAAATGAATGAGACCATTGTATCTCACAATGTCTTGGAAAATGAATGAGACCATTGTATCTCACAATGTCTTGGAAAATGAATGAGACCATTGTATCTCACAATGTCTTGTAAAAGTGAATGAGACCATTGTAACATACAATGTCTTGAAAAGTGAATGAGACCACTGTAACATACAATGTCTTGAAAAGTGAATGAGACCATTGTAATATACAATGTCTTGAAAAGTGAATGAGACCATTGTAATATACAATGTCTTGAAAAGTGAATGAGACCATTGTAACATACAATGTCTTGAAAAGTGAATGAGACCATTGTAATATACAATGTCTTGGACATATAATGTTGGAGTAGGAACATGATTGGGAGAGTGTGGCTGTGCCGAAATGCCTTAGTAGGCATACATAGATATGTTTAGTCCATTGTTTAGATAAATGATTGAAAATAAACTGAGTTTATATATCAATATACTAATGCTTACGGGGAAATGCTCAAAATGGGTATATATGAATATACTAATATGTTTGTGAAGCATAACATGCTTACTAAGTCCATAATCGTCTGGAGGATGGAAGACACGGAGAGCGGAAGGCTATAAAATGTTTTTGTTTGTGATTGTAGTTATAGTTTAGGTCTCACTTAGACCCGTTTCTCTATAACCATGGCTCTGGTACCAATCTGTAACACCCCCAATTCATGGATGCAGCGGAATTCGAACTGGGTGTTACTTGACGGCACAATAGACACAATAATAGAAAACGAACTCCAATTGAGTCGTTTTAAAAGATTTATCATTCAAATTATATAAATATCAGAGATTACAAAATGAGGTCCCAAATGGTTCCATGTTTACAATGTATAATAAATGTGTTTTTGAATGATAATAAAATTTATAGCCCTCTTGAGTATCCGTGTCCTTCCGTGCCATCCTTGATCGTCATGAACCTGAAATACATGCTTGAGAGGTCAACACAAAGGTTGAGTGATATTCATAGAGTTTGTTAAATCGATTGAACACAATATGTTGGTAGTGTGAGTTATAGGCTCACACCAATGTTTGGAAAACAAAACAGGTAGGCTACGTTATTATACGCCCGGAACATGTATTATACACTAAGCTTATGACACCATAACGTTAACGTGTACCAATATCGATCGGCAGATTTATCCCGGTAGGTACTTTGCTAACATACCTAAATCTCAAATATTAATGCATTTGTTTGCACTTAGTCAAAACAAATGGGATTCGTCAATCCCAATAGGCCTATTATTAATATTCGCGCTCACTATTGCTAGTGATTAAATGGTTCATAATCAAGGATATCGGTTTAGCAAGGCTGGTACTTAGTGATAATAAAACAATCAGGTAAGCATACAATTTAAAAACATTGTGCTCGGTTATAAATAGCATGTATTTCCCCCAAGGGTTTGTAAAACAATTAAGTAATCGAAAGTGGGGCTATGAACTCACCTTAAGTAAGATAGCAAGTAATGAATGTAACGGTCGAATCGTGAAGGTTCTATGAGCAACCTATAATAGAATGTCGCGACTTAGGATTGGAGTAAAGAATATGAAGTAGTGCCTATATATATATATCTTGCATTTAGTCCATGATGTGGTATGATGTATATTGTATGTCTTTGAAAGTAATGATTCATGAAACATGTATGTTTTGTATATCGTTTACTACCGTTCGGGCCGACATAATTCAGAAGCCATGTTAGTAAGCGTTCGAGGAGCCAGGACACTTTAACTCGTAAATCCACAACTCATCTCGACGGCTTACATAATGAACTCCTCACATGAGGCTCCCTACTATTGTAGTAGTTGATGAAATATATAGATATAAGTTTTGATCCGAAAGTTACATGTCCGATATTTGTATAAACTTAGAAAAGTTTATTATTACATGAAGATTGTTATTAGGGTATGTTTCATATAACTTGTATGACCATTTTTCTTTGTAATATCTCATGGTTCCTTTTTAAGTGAAGTAGATCCAAATTGCTTGTTCAAGTTATCGCCAATTCCTTGTTTCATGTTTACGCCTAAGTAAGCTTACATGGTCATTTCGTCATGGCCTAGCCATGACCTTTGGTCCTTGTTCCAAGGTCATGAGACTCAACCTTGGCTCTAGCCATGGTTGTGGTCTTGATTATAGGTCATAAGACCTCTTTGGTCTTCATAAACCATAACCTATATGTAATGACTTTGTCTAAAAATGGGCTGTTTAGAATTTGAAGAAATTTATCACTCGGAAAGCGTTTTCAGGGCTCGAGCTTCTTTGTTCCTGAACGAAAACGTCATTCCGGACAACTTTCGTGTTTTAACTTTTTGATGAATCGGACCAGAAGTGGGACTTTCAAAACCCAAATTTGATCAGAATGGTATTTGGCAGTTTGCCGAAAAGTTTTGGTAACTTCAAATGGGCGTAACTTTTGACTCGTATACTCGTTTTAGGTGGTTCAAATTGCTATGGTTTCCTTGTTAAGTCCTATACTGTAATATGTAATGATCCAATATCATAATTTTACCATTTTGGTCGTGGTTTTCCAAAAAAGTCACTAGTTTACTTGTTTGATGAACTTGTCTTATCAATCATGTACAATAACTTGTTTTACTCACTTTTATACATCATGGACATGAATACAAGACACAATATAGCACAAATAATATGTAAATAACATGAATATGATTATTTAACAAGAATCGAGTTAGGGTTTGGCTCACAACTTTTGGCTTTCAAAGATGAAAGGAAGTTAACATGTAAGGATAGGACTTTGATAGACTTGCTTCAACCCACTTCACTTCATGCAATCTTTCTACCCTTGTAATCTTGAAAGATGGATGATGAAGGTTGAGGTGACTTGAGTGGATTAAAACTCAAGAGAAATCACCAAAGTTTCAAAGGATTTGAAGTAGTTTGATGAATCAAAACCAAACTAGAGATATAGTACTAGATTTCTTGAGTAATTCTTGAAGTAGAGGGAAAATTAGGAGTGTGTTTGTGTGTGTGAGGTTATGAACGACTAAAAGGAGGTGAGGAGGGTTTTATAGTGTGTTGAGGAGGTTAGTGTATAAGAATGAATGGCTTAGAATGGAACACATGATAACTACATGTATGTTTTTAGGCCATAAGTGTTTCTAAGGCTTAAAATGATACACATGAGTGATCTAATAGTTCCATGGTTCTCACTAAGCCACCAAGATCATGGTGAATCACCTCTTGGTCGTTCCATATGAGGGGGAAGTGACTAGATGGATAAACTTGGTATTATCTAGTTTACGGAGTGAGTTTTGGTCCCGTTAATCGCTAACGGTAAGTCGTTAAGTCATGAAACTTAAAACCGGGTATCGTAAAAATACAAAACTTGGAAGAATGGTTAAACATGTCATTATACTCCATAATAAAATATAAAATGAGTGGTAGGTTCTATCGGGTGCTAAAACCCTGCTAAAAACTGGAAACACGGGTCTAAAACGCGTAATACGTAAAATATACGAATATTGCGTAAAATTGAGAAAAGTGAAATGTTACTTTTCTAATATGTTATAAATGATTTAAAATGACTTATAATATCTAGACTGGGCTCAGTCTAGTGTCAGTTGGTATTAAATGTCTTTTAGACATCAAACCGTAAGCCTAAAAATCACGAAATGACTTATAACATCAAGGGATGATTTTTGGTCAATGGAGGAGGGAAAAATATGTTGACTTTTTCTAATAAGTTGAAAACTCAAATCTTCTTAGAAACGCGTTTTGTGGTCTAACGGTTAATCGCCCAAACGGTTAAGCGTGCTCATGCGAGAGTAGTACTGGCTTGGGTGACCTGCCGGGAAGTCTTTGGTCATGTTTTTCTCAGTCATGATTAATTCTCAAATAAATCATGAGCATGTCAAACATTTTTCCGATGTGGGGTCACCTGACGGGATCGAATTTCGTTATGCGTAGAATTTCTGATTGACGTTTTACCCTAAAACGTG
Organism: Artemisia argyi; assembly: GCA_030686995.1. NCBI lineage: Eukaryota > Viridiplantae > Streptophyta > Magnoliopsida > Asterales > Asteraceae > Artemisia > Artemisia argyi. The sequence goes on along the minus strand of CM060693.1, from coordinate 21,310,098 downwards.
TAATTCCATGTAATTCCTTAATAACTTTCACGAAAATGATCTGACGAATGTCAAACATTTAATTTGCCATGGAAATGATTTATCACTTGAGAATATCAAATAAAAATCAACTTTCGGGAAAATTTCGGAAAGAAATGAATAGTAAAAATGAATAGTAACATGAATAGTAAAAGTGAATAGTAACTTTTCCGGGAATAGAAGTTAACCTGAAAATGTGAATTGTTACAGCACATTTGGGTGGATTGTTAACAAATTTTTCCTTTAAGTAAGATGCTTAAAGTTAGAAACGAAAAGATAGGCTCGGAGGGGTGTACTAGGGGTTTCGTGTACTAAAAATTAGTACAACGCTAAGGTGTAGGAAAATTAATTGACTTCGCTAGTCAAGTAATATGACTTAAATGGTCAAGTAATTATGATACGGGTTTAAACATAAGGGTGATCCTAATGCATCTTATCATGTAGTAAATCCTACTACACGAATGTAGTCTCACTAGCGGTCTCGGGATGCATCACTAACGCAAGTTCTAGAATCTAAATGCTACCGGTACACTCATAAGCACTAATAATGAATGCTTTTCCTATCAAATCTAAAAGCGAACCTCACATATTTGGGTGGAAAATTTTTTAAGTGGTACGGTTTTGTGCTAGTCATACAACTCCTATCCATGAGACGCTCGTCAAGGCTAAAGCTTCACTCCTAAATGTTGTAAAAAATTTTAAATTTGGCGCTAAAATTGCCCTAACAAGTATTTCTCTTAGTTTTATTACACACCTACTATCAAACAAACAAACTCAAGTGCAAATGTATCCTATAAGGTATCATCATTTACCCTCCCTTAATAATACATGGTTCCTAATTTATGCCAGGGGTGTTCATCGGTTCGGTTATCGGTTAATCGGTTTATTCGGTTCGGGTTGTTCTGTTAAAATTTTTTTTTGGGTCATAACCGAAAACCGAACCGAACCGAAGTTCGGTTCAGTTACGGGTCAAAACCAAAAACCGAATTTTGTACTTGAATTACACTATTTATATTTTTTTTAAATTTAATTATATATATTTTTGGCAAAAATAAATATTTCAAGCATAAAAAAATGTATTTTATATTAGTATAAAATTTTAATGGACATTTTTTATACATAAAATAATATAAATATATAAAAAAATATATATATTTATATAAACTCGGTTTTCGGTTCAGATAGTCAAACCCACATCTAAACCGAAAACCGAATTTTTAATTCGGTTCGGTTCGATTTTAACAAATTCAGTTCAGTTTTTTTTTTTTTTTTTTTTTTCAATTCGGTTCGGTTTATTACCCGAACCATGAACACCCTAAATTTATGCTATTCACTATTGGCCTTACATAACAACAAAAGATCACTCCACCAAATTCCAAACAAAAAAACAAAATGAAACCTAGTCAAGCACAAACACCCATGAACACTAATGCCGGAACAAGCAAAACAGAAATCAGCAGCAACAACAAAAGCAAGCCAATGTTCAGACCAGCCATCGATGATTCAAAGCCCCTTCTTCAAGATCCGGTACCCGTTTTTTTTCATTTCTTTAAATAGCCCATCTTTTAGTTAGTAATAAAATAACAAGTTATCCTATGTTTTAATGTTGTTTTGTAGATAATAAGATCAGACCCAATTGAGACAGAAGAAGCTGTTATCCGTTTGCCTCGTTTCCCTCCTGTTAATTCGACATTTAAATGACTTTGTATTTGAACTTTATTAGCGGCTGACCCAGAAATCTGTCAAAAAGTTATTAAAAAAAAAAAAAAAAAAAAAAAAAAAAAAAAAAAAAAAAAAAAAAAAAGATCTATGTAAGTGTATACCCCCTGCCTCAAGTATGTGTCAATGCCTAGTTATAATAGTTTAATGTATTTCGACTTTTCGTGAAATGTATGTGTACAATACTAATTTGTTATGGGTCAATGGTGCGTAGCTCAGTTAATGGACGAGGCATCTTTACACATATCAAGCACAAGGTAGCGTTCGACTTGGCACCCATAACCACTATGTGAGTTATGTATGCCCCATATTATGAAAAGGCAACCGATTGTGAGCCAGTTCGGATTACCGGTTATTAACCTTTGCACATAACAATAATTTATTATGGGTACAAGTAGTAGTGCTATTGATGTGAATGAACTTTTTTTCACCGTTGAGGTAATGAGGTGTTACGCCCTATAAGCTTTCTTTGAGTGTTTGGGATTACGTGTTATGACAAATGTATTAGGCATATCTGCTTCGCTGAGGGTGTTTGGGATTGCATATTTGAAGTGCTTGTTGACTTGTTTGGTTATATTTTGACAAAAATTAGCACATGTGGTGGTGAAGTGCTTATAAGCCAATGCCATAAACATGAGTGAATGTATAATATGCAATTCCAGACACCCTATAAAGCTGCTTCAGTAAGCTGTTTTTCTACCAACTTTAAAAAGGGTCAATTTAGTTGACAGAAGCGGTTAAGCCTTATCTAAATTCTGTTGCCTGCATTCATTTTGACACTAAATAACCTAATGAACTATTTTCATAAACAAGCGTAAGATGTTAAAATACATCGATCTGAACAATAAGTAGAGCTAGTCAGACTTATATGAGGTATCAAGTGATAAGTAGATATATACTTGTCGAAGCAAAGCCAATTAGACTAAGTGCATAGATATATATAGATCACAACGACACATTCCAAAGTAGATTAAACAGTGTCTGCTAAACCATCATCACTAAGAAAAAAAACAAGGAAATTAACTAATCATTATGGCATGCAAAATGTAAAACGACAGTCACCATGATGGAGTAAGAGCAGATCCCCTCATAACTAGCATAAGTGTTATAGCAAAACATTAAGAAAAAACAAGGAAAATAACCACTGATTATGGCATGGAAAACGGCACCACATGATGCAGCAAGAGCAGATCCCCACGGTATTAGCATTTGGTTTGTCAAACACAAACACCCATGAACACCAATGCCGGAACAAGCATCAGCAACAGCAACAACACCAACAAAAGCAAGCCACAGTTCAGACCAGCCATTGATGATTCAAAACCCCTTCTTCAAGATCCGGTACCCGTTTTTTTCATTTCTTTAAATAGCCCATCTTTTAGTTAGTAATAAATAACAAGTTATCCTAAGTTTTAATGTTTTTTTGTTTTGTAGATAATAAGATCAGACCCGATTGAGACAGAAGAAGCTGTTATCCGCTTGCCTCGTTTCCCTCCGTCTAATTCAACATTATCTAAATGATTACTACTTATGTAATGTTTTTATTTTAATTAGCTATGTTTGTAAAACTCACTATGCGGTACTCAAGTGTTCCGCTAACTTGTAGCTTGTAATCGGCCTAGGCGGGGGGAGTATTGTGATTGGAAATTTTGTGTAAATTTTGAAATTGTGTGTATGGCATTTTTACATGGACTATAGGCACGGGCGGACGCACAAATTTGTCACATGGTATTCACTTTTATATAAAAATTTGAAAAGAGTATGCGCGTAGTATTAAACTTTGAAATATGCTTAGGAAAAAGTCGTTTTTACACTAGTGATGCCGTTTTTAGTGTATGCACGTGCATACCATCTGCCTCCGCTCCTGACTACAGGAATATGTTAGAAACATTAACACAATTGTTCAAATAGTGCAGACCGAGTTATGAACAAATCGATTTTTGGCTGATTCAACTCAAGTTGCGTGAGTGTGTAATCGGGATGGTATGCATGACGTATGCGATAAAGGTACATAATAGGTGGGAACATACTTGTTATTCAACCTTATTCTCTGTTTATAAACAAATATCCAATCTCAACTTGTTACTCGACCTTGTGGTCTAAGTTTTACAACACTCTATCCGGTAGCATTTTTTCTTAAATTGGGATGGATTGCTAGACAAACATTTTAGGCTTATCACTTTATCAGCTTAGTTGAGGAGTTTAGATTAGGGGTGTCAGAAGGGTCAGGTTGCCCGAACCCGATAAGCCTTATCGGGTCAGGTTAAATCAGGTTGAAAAAGCTTATCGGGTTAGTTTCACCTGAACCAGATAATCCAATGATGTTATCTTGTCGGGTTATGGTTAGATAATTTTTGCTATTGGGTTATCGGGTCAACCCGATAAGACCCAAAAATCAATACTTAATTTATTTATTTATTTTTTTTTACTGATAACTGAAAAAGCCCAATATCAAACTCTGCAATTTGCATGGGACGTTTGGTTTTTCAAGTGCAGCACGAGCTATTATTGGTTAATACTATTACTCAACCATTATCAAAAACACAATTCAGAGTTCCATATTTTTTCCTTGCAATATCATCAACATTTAACCAAAAGGTAATTATTCAGTGAGATTTTATTGTATAATTTTTTAGTTGAAGTTATGACAGATACGTAACTAATTAGTAGTCAATGTTGTGGAAGACTTGCAGCAGGGAGTGTTTGGGTTTTGTCTAGTAGTTTAAATCTTGTTTAATATAGAAGGCTGTGTAATGAGTGTTGATGAAACCAAATGACACAAACTTACCACTCATATCCAACATCAGTACTAAGTTTGGTTCAGTAGTAAGTTTGGAAGACTTGCATCAGTAGTACATTTGGTTCAGTAATAAGTGTAGATGAAACCAAATGACATAAACTTACCACTCATATCCAAACACCAGTACTAAGTTTTCTTTATATTGTGGAAGACTTGCATCATTTCAGTAGTAAGTTGGGTTCCATCCAGTTTTTTATGTTTTGGTCCAAAATGACACCAAAAAAGGCTTACTAGTCACTAATATACTTTTTTATGTTTGATGAAAGTCACACTTGGACATTTGGTAACTGTTCGAAAAAGAAAGAGTCCACATTTGATAATTTATTAGCTACTCCAATTTGTAGTATCACCCGGCCTGACATAACCCGACCCAGATACCACCCAAACCCGACAAACCGATTGCTTATCTGTCGGATTGCGGGTGAGTTTTTAAAAATCAAAACCCGACGTAACCCGACCCGATAAGACACGACAACCTGATAACACCCCTAGTCTGGATTGCATATTTGAAGTGCTTGTAGACTTGTGTTTTGATGAAATATGCACATGGGGAAGTGTGTGTTTTTCATAGGTTATTAGCCATAAGCTAAAAGTATGAAATCCCAAACACCGCTAAAGCTGTTTCTATATGCTGTTTTGGACCGACTTACTTGAGAAAGGTGCAATTTAGTTGAAAGAAACCGTTAACCATATCTAAGTTCTATCATCTGCATTGTGTTTTGATAGTTCTTGAACTAATGAACTACTATTGGTTTAAACAAAAGATGTTTGAATAAGCTTTCCAGAACAGTAAGTAGAGGCGTAGAGCTAGTCAGACTTGAATGAGAAAATCAGCATTGGCTAGTCAAATGATAAGTAGATATATACTTGTTGAAGCAAGCCAGTTAGACCAAGTACATAAATATATTTACATTCACAACGACAAAGCCCAAGTAGAGTAAACACTAGTCTTAAACTCTAAACCACTGATAATGGCATGAAAAACGGCATCACTTGATGCCGCAAGAGAGATCCCCATGTTATTAGCATATGGTTTGTTGCGTGGTGGAGATGACTGCACATAGGTGGCACGTGGCTGTGAATTGTCGTTATAACCGTTGCCCTTATTATCGCACTCTCCATAACCCGATAATGGTCACTCTTTTGATACATAGAGGTTGGAGGACATTCTCCATATTGCCAATGCACTAGATGTGCTATTTTTTCAGCTTTTTGCAGACATTCCATAAGTGCGTTTGGTTCAGTGTGACCCGAAACATGTAATGTCCTATTCTCCTCCACTCGGAAAGATTATTTTCTTTTAATATGACCAACGAAATTACCAATCTTATTAGTTAGGGAAAATTACAATAATTAATAGTATAAAAGCAGAACAACCTGAAAAATAAATTAGCTGTTTGTTAGTGACAGAGTGACAGACATGGATTAGATGATTGTCTATATCATGCTTATATGCTTAAAACTAGGGTGACAATTTGAGCCGGGTTTAGGTTGGAATGACGGGTTGGAAAACTTCAGCTAAAACATGATATGCATAAAATAATTGGGTCATTCGTATCAATTCTAATCCGTTTAACACAACATATTTAGCCATATTATTTATATGAGTTAATGGGTTAAACGCATACAAGTTGAACAGTTAAAGCGGGTTTCATGTTAGACAAATTAAATGAGTTGGCAGGTTGAAAGTGACTGTATTTGTTACGAACAGCATAAATTGGTGTTTTGTGTTATTTTTTCCTTGAATGTGACTGTGTATTTCCTCGAAGCTTCTTACCCCTGCCTAATACCTAAAGAGAAATATTATCGTGCTGCATGTAGGCTTAAACTTTATTTAGCCATATCATCTGCGTTTCGGTTTTACTTCTCAGGTAGATGGAGAAATACAACTAAAAGGCTCAACAGAGGATATGACATTTAAGATCCCATACTTGAGTTGATAGTCACATTAGTTCTATGATGATACTTCTAGAAGGCGATGTCATACTAACAGTTACCTTTACGAACTTGTATTCATGTAATATACCTGCTCATGTTTAGCTATTTTGTTAATTTTACCCATGTGACCTGATATAGATAAAACATAACCCAAATCGACCCATTTATAATGAAGTGGATTTAGCGTAAAGATATTAGTGAGATACAGATTTTATTGTCTATTCTAATGAGTAAAGTGGCTAATATATGAGCATGAACCCCGAAGGGTGTCGGCCCAGTTGGTTGTTTCTAATTCATAAACTTAACTTCCGTGAGACAATGCTTGCCTTTATAGGGAAAATACCATCTTCCTTTCAAACTTTCTGAGGAAAGATTTAGCCAATCAGAACTTTCGTAAGTTGAGATACCCAACGAGTGCATCTAACATGGATATGACGGTCGGGTATAAATGACAAGTTCTTAAAGAACACTATTAACTGTGAGATGAGAGATGACTATAGATAGCTAGGTTTAACAAACCAATAAAATGAAATTACTTGAACAAGGTAAGTATTGAGCTTTAGAAGACTTGAAATTTTGACAAGATGTTAAGTTCTTCTTAAATTTTGAATGATATGTTTTCAAGTTAACGATACATTATTGCATGTGTTCCTTAATATGAACCAAACTAATATTAGTATGTTTTCAAGTTAACGATACACTATTGAAGATTTTTATGTCAAATATAGTATGTTATTACTAATATTAGTTGGTTCTCTCAATAAATGACGTTCAACCCCTTTCTTTTTTAGCTAATATTAAAAAATTACTTTTTGACCCGTTTATGAGTACATGTACATGGGTAGAAATCGCCACCTCTACCGTACACCAGTAAATGACAGCAGAATTGACAAAGTTTTTTGTTTATCTTCCAATTATGTGATGCAGTGAATGACAGCATAATTGTTACATGCATATTTTGATTCAGTCACTGTGTTATAGCTTCAGCAAGCTCTAAAGTATATAATAAGTAATTTGGTATGTTTATAACTTATTTTCCTATTCAACCATATTCATAAGGCTCGCCCCCCCATTCGGGCGGGCCAGGTAACTAGTTGATTTATATATTAAAAACATGTCACTTAGAGTGGTGTTGTTGAAGGCGAGACTCGTGGCAGCACTTGTGGTGGAGGTTGCGATGGTGAAAGCCAATGTTTTTTAGATCCAGATTGAGCTGATGTTCGAGTATTAAAATAAGAAGTAACTTAGCACTTAGCAAACTGTATTTAGTGAAATGGATTTCCAATTGCATTTTAAGCAAATTATGATAACAAAGTTCCACAATTCTGATGTCACAAACAGGGTAACTCTGTTCTGAGTTCTGTTTCATATACTTTAACATATATGTTTCATATACTCCTAAAGTGATTACCTGATTATTGTGTTTTTGATTACAAAAAGTGGTAGTTCTTAGGGAGTGCGTGAGACTGCTCATTATAACTAGATATGTTTTTTGGAATCGGCTTCCAAACTGATTATACAAAACTGTGCATTTCACTCTCAAATAACCATATAGACCATTTCAATAAGCAACCCCCAAAACCCTCAAATGGTTTGCATATGGTTTGTGTGTGTGAGGTGCCCGGGGTCGCCTTACTACGGGCATTTGGTCATGTGTTTGGTCTTAGAGAGAGAAGCTGATGTCGAGCTGATGTAGTAGGGTCATAAGGTCACCCATAGGGTCACTAGTACAACTGGTCTTAGTATCATCTTTAGGTGATAAGTTTCAAAATAAGCCGGAAAAATTGGGCTTATATTTCATAACAATATAAGCCGAAATGAGATAAGCTCATAAGCCATAAAATCAGCTAAAACCAACATCCCTTAAAAAACCCATAACCCATTTAAGTAACAAAACCAAATATCACAAACAAAACATAAAAACACAAAAAGATTCAATCTTTATAAAACATAAACATAAAAACATAAAAAAGATTCAATTTTTATAAAGATTATAATATAAAAAGTAAACCTTTTTAAGACGAATAGCATCTCTATCAGAAGTAGAAGAAGTTGCATTATTCTCATCTTTGGGTGACCTCCTCCCTCTGCCACCACCCTGTTTTGGCGGCACAGTGGCGGCGCGTGAGGATGAACAGCAGCGCGTGAAGGTGACTGGGAGATGGGTTTTGTAAGTGAGTGGAGATAAGTGGAAGAGATGACGGAGTGGTCTTGATGACCATACTTTTAAGGCCTCCATTCTTCTTCTTGTTTCAAGTTGTTATCTCAACTGAAGTGTGTTTTGATTAGTTATGTTGGATAACCAGAAAGAGTTGAAGAAGTAAAGGGTGTTTTTGTAAATTTGGTTTTTGTAAGGAAGATTTATGTAAATTGTACTTTAAGATTATTATTCTTATTTATTTATTTATTTATTTTTCTCGGATAGAACTGAACATAATAGACCATGGACCGGATGAACCAAAAACCGGATCAAATTGGACCGACCGAACCATATCGAACTTATTTTGGTCCGGTTCTTGGTCCTCCTTTTCTCCATATTCGGTCCTCAGTCCGATCCGGTCTGGTTCAGTCTTAAGCAAAACTGGCCATTATGCTTTGTTGGACTCGACCGAACCAACGAACTAGACCTAGACATGACATTTCGGTCTGATCGTTGGTCTGGTGTTTTGAACCAAATCGGTTTTTAATCCGGTCCGGTTTTTGGACCGTGCTCAGCGCTACTTCCGGTTATGTTTCCATTTTGATGGTGTAACAAGGGCGCGTCTAAGACGTGTCCTTGCCCAACAACGCGTCACCCTTAAAACACAAATCCCTTCCCCGCATTGGTGACTTTTTCTTAGCACAAGTCGGATTTTGAACCGATCAACTTGTGAGAAAGTTGCGTGTGTGTGATTTTAATTTTTTTAAGATATATTTGTGTTTAAAGCTCGGACTTGAGCTCTAGGAACTATAAAACTTAACTCAAATAAGACGGAGTTACTCAACACAAACTTGAGTTATTTACCTTACTCCAATAACAACAACAAATGGACAAAATGAAAAGAAAACCAATTTAAATGGGCCTTAATAAGACATGGCTCCTACATTATTATCTTCACTATTGGGCCTTACATACACAAAAAACCACTCCATCAAATTCCAAACCAAAAAAAAAAACAAAATGAAACCTAGTCAAACACCAACACCCATTAACACCAATGCCGGAACAAGCACCAGAGACGCGAGCAGCAGCAACAACAACAACAAAAGCAAGCCACAGTTCAGACCAGCCATCGATGATTCAAAACCCATTCTTCAAGATCCGGTACTCCTTTTATTCATTTCTTTAGATAACCCATGTTTTAGTTAGTAATATAAAAACATGTTATCCTAAGTTTTAATGTTTTTTTGTTTTGTAGATAATAAGATCAGACCCCATTGAGACAGAAGAAGCTGTTATCCGCTTGCCTCGTTTTCCTCTGATTAATTCCACATTATCTAAGTGATTACTACTTATGTAACGTTTTTATTTTAAATTACCTATGTATTGATATGCAAATATTGCTGTAAATTTTAACTAGTAATCGGCCTAGCCGGGAAGTACTGTGATTGGAATTTTTGTGTAAATTTTAAACTATTGACGTATGCAGAAATTTGTCACAGGGTATTCACTGTTATATAAAAATTTGATAAGAGTATGCACGTAGTATTAAACTTTGAAATATGCTAACAAAAAATTAGTTTTTACGCCGTTTTTAGGGTATGCACGTGCATAGCCTCTGCCTTAGGTATGTCCGCGACTCTGGCCCTGACTGTAGGAATATGTTAGAAACATTAACACAATTGTTCAAATACTGCAGACTTAAGTTTTGACCAAACTGATTTTTTTGGCTGATTCAACTCAAGTTGCGTGAGTGAGTAATTGGGATGGTATGCATGACATATGCGATGAAGGTACATAATAGATGGGAACAAACTTGTTATTCAACCTTCTTCTCTGTTTATAAACAAATACTGAAATACCCAATCCCAATTTGTTACTCGACCTTGTGGTCTAAGTTTTGCAACACACTATCCGGTAGCATTTTTTTAAACTGGGATGGATTGCTAGACAAACATTTTAGGCTTATCAGCTTAGTTGAGGAGGAGTCTGGGATTGCATATTTGAAGTGCTTGTTGATTTGTATTTTGATGAAATATGCACATGGGGACGTGTGTTTTTCATAGGTTTTAAGCCATAAGCTAAAAGTATGAAATCCCAGACACCCCTAAAGCTGTTTCTATAAGCTGTTGTGGACCGACTTACTTGAAAAAGGTTCAATTTAGTTGAAAGAAACCGTTAACCGTATCTAAGTTATGTCATCTGCATCGTGTCTTGATAGTTCTTGAGCTAATGAACTACTATTGATTTAAACAAAAGTAAGATGTTTAAATTAGCTTTCTTGAACAGTAAGTAGAGCTAGTCAGACTTAGAAGATGAGAAAATCAGCATTGGCTGGTCAAATGATAAGTAGATATATACTTGTTGAAGCAAGCCAGTTAGACCAAGTACATAAATATATTTTCATTCACAACGACAAAGCCCAAGTAGAGTAAACAGTACTTGTCTAAACCATCATCAAGTCTGGCAGAATATTAGGAAAATAACAAGAAAACTTAACCACTGATAATGGCATGGAAAACGGCATCACATGATGCCGCAAGTGAGACTCCCATTTCTTTCTCCCTTTCTTTCCGTTGGTCAACAACCAACAAAAGTCTCGTTTAGTTCTTCACTACTCGAACATGAAGGCCTCTCTTTTTGTATGGGAGAAATCCTTTATTCTCAATCAAGATGCCTCAACCGGATAAATTCACTTATTTCACATAATTCTACAATTCTTCTGGTCATGCCTTTTCCACTTTACTTTCTATATTGCCATATGCAATGATAGAGATGGACTACTTGGGATCAGCAGAACCACGTTATCAGCATATGGTTTGTCGCGTGGTGGAGATGACCACACATAGGTGGCACATGGCTGAGAATTTTCGTTATAACCGTTGCCCTTAATATCATACTCTCCATAACTGTCTACATAATGGTCACTCTTTTGATACATCTAGGTTGGAGGACATTATCCATATAGCCAATGCACTAGATGTGCTATTTTTTCAGCTTTTCGCAGACATATTGTCTATGTCATGCTTATATGCTTAAAACTAGGGTGACAATTTGAAACGGGTTTAGGTTGGATTGATGGATTGAAAACTTAAGCTGAAACATGATATGCATATATAACTGGGTCAGTCGTATCAATTCTAACCCGTTTAACACAACATATTTAGTCATATTATTTATGTGAGTAATGGGTTAAACACATACAAGTTGAACACGTAAAGCGGGTTTCATTTTACACAAATTAAATGGGTTGGCAGGTTGACACCTTTAACCTCGTCCTAACCCGAATACACCATGTATAACAAAATGGGTTAGATGTGTCGATCTAAGTCCGGCCCAATACCTTTTAGACACAACTCAAATTTATTACTCCATGTTGGTCTCAAGTCATATTTCGAGCCGTGTCAAGAATTGTCACCTACTTAAACTACAAAATTAGTTGCTCTGTCAAGACCAATTGCAAAACTCATTAACTTCGGTCGTCAAAAAATATAGAATTGGAGTTCACCATTCTGATTTATAAGGCATTAGAGATTTTTCAAAAATTAGCACGTGGAGGTAAAGTGCTTGTTGACTTGTTTGGTTATATTTTGATAAAAATTAGCACGTGGAGGTAAAGTGGTTATAAGCCAATGCCATAAACATGAGTGAAAGTATATGCAATCCCAGATTCCCAGACACCCTATAGTGTTGTTGGGTTGTGTTAACCGGACGGGGGCTATCCCCTGCCCTAAGCCAAACCCTCCCATTTACGGGGTACTTTTTGCAGTTTTTTGCAGTTTGTTTTTTTTTTTTTTTTTTTTTTTAGCTGTTTGTTTTCTTTATTTTTTTTTCCCAAGTTTTATATTAGTGATTGAGTAACAACTAAAAAATCAGTATTCAGATTTCGAAGATGCATTGGAGGCTTATTTCACGTGCCTCGTAATCATGAGTTAAACACAGCTACAATAGATAGCTTCACACTACACTTAGATATCAACCGTAATAGCATTTGCTTATAAGGCATGATGCCTTATCGTAAAGATTCATAATTACTATAGCTAACCATGATACCTTAACATCATCAGGTATGTTGCAAATCTATGTAAAACATTTTACCGAACACGGTCCATGCATCATATAGCTATACAGTTTATAATATGAACATGTGGAGATGGTGTTGGTGGCAATTTTATTAATAAGAGGGACTTATAAACCCTTCCTAAATACAAGTGAAGCATGAAATTACAATACTATATACCAAACATTAAAAAGTAGATGAAAAAAACATAATAAACATATATATACCACTATGCACGTGCAACCCTTCGCCATTTTGCTATGAACACCACCACCTTTACATACACCCAATCTTTCAAGCTATCATGCAACTGGAAAAAAGCATGTCTGGAACGGCGGTTAAGAAGTATAATGCTAAAAACTATCCAAAATCCAGTAGCAAAACCAGCGGCCCCTCCAATATAAAACCATCTCTGAAATTCATCTATGGCTTCACCATCACTCTTACCTTCACCAACTACAGGTGTTACTTCAAGTACTTTATCTCTGGGACAGTATTTAGTCAGGGGAGGTCCACATAGTCCAGCATTTCCAATGTAACTTGAAGCTTCAAAGGTCTGGAGTTGAGTGCTAGATGGAATCCTCCCAGACAAATTGTTATGCGACACGTCAAGATAATTTAAAAAATTCATCTGAGACATGCTTGATGGCAATTGCCCGGTGAAATTGTTTTTGGATAAATCCAAAGTCAAAAGTTCTTTCATTTGACCAAGTTGTCTTGGAATCTCTCCAAGTAAAGCGTTCTTTGACAAGTTTAGTGCAACCAGTTGATAAAGATTGGTAAGCTCATATGGGATTTGTCCTGTTAAATGGTTGCTCGACAGGTCAATGCTCTTCAAGGATTCCAGATTTTTGCTGAATTCACGTACCTTTCCTTGCCACTGGATTATCACATGGTCAAAATAATCATAACTAGAGCCGTATTGATCATCTTGATGAATGTGCCTTATGTCCAATGAATTCAATGTGACGAGATCGCTCCCTTTGAGAGAAAAATCATCTAGAACCATGGCAGTGATATTATTGATGCACGAGGGGATGGTTCCATTGAGGTTGTTCATTGACAAGTCTAGAAGTTGAAGATTGACTAGATGACATACTTGTAGAGGGATGGTTCCATAGAAGTTGTTTGATGCTAGGCTAAGAACGTACAAACGTGATAGGTTTTCCCCAATCCAAACAGGCACATTACCAGAAAACTTGTTGTCCCGCAAATTCAGAAAGGTTAAATTCTTGCAATGTTTTAAGGATGAAGGCAATTCTCCAAAAAAGTTGTTGTTGTATAAATACAACGCTTCAAGCTTGATCAAAGACTTAACAGATGCAGGAATTCTACCAGATAGATTATTGTTTGCTAGATTAAGAACCACCAGCTCTTTTAAATGCCATAAACAGTCTGGAATTTGTCCTGTGAATGAGTTGTCTGAGATATCAAGATATGATAAATGGCCATCTACAATTTGGCACAGAAAGGAGATTTCCCCAGATAATTTGTTTTTGGAAAGATCTAACACTAACAAACTGGATGGAACATTCAGAATAGCGCCACTTATGTTGTTGAAAGAGAGATCCAAATAGCTCAACTGAGAAGACTGCCACTGGTTCCGGTAATCCTTAGAAACTGTGTCTGAGATATTATTTCTGGAAAGATCAAGATGCTGAAGATTTTTCAATTTTTGTATCCATTTGGGGAAACGAGGCCCTAGCTTGTTTGAACTGAAATCTATATATCCTACACTCTGAGAAAGGTTTGACACGTCAGCAATTAGAGGAACTCCTTCGAGTGAGTTGTTTGAAAGATCTATGTACACAAGATTTGGTTTTCCAATGTTTTCAGAGATAGCACCTCTAAGAGAATTGGAAGACAGGTCTAGCCATTGAAGGCTGGGTAGTTGCCACAGTTTGTCACTTATAGTTCCATCGAACTGATTTGAAGATAGGTTCAAGGAATTGAGGGATGAAAAGTGTTGGATCTCATCAGACAATGTAGCTGATGTGCATCCTGACAAGCTGTTCAAAAAATCTGAAAGTTCCCCATCAAACTTGTTACCAGAGAGAGAAAGATATCTAAGATTATTGCCAGTTAATGGGGACAACCAACGATGCCTGGATGAGTTGAGATTGTTGTTATCGAGATAAAGGGAATCAATAGATGAAGAAGAATTGACAGATGGAGAATATGGATGCATGACTTGTGAGAGGTCACATCCAGTTAAACTTAAAAATGATAGGTTTTGGAGACCTATAACTACATTTACCCAGTTATTTACTTTGGCCAGAGAAGTTTCATCCATAGAAAGGTATCCTAAAGAAGATAGAGAAGACAACCAATCTAAGTTTTCAACACTACAACTTCGGAGGGAACTTAGTTCAAGTCTTTCCAAACTGGTGAGGTTTCCAAATTCTGTAGGAATGGTTCCATAGAAAGAGTTGTTTGAAAGGAAAAGAAAAGTCAATTGGGTCAAGGAACCAATGGATCGCGGAATGACTCCACTGAAATTATTCCCATCAAGGTAAAGATAAGTTAATTGGGTCATGTTACCAAGGGACATTGGAATGGTTCCATAGAAAGAGTTGACTGAAAGGTCAAGGTATGTCAATTTGGTCAAGGAACCAATGGACATAGGAATGGTTCCTGTAAACTGATTCCCACGAAGTACAAGGGTTGTTAATTTGGTCAACGAACGAATGGAATCGGGAATTGTGCCAGTAAACTGATTGTAACCAAGGTTAAGATATGTTAACTGGGTCATGTTACCAATGGATTTAGGAAGTGTGGAGGAAACAACACTTGGAATAAAGATCATGGAATAAATTTGAAGTCCCAAATTAGACGTTCAAAGACTCTCAAGTCTTTGCAATTTGTAGTTATTCAATGTATCTTTTGGTCCTGAAATTATTCTGTGATGTAAATGTAATTCCAAAGAAACGGAGCCAAATAAATCACGCTGCTGGAAAATACAGTCAGCAACTCTTGTGAAAGAGAGATTTACGCAATTATGAGCTTAAAGTAGTGTCTTCATGGAAAAATTTATTCATACATGGTTCTTCTTTTATTGCTTATAAGGCTGCATAAAATCTTTAGTTTTCTCATGACCCACAACATGTTTGATGAAATGCCTCAACCAAATTTTAGAAATGTTAAGTTTACAAGTTTTCCTTTTATAAGAAGAATGTGATTTCAAGAGTAATCAATTTAGTTTGTCATTTGAATTTCTACATCATTTGATTAACTATTTAAGCCAATGCAAGTTGATGAATGATTATGTTTTGTGTTTGCTGTGGACATGGTTAAGGTTTGCATACAAGTTATAAGTTCTTTTTGTTTGACTTGAAAATTGGACCGGCCCAGTTCTTACATACTCAGCTTGGCTCATATTATATACGAGGTGGGCGCCGATCCTCGGCGTTGCGGCGGGGCGTCGTTTTATCCGCAACCTTTTTCTAGCGGGAGGAGATATCGATTGTGTGCTCATGTACTCCTATGAGTAATTCAAAAAGTGATACAGGCAAAGAATATACAACTTGAAATCAAATGCACAACTTTGAATAAATAAATAGTTGAGTCGTCAATTCTTATTTCATCTTCTTAAACAACATTGCAACTAATCCAGTGAATCTTATCATGCAAGTTACTGAGATAATTTAAGTGAATCATGTAAGTAAACAAAGTCTCAAAAAAGAAAGCAAAAAAGATAGATATAACAGGCTAGCATTCACCTCATGTACATATCAACAATAGTCACTTGCATCCAAATTTTAAGAGTAATTCATGCAAACCCAACTTACTGATGCTGCTACTTCTTATGTAGCCTTTCACGCAGCCTAATTTCCAGAGGCATTCTTTGTTAATTCATTCGTAGGTATATAGTTCCCAATATTTTCAGTCGCATTTATTCTTTTTCCAGTATTAGTATTTTTTTCTGTTAGCAAGAGTTGCTCTATGGTTGTTCTCTGCATTTGTTACAACATGGGTGCTGGCCATTGACGCAATGCTTGCTGTCACTACAGACGTCGAGTACTGAAGGAACTTTACAGGTACCTACAAAACATATATCATCGATTAATAACTTCATTGTACATATGGGTGTAAAACATATATCATCAGTTGTTTTTTGTTGGAGTGTTGATATATGTTAAATAACCCCTAAATAGCAAATAAACAACAACTTTTGTAAACTGGTTACGAATCTTAAATGGTAACCGTAATCATAGTCATTATACCTAGTAAAAAGTTATCATTTGCGACCTGAACCACAATAATCAAATAATCATTCTCAAATGCCTCACGGAACTTTATACAATCAAAATGATATGAAGCTAGACTAAAGTATTATATCTGTTCTTTGACTGTTATTGGGGTAAGAACACATTTTTAAGAAGTGTTGGTTATGCCTTATAAAGCAGCTAGGCAGATTCCAAAACATAGAGATACAGAACATATAGCCATATAGAGTTGATCAAAAGCTATCAAAGTGAACCAACTCTTGACTCTGAGTATTGTGTAAAGTTTTGTATATCAGTAATTTAAAGTCTTTGCAATCCCTAGATACAGCCACGGTCACGACTTAGTCCGGTCATCGTTCTAAATCTACTCTAAAAACATGAAGGAAGACAAAAAAAGGTTTTTGTATGAGAACTTACCTGCGCACTGCGAAGTTCAAGAGTTGACAATACTGTTAGCATCTTTGCAGCTGTCGACATCCACCCATGAAATCCTGCAAAGTCCTGTTTCAACAGAAAAAACATGTAAATTTGAGGTGGCAAATTGGGCGGGTTGACAGGTCGAGTAACCAACCAAACATGTGACTTTGGTATGGATCAAGCCAAGTTTGAATTTTACGACTTCTATAAATAAGCAGAGTGTTAGATGATCGTAAAAGTTGATTTATTTCAAAAGTTCGCCTAAAAGGGTAGTGGGTCAAGAGGACTAAGCGGATTGTACGCCACCAACTTCAAACCATTTTGACCCGTTTTCAAAATATTGCTTCTAATTCAAGATCCTGACATCGAATCGAATTTATCTTCCTCTAGATGAAGACACAGTAAAGGTATACAACATGGTTTACCTCTTTCGGAAGGTTGTCACTCGAATATTGGGACGAACTTAACCATTGGCTTGGTATTCGTATCCCTGCCATCATGGAATGACCATATGATTATCTTTGTATCTCAACCATTTGTTTCGCAATCAGTCCGTTCCATTGCAATCAACATAAAAGTCCTAACATCAGTACTCAAATATAGATTTACAAAAATAAAAAATAAAAAAAATAAAAAATAAAAAAATAATAAAAAATAAAAAATAAAAAATAAAAAAAACGAAAAGAAATGACACTCGCCAGTGACCAGCACATCAAGCGTAGATGTTACACCAGATGCAATGATCAAGAATGTCCAAAAAATAAATAACGTTTTTTTTTTCTTTTCAAAATGGACTTATAAGGGTTTAATCGGCGGGGCGTTGTTTTATGCTGTTGATCATTGCACAGGGTTAAGAGCATAACAATAAGGACCAAAATGCTTATACATTTACTTCTCCTAATTCTCATGTGTAAGTAACAAATCCACCGTACATAAGTTTTGTGCATTTACATGTAGAGTGTAGACAGAGTTGAATTCACAAAGGAAAATAAAAGCTACGAAAGTACGAAACTAACATTACCTGAGATTTACAACCAGCAGCAAGAAAGAGTTATCAGTTCCAACAAATGAAAAGATGGATATTTCTTGTGTCGGATCAGCATTAAAATAGGCTACCTGCAATTCATGTAAATAACATCAACCAAAGTTTACCACTATATTTATACAAAACTAAAAACCAACCGTGCAAAGCACAACCAAATCACAATTTCATTTAAAATGCAGTCGATAACCACCTGCTGATACAAACAGGTATCCCATCGTCTAAAGTCCCATCAGACGAATACAAATAGAATACAATCCCAGTTTGTATGAAAGATGAAACCTTTATTTGAAAGCATGTCAAAATAAAGTAAAGGAACTTACGAAGCTCAGATTAGTATCCACGCGTCATGTTAACGACTTGTTGATTATCACCAATCCGCAGCCGCAATAAAAATTCCACCACTTAAGACCAAATCATAACATTCAAGTGCAGCGCCAAAAGACCCTGTAAACTGATACATCAGATAGGCAATATTCACCATAACAGCAATTGTTTATTGACCAAAAAAAAAGGGAAAAAAATTGAAGTGATAGTCAACCAAACTTTTGTACCTCAACAGGTACCATTGAAACATTGCAAGCTCACTTATTAGAGGTCCAACAACAGCTTCAGCAATTTGAATAGCTGTTCCTTCCTACAAATAAGCCGTTATCCATGTTAACCACAATCCGGAAATGAAGATTGAGTCTTTATTACAAAAAAACAAAAGATTAACAAAAAATAAATAACGTTTTTTTTTTCAACTTAATACAAAATTAATCAAAATTAAAAATAAGCAGATTAAACCCATAACTACTAACGACAAAAAAGGTTTTTTTTTTTTTTGGGCCTTATGAGCTACCACTGTTTTGTCATTAATATATTGTTTACATATATGTTAAACATACAAAAGATAAGCTCAAAAAAGCTTCATTTAAGTTCCATCAAACCTAAAGCAAACTTTACATAAATATATTCTTTAAAGTACTGAACTGAGTCTGATGGTTTTGTTGGGTTGAACATAATCAAGATGTTGAAGATGTAGGGGTGTTTTTGTAATTTTAGTTTTTGTGAGGGAGTATTGTGTAAATTGTAGTTTAAGATTATTAATTTTTTTTTTTTTTTTTTTTTTTTTTTTTTTTTTTTTTAACTTTAAATATTTTTGTTCGTATGATACAAGACAAATGAATAGATTAAATTTTTAAATATATTTTCATTTGTATAATTTTTATTAAGTACTATTATATAACACAAAGAAATATATTTAAGGTCAAAATTGAGGGAAAAGACTTAAAAAATTCATAGTAGACACTTAAAAAATATTTAAGCTTTATATAGACTTCGATAATAAAGAATTGAACTAGATGGATATAAATTTGAGTGGAGCACATAACACTTGGAATAAAGATCATGGAATAAATTTGAAGTCCCACACTAGACGACCAAAGACTCTCAAGTCTTTGCAATTTGTACTTATTCAATATATCTTTTGGTCCTGAAATTATTCTGTGATGTAAATGTAAATCCAAAGAAATGGAGCCAAATTATACAGCCAGCAACTCTTGTGAAAGAGAGATTTACGCAATTATGAGCTTAAAGTAGTGTCTTCATGGAAAAATTTATTCATAAATGGTTCTTCTTTTATTGCTTATAAGGCAGCATAAATCTTGAGTTTTCTCATGACCCACAACAATGTTTGATGAAATGCCTCAACCAAATTTTAGCAACATTAAGTTTACAAGTTTTCATTTTCTAAGAAGAATGTGATTTCAAGAGTAATCTGCATAGGTAATTTAGTTGGTCATTTGAATTTCTACTGCATTTGATTAACTATTTAAGCCAATACAAGTTGTTTAGATTCAAGATGAATGATTACGTTTTGTGTTTGCTGTGGACAGGGTTTAGGTTTGCGTACGAGTTATTAGTTTAGGTTGTTTGACTTGAAAATTGGAGCGGCCCAGTTCTAACATACTCAGCTTGGCTCATATTATATATTTGGTAACTAACAATACATGCTTTGGCGCAATTAAATCGTTGAACATCTATCTTCTACTTTAGTTTAAATACATAATGATAATCTAGTTATATTATTTCATTGCAATATTTAGTTGAAAATAAATATCAGAAGACTCTTTGCATAAAGCTACTTATTTTGGATAATCATTAGAAACTGATTGATGCAATATGTATAGTAAATTTGAAGTAGATGGTCTAAATTTTTGTTTTACTTTTCCGTTGTTCAAAAATCCAAAAATAAATTTGATCTGTTTTGTGGAAAATGATGAAGAAAAGTGAAGTATCCCAATATTAGACGTTAGAAGACTTAAAAGTCTTTAAAACTTGTAGTTATTAGATATCTTTTTCTATCTTAGTGATACTTTTCCCCTCAATACGTGTGAATGTGTGATATAAATCAAAGTCAAGCTAATGGGCCCAAATGCTAAACCAAAACCAAGACCAAGACTAAAAGATGAAGACTAAGTTAATTACTACAATGCATAATCAACTTTTAAATTTTGTCTCAAAATACATAATATGATCCATTTATTCAGGTCACCGACGATATGGCGCTTATGTGGCATCCAAGTGTATACCTCGTATGTTAACTAGTAAATAATGCAACAAAATAATAATAATCAGGAACCATGACCAATGACTATAAAACATATATACCTGGTCCAAGGGATCAGCATCAGCTAATTCAGAAAACGCATTCCCTAACTCACGACCACAAATGAAAATTCAAATCTCTCTGTTAAACCTGCATGCCCGCGCCGAAAATTAGGAAAAATCAAGCTTTCACGAATCACGAATTTGAGTTATTTGTAAATTTTGGGTATCCGGATATACAAGTTCAAAGGGATAATGAGGCAATTTTCCTTAAAATAATATTTGCATTTTGAGATACAGAATATTTTCAGTACCTCCGATGTGGCTTCGCCAATGGAGATACCTCCACAGGATAATCCAAAAGAAATGTAGGCTGCACTAGAGTTGGTTCTACCGCTATCTCAAAAACCTGTAACAAGAACAAAGTTACCAGCTAATCTCACTCATAAAATTTATGTATTATTGTTAGTACTTGACCCGTAATTTGATACTGTCCTCATTAAGCATTTTGCCAACAGAGGAGGATGCTTCAATTAAATGCCTATCTTGATTATTGGGACCCATATTCAGCGCATTAATAGTTGCTTCTTTAGCAGCATTAAGATCGTTTCCGAACTCAGTAAAATCAATTCCTGTAGCTTCTTTTACAAGATTGTGCATTGTTTCCCTCCTCCATGGTCTTTCTAAATTAATTTCAACCCCCTGCATTCAAATCGGTAATCTTGAGTAATTCGGTGTAGTACTAAACTAGATTAAGTGGTACTTAAGAAGTTAAGCGTTCAATCTAAGAGTTTACATACCTGATAGTCCACAGTAAGCTTTCCATTAACTGCAAGAGCACATTGAGTTACGATTTCTTCTGCCATGTTCATCATGCTTTCATAGTCTGAATACGCTTCATATATCTGGATCAGTTCAAGACTAAAACCGATCAATTATGATCAAACAAGTATAACATTTCTATACAAAGCCTCCATTTTGTAACCCAAAAGGATATGAAGGCAATTGATGCATATATTACCTCTATAGTTGTGAATTCTGGATTATGTCGAGTTGAAATGCCTTCATTTCTGAATATTCTTCCAATCTCATATACTTTTTCGAATCCCCCAACCTATGTTGGAATCAGAACTCTTTACCTATATGAATACAAATACAATCTTACAAAAAAATTTATGTAGATTACACAGAAACTTACCAGCATTCTCTTCAAATGGAGTTCGGTTGCAATTCTCAAATAAAGATCCCGGCCAAGCGAGTTATGGTGTGTAATGAATGGTCTAGCTTCTGCACCACCAGCTGCTCCCTAGTAAGTCGAATCAATATAAGTATCAAAAATTTTTAAAAATAATAAAATAATAAAAATAAATAAATAAAAAATAAATAAAAATCAATTATTTAGATTTTACGAAAATTAGTTTAGGGGTGATTTTCAAACCTGAAGAACTGGTGTATCAACTTCGATAAAGCCTACAGATTCAACTGTCTGGCGTATGACTGATACATTTGAAGATAAGTTATATTCTTTAGCATAAGAGCATTTGAAGATAAGTTATATTCTTTAGCATTCTATGATTAATGAATAGTTATATGATCCGAAAATTCAATGTGTTAAGTTTTAACCCTACCTTTGCTCTTTTACGGAATACATCAGCTACCTCTGGATTTGCAATCATATCTACATATCTATACACGAAAACAGACTTGCCAATTATGATGATGTTTAACATTAGCAAAAACGAACCACCATGACATTATTAGGATATTCAGGATTGCACAAATATAGTTACAAAAAAAGCTAAAGAAAACTAACCGTTGGCGATAACGCTTATCCACATCTGTTAGACCATGAAACTTATCCGGTAGTGGAAGCAAAGATTTTGTGAGGATCAAAAATGAATTTACACATACAGAAAGTTCCCCTGAAAACAAATGGAAACAATGAATATGCTATCAAAAAAATAGTGTAAAAACTATCAAATTACTCTTTGTATAACTTTGTTGCGGAAGCTAACGTTTTTCTGTGCGTTTAATCGAGCCGCTTGCGCCCAATATGTCGCCTATATCAACAAGACTCTTTAATTTATCAAACTGATCATCTACAAGCCTTTCCTTCTCACAGTAAAGCTGATATTATAAGTAAATATATCAGTATTCAGTATTATGACAAAAAAGAGTCATAGAAAACCATAGCATAGGTGAGAAAATCAAGTTTACTCAATAATCTAAACGCTTCTATGAGGTTCAAACACAACGCATTCCTATTTGCGATCTTTCAGTCATTAAGATCCACTTCGGGAGATGATTAATGGGCATGCGGCATCGTGTTTTGAAAGCGGTTATCTAATTACTGTGGTTCGAGTCAAAAAATCAAATTTGAAAAACACTTATTTCAAGAGTAAATGCAACGAAATTGATTCTGACTATATAAGTGTCATTTTTAATCAAAATCCTTACAAAATCAGAATATGTCAAACACTTAAGCTGCTGATTATCACAACTTCCAGTATGAGAAGCACGTCCAGTTATGTGAACACTATCCCAGCATCCCGTTTTGTTAAAGATTATCTACTAACCCCCCACCCCCCCCCCCTCCCACCCCCCAAATCACAAATACTACCAACTACACAGCATGATGGTGATTAAGGTTAGAGACAAACAACTAAATTTTTATGTCTGAAACGAAAAAAAAGATGTTATCAGCATACCTGAATTGTGCCAGAATCATCCCTCAAAGTCAAGAAAGCAAGTTTTCCAAAAGCCCTACGTGCAACAATTCTTCCTGATATTGATACTTGCTCATTCTCATCATTCGACTCTTCACCATTGCCGAGATGCTTATAAATATCTTGCAATTGATTAGCGGTATGAGTCCTATCCCACTTGTATGCATATGGTTCAAGTGCCTTGCTCCTTAACTCTTCTACCTATAAAAGAACCCTTTACTCTCAGTGCAATCAAATAAACCAGATATCTATACCCCAACTCATCATAGACCCATGTTACCATGTAAATGATGTTAGAAAACAAACAGTTGGAACAACCATTGTTTTAAGCAAGTGCTGCAAAGATCAAAACTGCACTTAAGCTGTGTTTGGAATTGTGTTCTAAAACTGATGATTTGATCATTGTGTTTTAGCAGATACTTAGCCATCCAAAAAAAAGTAGCAGGTCATTAATTTTGTGTGGCTTTGGGATTGCTTAATATAACTACTTTTGTTCGTTGAAATAACCACATAAGCAGTTGGGAAAAATGTACTCCTAAAGTGATTACCTGATTATTGTGTTTTTTACTAAAAAAGGTATTAGTAGTTCTTAGGGAGAGCGTGGGATTTGCTCATTATAACTAGACATGTTTTTTGGAATCAGCTTCCAAACTGATTATACAAAACTGTGCATTTCACTCTCAAATAACCATATAGACCATTTCAATAAGCAACCCCAAACACCCTCAAAACTGCTTAGTTCTTAAATCCCCACAAAACCTCATCACCCACTGGACCAACTTAGATTCAATCTTTATAAAGGGGTTAACGACGTACTTCTAAGTATCACACTTTTATTCTTCGGCATCCTCCCGATCACTCACATGTTTCATGGAAACTTACAACTCTCAAAATTACATAAATAAAAAATCAAACCTAGTGTTAAGCTTGTGTTTGACATTGCATTTTGAAAATAATCATCTGACTTTCGCGTTTTCAAGTAGCAAATACTTGGCTTTTAGGATTACTAACAAAATTGCTTATACTTATTTAAAATACCTAGATAAGCAATTTGGAACATGCAACTTCCAAACTGCTCATGTCACTCTCAAATAATCAGATAAGCAATAAATAAGCAGTTCTTATAAGCAATCCCAAACACCCACTAATAAAAAGGTTTAACAATTTCTTAACACCCATTTAATTAACAACCCAAATTCTAACAAACAAAACTATAAAAAACAATAAAGATTCAATCTTTTTTATAAAAAAGACTACATAAAAACTAAACCCTTTTAGGACAAATAGCATCTCTATCAGAAGTAGAGGTTGCATTAGGCTAGTCGTAATGGAGACCCAACCAAGGGTCGGTCCACCCTCTCGAGCCCCCCCCCCCCACACACACACACACACACGAGTCCCATATGAACGCGTCCCTCCCCCCTTTTTTGCTTGATTCGATCGGCAAAGCAATCAAATGGTTTGCAATTTTGCATATGGTTTGTGTGTGTGAGGTGCCCGGGGTCGCCTTACTACGGGCATTTGGTCATGTGTTTGGTCTTAGAGAGAGAAGCTGATGCCGCGCTGTCAGGGTCATAAGATCACCCATAGGGTCACAAGTACTACTGGTCTTAGTATCATCTTTAGGTGATAAGTTTCAAAATAAGCCGGAAAAATTGGGCTTATATTTCATAACAATATAAGCCGGAATGAGATAAGCTCATAAGCCACAAAATCAGCTTAAACCAACATCCCTTAAAAAACCCATAACCCATTTAAGTAAACAAAACCAAATAAAAACATAAACATAAAAAACACAAAAAGATTGAATTTTTATAAAAAATATATAAAAAAGTTGAACCTTTTTAAGACGAATAGCACGAATAGCATCTCTATCAGAAGTAGAAGAGGTTGCATTATTCTCTTCTTTGGGTGACCTCCTTCCCCTGCCACCACCTTGTTTTGGAGGCACAGTGGCGGCGCGTGAGGATGAACAGCAGCGCGTGAAGGTGACTGGGAGTTGGGTTTTGTAAGAGAGTGGGGATAAGTGGAAGAGATGACGGAGTGGTCTTGATGACCATACTTTTAAGGCCTCCATTCTTGTTGTTGTTTCAAGTTGTGTTATCTGAACTGAAATTTGTGTTTTGATGGATAACCAGAAAGGGTTGAAGATGTAAGGGTGTTTTTGTAAATTTGGTTTTTGTGAGGGAGTATTGTGTAAATTGTACTTTTAAGATAATTATTCTTATTTTTTTTTTCTCAAAGCCGAACATAATAGACCATGGACCGGATGAACAATCAAATTGAATTGACCGAACTGGATTGAATGTATTTTGGTCCGGTCCTCGGTCCACCTTTTTCTCCATTCGGTCCTCGGTTTGATCCAGTTTGTTTTAGTCTTAAGCAAAACCGGCCATTATGCTTTGTTGGACTCGACCGAACCAACGAACTGGGACCTGGACCTGGACATGATATTTCGGTTTGATCCTTGGTCTGGTGTTTTGAAACAAATCGGTTTTTGATACGGTCCGGTTTTCGAACCGTGCTCAGCCCTACTTCCGGTTATGTTTCCATTTTGATGGTGCAACAAGTGCGCATCTAAGACATGTCCTTGCCCGATAACGCGTCACCCTTAAAACACAAATCCCTTCCCCACTCATTGGTGACTTTTTTTTAGCACAAGTCAGTTTTTCGAACCGACCGACTTGTGAGAAAGTTGCGTGTGTTTGATTTTAATTTTTTGAGATATATTTGTGTTTGAAGCTCAGACTTGAGTTCTAGGCACGATAAAATTAAACTCAAATAAGACCGAGTTACTCAACAAAAACTTGACTCACTTACCTTACTCCGATAACAACAAATGAACAAAATGAAAAGAAAACCAATTTAAATGGGCCTTAATAATACATGGTTCCTACATCAATATATTCACTATTGGGCCTTACATAACAACAAAAGGTCACTCCATCAAATTCCAAACCAAAAAAAAAACAAAATGAAACCTAGTCAAACACCAACACCCATGAACACCAATGCCGGAACAAGCAATAGAGACATCAAATAAGACTGAGTTACTCAACAAAAACTTGACTCATTTACCTTACTCCGATAACAAGTGTTTTGAAACCCGGGTTAATCGGTTCGACCAGTTCCGGCAAAAAAAAGGGTCAAAAAAACCTGGGTTTCTAAAACCGGGTTAACCGGTTAGACCCACCGGGTTTTGAGTGACCCGGGCAAACACGGCCGGGTTTCGTTTTTTCAATTTTTTTTAATAAAAACCCGGGTTGACCTTGCGGCAGAACCGGTTGACCCAGTCGAAAAAATAAAAATAAAATGAAAATCAAGTTGACCCAGCGCCAGATGACTCGACCAGGTCAATTTTGAACCGTGTTTTCCAAAATTGCCGATAGCAACAATGAAAAGAAAACCAATTTAATTGGGCCTTAAAAATACATGGTTCCTACATAAATATATTCGCTATTGGGCCTGACACAACAACAAAACATCACAGCATCACTCCACCAAATTCCAAACCAGAAAAAACAAAATGAAGCCTAGTCAAACACAAACACCCGTGAACACCAGCAATGCCGGAACAAGCAACAGAGACAACAACAACAAAAGCAAGCCACAGTTCAGACCAGCCATTGATGATCCAAAGCCCCTTCTTCAAGATCCGGTACCCCTTTTATTCATTTCTTTAAATAACCCATGTTTTAGTTAGTAATATAAAAACTAGTTATCCTAAGTTTTATATAATAATGTTTTGTTTTGTTTTGTAGATAATAAGATCAGACCCGATTGAGACAGAAGAAGCTGTTATCCGGTTGCCTCGTTTCCCTCCGACTAATTTGACATTTAAATGACTTTGTATTTGAACTTTATTAGTGGCTGACCCAGAAATCTGTCAAAAAGTTATTAAAAAAATAAAAAATAAAAAAAATCTATGTAAGTGTATACCTCCTGCCTCAAGTATGTGTCAATGCCTAGTTATAATTTGTTATGGGTCAATGGTGCGTAGCTCAGTTAATGGACGAGGCATCCTTACACATATCAAGCACAAGGTAGTGTTCGACTTGGCACCCATAACCACTAAGTGAGTTATGTATGCCCCATATTATGAAAAGGCATCCGATTGTGAGCCAGTTCGGATTACCGGTTATTAACCTTTGCACATAACAATAATTTATTATGGGTACAAGTAGTAGTGCTATTGATGTGAATGAACTTTTTTTCACCGTTGAGGTAATGAGGTGTTACGCCCTATAAGCTTTCTTTGAGTGTTTGGGATTACGTGTTATGACAAATGTATTAGGCTTATCTGCTTAGTCAAGGGTGTTTGGGATTTGCATATTTGAAGTGCTTGTTGACTTGTTTGGTTATATTTTGACAAAAATTAGCACATGTGGTGGTGAAGTGCATATAAGCCAATGCCATAAACATGAGTGAATGTATAATATGCAATTCCAGACACCCTTTAAAGCTGTTTTAGTAAGCTGTTTTTCTACGAACTTTAAAAAGGTTCAATTTAGTTGACAGAAGCGGTTAAGACTTATATAAATTCTATTGCCTGCATTGTGTTTGACACTTCATAAGGTAATGAACCATTTTCATAAACAAGCATAAGATGTTAAAATACATCGATCTGAACAATAAGTAGAGCTAGTCAGACTTATATGAGGTATCAAGTGATAAGTAGATATATACTTGTCGAAGCAAAGCCAATTGAGATATATATCGATCACAACGACACATTCCAAAGTAGATTAAACAGTGTCTGCTAAACCATCATCACTAAGAAAAAAAACAAGGAAATTAACTGCTCATTATGGCATGCAAAATGTAAAACGACAGTCACATGAAGGAGTAAGAGCAGATCCCCTCATAACCAGCATAAGTGTTATAGCAAAACATTAAGAAAATGGCATCACATGATGCAGCAAGAGTAGATCCCCACGTGATTAGGATATGGTTTGTCGCGAGGTGGAGATGACCGCACATAGGTGGCACATGGCTGAAAATTTTTGTTATAACCGTTGCCCTTATTATCATACTCTTTATAACCGCCTAGATGATGGTCACTCTTTTGATACATGTAGGTTGGAGGACATTCTCCATATTGCCAATGCACTAGATGTGCTACTTTTTCTGCTTTTCGCAAACATTCCATGGGTGCCTTTGGTTCAATTTAACCCAAAACATGTAACGTTCTATTCTCCCCCACTGGAAAAGATTCTTTTCTTTTAATATGACCAACAAAAATAAAGTAGTTGTTTGTTAGTGATAGACAGATAGATTTGATGATTGTCTATGTCATGCTTATATGCTTAAAACTAGGGTGGCAATTTGAGACAGGTTTAGGTTGGATTGACTGGTTGGAAAACTTCTGAAACATATATGCATAAATAACTGGCTCATTCATATCAATTCTAATCCGTTTAACACAACATATTTAGCCATATTATTTATATGAGTTAATGTGTTAAACGCATACAAGTTGAACAGTTAAAGTAGGTTTCATGTTACACAAATTAAATGGGTTGGCAGGTTGAATGTGACTGTGTATTTGTTACGAACAGCATAAATTGGTGTTTTGTGTTATTTTTTCCTTGAATGTGACTGTGTATTTGTTAAAGAGAAATACTATCTGTTCAAAAATCTTTACAAAAAAATGCCCTTATTGAGAATTGACACCATGTTAACTTAATAACTTCTTACCCCTGCCTAATACCTAAAGAGAAATATTATCGTGCTGCATGTAGGCTTAAACTTTATTTAGCCATAATATCTGTGTTCGGTTTTACTTCTCAGGTAGATGGAGAGATACAACAAAAAGGCTCAACAGAGGATGACATTTAAGATCCCATGCTTGATAGTCACATTAGTTCTATGATGACACTTCTAGAAGGCGATGCATACTAACAGTTACCTTTACGAACTTGTATTCATGTAATATACCTGCTCATGTTTAGCTATTTTGTTAATTTTACCCATGTGACCTGATATAGATTCATAAAACATAACCCAAATCGACCCATTTATAATGAAGTGGATTTAGCATAAAGATATTGCTGAGATACAGATTTTATTGTCTATTCTAATGAGTAAAGTGGCAAATATATGAGCATGAACCCCGAAGGGTGTCGGCCCAGTTGGTTGTTTCTAATTCATAAACTTAACTTCCGTGAGACAATGCTTGCCTTTATAGGAAAAATACATCTTCCTTTCAAACTTTTTGAGGAAAGATTTAGCCAATCAGAACTTTCATAAGTTGAGATACCCGACAAGTGCATCTAACATTGATATGACAGTGGGGTATAAATGACAAGTTCTTAAAGAACACTATTAACTGTGAGATGACTATAGATAGGTTTAACAAACCAATAAAATGAAATTACTTGAACAAGGTAAGTATTGAGCTTTAGAAGACTTGAAATTTTGACAAGATGTTAAGTTCTTCTTAAACTTTGAATGATATGTTTTCAAGTTAACGATACATTATTGCATGTGTTCCTTAATATGAACCAAACTATCATTCTGAACTATCATGCCATATGACCTCTTGCATGCTTTACATAACAGGCTTGCACATCTTTTTCACAATGATATATTGGAGACCTTCCAAATTTCAGTTAAAAGGCTCAAAAGCCTGTCAATTTCCCTTCCAATTGATTAATATATCATAAATTCCCTATTCACGTATGCATTGACCTGGAAGGGTGGTCCAAATTTCGGTTAGAAGGCTCAAAATCCTGGAAGGGTGGTTCAAAGGTGAATAAAGTAGAGTTGCAGAACATTAGATGGTGGGTTGGATGTGCTCATTTCATATATGTATTTTATAGTTAGCAGTGTGTTACAAAGTTTTTTGTGTCGATTAATCTGTTCGGAATATTGTATTGTGTTTTTAAACAATCTGAATATTGTTTTGTGCTTTAAACAATCTGAGTATAAATGGAACATTATTTGATGCAGCTTGAAGCAATTTGGAGAAATCAAGAGGTATATGATTGCAAACATCAAAAAGGTTTATTCTTTCCCAGGCTACCTGACTTTATGTATTTTTATTTTAATGCACTATTTTCATCAAATATAAGAGACGTTATGGTTAACTGATGCATTAGATAAACCTAATGCGGTGAGGATTTCTGTTATATTTGTTAACATTTTTAATTGGAATTGACATTTGACGCATCATATTTAAAGTTAATAAGAAGTTATTGGCAGTATATGTGTAGAATGCAGGTCTCATAATGATGTTAAATCGTTGCTATTGGTAAACCATGTATGAAAATTCGAAATGCATATTGTTCTACTGACAAAATTCTAATATATGTTTTTCTTAAAAAAAAAATATTATGACACCCATGTATTAATTATTTTATTCTCAGCCAACTTTTTGGAATGATCCTGAGAGGGCGATAAGAAATGCATATTGTTCTACCGACAAATTTATCATCGAGAATGTCATCCAATTAGGTCCTGGTGGCTCAAGTGCAGTTATAGCAATTGTTATCGATGGCAGAGATCTATGCGAGAGAGGATCTGCCAGTCAGCTTACAGTGGACCATGAACCACTTGTAGAAAGGAGTGGGATTGAGAAACAAGGTGGATTTGTGACTAAACTTCCAGGTAAAACGCTTCCACAGAACTTCACTTTTCAAAAGATGTCACACTATGGTGTCACACGCGAGGTGGTAACATTGGTGGAACAGGTTACATGTAAAAAACATGTCACTTTGGTAAATACGATTGACCTGGAACACTTTTTGTCCAAAACTTTACTTAAGAATATTTTTATGTCAAATATAGTATATTATTACTAATATTAGTTGGTTCTTTCAATAAATAACGTTCAACCCCTTTCTTTTTTTAGCTAATATTAAAATATTACTTTTTGACCTGGTTATGAGTACATGTACATGGGTAGAAATCGCCACCTCTACCTTACACCAGTAAACAGCAGAATTGGCAAATTTTTTGTTTATCTTTCAATTATGTGACGCAGTGAATGACAGCAGAATTGTTACATATGTAAAACACAAACAAGTAGTAAAAAACTGTGTTATAGCATATTTTGATTATGCATGCATATTTTGATTCAGTCACTGTGTTATAGCTTCAGCAAGCTCTAAAGTATAGTGAAATTGTTATTATTTTTGTAGGCGATGTCCCCCGAGTTAATGGTCAACTTGCTGTTGCTCGTGCATTTGGAGACCAGAGTCTTAATGAACATCTAAGTTCAGGTTCATAAGACATGTACCTATCAATGCCTCAATAGAGCTTGTGATACTGGCAAGTGATGGCTTATGGAACGTTCGTTATTTACTCACTATTAAGTAAATATGGTATATATAGTACTTTAGAGAAGATATCACTTAATGGCCTTGATAATCGTCTGTCACAGGTGGACAATGAGCGGGGATTGAAGATTTTTCGTTGTGATAAAAGATGGTAACACAAAATCAACATCCAACATTGTGTACAAAGAAGCTATATTTCGCATATGAATTGACAACATATACCTTGTGCTTGTGGATAATTTATTAGCTTTTATTTTCTCATATCGGATGAACATTTATTTATTTATTTTAGTTCTTAATGCATTAAATAAATAATTTGTATGTTTATATCTTATTTTCCTTAACTTAATTTTTTCAACCATATTCATAAGGCTCGCCCAACCATTCGGGCGGGCCAGGTAACTAGTTGATTTATATATTAAAAACATGTCACTTAGAGTGGTGTTGTTGAAGGCGAGACTGGTGGCATCACTTGTGGTGGAGGTTGCGATGTGGAAAGCCAATGTTTTTTAGATCCAGATTGAGCTGATGTTCGAGTGTTAAAATAAGAAGTTAGCCACTTAGCAAACTGTATTTAGTGAAATGGATTTCCAATTGCATTTTAAGCAAATTATGATAACAAAGTTCCACATTCTAAAGTCACAAACAGGGTAACACTGTTCTAAGTTCTGTTTCATATACTTTAGCACTTGTAGTCAGGGATGAAACTAATGAAATTCATCTAATATTTAGATTTATATAAATATTCAGACCTGAATCAGTTTGAGTTGGTTTAAGGTGGCTTATAAGAATCTCATTTACTGATAAGCAATAATTACCAACATACTTTTTTTCTGTTTAGTATTACTAATCAGTTAAAAAAAAGTAAGAGCATTATCACACTAACATTGAGCATATCAATCATATGCTAGGACTTTAGTAATATATTCATAAAGCTGAAAACAAGTCGGTACTATTGAGTGTGTGAAACAGACCCTGGAACCAGGTACAAGTTTGGTGGAAGAACATGTGGTCACTGTTATGGCAATGTAGCAAACAAGAACCACAACTTCCACTGATGAAGATGGATGTCATACGAGCTGGAAAAAAAACCTAAGGGTCGTGAATAAGGCATACAAGTGATTGATTGTAGAGACTACAGCGTGCTGACTTAAGAGAATTTCCAGTGACTTTTATATTAGTGATTGAGTAACAACTAAAAAATCTGTATTCAGATTTCTAAGATGCATTGGAGGCTTATTTCATGTGCCTCATAATCATGAGTAAAACACAGCTACAATAGCTAGCTTCACACTACACTTAGATGTCAACCGTAATAGCATTTGCTTATAAGGCATGATGCCTTATCGTAAAGATTCATAATTACTATAGCTAACCATGATACCTTAACATCATGAGGTATGTTGCAAATCTATGTAAAACATGTTTATCGAACACGTTCCATGCATCATATAGCTATACAGTTTATAATATGAACATGCGGAGATGTCGTATCACACAACGAGGGGAAACGGCGACCCATGGTGTTAGTGACAATTTTATTAGTAAAGGGGACTTAAAAACCCCTACCAAATACAAGTGAAGCATGAAATTACAATAATATACCAAACAATAAAACATAAAAAACATATACCACTATGCACGCGCAACCCTTCGCCATTTTGCTATGAACACCACCACCTTTACGTATGCCCAATCTTTCAAGCTATCATGCAACTGGAAAAAAGTATGTCTCCCACGGCGGTTAAGAAGTAAAGCGCTACAAACTATCCAAAATCCAGTAGCAAACCCACTAGCACCACCAATATAAAACCATCGTTCTATCCCTTCCTCGTCTCCTTGACTCTTACCAACAGTGTGTGGTTCTTCTAATTCTTCATCTCCAGGGCATTTTTTTGGCAGGGGACTTCCACAAAGCCCTGCATTTCCTATGTACCTTGAAGGGTCAAAGGTTTGAAGTTGAGTGCAAGATGGAATCCTCCCAGACAAGTTGTTATGCGACACGTCAAGATAATTTAAAAAATTCATCTGAGACATGCTTGATGGCAACTGCCCTGAGAAATTGTTTTTGGATAAATCCAAAGTTTCAAGTTCTTTCATTTGACCAATTTGTCTTGGAATCTCTCCAAGTAGAGCGTTCTTTGACAAGTTTAGTGCAACCAGTTGAGAAAGATTGGTAAGTTCATACGGAATTTGTCCTGTTAAATGGTTGCTCGACAGGTCAATGCTCTTCAAGGATTCTAGATTTTTGCTGAATTCAAGTACCTTTCCTTGCCACCGGATAATCACATGGTCAAAATAATCAAAACTAGAGAAGTAACTATCTTGATTAATGTGCCTTATGCCCAATGAATTCAGTGTGACGAGATCTCTCCCTTTGAGAGAAAAAATATCTAGAACCATGGCAGTGAGATTATTGACACACGAGGGGATGGTTCCATTGAGGTTGTTCATTGACAAGTCTAGAAGTTGAAGATTTACTAGATGGCATAATTGTGAAGGGATGGTTCCATAGAAGTTGTTTGATGCTAGGCTAAGAACGTACAAACGTGATAGGTTTTCCCCAATCCAAACAGGCACATTACCAGAAAACTTGTTGGCCCCCAAATTCAGAAAGGTTAAATTCTTGCAATGTTTTAAGGATGAAGGCAATTCTCCAAAAAAGTTGTTGTTGTATAAATACAATGCTTCAAGCTTGATCAAAGACTTAACAGATGCAGGAATTCTACCAGATAGATTATTGTTTGCTAGATTAAGAACCACCAGCTCTTTAAAATGCCATAAACAGTCTGGAATTTGTCCTGTGAATGAGTTGTCTGAGATATCAAGAAATGATAAATCGCCATCTACAATTTGGCACAGAAATGAGATTTTCCCAGATAATTTGTTTTTGGAAAGATCTAACACTAACAAAGTGGAAGGAATGTTCAGAATAGCGCCACTTATGTTGTTGAAAGATAGATCCAAATAGCTCAACTGAGAAGACTGCCATTGGTTCCGGTACTCCTTAGAAACTGTGTCTGAAATGTTATTTTTGGAAAGATCAAGATGCTGAAGATTTTTCAATTTTTGTATCCATTTGGGGAAACGAGGCCCTAGCTTGTTAGAACTGAAATCAAGATACTGCATACTCTGAGAAAGGTTTGACACGTCAGCAATTAGAGGAACTCCTTCGAGTGAGTTGTTTGATAGATCTATATACCCAAGATTTGATTTTCCAATATTCTTAGAGATAGCACCTCTAAGAGAATTGGAAGATAGATCTAGATATCGAAGGTTGGGTAGTTGCCACAGTTTGTCACTTATAGTTCCATCTAACTGATTTGAAGATAGGTTCAAGGAACGGAGAGATGAAAAGTGTTGGATCTCATCAGACAATGTAGCTGATGTGCATCCTGACAAGCTGTTCAAAAAATCTGAAAGTTCCCCATCAAACTTGTTACCAGGGAGATAAAGATTTGTAAGCTTATTGCCAGTTAATGGGGACAACCAATGATGCATGGATGAGTTGAGATTGTTGTTATCGAGAAAAAGGTCATTGATAGATGAAGAAGAGTTGACAGATGAAGAATATGGATGCATGACTTGTGAGAGGTCACATCCACCTAAGCTTAACGATTCTAGGTTTTGGAGACCTATAATAACATTTACCCAGTTATTTGCTTTGGCCAGAGAAATTCCATCCATATAAAGGTATTTTAAAGAAGACAATGAAGACAACCAATCTAAGTTTTCAACTGTACAACTTCGGAGGGAACTTAGTTTAAGTCTTTCCAAACTGGTGAGGTTTCCAAATTCTGTAGGAATGGTACCATAGAAAGAGTTGTCTGAAAGGTAAAGCTCTGTCAATACAGCCAAGGAACCAATGGATCTCGGAATGACTTCACTGAAATTATTCCCATCAAGGTAAAGATAAGTTAATTGGGTCAAGTTACCAATGGACATTGGAATGGTTCCATAGAAAGAGTTGACTGAAAGGTCAAGGTCTGTCAATTTGGTCAAGGAACCAATGGACATAGGAATGGTTCCAGTAAACTGATTCCCATAAAGTACAAGGGTTGTTAATTTGGTCAACGAACGAATGGACTCAGGAATTGTGCCACTAAACTGATTGTAACGAAGGTTAAGATATGTTAACTGGGTCATGTTACCAATGGATTTAGGAATGGAACCACTAAACTGATTATCACTTAGGTCAAGATAAGTTAAATGAGTCATGGAGCATATGAACTTGAAAATGGTTCCATAAAAAGAACTGCCAGGAAGGTTAAGAATATTCAAATATGTTAAGTTAATCAACGAATGGCTAATCTCACCTTCAAGACGACTATAACCATTAGATGCGAGTTGAAGCTCTTTGACATGACCTGTGACGTTGTCACACACGACTCCATTCCATTGACAACAATCATCTTCTTCTTCGGGCCTCCATGTAGAGAGCAGGTTATTGGAGTCTTGAATAATGTGAGCTTTGATATCAAGAAGAGCTTGTCTCTCCTTATCGATGCACTTATGAACAACTCCTCCTGCTGCTCCAACCAGTTGTTGGCCAAAGGAAGTGGCAGTTGTGGTTTTAAACAACAAAAAGACAAGTGAGAAAAGAAGCAAAACATTAGTATGCATAAAGTAAAAGTAAATATTTTCTCTCATAATTAATGTATGTTGTATAAAATTGTATTGATGTGTTTTGATATGATAATGAACACATATACCTCTATGCAGCTTTATATAGACTTCGAAAACAAAGAATTGAACTAGATGGATATAAATTTGTGTGGAGCACATAACACTTGGAATAAAGATCATGGAATAAATTTGAAGTCCCAAATTAGACGTTCAAAGACTCTCAAGTCTTTGCAATTTGTAGTTATTCAATGTATCTTTTGGTCCTGAAACAAAGAATTGAACTAGATGGATATAAATTGTGTGGACCAGACAAAACATAGAAAAAAAAATTAAACAATAAACTTCAGTATGACTTTTTGGTCCTGAAATTAAATGTAAATCCAAAGAAATGGAACCAAATAAATCAGGCTGATGGAAAATACAGTCAGCAACTCTTGTGAAGTAGAAATATGTAAAAATAGGTTGGATGGATAAAAAAAAAAGTAAATGGGGCCTTTTAAAAATGCAGATTTGTAACTGTAAATCCAAAGAAGAGAGATTTACACAATTATTAGCTTAAAGTAGTGTCTTCATTGAAAAAATTATTCATACTTGGTTCTTCTTATATTGCTTATAAGGTTGCATAAATCTTTTTCTCATGACCACAACATGTTTGATGAAATGCCTCAAGTAAATTTTAGCAACATTAAGTTTACAAGTTTTCCTTTTATAAAAAGAATGTGATTTCAACAAAATAGAATAGACCGGACTAGCGAGATCCGTTTTCATCAGGTAAATTCAGGTAAATTAGTTGGTCATTTGAATTTTTACTGCATTTGATTAACTATTAGTTGGCCAATACAAGTTGTTTAGATTCAAGATGAATGATTATATTTTGTGGTTGCTGTGGACATCGTTTAGGTTTGCATACAAGTTATAAGTTCATTTTGTTTTGACATGAAAATTGGACCGACCCAGTTCTTACATACTTAGCTTGGCTCATATTATATACGAGGTGGGCGCCGGTCCGCCGCGTTGCGGCGGGGCGTCGTTTTATCCGCAACCTTTTTCTAGCGGGAGGAGATATCGATTGTGTGCTCATGTACTCCTATGAGTAATTCAAAAAGTGATACAGGCAAAGAATATACAACTTGAAATCAAATGCACAACTTTGAATAAATAGTTGAGTCGTCAATTCTTATTTCATCATCTTAAACAACATTGCAACTAATCCAGTGAATCTTATCATGCAAGTTACTGAGATAATTTAGGTGAATCTCATGTAAGTAAACAAAGTCTCAAAAAAAAAAGCAAAAAAGATAGATATAACAGGCTAGCATTCACCTCATGTACATATCAACAATAGTCACTTGCATCCAAATTTTAAGAGTAATTCATGCAAACCCAACTTACTGTTGCTGCTACTTCTTATGTAGCCTTTCACGCAGCCTAATTTCCAGAGGCATTCTTTGTTAATTCATTCGTAGGTATATAGTTCCCAATATTTTCAGTCGTATTTATTCTTTTTCCAGTATTAGTATTTTTTTCTGTTAGCAAGAGTTGCTCTATGGTTGTTCTATGCATCTGTTACAACATGGGTGCTGGCCGTTGACGCAATGCTTGCTGTCACTACAGACGTCGAGTACTGAAGGAACTTTACAGGTACCTACAAAACATATATCATCGATTAATAACTTCATTGTACATATGGGTGTAAAACATATATCATCAGTTGTTTTTTTGTTGGAGTGTTGATATGTTAAATAACCCCTAAATAGCAAATAAACAGCAACTTTTGTTGCAGTTAATCCTAAACTGGTTACTAATCTTAAATGGTAACCGTAATCAGAGTTGTTATACCTAGTAAAAAGTTATCATTTGCGACCTGAACCACAATAATCAAATAATCATTCTCAAATGCCTCACGGAACTTTATACAATCAAAATGATATGAAGCGAGACTAAAGTATTATATCTGTTCTTTGACTGTTATTGGGGTAAGAACACATTTTTAAGAAATGTTGGTTATGCCTTATAAAGCAGCTAGGCAGATTCCGAAACATAGAGATACAGAACATATAGCCATATAGAGTTGATCAAAAGCTATCAAAGTGAACCAACTCTTGACTGTGAGTATTGTGTAAAGTTTTGTATATCAGTAATTTAAAGTCTTTGCAATCCCTAGATACAGCCACGGTCACGACTTAGTCCGGTCATCGTTCTAAATCTACTCTAAAAACTTGAAGGAAGACAAAAAAAGGTTTTTGTATGAGAACTTACCTGCACACTGTGAAGTTCAAGAGTTGACAATACTGTTAGCATCTTTTCAGCTGTCGACATCCACCCATGAAATCCTGCAAAGTCCTGTTTCAACAGAAAAAACATGTAAATTTGAGGTGGCAAATTGGGCGGGTTGACAGGTCGAGTAACCAACCAAATATGTGACTTTGGTATGGATCAAGCCAAGTTTGAATTTTACGACTTCTATAAATAAGCAGAGTGTTAGATGATCGTAAAAGTTGATTTATTTCAAAAGTTCACCTAAAAGGGTAGTGGGTCAAGAGGACTAAGCGGATTGTACGCCACAACTTCAAACCATTTTGACCCGTTTTCAAAATATTACTTCTAATTCAAGATCCTGACATCGAATCGAATTTATCTTCCTCTAGATGAAGACACAGTAAAGGTATACAACATGGTTTACCTCTTTTGGAAGGTTGTCACTCGAATATTGGGACGAACTTAACCATTGGCTTGGTATTCGTATCCCTGCCATCATGGAATGACCATATGATTATCTTTGTATCTCAACCATTTGTTTCGCAATCAGTCTGTTCCATTGCAATCAACATCAGTACTCAAATATAGATTTACAAAAATTAAAAAAAAAAAAAAAAAAAAAAAAAAAAAAAAAAAAAAAAAAAAAATAACAAAGAAAAAATAAAAAAAAAAAAAAAAACGAAAAGAAATGACACTCGCCAGTGACCAGCACATCGTGCGTAGATGTTACACCAGATGCAATGATCAATAATATCCAAAAAATAAATAACGTTTTTTTTTTTCCAAAATGGACTTATAAGGGTTTAATCGGCGGGGCGTTGTTTTATGCTGTTGATCATTGCACAGGGTTAAGAGCATAACAATAAGGACCAAAATACTTATACATTTACTTCTCCTAATTCTCATGTGTAAGTAACAAATCCACCATACATAAGTTTTGTGCATTTACATGTAGAGTGTAGACAGAGTTGAATTCACAAAGGAAAATAAAAGCTATGAAAGTACGAAACTAATTACCTGAGATTTACAACCTGCAGCAAGAAAGAGTTATCCTTCCTACAAATAAGCCGTTATCTATGTTAACCACAATCCGGAAATGAAGATTGAGTCTTTATTACAAAAAAACAAAAGATTAACAAAAAATAAATAACGTTTTTTTTTTTTTTTTTTTTTTTTTTTTCAACTTAATACAAAATTAATCAAAATTAAAAATAAGCAGATTAAACCCATAACTACTAACGACAAAAAAGGTTTTTTTTTTGCCTTATGAGCTACCACTGTTTTGTCATTAATATATTGTTTACATATATGTTAAACATACAAAAGATAAGCTCAAAAAAGCTTCATTTAAGTTCCATCAAACCTAAAGCAAACTTTACATAAATATATTCTTTAAAGTACTCAACTAACAAGGATAACAAAGGCACGCTACCTGTGAGTCCTTTCGGGTTAATCCGACGACCGGAAGATGTGGGTTTTAGATCAAACCTCGTATTCACCATCACCGATTGTTAATCAACGGTTACCGTAACAGCTTCAATGTTCTCTTCATCTACCAAATTCATGGTCCAAATCTTCTTTAGAATTGTTTTGTACTGTTTTTGTGCAGTGGAAGAAGGTTCGGGAGATAACCGCCTCTCGATTCTTCTGGCTTCTTCAGTTCTTCTTCATGTTATCAAATTAGCGTTTGCTAAATGGGCCGAACATAAGACTGGGTCACTGGGCATATAACAGGCCGTGTAAAAAAAAAGAAGCCCATGATGGTTACTGTTCATCGAACGACGTCGTATTGGATGTCATTTAATATATATAGTAATTTGGTAACTAACAATACATGCTTTGGCGCAATTAAATCGTTGAACATCTATTTTATACTTTAGTTTAAATACATAATGATAATCTAGTTATGTTATTTCATTGCAATACTTAGTTGAAAATACACATCAGAAGACTCTTTGCATAAAGCTACTTCAAAGTATTGTATTTTGGATAATCGATAGAAACTGATTGATGCAATATGTCTAGTCAATTTGAAGTAGATGGTCCCAAATTTTTGTTTTACTTTTTCGTTGTTCAAAATTCCAAAAATATATTTCTCCTATTTTGTGGAAAATGATGAAGAAAAGTGAACTATCCCAATATTAGACGTCAGAAGACTTAAAAGTCTTTAAAAATTGTAGTTATTAGACATCTTTTTCTATCTCGTGATACTTTTCCCCTCAGTACGTGTGATATAAATCAAAGTCAAGCTAATGGGCCCAAATGCTAAACCAAAACAAAGACTAAAAGATGAAGACTTTAAGTAGTCTTGAAAACTTAAAACAAAACATAATTAGTTCTTGAGCAAGTGCCCCAAAACTCACGTAAAGGAAAAAAGTACAACTCGAGTTAAATTCAATCATCATCAAACACTTGATCAAAATTTTGGACAACAACAACAATGCGCAACCCAAATAATCAGCAAAAAGTGTTAGACAACCCTTTGGAGAAAAAATGTCCGCGTATTTATAGAGAGAAAAGGCAATTTTGAAAAAGCAGGTTAAGACTTGCTTTCGGTAACATTTAGTAAACGCAATCCCAAATGCCTCCTAAGTAAGGGCTGCAAAAGTAAAATTCATGCTTAAAGTGGTGTTCAGCATTGAACTCTGAAAGTGATTAATAAAACAGCCAGTGCATTTTGAAGAAATCAGAAAAGCAGTTGGGAATAATGGAACTCCCAGACAAATTATCTATTTATCTCATTATTGCGTTTTGGAATAGCAAATAACTAGCTTTTAGGGAATGTTTGTGATTGCTTATTATAGCTCTATCGACGCTTTAACCAGCATAAGCCATCTTCAAACTGATCATTCAGAACTACTTATTTCACTCTCAAATAATGCTTCAATAAGCAATCCCACACACCCTAAAAACTGCTTATCTATAATGTCAAAACACAATAAGCATATAACAAGTTTGAACCAACCACCCCTGGTTATCTAATTCTAATAACCCCAACAAAAGCTAATTTTCATCATCCTCAAACAATCAAAATTCACCAACAGAATGATATGAGCTCAAGTTAGGTTGGCACGTGCGAACACATGCTCGAGTAACAGATATTCCCGCCCAAACCAAGACTTTATAAACCAACATTTCACTTCACTTTCATTTAGTTAATCATTTGTGTAAACTCTTCTCTCTTAATCTCCTGTAACAAACTATAACTCATTGTAACAGATTTTCTGTACAATCCGCCATTGATAATAGTATAATACAATTCTGCTTCGATAATCTTTTTCTCATTGCTTCATTATCCTACTTAGTTTTAATCCATTAACGGATCTTATGTGATCCCTAGTGGTGTGTATCACAGAATTACAAACAACCCTTAGATAAAGTGTAGAACTTTCTTATTTTATTCATTATCATCTAATAAGGGGGTGTTTGTTTCGGCTAATATAGCGGGCTTACGGCGTATTTGGTTTTCGGATTATGTTTCATAAGCTCATTTTTTTGTGGCTTATTTTGAAACTTTTTGGCTTATATAACTACTATGTCATAATAAGCTTATATAAGCCGAAAAGTTTCAAAATAAGCCACAAAAAGTGAGCTAACGTAACATAAGCCCAAAACCAAATAAGCCATAAGCCGGCTATATAAGCCGAAACAAACAACATAACAATATAAGCCAAAATGAGATAAGCTCATAAGCCATAAAATAAGCTAAAACCAACACATCCCTTAAAAAACCCATAACCCATTTAAGTAACAAAACCAAATATCACAAACAAAACATAAAAACACAAAAAGATTCAATCTTTATAAAACATAAACACAAAAACATAAAAAAGATTCAATTTTTATAAAGATTATAATATAAAAAGTAAACCTTTTTAAGACGAATAGCACGAATAGCATCTCTATCAGAAGTAGAAGAAGTTGCATTATTCTCATCTTTGGGTGACCTCCTTCCCCTGCCACCACCCTATTTTGGCGGCACAGTGGCGGCACGTGAGGATGAACAGCAGCGCGTGAAGGTGACTGGGACATGGGTTTTGTAAGTGAGTGGGGATAAGTGGTCTTGATGACCATACTTTTAAGGCCTCCATTGCTGTTGTTTCAAGTTGTTATCTGAACTGAGTCTGATGGTTTTGTTGGGTTGAACATAATCAAGAATGTTGAAGATGTAGGGGTGTTTTTGTAATTTTAGTTTTTGTGAGGGAGTATTGTGTAAATTGAAGTTTAAGATTATAAATTTTTTTTTTTTTTTTTTTTTTTTTTTTTTTTTTTTAACTTTAAATATTTTTGTTCGTATGAATAGATTAAAATTTTAAATATATTTTCATTTGTATAATTTTTATTAAATACTATTATATAACACAAACAAATATATTTAAGATCAAAATTGAGGGAAAAAGACTTAAAAAATTCATAGTAGACACTTAAAAAAATATATTTAAGCTTCATATAGACTTTGATAATAAAGAATTGAACTAGATGGATATAAATTTGTGTGGAGCACATAACACTTGGAATAAATTTGATAGTAGGCACTTAAAAAAATATATTTAAGCTTCATATAGACTCTCAAGTCTTTGCAATTTGTACTTATTCTGTGATGTAAAATACACTCAGCAACTCTCGTGAAAGAGAGATTTACGCAATTATGAGCTTAAAGTAGTGTCTTCATGGAAAAATTTATTCATACATGGTTCTTCTTTTATTGCTTATAAGGCTGCATAAATCTCTAGTCTTCTCATGACCCACAACATGTTTGATGAAATGCCTCAACCAAATTTTAGCAACGTTAAGTTTACGTGTTTTCCTTTTATAAAAAGAATGTCATTTGAATTTCTACATCATTTGATTAACTATTTAAGCCAATGCAAGTTGTTTAGATTCAAGATGAATGATTATTTTTTGTGTTTGCTGTGGACATGGTTTGCATACAAGTTCTTTTTGTTTGACTTGAAAATTGGACCGGCCCAGTTCTTACATACTTAGCTTGGCTCATATTATATATTTGGATGCTTTGGCGCAATTAAATTGTTGAACATCTATTTTATACTTTAG
This sequence comes from Artemisia argyi, assembly GCA_030686995.1. Classification (NCBI taxonomy): domain Eukaryota; kingdom Viridiplantae; phylum Streptophyta; class Magnoliopsida; order Asterales; family Asteraceae; genus Artemisia; species Artemisia argyi. The sequence continues at coordinate 21,266,201 of CM060693.1, read as the reverse complement.
TTTAAATACACAATGATAATCTAGTTATATTATTTCATTGCAATACTTAGTTGAAATACATATTAGAAGACTCTGCACAAAGCTACTTCAAAGTCTTGTATTTTGGATAATCGATAGAAACTGATTGATGCAAATATGTCTAGTCAATTTGAAGTAGATGGTCCCAAATTTTTGTTTTACTTTTTCGTTGTTCAAAATTCCAAAAATAAATTTCTCCTGTTTTGTGGAAAATGATGAAGAAAAGTGAACTATCCCAATATTAGACGTTAGAAGACTTAAAAGTCTTTAAAACCTGTAGTTATTAGACATCTTTTTCTATCTTACTGATACTTTTCCTCTCAGTACGTGTAAATGTGTGATATAAATCAAAGTCAAGCTAATGGGCCCAAAATTAAAGTATCAAATCAATTTAAGTATCAAAAATTAAAAAAAAAAAATATATATATATATATATATATATATATATATATATATATATATATATATATATATATTTAGATTTTACGAAAATCAGTTTAGTGATGATTTACAAACCTGAAGAACTGGTGTATCAACTTCGATAAAGCCTACGGATTCAACTGTCTGGCGTATGACTGATACAATCTACTGAAGTGAAGCACAAATCAGCATACGAACATTTGAAGATAATAAGTTATATGATCCGAAAATTCAATGTTTTAACCCTACCTTTGCTCTTTTACGGAGTACATCAGCTACCTCAGGATTTGCAATCATATCTACATATCTACACATGAAAAATAGACTTGCCAATTATGATGATGTTTAACATTAGCAAAAACGGACCACCATGACATTATTTGAATATGCAGGATTGCACAAATGTTGTTACAAAAAAGCTATTAGAAAACTAACCGTTGGCGATAACCCTTATCCACATCTGTTAGACCGTGAAACTTATCCGGTAGTGGAAGCAAAGATTTTGTGAGGATCAAAAATGAATTTATACATACAGAAAGTTCCCCTGAAAACAAATGGAAACAATGAATATGCTATCAAAAAAATAGTGTAAAGACTATTATGTTTCGCTTTGTATAACTTTGTTGCGAAAGCTAACCTTTTTCTGTCCGTTTAATCGAGCCGCTTGCGCCCAATATGTCGCCTATATCAACAAGACTCTTTAATTGGTCAAACTGATCATCTACAAGCCTTTCTTTCTCACAGTAAAGCTGTTATTATAAGTAAATATATCAGTATTCAGTAGAGTCATAGAAAAACATAGCATAGGTGAGGAAATTAAGTTTACTCAATAATCTAAATGCTTCTATGAGGGTCAAATGCAACGCATTCCTATCTGTGATCTTTCAGTTGTTAACATCCACTTTGGTAGATGATCAATGGGCATGTGGCATCGCGTTTTTAAAGTGGTCAAGAGTAGATGCAACGAAACTAATCCTGATTATTCAAGTCTCGTTTTACATTTAAATCCTTAAATAATCAGAAATGTCAAACACTCAAACTGCTGATTATCACAACTTCAAACATGAGAAGCACATCCAATTATCTAAACACTATCTCCAGCATCCCCACACATACCCAAATACTACCAATTATATAGCATGAGGTGATTAAGTTTAGAGACAAGCAACTAACTTTTTGCATTTCAAACAAGGAATGTGTTATCAGCATACCTGAATTGTTCCAGAATGATCCCTCAAAGTCAAGAACGCAAGTTTTCCAAAAGCCCTACGTGCAACAATTCTTCCTGATATTGCTACTTGGTCATTCTCATCGTTTGATTCTTCGCCACTGCCGAGATGCTTATAAATATCTTGCAATTGATTAGCGGTATGAGTTCTATCCCATTTGTAGGCATATGGTTCAAGTCCTTTGCTCCTTAACTCGTCCACCTATAAAGTATAAACAAAGCCATTACTTTTACCGGAAATAAATAAACTAGATATCCACAACCACACTCATCATAGACCCCTGTGTATTACATTCAAAAAGCCAAAAGTTGGAACTAAACCAAACTTTGAGTGGGTGTTTAAAGTTAGGTTTTGGGAGTAATTATCTAACTAATATGTTTGCAAAACACAAATAATCAGCAAAAAGTGTTGGCAAACCATTAAAGAAGGAATTATCAGCATAGTCTTATAAAGAGGTTGTGAATTTCTGTTCCAGAGTGCTGTTTTGCAAACGCAATCTCAAACACCTCTTAAAGAAGTGCTTAAAAAGGTAAAACTAATGAATCAGGGGGTGTTCGGCATTGCATTTTGATAGTGGTTACAAATAATTAGTTCTTAGAGAGTTTTTAGGATTGCTTTTTAAACCCACTTATGCTCTTTGCAGTATTCTGATAAGAAGTTTGTAATAACAAACTCCCAGACTGATTATCTTATTATTGTGTTCACAAGTACTACAATAAAAGTACATTCAATGGGGTGTTTAGGATTGCTTATTAAAGCTACGTATGCCTTTTGACTTAACCACACACGCGGTTCAAAATGATAAACTCCCAAACTGATTATTCAATCTTATTACACTCTCCTGTAATCAGATAAGCAATTTGGATAAGCAATCCCAAACACCCACAACACTGCTTATATTAGTATCAAAACTCAATAAGCATACAATCATAAGCAATCGCAAACTCCCCCTTAACGTTTTCTTATAGTGAAACTAATACAAATGATCTTATTACACTATTTAAGAATCATTTACATGTAAGTACTTATATAACTCCCCCAAGATATGCATATCAGGACAATCAACAACTAAGTATCACAGTTTCTTAACTAATAATCCTGAAACTAACTAAAAACGCATCACCAATTTGCTAAATAAACCAGATATCAACATCCAAAGCATAAAACATAAAAAGATTCAAATGTTACTTAAGATAGACTGATACTCAGAGGGTGCTTGGGATTGCTATCTAAAGCTGCATATCTGCTTCTTGCGTTGGGAAACAATGAATAAGCAGTTTTAAGAATTAGGTTAGGAGTTGCTTATTCCAAACTGCTTATCAAAGAGTGTATTTTGGATTCCTTATTTAAAACGCTAATCAAAGATTATTTTTTAATTGCTTATCTTATAGTTTTTTTTGGGTAAGGTGGTTTCACACCTTTTGTCCGATATGGCGATATTGGGTTTGAACCCACCGCCACACAGATTCAAACTAGGTAAAGCCCTCCCTTTTTCAAGAGGTTGGCATGGTCACTCGGTCACTCCAGAGTTGTTTACACCTAGCAGGAACTGAACCGGGGACCTCACACATTTTAGTAATATTAGTCACATACTTTTTGCCACTAGGCCAACCCTGAGTGGTTTTATCTTATAGCTAAACAAGCAAACAAACACTATTTTCTTCCACACATTTTGCTGCAAAACCCATAACCCATTTGATTAAAAAAAACCAAAAATCAAAAACAAAACATAAAAACCCAAAAAAGATTCAATCTTTATCAATACATAAACATAAAAATATAAAAAAGATTCAATTTTTATAAAAAATATATAAAAAAGTTGAACCTTTTTGAGACGAATAGAATCTCTATCAGAAGTAGAGGAACTTGCATTATCATCTTTGGGTGACCTCCTTCCCCTGCCCCCTTGTTTTGGCGGCACAGTGGCGGCGCGTGAGGATGAACAGCAGCGCGTGAAGGTGACTGGGCGATGGGTTTTGAAAGTGAGTGAAGATAAGTGGAAGAGATGACGGAGTGGCCTTGATACCATACTTTTAAGGCCTCCATTACTGTTGTTTCAAGTTGTGTTATCTGAACTGAAGTGTCTGTGTTTTGATTGTTTTGTTGGATAACCAGAAAGTGTTGAAGATGTAAGGGTGTTTTTGTAATTTTGGTTTTTGTAAGGAAGAACTATGTAAATTGTTCTTTAAGTTTTTTTTTTCTTTTTTTTTTTTTTGAATAGAGACATAATAGACCATGGACCGGATGAACCAATAAACCGCATCAAATTGGACCGACCGAAACCGGATCAAACATATTTTGGTCTAGTCCTCAATCCACCCTTTTCTTCATATTCGGTTCTCGGTCCACTCCGGTCTGGTTCAATATTAAGCAAAACCGGCCATTATACTTTGTTAGACTCGATCGAACCAACGAACTGGACTTGGACATGACATTTCGGTTTGGTCCTTGGTCTGGTGTCTTGAACCAAATCTGTTTTTGATCTGGTCCGGTTTTCGGACCGTGCTCAGCCCTACTTCCGGTTATGTTTCCATTTTGATGGTGTAACAAAGGCGTCTAAGACATGTCCTTGCCCAACAACGCGTCACCCTTAAGACATGGACCGGATGAACCGAAAAACCGGATCAAATTGGACTGACCAAACCGGATCGAACGTATTTTGGTCCAGTCCTTGGTCCACCTTTTTCTCCATATTCGGTCATCGGTCTAATCCGGTCTGGTTCATTCTAAAGCAAAACCGGTCATTATGCTTTGTTGGACTCGACCGAACCAACAAACTGGACATGACATTTTGGTCTGATCCTTGGTTTGGTGCTTTGAACCAAATTGATTTTTTATCCGGTCCGATTTTAACCGTGCTCAAACAAAACATAAAAACACAAAAAGATTCAATCTTTATCACACAAAAACATAAAAAAGATTCAATTTTTATATAAAAAAATATATAAAAAAAAGTAAACCTTTTTAAGACGAATAGCACGAATAGCATCTCTATCAGAAGTAGAGGAACTTGCATTCTCATCTTTGGGTAACCTCCTTCCCCTGCCACCACCTTGTTTTGGCGGCACAGTGGCGGCGCGTGAGGATGAACAGCAGCGCGTGAAGGTGACCGGGAGATGGGTTTTGTAAGTGAGTGATGAGTGTGTAAATACTCATTATTTTTAGTCAATTCTGAGCTACAAAACGATCAAAAATACTCAAAAACGCACCAAAATGCGAAGAAAATCCCAAAGATCATATTTTATATGTTTCTGATGCAAAACGAGAGAAAACAAACGAAAACGAATAAAAGTTACATAATTGGCGGTTTCAGTCCCCCAACTTTCAAAGTTTTACAAAACTAGTCCCTGGTCAGTCATTTTAAAGAAAAGTCAACCCAAACTTTTTAAAAGTCAAATGATAACACAAATGGTCTTTGGGTGAAATGATTTCAATAATTTACAAGATTGGTCCTTTAACTTTGACTTTTTTTGGCAGTTTTGGCCCCTGGTGTTTCAAATCTGGAAAGTTGCATTTTTGGTACTTTGGTTTATCTAACTTGACAGGATTGATCCGTGGTTAAAGTTTGGAAGATAGGCAAATTCAGTCCTTGAGAAACTCAAAAGTTACAAAAATTACCCTTGGGCTTCACAAGTTATAAAACCAAACGAATCATTAACAATAACCTGGTCCAAGTATTCCCTTAGCCCACTACACCCTTTTACATTTAACCCTTGGCCCAACTCCACCTAAAGCCCAAGTACCCATCCCTAGCCCAATCCCTTAACCCTAAAAACGTTTTTATTAAACGCACTGTTCTAAAAGGCGCGCCAAGGCGCCGCCAAGGCGTCGCCAAGGCGCGAGGCGTGGCCTCGACGCCACGAAATGGACCAAGGCGTGAGGTCTAGGCGTCGTGTGAAAAGGCGTGGCATAAGGCGCGAAAAGGCGTGCAAAGGCGCGCCTTTTTTTAAGGCGTGGCGCCATTTTTAGAAGCATTTAGGGAATTTATGGATTTGGGCTTGAATTTCAAGTATTTGGGTTATTTTTTTCTTGGGCCTCGTAATTTCAAAACTTAATTCCTACTTGGGCTTCGTATTTGGGCCTGACTATTTGGGATTTGGGCTTTAGTATTTGAAATTCCTCTTATAAAATGATATAAAATTATAAATACATAAATTTATAAATATTTTGTTGCCGCCTTAAGCACGCCTTAAGAAACGCCAAGGCTTCGCAAAGGCGCGTAAGGCTTGAGGCGTGGCTGTGCCGCCACGCCACGCCTCACGCCTTTTAGAACATTGATTAAACGTCCACCCTTCCTCCCCATTCAGTTAAACTGGATAAAAAAAAATGATAACACATCTCCTTCATTAACCCCCACCCCCCCCCCCCCCCAAGACTCCCCATCACCATCCTCCTATCACCTTCAAGCACAACCCCCAATCCCACTTTCCCCCCTCCTCACAAACCGTACCTACCACATGCCCCGTCACCAATCCACCATCACCACATATGGGCGCCAAAGTATGATTGAAAGGCTGTGATGAGTTCAATTTAATCCAAAGGTGAAGAGTAATCTCAATGAAGCACATGTTGTCCACCTCAGCAATTCACTCAGAGAAAAAGCACAATCACAAGCGGACATCCAAGATGCAAAGGAAACCCTAGTTTTGTTTAGTATAAATGATTGTGTATTGTAAGCCTAAGAGGCAGTCTAATTTTAGTTTTTTTTAGCAGTCTTGTATTAGGTTTTCATAGTCAAGTTTTTTTTTTAAAATATGTTGTAGTCTTAATTCAAGTTTTCAGTCAGTTAGGTTATGCTTATTTAAAAAACTTAAGTCCTTTGTACTCTTTCTTTTTTAATGAAATTTAAGTTTTTCATTTAATATCAACCTGCTCGTTTGCTTTTACTTATTACAACTGCGTATTTGTTGATCGCCATTGTTTATTAAGTTTCAATTTAGCTTACTGTGTTATATTGCTTTCAAAAATTTAGTTCACAAATGCTTTTCCTTCAAAATTTTCTCATAGCCTAGGCATAAGGTGGTGTTTGGCAATGGATGTTCATTGCATTCTTGGTCAGTTTTAGTTTAGCAATTCACTTGATTCAGCCGTAGTGGAGTATATTCAGTAAGTTGATAGCAATTTTTAATAAGTTCTTGTGTTATGTTTACCATTTTTTATGCTTCACGACTTTGTCAGCTCTTTGTTCATCCCCATAGGATTTAGGAGTCCTCAATTTAGTTGCTTGCTCTTCACAGTTAACTTTACCTTCCCTTAAGTTTAGTTATAAAAGGCTTTGGTAATCACCTGCTTTAAACCATTTCCTTACACCTAAGCTATCTTAATTGATTTCATAATTAGTAAGGGTTAGTCTAGTTTTAATTTACTTTCAAGTGTTGTTATAAGTATCTGGTATTTTAGGATTGACAGTTAAAATCTCAAGTGTAGCCCCATTTTCACCATCTGGTACAGCAGCCCTTGCTGGATGATTAGAACTAGTCCAAACAGCCATGTTAGTCCCAAACGCCAATTTGGAACACATCTTTAGTTAATTTAGGATAGGATTTAAGCTCAGCTTTTGGTTTTGCATCCACTTGATAGCATAGATTTCACTAGTAGAAGCTTAATTTAGTTTTCATGACTATTAGGATAGTTATTTTGTGCCTGCACATCAGCTCTAGTCCGTCATATGCTTTCTTTTTCGCTCTGATTCAGCCCTCTTAAATCGCCCAGTTGATTGTTTTGATCACCAACTCTTGCTGCTGCTACTTAGTTGACCTAGTTCATGTAATTTTTAATCTAGTCATAATTAGTATTTGTTGCTGTTTAAATTGTTGCTGTTATTATGTCTTGTTTCAGTTTGTTGTTGCCTTGTGTTACAGCAGCCCAAGTGTTTGTTGATTCCTTGCTCGATTTTGGTTTTCTTGTTATTTGATTGTTGTTACTGAGATTGCATCTGTGATTAGTGTTCTTGGTTTAAGCTTGTACTTTAATTTCAAAACTTATCACTCATCATTGTTGGGTCAAAACATTCCCCTGCACCCAGTTTTTGCAAGTTTTAGTTTGCACTTAGATTATCAGTTTGTAGGTGTTAGATCTTGTTAGTAGTTGATTTAAGTAGCCCCTTAGGGTAGTTTTAAATATCTGTTTGTAGTTTGCCATAACTGCTTATCTAGTGTCCATTAATAAGCTATCTTTGATGCATGTTTACCACTGCTGCTACTGCATGCCTTTGTTCTTGTTGTTTCTTGTTTGAATCTTCTGTAGTTGGTCTTTTGTTGTTATTATCGATCTGTGAATATGTTGGAGTAATAGTTTGTTTGTTGTGAGCCAACAAAAGAAATAAAGAAAAAATAAATAAATAATAATTTTGAAAAAAGTGTGGTCTGGGGGATTCGAACTCCTGACCTCTTGCATACTCACACAAACGCCCATGCTTAACCATCTGTGCTGATCTTTCATTTAGTTATTATTGCCTTTAGTTATTTATTTAATAATAGTTTTGCATTGCTTATTTCTAGTTTAATTTCTGATTAGCTTAAATTCTTGCTTATTCCAACTGCTTATCTCGTATTTTTATTTTTCCTAGGTTAAGTTTAAGCTTATTTATTTACCCAAAATTTTTCAGAATTTTTAGATTAGTTTTAATATTTATTATAATTTAAATTGTGTTAATTAGTTTTTAAATCGTAATAAATAGAATTTTAGTCAAAAAATTAATTTTCTTTTTTCAAAAATTTTCTTTTGTCTTATAGTACGTTGGAAAATTATTCGTGAACCCGTAGGACGTTTAGAACTTAGAATTCACGTTTTAATTTGCGCACTCGCGTAATTTTATTTCAACGTCACGTTTTTAAATTTAGTTTACGTTTTTAGGATTCCCAATACCTAATTATGTTTTCCCGTAGTGTTTTAGGTTTTTCCTAGTTAGTTAGTTGCCTTAGGTTAATTTACGTTTACTTTCGTTCGATAATTTTCAAGTTCGTTAATTTAACGTATCGCAAAACCAAATAACCTTTCCAATCATACAAGATTTTAATCCAAATCTCATTCGAAGCTTTCCATTCACACCTGGTTGGGGTACGACCTGGGAAATCACTTCCCGGTCTCACAATTTGAATATCACTTTCACAAGTTTTGCGGGGTAATCGTTTTCCTAAACGGTTTACTCGTATTACTTCACGATTGTTTGTCTCACGACAAATTATTGATATTTTGATAAAATTGTTGTTTGCACACACCAAAACACAACGAACCAGTGAGTGGAGATAAGTGGAAGAGATGACGGAGTGGTCTTGATGACCTACTTTTAAGGCCTCTATTCTTGTTGTTTCAAGTTGTTAACTTGTTATCTCAAACTGAAGTGTGTGTGTTTTGATGGTTTTGTTGGATAACCAGAAAGGGTTGAAGATGTAAGGGTGTTTTTGTAATTTTGGTTTTTTGTGAGGGAGTATTGTGTAAATTGTACTTTTAAGATTATTATTAGGGCCGTAAACGAACTAAACGTTCAGTGAACATTTCATGAATCATTCGGTAAAAAATTCGTTTATATTCGTTTATTTATTAAATGAACGAACATTAACAATATTTTACGATCGTTTAGTTAAATGAACGAACATGAACAAAAGTCACTTATGTTTATTTTATGTTCGTGAACGTCCGATTATGCGTTCGTTAACGTTCATTTTTGTTCATTTATTTATTTATATTCGTATATTATATCGTTTAATTGTATAATTTTAAAATTAGTTTGTTTAAACAAAATAACACTTATAAAACAATATTAGATGCATAATTTAATAAAGTTTATGTTTGTTTATCTATTTTCATTTATGTTTGATCGTTTATGTCCGTTTAGTGTTTTAATGAACAAACATAAATGAACATGAACAAATCATTTTCTTAATAAACGAACATGAACAAGAAAATTCGTCCGTTTAAGTGTTCGTGTTCATTTATTTGTCCGGTTAAAATTAAATGAACGAACATGAACAAGGCTCCGTTCGTGTTCGTCTGGTTCATTTACAGCCCTAATTATTATTCTTATTTTTTTCTCTTTTCCGGATAGAGCTGAACATAATAGACCATGAACCGGATGAACCGAAAAACCGAATCAAATTCGACCGATCGAACCAGATAGAATGTATTTTGGTCCGGTCCTTGGTCCACTCTTTTCCCCATATTTGATCCTAGGTCTGATCCGCTCTGGTTCATTCTTAAGCAAAGCCGTCCATTATGCTTTGTTGGACTTGACCGAATCAACAAACTGGACGTGGAAGTGACATTTTGGTCTGGTGTTTTGAACCAAATCGGTTTTGATCCAGTCCGATTTTAGTCAGTCTGGTCCTGTTTTCGGCTCGCGCTCAACCTTACTTTCGGTTATATTTCCTTGATGATGTAACAAGGGCGTCCAAGACGTGTCCTTGCCCAACAACGCGTCACCCTTAAAACACAAATCGGCCCACCCGTTAGGTATTTTTTTAGCACGAATCGTTCTGCGGACCGACCGACTTGTGAGAAAGTTGTGTGTGTGATTTTAGTTTTTCGAAATATATTTGTGTTTAAAGCTCGGACTTGAGCTCCAAGTACAATAAGACTCGGCTCAAATAAAACCGAGTTACTCAACAAAAGCTTGACTCATTTACACCACTACACCAGGTCCCCCATCACTCGTAGTGTAACTGTAACTAAAACCTAAGTTACTCAAAAAACAAAACCAATTTAATTGGGCATTGAAAATTCATGGTTCCTACTTTATGTTATGCACTATGGGCCTTACATAACAAATTAACGACACATCACTCCCCATTTCCAAAGCCAAAAAAAAAAAAAACAAAATGAAACCTAGTCAAAGTCAAACACCCATGAACACCAATGCCGGAACAAGCATAAGCCATCTTCAAACTGATTATTCAGAACTACTTATTTCACTCTCAAATAATGCTTCAATAAGCAATCCCACACACCCTTAAAACTGCTTATCTATAATGTCAAAACCCAATAAGCATATAACAAGTTTGAACCAACCACCCCTGGTTATCTAATTCTAATAACCCCAACAAAAGCTAATTTTATTCAGTATTAACTAACTAAGGGGGTGTTTGTTTCGGGTAACATAGCGGGCTTATGGCGAATTTGATTTTCGGCTTATGTTTCATAAGCTCACTTTTTGTTGCTTATTTTGATAATTTTCAGCTTCATTATGTCATAATGAACTTATATAAGCCAAAAAGTTTCAAAATAAGCAACAAAAAGTGAGCTAACGAAACATAAGCCCAAAACCAAATAAGCCATAAGCCGGCTATATAAGCCAAAACAAACACCATAACAATATAAGCCGAAATGAGATAAGCTCATAAGCCATAAAATTAGCTAAAACCAACATCCCTTAAAAAAACCCATAACCCATTTAAGTAACAAAACCAAATATCACAAAAAAAAAAAAAAAAAAAAAAAAAAAAAAAAAAAAAAAAAAAAAAAAAGATTCAATTTTTATAAAACATAAAAAAATAAAAAAAGATTCAATTTTTATAAAAAATATAAAAAAGTTGAACCTTTTTAAGACGAATAGCATCTCTATCAGAAGTAGAGGAACTTGCATTATTCTCATCTTTGGGTAACCTCCTTCCCCTGCCACCACCTTGTTTTGGCGGCACAGTGGCGGCGCGTAAGGACGAACAGCAGCGCATGAAGGTGACTGGGAGATGGGTTTTGTAAGTGAGTGGAGATAAGTGGAAGAGATGACGGAGTGGTCTTGATGACCATACTTTTAAGGCCTCCATTCTTGTTGTTTCAAGTTGTTATCTGAACTCAAGTGTTTTAATGAGTGATATTAGCCACTAACTTTTTGCCACTAGGCCAACCCTAAGAGGCTTTTATCTTGTAGTTAAACAAGCAAACAAACACTATTTTCTTCCACAAACTTTTTTTTAGCAAATTCTTCCACATTTTGCTACAACTAATTATAATTCAAGGAAGGCATATTGCCCGCTTAGATGTCACTGCACGACTCGAACCACTAACTACTAACTAGCCATTCTAAAAAAACATAATCACTTTCAAGACCCATAACCCATTTGATTAACAAAACCAAATACCTCAAACAAAACATAAAAACACAAAAAGATTCAATCTTTATCAAACATAAACATAAAAACATAAAAAAGATTCAATTTTTATATAAAATATATAAAAAAGTTGAACCTTTTTAAGACGAATAGCACGAATAGCATCTCTATCAGAAGTAGAGGAACTTGTATTCTCATCTTTGGGTGACCTCCTTCCCCTGCCCCCACCCTGTTTTGGCGGCGCGTGAGGATGAACAGCAGCGCGTGAAGGTGACAGGGAGTTGGGTTTTGAAAGTGAGTGGGGATAAGTGGAAGAGATGACGGAGTGGTCTTGATGACCATAATTTTAAGGCCTCCATTGCTGTTGTTTCAAGTTGTGTTATCTGAACTGAAGTGTCTGTGTTTTGATGGATAACCAGAAAATGTTGAAGATGTAAGGGTGTTTTTGTAAATTTGGTTTTTGTAAGGAAGAATTATGTAAATTGTACTTTAAGATTATTATTCTTATCTATTTATTTATTTATTTTTTCTCTTTTGAATAGAGTTGAAGATAATAGACCAAGGATCAGATGAACCGAAAAACCGGATCAATTGTAACAACCGAACCACATCGAACATATTTTGGTCCAGTCCTTGGTCCACCTTTTTCCCAATATTCGGTCTTCAGTCCGATCTGATTTAGTTCAGTCTTAAGCAAAATCGCCCATTATACTTTGTTTTACCCGACCGAACCAACGAACTGACCTGGACATGACATTTCAGTCTGGTTCTTGGTATGGTGTTTTGAACCAAATTGATTTTTGATCCGGTTCGGTTTTCAGACGGTGCTCAGCCATACTTTCGGTTATGTTTCCATTTTGATGGTGTAACAAAGGCGTCTAAGACGTGTCTTTGCCTAACAACGTGTCACCCTTAAAATACAAATCCCCAACCACGCGTTGGACCGACCGACTTGTGGAAAGTCGCGTGTGTGTGATTTTAATTTTTTGAAATAAATTTGTGTTTAAAACTCGGACTTGAGCTCTAAGCACGATAAAACTCGGCTCAAATAAAACCGAGTTAATCAACAAATGATTGACTCATTTACACCTCTACACCCAGTCCCCCATGAGTCCATGACTCGTAGTGTAACTAAAACCTAAGTTACTCAAATAACAACAAAATGAAAACAAAACCAATTAAATTGGGCCTTAAAAATACATAGTTCCTACATTATTATCTTCACTATTGTGCCTCACATAACAACAAAAGATCACTCCTATCAAATTCCAAGTCAAAAAAAACAAAATGAAACCTGGTCAAGCACAAACACCCATGAACACCAATGCCGGAACAAGCAACAGAGACACCAGCAGCAACAACAACAACAAAAGCAAGCCACAGTTCAGACCAGCCATTGATGATTCCAAGCCCCTTCTTCAAGATCCGGTACCCCTTTCTTTCATTTCTTTAAATAACCCATGTTTTACTTAGTAATAAAATACGTAGTACTTTATCCTAAGTTTTAATTTTGTTTTTGTAGATAATAAGATCAGACCCAATTGAGACAGAAGAAGCTGTTATCCGCTTGCCTCGTTTCCCTCCGACTAATTCCACATTGTCTAACTGATTACTACTTATGTAACGTTTTTATTTTAAATTACCTATGTATTGATATGCAAATATTGCTGTAAATTTTAACTAGTAATCAGCCTAGCCGGGAAGTACTGTGATTGGAATTTTTGTGTAAATTTTGAACTATTGACGTATGCAGAAATTTGTCACAGGGTATTCACTGTTATATAAAAATTTGATAAGAGTATGCACGTAGTATTAAACTTTGAAATATGCTAACAAAAAATTAGTTTTTACGCCGTTTTTAGGGTATGCACGTGCATAGCCTCTGCCTTAGGTATGTCCGCGACTCTGGCCCTGACTGTACGAATATGTTAGAAACATTAACACAATTGTTCAAATACTGCAGACTTAAGTTTTGACCAAACTGATTTTTTTGGCTGATTCAACTCAAGTTGCGTGAGTGAGTAATCGGGATGGTATGCATGACGTATGCGATGAAGGTACATAATAGATGGGAACAAACTTGTTATTCAACCTTCTCTGTTTATAAACAAATACTGAAATACCCAATCCCAGTTTGTTACTCGACTTTGTGGTCTAAGTTTTGCAACACACTATCCGGTAGCATTTTTTTAAACTGGGATGGATTGCTAGACAAACATCTTAGGCTTATCAGCTTAGTTGAGGAGTCTTGGATTGCATATTTGAAGTGCTTGTCGACTTGTATTTTGATGAGATATGCACATGGGGAAGTGTGTGTTTTTCATAGGTTATTAGCCATAAGCTAAAAGTATGAAATCCCAAACACCGCTAAAGCTGTTTCTATATGCTGTTTTGGACCGACTTACTTGAGAAAGGTGCAATTTAGTTGAAAGAAACCGTTAACCGTATCTAAGTTCTATCATCTGCATTGTGTTTTGATAGTTCTTGAACTAATGAACTATTATTGGTTTAAACAAAAAGATGTTTAAATAAGCTTTCTGGAACAGTAAGTAGAGCTAGTCAGGCTTAAATGAGAAAATCAGCATTGGCTGGTCAAATGATAAGTAGATATATACTTGTTGAAGCAAGCCAGTTAGACCAAGTACATACATATATTTTCATTCACAACGACAAAGCCCAAGTAGAGTAAACACTAGTATAAACTCTAAACCATCATCAAGTCTATAGCAGAATATATTAGGAAAATAACAAGAAAATTTAACGACTGATAATGGCATGGAAAATGGCATCACTTGATGCCTCAAGGGAGATCCCCACGTTATTAGCATATGGTTTGTCGCGAGGTGGAGATGACCGCACATAGGTGGCACATGGCTAAGAATTTTCGTCATAGCCGTTGCCCTTATTATCGTACTCTCCATAACCCCTAGATTAATGGTCACACTTTTGATACATATTGCCGATGCACTAGATGTGCTATTTTTTCATCTTTTCGCATACATTCCATAAGTGCATTTGGTTTAGTGTAACCCGAAACATGTAACGTTCTATTCTCCTCCACTTGGAAAGATTCTTTTCTTTTAATATGACCAACGAAATTATCAATCTTATTAGCCAGGGAAAATACCTGGAAAATAAATTAGTTGTTTGTTATTGATAAGACAGATTACAGATAGATTAGATGATTTTGTCTATGTCATGCTTATATGCTTAAAACTAGGGTGACAATTTGAGACGGGTTTAGGTTGGATTGACGGGTTGGAAAACTTCAGCTGAAACATGATATGCATAAATGACCGGGTCATTCGTATCAATTCTAACCCATTTAACACAACATATTTAGCCATATTATTTATGTGACTTAATGGGTTAAACACATGCAAGTTGAACAGGTAAAGCGGGTTTCATATTACACAAATTAAACGGGTTGGCAGGTTGACACTTTTAACCTCGTCCTAACCCGAATACAACATGTGTAACAAAATGGGTTAGATGTTTTGATCTAAGCACGGCCCAAATATAGGAGATTCCAGAGCTGTTCTATGCGAGAGAGGATCTGCCAGTCAGCTTACAGTGGACCATGAACCACTTGAAGAAAGGAGTAGGATTGAGAAACAAGGTGGATTTGTGACTAAACTTCCAGGTAAAACGCGTCCACAGAACTTCACTTTTCAATAGATGTCACACTATGGTGTCACACGCGAGGTGGTAACATAGGTGGAACAGGTTACATGTAAAAAACGTGTCACTTTGGTAAATACGATTGACCAGGAACACTTTTTGTCCAAAACTTTACTTAAGAATATTTTTATGTCAAATATAGTATGTTATTACTAATATGAGTACATGTACATGGGTAGAAATTGCCACTTCTACCTTACACCAGTAAATGACAGCAGAATTGACAAATTTGTTGTTTAACTTCCAATTATGTGATGCAGTGAATTACAGCAGAATTGTTACATGCATATTTTGATTCAGTCACTGTGTTATAGCTTCAGCAAGCTCTAAAGTATAGTGAAACTGTTGGAGTATTATTTATGTAGGTGATGTTCCCCGAGTTAATTGTCAACTTGCTGTTGCTCGTTCATTTGGAGACCAGAGTCTTAAAGCACATATAAGTTCAGAACCTGGCATAAGACATGTACCTGTCAATGCCTCAATAGAGCTTGTGATACTAGCAAGTGATGGCTTATGGAAGGTTCGTTATTTACTCACTATTAAGTAAATACACAAAATCAACAACCAACGTTGTGTACAAAGAAGCTTTATTTTGTATATCAATCGACAACATATACCTTGTGCTTGCGGATAATTTAGTAACTATTATTTTCTTGTATCGGATGAACATTTATTTCTTTTCGTTCTTAAAGCATATAATAAGTAATTTGGTATGTTTATAACTTATTTTCCTAAACTTAATTTTTTTTCAACCATATTCATAAGGCTCGCTCGCCCATTCGGGTGGGCCAGGTAACTAGTTGATTTATATATTAAAAACATGTCACTTAGAGTGGTGTTGTTGAAGGCGAGATTGGTGGCAGCACTTGTGGTGGAGGTTGCGATGGTGAAAGCCAATGTTTTTTAGATCCGGATTGAGCTGATGTTTGAGTATTAAAATAAGAAGTAACTTAGCACTTAGCAAACTGTATTTAGTGAAATGGATTTCCAATTGCATTTTAAGCAAATTATGATAACAAAGTTCCACATTCTGATGTCACAAACAGGGTAACTCTGTTCTAAGTTTTGTTTCATATACTTTAGCACTTGTAGTCAGGGATGAAACTCATGAAATTCATCTAATATTTAGAGATTTATATAATGTTCAGTCCTGAATCAGTTTGAGTTGGTTTAATGTGGTCACTGTTATGTCAATGTAGCAAACAAGAACCACAACTTCCACTGATGAAGATGGATGTAAAAGTTTCCCTCCACACATACAAGTGATTGATTGTAGAGACTACAATGTGCTGACTTAAGAGAATTTCCAGTGACTTTTAAATTAGTGATTGAGTAACAACTAAAAAATCAGTATTCAGATTTCTAAGATGCATTGGAGGCTTATTTCATGTGCCTCGTAATCATGAGTAAAACACAGCTACAATAGCTAGCTTCACACTACACTTAGATGTCAACCGTAATAGCATTTGCTTGTAGGCATGATGCCTTATTGTAAAGATTCATAATTACTATAGCTAACCATGATACCTTAACATCATCAGGTATGTTGCAAATCTATGTAAAACATTTTATTGAACACGTTCCATGCATCATATAGCTATACAGTTTAAAATATGAACATGTGGAGATGATGTATATCACACAACGCGGGGAAACGGCCACCCATGGTGTTAGCGGCAATTTTAATAATATGAGGGAATTAAAGACCCTTGCCAAATACAAGTGAAGCATGAAATTACAATACTATATACCAAACAATAAGTAGACGAAGAAAACATAAAAAACATATACCACTATGCACGCGCAACCCTTCGCCATTTTGCTATGAACACCACCACCTTTACGTATGCCCAATCTTTCAAGCTATCAAGCAACTGGAAAAAAGCATGTCTGGCACGGCGGTTAAGAAGTAAAGCGCTACAAACTATCCAAAATCCAGTAGCAAACCCACTAGCACCACCAATATAAAACCATCGTTCTATCCCTTCCTCGTCTCCTTGACTCTTACCAACAGTGTGTGGTTCTTCTAATTCTTCATCTCCAGGGCATTTTTTTGGCAGGGGACTTCCACATAGCCCTGCATTTCCTATGTACCTTGAAGGGTCAAAGGTTTGGAGTTGAGTGCAAGATGGAATCCTCCCAGACAAGTTGTTATGCGACACGTCAAGATAATTTAAAAAATTCATCTGAGACATGCTTGATGGCAACTGCCCTGAGAGATTGTTTTTGGATAAATCCAAAGTCATAAGTTCTTTCATTTGACCAAGTTGTCTTGGAATCTCTCCAAGTAGAGCATTCTTTGACAAGTTTAGTGCAACCAGTTGATAAAGATTGGTAAGTTCATACGGGATTTGTCCGGTTAAATGGTTGCTTGACAGGTCAATGCTCTTCAAGGATTCTAGATTTTTGCTGAATTCACGTACCTTTCCTTGCCACTGGATTATCACATGGTCAAAATAATCATATGAGCCGAATCCATCTTGACGAATGTGCCTTATGTCCAATGAATTCAATGTGACGAGATCTCTCCCTTTGAGAGAAAAATTATCTAGAACCATGGCAGTGATATTATTGATGCACGAGGGGATGGTTCCATTGAGGTTGTTCATTGACAAGTCTAGAAGTTGAAGATTTACTAGACGGCATACTTGTAGAGGGATGGTTCCATAGAAGTTGTTTGACGCTAGGCTAAGAACATACAAACGTGATAGGTTTTCCCCAATCCAAACAGGCACATTACCAGAAAATTTGTTGGCCCCCAAATTCAGAAAGGTTAAATTCTTGCAATGTTTTAAGGATGAAGGCAATTCTCCAAAAAAGTTGTTGTTGTATAAATACAATGTTTCAAGCTTGATCAAAGACTTGACAGATGCAGGAATTCTACCAGATAGATTATTGTTTGCTAGATTAAGAACCACCAGCTCTTTTAAATGCCATAAACAGTCTGGAATTTGTCCTGTGAATGAGTTGTCTGAGATATCAAGAAGTGATAAATCGCCATCTACAATTTGGCACAGAAAGGAGATTTCCCCAAATAATTTGTTTTTGGAAAGATCTAACACTAACAAAGTGGAAGGAACATTCAGAATAGCGCCACTTATGCTGTTGAAAGAGAGATCCAAATAGATCAACTGAGAAGACTGCCACTGGTTTGAAACTGTGTCTAAAATGCTATTTTTGGAAAGATCAAGATGCTTAAGATATTTCAATTTTTGTATCCATTTGGGGAAACGAGGCCCTAGCTTGTTTGAACTGAAATCTATATATCCTACACTCTGAGAAAGGTTTGACACATCAGCAATTAGAGGAACTCCTTCGAGTGAGTTGTTTGAAAGATCTATATACCAATGATTTGATTTTCCAATATTCTTAGAGATAGCACCTCTAAGAGAATTGGAAGAAAGGTCTAGTATTTGAAGGCTTGGTAGTTGCCACAGTTTGTCACCTATAGTTCCATCGAACTGATTTGAAGATAGGTTCAATCTTTCTAGGGATGAAAAGTGTTGGATCACATCAGACAATGTAGCTGATGTGCATCCTGACAAGCTGTTCAAAAAATCTGAAAGTTCCCCATCAAACTTGTTACCATAGAGAGAAAGATCTGAAAGCTTATTGCCAGTTAATGGGGACAACCAATGATGCATGGATGAGTTGAGATTGTTGTTATCTAGATACAACACTTCAAGAGATGAAGAAGAGTTGACAGATGAAGAATATGGATGCATGACTTGTGAGAGGTCACATCCAGCTAAGTGTAAATACTCTAGGTTTTGGAGACCTATAATAGCATTTACCCAGTTATTTGCTTTGGCCACAGAAGTTCCATCCATAGAAAGGTATTTTAAAGAAGATAGAGAAGACAACCAATCTAAGTTTTCAGCTCTGCAATTTCCGAGGGAATCTAGTTCAAGGTGTACCAAATTGGTGAGGTTTCCAAATTCTGTAGGAATGGTTCCATAGAAAGAGTTGTGTGAAAGGAAAAGCTCAGTTAATTGGGTCAAGGAACCAATGGATCTCGGAATGACTCCATTGAAATTATTCCCTTCAAGGTAAAGATAAGTTAATTGGGTCATGTTACCAATGGACATTGGAATGGTTCCATAGAAAGAGTTGAATGAAAGGTCAAGGTCTGTCAATTTGGTCAAGGAACCAATGGACATAGGAATGGTTCCAGTAAACTGATTCCTACCAAGTGAAAGGGTTGTTAATTTGGTCAAAGAACGAATGGAATCAGGAATTGTGCCAGTAAACTGATTGTAACAAAGGTTAAGATATGTTAACTGGGTCATGTTACCAATGGATTTAGGAATGGAACCACTAAACTGATTTTCACTTAGGTCAAGAGAAGTTAAATATGTTAAGTTAATCAACGAATGGCTAATCTCACCTTCAAGACCACCTTCAAGTTGAAGCTCTTTGACATGACCTGTGACGTTGTCACACACGACTCCACCCCATTGACAACAATCATATTCTTCTTCAGGTCTCCAGGTAAAGAGCATGCCAAATGGGTCTTGAATGTGAGCTTTGAAATCAAGAAGAGCTTGTCTCTCCTTATCGATGCACTTATGAACAGCTCCCCCTGCTGCAGCAACAAGTTGTTGGCCAAAAGAAGTGGCAGTTGTGGTATTAAACAACAGAAAGACAAGTGAGAAAATAAACAAAACATGAGTATGCATAAAGTAAAAGTAAATATTTTCTCTCATTATGTGTGTTTTAAGAAAACTGTATTGATGTGGTTTTCTCTGATAATGAACACATATACCTCTATGCAGCTTTATATAGACTTCGAAATCAAAGAATTGAACTAGATGGATATAAATTGTGTGGACCAGACAAAACATGGAAAAAAGAAATTAAACAATAAACTTGAAGTCCCACATTAGATGACCAAAGACTTGAGACTTAAAGTCTTTGCAATTTTTAGTTATTCACTATGACTTTTGGTACTGTAATTATTCTGTGATGTAAAGGTAAATCCAAATAAATGGAGCCAAATATGCAAAAGACGAAAATGTTGGATTGGGATCGAGTGTTGCATAAATCTTCAGTTCCCACAATATGTTTGATGAAATGCCTCAACTAAATTTTTACAACATTAAGTTCACAAGTTTTCCTTTTATAAAAAGCATGTGAGCAGGACATAGGTAAGTTAATTGGTCATTTGAATTTTCACTGCATTTGATTAACTATTTAAGACGATATAAGTTGTTTTTGTTCAAGATGAATGATTATGTTTTGTGTTTGTTGTGACCACGGTTTAGTTTTGCATACAAGTTATTAGTTTCATATATTTGTGGCTTTATTGTGTGTGTTCAAACTGTATATACATTGCTGGGTTTAAGTTTATATTTGGGTGGAACATACACGACTTGATGTCCCAAATCAGACGTTCAAAGACTCTCAAGTCTTTGCAATTTTTCCAAAGTGGGTGTCAAATTTTCTTCCACTTTGTAATACTTTATGTTAAAAAAGAAATCAATATAATGTGCCCAAATAAAGCACCCATTTATAGGAATAGTAACAAGATATATATAACGTGATGTAAACACCAATCTAGCATATACAGTGTTAGGAAATCGTACTTGAATTGATCAAAATATCCAACAAATATTAAGTTTAAATGATAAAATTATTGCAACTCAAAATTGATAAAATGAACTGATGAAGCCTCCACGTCATTTTCATGCCATTAGCACAACAATTTGCTTGACTTTACTACCAGGTTGGAGACTTTGATTTTTGAATATCGAATATTCAATAATGTATCAAATATTTTTTATTATTGATTTATATATTAAAAGCATCTCTCTCTGAGTGGTGGTGTTGAAGGCAAGACTGGTGGCAACACTTGTGATGGAGGTTGCAATGGTGAATGCCAGTGTTTCTTAGAATAAAGCAACAATTACCAACATACTTATTTCATGTTTATTACTAATCACTAATCAGTGTAAAAAATAAGAGCATTTTCACATCATCGAGCATATTAACCATTGATCGAGCCACTACTATCGAGTGTGCGAAACAGAGCCCGAAATAGGGTACACTAATGAAGAAGGATTCTATAGGAGCTGGAAACAAATCTCACAGTCTTTTAAGTTAGAAAATTAGTCCCTCAAAGTTACCTCACTTAGTGAAAGACCGATATATCAAGTTGAGATTGTTTTTATTAAATATGTTAAGCTATATAATAGCATTAATACTTATGAGTTAAATTCAGATAATACTTTCAAAAATTATTATTAACAAAAAATAAAATGGTAAAAACTAATCTAAAAATAAAATTCAACCTATCAAACTTATTCTATATACGTATTTTTATTTGTTATGCATTTAAAATAATGCAAAAATAGAAAGCATTACAGTACTATACTCATGTTGATCGTATATAGTAAGACTAGTTATAATGCCCGTGCACGCGCGGTTTTTTTTTTTTTAATTTTTTGAAATAATTATTTACAAATTTTAATCCTATTGTTAATTGCATCTTATCTATATTTTTTGTATTTATCTTCTACTTGTGTTGTGGATAAATATAAAATAAATAATCTTTTTTTTTAAATATCTTATGTATATTTTTTGTATTTATCTTCTACTTGTGTTATGAATAAATATAAAATATTACCTAATAAAAAAATAATATTTTTTTTAATAAAATTATATGAATTGATTTTTTGAAATGCAAAATTTCCAATAGGGGTTTTATTTTATTATATATAAGATTTTCAGTTGTAAACTTTTAATAAAAATAGATAAAATGTTCTTTTATGTTTGTCAAAGTTTGTTGATGTTCATTTGCTTAACATCATCAAGTATGTTGCAGTTCTATGTTAGGGATTTTATGGAACACCTTTCGTCCATAATATTATATGCTTTTTACCTAACTAAGTCAATCATTATTCTTCAACTTTAGGTTGAGATTATAATAAAATATACTAAAATATAATGCTATTCACTACTTAATTACTAGTACAAAATAAAGAATCGATCAATAACTTCTCAAGATACAAAAAGATAAAACATTATACTTTAAGTGAATCGTGATTAAAAGATATAGTAAATCAACGGATCTATTACTATAGACCTGAATACTATAAGAGTCCATTGAAGTATTAAACAACTAACTTCCCCTGAATAGCAATTCGACATTATCGCTAGTTTATAATTCGATGCATAGTTCAATGTATGAGTTTTTCAGATGTCACACTTAACCAAGAGTTGAACTAATGGAAAGCATGTCCTGCTATATCTTGTGTGGTGTGCAAGAAACAAAACTGATCATCTACAAGCCTTTCTTTCTCACAGTCACTACTACAAAAAGAGGCTTTTAGACCGGTTACATAAGCTTTTTAGACCGGTTACCCAACCGGTTTAGAAGGGGGGAGGTCTAAAAGATCTAAACACATTTTTACCGGTGCACCAACCGGTCCAAAAGATTGGTCATATATACCCGTGCACCAACCGGTCTATTTGTGCTTAACAACCGGTTTATATAAGGATTCTTTTAGACAGGTGCGACCATTGTAATCGGTCTATTTGAAGGTTTTTTCTATTTAAAAAAAAAAAAAAAAAAAAAAAAAAAAAAAAAAAAAAAAAAAGCTTCAATAAGCTATTCTAAACATCCACTGTTATAACGAGGGAGATTACTTATTGAAACTGCTTATACAAATTAATGTCACATATAACCATAAATTAGAGTAATGCCATATGGAACCATAAATTCATCGGAAAAACTGCCAACTATGTTACATAGAGTGAAGATGATCAAATGTAAGTTCCTCCATATGTGTCAGCAACTTTAAACTCATTCACCCACTTTGACCTCTCTTCTTGTTTTGCTTGTATTTCTTCCGCATAAAGTTGAAAAGACCCCTGCAGGCCAAACATCCCACGGTTATAATTTTTACGCGACACCACATCCAAATTATATAAACACATATAGAAAAATGTTTTTTAGTACTATACTAAGATAGAGAGTTAAAATTGGGTAAAGAACACAGAGATACAGTTTCTCGAACACAACCAAATTGATATTAATATAATAACAAATATATACTAGCAAAAAAGTTTGACTTACTTGCCTTCAGCTGGAGACTGCTTTAGATGATGGAAGTAATTGTCCCAAGTATACACCTCTGGACGATGCAAACATATAAAACTTCAAAAATTTCACTCTGCAACGCTTTCGACCTTTACCACAACAGGGCAACAATAATAAGTTCATATAACAAGCACAAGGCTTATTTAAGACAGCTAAATAATACTTGCAACCTTACCCAATTCTCCAATTATGATTGAGATGAAAATTATGGAAAGGGATGCAGCAGATAAAGTTTCAAGAGGCTCCTTCTTCAACAGTGTAAGAAGTATAGGTATGAAAAACTGCTTACCAATGCCTGCAGCAGACAAACACATCTTGTTACCCAGGTTTACAAGCATGAAACCAAGTCTGAAGTCAATTTAATCTTCAAACAAAACTTGTTTTTATAGAAATACATACATAACAGATGCATACATCAGTAACAACTTTTAAAGGGAATTCAAGTAACAAAAAAAAAAAAAAAAAAAAAAAAAAAAAAAAAAAAAAAGCGAGTCATTGATATGGCCCTAGTCAATATCACAATCTCAAGAGCTACTTAAGAGAAGTTTTTACTATAACAAGTGCAGCATGCTCAATTTTCGTTACTTCAGTTACACTCTACAAGACCCAAATTAAACTACGAACTTCTAAAATCTAAACGATGTTAAATTCGAGGGAATTTAGAAACTAACGATCAAAAAATCACATCGAGAAACCACAATCCATGACATCAAATTGTCTTTAGTCTCATCACATTAGTAATAATATAATAAACAACAAGATTTCAAAAAATTATACCTGAACGACCAGAACTTTGCTGAGAGTAGATTTCCCCTTAGCAACTTTTGTATATCCTAATTTCAAAGATTCAATTAAACACAAAAATAAATAAAAATAGAATTATATTAAAAGTAATAACAACAATCTTATGGTTATCGAACCATTCTGTATGAAAAACATATAGGTCAATTAAAGCAGAAAAGAGCAAGAATTTGTACCTAGATCCTCAAAAATTAGGTGCAGATACTCTAGTTGGTAACCTGGGACTATCAAATCCGGCGTATGTGACAGCAGGTTCTTTCTTCTCGGTGATTTATCGGATTAAAAAAAAGGTAAAACCCCTAACAAACATCAAAGAAAGAATGAATCGATCTAAAGCCTAAAAATTGAAGAAATTGGTTACATGAACTGACCTTAAAATGTGCACGGCGAGCTTGTCTATTATCGGGCTATGATAGTGACAGTCATGAAACTGTTGGTGCCATGGAGCTGGTAGGAGCAGCGTTGGTGGTGTTGAGAGAATGAGAGGCGCAGTTGTGCTTATGTTAAGGTTTTTTTTTAGAATGAAAAGACAAAAGAGGGAAAACAGAGATAGAATGGCGCTCAAAAATCTCAAAATTTTGGGCATTTTAAGACTGGGCCTTTTAATAGCTACCAGGTCCATTTGACTTTTTTTAGACAGGTCAAAATTATTAACACCGGTCTATATATCTTTTTTATATTTAGACCCGTGTTTCTTATTTCCGCCGGTCTAAAAAGGTTAAAGTGGGTAAAATTTCGTTTCTAGACCTGTGTTTATGATAGAAGGTCTTAAAAAGGGGGTCTAAAAGGCCTGATTTGTAGTAGTGAGTAAAGCTGATATTATAAGTAAATATATCAGTATTCAGTATTATGACAAAAAAGAGTCATAGAAAACCATAGCATAGGTGAGGAAATCAAGTTTACTCAATAATCTAAATGCTTCTATGAGGGTCAAATACAACGCATTCCTATTTGCGATCTTTCAGTTGTTAAGATCCACTTCGGGAGATGATTAATGGGCATTTGGCATCGTGTTTGGAAAGCGGTTATCTAATTACTATGGTTCGAGTCAAATAATCCAATTTGAAAAATACTTATTTCAAAAGTAGATGCAATGAAACTGATTCTGATTATTTAAGTTTCATTTTAAATCAAAATCCTTAAATAATCAGAATAATCATTTAGAGACAAGCAACTAAATTTTTATGTGTGAAAACGGAAAAAAAGATGTTATGTACCTGAATTGTTCCAGAATCATCCCTCAAAGTCAAGAAAGCAAGTTTTCCAAAAGCCCTACGTGCAACAATTCTTCCTGATATTGATACTTGGTCATTCTCATCGTTCGACTCTTCACCATTGCTGAGATGCTTATAAATATCTTGCAATTGATTAGCGGTATGAGTTCTATCCCACTTGTAGGCATATCGTTCAAGTCCTTTGCTCCTTAATTCTTCTACCTATAAACAAATCCATTACTTTTACCAGTAATAAATTAACTAGATGTCTACATCGACACTCACCATAGAACTCTGCTTATACGTTCAAAAAGCCAAAAGATGGAACTACATTAAACTTTGAGTGGGTGTTTAGAGTTAGGTTTTGGGATTGATTATCTAACTGATATGTTTGAAAAACACAAATAATCAGCAAAATTTTTTGGCAAACCATTAAAAAAGGGATTATATGCGTATTCTTATAAAGAAAGGCAATTCTTGCAAAAGGAGGTTGTTAATTTCTGTTCCAGAGTGCTGTTTTGCAAACGCAATCTCAAACATCTCTTTAAAAAGTGCTGAAAAAAGTAAAAATGATGAATCAGGGGGTGTTCTGCACTGCATGTTGCTAGTGATTATTTGATTGTTGTGGTTGAAGTCACAAATAATCAGTCCTGATTGCTTATTAAACAGACTTATGCTCTTGCAGAAAGTTTGTAATAA
Organism: Artemisia argyi; assembly: GCA_030686995.1. Taxonomy (NCBI): domain Eukaryota; kingdom Viridiplantae; phylum Streptophyta; class Magnoliopsida; order Asterales; family Asteraceae; genus Artemisia; species Artemisia argyi. The sequence goes on along the minus strand of CM060693.1, from coordinate 21,239,992 downwards.
CGAACTCCCAGACTGATTATCTTATTATTGTGTTCGTAGTTAGTACCATAAAAGTACATTTAAGGGGGTGGTTAGGATTGCTTATTAAAGCTACGTAACCACATACGCAGTTTGAAACGATAAACTCCCAAACTGATTATTCAATCTTATTACACTCTCCTGTAATCAGATAGTAAGTAATTTGGATAAGCAATCCCAAACACCCTCAAAACTGCTTATATTAGTATCAAAACTCAATAAGCATACAATCATAAGCAATCGCAAACTCCCCCTTAATGTATTCTTATAGTGAAACTAATACGAATGATCTTATTACACTCTTTAAGAATCATTTACATGTAAGTACTTATATAACTCCCCCAAGATATGCATAATTGCATATCAGACAACTAATAAGTAATAGCGAAGTATCACACTTTCTTAACTAATCATCCTCAAACTAACAAAAAACGCATCACCAATTTGCTAATTAAGCCAGATATCAACAACCAAAGCATAAAACATAAAAAGATTCAAATGTTACTTAAGATAGACTGAATATCTGATTATTCAGTTGCCGAATACTTAGAGGGCGTTTGGGATTGCTAACTAAGGCCGCATATCTGCTTCTTGCATTGGGAAACAATAAATAAGCAGTTTTAAGAATGTTCGGAATTTCTTATCCAAAGTTCCAAACTTTACAGTGACACTAGCAGTTTTAAATAATTAGGCTAGGAGTTTCTTATTCCAAACTGCTTATCAAAATGTGTATTTTGGATTCCTTATTTAAAACTGCTTATCAAAATGTGTATTTTGGATTCCTTATTTAAAACGCTTATCACCCTAAAAGTAAGCAGATTATTTTTTAATTGCTTATCTTATAGTTTTTTCTGGATAAGGTGGTTTCCGGCCTTTTGGCCGATATGCGGTTTGAACCAGGTAAAGCCCTCCCTTTTTCAAGAGGTTGGCGTGGTTTCAGCATTGTTTGCACCTAGCAGGAATTGAACCGGGACCTCACACATTTTAGTGATATTAGTCACAAACTTTTTGCCACTAGGCCAACCTTGAGTGGTTTTTATCTTATAGCTAAACAAGCAAACAAAACACTATTTTCTTCACACATTTTGCTACAAAACCCATAACCCATTTGATTAAAAAAACCAAATATCACAAACAAAACATAAAAACACAAAAAAGATTCAATCTTTATCAATACATAAACATAAAAATATAAAAAAGATTCAATTTTTATAAAAAAATATATAAAAAAGTTGAACCTTTTTGAGACGAAGAGCACGAATAGCATCTCTATCAGAAGTAGAGGAACTTGCATTATCATCTTTGGGTGACCTCCTTACCCTGCCACCACCTTGTTTTGGCGGCACAGTGGCGGCGCGTGATGATGAACAGCAGCGCGTGAAGGTGACAGGGAGATGGGTTTTGTAAGTGAGTGGAGATAAGTGGAAGAGATGACGGAGTGGCCTTGATGACCATACTTTTAAGGCCTCCATTCTTGTTGTTTCAAGTTGTGTTATCTGAACTGAAGTGTCTGTGTTTTGATTGTTTTGTTGGATAACCAGAAAGTGATGAAGATGTAAATTTAGTTTTTGTAAGGGTGAGTTATGGAAATTGTATCTGAACTGAAGTGTGTTTTGATGAGTTATGTTGGATAACCAGAAAGAGTTGAAGATATAAGGGTGTTTTTGTAAATTTGGTTTTTGTAAGGAAGAACTATGTAAATTGTTCTTTAAGTTTTTTTTTTTCTTTTTTTTTTTTTGAATAGAGCTGAACATAATAGACCATGGACCGGATGAACCAATAAACCGGATCAAATTGGACCGACCGAAACCGGATCAAATTGAACCGACCGAACCGGATCAAACGTATTTTGGTCTAGTCCTCAATCCACCCTTTTCTTCATATTCGGTTCTCGGTCCACTCCGGTCTGGTTCAATATTAAGCAAAACCGGCCATTATACTTTGTTAGACTCGATCGAACCAACGAACTGGACTTGGACATGACATTTCGGTTTGGTCCTTGGTCTGGTGTCTTGAACCAAATCTGTTTTTGATCTGGTCCGGTTTTCGGACCGTGCTCAGCCCTACTTCCGGTTATGTTTCCATTTTGATGGTGTAACAAAGGCGTCTAAGACATGTCCTTGCCCAACAACGCGTCACCCTTAAGACATGGACCGGATGAACCGAAAAACCGGATCAAATTGGACTGACCAAACCGGATCGAACGTATTTTGGTCCAGTCCTTGGTCCACCTTTTTCTCCATATTCGGTCATCGGTCTAATCCGGTCTGGTTCATTCTAAAGCAAAATCGGTCATTATGCTTTGTTGGACTCGACCGAACCAACAAACTGGACATGACATTTTGGTCTGATCTTTGGTTTGGTGCTTTGAACCAAATTGATTTTTTATCCGGTCCGATTTTAACCGTGCTCAAACAAAACATAAAAACACAAAAAGATTCAATCTTTATCACACAAAAACATAAAAAAGATTCAATTTTTATATAAAAAAAGTAAACCTTTTTAAGACGAATAGCACGAACAACATCTCTATCAGAAGTAGAGGAACTTGCATTCTCATCTTTGGGTAACCTCCTTCCCCTGCCACCACCTTGTTTTGGCGGCACAGTGGCGGCGCGTGAGGATGAACAGCAGCGCGTGAAGGTGACCGGGAGATGGGTTTTGTAAGTGAGTGGAGATAAGTGGAAGAGATGACAGAGTGGTCTTGATGACCATACTTTTAAGGCCTCCATTCTTGTTGTTTCAAGTTGTTAACTTGTTATCTGAAACTGAAGTGTGTGTGTTTTGATGGTTTTGTTGGATAACCAGAAAGGGTTGAAGATGTAAGGGTAAAGTAAAGTAAAGTAACTCCCAATACCGTCTTCCACGGGTTATGGGTCCCAATACCGTCTTCCACGGTGTATGGGGGAGGTTGAGATGTAGACAACCATACCCCTACCTAAGGTAGAGAGGCTGCTTCCGGTTCTACCTAAGGTAGAAAGGACCTCCGGCCTTTTGTAGGGAGTGAGGATCGAACCCTTGACCTCTAGGTTAAGAGGCAAGGGGTTTTCCAACTGATCCAACCCTTGACCTCTAGGTGAAGATGTAAGGGTGTTTTTGTAATTTTGGTTTTTTGTGAGGGAGTATTGTGTAAATTGCACTTTTAAGATTATTATTAGGGCCGTAAACGAACTAAACGTTCAGTGAACATTTCATGAATCATTCGGTAAAAAATTCGTTTATATTCGTTTATTTATTAAATGAACGAACATTAACAATATTTTACGATCGTTTAGTTAAATGAACGAACTGAACAAAAGTCACTTCTGTTTATTTTATGTTCGTGAACGTCCGATTATGCGTTCGTTAACGTTCATTTTTGTTCATTTATTTATTTATATTCGTATATTATATCGTTTAATTGTATAATTTTAAAATTAGTTTGTTTAAACAAAATAACACTTATAAAACAATATTAGATGCATAATTTAATAAAGTTTATGTTTGTTTATCTATTTTCATTTATGTTTGATCGTTTATGTCCGTTTAGTGTTCGTTTAGTGTTTTAATGAACAAACATAAATGAACATGAACAAATCATTTTCTTAATAAACGAACATGAACAAGAAAATTCAACGAACATGAACAAGGCTCCGTTCGTGTTTGTCCGGTTCATTTACAGCCCTAATTATTATTCTTATTTTTTCTCTTTTCCGGATAGAGCTGAACATAATAGACCATGAACCGGATGAACCGAAAAACCGGATCAAATTCGACCGATCGAACCAGATAGAATGTATTTTGGTCCGGTCCTTGGTCCACTCTTTTCCCCATATTTGATCCTAGGTCTGATCCGCTCTGGTTCATTCTTAAGCAAAGCCGTCCATTATGCTTTGTTGGACTTGACCGAATCAACAAACTGGACGTGGAAGTGACATTTTGGTCTGGTGTTTTGAACCAAATCGGTTTTGATCCAGTCCGATTTTAGTCAGTCTGGTCCTGTTTTCGGCTCGCGCTCAACCTTACTTTCGGTTATATTTCCTTGATGGTGTAACAAGGGCGTCCAAGACGTGTCCTTGCCCAACAACGCGTCACCCTTAAAACACAAATCGGCCCACCCGTTAGGTATTTTTTTAGCACGAGTCGTTCTGCGGACCGACCGACTTGTGAGAAAGTTGTGTGTGTGATTTTAGTTTTTTGAAATATATTTGTGTTTAAAGCTCGGACTTGAGCTCTAAGTACAATAAGACTCGGCTCAAATAAAACTGAGTTACTCAACAAAAGCTTGACTCATTTACACCACTACACCCGGTCCCCCATCACTCGTAGTGTAACTGTAACTAAAACCTAAGTTACTCAAAAAACAAAACCAATTTAATTGGGTATTGAAAATTCATGGTTCCTACTTTATGTTATGCACTATGGGCCTTACATAACAAATTAACGACACATCACTCCCCATTTCCAAAGCCAAAAAAAAAACAAACAAACAAACAAAATGAAACCTAGTCAAAGTTAAACACCCATGAACACCAATGCCGGAACAAGCATAAGCCATCTTCAAACTGATTATTCAGAACTACTTATTTCACTCTCAAATAATGCTTCAATAAGCAATCCCACACACCCTTAAAACTGCTTATCTATAATGTCAAAACCCAATAAGCATATAACAAGTTTGAACCAACCACCCCTGGTTATCTAATTCTAATAACCCCAACAAAAGCTAATTTTATTCAGTATTAACTAACTAAGGGGGTGTTTGTTTCGGGTAACATAGCGGGCTTATGGCGAATTTGATTTTCGGCTTATGTTTCATAAGCTCACTTTTTGTTGCTTATTTTGACAATTTTCAGCTTCATTATGTCATAATGAACTTATATAAGCCGAAAAGTTTCAAAATAAGCAACAAAAAGTGAGCTAACGAAACATAAGCCCAAAACCAAATAAGCCATAAGCCGGCTATATAAGCCAAAACAAACACCATAACAATATAAGCCGAAATGAGATAAGCTCATAAGCCATAAAATTAGCTAAAACCAACATCCCTTAAAAAAACCCATAACCCATTTAAGTAACAACAAAAAAAAAAAAAAAAAAAAAAAAAAAAAAAAAAAAAGATTCAATTTTTATAAAACATAAAAAAATAAAAAAAGATTCAATTTTTATAAAAAATATAAAAAAGTTGAACCTTTTTAAGACGAATAGCATCTCTATCAGAAGTAGAGGAACTTGCATTATTCTCATCTTTGGGTAACCTCCTTCCCCTGCCACCACCTTGTTTTGGCGGCACAGTGGCGGCGCGTAAGGACGAACAGCAGCGCGTGAAGGTGACTGGGAGATGGGTTTTGTAAGTGAGTGGAGATAAGTGGAAGAGATGACGGAGTGGTCTTGATGACCATACTTTTAAGGCCTCCATTCTTGTTGTTTCAAGTTGTTATCTGAACTCAAGTGTTTTAATGAGTGATATTAGCCACTAACTTTTTGCCACTAGGCCAACCCTAAGAGACTTTTATCTTGTAGTTAAACAAGCAAACAAACACTATTTTCTTCCACAAACTTTTTTTTAGCAAATTCTTCCACATTTTGCTACAACTAATTATAATTCAAGGAAGGCATATTGCCCACTTAGATGTCACTGCACGACTCGAACCACTAACTACTAACTAGCCATTCTAAAAAAAACATAATCACTTTCAAGACCCATAACCCATTTGATTAACAAAACCAAATACCTCAAACAAAACATAAAAACACAAAAAGATTCAATCTTTATCAAACATAAACATAAAAACATAAAAAAGATTCAATTTTTATATAAAATATATAAAAAAGTTGAACCTTTTTAAGACGAATAGCACGAATAGCATCTCTATCAGAAGTAGAGGAACTTGTATTCTCATCTTTGGGTGACCTCCTTCCCCTGCCTCCACCCTGTTTTGGCGGCACAATGGCGGCGCGTGAGGATGAACAGCAGCGCGTGAAGGTGACAGGGAGTTGGGTTTTGAAAGTGAGTGGGGATAAGTGGAAGAGATGACTGAGTGGTCTTGATGACCATACTTTTAAGGCCTCCATTGCTGTTGTTTCAAGTTGTGTTATCTGAACTGAAGTGTCTATGTTTTGATGGATAACCAGAAAATGTTGAAGATGTAAGGGTGTTTTTGTAAATTTGGTTTTTGTAAGGAAGAATTATGTAAATTGTACTTTAAGATTATTATTCTTATCTATTTATTTATTTTTTTTCTCTTTTGAATAGAGCTGAACATAATAGACCATGGATCAGATGAACCGAAAAACCGGATCAATTGTAACAACCGAACCACATCGACCATATTTTGGTCCAGTCCTTGGTCCACCTTTTTCCCAATATTCGGTCTTCAGTCCGATCTGATTTAGTTCAGTCTTAAGCAAAATCGCCCATTATACTTTGTTTTACTCGACCGAACCAACGAACTGGACCTGGACATGACATTTCAGTCTGGTTCTTGGTATGGTGTTTTGAACCAAATTGATTTTTGATCCGGTTCGGTTTTCAGACGGTGCTCAGCCATACTTTCGGTTATGTTTCCATTTTGATGGTGTAACAAAGGCGTCTAAGACGTGTCTTTGCCTAACAACGTGTCACCCTTAAAATACAAATCCCCACCCACGCGTTGGACCGACCGACTTGTGGAAAGTCGCGTGTGTGTGATTTTAATTTTTTGAAATAAATTTGTGTTTAAAACTCGGACTTGAGCTCTAAGCACGATAAAACTCGGCTCAAATAAAACCGAGTTAATCAACAAATGATTGACTCATTTACACCTCTACACCCAGTCCCCCATGAGTCCATGACTCGTAGTGTAACTAAAAGTCTAAAACCTAAGTTACTCAAATAACAACAAAATGAAAACAAAACCAATTAAATTGGGCCTTAAAAATACATGGTTCCTGCATTATTATCTTCACTATTGGGCCTCACATAACAACAAAAGATCACTCCTATCAAATTCCAAGTCAAAAAAAACAAAATGAAACCGGGTCAAGCACAAACACCCATGAACACCAATGCCGGAACAAGCAACAGAGACACCAGCAGCAACAACAACAACAAAAGCAAGCCACAGTTCAGACCAGCCATCGATGATTCAAAACCCATTCTTCAAGATCCGGTACCCCTTTTTTGCATTTCTTTAAATGACCCATCTTTTAGTTAGTAATAAAATAACAAGTTATCCTATGTTTTAATGTTGTTTTGTAGATAATAAGATCAGACCCAATTGAGACAGAAGAAGCTGTTATCCGCTTGCCTCGTTTTCCTCCGACTAATTCCACATTATCTAAATGATTGCTTATGTAATGTTTTGATTTTAATTGCCTATAGATGTATTGATATGCAAATATTGCTGTTTGTAAAACTCGCTAAGCGGTACTCAAGTGGTCCGCTAACTTGTAGCTAGTAATCGGCCTAGGTGGGGGTACTATGATGTGATTCGAATTTTTGTGTAAAATTTGAAATTGTGTATGACATTTTTACATGACTAGGACTATATAGGCACGGGTGCGCACACAAATTTGTCACAGGGTATTCACTCTTATATAAAAATTTGAAAAGAGAATGCGCTAGTGATGGCGTTTTTAGTATTAAACTTTGAAATATGCTTAAGAAGAAAAGTTGTTTTTACACTAGTGATGACTTTTTTAGGATATGCACGTGCATACTATGTGCCTTAGGTATGTCTGCTCCTGACTATAGGAATATGTTAGAAACATTAACACTATTGTTCAAATAGTGCAGACCGAGTTATGAACAAATCAATTTTTGGCTGATTCAACTCAAGTTGCGTGAGTGTGTAATCGGGATGGTCTGATGGTATGCATGACGTATGCGATAAAGGTACATAATAGATGGGAACAAACTTGTTATTCAACCTTCTTCTCTGTTTAAAAACAAATATCCAATCTCAACTTATTACTCGACCTTGTGGTCTAAGTTTTACAACACTCTATCCGGTAGCATATTTTCTTAAATTGGGATGGATTGCTAGACAAACATTTTAGGCTTATTAGCTTATTTGAGGAGGAGTTTGGATTAGGGGTGTCAGTAGGATCAGGAACCCGAACCCGATAAGCCTTATCAGGTCAGGTTAAATCAGGTTGAAAAAGCTTATTGGGTTAGTTTCACCTAAACCAGATAACCCGATGATGTTATCAGGTCAGGTTAGGGTTAGATAATTTTTGCTATTGGGTTATCTGGTCAACCCGATATGACCCGAAAATCAATTAATCAGCCATTATCAAAAACACAATTCAAAGTTCCATATTTTTTCCTTGCAATATCATTAACATTTAACCAAAAGGTAATCAGTGATAGATTTTATTGTATAATTTTTAGTTGAAGTTATGACAGATACGTAACTGATTAGTTGTCAATGTTGTGGAAGACTTGCAGCAGGGAGTGTTTGGGTTTGGGTTTGGGTTTGGGTTTTGTCTAGTAGTTCAAAACTTGTTTGATTTAGAAGGCTGTGTAAGTGTAACAAGTGTTTGATGAAACCAAATGACACAAACTTACCACTCATATCCAACATCAGTACTAAGTTTGGTTCAGTAGTAAGTTTGGAAGACTTGCATCAGTAGTAAGTTTGGTTCAGTAATAAGTGTTGATGAAACCAAATGACACAAACTTACCACTCATATCCAACACCAGTACTAAGTTTTCTTTATATTGTGTAAGACTTGCATCATTTCAGTAGTAACTAGTAAGTTTGGTTCCATCTAGTTTTTTATGTTTGGTCCAAAATGACACAAAAAAGGCTTACTAGTCACTAATATACCTTTTTATGTTTGATGAAAGTCACACTTGGACATTTGGTAAATGTTCGAAATAGAAAGAGTCACATTTGATAATTTATTAGCTACTCCAAATTTGTAGTATCACCCAATAAGCTGAACCACCCGAACAGACATAACCCGACCCGAATACCACATGAACCCGACAACCCGATTCCTTATCGGGTCGGATTGCGGGAGGGTTTTTAAAAATCAAAACCCGACTTAACCCGACCCGATAAGGCACGACAACCCGATAACACCCCTAGTCTGGATTGCATATTTGAAGTGCTTGTAGACTTGTATTTTGATGAGATATGCACATGGGGAAGTGTGTGTTTTTCATAGGTTATTAGCCATAAGCTAAAAGTACGAAATCCCAAACACCGCTAAAGCTGTTTCTATATGCTGTTTTGGACCGACTTACTTGAGAAAGGTGCAATTTAGTTGAAAGAAACCGTTAACCGTATCTAAGTTCTATCATCTGCATTGTGTTTTGATAGTTCTTGAACTAATGAACTACTATTGGTTTACACAAAAAATGTTTAAATAAGCTTTCTGGAACAGTAAGTAGAGCTAGTCAGGCTTAAATGAGAAAATCAGCATTGGCTGGTCAAATGATAAGTAGATATATACTTGTTGAAGCAAGCCAGTTAGACCAAGTACATAAATATATTTTCATTCACAACGACAAAGCCCAAGTAGAGTAAACACTAGTATAAACTCTAAACCATCATCAAGTCTATAGCAGAATATATTAGGAAAATAACAAGAAAATTTAACCACTGATAATGGCATGGAAAACGGCATCACTTGATGCCTCAAGGGAGATCCCCACGTTATTAGCATATGGTTTGTCGCGAGGTGGAGATGACCGCACATAGGTGGCACATGACTAAGAATTTTCGTCATAGCCGTTGCCCTTATTATCGTACTCTCCATAACCCCTAGATAATGGTCACACTTTTGATACATATTGCCGATGCACTAGATGTGCTATTTTTTCATCTTTTCGCATACATTCCATAAGTGCATTTGGTTCAGTGTAACCCGAAACATGTAACGTTCTATTCTCCTCCACTAGGAAAGATTCTTTTCTTTTAATATGACCAACGAAATTATCAATCTTATTAGCCAGGGAAAATACCTGGAAAATAAATTCGTTGTTTGTTATTGATAGACAGATTACAGATAGATTAGATGATTTTGTCTATGTCATGCTTATATGCTTAAAACGGGTGACAATTTGAGACGGGTTTTGGTTGGATTGACGGGTTGGAAAACTTCAGCTGAAGCATGATATGCATAAATATCTGGGTCATTCGTATCAATTCTAACCCGTTTAACACAACATATTAGCCATATTATTTATGTGAGTTAATGGGTTAAACACATGCAAGTTGAACAGGTAAAGCGGGTTTCATGTTACACAAATTAAACGGGTTGGCAGGTTGACACCTTTAACCTCGTCCTAACCCGAATACAACATGTGTAACAAAATGGGTTAGATGTTTTGATCTAAGCACGGCCCAAATATAGGAGATTACAGAGCTGTTCTATGCGAGAGAGGATCTGCCAGTCAGCTTACAGTGGACCATGAACCACTTGAAGAAAGGAGTAGGATTGAGAAACAAGATGGATTTGAAACTAAACTTCCAGGTAAAACGCTTCCACAGAACTTCACTTTTCAAAAGATGTCACACTATGGTGTCACACGCGAGGTGGTAACATTGGTGGAACAGGTTACATGTCAAAACGTGTCACTTTGGTAAATACGATTGACCTGGAACACTTTTTGTCCAAAACTTTACTTAAGAATATTTTTATGTCAAATATAGTATATTATTACTAATATTAGTTGGTTCTTTCAATATATGACGTTCAACCCCTTCCTTTTTTAGCTAATATTATAATATTTTATGAGTACATGTACATGGGTAGAAATCGCCACCTCTACCTTACACCAGTAAATGACAGCAGAATTGGCAAATTTTTGGTTTATCTTTCAATTATGTGATGCAGTGAATGACAACAGAACTGTTACATGCATATTTTGATTCAGTGTCACTGTGTTATAGCTTCAGCAACCTCTAAAGTATAGTGAAATTGTTATTATTTCTGTAGGCGATGTTCCACGAGTTAATGGACAACTTGCTGTTGCTCGTGCATTTACAGACCAGAGTCTTAAAGCACATCTTAGGTTTATGTTCTTAAGACATGTACCTATCAATGCCTCAAGCCCTCAATAGAGCTTGTGATACTGGCAAGTAATGGCTTATGGAACGTACGTTATTTACTCACTATTAAGCAAATATGGTATATATATAGTACTTTAGAGAAGATATCACTTAATGGCCTTGATAATCGTCTATCACAGGTGGCACAATGAGCGGGGATTGAGGATTTTTCGTTGTGATAAAAGATGGTAAATACACAAAATCAACATCCAACATTGTGTACAAAGAAGCTATATTTCGCATTTGAATTGACAACATATACCTTGTGCTTGTGGATAATTTATTAACTTTTGATTTCTCATATAAGATGAACCTTTTTTTATTTTTATTTTTTATTTTTTCATTCTTAATGCATTAAATAAATAATTGGTATGTTTATATCTTATTTTCCTTAACTTAATTTTTCAACGGTATTCATAAGGCTCGGCGGGCCATGCAAGTAGTTGATTTATATATTAAAAACATCTCATTTAGAGTGGTGTTGTTGAAGGCGAGACTAGCGGCAGCACTTGTGGTGGAGGTTGCGATGCTGAAAGCCAATGTTTTTTAGATCCATATTGAGCTGATGTTCGAGTATTAAAATAAGAAGTAACTTAGCACTTAGCAAACTGTATTTAGTGAAATGGATTTCCAATTGCATTTTAAGCAAATTATGATAACAAAGTTCCACATTCTGATGTCACAAACAGGGTAACTCTGTTCTAAGTTCTGTTTCATATACTTTAGCACTTGTAGTCAGGGATGAAACTCATGAAATTCATCTAATATTTAGATTTATATAATATTCGGTCCTGAACCAGTTTGAGTTGGTTTAAGGTGTCTTATAAGAATCTCATTTACTTATTTTCTGTTTAGTATTACTAATCAGTTAAAAAAAAGTAAGAGCATTATGACACTAACATTGAGCATATCAATCATATGCTACGACTTTAGTAGTATATTCATAAAGTCACTACTATTGAGTGTGAAACACACCCCGGAACCTGGTACAAGTTTGGTGGAAGAACATGTGGTCACTGTTATGGCAATGTAGCAAACCAGAACCACAACTTCCGCTGATGAAGATGGATTTCATACGAGATGGTAACAAACCTCACGGCCATGAATAACATGTTCTTTTATGGTTGTTAAAGTTTGTAGATGCCATTTCACTATCTTTGTGGTAGGGTCCAAGTGTGTATTTACTCCCTCCTGACTTCTAATCCATTGTAGAGACCACAGTGTGCTGGCTTAAGAAATTTACCAGTGACTTTTATATTAGTGGTTGAGTAACAAAAAAAATATCAGTATTCAGATATCTAAGGTGCATTGAAGGCTTATTTCATGTGACTCGTAATCATGACTAAAACACCGCTACATTAGCTAGCTTCACACTACAGTACTTAGATGTCAACCGTAATAGCATTTGCATTTTAGGCATGATGCCTTATTGTAAAGATTCATGTTTATTTTAGCTAGCCATGATACCTTAACATCATCAGGTATGTTGCAATTCTATGTAAAGCATTATATCAAACAACTTCCGTGCATCATATGACCATACAGTTTATAAAATGAACAAATGGAGATGTCGTATATCACACCGCTGGGAAAAGGCCACCCATGGTGTTAGTGGCAATTTTATTAATAAAGGGGACTTAAAAACCCCTACCAAATACAAGTGATGAAGCATGAAATTACAATGCACGCACAACCCTTCGCCATTTTGCTATGAACACCACCACCTTTACGTACGCCCAATCTTTCAAGCTATCATGCAACTGGTAAAAAGCACGTCTCCCACGGCGGTTAAGAAGTATAGCGCTAACTACTATCCAAAATCCAGTAGCAAAACTAGCGGTCCCTCCAATATAAAACCATCTATGAAATTCATCTACGGCTTCACCATCACTCTTACCTTCACCAACTACAGGTGTTACTTCAAGTACTTTATCTCCGGGACAATATTTAGTCAGGGGAGGTCCACATAGTCCAGCATTTCCAATGTAACTTGAAGCTTCAAAGGTCTGGAGTTGAGTGCTAGATGGAATCCTCCCAGACAAGTTGTTATGCGACACGTCAAGATAATTTAAAAAATTCATCTGAGACATGCTTGATGGCAATTGCCCTGAGAAATTGTTTTTGGATAAATCCAAAGTCAGAAGTTCTTTCATTTGACCAAGTTGTCTTGGAATCTCTCCAAGTAGAGCGTTCTTTGACAAGTTTAGTGCAACCAGTTGATAAAGATTGGTAAGTTCATACGGGATTTGTCCTGTTAAATGGTTGCTCGACAGGTCAATACTCTTCAAGGATTCTAGATTTTTGCTGAATTCACGTACCTTTCCTTGCCACTGGATTATCACATGGTCAAAATAATCATAACTAGAGCTGTATTCATCTTGATGAATGTGCCTTATGCCCAATGAATTCACTGTGACGAGATCTCTCCCTTTGAGAGAAAAATTATCTAGAACCATGGCAGTGATATTATTGATGCATGCGGGGATGGTTCCATTGAGGTTGTTCATTGACAAGTCTAGAAGTTGAAGATTTACTAGATGGCATACTTGTAGAGGGATGGTTCCATAGAAGTTGTTTGATGCTAGGCTAAGAACGTACAAACGTGATAGGTTTTCAAATATGTTAAGTTAATCAACGAATGGCTAATCTCACCTTCAAGACCACTATAACCAATAGAGTCAAGTTGAAGCTCTTTGACTGATCTTAACAATCACGTTCAAGGTGTGGAATGGTGGAAACTTGTTTGGTATTCTCAATGCATTCCAAAGCACATTTTCATCCTATGGTTGACAATTCAGGACAGATTGACTACTCAGGATAAACTAATGAAATGGGGGGTTCAAGGAGCAAATAGATGTAGTTTATGTCAAAATGAATCTGAAGATATGCAACACTTATTCTTTCTTTGTACTTTTTCTAGTGAAGTGTGGATAAAGGTTAAAGATATGGCTGCAATAAGAGGGCAAGGGATTGTTTTGCAAGATACAATTATGGAAATGCTCAATAAGGGTAATGGTAATAATATCAATAGTGTGGTGAGAAGACTTATGTTAGCAGCCTGTGTTTACTACATATGGAAGGAGAGAAATGGAAGAATTTTTAAAGATGTTAGAAGAAACAGTAATGAAGTGTATAGAGGAATTATTGATACTGTAAAGAATAGACTTCTTGGGCTTACAGTTAGAGAAAGTAAAGATGTTAGATTAATAGAAAGCAGATGGGGAATTAATTTACCTAGAACAAAGATTGGTCATTGAGCTAATATGATCCTTCAAAGCTGAATCAAGGTTAAGGGTATATCTGATATATCTACTACCGGAGATAAAGGAAGCAATGTAACAGTGTTTAAGAAGGTTTCAAGTAGTATACAGGGGATTTCTTTTTTGAGAGTGTTAAGGGTACAGCTGTGGTATTAAGGTTCTTTAAGCAGACTTATGAGTTTCAGTTGTTCATATATGATCTATGACTGTCTAAGATCATTCTATTTTGGTCATAACAATGAGAAGGACCTAGTACCTTGGAGTCAAATCTGGTATGACTGTACCTTAGTAGTCCATGTAGCTATTCTAATTGGCTTGGGGGAATTAGTACCTACTGTGGATGAAAAGGAGGTCTAAGCTGGATATATGATGTACCATAAAGTAGGACTTCTCATTGTGAAGGGTATATGGCCTAGGAGGGGAGTGTAAGTAGTATGGAATTGAGAGTGGTGTAAGATGACACTTCATGGTCCATACTTTACATTCCCACAGGAGGATAGGTTGGTCATCATGGTGGGTGAGTGTTTCCAAGCAATTGAAGCCTTTTTTGAGAAGGAAATGTAGATTGCTTGGAAGAGCCCCCCCCCCCCCCCTGGATGGGTTATGGGTGCCTAGTGATGCCTTTCTTCTCCCTACTTTGGCTACTATGGATGCTGGTTGAGTGGTTTTTGGTGGGAGAAGGAGGGAAATGTAGCTAGATGGTATATGGTGCATATGTTTAAAAAGGTAAATTGAGGAAGTGTATGTGTTGGATGAGAATATGAATCACTGTAAACATGGTCTGCTAGTTATTAGAGATCATGTGTATTAGATATGTTTAGATGTTGTCTATATTGGATGTATTAGTTTCTGGTTGTATAACTGTTTTGGGCATGTCCAAAATCAGTGAATCTATCTTATAATATTTGTACAAATTGGTTGGAGATTAATATAAATTTACCTTTAGCACCAAAAGAAAATTGTATTGATGTGTGTTTGTCTGATAATGAACACATATACCTTTATGCAGCTTTATATAGACTTCGAAACCTAAGAATTGAACTAAATGGATATAAATTCTTGTGGACCAGAAAAAACATGGAAAAAAATTAGTATACAATAAATTTGAAGTCCCACATTAGACGACCAAAGACTCTCAAGTCTTTGCAATTTGTAGTTATTCATTATGACTTTTGGTCCTGAAATTATTCTGTGATGTATAAATGTAAATCCAAAGAAATGGACACAAATAAATCAGGCTGATGGAAAATACAGTCAGCAACTCTTGTGAAAGTAGAAATGTGTAAAAATAGGTTGGATTGATAAAAAAGTAAATGAGGCCTTTTCAAATTCAGATTTGTAACTCTAAATCCAAAGAAGAGAGATTTACGTCATAGAGAGGAGTTATGCCTTCATGGATAAAATTTGTTGATACTTGATGCCACTTGACCCAATTATGAGCTAATATGTTCTCTAGTTTAAAATTGAGGAGAAAAGAAATGAAATGGAAAGATCTAAAAATAATCTGTGTTCTTGAGTTTTTTAGGAAAGAAAAGAAATGAAAGAGGGAAGAAAAGGACTGAAGATCATTGTATTTTTTATGGGAAGTGATTGGCACACTCTCAAAAGTTATTGGCACACTCAACTGTACATGCTGTTAAAGCAGGATATACGTAAAGTACAGCGGCCTAATGCATTGAGTAGAGTGTGCCAATAAATTTTAGGAGTGTTCAAATCACTTCTCATTTTTTATGCCAAAATCTTCAGGAGGAAGAAGTGGGAGGAAGAAGAAAGAAAAGAAGTGATGACTATTCTTTTCTCTTCTTCATACCAATCTCAAGAACACAGTAAAGTAGTGTCTTCATTGAAAAATTTATTCATACATGGTTCTTCTTATATTGCGTATAAGGCTGCATAAATCTTTAGTCTTCTCATGACCCACAACATGTTTGATAAAATGCCTCAACCAACTTTTAGCAACATTAAGTTTACAAGTTTTCCTTTTATAAGAAGAATGTGATTGGACAAAATAGAATAGACTAGATTAGCGAGATCCGTTTTCATCAGGTAAATTAGTTGGTCATTTGAATTTCTACAACATTTGATTAACTATTTAAGCCAATACAAGTTGTTTAGATTCAAGATGAATGATTATGTTTTGTGTTTGCTGTGGACATGGTTTATGTTTGCATACAAGTTAAAAGTTCATTTTGTTTTGACATGAAAATTGGACCGACCCAGTTCTTACATACTCAGCTTGGCTCATATTATATAATTGGTAACTAACAATACATGCTTGGCGCAATTAAATAGATGAAAATCTATTTTATACTTTAGTTTAAATACCTAATGATAATCTAGTTACATTATTTCATTGCAATACTTAGTTGAAAATACATATCAGAAGACTCTTTGCATAAAGCTACTTCAAACTCTTGTATTTTGGATAATCGATAGAAATGATTGATGCAATATGTCTAGTCTATTTGAAGTAGATGGTCCCAAATTTTTGTTTCTTTTTCGTTGTTCATAAATCCAAAAATAAATGTCTCCCGTTTTGTGGAAAATGATGAAGAAAAGTGAACTATCCCAATATTAGACGTTAGAAGACTTAAAGTCTTTAAAACTTGTAGATATTAAATCAAAGTCAAGCTAATGGGCCCAAATGCTTGATCAAAATTTTGGACAACAAATTTCGACGAAGGCGGGTGCGGTTGATCAAAACCTTGGACCTAGACCTTTAATTCACTTACAACTTGATTTTAGGAATGCACTCTTTTAGTCTCCACTTACAACTTTTACTATATTCAATCACTATTTTACTAGAGTTTCAAGTTAGAAATTATTATCTAAATATAAAATTCCAGCCCAAATCGCATAATATAACGAAGAATTCTATAGAAAAAACTATGAGGTTTAATTCATTTGGTATAAATCCATTCATTCACTAATTCAAACATTTCATCAAACACGAGACGAGCATAAAAATATCAGTTAAACTAGAGGTCATTTGCACAGTGAGTTGATGTCAATATGAGTTAATTTTAATTGTGCGACAAATCTAAACAAAACTAAGTAGTTCAAAATAACAGACTTGAAAAAAGTCCAAAAATGCATAACATGGTGGGTTTAGTGTAGTGTATCGATATGCATAACAACTAAGTTAATTACTACAATGCATAACTAACTTTTAAATTTTGTCTCAAAATACATAATATGATCGGTTTATTCAGGTCATCGATGATATTGCGCTTATGTGGTGTCCAAGTGTATACCTCGTGTGCTAATTTGGTCGTCGTCTTCAAAAAAATTTCGACCAACACCTTTTTTTCCGGTTATTTAAATTTATTTTTTCATCCCTCTTTTAAAATCAATAACCATCATCATAGAACTAACGAGGTGGGAAACCCGTGCGTTGCCGCGGGGTGTTTGTATATGCAAGTTAGGCAAAACAGATTAGCAACAAAGTTTGTATAGCAACGTTTATATATCCACCTTCCGGCGCACCCCACAGCTGCAACCGCATCCTGCTACTACTCACTTTTCGCCACTTTTTGTCACTAACCTCAACCACACCACCTGGCTTGAGGCCTTGTGTCGCTCGGCTGCCTTATTCCTTTTCGGACCAAAAGCATGTGGGTACACTCCAAAGAAACAAACTTTTTTGGTGTCATTAAGCATGACACAAAACTGGTAAATAGAAGTATACGTAAGCAACTTTTCCCAATAAAGACACCCAACAACGAAATAACAAAAGCAATGAATAAGCTTGCTTGCCTTCAGTTATTTTGGTGAAAGGTTGGAGTTCCCGAAAACCGGATCTTTTCACCATTTGAAAGTTCTAAAGTGCTTCATTTGGGTTAGACTTCAATTGCACCTTCCTAAAACATATATTAAAAAAAACCTAGGTGTTAAAATTTGTGCACACACGTGTTTGCGATGGAGTAAATCAGTTTAGATTGCAAGTTATCATTAAATAATACAACTTCTTTAATCTTTATAAAAAAATTTGGAACATCCAAACACAAACAACCCATTTTGACCCATTAGTCAGCACACCCGTTCTGCCTTTCTTCTATTTCTAACTATAAGTTTAATGACGTTATGACACATTAAGATAACAGTAATTTAGTACTGAAATGTCGTATTTCAAAAAGCAAAATTCAATTCCAAACACCTTCTTAATATTAGATATTGAAATAAATTTTGTGATGCTACATACCTATGACTTGGACGAAGTCACCTACAGTTTTCTTGTTCTATATCAGATTTGCTCCTAATTGCATAGCACCATTAGAGTTGAGGCTGCTGAAATTGCTGAAGGCTGAGATGCCACTGTCCTTCATTTAGCAACTCCTCATATCTTCTTCCGCCTTTTACATTTTACGCCCTCTTATACCCAACTTTCATTTGTTACAGGTCCCAATTATTCAGTAGATTGGGTGTCAATGGAGGTTGACAATTCCTGGGTTTGCATGACCAAACTGGCCAACTCCATATTGCAACGAAATGACAGTCATATTGAGTCCCTGTTGCTGCAAAATGGGCGAAAATAACAGTTAAACAAACACGTAAAAAAAACTTTGCTATAAATCAACAGTAACGCTAAATGATTCACTGTATTCAGTTCCCATCACTCTATTTCCTACGATAGAAACGGTTTCTTTACACTAACTTGCAGTCAACAACGATACAAAGTATCTCTAAAATAATGCTAATAAATAACAAACTGAGATAGGTAGTATAGTTACGTGGGATTTATGTATAAAATTGACTTTTGGACTGATGTGTTTAAAGTCAGGCTGCCCATACTTAATGGTAAAAAATCGAGCTATTTTCACCTGTTCCACACCCTTGCAGCCCCACCCATGTCAACCCCTCTTACAAATGCAAGTAAACCACAACCTTGAACCCTAGCACAGAACAAATGGACTGCAAGTTCGCTAATGTTTAATGGGTCAATTTGGGTTATGTTTTATTTATAATCATTTTAATGTATAAAATTGATATAAATCAATAATTAATTTATTGGTAAATGGTGAAACTACATGTTTGCAGCATATAGAAACAACTAATAAAATGAACAAAAAGACCCCTTTAAATCTTCAGATTTGCAGCATCCCCAAATATTCATTAAAATGACCCAAAAGCACTTATGGTATGTAGAACGACGTCAAATGATGGAGCAATAGCAGATCCCCACGTTATTAGCATATGGTTTGTCGCGAGGTGGAGATGACTGCACATGGCTGAGAATTTTCGTTATAACCGTTGCCCTTATTATCATACTCCATAACCGCCTTGATAATGGTCACTCTTTTGACACATGTAGGTTGGAGGACATTCTCCATATTGCCAATGCACTAGATGCTACTTTTTCTGCTTTTCACAAACATTCCATAAGTGCTTTTGGTTCAGTTTAACCCGAGAAACATGTAACGTCCTATTTTCCTCCCCTCGGAAAGATTCTTTTCCTTTAATATGACCAATGAAATTATCAATCTTATTAGCTAGGGAAAATTACAATAATTAATAGTATAAAAGCAGAACAACCTGAAAAATAAATTAGCTGTTTGTTAGTGACAGACATAGATTAGATGATTGTCTATATCATGCTTATATGCTTAAAACTAGGGTGACAATTTGAGCCGGGTTTAGGTTGGAATGACGGGTTGGAAAACTTCAGCTGAAACATGATATGCATAAATAACCGGGTCATTTGTATCAATTCTAATCCGTTTAACACAACATATTTAGCCATATTATTTATGTGAGTTGATGGGTTAAATGCATACAAATTGAACAGTTAAAGCGGGTTTCATGTTACACAAATTAAATGGGTTGGCAGGTTGAAAGTGACTGTATTTGTTACGAACAGCATAAATTGGTGTTTTGTGTTATTTTTTCCTTGAATGTGACTGTGTATTTGTTACTTAAAGAGAAATACTATCTGTTCAAAAGTCTTTACAAAAAAATGCCCTTATTGAGCATTGACACCATGTTAACAAGGGTAAATCGATCAAGTAATTTTATCTGCTCGAAGCTTCTTACCCCTGCAACCTAAAGAGAAATATTATCGTGCTGCATGTAGGCTTAAACTTTATTTAGCCATATTATCTGCGTTTCGGTTTTACTTCTCAAGTAGATGGAGAAATACAACAAAAAGGCTCAACAGAGGATATGACATTTAAGATCCCATACTTGATTAGTCACATTAGTTCTATGATGACACTTCTAGAAGGCGATGTCATACTAACAGTTACCTTTACGAACTTGTATTCATGTAATATACCTGCTCATGTTTAGCTATTTTGTTAATTTTACCCATGTGACCTGATATGGATAAAACATAACCCAAATCGCCCCATTTATAATGAAGTGGATTTAGCATAAAGATATTGCTGAGATACAGATTTTATTGTCTATTCTAATGAGTAAAGTGGCCAATATATGAGCATGAACCCCGAAGGGTGTCGGCCCAGTTGGTTGTTTCTAATTCATAAATGACAAGTTCTTAAAGATTTAGCCAATCAGAACTTTCGTAAGTTGAGATACCCGACGAGTGCATCTAACATTGATATGACAATGGGGTATAAATGACAAGTTCTTAAAGAACACTATTAACTGTGAGATGAGAGATGACTATAGATAGGTTTAACAAACCAATAAAATGAAATTACTTGAACAAGGTAAGTATTGAGCTTTAGAAGACTTGGAATTTTGACAAGATGTTAAGTTCTTCTTAAACTTTGACCCATTTCTTTTTTAGCTAATACTGTATTAAAAAAGTACTTTTTGACCCGTTTATGAGTACAAGTACATGGGTAGAAATCGCACCTCTACCTTACACCAGTAAATGACAGCAGAATTGACAAATTTGTTGTTTGTCTTCCAATTATGTGATGCAGTGAATGACAACAGAATTGTTACATGCATATTTTGATTCAGTCACTGTGTTATAGCTTCAGCAAGCTCTAAAGTATAGTGAAACTGTTGGAGTATTATTTATGTAGGTGATGTTCCCCGGGTTAATTGTCAACTTGCTGTTGCTCGTGCATTTGGAGACCAGTCTTAAAGCACATCTAAGCTCAGAACCTGGCATAAGACATGTACCTATCAATGCCTCAATAGAGCTTGTGATACTGGCAAGTGATGGCTTATGGAAGGTTCGTTATTTACTCACTATTAAGTAAATACACAAAATCAACAACCAACGTTGTGTACAAAGAAGCTTTATTTTGAATATGAATCGACAACATATACCTTGTGCTTGCAGATAATTCAGTAACTTTTATTTTCTTATATATCGGATGAACATTTATTTCTTTTCGTTCTTAAAGCATATAATAAGTAATTTTGTATGTTTATAACTTATTTTCCTAAGCATAATTTTTTTCAACCATATTCATAAGGCTCGCCCGCCTATTCGGGCGGGCCAGGTAACTAGTAGATTTATATATTAAAAACATGTCACTTAGAGTGGTGTTGTTGAAGGCGAGACTGGTGGCAGCACTTGTGGTGGAGGTTGCAATGGTGAAAGCCAATGTTTTTTAGATCCAGATTGAGCTGATGTTCGAGTATTAAAATAAGAAGTAACTTAGCCACTTAGCAAACTGTATTTAGTGAAATGGATTTCCAATTGCATTTTAAGCAAATTATGATAACACAGTTCAACATTCTGATGTCACGAACAGGGTAACTCTGTTCTAAGTTCTGTTTCATATACTTTAGCACTTGTAGTCAGGGATAAAATTCATCTAATATTTAGATTTATATAATATTCAGTCCTGAATCGGTTTGAGTTGGTTTAAGGTGTCTTATAAGAATCTCATTTACTGATGAGCAACAATTACCAACATACTTATTTTCTGTTTAGTACTAATCACTAATCAGTTAAAAAAAAGTAAGAGCATTATCACACTAACATCGAGCATATCAATCATATGCTAAAACTTTAGTAGTATATTACAAGTTTGGTGGAAGCAACATGTGGTCACTGTTATAGCAATGGAGCAAACAAGAACCGAAGCTGCCACTAATGAAGATGGATTTCATACGAGCTGGTAACAAACCTCACGGTCATGAATAACATGTTCTTTTATGTTTGTTAAAGTTTGTAGATGTCATTTTGCTATCTTTGTGGTAGGGTCCAAGTGTGCATTTACTCCCTCCTGACTTCTAATCCATTGTTGAGACAGACCATAGTGTGCTGACTTGAGAAATTTTCCAGTGACTTTTATATTAGTGGTGAGTAACAAAAACAAAAAAAAAAAAAAAAAAAAAAAAAAAAAAAAAAAAAAAAAAAAAAAAAAAAATCAGTATTCAGATATCTAAGGTGCATTGAAGGCTTATTTCATGTGACTCGTAATCATGACTAAAACACCGCTACATTAGCTAGCTTCACACTACACTTAGATGTCAACCGTAATAGCATTTGCATTTGAGGCATGATGCCTTATTGTAAAGATTCATATTTATTTTAGCTAGCCATGATACCTTAACATCATCAGGTATGTTGCAATTCTATGTAAAGCATTATATCAAACAACTTCCGTGCATCATATGACCATACAGTTTATAAAATGAACAAATGGAGATGTCGTATATCACACCGCTGGGAAACGGCCACCCATGGTGTTAGTGGCAATTTTATTAATAAGAGGGACTTAAAAACCCTTGCCAAATACAAGTGAAGCATGAAATTACAATGCTATATACCAAACATTAAAACGAAGATGAAAAAAACATAAACATATATACCACTATGTACGTGCAACCCTTCGCCATTTTGCTAATAACACCACCACCTTTACGTACGCCCAATCTTTCAAGCTATCATGCAACTGGAAAAAAGCATGTCTGGCACGACGGTTAAGAAGTATAATGCTAAAAACTATCCAAAATCCAGTAGCAAAACCAGCGCCCCCTCCAATATAAAACCATCTATGAAATTCATCTATGGCTTCACCATCACTCTTACCTTCACCAACTACAGGTGTTACTTCAAGTACTTTATCTCCGGGACAATATTTAGTCACGGGAGGTCCACATAGTCCAGCATTTCCAATGTAACTTGAAGCTTCAAAGGTCTGGAGTTGAGTGCTAGATGGAATCCTCCCAGACAAGTTGTTATGTGACACGTCAAGATAATTTAAAAAATTCATCTGAGACATGCTTGATGGCAATTGCCCGGAGAAATTGTTTTTGGATAAATCCAAAGTCAGAAGTTCTTTCATTTGACCAATTTGTCTTGGAATCTCTCCAAGTAGAGCGTTCTTTGACAAGTTTAGTGCAACCAGTTGATAAAGATAGGTAAGTTCATACGGGATTTGTCCTGTTAAATGGTTGCTTGACAGGTCGATGCTCTTCAAGGATTCTAGATTTTTGCTGAATTCACGTACCTTTCCTTGCCATTGGATTAACACATGGTCAAAATAATCATAACGAGAGCCGATTTCATCTAGATGAATGTGCCTTATGTCCAATGAATTCAATGTGACGAGATCTCTCCCTTTGAGAGAAAAATAATCTAGAACCATGGCAGTGATATTATTGATGCACGAGGGGATGGTACCATTGAGGTTGTTCATTGACAAGTCTAGAAGTTGAAGATTTACTAGATGGCATAATTGTGAAGGGATGGTTCCATAGAAGTTGTTTGATGCTAGGCTAAGAACGTACAAACGTGATAGGTTTTCCCCAATCCAAACAGGCACATTACCAGAAAACTTGTTGTCCCGCAAATTCAGAAAGGTTAAATTCGTGCAATGTTTTAAGGATGAAGGCAATTCTCCAAAAAAGTTGTTGTTGTATAAATACAATGCTTCAAGCTTGATCAAAGACTTAACAGATGCAGGAATTCTACCAGATAGATTATTGTTTGCTAGATTAAGAACCACCAACTCTTTTGAATGCCATAAACAGTCTGGAATTTGTCCTGTGAGTGAGTTGTCTGAGATATCAAGAAATGATAAATGCCCATCTACAATTTGGCACAGAAAGGAGATTTTCCCAGATAATTTGTTTTTGGAAAGATCTAACACTAACAAAGTGGAAGGAACGTTCAGAATAGCGCCACTTATGCTGTTGAAAGAGAGATCCAAATAGATCAACTGAGAAGACTGCCACTGGTTAGAAACTGTGTCTAAAATGCTATTTTTGGAAAGATCAAGATGCCGAAGATATTTCAATTTTTGTATCCATTTGGGGAAACAAGGCCCTAGCTTGTTAGAACTGAAATCTATGTATTCTATACTTTGAGAAAGGTTTGACACATCAGCAATTAGAGGAACTCCTTCGAGCGAGTTGTGTGAAAGATCTAGTACTAGAAGTGTGGGTAGTTGCCACAGTTTGTCACTTATAGTTCCATCGAACTGATTTGAAGATAGGTTCAACTCTCTAAGGGATGAAAAGTGTTGGATCTCATCAGACAATGTAGCTGATGTGCATCCTGACAAGCTGTTCAGGAAATCTGAAAGTTTCCCATCAAACTTGTTACCGGAGAGAGAAAGATCTGAAAGCTTATTGCCAGTTAATGGGGACAGCCAATGATGCATGGATGAGTTGAGATTGTTGTTATCGAGATAAAGGTAAAGAAGAGATACAGAAGAGTTGACAGATGGAGAATATGGATGCATGACTTGTGAGAGGTCACATCCAACTAAACTTAATTCCCATAGGTTTTGGAGACCTATAATAACATTTACCCAGTTATTTGCTTTGGCCAGAGAAGTTCCATCCATATAAAGGTATGCTAAAGAAGAAATAGAAGACAACCAATCTAAGTTTTCAACTGTACAACTTCCGAGGGAATCTAGGCGAAGGCTTAGCAAATTGGTGAGGTTTCCAAATTCCCAAGGAATGGTTCCATAGAAAGAGTTGTTTGAAAGGTAAAGGCCTTCCAATTTGGTCAAGGAACCAATGGATCTCGGAATGACACCACTGAAATTATTCCCATGAAGGTGAAGATTAGTTAACTGGGTCATGTTACCAATGGACATTGGAATGGTTCCATAGAAAGAGTTGACTGAAAGGTCAAGGTCTGTCAATTTGGTCAAGGAGCCAATGGACATAGGAATGGTTCCAGTAAACTGATTCCCACCAAGTGCAAGGTATGTCAATTTGGTCAAGGAACCAATGGACATAGGAATGGTTCCAGTAAACTGATTCCCAGCAAGTGAAAGGGTTGTTAATTTGGTCAACGAACGAATGGAATCGGGAATTGTGCCAGTAAACTGATTTTCACCAAGGTTAAGATATGTTAACTGGGTCATGTTACCAATGGATTTAGGAATGGAACCACTAAACTGATTTTCACCAAGGTCAAGATGAGTTAAATGAGTCATGAAGCATATGAACTTGAAAATGGTTCCATGAAAAGAACTGAGAGCAAGGTTAAGAATATTCAAATATGTTAAGTTAATCAACGAATGGCTAATCTCACCTTCAAGACCACTATATTCAAGTTGAAGCTCTTTGACATGACCTGTGACGTTGTCACACACGACTCCACGCCATTGACAACAATCATCTTCTTCAGGTAGCCAGTCAATGAGCAAGCCATTTGGGTCTTGAATAATGTGAGCTTTGATATCAAGAAGAGCTTGTCTCTCCTTATCGATGCACTTAGGAACAACTCCTCCTGCTGCTCCAACCAGTTGTTGGCCAAAGGAAGAGGCAGTTGTGGTATTAAACAACAAAAAGAAAAGTGAGAAAAGAAACAAAACATGAGTATGCATAAAGTAAAGGTAAATATTTTCTCTCATTATGTGTGTTTTAAGAAAATTGTATTGATGTGTTTTGATCTGATAATGAACACATATACCTCTATGCGGCTTTATATAGACTTCGAAAACTAAGAATAGAAATATATAAATTCGTGTGGAACAGACAAAGCATGGAAAAAAAATTAAACAATAAATTTGAAGTCCCACATTAGACGACCAAAGACTTGAGACTCTTAAGTCGTTGCAATTTTTAGTTATTCAATGTATCTTTTGGTACAGTAATTATTATGTGATATAAAGGTAAATCCAAAGAAATGGAGCCAAATAAATCAGGCTGATGGAAAATACAGTCAGCAACTACTATGAAAGTACCAAATATGCAAAAGACAAAAATGTTGGACTGGGATCGAGTGTTGCATAAATCTTCAGTTCCCACAATATGTTTGATGAAATGCCTTAACTAAATTTTTACAACATTAAGTTCACAAGTTTTCCTTTTATAAAAAGCATGTGAGCAGGAATAATCTACATATATAGGTAAGTTAATTGGTCATTTGAATTTTCACTGCATTTGATTAACTATTTAAGACGATATAAGTTGTTTTTGTTCAAGATGAACGATTATGTTTTTTGTTCGTTGTGGCCACGGTTTAGTTTTGCATACAAGTTATTAGTTTCATATATTTGTGGCTTTATTGTGTGTGCTCAAACTGTATATACATTGTTGGGTTTAAGTTTATTGTGATTTAACTATCTTTAGTGGTAACATATATATATATATAAACTTTTTAACATCGAAATTTTAGGTTTCAGTCAAAAGGATGGCGAGTCCCTATATACTATAAAATCAACTATTAAAATAAAACTGTACAAATGTGAATGCTCAATTTTGTCACGTAAGATAAATGAAGTCATCCTATTGCCCAATTGGAAAGCCAAAATTGAAACAATTTGGTTAAATCTATTTAAATCTCATCTAGCTAAAATATTTATAAAAACAAATGTGTCGATTTTGTCAAAAACAAAAATAAAATGAAGTAATTAATAAAACTTTAGTTGTTAATTTTTAAATAAATTAAATAAAGTTAAGTAAACTTTCGAAAAGTTATGATTAAGTGATGATCTCAATATAAGATCATCTCGGATAACTCACCCCGGTAGTGCATTGTTTCGTTAAATGTAGGTTAGTATTATATATTCTCGGAAGATAAAAAGGTATTTACCTCGGTAGTGTTCTAGGTAGTGGATGATTTGTACCGTTCTTGGTAAAGAGCTCGTTAATTTCCTGTTCTTGTTAGTTTGTTTGTTAAAGTTTTCACCTCGGTAATTGTGTATTTTGTTAGCGTGGTTACTGTTCTCGTTCTCGGTATTTACCTCGGGCAGTTTGTGGTTTGACTAGTCAACATGATTGAAAAAAGATGGTTGAACAGTATATATAATGGAACAAAACAATGCCAACATTCTAACACCATCTAATGATTCACAAATCTTCACCCAATACTTTAATGAAGTGTTTTATCCAGCATTTGGTTTTCACATAAAATGGAAAGTCAAAGATGTGGCACATTTTGTCCAAAGATACGTTAACTGTTTAAAGACACTTGTTCAACTAATACTAATAACGTTTTATATAATCTGTTTTGTATAAATCAATTCCTTTACTCATTGAGACTTTTAATCAGACAAGTGGTGAGAATAACATTGACGAAACTCTATAATAGTCTAAAGAAGCTAGATGACTTTATATTTGGGTGGAACATACACGATTTGATGTCCCAAATAAGACGTTCAAAGACTCTCAAGTCTTTGCAATTTTTCCAAAGTGGGTGTCAATTTTTCTTCCACTTTGTAATACTTTATGTTAAAAAAGAAATCAATATAATGTGCCCAAATAAAGCACCCAATTATAGGAATAGTAACAAGATATATATAACGTGATGTAAACACCAATCTAGAATATACAGTGTTAGGAAATCGTACTTGGATTGATCAAAATAGGGAAAATCCTTTAAATGCCCCACAAGTAAATGGGTACCAACCCTAAATGTCCCAAAAAAAAAAAAATAAATAAATAAATAAATAAATAATCTCCAAATGCCTCAGGGGAGAAGGTTGCCCAAATTTCTTGGGCGGATTACATATTATGGTGACATGTGTCCCCCAACATGTACCTACTAAGTACCATCTCACTAGTACTTTCTTGGGCGACTGGAAACTACATTTCTTGGGCGACCTACATTTTTTAATCTTTTTATGAGAAAGTGTGGTGTTTTAAAATGCTACATTTTTTGTCCTTGTAATTTGATTGGTATTTTATTTTTGGTCACACATTCTCTCTTTTTATCACCATTCTCTCTTGCATTCATTATAGTCAGCAAAATCAAAGAGTAAACTTGGTAATTTGCTCAAATTTTAGAACAAAAAAGGACCCAAGTATCCAATGTAACAAACAGATAATGTAGGTCCAATGTAATAATTGAATAACCACCACAGAATATCAAATTTAAGGATACTTACATTCATATACTGCAAATATGCAATATACACTGGTACCTATTTCATTTATACTATTCTTGCATCTGGTACATCGATCTAAAATCTCTTAGCAGTCATAAGGCTTAACTTTGTTGTTTATAAACTTCTTTTAATTCAATCTTCATAAAAACCCAGATCTTCATCATAAAAACCCAGGCCACAAATTCAATAACAAAAACAATAACATCAAAACATCACCGTCGACACCACCATACAAACACCACCACCATCCAAATACCACACCCTCACACCACCACCGGACCCATTTTCCATCTTAACAATCCCTCTTCTTACCTGAATAACATGTTCTTTTATGTTTGTAAAAGTTTCCCTCCACACATACAAGTGATTGATTGTAGAGACTACAGTGTGCTGACTTAAGAGAATTTCCAGTGACTTTTATATTAGTGATTGAGTAACAACTAAAAAATCAGTATTCAGATTTCTAAGATGAATTGGAGGCTTATTTCATGTGCCTCGTAATCATGAGTAAAACACAGCTACATTAGCTAGCTTCACACTACACTTAGATGTCAACCGTAATAGCATTTGCTTATAAGGCATGATACCTTATCGTAAAGATTCATAATTACTATAGCTAACCATGATACCTTGACAAAAACTGATTTGGTCAAGTTACATAGGAATGGTTCCAGTAAACTGATTCCCACCAACTACAAGGGTTGTTAATTTGGTCAACGAACGAATGGAATCGGGAATTGTGCCAGTAAACTGATTGTAACCAAGGTTAAGATATGTTAACTGGGTCATGTTACCAATGGATTTAGGAATGGAACCGCTAAACTGATTTTCACTTAGGTCAAGATAAGTTAAACGTGTCATTATAACCATTAGACGATTCAAGATAAAGCTAATCTCACCTTCAAGACCACTATAACCATTAGACGATTCAAGCTAAAGCTCTTTGACATGACCTGTGACGTTTTCACACACGACTCCACCCCATTGACAACAATCATCTTCTTCTTCAGGTATCCAGTCAATGAGCACGCCACTTGGGTCTTGAAGAATAATGTGAGCTTTGAAATCAAGAAGAGCTTGTCTCTCCTTATCGATACACTTATGAACAACTCCTCATGCTGCTCCAACCAGTTGTTGGCCAAAGAAAGACAAGTGACAAAAGAAGCAAAATATGAGTATGCATAAAGTAAAAGTAAATATTTTCTCTCATTATGTGTGTTTTAAGAAAATTGTATTGATGTGTTTTTATCTGATAATGAACATATACCTCGATGCAGCTTTATATAGACTTTGATATCAAAGAATTGAACTAGATGGATATAAATTTGTGTGGAGCACATAACACTTGGAATAAACATCATGGAATAAATTTGAAGTCCCAAATTAGACGTTCAAAGACTCTCAAGTCTTTGCAATTTGTAGTTATTCAATGTATCTTTTGGTCCTGAAATCATTCTGTGATGTAAATGTTAATCCAAAGAAATGGAACCAAATAAATCAGGCTGATGGAAAATACAGTCAGCAACTCTTGTGAAAGTAGAAATATGTAAAAATTGGTTGGATGGATAAAAAAAATAAATAAATGGGGCCTCTTAAAAATTCAGATTTGTAGCTGCACATCCAAAGAAGAGAGATTTACGCAATTATGAGCTTAAAGTAGTGTCTTCATGGAAAAAATTATTCATATATGGTTCTTCTTTTATTGCTTATAAGGCAGCATAAATCTTGAGTTTTCTCATGACCCACAACAATGTTTGATGAAATGCCTCAACCAAATTTTAGCAACATTAAGTTTACAAGTTTTCCTTTTATAAGAAGAATGTGATTTCAAGAGTAATCTGCATAGGTAATTTAGTTGGTCATTTGAATTTCTACTGCATTTGATTAACTATTTAAGCCGATACAAGTTGTTTAGATTCAAGATGAATGATTACGTTTTGTGTTTGCTGTGGACAGGGTTTAGGTTTGCATACAAGTTATTAGTTTAGGTTGTTTGACTTGAAAATTGGAGCGGCCCAGTTCTAACATACTCAGCTTGGCTCATATTATATATTTGGTAACTAACAATACATGCTTTGGCGCAATTAAATCGTTGAACATCTATCTTCTACTTTAGTTTAAATACATAATGATAATCTAGTTATATTATTTCATTGCAATATTTAGTTGAAAATAAATATCAGAAGACTCTTTGCATAAAGCTACTTATTTTGGATAATCATTAGAAACTGATTGATGCAATATGTATAGTAAATTTGAAGTAGATGGTCTAAATTTTTGTTTTACTTTTCCGTTGTTCAAAAATCCAAAAATAAATTTGATCTGTTTTGTGGAAAATGATGAAGAAAAGTGAAGTATCCCAATATTATACGTTAGAAGACTTAAAAGTCTTTAAAACTTGTAGTTATTAGATATCTTTTTCTATCTTAGTGATACTTTTCCCCTCAATACGTGTGAATGTGTGATATAAATCAAAGTCAAGCTAATGGGCCCAAACGCTAAACCAAAACCAAGACCAAGACTAAAAGATGAAGACTAAGTTAATTATTACAATGCATAATCAACTTTTAAATTTTGTCTCAAAATACATAATATGATCCGTTTATTCAGGTCACCGACGATATGGCGCTTATGTGGCATCCAAGTGTATACCTCGTATGTTAACTAGTAAATAATGCAACAAAATAATAATAATCAGGAACCATGACCAATGACTATAAAACATATATACCTGGTCCAAAGGGATCAGCTAATTCAGAAAACGCATTCCCTAACTCACGACCACAAATGAATAATTCAAATCTCTCTGTTAAACCTGCATGCCCGTGCCGAAAATTAGGAAAAATCAAGCTTTCACGAATTTGAGTTATTTGTAAATTTTGGGTATCCGGATATACAAGTTCAAAGGGATAATGAGGTAATGGGGTAATTTTCCTTAAAATAATATTTGCATTTTGAGATACAGAATATTTTCAGTACCTCCGATGTGGCTTCGCCAATGGAGATACCTCCACAGGATAATCCAAAAGAAATGTAGGCTGCACTAGAGTTGGTTCTACCGCTATCTCAAAAACCTGTTAAAAGAACAAAGTTACCAACTAATCTCACTCTTAAATTTTATATATTATTGTTAGTACTTGACCCGTAATTTGATACTGACCTCATTAAGCATTTTGCCAACAGATGAGCATGCTTCAATTAAATGCCTATCTTGATTATTGGGACCCATATTCAGCGCGTTAATAGTTGCTTCTTTAGCAGCATTAAGATCGTTTCCGAACTCAGTAAAATCAATTCCTGTAGCTTCTTTTACAAGATTGTGCATTGTTTCCCTCCTCCATGGTCTTTCTAAATTAATTTCAACCCCCTGCATTCAAATCGGTAATCTTGAATAATTCGGTGTAGCACGTAAGAAGTTAAACGTTCATTTTAAGAGTTTACATACCTGATAGTCCACAGTAAGCTTTCCATTAACTGCAAGAGCACATTGGGTTACGATTTCTTCTGCCATGTTCATCATGCTTTCATAGTCTGAATACGCTTCATATATCTGGATCAGTTCAAGACTAAAACCGATCAATTGTGATCAAACAAACATGAAAAGTGATGCTGCGATTACAATCATGACAATAGAGTCCTTGCGCTTAAAATATCAGCAGCATATATTACCTCTATAGTTGTGAATTCTGGATTATGTCGGGTTGAAATGCCTTAATTTCTGAAAATTCTTCCAATCTCATATACTTTTTCGAATCCACCAACCTACATTGGAATCAGAACTCTTTACTTATATGAATACAAATACAATCTTACAAAAAAGTCTAAGTAGAATACTAGGAAACTTACCAGCATTCTCTTCAAATGGAGTTCGGTCGCAATTCTCAAATAAAGATCCCTGCCAAGCGAGTTATGGTGTGTAATGAATGGTCTAGCTTCTGCACCGCCAGCTGCTCCCTAGTAAGTCAATCAATTTAAGTATCCAAAAAAAAAAAAAAAAAAAAAAAAAAAAAAAAAAAAAAAATTTACAAAAATCAGTTTAGGGATGATATACAAACCTGAAGAACTGGTGTATCAACTTCGATAAAGCCTATGGATTCAACTGTCTGGCGTATGACTGATACAATCTACTGAAGTGAAGCACAAATCAGCATACGTGCATTTGAAGATAATAAGTTATATGATCCGAAAATTCAATGGTTTAACCCTACCTTTGCTCTTTTACGGAGTACATCAGCTACCTCTGGATTTGCAATCATATCTACATATCTATACACGAAAAACAGACTTGGCAATTATGATGATGTTTAACATTAGCAAAAACGGACCACCATGACATTATTTGAATATGCAGGATTGCACAAATGTTGTTACAAAAAAGCTATTAGAAAACTAACCGTTGGCGATAACCCTTATCCACATCTGTTAGACCGTGAAACTTATCCGGTAGTGGAAGCAAAGATTTTGCGAGGATCAAAAATGAATTTATACATACAGAAAGTTCCCCTGAAAACAAATGGAAACAATGAATATGCTATCAAAAAAATAGTGTAAAGACTATTATGTTTCGCTTTGTATAACTTTGTTGCGAAAGCTAACCTTTTTCTGTCCGTTTAATCGAGCCGCTTGCGCCCAATATGTCGCCTATATCAACAAGACTCTTTAATTGGTCAAACTGATCATCTACAAGCCTTTCTTTCTCACAGTAAAGCTGTTATTATAAGTAAATATATCAGTATTCAGTAGAGTCATAGAAAAACATAGCATAGGTGAGGAAATTAAGTTTACTCAATAATCTAAATGCTTCTATGAGGGTCAAATGCAACGCATTCCTATCTGTGATCTTTCAGTTGTCAACATCCACTTTGGTAGATGATCAATGGGCATGTGGCATCGCGTTTTTAAAGTGGTCAAGAGTAGATGCAACGAAACTAATCCTGATTATTCAAGTCTCGTTTTACATTTAAATCCTTAAATAATCAGAAATGTCAAACACTCAAACTGCTGATTATCACAACTTCAAACATGAGAAGCACATCCAATTATCTAAACACTATCTCCAGCATCCCCACACATACCCAAATACTACCAATTATATAGCATGAGGTGATTAAGTTTAGAGACAAGCAACTAACTTTTTGCATTTCAAACAAGGAACGTGTTATCAGCATACCTGAATTGTTCCAGAATCATCCCTCAAAGTCAAGAACGCAAGTTTTCCAAAAGCCCTACGTGCAACAATTCTTCCTGATATTGCTACTTGGTCATTCTCATCGTTTGATTCTTTGCCATTTCCGAGATGCTGATAAATATCTTGCAATTGATTAGCGGTATGAGTTCTATCCCATTTGTAGGCATATGGTTCAAGTCCTTTGCTCCTTAACTCGTCCACCTATAAAGTATAAACAAAGCCATTACTTTTACCGGAAATAAATAAACTAGATATCCACAACCACACTCATCATAGACCCCTGTGTATTACATTCAAAAAGCCAAAAGTTGGAACTAAACCAAACTTTGAGTGGGTGTTTAAAGTTAGGTTTTGGGAGTAATTATCTAACTAATATGTTTGCAAAACACAAATAATCAGCAAAAAGTGTTGGCAAACCATTAAAGAAGGAATTATCAGCATAGTCTTATAAAGAGGTTGTGAATTTCTGTTCCAGAGTGCTGTTTTGCAAACGCAATCTCAAACACCTCTTAAAGAAGTGCTTAAAAAGGTAAAACTAATGAATCAGGGGGTGTTCGGCATTGCATTTTGATAGTGGTTACAAATAATTAGTTCTTAGAGAGTTTTTAGGATTGCTTTTTAAACCCACTTATGCTCTTTGCAGTATTCTGATAAGAAGTTTGTAATAACAAACTCCCAGACTGATTATCTTATTATTGTGTTCACAAGTACTACAATAAAAGTACATTCAATGGGGTGTTTAGGATTGCTTATTAAAGCTACGTATGCCTTTTGACTTAACCACACACGCGGTTCAAAATGATAAACTCCCAAACTGATTATTCAATCTTATTACACTCTCCTGTAATCAGATAAGCAATTTGGATAAGCAATCCCAAACACCCACAACACTGCTTATATTAGTATCAAAACTCAATAAGCATACAATCATAAGCAATCGCAAACTCCCCCTTAACGTTTTCTTATAGTGAAACTAATACAAATGATCTTATTACACTATTTAAGAATCATTTACATGTAAGTACTTATATAACTCCCCCAAGATATGCATATCAGGACAATCAACAACTAAGTATCACAGTTTCTTAACTAATAATCCTGAAACTAACTAAAAACGCATCACCAATTTGCTAAATAAACCAGATATCAACATCCAAAGCATAAAACATAAAAAGATTCAAATGTTACTTAAGATAGACTGATACTCAGAGGGTGCTTGGGATTGCTATCTAAAGCTGCATATCTGCTTCTTGCGTTGGGAAACAATGAATAAGCAGTTTTAAGAATTAGGTTAGGAGTTGCTTATTCCAAACTGCTTATCAAAGAGTGTATTTTGGATTCCTTATTTAAAACGCTAATCAAAGATTATTTTTTAATTGCTTATCTTATAGTTTTTTTTGGGTAAGGTGGTTTCACACCTTTTGTCCGATATGGCGATATTGGGTTTGAACCCACCGCCACACAGATTCAAACTAGGTAAAGCCCTCCCTTTTTCAAGAGGTTGGCATGGTCACTCGGTCACTCCAGAGTTGTTTACACCTAGCAGGAACTGAACCGGGGACCTCACACATTTTAGTAATATTAGTCACATACTTTTTGCCACTAGGCCAACCCTGAGTGGTTTTATCTTATAGCTAAACAAGCAAACAAACACTATTTTCTTCCACACATTTTGCTGCAAAACCCATAACCCATTTGATTAAAAAAAACCAAAAATCAAAAACAAAACATAAAAACCCAAAAAAGATTCAATCTTTATCAATACATAAACATAAAAATATAAAAAAGATTCAATTTTTATAAAAAATATATAAAAAAGTTGAACCTTTTTGAGACGAATAGAATCTCTATCAGAAGTAGAGGAACTTGCATTATCATCTTTGGGTGACCTCCTTCCCCTGCCCCCTTGTTTTGGCGGCACAGTGGCGGCGCGTGAGGATGAACAGCAGCGCGTGAAGGTGACTGGGCGATGGATTTTGAAAGTGAGTGAAGATAAGTGGAAGAGATGACGGAGTGGCCTTGATACCATACTTTTAAGGCCTCCATTACTGTTGTTTCAAGTTGTGTTATCTGAACTGAAGTGTCTGTGTTTTGATTGTTTTGTTGGATAACCAGAAAGTGTTGAAGATGTAAGGGTGTTTTTGTAATTTTGGTTTTTGTAAGGAAGAACTATGTAAATTGTTCTTTAAGTTTTTTTTTTCTTTTTTTTTTTTTTGAATAGAGACATAATAGACCATGGACCGGATGAACCAATAAACCGGATCAAATTGGACCGACCGAAACCGGATCAAACATATTTTGGTCTAGTCCTCAATCCACCCTTTTCTTCATATTCGGTTCTCGGTCCACTCCGGTCTGGTTCAATATTAAGCAAAACCGGCCATTATACTTTGTTAGACTCGATCGAACCAACGAACTGGACTTGGACATGACATTTCGGTTTGGTCCTTGGTCTGGTGTCTTGAACCAAATCTGTTTTTGATCTGGTCCGGTTTTCGGACCGTGCTCAGCCCTACTTCCGGTTATGTTTCCATTTTGATGGTGTAACAAAGGCGTCTAAGACATGTCCTTGCCCAACAACGCGTCACCTTTAAGACATGGACCGGATGAACCGAAAAACCGGATCAAATTGGACTGACCAAACCGGATCGAACGTATTTTGGTCCAGTCCTTGGTCCACCTTTTTCTCCATATTCGGTCATCGGTCTAATCCGGTCTGGTTCATTCTAAAGCAAAACCGGTCATTATGCTTTGTTGGACTCGACCGAACCAACAAACTGGACATGACATTTTGGTCTGATCCTTGGTTTGGTGCTTTGAACCAAATTGATTTTTTATCCGGTCCGATTTTAACCGTGCTCAAACAAAACATAAAAACACAAAAAGATTCAATCTTTATCACACAAAAACATAAAAAAGATTCAATTTTTATATAAAAAAATATATAAAAAAAAGTAAACCTTTTTAAGACGAATAGCACGAATAGCATCTCTATCAGAAGTAGAGGAACTTGCATTCTCATCTTTGGGTAACCTCCTTCCCCTGCCACCACCTTGTTTTGGCGGCACAGTGGCGGCGCGTGAGGATGAACAGCAGCGCGTGAAGGTGACCGGGAGATGGGTTTTGTAAGTGAGTGATGAGTGTGTAAATACTCATTATTTTTAGTCAATTCTGAGCTACAAAACGATCAAAAATACTCAAAAACGCACCAAAATGCGAAGAAAATCCCAAAGATCATATTTTATATGTTTCTGATGCAAAACGAGAGAAAACAAACGAAAACGAATAAAAGTTACATAATTGGCGGTTTCAGTCCCCCAACTTTCAAAGTTTTACAAAACTAGTCCCTGGTCAGTCATTTTAAAGAAAAGTCAACCCAAACTTTTTAAAAGTCAAATGATAACACAAATGGTCTTTGGGTGAAATGATTTCAATAATTTACAAGATTGGTCCTTTAACTTTGACTTTTTTTGGCAGTTTTGGCCCCTGGTGTTTCAAATCTGGAAAGTTGCATTTTTGGTACTTTGGTTTATCTAACTTGACAGGATTGATCCGTGGTTAAAGTTTGGAAGATAGGCAAATTCAGTCCTTGAGAAACTCAAAAGTTACAAAAATTACCCTTGGGCTTCACAAGTTATAAAACCAAACGAATCATTAACAATAACCTGGTCCAAGTATTCCCTTAGCCCACTACACCCTTTTACATTTAACCCTTGGCCCAACTCCACCTAAAGCCCAAGTACCCATCCCTAGCCCAATCCCTTAACCCTAAAAACGTTTTTATTAAACGCACTGTTCTAAAAGGCGCGCCAAGGCGCCGCCAAGGCGTCGCCAAGGCGCGAGGCGTGGCCTCGACGCCACGAAATGGACCAAGGCGTGAGGTCTAGGCGTCGTGTGAAAAGGCGTGGCATAAGGCGCGAAAAGGCGTGCAAAGGCGCGCCTTTTTTTAAGGCGTGGCGCCATTTTTAGAAGCATTTAGGGAATTTATGGATTTGGGCTTGAATTTCAAGTATTTGGGTTATTTTTTTCTTGGGCCTCGTAATTTCAAAACTTAATTCCTACTTGGGCTTCGTATTTGGGCCTGACTATTTGGGATTTGGGCTTTAGTATTTGAAATTCCTCTTATAAAATGATATAAAATTATAAATACATAAATTTATAAATATTTTGTTGCCGCCTTAAGCACGCCTTAAGAAACGCCAAGGCTTCGCAAAGGCGCGTAAGGCTTGAGGCGTGGCTGTGCCGCCACGCCACGCCTCACGCCTTTTAGAACATTGATTAAACGTCCACCCTTCCTCCCCATTCAGTTAAACTGGATAAAAAAAAATGATAACACATCTCCTTCATTAACCCCCACCCCCCCCCCAAGACTCCCCATCACCATCCTCCTATCACCTTCAAGCACAACCCCCAATCCCACTTTCCCCCCTCCTCACAAACCGTACCTACCACATGCCCCGTCACCAATCCACCATCACCACATATGGGCGCCAAAGTATGATTGAAAGGCTGTGATGAGTTCAATTTAATCCAAAGGTGAAGAGTAATCTCAATGAAGCACATGTTGTCCACCTCAGCAATTCACTCAGAGAAAAAGCACAATCACAAGCGGACATCCAAGATGCAAAGGAAACCCTAGTTTTGTTTAGTATAAATGATTGTGTATTGTAAGCCTAAGAGGCAGTCTAATTTTAGTTTTTTTTAGCAGTCTTGTATTAGGTTTTCATAGTCAAGTTTTTTTTTTAAAATATGTTGTAGTCTTAATTCAAGTTTTCAGTCAGTTAGGTTATGCTTATTTAAAAAACTTAAGTCCTTTGTACTCTTTCTTTTTTAATGAAATTTAAGTTTTTCATTTAATATCAACCTGCTCGTTTGCTTTTACTTATTACAACTGCGTATTTGTTGATCGCCATTGTTTATTAAGTTTCAATTTAGCTTACTGTGTTATATTGCTTTCAAAAATTTAGTTCACAAATGCTTTTCCTTCAAAATTTTCTCATAGCCTAGGCATAAGGTGGTGTTTGGCAATGGATGTTCATTGCATTCTTGGTCAGTTTTAGTTTAGCAATTCACTTGATTCAGCCGTAGTGGAGTATATTCAGTAAGTTGATAGCAATTTTTAATAAGTTCTTGTGTTATGTTTACCATTTTTTATGCTTCACGACTTTGTCAGCTCTTTGTTCATCCCCATAGGATTTAGGAGTCCTCAATTTAGTTGCTTGCTCTTCACAGTT
The DNA here is from genome assembly GCA_030686995.1 of Artemisia argyi. Taxonomy (NCBI): domain Eukaryota; kingdom Viridiplantae; phylum Streptophyta; class Magnoliopsida; order Asterales; family Asteraceae; genus Artemisia; species Artemisia argyi. The sequence goes on along the minus strand of CM060693.1, from coordinate 21,201,046 downwards.
AACTTTACCTTCCCTTAAGTTTAGTTATAAAAGGCTTTGGTAATCACCTGCTTTAAACCATTTCCTTACACCTAAGCTATCTTAATTGATTTCATAATTAGTAAGGGTTAGTCTAGTTTTAATTTACTTTCAAGTGTTGTTATAAGTATCTGGTATTTTAGGATTGACAGTTAAAATCTCAAGTGTAGCCCCATTTTCACCATCTGGTACAGCAGCCCTTGCTGGATGATTAGAACTAGTCCAAACAGCCATGTTAGTCCCAAACGCCAATTTGGAACACATCTTTAGTTAATTTAGGATAGGATTTAAGCTCAGCTTTTGGTTTTGCATCCACTTGATAGCATAGATTTCACTAGTAGAAGCTTAATTTAGTTTTCATGACTATTAGGATAGTTATTTTGTGCCTGCACATCAGCTCTAGTCCGTCATATGCTTTCTTTTTCGCTCTGATTCAGCCCTCTTAAATCGCCCAGTTGATTGTTTTGATCACCAACTCTTGCTGCTGCTACTTAGTTGACCTAGTTCATGTAATTTTTAATCTAGTCATAATTAGTATTTGTTGCTGTTTAAATTGTTGCTGTTATTATGTCTTGTTTCAGTTTGTTGTTGCCTTGTGTTACAGCAGCCCAAGTGTTTGTTGATTCCTTGCTCGATTTTGGTTTTCTTGTTATTTGATTGTTGTTACTGAGATTGCATCTGTGATTAGTGTTCTTGGTTTAAGCTTGTACTTTAATTTCAAAACTTATCACTCATCATTGTTGGGTCAAAACATTCCCCTGCACCCAGTTTTTGCAAGTTTTAGTTTGCACTTAGATTATCAGTTTGTAGGTGTTAGATCTTGTTAGTAGTTGATTTAAGTAGCCCCTTAGGGTAGTTTTAAATATCTGTTTGTAGTTTGCCATAACTGCTTATCTAGTGTCCATTAATAAGCTATCTTTGATGCATGTTTACCACTGCTGCTACTGCATGCCTTTGTTCTTGTTGTTTCTTGTTTGAATCTTCTGTAGTTGGTCTTTTGTTGTTATTATCGATCTGTGAATATGTTGGAGTAATAGTTTGTTTGTTGTGAGCCAACAAAAGAAATAAAGAAAAAATAAATAAATAATAATTTTGAAAAAAGTGTGGTCTGGGGGATTCGAACTCCTGACCTCTTGCATACTCACACAAACGCCCATGCTTAACCATCTGTGCTGATCTTTCATTTAGTTATTATTGCCTTTAGTTATTTATTTAATAATAGTTTTGCATTGCTTATTTCTAGTTTAATTTCTGATTAGCTTAAATTCTTGCTTATTCCAACTGCTTATCTCGTATTTTTATTTTTCCTAGGTTAAGTTTAAGCTTATTTATTTACCCAAAATTTTTCAGAATTTTTAGATTAGTTTTAATATTTATTATAATTTAAATTGTGTTAATTAGTTTTTAAATCGTAATAAATAGAATTTTAGTCAAAAAATTAATTTTCTTTTTTCAAAAATTTTCTTTTGTCTTATAGTACGTTGGAAAATTATTCGTGAACCCGTAGGACGTTTAGAACTTAGAATTCACGTTTTAATTTGCGCACTCGCGTAATTTTATTTCAACGTCACGTTTTTAAATTTAGTTTACGTTTTTAGGATTCCCAATACCTAATTATGTTTTCCCGTAGTGTTTTAGGTTTTTCCTAGTTAGTTAGTTGCCTTAGGTTAATTTACGTTTACTTTCGTTCGATAATTTTCAAGTTCGTTAATTTAACGTATCGCAAAACCAAATAACCTTTCCAATCATACAAGATTTTAATCCAAATCTCATTCGAAGCTTTCCATTCACACCTGGTTGGGGTACGACCTGGGAAATCACTTCCCGGTCTCACAATTTGAATATCACTTTCACAAGTTTTGCGGGGTAATCGTTTTCCTAAACGGTTTACTCGTATTACTTCACGATTGTTTGTCTCACGACAAATTATTGATATTTTGATAAAATTGTTGTTTGCACACACCAAAACACAACGAACCAGTGAGTGGAGATAAGTGGAAGAGATGACGGAGTGGTCTTGATGACCTACTTTTAAGGCCTCTATTCTTGTTGTTTCAAGTTGTTAACTTGTTATCTCAAACTGAAGTGTGTGTGTTTTGATGGTTTTGTTGGATAACCAGAAAGGGTTGAAGATGTAAGGGTGTTTTTGTAATTTTGGTTTTTTGTGAGGGAGTATTGTGTAAATTGTACTTTTAAGATTATTATTAGGGCCGTAAACGAACTAAACGTTCAGTGAACATTTCATGAATCATTCGGTAAAAAATTCGTTTATATTCGTTTATTTATTAAATGAACGAACATTAACAATATTTTACGATCGTTTAGTTAAATGAACGAACATGAACAAAAGTCACTTATGTTTATTTTATGTTCGTGAACGTCCGATTATGCGTTCGTTAACGTTCATTTTTGTTCATTTATTTATTTATATTCGTATATTATATCGTTTAATTGTATAATTTTAAAATTAGTTTGTTTAAACAAAATAACACTTATAAAACAATATTAGATGCATAATTTAATAAAGTTTATGTTTGTTTATCTATTTTCATTTATGTTTGATCGTTTATGTCCGTTTAGTGTTTTAATGAACAAACATAAATGAACATGAACAAATCATTTTCTTAATAAACGAACATGAACAAGAAAATTCGTCCGTTTAAGTGTTCGTGTTCATTTATTTGTCCGGTTAAAATTAAATGAACGAACATGAACAAGGCTCCGTTCGTGTTCGTCTGGTTCATTTACAGCCCTAATTATTATTCTTATTTTTTTCTCTTTTCCGGATAGAGCTGAACATAATAGACCATGAACCGGATGAACCGAAAAACCGAATCAAATTCGACCGATCGAACCAGATAGAATGTATTTTGGTCCGGTCCTTGGTCCACTCTTTTCCCCATATTTGATCCTAGGTCTGATCCGCTCTGGTTCATTCTTAAGCAAAGCCGTCCATTATGCTTTGTTGGACTTGACCGAATCAACAAACTGGACGTGGAAGTGACATTTTGGTCTGGTGTTTTGAACCAAATCGGTTTTGATCCAGTCCGATTTTAGTCAGTCTGGTCCTGTTTTCGGCTCGCGCTCAACCTTACTTTCGGTTATATTTCCTTGATGATGTAACAAGGGCGTCCAAGACGTGTCCTTGCCCAACAACGCGTCACCCTTAAAACACAAATCGGCCCACCCGTTAGGTATTTTTTTTAGCACGAATCGTTCTGCGGACCGACCGACTTGTGAGAAAGTTGTGTGTGTGATTTTAGTTTTTCGAAATATATTTGTGTTTAAAGCTCGGACTTGAGCTCCAAGTACAATAAGACTCGGCTCAAATAAAACCGAGTTACTCAACAAAAGCTTGACTCATTTACACCACTACACCAGGTCCCCCATCACTCGTAGTGTAACTGTAACTAAAACCTAAGTTACTCAAAAAACAAAACCAATTTAATTGGGCATTGAAAATTCATGGTTCCTACTTTATGTTATGCACTATGGGCCTTACATAACAAATTAACGACACATCACTCCCCATTTCCAAAGCCAAAAAAAACAAAAACAAAATGAAACCTAGTCAAAGTCAAACACCCATGAACACCAATGCCGGAACAAGCATAAGCCATCTTCAAACTGATTATTCAGAACTACTTATTTCACTCTCAAATAATGCTTCAATAAGCAATCCCACACACCCTTAAAACTGCTTATCTATAATGTCAAAACCCAATAAGCATATAACAAGTTTGAACCAACCACCCCTGGTTATCTAATTCTAATAACCCCCAACAAAAGCTAATTTTATTCAGTATTAACTAACTAAGGGGGTGTTTGTTTCGGGTAACATAGCGGGCTTATGGCGAATTTGATTTTCGGCTTATGTTTCATAAGCTCACTTTTTGTTGCTTATTTTGATAATTTTCAGCTTCATTATGTCATAATGAACTTATATAAGCCAAAAAGTTTCAAAATAAGCAACAAAAAGTGAGCTAACGAAACATAAGCCCAAAACCAAATAAGCCATAAGCCGGCTATATAAGCCAAAACAAACACCATAACAATATAAGCCGAAATGAGATAAGCTCATAAGCCATAAAATTAGCAAAAACCAACATCCCTTAAAAAAACCCATAACCCATTTAAGTAACAAAACCAAATATCACAAAAAACAAAAAAAAAAAAAAAAAAAAAAAAAAAAAAAAAAAAAAGATTCAATTTTTATAAAACATAAAAAAATAAAAAAAGATTCAATTTTTATAAAAAATATAAAAAAGTTGAACCTTTTTAAGACGAATAGCATCTCTATCAGAAGTAGAGGAACTTGCATTATTCTCATCTTTGGGTAACCTCCTTCCCCTGCCACCACCTTGTTTTGGCGGCACAGTGGCGGCGCGTAAGGACGAACAGCAGCGCATGAAGGTGACTGGGAGATGGGTTTTGTAAGTGAGTGGAGATAAGTGGAAGAGATGACGGAGTGGTCTTGATGACCATACTTTTAAGGCCTCCATTCTTGTTGTTTCAAGTTGTTATCTGAACTCAAGTGTTTTAATGAGTGATATTAGCCACTAACTTTTTGCCACTAGGCCAACCCTAAGAGGCTTTTATCTTGTAGTTAAACAAGCAAACAAACACTATTTTCTTCCACAAACTTTTTTTTAGCAAATTCTTCCACATTTTGCTACAACTAATTATAATTCAAGGAAGGCATATTGCCCGCTTAGATGTCACTGCACGACTCGAACCACTAACTACTAACTAGCCATTCTAAAAAAACATAATCACTTTCAAGACCCATAACCCATTTGATTAACAAAACCAAATACCTCAAACAAAACATAAAAACACAAAAAGATTCAATCTTTATCAAACATAAACATAAAAACATAAAAAAGATTCAATTTTTATATAAAATATATAAAAAAGTTGAACCTTTTTAAGACGAATAGCACGAATAGCATCTCTATCAGAAGTAGAGGAACTTGTATTCTCATCTTTGGGTGACCTCCTTCCCCTGCCCCCACCCTGTTTTGGCGGCGCGTGAGGATGAACAGCAGCGCGTGAAGGTGACAGGGAGTTGGGTTTTGAAAGTGAGTGGGGATAAGTGGAAGAGATGACGGAGTGGTCTTGATGACCATAATTTTAAGGCCTCCATTGCTGTTGTTTCAAGTTGTGTTATCTGAACTGAAGTGTCTGTGTTTTGATGGATAACCAGAAAATGTTGAAGATGTAAGGGTGTTTTTGTAAATTTGGTTTTTGTAAGGAAGAATTATGTAAATTGTACTTTAAGATTATTATTCTTATCTATTTATTTATTTATTTTTTCTCTTTTGAATAGAGCTGAAGATAATAGACCATGGATCAGATGAACCGAAAAACCGGATCAATTGTAACAACCGAACCACATCGAACATATTTTGCAGTCCTTGGTCCACCTTTTTCCCAATATTCGGTCTTCAGTCCGATCTGATTTAGTTCAGTCTTAAGCAAAATCGCCCATTATACTTTGTTTTACCCGACCGAACCAACGAACTGACCTGGACATGACATTTCAGTCTGGTTCTTGGTATGGTGTTTTGAACCAAATTGATTTTTGATCCGGTTCGGTTTTCAGACGGTGCTCAGCCATACTTTCGGTTATGTTTCCATTTTGATGGTGTAACAAAGGCGTCTAAGACGTGTCTTTGCCTAACAACGTGTCACCCTTAAAATACAAATCCCCAACCACGCGTTGGACCGACCGACTTGTGGAAAGTCGCGTGTGTGTGATTTTAATTTTTTGAAATAAATTTGTGTTTAAAACTCGGACTTGAGCTCTAAGCACGATAAAACTCGGCTCAAATAAAACCGAGTTAATCAACAAATGATTGACTCATTTACACCTCTACACCCAGTCCCCCATGAGTCCATGACTCGTAGTGTAACTAAAACCTAAGTTACTCAAATAACAACAAAATGAAAACAAAACCAATTAAATTGGGCCTTAAAAATACATAGTTCCTACATTATTATCTTCACTATTGTGCCTCACATAACAACAAAAGATCACTCCTATCAAATTCCAAGTCAAAAAAAACAAAATGAAACCTGGTCAAGCACAAACACCCATGAACACCAATGCCGGAACAAGCAACAAAGACACCAGCAGCAACAACAACAACAAAAGCAAGCCACAGTTCAGACCAGCCATTGATGATTCCAAGCCCCTTCTTCAAGATCCGGTACCCCTTTCTTTCATTTCTTTAAATAACCCATGTTTTACTTAGTAATAAAATACGTAGTACTTTATCCTAAGTTTTAATTTTGTTTTTGTAGATAATAAGATCAGACCCAATTGAGACAGAAGAAGCTGTTATCCGCTTGCCTCGTTTCCCTCCGACTAATTCCACATTGTCTAAGTGATTACTACTTATGTAACGTTTTTATTTTAAATTACCTATGTATTGATATGCAAATATTGCTGTAAATTTTAACTAGTAATCAGCCTAGCCGGGAAGTACTGTGATTGGAATTTTTGTGTAAATTTTGAACTATTGACGTATGCAGAAATTTGTCACAGGGTATTCACTGTTATATAAAAATTTGATAAGAGTATGCACGTAGTATTAAACTTTGAAATATGCTAACAAAAAATTAGTTTTTACGCCGTTTTTAGGGTATGCACGTGCATAGCCTCTGCCTTAGGTATGTCCGCGACTCTGGCCCTGACTGTACGAATATGTTAGAAACATTAACACAATTGTTCAAATACTGCAGACTTAAGTTTTGACCAAACTGATTTTTTTGGCTGATTCAACTCAAGTTGCGTGAGTGAGTAATCGGGATGGTATGCATGACGTATGCGATGAAGGTACATAATAGATGGGAACAAACTTGTTATTCAACCTTCTCTGTTTATAAACAAATACTGAAATACCCAATCCCAGTTTGTTACTCGACTTTGTGGTCTAAGTTTTGCAACACACTATCCGGTAGCATTTTTTTAAACTGGGATGGATTGCTAGACAAACATCTTAGGCTTATCAGCTTAGTTGAGGAGTCTTGGATTGCATATTTGAAGTGCTTGTCGACTTGTATTTTGATGAGATATGCACATGGGGAAGTGTGTGTTTTTCATAGGTTATTAGCCATAAGCTAAAAGTATGAAATCCCAAACACCGCTAAAGCTGTTTCTATATGCTGTTTTGGACCGACTTACTTGAGAAAGGTGCAATTTAGTTGAAAGAAACCGTTAACCGTATCTAAGTTCTATCATCTGCATTGTGTTTTGATAGTTCTTGAACTAATGAACTATTATTGGTTTAAACAAAAAGATGTTTAAATAAGCTTTCTGGAACAGTAAGTAGAGCTAGTCAGGCTTAAATGAGAAAATCAGCATTGGCTGGTCAAATGATAAGTAGATATATACTTGTTGAAGCAAGCCAGTTAGACCAAGTACATACATATATTTTCATTCACAACGACAAAGCCCAAGTAGAGTAAACACTAGTATAAACTCTAAACCATCATCAAGTCTATAGCAGAATATATTAGGAAAATAACAAGAAAATTTAACGACTGATAATGGCATGGAAAATGGCATCACTTGATGCCTCAAAGGGAGATCCCCACGTTATTAGCATATGGTTTGTCGCGAGGTGGAGATGACCGCACATAGGTGGCACATGGCTAAGAATTTTCGTCATAGCCGTTGCCCTTATTATCGTACTCTCCATAACCCCTAGATTAATGGTCACACTTTTGATACATATTGCCGATGCACTAGATGTGCTATTTTTTCATCTTTTCGCATACATTCCATAAGTGCATTTGGTTTAGTGTAACCCGAAACATGTAACGTTCTATTCTCCTCCACTTGGAAAGATTCTTTTCTTTTAATATGACCAACGAAATTATCAATCTTATTAGCCAGGGAAAATACCTGGAAAATAAATTAGTTGTTTGTTATTGATAAGACAGATTACAGATAGATTAGATGATTTTGTCTATGTCATGCTTATATGCTTAAAACTAGGGTGACAATTTGAGACGGGTTTAGGTTGGATTGACGGGTTGGAAAACTTCAGCTGAAACATGATATGCATAAATGACCGGGTCATTCGTATCAATTCTAACCCATTTAACACAACATATTTAGCCATATTATTTATGTGACTTAATGGGTTAAACACATGCAAGTTGAACAGGTAAAGCGGGTTTCATATTACACAAATTAAACGGGTTGGCAGGTTGACACTTTTAACCTCGTCCTAACCCGAATACAACATGTGTAACAAAATGGGTTAGATGTTTTGATCTAAGCACGGCCCAAATATAGGAGATTCCAGAGCTGTTCTATGCGAGAGAGGATCTGCCAGTCAGCTTACAGTGGACCATGAACCACTTGAAGAAAGGAGTAGGATTGAGAAACAAGGTGGATTTGTGACTAAACTTCCAGGTAAAACGCGTCCACAGAACTTCACTTTTCAATAGATGTCACACTATGGTGTCACACGCGAGGTGGTAACATAGGTGGAACAGGTTACATGTAAAAAACGTGTCACTTTGGTAAATACGATTGACCAGGAACACTTTTTGTCCAAAACTTTACTTAAGAATATTTTTATGTCAAATATAGTATGTTATTACTAATATGAGTACATGTACATGGGTAGAAATTGCCACTTCTACCTTACACCAGTAAATGACAGCAGAATTGACAAATTTGTTGTTTAACTTCCAATTATGTGATGCAGTGAATTACAGCAGAATTGTTACATGCATATTTTGATTCAGTCACTGTGTTATAGCTTCAGCAAGCTCTAAAGTATAGTGAAACTGTTGGAGTATTATTTATGTAGGTGACGTTCCCCGAGTTAATTGTCAACTTGTTGTTGCTCGTTCATTTGGAGACCAGAGTCTTAAAGCACATATAAGTTCAGAACCTGGCATAAGACATGTACCTGTCAATGCCTCAATAGAGCTTGTGATACTAGCAAGTGATGGCTTATGGAAGGTTCGTTATTTACTCACTATTAAGTAAATACACAAAATCAACAACCAACGTTGTGTACAAAGAAGCTTTATTTTGTATATCAATCGACAACATATACCTTGTGCTTGCGGATAATTTAGTAACTATTATTTTCTTGTATCGGATGAACATTTATTTCTTTTCGTTCTTAAAGCATATAATAAGTAATTTGGTATGTTTATAACTTATTTTCCTAAACTTAATTTTTTTTCAACCATATTCATAAGGCTCGCTCGCCCATTCGGGTGGGCCAGGTAACTAGTTGATTTATATATTAAAAACATGTCACTTAGAGTGGTGTTGTTGAAGGCGAGATTGGTGGCAGCACTTGTGGTGGAGGTTGCGATGGTGAAAGCCAATGTTTTTTAGATCCGGATTGAGCTGATGTTTGAGTATTAAAATAAGAAGTAACTTAGCACTTAGCAAACTGTATTTAGTGAAATGGATTTCCAATTGCATTTTAAGCAAATTATGATAACAAAGTTCCACATTCTGATGTCACAAACAGGGTAACTCTGTTCTAAGTTTTGTTTCATATACTTTAGCACTTGTAGTCAGGGATGAAACTCATGAAATTCATCTAATATTTAGAGATTTATATAATGTTCAGTCCTGAATCAGTTTGAGTTGGTTTAATGTGGTCACTGTTATGTCAATGTAGCAAACAAGAACCACAACTTCCACTGATGAAGATGGATGTAAAAGTTTCCCTCCACACATACAAGTGATTGATTGTAGAGACTACAATGTGCTGACTTAAGAGAATTTCCAGTGACTTTTAAATTAGTGATTGAGTAACAACTAAAAAATCAGTATTCAGATTTCTAAGATGCATTGGAGGCTTATTTCATGTGCCTCGTAATCATGAGTAAAACACAGCTACAATAGCTAGCTTCACACTACACTTAGATGTCAACCGTAATAGCATTTGCTTGTAGGCATGATGCCTTATTGTAAAGATTCATAATTACTATAGCTAACCATGATACCTTAACATCATCAGGTATGTTGCAAATCTATGTAAAACATTTTATTGAACACGTTCCATGCATCATATAGCTATACAGTTTAAAATATGAACATGTGGAGATGATGTATATCACACAACGCGGGGAAACGGCCACCCATGGTGTTAGCGGCAATTTTAATAATATGAGGGAATTAAAGACCCTTGCCAAATACAAGTGAAGCATGAAATTACAATACTATATACCAAACAATAAGTAGACGAAGAAAACATAAAAAACATATACCACTATGCACGCGCAACCCTTCGCCATTTTGCTATGAACACCACCACCTTTACGTATGCCCAATCTTTCAAGCTATCAAGCAACTGGAAAAAAGCATGTCTGGCACGGCGGTTAAGAAGTAAAGCGCTACAAACTATCCAAAATCCAGTAGCAAACCCACTAGCACCACCAATATAAAACCATCGTTCTATCCCTTCCTCGTCTCCTTGACTCTTACCAACAGTGTGTGGTTCTTCTAATTCTTCATCTCCAGGGCATTTTTTTGGCAGGGGACTTCCACATAGCCCTGCATTTCCTATGTACCTTGAAGGGTCAAAGGTTTGGAGTTGAGTGCAAGATGGAATCCTCCCAGACAAGTTGTTATGCGACACGTCAAGATAATTTAAAAAATTCATCTGAGACATGCTTGATGGCAACTGCCCTGAGAGATTGTTTTTGGATAAATCCAAAGTCATAAGTTCTTTCATTTGACCAAGTTGTCTTGGAATCTCTCCAAGTAGAGCATTCTTTGACAAGTTTAGTGCAACCAGTTGATAAAGATTGGTAAGTTCATACGGGATTTGTCCGGTTAAATGGTTGCTTGACAGGTCAATGCTCTTCAAGGATTCTAGATTTTTGCTGAATTCACGTACCTTTCCTTGCCACTGGATTATCACATGGTCAAAATAATCATATGAGCCGAATCCATCTTGACGAATGTGCCTTATGTCCAATGAATTCAATGTGACGAGATCTCTCCCTTTGAGAGAAAAATTATCTAGAACCATGGCAGTGATATTATTGATGCACGAGGGGATGGTTCCATTGAGGTTGTTCATTGACAAGTCTAGAAGTTGAAGATTTACTAGACGGCATACTTGTAGAGGGATGGTTCCATAGAAGTTGTTTGACGCTAGGCTAAGAACATACAAACGTGATAGGTTTTCCCCAATCCAAACAGGCACATTACCAGAAAATTTGTTGGCCCCCAAATTCAGAAAGGTTAAATTCTTGCAATGTTTTAAGGATGAAGGCAATTCTCCAAAAAAGTTGTTGTTGTATAAATACAATGTTTCAAGCTTGATCAAAGACTTGACAGATGCAGGAATTCTACCAGATAGATTATTGTTTGCTAGATTAAGAACCACCAGCTCTTTTAAATGCCATAAACAGTCTGGAATTTGTCCTGTGAATGAGTTGTCTGAGATATCAAGAAGTGATAAATCGCCATCTACAATTTGGCACAGAAAGGAGATTTCCCCAAATAATTTGTTTTTGGAAAGATCTAACACTAACAAAGTGGAAGGAACATTCAGAATAGCGCCACTTATGCTGTTGAAAGAGAGATCCAAATAGATCAACTGAGAAGACTGCCACTGGTTTGAAACTGTGTCTAAAATGCTATTTTTGGAAAGATCAAGATGCTTAAGATATTTCAATTTTTGTATCCATTTGGGGAAACGAGGCCCTAGCTTGTTTGAACTGAAATCTATATATCCTACACTCTGAGAAAGGTTTGACACATCAGCAATTAGAGGAACTCCTTCGAGTGAGTTGTTTGAAAGATCTATATACCAATGATTTGATTTTCCAATATTCTTAGAGATAGCACCTCTAAGAGAATTGGAAGAAAGGTCTAGTATTTGAAGGCTTGGTAGTTGCCACAGTTTGTCACCTATAGTTCCATCGAACTGATTTGAAGATAGGTTCAATCTTTCTAGGGATGAAAAGTGTTGGATCACATCAGACAATGTAGCTGATGTGCATCCTGACAAGCTGTTCAAAAAATCTGAAAGTTCCCCATCAAACTTGTTACCATAGAGAGAAAGATCTGAAAGCTTATTGCCAGTTAATGGGGACAACCAATGATGCATGGATGAGTTGAGATTGTTGTTATCTAGATACAACACTTCAAGAGATGAAGAAGAGTTGACAGATGAAGAATATGGATGCATGACTTGTGAGAGGTCACATCCAGCTAAGTGTAAATACTCTAGGTTTTGGAGACCTATAATAGCATTTACCCAGTTATTTGCTTTGGCCACAGAAGTTCCATCCATAGAAAGGTATTTTAAAGAAGATAGAGAAGACAACCAATCTAAGTTTTCAGCTCTGCAATTTCCGAGGGAATCTAGTTCAAGGTGTACCAAATTGGTGAGGTTTCCAAATTCTGTAGGAATGGTTCCATAGAAAGAGTTGTGTGAAAGGAAAAGCTCAGTTAATTGGGTCAAGGAACCAATGGATCTCGGAATGACTCCATTGAAATTATTCCCTTCAAGGTAAAGATAAGTTAATTGGGTCATGTTACCAATGGACATTGGAATGGTTCCATAGAAAGAGTTGAATGAAAGGTCAAGGTCTGTCAATTTGGTCAAGGAACCAATGGACATAGGAATGGTTCCAGTAAACTGATTCCTACCAAGTGAAAGGGTTGTTAATTTGGTCAAAGAACGAATGGAATCAGGAATTGTGCCAGTAAACTGATTGTAACAAAGGTTAAGATATGTTAACTGGGTCATGTTACCAATGGATTTAGGAATGGAACCACTAAACTGATTTTCACTTAGGTCAAGAGAAGTTAAATATGTTAAGTTAATCAACGAATGGCTAATCTCACCTTCAAGACCACCTTCAAGTTGAAGCTCTTTGACATGACCTGTGACGTTGTCACACACGACTCCACCCCATTGACAACAATCATATTCTTCTTCAGGTCTCCAGGTAAAGAGCATGCCAAATGGGTCTTGAATGTGAGCTTTGAAATCAAGAAGAGCTTGTCTCTCCTTATCGATGCACTTATGAACAGCTCCCCCTGCTGCAGCAACAAGTTGTTGGCCAAAAGAAGTGGCAGTTGTGGTATTAAACAACAGAAAGACAAGTGAGAAAATAAACAAAACATGAGTATGCATAAAGTAAAAGTAAATATTTTCTCTCATTATGTGTGTTTTAAGAAAACTGTATTGATGTGGTTTTCTCTGATAATGAACACATATACCTCTATGCAGCTTTATATAGACTTCGAAATCAAAGAATTGAACTAGATGGATATAAATTGTGTGGACCAGACAAAACATGGAAAAAAGAAATTAAACAATAAACTTGAAGTCCCACATTAGATGACCAAAGACTTGAGACTTAAAGTCTTTGCAATTTTTAGTTATTCACTATGACTTTTGGTACTGTAATTATTCTGTGATGTAAAGGTAAATCCAAATAAATGGAGCCAAATATGCAAAAGACGAAAATGTTGGATTGGGATCGAGTGTTGCATAAATCTTCAGTTCCCACAATATGTTTGATGAAATGCCTCAACTAAATTTTTACAACATTAAGTTCACAAGTTTTCCTTTTATAAAAAGCATGTGAGCAGGACATAGGTAAGTTAATTGGTCATTTGAATTTTCACTGCATTTGATTAACTATTTAAGACGATATAAGTTGTTTTTGTTCAAGATGAATGATTATGTTTTGTGTTTGTTGTGACCACGGTTTAGTTTTGCATACAAGTTATTAGTTTCATATATTTGTGGCTTTATTGTGTGTGTTCAAACTGTATATACATTGCTGGGTTTAAGTTTATATTTGGGTGGAACATACACGACTTGATGTCCCAAATCAGACGTTCAAAGACTCTCAAGTCTTTGCAATTTTTCCAAAGTGGGTGTCAAATTTTCTTCCACTTTGTAATACTTTATGTTAAAAAAGAAATCAATATAATGTGCCCAAATAAAGCACCCATTTATAGGAATAGTAACAAGATATATATAACGTGATGTAAACACCAATCTAGCATATACAGTGTTAGGAAATCGTACTTGAATTGATCAAAATATCCAACAAATATTAAGTTTAAATGATAAAATTATTGCAACTCAAAATTGATAAAATGAACTGATGAAGCCTCCACGTCATTTTCATGCCATTAGCACAACAATTTGCTTGACTTTACTACCAGGTTGGAGACTTTGATTTTTGAATATCGAATATTCAATAATGTATCAAATATTTTTTATTATTGATTTATATATTAAAAGCATCTCTCTCTGAGTGGTGGTGTTGAAGGCAAGACTGGTGGCAACACTTGTGATGGAGGTTGCAATGGTGAATGCCAGTGTTTCTTAGAATAAAGCAACAATTACCAACATACTTATTTCATGTTTATTACTAATCACTAATCAGTGTAAAAAATAAGAGCATTTTCACATCATCGAGCATATTAACCATTGATCGAGCCACTACTATCGAGTGTGCGAAACAGAGCCCGAAATAGGGTACACTAATGAAGAAGGATTCTATAGGAGCTGGAAACAAATCTCACAGTCTTTTAAGTTAGAAAATTAGTCCCTCAAAGTTACCTCACTTAGTGAAAGACCGATATATCAAGTTGAGATTGTTTTTATTAAATATGTTAAGCTATATAATAGCATTAATACTTATGAGTTAAATTCAGATAATACTTTCAAAAATTATTATTAACAAAAAATAAAATGGTAAAAACTAATCTAAAAATAAAATTCAACCTATCAAACTTATTCTATATACGTATTTTTATTTGTTATGCATTTAAAATAATGCAAAAATAGAAAGCATTACAGTACTATACTCATGTTGATCGTATATAGTAAGACTAGTTATAATGCCCGTGCACGCGCGGTTTTTTTTTTTTTAATTTTTTGAAATAATTATTTACAAATTTTAATCCTATTGTTAATTGCATCTTATCTATATTTTTTGTATTTATCTTCTACTTGTGTTGTGGATAAATATAAAATAAATAATCTTTTTTTTTAAATATCTTATGTATATTTTTTGTATTTATCTTCTACTTGTGTTATGAATAAATATAAAATATTACCTAATAAAAAAATAATATTTTTTTTAATAAAATTATATGAATTGATTTTTTGAAATGCAAAATTTCCAATAGGGGTTTTATTTTATTATATATAAGATTTTCAGTTGTAAACTTTTAATAAAAATAGATAAAATGTTCTTTTATGTTTGTCAAAGTTTGTTGATGTTCATTTGCTTAACATCATCAAGTATGTTGCAGTTCTATGTTAGGGATTTTATGGAACACCTTTCGTCCATAATATTATATGCTTTTTACCTAACTAAGTCAATCATTATTCTTCAACTTTAGGTTGAGATTATAATAAAATATACTAAAATATAATGCTATTCACTACTTAATTACTAGTACAAAATAAAGAATCGATCAATAACTTCTCAAGATACAAAAAGATAAAACATTATACTTTAAGTGAATCGTGATTAAAAGATATAGTAAATCAACGGATCTATTACTATAGACCTGAATACTATAAGAGTCCATTGAAGTATTAAACAACTAACTTCCCCTGAATAGCAATTCGACATTATCGCTAGTTTATAATTCGATGCATAGTTCAATGTATGAGTTTTTCAGATGTCACACTTAACCAAGAGTTGAACTAATGGAAAGCATGTCCTGCTATATCTTGTGTGGTGTGCAAGAAACAAAACTGATCATCTACAAGCCTTTCTTTCTCACAGTCACTACTACAAAAAGAGGCTTTTAGACCAGTTACATAAGCTTTTTAGACCGGTTACCCAACCGGTTTAGAAGGGGGGAGGTCTAAAAGATCTAAACACATTTTTACCGGTGCACCAACCGGTCCAAAAGATTGGTCATATATACCCGTGCACCAACCGGTCTATTTGTGCTTAACAACCGGTTTATATAAGGATTCTTTTAGACAGGTGCGACCATTGTAATCGGTCTATTTGAAGGTTTTTTCTATTTAAAAAAAAAAAAAAAAAAAAAAAAAAAAAAAAAAAAAGCTTCAATAAGCTATTCTAAACATCCACTGTTATAACGAGGGAGATTACTTATTGAAACTGCTTATACAAATTAATGTCACATATAACCATAAATTAGAGTAATGCCATATGGAACCATAAATTCATCGGAAAAACTGCCAACTATGTTACATAGAGTGAAGATGATCAAATGTAAGTTCCTCCATATGTGTCAGCAACTTTAAACTCATTCACCCACTTTGACCTCTCTTCTTGTTTTGCTTGTATTTCTTCCGCATAAAGTTGAAAAGACCCCTGCAGGCCAAACATCCCACGGTTATAATTTTTACACGACACCACATCCAAATTATATAAACACATATAGAAAAATGTTTTTTAGTACTATACTAAGATAGAGAGTTAAAATTGGGTAAAGAACACAGAGATACAGTTTCTCGAACACAACCAAATTGATATTAATATAATAACAAATATATACTAGCAAAAAAGTTTGACTTACTTGCCTTCAGCTGGAGACTGCTTTAGATGATGGAAGTAATTGTCCCAAGTATACACCTCTGGACGATGCAAACATATAAAACTTCAAAAATTTCACTCTGCAACGCTTTCGACCTTTACCACAACAGGGCAACAATAATAAGTTCATATAACAAGCACAAGGCTTATTTAAGACAGCTAAATAATACTTGCAACCTTATCCAATTCTCCAATTATGATTGAGATGAAAATTATGGAAAGGGATGCAGCAGATAAAGTTTCAAGAGGCTCCTTCTTCAACAGTGTAAGAAGTATAGGTATGAAAAACTGCTTACCAATGCCTGCAGCAGACAAACACATCTTGTTACCCAGGTTTACAAGCATGAAACCAAGTCTGAAGTCAATTTAATCTTCAAACAAAACTTGTTTTTATAGAAATACATACATAACAGATGCATACATCAGTAACAACTTTTAAAGGGAATTCAAGTAACAAAAAAAAAAAAAAAAAAAAAAAAAAAAAAAAAAAAAAAAAAGCGAGTCATTGATATGGCCCTAGTCAATATCACAATCTCAAGAGCTACTTAAGAGAAGTTTTTACTATAACAAGTGCAGCATGCTCAATTTTCGTTACTTCAGTTACACTCTACAAGACCCAAATTAAACTACGAACTTCTAAAATCTAAACGATGTTAAATTCGAGGGAATTTAGAAACTAACGATCAAAAAATCACATCGAGAAACCACAATCCATGACATCAAATTGTCTTTAGTCTCATCACATTAGTAATAATATAATAAACAACAAGATTTCAAAAAATTATACCTGAACGACCAGAACTTTGCTGAGAGTAGATTTCCCCTTAGCAACTTTTGTATATCCTAATTTCAAAGATTCAATTAAACACAAAAATAAATAAAAATAGAATTATATTAAAAGTAATAACAACAATCTTATGGTTATCGAACCATTCTGTATGAAAAACATATAGGTCAATTAAAGCAGAAAAGAGCAAGAATTTGTACCTAGATCCTCAAAAATTAGGTGCAGATACTCTAGTTGGTAACCTGGGACTATCAAATCCGGCGTATGTGACAGCAGGTTCTTTCTTCTCGGTGATTTATCGGATTAAAAAAAAGGTAAAACCCCTAACAAACATCAAAGAAAGAATGAATCGATCTAAAGCCTAAAAATTGAAGAAATTGGTTACATGAACTGACCTTAAAATGTGCACGGCGAGCTTGTCTATTATCGGGCTATGATAGTGACAGTCATGAAACTGTTGGTGCCATGGAGCTGGTAGGAGCAGCGTTGGTGGTGTTGAGAGAATGAGAGGCGCAGTTGTGCTTATGTTAAGGTTTTTTTTTAGAATGAAAAGACAAAAGAGGGAAAACAGAGATAGAATGGCGCTCAAAAATCTCAAAATTTTGGGCATTTTAAGACTGGGCCTTTTAATAGCTACCAGGTCCATTTGACTTTTTTTAGACAGGTCAAAATTATTAACACCGGTCTATATATCTTTTTTATATTTAGACCCGTGTTTCTTATTTCCGCCGGTCTAAAAAGGTTAAAGTGGGTAAAATTTCGTTTCTAGACCTGTGTTTATGATAGAAGGTCTTAAAAAGGGGGTCTAAAAGGCCTGATTTGTAGTAGTGAGTAAAGCTGATATTATAAGTAAATATATCAGTATTCAGTATTATGACAAAAAAGAGTCATAGAAAACCATAGCATAGGTGAGGAAATCAAGTTTACTCAATAATCTAAATGCTTCTATGAGGGTCAAATACAACGCATTCCTATTTGCGATCTTTCAGTTGTTAAGATCCACTTCGGGAGATGATTAATGGGCATTTGGCATCGTGTTTGGAAAGCGGTTATCTAATTACTATGGTTCGAGTCAAATAATCCAATTTGAAAAATACTTATTTCAAAAGTAGATGCAATGAAACTGATTCTGATTATTTAAGTTTCATTTTAAATCAAAATCCTTAAATAATCAGAATAATCATTTAGAGACAAGCAACTAAATTTTTATGTGTGAAAACGGAAAAAAAGATGTTATGTACCTGAATTGTTCCAGAATCATCCCTCAAAGTCAAGAAAGCAAGTTTTCCAAAAGCCCTACGTGCAACAATTCTTCCTGATATTGATACTTGGTCATTCTCATCGTTCGACTCTTCACCATTGCTGAGATGCTTATAAATATCTTGCAATTGATTAGCGGTATGAGTTCTATCCCACTTGTAGGCATATCGTTCAAGTCCTTTGCTCCTTAATTCTTCTACCTATAAACAAATCCATTACTTTTACCAGTAATAAATTAACTAGATGTCTACATCGACACTCACCATAGAACTCTGCTTATACGTTCAAAAAGCCAAAAGATGGAACTACATTAAACTTTGAGTGGGTGTTTAGAGTTAGGTTTTGGGATTGATTATCTAACTGATATGTTTGAAAAACACAAATAATCAGCAAAATTTTTTGGCAAACCATTAAAAAAGGGATTATATGCGTATTCTTATAAAGAAAGGCAATTCTTGCAAAAGGAGGTTGTTAATTTCTGTTCCAGAGTGCTGTTTTGCAAACGCAATCTCAAACATCTCTTTAAAAAGTGCTGAAAAAAGTAAAAATGATGAATCAGGGGGTGTTCTGCACTGCATGTTGCTAGTGATTATTTGATTGTTGTGGTTGAAGTCACAAATAATCAGTCCTGATTGCTTATTAAACAGACTTATGCTCTTGCAGAAAGTTTGTAATAACGAACTCCCAGACTGATTATCTTATTATTGTGTTCGTAGTTAGTACCATAAAAGTACATTTAAGGGGGTGGTTAGGATTGCTTATTAAAGCTACGTAACCACATACGCAGTTTGAAACGATAAACTCCCAAACTGATTATTCAATCTTATTACACTCTCCTGTAATCAGATAGTAAGTAATTTGGATAAGCAATCCCAAACACCCTCAAAACTGCTTATATTAGTATCAAAACTCAATAAGCATACAATCATAAGCAATCGCAAACTCCCCCTTAATGTATTCTTATAGTGAAACTAATACGAATGATCTTATTACACTCTTTAAGAATCATTTACATGTAAGTACTTATATAACTCCCCCAAGATATGCATAATTGCATATCAGACAACTAATAAGTAATAGCGAAGTATCACACTTTCTTAACTAATCATCCTCAAACTAACAAAAAACGCATCACCAATTTGCTAATTAAGCCAGATATCAACAACCAAAGCATAAAACATAAAAAGATTCAAATGTTACTTAAGATAGACTGAATATCTGATTATTCAATTGCCGAATACTTAGAGGGCGTTTGGGATTGCTAACTAAGGCCGCATATCTGCTTCTTGCATTGGGAAACAATAAATAAGCAGTTTTAAGAATGTTCGGAATTTCTTATCCAAAGTTCCAAACTTTACAGTGACACTAGCAGTTTTAAATAATTAGGCTAGGAGTTTCTTATTCCAAACTGCTTATCAAAATGTGTATTTTGGATTCCTTATTTAAAACTGCTTATCAAAATGTGTATTTTGGATTCCTTATTTAAAACGCTTATCACCCTAAAAGTAAGCAGATTATTTTTTAATTGCTTATCTTATAGTTTTTTCTGGATAAGGTGGTTTCCGGCCTTTTGGCCGATATGCGGTTTGAACCAGGTAAAGCCCTCCCTTTTTCAAGAGGTTGGCGTGGTTTCAGCATTGTTTGCACCTAGCAGGAATTGAACCGGGACCTCACACATTTTAGTGATATTAGTCACAAACTTTTTGCCACTAGGCCAACCTTGAGTGGTTTTTATCTTATAGCTAAACAAGCAAACAAAACACTATTTTCTTCACACATTTTGCTACAAAACCCATAACCCATTTGATTAAAAAAACCAAATATCACAAACAAAACATAAAAACACAAAAAAGATTCAATCTTTATCAATACATAAACATAAAAATATAAAAAAGATTCAATTTTTATAAAAAAATATATAAAAAAGTTGAACCTTTTTGAGACGAATAGCACGAATAGCATCTCTATCAGAAGTAGAGGAACTTGCATTATCATCTTTGGGTGACCTCCTTACCCTGCCACCACCTTGTTTTGGCGGCACAGTGGCGGCGCGTGATGATGAACAGCAGCGCGTGAAGGTGACAGGGAGATGGGTTTTGTAAGTGAGTGGAGATAAGTGGAAGAGATGACGGAGTGGCCTTGATGACCATACTTTTAAGGCCTCCATTCTTGTTGTTTCAAGTTGTGTTATCTGAACTGAAGTGTCTGTGTTTTGATTGTTTTGTTGGATAACCAGAAAGTGATGAAGATGTAAATTTAGTTTTTGTAAGGGTGAGTTATGGAAATTGTATCTGAACTGAAGTGTGTTTTGATGAGTTATGTTGGATAACCAGAAAGAGTTGAAGATATAAGGGTGTTTTTGTAAATTTGGTTTTTGTAAGGAAGAACTATGTAAATTGTTCTTTAAGTTTTTTTTTTTCTTTTTTTTTTTTTGAATAGAGCTGAACATAATAGACCATGGACCGGATGAACCAATAAACCGGATCAAATTGGACCGACCGAAACCGGATCAAATTGAACCGACCGAACCGGATCAAACGTATTTTGGTCTAGTCCTCAATCCACCCTTTTCTTCATATTCGGTTCTCGGTCCACTCCGGTCTGGTTCAATATTAAGCAAAACCGGCCATTATACTTTGTTAGACTCGATCGAACCAACGAACTGGACTTGGACATGACATTTCGGTTTGGTCCTTGGTCTGGTGTCTTGAACCAAATCTGTTTTTGATCTGGTCCGGTTTTCGGACCGTGCTCAGCCCTACTTCCGGTTATGTTTCCATTTTGATGGTGTAACAAAGGCGTCTAAGACATGTCCTTGCCCAACAACGCATCACCCTTAAGACATGGACCGGATGAACCGAAAAACCGGATCAAATTGGACTGACCAAACCGGATCGAACGTATTTTGGTCCAGTCCTTGGTCCACCTTTTTCTCCATATTCGGTCATCGGTCTAATCCGGTCTGGTTCATTCTAAAGCAAAATCGGTCATTATGCTTTGTTGGACTCGACCGAACCAACAAACTGGACATGACATTTTGGTCTGATCTTTGGTTTGGTGCTTTGAACCAAATTGATTTTTTATCCGGTCCGATTTTAACCGTGCTCAAACAAAACATAAAAACACAAAAAGATTCAATCTTTATCACACAAAAACATAAAATAGATTCAATTTTTATATAAAAAAAGTAAACCTTTTTAAGACGAATAGCACGAACAACATCTCTATCAGAAGTAGAGGAACTTGCATTCTCATCTTTGGGTAACCTCCTTCCCCTGCCACCACCTTGTTTTGGCGGCACAGTGGCGGCGCGTGAGGATGAACAGCAGCGCGTGAAGGTGACCGGGAGATGGGTTTTGTAAGTGAGTGGAGATAAGTGGAAGAGATGACAGAGTGGTCTTGATGACCATACTTTTAAGGCCTCCATTCTTGTTGTTTCAAGTTGTTAACTTGTTATCTGAAACTGAAGTGTGTGTGTTTTGATGGTTTTGTTGGATAACCAGAAAGGGTTGAAGATGTAAGGGTAAAGTAAAGTAAAGTAACTCCCAATACCGTCTTCCACGGGTTATGGGTCCCAATACCGTCTTCCACGGTGTATGGGGGAGGTTGAGATGTAGACAACCATACCCCTACCTAAGGTAGAGAGGCTGCTTCCGGTTCTACCTAAGGTAGAAAGGACCTCCGGCCTTTTGTAGGGAGTGAGGATCGAACCCTTGACCTCTAGGTTAAGAGGCAAGGGGTTTTCCAACTGATCCAACCCTTGACCTCTAGGTGAAGATGTAAGGGTGTTTTTGTAATTTTGGTTTTTTGTGAGGGAGTATTGTGTAAATTGCACTTTTAAGATTATTATTAGGGCCGTAAACGAACTAAACGTTCAGTGAACATTTCATGAATCATTCGGTAAAAAATTCGTTTATATTCGTTTATTTATTAAATGAACGAACATTAACAATATTTTACGATCGTTTAGTTAAATGAACGAACTGAACAAAAGTCACTTCTGTTTATTTTATGTTCGTGAACGTCCGATTATGCGTTCGTTAACGTTCATTTTTGTTCATTTATTTATTTATATTCGTATATTATATCGTTTAATTGTATAATTTTAAAATTAGTTTGTTTAAACAAAATAACACTTATAAAACAATATTAGATGCATAATTTAATAAAGTTTATGTTTGTTTATCTATTTTCATTTATGTTTGATCGTTTATGTCCGTTTAGTGTTCGTTTAGTGTTTTAATGAACAAACATAAATGAACATGAACAAATCATTTTCTTAATAAACGAACATGAACAAGAAAATTCAACGAACATGAACAAGGCTCCGTTCGTGTTTGTCCGGTTCATTTACAGCCCTAATTATTATTCTTATTTTTTCTCTTTTCCGGATAGAGCTGAACATAATAGACCATGAACCGGATGAACCGAAAAACCGGATCAAATTCGACCGATCGAACCAGATAGAATGTATTTTGGTCCGGTCCTTGGTCCACTCTTTTCCCCATATTTGATCCTAGGTCTGATCCGCTCTGGTTCATTCTTAAGCAAAGCCGTCCATTATGCTTTGTTGGACTTGACCGAATCAACAAACTGGACGTGGAAGTGACATTTTGGTCTGGTGTTTTGAACCAAATCGGTTTTGATCCAGTCCGATTTTAGTCAGTCTGGTCCTGTTTTCGGCTCGCGCTCAACCTTACTTTCGGTTATATTTCCTTGATGGTGTAACAAGGGCGTCCAAGACGTGTCCTTGCCCAACAACGCGTCACCCTTAAAACACAAATCGGCCCACCCGTTAGGTATTTTTTTAGCACGAGTCGTTCTGCGGACCGACCGACTTGTGAGAAAGTTGTGTGTGTGATTTTAGTTTTTTGAAATATATTTGTGTTTAAAGCTCGGACTTGAGCTCTAAGTACAATAAGACTCGGCTCAAATAAAACTGAGTTACTCAACAAAAGCTTGACTCATTTACACCACTACACCCGGTCCCCCATCACTCGTAGTGTAACTGTAACTAAAACCTAAGTTACTCAAAAAACAAAACCAATTTAATTGGGTATTGAAAATTCATGGTTCCTACTTTATGTTATGCACTATGGGCCTTACATAACAAATTAACGACACATCACTCCCCATTTCCAAAGCCAAAAAAAAAACAAACAAACAAACAAAATGAAACCTAGTCAAAGTTAAACACCCATGAACACCAATGCCGGAACAAGCATAAGCCATCTTCAAACTGATTATTCAGAACTACTTATTTCACTCTCAAATAATGCTTCAATAAGCAATCCCACACACCCTTAAAACTGCTTATCTATAATGTCAAAACCCAATAAGCATATAACAAGTTTGAACCAACCACCCCTGGTTATCTAATTCTAATAACCCCAACAAAAGCTAATTTTATTCAGTATTAACTAACTAAGGGGGTGTTTGTTTCGGGTAACATAGCGGGCTTATGGCGAATTTGATTTTCGGCTTATGTTTCATAAGCTCACTTTTTGTTGCTTATTTTGACAATTTTCAGCTTCATTATGTCATAATGAACTTATATAAGCCGAAAAGTTTCAAAATAAGCAACAAAAAGTGAGCTAACGAAACATAAGCCCAAAACCAAATAAGCCATAAGCCGGCTATATAAGCCAAAACAAACACCATAACAATATAAGCCGAAATGAGATAAGCTCATAAGCCATAAAATTAGCTAAAACCAACATCCCTTAAAAAAACCCATAACCCATTTAAGTAACAACAAAAAAAAAAAAAAAAAAAAAAAAAAAAAAAAAAAAAAAAAGAAAAAAAAAAAGATTCAATTTTTATAAAACATAAAAAAATAAAAAAAGATTCAATTTTTATAAAAAATATAAAAAAGTTGAACCTTTTTAAGACGAATAGCATCTCTATCAGAAGTAGAGGAACTTGCATTATTCTCATCTTTGGGTAACCTCCTTCCCCTGCCACCACCTTGTTTTGGCGGCACAGTGGCGGCGCGTAAGGACGAACAGCAGCGCGTGAAGGTGACTGGGAGATGGGTTTTGTAAGTGAGTGGAGATAAGTGGAAGAGATGACGGAGTGGTCTTGATGACCATACTTTTAAGGCCTCCATTCTTGTTGTTTCAAGTTGTTATCTGAACTCAAGTGTTTTAATGAGTGATATTAGCCACTAACTTTTTGCCACTAGGCCAACCCTAAGAGACTTTTATCTTGTAGTTAAACAAGCAAACAAACACTATTTTCTTCCACAAACTTTTTTTTAGCAAATTCTTCCACATTTTGCTACAACTAATTATAATTCAAGGAAGGCATATTGCCCACTTAGATGTCACTGCACGACTCGAACCACTAACTACTAACTAGCCATTCTAAAAAAAACATAATCACTTTCAAGACCCATAACCCATTTGATTAACAAAACCAAATACCTCAAACAAAACATAAAAACACAAAAAGATTCAATCTTTATCAAACATAAACATAAAAACATAAAAAAGATTCAATTTTTATATAAAATATATAAAAAAGTTGAACCTTTTTAAGACGAATAGCACGAATAGCATCTCTATCAGAAGTAGAGGAACTTGTATTCTCATCTTTGGGTGACCTCCTTCCCCTGCCTCCACCCTGTTTTGGCGGCACAATGGCGGCGCGTGAGGATGAACAGCAGCGCGTGAAGGTGACAGGGAGTTGGGTTTTGAAAGTGAGTGGGGATAAGTGGAAGAGATGACTGAGTGGTCTTGATGACCATACTTTTAAGGCCTCCATTGCTGTTGTTTCAAGTTGTGTTATCTGAACTGAAGTGTCTAGGTTTTGATGGATAACCAGAAAATGTTGAAGATGTAAGGGTGTTTTTGTAAATTTGGTTTTTGTAAGGAAGAATTATGTAAATTGTACTTTAAGATTATTATTCTTATCTATTTATTTATTTTTTTTCTCTTTTGAATAGAGCTGAACATAATAGACCATGGATCAGATGAACCGAAAAACCGGATCAATTGTAACAACCGAACCACATCGACCATATTTTGGTCCAGTCCTTGGTCCACCTTTTTCCCAATATTCGGTCTTCAGTCCGATCTGATTTAGTTCAGTCTTAAGCAAAATCGCCCATTATACTTTGTTTTACTCGACCGAACCAACGAACTGGACCTGGACATGACATTTCAGTCTGGTTCTTGGTATGGTGTTTTGAACCAAATTGATTTTTGATCCGGTTCGGTTTTCAGACGGTGCTCAGCCATACTTTCGGTTATGTTTCCATTTTGATGGTGTAACAAAGGCGTCTAAGACGTGTCTTTGCCTAACAACGTGTCACCCTTAAAATACAAATCCCCACCCACGCGTTGGACCGACCGACTTGTGGAAAGTCGCGTGTGTGTGATTTTAATTTTTTGAAATAAATTTGTGTTTAAAACTCGGACTTGAGCTCTAAGCACGATAAAACTCGGCTCAAATAAAACCGAGTTAATCAACAAATGATTGACTCATTTACACCTCTACACCCAGTCCCCCATGAGTCCATGACTCGTAGTGTAACTAAAAGTCTAAAACCTAAGTTACTCAAATAACAACAAAATGAAAACAAAACCAATTAAATTGGGCCTTAAAAATACATGGTTCCTGCATTATTATCTTCACTATTGGGCCTCACATAACAACAAAAGATCACTCCTATCAAATTCCAAGTCAAAAAAAACAAAATGAAACCGGGTCAAGCACAAACACCCATGAACACCAATGCCGGAACAAGCAACAGAGACACCAGCAGCAACAACAACAACAAAAGCAAGCCACAGTTCAGACCAGCCATCGATGATTCAAAACCCATTCTTCAAGATCCGGTACCCCTTTTTTGCATTTCTTTAAATGACCCATCTTTTAGTTAGTAATAAAATAACAAGTTATCCTATGTTTTAATGTTGTTTTGTAGATAATAAGATCAGACCCAATTGAGACAGAAGAAGCTGTTATCCGCTTGCCTCGTTTTCCTCCGACTAATTCCACATTATCTAAATGATTGCTTATGTAATGTTTTGATTTTAATTGCCTATAGATGTATTGATATGCAAATATTGCTGTTTGTAAAACTCGCTAAGCGGTACTCAAGTGGTCCGCTAACTTGTAGCTAGTAATCGGCCTAGGTGGGGGTACTATGATGTGATTCGAATTTTTGTGTAAAATTTGAAATTGTGTATGACATTTTTACATGACTAGGACTATATAGGCACGGGTGCGCACACAAATTTGTCACAGGGTATTCACTCTTATATAAAAATTTGAAAAGAGAATGCGCTAGTGATGGCGTTTTTAGTATTAAACTTTGAAATATGCTTAAGAAGAAAAGTTGTTTTTACACTAGTGATGACTTTTTTAGGATATGCACGTGCATACTATGTGCCTTAGGTATGTCTGCTCCTGACTATAGGAATATGTTAGAAACATTAACACTATTGTTCAAATAGTGCAGACCGAGTTATGAACAAATCAATTTTTGGCTGATTCAACTCAAGTTGCGTGAGTGTGTAATCGGGATGGTCTGATGGTATGCATGACGTATGCGATAAAGGTACATAATAGATGGGAACAAACTTGTTATTCAACCTTCTTCTCTGTTTAAAAACAAATATCCAATCTCAACTTATTACTCGACCTTGTGGTCTAAGTTTTACAACACTCTATCCGGTAGCATATTTTCTTAAATTGGGATGGATTGCTAGACAAACATTTTAGGCTTATTAGCTTATTTGAGGAGGAGTTTGGATTAGGGGTGTCAGTAGGATCAGGAACCCGAACCCGATAAGCCTTATCAGGTCAGGTTAAATCAGGTTGAAAAAGCTTATTGGGTTAGTTTCACCTAAACCAGATAACCCGATGATGTTATCAGGTCAGGTTAGGGTTAGATAATTTTTGCTATTGGGTTATCTGGTCAACCCGATATGACCCGAAAATCAATTAATCAGCCATTATCAAAAACACAATTCAAAGTTCCATATTTTTTCCTTGCAATATCATTAACATTTAACCAAAAGGTAATCAGTGATAGATTTTATTGTATAATTTTTAGTTGAAGTTATGACAGATACGTAACTGATTAGTTGTCAATGTTGTGGAAGACTTGCAGCAGGGAGTGTTTGGGTTTGGGTTTGGGTTTGGGTTTTGTCTAGTAGTTCAAAACTTGTTTGATTTAGAAGGCTGTGTAAGTGTAACAAGTGTTTGATGAAACCAAATGACACAAACTTACCACTCATATCCAACATCAGTACTAAGTTTGGTTCAGTAGTAAGTTTGGAAGACTTGCATCAGTAGTAAGTTTGGTTCAGTAATAAGTGTTGATGAAACCAAATGACACAAACTTACCACTCATATCCAACACCAGTACTAAGTTTTCTTTATATTGTGTAAGACTTGCATCATTTCAGTAGTAACTAGTAAGTTTGGTTCCATCTAGTTTTTTATGTTTGGTCCAAAATGACACAAAAAAGGCTTACTAGTCACTAATATACCTTTTTATGTTTGATGAAAGTCACACTTGGACATTTGGTAAATGTTCGAAATAGAAAGAGTCACATTTGATAATTTATTAGCTACTCCAAATTTGTAGTATCACCCAATAAGCTGAACCACCCGAACAGACATAACCCGACCCGAATACCACATGAACCCGACAACCCGATTCCTTATCGGGTCGGATTGCGGGAGGGTTTTTAAAAATCAAAACCCGACTTAACCCGACCCGATAAGGCACGACAACCCGATAACACCCCTAGTCTGGATTGCATATTTGAAGTGCTTGTAGACTTGTATTTTGATGAGATATGCACATGGGGAAGTGTGTGTTTTTCATAGGTTATTAGCCATAAGCTAAAAGTACGAAATCCCAAACACCGCTAAAGCTGTTTCTATATGCTGTTTTGGACCGACTTACTTGAGAAAGGTGCAATTTAGTTGAAAGAAACCGTTAACCGTATCTAAGTTCTATCATCTGCATTGTGTTTTGATAGTTCTTGAACTAATGAACTACTATTGGTTTACACAAAAAATGTTTAAATAAGCTTTCTGGAACAGTAAGTAGAGCTAGTCAGGCTTAAATGAGAAAATCAGCATTGGCTGGTCAAATGATAAGTAGATATATACTTGTTGAAGCAAGCCAGTTAGACCAAGTACATAAATATATTTTCATTCACAACGACAAAGCCCAAGTAGAGTAAACACTAGTATAAACTCTAAACCATCATCAAGTCTATAGCAGAATATATTAGGAAAATAACAAGAAAATTTAACCACTGATAATGGCATGGAAAACGGCATCACTTGATGCCTCAAGGGAGATCCCCACGTTATTAGCATATGGTTTGTCGCGAGGTGGAGATGACCGCACATAGGTGGCACATGACTAAGAATTTTCGTCATAGCCGTTGCCCTTATTATCGTACTCTCCATAACCCCTAGATAATGGTCACACTTTTGATACATATTGCCGATGCACTAGATGTGCTATTTTTTCATCTTTTCGCATACATTCCATAAGTGCATTTGGTTCAGTGTAACCCGAAACATGTAACGTTCTATTCTCCTCCACTAGAAAAGATTCTTTTCTTTTAATATGACCAACGAAATTATCAATCTTATTAGCCAGGGAAAATACCTGGAAAATAAATTCGTTGTTTGTTATTGATAGACAGATTACAGATAGATTAGATGATTTTGTCTATGTCATGCTTATATGCTTAAAACGGGTGACAATTTGAGACGGGTTTTGGTTGGATTGACGGGTTGGAAAACTTCAGCTGAAGCATGATATGCATAAATATCTGGGTCATTCGTATCAATTCTAACCCGTTTAACACAACATATTAGCCATATTATTTATGTGAGTTAATGGGTTAAACACATGCAAGTTGAACAGGTAAAGCGGGTTTCATGTTACACAAATTAAACGGGTTGGCAGGTTGACACCTTTAACCTCGTCCTAACCCGAATACAACATGTGTAACAAAATGGGTTAGATGTTTTGATCTAAGCACGGCCCAAATATAGGAGATTACAGAGCTGTTCTATGCGAGAGAGGATCTGCCAGTCAGCTTACAGTGGACCATGAACCACTTGAAGAAAGGAGTAGGATTGAGAAACAAGATGGATTTGAAACTAAACTTCCAGGTAAAACGCTTCCACAGAACTTCACTTTTCAAAAGATGTCACACTATGGTGTCACACGCGAGGTGGTAACATTGGTGGAACAGGTTACATGTCAAAACGTGTCACTTTGGTAAATACGATTGACCTGGAACACTTTTTGTCCAAAACTTTACTTAAGAATATTTTTATGTCAAATATAGTATATTATTACTAATATTAGTTGGTTCTTTCAATATATGACGTTCAACCCCTTCCTTTTTTAGCTAATATTATAATATTTTATGAGTACATGTACATGGGTAGAAATCGCCACCTCTACCTTACACCAGTAAATGACAGCAGAATTGGCAAATTTTTGGTTTATCTTTCAATTATGTGATGCAGTGAATGACAACAGAACTGTTACATGCATATTTTGATTCAGTGTCACTGTGTTATAGCTTCAGCAACCTCTAAAGTATAGTGAAATTGTTATTATTTCTGTAGGCGATGTTCCACGAGTTAATGGACAACTTGCTGTTGCTCGTGCATTTACAGACCAGAGTCTTAAAGCACATCTTAGGTTTATGTTCTTAAGACATGTACCTATCAATGCCTCAAGCCCTCAATAGAGCTTGTGATACTGGCAAGTAATGGCTTATGGAACGTACGTTATTTACTCACTATTAAGCAAATATGGTATATATATAGTACTTTAGAGAAGATATCACTTAATGGCCTTGATAATCGTCTATCACAGGTGGCACAATGAGCGGGGATTGAGGATTTTTCGTTGTGATAAAAGATGGTAAATACACAAAATCAACATCCAACATTGTGTACAAAGAAGCTATATTTCGCATTTGAATTGACAACATATACCTTGTGCTTGTGGATAATTTATTAACTTTTGATTTCTCATATAAGATGAACCTTTTTTTATTTTTATTTTTTATTTTTTCATTCTTAATGCATTAAATAAATAATTGGTATGTTTATATCTTATTTTCCTTAACTTAATTTTTCAACGGTATTCATAAGGCTCGGCGGGCCATGCAAGTAGTTGATTTATATATTAAAAACATCTCATTTAGAGTGGTGTTGTTGAAGGCGAGACTAGCGGCAGCACTTGTGGTGGAGGTTGCGATGCTGAAAGCCAATGTTTTTTAGATCCATATTGAGCTGATGTTCGAGTATTAAAATAAGAAGTAACTTAGCACTTAGCAAACTGTATTTAGTGAAATGGATTTCCAATTGCATTTTAAGCAAATTATGATAACAAAGTTCCACATTCTGATGTCACAAACAGGGTAACTCTGTTCTAAGTTCTGTTTCATATACTTTAGCACTTGTAGTCAGGGATGAAACTCATGAAATTCATCTAATATTTAGATTTATATAATATTCGGTCCTGAACCAGTTTGAGTTGGTTTAAGGTGTCTTATAAGAATCTCATTTACTTATTTTCTGTTTAGTATTACTAATCAGTTAAAAAAAAGTAAGAGCATTATGACACTAACATTGAGCATATCAATCATATGCTACGACTTTAGTAGTATATTCATAAAGTCACTACTATTGAGTGTGAAACACACCCCGGAACCTGGTACAAGTTTGGTGGAAGAACATGTGGTCACTGTTATGGCAATGTAGCAAACCAGAACCACAACTTCCGCTGATGAAGATGGATTTCATACGAGATGGTAACAAACCTCACGGCCATGAATAACATGTTCTTTTATGGTTGTTAAAGTTTGTAGATGCCATTTCACTATCTTTGTGGTAGGGTCCAAGTGTGTATTTACTCCCTCCTGACTTCTAATCCATTGTAGAGACCACAGTGTGCTGGCTTAAGAAATTTACCAGTGACTTTTATATTAGTGGTTGAGTAACAAAAAAAATATCAGTATTCAGATATCTAAGGTGCATTGAAGGCTTATTTCATGTGACTCGTAATCATGACTAAAACACCGCTACATTAGCTAGCTTCACACTACAGTACTTAGATGTCAACCGTAATAGCATTTGCATTTTAGGCATGATGCCTTATTGTAAAGATTCATGTTTATTTTAGCTAGCCATGATACCTTAACATCATCAGGTATGTTGCAATTCTATGTAAAGCATTATATCAAACAACTTCCGTGCATCATATGACCATACAGTTTATAAAATGAACAAATGGAGATGTCGTATATCACACCGCTGGGAAAAGGCCACCCATGGTGTTAGTGGCAATTTTATTAATAAAGGGGACTTAAAAACCCCTACCAAATACAAGTGATGAAGCATGAAATTACAATGCACGCACAACCCTTCGCCATTTTGCTATGAACACCACCACCTTTACGTACGCCCAATCTTTCAAGCTATCATGCAACTGGTAAAAAGCACGTCTCCCACGGCGGTTAAGAAGTATAGCGCTAACTACTATCCAAAATCCAGTAGCAAAACTAGCGGTCCCTCCAATATAAAACCATCTATGAAATTCATCTACGGCTTCACCATCACTCTTACCTTCACCAACTACAGGTGTTACTTCAAGTACTTTATCTCCGGGACAATATTTAGTCAGGGGAGGTCCACATAGTCCAGCATTTCCAATGTAACTTGAAGCTTCAAAGGTCTGGAGTTGAGTGCTAGATGGAATCCTCCCAGACAAGTTGTTATGCGACACGTCAAGATAATTTAAAAAATTCATCTGAGACATGCTTGATGGCAATTGCCCTGAGAAATTGTTTTTGGATAAATCCAAAGTCAGAAGTTCTTTCATTTGACCAAGTTGTCTTGGAATCTCTCCAAGTAGAGCGTTCTTTGACAAGTTTAGTGCAACCAGTTGATAAAGATTGGTAAGTTCATACGGGATTTGTCCTGTTAAATGGTTGCTCGACAGGTCAATACTCTTCAAGGATTCTAGATTTTTGCTGAATTCACGTACCTTTCCTTGCCACTGGATTATCACATGGTCAAAATAATCATAACTAGAGCTGTATTCATCTTGATGAATGTGCCTTATGCCCAATGAATTCACTGTGACGAGATCTCTCCCTTTGAGAGAAAAATTATCTAGAACCATGGCAGTGATATTATTGATGCATGCGGGGATGGTTCCATTGAGGTTGTTCATTGACAAGTCTAGAAGTTGAAGATTTACTAGATGGCATACTTGTAGAGGGATGGTTCCATAGAAGTTGTTTGATGCTAGGCTAAGAACGTACAAACGTGATAGGTTTTCAAATATGTTAAGTTAATCAACGAATGGCTAATCTCACCTTCAAGACCACTATAACCAATAGAGTCAAGTTGAAGCTCTTTGACTGATCTTAACAATCACGTTCAAGGTGTGGAATGGTGGAAACTTGTTTGGTATTCTCAATGCATTCCAAAGCACATTTTCATCCTATGGTTGACAATTCAGGACAGATTGACTACTCAGGATAAACTAATGAAATGGGGGGTTCAAGGAGCAAATAGATGTAGTTTATGTCAAAATGAATCTGAAGATATGCAACACTTATTCTTTCTTTGTACTTTTTCTAGTGAAGTGTGGATAAAGGTTAAAGATATGGCTGCAATAAGAGGGCAAGGGATTGTTTTGCAAGATACAATTATGGAAATGCTCAATAAGGGTAATGGTAATAATATCAATAGTGTGGTGAGAAGACTTATGTTAGCAGCCTGTGTTTACTACATATGGAAGGAGAGAAATGGAAGAATTTTTAAAGATGTTAGAAGAAACAGTAATGAAGTGTATAGAGGAATTATTGATACTGTAAAGAATAGACTTCTTGGGCTTACAGTTAGAGAAAGTAAAGATGTTAGATTAATAGAAAGCAGATGGGGAATTAATTTACCTAGAACAAAGATTGGTCATTGAGCTAATATGATCCTTCAAAGCTGAATCAAGGTTAAGGGTATATCTGATATATCTACTACCGGAGATAAAGGAAGCAATGTAACAGTGTTTAAGAAGGTTTCAAGTAGTATACAGGGGATTTCTTTTTTGAGAGTGTTAAGGGTACAGCTGTGGTATTAAGGTTCTTTAAGCAGACTTATGAGTTTCAGTTGTTCATATATGATCTATGACTGTCTAAGATCATTCTATTTTGGTCATAACAATGAGAAGGACCTAGTACCTTGGAGTCAAATCTGGTATGACTGTACCTTAGTAGTCCATGTAGCTATTCTAATTGGCTTGGGGGAATTAGTACCTACTGTGGATGAAAAGGAGGTCTAAGCTGGATATATGATGTACCATAAAGTAGGACTTCTCATTGTGAAGGGTATATGGCCTAGGAGGGGAGTGTAAGTAGTATGGAATTGAGAGTGGTGTAAGATGACACTTCATGGTCCATACTTTACATTCCCACAGGAGGATAGGTTGGTCATCATGGTGGGTGAGTGTTTCCAAGCAATTGAAGCCTTTTTTGAGAAGGAAATGTAGATTGCTTGGAAGAGCCCCCCCCCCCCCCCTGGATGGGTTATGGGTGCCTAGTGATGCCTTTCTTCTCCCTACTTTGGCTACTATGGATGCTGGTTGAGTGGTTTTTGGTGGGAGAAGGAGGGAAATGTAGCTAGATGGTATATGGTGCATATGTTTAAAAAGGTAAATTGAGGAAGTGTATGTGTTGGATGAGAATATGAATCACTGTAAACATGGTCTGCTAGTTATTAGAGATCATGTGTATTAGATATGTTTAGATGTTGTCTATATTGGATGTATTAGTTTCTGGTTGTATAACTGTTTTGGGCATGTCCAAAATCAGTGAATCTATCTTATAATATTTGTACAAATTGGTTGGAGATTAATATAAATTTACCTTTAGCACCAAAAGAAAATTGTATTGATGTGTGTTTGTCTGATAATGAACACATATACCTTTATGCAGCTTTATATAGACTTCGAAACCTAAGAATTGAACTAAATGGATATAAATTCTTGTGGACCAGAAAAAACATGGAAAAAAATTAGTATACAATAAATTTGAAGTCCCACATTAGACGACCAAAGACTCTCAAGTCTTTGCAATTTGTAGTTATTCATTATGACTTTTGGTCCTGAAATTATTCTGTGATGTATAAATGTAAATCCAAAGAAATGGACACAAATAAATCAGGCTGATGGAAAATACAGTCAGCAACTCTTGTGAAAGTAGAAATGTGTAAAAATAGGTTGGATTGATAAAAAAGTAAATGAGGCCTTTTCAAATTCAGATTTGTAACTCTAAATCCAAAGAAGAGAGATTTACGTCATAGAGAGGAGTTATGCCTTCATGGATAAAATTTGTTGATACTTGATGCCACTTGACCCAATTATGAGCTAATATGTTCTCTAGTTTAAAATTGAGGAGAAAAGAAATGAAATGGAAAGATCTAAAAATAATCTGTGTTCTTGAGTTTTTTAGGAAAGAAAAGAAATGAAAGAGGGAAGAAAAGGACTGAAGATCATTGTATTTTTTATGGGAAGTGATTGGCACACTCTCAAAAGTTATTGGCACACTCAACTGTACATGCTGTTAAAGCAGGATATACGTAAAGTACAGCGGCCTAATGCATTGAGTAGAGTGTGCCAATAAATTTTAGGAGTGTTCAAATCACTTCTCATTTTTTATGCCAAAATCTTCAGGAGGAAGAAGTGGGAGGAAGAAGAAAGAAAAGAAGTGATGACTATTCTTTTCTCTTCTTCATACCAATCTCAAGAACACAGTAAAGTAGTGTCTTCATTGAAAAATTTATTCATACATGGTTCTTCTTATATTGCGTATAAGGCTGCATAAATCTTTAGTCTTCTCATGACCCACAACATGTTTGATAAAATGCCTCAACCAACTTTTAGCAACATTAAGTTTACAAGTTTTCCTTTTATAAGAAGAATGTGATTGGACAAAATAGAATAGACTAGATTAGCGAGATCCGTTTTCATCAGGTAAATTAGTTGGTCATTTGAATTTCTACAACATTTGATTAACTATTTAAGCCAATACAAGTTGTTTAGATTCAAGATGAATGATTATGTTTTGTGTTTGCTGTGGACATGGTTTATGTTTGCATACAAGTTAAAAGTTCATTTTGTTTTGACATGAAAATTGGACCGACCCAGTTCTTACATACTCAGCTTGGCTCATATTATATAATTGGTAACTAACAATACATGCTTGGCGCAATTAAATAGATGAAAATCTATTTTATACTTTAGTTTAAATACCTAATGATAATCTAGTTACATTATTTCATTGCAATACTTAGTTGAAAATACATATCAGAAGACTCTTTGCATAAAGCTACTTCAAACTCTTGTATTTTGGATAATCGATAGAAATGATTGATGCAATATGTCTAGTCTATTTGAAGTAGATGGTCCCAAATTTTTGTTTCTTTTTCGTTGTTCATAAATCCAAAAATAAATGTCTCCCGTTTTGTGGAAAATGATGAAGAAAAGTGAACTATCCCAATATTAGACGTTAGAAGACTTAAAGTCTTTAAAACTTGTAGATATTAAATCAAAGTCAAGCTAATGGGCCCAAATGCTTGATCAAAATTTTGGACAACAAATTTCGACGAAGGCGGGTGCGGTTGATCAAAACCTTGGACCTAGACCTTTAATTCACTTACAACTTGATTTTAGGAATGCACTCTTTTAGTCTCCACTTACAACTTTTACTATATTCAATCACTATTTTACTAGAGTTTCAAGTTAGAAATTATTATCTAAATATAAAATTCCAGCCCAAATCGCATAATATAACGAAGAATTCTATAGAAAAAACTATGAGGTTTAATTCATTTGGTATAAATCCATTCATTCACTAATTCAAACATTTCATCAAACACGAGACGAGCATAAAAATATCAGTTAAACTAGAGGTCATTTGCACAGTGAGTTGATGTCAATATGAGTTAATTTTAATTGTGCGACAAATCTAAACAAAACTAAGTAGTTCAAAATAACAGACTTGAAAAAAGTCCAAAAATGCATAACATGGTGGGTTTAGTGTAGTGTATCGATATGCATAACTAAGTTAATTACTACAATGCATAACTAACTTTTAAATTTTGTCTCAAAATACATAATATGATCGGTTTATTCAGGTCATCGATGATATTGCGTTTATGTGGTGTCCAAGTGTATACCTCGTGTGCTAATTTGGTCGTCGTCTTCAAAAAAATTTCGACCAACACCTTTTTTTCCGGTTATTTAAATTTATTTTTTCATCCCTCTTTTAAAATCAATAACCATCATCATAGAACTAACGAGGTGGGAAACCCGTGCGTTGCCGCGGGGTGTTTGTATATGCAAGTTAGGCAAAACAGATTAGCAACAAAGTTTGTATAGCAACGTTTATATATCCACCTTCCGGCGCACCCCACAGCTGCAACCGCATCCTGCTACTACTCACTTTTCGCCACTTTTTGTCACTAACCTCAACCACACCACCTGGCTTGAGGCCTTGTGTCGCTCGGCTGCCTTATTCCTTTTCGGACCAAAAGCATGTGGGTACACTCCAAAGAAACAAACTTTTTTGGTGTCATTAAGCATGACACAAAACTGGTAAATAGAAGTATACGTAAGCAACTTTTCCCAATAAAGACACCCAACAACGAAATAACAAAAGCAATGAATAAGCTTGCTTGCCTTCAGTTATTTTGGTGAAAGGTTGGAGTTCCCGAAAACCGGATCTTTTCACCATTTGAAAGTTCTAAAGTGCTTCATTTGGGTTAGACTTCAATTGCACCTTCCTAAAACATATATTAAAAAAAACCTAGGTGTTAAAATTTGTGCACACACGTGTTTGCGATGGAGTAAATCAGTTTAGATTGCAAGTTATCATTAAATAATACAACTTCTTTAATCTTTATAAAAAAATTTGGAACATCCAAACACAAACAACCCATTTTGACCCATTAGTCAGCACACCCGTTCTGCCTTTCTTCTATTTCTAACTATAAGTTTAATGACGTTATGACACATTAAGATAACAGTAATTTAGTACTGAAATGTCGTATTTCAAAAAGCAAAATTCAATTCCAAACACCTTCTTAATATTAGATATTGAAATAAATTTTGTGATGCTACATACCTATGACTTGGACGAAGTCACCTACAGTTTTCTTGTTCTATATCAGATTTGCTCCTAATTGCATAGCACCATTAGAGTTGAGGCTGCTGAAATTGCTGAAGGCTGAGATGCCACTGTCCTTCATTTAGCAACTCCTCATATCTTCTTCCGCCTTTTACATTTTACGCCCTCTTATACCCAACTTTCATTTGTTACAGGTCCCAATTATTCAGTAGATTGGGTGTCAATGGAGGTTGACAATTCCTGGGTTTGCATGACCAAACTGGCCAACTCCATATTGCAACGAAATGACAGTCATATTGAGTCCCTGTTGCTGCAAAATGGGCGAAAATAACAGTTAAACAAACACGTAAAAAAAACTTTGCTATAAATCAACAGTAACGCTAAATGATTCACTGTATTCAGTTCCCATCACTCTATTTCCTACGATAGAAACGGTTTCTTTACACTAACTTGCAGTCAACAACGATACAAAGTATCTCTAAAATAATGCTAATAAATAACAAACTGAGATAGGTAGTATAGTTACGTGGGATTTATGTATAAAATTGACTTTTGGACTGATGTGTTTAAAGTCAGGCTGCCCATACTTACTGGTAAAAAATCGAGCTATTTTCACCTGTTCCACACCCTTGCAGCCCCACCCATGTCAACCCCTCTTACAAATGCAAGTAAACCACAACCTTGAACCCTAGCACAGAACAAATGGACTGCAAGTTCGCTAATGTATAATGGGTCAATTTGGGTTATGTTTTATTTATAATCATTTTAATGTATAAAATTGATATAAATCAATAATTAATTTATTGGTAAATGGTGAAACTACATGTTTGCAGCATATAGAAACAACTAATAAAATGAACAAAAAGACCCCTTTAAATCTTCAGATTTGCAGCATCCCCAAATATTCATTAAAATGACCCAAAAGCACTTAAAAATCAGTGGTTACTTCGATTACATTGCGTAGGAAAGAAAGGGACGCAATTTAACCTGTATGCGTAAACCCAAAAAATTAGGGGGGTGTTTGGATCGCTTTCCTTTATATAATATGTACCTGATCAAATTAATGTTAATACTTTTTATAATCCGTGACTGTTTATCCATTTCATTTGTAAGACAGTTTGATAAAGAGTGTTGGTGGGTCGAATATCCATCTGACATGACTCAGTTTGACGCGCCTTAGCTAACTACTTAAAAGATAGAAAAGAGAAAGCGAGAAATTACCTACATATAATTGAAGAATTGTCTTTTCATTAAATGCTACTGCCAATCATGGCAAAATATCTTCTTGTGACAGTTTAAGATGTTTTTGTAGGGCTGTTTGGCAATCACAACCTAGAAATATTTTTAAACAAAGTCAGTATCATAGTACGATTTCACACAAATTTACTTCGGATGCAATACTTTTTAATAACAAAGGCCATTCTATTTATGGATTAAAGGTAAACTTAAATACTTAATATATTCTGTGTTCAGCTTCTATAGTGCAATACATGAGATTTTCATTCTCATCTGGCAACCTAACCTAACCCACCCAGTATGTAGTAACAACTTGTCTAAAGTAGCTTCATTACCTTCCAAACAATCATATTCAGTTTGAAACCACAAAAAAAGATACAAACAAACGACTCAATTTCCCGACAAAAAGAAAAAACAACAATGTTATACCTCAGGATAATATTTTTTTGGGTAAAGGGATTATACCTCAGGATAATATTGTTTTAGATAGCAACATCTTTTTTTTTTTTCATAGCATTAGAATATCAGGCTGCACAAAATTCAAAAGAAAAAAGATCAAAACTGAAAGTTGCAATGTACATTAAGGAACAACATTGATATTATAAAAGTAGAGCACCTAAATAGTTTTTTCGGGTATTGGCCTAGCCCAATGAATCTGATTTGGTCCTGATCAAGCATGGAACTTTAGAGAAAGCCAATTTCTGGATATCTAATGATAAAGAATTCATAAATACCTACCTGTAGGACAGCTTCCTTCACCTTCTTTTCTGCATATTTTAGTTGCTCTTCGGATCAGGTGATTCCAGTGTAAAAGCACCCAGTTCGTTTCACCAGCTCGATTGCTAAAGTTCCCCAACCACATCCTATCTCAAGAACTCGATGGTTCTTTTTAACTCTTTCCTAAACAGGTTTAAGTGACACATGTGAGCATGACATAGGCGCAGGATTAATGATAGCTATGTATGTAAACACGTACCTTCTCAATCAAAGAAGTGATGTTTCTCATTTGTGCTGACTTTAAGTCTTCATCTTCACTCTGTTCAATTTTCACATGATGAAAGGGTTATACTTGAACGCAGTAGAAATAATAAGCGAAAGCTTTAAGATTTCGAACCCTTACCTTGAATACTGCGCATGAATATGTCATGGTATCATCCAAGAATAGGCCAAAGAGGTCGTTACTCTAAAAAGCACACACATGAAATAATTCAATAAATATGGTAACAAAAGTCTGTACAACTTAAGAAAGAGCATTTAACAATTTAAAATACCAGATGATAGTGGCGAGATATATTCCTGCGTGCTTGAGTAAGAGAATTTTGACTTGAAATATGATGATAAAAATATTTAACAGATGATATTCCTGCGTGCTTGGGACCAACATGCACCCTGACAATTATATATCGGAGTTCAACTATAGTTATCCCGGATCACTTTTTTCCAAATTGCTTTCATTTTGGCTAGTTCAAGCAAACTTTTAAAAAGGGTTTATATTCCTCATCAAAAAACGTTATAAAACTTGATGCGTTTCAAAAACCTTATGGCTAATGCATATGGCAAAAAGAGCACCATGCTTTTAAATTGATTATGTTTATGCCAAAATAGCCAAATGTTGTTAATACGTAGACCGCAATGTAATTTTGAC
This sequence comes from Artemisia argyi, assembly GCA_030686995.1. Classification (NCBI taxonomy): domain Eukaryota; kingdom Viridiplantae; phylum Streptophyta; class Magnoliopsida; order Asterales; family Asteraceae; genus Artemisia; species Artemisia argyi. The sequence continues at coordinate 21,160,350 of CM060693.1, read as the reverse complement.
TAATACTTCAAGACTGCGGTTTCTTTTACAAAAGCTAGTGCCATTACCTTCTCTTTGATTTACTACATGCTAATTATACAAATTTAAATTGTAATTAGGGGCAATAATTTCTACAGTACCTCCATCACGTAATGCACTACAGTATGTGTTACGCCACTAAGAGGATCAATCGATCGTTGATCACGAAACAAAAGTCAACAAATATGAAATAGATTGCTTACCCTTTAATATCGGTGCGTCCATATGTTGTTTTCAAGTTCACCACATCACCAAGGCCCAAGGGAAGAAGGAATATGAACCCAACCAGCACCATATGTTCCCAGTGCATCTGAGCATATTTCAGCTGGCAAATATCAAAATTGCTGATTTAAGGTCAGCCTATTTTGAATTAAAAAATAATAATAATAAAAAAATAAAAAATAAATAAAAAAACCCTTCTACAACGCTGACCTCTGATTTGTTCTTCTTAGTTTTTTTGCTCTGTGCGCAAACTCCGCATATACTTGTATATAGACAAATAATTAACTGAACATGACCATCGGGATCTACATTTAACTCATGGACCTTTGCCATCAATTGAGGTTTAGGCGCTTGTTACGGAAGATCGATGTCAATAGACTTGATTCCAACCTCGACACATGCTTTTTCCTTCATATTAACATAACTTTGAGAATCTTTTCTGTGTCCAACAATCACCACATCAATTCCTGGTGCCTGAAATAGAAAAAGCGAGGATACATAGTTACAGACTATGTACGATAGTTGTATTTAATATATACTTTCACTAATTATCTCCAATCCCCCTTTCACCTACTTCTAAAAACATAATCACTTCACAATAAGCTAATCCCCCCCCCCCCCCCCCCCCCCCCCCCCCCCCCTTCTCTCTTTAACTAAAGAAATTTTGAGTCTTTGTAATAAATAAAAGTACTTATTGCATTTGCTTATCTTTACACTAAAAGCACTTATTTTGACCAGGACCATCACCTCATAATGCTAATCCAAACAGATAGAGCACTTATTTATAAAAATATATGTTAGAACATTTCATCATTGGCTTCCTATTTGAGAATGAATCTTGCAAACGAAGCTTAAAATACTCCTTTAGCTAAGCTTTCATTCTATTTAACCAATTGATTCATTACCAGATAGAGCATTACCAAATTGACCCATTCAATGGTCAATAGTCAAAATAGCCGGCTCTAAAGATAACTTGAATTATATACAAAGTTGATAGCTAATATAGTTAAAAGTATACCTCCATAATCGACTAACCATCAGGTTAAACCCTTCCTAATCCTCCTCATTCGGATCATCCCCATCCTCATCAATCTCCAACTTGTACAGACTATCCCTCATCTCATCCAACGCCATTCGACTGATTCAAATAAACAATTATAGTCAGCACTGTGCACTATTACACTTTACACCTCCTGTTATACGTTAGACAGAAGCCATATGTCCATATCCCCAATAGCATATGCACCTAATATTAAAAAAGTACAGTTATATAAAAATTAGGCATAAGGTATTTTTACCTTCAAGTTAGCTTCACCTGAGAATGCTTCCTTTGAGGAGTAATCATCAGTCTGATATGAAAGCCCTGAGAACATTCAGATAAAATTATATTTAATCTTGTGGCTTTGGTAATGGCGGCCGCATGAGACTTCCAAGCAAGTGACTATTATTTAAGAGACGGGCATAAAATTTGGTTGCTTACTTGATATTTCTTGTATGCAAGGGCCTCTTTATGATAACGTGTTTCATAATCTATAAAATGAGATTTCTATTACAAAAAATGATTCTTTCTACTTACTAATGTATATAGGTGCCAATAAGCAATAATTTTCATTTCCTTACCTTAACAGTTGAAGAAAGCTGACTTTTGGGGACAGGTTGTTCTTCTTCATTCCCACACTTCTACACATGTTTGGAAAAAATTGTTTAGTCTCTTTGTTTTTTAGTAATTAAGCAAATAAGAGGTGTTATGGGATTGCTTAGTTAATATGCTTCTTGTAAAATGATAAGCATGTTCCAACTATTTAGTTTTAAGTGCTTATTTTTAGGTAATATAAAAGTGTAAATGAGTTATCCATCCCATTCTACATCTGCAAATAACTAAGAATACGATTATAATCCACCTAACAATATAAAAAAGATTATAATCCATTTCAGTAAACTAAAAACCCATCACAAAATAATAATTATTTCATCAAAAATATTCAAAACAATATCTTAAGAAGAACATACCTTGTGGACTATGTTTGAAATTGATTATTAAATCTGCAAAAAAGGGGGGAAAATCAAAAAATAAATAAATAAAATAAAATTAAACCATACCAACACCTAATTCAACCTGCAAAAAATTAAATCATTCGTAATTCAATCAACAATTGAAGTGGGTCGGTGGAAATTACAGTATAACTCCAACAATGTGTTTGCTTTTTTTTTTTTTTTTTTTTTGGGGTGGGGGGGTGGGGGTTATCAGTATTGATAGCCGATGGTTTTGATTGTGACTATGATGAGTGATGTATGTAATAAAAATGAGGAGAAGATTCAAGGTGTGTGTGAATGCTAGAGGGATCTGGAATTTGTGGGAGAGGAGAGGATGTATATATCTTATAATAATGGTGTAATGAATAAAAAAATATTTTTTACTGTAGCTGTGCAAAACATTTTGTAGTGACATCCCAAGTTTTAGTAGTATAACTAGCTTGGTAGCCCGCGCGTTGCGGCGGAGGGGTTTTGTGTTTTGTATTTTTTGGGTTGTACGGTGTAATTAATAATTTTGTTATTTGAAGTATGCATATATTTACTTGGAAGCATAATTTGTTTATGTTTACGGATTTTTTTTTATTTTTTTTTGCGTTGCGGTTGGAATTTTTTTTTATTGTTTGGGTATTTTAAAAGAAACAAATTTGTATAAGAAATTTTTTGTAAGTGTATTAATTTTCGTATTTTTTTATTTATATTTTTTGTTATTAATTTTTTTTTAAAAAACAAATTTTCATAAGGAAATTTATGTAAAAAAAAAAAAAAAAAATGTTACCGAGTACTGTAGCGACGTTAAAAAAAATAAAAATAAATAAATAAATAAATTACTGTAGCGACACGTGTCGCTTTTTGGTGAAGTGCCTGCCTTTTATATAGTATAGATAATGGTATAATTAAGCGATAAAAATTCAAATGCATACTCTTATTTTTGTGCATACCAATGGACAAATCCTCATCATCCATTTAGTTTAATCTAATGGTGTGAATTAACCTAATACTAAATATAGAAACATAAGTCCATGTTTTTCTTTTCCTTTTTCTTTATCTTTTTGTCTTTTTTTATTATTTCTTTTTTTTTCTTTTGTCTTTTTTTTTGTGGCTTTGTTTTTCACGCTTTTTTCTCTTTTTCTTTTTTTTTTTGTTTCTTTTTTGTTTTTGTTTTACTAATTCACGTTTTTTTTTCTTTTTTTTTTTAATTCATGTTCTTTTTTAATTCACGTTTTTTCTCTTCTTTTTCACTTTCATACGTTTTCGTCTCTTTTTATATATTTTCGTCAGTTTACATACGTTTTTTTTACGGTTTCGTCTCTTTTCAAACGTTTTCGTCTGTGTCCGTCCATTTTTATACGTTTTCATCCGTTTTCAAACATTTACGTCTGTTTTCGTATGTTTTTGTCTGTTTTCATATGTTTATATCGTTTTCGTCTGTTTTCAGACGTTTTTGTCCGTTTTTTATGTTTTCACTCATTTTTAGACGTTTTCGTGTATTTTCAGATGTTTTCATCCGTTTTTATACATTTTCGTCCGTTTTCATTTATTTTCTTACGTTTTCATCTGTTTTCTTATGTTTTCGTTCGTTTTCATACGTTTTCTTATGTTTTCATCTATTTTTCTTTCGTTTTCGTCCATTTTTCATACATTTTGTTCGTTTTCATACGTGTTTTTACGCTTTCATACGTTTTCGCCTGTTTTCTCACGTTTTCGTCCGTTTTTATCCGTTTTTTTTATGTTTTCGCCTATTTTCGTCCATTTTCATACGTTTCCGTCCATTTTTTACGCTTTCATCCATTTTCGTCCGTTTTCTTTCGTTTTCATCCATTTTCCATACGTTTTTATCCGTTTTCAGACGTGTTTTTACGCTTTCATATGTTTTTGTCCGTTTTCTTACGCATTCGTCCGTTTTCTTACATTTTTGTCCATTTTCTTATGTTTCTTAATATCACAAGTGATTTCTGAATGTCACAAGTGATATCCAGAATATCACTTGTGATTTTCTGAATATCACTTATGATATTCTGAATATCACTTGTGATTTTCTTATGTTTTCGTCCGTTTTCATATGTATTCGTTTTTTTTCATACGTATTAGTCCGTTTTCTTACATTTTCGTCCGTTTTTATACGTTTCTGAATATCACAATTGATATTTAGAATATCTCTTGTGATTTTCTGAATATCTATCACTTGTGATTTTTCAGAATATCACTTGTGATTTTCATGTTACAAAACATTTGTTGAAAATCACTTGTCATATTCAGAAAATCACTAATGATATTCAGAATATCACTTGTGATATTCTGAATATCACAGAATATTACTTATGATATACAGAATATCATTTGTGGTACTCGTAGTATCACTTGTGATATTCTACATATCACAAAAAAATCACTTGTGATATTCTAAATATTACAGAATATCACTTGTGATATTCATAATATAACTTGTGATATTCAGAATATAAGAATATCACTTGTGATATTTAGAAACATATGAAAACGTCTGAAAATGGCAAAAAAAACATTTAAAAACGGACGAAAACGAATGAAAAAACGGACAAAAACGTAAAAAAATGGGACGAACATGTATTAAAACGGAAGAAAACATATGAAAGTGTAAAAACATATATGGGAAGGACAAAAATGTTCGAAAACTAGACAAAAATGAATGAAAACGGATGAAAACTGAAGAAAATGTATGAAAACAAACAAAAAAAATAAGAAAACGAACGAATATGTATGAAAATGGACGAAAACGTATGAAAGCGTAAAAACACGTCTGAAAACGGACGAAGATGTATGAAAAATGGACGAATATTACTTATGATATCCGGAATATCATTTGTGGTACTCATAGTATTATTTGTGATATTCTGCATATCACAGAATATCACTTGTGATATTCTGAATATCACTTGTGATATTCTGAATATCACAGAATATCACTTGTGATATTTATAATTTAACTTGTGACATTCAGAATATCACTTGTGATATTTAGAAACATATGAAAACGTCTGAAGATTGCAAAAAAAAAACATTTAAAAACGGACGAAAATGAATGAAAACGGTCGAAAATGAAAGAAAAAATGGACGAAAATATATGAAAACGGAAAAAAATGTATGAAAGTGTAAAAACATGTATGAAAAGGACAAAAACATTTGAAAACTGGACAACGAAAGAAAACGGATGAAAACGTATGAAAACGAACGTAAACGAGTGAATATGTATGAAAACGGACGAAAACGTATGAAAGCGTAAATCACGTCTAAAAACGGACGAAGACGTATGAAAAATGGACGAATATTACTTAAGATATCCAGAATATCATTTGTGGTACTCATAGTATCACTTATGATATTCTTGCATATCACAGAAAATCACTTGTGATATTCAGAATATCACTTGTGATATTCAGAATATCACTTGTGATATTTAGAAACATATGAAAACGTCTGAAAATGGCAAAAGACATTTAAAAACATACGAAAACAAATGAAAATGTATGAAAATGGAAGAAAATGTATGAAAGTGTAAAAACATGTATGAAAAGGACAAAAACGTTTGAAAACTGGACAAAAACGAAAGAAAACGTATGAAAACGAACGAAAACGTAAGAAAACGAACGAATATTTATGAAAACGGACGATAACGTATGAAAGCATAGAAAACGTCTGAAAACAGACGAAGACGTATGAAAAATGGACGAAAACGAAAGAAAAGTAATACAATGAACGAAAACGTATGAAAATGGACGAAAACGTATGAAAATGAACGAAAATGTAAGAAAATAGATGAAAACATATGCAAACAAATGTTAGCGGGCGAAAATGTAAGAAAGCGGACGAAAAACGTATGAAAATGGACGAAAACGTAAGAAAACGGGCGAAAATATATTAAAACGGGCGAAAACGTATGAAAACAGCAAAAGACGTATGAAAACGAAAAAAAAAAAAAAAAAAGAAAAAAAAAATGAACTAGAAAAAGCGAGTTAAAAAATAAGTGAACTAAACGAACAATGAATTAAAAAAAATACGTTAATTGTAAGAAAAAAAAAAGAAAGAAAAAAAATGAAAAGCAAAAAAAGAATCTACAAAAATGAAAAGCAAAAATACGTACGGAAAAAAGAAAAAAATAATAACAATAAGAAAGACAAAAAAAAATTAAAAAAAAAAAAAAAAAAAAAAAAAAAAAGAAGAAGAAAAACATGGACTTATGTTTTCCCATTTAATCTTAGGTTAATCCCCATCATTAGATCAAACTATATGAATGGTGGGGATTTGTCCTTTAGTATGTACCAAAACTAGAGTATGCAAAATAAAGTAACTCTAATTAAGCAATGGATTTTTTTTGTGTGAAACTTAGGAGGCCCATTAAACATGTTAAATAACTTTAAAAAAGTACCGTTAAATTTGTAAATTGTGAAGGATGGTCAACATTACAACCAGGTTTTCACGCTCACACAATCACACTGGCATTTAACCATCATTCACAAAAACACATTTGCAAACACATGCACACACATTTTCATCACAATTTAGTCATTCTTATGATACATGTAGGTTGGAGGACATTCTCCATTTTGCCAATGCACTAAATGTGCTATTTTTTCTGCTTTTCACAAACATTCCATAAGTGTGTTTGGTTTAGTGTAACCCGAAACAGGTAATGTCCTATTCTCCGCTCGGAAATATTCTTTTCTTTTAATATGACCAATGAAATTATCAATCTTATTAGCTGGGGAAAATTACAGTACTTAATAGTGTTAAAGCAGAACAACCCAAAAAATAGTATAAAAACTTGAATCTCACGTGAGTGCCCCATTGTCCTTTCAAACGTGACTCCGGCTTCACATTCCCATCACGCCCATACAACAACACCTTAATACCATCAATCTCATCCTCCTCATACACATACACCTTCGTATCCAGCCTCACTCCATATCATGCTTCGGACACTGTAAACCACCATCATCACCGGAGATGACCGGAGAGTATGAAAGTGGTTGGGGGTTAAGGAGTCTGGTCGTGAAGAAGGTGATTGTGATTAGCGTTAGTGCTCCAATCTGGTGTGTGTGTGTGTGCGCAAGAGGTTGTTGTGGTCGGTTTTGCCATTAGTGTTAGTGTGACTCTGAGTGAGTGTGTGTTTGTGTGTGCATTTGAGGAAGAAGGTGAATACGACGTCATATAAGTTGTACTGTTATACAAATTTACAGAAAGCTCATTCAAAATTCTCTTTTGAATCATTTAGTAACTCAGGCAGGTGATCGGTGTGATGCACTTTGTTGTAAAATAAATTAGTTGTTTGTTAGTGATAGACAGGTATATTACATGATTGTCTATATCTTGCTTATATGCTTAAAACTAGGGTGACAATTTGAGACGGGTTGGAAAACTTCAGCTGAAACATGATATGCATAAGTAACTGGCTCATTCATATCAATTCTAATCCGTTTAACACAACAAATTTAGCCATATTATTTATGTGAGTTAATGGGTTAAACGCATAAAAGTTGAACAGTTACCTTTACGAACTTGTATTCATGTAATATAGCTGCTCATGTTTAGCTATTTTGTTAATTTTACCCATGTGACCTGATATAGATAAAACATAACCCAAATCGACCCATTTATAATGAAGTGGATTTAGCATAAAGATATTGCTGAGATACAGATTTTATTGTCTATTCTAATGAGTAAAATGGCCAATATATATATGAGCATGAACCCCGAAGGGTGTCGGCCCAGTTGGTTGTTTCTAATTCATAAACTTAACTTCCGTGAGACAATGCTTGCCTTTATAGGAAAAATACCATCTTCCTTTCAAACTTTTTGAGGAAAGATTTAGCCAATCAGAACTTTAGTAAGTTGAGATACCCGACGAGTGAATCTAACATTGATATGACAGTGGGGTATAAATGACAAGTTCTTAAAGAACACTATTAACTATGAGATGACTATAGATAGGTTTAACAAACCAATAAAATGAAATTACTTGAAAAAGGTAAGTATTGAGCTTTAGAAGACTTGAAAATTTTCAGATTTTTAATAAAATAGGTTGGATTGAAAAAAAAAGAGGGGGGGGGGGGGGGGGACGTGTGGGCCCTTTTAAAAATTTCAGATTTTTAACTCTAAATCCAAAGAAGAGATTTACGTAATGCCTTCATGGATAAAATTTGTTGATACCACTTGACCCAATTATGAGCTTAAAGTAATGTCTTCATTGAAAAATTTATTCATACATGGTTCTTCTTATATTGCTTATAAGGCTGCATAAATCTTTAGTCTTCTCATGACCCACAACCAAGGTTGTAAAAAACGCTAGACGCTAGTGAGGCGGTCGGGTAGGGCCTAGCGATTAACCGTTTAGGCGGGGATTAATCGGGGATTAATCGGATTGTAATTTTTATGCACAAAATTGTAATTTTAGATCTTATATTATATTATATGTATGAGATAAGCATAATGCATCAAAGTTCAAATATTTCAATTGTTTAAATATAAACATAATACATAATTTTTCAAAGTTTAAAGTCAAACATAGATATTACTCAGTTTGTTGACTATTTTTAAGCGATCTTTTACTAATATTGTACGATTAATTGGTTTGTTGACCAATTTTTAAGCGATTTTGACTAATTTTAAGCGATTTTGTCCGATTAATCAGTTTGTTGACCATTTTTAAGCGATTTTTGACCAAAACGATTAAATAGGCCGATTATGATAAATCAAGGCGCTTATTGAGCGATCACCGATTATGCGGGGATTAATCGGCCGCCTGGACCGATTTTTACAACAAAGCCCACAACATGTTTGATGAAATGCCTCAACCAAATTTTAGCAACATTAAGTTTACAAGTTTTCCTTTTATAAGAAGAATGTGATTTCAAGAAAAGAGAATAGACCGGACAAAATAGAATAGACTGGATTAGCGAGATCCGTTTTCATCATGTAAATTAGTTGGTCATTTGAATTTTTAGTGCATTTGATTAACTATTTAAGCCAATACAAGTTGTTTAGATTCAAGATGAATGATTATGTTTTGTGGTTGCTGTGGACATCGTTTAGGTTTGCATACAAGTTATAAGTTCATTTTGTTTTGACATGAAAATTGGACCGGCCCAGTTCTTACATACTTAGCTTGGCTCATATTATATACGAGGTGGGCGCCGGTCCGCCGCGTTGCGGCAGGACGTCATTTTATCCGCAACCTTTTTCTAGTGGGAGGAGATATCGATTGTGTGCTAATGTACTCCTATGAGTAATTCAAAAAGTGATACAGGCAAAGAATATACAACTTGAAATCAAATGCACAACTTTGAATAAATAGTTGAGTCGTCAATTCTTATTTCATCTTCTTAAACAACATTGCAACTAATCCAGTGAATCTTATCATGCAAGTTACTGAGATAATTTAGGTGAATCATGTAAGTAAACAAAGTCTCAAAAAAGAAAGCAAAAAAGATAGATATAACAGGCTAGCATTCACCTCATGTACATATCAACAATAGTCACTTGCATCCAAATTTTAAGAGTAATTCATGCAAACCCAACTTACTGTTGCTGCTACTTCTTATGTAGCCTTTCACGCAGCCTAATTTCCAGAGGCATTCTTTGTTAATTCATTCGTAGGTATATACGGTAGTTCCCAATATTTTCAGTCGCATTTATTCTTTTTCCAGTATTAGTATTTTTTTCTGTTAGCAAGAGTTGCTCTATGGTTGTTCTCTGCATCTGTTACAACATGGGTGTTGGCCGTTGACGCAATGCTTGCTGTCACTACAGACGTCGAGTACTGAAGGAACTTTACAGGTACCTACAAAACATATATCATCGATTAATAACTTCATTGTACATATGGGTGTAAAACATATATCATCGGTTGTTTTTTGTTGGAGTGTTGATATGTTAAATAACCCCAAAATAGCAAATAAACAGCAGCTTTTGTTGCAGTTAATCCTAAACTGGTTACTAATGTTAAATGGTAACCATAATCAGAGTCATTATACCTAGTAAAAAGTTATCATTTGCGACCTGAACCACAATAATCAAATAATCATTCTCAAATGCCTCACGGAACTTTATACAATCAAAATGATATGAAGCGAGACTAAAGTATTATATTTGTTCTTTGACTGTTATTGGGGTAAGAACACATTTTTAAGAAATGTTGGTTATGCCTTATAAAGCAACTAGGCAGATTCCGAAACATAGAGATACAGAACATATAGCCATATAGAGTTGATCAAAAGCTATCAAAGTGAACCAACTCTTGACTGTGAGTATTGTGTAAAGTTTTGTATATCAGTAATTTAAAGTCTTTGCAATCCCTAGATACAGCCACGATCACGACTTAGTCTGGTCATCGTTCTAAATCTACTCTAAAAACTTGAAGGAAGACAAAAAAAGGTTTTTGTATGAGAACTTACCTGCACACTGTGAAGTTCATGAGTTGACAATACTGTTAGCATCTTTTCAGCTGTCGACATCCACCCATGAAATCCTGCAAAGTCCTGTTTCAACAGAAAAAACATGTAAATTTGAGGTGGCAAATTGGGCGGGTTGACAGGTCGAGTAACCAACCAAACATGTGACTTTGGTATGGATCAAGCCAAGTTTGAATTTTACGACTTCTATAAATAAGCAGTGTTAGATGATCGTAAAAGTTGATTTATTTCAAAAGTTCGCCTAAAAGGGTAGTGGGTCAAGAGGACTAAGCGGATTGTAAGCCACAACTTCAAACCATTTTGACCTATTTTCAAAATATTGCTTCTAATTCAAGATCCTGACATCGAATCGAATTTATCTTCCTCTAGATGAAGACACAGTAAAGGTATACAACATGGTTTACCTCTTTCAGAAGGTTGTCACTCGAATATTGGGACGAACTTAACCATTGGCTTGGTATTCGTATCCCTGCCATCATGGAATGACCATATGATTATCTTTGTATCTCAACCATTTGTTTCGCAATCAGTCCGTTCCATTGCAATCACCATAAAAGTCCTAACATCAGTACTTAAATATAGATTAAAAAAAAAAAAAAACGAAAAGAAATGACACTCGCCAGTGACCAGCACATCGTGCGTAGATGTTACACCAGATGCAATGATCAAGAATATCCAAAAAATAAATAACGTTTTTTTTTTTCCAAAATGGACTTATAAGGGTTTAATCGGCGAGGCGTTGTTTTATGCTGTTGATCATTGCACAGGGTTAAGAGCATAACAATAAGGACCAAAATACTTATACATTTACTTCTCCTAATTCTCATGTGTAAGTAACAAATCAACCATACATAAGTTTTGTGCATTTACATGTAGAGTGTAGACAGAGTTGAATTCACAAAGGAAAATAAAAGCTATGAAAGTACGAAACTAACATTATCTGAGATTTACAACCAGCAGCAAGAAAGAGTTATCAGTTCCAACAAATGAAAAGATGGATATTTCTTGTGTCGGACCAGCATTAAAATAGGCTACCTGCAATTCATGTAAATAACATCAACCAAAGTTTACCACTATATTTATACAAAACTAAAAACCAACCGTGCAAAGCACAACCAAATCACAATTTCATTTAAAATGCAGTCGATAACCACCTGCTGATACAAACAGGTATCCCATCGTCTAAAAGTCCCATCAGACGAATACGAATAGAAGACAATCCCAGTTTGTATGAAAGATGAAACCTTTATTTGAAAGCATGTCAAAATAAAGTAAAGGAACTTATGAAGCTCAGATTAGTATCCACGCGTCATGTTAACGACTTGTTGATTATCACCAATCCGCAGCCGCAATAAAAATTCCACAGCTTAAGACTAAATCATAAGCATAATCAAAAAAGAAAAGAAAAGTGTTGTGTGCAGATGGAATCAGAATGGGAAAACTACGACGAGCTGTTGCTCTCAATATTATCGAAAGCGCGACGAGGGAAAGATGCAGATGTGGGCGTTGCATTTGATGTTGAGTTTTATGGCAAAGTTGCTGGCAAAATGAATCGATTGACAGAAGCCAACTTTACAGCTTATGACGTTGCAAGGCGTACGGTGGATCACATAAGGCTTTTCAAAGATTTTATCAAATTTTGCTTTAAAACTTTCAATATGTACTATACTTAATCTAAGGGGGTGTTCGGGTTGCTAAAAATGTATATCTTTTGTGATTTGCATGTGTATGATCCAAGTAAATACGCACATGGCGTTATGGACAGCGAAGTTTACTATACGCGTTGTAGAAAAGCATTTGAAAAGAAGGTTCTCACGGTTAGAGTACCCAAGAGTCTGACAGGTGGCGCCACCTCCACTGCTAGAGCTTCACCACCACCACCACGTCCTGACCCCAGTCCCGACAGATCGGGGGAGTTTGTAAGAATTATTACTTACCTCCGAGGAACACATGGGTTGCATGCCGATGTGATCACAAGGTTTGCGCGGTACGTGGAAGCCAACCCTAGGGCAAGTGAAGTTTTCTTCAGTGAAATCGTGTGCAGCATCTCAGGTTTATCAGAGAGCTTAATCTGCTTAATCTGGATGCCTATCGTCATCCTTAGAATCGCAACGAGATGTAAGTTCATTTGCTGCTCTTTAAGGATGACGATAGGCATCCAGATTAAGCTCTCTGATAAACCTCAGCTGCTGCACACGATTTCTGTAACTGAAGAAAACTTCACTTGCCCTAGGGTTGGCTTCCACGTACCGCGCAAACCTTGTGATCACATCGGCATGCAACCCATGTGTTCCTCGGAGGTAAGTAATAATTCTTACAAACTCCCCCGATCTGTCGGGGCTGGGGTCAGGACGTGGTGGTGGTGGTGAAGCTCTAGCAGTGGAGGTGGCGCCACCTGTCAGACTCTTGGGTACTCTAACCGTGAGAACCTTCTTTTCAAATGCTTTTCTACAACGCGTATAGTAAACTTCGCTGTCCATAACGCCATGTGCGTATTTACTTGGATCATACACCTGCAAATCACAAAAGATATACATTTTTAGCTACCCGAACACCCCCTTAGATTAAGTATAGTATATATTGAAAGTTTTAAAGCAAAATTTGATAAAATCTTTGAAAAGCCTTCTGTGATCCACCGTACGCCTTGCAACGTCATAAGCTGTAAAGTTGGCTTCGGTCAATCGATTCATTTTGCCAGCAACTTTGCCATAAAACTCAACATCAAATGCAACGCCCACATCTGCATCTTTCCCTCGTCGCGCTTTCGATAATATTGAGAGCAACAGCTCGTCGTAGTTTTCCCATTCTGATTCCATCTGCACACAACACTTTTCTTTTCTTTTTTGATTATGCTTATGATTTAGTCTTAAGCTGTGGAATTTTTATTGCGGCTGCGGATTGGTGATAATCAACAAGTCGTTAACATGACGCGTGGATACTAATCTGAGCTTCATAAGTTCCTTTACTTTATTTTGACATGCTTTCAAATAAAGGTTTCATCTTTCATATAAACTGGGATTGTCTTCTATTCGTACTCGTCTGATGGGACTTTTAGACGATGGGATACCTGTTTGTATCAGCAGGTGGTTATCGACTGCATTTTAAATGAAATTGTGATTTGGTTGTGCTTTGCACGGTTGGTTTTTAGTTTTGTATAAATATAGTGGTAAACTTTGGTTGATGTTATTTACATGAATTGCTGGTAGCCTATTTTAATACTGGTCCGACACTCTACACTCTACATGTAAATGCACAAAACTGATACATCAGATAGGCAATATTCACCATAACAACAATTGTTTGTTGAACAAAAAAAAAAGGAAAAAAATTGAAGTGATAGTCAACCAAACTTTTGTACCTCAACAGGTACCATTGAAACATTGCAAGCTCACTTATTAGAGGTCCAACAACAGCTTCAGCAATTTGAATAGCTGTTCCTTCCTACAAATAAGCCTTTATCTATGTTAACCACAATCCGGAAATGAAGATTGAGTCTTTATTACAAAAAAACAAAAGATTAACAAAAAATAAATAACGTCTTTTTTTTTTTTTTTTTTTTTTTCAACTTAATTCAAAATTAATCAAAATTAAAAATAAACAGATTAAACCCATAATTACTAACGACAAATTTTTTTTTTCAACTTGATTGATGCAATATGACTAGTCAATTTGAAGTAGATGGTCCCAAATTTTTGTTTTACTTTTTCGTTGTTCAAAATTCCAAAAATATATTTCTCCTGTTTTGTGGAAAATGATGAAGAAAAGTGAACTATCCCAATATTAGACGTCAGAAGACTTAAAAGTCTTTAAAAATTGTAGTTATTAGACATCTTTTTCTATCTCGTGATACTTTTCCCCTCAGTACGTGTGATATAAATCAAAGTCAAGCTAATGGGCCCAAATGCTAAACCAAAACCAAGACTAAAAGATGAAGACTTTAAGTAGTCTTGAAAACTTAAAACAAAACATAATTAGTTCTTGAGCAAGTGCCCCAAAACTCACGTAAAGGAAAAAAGTACAACTCGAGTTAAATTCAATCATCATCAAACACTTGATCAAAATTTTGGACAACAACAACAACGCGCAACCCAAATAATCAGCAAAAAGTGTTAGACAACCCTTTGGAGAAAAAATGTCCGCGTATTTATAGAGAGAAAAGGCAATTTTGAAAAAGCAGGTTAAGACTCTCTTTCAGTAACATTTAGTAAACGCAATCCCAAATGCCTCCTAAGTAAGGGCTCCAAAAGTAAAATTCATGCTTAAAGTGGTGTTCAGCATTGAACTCTGAAAGTGATTAATAAAACAGCCAGTGCATTTTGAAGAAATCAGAAAAGCAGTTGGGAATAATGGAACTCCCAGACAAATTATATCTATTTATCTCATTATTGCGTTTTGGAATAGCAAATAACTAGCTTTTAGGGAATGTTTGTGATTGATTATTATAGCTCTATCGACGCTTTAACCAGCATAAGCCATCTTTATCAGAACTACTTATTTCACTCTCAAATAATGCTTCAATAAGCAATCCCACACACCCTAAAAACTGCTTATCTATAATGTCAAAACACAATAAGCATATAACAAGTTTGAACCAACCACTCCTGGTTATTTAATTCTAATAACCCCAACAAAAGCTAATTTTCATCATCCTCAAACAATCAAAATTCACCAACAGAATGATATGAGCTCAAGTTAGGTTGGCACGTGCGAACACATGCTCGAGTAACAGATATTCCCGCCCAAACCAAGACTTTATAAACCAACATTTCACTATAACTCTTCTCTCTTAATCTCCTGTAACAAACTATAACTCACTGTAACAGATATTCTGTACATACCGCCATTGATAATAGTATAATACAATTCTGCTTCGATAATCTTTTTCTCATTGCTTCATTATCCTACTTAGTTGTAATCCATTAACGGATTTTATGTGATCCCTAGTGGTGTGTATCACAGAATTACAAACAACGCTTAGATAAAGTGTACAACTTTCTTATTTTATTCATTATCATCTAATAAGGGGGTGTTTGTTTCGGCTAATATAGCGAGCTTTAGGCGTATTTGGTTTTCGGATTATGTTTCATAAGCTCATTTTTTTGTGGCTTATTTTGAAACTTTTTGGCTTATATAACTACTATGTCATAATAAGCTTATATAAGCCGAAAAGTTTCAAAATAAGCCACAAAAAGTGAGCTAACGAAACATAAGCCCAAAACCAAATAAGCCATAAGCCGGCTATATAAGCCGAAACAAACAACATAACAATATAAGCCAAAATGAGATAAGCTCATAAGCCATAAAATAAGCTAAAACCAACACATCCCTTAAAAAACCCATAACCCATGTAAGTAACAAAACCAAATATCACAAACAAAACATAAAAACACAAAAAGATTTAATCTTTATAAAACATAAACATAAAAACATAAAAAAGATTCAATTTTTATAAAGATTATAATATAAAAAGTAAACCTTTTTAAGACGAATAGCATCTCTATCAGAAGTAGAAGAAGTTGCATTATTCTCATCTTTGGGTGACCTTCTTCCCCTGCCACCACCCTGTTTTGGCGGCACAGTGGCGGCGCGTGAGGATGAACAGCAGCGCGTGAAGGTGACTGGGAGATGGGTTTTGTAAGTGAGTGGAGATAAGTGGAAGAGATGACGGAGTGGTCTTGATGACCATACTTTTAAAGCCTCCATTGTTGGGGTTTCAAGTTGTTATCTGAACTGAGTCTGATGGTTTTGTTGGGTTGAACATAATCAAGAATGTTGAAGATGTAGGGGTATTTTTGTAATTTTAGTTTTTGTGAGGTAGTATTGTGTAAATTGTAGTTTAAGATTATTATTATTATTATTTTTTTTTTTAACTTTAAATATTTTTGTTCGTATGATACAAGACAAATGAATAGATTAAAATTTTAAATATATTTTCATTTGTATAATTTTTATTAAGTACTATTATATAACCAAAACAAATATATTTAAGGTCAAAAATTTATAGTAGAAACTTAAAAAATATATTTAAGCTTTATATAGACTTCGATAATAAAGAATTGAACTAGATGGATATAAATTTGAGTGGAGCACATAACACTTGGAATAAAGATCATGGAATAAATTTGAAGTCCCACACTAGACGACCAAATCTCAAGTCTTTGCAATTTGTACTTATTCTGTGATGGAAAATACAGTCAGCAACTCTTGTGAAAGAGAGATTTACGCAATTATGAGCTTAAAGTAGTGTCTTCATGGAAAAATTTATTCATACATGGTTCTTCTTTTATTGCTTATAAGGCTGCATAAATCTTTAGTTTTCTCATGACCTACAACATGTTTGATGAAATGCCTCAACCAAATTTTAGCAACGTTAAGTTTACAACTTTTCCTTTTATAAGAAGAATGTGATTTCAAGAGTAATCTGCATAGGTAAATTAGTTTGTCATTTGGCATTTGATTAACTATTTAAGCCAATACAAGTTGTTTAGATTCAAGATGAATGATTATGTTTTGTGTTTGCTGTGGACATGGTTAAGCTTTGCATACAAGTTATAAGTTCATTTTGTTTTGACATGAAAATTGAACCGGCCCAGTTCTTACATACTCAGCTTGGCTCATATTATATATTTGGTAACTAACAATACATGCTTTGGCGCAATTAAATCGTTGAACATCTATTTTATACGTTAGTTTACATACATAATGATAATCTAGTTATAATATTTTATTGCAATACTTAGTTGAAAATACATATCAGAAGACTCTTTGCATAAAGCTACTTCAAAGTCTTGTATTTTGGATAATCGATAGAAACTGATTGATGCAATATGTCTAGTCAATTTGAAGTAGATGGTCCCAAATTTTTGTTTTACTTTTTCATTGTTCAAAATTCCAAAAATAAATTTCTCCTGTTTTGTGGAAAATGATGAAGAAAAGTGAACTATCCCAATATTAGACGTTAGAAGACTTAAAAGTCTTTAAAACTTGTAGTTATTAGACATCTTTTTCTATCTTACTGATACTTTTCCTCTCGGTACGTGTAAATGTGTGATATAAATCAAAGTCAAGCTAATGGGCCCAAAATTAAAGTATCAAATCAATTTAAGTATCAAAAATCAAAAAAATTAAATATTTAGATTTTACGAAAATCAGTTTAGTGATGATTTACAAACCTGAAGAACTGGTGTATCAACTTCGATATAAAGCCTACGGATTCAACTGTATGGCGTATGACTGATACAATCTACTGAAGTGAAGCACAAATCAGCATACGAGCATTTGAAGATAATACGTTATATGATCCGAAAATTCAATGTTTTAACCCTACCTTTGCTCTTTTACAGAATACATCAGCTACCTCTGGATTTGCAATCATATCTACATATCTATACACGAAAAACAGACTTGCCAATTATGATGATGTTTAACATTAGCAAAAACGGACCACCATGACATTATTATAATATGCAGGATTGCACAAATTATGTTACAAAAAAACGCTATTAGAAATCTAACCGTTGGCGATAACACTTATCCACATATGTTAGACCGTGAAACTTATCCGGTAGTGGAAGCAAAGATTTTGTGAGGATCAAAAATGAATTTACACATACAGAAAGTTCCCCTGAAAACAAATGCAAACATGTATATGCTATAGAAAAAATAGTGTAAAGACTATCAAATTACTCTTTGTATAACTTTGTTGCGGAAGCTAACCTTTTTCTGTGCGTTTAATCCAGCCGCTTGCGCCCAATATGTCGCCTATATCAACAAGACTCTTTAATTGGTCAAACTGATCATCTACAAGCCTTTCTTTCTCACAGTAAAGATGATATTATAAGTAAATATATCAGTATTCAGTACTACGACACAAAACAGTGTCATAGAAAACCATAACACTAATTTATGCAAATAATAGGTGAGGAAATCAGGTTTATTTAGTAGTCCAAATGGTTCTATGAGGGTCAAATCCATCACATTCCTATTTGCGATCTTCGAGTTGTTAACATTCACTTTGGCAGATGATCAATGGGCATGTGGCGTCACGTTTTGAAAGTGGTTGTCTAATTCTTGTGGTTTGAGTCAAAGAATCAAATTTGGAAATACTTAGGTCAAGAGTAGATGAAACGA
Organism: Artemisia argyi; assembly: GCA_030686995.1. NCBI lineage: Eukaryota > Viridiplantae > Streptophyta > Magnoliopsida > Asterales > Asteraceae > Artemisia > Artemisia argyi. The sequence continues at coordinate 21,141,502 of CM060693.1, read as the reverse complement.
AACTAATCCTGATTATCTGATTATTCAAGTCTCGTTTTACATGTAAATCCTTAAATAATCAGAAATGTCAAACACTCAAACTGCTGATTATCACAACTTCAAACATGGGAAGAACATCCAATTATCTAAACACTATCTCCAGCATCCCACACATACACAAATATTAAGAATTATATAGCATGATGGTCTAAATCTTTGCATTTCAAACAAGGAACATGTTATCAGCGTACCTGAATTGTTCCAGAATCATCCCTCAAAGTCAAGAACGCAAGTTTTCCAAAAGCCCTACGTGCAACAATTCTTCCTGATATTGAAACTTGGTCATTCTCATCGTTTGATTCTTCGCCACTGCCGAGATGCTTATAAATATCTTGCAATTGATTAGCGGTATGAGTCCTATCCCACTTGTATGCATATGGTTCAAGTCCCTTGCTCCTTAACTCTTCTACCTATAAAAGAACCTGTTACTCTCAGTGCAAACAAATAAACCAGATGTCTACACCCGCACTCATCATAGACCCCATGTTACCATGTAAATTATGTTAGAAAACAAACAGTTGGAACAACCATTGTTTTAAGCAAGTGCTGCAAAGATCAAAACTGCACTTAAGCTGTGTTTGGAATTGTGTTCTAAAACTGATGATTTGATCATTGTGTTTTAGCAGATAATTAGCCATCCAAAAAAAAAAAAAAAAAGGTAGCAGGTCATTAATTTTGTGTGGCTTTGGGATTGCTTAATATAACTACTTATGTTTGTTGAAATAACCACATAAGCAGTAGGAATAATGTACTCCTAAAGTGATTACCTGATTATTGTGTTTTTTATTAAAAAAAATATTAGTAGTTCTTAGGGAGTGCGTGGGATTGCTCATTATAACTAGATATTATTTTTGGAATCGGCTTCCAAACTGATTATACAAAACTGTGCATTTCACTCTCAAATAACCATATAGACCATTTCAATAAGCAACCCCAAACACCCTCAAAACCACTTAGTTTCTTAAATCCCCATAAAACCTCATCACCCGCTGGACCCATAAACCAAATATCAACAAACAAAACATAATAACCAACTAAGATTCAATCTTTATAAAGGGGTTAACGACATGCTTCTAAGTTTCACACATTCACACTTTTATTCTTCGACATCCTCCCAATCACTCACGTGTTTCATAGAAACTTACAACTCGCAAAATTACATAAATAAAAAATCAAACCTAGTGTTAAGCTTGTGTTTGACATTGCATTTTGAAAATTATTATCTGACTTTCACGTTTTCAAGTAGCAAATACTTGCTTTTACGATTACTAACAAAATTGCTTATACTTATTTAAAATACCTAGATAAGCAATTTGGAATACGCAACTTCCAAACTGCTCATTTCACTCTCAAATAATCAGATAAGCAATAAATAAGCAGTTCTTATAAGCAATCCCAAACACCCCCTTATAAAAAGGTTTAACAATTTCTTAACACCCATTTAATTAACAACTCAAATCCTAACGAACAAAACTATAAAAAACAATAAAGATTCAATCTTTTTTATAAAAAAGACTATAAAAACTAAACCCTTTAAAGACGAATAGCATCTCTATCAGAAGTAGAGATTGCATTAGGCTAGTCGTAATGGAGACCCAACCAAGGATCAGTTTACCCTCTCGAGCCGCGTCCCCCCCCCCCTCCTCCTAGTGAGTCACTGAGTCCCATAGGAACGCATCCCTCCCCTCCCCACCCCCCCCCCACCCCCTTTTTTTTTTTTTTTTTTTTTTGCTTGATTCGATCGGCAAAGCGACCGAATGGTTTGCATATGGTTTGTGTGAGTGAGGTGCACGGGGTCGCCTTACCACGGGCATTTGGTCATGTGTTTGGTCTTAGAGAGAGAAGCTGATGTCGCGTTGACGTGGTAGGGTCATAAGGTCACCCATAGGGTCACTAGTACTACTGGTCTTAGTATCATCTTTAGGTCATAAGTTTCAAAATAAGCCGGAAAAATTGGGCTTATATTTCATAACAATATAAGCCATAAAATCAGCTAAAACCAACATCCCTTAAAAAACCCATAACCGTTAAGTAAACAAAACCAAAAATCACAAACAAAACATAAAAACACAAAAAGATTCAATCTTTATAAAACATAAACATAAAAACATAAAAAAGATTCAATTTTTATAAAGATTATAATATAAAAAGTAAACCTTTTTAAGACGAATAGCATCTCTATCAGAAGTAGAAGAAGTTGCATTATTCTCATCTTTGGGTGACCTCCTTCCCCTGCCACCACCCTGTTTTGGCGGCACAGTGGCGGCGTGTGAGGATGAACAGCAGCGCGTGAAGGTGACCCCGATGGGTTTTGTAAGTGAGTGGGGATAAGTGGAAGAGATGACGGAGTGGTCTTGATGACCATACTTTTAAGGCCTCCATTCTTCTTGTTATCTGAACTGAAGTGTCTGTGTTTTGATTGTTTTGATGGATAACCAGAAAGGGTTTGAAGATGTAAGGGTGTTTTTGTCATTTTGGTTTTTGTAAGGAATAATTATGTAAATTGTAATTTAAGATTACTAGACGAATACCCGTGCATAGCAACGGGATTTTATAACGACAGATCGTTTAGTGATAAAAGAAAATTTATGGTTATAAATGAAAAATAATAAAAGTTAGGGGTGGCAAATCTTGCCCAATTTGTAATTTTTGAGCAATTTTTGACATTTTTTTAAAAGTTTGGGGCATTTTTTGCCCCCTTGCATTTATTTGATGGGCTCTTACAGGCAAAAGATAAAAACAGATATTATTAGATGGGATTTCGAATCACACAATTCAACTTTCAAGCAATTACTCTCATTTTTTTTCTGACCAATTCACTTGTCACTGGTAACTATAAAACATTCCAACTATTTTAATATTAATTTATCTCATTTATTAACTATTTTATGCATAATTATTTAATACTCTAATTAATTGATAGATATATTTAATTAGTTGCATTTTTATTCATTTAATACTATATTTTTTTTTTAAGAAAAGATAATTAAATATAGTTAAGACTTAGATGCTTGATCTTTTTTTACAAGATGAATTAAAGGAGTTTTTAGGACTGTTCCGAATATTTTTAATAGTTGAATTATAATTTGCTCGTTTTAGCCCGTGCCCGTTTGGCCCGATTTATAATTTGTCCGTTTAGCCCGTGCCCGTTTTAACCCGTGCCATTTTAGCCCGTGCCTGTGCCCGCCCGTTTTGCCACCTCTAATAAAAGTTTGAAGATTTAGGGATTAAATGTGTTGACTTATTGACTTATTGACTTTGATACTTAAGCTCATGTCAACATGTTTGAAACCCGGTTGAACCGTTCCGGTCGAAAAATGGGTCGATTTAAACCGAGTCATGCTTTTAATAACTGAACCCGTCGTGTCCAGTTTTCAAAACTATATGTTTTTCCCAGTTGAACCCGTTGGTCCGGTCCAGTTTTCAAAACTATATGCAACATCAACTTGTTAGCTTGTATAAAGTTTTGTGTGTTTTATTAATTTGTATAATGTGTATAATAACATATACTTTTCATTTTAGGGTGTTTTAAAAATAACATTAATTAGCGTGTTTAATTATTTTATATTTTATATTATGTTGTAGCTTGTTTAAATTGTATATTGTAAAAATTTTATTGTACTTTTTTTAGTAAAGGGTGTTTTAATTGATTGTTTTTAATTTGATATAGATGCTTTTAATTGGTTGTACCATATGAATAAATTATTGTAATTTTAAGTTATGGGTGTTTTAATAAGAGCATTAATTACACAATTCATTTTCTCTCACCCTTGTAGTATAGAAGGGCAAAATGGGGATTGACTGAAAATTCAGTTTTTCACTTTTCCCCTTTGACTAAATCTACATTATAAGTAGTTAAGATTATTCTTATTCTTATTATTATTATTTTTTCCTCTTTCAGATAGAGCTAAACATAATAGAATAGACTATGGACCGGATGACCTGAAAAACCGGATCAAATTGGACCGACCAAACTGGATTGAACGTATTTTGGTCCTGTCTTTGGTTCACATTTTTCCCCATAATCGGTCCTCGGTCTGATCCAGTCTAGTTCAATCTTAAGCAAAACCGGCCATTTTGCTTTGTTGGACTCGAGCGAACCAATGAACTGAACCTGGACATGACATTTCGGTTTGGTCATTGGTCTGATGTTTTGAACCAAAACGGTTTTTTATCCGGTCTGATTTCGGACCGTGCTCAGCCTTACTTCCGGTTATGTTTCCATTTTGATTGTGTACAAGGGCGTCTAAGACATGCCCTTGCCCAACAACGTGTCACTCTTAAAACACAAATCCCTTCCCCGCATTGGTGACTTTTTTTAGCAAAAGTCGGATTTCGAGCCGATCAACTTGTGAGAAAGTTGCATGTGTTTGATTTTAATTTTTTGAGATATATTTGTGTTTAAAGCTCAGACTTGAGCTCGAGGTTGGATAAAACTCAACTCAAATAAGACCGACTTACTCAACAAAAACTTGACTCATTTACCTTACCCCAATAACAACAAATGAACAAAATGTAAAGAAAGCCAATTTAATTGGGCCTTTAATAATACATGGTTCCTACATAAATATATTCACTATTGGGCCTTACATATCAACAAAAGATCACTCCATCACATGATGACAATCCAAACCAAAAAACAAAATGAAACCTAGTCAAAGTCAAACACCCATGAACACCAATGCCGGAACAAGCATCAGAGACATCACCACCACCAACAAAAGCAAGCCACAGTTCAGACCAGTCATTGATGATTCAAAACCCCTTCTCCAAGATCCGGTACACCCCCCCCCCCATTTTTTTTCTTCTTTAAATAGTACTTTATCCTAAGTTTTATATAATAATGTTTTGTTTTGTAGATAATAAGATCAGACCCGATCGAGACAGAAGAAGCTGTTATCCGCTTGCCTCGTTTCCCTCCGATTATTAGTGGCTGACACAGAAATCTGTCAAAAAGTTAATTAAAAAAAAAAAAAAAAAAATCTATGTAAGTGTATACCTCCTGTCTCAAGTACGTCCGCTTATGTGTCAATGCCTAGTTATAATAGTTTAATGTATTTCGACTTTTCGTTAAATGTTATGGGTCAATGGTGCGTACGTAGCTCAGTTAATGGACGAGGCATCTTTACACATATCAAGCACAAGGTAGTGTTCGACTTGGCACCCATAACCACTAAGTGAGTTATCACTACAACAAATTTGTCATTTTTACACGCTTTTTTCTTCGCACTTTATAAAGTGTGAACTTTTTCTTAAAGGTATTCACACTTAAGAGTGTGAATAATTGTTTTAGAATCTTCACACTTAAAAAGTGTGAAGAATTTCAATCTCACACTTAAAAGTGTGAAGAATTATTTTAAAATCAAAAGCATCACACTTAAAAGTGTGAAGATTTATTTCAAAATCAAAATCATCACACTAAAAAGTGTGAAGAATTGTTTTAAAATCCTCACACTTAAAAGTGTGAAAATATTTATAAACCTTCACACATAAAAGTGTGACAATATTTGCTACACCCAATTGGTTCACACACATGCTAGTGTGAACTTTTTAATTCTTCACACATTAAAGTGTGGCGCCATGCTCTAATAAGTGTGAGCATGTTACTATTTTGTTGTAGTGTATGTATGCCCCATATTATGAAAAGGCATCCGATTGTGAGCCAGTTCGGATTACCGGTTATTAACCTTTGCACATAACAATAATTTATTATGGGTACAAGTAGTAGTGCTATTGATGTGAATGAACTTTTTTTCACCGTTGAGGTAATGAGGTGTTACGCCCTATAAGCTTTCTTTGAGTGTTTGGGATTATGCGTTATGACAAATGTATTAGGCATATCTGCTTAGCTGAGGGTGTTTGGGGTTGCATATTTGAAGGATTTTTTTTTTTTTTTTTTTTTTTTTTTTTTTTTTTTTTTTTTTTTTTTGGGCGAAAATTGTATCTTCATTGAAAATCAACAAGTGTTGAACACTATACAATGAATTACTACACTAAGTATAGATCTTATGGCAAATGAATTAGCCATTTGAAAGAAGATCTACCATAACGTAACTAAGCACAAGCTACAAATTCTAATATCGATAGCACGATTACAACACCCAAGGTTGCGACACCAATATGTAATATTGGTGTGTTTGACATAAGCCAACTGCCACGGACCACTGAAAGCTTTTCAAAACCACTGATGTTGCCACCTTATCCCAACATATTTAGCTGAGGGTGTTTGGGATTGCATATTTGAAGTGCTTTTTTTTTTTTTTTTTTTTTTTTTTTTGGCGAAAATTGTATCTTCATTGAAAATCAACAAGTGTTGAACACTATACAATGAATTACTACACTAAGTATAGATCTTATGGCAAATGAACCATATTCCCAATGCACTAGATGTGCTATTTTTTCTGCATTTCACAAACATTCCATAAGTGTGTTTGGTTCAGTGTAACCCGAAACAGGTAATGTCCTATTCTCCGCTCGGAAAGATTCTTTTCTTTTAATATGACCAATGAAATTATCAATCTTATTAGCTGGGGAAAATTACAGTACTTAATAGTGTTAAAGCAGAACAACCCAAAAAATAGTATAAAAACTTGAATCTCACGTGAGTGCCCCATTGTCCTTTCAAATGTGACTCCGGCGTTGACTTGTTTGGTTATATTTTGATAAAATTAGCACATGTGGAGGTGAAGTGCTTAGAAGCCAATGCCATAAACATGACTGAGTGAAAGTATATGGAATCCTAGACGCCCTATAAAGCTGTTTCAGTAAGCTGTTTTTCTGCCAACTTTAAAAAGGTTCAATTTAGTTGACAGAAGCTGTTAAGACTTATCAAAATTCTATTGCCTGCATTGTGTTTGACACTTCATAAGCTAATGAACTATGCTCATAAACAAGCGTAAGATGTTTAAATACATCGATGTGAACAATAAGTAGAGCTAGTTAGACTTATATGAGGTATCAAGTGATAAGTAGATATATACTTGTCGAAGCAAAGCCAATTAGACTAAGTGCATAGATATATATTGATCACAACGACACATTCCAAGTAGATTAAACAGTGTCTGCTAACCATCATCACTAAGAAAAAAAAACAAGGAAATTAACTGCTCATTATGGCATGCAAAATGTAAAACGACAGTCACATGATGACATGATGGAGTAAGAGCAGATCCCCTCATAACTAGCAAAAGTGTTGTAGCAAAACATTAAGAAAATACAAGGAAATTAACCACTGATTATGATATGGAAAACGGCATCACATGATGCAGCAAGAGCAGATCCCCACGGTATTAGCATTTGGTTTGTCGCGAGGTGGATATGACGGCACATAGGTGGCACGTGGCTGAGAATTGTCATTATAGTTGTTGCCCTTGTTTTTTTTTGGTAGTTGTTGCCCTTGTTATCATAGTCTCCATAACGCCTTGATAATGGTCACTCTTTTGATACATGTGTAGGTTGGAGGACATTCGCCACATTGCCAATGCACTAGATGTGCTACTTTTCCTGCTTTTCGCAAACAATCCATAAGTGTGTTTGGTTTAGTTTAACCCGAAACATGTAACATACCATTGAAATTATCAATCTTATTAGCTAGGGAAAATTACAATACTTAATAGTGTAAAAGCAGAACAACCCGAAAAAATAGTATAAAAACTTGAATCTCACGTGAGTGCCCCACTGTCCTTTCAAACACGAATCCGCCCTCACATTCCCATCACGCCCACACAACACCACCTTAATCCCATCAATCTCATCCTCCTCATACACATACACCTTGATATCCAACCTCACTCCATATCATGCTTCGGACACTGTAAACCACCGTCATCACCGGAGATGACTGGAGAGTATGAAAGTGGTTGGCGGTTAAGGAGTCTGGTCGTGAAGAAGGTGATTGTGATTAGTGTTAGTGCTCCGATCTGGTGTGTGTGTGTGCAAGGGGTTGTTGTGGTCGGTTTTGCAGTGTTAGTGTGACTGTGAGTGAGTGTGTGTTTGTGTGTGAATTTGTACTGTTATACAAATTTACAGAAAGGTCATTCAAAATTCTCTTTTGAATCATTTTAGTAACTCAGGCAGGTGATCGGTGTGATGCACTTTGTTGTAAAATAAATTAGTTGTTTGTAGTGATAGACAGGCAGATTACATGATTGTCTATATCATGCTTATATGCTTAAAACTAGGGTGACAATTTGAGCCGGGTTTAAGGTTGGATTGACAGGTTGGAAAACTTCAGCTGAAACATGATATGCATAAGTAAATGGCACATAATCATATCAATTCTAATCCGTTTAACACAACATATTTAGCCATATTATTTATATGAATTAATGGGTTAAACGCATACAAGTTGAACAGTTAAAGTGGGTTTCATGTTACACAAATTAAATGGGTTGAAACTCATGAAATTCATCTAATACTTATGATAACAAAGTTCCACATTCTAATGTCACAAACAGGGTAACTCTGTTCTAAGTTCTGTTTCATATACTTTAGCACTTGTTGTCAGGGATGAAACTCATGAAATTCATCTAATATTTAGATTTATATAATATTCAGTCCTGAATCAGTTTGAGTTGGTTTATGGTGTCTTATAAGAATCTCATTTACTGATAAGCAACAATTACCAACATACTTATTTTCTGTTTAGTATTACTAATCAATTAAAAAATGTAAGAGCATTATCACACTAACATTGAGCATATCAATCATATTCATAAAGCTGAAAACAAGTCAGTACTATTGAGTGTGTGAAACAGACCCCGGAACCAGGTACAAGTTTGGTGGAAGAACATGTGGTCACTGTTATGTCAATGTAGCAAACAAGAACCACAACCTCCACTGATGAAGATGGATTTCATACTAGCTGGAAAAAAACCTAACGGTCATGATTACTCATGAATAACATGTTCTTTTATGTTTGTAAAAGTTTCCTCCACACATACAAGTGATTGATTGTAGAGACTACAGTGTGCTGACTTAAGAGAATTTCCTGTGACTTTTATATTAGTGATTGAGTAACAACTAAAAAATCAGTATTCAGATTTCTAAGATGCATTGGAGGCTTATTTCATGTGCCTCGTAATCATGAGTAAAACACAGCAACAATAGCTAGCTTCACACTACACTTAGATATCAACCGTAATAGCATTTACATTTGAGGCATGATGCCTTACTGTAAAGATTCATATTTATTTTAGCTAGCCATGATACCTTAACATCATCAGGTATGTTCCAATTCTATGTAAAGTATTTTATCAAACAGTTTCCGTGCCGTATATCACACAACGTGGGGAAACGGCCACCCATGGTGTTAGCGGCAATTTTATTAATAAGAGGGACTTAAAAACCCTTGCCAAATACAAGTGAAGCATGAAATTACAATACTATATACCAAACATTAATAAGTAGATGAACAAAACATAAACATATACACCACTATGCACGTGCAACCCTTCGCCATTTTGCTATGAACACCACCACCTTTACATACACCCAATCTTTCAAGCTATCATGCAACTGGAAAAAAGCATGTCTCCCACGGCGGTTAAGAAGTATAGCGCTAACTACTATCCAAAATCCAGTAGCAAAACCAGCGGTCCCTCCAATATAAAACCATCTATGAAATTCATCTATGGCTTCACCATCACTCTTACCTTCACCAACTACAGGTGTTACTTCAAGTACTTTATCACCGGGACAATATTTAGTCAGCGGAGGTCCACATAGTCCAGCATTTCCAATGTACCTTGAAGCTTCAAAGGTCTGGAGTTGAGTGCAAGATGGAATCCTCCCAGACAAGTTGTTATGCGACACGTCAAGATAATTTAAAAAATTCATCTGAGACATGCTTGATGGCAACTGCCCTGAGAGATTGTTTTTGGATAAATCCAAAGTCAGAAGTTCTTTCATTTGACCAACTTGTCTTGGAATCTCTCCAAGTAGAGCGTTCTTTGACAAGTTTAGTGCAACCAGTTGAGAAAGATTGGTAAGTTCATACGGGATTTGTCCTGTTAAATGGTTGCTCGACAGGTCAATGCTCTTCAAGGATTCTAGATTTTTGCTGAATTCAAGTACCTTTCCTTGCCACTGGATTATCACATGGTCAAAATAATCATAACTAGAGCCGTATCCGTCTTGATGAATGTGCCTTATGTCCAATGAATTCACTGTGATGAGATCTCTCCCTTTGAGAGAAAAATTATCTAGAACCATGGCAGTGATATTATTGATGCACGAGGGGATGGTTCCATTGAGGTTGTTCATTGACAAGTCTAGAAGTTGAAGATTTACTAGATGGCATAATTGTGAAGGGATGGTTCCATAGAAGTTGTTTGATGCTAGGCTAAGAACGTACAAACGTGATAGGTTTTCCCCAATCCAAACAGGCACATTACCAGAAAACTTGTTGGCCCGCAAATTCAGAAAGGTTAAATTCGTGCAATGTTTTAAAGATAAAGGCAATTTTCCAAATAAGTTGTTGTTGTATAAATACAATGCTTCAAGATTGATCAAAGACTTAACAGATGCAGGAATTCTACCTGATAGATTATTGTTTGCTAGATTAAGAACCACCAGCTCTTTTAAATGCCATAAACAGTCTGGAATTTGTCCTGTGAATGAGTTGTCTGAGATATCAAGAAATGATAAACCGCCATCTACAGTTTGGCACAGAAAGGAGATTTCCCCAGACAATTTGTTTTTGGAAAGATCTAACACTAACAAAGTGGAAGGAACGTTCAGAATAGCGCCACTTATGTTGTTGAAAGAGAGATCCAAATAGCTCAACTGAGAAGACTGCCACTGGTTCCGGTACTCCATAGAAACTGTGTCTAAAATGCTATTTTTGGAAAGATCAAGATGCTGAAGATATTCCAATTTTTGTATCCATTTGGGGAAACGAGGCCCTAGCTTGTTAGAACTGAAATCTATATATGTTATACTTTGAGAAAGGTTTGACACGTCAACAATTAGAGGAACTCCTTCGAGTGAGTTGTTTGAAAGATCTATATAGAAAAGATTTGATTTTCCAATATTCTTAGAGATAGCACCTCTAAGAGAATTGGAAGAAAGGTCTAGCCTTTCAAGGCTGGGTAGTTGCCACAGTTTGTCACTTATAGTTCCATCGAATTGATTTGAAGATAGGTTCAATCTTTCTAGGGATGAAAAGTGTTGGATCACATCAGACAATGTAGCTGATGTGCATCCTGACAAGCTGTTCAAAAAATATGAAAGTTCCCCATCAAACTTGTTACCACAGAGAGAAAGATCTGTAAGCTTATTGGCAGTTAATGGGCACAACCAACGATGCATGGATGAGTTGAGATTGTTGTTATCGAGATAAAGGAATTGAATAAATGAAGAAGAATTGACAGATGGAGAATATGGATGCATGACTTGTGAGAGGTCACATCCAACTAAGCTTAAATACCCTAGGTTTTGGAGACCTATAATTACATTTACCCAGTTATTTGCTTTGGCCAAAGAAATTCCAGCCATAGAAAGGTATTTTAAAGAAGATAGAGAAGACAACCAATCTAAGTTTTCAACTGTACAACTTCCGAGGGAATATAGATAAAGGGCTTGCAAATTGGTGAGGTTTCCAAATTCTGAAGGAATGGTTCCATAGAAAGAGTTGTCTGAAAGGTCAAGAACTGTCAATTTGGTCATGGAACCAATGGATCTCGGAATGACTCCACTGAAATTATTCTCACTAAGTTCAAGATAAGTTAATTGGGTCATGTTACCAATGGACATTGGAATGGTACCATAGAAAGAGTTGTATGAAAGTAAAAGAGCTGTCAATTTGGTCAAGGAACCAATGGATATAGGAATGGTTCCAGTAAACTGATTCCCAACAAGTGAAAAGGTTGTTAATTTGGTCAAAGAACGAATGGAATCAGGAATTGTGCCAGTAAACTGATTCCCACCAAGGTCAAGATAAGTCAACTGGGTCATGTTACCAATGGATTTAGGAATGGATCCAGTAAACTGATTCCCACCAAGGTCAAGATAAGTCAACTGGGTCATGTTACCAATGGATTTAGGAACGGATCCACTAAACTGATTAAAACTTAGGTCAAGATAAGTTAAATGAGTCATGGAGCATATGTACTTGAAAATGGTTCCATGAAAAGAATTGCGAGGAAGGTTAAGAATATTCAAATATGTTAAGTTAATCAACGAATGGCTAATCTCACCTTCAAGACCACTATAATATTCATTAGCCAATTCAAGAGAAAGCTCTTTGACATGACCGGTGACGTTGTCACACACGACTCCACCCCATTGACAACAATCATCTTCTTCTTCGGGTCTCCAGGTAAAGAGCAGGTTTTTGGGGTCTTGAGTAATGTGAGCTTTGAAGTCAAGAAGAGCTTGTCTCTCCTTATCGATGCACTTAGGAACAACCAGTTGTTGGCGAAAGGAAGTGGCAGTTGTGTTATTAAAGAACAAAAAGACAAGTGAAAAAAGAAGCAAAACATGAGTTTGCATAAAGCAAAAGTAAATATTTTCTCTCATTATGTGTGTTTTAAGAAAACTGTATTGATGTGGTTTTCTCTGATAATGAACACATATACCTCTATGCAGCTTTATATAGACTTTGATATCAAAGAATTGAACTAGATGGATATAAATTTGTGTGGAGCACATAACACTTGGAATAAAGATCATGGAATAAATTTGAAGTCCCAAATTTGACGTTCAAAGACTCTCAAGTCGTTGCAATTTGTGCTTATTAAATGTAAAACGATATAAATGGACCCACTATAATTAACCCATTCACAAGATAACAAGCTAGAAAACGTGATACAAACGACATCTATAAAACACATATAGTTTGGAAATATGATAATTTGATCAATCTACAATGTTAAATCTACAGGACGAGTGGGCCTTTTAAAAATTCAGATTTGTAACAGTAAATCCTAAGAAGAGAGATTTACACAATTATGACCTTAAAGTAGTGTCTTCATTGAAAAATTTATTCATACATGGTTCTTCTTTTATTGCTTATAAGGCTGCATAAATCTTTAGTCTTCTCATGACCACAACATGTTTGATGAAATGCCTAAAGCAAATTTTAGCAACATTAAGTTTACAAGTTTTCCTTTTATAAGAAGAATGTGATTTCAAGAAAATAGAATAGACCAGACAAAATAGAATAGACTGGATTAGCGAGATCCGTTTTCATCAGGTAAATTAGTTGGTCATTTGAATTTTTAGTGCATTTGATTAACTATTTAAGCCAATACAAGTTGTTTAGATTCAAGATGAATGATTATGTTTTGTGGTTGCTGTGGACATCGTTTAGGTTTGCATACAAGTTATAAGTTCATTTTGTTTTGACATGAAAATTGGACCGGCCCAGTTCTTACATACTCAGCTTGGCTCATATTATATACGAGGTGGGCGCCGATCCTCGGCGTTGCGGCGGGGCGTCGTTTTATCCGCAACCTTTTTCTAGCGGGAGGAGATATCGATTGTGTGCTCATGTACTCCTATGAGTAATTCAAAAAGTGATACAGGCAAAGAATATACAACTTGAAATCAAATGCACAACTTTGAATGAATAAATAGTTGAGTCGTCAATTCTTATTTCATCTTCTTAAACAACATTGCAACTAATCCAGTGAATCTTATCATGCAAGTTACTGAGATAATTTAGGTGAATCATGTAAGTAAACAAAGTCTCAAAAAAGAAAGCAAAAAAGATAGATATAACAGGCTAGCATTCACCTCATGTACATATCAACAATAGTCACTTGCATCCAAATTTTAAGAGTAATTCATGCAAACCCAACTTACTGTTGCTGCTACTTCTTATGTAGCCTTTCACGCAGCCTAATTTCTGGAGGCATTCTTTGTTAATTCATTCGTAGGTATATACAGTAGTTCCCAATATTTTCAGTCCCATTTATTCTTTTTCCAGTATTAGTATTTTTTTCTGTTAGCAAGAGTTGCTCTATGGTTGTTCTCTGCATCTGTTACAACATGGGTGCTGGCCGTTGACACAATGCTTGCTGTCACTACAGACGTCGAGTACTGAAGGAACTTTACAGGTACCTACAAAACATATATCATCGATTAATAACTTCATTGTACATATGGGTGTAAAACATATATCATCAGTTGTTTTTTGTTGGAGTGTTGATATGTTAAATAACCCCTAAATAGCAAATAAACAGCAACTTTTGTTGCAGTTAATCCTAAACTGGTTACTAATCTTAAATGGTAACCGTAATCAGAGTCATTATACCTAGTAAAAAGTTATCATTTGCGACCTGAACCACAATAATCAAATAATCATTCTCAAATGCCTCACGGAACTTTATACAATCAAAATGATATGAAGCGAGACTAAAGTATTATATCTGTTCTTTGACTGTTATTGGGGTAAGAACACATTTTTAAGAAATGTTGGTTATGCCTTATAAAGCAGCTAGGCAGATTCCGAAACATAGAGATACAGAACATATAGCCATATAGAGTTGATCAAAAGCTATCAAAGTGAACCAACTCTTGACTGTGAGTATTGTGTAAAGTTTTGTATATCAGTAATTTAAAGTCTTTGCAATTCCTAGATACAGCCACGGTCACGACTTAGTCCGGTCATCGTTCTAAATCTACTCTAAAAACTTGAAGGAAGACAAAAAAACGTTTTTGTATGAGAACTTACCTGCACACTGTGAAGTTCAAGAGTTGACAATACTGTTAGCATCTTTTCAGCTGTCGACATCCACCCATGAAATCCTGCAAAGTCCTGTTTCAACAGAAAAAACATGTAAATTTGAGGTGGCAAATTGGGCGGGTTGACAGGTCGAGTAACCAACCAAACATGTGACTTTGGTATGGATCAAGCCAAGTTTGAATTTTACGACTTCTATAAATAAGTGTTAGATGATCGTAAAAGTTGATTTATTTCAAAAGTTCTCCTAAAAGGGTAGTGGGTCAAGAGGACCAAGCGGATTGTACGCCACAACTTCAAACCATTTTGACCCGTTTTCAAAATATTACTTCTAATTCAAGATCCTGACATCGAATCGAATTTATCTTCCTCTAGATGAAGACACAGTAAAGGTATACAACATGGTTTACCTCTTTCGGAAGGTTGTCACTCGAATATTGGGACGAACTTAACCATTGGCTTGGTATTCGTATCCCTGCCATCATGGAATGACCATATGATTATCTTTGTATCTCAACCATTTGTTTCGCAATCAGTCCGTTCCATTGCAATCAACATAAAAGTCCTAATTCATGGTCCAAATCTTCTTTAAAAGTCCTAATTCGCAATCACCATCACCGATTGTTAATCAACGGTTACCGTAACAGCTTCAATGTTCTCTTCATCTACCAAATTCATGGTCCAAATCTTCTTTAGAATTGTTTTGTACTGTTTTTGTGCAGTGGAAGAAGGTTCGGGAGATAACCGCCTCTCGATTCTTCAGGCTTCTTCAGTTCTTCTTCATGTTATCAAATTAGCGTTTGCTAAATGGGCCGAACATAAGACTGGGTCACTGGGCATATAACAGGCCGTGTAAAAAAAAGAAGCCACGATGGTTACTGTTCATCGAACGACGTCGTATTGGATGTCATTTAATATATATAGTAATTTGGTAACTAACAATACATGCTTTGGCGCAATTAAATCGTTGAACATATATTTTATACTTTAGTTTAAATACATAATGATAATCTAGTTATGTTATTTCATTGCAATACTTAGTTGAAAATACATATCAGAAGACTCTTTGCATAAAGCTACTTCAAAGTATAGTATTTTGGATAATCGATAGAAACTGATTGATGCAATATGTCTAGTCAATTTGAAGTAGATGGTCCCAAATTTTTGTTTTACTTTTTCATTGTTCAAAATTCCAAAAATAAATTTCTCCTGTTTTGTGGAATATGATGAAGAAAAGTGAACAATCCCAATATTAGACGTTAGAAGACTTAAAAGTCTTTAAAATTTGTAGTTATTAGACATCTTTTTCTATCTCGTGATACTTTTCCCCTCAGTACGTGTGATATAAATCAAAGGCAAGCTAATGGGCCCAAATGCTAAACCAAAAACCAAGACTAAAAGATGAAGACTTTAAGTAGTCTTGAAAACTTAAAACAAAACATAATTAGTTCTTGAGCAAGAGCCCCAAAACTCACGTAAAGGAAAAAAGTACAACTCGAGTTAAATTCAATCATCATCAAACACCTGATCAAAATTTTGGACAACAACAACAACAATGCGCAACCCAAATAATCAGCAAAAAGTGTTAGACAACCCTTTGGAGAAAAAATGTCCGCGTATTTATAGAGAGAAAAGGCAATTTTGAAAAAGCAGGTTAAGACTTGCTTTCGGTAACATTTAGTAAATGCAATCCCAAATGCCTCCTAAGTAAGGGCTGCAAAAGTAAAATTCATGCTTAAAGTGGTGTTCAGCATTGAACTCTGAAAGTGATTAATAAAACAGACAGTGCCTTTTGAATAAATCAGAAAAGCAGTTGGGAATAATGGAACTCCCAGACAAATTATCTATCTATCTCATTATTGCGTTTTGGAATAGCAAATAACTAGCTTTTAGGGAATGTTTGTGATTGCGTATTATAGCTCTATCAACGCTTTAACCAGCATAAGCCATCTTCAAACTGATTATTCAGAACTACTTATTTCACTCTCAAATAATGCTTCAATAAGCAATCCCACACACCCTAAAAACTGCTTATCTATAATGTCAAAACACAATAAGCATATAACAAGTTTGAACCAACCACCCCTGGTTATCTAATTCTAATAACCCCAACAAAAGCTAACTTTCATCATCCTCAAGCAATCAAAATTCACCAACAGAATGATATGAGCTCAAGTTAGGTTGGCACGTGCGAACACATGCTCGAGTAACAGATATTCCCGCCCAAACCAAGACTTTATAAACCAACATTTCACTTCACTTTCATTTAGTTAATCATTTGTGTAAACTCTTCTCTCTTAATCTCCTGTAACAAACTATAACTCACTGTAACAGATTTTCTGTACAAACCGCCATTGATAATAGTATAATACAATTCTGCTTCGATAATCTTTTTCTCATTGCTTCATTATCCTACTTAGTTGTAATCCATTAACGGATCTTATGTGATCCCTAGTGGTGTGTATCACAGAATTACAAACAACGCTTAGATAAAGTGTACAACTTTCTTATTTTATTCATTATCATCTAATAAGGGGGTGTTTGTTTCGGCTAATATAGCGGGCTTACAGCGTATTTGGTTTTCGGATTATGTTTCATAAGCTCATTTTTTTGTGGCTTATTTTGAAACTTTTTGGCTTATATAACTACTATGTCATAATAAGCTTATATAAGCCGAAAAGTTTCAAAATAAGCCACAAAAAGTGAGCTAACGAAACATAAGCCCAAAACCAAATAAGCCATAAGCCGGCTATATATGCCGAAACAAACAACATAACAATATAAGCCAAAATGAGATAAGCTCATAAGCCATAAAATAAGCTAAAACCAACACATCCCTTAAAAAACCCATAACCCATTTAAGTAACAAAACCAAATATCACAAACAAAACATAAAAACACAAAAAGATTCAATCTTTATCAAACATAAACATATAAACATAAAAAAGATTCAATTTTTATAAAGATTATAATATAAAAAGTAAACCTTTTTAAGATGAATAGCACGAATAGCATCTCTATCAGAAGTAGAAGAAGTTGCATTATTCTCATCTTTGGGTGACCATCTCCCCCTGCCGCCACCCTGTTTTGGCGGCACAGTGGCGGCGCGTGAGGATGAACAAAAGCGCGTGAAGGTGACTGGGAGATGGGTTTTGTAAGTGAGTGGGGATAAGTGGAAGAGATGACGGAGTGGTCTTGATGACCATACTTTTAAAGCCTCCATTCTTCTTGTTTCAAGTTGTTATCTGAACTGAGTCTGATGGTTTTGTTGGGTTGAACATAATCAAGAATGTTGAAGATGTAGGGGTGTTTTTGTAATTTTAGTTTTTGTGAGGGAGTATTGTGTAAATTGTAGTTTAAGATTATTATTATTATTATTATTATTATTATTATTATTATTATTATTATTATTATTATTAACTTTAAATATTTTTGTTCGTATGTTACAAGACAAATGAATAGATTAAATTTTTAAATATATTTTCATTTATATAACACAAACAAATATATTTAAGGTCAAAATTGAGGGAAAAAGACTTCAAAAAATCATAGTAGACACTTAAAAAATATATTTAAGCTTTATATAGACTTCGATAATAAAGAATTGAACTAGATGGATATAAATTTGAGTGGAGCACATAACACTTGGAATAAAGATCATGGAATAAATTTGAAGTCCCACACTAGACGACCAAAGACTCTCTCAAGTCTTTGCAATTTGTACTTATTCTGTGATGTAAAATACAGTCAGCAACTCTTGTGAAAGAGAGATTTACGCAATTATGAGCTTAAAGTAGTGTCTTCATGGAAAAATTTAGTCATACATGCTTCTTCTTTTATTGCTTATAAGGCTGCATAAATCTTTAGTTTTCTCATGACCCACAACATGTTTGATGAAATGCCTCAACCAAATTTTAGCAACGTTAAGTTTACATGTTTTCCTTTTATAAGAAGAATGTGATTTCAAGAAAATAGAATAGACTGGATTAGCGAGATCCATTTTCATCAGATAAATTGGTTGGTCATTTGAATTTTTAGTGCATTTGATTAACTATTTAAGCCAATACAAGTTGTTTGGATTCAAGATGAATGATTATGTTTTGTGTTTGCTGTGGACATGGTTAAGGTTTGCATACAAGTTATAAGTTCATTTTGTTTTGACATGAAAATTGGACCGGCCCAGTTCTTACACTCAGCTTGGCTCATATTATATATTAAGTTAACTAACAATACATGCTTTGGCGCAATTAAAACGTTGAACATATATTTTATACTTTAGGGCATGTTTGGTAGAGAGAAATTTAGGGAAATGAAATGGAGTAGAGATTTGAAATTCAGGGAATAGAAATCAGTTGAGAATTTTGATAAATTCCACTGTTTGGTAACAACATAGACTTGACCCGAGAAATAAGCAATAATTTTTTAACCATTTTTTTATAACTACACTAAACACATGATAATTTTGTATGAACCAATTAAAACACAAAATGCTCAAACCAAAGCATCATCAGATCTCATATTGGTAGTTTAAGTTTATTAATATGTATATAGTTTTATATCACTACCACCACAAAAGATAAATCTCATAATCAAATTACATAACAAACTTAGTAACACGAAACAATTTTGTAATAAAAAATTGAAGTAAATTTAGGCGGTGACCATTTACTTAGCAAAATGATCTTAACTTTGGGCGGTGACCACTGGGTGATGATGGAGATCGGAAAAAATGGGCTCGGGGAAGATTCATTTTGGGGGTTAGGGCTCCACTAATTTATGAAGAGTGATGGAAATGTGAGAGTCACGTGATGTAACCCTCTTATGCCACATCTCTTTTTAACATTTGACCATTGACTAAAAAAGGAGGACACGGAGAAATTCCAATTCTTTACTTATTGGGATGGAAATAAGTTTACACTAAAAGTAATTCTCGAGAAAATGAATTTCTCCACCAAACAATTTCCCATGACAACCAAACAATGGAATTGACACTTATTTCAATTCTTTTCTTCAATTTCTCCCTACCAAACACACCCTTAGTTTAAATACATAATGATAATCTAGTTATGTTATTTCATTGCAATACTTAGTTGAAAATACACATCAGAAGACTCTTTGCATAAAGCTACTTCAAAGTATTGTATTTTGGATAATCGATAGAAACTGATTGATGCAATATGTCTAGTCAATTTGAAGTAGATGGTCCCAATTTTTTTTTTTTACTTTCTCGTTGTTCAAAATTCCAAAAATAAATTTGTCCTGTTTTGTGGAAAATGATGAAGAAAAGTGAACTATCCCAATATTAGACATTAGAAGACTTAAAAGTCTTTAAAACTTGTAGTTATTAGACATCTTTTTCTATCTTACTTATACTTTTCCTCTCAGTACGTGTAAATGTGTGATATAAATCAAAGTCAAGCTAATGGGCCCAAAATTAAAGTATCAAATCAATTTAAGTATCAAATATTAAAAAAATTAAATATTTAGATTTTACGAAAATCAGTTTAGTGATGATTTACAAACCTGAAGAACTGGTGTATCAACTTCGATAAAGCCTACGGATTCAACTGTCTGGCGTATGACTGATACAATCTACTGAAGTGAAGCACAAATCAGCATACGAGCATTTGAAGATAATAAGTTATATGATCCGAAAATTCAATGTTTTAACCCTACCTTTGCTCTTTTACGGAATACATCAGCTACCTCTGGATTTGCAATCATATCTACATATCTATACACGAAAAACAGACTTGCCATAAGCACTAGTTTATCAAGCTTTTGCTTGAGGTTAATGTGGTACCTCTGCCACATTCCATTTGTACTTAACATTTTTTTGGTTATATATATTTACCGGAGTAAACCCCTTTACCCAAAAAAAAAAAACAGACTTGCCAATTATGATGATGTTTAACATTAGCAAAACAGACCAGAGACCACCATGACATTATTAGAATATGCAGGGTTTCACAAATGTCGTTTCAAAAAAAGCTATTAGAAAACTAACCGTTGGCGATAACGCTTATCCACATCTGTTAGACCGTGAAACTTATCCGGTAGTGGAAGCAAAGATTTTGTGAGGATCAAAAATGAATTTACACATACAGAAAGTTCCCCTGAAAACAAATAAAAACAATGAATATGCTATCGAAAAAATAGTTGTAAAGACTATCAAGTTTCGCTTTATATAACTTTGTTGCTAAAGCTAACCTTTTTCCGTTCGTTTAATCGAGCCGCTTGCGCCCAATATGTCGCCTATATCAATGAGACTCTTTAATTGGTCAAACTGATCATCTGCAAGCCTTTCTTTCTCACAGTAAAGCTGATATTATAAGTAAATATGTCAGTATTCAGTACTACAACACAAAACAGTGTCATAGAAAACCATAGCACTAATTTATGCAAATAATAGGTGAGGAAATAAGGTTTATTTAATAGTCCAAATGGTTCTATGAGAGTCAAATCCATCGCATTCCTATTTGCAATCTTTGAGTTGTTAACATTCCCTTTGGTAGATGATCAATGGGCATGTGGCGTCGCGTTTTGAAAGTGGTTATCTAATTCTTGTGGTTTGAGTCAAAGAATCAAATTTGGAAATACTTAGGTCAAGAGTAGATGAAACGTAACTAATCCTGATTATCTGATTATTCAAGTCTCATTTTACATGTAAATCCTTAAATAATCAGAAATGTCAAACACTCAAACTGCTGATTATCACAACATCAAACATGAGAAGCACATCCAATTATCTAAACACTATCTCTAGCATCCCACACATACACAAATACTAAGAATTATATAGCATGATGGTCTAAATCTTTGCATTTAAAACAAGGAACATGTTATCAGCGTACCTGAATTGTTCCAGAATCATCCCTCAAAGTCAAGAACGCAAGTTTTCCAAAAGCCCTACGTGCAACAATTCTTCCTGATTTTGATACTTGGTCATTCTCATCGTTCGACTCTTCACCATTGCCGAGATGCTTATAAATATCTTGCAATTGATTAGCGGTATGAGTCCTATCCCACTTGTATGCATATGGTTCAAGTCCCTTGCTCCTTAACTCTTCTACCTATAAAAGAACCTGTTACTCTCAGTGCAAACAAATAAACCAGATATCTACACCCGCACTCATCATAGACCCATGTTACCATGTAAATTATGATAGAAAACAAACAGTTGGAACAACCATTGTTTTAAGCAAGTGCTGCAAAGATCAAAACTTTGCATAAGTTGTGTTTGGAATTGTGTTCTAAAACTGATGATTTGATCATTGTGTTTTAGCAGATAATTAGCCATCCAAAAAAAGTAGCAGGTCATTAATTTTGTGTGACTTTGGGATTGCTTAATATAACTACTTATGTTTGTTGAAATAACCACATAAGCAGTAGGGAATAATGTACTCCTAAAGTGATTATCTGATCATTGTGTTTTTGATTAAAACATGTATTAGTAGTTCTTAGGCAGTGTGTGGGATTACTCATTATAACTAGATATGTTTTTTGGAATCGGCCCAAACTGATTATACAAAACTGTGCATTTCACTCTCAAATAACCATATAGACCATTTCAATAAGCAACCCCAAAAACCCTCAAAACCGCTTAGTTCTTAAATCCCCATAAAACCTCATCACCCATTGGACCCATAAACCAAATATCAACAAATAAAACATAAAAACCAACTTAGATTCAATCTTTATAAAGGGGTTAACGACGTGCTTCTAAGTATCACACTTTTATTCTTTGGCATCCTCCCAATCACTCACGTGTTTCATGGAAACTTACAACTCTCAAAATTACATAAATAAAAAATCAAACCTAGTGTTAAGCTTGTGTTTGACATTGCATTTTGAAAATTATTATCTGACTATCGCTTTTCAAGTAGCAAATACCTGCTTTTACGATTGCTAACAAAATTGCTTATACTTATTTAAAATACCTAGATAAGCAATTTGGAACATGCAACTTCCAAACTGCTCATTTCACTCTCGAATAATCAGATAAGCAATAAATAAGCAGTTCTTATAAGCAATCCCAAACACCCCCTAATAAAAAGGTTTAACAATTTTTTAACACCCATTTAATTAACAACCCAAATTCTAACAAACAAAACTATAAAAAACAATAAAGATTCAATCTTTTTTATAAAAAAGACTACAAAAACTAAACCCTTTTAAGACGAATAGCATCTCTGTCAGAAGTAGAGGTTGCATTAGGCTAGTCATAATGGAGACCCAACCAAGGGTCGGTCTACCCTCTCGAGCCGCGTCCCCCCCCTCCCCACACACACACACGTGTGTCCCATAGGAACGCGTCCCTCCCCCCTTTTTTGCTTCATTCGATCGGCAAAGCGAGCAAATGGTTTGCATATGGTTTGTGTGAGTGAGGTGCCCGGGGTTGCCTTACCACGGGCATTTGGTCATGTGTTTGGTCTTAGAGAGAGAAGCTGATGTCGCGCTGATGTGGTAGGGTCATAAGGTCACCCATAGAATCACTAGCACTACTGGTCTTAGTATCATCTTTAGGTGATAAGTTTCAAAATAAGCCGGAAAAAATGGGCTTATATTTCATAACAATATAAGCCGAAATGAGATAAGCTCATAAGCCATAAAATCAGCTAAAATCAACATCCCTTAAAAACACAAAAAGATTCAATCTTTATCAAACATAAACATAAACATAAAAACATAAAAAAGATTGAATTTTTATAAAGATTAATATATAAAAAAAAGTCGAACCTTTTTAAGACGAATAGCATCTCTATCAGAAGTAGAAGATGTTGCATTATTCTCATCTTTAGGTGACCTCCTCCCCCTGCCACCACCCTGTTTTGGCGGCACAGTGGCGGCGCGTGAGGATGAACAGCAGCGCGTGAAGGTGACTGGGAGTTGGGTTTTGTAAGAGAGTGGGGATAAGTGGAAGAGATGACGGAGTGGCCTTGATGACCATACTTTTAAGGCTTCCATTCTTCTTGTTTCAAGTTGTTATCTGAACTGAAGTGTCTGTGTTTTGATAGTTTTGTTGGATAACCAGAAAGGGTTTGAAGATGTAAGGGTGTTTTTGTCATTTTGGTTTTTGTAAGGAATAATTATGTAAATTGTAATTTAAGATTATTATTTTATTATTTTTTTTTCCTCTTTCAGATAGAGCTAAACATAATAGAATAGACTATGGACCGGATGACCTGAAAAACCGGATCAAATTGGACCGACCAAACTGGATTGAACGTATTTTGGTCCTGTCCTTGGTTCGCATTTTTCCCCATAATCGGTCCTCGGTCTGATCCAGTCTAGTTCAATCTTAAGCAAAACCGGCCATTTTGCTTTGTTGGACTCGAGCGAACCAATGAACTGAACCTGGACATGACATTTCGGTTTGGTCCTTGATCTGGTGTTTTGAACCAAAACGGTTTTTTATCCGGTCTAATTTCGGACCGTGCTCAGCCTTACTTCCGGTTATGTTTCCATTTTGATTGTGTACAAAGGCGTCTAAGACATGCCCTTGCCCAACAACGTGTCACTCTTAAAACACAAATCCCTTCCCCGCATTGATGACTTTTTTTAGCAAAAGTCGGATTTCGAGCCGATCAACTTGTGAGAAAGTTGCATGTGTTTGATTTTAATTTTTTGAGATATATTTGTGTTTAAAGCTCAGACTTGAGCTCGAGGTTGGATAAAACTCGACTCAAATAAGACCGACTTACTCAACAAAAACTTGACTCATTTACCTTACCCCAATAACAACAAATGAACAAAATGAAAAGAAAGCCAATTTAATTGGGCCTTTAATAATACATGGTTCCTATATAAATATATTCACTATTGGGCCTTACATATCAACAAAAGATCACTCCATCACATGATCACAATCCAAACCAAAAAACAAAATGAAACCTAGTCAAAGTCAAACACCCATGGACACCAATGCCGGAACAAGCAACAGAGACATCACCACCACCAACAAAAGCAAGCGACAGTTCAGACCAGTCATTGATGATTCAAAACCCCTTCTCCAAGATCCGGTACCCCCCCCCCCTTTTTTTTTTCTTTAAATAGTACTTTATCCTAAGTTTTAAATTTTAATGTTGTTTTGTAGATAATAAGATCAGACCCGATCGAGACAGAAGAAGCTGTTATCCGCTTGCCTCGTTTCCCTCCGATTATGTAACACCCCCAATTCATGGATGCAGCGGAATTCGAACTGGGTGTTACTTGACGGCACAATAGTCATAATAATAGAAAACGAACTCCAATTGAGTCGTTTTAAAAGATTTATCATTCAAATTATATAAATATCAGAGATTACAAAATGAGGTCCCAGATGGTTCCATGTTTACAATTTACATTAAATGAGTTTTGAATGATAATAAAATTTATAGCCCTCTTGAGTATCCGTGCCCTTCCGTACCATCCTTGATCGTCATGAACCTGAAATACATGCTTGAGAGGTCAACACAAAGGTTGAGTGGAATTCGCAGAGTTTAGTTAAATCGTTTGAACACAATATGTTGGTAGTGTGAGTTATAGGCTCACACCAATGTTTGGAAAACAAAAATCGTTATTTATTTCACTAAGCTCATGCAACCAAAACATTAACATCGAACCAACAAAATTGGCATTATAGAAGCCCTATCAAGGTACTTTTGCCGTTATACCGCTAAATCTCAAATATAGTGCATTTGTGTGAACTCATCGTTGCTCAACACAAATGGGATTCGTCAATCCCAATAGATCTATTCACAATATTCGCGCTCACTAAAGGTAGTGACTAATGGTTCATGATATAGGGACTTCGAACATGGCAATCGTTACTTAGTGATAATAAAACATCGTCGTGAAGCATACATTAGAAAGCATCGTGTTCGAGTAGAAAAATAATAGCATGTATTCCCCCCATGGGTTTGTAAAATAGTTAAACAATAGAAAGTGGGGCTACGAACTCACCTTAAGTTATGTAGTGAGTAGTGAATGTGATGGTCGAATCGCGAAGGTTTCTACGAGCAACCTATAATAGAATGTTGCGACTTAGGTTCGGAGTAAAGAATATGAAGTAGTGCCTATATATATATCTTGCATTTAGTCCATGATGTGGTATGATGTATAGTATAAGTCTTTGAAAGAAAGATTCATGAAACATGTATGTTTTGGTATATCGTTTACTACCGTTCGGGCCGACATAATTCAGAAGTCATGTTAGTAAGCGTTCGAGGAGCCAGGACACTTTAACTCGTAAATCCACAACTCAACTCGACGGCTTACATGATGAACTCCTCACATGAGGCTCCCTACTATTGTAGTAGTTGATGAAATATATAGATATAAGTTTTGATTCGAAAAGTTACATGTCCGATATTTGAATAAACTTAGGAAAGTTTATTAGTACATGAAGATTGTTATTAGGGGTAGTTTCATAAGTCTTGTATGACCATTTTTCCTTGTAATATCTCATGGTTCCTTTTTAAGTGAAGTAGATCCAAATTGCTTGTTCATGTTATCGCCTAATTCATTGTTTCATGTTTACGCCTATGTAAGTTGGTATGGTCATTTCGTCATGGCCTAGCCATGACATTTGGTCCTTGTTCCAAGGTCATGAGACACAACCTTGGCTCTAGCCATGGTTGTGGTCTTGATTATAGGTCATAAGACCTCTTGTTCCTTTCAAAGTATAACCATAATCTAGTGACTTTCGCCTAAAAATGGGCTGTTTAGAATTTGAAGAATTTTATCACTCGGAAAGCATTTTTAGGTCTCGAGCTTCTTTGTTCCTGAACGAAAACGTCGTTTCGGACAACTTTCGTGTTTTAACTTTTTGATGAATCGGACCAGAAGTGGGACTTTCAAAACCCAAATTTGATCAGAATGGTATTTGGCAGTTTTGCCGGAAATCTTTGGTAATTTCAAATGGGCGTAACTTTTGACTCGTATACTCGTTTTGGGTGGTTCAAATTGCTATGGTTTCCCTTTTAGGTCCTCTACCACAATATGTAATAATCAAATATCATATTTTTACCATTTTGATCAGGTCTTACCAAGAAATTCATTAGTTTGCTCGTTTTAGTAACTTGTTTCAACAATCCATTATAACAACATCTTTTACTCATTTTTATACATCATGGACATCAATACAAGACATAATATAGCAAGAATAACATGTAAATGATATGAACATGATAAATTAACAAGAAGCATGTTAGGGTTTGGCTTACAACTTTTGGCTTTCAAAGATGAAAGGAAAGTAACAAGTAAGGAAATGGACTTTGATAGACTTGCTTCAACCCTTTTTCACTTCATGCAACCTTTCTACCCTTGGTATTCTTGAAAGATATGTAATGAAAGTTGAGGTGTATTGAGTGGATTTAAACTCAAGAGAAAACACCAAGTATTCTAGGGTTTGGAAGATTTTTGGTGAATAATAAGCTAACTAGGGTTTCTATCTTGAACTTGCACTTGATCCTTGCTATAACTAGGAAGAAATAAAGCTAAGTGTGAAGTGTTGTGGTGGGTTGTGATGGCCGGCCAAGGAAGAGAGGGGAGGGGGTATATATACTCTCATGAGGAGGTTAGTTTCCTTAGGATATTTTGCCAAAAACTACACATGTATGCATCCTAGACAACAAGCCACAAGATCAAGCCACCCAAGGGTGTGACTCCCCCCCCCCCCTATGGCGGTTCCAAAGGGATAAGGGGGGGTGAGTTGGCTTGGCTTGGAACATATCTAGATATTAGATGCATTTTGACTCCGGGAAATGCCAACCATAAATGATTAGGCCTCAAAACGTAAAATCGGGTGTCGTAAAATTATGAAACTTTAAAGTATTGTTAGACATGTCCATATGTCCCATAATAAAATATAAAATGAGTGGTAGGTTCCATTTGGGTGGTAAACCCTGCTAAAAACTGGAAACACGGGTCTAAAACGCGAAATACGTAAAATGTACGAATTTTGCGTAAAACTGAGAAAAGTAAAATGTTACTTTTCTAATATGATATAAATGATTTAAAATGACTTATAATGTCTAGACTGGGCTCAGTCTAGTGTCGGTTGGTGTTAAATGTCTTTTAGACATCAAACCGTAAGCCTAAAAATCAAGGAATGACTTTTGGTCAAAGGAGGAGGGAAAAATTATGTTGACTTTTTCTAATAAGTTTGAAAACTCAAAACGTCTTAGAAACTCGTTTCGTGGTCTAATGGTTAATCGCCCATTCGGTTAAGCGTGCTCATGTGAGAGTAGTACCGACATGGGTGACCTGCTGGGAAGTCTTTGGTCATGTTTTTCTCAGTCACGATTAATTCTCAAATAAATCATGAGTGTGTCAAACATTTTTCTGATGCGGGGTCACTTAACGCGGTCGAGTTTCGTTGTACGTAGAATTTCTGAATGACGTTTTACCCTAAAACGTGTAATTCCTTAATAACTTTCACGAAAATGATCTGACGAATGTCAAACATTTAATTTGCCATGGAAATGATTTATCACTCAAGAATATCAGATAAAAATCAACTTTCGGGAAAGTTTCGGGAAAAATGAATAGTAAAAGTGAACAGTGAAATTTTCCGGGAATGGTAATTAACCTGAAATTGCGTGGCTGACCCAGAAATCTGTCAAAAAGTTAAAAAAAATAAATAAATAAATAAAATAAATAAAAAAATAAAAAAATCTATGTAAGTGTATACCTCCTGTCTCATGTACGCCTGCTTATGTGTCAATGCCTAGTTATAATAGTTTAATGTATTTTGACTTTTCGTGAAATGTATGTGTACAATAATTTGTTCTGGGTCAATGGTGCGTAGCTCAGTTAATGGACGAGGCATCTTTACACATATCAAGCACAAGGTAGTGTTCGACTTGGCACCCCAAAGCGATAACCGCTGAGTAAGTCATGTATGCCCCATATTATGGAAAGGAAAATAACTGTGAGCCGGTTCGGATTACCGCTTATTAACCTTTTGCACATAACAATAATTTATTATGGGTACAAGTAGTAGTGCTATTGATGTGAATGAACTTTTTTTCACCGTTGAGGTAATGAGGTGTTACGCCC
Organism: Artemisia argyi; assembly: GCA_030686995.1. Taxonomy (NCBI): domain Eukaryota; kingdom Viridiplantae; phylum Streptophyta; class Magnoliopsida; order Asterales; family Asteraceae; genus Artemisia; species Artemisia argyi. The sequence continues at coordinate 21,112,734 of CM060693.1, read as the reverse complement.
TATAAGCTTTCTTTGAGTGTTTGGGATTACATGTTATGACAAATGTATTAGGCTTTAGTTGAGGGTGTTTGGGATTGCATATTTGAAGTGCTTGTTGACTTGTTTGGTTATATTTTGACAGAAATTAGCACATGTGGAGGTGAAGTGCTTATATGCCAATGTGATAAACATTAGTGAAAGTATATGGAATCCCAGACACCCTATAAAGCTGTTTCAATAAGCTGTTTTTCTACCAACTTTAAAAAGGTTCAATTTAGTTGACAGAAGCGGTTAAGACTTATCAAAATTCTATTGCCTGCATTCTGTTTTGACACTTAATAAGCCAATGAACTATGCTCATAAACAAGCGTAAGATGTTTAAATACATCGATGTGAACAATAAGTAGAGCTAGTCAGACTTATAGGGCTGAGCATTGGGTCGGAACCGACCCGAACCGAAAAAACCGAGGACCGAAATTTATGAAAAACCGGAACCGTAACCGAACCGACGGGCCGTCGGGTCGGTTCGGTTTTCGTCGGTTCGGGTTTGTCGGTCTAAGTGTATTTTGGTATGTTTTTGTCGGTTTTGGGCCGTACCGAACCGACCCGAAACCGAAATCATGTAAAACCTGAAACCGAAACCGAACCGACGGGCCGTCGGTCCGGTTTGATTTTTGTCGGTTCGGTCGGTTTCGTCGGTCCGGTTCGGTTTTGAACCTTCGGTGCTCAGCCCTAATATGAGGTATCAAGTGATAGGTAGATATACTTGTCGAAGCAAAGCCAATTAAACTAAGTGCATAGATATATATCGGTCACAACGACATATTCCAAAGTAGATTAAACAGTGTCTGCTAAACTATCATCACTAAGAAAAAAAAAACAAGGAAATTAACTACTCATTATGGCATGCAAAATGTAAAACGACAGTTACATGATGACATGATGGAGTAAGAGCAGATCCCCTCATAACTAGCATAAGTGTTATAGCAAAACATTAAGATGCCATCACATGATGCAGCAAGAGTAGATCCCCACGTGATTAGCATATGGTTTGTCGCGAGGTGGAGATGACCGCACATAGGTGGCACATGGCTGAGAATTTTTGTTATAACCGTTGCCCTTATTATCATACTCCATAACCGCCTAGATAATGGTCACTCTTTTGATACATGTAGCTTGGAGGACATTCTCATATTGCCAATGCACTAGATGTGCTACTTTTTCTGCTTTTCGCAAACATTCCATAAGTGCGTTTGGTTCAGTTTAACCCGAAACATGTAACGTTCTATTCTCCCCCACTCGGAAAGACTCTTTTCATTTAATATGACCATTGAAATTATCAATCTTATTAGCTGGGGAAAATTACAATACTAAATAGTATAAAAGCATAACGACCCGAAAAAATAGTATAAAAACTTGAATCTCACGTGAGTGCCCCACTGTCCTTTCAAACACGAATCCGGCCTCACATTCCCATCACGCCCACACAACACCACCTTAATCCCATCAATCTCATCCTCCTCAAACACATACACCTTCATATCCAACCTCACTCCATATCATGCTTCGGACACTGTAAACCACCGTCATCACCGGAGATGACCGGAGAGTATGAAAGTGGTTGGGGGTTAAGGAGTCTGGTCATGAAGAAGGTGATTGTGACTAGTGTTAGTGCTCCGATCTGGTGTGTGCGTGTGCAAGAGGTTGTTGTGGTCGGTTTTTCCATTAGTGTTAGTGTGACTGTGAGTGAGTGTGTTTGTGTGTGGATTTGAGGAAGAAGGTGAATACGACGTCATATAAGTTGTACTGTTATACAAATTTACAGAAAGGTCATTCAAAATTCTTTTTTGAATCATTTAGTAACTCCTCAGGCAGGTGATCGGTGTGATGCACTTTGTTGTAAAATAAATTAGTTGTTTGTTAGTGATAGGTTACATGATTGTCTATATCATGCTTATATGCTTAAAACTAGGGTGAGAATTTGAGACGGGTTTAAGGTTGGATTGACAGGTTGGAAAACTTCAGCTGAAACATGATATGCATAAGTAAATGGCACATAATCATATCAATTCTAATCCGTTTAACACAACATATTTAGCCATATTATTTATATGAGTTAATGGGTTAAACGCATACAAGTTGAACAGTTAAAGTGGGTTTCATGTTACACAAATTAAATGGGTTGAAACTCATGAAATTCATCTAATACTTATGATAACAAAGTTCCACATTCTAATGTCACAAACAGGGTAACTCTGTTCTAAGTTCTGTTTCATATACTTTAGCACTTGTAGTCATGAATGAAACTCATGAAATTCATCTAATATTTAGATTTATATAATACTAGTTATAAAACCCGCGCACGCGCGGGTTTTTAAATTTTTTTTTAATGATATATTTTTATTTCTTAAAAAACAAATAATTTAATCTTTTTGTTTGTTTGATTTATGATTTTTAATTATATTTGTTTATTATTAAAGATAATCATTTAAAAATTTAATCGCATCTTATCTATATTTTTTTTTGTATATATCTTCTACTTATATAGTATTGCATCTTATCTATATTTTTTTATATTTATCTTCTACTTGTGTAGTATATCAATAAAACAAATTTTTAAAATTTTAAATTAAAAAATAATAATTAAAATATTACCTAATAAGGAAATATTTTTTTTTTCAAAGTACACACTAGCGGTTTTGTTTTATCAATACTACATATAATGGAGGAAGCACTCTCTCTCTAAAATTTTCAGATTTACAAAAAATGATGCATGGTTTACAACACTTTAAAGCAATCATTTTTTATAATTACAACAATCAAAGCATGATGTACAACAAAAAATAGCATGGAATAAAATTCAGACCAAAATTGTATGAATTCTACATTAAGGCTATTAAAAACACCCCTTCACCCAAAATTACAGCCATTTAAGCACAATGTACAACCCTTCATCAAAACCCATCCATATTTAATTCAGACCACTATTAGAGGGATAGGTACCCTGAGTTTTCCCGTGCGTTTTCCCCAAAAACGCCACCCGACGGCGCCACTTGGGTACCAGAGCTCGCGTTTTTGAGTCTTGAGCCATTGTGACTAGCCGAGATGATCCCGGAAAACACCACCCGATGGCGCGAGGTGGGTACCGGTGCTAGCATTTTCCCGTAATTTTTTTGCGTTTTCCCTTTAATGTTTTGTGTTTCTATTTCGTAGCAAATAAAAACCAACAAAGGTTTGTGTTTGTGTTTCGTTTGGTAAATGGAAGAAGAAAGAAAGAGATTCGTTTTGAAGATTTGTGGCTGAGGTAGATGCGTTATGTGATAGTAACTTTGTGACTGCGTAAAAGAAATGAGAAAAATTAGGGTGAAATGAGATGCTTTAGTTATTATATAATCCCTTGAAATTAGGGTTAAATGCTATTTGGACTTTCTGGTTAACTCCTTTGGAATTGGGCCTTATCACTTCTCAATTCTCATCCGAATATTGTTTTCATTTGGGTCGTGTGATTTCATTTTGTAGATAGGAACTTTTGTTTAGTTAGTGTAATTTTAGCCAAATCTTGGTTAATGCTAAATTTGAGCTAAATTTTGCTACTAAGTGCATTTTCCCTCAAAACGCCACCCGACGGCGCCACTTGGGTACCGGAGCTTAAAAAACCTTTTAAATACTTGTAATTATACTACTGTCTTAACTAAATTTATTGTTATTTGTAAATTAATTGTTAGAAAAAAGTGTGGTCGCATAACATCACATTGCCAGAAAATATAGTCACAGGGTACCCGCCGCCGCATCGCGCGGGTACCCTGCTAGTTATATAAAAAAGATTCAGTCCTGAATCAGTTTGAGTTGGTTTTAAGGTGTCATATAAGAATCTCATTTACTGATATGCAACAATTACTAACATACTTATTTTATGTTTAGTATTACTAATCAATTAAAAAAAGTAAGAGCATTATCACACTAACATCGAGCATATCAATCGTATACTAAAACTTTAGTAGTATATTAATAAAGCTGAAAACAAAATAAGATCGAGTCGTGGCAACACTTATTTTCTGTTTTGTGCTTAAACATATGTATACTTATTTTCTGTTTTGTGCTTGTGGATAATTTATTAGCTTTTATTTTCTCATATCGGATGAACTTTTTTATTTTTATTATTTTTATTTATTTATTTATTATTTTTTTCATTCTTAATGCATTAAATAAATAATTGGTATGTTTATATCTTATTTTCCTTAAATTAATTTTTTTCAACGATATTTATAAGGCTCGGCGGGCCATGCAAGTAGTTGATTTATATATTAAAAACATCTCTCTTAGAGTGGTGTTGTTGGTGAAAGCCAATGTTTTTTAGATCCGGATTGAGATGATGTTCGAGTATTAAAATAAGAAGTAACTTAGCACTTAGTAAACTGTATTTAGTGAAATGGATTTCCAATTGCATTTTAAGCAAATTATGATAAAAAAAAAGTTCCACATTCTGATGTCACAAACAGGGTAACACTTGTAGCCAGGGATGAAACTCATAATGAAATTCATCTAATATTTAGATTTATATAATATTCAGTCCTGAATCAGTTTGAGTTGGTTTTAAGGTTTCATATAAGAATCTCATTTACTGATAAGCAACAATTACCAACATATGTATACTCCTAGTATATTAATAAAGTATCTGTTTAGTACTAATCAGTTTAAAAAAGTAAGGGCATTATCACACTAACATCGAGCATATCAATCATATGCTAAAACTTTAGTACTCCTAGTATATTAATAAAGGTGAAAACAAAATAAGATTGAGTCACTACTACTGAGTGTGTGAAACAGACCCCAGAATCAGGTACAAGTTTGGTGGAAGCAACATATGGTCACTGTTATAGCAATGGAGCAAACAAGAACCACAGCTGCCACTAATGAAGATAGATTTCATACGAGCTGGTAACAAACCTCACGGTCATGAATAACATGTTCTTTTATGTTTGTTAAAGTTTGTAGATGTCATTTTGCTATCTTTGTGGTAGGGTCCAAGTGTGTATTTACTCCCTCCTGACTTCTAATCCATTGTAGAGACCATAGTGTTCTGACTTAAGAAATTTTCCAGTGACTTTTATATTAGTGATTAACAAAAAATATATCAGTATTCAGATATCTAAGGTGCATTGAAGGCTTATTTCATGTGACTCGTAATCATGACTAAAACACCGCTACATTAGCTAGCTTCACACTACAGTACTTAGATGTCAACCGTAATAGCATTTGCATTTTAGGCATGATGCCTTATTGTAAAGATTCATATTTATTTTAGCTAGCCATGATACCTTAACATCATCAGGTATGTTGCAATTCTATGTAAAGCATTATACCAAACAACTTCCGTGCATCATATGACCATACAGACATACAGTTTATAACATGAACAAATGGAGATGTCGTATATCACACCGCTGGGAAAAGGCCACCCATGGTGTTAGTGGCAATTTTATTAATAAAGGGGACATAAAAACCCCTACCAAATACAAGTGAAGCATGAAATTACAATACTATATACCAAAGTACATTAATAAGAAGATGAAAAAGAATATAAAAAACATATACTATACTATGCACGCGCAACCCTTCGCCATTTTGCTATGAACACCACCACCTTTACGTACGCCCAATCTTTCAAGCTATCAATCAACTGGGAAAAAGCATGTCTCCCACGGCGGTTAAGAAGTATAGCGCTAACTACTATCCAAAATCCAGTAGCAAAACCAGCGGTCCCTCCAATATAAAACCATCTATGAAATTCATCTATGGCTTCACCATCACTCTTACCTTCACCAACTACAGGTGTTACTTCAAGTACTTTATCTCCGGGACAATATTTAGTCACGGGAGGTCCACATAGTGTTGGTATTTTAGTGTAAAATAGGTTGAGTTTAATATACATATAAGGGTCGACACTTATATGAATATTAACTGGACTAACGGGGGTTCCAAGGGGGCGGTAGCCCCCTTGGTGGGGGTTCGGGGGCAACGCCCCTGAGAGAAGCAGGGTCCAAGGGGCGGCAGCCCCTGGCAGGGTCCAAGGGGCAGCGCCCCTGGCTGGGGTCAAAAATTCCTCAGAAAATTATTTCCACTAAGTTGCTATGTCAAAAATTCCTCAGAAAATTAAATTTTCGGAAATTGAGGGACTAAATTTGACATTTTGAGACCTTGTAACTGCCACAAGGCAGTTAGCCCTAACTTGAATATACAGAAACAGAAGGAGACAAAAAAAACGTCTCTGATTCACAGAAACACAGAAAACATACACAAACTTGAATCAATTAGATTTTATCCGGTCGTTAATTGGTATCCACTCCAATTTAATTGATCTGAAAACGTTCATATTCGTGACTTCTAATTGCTATCAGGATACCCATACCCCACATAAACAACAAAGATCGATTAAATTCTCTAAGATGGCAGGAGAATCAGTGAGAGATATGACGTCGAAGTTTGTGAAGTTAGCCAAATTCGAAGGGCAGGATTTTCGAAGATGGCAGAAAAAGATGCAATTCTTGTTGACTACTATGAAAGTTGTGTACGTTTTGACAACACCAGCACCGGAGGAAGTGGAGGGTGAAACCATTGATCAAATCAGGAAACGCAACAAGTTCTGGAATGATGATTTCATATGTCGTGGAACAATTTTAAACGGTATGTGTGACACTCTTTTTGATATTTATCAAAACGTTGAATCTGCAAAAGAGTTATGGGAAACGCTTCAAGCCAAGTACATGGCTGAAGATTCATCCAGTAAGAAATTCTTGGTTAGTGATTTCATGAATTACAGAATGATAGATGGTCGTTCCGTTATGGAACAATATAATGAGTGTCTTAGTATACTTGGTCGCTTTACCCAACATGGTTTAAAAATGGATGAATCCATTGCGACGGCATCTATTATTGACAAACTTCCGCCTTCTTGGAAGGATTTCAAAACTACTTTGAAACATAAGAAGGAAGAATACAATTTGGTTGAGTTGGGCAGTACCATTAGTATTGAGGAAGGGTGTAGACGTATGGAGAAAGTATGGGTGAATGAAAAAGACAAGGATATTGGCGGTTCAAATGTCAATATGGTTGAAGAAACTAATAATAGTTTCAAAAAGGGTTCGGATTCTAAGAACAAGAAACGAAAGTTTCAAGGTAACGATTACAAAAAGGGAAATGGAAAGAAAGCAAAACAGTCCAACGATGGGGGCTGTTGGAAATGTGGGAAACCTGGACATTTCAAACGTGATTGCCGTAGTGGAAAAGGCAAAAACGAGGCTGGTACTAGTGGTGGATCCAAAGGAGATCCGAAACAAGCAGGTACAATATTAACAATTAATAATAATTCGGATTTGAATTATGTATCATTAATTTGTGAATCATTCTATGTACAGGATGATGATATTGCTTGGTGGTATGATTCTGGTGCGACGTGTCATGTGTGCAAGGACCGAAGATGGTTCAAGGAACTTGCAACTATTAATGATGGACGTGTTTTAACTATGGGAAATGTCGCAACAGAACCAATACTTGGAATTGGACTAGTAGATTTAACTTTTACTTCTGGAAAAACTATTTCGTTGTGTAATGTATTGTATGTGCCCGGTATTCGGAAAAACTTGTTGTCTGGAGTAGTATTAAATAATTGTGGGTACAAACAAGTGTTAGAATCCGATAAGTATATCTTGTCGAAACATGGTTCTTTTGTTGGATTTGGTTATTTGTGTAATGGAATGATTATGCTTAATTTAGATATGCCTTCTACTTTTAATTCGATTTGTATGGTTAATTCTATATCTAGTGTTAAACTTAGTAACATGGAATTATGGCATGCTAGACTAGGACATGTTCATTATAAAAGAATGAAAGAGATGTCTAAAATGAGTATGATTCCATCTATTGAGTTGGACCATAATAAGTGTAAAACTTGCATGTTAACTAAGATAACTAGAAAACCATTTAAAAATGCAAATCGTGAATCCAAACTATTAGACCTTATTCATAGTGATCTATGTGATTTGCATTCTACACCATCTCTAGGAAATAAGAAATATGTCATAACTTTCATTGATGATGCATCACGTTATTGCTGTATATATTTATTGCATTCAAAGGATGAAGCTCTTGATAAATTTCGTATTTATAAACAAGAGGTAGAGCTTCATCAAAAGGATTTGGTAAAAATCTTGCGTACGGATCGTGGAGGGGAGTATTATGATCCGGTATATTTCCAATCTACCGGAATAATACACCAAACAACGGCTCCATACACACCACAACAAAATGGTGTGGCTGAAAGAAAGAATAGGACATTGAAAGAAATGGTGAATTCAATGTTATCTTATTCGGGGTTAAGTGAAGGATTTTGGGGAGAAGCCATGTTAACGGCTTGTTATTTGCTGAACCGTATCCCCGGTAAAAGCAATAAGAAAACTCCTTATGAACTTTGGCATAAAAAAGCACCAAACTTGAGTTTTCTCAAAGTTTGGGGATGTAGGGCTGTTGTTAGGCTCACTGAACCTAAAAGGAAAACTTTAGGTGAAAGAGGTATAGATTGCATATTCATTGGGTATGCTGAAAACTCATATGCATATAGGTTTTATGTATTAGAACCTAATGAGTATGTTTCTGTGAATTCTGTGATAGAATCACGAGATGCAATCTTTGATGAAGAAAGATTCACATCTATACCTAGGCCAAGGGACATGATTCATAGTTCTAAGGAACCGGTTAATACCAAAGATGTTCCATCGACTAGCACTGAACCACGAAAGGGTACACGAGTAAGAAAAACCAAAACTTTTGGTGATGATTTTCAACTTTACTTAGTTGAAGGATCAAGGAATGAAATTAATTATCAATATCAATATTGTTTTAATATTGATAAGGATCCAATGACATATAGTGAAGCAATGGCTTCAAGGGATGTTGCTTTTTGGAAAGAAGCAATTCAAGATGAGATGGATTCAATCTTGCAAAACGAAGTTTGGAAATTGGCTGATTTACCTCCTGGTTGTAAACCATTAGGAAGTAAATGGATCTTCAAAAGGAAGATGAAAGTAGATGGTACTATTGATAAGTATAAAGCCAGGCTGGTAATCCAAGGCTTTAGACAAAAAGAGGGTATTGATTATTTCGATACATATGCTCCGGTTGCTAGGATATCTACTATTAGATTGTTATTAGCATTAGCTGCTATACACAATCTTGTAATTCACCAAATGGATGTGAAAACTGCATTCTTGAATGGTGAATTAGATGAAGAGATTTATATGAAACAACCCGAAGGGTTTGTTATGCCTGGACATGAACACAAGGTATGTAAGTTGGTTAAATCTCTTTATGGGTTAAAACAAGCACCTAAACAATGGCATCAAAAATTTGATGAAATTGTGTTGTCAAGTGGTTTTGTTTTAAATCAAGCTGACAAATGTGTTTATAGTAAATTTGATGATTCTAAGAATGGAGTCATTATATGCTTATATGTAGATGACATGTTGATCTTTGGTACAAACCAAGATCAAGTGGATGAGACAAAGGAATTCTTGTCATCTAAATTTGCTATGAAAGACATGGGGGAGGCGGAGGTGATCTTAGGAATCAAAATCATACGTAAGAACAAAGGTATTTCAATCTCTCAATCACATTATATTGAGAAGATCTTGGATAAGTTCAATTTCAAGGATTGTTCTCCCATAGGTACTCCCATGGATCCACAACTTAAACTTTTACCTAATAAAGGTAAACCGGTGTCTCAACTTGAATACTCGAAAAGGATTGGATCTTTAATGTATGCTATGATAAGTACTAGGCCGGATATTGCTTATGCAGTAGGAAAGCTTAGTAGGTTTACTAGCAATCCTAGTACATTTCATTGGCGAGCATTGGATCGAGTATTTCAGTACTTGAAAGGAACAGTTGATTATAAGTTAACTTACATTGGGTTTCTTTCAGTAATTGAGGGTTTTAGCGATGCAAGTTGGATATCCAATAAAGAAGATCATTCTTCTACATCTGGATGGGTGTTCCTTCTTGGGGGAGGTGCCATTAGTTGGGCATCAAAGAAACAGACTTGCATAACAAACTCAACTATGGAATCCGAGTTTGTTGCTTTGGCGGCAGCTGGTAATGAGGCTGAATGGTTAAGGAATTTGATTTATGAAATTCCGTTGTGGCCAAAGCCGATTTCTTCTATTTCTATCAGGTGTGATAGTCAAGCTACTTTGGCTAAGGCTTATAGTCAAGTGTATAATGGCAAGTCAAGACACTTAGGTGTAAGACACAGCATGGTTCGTGAGCTCATAATGCATGGTGTCATATCCGTTGAGTGGATTGCAACTCATCGGAATTTAGCTGATCATTTAACCAAAGGGTTATGTAGAGATCTCGTGAAAGGATCAGCTGTGGGATTGGGGTTAAAGTCCATATAAGAGCTCTCATGTTAAGATACCCAATTCCCACCTAATATGACGTTAGGTGCTGAATTTTGAATGTGGAAAGCTTAACATCTAGAGTTTGGAACACAACATTAAATTATCCCAAAGGTATGTGTTCGGTTCTGCAAGATAAAGAAGGTTGAAGTGTTCTTCTTAATAGTTCTTTTGAAAAATTGCATTTGCAGGTGCGAGATTAAAAGAACTACCTATATGAGTACGAAGTTTAGCTGCTTCAAGAAGTTGGGACTTGGCTTTGATGTACTCAAGAAAGGATAGGGACATAGGCTAGTAAAATAATGTGTCAAGTAAGAAATTGTGTATGTAAAACTAATGTGTATATTATCTTCATGTATTCAATAGTGATATTACAAGGTTCAATCTTTCGGGAAACCTTGATATCCGAATATTTGGAATGTGTAATATACTAATATGAAATTCAATCGTCTCGACATTTCATTTATGCATTAGTTTGATTGTTTGTTGTGAACTAGTTAGTTAATTTATGATTACACTAAAATGGCGGAGGTTTGTTGGTATTTTAGTGTAAAATAGGTTGAGTTTAATATACATATAAGGGTCGACACTTATATGAATATTAACTGGACTAACGGGGGTTCCAAGGGGGCGGTAGCCCCCTTGGTGGGGGTTCGGGGGCAACGCCCCTGAGAGAAGCAGGGTCCAAGGGGCGGCAGCCCCTGGCAGGGTCCAAGGGGCAGCGCCCCTGGCTGGGGTCAAAAATTCCTCAGAAAATTATTTCCACTAAGTTGCTATGTCAAAAATTCCTCAGAAAATTAAATTTTCGGAAATTGAGGGACTAAATTTGACATTTTGAGACCTTGTAACTGCCACAAGGCAGTTAGCCCTAACTTGAATATACAGAAACAGAAGGAGACAAAAAAAACGTCTCTGATTCACAGAAACACAGAAAACATACACAAACTTGAATCAATTAGATTTTATCCGGTCGTTAATTGGTATCCACTCCAATTTAATCGATCTGAAAACGTTCATATTCGTGACTTCTAATTGCTATCAGGATACCCATACCCCACATAAACAACACATAGTCCAGCATTTCCAATATAACTTGAAGCTTCAAAGGTCTGGAGTTGAGTGCTGGATGGAATCCTCCCAGACAAGTTGTTATGCGACACGTCAAGATAATTTAAAAAATTCATCTGAGACATGCTTGATGGCAATTGCCCTGAGAAATTGTTTTTGGATAAATCCAAAAACAAACTGGAAGGAACATTCAGAATAGCGCCATTTATGCAAGTAGTTGATTTATATATTAAAAACATCTCACTTAGAGTGGTGTTGTTGAAGGCGAGACTGGTGGCAGCACTTGTGGTGGAGGTGCGATGGTGAAAGCCAATGTGTTTTAGATCCAGATTGAGCTGATGATGTTCGAGTATTAATATAAGAAGTAACTTAGCCACTTAGCAAACTGTATTTAGTGAAATGGATTTCCAATTGCATTTTAAGCAAATTATGATAACAAAGTTCCACATTCTGATGTCACAAACAGGGTAACTCTGTTCTAAGTTCTGTTTCATATACTTTAGCACTTGTAGTCAGGGATGAAACTCATGAAATTCATCTAATATTTAGATTTATATAATATTCCGTCCTGAATCAGTTTGAGTTGGTTTAAGGTGTCTTATAAGAATCTCATTTACTGATAAGCAACAATTACCAACATACTTTTAGTTTCTGTTTAGTATTACTAATCAGTTAAAAAAAAAGTAAGAGCATTATCACACTAACATTGAGCATATCAATCATATGCTAGGACTTTAGTAGTATATTCATAAAGCTGAAAACAAGTCACTACTATTGAGTGTACACACCCCGGAACCAGGTACAAGTTTGGTGGAAGAACATGTGGTCACTGTTATGGCAATGTAGCAAACAAGAACCACAACTTCCACTGATGAAGATGGATGTCATACGAGTTGGAAAAAAAACCTAAGGGTCGTGAATAAGGCATACAAGTGATTGATTGTAGAGACTACAGCGTGCTGACTTAAGAGAATTTCCAGTGACTTTTATATTAGTGATTGAGTAACAACTAAAAAATCTGTATTCAGATTTCTAAGATGCATTGGAGGCTTATTTCATGTGCCTCATAATCATGAGTAAAACAAAGCTACAATAGCTAGCTGCACACTACACTTAGATGTCAACCGTAATAGCATTTGCTTATAAGGCATGATGCCTTATCGTAAAGATTCATAATTACTAACCATGATACTTTGACATCATCTGGTATGTTGCAAATCTATATAAAACATTTTAACGAACACGTTCCATGCATCATATAGCTATACTGTTTATAATATGAACATGTGGAGATGTCGTATATCACACAACGTGGGGAAATGGCCACCCATGGTGTTAGCGGCAATTTTATTAGTAAGAGGGACTTAAAAACCCTTGCGAAATACAAGTGAGGCATGAAATTACAATACTATATACCAAACATTAATAAGTAGATGAACAAAACATAAACATATATACAACTATGCATGTGCAACCCTTCGCCATTTTGCTATGAACACCACCACCTTTACATACATCCAATCTTTCAAGCTATCATGCAACTGGAAAAAAGCATGTCTCCCATGGCGGTTAAGAAGTGTAATGCTAAAAACTATCCAAAATCCAGTTGCAAAACCAGCGGCCCCTCCAATATAAAACCATCTCTGAAATTCATCTATGGCTTCACCATCACTCTTACCTTCACCAACTACAGGTGTTACTTCAAGTACTTTATCTCCGGGACAATATTTAGTCAGGGGAGGTCCACATAGTCCAGCATTTCCAATGTAACTTGAAGCTTCAAAGGTCTGGAGTTGAGTGCTAGATGGAATCCTCCCAGACAAGTTGTTATGCGACACGTCAAGAAAATTTAAAAAATTCATCTGAGACATGCTTGATGGCAACTGCCCTGAGAAATTGTTTTTGGATAAATCCAAAGTTTCAAGTTCTTTCATTTGACCAATTTGTCTTGGAATCTCTCCAAGTAGAGCTTTCTTTGACAAGTTTAGTGCAACCAGTTGAGAAAGATTGGTAAGTTCATACGGGATTTGTCCTGTTAAATGGTTGCTCGACAGGTCAATGCTCTTCAAGGATTCTAGATTTTTGCTGAATTCAAGTACCTTTCCTTGCCACTGGATTATCACATGGTCAAAATAATCATAACTAGAGCCGTATCCATCTTGATGAATGTGCCTTATGTCCAATGAATTCACTGTGATGAGATCTCTCCCTTTGAGAGAAAAATTATCTAGAACCATGGCAGTGATATTATTGATGCACGAGGGGATGGTTCCATTGAGGTTGTTCATTGACAAGTCTAGAAGTTGAAGATTTACTAGATGGCATAATTGTGAAGGGATGGTTCCATAGAAGTTGTTTGATGCTAGGCTAAGAACGTACAAACGTGATAGGTTTTCCCCAATCCAAACAGGCACATTACCAGAAAACTTGTTGGCCCGCAAATTCAGAAAGGTTAAATTCTTGCAATGTTTTAAGGATGAAGGCAATTCTCCAAAAAAGTAGTTGTTGTATAAATACAATGTTTCAAGCTTGATCAAAGACTTGACAGATGCAGGAATTCTACCTGATAGATTATTGTTTGCTAGATTAAGAACCACCAGCTCTTTTAAATGCCAAAAACAGTCTGGAATTTGTCCTGTGAATGAGTTGTCTGAGATATCAAGAAATGATAAACCGCCATCTACAGTTTGGCACAGAAAGGAGATTTCCCCAGACAATTTGTTTTTGGAAAGATCTAACACTAACAAAGTGGAAGGAACATTCAGAATAGCGCCACTTATGTTGTTGAAAGAGAGATCCAAATAGCTCAACTGAGAAGACTGCCACTGGTTCCGGTACTCCATAGAAACTGTGTCTAAAATGCTATTTTTGGAAAGATCAAGATGCTGAAGATATTCCAATTTTTGTATCCATTTGGGGAAACGAGGCCCTAGCTTGTTAGAACTGAAATCTATATATTTTATACTTTGAGAAAGGTTTGACACGTCAACAATTAGAGGAACTCCTTCGAGTGAGTTGTTTGAAAGATCTATATAGAAAAGATTTGATTTTCCAATATTCTTAGAGATAGCACCTCTAAGAGAATTGGAAGAAAGGTCTAGCCTTTCAAGGCTGGGTAGTTGCCACAGTTTGTCACTTATAGATCCATCGAATTGATTTGAAGATAGGTTCAATCTTTCTAGGGATGAAAAGTGTTGGATCACATCAGACAATGTAGCTGATGTGCATCCTGACAAGCTGTTCAAAAAATCTGAAAGTTACCCATCAAACTTGTTGCCAGAGAGATAAAGACGTGTAAGCTTATTGCCAGTTAATGGGGACAACCAATGATGAATGGATGAGTTGAGATTGTTGTTATCGAGATAAAGGGAATCAAGAGATGAAGAAGAATTGACAGATGAAGAATATGGATGCATGACTTGTGAGAGGTCACATCCAACTAAACTTAACCATTCTAGGTTTTGGAGACCTATAATTACATTTACCCAGTTATTTGCTTTGGCTAGAGAAGTTCCATCCATAAAAAGGTATCTTAAATTAGAAGATAAAGAAGATAACCAATCTAAGTTTTCAACTGTACAACTTCGGAGGGAATATAGATAAAGAAATTCCAAATTGGTGAGGTTTCCAAATTCCGAAGGAATGGTTCCATAGAAAGAGTTATTTGAAAGTACAAGGTCTGTCATTTGGGTCAAGGAACCAATGGATCTCGGAATGATTCCACTGAAATTATTCCCTTCAAGGTTAAGATAAGTTAATTGGGTCATGTTACCAATGGACTCGGGAATGGTTCCATAGAAAGAGTTGACTGAAATGTCAAGGTCTGTCAAATTGGTCAAGGAAACAATGGACATAGGAATGGTTCCAGTAAACTGATTCCCACCAAGTAAAAGGGTTGTTAATTTGGTCAACGAATGAATGGAATCAGGAATTGTGCCAGTAAACTGATTGTAACCAAGGTTAAGATATGTTAACTGGGTCATGTTGCCAATGGATTTAGGAATGGATCCAGTAAACTGATTCGAAGAAAGGTCAAGAAAAGTTAACCATGTCATGTTACTAAGGAACTTAGTAATGGATCCAGTAAACTGATTGTCATGAAGGTCAAGATAAGTTAACCGGGTCATGTTACTAAGGAACTGAGGAATGGATCCATGAAAAGAACTGCGAGGAAGGCTAAGAATATTCAAATATGTTAAGTTAATCAACGAAAGGCTAATCTCACCTTCAAGGCCACCATAACCCTTATACTCGAGTAGAAGCTCTTTGACATGACCGGTGACGTCACACACGACTCGATACCATTGACAACAATCATCTTCTTCTTCAGGTCTCCAGTCAAAGAGCACGCCACTTGGGTCTTGAGTAATGTGAGCTTTGAAATCAAGAAGAGCTTGTCTCTCCTTATTGATGCACTTAGGAACAACTCCTCCTGGTTCTCCAACCACTTGTTGGCCAAAGGAAGTGGCAGTTGTGGTATTAAACAACCAAAAGACAAGTGGTAAAATAAACAAAACATGAGTATGCATAAAGTAAAAGTAAATATTTTCTCTCATAATTAATGTATGTTGTATAAAATTGTATTGATGTGTTTTTATCTCATAATGAACATATATACCTCTATGCAGCTTTATATAGACTTCGAAAACTAAGAATTGAACTAAATGGATATAAATTCGTGTGGACCAGACAAAACATGGAAAAAAATTATACAATAAATTTGAAGTCCCGCATTAGACGACCAAAGACTCTCAAGTCTTTGCAATTTGCAGTTATTCGGTATGACTTTTGGTCCTGAAATTATTGTGTGATGTAAAATACCGTCAGCAACTCTTGTGAAAGTAGAAATATGTAAAAATAAATAAATGGGGACGAGTGGGCCTTTTAAAAATTTCAGATTTGTAACTCCAAATCCAAAGAAAGATTTATGTCATAGAAATGTCTTCATGGAAAAATTTATTCATACATGGTTCTTCTTTTATTGCTTATAAGGCTACATAAATATTTAGTTTTCTCATGACCCACAATATGTTTGATGAAAGCCTCAACTAAATTTTTACAACATTAAGTTCACAAGTTTTCCTTTTATAAAAAGCATGTGAGCAGGAATAATCTACATAGGTAAGTTAATTGGTCATTTGAATTTTCACTGCATTTGATTAACTATTTAAGATGATATAAGTTGTTTTTTTTCAAGATGAATGATTAAAAACATTGATATACTTTCGTTAAGCGAAAATGAAATCAATAGTTGATATTAAAAACATTTTAATAGTTCATTATTTTTTATAAATTAAATATCTTTTAAACCGTTAATC
Organism: Artemisia argyi; assembly: GCA_030686995.1. NCBI lineage: Eukaryota > Viridiplantae > Streptophyta > Magnoliopsida > Asterales > Asteraceae > Artemisia > Artemisia argyi. The sequence goes on along the minus strand of CM060693.1, from coordinate 21,095,918 downwards.
GTTAAGCGAAAATAGTTACACCATCGCGACGTGCATTTAATTATCTTTCTATAGACGGACACTTTGATATACTTTCGACAATTTTTTTTTCATTTTTTTCAAGTTTTTTTTCGTGACCGAAAAATTCACATTTAATATGTAATATCACAAGTGATATTTGTGTATCACATGTGGTTTTTTCGGCCACGAAAAAAAAGTGAAAAAAACGAAAAAAACATTTTGTCGAAAATATATCAAAGTGCCTATCTATAGAAAGATAATTAAATGGTTATCATAACGGTACATATTTTTTTTTGCTTAACGATTAACGGTTTGAGAGATATTAATATTTGAAAAAAAGGGTGAAAGTGGGTTTTTTAAATTGTTGGGATTAATCTAATAAATTAGATCAAATAAAGTTGGAGGGCGGAAATTAGTCCATTGATATGTAAAAAAAGTTTGGTCCTTAAATGATCTTAAATTTAAGTTTGTTGTGATTTAGTTTTTTTACTATCTTTAGTGGTAATATATATATATAAACATCGAAATTTTAGGTTTCAATCAAAAGGATGGCGAGTCCCTATGTACTCTAAAATCAACTATTAAAATAAATTGTGCTCACACACACAAAAAAATGAAAAATAATATTAGAGGAATTAAAACTGTACAAATGTGAAAGCTTAATTTTGTCATGTAAGATAAATGAAGTCATCCTATTGCCCAATTAGAAAGTCAAAATTGAAACAATTTGGTTAAATATATTTAAATCTCATCTAGCTAAAAATATTTATAAAACAAATGTGTCGATTTTGTCGAAAAGAACAAAAAAAAATGGAGTAATTAATAAAACTTTAGTTATTAATTTTTAAATAAATTAAATAAAGTTAAGTAAACTTTCGAAAAGTTATGATTAAGTGATGATCTCAGTATAAGATCATCTCGGATAACTCACCCCGGTAGTGCATTGTTTCGTCAAATGTAGGTTAGTACTATTCTTGGAAGATAAAAGGTATTTACCTCGATAGTGTTCTAGGTAGTGGATGATTTGTACCGTTCTTGGTTAAGAGCTCGTTAGTTACTGTTCTTGTTAGTTTGTTTGTTAAAGTTTTCACCTCGGTAGTTGTGTATTTTGTTAATGTGATTACTGTTCTCGTTCTCGGTATTTACCTCGGGTAGTTTGTGGTTTGACTAGTCAACATGATAAACAGTGCCCACATCCTAACACCATCTAATGACTCACAAATCTTCACCCAATACTTTAAAAGTGCTTTATCCAGCATTTGGTTTTCACATAAAATGGAAAGTCGAAGATGTGGCACATTTTGTCCAAAGATACGTTAACTGTTTAAAGACACTTGTTCAACTAATACTAATGACGTTTTATATAATCTGTTTTGTATAAATCAATTCCTTTACTCATTGAGACTTTTAATCAGACAAGTGGTGAACATAACATTGACGAAATAAAGTGACTCTATAATAGCCTAAAGAAGCTAGACGACTTTATATTTTGGTGGAACATACACGATTTGATCTCCCAAATCAGACGTTCAAAGACTCAAGTCTTTGCAATTTTTCCAAAGTGGGTGTCAATTTTTCTTCCACTTTGTAATACTTTTTGTTAAAAAAGAAATCAATATAATGTGCCCAAATAAAGCACCCATTTATAGGAATAGTAACAAGATAAATCTAACGTGATGTAAACACCAATCTAGCATATACAGTGTTTGGAAATCGTACTTGGATTGATCAAAATATCCAACAAATATTAAGTTTAAATGATAAAATTATTGTAACTCAAAATTGATACAATGAACTGATGAAGCCTCCACGTCATTTTCATGCCATTAGCACAACAATTTGCTTGACTTTACTACCAGGTTGGAGACTTTGATTTTTGAATATCGAATATTCAATAATGTATCAAATATTTTTTATTATTGATTTATATATTAAAAGCATCTCTCTCTGAGTGGTGGTGTTGAAGGCAAGACTGGTGGCAACACTTGTGGTGGAGGTTGCAATGGTGAATGCCAGTGTTTCTTAGAATAAAGCAACAATTACCAACATACTTATTTCATGTTTATTACTAATCACTAATCAGTGTAAAAAATAAGAGCATTTTCACATCATCGAGCATATTAACCATTGATCGAGCCACTACTATCGAGTGTGCGAAACAGAGCCCGAAATAGGGTACACTAATGAAGAAGGATTCTATAGGAGCTGGAAACAAATCTCACAGTCTTTTAAGTTAGAAAATTAGTCCCTCAAAGTTACCTCACTTAGTGAAAGACCGATATATTAAGTTGAGATTGTTTTTATTAAATATGTTAAGCTATATAATAGCATTAATACTTATGAGTTAAATTCAGATAATACTTTAAAAAATTATTATTAATAAAAAATAAATAATCTAAAAATAAAATTCAACCTATCAAACTTATTCTATATATGTATTTTTATTTGTTATGCATTTAAAATAATGCAAAAATAGAAAGTATTACAGTACTATACTCATGTTGATCGTATATAGTAAGATTTTCAGTGGTAAACTTTTAATAAAAATAGATAAAATGTTCTTTTATGTTTGTCAAAGTTTGTTGATGTTCATTTGCTTAACATCATCAAGTATGTTGCAGTTCTATGTTAGGGATTTTATGGATCACCTTTCGTCCATAATATTATATGCTTTTTACTTAACTAAGTCAACCATTATTATTCAACTTTAGGTTGAGATTATAATAAAATATAATGCTATTCACTACTTAATTACTAGTACAAAATAAAGAATCAATCTATAACTTCTCAAGATACAAAAAGATAAAACATTATACTTTAAGTGAATCATTTAGTAACTCAGGCAGGTGATCGGTGTGATGCACTTTGTTGTAAAATAAATTAGTTGTTTGTTAGTGATAGACAGGTAGATTACATGATTGTCTATATCTTGCTTATATGCTTAAAACTAGGATGACAATTTGAGACGGGTTTAGGTTGGATTGATGGGTTGGAAAACTTCAGCTGAAACACGATATGCATAAGTAACTGGCTCATTCATATCAATTCTAATCCGTTTAACACAACATATTTAGCCATATTATTTATGTGAGTTAATGGGTTAAACGCATACATGTTGAACAGTTAAAGAGGGTTTCATGTTACACAAATTAAATGGGTTGGCAGGTTGAATGTGACTGTGTATTTGTTACGAACAGCATAAAATTGGTGTTTCATGTTATTTTTTCCTTGAATGTGACTGTGTATTTGTTAATTAAAGAGAAATACTATCTGTTCAAAAGTCTTTACAAAAAAATGCCCTTATTGAGCATTGACACCATGTTAACAAGGGTAAATTGGTCAAGTAATTTTATCTGCTCGAAGCTTCTTACCCCTGCCTAATACCTAAAGAGAAATATTATTGTGCTGCATGTAGGCTTAAACTTTATTTAGCCATATTATCTGCGTTTCGGTTTTAATTTACTTCTCAGGTAGATGGAGAAATACAACAAAAAGACTCAACAGAGAATATGACATTCAAGATCCCATACTTGATAGTCACATTAGTTCTATGATGACATTTCTAGAAGGTGATGCCATACTAACAGTTACCTTTACGAACTTGTATTCATGTAATATACCTGCTCATGTTTAGCTATTTTGTTAATTTTACCCATGTGACCTGATATAGATAAAACATAACCCAAATCGACCCATTTATAATGAAGTGGATTTAGCATAAAGATATTGCTGAGATACAGATTTTATTGTTCATTTTAATGAGTAAAGTGGCCAATATATGAGCATGAACCCCGAAGGGTGTCGGCCCAGTTGGTTGTTTCGAATTCATAAACTTAACTTCCGTGAGACAATGCTTGCCTTTATAGGAAAAATACCATCTTCCTTTCAAACTTTTTGAGGAAAGATTTAGCCAATCAGAACTTTCGTAAGTTGAGATACCCGACGAGTGCATCTAACATTGATATGACAGTGGAGTATAAATGACACGTTCTTAAAGAACACTATTAACTGTGAGATGAGAGACACTACAAGAAACAGGAGAACAGGCGACGAGCGTTATCCCGTCGACACAATGTCGACGGGACGGTGCAGAAAACGACAAAAATTCCGCTTGACCAAAGCCAAATGCGTTGAATTTTTTGGGTTAACATAATCCCGTCGACATGTTGACGGGAACAAATTGACCAAAATTTCCAGCCTCAATAATTGCCAAAACTTTGGCGCGAACTTATCCCGCCTTTATAATCCCGTCGACATGTCGACGGGAGGATATTAAAAATGAATTATTACGTAATTAACGTTTGATTAGTGTTAATTACGTGTTTTGTTTATTATCCCGTCGACATGTCGACGGGATAATAAAGTAAAAATAATAATGGTGAATTAGTGGTCAATACAAATGGCGGGATTTTTTCCCGCGTGTTTTTCCCGTCGACATGTCGACGGTATTATCTCCCCAAAATACTCTCCCTATATATACTCCAAAAAAACATTCCCGTCTCATTTTTTACCTATATACATTCTCACAAAAAAAATTTCGTCTCATTTTACACATAGATTCTTGATTCTCACAAATAAGTCAATCGTCAATTCTTACAAGACACACATGACTTGGCGTGGTTGCATAGTTGAAGAGGAGTACTCAAAAATCTTGTCACACGAGCTCCTCTTTAATGAAGTTATGTTAACTTTTGGTCATGCAGTTTATGAGGAATATGGTTCTTTTAAGGATGCTGAACCGTGGATGAGAGACAAGATTATCGAATGGTGTAGGAAAAAGCCGTACTACAAAGAGTACATGGATGAGCTAGATGCTGCTGAAGCTCAAGCTGCTGCTGAAGCTCAAGTTGTTGCTGTTGGAGGTGACGACGAAGCTGAAAGTACGTTGGAAACCAAACTTGATAATATTGGAAATAGGGTCACAAATCTTGAAGCTACGTTTGCACATATCAAGGAAATGAGAGCAAGGAAGGGAAAAGATGGTGCGAGTTCGAGTAAAGCAGGAAGTAGCCGCAAAAAAAAATAAACGGGTTGTTTCGTTTGATCTGTTCTTTTGGTTGTCGAGTTGTTTAGTTTGAGTTGTTTCGTTTGGTTGTTGAGTTGTTTAGTTTGAGTTGTTTTGTTTGGTTGTCGAGTTGTTTAGTTTGAGTTGTTTCGTTTGGTTGTCGAGTGGTTTAGTTTGTTTGTCGAGTTGTTTAGTTTGAGTCTGTATGAAAATGCATTTGGTTGAGAACTCTTGCTTGTTTTAAATAAACAGTTTGCCTTTGTGTTTGATAATTATTGCTCCTTCAGTTCTATTATTTGTGCGTACGAATTTAAAATATAAAGGATGTTCAACATCAGTTACCACAACAACAACAACATTTTATTAAACAACAACAATAACAATAACAGCAAACAACATTAACAACAACAAACAACATCATTTTATTAAACAACAACAATAACATCAACAACAACAGCAAACAACATCAACAACAACAAACAACATCAACAACAATGTAAGGCCTTAGATATATCAACTTTATCACAAATATAAGCACTAGAAGAAGGAAAGATGGTGACTTGGTATAATAAGTGTGGCGTTAACTTGTATGAAATAGAGATAAGAGATGAAGAGAACTTTTATTAAATACACACACAAGCACACCTTACAAATGAGAGGTAAGGTGCCTTTTATAGTTAGAGAGAAAGGCCTCATGGGCTTTCTAATGGACTTGGGCTTGGACTTGGTTTACATGAATTACAAAAGGCTTACTAACATAACTCTTAACATATTAGATTACCAAGTCCAATGCCCAACTATCTTAGACAATTACATACTTTAACGACACAAAGACAAAGTTCCTAATATGAGAATGACCATCACTTTTCTATATAATTCTTTGATGCTAACAATCTCCCCCTAAGGGGTGGTCATTCGAATGATGCTCCACGTGAGTGGGTATTCCGTGTTCTTTGTTTTCAACTTTGTGTGTCGTTGTAGAATAGTCTTTAGTCTTTGTTCCTTCATGCTTTGTGATCTTTGATGACTGATTATTCATAGTTCTTTGTTCCTTTGCGATGTGGAGTTATCTGCCTTTCGTCACTTCTGCGTCTGTGGTGGTTGTTTGCGATTCCAACATGCTCATACATCTTCAGTCTTTGTGATACATGCATTTGTAGTTCCCGTTCTTTCACATAGATCTTTGTCACTTTACTTCTGTAGATTCTTTCACATTGCGTGGAATCTTTCTTTGAACCTTTCTTTGCTTTGATCTTTGTGAGAACTTTCCTTTGACTTCGAGATGCATGTATGAGCATGTGGAATCTGTCGCCATGGAGATGAAGTGTCCCTGCATATAAACAGTTAGCAATAAAACATCCGGTACTTACAGATAAGAATTAGAGATCATCAACAGCATAGTGTGAAGACTCCTTCTAACCCTTACCAAGGCCGTTCCCATGTCAGATACTCTCGAGAGAGCTTACAAGACCTACTTAGTAGCTCAATGACTGGGTGAGTCGTTGGGGATCACTCCACGACTGTAGACCGTTTGAAACCACTGCGAACACTAAGCGTAACCCATAAAGAATTACCGAAGTGACCTGCTGTCAGGGCTGCTTGATGTTGACCCTGGCAGGAATTTCCATTCAATCATTGAGAATCACAAAAGTGAATCCTCTCATAAATGTTCTGGCAGATTGCTAAGATCTGCGTAGGACTCTTAAGTTTACATCTGGCGTCCTTAATGTTGAACAACCAGTGTAGAAATATCATGTGTTCCTATGAGATCTTTTGATGAATCTCGGGGCTCTAGACTCGATAAGTGCACATTTGGTTTCCTATGCGGAGATTAGGGAGAGGTCTCCTGCTTCAATATCAACCATCTCTAAGAGACAGGTCGATAGATTACACCGGTTCCCCGTGAGAATGAAACAAGTACCTTTTAAGAGATACCCGAGTGGTTAAGAAGGTTTAGTGCAGTGCGTCACTGGGTCCATGACGTCTTTGTCTTCAATACCGATGTCACCTTAGTAACAACCAGTAGCATATGAATTGTACTTGGTGTCTGCCCTAAGGTTGAACATTTGGAGGGCTATTTCTTTTCACCCTTTTTCATAACTTTTCTTTTTAATTCTTCAACCCCTTCTTTCTCCTTTCTCATTTTCTCCTTTTTTCAATTATACCTAAGGACTTCTAATTCTAATCTATTGGATTTGTCCTTGGGTAGATCCCTCCGGCTCTGGCGGATCATAGGACGGTTTTTCCTAACCTTAGTCACCTTATAACCCCATGACTATCCTATCATTGCCATGAAACCATTTATAGAAAATCTCTCAAAGTGTTTATGATAATAAAACACATTGTTGACACTTCGAGAGTTTTGAATTTCTTTTGAAGGACTCCCCCTTCACATGTGCTCATGAATTATTAAGAAATTTGCACATGCGTGAGGAGTTTGCACTTTTGAATTGATCCACTTTCAGTGAACATGACCGATTCGAAACACGCTTACATCACTAGATAGACTAGCTTGAAATTATTACCCGTCCTGGTCAAGTCCAGAGAAAGTCTCTCGATATGGTACATTTTACTCAGACAAGTCCTATTCGAGACACGCTTACATCACTAGTTAGACTAGCTTGAAATTATTACCCGTCCAGGACAAGTCTTTTCGATTACTGACATTTTAAGCTTCGTCAATTCATTGGTACATTCTGAGTCTAGCTCTTTTGAGATTCAGTCACAAGCTTTAAACATCTTTGATCACATTTTAATCATGTCTTCTCCCCCTCAAAAATAGCATAGCGTGATATTTTTGATATCAACAGATTAATAAAAAGCTTTTTGGAGAGAAAGACAGATTCCATTTTGCATGAATTCGGAACATTTTTTCTTTTAATACTCCCCCTTAATGATAGCATATTTAAAATTAATTAAGGGTTTTGAGGGAGTTATTTTGAGCACTAATTTTGAGAGATTTTGAGAAATCTTTTGAACAATCTTGAAAAAGTGCTCAAGAATTTTGTTGGAAAACGAGTTTATGCTTGAAATCTTTTTCGTTTGTTTAGACTCGAACTTTTTGAAAAAGAGTTCGTCATTGAACGTACGAGTCCTTGATTTGAAAATAATCAGAAGTCATCATTCGGGTCCGGGTTTCGTACTGATGTATATGAAAGCCATTGTGAAGAAACTTTTGAGAAACGACATGTTTTAGAAAAACATTAAAAAGAACTCCTGTTCAAGCATCTGTACATGTCCGTATCATTTTTGAATGACATTTCTAGAAACGTACAGAATATTGATTTATACGAGAGACATGTCGTGAGAAGAATATTTTTGGATTTTTCGATTTTATATTGTTTTTGTATTTTTTTTGAAATTTTATATTTTTGTATTTTGTTTTTGTTGGTTTTTCAAATTTTGTATTTTGTTTTTTTCAAAAATATTTACAACGAAGCGATTTTGAAAACATTTTTCAAGAAGATTCGAGAAGACGTTCTAGCTCCTCAGGAGTTAGGCTTCGCATGCCAATTCGTCGAACTAAATAGTCAAACCGTTCTTTTGGAAGGGCTTTAGTAAATAGATCGGCGAGTTGATAATCAGTCTTAACGAAAAATAATTCAACAGTACCCTCTTCCACATGTTCTTTGATGAAGTGGTAGCGGACTTTGATATGCTTCGTCTTAGAGTGATGTACGGGATTGCACGAGATGGCTATGGCACTTTTTGAGTCACAATACATAGGTATTTTGTCAAAAGTAAAGCCAAAATCTGTGAGTTGTGTCCGCATCCATAGAACTTGGGCACAACACGCAGATAGAGACACATACTCGGCTTCGGCAGTTGATAGCGCAGTACAATCCTGTTTTTTTGACGACCAGCTTACTAGCTTTTCACCCAAAAATTGTGCTCCACCTGATGTACTCTTTGCTGTAACTTGATCACCAGCATGGTCTGCATCTGAAAATGCTGTTAGATTAAACCCCGAATCCTTCGGATACCAAAGTCCCATGTTAATGGTGCTTCGTAGGTACCGAAAGATCCGTTTAACCTCTTTGAGGTGAAGTTCGGTAGGCTTTGCCTGAAACCGTGCTAACAAACAAACAGCAAATTGAATATCGGGTCGGCTAGCAGTTAGGTACATGAGAGAACCGATCATGCTCCGATATTTCTTCGGATCGATTGGTTTCCCAAACAAATCAGCACCTATTTTTGGTGAAGTGACCATTGGTGTACCAACAGAATTTCAATTTTCCATTCCATGTTTTTTCAAAATCTCAATTGTATATTTAGCTTGATTGATAAAAATACCACGAGGGGATTGATGAATTTGTAAACCAAGAAAGAATTTTAGTTCCCCCATCATGGACATTTCAAATTTACTTTTCATGAGATTTTCAAAATGTTTTGAATGGTTAGGATTGGTTGATCCAAAAATAATGTCGTCCACGTAAATTTGAACGATCAAAATGTCATCTTTGAATTTTTTGATAAACAAGGTGTCATCAACCGTTCCTTTTGTGAAGTTGTTTTTGAGCAAGAAAGATGATAGTTCGTCATACCACGCTCTTGGAGCTTGTTTTAAACCATAGATGGCTTTCTTAAGCTTGTAGACGTAGTCTGGATGATCTTTGTCGATGAATCCCTCTGGCTGACTCACATACACTTCTTCTTTCAGAGTTCCATTCAAGAAAGCTGTCTTAATGTCCATCTGATAGACTGTGATGTTTTTGTGAGCTGCATAGGCTAAGAAAATCCGGACTGCTTCAAGTCTAGCTACGGGCGCGAATGATTCTTTGAAATCTATCCCTTCTTCTTGTGGATATCCTTTAGCCACGAGACGAGCTTTGTTGCGAATGACAGTCATTTCCTCATCCAGTTTGTTCTTCCACAACCACTTGAGATCAAGAACTCGTTTATCAAGTGGTCGTTCAACAAGTTCCCAACTATCATGTAACAGGTATTGAAGAAATTCCTCCTGCATTGCTTCAATCCATGGGTTTTCTGCCATTGCTTCCCGAATGTTCTTAGGTACTTTGGTGCTTATTGAGCAAATGTAAATGCGCAATTCGAGATCGGTGGCAAGTTGTCTCCTCGTCTGAACTGGCATTGAAGGATCACCAATAACATGTACTAACGGATGGTCTTTTGTCCATTGAAACGTAGAAGGGTACCTTTGGTTGAACGAATGTGTGTTAGATGGTTCTTGTAACCTTGAAGAAGATTCAGCAGAGTCTGTTGCAAACGGGTTTTCAAATACTTCTTCTTCTTCTTCTAACGTAACATCGTTTGAATTATTTGTTGGTTCTTCTTGAAAATTTGTGTTTTGGTTTTGCTCATCAACTCTTGGTTGAACAGTTTCAAGTACTGGAGTTGTTTGAGTAGATGTAGATGATGTTGATGTAGTTGGTGCTTCAGCTTCGATTGTTGTAGATGCATTTTGTGGTGGTGGTGGTGGTTGATGGTTTTGAGCGGGTGCAGCGGAATGTTGTTGAGATGCATTTGTCGAAGGTCCACCATAATATTCATCAAACATTAACTCGAAGAAATTTTCCAGTTCTTGTTCTGAAGGTTTATCCGTGTTTGTTGACTGAGCTCCTTGAGGTACGAGTCCTGAACTGATGTGTCCAGAAGTCTGCATGTTTGGTGCGGGTCCTAATCCGTTTTGATTAGAAGCCATTGGATTAAGCGCGGGTTCTAGAGTGTATCTCTCAGAAGCCATTTGTGAAATCTCGTCAAACTTCACATTCATCGTCTCCATTATCTTTTTCGTTCTTCTATTATACACCCTGTATGCCCTCGAGTTTTCTGAATATCCAATGAAGATTCCAATATCACCCTTAGCTTTCAACTTCCCTAGATCTTCTCTGTCATTCGTTGGATAGCACAAAGCGCCAAACACGTGAAGGTAAGAGATGTCAGGTTTACGGTTGTTCACTAGCTCATATGGGGTTTTATTGAATCTTGGATGTACTAGGGATCGGTTTTGAGCGAAACAAGCAGTGGCTACAGCATCAGCCCATAAGAATAGAGGTGCACTAGAGAAAATCAGCATTGTACGAGCAGCTTCCACAAGAGTTCGGTTTCTTCTTTCAACTACCCCATTCTGCTGTGGAGTTCTAACAACTGATGTTTGATGTGTAATTCCAACATCTTCGAGGTAAGTTCTTAACTCCTGATTTGTGAATTCTGTGCCGTTATCTGTTCTTATAATCCTTACTGGAGCTTGAAGTAGAACTTGGATACGCTTCAGAAAGGTGATGATGATGCCTGGTGCTTCGTCTTTTGATCTCAAAAACTTTACCCAAGTATATCGTGAATAATCATCAACAATAACGAGAATATACTTCTTCCCATTAATGCTTTCAACTCTCATTGGGCCACATAAGTCCATGTGCAACATATGTAACCTTGCTTCCGAACTAGGTACGGTTTTGGGTTTATATGATGCTCTTTTGCTTTTTCCTTGTTCGCATGATGGACAAAGGTGTTCCTTGGTGTATTTGAACTTAGGAAGTCCGGTGACGATGTTGTCTTTGGCTAACTTGTTGATGGTGTCGAAATTGAGATGGGATAAACGTCTATGCCACAGCCAGGACTTAGTTTCGGTTGCCCTTGTCATAAGACAAATTGGTGATGTAGAAGCCATTTGGTTGATGTTGATAGCATACAAGTTTGTACCATGATTACCAGTTAAGAGATCATCACCAACCAAATTTCTTATAAAAACCGTGTTTCTCCTGAATGCAACTTCTAAATCTGCATCACAAAACTGCCCAACTGAAAACAAGTTGTGTCCCAACCCTTCGACGTAGTAAACTCGAGTGATTAAAAAATTCTCAAACCGAAGATCTCCATAACCCTGAATAGCTGCTACATGATCATTACCAAAACGTACAGTTCCCATGAATTTCCAGACGAAATTGATCAGCAGCTTTAAATTCCCGGTCATGTGCTTGGAGCAACCCGAGTCGACGATCCAAAGACATATTTCGATAACCTGCCAAGAACAGAAGAGTTTGGATTTGGAAACCGTTTTGAATTTGGTTCTGTGGGGTTAGGAGTAAAAGCAGAATCACACTCATAGACATTTGCTACTTGTTTAGCTTGAGTTATTTCTAATTTTCCGTCCTTAAGAGTGAACTCTCTACCCGTTGGAATCCACATACAAAACTTAAGGTAGTTCCTAGGCATTCGACTAATAGTGGTAGTCCTAAACCGTGTAACTAATCTTTCGATAGTTCTGGATCTAGCACTAGGTCTTTTTGGAACATACTTCTGTTTAGGCGTAACATTCACATACTTAGAAACACATTCATCATGAACATCATTAATTAAACATTTCTTGCATATTAAACAAACAGAGTCATTACATGCATTAGAACCAGTACTTTCGACATTACATTCAGATGAATCATGTTTCTTATTACAAAGCGATAAATTCCTAGGGTGTTCTTCTACTTCTTCAACTTTATTCTTGCTACTACTCGTAGAGGCAGACGAGACTCTATTGTTCCTTGTATTGCTCCTAGGCTTTAGTCTGCTGCTCCTAGAGGTGCATTCTAATCCTGTAGAAGGTAAGGCACACGCGTTAGGATTTATATTGTTGTCCTTTTTAGCATCACTAGACTCTTTAGACTTATCCTTTTTGCACGCATTTGTCTTAGAAGTGGAGGCAGACGCATTAGTGGGACTAATCCTAAAAAGGCCAGGTGCTATCACTTTTGGTGTTTCGACAACCGCTTTTCCTTTATCAACAATCTTATCATTTTCACTTTTCTTGGGCAAGGGTGTTGGAGTGACTGGTTTTGTCAAATTCTTTTTCTCATCGACTTTTGGAGAAAACCTTGAAATTGACATCTTTGGTTTTTGAAGCGTGTTTGAAACATTTGATTTCGCCGAAGTTGACGGTTTTGCAAACTTAGTTTCCTCACCCTTTCCTTTTTGACTTTCAAGCTGAGCCCTCAAAAGATCATTTTGCTCTTTCATGTTCTTTAAGGCACGCTCATACGACAATTTGTCATACTTGCATTCTTCCTTTTTTCGATCAAGTTGTTTAAAATATGACACATTTTCTTTTTCAAGCTTTATAAGAGCATTTTCATATTTTGAAACAATTTCGGAGGTCTCAGCTCTCAGTCTTTCATCGTCTTGAACAGAATATGTTTGTAAAATGATGGACATAATGTCAGTGGTCATAACAGCTTCGAAGAGAGAATCATTTAGGTTTTCCAAAACATTCATGTTTTCACGAGTATCATTAACTTCATTTACCAGGGATTTGTGGTCCTTGACAAAGTCGGCCGTTTCTTTTAAGAAAGCATGTTCAAAATGGATTACCCTCGCACTGATGTTATTCAGTGGGATAGTAATTTCGTTTTCAAAAACTTTTTTCAGCTAAATATGAAAACTAGAATGCCAGTTGTTAATATTGATTGTAGTTTTAGAAGCAACAATATTTTGAAGTTCTTGAATTCTCCTTTTAACGTCATCCAAAATTTCTCTAGCCTCACTTGTATTAAAAGTGTTGTTAGAAGAAATTTGTTCCATTTTTGAAAGAGATTTGGAAACAATTACTTTCTTAGAAAACATTTTTGAGAATGGTCGTTTTATGGAAAACACAGATGGTTCTTTTTGTGGAACAAAAGTAATTCCCGAAAGTTTGTTCAATTTGTTGTAATCAATGGGTTTCAAATCCTTTTGTTTCATTTTAGTAATGCTCTCTTCGACATGTTCTATCGTTTGCACAGAATCCCGAACGACGGGAGGATCATGTTTGGTGTAAATCATATTACCATTATACAAAACATTCTCTTCTTGCTGAGCTTTCTTGAGATTACTGGGGGTGTTGTTACCAAGAGCCACTTTATGTTTCGTATGGTAAACCGGATTAGTTTGATTTGAAATCATTTTCATTGTTTGACTTGACTGACCTGATTTAACCACTAATTCTTCTAAATGAGCAATCATGTGTTCTGACTCTACGATTTCGGCCAAAAGTTTGTCTTCTTTCTTTGCAAAGTCCTTTTTCAACTCATCCCTTTCTTTTTCAAGATTGGTATAAGCTGTTTTTTGTTTAGAAAGTTGGTTTTGTAAATCAGAAATTTCCGCGTTTAAAGATTTTATCTTTTTGAAAGAATTAACATCAAGTGTATCAAACTTGAGTTGCAATTGTTTTTCCCTTGAAACGGAATTTTGATAACCAGTTTCTAATTTAGACAATCTTTTGTTATGAAATTCAAAAGCTTTAACGTTTTCTTTGTAACTCTCAAGCTCAGCGGTCAATTTAACATTCGCGGCCTTAACATCGCGATTGACCTTTTTCACATTCTCAATTTCAATACGACAATTATTCAATAATGATTCAAACAAAGCACGTGTTTCCTCATCATTCTCAGCATGCTGTGAAACGAAGCCTCCATTATGATTCATATCTGGAGTTGCTGAAGGAGTATTGCTACTACTTGGCGTGTCCAGGTATGTATCATAAGTGGGTGCTAGCTTCTCAGAAGGCTGTTCCTCATGAGGAGACATATCAAATATATCATTATTGTGACATGTGTTGAAGTTGGATACCTCAGATGGTGCATTGGTGTCATAAACAGGAAGTGTGTCAGAATCCGTGTCATACTTAGCTTCCTGAAGATTCGCCATGAATATGCAGTTCGCATCGATATCCTCTCTATCTTCCATGTCATCCATAAGATCGATAAAATCATTCTCCTCTGCATTCAACTGAAACCCTGCCTCATTCTTTTGTGCCAACAGTAATGCTTTCTGCAAGTACGCTGTGTCTTTCTTGTTCGGCTTAGTAGGACAGTTCCTTGCCATATGACCTACACCCTGACAGTTGAAACACTTTACCGGATTAGCTTGATTCACATTTCCCAAATTCCCAACTACTGGAGCTGCAACATTTCTATGCTGATTACCCATTGCCTGATTACCAACATTCTGACCCCTCTGATTTCCAACAAACTGACACAACTGATTCCCTGCATATTGACCATACTGATTTCCTGCATTCTGAATCCCTGTATTCAGCATATTCTGATTCCCCATGTTAATTCCAGTAGCATATCCTTGCTGATTCCCATAAACTCCAACCATTTGGCCTCCGTTGCCCATATTGAAACTCGGCTGAGCAATCTGCTTATTGCGAGTGTTCGATGAAATCCTTTGGTTGTTGTTTGTTGGTGTAGAATAGCGTCCTTGGAATTCCTTTGACAGAAAAGCAAACGCTTGGGTCAATGCTGCAGTAGCTTCATCATTTTCAGTGAATTCTGGTTCTTGGAATTGTTGGTATTGCTGTTGTGGAATAAAATGTTGTTGTTGCTGTGGGTAGAACTGTTGTTGGTAGACCAGTGTTGGTTGTTGAATGTATGATGGTTGCATGTAGTTGTGAGTGGAAGATGATGATGGTTGTTGTGTGTTCACTGGTAGCGGTGTTGGTGTAGTAGCAATTAATGCGAGAGGATCATGATTTTTTGCCAATCTTTCTTTCCTTACTTCATTAGCCTCAGCTTGGTTTTGCTTCAAAAAGTCATAGAGTTGATCATAATTCACCTTATGTAAATCCTTTGTTTGATTGACAATTGTAACATAACGACCCCATTCTTCTGGAAGGTTATTGATGAATTTGATGTTTGTTGCAATTGTTCGAGGTGTCAACTTGTTTCTGATTAACTCATTCATCAACGTGCAAAACCTTGTGTAGTAAGATTCAATCTGTTCAGCTTTAGTGGATGTAAAGTTCTCCCATTCAGTAAGAAGTTTGTTCTCAACGTCTTGTTGTCCAATCTCTGTTCCATGACATATCCTTCTAACACGTTCCCACATAGCATAAGCAGTTTCACAACTGTCGACCGCAGCAAAGATCTCCCGTGGTAATCCAAGTTGGATTAGATGCATTGCCATATCATCTGCGGCGATCTGCTTCTTGTCTTCCTCTGTGTAATCTGCTTCTGTTTGTTCACGCACGAATGGTTGAGTAGGAGGTGTTAAATTTGGATTACCTTCAATTTGAACTTGTCTTGGCTTGAATGGACCATTTGTAATGGAGTTGATCATTAATTTACCATCAGGCTTTGTTTTGATGTAACGAAGCATGCGGCTTGTCCATGGGAGATATCCACCTTTTTCAAGCATCGGAGGTCAGTTTTCCGCACCAGCTGCATGAATATCTTGCTGAGTAGCCATTGATGAAGTGTAGATTGATAAAGTTGATTCTTGGATCGTTCCAACGAAGTAGGAGTTGTGTTTAGTGTAAGTTGATGCAAGTTTTTATGGTGAAAAATTTGATCTGAAACCTTGAAACCTCAATAACTTCCGTTCGGAGTGGATTTGGGCCTCGAAGCTTGGCTTTAGATCATTCAACGTGTCCTTTTTCTCGGTCTCGCGGTCGTTTTGACAGCTGATTCGTCGAAAACGGAGTTACGGTTCAAAAGTTATGGCCGTTTGAAGTTTGGTTGTCAAAAAGTCAAATTCTTATGCATAAACCCTGAACTTATGCGTAAACAGTGATTCTTACGCGTAAACTCTGAATCTTACGCGTAAGAAAAGTTATGCGTAAACGTTTAGGTTATGCGTAAAGATGAAAGTTATGCGTAAACAGTATGTTTATGCGTAAGCTTTGATTTTTACGCGTAAACTTTGCGTTTATGCGTAAGATTTTTTACGAGTAAGGTTTTTCAACCAAATTGATCTCTCAAACTTATCCAAGCTTGAAAGATATCCTGTGTCGAAGTATTCCACAAACTTATCCAAGTCAGGGAAGTACTGAGTCACCGTAGCACGAAGAGAGGACCTTTGAAGAAACTTATGCGTAGATTTATGAGACTTACGCGTAAGAACAAACTTCTGCGTAGAAACTGAACTTAAGCGAAGGATCTTGTGCGTAGACTTCAACTTACGCGTAGAAAATCAATCTTATGCGTAAGAAGAGGGTTTTGACCAGATTTACGCGTAGAAAAAGGGTTTTGACCAAAGTTACGCGTAGGAAAAGGGTTTTGACCAAATCTTATGTGTAAAAAGGACAGAAAGTACTGTTCACAGCTGTAGATTCGTACTATTCACCCAAGTTACGCGTAAGGAGACCAGAAAGCTTGAAAAATCCGATTTTTTCAACCAAAAACACTTTTTCCACTTGATTCTTTTGATCAAATCTTTCCCAAAACACTTAGAATCACTAAAGCTTCAAGAAAAACAACAACTTTAACACTAAAACACTTAAAGATCAAAACTTTTTGAAGAAAAAGTACACAAAATGAATGAAAAGTGTAACTTTTTAACAAAAACTTGATAAAAAAACACTCCTAAATCATTGTTAGGCGATTGATACCACTTGTAAGGCCTTAGATATATCAACTTTATCACAAATATAAGCACTAGAAGAAGGAAAGATGGTGACTTGGTATAATAAGTGTGGCGTTAACTTGTATGAAATAGAGATAAGAGATGAAGAGAACTTTTATTAAAAACACACACATACACACATAAGCACACCTTACAAATGAGAGGTAAGGTGCCTTTTATAGTTAGAGAGAAAGGCCTCATGGGCTTTCTAATGGACTTGGGCTTGGACTTGGTTTACATGAATTACAAAAGGCTTACTAACATAACTCTTAACATATTAGATTACCAAGTCCAATGCCCAACTATCTTAGACAATTACATACTTTAACGACACAAAGACAAAGTTCCTAATATGAGAATGACCATCACTTTTCTATATAATTCTTTGATGCTAACAAACAACAACAATAACGGCAAACAACAACAAACAACATCAACAACAACAACAACGTACAACAACGATAACAGCAACAACAACGATAACAGTTCTACATATGAAATTTATCCATGTCACTTAAAAGGTCACGGAGTATTGCATCCGACTGACATGCGTGGTCGTGGTTGGGATACGTTGCCATGTCAAGTTTTGCCTCCAGCATCCTTAATTTTGTCTCTAACACGTTTTTTTGTGCCTCCAACACCTATTTTTGTGCCTCCAGCATGTTTATTCTAAGATTTTTTCATGACACTTTGAGCATCTTGTTGGAGCAGATCCAGAACCGCTTGATGTTGAAGCTCCCAGAGAACCGATCATCATTTTGGCGAGTCGTTCCTCCTTCCATAAAAAAAATCACATCCATGGTCTTTTGTCCCAGGCTGTTAAAGAGTAAAAACTATTATTTTTAACAACTAACCAAATTATTTATATAATAAACGAAAAAGTATGTAATTGTTCACCTGCGAGAAAGGACACGCATAGTATAGTTTACCACGGGAGTAAGATTTACACGATTCTCGCAGAATCACGTCTCCTCGTTCACAAGGACAAGGAAAAGCTTCAAATTCTGCCATCTTCCTCACCATGATAACAGTGTATGTTTGTGGTTGTGAGGTTGAGTGGTTGTGAGTGGTGGAATCGTGACCGGGGTGGCCCGATCTACAAGTTGAGGTGATAAAAGGTGGTGGCCGGAAAAAGATTCTGACGGCCGGAAACTGATGGTGTCGTCGGAAAACGGAAACTGCTAGAGTGTGAGAGAGAGAGAGATACTAAGATGAGTGTGTGTGTGTGTGTGTGTTTATATTGTGAGGATGAGTTGTTAGGTAGGGAAAATTAGGTAGGAAATTTTGGTGGGATAAGTTGCTAGAGTGAGTGTGTGTGTGTGTGTGTGTGTGTGTAACCATTGCATCTCGACTTGTTCGTTTAACATCTCTTGTATAACCATTGCATCTCGACTCGTTCGTTTAACATCTCTTGTATAACCATAGTCGTTCGTTTAACATCTCGTGTCAAAAAGAAAAACAACAAAAAACCAAATTTAAAATTAGTGACAGCTTCTATTTAATAGATTCTATTTTTTTTTTAACATCTGATGTACAACCATAGCATCTCGACTCATCTGTCTAACATCTCGTGCATAACCATAGCATCTCGACTCGTTCGTTTAACATCTCATGTACAACCATAGCATCTCGACTCATCTGTCTAACATCTCGTGTATAACCATAGCATCTCGACTCGTTCGTTTAACATCTCGTGTATAACCATACCATCTCGAGTCGTTCGTTTAACATCTCATGTACAACCATAGAATCTCGACTCGTCTGTCTAACATCTCGTGTATAACCATAGCATCTCGACTCGTTCGTTTAACATCTCATGTACAACCATAGAATCTTGACTCGTCTGTCTAACATCTCGTGTATAACCATAGCATCTCGACTCGTTCGTTTAACATCTCGTGTATAACCATACCATCTCGAGTCGTTCGTTTAACATCTCGTGTATATCCATAGCAAGACTTGAATTTTGACCGGTTGTGATCTCGATGTTATCTAATTATTATTTATTTTATAAAAGTATTTATAATAAATAATTTTTTTAATTATATTATAAGTAATTAATTTTGAATTTAACTAGTTATTTTTTAATTTTATAAAACTATTTTTTAAATATATATATTTTTTTAATTTTAAAAAAGTATTTGTAATAAATGAATTTTTTTAATTATATAAAAGTAATTTATTAATTTTATAAAACTATTTTTTTTAATATTTTCTTTTTATTTTATAAAAGTATTT
The DNA here is from genome assembly GCA_030686995.1 of Artemisia argyi. Classification (NCBI taxonomy): domain Eukaryota; kingdom Viridiplantae; phylum Streptophyta; class Magnoliopsida; order Asterales; family Asteraceae; genus Artemisia; species Artemisia argyi. The sequence continues at coordinate 21,076,339 of CM060693.1, read as the reverse complement.
ATAAAAAATATTATATTAATTCCTTTTTCTTAATATATATTTTATTTTATAAAAGCATTTATAATTAATTCCTTTTTCTTATACCGTCGACATGTCGACGGGATAAGAAAGCGCCAAAATTTTGCGAAAAATTCATTTATCCCGCCAAATGCTAAACGACAAATTATGTTAACTATCCCGTCGACATGTCGACGGGATAAGAAAAAGATATACCAAAACCAGATCTGGTCAAACACTTAGAAAAAAAACGCAAAAACAACACCCTCCTTCCTCCGACGATTATTGACCCACCACAACACCATCTCCGACACCACACCTCACCGGCCACACCAACACCACCATCTCCGACACTACCACCACCACCATCACATTGTACCACACCAACACCACCATCTCCGACACCACAGCTCCACCACCACAGTCCAACACCACACACTAGCACCACTGTGCACCTCCTCCTCCCCCTCCTCATATACTTAATTCTTCCCCAACCCTCCTTTGTTTAATTCTTCTTCTTCCCCAACCCTCCTTTCTTCAACAACAGCAGGTAAAGAATTTTTCTAATTTTTGTTCATTTTTGTTATTATTATTAATTTAATTGTTATTATTATTGTTAATTTTTGTTATTATTATTGTTAATTTATTTTTTGTTTATTAATTTTTTAATTTAATTGTTATTAATTTTGACAGCAGGTAAAGAGGGTGAGAGCCGAGAGCGAGAGCCGAGGGTGAGAGCCGAGACAACCAAGACAACAAGTAATGTACCTCATTTTATTTATTTTTTATTAACTTTTGGTATCCCGACGACATGTTGCCGAGACAGTATGTATTCTTTTTTTTTTTCATTTTTATGCTTTGTTGTATTTTCGTATCCCGTAGCGTTTGTATACTAGGTTTTGATATAAAATGGATTGTTACGGATTGTGAAAGTGATTAAGTAATAGCTTACGGATTAAGTATTAAGTAGGATATTGCGTTTGGTAATTAGTTGTTTGGTTTTTTTTAACGACACAACCAAGGTCGGTTGTGCTCATTGTGTACCCACGGTGCAAATAGCACCTTGGGGGACTTGGTATTGAACTAGCCGTAGGATATTGCTTGTTTGGTTAATAACTATATAAAAAATAGTTTCGGCTTATATAACGGGCTTATGGCTTGTTTGGTTTTCGGCTTATGTTTCATAAGCTAAATTTTTATGGCTTATTTTGAAACTTTTTACCTTACATAGTTTCAAAATAAGTCACAAAAAATAAGCTTATGAAACATAAGCCGAAAACCAAATAAGCCGTAAGCGCATTATATAAGCCTAAACACACAACCCCTTAGATATATTTGATATTCTTTCTATTAATTGTTTGGTTTTCGGCTTAGTATTCATAATAGTTTCAAAAATAAGTCACAAAAAATAAGTTTCAAAATAACCAAAATAGTTTTTACATAAATTTATATAAACAAAGCCGAAAACCAAACAATTGTTTATATTCTAATTGTTTAACTTAAAATATATGCTATTAATTGTTTAACTTAAAATAGTCGATTAGTGATTAATTTCGGAAAGTCCCCGTCCGAAGCTAATCATCCTATAGAAAACCCGTCCGAAATTAATTTATTAGAAATTAATTTCGGAAAGTCCCCTGTTTGGGACTGCTTTTTGAATGTTTTGTCTCATTTAGGATATGGATGCGTATAATTGATTTACTATTTGAGATGATTTCGACAGTGTTTCTCCTTTACTCCTACGAATATGTCTTTAATGCACATATTTGGGGAGTTGAGGGGAAATGCTGCCGAAATTTTCTCAAATAGTAAATCAGTTATACGCATTCATATATGAGATGAATCATTCAAAGAGTGGGTTAGGATTGCCTTCCATAGTTGCACTAGGTGAACAAAACAACTAGTAATAATTCCATGGTTATATGTTTTTATGTGTCGATTATTTTGAATGTGTAATAACTAAGAGTTGAACAAAACAAAATGCAGTTATGATACTTGATAAGAGTTGGACCCATTTGGACAGTCGTGTTTCAAGAGAGTTTTTTGATGGTCTTGCCGCATTCATTGAAGATTGCAAGCCGTTATTAAATAGTTACGGAAACATAAAATCTCCATATCATCTTTGTTGTAATGTTCCATGGGTATCTCTCGACAAACTTAAAATCCACATAAGCCAAAATGGGTGGGACCCAACTTATACACAATGGGTAGATCACGGTGAACCGGATCCTCTTCCTATAGAAGATAACACAACACAACTTATACACAATGGGTAGATCCCGGTTGATGGTGAAGCATGGCAGAAGTTTGACAGTGGTAAATATTCAGAATTTGCTAACGAACCGAGAAACGTTCGATTAGGGTTGGCTGCTGATGGTTTCAATCCGTTCGGCAACCTTAGTTAGACTTACAGCATGTGGCCTGTTATCTTAACAACATACAACTTGCCTCCGTGGTTATGCATGAAAGAGACTACTTTGATGCTAACATTGTTGATTCCTGGACCTAAATCACCCGTGAAGGACATTGATGTTTACTTAAAGCCTTTGATTGATGACCTTCAGGATTTATGGAAAAAACCAGGTGTCCCGACTATGGACACTGTTACAGGCAAAGAATTCAACATGAGAGCAATGCTTTTATAGACCATCAATGATTTTCCTGCTCGTAGTAGTTTGTCAGGTTGGAGTGGGCAAGGTTACTACGCATGCCCTACATGCAAAGTAGGCACTCCGTCTACGCGTGTGATAAGCAAAACAGGTTATGTTGGCCATAGAAGATTCTTAAAAAAAAAAAACCATAAATGGAGGAGGGATACTACTACATTCAATGGTGCACCTGATTTTACATATCCTCCTAAAAAAGATACTCCGGCTGATATCTTGACTCAACTTGCAATATTGCCCACACATTTGCCGGGGAAACATCCAGATTATGGGGGTGGGAAGATAAAACGTAATACTACAACCGACCTGAACTGGACTAAACGGTCTATTTTCTACGAGCTTGAATATTGGTCTTCTCTTACTCTAAAACACAATTTGGATGTCATGCATATTGAAAAAAATGTGTTGGAGAGTATCTTGAACACTTTGTTAATGAATGAGAAATCTAAAGACACCGCCAAGGCAAGACAAGACTTGCAAGCTTTGGGCAATAAACGGGAGTTGTGGCTCGGAAACAAACAAAATGGGAAGTGCTCGAAGCCTCATGCTAAGTACTCCTTCACACCCGATAAAAGAAAACTCTTCTGTCAATACATCAAAACAGTTAAACTACCAGATGGGTTCGGATCCAAGTTCAAGCCGAAAGTGACCAAAGATGATAACAATATAACGGGCATGAAGTCGCATGACTGTCATATAATGATGCAACGGTTACTTCCTTATGGACTTCAGCAATACTTGGACGCACAAACTTATGCACCATTGATCGAGCTTTGTTCATTCTTTAAGCAAATTTGCGCCCGAACTTTGATGGTGAATGACATGGTGAAAGCTAAAGACCAGATGATCAATATTTTGTGTAGACTCGAACAAATATATCCTCCTGCTTTTTTCGACATTATGATTCACTTGGTTATGCATTTACCTGAAGAGGCTCTTCAAGGGGGGCCTGTTTCATTCCCGTGGATGTATCCATTTGAAAGATACATGAAGAAACTAAAAAACTATGTACGAAATAAAGCTAAGCCGGAAGGTTCAATAGCGGAGGGTTATGTTGCAGACGAAGCATTAACTTTTTACTCTCGGTATTTTCGGGGTGAAATTGGGACAAAATTTAACCGTCCCACTCCATCTGAGGGTTTTCCTCGCCCAACAAGTGATTTTCAGGTGTTCCGATCACTATGTAAAAAGTCTGGTAAAGAGACAATTATTCAGTTAGGTCTCCCAGAAATGAAGAAAGTGATATGGTATGTACTTCACAACAGTCCTGAGATCGACGCGTACATGAACGAGTTCCAGAGGTACGCGTTTTTATTTAGAAATTTCTTTTTCCCAAGTTATCTTTTCGATTAATTCTAAAATCATGAACATTTTCAGTGAACGTCCTGAAAGCGACATGAAGCAAGAATTTCCTAGATGGTTTGAGTCGAAGGTAAACTTATTATATGTATTTCCTTGTATAAATAACGACTATATTACTCATCTCTATGTATTCTTATCTTTGTTCATAGATTGGTAATCTTTACATAGCCAATGACCCAAGATGTACTCCCGACTTATTCGCTTTGGCTTGTGGACCATCATCGACCGCAACCTCAGTCAACTCTTGCGTAGTCAATGGTGTGAAGTTTGTCGTACACAGCCGCGATGTAAAACGTACAAATCAGAACAGCGGAATTTGTTCACCTGGCGAGAAGGAAAGAGAAATGTATTATGGTCTGCTAGAAGGAATTCTGGAGTTTGAGTATACCCAGTTCAAAGTAGTGTTGTTTCCAGTTAAGTGGTTCGACTTAGCCAAAAGAGGTAGAGTTGAACGTTATAACACTAGAAACAACATGACACAAATTTGGGCATGTAGCACAACGTTTGAAGATCAACCTTACATTCTTGCAACACAAGCAAAACAAGTCTTCCACCTTGAAGATCCTGCCAGACGACCACCCCATTGGAAGGTCGTCCAAGAAGTGAATCACAACACAACATGGGATGTCATCGTGGTAGAAGACGATGATGATGTGATACATGGCAACAACTCATCTAATCTTCGACTGTCTGCTAATTTGGATGCTTTGGAATTGTCCCCCTTAAATATCGATGGTCAATCAACGTTAGTTGAGGCACCACCACCAATCATTCCTGTTTATGACGACGATGATTTTATTGATGATGAAGAAGACGATCCTTATGATTTAGTAGATTCTGGTCCAAACAATTCTGATGATGAAGTTGAAGTTGCGACTAATGTTTATGATAATGATGTTGATTTAGCAGATTGATCTTAAATTTTTGTAAAACGACACTTATTTGAATGAAATTGTTATGGATTGTTTAAATGTGTATATTTATTTCGAATGTGTATGTATTTGAATGTGTGCATGCTTATGTTAATTTGTTCATGTATTTCTATACGTTATTCAACTTGTACTTTTACAGATGGCAGCAGCAGTCGCCCGTGGTCATGGTGGTGACGGTGCCGATGACCCACCACCTTCCCCTACCCGTCAGATTGATAGCGGTTGCCGTGGTGGTGGTAAGAAACTTAAACTTGATTAATTGAATTTTGTTACTTGTTATTTTTTGACGTTTTCACTCACTACATTTGTAGGATCGCGTGGACGACGACCTCGACGGGGAGGTAGGGCTAGCGGTGGAGGAGGCAGGGGTGGAGGTCGGGCTGGCGGCATGCCACAGACCTGTCAAGCCAACAAGAACGTAGCGCTGAGGAAAGCTGTAGAGTTATATGGCCCACAGTCGATCGAGTTTGAGACTAAGGATCAGGAGATGTATGATCATATCGGGCCCCACCGCCCATGGTTCAGTAACTACGTTGGCGAGCTGGTTAGGACCTTGCCGTTGCACTATCCCTCCTGGCACGATCTTGAGAAAGCGACTCGGGCTGCCTTCATGAACCGACTCGGGGTCAGTTATTTTATTTTCCTTTTAATTATATCTCTATATTTTAATATTTGAATGTGTACATTTATTTAAATTTGTTTAATTTTGTATATTTATTTAAATTTGTTTATTTATTTATATCTTTATGTTAATATTAACTATATTTGATTGCAGTGATTCTTCGACTTGGAGACCCACAGGCGCAAGCCCGACTGGGAACTTATCAAGAACAGCCTCAATCAATATATAGCTAAGCGCTACTCAGACAATAAAGGCATCATGAAGAAAACTTATTTTACCTTGAAGGGTGGGGCTGGGGCGGCGGATGTCATACGACAGAACCCTCCTCCGAACCTTGAGCCGTCGGTGTGGGAGCAACACATGAAGTTCTACCTGAATGAGAAGAACATGGCGCGAGCTGCGGTGAACAAGAAGAACCGAAAGAAGAACAAGGTGTACAGCCGCCACGGTTCCAAGTCCTTAGCCGCTATTCGCCACGAATATGTAAGACACATTTTATTTTTATAAAAGTATTTTATTTTTATAAAATTATTTAATTTTAATTATATATTAATTAAAAAATTTAATTATATAAAAGTAATTAATTTTAATTTTTTAAAAGTATTTAAGTTTAATTAAAATATATATAGTGTTTGATTTGTCATTTTTAATTTGTTTCATCTTATATGCATGTGTATATACAGTTTGAGAACAGCAAGGACAAGCCGTACCCATCACTCATCCAGACCTTTTACGACACACACTGCGACGAGGATGGTGCTTGGTTGCAGGATGAGGCGCGGGCTCAGTATGTAAGTAACGTTTTTTTTTTAATTTATTATTTATTTATTTATTTCCCCAAACACGCACTTTAATGATTCATTGAAACATAATCTTGTAATTAACCCGACATATATATTAATTTTCTCAAATTTTTTTCAACTAAATAGGAAGGGATGGTTCGTCTGAGAGATCTGGGAGCGAATACGCCTGAAGGGTGGCGTACACAGAGGAGCAGATACTTGCCATGGTTATCAAGGGCAAGCAGCGGGGCCACATTGCCGGACGGGGTAGGGTAGTACCCGGCCTGAGGAGGCCACCGTTACCAGACACCCTGCCTCCACCTCCAGGTATGTACAGTGTCATAATGTTAATTATAGATTACTCATGACTCAATTTATGTATTGCAATGGCTGTTTTTAAATTTTGATTATTTCGTTTTTAGGTGTTGCCGAACTATCTGCTGAGCTTGCTGCAGCTCATAAGAAGATTGCTGAGGCAGAGAAGAAGAGCCAGGAAGATGCTGAAGAACGCAAGAACATGATGAAGAAGCTCGATTTGTTGATGGGTTTTGCCTCGACCAACCCGTAATTGTCTCGGTATATTAGTCAGGTGGATTCTCACCATGTGGATAGCTCGGGCAGTGGAGCTGGCGGAAGTGGGAGTGGAGCTGGCGGGAGCGGGAGCGGGAGTAGAGCTGGCAGGAGCGGGAACGATGATATGGATGTGGATGGTGATAGTGATCATGATGAGTGACTTTTGGGGATGTAGAGGTACAAACTTGGGTTATATATTTTGTGTTGTACTTATGGTTGAAACAATATTTTCGCGATCATTATCTTAGTATTTTCTAGTTTAACCTTTTGGCGATTTGAACATCGCGGGTATTGAAACATTTGTGGATATGGCAGGTAGGTTTAGATATTACCACACCCCGTTTTGTAGACTTTATATGTTTTAATGCATTTTGAGGCTGTTTAGCAAAAATTTGAAAGTGTTTTAGCCGATGTTGAATTGTATGTGTTAGGACATGTTGATATTGAGTGGTTATAGCTTATGGTTACAGGTTTAGGTATTACAGGTTTTGGGAGATTTTTCCGGAAAATTTTCCAGAAAAAATCTGGAATATTGCCAATATTGCAGCTTCCTGTTTGCTGTATATAACATTGGTACCGTCGACATGTCGACGGCACCATTTAAAAAAAATTATTAATTGTTTAATTATCCAGTCGACATGTCGACGGGATAATTATACAAAACATTGACCAACGCGTTGACCCTTCAAATTGTTCCCGTCAACATGTCGACGGGATAATTATGCAACGTTGACCCACATCTTTGACCCGTCAAATTGTTACAGTCGACATGTCAACGGGATAGTATAAGTTAATTAACAAGTTAATTAACGTTTGATAATTAAGTTGTTAATTAATTATACTATCCCGTCGACATGTCGACGGGAACAATTTGACGGACAACGGATTTCTTTGACTGAAAAAGGACGTGGGACCCACAATGTCGACGGCGGTTGTCGACGGGAATGCTGTTCCCGACGGGGCACAGCCGTCGTCATTATCCCGTCGACATAACGACAGGAACATACTCTGCCGTCGACATGACGATGGGAAAGGCCAAAAAAAATCGACGGGAGAAGTGTCGATTGTACTAGTGAGATGACTATAGATAGGTTTAACAAATCAATAAAATGAAATTACTTGAACAAGGTAAGTATTGAGCTTTAGAAGACTTGAAATTTTGACAAGATGTTAAGTTCTTCTTAAAATTTGAATGATATGTTTTCAAGTTAACGATACATTATTGCATGTGTTCCTTAATATGAACCAAACTATCATTCTGAACTATCATGCCATATGACCTCTTGCGTGCCTTACATAACAGGCTTGCACAAGGATCTTTTTCACAACGATATATTGGAGACCTTCTAAATTTCGGTTAAAAGGCTCAAAATCCTGGAAGGGTGGTTCAAAGGTGAATAAAGTAGAGTTGCAGAACATTAGATGGTGGGTTGGATGTGCTCATTTCATATATGTATTTTATAGTTAGCAGTGTGTTACAAAGTTTTTTGTGTCGATTAATCTGTTCGGAAAATATTGTATTGTGTTTTTAAACAATCTGAATATTGTTTTGTGCTCTAAACAATCTGAGTATAAATGGAACATTATTTGATGCAAGCTTGAAGCAATTTGGAGAAATCAAGAGGTATATGATTGCAAACATCAAAAAGGTTTATTCTTTCCCAGGCTACCCGAGTTTATGTATTTTTATTTTAATGCACTATTTTCATTAAATATAAGAGACGTTATGGTTAACTGATGCGTTAGATAAACCTAATGCGGTGAGGATTTCTGTTATATTTGTTAACATTTTTAATTGGAATTGACATTTGACGCATCATATGTAAAGTTAATAAGAAGTTTTTGACGGTATATGTGTAGAATGCAGGTCTCATAATGATGTTAAATCATTGCTATTGGTAAACCATGTATGAAAATACGAAATGCATATTGTTCTACTGACAGAATTCTAATATATGTTTTTCTTAAAAAAAAAATATTCTGACACCCATGTATTAATTATTTTTGTTAGTTTGACGGATAATAAATTAATATATCATGACCGGATTCGAACTCGAGACTTCGGGATTGCACACTTTACGTATGAGTTTCAATGAATTAATAATTATTGTTTTAGTGACGAATAATTATTAAATACACGAAATATAAACTTAACGGTAACTAACGACCGTTAGACGAGACATGAAGGACTAGAGTTGGAAAAGAGTGAAAGTTCGGTTCGGGTTGGGCTTTTGAAACCCATGGCCGGCCAAGGCCCCTCTCCCATAGGGTTTTGGGATAGCTTTTGCTCCAAGCCTCTTGATTAGTATATAATGAGACCCCTCTCATTCATTCTAATCATCCCTTGGTTCCATTGCAACCTAATCTTCTCTAATCTCTTTCTTTGTGTCTAATCGATCTTTGATTGATAGGACCAATAGTTTAATCTTTCGTGTACTACGAATCTAGCATTTCCATTGAAACGCTTATAGTACGTGTGTGTGAGAACGAAGTGTTAGCATACTTTTGCTAACGGTGATCTTGCCTTGTGACTAGCCCTAGTCGATCCATATAAGCCCTCTCCTAGGGTTTATAAGTTCTTGTTCTTGCTAGCAATCAAGAGGTATGTATCCATTTATATTTCGGTTAATTTATTATTTGTATTTGATCTATTCCGCTGCGTACTCTTTGATGTTTATATGTTTATTGTTTTATATTATTCATATATTCCAACAGTGGCATCAAGAGCCGTTAATACATTATAATGAATTACCGAAACACATAAAATTGAATCATTTGATTATAACATGCTTGGTGTTCTTATGTTTTTATTTTTTTCATAAACCCTAGTTTTTATTTTTTTTATTTCGAATTTATTTTATATATATGTCGAAAGTTTTTTTTATTTAAAAAGAAATTAGGGTTTGATGAATTATGTAATAAAAACTTGTAGAAACCATAGGTTGCATGTAATTTATGTGTATGGATATTGTTATATGCCGTTTGGTTGCGTTCCTTGATTGACATGATTATTTGTATAATATGTGCAATATGGGCATCCATGACAAACTATGCATGTGTTGTTATGGATTATGATTTGTTTTGATTTCATGCTTATTTATGCGATTTATTATAATTGATAAATGGTTTAGTAAATACTATGTATAAAGATTACTAAAATTTGATTAATTATAAAATTAGGGAAGACCCTATTAATCGTATATTAAATCAATAGTGTGTTTTATATTGATTGTAATTTGCATGACCATTATTGTTGTTGTTTGTTTATTTTATTTTATTACTTTTGTTTTATATGTTTTTTGCAACATGATAGTAACAAAGGGTAATTTCAAGAAATAAAATATTAAACGGACTTAATAATGGTGAAATCTTGTTTTGAGCTTACTTATAAATCTTGAACTTTTGGTTGATTGATCGCGACTGTATTAAGTGGTTGAAAGGTGGAACTAATTATGACAAACTATTAAAGTGGGTATAAGGTTGGCTACACATTAAATTGCGGCCTTAGTGAGCCTCCATTCTGGCTTACCGCTCGCCTGTGAGTCATATTTTAGTCTTTACCTAACATCCATGATAACTACGAAGCACTTAAGGCAAAGTTGTAAGTTTCTCAACGCCTCAATCAAAAGTTTGGAGATTTAAGCTCGTAAAGAAACTAATGAGTAAAAGTTTTTTTACATGAAACATATGCTACAAGATGAATGCATGACATCTTTGTACATATATTTTGATTACACACATCAAAAATACTACCCTTAAATTTAAGTTATATGCCATCCAATGAAACGGAAACACCTGAAATTGGATCTACGCCAGGGCGTAACCTGACTAGATTGCAATGGAAGGACAAATTACATGATTTCATCACTTGCAGATCAACTGGTGTGGTGTCATTATGTAAGTTTGTTGTTTCTTAAATTGGTTAACTTAATTGAGTTGATAGTGGGAACTGATCACTCAAGGCATAAGAAGATGGGGATAAAACATGTTTACATTGCAACTGCGGTTGGCAAATAATGTAAATCCCATCGATTCTAGGAATTGCAATTGAATATTGGCAATTGGGACACGACCCGTACCTTATTGAATAACGTCATCACTAGCAGATCAACTGATGTGATGAACTTATGTCAATTTGGATCCTAGTATTTCAATGTAAAATTAAAATGGTTATATGTTTATGAACCTAGGGTATTTAATTTTATTGAAATTTAATTATCGAAAGTACTAACTTTTGAATTTTTTATGTAGAAATGGCTACACCTGAAAACACTAATATGAGCAACATGAGTTCTGCGTTCAAGCAAATGATTGATCGAGACAAGTTGACTGGTGAAAATTTCAATGACTGGTATCGATCTTTAAGAATCACCTTAAGGATGGCCAGAAGATATGATTATCTTGGTGAACCTCTACCTGAGAAACCTGCTGATGATGCAACACAAGCCGTAAAGGATGCTTACAACATTGAATATGAGAAGCACAATGATGTGGCTTGTCTCATGTTGGCTGGGATGGATACTCAATTGCAAAAGCGGTTTGAGAACTTTGGTCCCATGGACATGATCAATGAACTCAGACGAATGTTTGAGAAACCACCTGCTGCAGAATTATATGATCTAATAGAATCTCTGCACAATTGTAAGCAGGAAGCAGGAAAATCCATGAGTGCCCATTTTTTGTCCATGAAATACTATATGGATCAATTGGAGCGACTTGGTTGCGGATATCAGGAAAGTGTGTGCATTGGTCTCATTTTGCGATCCCTTAATCAGGATCTGTATAGTGAGTTTGTACGCAACTATAATATGCATTGCAAGGGGAAGACAGTAAGTGAAGTTCATGCAATGCTTATAGATTATGAGAAAAGCCTGAATAAGAAGGCACCTACACCTGCTGTAATGGCGATACAGGGTGGTAGGATCACCAAGAAACCCAACAAACCGCATAATGTGAACGTCAAGGGTAAAGGCAATGGTAATGGTAAAGGCAAGCAGATTGCAAATCACCAACAGAAGCCTAAGAAGCAAAATCCTCCTTTTCAGAAGAAGAAGGAAAATTTCAATAAGGATTTGGCTAAATGTCACCACTGCAACACTCCTGGTCATTGGAAGAAAAACTGTCCATTGTTTCTAGAGGAGTTGCGCCTCAACAAAAGTAAAATGCCTGGTAACGTCGCAAGCACTTCAGGTATGTTTATGATTGAGTTATTTTCTTTTCCTCGTAAGAATAATTCCTGGATATATGATACAGGATGTGGTACTCACATCTGTAATACGTCGCAGGGACTTAGAGGAGCAAGGAAGCTGGCCTATGGAGAAAGATACTTGTACGTAGGAAATGGAGTACGTGCGGCAGTTGAAGCCATAGGGACTTTCGATTTAGTTTTACCTTCGGGAATGATACTAGTATTGAATAATTGTCACTTTGCACCCTCTATTGTTAGGGGTGTCATTTCAGTTTTTTTGTTATTGGATAATGGTTTTGTTCACACATTTATTAATAATGGAATTTCTGTTTCTTTAAATAATGTTTTTTACTTTAATGCAATTCCAATAAATGGTGTGTTTGAAATTGATATGGAAGATTCCATGTCCAATAGAAATAATTCTGTGTATAGCATTAACAATAAGAGAATCAAGTCTAACTTGGATTCGTCTTATCTTTGGCACTGTCGTCTTGCTCATATAGGCAAGGATCGCATGCAAAAGCTGCAACATGATGGGCTTTTACAAAAGATCAATGATGAATCATTTGATAAATGCGAGTCCTGCATATCTGGGAAGATGACAAGGAAACCTTTTTCACCACAAGTGGAAAGGGCAACAGATCTACTTGGATTAATACACACTGATGTGTGTGGTCCACTTAGACATGTGTCAAGACGTGGTGCTACCTACTTCATAACCTTCACGGATGATTATAGTCGTTATGGTTATGTTTATTTACTTAAACATAAACATGAAGTCTTTAATACCTTCAAGGTTTTTAAAAGTGAAGTAGAATTACAACTCGGTAAGAAGATTAAGGCACTTCGATCCGATAGAGGCGGTGAATATTTAAGCCAAGAGTTTAAAGATTATCTAACTGAGTGTGGTATAGTCCAACATCTCACGGCTCCTTATACTCCACAGCAAAATGGTGTATCTGAAAGGAGAAATCGTACTTTGCTAGACATGGTACGATCAATGTTTAATCTTACATCTCTACCCTTATCCTTTTGGGATTATGCCCTTGAAACTGCTATTCGCATATTGAATATGGTTCCAACAAAGAAGGTTGATAAGACTCCATATGAATTATGGACAGGAAAAGCTCCTAGCTTTTATAACTTAAAGGTCTGGGGTTGTGACGCGTTTGTTAAACGTGATTCACCAGATAAACTCCAACAGCGATCTGTTAAGTGTATCTTCGTAGGATACCCAAAGGAAACAATGGGTTACTACTTTTACTTTCCACCAGAGAATAAAGTCATTGTGGCTAGGTATGGAGATTTCTTTGAAAAGAATCTTATATCTCAAGAATTCAGTGGGAGAGTTTATGATCTAGAGGATGAAGATACATCACCTTCTGAAAACACTAGCACACTTCCTGTGGAACCTGAAAGTTTAGGTCCTCCACCTGAAGTGGAAGTGGTACCCATTCGCAGATCTTCAAGAACTGTGAAAGCACCCGAACGTCTATGTCTTAACGTAGAGTGTGAGGAAACGATACTAGGGGATCTTAATGAACCTACTAGTTATAAGGCTGCCATTAATGGTCCTGAAAAGGAGAAATGGCAGAGTGCTATGAATGGGGAAATGCAGTCCATGAAAGACAATGAAGTCTGGGAAGAAGTAGACTTACCTCCAAATGCTAAGGTAGTTGGAAGTAAATGGCTCTACAAAATGAAAACAGACATGGATGGCATTGTACACATCTATAAGGCTTGTTTGGTAGCTAAAGGCTATACTCAAACATTTGGTGTTGACTACGAGGAGACCTTTTCTCCTGTAGCTGACATTAGAGCTATTAGGATTCTCTTAGCCATAGCTGCCTACTATGACTATGAGATATGGCAAATGGATGTCAAAACCGCCTTCTTGAATGGTCGCCTAGATGAAGACATCTATATGGCGCAGCCTGAGGGGTTTGTGAATCCAGAATTTCCAAACCGTGTATGCAAACTTAAAAGATCCATTTATGGATTAAAGCAAGCATCACGTCAATGGAATAAGAGATTTGACGCAGAAATCAAAAGTTTTGGATTTAGTCAAAATCTTGATGAGCCATGTGTTTACCAGAAAGCTAGTGGGAGTAATGTTACTTTCCTTATCCTATATGTCGATGACATATTAATATTAGGAAATCATATACCAAGTTTAAACGAAGTTAAAGCTTATCTTGGTAGATGTTTTTCTATGAAGGATTTAGGAGAAGCAACATTCATCCTTGGAATCAAGATCTACAGAGATAGATCAAAGCGGTTGATTGGATTAAGTCAAAGTACTTACATTGATAAAGTATTGAAGAGATTTAATATGCAAAATTCCAAGAAAGGATATTTGCCAATGCAAGTGGAACATGGCTTAAGTAGCAAACTATGTGCCTCAACACCTGAAGAGGTTGCAATCATGAAGAAGGTTCCGTATGCTTCAGCAGTAGGATCTATCATGTATGCAGTTAGATGCACAAGACCTGATGTGGCGTTTGCACAAAATATGACCAGTCGTTATCAACAGAATCCAGGTGGAAAGCACTGGCACGCTGTTAAAAGCATTCTTAAGTATTTAAGGAATACTAAAGATATGTTTCTAGTGTATGGGGGAAATCCAGAAGCAGAACTTGATGTTACAGGTTACTGTGATGCGTCCTTTGAAACTGATAAAGATGATACAAAGTCTCAGACGGGTTATGTCTTTGTTATTAATGGAGGAGCAGTTGACTGGAAGAGCAAGAAGCAGACAACAATTGCGATGTCTGTTACAGAAGCTGAGTATATTGCTGCATCGGAAGCTGCGATGGAAGCTGTTTGGATCAGGAAATTCATTTCGGGGCTTGGTATTATGCCGTCAATTGAATTACCTATTAATATGTATTGTGACAACTCTGCCGCAGTTACATTCGCCAATGAACCTGGAGTTATGAAAGGCGCCAGACATTTTCCAAGAAGATATCACTATGTTCGAGAACAAGTCGACATAGGTGAAATCAATCTACTCAAAATTCACACAGATAACAATCTAGCTGATCCATTTACGTAGGCTTTATCTAAGGAAAAGCTTACTCGACTTGCTGATGGCATTGGACTTCGTTTAGCTAGTAGTTTCATGTAAATCTGTGGTTAGTATTTGGATAAAGGATTGTAAACAATAATTATTCGAATGAAATGAAGTATTGTGTTATGTTTATTTCTATTCATAAACATTGTATCCTATATTTGCATGTTTAATCCATGAATAACTTAAGTTATTCTAAAATTGTCCGTTGTCAATTAATGATATGGGAGTATCATTGAACTAAGACAAATGTGAGATTTGGTATAATATATATATATAAATTATATTGGTGCGTAGACACGCCAAATTCACATGATATTCAATACTGGATAAATTGAATATAGGACAAAATCCCAACTACATGATTGTACTTATGGATGTTGTCATTATAGTAAATCATGAATATTTATCCTCAGACTTGAGATACTAGGTAACTACTGTGGATGTAGCTCATTTTCTGTGAGATAATCTAACGCTATCCGTAACTGGTAGTTATAAGGATTATTTTCAGAGGTGATGCGAAGTTCATAGGTTATGCTTGTAGTCAATACAGGATTTGGTTCCTTCAAATTTGTTTTGAAGTATAATACTGTTTGGCCGCTCGTAGGATTAACAAGATGTTTGCATGGCCATGCCCAAGGTCTATCTGGAATACGTTCAGAAGAGTTGGTAATCTTGCTTAATTATAAATAACGAGAAACACTAGTTAATTATGGAATGACTTCAATCCATATCCAAATTAACATAGTATTAGAATCAAAAGGATAAGTATGATGATGAATCATCAAATGTGGTTTTTTCCCGGAAACCATACTCGAGATCGTTCTGGGGGCATTGGCGTGTTATGCTAGACTAACCATTGTCATTGTTACATTAATCTATATCCGAGTGGGAGCTGTTAGTTTGACGGATAATAAATTAATATATCATGACCGGATTCGAACTCGAGACTTCGGGATTGCACACTTTACGTATGAGTTTCAATGAATTAATAATTATTGTTTTAGTGACGAATAATTATTAAATACACGAAATATAAACTTAACGGTAACTAACGACCGTTAGACGAGACATGAAGGACTAGAGTTGGAAAAGAGTGAAAGTTCGGTTCGGGTTGGGCTTTTGAAACCCATGGCCGGCCAAGGCCCCTCTCCCATAGGGTTTTGGGATAGCTTTTGCTCCAAGCCTCTTGATTAGTATATAATGAGACCCCTCTCATTCATTCTAATCATCCCTTGGTTCCATTGCAACCTAATCTTCTCTAATCTCTTTCTTTGTGTCTAATCGATCTTTGATTGATAGGACCAATAGTTTAATCTTTCGTGTACTACGAATCTAGCATTTCCATTGAAACGCTTATAGTACGTGTGTGTGAGAACGAAGTGTTAGCATACTTTTGCTAACGGTGATCTTGCCTTGTGACTAGCCCTAGTCGATCCATATAAGCCCTCTCCTAGGGTTTATAAGTTCTTGTTCTTGCTAGCAATCAAGAGGTATGTATCCATTTATATTTCGGTTAATTTATTATTTGTATTTGATCTATTCCGCTGCGTACTCTTTGATGTTTATATATTTATTGTTTTATATTATTCATATATTCCAACAATTTTATTCTCAGCCAACTTTTTGGAATGATCCTGAGAGGGCGATAAGAAATGCATATTGTTCTACCGACAAATTTATCATCGAGAATGCCATCCAATTAGGTCCTGGTGGCTCAAGTGCAGTTATAGCAATTGTTATCGATGGCAGAGATCTATGCGAGAGAGGATCTGCCAGTCAGCTTACAGTGGACCATGAACCACTTGTAGAAAGTAGTGGGATTGAGAAACAAGGTGGATTTGTGACTAAACTTCCAGGTAAAACGCTTCCACAGAACTTCACTTTTCAAAAGATGTCACACTATGGTGTCACACGCGAGGTGGTAACATTGGTGGAACAGGTTACATGTCAAAAACATGTCACTTTGGTAAATACGATTGACCTGGAACACTTTTTTGTCCAAAACTTTACTTAAGAATATTTTTATGTCAAATATAGTATATTATTACTAATATTAGTTGGTTCTTTCAATAAATGAAGTTCAACCCCTTTCTTTTTTAGCTAATATTAAAATATTACTTTTTGACCCGTTTATGAGTACATGTACATGGGTAGAAATAGCCACCTCTACCTTACACCAGTAAATGACAGCAGAATTGACAAATTTTTTAGGTGCAAAGGTGAATGTTATATATATTTCACAGAATTGGCAAATTTTTGGTTTATCTTTCAATTATGTGATGCAGAATTGTTACATGCATATTTTGATTCAGTCACTATGTTATAGCTTCAGCAAGCTCTAAAGTATAGTGAAATTGTTATTATTTCTGTAGGCGATGTTACGTTCCCCGAGTTAATGGTCAACTTGCTGTTGCTCGTGCATTTGGAGACAGAGTCTTAAAGCACATCTTAAGTTGAGGTTCATAAGACATGTACCTATCAATGCCTCAATAGAGCTTGTGATACTGGCAAGTGATGGCTTATGGAACGTTCGTTATTTACTCACTATTAAGCAAACATGGTACATATATAGTACTTTAGAGAAGATATCACTTAATGGCCTTGATAATCGTCTATCACAGGTGGCACAATGAGCGGGGATTGAGGATTTTTCGTTGTGATAAAAGATGGTAAATACGAAAATCAACATCCAACATTGTGTACAAAGAAGCTATATTTTGCATATGAATTGACAACATATACCTTGTGCTTGCAGATAATTTATTAGCTTTTATTTTCTCATATCGGATGAACTTTTTTTTTTTTTTTTTTTTTTTTTCATTTCATTCTTAATGCATTAAATAAATAATTGGTATGTTTATATCTTATTTTCTTTAACATAATTTTTCAACAATATTCATAAGGCTCGGCGGACCATGCAAGTAGTTGATTTATATACTAAAACATCTCACTTAGAGTGGTGTTGTTGAAGACGAGACTGGTGGCAGCACTTGTGGTGGAGGTGCGATGGTGAAAGCCAATGTGTTTTAGATTGAGCTGATGTTCGAGTATTAATATAAGAAGTAACTTAGCACTTAAGCAAACTGTATTTTGTGAAAAGGATTTCCAATCGCATTTTAAGCAAATTATGATAACAAAGTTCCACATTTTGATGTCACAAAAGGGTAACTCTGTTCTGAGTTCTGTTTCATATACTTTTAACACTTGTAGTCGGGGATGAAATTCATAATGAAATTCATCTGATATTTAGAGTTATATAATATTCAGTCCTGAATCAGCTTGAGTTGGTTTAAGGTGTCTTATAAGAATCTTATTTACTGATAAGCAACAATTACCAACATACATATTTTCTGTTTAGTACTAATCAGTTTAAAAAAGTAAGCATTATGACACTAACATCGAGCATATCAATCGTATGCTAAAACTTTAGTAGTATATTAATAAAGCTGAAAACAAAATAAGATCGAGTCACTACTACTGAGTGTGTGAAACAGACCCCGGAACCAGGTAGAAGTTTGGTGGAAGCAACATGTGGTCACTGTTATAGCAATGGAGCAAAGAAGAACCACAGCTGCCACTAATGAAGATGGATTTCATACAAGCTAGAAAAAAACCTAACGGTCATGAATAACATGTTCTTTTATGTTTGTAAAAGTTTCCCTCCACACATACAAGTGATTGATTGTAGAGACTACAGTGTGCTGACTTAAGAGAATTTCCAGTGACTTTTATATTAGTGATTGAGTAAGAACTAAAAAATCAGTATTCAGATTTCGAAGATGCATTGGAGGCTTATTTCACGTGCCTCATAATCATGAGTAAAACACAGCTACAATAGCTAGCTTCACACTACACTTAGATGTCAACCGTAATAGCATTTGCTTATAAGGCATGATGCCTTATCATAAAGATTCATAATTACTATAGCTAACCATGATACCTTAACATCATCAGGTATGTTGCAAATCTATGTAAAACATGTTTATCAAACACGTTCCATGCATCATATAGCTATACAGTTTCAAATATGAACATGTGGAGATGTCGTGTAT
Source organism: Artemisia argyi (assembly GCA_030686995.1). Classification (NCBI taxonomy): domain Eukaryota; kingdom Viridiplantae; phylum Streptophyta; class Magnoliopsida; order Asterales; family Asteraceae; genus Artemisia; species Artemisia argyi. The sequence continues at coordinate 21,057,092 of CM060693.1, read as the reverse complement.
CACACAATGCGGGGAAACGGCCACCCATGGTGTTAGTGGCAGTTTTATTAATAAAGGGGCCTTAAAAACCTCTACCAAATACAAGTGAAGCATGAAATTACAATACTATATAGTACCAAACATTAATAAGTAGACGAAGAAAACATAAAAAAACATATACTACCATGCACGCGCAACCCTTTGCCATTTTGCTATGAACACCGCCACCTTTATGTATGCCCAATCTTTCAAGCTATCATGCAACCGGAAAAAAGTATGTCTCCCACGGCGGTTAAGAAGTAAAGCGCTACAAACTATCCAAAATCCAGTAGCAAACCCACTAGCACCACCAATATAAAACCATCGTTCTATCCCTTCCTCGTCTCCTTGACTCTTACCAACAGTGTGTGGTTCTTCTAATTCTTCATCTCCAGGGCATTTTTTTGGCAGGGGACTTCCACATAGCCCTGCATTTCCTATGTACCTTGAAGAATCAAAGGTTTGGAGTTGAGTGCAAGATGGAATCCTCCCAGACAAGTTGTTATGCGACACGTCAAGATAATTTAAAAAATTCATCTGAGACATGCTTGATGGCAACTGCCCTGAGAAATTGTTTTTGGATAAATCCAAAGTCATAAGTTCTTTCATTTGACCAAGTTGTCTTGGAATCTCTCCAAGTAGAGCGTTCTTTGACAAGTTTAGTGCAACCAGTTGATAAAGATTGGTAAGTTCATACGGGATTTGTCCTGTTAAATGGTTGCTCGACAGGTCAATGCTCTTCAAGGATTCTAGATTTTTGCTGAATTCACGCACCTTTCCTTGCCACAGGATTATCACATGGTCAAAATAATCATAACTAGAGCGGTATCACTGTGAAGAGATCTCTCCCTTTGAGAGAAAAATTATCTAGAACCATGGCAATGATATTATTGATGCACGAGGGGATGGTTCCATTGAGGTTGTTCATTGACAAGTCTAGAAGTTGAAGATTTACTAGATGGCATACTTGTAGAGGGATGGTTCCATAGAAGTTGTTTGATGCTAGGCTAAGAACGTACAAACGTGATAGGTTTTCCCCAATCCAAACAGGCACATTACCAGAAAACTTGTTGGCCCCCAAATTCAGAAAGGTTAAATTCGTGCAATGTTTTAAGGATGAAGGCAACTCTCCAAAAAAGTTGTTGTTGTATAAATACAATGTTTCAAGCTTGATCAAAGACATGACAGATGCAGGAATTCTACCAGATAGATTATTGTTTGCTAGATTAAGAACCACCAACTCTTTTAAATGCCATAAACGGTCTGGAATTTGTCCTGTGAAAGTAGAAATATGTAAAAATAGGTTGGATTGAAAAAAAAAAAAAATGGGGACGAGTGGGCCTTTTAAAAATTTCAGATTTGTAACTCTAAATCCAAAGAAGAGATTTACTTAATGTCTTCATTGAAAAATTTATTCATACATGGTTCTTATATTGCTTATAAGGCTACATAAATCTTTATTCTTCTCATGACCCACAACATGTTTGATGAAATGCCTCAACCAAATTTTAGCAACATTAAGTTTACAAGTTTTCCTTTTATAAGAAGAATGTGATTTCAAGAAAATAGAATAGACTGGACAAAATAGAATAGACTGGATTACCGAGATCCGTTTTCATCAGGTAAATTAGTTGGTCATTTGAATTTCTACGTCATTTGATTAACTATTTAAGCCAATGCAAGTTGTTTAGATTCAAGATGAATGATTATGTTTTGTGTTTGCTGTGGACATGGTTTAGGTTTGCATACAAGTTATAACTTCATCTTGTTTTGACATGAAAATTGGACCGGCCCAGTTCTTACATACTCAGCTTGGCTCATATTATATATTTGGTAACTAACAATACATGCTTTGGCGCAATTAAATCGTTGAACATCTATTTTATACTTTAGTTTTAATACATAATGATAATCTAGTTATGTTACTTCATTGCAATACTTAGTTGAAAATACCTATCAGAAGACTCTTTGCATAAAGCTACTTCAAAGTCTTGTATTTTGGATAATCGATAGAAACTGATTGATGCAATATGTCTAGTCAATTTGAAGTAGATGGTCCCAAATTTTTGTTTTACTTTTTCGTTGTTCAAAAATCCAAAAATAAATTTGTCCTGTTTTGTGGAAAATGATGAAGAAAAGTGAACTATCCCAATATTAGACGTTAGAAGACTTAAAAGTCTTTAAAACTTGTAGTTATTAGAGACATCTTTTTCTATCTTACTGATACTTTTCCTCTCAGTACATGTAAATGTGTGATATAAATCAAAGTCAAGCTAATGGGCCCAAAATTAAAGTATCAAATCAATTTAAGTATCAAAAATTAAAAAAATTAAATATTTAGATTTTACGAAAATCAGTTTAGTGATGATTTACAAACCTGAAGAACTGGTGTATCAACTTCGATATAAAGCCTACGGATTCAACTGTCTGGCGTATGACTGATACAATCTACTGAAGTGAAGCACAAATCAGCATACGAGCATTTGAAGATAATAAGTTATATGATCCGAAAATTCAATGTTTTAACCCTACCTTTGCTCTTTTACGGAATACATCAGCTACCTCTGGATTTGCAATCATATCTACATATCTATACACGAAAAACAGACTTGCCAATTATGATGATGTTTAACATTAGCAAAAATGGACCACCATGACATTATTAAAATATGCAGGATTGCACAAATTATGTTACAAAAAAACACTATTAGAAATCTAACCGTTGGCGATATCGCTTATCCACATCTGTTAGACCGTGAAACTTATCCGGTAGTGGAAGCAAAGATTTTGTGAGGATCAAAAATGAATTTACACATACAGAAAGTTCCCCTGAAAATAAATGGAAACAATGAATATGCAATCAAAAAAGTAGTGTAAAGACTATTAAATTATATTTGTATAACTTTGTTGTAGAAGCTAACCTTTTTCTGTCCGTTTAATCGAGCCGCTTGCGCCCAATATGTCGCCTATATCAACAAGACTCTTTAATTGGTCAAACTGATCATCTGCAAGCCTTTCTTTCTCACAGTAAAGCTGATATTATAAGTAAATATATCAGTATTCAGTAGTATGACAAAAAAGAGTCATAGAAAACATAGCATAGGCGAGGAAATCAAGTTTACTCAATAATCTAAATGCTTCTATGAGGGTCAAACACAACGCATTCCTATTTGCGCTCTTTCAGTCATTAAGATCCACTTCGGGAGATGATTAATGGGCATGTGGCATCGTGTTTTGAAAGCGGTTATCTAATTACTGTGGTTCGAGTCAAAAAATCAAATTTGAAAAACACTTATTTCAAGAGTAAATGCAACGAAATTGATTCTGACTATATAAGTGTCATTTTTAATCAAAATCCTTACATAATCAGAATATGTCAAACACTTAAGCTGCTGATTATCACAACTTCCAGTATGAGAAGCACGTCCAGTTATGTAAACACTATCCCAGCATCCCGTTTTGTTAAAGCTTATCTACTAACAACCCCCCCCCCCCCCCCCCCCTCTCTCTCTCCCACCCTCCAAATCACAAATACTACCAATTACACAGCATGATGGTGATTAAGTTTAGAGACAAGCAACTATATTTTTATGTGTGAAAAGGAACAAAAGATGTTATCAGCATACCTGAATTGTGCCAGAATCATCCCTCAAAGTCAAGAACGCAAGTTTTCCAAAAGCCCTACGTGCAACAATTCTTCCTGATATTGATACTTGGTCATTCTCATCGTTTGATTCTTCGCCATTGCCGAGATGCTTATAAATATCTTGCAATTGATTAGCGGTATGAGTCCTATCCCACTTGTATGCATATGGTTCAAGTCCTTTGCTCCTTAACTCTTCTACCTACAAAAGAACCCGTTACTCTCAGTGCAAACAAATAAACCAGATATCTACACCCGCACTCATCATAGACCCATGTTACCATGTAAATTATGATAGAAAACAAACAGTTGGAACAACCATTGTTTTAAGCAAGTGCTGCAAAGATCAAAACTGGGCTTAAGCTGTGTTTGGAATTGTGTTCTAAAACTGATGATTTGATCATTGTGTTTTAGCAGATAATTAGCCATCCAAAAAAAAGTAGCAGGTCATTAATTTTGTGTGACTTTGGGATTGCTTAATATAACTACTTATGTTTGTTGAAATAACCACATAAGCAGTTGGGAATAATGTACTCCTAAAGTGATTATCTGATTATTGTGTTTATGATTAAAACAAGTATTAGTAGTTCTTAGGCAGTGTGTGGGATTGCTCATTATAACTAGATATGTTTTTTGGAATCGGCTTCCAAACTGATTATACAAAACTGTGCATTTCACTCTCAAATAACCATATAGACCATTTCAATAAGCAACCCCAAACACCATCAAAACCGCTTAGTTCTTAAATCCCCATAAAACCTCATCACCCATTGGACACATAAACCAAATAACAACAAAGAAAACATAAAACTTAGATTCAATCTTTATAAAAGGGTTAACGACATGCTTCTAAGTATTACACTTTTATTCTTCGGCATCCTCCCAATCACTCACGTGTTTCATGGAAACTTACAACTCGCAAAATTACATAAATAAAAAAACAAACCTAGTGTTAAGCTTGTGTTTGACAATGCATTTTGAAAATAATTATCTGACTTTCGCGTTTTCAAGTAGCAAATACCTGCTTTTACGATTGTTAACAAAATTGCTTATACTTATTTAAAATACCTAGATAAGCAATTTGGAACATGCAACTTCCAAACTGCTCATTTCACTCTCGAATAATCAGATAAGCAATAAAAAAGCAGTTCTTATAAGCAATACCAAACACCCCCTAATAAAAAAGGTTTAACAATTTCTTAACACTCATTTAATTAACACCCAAATTCTAACAAACAAAACTATAAAAAACAATAAAGATTCAATCTTTTTATAAAAAGGACTATATAAAACTAAACCCTTTTAAGACAAATAGCATCTCTATCAGAAGTAGAGGTTGCATTAGGCTAGTCAGAATGGAGACCCAACCAAGGGTCGGTCTACCCTCTCGAGCCGCGTCCTTGATTCGATCGGCAAAGCGACCGAATGGTTTGCATATGGTTTGTGTGAGTGAGGTGCCCGGGGTCGCCTTACTACGGGCATTTGGTCATGTGTTTGGTCTTAGAGAGAGAAGCTGATGTCGCGCTGATGTGGTAGGGTCATAAGGTCACCCATAGGGTCACTAGTACTACTGGTCTTAGTATCATCTTTAGGTGATAAGTTTCAAAATAAGCCAGAAACTTGGGCTTATATTTCATAACAATATAAGCCGAAATGAGATAAGCTCATAAGCCATAAAATCAGCTAAAACCAACATCCCTTTAAGTAACAAAACCAAATATCACAAACAAAACATAAAAACACAAAAAGATCCAATCTTTATAAAAAATATATAAAAAGTAAACCTTTTTAAGACGAATAGCATCTCTATCAGAAGTAGAAGAAGTTGCATTATTCTCATCTTTGGGTGACCTCCTTCCCCTGCCACCACCCTGTTTTGGCGGCACAGTGGCGGCGCGTGAGGAAGAACAGCAGCGCGTGAAGGTGACTGGGAGATGGGTTTTGTAAGAGAGTGGGGATAAGTGGAAGAGATGACGGAGTGGTCTTGATGACCATACTTTTAAGGCCTCCATTCTTCTTGTTGTTTCAAGTTGTTATCTGAAACTGAAGTATCTGTTTTGATGGATAACCAGAAAGTGTTAAAGATGTAAGGGTGTTTTTGTAATTTTGGTTTTTGTAAGGAAGATTTATGTAAATTGTACTTTAAGATAACTAGACGAGTACCCGTGCATAGCAACGGGATTTTATAGCGACAAATAGTTTATTGATAAAAAAAAGTTTATATGTTATAAACGAAAAATAATAAAAGTTTGAAGATTTGAGAATTAAACATAATGTTTTGAAACCCGGTTCGACGAGGGTGGTTCAACCGGTTGAACCATTCCGGTCGAAAAATGGGTCGATTTAAACCGGGTCAACTTGCTAGGTTGGGTCGAAAACGGGTCAAATTAAACTGGGTCAACCCGCCGGGTTTGAAGCGTCCCGGGTCAACCTGGTTTGTGTTTTAATTGGTTGTATTTAATTTGGTTGATATATTTTAATTGGTTGTACAATGTGAATAAATCATTATACTTTTAAGTAATGGATAATGTTTTGAAACCCGGTTCGACCCGGGTGGTTCAACCGGTTGAACCGTTCTGGTCGAAAAATGAGTCGATTTATACCAGGTCAACTTGCTAGGTTGGGTCGAAAACGGGTCAAATTAAACTGGGTCAACCCGCCGGGTTTGAAGCGTCCCGGGTCAACCCGGTTTGTGTTTTAATTGGTTGTATTTAATTTGGTAGATATGTTTTTAATTGGTTGTACAATGTGAATAAATCATTGTACTTTTTTAAGTAATGGATAATGTTTTGAAACCCGGTTTGACCCGGTTGGTTCAACCGGTTGAACCGTTCCGGTCGAAAAATGGGTCGAGTTAAACCGGGTCAACTTGCTATGTTGAGTCGAAAACGGGTCAAATTAAACTGGGTCAACCCACCGGGTTTGAAGCGTCCCGGGTCAACCCGATTTGTGTTTGATTGGTTGTATTTAATTTGGTAGATATGCTTTAATTTGGTTGTACAATATGAATAAATAATTGTACTTCTAAGTATTTGGGTGTTTTAATAAGAGTATTAATTACATTTCACTTTCTCTCTCATTTGACCATTGTTGAAAACTCAACATTTCACTTTTGACCATTTTTCCATTATAGATAGTATAGATAAGATGATGATTATTATTATTATTATTATTATTATTATTATTATTATTATTATTATTATTATTATTATTATTATTATTATTATTATTATTATTATTTATTTATTTATTTTCCTCTTTCGGTTGAACATAATAGACCATGTACCGGATGAACCGAAAAACCGAATCGACCGTATTTTGGTCCGGTCCTCGGTCCACCTTTTTCCCCATATTCGATTATCGATCCGATTCAGTATGGTTCAGTATTAAGCAAAATCGGCCATTATGCTTTGTTGGACTCGACTGAACCAACGAACAGGACCTGGATATGACATTTCGGTCTGGCCCTTGGTCTAGTGTGTCTTGAACCAAATCTGTTTTTGATCCAATCTGAGTTTAGTCAGTCTGGTCCGGTTTTCGGACCATGTTCAGCCCTACTTCCAATTATATTTCCATTTTAATGATGTAACAAGGGTGTCTAAGATGTGTAATTGCCCAACAACGTGTCACCCGTAAAACACAAATCCCCGCCCACGCGTTGGCAAGGGCAGAGCTTATTGAGGACCGAGAAGGGTCCCGGTCCCCTAGGCCTATACCCGTCAGTTTATTTTTTCGCGATTTCATATGTTATTTTTTTCCATCTCGGCCCTCCCATCTAATGTTTTTTTCGAAATTTTTTTGTTTCGGCCCTCCAACAAAAATTTTTCGAGCTCCGCAACTGCGCGTTGGTAACTTTTGTAGCACAAGTCGATCTCCGGACCGACCGACTTGTGAAAAAGTTGCGTGTATATGATTATGATTTTTGTATGATATATTTGTATTTAAAGCTCGGACTTGAGCTCTAGGCACGATAAAACTCGACTCAAATAAAACCGCGTTACTCAACAAAAGCTCGACTCATTTACACCCCTACACACAACCCCCCATGACTCGTACTGGTGTAACTAAAACCTAACTGGTGTTTCTTTTTTACTATATGTGGAGGGAACATGGGACCCACACCTATATGAGTCACTTAATGGAGAGGATACAACAATTTTTGCATTGGGCATATAGACTTATTAAAGGAAAAAGTGGGTCTCATTTAAAAAAGTAATAATATTAAGGGTAAATTGCAAAAATGGTCCTTAACGTTCCACAAAATTGCAAAAACGGGACCGAAACAAAAAGTAGCGCAAAAAAGCCACCCACGTTCCAAATTTTCGCAAAATCGCCACTGAGAGCCCTTTTCCGTTAACTCCCGTTAGTTTTCCCGTCAGTCAAGGGTATAATCGCCATTTCACTCGCTTCCCGCCTTTGACTTCCCCAACTTTATTTCAATGACCAAATTTGCAAAGTTATAAAACTTAATTTTGGAGGCACACTTGGTGATTAACCTTTCCCTTTTTTTTTGTGTAACTCGGCAACCCAAGCGATTGCATAGGACTATAAAGTCCACGTTTATCCCACTTATTCAACCATAACACACACAATCCCAACGATCAAAACAACCGACGATGGCAAACAATGGAAAAGGGAAGAGTATCTACATTGGTACCGAGGAAGAGGAATTTGATAAAGTTTTAAGAACCTATTATCTAAACGATTTACTTCTAGATGCATTTGGCGGAGAACCAATTGATGAGTATGGTTCTTATAGGAAGATACCTAAGGAGTTAAGAACTAAGATTCTGACCCATCTGAGGAAACAAGATGGCTACTATGAAGCGCTTTTGAGTGATGATGAGGAGGAGGAGGAGGAGAAGCAAGAGCCTGTAGATACCGTTTTACCCAAGTTTGATGAGTTGAAATAGAAGATTTCCAATCTTGAAAAGGTGTTCAAGTATCTAAAGGAGAAGAAGGACAAGAAAGAGAAAGAATTGAAGAAAAAGAATGTGACAACCGGCAAATTAGGGAGTTATTTTGAAAACCCGCATTACATTAAAGTTCATTTATAAATTATATTTGGAATTTTATTCGTAACGAACTTGAAAAAACCAATATTTTGGTTGATTATATCTAAAACTTTTATGGAATCGAATTTGGTTTATCGATATGATGAGAATTTATTTCGAGATTCTTATTGGCACTACGTTGACTCCGGCACTAGGATAACCTAACAAAAATTTTATGTCTTGAGTCTACGGATTCGACTATTTATATATATATATATATATATATATATATATATATATATATATATATATATATATATATATATATATATATATATATGTATGTATGTATGTATATATATATATATATATATATATATATATATATATATATATATATATATATATATATATATATATATTTACGGAACGTTTTGCGAGATATTGAACGTTTTGAAATGAGTGTTGGGTTTTGGTCCGTGTATTTTACACTTTACCCTTAAACACTACTGATACTCTTATTATTATTATTGTTATTATCATAATTATTATTATTGTTCAAGTAAAAGAAATAAATAAAAGGAGTAACTATACAATGGTCCCTTGTGGTTTTCGGTTCACACAGAAACACAAACAAAACAAACACAACCTCACCACTCTCACCTTCTCTCTCTCTATTATCACCAAACCCTAGCCGCCATAAATTCCGGCCACCACAGCCGCTCCACCGCCGGCCACCACACCACACGACCACCACCATTAGAATCCCCATCTTCTCCTCTTCACGATCTACTAAACTACGCGCCCCAAAACTCTATTTTCACCACGTTAACCTTACAAATTCGCCACCATCTTGTGTATTTTGAAGTATTTCTCATCTTTGTCTTGTGAATCGAAGGTAAGATGAGTCACAAAGGATGGTGACTCGTATTTTGTTAAAACAAGACTTGTGGGTCACGGGTTTGTATTTCTTGGGCGAGTTTTCGATTAAAAATACGAGATATAAGTGGGTTTTGATTTAAAACGTGATAATAAACTAGTTTGGTATCCGGGTTTTGGTGGATTTCATGTGGAGGTCGAGTGAACCGTGAGCCGTAGCTCATGGCTTGGTTTTGGTTCTAGCTTTATGGCTTATGTTTTGATGGTTTTGACCTCGGGTTCACGTTAGCGAGGGTTTGGATTATTGGAGTTGTTTTGGTTTGGATTTGATTGACCCTTTTGATGCTTGTTGTTGTTCTTGTGTGTCGTGACCCAAGGGGGTCCGTTTGGCAGTTTTGGTGTGCTCCACGTGAGCTGGTGCCGCGACCCAAGTGGTCATGGTGTCGAGTCTATTGACTCCTAGTTGTTGCCGAGACCCAAGTGGGGAGTAAGGCACGGGTTGGCTTGGTAAACCAACCCGAAACTTGGATATATTTTTGTTGCCCATCTTGTTGTTAGTCCATTATTGCTGTTATTGCTGTTGTTGTTGTTGTTGTTGTTGTTGTTGTTGTTGTTGTTGTTGTATTATTTGTTTCGGCCGAAAGTTACTCTTAGGTTGAGACCTCGTGGTCTCGACAATGGATATATTGTGATTATTGAGGAGTTGTTGATGAATGGTAAATGTGGGGACCGATTGTGAGACAGTCACTTAGAATGACGGAGATAGGTTAGTTGGGTGCCGTAGTCGGACCCTATTGTTGTAGCACGTGTTTTGGGAATTGTTGGATGGAGATTAATTACATGGTTTGACTTGATTATTATTTTTATTTTGGACTTTAACAATGAGCCGAGAGTGATGACTCGGACATGTGACCATTTCGTATGACTCGATAAATATTTATAATCAAACGCAAATAATAAAACTCGTAATAATATTATTGGTAATATAAACGTTTATATAAATATATAGACGTGAATAACGTATATATAAATATATAAATGAGTATATTAAAAATAAAACGATCACGAGTAATAATATAACAATAACGTGACGATAAGTATTATACTATGAAAGTAGTGTAATAATATTGGGAGCGTTATTATAATTAAACGACTATAAATAACGACGAAATCTTTAACGTTGAATAAATATTAAATAAAATAATATCTTTTAATAAACGAGGAAAACTATCGAGTTATACGGGGTCGTGGTCACTTGAGTCCAAGTGGTTTATTATTTGTGATGTTTGTGTTGTCACGGATATATGACAATTAATACACTCACTTTCGATAACTACGTAACTTATTTAATCGACGGGTTAAATAAGAGCTATTTAGTTATTTAAATTGAGTATATTAATGGGCATCGTATCCTACGACGCCCATAGGTTGTGGTATGTGTTCGAGAATAATAAATTACTAAGTATCTCGTGAGGTTGCCAAATTGACGAATTTGGTAAGCTTAATGGCATAATTAGTGAAGTTATTAAACTTTGATATATACCATATAGTACTTTATGTGCAATGTGTGACCTAGGATTCGGGTATAATCTTAGAATGGTATATTAAGTAAATAAATATGGGGGATTACCAAATCGACGGATTTGATAAACTTCGATCATTATTTAATTAATATATTGGGCTAATATTAGACCTATAGATTGTTTTATTATCCTTTTGTTATGACTTCTTGGTTTGAGTTGTGTCGACCCACCACCCGTATGGATACCAAACGTCAAACTCCAAACTAATACGAGAAATGGATTTTCGGAAAGTAAAATGGAATACGTTCGGGTTTGGGAATATTCAATTTTGAGGAAATGATTTCTGAACTAGTTGACATTGTTAGGTTGTGCCGAGTCCGTAGTTGCCGTCTTTCGAGTTACTATACGTCTTACTTCTACCGATTTCTTATTGCTGATTTCTGGACTTGAGGTGAGTCATAGCCCCACTTTTTACTCTTGAACTATGTTTTCAATACTTGGGGTGAGAAACGTGCAAATTATTTAATGTGGACTGTTATCGCTTTTATATTCTTTCTAAACTTGCTATGCGTATGGACTAGGATGTATTGTCAGCTTTAGTCACATATTTTGTGTGTACTATTCAAGGTTGGCTTGTTTGGTTATTGGTGGATTGTCAGTTTTAGTCACATAGTTTCGTGTGTACTATTCAAGGTTGGCTTATTTAGATACTATAGTGTGCACCTATAGGTTATTAATACTTCAGAGGTTATCCGAGTATTTATGATATTGCGGGGGTTACCCGAATATCTATGTTAGAGCGGAGGGTATCCGTGTGTTATGTTGGAGCGGAGGGTATCCACAGGCTTTTAGTGGAATCCTTAGTCTAGCTAGCAAGCATTTTGCGTATATGTCCACTATATTGAGTATGAATTTAAACCTATGATCTCACCAGCGAAAGCTGACTTTTAGCACGTTTTCTCAGGTAATTAAGTGATGCCCTTTGGATGCTTGGATTGGGGGCTTGGCAATGGTACCCGGTTATGGATCTATTTTCTAAAACTCTGATAAACTATTGTGGACCTATGCTTATTTCTTTTGGGCCTTACTTTGGATAATTCTTGGGATAAATGTAAACTTTAAAAACCCGTTTTGGTTGTGTTTTTCTTATGTTTACTTTATCTCGTTCTTTCATGACTTTGAATGGATACCAATCTCCGTAACACCCCGAAAGCTTGTTGAGTCTTCCGCTGTATCAAATTTTGGGGGTGTTACAGATTGGTATCAGAGCCAAGGTTATAGAGAACTAGGTAAATAAACACCTAAACTATAACCGATTTTTATAGAAAACGATCCTCGACTATTGCCCGCCAGCCCGCCAAGCCGAAGCATCATTATTATTATTGAGGTATATTGAGATGATTATTAGATTTGGGATTCTTGAGATGATTTGAGGATTTGAGGTTTATTGATTTAGTGATATGATGATGTTTTGAGGAATTATATGGCATTTTGAGGAATTATATGCGTTTTGAGGAATTATATGGCTTAATTGTTTTACGAATGATTTTAATAATGCGGTATTTTAAATCTTTCTTGATATATATGATTTGGAATTATATGATGATTTTGATATAGTATTTTGAGTTCGCAGTTTAGTTGTTTTGAAACACTTACACCTTCCCTACGCCGTTGTCACAAATCATAGCCTCCTTTGCATGTGTTATTATTAAGAATTGTTATTGCTAGTACGCGTCGCCCTTCGTAGATCACTGTGGCCCCTGATGACCCATACGTGTTGGTCATGCGTTCGGCCACTACTTTATCATCTCATTGACGCCCTAAGTCACCGATTTTATCGCCTCGTGGTTCACCTGCTCAGAGATGACGATTGATGGAGTACCCCTCCGACGAGGAGTATGAGGAGGAGTACGAAGGTGAGCAGAATGATAACCCTCAAGATGAGGAAGAGAATGATGACCCTCAAGATGAGGAAGAGAATGATGACCCTCAGGATGAGGAAGAGGATGATCCTCAGGAGGAGGAGATGCCTGATGATGATGGGTCGCTAGCACATTCAGTTCATTCTGCGAAGCCCGATTCCCCGATACATCCGTTAGAGCCGGTTTCACCTGATCATCCGTTTTTGTTTGATTCACCACCTGGTAGTCCTGTGGCGTCGGATGCACCTTCTGAGGTTTCTATTGAGCATTCAGATTAGGTGAGACTGGTAGGATGTGGACTTGGATTACTGTACAGGGCGAGAAGATCTTGCGGGTGTCTGACCGACTTGAGATGGTTATTCTATCCCTTAAGTCATGTTATTCGGATTGTATGTTCATTTCGTATGGAACGATTAGTATTTATTATGTCTTTGGGTATTTTGGAGCGAAGTATCGACCGCTACTTGTATGGACGATGGTGATTTCGTATGATATTCTACGGTTTTTGGCATACATGGAGAAGTGTGTTCCTATTTGCGTGGCTGATATTGTATTGGTATTACGTTCGTATTTCGACTTTCACCAATCGGATTCTTGTTAGACGTTATGGTACGTGTTAGTGGAGACTTACGAACCTTGTATTGTGACTTATGTTAATTGCCTCACGACGAAACCCTGTTAGAGCTACCAGAACTGGTCCTGCAACGACTACCCCTGGTCGTCGAGGACGCCGTCCTACTCGAAATGTTGAGACCCCTACTCCTGACAACCTGGACACTACCAACCGCAACAACAGGAATCAAAATGTTGATGTTCAGGGAGACAATGATCATGTTCCACTTAATGCACCTACTGTGGATCAAGCAATGATCAATCAACTTGTGGAGCAACGAGTTGCTGAGCTACTAGCTGAGTCAAATCATTCCAACAATTCTGCTGGAACATTTCCACCTGTTCGTGCTAATGGACGTAACTACAAGGAGTTTAAAATTTGTGGACCCATTGAGTTTGGTGGAACCGAAGGAGTGGTCTACTTGGTCAGGTGGATAGAGAAGACTGAGTCAGTGTTTAATGTCAGTGGTTGTGCGGAGAATGCGAAGGTAAAGTTTGCTTCTTTTGCCTTCAAGGATGAAGCTTTAACTTGGTGGAACAATTACCGAAACTCGGTTGGTAGTGATGTGGCTTATGCTATGACTTAGGAGCAATTTAATTCTTTGCTGATTCAGACTTACTACCCAAGGAATGAGATTAAGAAGCTGGAGATTGAGTTCTGGAACCATAAGGTGAAAGGTACCGATATGGCAACTTACAATCGCCGTTATCGAGAGTTAGCCTTACTTTGTCCCGATATGGTTAGGACTGAGACTCAAAGGATTGAGAGGTATACCGATGGTTTGCCGGTAGCTACAAGGAACGATGTGATTTCTGCTAATCCTGCAAACATTCATGAGGCCATCACAATTGCTCAACAATTAATGGATTCGTTGGAATTGGAAGGAGCTGATAAGGATAAGAATGGAAAGAGAAAGAGAGACCATCACTCTAAGGGTAAGGATCACCGAAACAAGCAACAAGCTGTTGCTAAGGCTTATACTATTGGGAGATGGAGACAAGAAGAACTACAATGGAGATGCACCCAAGTGTAACCGATGTTATAAGAATCATTCTGGACAATGTACTGTGATTTGTCAGAGTTGCTCAAGGAGAGGACATGTAGCTAGGGATTGTAGAGCACGACCTCTTGCTATGGTTCAAGCTACTCCTGAAGTGAGAAGTAAGGCAGATGTTACTTGTTTTGGGTGTGGAAAGAAAGGACACTATAGGAGTGAGTGTAGAGGATCGTGGAACCAAGGAAATCAAGGCTCGGGTGGTAATGGGTACAATCATGGAAATCGTGGAGCTGGAGGAAATTGTGGACGTCAAGACAATGAGGATCAACGTATGGAGGCAGGAGTTGCCCATGGGAGAGTGTATGCACTCGGGAACGAGAGAGGAGAAGATTCGAACGTCGTTACTGGTACGTTCCTTCTCAATAATCGTTATGCTTCCATACTATTTGATACTGGTGCCGATAAGAGAAACCCCCGATGGCCTTAGGAATTGGGTATGATGTAGAGTTAGCTAATGGAAACATAGAAAGGATTAAGACTATCAGTCGCGGTTGCACGTTAAATTTCTTGAATCACCCTTTCAACATAGATCTTCTACCCGTCACGTTAGGAGGTTTCGATGTCATCATTGGTATGGATTGGTTGTCGAAGTATCGTGCTCACATACTTTGCGATGAGAAGATCGTGCGTGTGCCTTACAGAAAGGAAATTCTAAATATACAAGGAGATTGAAAAGGTTCGAGGAGCCCATCCCGGTTAGCAGTCATTTCTTGCACTAAGCTACCGAAGCTAATGGAAAAAGGATGTTACCTTTTCTTAGCTCAAATCTCTGAGAAAGGAGGGAAGGATAAGAAGGAAAGGTGCATTGGAGATGTGCCTATAGTTCGTGATTTTCCTGATGTATTTCCTGATGATTTGCCGGGAATTCCGCCTACTAGACAAGTAGAGTTTTAGATTGAGTTGATACATGGTGCTGCACCCGTGGCACGAGCGCCTTATCGTCTTGCACCTACTGAATTGGAAGAGTTGTCGAAGCAATTAGCGGAGTTAGCCGAAAAGGGATTTATAAGACCAAGTTCTTCACCTTGGGGAGCCCCGGTCTTATTTGTGAAGAAGAAGGATGGATCGTTTCGTATGTGTATTGATTACCGAGAGCTGAACAAGTTAACGGTGAAGAATAGCTACCCGTTACCGAGGATTGATGACTTGTTCGATCAGCTCTAAGGATCGAGTGTGTATTCGAAGATCGATCTGAGATCGGGATATCATCAGCTTCGAGTTCGCGAAGAAGATATTCCGAAAACGGCTTTCAGAACCCGTTACGGGCATTACGAGTTTCAGGTGATGCCGTTTGGGTTGAATAACGCACCGGCGGTATTCATGGATCTCATGAATCGGGTGTGTAAGCCTTACTTAGATAAGTTCGTGATTGTGTTCATTGATGACATTCTAATTTATTCGAAGAATGAAAAGGAGCATGAGGAACATCTAAGGCTTATCTTAGAATTACTCAGGAAGGAGAAACTGTATGCCAAGTTTTCTAAATGTGAATTTTGGATTCCGACGGTACAATTTTTGGGACATGTGATTGATAGACAAGGAGTTCATGTAGATCCTGCTAAGATTGAAGCGATTAAAGATTGGGCTGCACCAACGACCCCAACAGAAGTTCATAAATTTTTGGGATTAGCCGGTTATTACCAAAGATTCATTGAGGGATTTTCGAAGATAGCAAAACCGTTGACCAAATTAACTCAAAAGAGTGTTAAGTACGAATGGGGAGATAAAGAAGAGGAAGCATTTCAATTACTTAAGGAGATGTTGTGTAGTGCTCCTATATTAGCGTTACCTGAAGGTAGTGAGGACTTTGTTGTATATTATAACGCTTCGCATAAAGGTTTGGGAGCTGTGTTAATGCAACGAGAGAAGGTAATAGCTTATGCTTCCCGACAGCTCAAGAAGCATGGGTGTTGTGGTTTTTGCTTTGAGGATATGGAGACATTACTTGTATGGAACCAAGTGTGTAGTGTTTACTGACCACAAAAGTCTGCAACACATCTTGAATCAAAAAGAGCTCAACATGAGACAGCGACGTTGGATTGAGTTGCTAAGCGATTATGATTGTGAAATTCGCTACCATCCTGGTAAAGCAAACGTCGTTGCTGATGCTCTTAGTCGAAAGGAGAGAATTCCACCGTTACGAGTTAGGTCATTAGGAATCACTATCGTATCGCCATTACCGTCTCAAATATTAGAAGCTCAAACGGAAGCATTGAAAGCAGAAAATCAACCTGCTGAGAACATATTTGGGATGGCAGAAAATGAGAAAGGATTTGTTAAGCGTTCTGATGGAGTATTATGTTTTGGAGAGCGGAGTTGGGTACCTTTGTATGGAGGAATTCGAGAGTTGATTATGCACGAGTCGCATAAGTCAAGATACTCTATTCATCCTGGGTCTGACAAGATGTACCAGGATTTGAAAAAGTTATATTGGTGGCCAAATATGAAGGCAGATATAACATTGTATGTTAGTAAGTGTTTGACTTGCTCTAAGGTTAAGGCAGAACATCAAAGACCGTCAGGATTATTTACGCAGCCAGAACTCCCGGTTTGGAAATGGGAGCGGATTACGATGGACTTTATTATCAAATTACCAAAGACAGCTAGCGGTTGTGACGCTATTTGGGTAATTGTGGATCGATTGACTAAGTCTGCTCATTTCCTGGCGATTAGTGAAGATGATAGCGTTGACAAACTTGCGAGGTTGTATGTGAAGGAGATAGTTTCTCATCATGGAGTTCCGAAATCGATTATTTCTGATCGCGACAGCCGCTTTACGTCCGCGTTGTGGCGATCACTACAAACGCTTTGGGGACGAGACTTGATATGAGTACTGCATATCACCCCCAAACCGATGGTCAAAGTGAGAGAACCATTCAGACTTTGGAGGATATGCTTCGTGCATGTGTAATAGACTTTGCTAAAGGCTGGGAGAAATATCTACCCCTTGCGTAGTTCTCCTATAACAATAGCTACCACACAAGTCTTAAAGCTGCACCATTTGAAGCCTTATATGGTCGTAAATGTCGTTCGCCTATTGGTTAGTGATGAGTGTCTAAATACTTATCATTTTATACCAATCTGAGCTGCCAAAACATACAAAAACACTCAAATATGCATCATAATACTGAAAATATCTTAAAAGTGTGTTTTATATGTTTCAAATGCAAAATATGCAAAAACAGATGAAAAACGTACAAAGTTTGCATAATTGGCAGTTTCAGTCCCTCAAGTTTCACAAATTGGCAAAACTAGTCCCTGGTCACTCAAAACTTGTTCAAATATCATTTTAGGTCCTTGGGATTCATAAGTTATTTAGAAAAGTCCTTTGAAGTTAAAAATCATAAATTTATAACTCTGGTCCCTCAACTTTGAAAAGTGTCAAAATCAGTCCCTGGGTTATTTAAAATGGAAAAATATTAAATATAACCCTTGTACTATTATATAATGGCATAATTGGTCCTTTGTGTTAACTGTTGGATATTTACAGGTTTGGCCCTTCAATTATCAGAAAATTACAAGTTAGGTCCCTGAAGTTTGTGAATTGACAGAAAAGGTCCCCGGGTATTGAAATATTGGAAAATTACATTTTGGGTCCTTGGGTTATTCATTATTGGCAAATATGATCCTCATAAAATAAAATTGGAAAATGCCACAACAGCCCCTCAAGTTTACCTAATTTACAAAATTGGTCCTTGGCTTAAATATACTACTAATACAAACGGACCCTTATATTATTAAACCTAAAACCATTATCCAGCCCAATACCCCATCACCAGCCCACTCCCTCTCTTATTTTTGGCCCACTCCACTCCAGCCCATCAAATACCCGTTTAATAAAACCGGGTCAACCCCTGGTTTGACCTTTCTTCCCCCCAAAACCATCCCACACTCACAGATCAATACCACCAGTGGTTTCACCACCCCCACTTGCTCCACCACCCTTATCCCTCCAATCACACCTTCCAATGAACCAATCATATCACCCCCCCTATGGCATCTTTTACAGACCCCAATTGCAAGAAAAAGAGATTTCCCGCCAAATTGATAAGTGAGACAAGGCTTGTCCAAGTGGTATTCTTATTGGTGGGATATGATCAGTGGGTCCCACATAGCTCATAGGATGTATAAAAGAGAAGAAAGGAGCACCATGGAGAGGCAATTAGTGTAGCTTAGGTTTAATATAATCGTAGGTAGTGTAAATTTGTATTTCAGTTGTATTTTCAATTAAAAAAGCTTGTACTCAGTTAATTTTATGTATTTCAATCCTTAATTCAAGTAATCTTAAGTTTCAATTGGTTATCTCAGTTTATCCATTTTCAAGGTTGATAAAAATCTCAAAAAGTTGTATGTTGTTAGTTGTTGTTATTGTATGATCTCATAAGCTAAAATAAGCTCTGACAAAGCTTACAAAAGCTTTTAGACATCCTCAGAATCCATTTAGGGTATAAACTCAAAAATTCATGAAAAATCAAGAAAATCCAAAATAAATAAAAAATTAGTGGTTTAGGAAGAAGAGAGCTGAGCAAGGTGTGTTTTGGATTGCTTCTGGGTTAGTAGACTTGTGGAAGTCAGTACGAAGTGATCTTGTTCACTAGTTCACTCATTTCTCAGTTGGCATAATTTGTAAGTCATTTCATGAATAATTGTATTTCTTAGTTTCTGTTGTTTTTGTTGTTAATTTAGTGTTTAATTAAGTTTATAATAGGATATTAATTAGTTAGGAAGCAATAGTTTGGATTAAACTAGTGTGTAGTAGTGAAAACTCAAAACAGATTCAAGTTAAAGGAGTGTTTGGATATCTGTGTTACTCAGTGTAATTGTGGCTTTCAAAAGTTGAAATCAGTTCAGACATGTTTGTTTAGGTCCTAGTATCACAAATTAGGCATAAAATCAATAGGTCATTAGTGAGAAAGTCAAAATCCAACCCCAAATTCCTTGACAGTTAACTGTCAAGGATATTTGTCTCAAAAACCCACCCATAAGCTTATATCTTTAAGCTTTAGCTTAATTTAGGTCTATTATAGTATAATATAACTTAATTAATCAGTTAGAAGTGTTAGAAATTCATAATAGTCAACTTAGTTTAGTTTTATAAAAAGTCAAAAGTTTTCATTACAGATTTTCTCAAAAGTTCAAGTAATTTATTAGAATTTTGTGTTTGGAGTTAAGACTTGAATCTTGTTCCTAATCTGTAACACCCCCAAAATCGGTACAGCGGAAGCATTCGGGTCATGGGGTGCTACTAAATTGGAGATCACAACACAAGACAATAAAGAACGGAATACATACTCCGTTACAAATACATTTCATTAAAATTCATTCAAGTTTACATCAAGTTTTAAAATAAATAGATAAGCCCAACGTCAAATGGTCCCATAAAAACAAGTCATAATGTTGTGTGAAAACACTTAGGTAAATAGATTATGACCATCGCCTTGCCATGCCTTGACGAAAAATAAGCAGCTCAAACACCTGAGTAAAACATGCTAAAAGTCAGCAAAAAGCTGGTGAGTCTATAGGTTTATCAGTAAAGTAATGTGGACCAATAGTTTTGTGTACAAACATTACAACGCATATAATGTCATACAAAAATAGTCTATCGCGCTAGCACCAAGTTCATGCAACCGAAGCTAAACAGCATAGTATGCCACAATGTAGCACATACAATAATAGTGAGGGCCCATAGCGAGTGTTTAACCCAATACACTCGTAGTCCGACTTGGTATACGTTCGCATCGACCCGTCTGGCCAACCGAATGGGGGAGTTACCCCCAATAGATCTATCTATATCAATCGCGCTTCCTAACAGGAATTAACGGTTCATGAAAGTGGGCATAACAGTGGGTTCAGGGCTTAGGCTAACTACGCAATAGTGTTGAGAAATAATAGTATGGTCCAGAAAATGTTTTGCATGTTTCTCACCCCATAGTTTTGTAAACAAGTATAAATAAAGTGGGGCTATAAACTCACCTTAGTGATTAGTAGTCGCGATAGCGAAAAGTCAAATAGTGATAGTGAGCGGCACCGACACGCGACCTAGAATAGTACGGCAATAATTTAGTTTAGAATACCAATTAAGACACAACGATGTTTTAATAAGTTAAAAGAAACTTAAAGAAATGTTCGTATCGTTGTTGCTTGTGTGGTTGGGTTTATGTTTGTAAGCAAATTTCCACGTGTATAATTATTGATACATAGGAGTATATAACTCTTGGTTCGATAATAGTCGGCGACGAGGTGCGAGCAAGTAGCTTCAATAATAGTTTAAGTGTTGACGGAATATGTAGCATTATCGTAATGAGATTATTAAGTATATTTATATATATGTCATGTAATAATAACCATTGAAAAGAGTGGTATATATAAAAAAATAATAAACTTCTACCTATATAATGTAAATTGACAAAACGCTCATTTCTAAAAATGTTAGTTATATATAAATTTCTTCGTGGTGGTCTTAATATGCGACGATGACTAAATTATATGCCTCGTTAAAAATAGAGTTTTAGTCATAAGTAAATAAGCAAAAGTCCGATTTTATTTTTATAAGCGAAATCTCAATTTAAATATATGCTTTCAAATAGTCTAAAAATTATACTTTCATGTATTGTTTCGTGGTTACCATTTTATAGTTTTAAATGGCAAGTATTGCTATTAAGGTTGAGTTGAGCTAATCAATCATATATATGTTTATAGTGTGGTTTGTGTCGATTTGCATATGACGGAAAAGTATGTTAACATTCATGGACGAGTAAATGATAAACCGTAAGTGAGTCTCGTATCTTTTACGTTTTTACTCGTATGCTTTGTGTAGCCTTTTTATTTTCTACAAATGTTTACTACTAACGGATATATTAATTGGATCTTACGGCTGTAAATTTTGATTTAGATTATGAGGTAACATTGGGCCATTGTGGTTTGTTGGGCCATGAGTGGGCTGTTCCAAACTGAGCCATGAGTTGGGCTTTGCCCAACTGCTCTCGACAACACCCTGAGGTCACAACCAGGCGCACCACTCCACCAACAAAAAAAATACACTACTCAAATTATTTACTTCTCATTATGTACATATTAGTTGCTACAAGGGCGAGTTGGCAAGAAATTTTGGACATCATAGTTACTATAACTGATTCATATTAACTTTAAACTGAGAAGACCAATAGCATGTTTCATTTACTTAAAACAAATGTGAGACTTTCTTACAGCACTTTGGACTCGACAACAAAAAAAGTATATACGGCTAGGCACCAATTCAGTTAGCCAAAACGGTGCACACTTAAACACTCCAAATGACAAAATCGAGTAGGAAAGTTTAATAGATTCCGAAATTTTTTAACAAAAGACTTTAAACCATTTGACTTCTTAGTACCAAACAACCATCACCCTACTGTTGGGCTCGACACACTATATTTTAAAGAAAAGGTTCGACCACTAAACTTGCTAGTCGATGTTGAAGCCCGAGACGAAATCGAATAAAAAAAAAAAAAAAGAAAAAAAAAAGTCGAACATCCCTCGATACAAAATGTAACCGAAACCACAACAATTGGAGATTTAGAAGATATGCAGCCAAAAAGCAAATCGAATTATACCATGACTACTTATTCACTATCAATTTCAAAAGCCCTATGATTTCATATATCATTTTCATCAACTCAAAAAAAAAATCCGATCCATAAAATTTTAAAACCGTTTCATACGATTGTTTTCTTTTAATTACATCATACCATAGCATCTAAATTACCCCTAATTACAAAAGCCCTAACATTTTAGCATCAATTATTCAATCATAAAAATTAGGGTTTCTTCATATTCAAATTAATTCAATAAGACAATAACCAAACATATACATAATCGAATCGAAAATAGAACAAGAGAGTTTTTAGTTTCTTACAATACTTTTTGAAGGAGAGGACAACAAAGTGAACCCAAATCCGAATCCAAGCCGCAACCCACACCAAGAAGGGATGTGGTGCCACTATGAATCGGATGGGATAAAAAAGGAAGAAAAATGGAAACCCTAATACCAACCTTTTGATTATGGAAATTCGATTATAACCAAAAATGGACTAAAAACAAAACTTGGCTTCTTCAAATGCTATCTCGTGATCCTTCTTGGCTGGAAAAGAGGTTTACAGTGCAAAAGTATCCCCTTGGCGTGCAAGGGTTATCTTTGGAGGGGGATTCGAGGCTCGAATGGATTTCTTAGCCACACGTTTTCCTTGATTTTTCTTCTTTTTTTTTTTTTTTTTTTTGTGTTCTTGAGATCCGGCCTTGGGAAGAGGGAGAGAGAGCAGGTTTGACTTGAAGGAGAGGTGGAATACACATTTTGTGGGGAAGAGAGAAAAGAGTACATGTATATCCCTTTTTATTTTTGAGACGTGTGGGCTTTATTTTTCTTTAACGTTTCATTTTTTTTTTTTTTTTTTTTTTTTTTTTTTTTTTTTTTTATAAACGTATATATATTAAATGGTGGAGTAGAGATGGTATTTAACATTTATGCTCACTTTAAAGTGACTGGGTCTTGTATACCCCGTGTTTCGCTGAGTTTCGCTGTAACGCAATATTTTTGGTCTGACGCGAATGTGATAGAAATATATACCTGCGGTAAACGTCTTTGTGATAGAAATATATACCTGCGGTAAACGTCTTAATAATGGTATTATAAGAACGTATTTAGTACCATTTTTAATTATTGTATGGTTGCCGTAATTAAAGTACTGTCGGTAGGCGTGTCGTGCTGTGCTCGAGATAAAATCTCGGTTTGGTAAATAAATACCAGTATAGGTCAGAAAATAATGTTTTCACATTTTCTGATAAGTATGGTCGTTGTTATGAGTCACAGTATGCGGGTTTGCTACCCGATATAGTTATGTAAGCTTATAAACGCTTATTTAATATAGTTGAGCAATAATAAATTAATATTTATTATTAAATAAAGGGTGTAAAATTACCGTTTGTCACATCCTTCCCGCCTTGGAATGAAACCGCCCTCGGTTTCACTTAGAATTACTCACGGGTGTCGAGAAAAGATGAGGATATTTGCGCTTGATTTCGTCTTCACGCTCCCACGTGAATTCGGGACCTCTACGAGAGTTCCAACGGACCTTGATAATAGGAATGCGGCTTTGCTTAAGCCGTTTGACCTCTCGGTCAACAATTTCAACCGGTTCCTCAATAAAGTTCAATCTTTCGTCGATTTGGATTTCTTCCAAGGGAATAGCAAGAGTTTCGTTTGAGAGACATTTCTTCAAGTTGCACACATGAAACACGTTGTGTACAGAGTTGAGTTCTTGTGGTAGTTCGAGTCGATAGGCTACCGGCCCGATTCTGGCTAGAATTTTGAAAGGTCCAATGTAACGGGGATTTAGTTTCCCACGTTTCCCAAAACGGATCACACCTTTCCAAGGTGAAACTTTTAACATGACTCTATCTCCAACTTGAAACTCAAGTGGTTTTCGTCTCTTGTCCGCGTAGCTCTTTTGGCGATCTCGTGCAGCTTGTAACCGGTTCTTAATTTGTACAATCTTTTCAGTAGTTTCTTGTACCAAGTCAGGACCAGTAATCTGACTTTCTCCGACTTCAGCCCAGCAAATCGGTGATCTGCACTTCCTTCCGTAAAGTGCTTCATATGGTGCAGCTTTGATGCTTGTGTGATAGCTGTTATTGTAAGAAAACTCGGCTAGTGGCAAATGCCTATCCCAACCATTTCCAAAATCTATCACGCACGCTTGCAGCATATCCTCCAAAGTTTGGATGGTCCTCTCACTTTGACCGTCTGTTTGAGGATGATATGCAGTGCTCATGTCAAGATTACTTCCCATTGCATCTTGAAGTAATCTCCAGAATTTTGACGTGAAACGGCTATCTCTATCTGAGATGATAGAAATTGGGACACCATGTCGTGCTACAATTTCTTTTATGTATAGCCGTGCAAGTTTATCCATGCTTTCGTTTTCCTTGATTGGTAGGAAGTGGGCGGACTTGGTAAGACGATCAACGATTACCCAGATGGTGTCGTAACCGCTGGATGTCCTTGGTAACTTGGTGATAAAGTCCATAGTTATGCGTTCCCACTTCCATTCGGGGATCTCTGGTTGGACCAGTAAACCTGATGGGCGTTGATGTTCAGCCTTGACTTTGGAACAAGTCAAGCATTGACTGACATACATCGCAATGTCGGCCTTCATGTTGGGCCACCAGTATAATTTCTTTAGGTCAAGGTACATTTTGTCGGCTCCTGGGTATATAGAATATCTAGACTTGTGGGATTCGTGCATGATGAGGTCACGCATCCCTCCGTAAAGTGGAACCCAACTTCTGTCCTTGAAGCACAGCGTCCCATCAGACCTCTTTACAAAACCATTTTCATTCTCAGGCATACCATAGATTTTCTCGTTGGGTCTATTCTCTTCCTTGAGTGCCTCAGTCTGAGCCTCAAGGATTTTTGATGGGAGAGGTGAAACGATCGTCATACCCAATGATCGCACCCTCAAGGGTTTTGGTCTATCTTTTCGACTAAGAGCATCCGCTACCACGTTTGCTTTACCAGGATGGTACCGGATCTCGCAATCATAGTCGCTGAGCAATTCTAGCCAACGGCGTTGCCTCATGTTGAGCTCCTTTTGGTCAAGGATATATTGCAAGCTCTTGTGATCTGTATACACAACACACTTGGTACGATAAAGGTAGTGTCTCCAGATTCTGAGTGCGAATACTACTGCTCCCAGTTCCAAATCGTGTGTTGTGTAATTCTTCTCGTGTTTCTTCAGTTGGCGTGAGGCATACGCTATCACCTTCTCTCGTTGCATGAGTACAGCTCCTAAGCCTTTGTGCGAAGCGTCGCAGTAAACCACAAAATCTTCGCTGCCCTCAGGTAGGGCCAATATAGGCGCACTGCACAATTTATGCTTAAGGAGTTGAAAATCTTCTTCTGCTTTATCACACCATTCAAACTTTTCACTCTTCTGGGTTAGCTTGGTTAAAGGTTTTGCTACTTTGGAGAAACCTTCAATGAACCTACGGTAATAACCAGCAA
Source organism: Artemisia argyi (assembly GCA_030686995.1). Lineage (NCBI taxonomy): Eukaryota > Viridiplantae > Streptophyta > Magnoliopsida > Asterales > Asteraceae > Artemisia > Artemisia argyi. The sequence continues at coordinate 21,031,405 of CM060693.1, read as the reverse complement.
GTCCTAAGAATTGGCGTATTTTGGTGGGTGTGGTAGGTGTCGCCCAATCCTTTATTGCTTCGATCTTTGCAGGATCCACGTGAATGCCCTGACTATCAATCACGTGACCCAGAAATTACACTTTCGGTATCCAAAAATCACACTTCGAAAATTTTGCATACAACTCCTCCTTCTTTAGCAACTCTAAAATTTGTCTAAGGTGTTCATCGTGCTCCTTTTTGCTTTTGGAGTAAATCAGGATGTCGTCGATAAAGACAATCACAAATTTGTCCAAGTACGGCTTGCATACCCGATTCATGAGGTCCATGAATACTGCAGGGGCATTGGTCAAACCGAATGGCATAACTTGGAATTCATAATGACCGTATCGAGTTCTGAATGTGGTTTTTGGGATATCTTCTTCCCGAACTCTAAGTTGATGGTATCCTGATCTCAAGTCGATTTTTGAGTAGACGCTCGAACCTTGAAGTTGGTCGAATAGGTCGTCAATTCTCGGGAGTGGGTATCGGTTTTTAATGGTGAGTTTGTTTAGTTCCCTGTAGTCAATACACATCCTGAAAGACCCATCCTTCTTTTTCACAAACAGGACTGGAGCTCCCCAAGGTGAGGAACTTGGCCTGATGAACCCTTTTTCTGAGAGTTCCGACAACTGGTCTGAGAGTTCTTGTAATTCCGTTGGGGCTAATCGATAGGGCGCTCGTGCCACAGGTGCAGCACCAGGCACTAAGTCAATACGGAATTCGACCTGCCGAGTTGGCGGAAGTCCAGGTAAGTCTTCAGGAAAGACTTCTGGGAAGTCTCTCACGGTTGGTACATCTTCCAAACGTTTTTCCTCGGACTCATTTCCTTCCTTCTCGGTAACTTGCGCCAGAAAGAGATGACATCCTTTTTCGATGTACTTTTGGGCCTTGGTGCAAGAGATGATGTTTAGTCTTGACGCGTTTCTCCTATCTCTCCTGTCACCTTCTACGATTAGGACTTCGTCCCCATGTGGTAGGCGAACGATCTTCTCGTCGCAAATGATGGAGGCATGATACTTCGATAACCAATCCATGCCGACAATTACATCAAAACTGCCTAGTTCAACGGGCATGAGGTCGATGTTGAATGGGTGGTTTAATAGGTTTAAGGTACAACCTCTAATGACAGTGTCTACCCTTTCTATGTTTCCATTAGCTAACTCCACATTGTATATGATGTCTAAAGTGGTTGGGGCAATACCAAGAAGTGGACTAAATGCAGTTGAAACAAAACTTCTATCTGCCCCAGTATCAAACAATATGGATGCATAACGGTTATTTAAAAGGAACATACCCGTCACAACGTTCGGGTCCTCTTGGGCTTCTACTTTGCCCACAGCGTAGACCCTCCCACGGGCTCCTCCTCCATTGCCTTGATTTCCTTGATGCCCAGCAGCTCCATGATTCCCACCATTTCCTTGGTTCCTCTGATTACCCTGATTACCATGGTTACCTTGGTTACCTCGGTTACCTCCATTTCCTTGATTCCTGGGCTTTTGGCACTCATTCCGATAATGCCCTTTTTTACCACATCCAAAGCATGTTATTTCAGCCTTCGGGTTGTTAGTTGGTGCAACTTGTGCATTAGCGAGGGGCCTTGCTTTGCAATCCCGGGTCATGTGTCCTATCTTTTGGCACTTGTGACACTTGACTGTGCACCGACCATTGTGGTGCAACTTGCAGTGGTTACACAATGGCAATTTGCCTTCATACGCTTTCTTTTCTGTTGGTCCAGCAGCGTAAACTTTAGCAACTTCTTGCCTTTTGTTCGAGTGGTGGTTAGTGTGGTTGTTTCGGGAGTGGTCATCCCATTTTCTTTTGTTTGTCACCACTGCTCCGACTGAGTCTTCAATCATTTGGTCCGTCAGTTTGTTAGCCAACTCCATAGTCTCATGGAGATCAGCAGTCTTGGAGGTAGTGACATTCCCCTTGACATATGGGTGTAGCCCTCCAATGTACCTTTCCAGCAAGCGAGCTTCAGTCGGTACCATTTCAGGACATAGTAAGACTAACTCCTGAAAGCGCTGGTTATATGTGGCCATGTCTGTGCCTTGCACTTTGAGATTCCAAAATTCAGCCTCCAACTTCATGACCTCGTTGCGAGGGCAATACTTTCTGAGCATCATTTCCTTGAAATTTTCCCATGGCATTGCATAGGCGGCATCATGGCCAGCCGACTTCAGATAGTTGTTCCACCAGGTCAGAGCAGCATTCTTGAAGGTAAATGATGCAAAGTTAACCCTGTCTTCATCCGCACATCTGCAGATTCGGAATACAGTTTCCAACCTCTCCAACCACCTGACCAAAACAACAGCTCCTTCGTTTCCCTCAAAATAATCTGTCATGAGCTTTTTGAATTCCTGGTAGTTACAGCCACGGTTATTGTTGTTTGCCGGTCTAGTGGTTCCGACATCAGTAGTTGAATTGTTCACATTTGCTGCAGCCAGTGCTGCTGCCACTCGCTCTTCAACTAGTTGGTCGAGCATGGCTTGATCTACAACAGGTGGAGTTGTTGCAGTAGTTCTGGCGGAAACTGGGTTAGCACGAGTAGATCTAGTTGCTTTCCGTTTGGGAGCCATATTGCTACGAAATAAAATAGAGAGAGTGAATAATATTTCATAACAAGAGTTTGTCAACATGCAAGAGTATAGTCACCACAAGTAGAGTATAATGTTAAAATCAATTATAGAGAGAATGGCACAATAGAATAACCAACCAAGCTTGTTATAGATTAAAATCGATATGCGTCACAAAATTACAAGCTCATGGTGTAACGAAAGAAAAGTATAAGTCTCGAATACATAAACGGAAATATAAGTCTCGAATGAAAGAGAAAAGTACAACAAATACTAAACTTGCATCATCTAATACAACAACACTACTCAACGCGAAGTCGCTCCATGCCTAACACCAGCTCTGCCTGTGTGGTCTCCAACTGCTCCAACCGCCTACTAGAGTCCTGGATAATCGTCAGGTGTGCTCCAAGCCTATTCTCCAATGATGCGATCCTCTGCTCCTGTGCATGTACTAAGTCTCTGGTCAACTCCAAATCTGAGATACGTCTCCTAGCAGCTAGAATCTCATACCGGTCCTCCTGTCCAGCTCTAGTCAACCTAGCAATCTGAGACTCCATATCATGCATCTGGTGCCACTGACGCCATGCAGTATCCCAGACTGATGTCAACTCACTCCGCATCATCCCCACACAATGGCGCATACCCTCAAGCTCACTACCTAACATACCAGTACTGTCATCCAACCTCCCTAACCTATCCAGCTGCTCAGTATGCTCCTCGAGTAAGCTCTCATGTGACCCCAGTACAACAAAGATCTGCTCCAACCCAGTCACCTCTCCATCCTCCACTGGCGAAGCAACCGGAGGTGTGGAAACCTGAACAGATGGTGATGGTGGCACAAAAGAAGGTGAAGAAGGTGTATAATCTGGACTCACAGCACGAGGTGCGGCACTAAACACACACTCAACATCCCTCCATACCTCACCATTAATCTCCTCCTCATGAACTCTCCTCGATCCCTGCCCAATCTCAAAAGTGGAAGGAACAACCCCTAAACCCTTCTCCAAAGTATGGAGTGTAACAGCTCCCTGACCCAAACCTGATGGTATATCATCATCTGTATCACCTCCCTGAATCTGTGCATCTCTCGAACTCTGTCCCATCTCACAGGTGATCGGCACATCCTCAAGGATAATCTCCAGTGGTCTCATACTCCCATATGTACCTGTATGCTCAGTGATGTGCTCAACCGGTGCAGTCTCATCAGGTGTAACCTCAGCTGGTAGAGGTTCCTCTTCGGGATCTTCCTCCGAATCAGTCTCAATAGCTCTCCTCAATCTCTGATGTGGAGGGGAGTGAGGTAATGGTGAAGTAGGAGTATGCTCATATGATGATCGAGTCCTCCTACGGGGCACTGATGATAAAACAGATGTTAGGTGTATGTTACGCCCTCGGACTCTCCTGTAAGAAGCCCGACGTCTGATAGTAGGGTTCTGAGTATGAGTGGACTGAGTGGTAGTGATGTCAGTAGTGGGTGTGAGTGTAGGCTGAGTAGAGGCATGATCAGTAATAGTAGTGGATGTAGGCTGAGTAGGAAATGATGGAGCAGGCATAGACTCAGTGATGTCAGGATCCGAAGCATTAAAATCCTGGCGTACGATGTACGGATGCTCTGAGTCTGGTGTGATCTGGAATGGCGGAGTGTCAACGGAAGGCATAGTCTATGACACATACGGTATAAGTGTGTAAGTATATGTAGAATACTCATAGTAAATAATATAAGTTTAGTGCATATAAGAATACATATAGTGCATATAGTCAAGTAAGATCATCAAATAGTAAAGCATAATTAAGGCAAGTAAGGTGGCAAGTAAGGCAGGCAGGCAAGTGGTGGTCATAGGGACTTGTTTTTGTAAAAAGCGGTTATAGTTTAGGATTTATATGTACCTAGTTCTCTATAACCTTGGCTCTGATACCAATCTGTAACACCCCCAAAATCAGTACAGCGGAAGCATTCGGGTCATGGGGTGCTACTAAATTGGAGATCACAACACAAGACAATAAAGAACGGAATACATACTCCGTTACAAATACATTTCATTAAAATTCATTCAAGTTTACATCAAGTTTTAAAATAAATAGATAAGCCCAACGTCAAATGGTCCCATAAAAACAAGTCATAATGTTGTGTGAAAACACTTAGGTAAATAGATTATGACCATCGCCTTGCCATGCCTTGACGAAAAATAAGCAGCTCAAACACCTGAGTAAAACATGCTAAAAGTCAGCAAAAAGCTGGTGAGTCTATAGGTTTATCAGTAAAGTAATGTGGGCCAATAGTTTTGTGTACAAACATTACAACGCATATAATGTCATACAAAAATAGTCTATCGCGCTAGCACTAAGTTCATGCAACCGAAGCTAAACAGCATAGTATGCCACAATGTAGCACATACAATAATAGTGAGGGCCCATAGCGAGTGTTTAACCCAATACACTCGTAGTCCGACTTGGTATACGTTCGCATCGACCCGTCTGGCCAACCGAACGGGGGAGTTACCCCCAATAGATCTATCTATATCAATCGCGCTTCCTAACAGGAATTAACGGTTCATGAAAGTGGGCATAACAGTGGGTTCAGGGCTTAGGCTAACTACGCAATAGTGTTGAGAAATAATAGTATGGTCCAGAAAATGTTTTGCATGTTTCTCACCCCATAGTTTTGTAAACAAGTATAAATAAAGTGGGGCTATAAACTCACCTTAGTGATTAGTAGTCGCGATAGCGAAAAGTCAAATAGTGATAGTGAGCGGCACCGACACGCGACCTAGAATAGTACGGCAATAATTTAGTTTAGAATACCAATTAAGACACAACGATGTTTTAATAAGTTAAAAGAAACTTAAAGAAATGTTCGTATCGTTGTTGCTTGTGTGGTTGGGTTTATGTTTGTAAGCAAATTTCCACGTGTATAATTATTGATACATAGGAGTATATAACTCTTGGTTCGATAATAGTCGGCGACGAGGTGCGAGCAAGTAGCTTCAATAATAGTTTAAGTGTTGATGGAATATGTAGCATTATCATAATGAGATTATTAAGTATATTTATATATATGTCATGTAATAATAACCATTGAAAAGAGTGGTATATATAAAAAAATAATAAACTTCTACCTATATAATGTAAATTGACAAAACGCTCATTTCTAAAAATGTTAGTTATATATAAATTTCTTCGTGGTGGTCTTAATATGCGACGATGACTAAATTATATGCCTCGTTAAAAATAGAGTTTTAGTCATAAGTAAATAAGCAAAAGTCCAATTTTATTTTTATAAGCGAAATCTCAATTTAAATATATGCTTTCAAATAGTCTAAAAATTATACTTTCATGTATTGTTTCGTGGTTACCATTTTATAGTTTTAAAAGGCAAGTATTGCTATTAAGGTTGAGTTGAGCTAATCAATCATATATATGTTTATAGTGTGGTTTGTGTCGATTTGCATATGACGGAAAAGTATGTTAACATTCATGGACGAGTAAATGATAAACCGTAAGTGAGTCTCGTATCTTTTACGTTTTTACTCGTATGCTTTGTGTAGCCTTTTTATTTTCTACAAATGTTTACTACTAACGGATATATTAATTGGATCTTACGGCTGTAAATTTTGATTTAGATTATGAGGTAACATTGGGCCATTGTGGTTTGTTGGGCCATGAGTGGGCTGTTCCAAACTGAGCCATGAGTTGGGCTTTGCCCAACTGCTCTCGACAACACCCTGAGGTCACAACCAGGCGCACCACTCCACCAACAAAAAAAATACACTACTCAAATTATTTACTTCTCATTATGTACATATTAGTTGCTACAAGGGCGAGTTGGCAAGAAATTTTGGACATCATAGTTACTATAACTGATTCATATTAACTTTAAACTGAGAAGACCAATAGCATGTTTCATTTACTTAAAACAAATGTGAGACTTTCTCACAGCACTTTGGACTCGACAACAAAAAAAGTATATACGGCTAGGCACCAATTCAGTTAGCCAAAACGGTGCACACTTAAACACTCCAAATGACAAAATCGAGTAGGAAAGTTTAATAGATTCCGAAATTTTTTAACAAAAGACTTTAAACCATTTGACTTCTTAGTACCAAACAACCATCACCCTACTGTTGGGCTCGACACACTATATTTTAAAGAAAAGGTTCGACCACTAAACTTGCTAGTCGATGTTGAAGCCCGAGACGAAATCGAATAAAAAAAAAAAAGTCGAACATCCCTCGATACAAAATGTAACCGAAACCACAACAATTGGAGATTTAGAAGATATGCAGCCAAAAAGCAAATTGAATTATACCATGACTACTTATTCACTATCAATTTCAAAAGCCCTATGATTTCATATATCATTTTCATCAACTCAAAAAAAAAAATCCGATCCATAAAATTTTAAAACCGTTTCATACGATTGTTTTCTTTTAATTACATCATACCATAGCATCTAAATTACCCCTAATTACAAAAGCCCTAACATTTTAGCATCAATTATTCAATCATAAAAATTAGGGTTTCTTCATATTCAAATTAATTCAATAAGACAATAACCAAACATATACATAATCGAATCGAAAATAGAACAAGAGAGTTTTTAGTTCTTACAATACTTTTTGAAGGAGAGGACAACAAAGTGAACCCAAATCCGAATCCAAGCCGCAACCCACACCAAGAAGGGATGTGGTGCCACTATGAATCGGATGGGATAAAAAAGGAAGAAAAATGGAAACCCTAATACCAACCTTTTGATTATGGAAATTCGATTATAACCAAAAATGGACTAAAAACAAAACCTGGCTTCTTCAAATGCTATCTCGTGATCCTTCTTGGCTGGAAAAGAGGTTTACAGTGCAAAAGTATCCCCTTGGCGTGCAAGGGTTATCTTTGGAGGGGGATTCGAGGCTCGAATGGATTTCTTAGCCACACGTTTTCCTTGATTTTTCTTTTTTTTTTTTTTTTTTTTTTTTTGTGTTCTTGAGATCCGGCCTTGGGAAGAGGGAGAGAGAGCAGGTTTGACTTGAAGGAGAGGTGGAATTCACGTTTTGTGGGGAAGAGAGAAAAGAGTACATGTATATCCCTTTTTATTTTTGAGACGTGTGGGCTTTATTTTTCTTTAACGTTTCATTTTTTTTTTTTATTTTTTTTTTTTTTTTATAAACGTATATATATTAAATGGTGGAGTAGAGATGGTATTTAACATTTATGCTCACTTTAAAGTGAGTGGGTCTTGTATACCCCGTGTTTCGCTGAGTTTCGCTGTAACGCAATATTTTTGGTCTGACGCGAATGTGATAGAAATATATACCTGCGGTAAACGTCTTAATAATGGTATTATAAGAACGTATTTAGTACCATTTTTAATTATTGTATGGTTGCCGTAATTAAAGTACTGTCGGTACGCGTGTCGTGCTGTGCGCGAGATAAAATCTCGGTTTGGTAAATAAATACCAGTATAGGTCAGAAAATAATGTTTTCACATTTTCTGATAAGTATGGTCGTTGTTATGAGTCACAGTATGCGGGTTTGCTACCCGATATAGTTATGTAAGCTTATAAACGCTTATTTAATATAGTTGAGCAATAATAAATTAATATTTATTATTAAATAAAGGGTGTAAAATTACCGTTTGTCACATAATCCTAGCCTACCACCTCAAATTTAGTATCCCATCTTTGTTTTATTTTTAGGAATTTTGTACTGGGCCCAACTCAACCCTAAACTCAACTGCAGGGAGATAACCTCCCATGCACATCAGCAGCTCAGTCCACACCACCACCTTTGGTGGTGGTTTGTGACTACCTCAGTGGGCCCTACTTGTCAACCTTAGTATTTTTGAACCCCCCCTCCTACCAGGGATTTCATATTGACCATTTTTTTTACCTGAATCCCTGTGGACCCCACTTAGTTTTGCCCTTGAACTTTGTCCCCAGTCTGAGTTAAAATTAAGTTTTGGATTAGCTTATTTTGGCTTTTCAGCTTATCTACTGAGCTTATTTGGCCAAATTGAGCTTTGACAAGTCCAACTAACTTATTTAGACCAGAATTATTCATAGTGGGTCCCACATAAGCTCATTTGAGCTTATTTACCTTTTCAGTCAACAAAAGTCAACTGTGGAAGTAATAAGCTTCCACAGTGCTTATTATTAAGTTAGAAATTTATTATTTTTACAAAAGTTGCTTGTTTTTAGATATAAATTAGTTTTGTAAAAGAAAATTCAAGTAAAAACAATATAATAATAAGTGATAGTTTCTATTTAATTCAATTTAATTTTAATTTTCATTTTTATATTTTTATTAAGTAATTTGTGTTTTTATATTTTTACTAATTTCCTTATAGGTTAAAGTATTTTTAATAATTTTCTCAGATTTTTGTTTTGTCATTTAGTATTTATTATAATTAATATTAGTTTATTTAGTAATTAAATAATAAGTAAGTTATAAATAGCATAATTAGTTTTTATATAGCAACACCTAGTTTTTATATTTTTTATAGCTTTTATAAGTCATAAAATAGTTTTATAAATTTTTTTCATAATTTTCTAAGTCATTTTAGTATTATTTGTAATTTAAAATAGTTTAACTAGTATAAATAATATAAATAGTTTTTAATTAATAGAAAAATCATAAAAAGACAAAAACACTTATTTTTAATTTTAAAATTAGTTTTTAGTTATTCTATAATTTTAGAAATTTTATTTTCACCTTTTTAGTGTTTAATTAATAATATATAGTATTTAAGTATTTTAAATATTAATAATTAGTAATAATTAGTATTTAATTAATATTAAATAATTAATTAGGGTTAAAATTTATTTTCTTTTTCTAAAAATTTTCTTTTACCTTTTAGTTTGTAAAAAAGTCATTTTCACCCCCTGGGTGTTTTCAGATCTCAGATTTCACGTTTTATTTTGTACGCTTACGTTTTATTTAAACGTGAACGTACGCGTTTTAAGTTTTAAACGTTTCTGGTTTTTTTGACTTTCCAGTATTGTTAATATAGTGTATTTAAGCTATTATCTTTCATATTCCAGTAGTGTAATCATCACAACTCACTTATACCCATTTCCTGTCCAAATTCACCCGATCACAAGCCCGTTTTAGTACCATCCACACCTCGTCGGGACATAACGACCCGGGGAAACCCTATACTTCCACGAAGATTGATTCTAGGCTGTTTGACTATTATAGTTGACCATTCACAAGTGGTTGACCAATAATCGTCTGACGGTTTAGACCCAATCAAAACGACCCAAAGTCTAAATGACAAATTGGTCCTTGGCTTAAATATACTACTAATACAAACGGACCCTTATATTATTAAACCCAAAACCATTATCCAACCCAATACCCCACACTTATCTCATCGGTGTGGAACTTTCACGTGCTTCAAATGTTTGTCCGAACATCTTGAATGAAAGTCCGATTGAGATTGCTTCTTCCACATCATGCTTCCCCAAGGACAAATGAATTCGGGGTCGAGTCAAGCTAGCGACTCGGTAAACAAAAAACAATAGCATGCTTATAGGGTTTTCACCCTAAGTGTGGGGGAGTCCCCCATGCTATGGTTACAAAGTGAAAATACAAAATGATGTTTTCCACGCTTAGCTTGTAATATTACCCTTTTACGTTCAAAATGTCGGCATAATAGCCGGGACTTTGAATATTGAGGACAATATTCATGCTTAGTGTGGGGGGGTATTCGCTATTCTAGCGAATTTTATCACATTTTACTATATAATACCCCCGTTTTTGACCAAAATTTTCAAAAATTTTTCACTAAAGTTCAAAATTTTTGTGGTAATCAGTCCGCCTTGTCTAAACGACAAAAGGGATTGGCTAGTCCAGGAGCAAACGGCTCTTGGTAAAGACATCTCAAATCCGTTTATGGCTTGCAATTTGCCCAAAATTGTATGGTTCCTCAACTCCCCAAAAACAAATGAGTTGGCTAGCCCGCAAGATTATGGCTTGTGGTAAAGGCCGTGGAAAATCCATAATTGGTAATCAGCTCACCAAGATGTTGACTATTCCATCAAGAGTTGGCTAGTCCAGAAGCAAACGGCTTTTGGTAAAGACTAATCAAATCCGTTGACAGCTGGTGGTTTGCTCAAAATCACACGGTTATCAGGTGTGCCACAGTTCTTACACCTGGCTACTCCAGAAGTGATGGCTTTTGGTAAAGAGTTTCAAATCCATTAATTTTTCTCAAAAGATTGCTAGGGACTAGCAATAGTTTAGTGTGGGGGATTGATGAGTGTCTAAATACTCATCATTTTATACCAATCTGAGCTGCCAAAATATACAAAAACACTCAAATATGCATCATAATACTGAAAATATCTTAGAAGTGTGTTTTATATGTTTCAAATGCAAAATATGCAAAAACAGATGAAAAACGTACAAAGTTTGCATAATTGGCAGTTTCAGTCCCTCAAGTTTCATAAATTGGCAAAACTAGTCCCTGGTCACTCAAAACTTGTTCAAATATCATTTTAGGTCCTTGGGATTCATAAGTTGTTTAGAAAAGTCCTTTGAAGTTAAAAATCATAAATTTACAACTTTGGTCCCTCAACTTTGAAAAGTGTCAAAATCAGTCCCTGGGTTATTTAAAATGGAAAAATATTAAATATAACCCTTGTACTATTATATAATGGCATAATTGGTCCTTTGTGTTAACTGTTGGATATTTACAGGTTTGGCCCTTCAATTATCAGAAAATTACAAGTTAGGTCCCTGAAGTTTGTGAATTGACAGAAAAGGTCCCCGGGTATTGAAATATTGGAAAATTACATTTTGGGTCCTTGGGTTATTCATTATTGGCAAATATGATCCTCATAAAATAAAATTAGAAAATGCCACAACAGCCCCTCAAGTTTACCTAATTTACAAAATTGGTCCTTGGCTTAAATATACTACTAATACAAACGGACCATTATATTATTAAACCCAAAACCATTATCCAACCCAATACCCCATCACCAGCCCACTCCCTCTCTTATTTTTGGCCCACTCCACTCCAGCCCATCAAACACCCGTTTAATAAAACCAGGTCAACCCCTGGTTTGACCTTTCTTCCCCCCAAAACCATCCCACACTCACAGATCAATACCACCAGTGGTTTCACCACCCCCCACTTGCTCCACCACCCTTATCCCTCCAATCACACCTTCCAATGAACCAATCATATCACCCCCCCTATGGCATCTTTTACAGACCCCAATTGCAAGAAAAAGAGATTTCCCGCCAAATTGATAAGTGAGACAAGGCTTGTCCAAATGGTATTCTTATTGGTGGGATATGATCAGTGGGTCCCACATAGCTCAGAGGATGTATAAAAGAGAAGAAAGGAGCACCATAGAGAGGCAATTAGTGTAGCTTAGGTTTAATATAATCGTAGGTAGTGTAAATTTGTATTTCAGTTGTATTTTCAATTAAAAAAGCTTGTACTCAGTTAATTTTATGTATTTCAATCCTTAATTCAAGTAATCTTAAGTTTCAATTGGTTATCTTAGTTTATCCATTTTCAAGGTTGATAAAAATCTCAAAAAGTTGTATGTTGTTAGTTGTTGTTATTGTATGATCTCATAAGCTAAAATAAGCTCTGACAAAGCTTACAAAAGCTTTTAGACATCCTCAGAATCCATTTAGGGTATAAACTCAAAAATTCATGAAAAATCAAGAAAATCCAAAATAAATAAAAAAATTAGTGGTTTAGGAAGAAGAGAGCTGAGCAAGGTGTGTTTTGGATTGCTTCTGGGTTAGTAGACTTGTGGAAGTCAGTAGGAAGTGATCTTGTTCACTAGTTCACTCATTTCTCAGTTGGCATAATTTGTAAGTCATTTCATGAATAATTGTAATTCTTAGTTTCTGTTGTTTTTGTTGTTAATTTAGTGTTTAATTAAGTTTATAATAGGATAATAATTAGTTAGGAAGCAATAGTTTGGATTAAACTAGTGTGTAGTAGTGAAAACTCAAAACAGATTCAAGTTAAAGGAGTGTTTGGATATCTGTGTTACTCAGTGTAATTGTGGCTTTCAAAAGTTGAAATCAGTTCAGACATGTTTGTTTAGGTCCTAGTATCACAAATTAGGCATAAAATTAATAGGTCATTAGTGAGAAAGTCAAAATCCAACCCCAAATTCCTTGACAGTTAACTGTCAAGGATATTTGTCTCAAAAACCCACCCATAAGCTTATATCTTTAAGCTTTAGCTTAATTTAGGTCTATTATAGTATAATATAACTTAATTAATCAGTTAGAAGTGTTAGAAATTCATAATAGTCAACTTAGTTTAGTATTATAAAAAGTCAAAAGTTTTCATTACAGATTTTCTGAAAAGTTCAAGTAATTTATTAGAATTTTGTGTTTGGAGTTAAGACTTGAATCTTGTTCCTAATCCTAGCCTACCACCTCAAATTTAGTATCCCATCTTTGTTTTATTTTTAGGAATTTTGTACTGGGCCCCACTCAACCCTAAACTCAACTACAGGGAGATAACCTCCCCTGCACATCAGCAGCTCAGTCCACACCACCACCTTTGGTGGTGGTTTGTGACTACCTCAGTGGGCCCTACTTGTCAACCTTAGTATTTTTGAACCCCCCTCCTACCAGGGATTTCATATTGACCATTTTTTTGACCTGAATCCCTGTGGACCCCACTTAGTTTTGCCCTTGAACTTTGTCCCCAGTCTGAGTTAAAATTAAGTTTTGGATTAGCTTATTTTGGCTTTTCAGCTTATCTACTGAGCTTATTTGGCCAAATTGAGCTTTGACAAGTCCAACTAACTTATTTAGACCAGAATTATCCATAGTGGGTCCCACATAAGCTCATTTGAGCTTATTTACCTTTTCAGTCAACAAAAGTCAACTGTGGAAGTAATAAGCTTCCACAGTGCTTATTATTAAGTTAGAAATTTATTGTTTTTACAAAAGTTGCTTGTTTTTAGATATAAATTAGTTTTGTAAAAGAAAAATCAAGCAAAAAACAATATAATAATAAGTGATAGTTTCTATTTAATTCAATTTAATTTTAATTTTCATTTTTATATTTTTATTAACTAATTGTGTTTTTATATTTTTATTAATTTCCTTATAGGTTAAAGTATTTTTAACAATTTTCTCAGATTTTTGTTTTGTCATTTAGTATTTATTATAATTAATATTAGTTTATTTAGTAATTAATTAATAAGTAAGTTATAAATAGCATAATTAGTTTTTATATAGCAACACCTAGTTTTTATATTTTTTATAGCTTTTATAAGTCATAAAATAGTTTTATAATTTTTTTTCATAATTTTCTAAGTCATTTTAGTATTATTTGTAATTTAAAATAGTTTAACTAGTATAAATAATATAAATAGTTTTTAATTAATAGAAAAATCATAAAAAGACAAAAACACTTATTTTTAATTTTAAAATTAGTTTTTAGTTATTTTATAATTTTAGAAATTTTACTTTCACCTTTTTAGTGTTTAATTAATAATATATAGTATTTAAGTATTTTAAATATTAATAATTAGTAATAATTAGTATTTAATTAATATTAAATAATTAATTAGGGTTAAAATTTATTTTCTTTTTCTAAAAATTTTCTTTTACCTTTTAGTTTGTAAAAAAGTCATTTTCACCCCCTGGGTGTTTTCAGATCTCAGATTTCACGTTTTATTTTGTACGCTTACGTTTTATTTAAACGTGAACGTACGCGTTTTAAGTTTTAAATGTTTCTGGTTTTTCTGACTTTCCAGTATTGTTAATATAGTGTATTTAAGCTATTATCTTTCATATTCCAGTAGTGTAATCATCACAACTCACTTATACCCCTTTCCTCTCCAAATTCACCCGATCACAAGCCCGTTTTAGTACCATCTACACCTCGTCGGGACATAATGACCCGGGGAAACCCTATACTTCCACGGAGATTGATTCTAGGCTGTTTGACTATTATAGTTGACCATTCACAAGTGGTTGACCAATAATCATCTGACGGTTTAGACCCAATCAAATTTTGAATTGATGAGTGCTCAAACACTCATCATTTTTACCGTATCTGGACTGCCAAAACATCCAAAAACACCCAAAAACGCATCGAAATACACAATTTATCCCAAAAGTGTGTTTTATATGTTTTAGATGCAAAATGTTTAAAAACAAATGAAAAACGAACAAAGTTTGCACAATTGGCAGTTTCAGTCCCTCAAGTTTCAAAATTTGGCAAAACTAGTCCCTGGAAGTTTAAAATGAAAGAAAAGTCAACCCAAGGCAAAGAAAAGTCAAAAATTCTCAAAATAAGTCCTTGGGAGAAAAAGTTTGAGAAAATTACACTTTTACCCCTCAAAATCCAAAATTGACATAAATGGTCCCTTGAGTTTCAGTATTTGGCAGATTTGGTCCCTGGTGGGATAATTTTGAAAGAAAAAATCATTTTTATCCTTGGAAAGTCAAAATGTGTTAAAAATGGTCCTTGGGTAAAATATTGTGGAGATTACATGTTTGGTCCCCGAAGTTTGGCAACTTGTCAATTTTAGTCCCCGGGAATTTGAAAAAATGGAAAAATGTAATGTTTGATCCTTGGAATACTTTAACTTGGCAAAAATGGTCATTTGAATAAAGTTTGGGAAATGGCAGTTTTGGTCCCTTATGTTTCGGGTAATTACAAAATTGGTCCTTGTGATTTATTTCTTAACAAACCAACCGGACCCTTAATTAGTTAAACCCAAAACTAATTCCAACCCACCCTTTTTAATCCAAAACCATTACCAAGCCCATCTATTCCCCAGCCCACCAAGGAAACCAGCCCACTACCCTTACCCCGTCCGTTTCAAATAATAAACCCCCCATCTTTGACCCATGGTTTGACTCATCATCTCCCACCTCAGCCTACCCCCTACCCTGCAACATAATCATCACAAACCCACCCTCATATCCACTGCCACACTCCTTCCCCCCCCCCTTGCCACTCCAAACCAATAGCTAAACTCCAAATCTACCTTCTGGCATCAATAATACCAAAGAAACGGCCAAAAGCAATTTGGCGCCAAAACCATTTTTGAAGGCTGAGATCATTCCCACCCAATCCAATGGGTGGGATTCACTCATAAAAGTTCAAGGATGTCAGAGGAAGCTATAAAAAGAAGAGAGATGCAGTGGAGATAGCTAAGTAGTATAATTAATATAAAAATTAGTCGATTAGTAAGTTTCACCTTTTTCCTTGTAATTTTAAGCTTTCAAGTGTTAATTTTACTCATTTCAGTGTATTGAGAAACAGTTTCAAGTATCAATGTTAAGTTTTCTTTAATATTTCAAATTGTGTTAATTTATGATCAAAATCCATGATCAGTGTATTGTTGTTATTTCTTGTTACTATGGACTGAATTAGAACATTTAGGCTCCTAGGAAGCTTATAAGAGCTTCTAGTTACCTTAAAATTCTATTTAGATAATAAAATTCACAACTCAAAAATGGTCAAAGAAAGTCAACTGTGAGTGATGAGATGGAATTGTAGTGATTCAGAGGTGAAATGGAGCTGAGCTTGGATTGGAATCTGGTAATAGAGCTCTGTGGAGAGCAATAGGGATGTTCTTTGTGGCTTTTGGTTTATGATTCACTGCTTGGAAGCTCATTGTAAGCTTCATTGATCAAGTTTTCCATTTTATTGATTCCACTGTTTATCTTTGTTCTTACTTGTGTGTTTTAGCTTATTATATGTTTAGAAGATATAATGTTGCTTAATCAGTAGTTCTTGTGTATTTAAATCTTTTTCTGCTCAATTTATCATTCTAACTGTCAAAATTGGTGATTTGGTAAATTCTGAGTTGTTGGTGTTGTTAGTGTTATACTTGTGTTCAAATAGGGTTAATTAGTCATAATATACAATTCTAAGTTAGTAATGTGGGTTAAATCACCTTGAAACTTTGAAAAGATCATTTGTAGTTTACTTTAGGGGGTGTTTGGATCACATCTGTTCTAAATCATCTTGTGAGTATTTTGCTGTGGTAAGGTTTTGGTATATCCATACAAGTTACAACAGACCATTTTCAGGCTAAAAACCAAATTTTAACCACAGAAAAGTCAACACCATACTCCTTTCACCCTCACAGTTAACTGTGAGGGTATTGTTGGTTTTAAGCTCATTAAAATGGTTCACAACTAGTCACTTTAGTCTAATTAAGTTGTAAAATTACTTGTTATACACTTCTCAATCAGTAATGATCATCTAAGTTTCACAAAAGTCAAGAGTTTAAGTTTTTTAAAAAAGTCAAATTGTGACTTCATCAGACTTTCACCAAAATGGTAGTAATTGTTTAGATTTTAGTAGTGAGATCTAGACCTTAAGCTTTTGAGGTTTTGTAGTCTACAAGCTCATCTCTAAAGTCCCAGCTTCAGTTGATTTTTGTGATTTTATTTGAGGGCCCCACAGCCCCTTGAAGTAGGCTGCAGGGCAACACCTCTGTTCTGTCTCAGCAGACACACCACCACCACCACCACTTGGTGGTGGTTTTCTGACCACCTTAGTGACCCTCAGCCCATGCACCTTGCACCCCTCAACCCCCCTCCTACCAGGGAGTGAATATTGACTCTTTGTTTGACCCCTAGGCTAGTGGACCCCACCTGTCTTTGGTCATAATCTTTGTCCCAAAAACTGCATCAGTTGGTAATAAGCATAGTGCTTATTTGAGATTTGTGGCTTATTCAGGCCAATTATTTGCTTGAAACTTGCTTATTATTGTTCCTTGAACTCAGAGAAACCAAAGTTGTCATTGTGGACCCCACACTTTTACATTTGAGCTAAAAAGCCTCCACAGTCAACAAAAGTCAACTGTGGGAGTAATAAGCACTCCAAGTGCTTATTTATTGGGTTAAAATAAAAGTGTTTTTAGTAAAAGTAGTTGTTTTTAGTTTATAATTAGTTTAGAAAAAGAAAAAAATCCAAAAAAACCAACTTTAAAATTAGTGATAGCTTCTATTTAATAGGATTTATCAATTTATTTTTCTTTTTAATTTATTTCTAAGTAATATATCATTTTTATATTTTTAGAAATTCTATTTTAGGTTAAAATAATTTTATAAATTTTTCCAGATTTTTATTTTGTCTTTTAGTGGTTTTTCTAATTAATTTTAGTTTAATTTAGTTTTAATTAATATTAATCAATTAAATAGCAAAATTAGATTTTATATAGTATAAACTAGTTTTTTTAATTATTATAGCTTTTATTTTAGTTAAAACATTTTTATAAATTTTTATAGAATTTTTACTGTTCATTTTCTATTTTTTATAATATAATTAGTTTAATTAGAAATTAATAAGTAATTAGATTAATAATTAGTTAATTAGCTTAAAAATACATAAAATTAACTTTTTATAATTTTTTAGGCTTCCCATGATGGTTAATTAGATTTATAAAAAATTTCTTAATTTTCTAAGTCTTTTTAGTATTTTTAATAATTCTAATTAGTTTAATTAGTATTAAATAGATAATTAGTAATTAATTAATAATAAATAATTAAATAGTGTAAAAATAATTTTTATTTTTCTTAAAATTTTCTTTAATTATTAGGATTGTAAAAATATTAATTTTACACTTTTAACCCTTCCCGTCCATCAGTTGTACTTTTTGTTTTGTTCGTCTGTATACGTTTTTTAATTAAAACGTACGTTTTTAGGTTTTAGCTCAAATCTTTGTAATCTAAATTCTCGTAATCACTCACGTAGCTTTCCTGAGCTATATTTGTTAATAATTTTCAAATAAATCTGATCATAACCCTTTTCTGTGAATATTCACCCGATCACGAATACGCTAAAGTTACAATTCACACTTCAACGGGACTTAACGACCTGGTGATACCTTATATTACCCGGAGCATGGATCTAAGGAGTTTGACCTTGTTGACCATTGACTTGGTCAATTTAAGGTTGACTGTTTAGCCTCAATCAATTTTTGGCGCCGCTGCCGGGGAAGTGTGCGCGTTTCTATAGCGTTATTTGAGATTAGTGTTATCTCACCTCACTCACTGTATAAATACCACCACTTGTGTATATTTTACAAAAAAGTCATTAACACTTTTCCTAAAGTGTTAACAACACCAAAAAAATTAAAAACAACAAAACAGATCGTAACGTTTTCTGATTCGGTTTTCTTTTAAGGTGTTTCTTAAAGAAAAACGATTTTGGTAAACGAAACGATACCAAAAATATTCTCCAAAAGTTTTTAAACCCATACACAAAACCCAAAAACATTCGTCTCTTTCTTGTGAATAATAATTCTACATAAAAATAAACCGTCGCAAACCAAGACAGAACACCTACCAACTGGGGGTGTGGACATAATAAGTTCCCAAACCTAAGATTTAAAACTTGCCTTTGTATCCTCGTGAGTGGTGTACCTTTATTAAAGAAGCCATTTGCTTGCGATTATTGGTTTAAGTTCACTGTCGTTTTGCCTCGATTTTGTTTTGAGTGAGTTTGTTTTTAGTGCATGCGCACTCGTTCTTCTAGGTCTACTAGCCCATTACGTGAGCTTGTACGAAAACCTAGAAGACCTCGTAGACGTTCAGCACCAACAGTCGGATCTGAGATCCGTACTGTTGCCACACCCACTGTCACCATGGCGGAAGACCGTCCCATGTGTGAGCTTCTCCAAGCACCCATCGAGGGTTACGGAGATGCCATTATTGTCCCAGCCATCGTGGCTGATAGTTTTGAGCTCAAAACCGGGTTACTCAATCTTGTAACCTCAAGTCAATTCTACGGTTTTGAGAGGGACGATCCTCATGCTCATATTCGATGGTTCAATAAAATCACATCGACCATCAAGTACAAGAATGTCCCGTGTGAAGCAATAAAACTTCTTCTCTTCCCATTCTCATTGGAGGGACAAGCCCGGATTTGGCTTGAAAAACAACCTCCACGATCTATTGAGACTTGGGAAGATCTTGTCAAAAAGTTTGTGAATGAATTCTTCCCACCTTCCAAGACCACGAGTCTTAAGAACGAAATCACCAAGTTCACTAAAAAATACGATGAATCTTTTGGTGAAGCGTGGGATCGTTTCAAAGAATTACTTCGCAAGTGTCCACATCATGGTTTCTCTGAGTTGATGCAACTCGATACGTTTTACAATGGCGTGAGCCAAGCTGATCAGGATTCTCTCAATGCCTCCGCGGGAGGAAATTTCTTGAGTCGAACCACAAAAGAAGCTTTGCAAATCATAGAAAACAAGTCTAAGGTCCGCTCTATACGAAGCAAACCGATTGTTTCCCAAATTAATGCGGGTCCTTCCACTTCATCTTCTGTGGGTCAATCTAGCACGGATGCTAAGATTGACAAGCTCACTGAAGCGATCCAAGCTTTGGTTCTCGCCCAAACAAAGAAAGTTTCATTTCCACAACATCCTCCACCTGCTGAGGTTAAAAAAGTGGAACTCTGTGTAACTTGTGGTGGGCCGCATGCCTACTACAATTGCACAGCTACTGATGGTACTCCATACGAAGCTCATGCTGTAGCCGGGTCCCAAAATCAAGGAGGCAATCAATATCGCCCTCCTATGGACCCTAGCTATCGTCCTCAACACCATTATCCTGGACCTCCTGGTTTTAATCAAAACCAAAATGTCCAAAACCGTGGCCAAAATCAAAATAGAGCGAACCAAGGTTATCAAAACCAAGGTAACTTCAATCAGGGTCACGGTTTTCAAAATCAAAACCAAGGGTTCCAAAATCAAGGTTTCCAACAACAAAATCAAGGAAACTTTAATCGGAACCAAGGTCAGGGTAATTTCAATCAGGGATATTTTCATGGAAACAACAACCCTAATCAGGGTAATTTTCAAAATCAAGGTCCCAATCCGAACAATCGAGCTCCAAATATTCCTAATCCGAATCAAGCCATTGTTCCAACCGGGCCTTCATCTGACGAGTTGTTGAAACAATTCATGAAGTCCCAAGAAGAGTTGAACAAGTTGCTGGTCAGCCATATTTCTGACATCAAGAAGTCTTTAAATGATCGACCCTCGGGCTCAGGTACTACTTTACCGAGCAACACGATCGCTAACCCGAGGGGCGATGCTAAGGCGATCACAACACGAAGTGGTGCTTCATATGATGAACCCGCGATTCCTACTACCTCTTCTTCCTCTCCTCCAAAGGTAGTGAATCGTAAACCTGAGGTGACAAAGGACAAAGTGCAAAATCCTAGCTCACGAAGTACAGCACACGTCCAACCTCAGGTTATTCCTGAAACCAGATGTAATCCTGGAGTTGTCTTTGAACCACCAGAAACTCCAGTGGACAACCCTAAATCCAAAACTTCTATTCCCTATCCATCACGTCTCAGTGAACAAAAGCTCCGTGAAAAAGCTAATCACCAAATGGATAAGTTCTTCCAAATCTTTCAAGATTTGCACTTTGACATTAGCTTCGCGGATGCTATTCTCTTGATGCCCAAGTTTGCATCGACAATCAAAAATCTGTTGAGTAATAAAGAGAAACTCTTTGAGATGGCAAAAACTCCTTTGAATGAGAACTGCTCTGCAGTTCTTTTGAAAAAACTTCCTGAAAAGCTTGGAGATCCCGGGAAATTTCCAATTCCTTGTACTTTCCCGGGTATGGTTGATTGCTTCGCCTTGGCCGATCTAGGTGCTAGCATTAACCTAATGCCATACTCTGTGTGGAAGAAACTCTCTCTTCCCGAACTTACCCCCACGTGCATGACTTTAGAGCTTGCCGATCGTTCGATTTCTCGTCCCATTGGCATTACCGAGGACGTATTCGTTAAAGTGGGGAAGTTCCATTTTCCGGCAGATTTTGTGATTGTTGACTTTGATGCCGATTCTAGGGTCCCTCTCATTCTTGGGCGGGGATTCCTGAGAACTGGGCGTGCTCTTATCGATGTATTTGAGCATGAGATCACATTACGTGTTGGAACGGAAGCCATAACCTTCAACCTAAATCAAACTTCGAGATACTCCTCCAATTATGACTGTGAATCGGTGAACAAAATTGATGTCATCGATGTTGCTGCTGAGGAGTATGCTCAAGAGATTTTAGGTTTCATTGATGATTCTTCGAGTGAAAATTTCACTCAGTCTTCTCACCCCATTATTGCAAATTCTTATCCTTCCCTCACTCCGTTTGAGGGAAGTGACTTCATCTTAGAAGAAATGGAGGCGTTTCTCAAAAGTGATTCGATTCCCGATGGAGTTGATAACCAAGAGATCGACCTCGAGAGGGATATTCTCATACTTGAAAAATTGTTAAACGAAGATCCCTCTCATCTTCCGGTTCTACCACAACAACTTCATAAACAGGAGGTCAAAAATGTTGAGAAAACTGATGACTTTCCTGAGGTTGAACTTAAGGACTTGCCTCCTCATCTTGAATATGCATTTCTGGAGGGTGATGATAAATTACCCGTCATAATTCCCAAAGACTTAAGTGATGAGGAAAAGGCTGCTCTCATAAAGGTTTTGAAGTCTCATAAACAAGCAATTGCTTGGCGTCTCTCCGACATCAAGGGCATTGACCCTGAATTCTGTACTCATAAAATTTTAATGGAGGACGACTTCAAACCTGCAGTCCAACAACAAAGAAGGGTGAATCCAAAAATTCACGAGGTTATCAAACAAGAGGTTTTAAAACTTCTTGATGCCGGATTGATTTACCCTATCTCGGACAGTCCTTGGGTCAGCCCAATTCATTGTGTTCCAAAAAAGGGTGGCATTACTGTTGTCACAAATGAGGAGAATGAGTTAATTACAACTCGTTTGGTTACGGGTTGGCGCGTCTGTATTGATTATCGTAAGTTAAATGACGCCACCCGTAAGGATCATTTTCCTCTGCCCTTTATGGATCAGATGCTCGAGAGATTAGCGGGGAATGAGTATTATTGCTTCCTCGATGGTTTCTCGGGTTACTTTCAGATTCCCATTGATCCACAAGATCAAGAAAATACCACGTTCACGTGCCCCTATGGAACTTTCGCATATAAACGTATGCCATTTGGCTTATGTAATGCCCCGGGCACATTTCAAAGATGTATGATGGCCATTTTTTTCGACATGATCGGAAAAACTATGGAGGTCTTCATGGACGATTTTTCGGTCATTGGGGATTCGTTTCAGTCATGCCTCTCCCATTTAGACGATATGCTAAAACGTTGTGAAGACACAAAGTTATGTCTAAATTGGGAGAAGAGTCACTTTATGGTCAAAGAGGGCATTGCCCTCGGCCATAAAATTTCAAAAAACGGGATTGAGGTTGACAGAGCCAAAGTGGACGTCATTGCAAAATTACCTCATCCCACAACTGTGAAAGGTGTTAGGAGCTTTTTGGGTCACGCCGGCTTCTATCGTAGGTTTATTCAAGATTTTTCTAAAATCGCCCGGCCTATGACCCATCTCCTCGAAAAGGATGCTCCTTTTATCTTCTCTCCTGAGTGCATCGAAGCCTTTGAAACATTAAAGAAAAGGCTTACCGAGGCACCGATTCTTGTTGCCCCCGATTGGGACTTGCCCTTCGAGCTCATGTGTGATGCGAGTGATTATGCTATTGGGGCAGTCTTGGGGCAACAAAAAACAAAACATTTTCAGCCTATACACTATGCCAGCAAAACTATGACCGAGGCTCAAAGCCATTACACCACCACCGAAAAAGAATTATTAGCTGTGGTGTATGCTTTTGAAAAATTCCGGCCATACTTGATACTGACTAAAAGCATAGTGTATACGGATCACTCGGCTTTGAAGTACCTTTTTGCAAAACAAGATGCAAAGCCGAGACTTCTTCGTTGGGTTCTCCTCCTACAGGAATTTGATATCATAATTCGTGATAAAAAAGGAGCTGAGAACCTAGCTGCTGATCATCTCTCCCGTTTGGAAAACCCCCATCAGGATGTTTTCGAGAGGAAAGAAATTAATGAAACATTCCCTCTTGAGACACTCAATGCGGTTTCCTTCCGTGGAGATTCTGTTACCCCTTGGTTTGCCGATTTTGCAAACTACCTTGCGGGTAACTTCATTGTGAAAGGGATGTCGTCCCAACAAAAGAACAAGTTCTTTAAGGATGTCAAACATTATTTCTGGGACGACCCCTACTTGTTCAAAATCTGTGCGGATCAAGTCATCCGGCGGTGTGTATATGGTCAAGAAGCCGTTGAAATCTTAAAGGCTTGCCATGCTGGTCGCACGGGGGGCCACCACAATCCAAATTACACTGCCAAAAAGGTGTTTGACTCCGGTTTCTTTTGGCCCACGATCTACAAAGATGCCCATGAATTGGTCAAATCCTGTGACTCTTGTCAACGTCACGGGAATAATTCACAAAAGAATGAAATGCCGCAAAATGCAATCCAAGTTTGTGAAATATTTGACGTTTGGGGCATTGACTTTATGGGGCCATTTCCATCGTCTCATGGAAACAAATACATACTCGTGGCAGTTGACTATTTGTCAAAATGGGTCGAAGCAAAAGCTTTACCCACAAATGATGCCCGAGTAGTGGTGAAATTTTTGAAAGCTCTCTTTGCTCGATTTGGAACTCCACGTGCTATAATTAGTGATCGTGGTACGCATTTTTGCAACGACAAATTTGATAAAGTCATGCAAAAGTATAGTGTAACTCACCGTCTTTCTACTGCGTACCACCCTCAAACAAGTGGACAAGTAGAAGTTTCCAATCGAGGCATAAAGAGAATATTGGAAAGAACCGTTGGGGAAAATCGTGCATCTTGGTCGGATAAATTAGATGATGCACTTTGGGCTTTCTGTACGGCGTATAAAACACCCATTGGGTGTACGCCTTATAAACTTGTGTACGGGAAAGCGTGCCATCTTCCGATTGAACTTGAGCATAAAGCCTATTGGGCTCTCAAGCATGCCAATTTCGACCTCAAAACTGCGGGTGATCATAGGAAAGTTCAACTGAATGAATTAAATGAACTTCGTGATCAAGCTTACGAGAACTCTTTGATCTATAAAGAAAAGACAAAGAAGATACATGACTCCAAAATCAAAAATTGCGTTTTCAACGTTGGTGATCGAGTCCTTCTTTTCAACTCTAGACTCAAGATCTTCTCGGGAAAGCTCAAAACCCGATGGACTGGTCCATTCACTATCGTTAAGGTTTATCCTTATGGCACCGTCGAGTTATCTCAAAATGACGGCCCCAATTTCAAAGTGAATGGACATCGTTTGAAACATTACTTTGGAGAGGACATACCATCCATGGTTGTCCCGGATCTCCAAACTTTCCCCAAGGACAAATGAATTCGGGGATCGAGTCAAGCTAGTGACTCGGTGAACAAAAATTAGCAACATATATGGGTTTTCACCCGTATTTCTGACTTCTTTCTACTTTCTACCACCCTAGTGTGGGGGAATGGCCAACCCCCCGCTATTTGAAAAATGTATATATGTATATAAGTTAAAAAAAAAAATGTGTGATTGTATGTACAGATAAATAAAGTGAAAAATACAAAACAAAATTCCACAGTTAGCTTCGAATATTATCTTTTTACGTTCATAGATTCGGCATAATAGCCGGGACTTTGAATATTGAGGACAATATTCATTTCTAAGTGTGGGGGGGAAATTCTAGCGAATTTTATCGCAAAATACTTTCAAGTACCCCCATTTTGGCCCAAATTTTTCAAAATTTTTTTCACTTTATTTCAAAATTTTTGTGGTAATCAGTCCGCCTTGTCTAAGCGACAAAAGGGATTGGCTAGTCCAGGAGCAAACGGCTCTTGTTAAAGACATCTCAAATCCGTTTACGGCTTGCAATTTGCCCAAAATTGTACGGTTCCTCAACTCCCCAAAAACAAATGAGTTGGCTAGCCCGCAAGATTATGGCTTGTGGTAAAGGCCGTGGAAAAACCATAATTGGTAATCAGCTCACCAAGATGTCGACTAGGTCCATCAAGATGATGGCTAGTCCAGGAGCAAACGGCTCCTGGTAAAGACTTATCAAATCCGTTGACAGCTGGTGGTTTGCTTAAAATCACACGGTTATCAGGTGTGCCACAGTTCTTACACCTGGCTACTCCAGAAGTGACGGCTTTTGGTAAAGAGTTTCAAATCCATCAAGTTTTTCTCAAAAGATTGCTAGGGACTAGCAATAGCTTAGTGTGGGGGATTGATGAGTGCTCAAACACTCATCATTTTTACCGTATCTGGACTGCCAAAACATCCAAAAACACCCAAAAACGCATCAAAATACACAATTTATCCCAAAAGTGTGTTTTATATGTTTTAGATGCAAAATGTTTAAAAACAAATGAAAAACGAACAAAGTTTGCACAATTGGCAGTTTCAGTCCCTCAAGTTTCAAAATTTGGCAAAACTAGTCCCTGGAAGTTTAAAATGAAAGAAAAGTCAACCCAAGGCAAAGAAAAGTCAAAAATTATCAAAATAAGTCCTTGGGTGAAAAAGTTTGAGAAAATTACACTTTTACCCCTCAAAATCCAAAATTGACATAAATGGTCCCTGGAGTTTCAGTATTTGGCAGATTTGGTCCCTGGTGGGATAATTTTGAAAGAAAAAATCATCTTTATCCTTGGAAAGTCAAAATGTGTTAAAAATGGTCCTTGGGTAAAATATTGTGGACATTACATGTTTGGTCCCTGAAGTTTGGCAACTTGTCAATTTTAGTCCCCGGGAATTTGAAAAATTGGAAAAATGTAATGTTTGATCCTTGGAATACTTTAACTTGGCAAAAATGGTCATTTGAATAAAGTTTGGGAAATGGCAGTTTTGGTCCCTTATGTTTCGGGTAATTACAAAATTGGTCCTTGTGATTTATTTCTTAACAAACCAACCGGACCCTTAATTAGTTAAACCCAAAACTAATTCCAACCCACCCTTTTTAATCCAAAACCATTACCAAGCCCATCTATTCCCCAGCCCACCAAGGAAACCAGCCCACTACCCTTACCCCGCCCGTTTCAAATAATAAACCCCCCATCTTTGACCCATGGTTTGACTCATCATCTCCCACCTCAGCCTACCCCCTACCCTGCAACATAATCATCACAAACCCACCCTCATATCCACTGCCACACTCCTTCCCCCCCTTGCCACTCCAAACCAATAGCTAAACTCCAAATCTACCTTCTGGCATCAATAATACCAAAGAAACGGCCAAAAGCAATTTGGCGCCAAAACCATTTTTGAAGGCTGAGATCATTCCCACCCAATCCAATGGGTGGGATTCACTCATAAAAGTTCAAGGATGTCAGAGGAAGCTATAAAAAGAAGAGAGATGCAGTGGAGATAGCTAAGTAGTATAATTAATATAAAAATTAGTCGATTAGTAATTTTCACCTTTTTCCTTGTAATTTTAAGCTTTCAAGTGTTAATTTTACTCATTTCAGTGTATTGAGAAACAGTTTCAAGTATCAATGTTAAGTTTTCTTTAATATTTCAAATTGTGTTAATTTATGATCAAAATCCATGATCAGTGTATTATTGTTATTTCTTGTTACTATGGACTGAATTAGAACATTTAGGCTCCTAGGAAGCTTATAAGAGCTTCTAGTTACCTTAAAATTCTATTTAGATAATAAAATTCACAACTCAAAAATGGTCAAAGAAAATCAACTGTGAGTGATGAGATTGAATTCTAGTGATTCAGAGGTGAAATGGAGCTGAGCTTGGATTGGAATCTGGTAATAGAGCTCTGTGGAGAGCAATAGGGGTGTTCTTTGTGGCTTTTGGTTCATGATTCACTGCTTGGAAGCTCATTGTAAGCTTCATTGATCAAGTTTTCCATTTTATTGATTCCACTGTTTATCTTTGTTCTTACTTGTGTGTTTTAGCTTATTATATGTTTAGAAGATATAATGTTGCTTAATCAGTAGTTCTTGTGTATTTAAATCTTTTTCTGCTCAATTTATCATTCTAACTGTCAAAATTGGTGATTTGGTAAATTCTGAGTTGTTGGTGTTGTTAGTGTTATACTTGTGTTCAAATAGGGTTAATTAGTCATAATATACAATTCTAAGTTAGTAATGTGGGTTAAATCACCTTGAAACTTTGAAAAGATCATTTGTAGTTTACTTTAGGGGGTGTTTGGATCACATCTGTTCTAAATCATCTTGTGAGTATTTTGCTGTGGTAAGGTTTTGGTATATCCATACAAGTTACAACAGACCATTTTCAGGCTAAAAACCAAATTTTAACCACAGAAAAGTCAACCATACTCCTTTCACCCTCACAGTTAACTGTGAGGGTATTGTTGGTTTTAAGCTCATTAAAATGGTTCACAACTAGTCACTTTAGTCTAATTAAGTTGTAAAATTACTTTTTATACACTTCTCAATCAGTAATGATCATCTAAGTTTCACAAAAGTCAAGAGTTTAAGTTTTTTATAAAAGTCAAATTGTGACTTCATCAGATTTTCACCAAAATGGTAGTAATTGTTTAGATTTTAGTAGTGAGATCTAGACCTTAAGCTTTTGAGGTTTTGTAGTCTACAAGCTCATCTCTAAAGTCCCAGCTTCAGTTGATTTTTGTGATTTTATTTGAGGGCCCCACAGCCCCTTGAAGTAGGCTGCAGGGCAACACCTCTGTTCTGTCTCAGTAGACACACCACCACCACCACCACTTGGTGGTGGTTTTCTGACCACCTTAGTGACCCTCAGCCCATGCACCTTGCACCCCTCAACCCCCCTCCTACCAGGGAGTGAATATTGACTCTTTGTTTGACCCCTAGGCTAGTGGACCCCACTTGTCTTTGGTCATAATCTTTGTCCCAAAAACTGCATCAGTTGGTAATAAGCATAGTGCTTATTTGAGATTTGTGGCTTATTTAGGCCAATTATTTGCTTGAAACTTGCTTATTATTGTTCCTTGAACTCAGAGAAACCAAAGTTGTCATTGTGGACCCCACACTTTTACATTTGAGCTAAAAAGCCTCCACAGTCAACAAAAGTCAACTGTAGGAGTAATAAGCACTCCAAGTGCTTATTTATTGGGTTAAAATAAAAGTGTTTTTAGTAAAAGTAGTTTTTTTTAGTTTATAATTAGTTTAGAAAAATAAAAAATCCAAAAAAACCAACTTTAAAATCAGTGATAGCTTCTATTTAATAGGATTTATCAATTTATTTTTCTTTTTAATTTATTTCTAAGTAATATATCATTTTTATATTTTTAGAAATTCTATTTTAGGTTAAAATAATTTTATAAAATTTTCCAGATTTTTATTTTGTCTTTTAGTGGTTTTTCTAATTAATTTTAGTTTTAATTAATATTAATCAATTAAATAGCATAATTAGATTTTATATAGTATAAACTAGTTTTTATAATTTTTATAGCTTTTATTTTAGTTAAAAAAATTTTATAAATTTTTCTAGAATTTTTACTGTTCATTTTCTATTTTTTATAATATAATTAGTTTAATTAGAAATTAATAAGTAATTAGATTAATAATTAGTTAATTAGCTTAAAAATACATAAAATTAACTTTTTATAATTTTTTAGGATTCCCATGATGGTTAATTAGATTTATAAAATTTTTCTTAATTTTTTAAGTCTTTTTAGTATTTTTAATAATTCTAATTAGTTTAATTAGTATTAAATAGATAATTAGTAATTAATTAATAATAAATAATTAAATAGTGTAAAAATAATTTTAATTTTTCTTAAAATTTTCTTTAATTATTAGGATTGTAAAAATATTAATTTTACACTTTTAACCCTTCCCGTCCATCAGTTGTACTTTTTGTTTTGTTCGTCTGTATACGTTTTTTAATTAAAACGTACGTTTTTAGGTTTTAGCTCAAATCTTTGTAATCTAAATTCTCGTAATCACTCACGTAGCTTTCCTAAGCTATATTTGTTAATAATTTCCAAATAATTCTGATCATAACCCTTTTCTGTGAATATTCACCCGATCACGAATACGCTAAAGTTACAATTCACACTTCAACGGGACTTAACGACTTGGTGATACCTTATATTACCCGGAGCATTGATCTAAGGAGTTTGACCTTGTTGACCATTGACTTGGTCAATTTAAGGTTGACTGTTTAGCCTCAATCAGTTAGGCTGAAGTTGGAGATAGCCAACTCACCAGCCCTAAGCTCATTTTGGAGACTACTGAGAAAGTGACGCAAATTTGAGATCGATTACTAGCAGCTAGAGATAGGCAGAAAAGTTACGACGATCAGAGACGTAAACCCCTAGAATTTCAGGTTGGAGACAAAGTGATGCTGAAAGTCTCGCCTTGGAAAGGTGTGATACGTTTCGGGAAACGTGGGAAACTCAACCCCCGCTACATTGGACCATTTCTTATTTTGGAAAGAATTGGGCCCGTGGCATATCGGTTGGAATTACCACATGAACTGAGTAAAGTTCACGATGTGTTTCATGTTAGTAATTTGAAGAAGTGTCTTTCTGATGAGACATCGGTTATACCGATGAAGGATATTCGTGTTGTTGAGAAATTGAACTTTGTGGAAGAGCCGATCGAGATATTGGATCGTGAGATTAAACGACTCAAGCGAAGTCGTATTCCACTCATTAAGGTTCGTTGGAATTCCCGACATGGACCGGAATTTACGTGGGAACGTGATGACAAGTTCCGAAAGAGATACCCGAAGCTTTTCACTTCGTAGATAGATTGTTCCGAGAGAAACCCGGGACGGGTTTCTTCTGAGGCTGGGACGATGTGACAACTGGCAAATTAGGGAGTTATTTTGAAAACCCGCATTACATTAAAGTTCGTTTATAAATTATATTTGGAATTTTATTCGTAACGAACTTTAAAAAAACCAATATTTTGGTTGATTATATCTAAAACTTTTATGGAATCGAATTTGGTTTATCGATATGATGAGAATTTATTTCGAGATTCTTATTGGCACTACGTTGACTCCGGCACTAGGATAACCTAACAGAAATTTTATGTCTTGAGTCTACGGATTCGATTCGACTATATATATATATATATATATATATATATGTATATATATATATATATATGTATATATATATATATATATATATATATATATATATATATATATATACACATATATATATATATATATATATATATACATATATATATATATATATACATATATATATATATATATATATACATATATATATATATATATATATATATATATATATATATATATATATATATATATATATATATATTTATTTATTTATTTATTTATTTACGGAACGTTTTGCGAGATATTGAACGTTTTGAAATGAGTGTTGGGTTTTGGTCCGTGTATTTTACACTTTACCCTTAAACACTACTGATACTCTTATTATTATTATTGTTATTATCATAATTATTATTATTGTTCAAGTAAAAGAAATAAATAAAAGGAGTAACTATACAATGGTCCCTTGTGGTTTTCGGTTCACACAGAAACACAAACAAAACAAACACAACCTCACCACTCTTACCTTCTCTCTCTCTATTATCACCAAACCCTAGCCGCCATAAATTCCGGCCACCACAGCCGCTCCACCGCCGGCCACCACACCACACGACCACCACCATTAGAATCCCCATCTTCTCCTCTTCACGATCTACTAAACCACGCGCCCCAAAACTCTATTTTCACCACGTTAACCTTACAAATTCGCCACCATCTTGTGTATTTTGAAGTGTTTCTCATCTTTGTCTTGTGAATCGAAGGTAAGATGAGTCACAAAGGATGGTGACTCGTATGTTGTTAAAACATGACTTGTGGGTCACGGGTTTGTATTTCTTGGGCGAGTTTTCGATTAAAAATACGATATATAAGTGGGTTTTGATTTAAAACGTGATAATAAACTAGTTTGGTATCCGGGTTTTGGTGGATTTCATGTGGAGGTCGAGTGAACCGTGAGCCGTAGCTCATGGCTTGGTTTTGGTTCGAGCTTTATGGCTTATGTTTTGATGGTTTTGACCTCGGGTTCACGTTAGCGAGGGTTTGGATTATTGGAGTTGTTTTGGTTTGGATTTGATTGACCCTTTTGATGCTTGTTGTTGTTCTTGTGTGTCGTGACCCAAGGGGGTCCGTTTGGCAGTTTTGGTGTGCTCCACGTGAGCTGGTGCCGCGACCCAAGTGGTCATGGTGTCGAGTCTATTGACTCCTAGTTGTTGCCGAGACCCAAGTGGGGAGTAAGGCACGGGTTGGCTTGGTAAACCAACCCGAAACTTGGATATATTTTTGTTGCCCATCTTGTTGTTAGTCCTTTATTGCTGTTATTGCTGTTGTTGTTGTTGTTGTTGTTGTTGTTGTTGTTGTTGTTGTTGTTGTTGTTGTTGTTGTTGTATTATTTGTTTCGGCCGAAAGTTACTCTTAGGTTGAGACCTCGTGGTCTCGACAATGGATATATTGTGATTATTGAGGAGTTGTTGACGAATGGTAAATGTGGGACCGATTGTGAGACAGTCACTTAGAATGACGGAGATAGGTTAGTTGGGTGCCGTAGTCGGACCCTATTGTTGTAGCACGTGTTTTGGGAATTGTTGGACGGAGATTAATTACATGGTTTGACTTGATTATTATTTTTATTTTGGACTTTAACAATGAGCCGAGAGTGATGACTCGGACATGTGACCATTTCGTATGACTCGATAAATATTTATAATCAAACGCAAATAATAAAACTCGTAATAATATTATTGGTAATATAAACGTTTATATAAATATATAGACGTGAATAACGTATATATAAATATATAAATGAGTATATTAAAAATAAAACGATCACGAGTAATAATATAACAATAACGTGACGATAAGTATTATACTATGAAAGTAGTGTAATAATATTGGGAGCGTTATTATAATTAAACGACTATAAATAACGACGAAATCTTTAACGTTGAATAAATATTAAATAAAATAATATCTTTTAATAAACGAGGAAAACTATCGAGTTATACGGGGTCGTGGTCACTTGAGTCCAAGTGGTTTATTATTTGTGATGTTTGTGTTGTCACGGATATATGACAATTAATACACTCACTTTCGATAACTACGTAACTTATTTAATCGACGGGTTAAATAAGAGCTATTTAGTTATTTAAATTGAGTATATTAATGGGCATCGTATCCTACGACGCCCATAGGTTGTGGTATGTGTTCGAGAATAATAAATTACCAAGTATCTCGTGAGGTTGCCAAATTGACGAATTTGGTAAGCTTAATGGCATAATTAGTGAAGTTATTAAACTTTGATATATACCATATAGTACTTTATGTGCAATGTGTGACCTAGGATTCGGGTATAATCTTAGAATGGTATATTAAGTAAATAAATATGGGGGATTACCAAATCGACGGATTTGATAAACTTCGATCGTTATTTAATTAATATATTGGGCTAATATTAGACCTATAGATTGTTTTATTATCCTTTTGTTATGACTTCTTGGTTTGAGTTGTGTCGACCCACCACCCGTATGGATACCAAACGTCAAACTCCAAACTAATACGAGAAATGGATTTTCGGAAAGTAAAATGGAATACGTTCGGGTTTGGGAATATTCGATTTTGAGGAAATGATTTCTGAACGAGTTGACATTGTTAGGTTGTGCCGAGTCCGTAGTTGCCGTCTTTCGAGTTACTATACGTCTTACTTCTACCAATTTCTTATTGCTGATTTCTGGACTTGAGGTGAGTAATAGCCCCACTTTTTACTCTTGAACTATGTTTTCAATACTTGGGGTGAGAAACGTGCAAATTATTTTATGTGGACTGTTATCGCTTTTATATTCTTTCTAAACTTGCTATGCGTATGGACTAGGATGTATTGTCAGCTTTAGTCACATATTTTGTGTGTACTATTCAAGGTTGGCTTATTTGGTTATTGGTGGATTGTCAGCTTTAGTCACATATTTTGTGTGTACTATTCAAGGTTGGCTTATTTGGTTATTGGTGGATTGTCAGCTTTAGTCACATAGTTTCGTGTGTACTATTCAAGGTTGGCTTATTTAGATACTATAGTGTGCACCTATAGGTTATTAATACTTCAGAGGTTATCCGAGTATTTATGATATTGCGGGGGTTACCCGAATATCTATGTTAGAGCAGAGGGTATCCGTGTGTTATGTTGGAGCGGAGGGTATCCGCAGGCTTTTAGTGGAATCCTTAGTCTAGCTAGCAAGAATTTTGCGTATATGTCCACTATATTGAGTATGAATTTAAACCTATGATCTCACTAGCGAAAGCTGACTTTTAGCACGTTTTCTCAGGTAATTAAGTGATGCCCTTTGGATGCTTGGATTGGGGGCTTGGCAATGGCACCCGGTTATGGATCTATTTTCTAAAACTCTGATAAACTATTGTGGACCTATGCTTATTTCTTTTGGGCCTTACTTTGGATAATTCTTGGGATAAATGTAAACTTTAAAAACCCGTTTTGGTTGTGTTTTTCTTATGTTTACTTTATCTCGTTCTTTCATGACTTTGAATGGATATCAATCCCCGTAACACCCCGAAAGCTTGTTGAGTCATCCGCTGTATCAAATTTTGGGGGTGTTACAAAGAAGAAAAGGGGTAATGCGGAGGGCAGCGGTTCAAACTACTAAACAAGTGTTTGTTTAGATATCTGTTGGAAATTTGTAATGGTTGTGAACTCCTATGATCAATGAAAGTTGTAATGTTTATGTTACTGATATGTTTGTGTTTCGATTTTCATTTCTTTATGTTTGTGTTTCATTTTTGAAATATATGGGTACTTCCTATGCAGAAAGCATTAGATAGTTGATGTTTTGCATGAAAGTCAAACAGGTGAAAGTTAAACGGGTGAAATTCACTTGGTTTATTGACTAGCACTAGTAAGAAGTTAATACTCCTTGACCTACCACACAAAATGAAGTAAATTATCCAACCAACTAGTATAGTAAAGTCTCCTGTCCAACTTTATCAAAAACATACATATGGCAGAAAATGAGTCGTAATAATACACAGGTAAAGAAAGTAAGTGGTTGTGTAATTGGTCTCGGTATCAGAAGTGGGAACAAAACAGGAGGGGGTGGTGCAAAGATAGAGGTGTTGGACGAAAGATGCTTCATCTGTTGTGGGGATGTTAAGTGTTGGAGGCATAGAGTTGTGATACTTGAACAGGCAGGTTGTGCAACGGCAGAGGTAGTAAGTGGTGGTGTCATTGGTTTGGGTATTACAAGTAGAAACATAAGTGTAGGGGGTGCTGCAGATGCAACTCAATCAACTGAAGCAAAGAAGAAGAGGAAAAAGAAGCCAAGAAAGTTCATTAAAAATAACACCACAAACTGAATCATTATGTTTAGTCTGTGTTTATAGGATGTAGTTTTGGGCATGTCCAAACCACAAACTGAATCACTATGTTTAGTCTATGTTTTAATGTTTCATTAATGTCATCTTCTTGTTTATGTTTGTGATACCTATCAAATACAATAACGAAGTATAAACATATGTGAAGACATTATTCATACAAAATCTGGATCATGAGATCCATTACATTCATTAAGCATCACTAATCTCAAAACAACCAACCCCCTCATGGATATTTCATCTTTACAACAAACTCAATCTTCTTAAACATCTTGTCCTTGACTTGCCTGGACATCATCAACAGTGCATTCACCCAATGCTTATCAATTGTTTGTAGCCTCCTAAGCTTCTTTGTATTGCTCCTTGCAGTTCTTGCACGTGAGCAGTTTCGAAGTCTACCAATCACATCCCCCCTACGTTCGACCCTTTCAGTAATTTTTTTGGACTTGTACTCCAAATCGTGTGCCTGCTGCAAGTCTTGAAGAATCTCGGTGTGGTAAGGGCCAAGCATTAGTTCAGTTAGCACATACGAGTTACAGACAACCCTTAGATTAATATCACATTCAGAGTTGTTCATGGTTAAGGAAATAGAGAGTTGTGTTTTGCAAGTGTGTGTTTTAAGAGATGAGTATTTAGTAGCCTTCATGTGTTTGCCTATAAAAGGGCTTATAAAAGATTGCCACGTACTGTGTAGTCTTCATGTGTGGACCAAAATAAATGACATTTGACTTTATGCAATTCAACATTTGTAGTTTGACTTTTGAAAGTCTAAATGCAATGGGTACAAACAAACATAGAATATATAGAATCCATTACATTCAGAAACATAAACATTTTTGCAAGTTTGACTTTTGAAAGTCCAACTGCAATGGGTTCAAACATATTGTTCTAAAGACAATCAAGTTAAACAAAGATTACAAATATAGAATCCAACAAACAATAACGTTTAACATATTGTTCAAAGATCAGTGGGTAACACATGAAGAAGTTGGAAGTGCATGCTCATCATTTGACTTCATCTTTTTAGTTGGCCTGTCAACCTGAGGTCTGTGATTGGGTGGTACTATGACTGTTGTAGACTCAATTCTTGGCCAGTATCTGCGGCTTGAACACCTATTGATCTTGAATGAGTACATACGCGCCCATGTTTCTAGGCTGTAAGCAGCATGAACCCACTCTTCAGGCACAGCAACTCCTTTTCCATCCTCATTCATATAGTTTATTGCAGCCACAACATGTTTACATGGTATTCCAGTCAGCTCCCACATCCTACAACCACACTCCTTCCTATCCATGTTAGCAACACAATGATCCTCGTTAGGCACAGATACTTTATATAACGAACCTGCAATCCATTCAACAACACAATCAGTAGCTTCTTTTTTGTTTCTATCAACCATGGCTTGCACAGTAAGAGTAAGTTGTCCAACACTCCTTTCTATTATTTGCTGAACTACCACAATCCTCTTCACCAAGTACTCCCTGATATGTTCAAGACAAACGATGATGGATTTATCTCTGACATCATTTAGCTGGCTACAGAACACCTCACATATGTTGTTTAAGAGTAGTCCACATAGGGCTTTGCCTGTTGAACAAATCATACATTATGTATTAATATATGATCAATTATCAGTATGCTTTTTTCCACTGCCACTTCATGAATTACCTGAAAAATGTGATCGGCTCCATTGTTTAGCTGGAATCTTCAGCAACCAATCATAAGCTGCAACATTGTTATTCTTCAGATGATCCATCTCTTTGTTGAATTCAACAAAAGTTGTGGCTCTTGCAGCCTTCCAAAGCATGTCCTTGTAAACACCTCCTTTCAAATGTGACTTCATTTCCTCATGAATATGCTTAACACAAAACCTCTGTGCAGCATTTGGAAACACACTAGCAACAGCTTGTATCAATCTCTGTGAACAGGTAAGGTTATGGATGGTGTTAAAACTTTACATGTTCTCATTGTGCATAAAACACATGATTAATTATACAATAGAAATGTGCACCTTTTGCCTATCAGAAATGAAAGTGAACTTGCAGTTGGTTTCTATCCCAAGATCCTCTCCTAGTAGTTTCAAAAACCAACACCAACTTGCCTTATTTAGTGCATCAACTACAGCATATGCTACTGGATAAATCCCATTGTTTGCATCAATCCCAACTGCTGTTAGTAATTGACCTGGAAAAGGACCTGACATGGAGAATCCATCTAATCCTAAGAATTCTCTGCCACAAGCTTTGAAACCTTGTTTCATAGCTCCCAAACACACATACACCCTTTTAAAAGTTCTTGTTAAACTAGCTGGATTTGGTTCTAGCTGTACATCAATCCTAATAGTAGTGCCTGGATTTTGATTAACCAACTCTTGGGCATACTCTCTAATGAGTGCATAATGTTTGTTAAAAACAAGTATACCTGATTGAATTTCACAAGCTTTATGGCATAGCAAATCAGACTTACTTACGGGAACATCTTCAATTACCTGATCATCGTCATCAAACACTTCATAATCATTTCGATTATACTCCAAATCCTCTGAATCACTCCCACCACTCTGTTCTTCTGTTTCGTTATCTACCTCTACTACTTTCACATTTCCCATCTGACCACCTACAATTGTAAGTCCATAACATTAACAATTACACCTTTAAAAAAAAAAAAAAAAAAAAAAAAAAAAAAAAAAAAAAAAAACCTCACAAAACAGGAGGGAAATTAAAGCGGAAAATGCACTGGTAAAGATTTGGCGGCAACAATTAGGGTTGTATATGAAGTTAAAGGGGTATCTTTGTCATTTCATGCGATTATACCCTTGACTAACGGGAAAACTAACGGGAGTTAACGGAAAAGGGCTCTCATTGGCGATTTTGCGAAAATGTGAAACATGGGTGGCTTTTTTGCGCTACTTTTTGTCTCGGTCCCGTTTTTGCAATTTTGTGAAACGTTAAGGACCATTTTTGCAATTTACCCTAATATTAAATTAGTGGGTTCCACTATCCCTCCCATACTCTCAGTCTCAAATAGTAACAACAAAATGAAAACAAAACCAATTAAATTGGGCCTTGATAATACATGGTTCCCTACATTATTATCTTCACTATTGGGCCTTACATAACAACAAAAGACCACTCCATCAAATTCCAAACCAAAAAAAACAAGGCAGAATTGCATATATATCCCTCCCAAAGTGAATAATTGCATATATATCATTTGTACAAGTTTTTTATGCACATAGTACAATGATTTTTATGCATGCTTTGGATATATATGCAATTATGCATTTTCGGAGGGATATATATGCAAAAACCCCAAAACACAAAATGAAACCTAGTCAAACACCAACACCCATTAACACCAATACCGGAACAAGCAACAGAGACGACATCACCAACAAAAGCAAGCCACAGTTCAGACCAGCCATTGATGATTCAAAGCCCCTTCTTCAAGATCCGGTAACCCTTTTATTCATTTCTTTAAATAACCCATGTTTTAGCTAGTAATATAAAAACAAGTTATCCTAAGTTTTAATGTTTTTTTTGTTTTGTAGATAATAAGATCAGACCCAATTGAGACAGAAGAAGCTGTTATCCGGTTGCCTCGTTTTCCTCCGACTAATTCCACATTATCTAAATGATTGCTTATGTAATGTTTTGATTTTAATTGCCTATAGATGTATTGATATGCAAATATTGCTGTTTGTAAAACTCGCTAAGCGGTACTCAAGTGGTCCGCTAACTTGTAGCTAGTAATCGGCCTAGGCGGGGGTACTATGATGTGATTCGAATTTTTGTGTAAACTTTGAAATTGTGTATGACATTTTTACATGACTAGGACTATATAGGCACGGGTGCACACACAAATTTGTCACAGGGTATTCACTCTTATATAAAAATTTGAAAAGAGAATGCGCTAGTGATGGCGTTTTTAGTATTAAACTTTGAAATATGCTTAAGAAGAAAAGTTGTTTTTACACTAGTGATGACATTTTTAGGATATGCACGTGCATACCATCTGCCTTAGTATGTCTGCTCGTGACTATAGGAATATGTTAGAAACATTAACACTATTGTTCAAATAGTGCAGACCGAGTTATGAACAAGTCAATTTTTGGCTGATTCAACTCAAGTTGCGTGAGTGTGTAATCGGGATGGTCCGATGGTATGCATGACGTATGCGATAAAGGTACATAACAGATGGGAACAAACTTGTTATTCAACCTTCTTCTCTGTTTAAAAACAAATATCCAATCTCAACTTATTACTCGACCTTGTGGTCTAAGTTTTACAACACTCTATCCGGTAGCATATTTTCTTAAATTGGGATGGATTACTAGACAAACATTTTAGGCTTATCAGCTTATTTGAGGAGGAGTTTGGATTAGGGGTGTCAGTAGGGTCAGGTTACCCGAACCCCAACCCGATAAGCCTTATCGGGTCAAGTTAAATCAGGTTGAAAAAGCTTATCGGGTTAGTTTCACCTAGGTTAGGGTTAGATAATTTTTGCTATTGGGTTATCTGGTCAACCCGATATGACCCGAAAATCAATTAATCAGCCATTATCAAAAACACAATTCAAAGTTCCATATTTTTTCCTTGCAATATCATCAACATTTAACCAAAAGGTAATCAGTGATAGATTTAATTGTATAATTTTTAGTTGAAGTTATGACAGATACGTAACTGATTAGTTGTCAATGTTGTGGAAGACTTGCAGCAGGGAGTGTTTGTGTTTGGGTTTGGGTTTTGTCTAGTAGTTCAAAACTTGTTTGATTTAGAAGACTGTGTAATAAGTGTTTGATGAAACCAAATGACACAAACTTACCACTCATATCCGACATCAGTACTAAGTTTGGTTCAGTAGTAAGTTTGGAAGACTTGCATCAGTAGTAAGTTTGGTTCAGTAATAAGTGTTGATGAAACCAAATGACACAAACTTACCACTCATATCCAACACCAGTACTAAGTTTTCTTTATATTGTGTAAGACTTGCATCATTTCAGTAGTAACTAGTAAGTTTGGTTCCATCTAGTTTTTTATGTTTGGTCCAAAATGACACAAAAAAGGCTTACTAGTCACTAATATACCTTTTTATGTTTGATGAAAGTCACACTTGGACATTTGGTAAATGTTCGAAATAGAAAGAGTCACATTTGATAATTTATTAGCTACTCCAAATTTGTAGTATCACCCGATAAGCTGAACCACCCGACCAGACATAACCCGACCCGAATACCACATGAACCCGACAACCCGATTCCTTATCGGGTCGGATTGCGGGTGAGTTTTTAAAAATCAAAACCCGACTTAACCCGACCCGATAAGGCACGACAACCCGATAACACCCCTAGTCTGGATTGCATATTTGAAGTGCTTGTAGACTTGTATTTTGATGAGATATGCACATGGGGAAAAGTGTGTTTTTCATAGGTTATTAGCCATAAGCTAAAAGTATGAAATCCCAAACACCGCTAAAGCTGTTTCTATATGCTGTTTTGGACCGACTTACTTGAGAAAGGTGCAATTTAGTTGAAAGAAACCGTTAACCGTATCTAAGTTCTATCATCTGCATTGTGTTTTGATAGTTCTTGAACTAATGAACTACTATTGGTTTAAACAAAAGATGTTTAAATAAGCTTTCTGGAACAGTAAGTAGAGCTAGTCAGGCTTAAATGAGAAAATCAGCATTGGCTGGTCAAATGATAAGTAGATATATACTTGTTGAAGCAAGCCAGTTAGACCAAGTACATAAATATATTTTCATTCACAACGACAAAGCCCAAGTAGAGTAAACACTAGTATAAACTCTAAACCATCATCAAGTCTATAGCAGAATATATTAGGAAAATAACAAGAAAATTTAACCACTGATAATGGCATGGAAAACGGCATCACTTGATGCCTCAAGGGAGATCCCCACGTTATTAGCATATGGTTTGTCGCGAGGTGGAGATGACCGCACATAGGTGGCACATGGCTGAGAATTTTCGTCATAGCCGTTGCCCTTATTATCGCACTCTCCATAACCCCTAGATAATGGTCACACTTCTGATACATATTGCCGATGCACTAGATGTGCTATTTTTTCATCTTTTCGCATACATTCCATAAGTGCATTTGGTTCAGTGTAACCCGAAACATGTAGCGTTCTATTCTCCTCCACTAGGAAAGATTCTTTTCTTTTAATATGACCAACGAAATTATCAATCTTATTAGCCAGGGAAAATACCTGGAAAATAAATTAGTTGTTTGTTATTGATAGATAGATTAGATGATTTTGTCTATGTCATGCTTATATGCTTAAAACTAGGGTGACAATTTGAGACGGGTTTAGGTTGGATTGACGGGTTGGAAAACTTCAGCTGAAACATGATATGCATAAATGACCGGGTCATTCGTATCAATTCTAACCCGTTTAACACAACATATTTAGCCATATTATTTATGTGAGTTAATGGGTTAAACACATGCAAGTTGAACAGGTAAAGCGGGTTTCATGTTACACAAATTAAACGGGTTGGCAGGTTGACACCTTTAACCTCGTCCTAACCCGAATACAACATGTGTAACAAAATGGGTTAGATGTTTTGATCTAAGCACGACCCAAATATAGGAGATTCTAGAGCTGTTCTATGCGAGAGAGGATCTGCCAGTCAGCTTACAGTGGACCATGAACCGAAAGGAGTAGGATTGAGAAACAATGTGGATTTGTGACTAAACTTCCCAGGTAAAACGCTTCCACGCTTCCACAGAACTTCACTTTTCAAAAGATGTCACACTATGGTGTCACACGCGAGGTGGTAACATTGGTGGAACAGGTTACATGTCAAAACGTAGGGATGAGCATTTCGAACCGAATCCCGGAACCGAACCGGAACCGTACCGGTACCGTACCGAAACGGTACCGTTCCCGATATACGGTACGGTACCGGTACTACGATATAAGGAGGTATGGTACCGGTACCACTAATTTATGCTCAGGACCACTAATTCGGTACGGGACCGGTACCAAATCGAGAAATTCCAGAAAAAACGAGAAAAACCCGATTTCCCGGTACCGGTAACGGTATCCGAATCCCGTTCGGTACGGTACCGGTACCACTAATTTATGCTCGGGAAAAATTCGGTACCCCTAATTCGGTACGGGATCGGTACGGTACCGGTACCGTGCTCATCCCTATCAAAACGTGTCACTTTGGTAAATACGATTGACCTGGAACACTTTTTGTCCAAAACTTTACTTAAGAATATTTTTATGTCAAATATAGTATGTTATTACTAATATTAGTTGGTTCTTTCAATAAATGACATTCAACCCCTTTTTTTGTTAGCTAATATTAAAAAATAACTTTTTGACCCGTTTATGAGTACATGTACATGGGTAGAAATCGCCACCTCTACCTTACACCAGTAAATGACAGCAGAATTGACAAATTTGTTGTTTATCTTCCAATTATGCGATGCAGTGAATGACAGCAGAATTGCTACATGCATATTTTGATTCAGTCACTGTGTTATAGCTTCAGCAAGCTAGTGAAACTGTTGGAGTATTATTTATGTAGGTGATGTTCCCCGAGTTAATTGTCAACTTGCTGTTGCTCGTTCATTTGGAGACCAGAGTCTTAAAGCACATATAAGTTCAGAACCTGGCATAAGACATGTACCTGTCAATGCCTCAATAGAGCTTGTGATACTAGCAAGTGATGGCTTATGGAAGGTTCGTTATTTACTCACTATTAAGTAAATACACAAAATCAACAACCAACGTTGTGTACAAAGAAGCTTTATTTTGTATATCAATCGACAACATATACCTTGTGCTTGGGATAATTTAGTAACTATTATTTTCTTATATCGGATGAACATTTATTTCTTTTCGTTCTTAAAGCATATAATAAGTAATTTGGTATGTTTATAACTTATTTTCCTAAACTTATTTTTTTTTTCAACCATATTCATAAGGCTCGCTCGCCCATTCGGGTGGGCCAGGTAACTAGTTGATTTATATATTAGAAACATGTCACTTAGAGTGGTGTTGTTGAAGGCGAGACTGGTGGCAGCACTTGTTGTGGAGGTTGCGATGGTGAAAGCCAATGTTTTTTAGATCCAGATTGAGCTGATGTTCGAGTATTAAAATAAGAAGTAACTTAGCACTTAGCAAACTGTATTTAGTGAAATGGATTTCCAATTGCATTCTAAGCAAATTATGATAACAAAGTTCCACATTCTGAGGTCACAAAAGGGTAACTCTGTTCTGAGTTCTGTTTCATAAAAATACTTGTAGTCAGGGATGAAACTCATAATGAAATTCATCTAATATTTAGATTTATATAATATTCAGTTCTGTTCTGAGTTCTGTTTAATATATAAGAATCTCATTTACTGATAAGCAACAATTACCAACATATAAATACTTATTTTCTGTTTAGTACTAATCAGTTTAAAAAAAGTAAGAGCATTATCACACTAAACATCGAGCATATCAATCATATGCTAAAACTTTAATAGTAACGGAGCAAACAAGAACCACATGTGGTCTGTTATAGCAATGGAGCAAACAAGAACCACAGCTGCCACTAATGAAGATGGATTTCATACGAGCTGGTAACAAACCTCACGGTCATGAATAACATGTTCTTTTATGTTTGTTAAAGTTTGTAGATGTCATTTTGCTATCTTTGTGGTAGGGTCCAAGTGTGCATTTACTCCCTCCAGACTAGTAATCCATTGTAGAGACCAGTGTGCTGACTTAAGAAAATTTCCAGTGACTTTTATATTCAGAATTTCAGATATCTAAATTCTAAGGTGCATTGAAGGCTTATTTCATGTGACTCGTAATCATGACTAAAACACCGCTACATTAGCTAGCTTCACACTACACTTAGATGTCAACCGTAATAGCATTTGCATTTGAGGCATGATGCCTTATTGTAAAGATTCATATTTATTTTAGCTAGCCATGATACCTTAACATCATCAGGTATGTTGCAATTCTATGTAAAGCATTATATAAAACAACTTCCGTGCATCATATGACCATACAG
This sequence comes from Artemisia argyi, assembly GCA_030686995.1. Classification (NCBI taxonomy): domain Eukaryota; kingdom Viridiplantae; phylum Streptophyta; class Magnoliopsida; order Asterales; family Asteraceae; genus Artemisia; species Artemisia argyi. Next base: position 20,987,501 of record CM060693.1, on the reverse strand, counting down.
TTTATAAAATGAACAAATGGAGATGTCGTATATCACACCGCTGGGAAACGGCCACCCATGGTGTTAGTGGCAATTTTATTAATAAGAAGTGAAGCATGAAATTACAATACTATATACCAAAGTACATTAATAAGAAGATGAAAAAGAACATAAAAAATATATACTACTATGCACGCGCAACCCTTCGCCATTTTGCAATGAATGCCACCACCTTTACGTACGCCCAATCTTTCAAGCTCTCATGCAACTGGAAAAAAGCATGTCTCCCACGGCGGTTAAGGAGTATAGCGCTAACTACTACCCAAAATCCAGTAGCAAAACCAGCGGTCCCTCCAATATAAAACCATCTATGAAATTCATCTATGGCTTCACCATCACCCTTACCTTCACCAACTACAGGTGTTACTTCAAGTACTTTATCTCCGGGACAATATTTAGTCACGGGAGGTCCACATAGTCCAGTATTTCCAATGTAACTTGAAGCTTCAAAGGTCTGGAGTTGAGTGCTAGATGGAATCCTCCCAGACAAGTTGTTATGCGACACGTCAAGATAATTTAAAAAATTCATCTGAGACATGCTTGATGGCAACTGCCCTGAGAAATTGTTTTTGGATAAATCCAAAGTTTCAAGTTCTTTCATTTGACCAATTTGTCTTGGAATCTCTCCAAGTAGAGCGTTCTTTGACAAGTTTAGTGAAACCAGTTGATAAAGATTGGTAAGTTCATATGGGATTTTTCCTGTTAAATGGTTGCTCGACAGGTCAATGCTCTTCAAGGATTCTAGATTTTTGCTGAATTCAAGTACCTTTCCTTGCCACTGGATTATCACATGGTCAAAATAATCATAACTAGAGCCGTATCCATCTTGATGAATGTGCCTTATGTCCAATGAATTCACTGTGATGAGATCTCTCCCTTTGAGAGAAAAATAATCTAGAACCATGGCAGTGATATTATTGATGCATGAGGGGATGGTTCCATTGAGGTTGTTCATTGACAAGACTAGAAGTTGAAGATTTACTAGATGGCATAATTGTGAAGGGATGGTTCCATAGAAGTTGTTTGATGCTAGGCTAAGAACGTACAAACGTGATAGGTTTTCCCCAATCCAAACAGGCACATTACCAGAAAACTTGTTTGCCCGCAAATTCAGAAAGGTTAAATTTGTGCAATGTTTTAAAGATAAAGGCAATTCTCCAAATAAGTTGTTGTTGTATAAATACAATGCTTCAAGCTTGATCAAAGACTTAACAGATGCAGGAATTCTACCAGATAGATTATTGTTTGCTAGATTAAGAACCACCAGCTCTTTTAAATGCCATAAACAGTCTGGAATTTGTCCTGTGAATGAGTTGTCTGAGATATCAAGAAATGATAAACCGCCATCTACAGTTTGGCACAGAAAGGAGATTCCCCCAGATAATTTGTTTTTGGAAAGATCTAACACTAACAAAGTGGAAGGAATGTTCAGAATAGCGCCACTTATGTTGTTGAAAGAGAGATCCAAATAGCTCAACTGAGAAGACTGCCACTGGTTCCAGTACTCCTTAGAAACTGTGTCTGAAATGCTATTTTTGGAAAGATCAAGATGCCAAAGATTTTTCAATTTTTGTATCCATTTGGGGAAACGAGGCCCTACCTTGTTAGAACTGAAATCAAGATACTGCATACTCTGAGAAAGGTTTGACACGTCAGCAATTAGAGGAACTCCTTCGAGTGAGTTGTTTGAAAGATCTATATACCAAAGATTTGATATTCCAATATTTTCAGAGATAACACCTCTTAGGTAATTGGAAGAAAGGTCTAGCATTTGAAGGTTGCGTAGTTGCCACAGTTTGTCACTTATAGTTCCATCGAACTGATTTGAAGATAGGTTCAAGGAATAGAGGGATGAAAAGTGTTGGATCTCATCAGACAATGTAGCTGATGTGCATCCTGACAAGCTGTTCAAAAAATCTGAAAGTTCCCCATCAAACTTGTTGCCAGAGAGATAAAGCTGTGTAAGCTCATTGCCAAATAATGGGCACAACCAACGATGCACGGATGAGTTGAGATTGTTGTTATCGAGAGAAAGGTAATTAATAGATGAAGAAGAATTGACAGATGGAGAATATGGATGCATGACTTGTGAGAGGTCACATCCAGTTAAACTTAAAAATGATAGGTTTTGGAGACCTATAACTACATTTACCCAGTTATTTACTTTGGCCAGAGAAGTTTCATCCATATGAAGGTATGTTAAAGAAGATAGAGAAGACAACCAATCTAAGTTTTCAACACTACAACTTCGGAGGGAACTTAGTTCAAGTCTGTCCAAACTGGTGAGGTTTCCAAATTCTGTAGGAATGGTTCCATAGAAAGAGTTGTTTGAAAGGTTAAGAGATGTCAATTGGGTCAAGGAACCAATGGATCTAGGAATTACTCCAGTAAAATTATTCCCATCAAGGTGAAGATAAGTTAACTGGGTCATGTTACCAATGGACATAGGAATGGTTCCAGTAAACTGATTCCCACCAACTACAAGGGTTGTTAATTTGCTCAACGAACGAATGGAATCAGGAATTGTGCCAGTAAACTGATTGTAACGAAGGTTAAGATATGTTAACTGGGTCATGTTACCAATGGATTTAGGAATGGATCCACTAAACTGATTTTCACTTAGGTCAAGATAAGTTAAATGAGTCATGGAGCATATGAACTTGAAAATGGTTCCATGAATAGAACTGCGAGGAAGGTTAAGAATATTCAAATATGTTAAGTTAATCAACGAATGGCTAATCTCACCTTCAAGACCACTATATTCGAGTTGAAGCTCTTTGACATGACCTGTGACGTTGTCACACACGACTCCATACCATTGACAACAATCATATTCTTCTTCAGGTCTCCAGTCAATGAGCACGCCACTTGGGTCTTGAATAATGTGAGCTTTGATATCAAGAAGAGCTCGTCTCTCCTTTTCGAAGCACTTATGAACAACTCCTCCTGCAGCTCCAACCAGTTGTTGGCCAAAGGAAGTGGCAGTTGTGGTATTAAACAACCAAAAGACAAGTGACAAAATAAACAAAACATGAGTATGCATAAAGTAAAAGTAAATATTTTCTCTCATTATGTGTGTTTTAAGAAAATTGTATTGATGTGTTTTTATCTGATAATGAACACATATACCTCTATGCAGCTTTATATAGACTTTGATATCAAAGAATTGAAATTTATAAATTCGTGTGGAACAGACAAAACATGGAAAAAAATTAAACTATAAATTTGAAGTCCCACACAATTTTTAGTTATTCACTATGACTTTTGGTACTGTAATTATTCTGTGATGTAAAGGTAAATCCAAAAAAAAATGGAGCCAAATAAATCAGGCTGATGGAAAATACAGTCAGCAACTACTGTGAAAGTACCAAATATGCAAAAATAAAAAATGTTGGATTGGGATCGAGTGTTGCATAAATCTTTAGTTCCAACAATATGTTTGATGAAATGCCTCAAATAAATTTTTACAACATTAAGTTCACAAGTTTTCCTTTTATAAAAAGCATGTGAGCAGGAATAATCGACATAGGTAAGTTAATTGGTCATTTGAATTTTCACTGCATTTGATTAACTATTTAAGACGATATAAGTTGTTTTTGTTCAAGATGAATGATTATGTTTTTTGTTCGTTGTGGCCACGGTTTAGTTTTGCAAACAAGTTATTAGTTTCATATATTTGTGGCTTTATTGTGTGTGCTCAAACTGTATATACATTGTTGGGTTTAAGTTTATTGTGATTTAGTTTTTTTACTATCTTTAGTGGTAACATATATATATATATATATATATATATATATATATATATATATATATATATATATATATATATATATATATATATATATATATATATATATTTATATAAACTTTTAACATCGAAATTTTAGGTTTCAATCAAAAGGATGGCGAGTCCCTATATACTATAAAATCAACTATTAAAATAAAACTGTACAAATGTGAATGCTCAATTTTGTCACGTAAGATAAATGAAGTCATCCTATTGCCCAATTGGAAAGCCAAAATTGAAACAATTTGGTTAAACCTATTTAAATCTCATCTAGCTAAAATATTTATAAAAACAAATGTGTCGATTTTGTCAAAAAGAAAAATAAAATGAAGTAATTGATAAAACTTTAGTTGTTAATTTTTAAATAAATTAAATAAAGTTAAGTAAACTTTCGAAAAGTTATGATTAAGTGATGATCTCAGTATAAGATCATCTCGGATAACTCACCCCGGTAGTGCATTGTTTCGTTAAATGTAGGTTAGTATTATATATTCTCGGAAGATAAAAAGGTATTTACCTCGGTAGTGTTCTAGGTAGTGGATGATTTGTACCATTCTTGGTAAAGAGCTCGTTAAGTTCCTGTTCTTGTTAGTTTGTTTGTTAAAGTTTTCACCTCGGTAGTTGTGTATTTTGTTAGCGTGGTTACTGTTCTCGTTCTCGGTATTTACCTCGGGCAGTTTGTGGTTTGACTAGTCAACATGATTGAAAAAAGATGGTTGAACAGTATATATAATGGAACAAAACAGTGCCAACATTCTAACACCATCTAATGATTCACAAATCTTCACCCAATACTTTAATGAAGTGTTTTATCCAGCATTTGGTTTTCACATAAAATGGAAAGTCGAAGATGTGGCACATTTTGTCTAAAGATACGTTAACTGTTTAAAGACACTTGTTCAACTAATACTAGTAACGTTTTATATAATTTGTTTTGTATAAATCAATTCCTTTACTCATTGAGACTTTTAATCAGACAAGTGGTGAGCATAACATTGACGAAATAAAGTGACTCTATAATAGTCTAAAGAAGCTAGATGACTTTATATTTGGGTGGAACATACACGATTTGATGTCCCAAATAGACGTTCAAAGACTCTCAAGTCTTTGCAATTTTTCCAAAGTGGGTGTCAATTTTTCTTCCACTTTGTAATACTTTATGTTAAAAAAGAAATCAAAATGTGCCCAAATAAAGCACCCAATTATAGGAATAGTAACAAGATATATATATAACGTGATGTAAACACCAATCTAGAATATACAGTGTTAGGAAATCGTACTTGGATTGATCAAAATAGGGAAAATCCTTGAAATGCCCTACAAGTACATGGGTATCAACCCTAAATGTCCCAAAAAAAAATTTTCTCCAAATGCCTCAGGGGAGAGGGTTGCCCAAATTTCTTGGGCGGATTACATATTATTGTGACATGTGTCCCCCCAACATGTACCTACTAAGTACCATCTCACTAGTACTTTCTTGGGCGACTGGAAACTACATTCTTGGGCGACTTATATTTTTTAGTCTTTTTCCGAGAAAGTGTGATCTTTTAAAATGCTACATTTTTTGTCCTTGTAATTTGATTGGTATTTTATTTTTGGTCACACATTCTTTCTCTTTTTATCACCATTCTCTCTTGCATTCATTATAGTCAGCAAAATCAAAGAGTAAACTTGGTAATTTGCTCAAATTTTAGAACAAAAAAGGACCCAAGTATCCAATGTAACAAACAGATAATGTAGGTCCAATGTAATAATTGAATAACCACTACAGATAATCAAATTTAAGGATACTTACATTCATATACTGCAAATATGCAATATACACTGGTACCTATTTCATTTACACTATTCTTGCATCTGGTACATCGATCTAAAATCTCTTAGCAGTCATAAGGCTTAACTTTGTTGTTTATATCAATATTGATCAATTGATTGTTTTTGTCCAGTTTAATAAACTTCTTTTAATTCAATCTTCATAAAAACCCAGATCTTCATCATAAAAACCCATATCTTCATCCAAAACTCAGGCCACAAATTCAATAACAAAAACAATAACATCAAAACATCACCGTCGACACCACCATCGACACCACCATACAAACACCACCACCATCCAAATACCACAGATCCAAATACCACACCCTCACACCACCACCGGACCCATTTTCCATCTTAACAATCCCTCTTCTTACCTGAATAACATGTTCTTTTATGTTTGTAAAAGTTTCCCTCCACACATACAAGTGATTGACTGTAGAGACTACAGTGTGCTGACTTGAGAGAATTTCCAGTGACTTTTATATTAGTGATTGAGTAACGAACGAATGGAATCGGGAATTGTGCCAGTAAACTGATTGTAACCAAGGTTAAGATATGTTAACTGGGTCATGTTACCAATGGATTTAGGAATGGAACCACTAAACTGATTGTCACTTAGGTCAAGATAAGTTAAATGAGTCATTATAACCATTAGACGATTCAAGATAAAGCTAATCTCACCTTCAAGACCACTATAACCATTAGACGATTCAAGATAAAGCTCTTTGACATGACTTGTGACGTTGTCACACACGACTCCACCCCATTGACAATAATCATCTTCTTCTTCAGGTATCCAGTCAATGAGCACGCCACTTGGGTCTTGAAGAATAATGTGAGCTTAGAAATCATGAAGAGCTTGTCTCTCCTTATCGATATACTTATGAACAACTCCTCCTGCTGCTCCAACCAGTTGTTGGCCAAAGAAAGACAAGTGACAAAAGAAACAACAAAATAAAGTAAAAGTAAATATTTTCTCTCATTATGTGTGTTTTAAGAAAATTGTATTGATGTGTTTTTATCTGATAATGAACACATATACCTCGATGCAGCTTTATATAGACTTTGATATCAAAGAATTAAACTAGATGGATATAAATTTGTGTGGAGCACATAACACTTGGAATAAAGATCATGGAATAAATTTGAAGTCCCAAATTAGACGTTCAAAGACTCTCAAGTCTTTGCAATTTGTAGTTATTCAATGTATCTTTTGGTCCTGAAATTATTCTGTGATGTAAATGTTAATCCAAAGAAATGGACCCAAATAAATCAGGCTGATGGAAAATACAGTCAGCAACTCTTGTGAAAGTAGAAATATGTAAAAATAGGTTGGATGGATAAAAAAATAAATAAATGGGGCCTCTTAAAAATTCAGATTTGTAACTGTACATCCAAAGAAGAGAGATTTACGCAATTATGAGCTTAAAGTAGTGTCAGCATAAATCTTGAGTTTTCTCATGACCCACAACAATGTTTGATGAAATGCCTCAACCAAATTTTAGCAACATTAAGTTTACAAGTTTTCCTTTTCTAAGAAGAATGTGATTTCAAGAGTAATCTGCATAGGTAATTTAGTTGGTCATTTGAATTTCTACTGCATTTGATTAACTATTTAAGCCAATACAAGTTGTTTAGATTCAAGATGAATGATTACGTTTTGTGTTTGCTGTGGACAGGGTTTAGGTTTGCATACAAATTATTAGTTTAGGTTGTTTGACTTGAAAATTGGAGCGGCCCAGTTCTAACATACTCAGTTTGGCTCATATTATATATTTGATAACTAACAATACATGCTTTGGCGCAATTAAATCATTGAACATCTATCTTCTACTTTAGTTTAAATACATAATGATAATCTAGTTATATTATTTCATTGCAATATTTAGTTGAAAATAAATATCAGAAGACTCTTTGCATAAAGCTACTTATTTTGGATAATCATTAGAAACTGATTGATGCAATATGTATAGTAAATTTGAAGTAGATGGTCTAAATTTTTGTTTTACTTTTCCGTTGTTCAAAAATCCAAAAATAAATTTGATCTGTTTTGTGGAAAATGATGAAGAAAAGTGAAGTATCCCAATATTAGACGTTAGAAGACTTAAAAGTCTTTAAAACTTGTAGTTATTAGATATCTTTTTCTATCTTAGTGATACTTTTCCCCTCAATACGTGTGAATGTGTGATATAAATCAAAGTCAAGCTAATGGGCCCAAATGCTAAACCAAAACCAAGATCAAGACTAAAAGATGAAGACTAAGTTAATTACTACAATGCATAATCAACTTTTAAATTTTGTCTCAAAATACATAATATGATCCGTTTATTCAGGTCACCGACGATATGGCGCTTATGTGGCATCCAAGTGTATACCTCGTATGTTAACTAGTAAATAATGCAACAAAATAATAATAATCAGGAACCATGACCAATGACTATAAAACATATATACCTGGTCCAAGGGATCAGCATCAGCTAATTCAGAAAACGCATTCCCTAACTCACGATCACAAATGAATATTTCAAATCTCTCTGTTAAACCTGCATGCCCGCGCCGAAAATTAGGAAAAATCAAGCTTTCACGAATTTGAGTTATTTGTAAATTTTGGGTATCCGGATATACAAGTTCAAAGGGATAATGAGGTAATGGGGTAATTTTCCTTAAAATAATATTTGCATTTTGAGATACAGAATATTTTCAGTACCTCCGATGTGGCTTCGCCAATGGAGATACCTCCACAGGATAATCCAAAAGAAATGTAGGCTGCACTAGAGTTGGTTCTACCGCTATCTCAAAAACCTGTAAAAAGAACAAAGTTACCAACTAATCTCACTCTTAAATTTTATATATTATTGTTAGTACTTGACCCGTAATTTGATACTGACCTCATTAAGCATTTTGCCAACAGATGAGCATGCTTCAATTAAATGCCTATCTTGATTATTGGGACCCATATTCAGCGCGTTAATAGTTGCTTCTTTAGCAGCATTAAGATCATTTCCGAACTCAGTAAAATCAATTCCTGTAGCTTCTTTTACAAGATTGTGCATTGTTTCCCTCCTCCATGGTCTTTCTAAATTAATTTCAACTCCCTGCATTCAAATCGGCAATCTTGAGTAAGTCGGTGTAGTACTAAACTAGATTGAGAAAGTGGTACTTAAGAAGTTATGCGTTCAACTTAAGAGTTTGCGTACCTGATAGTCCACAGTAAGCTTTCCATTAACTGCAAGAGCACATTGAGTTACGATTTCTTCTGCCATGTTCATCATGCTTTCATAGTCTGAATACGCTTCATATATCTGGATCAGTTCAAGACTAAAACCGATCAATTGTGATCAAACAAACATAAAAAGTGATGCTGCGATTACAATCATGACAATAGCATATGAAGGCAATTGATGCATATATTACCTCTATAGTTGTGAATTCTGGATTATGTCGGGTTGAAATGCCTTCATTTCTGAATATTCTACCAATCTCATATACTTTTTCGAACCCCCTAACCTATGTTGGAATCAGAACTCTTTACCTATATGAATACAAATACAATCTTACAAAAAAGTTTACGTAGAATACTCAGAACCTTACCAGCATTCTCTTCAAATGGAGTTCGGACGCAATTCTCAAATACAGATCCCTGCCAAGCGAGTTATGGTGTGTAATGAATGGTCTAGCTTCTGCACCGCCAGCTGCTCCCTAGTAAGTCAAATCAATTTAAGTATCAAAAATTAAAAAAATCAAATATTTAGATTCTACAAAAATTAGTTTAGGGATGATTTACAAACCTGAAGAACTGGTGTATCACTGATACAATCTACTGAAGTGAAGCACAAATCAGCATACGAGTATTTGAAGATAACAAGTTATATGATGCGAAAATTCAATGTTTTAACCCTACCTTTGCTCTTTTACGGAATACATCAGCTACCTCTGGATTTGCAATCATATCTACGTATCTATACACGAAAAACAGACTTGCCAATTATGATGATGTTTAACATTAGCCAAAACGGACCACCATGACATTATTAGGATATTCAGGATTGCACAAATGTAGTTACAAAAAAATCTAAAGAAAACTAACCGTTGGCGATAACGCTTATCCACATCTGTTAGACCGTGAAACTTATCCGGTAGTGGAAGCAAAGATTTTGTGAGGATCAAAAATGAATTTACACATACAGAAAGTTCCCCTGAAAATAAATGGAAACAATGAATATGCAATCAAAAAGTAGTGTAAAGACTACTAAATTATATTTGTATAACTTTGTTGTAGAAGCTAACCTTTTTCTGTGCGTTTAATCGAGCCGCTTGCGCCCAATATGTCGCCTATATCAACAAGACTCTTTAATTGGTCAAACTGATCATCTGCAAGCCTTTCTTTCTCACAGTAAAGCTGATATTATAAGTAAATATATCAGTATTCAGTAGTATGACAAAAAAGAGTCATAGAAAACATAGCATAGGCGAGGAAATCAAGTTTACTCAATAATCTAAATGCTTCTATGAGGGTCAAACACAACGCATTCCTATTTGCGATCTTTCAGTCATTAAGATCCACTTCGGGAGATGATTAATGAGCATGTGGCATCGTGTTTTGAAAGCGGTTATCTAATTACTGTGGTTCGAGTCAAAAAATCAAATTTGAAAAATACTTGTTTCAAGAGTAAATGCAACGAAACTGATTCTGAATATTTAAGTGTCATCTTAAATCAAATTCCTTAAATAATCAGAGTACGTCAAACACTTAAACTGCTGATTATCACAACTTCCAGTATGAGAAGCATGTTCAGTTATGTAAACACTATCCCCCAAACACACACATACAAATACTACCAATTACACAGCATGATGGTGATTAAGTTTAGAGACAAGCAACTGTTTTTTTTTTTTTTTTTTTTTTTTTTTTTTTTTTTTTGTGTGTGTGTGTGTGTGTGTGTGTGGAAAAGAAAAAAGAATGTTATCAGCATACCTGAATTGTGCCAGAATCATCCCTCAAAGTTTAGAGAAAAACACTACCAATTACATAGCATGATGGTGATTAAGTTTAGAGACAAGCGACTAACTTTTTATGCGTGAAAAGGAAAAAAAAGATGTTATCAGCATACCTGAATTGTGCCAGAATCATCCCTCAAAGTCAAGAACGCAAGTTTTCCAAAAGCCCTTCGTGCAACAATTCTTCCTGATATTGATACTTGGTCATTCTCATCGTTTGATTCTTCGCCATTGCCGAGATGCTTATAAATATCTTGCAATTGATTAGCTGTATGAGTTCTATCCCACTTGTAAGCATATGGTTCAAGTCCTTTGCTCCTTAACTCTTCCACCTATAAACAAATCCATTACTTTTACCGGAAATAAATAAGCTAGAAATCCACACCCAGTCCCACACTCAGCAATCAGCATAGACCCCTGTGTATTAGGTGCAAAAAGCCAAAAGTTGGAACTAAACTAAACTTTGAGTGGGTGTTTAAAGTTAGGTTTTGGGATTGATTATCTAACTGATATGTTTGCAAAATGCAAATAATCAGCAAAAAGTGTTGGCAAACCATTAAAGAAGGAATTATCTGCGTATTCTTATAAAGAGGTTTTGAATTTCTGTTCCAGAGTGCTGTTTTGCAAACGCAATCTCAAACACCTCTTAAAGAAGTGCTTAAAAAGGTAAAACTGATGAATCAGGGGGTGTTCGGCATTGCATTTTGATAGTGGTTACAAATAATTAGTTCTTAGAGAGTTTTTAGGATTGCTTTTTAAACCCACTTATGCTCTTTGCAGTAGTCTGATAAGAAGTTAGTAATAACAAACTCCCAGACTGATTATCTTATTATTGTGTTCTCAAGTACTACAATAAAAGTACATTCAATGGGGTGTTTAGGATTGCTTATTTAAGCTACGTATGCCTTTTGACTTAACCACACACGCAGTTCGAAATGATAAACTCCCAAACTGATTATTCAATCTTATTACACTCTCCTGTAATCAGATAAGTAATTTGGATAAGCAATCCCAAACACCCACAACACTGCTTATATTAGTATCAAAACTCAATAAGCATACAATCATAAGCAATCGCAAACTCCCCTTTAACGTTTTCGTATTGTGAAACTAATACAAATGATCTTATTACACTATTTAAGAATCATTTACATGTAACTATGTAAGTACTTATATAACTCCCCCAAGATATGCATATCAGACAACCAATAACAAAGTATCACACTTTCTTAAATATTCATCGTTAAACTAACTAAAAACGCATCACTAATTTGCTAATTAAGCCAGATGTCAACAACTAAAGCAGAAAACATAAAAAGATTCAAATGTTACTTAAGATAGACTGAATATCTGATTATTCAGTTGCCGAATACTCGGAGGGTGTTTGAGATTGCTAACTAAAGCTGCATATCTGTTTCTTGCTAGTCACTAGTGTGCCCGGCCTAAATGACTAAATGACTAATTATAATTATCACATAATCACTTTCAAAACCCATAACCCATTTGATTAACAAAACCAAATACCTCAAACAAAGCATAACAAAACAAAAAGATTCAACATTTATAAAACATAAACATAAAAAAGATTCAATTTTTATAAACCTTTTTAAGACGAATAGCATCTCTATCAGAAGTGGAAGAAGTTGCATTATTCTCGTCTTTGGGTGACCTCCTTCCCCTGCTACCACCCTGTTTTGGCGGCACAGTGGCGGCGCGTGAGGATGAACAGCAGCGCGTGAAGGTGACTGGGAGATGGGTTTTGTAAGTGAGTGGGGATAAGTGGAAGAGGTGACGTAGTGGTCTTGATGACCATACTTTTAAGGCCTTGATAAAAGAAAGGGTTGAAGATGTAAGGGTGTTTTTGTAAATTTGGTTTTTGTAAGGAAGATTTATGTAAATTGTACTTTAAGATTATTATTATTCTTATTTTTTTTTTTCTCTTTCGAATAGTACTGAACATAATAGACTATGGATCAGATGAACCGAAAAACCGGATCAATGAACCGGATCGAACATATTTTGGTCCAGTCCTCGGTCCACCTTTTTCCCAATATTCGGTCTTCGGTCCGATTTGGTTTAGTTCAGTCTTAAGCAAAATCGCCCATTATGCTTTGTTTTACTCGACCGAACCAACGAACTGGACGTGGACATGACATTTCAGTATGATTCTTGGTATGGTGTTTTGAACCAAATCGATTTTTGATCCGGTCCGGTTTTCGGACGGTGCTCAGCCATACTTTCGCTATGTTTCCATTTTGATGGTGTAACAAAGGCGTCTAAGACATGTCTTTGCCTAACAACGTGTCACCCTTAAAATACAAATCCCCACCCACGCGTTGGACTGACCGGCTTGTGAGAAAGTCGCGTGTGTGTGATTTTAATTTTTCGAAATATATTTGTGATTAAAGCTCGGACTTGAGCTCTAAGCACGATAAAACTCGGCTCAAATAAAACCGAGTTACTCAACAAATGCTTGACTCATTTACACCGCTACACCCAGTCCCTCATGACTCGTAGTGTAACTAAAACCTAAGTTACTCGAATAACAACAAAATGAAAAGAAAACCAATTTAATTGGGCCTTGAAAAATTCATGGTTCCTACTTTATGTTATTCACTATGGGCCTTACATAACAAATTAACGACACATCACTCCACCAATTTCCAAAGCCGAAAAAACAAAATGAAACCTAGTCAAAGTCAAACACCCATGAACACCAATGCCGGAACAAGCAACAGAGACATCAGCAGCAAAAGCAAGCCACAGTTCAGACCAGCCATTGATGATTCAAAACCCCTTCTCCAAGATTCGGTACCCCTTTTTTGCATTTCTTTAAAAATAACCCATGTTTTAGTTAGTTTTTTATCTAATAAATGTTGTTTTGTAGATAATAAGATCAGACCCGATCGAGACAGAAGAAGCTGTTATCCGGTTGCCTCGTTTCCCTCCGACTAATTCGACATTTAAATGACTTTGTATTTGAATTTTATTATAATATTAATAGATTAATGAAATTTGTCCTGACGCGTAGTTTAGTTGGTAATCAGGGGGCATCTTTTGTACATATAACAAGCACAAGGTAAGATATTTGTTATGAAAAGGCAACTGATTGTGAGCCGGTTCGGATTACCGATTATTAACCTTTGAGGCATGTACAAGTAGTTTTTTTTTTTTTTTTTTTTTCCCTCCTCCAGTGTTCCGACTTGACATTGTGAGCCGACTAATCCAGGGCGACTACCCTTTTGATAGCCCGAAGTCATCACATGTGAACCTCCATAGTTAAATGGGCAATTAATCCCAGGGCGACTACCCTTTTGATAGCCCGGAGTCATCACAGATGAACCTCCATTAGCTAAATGGGGACTAATTTTCTCCCCAAGGTTTGAACCTTGGACCTTCAAGGAGTTACCCATTTAGGAGATCAAATACACACTAGTGGGTCACCCCATGTGGTTTACAAGTAGTAGTTCTATTGATGTGAATGAACTTTTTTTTTTTTTTTTTTTTTTTTTTCGTGGTTGCCCTATAAGCATTCTTCGAGTGTTTGGGATTATGCTATGACAAATGTACTAGGCTTATCTGCTTAGTTGATAGGTGTTTGGGATTGCATATTTGAAGTGCTTGTTGACTTGTTTGGTTATATTTTGACAAAAATTAGCACATGTGGAGGTAAAGTGCTTATAAGCCAATGTCATAAATATGAGTGAAAGTATATGCAATCCCATAAATCCTATATAGCTGTTTCAGTAAGCTGTCTTTCTAGTTTCTACCAACTTTAAAAAGGTTCAATTTAGTTGACAGAATTTGGTAAGCCTTATCTAAATTCTGTCGCCTGCATTGTGTTTGACACTTGATAAGCGAATGAACTATTTTCATAAACAAGCGTAAGATGTTTGCATACATTGATCCGGTTATGACGTATTGCTTAGTCAACTAACAATTTAATATATACTTGTCGAAACACAGCCAATTAGACTAAGTACATAGATATATTTCAAATTTTCAATCACAACTACACATTCCAAGTAAGAAAGAAACAAGGAAATTAACTACTGATTATGGTATGTAAAACGACGTCACATGATGGACCAATATCAGATCCCCACGTTAATAGCATATGGTTTGTCGCGAGGTGGAGATGACTGCACATAGGTAGCACATGGCTGAGAATTTTCGTTATAAACGTTGCCCTTGTTATCGCACTCTCCATAACCCCTAGATAGTGGTCACTCTTTTGATACATAGAGGTTGGAGGACATTCTCCATATTGCCAATGCACTAGATGTGCTATTTTTTCAGCTTTTTGCAGACATTCCATAAGTGCGTTTGGTTCAGTATAACCCGAAACATGTAACGTTCTATTCTCCTCCACTCGGAAAGATTATTTTCTTTTAATATGACCAATGAAATTACCAATCTTATTAGTTAGGGAAAATTACAATAATTAATAGTATAAAAGCAGAACAACCTGAAAAATAAATTAGCTGTTTGTTAGTGACAGACATAGATTAGATGATTGTCTATATCATGCTTATATGCTTAAAACTAGGGTGACAATTTGAGCCGGGTTTAGGTTGGAATGACGGGTTAGAAAACTTCAGCTGAAACATATTTAGCCATATTATTTATATGAGTTAATGGGTTAAATGCATACAAATTGAAGAGTTAAAGCGGGTTTCATGTTACACAAATTAAATGGGTTGGCAGGTTGAATGTGACTGTGTATTTGTTACGAACATCATAAATTGGTGTTTTGTGTTATTTTTTCCTTGAATGTGACTGTATTTGTTACTTAAAGAGAAATACTATATGTTCAAAAGTCTATTTTACAAAAAAAAAATAATAATAATAAAAAATAAAAAAATAAAAAAATGCCCTTATTGAGCATTGACACCATGTTAACAAGGATAAATTGGTCAAGTAATTTTATCTGCTCAAAGCTTCTTACCCCTGCTTAATACCTAAAGAGAAATATTATCGTGCTGCATGTAGGCTTAAACTTTATTTAGTCATATCATCTGCGTTTCGGTTTTACTTCTCAGGTAGATGGAGAAATACAACAAAAAGGCTCAACAGAGGATATGACATTCAAGATCCCATACTTAATTAGTCAAATTAGTTCAATGATTCAATGATGACACTTCTAATTTGGTTCATATTTTCATTAAATATAAGACGTTATGGTTAACTGATGCGTTAGATAAACCTAATGCGGTGAGGATTTCTGTTATATATGTTAACATTTTTAATTGGAATTGACGCTTCATATGTAAAGTTAATAAGAAGTTTTTGACGGTATATGTGTAGAATGCAGGTCTCATAATGGTGTTAAATCGTTGCTATTGGTAAACCATGTATGAAAATATGAAATGCATATTGTTCTACTGACAGGATTCTAATATATGTTTTTGTTAAAAAAATTATTTTGACATCCATGTATTAATTATTTAATTCTCAGCCAACTTTTTGGAATGATCCTGAGAGGGCGATAAGAAATGCATATTGTTCTACTGTAACACCCCCAATTCATGGATGCAGCGGAATTCAAACTGGGTGTTACTCGACGGCACAATAGTCACAATAATAGAAAACGAACTCCAATTGAGTCGTTTTAAAAGATTTATCATTCAAATTGTATAAATATCAGAGATTTACAAAATGAGGTCCCAAATGGTTCCATGTTTACAATGTATAATAAATGTGTTTTTGAATGATAATAAAATTTATAGCCCTCTTGAGTATCCGTGCCCTTCCGTGCCATCCTTGATCGTCATGAACCTGAAATACATGCTTGAGAGGTCAACACAAAGGTTGAGTGATATTCATAGAGTTTGTTTAATGTTTGAACACAATGTGTTGGTAGTTAAATCGTTGAACACAATAATCGTAGTGTTTGTAGTTAAATCGTTTAGTGTTTGTAGTTAAATCGTTTGAACACAATAATCGTAGTGTTTGTAGTTAAATCGTTTGAACACAATAATCGTAGTGTTTGTAGTTAAATCGTTTGAACACAATAATCGTAGTGTGAGCTATAGACTCACACTCATAGTTAGAAAACAAAGATGGGCTGCGTTGTTATATGCCCGGAAAGGTTATTAATTCACTAAGCTTATGACACCAAAACGTTAACGTGTACCAATATCGATCGGCAGATTTATCCCGGTAGATACTTTGCCGTCATACCTAATGTCTCAAATATTAATGCATTTGTTTGAACTTAGTCAAAACAAATGGGATTCGTCAATCCCAATAGGCCTATTCACAATATTCGCGCTCACTTGCAAGTAACCCTCGCAAGTGATTAAATGGTTCATAATAAGGGATCTTGGTTTGGCAAGGATGTTACTCAGTGATAATAAAACATAGTCGAATAGCATACAGTAGAAAGCATTGTGTTCGAGTAGAAAAATAATAGCATGTATTCCCCCCAAGGGTTTGTAAAACATTGAAGTAATGTAAAGTGGGGCTATGAACTCACCTTAAGTAAGATAGCAAGTAATGAATGTAACGGTTGAATCGTGAAGGTTTCTACGAGCAACCTATAATAGAATGTTGCGACTTAGGATCAGAGTAAAGAATATGAAGTAGTGCCTATATATATATCTTGCATTTAGTCCATGATGTGGTATGATGTATAGTGTAAGTCTTTGAAAGAAAAGATTCATGAAACATGTATGTTTTGATATATCGTTTACTACCGTTCGGGCCGACATAATTCAGAAGTCACGTAGTAAACGTTCGAGGAGCCAGGACACTTTAATTCGTAAATCCACAACTCAACTCGACGGCTTACATAATGAACTCCTCACATGAGGCTCCCTACTATTGTAGTAGTTGATAAAGTATATATATATATATGTTTTGATCAGAAAAGTTACATGTCCGATATTTGAATAAACTTAGGAAAGTTTATTAGTACATGAAGATTGTTATTAGGGGTAGTTTCATAAGTCTTGTATGACCATTTTTCCTTGTAATATCTCATGGTTCCTTTTTAAGTGAAGTAGATCCAAATTGCTTGTTCAAGTTATCGCCTAATTCATTGTTTCATGTTTACGCCTAAGTAAACTTACATGGTCATCTCGTCATGGCCTAGCCATGACCTTTGGTCCTTGTTCCAAGGTCATGAGACACAACCTTAGCTCTAGCCATGGTTGTGGTCTTGATTATAGGTCATAAGACCTCTTGTTCCTTTTAAAGTATAATCATAATATAGTGACTTTGGCCTAAAAATGGGCTGTTTAGAATTTGAAGAATTTTATCACTCGGAAAGCGTTTTCAGGGCTCGAGCTTCTTTGATCCTAAACGAAAACGGCGTTCCGGACAACTTTCGTGTTTTAACTTTTTGATGAATCGGACCAGAAGGGTGACTTTCAAAAAGTCAGAATGCAAAACAGTATGGTTTAGGCAGTTTTGCCGGAAATCTTTGGTAACTTCAAATGGGCGTAACTTTTGACTCGTATACTCGTTTTGGGTGGTTCAAATTGCTATAGTTTCCTTGTTAAGTCCTCTACTGTAATAGATAATGATCTAATATCATAGTTGTACTATTTTGGTCGTGGTTCTCCATAAAAGTCACTAGTTTACTTGTTTAAAGATCATAAGTTAACATATGTATATCATAACTTGTTTTACTCATTTTTATACATCATGGACATGATCACAAGACAATATATAGCATGAATGATATGTAAATAGCATGAATATGATTATTTAACAAGAATCATGTTAGGGTTTGGCTTACAACTTTTGGCTTTCAAAGATGAAAGGAAGTTAACATGTAAGGATAGGACTTTGATAGACTTGCTTCAACCCACTTCACTTCATGCAATCTTTCTACTCTTGTAATCTTGAAAGATGGATGATGAAAGTTGAGGTGACTTGAGTGGATTCAAACTCAAGAGAAATCACCAAGTATATGAGGTTATGGAAGTGTTTGATGAATGATAACCTAACTAGAGTTTCTACCTTGAACTTGCACTTGAACCTTGCTAGAAATTGGAAGGAATTAAGCTAAGTATGGAATGGTTTTCGTGTTGGAGGTGCACGGCAACAATGGGAGGGGAGGGGGCTTTTATAGGTCCATGAGGAGGTTACATATGTTGACTTGTCAACCCTTGGAGGCCAAGTTCTACACTTGTAATCATCCTAAGGCTAAATGCATGAGATTAAGCCACCTAGTGTGAATCCCCCCCCCTAGTGGCGGTTCACAAGCTTGGGGAGGAAGGTTTGACTTGTGATGATCTTATCTAAGCTTATGGAGCTAGTTCCGACTCCATAAATTGCTAACCGTAAGTTGTTACGTCACAAAACGTAAAACCGGGTATCGTAAAAATACGAAACTTGGAAGAATGGTTAAACATGTCATTATACTCCATAATAAAATATAAAATGAGTGGTAGGTTCCATTTGGGTGGTAAAACCCTGCTAAAACTGGAAATACGGGTCTAAAACACGTAATACGTAAAATGTACGAATATTGCGTAAATTTGAGAAAAGTAAAATGTTACTTTTCTAATAGGATAAAAATGATTTAAAATGACTTATAATGTCTAGACTGGGCTCAGTCTAGTGTCGGTTGGTATTAAATGTCTTTTAGACATCAAACCGTAAGCCTAAAAATCAAGGAATGACTTATAAAATCAAGGAATGATTTTTTTGGTCAAAGGAGGAGGGAAAAATATGTTGACTTTTTCTAATAAGTTGAAAACTCAAATCGTATTAGAAACGCGGTGCAGGTATAGGCTAAGGTTACGGCTGAGTAAAAACGCTTAAAAACTGAAAATTCCAGTTTTTCACGGCCGAGGCTTATTTTGGTCATGTTTTTCTCAGTCACGATTAATTCTCAAATAAATCATGAGTGTGTCAAACATTTTTCTGATGCGGGGTCACTTAACGCGGTCGAGTTTCGTTGCGCGTAGAATTTCTGAATGACGTTTTACCCTAAAACGTGTAATTCCTTAATAACTTTCACGAAAATGAGCTTATGAAAGTTAAACTTTTAATTTGCCATAGAAATGATTTATCACCCGAGGCCAAGAAACAAAAATCAAGTTTCGGGAAAATTTCGGGAAAAATGAATAGTAAAAGTGAATAGTGAAATTTTCCGGGAATGGTAATTAACCTGAAATTGCGAATTGTTACATCTACCGACAAATTTATCGTCGAGAATGCCATGCAATTAGGTCCGGTAGCTCAAGTGCAGTTATAGCAATTGTCATCGATGGCAGAGATCTATGGGTGGCAAATATAGGAGATTCCAGAGCTGTTCTATGCGAGAGAGGATCTGCCAATCAGCTTATAGTGGACCATGAACCACTTGAAGAAAGGAGTAGGATTGAGAAACACTGTGGATTTGTGACTAAACTTCCAAGTAAAACGCTTCCACAGAACTTCACTTTTCAAAAGATGTCACACTATGGTGTCACACAAGAGGTGGTAACATTGGTGGAACAGGTTACATGTCAAAAACGTGTCACTTTGGTAAATACGATTGACCTAGAACACTTTTTGTCCAAAACTTTACTTAAGAATATTTTTATGTCAAATATAGTATATTATTACTAATATTAGTTGGTTCTTTCAATAAATGACGTTCAACCCCTTTCTTTTTTAGCTAATATTAAAATATTACTTTTTGACCCGTTTATGAGTACATGTACATGGGTAGAAATCGCCACCTCTACCTTACACCAGTAAATGACAGCAGAATTGGCAAATTTTTGGTTTATCTTTCAATTATGTGATGCAGTGAATGACAGCAGAATTGCTACATGCATATTTTGATTCAGTCACTGTGTTATAGCTTCAGCAAGCTGCCAAGCTCTAAAGTATAGTGAAATTGTTATTATTTCTGTAGGCGATGTTGGTCAACTTGCTGTTGCTCGTGCATTTGGAGACCAGAGTCTTAAAGCTCATCTAAGTTCAGGTTTATAAGACATGTACCTATCAATGCCTCAATAGAGCTTGTGATACTGGCAAGTGATGGCTTATGGAACGTTCGTTATTTACTCACTATTAAGTAAATATGGTATATATAGGACGTTAGAGAAGATATCACTTAATGGCCTTGATAATCGCCTGTCACAGGTGGCACAATGAGCTGGGATTGAAGATTTTTCGTTGTGACAAAAGATGGTAAATATACAAAATCAACATCCAACATTGTGTACAAAGAAGCTATATTTCGCATATGAATTGATAATATACCTTGTGCTTGCGGATAATTTATTACAGTAGCTTTAGTAAACTACATTTTTGGTCCTTATGTTTGTATCCAAATTGCACTTTCAGTCTAATTTTGAAAAAGTGACACATTTCAGTCCAAAAGTCCACGTGGACTTCACTTTTGGTCCAATTTTCTAACCTAGTTAGTTTTGTCGTTAAGTCAGTTGCAACATTAGTCCTTTAACCTAACGGTCGTTTGTAATGTTTGCACCGTTAGTCCTTTCAGTTAAAAAATTGAAAAAAAAATTGGAAATTCTTTTTTTCCAAAAAAAATAATTTGAAAATAGAAAAAAAAATTCTAAAAAAAAAATTTGATGAAATTTTTTTTTCCAAAAAAAATAATTTGAAAAAAAAATTCTAATAAAAAATTTTCTTAAAAAATTCGAAAAAATTTGTAAAAAAATAAAATTTTGACGAATTTTTTTTTTTCCAAAAAAAATTTTTAATAAAATTTTTTCTTAAAAAATTCGAAAAAATTTTTAAAAAAAATTTTTGACGAATTTTTTTTTTTCGAAAAAAAAATAATTTGAAAAAAAAATTTATAATAAATTTTTTTCTTAAAAAATTTGAAAAAATTATATAACTTACTAAGATAACTTAAAAAATTTGAAAAAAAAAATCATGTAAGACTTGTTTATAACCCGACAACGTTTCACTTCACTCATATACACACCTAACATTATACCCATGTTTGAGTCGAGTATCGAATGATTAAGCCCAATCGTACTAAACAGATTCGACTAGCCAAACTACCAAATTAGCGAATATGTTTTTATCATCATCTCATACGCTTTCTATTTCATCATTTTATGCGAGTTATATCCATTCGTCTAAACAAACCCTTTATGTCAAAAAAAAAAATAAATAAATAAATAAAAAAAAAATTCAAAAAAAAAATAATAAAAATAAAAAATAAAAAAACTTTATCGCTATTTATTATTTTTTTGTGATCCCCCAATAATAAATAGCGATCTAGTATTTTTTTTTTTTTTTTGAATTGTTTTTTTTTTAAATGATGAAATAGAAAGCGTATGAGATGATGATAAAAACATATTCGCTAATTTGGTAGTTTGGCTAGTCGAATCTGTTTAGTACAATTAGGTTTAATCATTCGATACTCGACTCAAACATAAGTATAATGTTAGGTGTGTATATGAGTGAAGTGAAACGTTGTCGGGTTATAAACAAGTCTTACATGATTTTTTTTTCAAATTTTTTAAGTTATCTTAGTAAGTTATATAATTTTTTCGAATTTTTTAAGAAAAAAAATTATTAGAAATTTTTTTTTCAAATTATTTTTTTGGAAAAAAAAAAATTCGTCAAAATTTTTTTTTTAGAAATTTTTTCAAATTTTTTAAGAAAAAATTTTATTAGATATTTTTTTTCAAATTTTTTTTTGGAAAAAAATATTTCGTCAAATTTGTTTTTTAGAAATTTTTTCGAATTTTTTTTATAAAAAAATTTATTAGAAAAAAAAATTTCAAATTATTTTTTTTTGGAAAAAAAATTCGTCAAATTTTTTTTTTTAGAAAATTTTTCGAATTTTTTAAGAAAATTTTTTATTAGATTTTTTTTTTTTTTTTCAAATTATTTTTTTTGGAAAAAAAAATTTAGAATTTTTTTTGGAAAAAAAAATTTTCCAAATTTTTTTTTCCAATTTTTTAACTGAAAGGACTAACCGTGCAAACATTGCAAATGACCGTTATGTTAAAGGACTAATGTTGCAACTGACTTAACGACTAAACTAACTAGGTTAGAAAATTGGACCAAAAGTGAAGTCCACGTGGACTTTTGGACTGAAATGTGTCACTTTTTCAAAATTGGACTGAAAGTGCAATTTTGATACAACCACAAGGACCAAGTTTTCAAAATTGGACTGAATTGTTCCAGAATCATCCCTCAAAGTCAAGAACGCAAGTTTTCCAAAAGCCCTACGTGCAACAATTCTTCCTGATCTTGATACTTGGTCATTCTCATCGTTTGATTCTTCGCCACTGCCGAGATGCTTATAAATATCTTGCAATTGATTAGCGGTATGAGTTCTATCCCATTTGTAGGCATATGGTTCAAGTCCTTTGCTCCTTAACTCATCCACCTATAAACAAAGCCATTACTTTTACTGGAAATAAATAAACTAGATATCCACACCAACACTCACCATAGAACCGTGCGTATACGTTCAAAAAGCCAAAAGATGGAACTACACTAAACTTTGAGCAGGTGTTTAGAGTTAGGTTTTGGGATTGATTATCTAACTGATATGTTTGAAAAACACAAATAATCAGCAAAAAGTGTTGGCAAACCATTAAGAAAGGGATTATATGCGTATTCTTATAAAGAAAGGCAATTCTTGCAAAAGGAGGTTGTTAATTTCTGTTCCAGAGTGCTGTTTTGCAAACGCAATCTCAAACATCTATTTAAAAAGTGCTGGGAAAAGTAAAAATGATGAATCAGGGGGTGTTCTGCATTGCATGTTGCTAGTGATTATTTGATTGTTGTGGTTGAAGTTACAAATAATCAGTCCTGATTGCTTATTAAACAGACTTAAGCTCTTTGCAGGAAGTTTGTAATAACGAACTCCCACACTGATTATCTTATTATTGTGTTGGCAATTACTACCATAATAGTACATTCTAGGGGGTGTTTAGGATTGCTTATTAAAACTACGTATGCCTTTTGACTTAATCATATACGCAGTTCAAATCGATAAACTCCCAAACTGATTATTCAAAGCTTCTTATTACACTCTCCGGTAATCAGATAAGTAATTTCGATAAGCAGTCCCAAACACCCTCAAAACTGCTTGTATTAGTATCCAAACTCAATAAGCATACAATCATAAGTAATACTACGTAAAACATAAAAGATTTAGATATTATTTAAGATAGACTGAATATCTGATTATTCAGTTGCTGAATACTCAGAGGGTGTATGGGATTGCTAACTAAAGCTGGATATCTGCTTCTTGCGTTGGGAAACAATAAATAAGCAGTTTTAAGAATGTTTAGGATTTCTTATCCAAAGTTCCAAACTTTACGGTGACACTAGTAGTTTTAAATAATTAGGCTACGAGTTGCTTATTCCAAACTGTTTATCAAAGTGTGTATTTTGGATTCCTTATTTAAAACGCTAATCAAATACAGTATTATTTTTTAATTGCTTATCTTATAGTTTTTTTTGGGTGAGACGGTTTCACACCTTTTGGCCGATATGGGGTTTTAACCCACCGCTACACAGATTCAAACAAGGTAAAGCCCTCCCTTTTTCAAGAGGTAGGCGTGGTCACAAACTTTTTGCCACTAGGCCAACCCTGAGTGGTTTTTATCTTATCACACATTTTGCTACAAAACCCATAACCCATTTGATTAAAAACCCAAATATCACAAACAAAACATAAAAACACAAAAAGATTCAATTTTTATAAAGATTATTATATAAAAAAAAGTTGAACCTTTTTAAGACGAATGGCACGAATAGCATCTCTATCAGAAGTAGAGGAACTTGCATTCTCATCTTTGGGTGACCTCCTTCCCCTGCCCCCTTGTTTTGGAGGCACAGTGGCGGCGCGTGAGGATGAACAGCAGCGCGTGAAGGTGACTGGGAGACGGGTTTTGTAAGTGAGTGGAGATAAGTGGAAGAGATGACGGAGTGGTCTTGATGACCATACTTTTAAAGCCTCCATTGTTGTAGTTGTTTCAAGTTGTTATCTGAACTCAAGTGTGTTTTGATTAGTTATGTCGGATAACCAGAAAGAGTTGAAGAAGTAAAGGGTGTTTTTGTAAATTTGGTTTTTGTAAGGAAGATTTATGTAAATTGTACTTTTAAGATTATTATTCTTATTTTATTTTATTCTTTTTTTTTTTTTTTTTTCTCTTTTGGATAGAGCCGAACATAATAGACCATGGACCGGATGAATCGAAAAACCGGATCGAACGTATTTTGGTCCGGTCCTCGGTCCACCTTTTTCCCCGTATTCGGTTATCGATTCGATTCAGTTTGGTTCAGTATTAAGCAAAACCGGACATTATGCTTTGTTGGACTCTACTGAACCAGCGAACTGGACCTGGATATGACATTTCAGTCTGGCCCTTGGTCTAGTGTCTTGAACCAAATCTGTTTTTGATCCGGTCTGGGTTTAGTCAGTCTGATCCGATTTTTGGACCGTGCTCAACCCTACTTCCAGTTATATTTCCATTTTGATGATGTAACAAGGGTGTCTAAGATGTGTAATTGCCCAAAAACGTGTCACTCGTAAAACACAAATCCCCGCCCACGCGTTGGCAAGGGCGGAGCTTAGTGAGGACCGGGAAGGGTCCCAGCCCCCTAGGCCTAAACCCGTTAGTGTATT
The DNA here is from genome assembly GCA_030686995.1 of Artemisia argyi. Taxonomy (NCBI): domain Eukaryota; kingdom Viridiplantae; phylum Streptophyta; class Magnoliopsida; order Asterales; family Asteraceae; genus Artemisia; species Artemisia argyi. The sequence goes on along the minus strand of CM060693.1, from coordinate 20,962,284 downwards.
TTTATCGCAATTTCATGTGTTAATTTTTTTTTCTCATCGCGGCCCTCCCATCTAGTGTTTTTCCGGAAAAAAAAAAAAATTCTTTCAGCTCTCCCACAAAAAATTTTCTAGCTCCGCCACTGCGTGTTGGTAACTTTTGTAGCACAAGTCGGTCTTCGGACCAACCGACTTGTGAGAAAGTTGCGTGTATATGATTATGATTTTTGTATGATATATTTGTGTTTAAAGCTCGGACTTGAGCTCTAGGCACGATAAAACTCGACTTAAAAAAACAATGTTACTCAACAAAAGCTTTACTCATTTACACCGCTACACCTAGGGGTGTTCATGGTTCGGGTAATAAACCGAATAAACAGAAAATCGAACCGAACCGAACCGAAAAACCCCCGAAGCGAACTTATAACCGAACCGAAAACCGAATTTATATAAATATATATATATATATATATATATATATATATATATATATATTTTTTATATTTATATTATTTTATATATATATAATGTCCATTAAAATTTTATACTAATATAAAAGACACTTTTTATGCTTGAAATATTTTTTCTGCAAAAATATATATAATTAAATTAAAAATATATATATAAATAGTGTAATTAAAGTATAAAATTAGGTTTTTGGTTTTGACCCATAACCGAACCGAATTATAGATATTTTTGGTTTGGTTCGGTTTTCGGTTATGACCCTAAATATTTTTTTTAACAGAACAACCCGAACCGAATAAACCGATTAACCGAGAACCGAACCGATAAAACAACCCTAGCTACACCCGTTGTGTAACTAAAACCTAACTTACTCATTGTTCAAAAAAAAAAAAAAAAAAAAAAAAAAAAAAAAAAAAAAAAAAACTAACTTACTCAAGTAACTAGAGGTGTTCATCGGTTCGGTTATTGGGTTATTCGGTTTATTCGGTTCAGTTTGTTCGGTTAATTTTTTTTCTGGGTCAAACCGAAAACCTAACCGAACCGAATTCAAATTTGATTCAACCGAACCGAAAACCGAACCCCTATAACCGAAAACCGAACCGAATAACCCGAATTACATAATTTTAATTATTTTTTCATTTAATTATACACATTTTTAGAACAAATTTTTTTTTCAAGCTTAAATAATGTTATATTTATACTAAAAAAGACTTTTAGTGAATATTTATATATATAAATACATAAAAAATATATTTATTTATATTTTTTCGGTTTTCGGTTTTCATTGTCAAACCCATATCCAAACCGATAACCGAATATTTAGTTCGATTCGGTTCGGTTTTGCCCAATTCGGTTCGGTTACGAATTCGATTCGGTTCGGTTTCGGTTTTCGGTTATTGACCTGATCCATGAACACTCCTACAAATAACAACAAAATGAAAACAAAACCAATTTATTTGGGCCTTAAAAATACATGGTTCGTACATAAATATATTCGCTATTGGGCCCGACATAACAACAAAACATCACAGCATCACTCCACCAAATTCCAAACCAGAAAAAACAAAATGAAGCCTAGTCAAACACTCAAACACAAACACCCATGAATACCAATGCCGGAACAAGCAACAGAGACATCAGCAGCAACAACAACAACAAAAGCAAGCCAATGTTCAGACCAGCCATTGATAATTCAAAGCCCCTTCTTCAAGATCCGGTACCCTTTTTTTCATTTCTTTAAATAACCCATGTTTTAGTTAGTTTTTTTTATCTAATAAATGTTGTTTTGTAGATAATAAGATCAGACCCAATTGAGGCAGAAGAAGCTGTTATCCGGTTGCCTCGTTTCCCTCCGTCTAATTCGACATTTAAATGACTTTGTATTTGAACTTTATTATAATATTAATAGATTAATGAAATTTGTCCTGAAATGGTTATTTACACATATAGGTAACGAACTTTGAAAAATTTCTCATGTTAGGTAACGAATTTTCAAAAATACCATGTTAGGTAATGAAACTTTGTGCAACGTGTAATGTTAGGTAATATGACCGTTTTAGGTGCCATGTGTCAGCTTGTTTGATCCCCTTGCTATCTTTTGTCTCTACCAAACCAACAATAAGCTCCTTTGTTTTGGCCCACTTGACCACATATATCCACTTGCGTACATGTCCTTCACATTTAACCAATGTTTTGAAACCCGGGTCGACCCGGCCGGTCGAACCGGTCGGACCGGAACCCGGTCAAAAAACGGGTTGTTTTGACCCGGGTTTCTAAAACCGGGTCAACCGGTGTGACCCGCCGGGTTTTGAGTGACCCGGGTTTTGAAACCCGGCCGGGTTTGGATTTTCTCTATTTTTTTTTTTTTTTTTTTAAATTTAAATTTTGACTCTTTTTTATTTATTTGTCATTATTAAGGTGCTATTTTTGTTTGATATGACTTTCTTATGGTGTTTATTCACTCATATTTGTGCGTAAAATCGATTTTTGGAAATGTGCGTAAAACCGGGTCTAACCGGGTTGACCCGGGTTGACCCGGTGACCCGGTAACTCGGCCGGGTCGATCCCAAACCCGGGTTTCAAAACATTGCATTTAACCATACAAACTCATCAAATCAAATCATCCTTATAACTCCAACAATAATAAGCATCCATCTTTAACAATAATACGAAACCAGCATCGCCACCACGACCAAACCCCCATCGCCACCATCACGAATCTGTAACCACCACTAGATCCGACCAAACCCCCATCGCCACCAAACCCCCATCGATATATATATTTTTTTTGGTTACAAGATAAAGATGATGGTTAATGTGGTGATGGTGTCGGACCATTTTCACTTTTCCTTTCTGGGTTTTGTTCCTCGTCAAATTCCAATCAAAACCCTCTTCACAATTCCAAAAACAACCCTTAAATCAAGATAATGAAATTGAAGCTTTTCAAATACAGGTAACCCAAAGGTTTCATGATTTGTCAAGAGGAGTTTAAGGTTATACTGTTTAATAATAAATCTGTTTTTGGTAAACAACCTATGAAAAAGCTTGTCTTGGATTATTTCGAAAAGAGTGTTAAGGGGTTGGATGTTTGTAATGCTATTATGAATGAATTGATTGAGAAATTGGGAAAGGAGGAATACTTGTGGGCTTTTGAAGGAGATTTATGGGATTGAGAAATCGGCTCGTTATATGAATGAATTGATTGATTCGGTTCAGTTTCCGATAGGGGAAGAAAAGGAAGAAGAGGTCACAAGATGTCTTGTTCTTTAATAGATGGTCAAACATACCGGCTACAACCGGTTACAATGTGTGACATGTGGCAAAATTACCTAACTTTGTACAAAGTATAAAGTTTTGTTACCTAACATGGTATTTTTGAGAATTCGTTACTTAACATGGGAAATTTTTCAAAGTTCGTTACCTATATGTGTAAATAACCCGTCCTAAAATGTATGTGTACAATAATCTATTATTGGTCCATGGCGCGTAGTTTAGTTGGTAATCAGTGGGGGCGTCTTTTGTACATATAACAAGCACAAGGTAGGGTTCGACTTGGCACCCCAATAGCGATAACCGTTGAGTGAGTCATGTATGCTAACATATTTGTTATGAAAAGGCAACCGATTGTGAGCTGGTTTTGGATTGGATTACCGGTTATTAACCTTTGCAGGCATTCGCATATTTGCGCATATCAATAATTTATTATGGGTACAAGTAGTAGTTCTATTGATGTGAATGAACTGTTTTTCGTGGTTGAGGTGTTACGCCCTATACGCATTCTTTGAGTGTTTGGGATTACATGTTATGACAAATGTACTAGGCTTGTCTGCTTTGTTGATTGGGTGTTTGGGATTGCATATTTGAAGTGCTTGTTGACTTTTTTTTTTTTTTTTTTTTTTTTTTTTTTTTTTTTTTTTTTTGCGCAAAGGTGAACATATATTATTACTTACAAATGATAATACAACAGTTCCATAGAGTATAGACATAGCTATACTTATATTAACAGAATACATCTCATAATCATACTAGTGATAACAAGCAATCACAAACCAGAAAACAAGAAACTGAATACAACTAGGCCAAAAGCCAAAAATACACCAGCTCCATACAGGCAAACTACCTCCTGTTTGTACCATTCATGTAGCTTTTATTCACCTTAATGCACCAAGATACCATCCAACTACATTTACCTACTCCACCCCACAAAAGCCATATTTGAAGTGCTTGTTGACTTGTTTGGTTATATTTTGACAAAAATTAGCACATGTGGAGGTAAAGTGGTTATAAGCCAATGCCATAAACATGAGTGAAAGTATATGCAATCCTAGATTCCCAAGACACCCTATAATGTTGTTTCATTAAGCTGTTTTTCTACCAACTTTAAAAAGGTTCAATTTAGTTGACAGAAGTTGTTAAGCCTTATCTAAATTCTATTGCCTGCATTGCTAATGACCTATTTTCATAAACAAGCGTAAGATGTTTGCATCCATTGATCTGATTATGAGGTATTGCTTAGTCAACTAATAAGTTACTTGTAATATATACTTGTCGAAACAAAGCCAGTTAGACTAAGTACATAGATATATTTCAATCACGATGACACATTCCAAGTAGATTAAAAATTGTCTGCTAAACCATCATCTCTAAGAAAAAAGGGAAAAAAAATTACTGATTAGGGTATGTAAAACGGAATCACATGATGCAGCAAGAGCACATCGCCACGTTATTAGCATATGGTTTGTCGCTTGGTGGAGATGACCGCACATAGGTGGCACATGGCTGAGAATTGACGTTATAACCGTTGCCCTTATCATCGTACTCTCCATAACCCCTAGATAATGGTCACTCTTTTGATACATATAGGTTGGAGGACATTCTCCATATTGCCAATGCACCAGATGTGCTATTTTTTCATCTTTTCACAGACATTCCATAAGTGTGTTTGGTTTAGTGTAACCCAAATCATGTAACGTCCTATTCTCCTCCACTCGGAAATACTCTTTTCCTTTAATATTACCAACGAGATTATCAATCTTATTAGCCCGGGAAAATACCTGAAAAATAAATTAGTTGTTTGTTAATGATAGACAGATAGATTAGATTATTGTCTATGCTTATATGCTTAAAACTAGGGTGACAATCTGAGACGGGTTTTTGTTGGATTGACGGGTTGGAAAACTTCAGCTGAAACATGATATGCATAAGTAACTGGCTCATTCATATCAATTCTAATCCGTTTAACACAATGTTAACAAGGGTAAAAAAAATGCCCTTATTGAGCATCGACACCATGTTAACAAGGGTAAATTGGTCAAGTAATTTTATCTGCTCGAAGCTTCTTACCCCTGCCTAATACCTAAAGAGAAATATTATCGTGCTGCATGTAGGCTTAAACTTTTTTAGCCATATTATCTGCGTTTCGGTTTGACTTCTCAGGTAGATGGAGAAATACAACAAAAAGGCTCAACAGAAAATATGACATTTAAGATCCCATACTTGATAGTCACATTAGTTATATGATGACACTTCTAGAAGGCTATGTCATACTACCAGTTACCTTTACAAACTTGTATTCATGATACCTGCTCATGTTTAGCTATTTTGTTAATTTTACCCATGTGACCTGATATCAATAAAACATAACCCAAATCGACCCATTTATAATGAAGTGGATTTAGCATAAAGATATTGCTGAGATACAGATTTTATTGTCTGTTCTAATGAGTAAAGTGGCCAATATATGATCATGAACCCCGAAGGGTGTCGGCCCAGTTGGTTGTTTCTAATTCATAAACTTAACTTCCGTGAGACAATGCTTGCCTTTATAGGAAAAATACCATCTTCCTTTCAAACTTTTTGAGGAAAGATTTAGCCAATCAGAACTTTCATAAGTTGAGTACCCGACGAGTGCATCTAACATTGATATGACAGTGGGGTATAAATGACAAGTTCTTAAAGAACACTATTAACTGTGAGATGACTATAGATAGGTTTAACAAACCAATAAAATCAAATTACTTGAACAAGGTAAGTATTGAGCTTTAGAAGACTTGAAATTTTGACAAGATGTTAAGTTCTTCTTAAACTTTGAATGATATGTTTTCAAGTTAACGATACATTATTGCATGTGTTCCTTAATATGAACCAAACTAATATTAGTATGTTTTCAAGTTAACGATACACTATTGAATATTTTTATGTCAAATATAGCATGTTATTACTAATATTACTTGGTTCATTCAATACATGGGTAGAAATCGCCACCTCTACCTTACACCAGTAAATGACAGTAGAATTGACAAATTTGTTGTTTATCTTCCAATTATGAGATGCAGTGAATGACAGCAGAATTGTTACATGCATATTTTGATTCAGTCACTGTCTTATAGCTTCAGCAAGCTCTAAAGTATAGTGAAACTGTTGGAGTATTATTTATGTAGGTGATGTTCCCCGAGTTAATGGTCAACTTGCTGTTGCTCGTGCATCTGGAGACCAGAATCTTAAATCACATCTAAGTTCAGAACCTGGCATAACACATGTACCTATCAATGCCTCAATAGAGCTTGTGATACTGTCAAGTGATGGCTTATGGAAGGTTCGTTATTTACTCACTATTAAGTAAATACACAAAATCAACAACCAACGTTGTGTGCAAAGAAGCTTTATTTTGTATATGAATCGACAACATATACCTTGTGCTTGCGGATAATTTAGTAACTTTTATTTTCTTATATCGGATGAACATTTATTTCTTTTCGTTCTTAAAGCATATAATAAGTAATTTGGTATGTTTATAACTTATTTTCCTAAACTTCATTTTTTTCAACCATATTCATAAGGCTTGCCCGCCCATTCGGGCGGGCCAGGTAACAAGTTGATTTATATATTAAAAACATGTCACTTAGAGTGGTGTTGTTGAAGGCGAGACTGGTGGCAGCACTTGTGGTGGAGGTTGCGATGTTGAAAGCCAATGTTTTTTAGATCCAGATTGAGCTGATGTTCGAGTATTAAAATAAGAAGTAACTTAGCCACTTAGCAAACTGTATTTAGTGAAATGGATTTCCAATTGCATTTTAAGCAAATTATGATAACAAAGTTCCACATTCTGATGTCACAAACAGGGTAACTCTGTTCTAAGTTCTGTTTCATATACTTTAGCACTTGTTGTCAGGGATGAAACTCATGAAATTCATCTAATATTTTGATTTATATAAATATTCAGACCTGAATCAGTTTGAGTTACGTTGGTTTAAGGTGTCTTATAAGAATCTTATTTACTGATAAGCAACAATTACCAACATATATATACTTATTTTCTGTTTAGTATTACTAATCAGTTAAAAAAAAGTAATAGCATTATCACACTAACATTGAGCATATCAATCATATGCTAGGACTTTAGTAATATATTCATAAAGCTGAAAACAAGTCGGTACTATTGAGTGTGTGAAACAGACCCTGGAATCAGGTACAAGTTTGGTGGAAGAACATGTGGTCACTGTTATGGCAATGTAGCAAACAAGAACCACAACTTCCACTGATGAAGATGGATGTCATATGAGCTGGAAAAAAAACCTAAGGGTCGTGAATAAGGCATACAAGTGATTGATTGTAGAGATTACAGCGTGCTGACTTAAGAGAATTTCCAGTGACTTTTATATTAGTGATTGAGTAACAACTAAAATGAGTAAAACACATAATCATGTGCCTCATAATCATGAGTAAAACACAGCTACAATAGCTAGCTTCACACTACACTTAGATGTCAACCGTAATAGCATTTGCTTATAAGGCATGATGCCTTCTCGTAAAGATTCATAATTACTATAGCTAACCATGATACCTTAACATCATCAGGTATGTTGCAAATCTATGTAAAACATGTTTATTGAACACGTTCCATGCATCATATAGCTATACAGTTTGTAATATGAACATGTGGAGATGTCGTATATCACACAACGAGGGGAAACGGCCACCCATGGTGTTAGTGACAATTTTATTAGTAAAGGGGACTTAAATACCCCTACCAAATACAAGTGAAGCATGAAATTACGATACTATATACCAAAGTACATTAATAAGAAGATGAAAAAGAACACAAAAAACATATACTACTATGCACTCGCAACCCTTCGCCATTTTGCTATGAACACCACCACCTTTACGTACGCCCGATCTTTCAAGCTATCATGCAACTGGAAAAAAGCATGTCTCCCACGGCGGTTAAGAAGTATAGCGCTAACTACTATCCAAAATCCAGTAGCAAACCCACTAGCACCACCAATATAAAACCATCGTTCTATCCCTTCCTCGTCTCCTTGACTCTTACCCACAGTGTGTGGTTCTTCTAATTCTTCATCTCCAGGGCATTTTTTCGGCAGGGGACTTCCACATAGCCCTGCATTTCCTATGTACCTTGAAGGGTCAAAGGTTTGGAGTTGAGTGCAAGATGGAATCCTCCCAGACAAGTTGTTATGCGACACGTCAAGATAATTTAAAAAATTCATCTGAGACATGCTTGATGGCAACTGCCCTGAGAAATTGTTTTTGGATAAATCCAAAGTTTCAAGTTCTTTCATTTGACCAAGTTGTCTTGGAATCTCTCCAAGTAGAGCGTTCTTTGACAAGTTTAGTGCAACCAGTTGAGAAAGATTGGTAAGTTCATACGGGATTTTTCCTGTTAAATGGTTGCTCGAGAGGTCAATGCTCTTCAAGGATTCTAGATTTTTGCTGAATTCACGTACCTTTCCTTGCCATTGGATTAACACATGGTCAAAATAATCATAACCAAAGCCGAATCCATCGTGATGAATGTGCCTTATGTCCAATGAATTCAATGTGACGAGATCTCTCCCTTCGAGAGAAAAATACTCTAGAACCATGGCAGTGATATTATTGATGCACGAGGGGATGGTTCCATTGAGGTTGTTCATTGACAAGTCTAGAAGTTGAAGATTGACTAGATGGCATACTTGTAGAGGGATGGTTCCATAGAAGTTGTTTGATGCTAGGCTAAGAACGTACAAACGTGATAGGTTTTCCCCAATCCAAACAGGCACATTACCAGAAAACTTGTTGGCCCGCAAATTCAGAGAGGTTAAATTCTTGCAATGTTTTAAGGATGAAGGCAATTCTCCAAAAAAGTTGTTGTTGTATAAATACAATGCTTCAAGCTTGATCAAAGACTTAACAGATGCAGGAATTCTACCAGATAGATTATTGTTTGCTAGATTAAGAACCACCAGCTCTTTTAAATGCCATAAACAGTCTGGAATTTGTCCTGTGAATGAGTTGTCTGAGATATCAAGAAATGATAAATAGCCATCTACAATTTGGCACAGAAAGGAGATTTCCCCAGATAATTTGTTTTTGGAAAGATCTAACACTAACAAACTGGAAGGAACATTCAGAATAGCGCCACTTATGCTGTTGAAAGAGAGATCCAAATAGATCAACTGAGAAGACTGCCACTGGTTCCAGTACTCCTTAGAAACTGTGTCTGAAATACTATTTTTGGAAAGATCAAGATGCCGAAGATTTTTCAATTTTTGTATCCATTTGGGGAAACGAGGCCCTACCTTGTTAGAGCTGAAATCAAGATACTGCATACTCTGAGAAAGGTTTGACATGTCAGCAATTAGAGGAACTCCTTCGAGTGAGTTGTTTGAAAGATATATATACCCAAGAGTTGATTTTCCAATGTTTTCAGAGATAGCACCTCTGAGATAATTGGAAGATAGATCTAGAATAGAAAGGCTGGGTAGTTGCCACAGTTTGTCACTTATAGTTCCATCGAACTGATTTGAAGATAGGTTCAAGTAATTGAGGGATGAAAAGTGTTGGATCACATCAGACAATGTAGCTGATGTGCATCCTGACAAGCTGTTCAAAAAATCTGAAAGTTCCCCATCAAACTTGTTACCAGAGAGAGAAAGATATCTAAGCTTATTGCCAGTTAATGGCGACAACCGATGCATGGATGAGTTGAGATTGTTGTGATCGAGAAAAAGGGAATCAATAGATGAAGAAGAATTGACAGATGGAGAATATGGATGCATGACTTGTGAGAGGTCACATCCACCTAAGCTTAACGATTCTAGGTTTTGGAGACCTATAATAACATTTACCCAGTTATTTGCTTTGGCCAGAGAAGTTCCATCCATATGAAGGTATGCTAAAGAAGATAGAGAAGACAACCAATCTAAGTTTTCAACACTACAACTTCGGAGGTAACTTAGTTCAAGTGTTTCCAAACTGGTGAGGTTTCCAAATTCTGAAGGAATGGTTCCATAGAAAGAGTTATTTGAAAGGTAAAGGTCTGTCAATTTGGTCAAGGAACCAATGGATCTCGGAATGACTCCACTGAAATTATTCCCATCAAGGTAAAGATAAGTTAATTGGGTCATGTTACCAATGGACATTGGAATGGTTCCATAGAAAGAGTTGATTGAAAGGTCAAGGTCTGTCAATTTGGTCAAGGAACCAATGGACATAGGAATGGTTCCAGTAAACTGATTCCCACCAATTAAAAGGGTTGTTAATTTGGTCAACGAATGAATGGACTCGGGAATTGTGCCAGTAAACTGATTGTAACCCAGGTCAAGATAAGTCAACTGGGTCATGTTACCAATGGAATTAGGAATGGATCCACTAAACTGATTTGCACTTAGGTCAAGAAAAGTTAAATGAGTCATGGAGCATATGAACTTGAAAATGGTTCCATGAATAGAATTGCTACGAAGGTCAAGAATATTCAAGTATGTTAAGTTAATCAACGAATGGCTAATCTCACCTTCAAGACCACCTTCAAGTTGAAGCTCTTTGACATGACCGGTGACGTTGTCACACACGACTCCATTCCATTGACAACAATCATATTCTTCTTCGGGTCTCCATGTAGAGAGCAGGTCAAAGGTGTCTAGAATAATGTGAGCTTTGATATCAAGAAGAGCTTGTCTCTCCTTATCAATGCACTTATGAACAGCTTGTCCTGCTGCTCCAACCAGTTGTTGGCCAAAGGAAGTGGCAGTTGTGTTATTAAACAACAAAAAGACAAGTGAGAAAATAAACAAAACATGAGTATGCATAAAGTAAAAGTAAATATTGTCTCTCATTATGTGTGTTGTAAGAAAATTGTATTGATGTGTTTTGATGTGATAATGAACACATATACCTCTATGCACCTTTATATAGACTTCGAAAACTAAGAATTGAACTAGATGGATATAAATTGTGTGGACCAGACAAAACATAGAAAAAAAAATTAAACAAAGAATTGAACTAGATGGATATAAATTTGTAGTATGACTTTTTGGTCCTGAAATTAAATGTAAATCCAAAGAATTGGAACCAAATAAATCAGGCTGATGGAAAATAGAAATATGTAAAAATAGGTTGGATGGATAAAAAAAAAAAGTAAATGGGGCCTTTTAAAAATGCAGATTTGTAACTGTAAATCCAAAGAAGAGAGATTTACACAATTATTAGCTTAAAGTAGTGTCTTCATGGAAAAATTTATTCATACTTGGTTCTTCTTATATTGCTTATAAGGCTGCATAAATCTTTAGTCTTCTCATGACCACAACATGTTTGATGAAATGCCTCAAGTAAATTTTAGCAACATTAAGTTTACAAGTTTTCCTTTTATAAGAAGAATGTGATTTCAAGAAAATAGAATAGACCGGACAAAATAGAATAGGATTAGCGAGATCCGTTTTCATCAGGTAAATTAGTTGGTCATTTGAATTTTTAGTGCATTTGATTAACTATTTAAGCCAATACAAGTAGTTTAGATTCAAGATGAATGATTATGTTTTTTGTTTGCTGTGGACATGGTTAAGGTTTGCATACAAGTTATAAGTTCATTTTGTTTTGACATGAAAATTGGACCGGCCCAGTTCTTACATACTTAGCTTGGCTCATATTATATACGAGGTGAGCGCCGGTCCGCCGCGTTGCGGCGGGGCGTCATTTTATCCGCAACCTTTTTCTAGCGGGAGGAGATATCGATTGTGTGCTCATGTACTCCTATGAGTAATTCAAAAAGTGATACAGGCAAAGAATATACAACTTGAAACCAAATGCACAACTTTGAATGAATAAATAGTTGAGTCGTCAATTCTTATTTCATCTTCTTAAACAACATTGCAACTAATCCAGTGAATCTTATCATGCAAGTTACTGAGATAATTTAGGTAAATCATGTAAGTAAACAAAGTCTCAAAAAAGAAAGCAAAAAAGATAGATATAACAGGCTAGCATTCACCTCATGTACATATCAACAATAGTCACTTGCATCCAAATTTTAAGAGTAATTCATGCAAACCCAACTTACTGTTGCTGCTACTTCTTATGTAGCCTTTCACGCAGCCTAATTTCCAGAGGCATTCTTTGTTAATTCATTCGTAGGTATATAGTTCCCAATATTTTCAGTCGCATTTATTCTTTTTCCAGTATTAGTATTTTTTTCTGTTAGCAAGAGTTGCTCTATGGTTGTTCTCTGCATCTGTTTCAACATGGGTGCTGGCCGTTGACGCAATGCTTGCTGTCACTACAGACGTCGAGTACTGAAGGAACTTTACAGGTACCTACAAAACATATATCATCGATTAATAATAACTTCATTGTACATATGGGTGTAAAACATATATCATCAGTTGTTTTTTATTGGAGTGTTGATATGTTAAATAACCCCTAAATAGCAAATAAACAGCAACTTAAATGGTAACCGTAATTAGAGTCATTATACCTAGTAAAAAGTTATCATTTGCGACCTGAACCACAATAATCAAATAATCATTCTCAAATGCCTCACGGAACTTTATACAATCAAAATGATATGAAACGAGACTAAAGTATTATATCTGTTCTTTGACTGTTATTGGGGTAAGAACACATTTTTAAGAAATGTTGGTTATGCCTTATAAAGCAGCTAGGCAGATTCCGAAACATAGAGATACAGAACATATATCCATATAGAGTTGATCAAAAGCTATCAAAGTAAACCAACTCTTGACTGTGAGTATTGTGTAAAGTTTTGTATATCAGTAATTTAAAGTCTTTGCAATCCCTAGATACAGCCACGGTCACGACTTAGTCCGGTCATCGTTCTAAATCTACTCTAAAAACTTGAAGGAAGACAAAAAAAGGTTTTTGTATGAGAACTTACCTGCACACTGTGAAGTTCAAGAGTTGACAATACTGTTAGCATCTTTTCAGCTGTCGACATCCACCCATGAAATCCTGCAAAGTCCTGTTTCAACAGAAAAAACATGTAAATTTGAGGTGGCAAATTGGGCGGGTTGACAGGTCAAGTAACCAACCAAACATGTGACTTTGGTATGGATCAAGCCAAGTTTGAATTTTACGACTTCTATAAATAAGCAGTGTTAGATGATCGTAAAAGTTGATTTATTTCAAAAGTTCTCCTAAAAGGGTAGTGGGTCAAGAGGACCAAGCGGATTGTACGCCACAACTTCAAACCATTTTGACCCGTTTTCAAAATATTACTTCTAATTCAAGATCCTGACATCGAATCGAATTTATCTTCCTCTAGATGAAGACACAGTAAAGGTATACAACATGGTTTACCTCTTTCGGAAGGTTGTCACTCGAATATTGGGACGAACTTAACCATTGGCTTGGTTTTCGTATCCCTGCCATCATGGGATGACCATATGATTATCTTTGTATCTCAACCATTTGTTTCGCAATCAGTCCGTTCCATTGCAATCAACATAAAAGCCCTAATTCACGGTCCAAATCTTCTTTAAAAGTCCTAATTCGCAATCACCATCACCGATTGTTAATCAACGGTTACCGTAACAGCTTCAATGTTCTCTTCATCTACCAAATTCATGGTCCAAATCTTCTTTAGAATTGTTTTGTACTGTTTTTGTGCAGTGGAAGAAGGTTCGGGAGATAACCGCCTCTCGATTCTTCTGGCTTCTTCAGTTCTTCATGTTATCAAATTAGCGTTTGCTAAATGGGCCGAACATAAGACTGGGTCACTGGGCATATAACAGGCCGTGTAAAAAAAAGAAGCCCACGATCGTTACTGTTCATCGAACGACGTCGTATTGGATGTCATTTAATATATATAGTAATTTGGTAACTAACAATACATGCTTTGGCGCAATTAAATCGTTGAACATATATTTTATACTTTAGTTTAAATACATAATGATAATCTAGTTATGTTATTTCATTGCAATACTTAGTTGAAAATACATATCAGAAGACTCTTTGCATAAAGCTACTTCAAAGTATTGTATTTTGGATAATTGATAGAAACTGATTGATGCAATATGTCTAGTCAATTTGAAGTAGATGGTCCCAAATTTTTGTTTTACTTTTTCGTTGTTCAAAATTCCAAAAATATATTTCTCCTGTTTTGTGGAAAATGATGAAGAAAAGTGAACTATCCCAATATTAGACATCAAAAGACTTAAAAGTCTTTAAAAATTGTAGTTATTAGACATCTTTTTCTATCTCGTGATACTTTTCCCCTCAGTGCGTGTGATATAAATCAAAGTCAAGCTAATGGGCCCAAATGCTAAACCAAAACCAATACTAAAAGATGAAGACTTTAAGTAGTCTTGAAAACTTAAAACAAAACATAATTAGTTCTTGAGCAAGAGCCCCAAAACTCACGTAAAGGAAAAAAGTACAACTCGAGTTAAATTCAATCATCATCAAACACTTGATCAAAATTTTGGACAAAAACAACAATGCGCAACCCAAATAATCAGCAAAAAGTGTTAGGCAACCCTTTGGAGAAAAAATGTCCGCGTATTTATAGAGAGAAAAGGCAATTTTGAAAAAGCAGGTTAAGACTTGCTTTCGGTAACATTTAGTAAACGCAATCCCAAATGCCTCCTAAGTAAGGGCTGCAAAAGTAAAATTCATGCTTAAAGTGGTGTTCAGCATTGAACTCTGAAAGTGATTAATAAAACAGCCAGTGCATTTTGAAGAAATCAGAAAAGCAGTTGGGAATAATGGAACTCCCAGACAAATTATCTATTTATCTCATTATTGCGTTTTGGAATAGCAAATAACTAGCTTTTAGGGAATGTTTGTGATTGCTTATTATAGCTCTATCGACGCTTTAACCAGCATAAGCCATCTTCAAACTGATCATTCAGAACTACTTATTTCACTCTCAAATAATGCTTCAATAAGCAATCCCACACACCCTAAAAACTGCTTATCTATAATGTCAAAACACAATAAGCATATAACAAGTCTGAACCAACCACTCCTGGTTATCTAATTCTAATAACCCCAACAAAAGCTAATTTTCATCATCCTCAAACAATCAAAATTCACCAACAGAATGATATGAGCTCAAGTTAGGTTGGCACGTGCGAACACATGCTCGAGTAACAGATATTCCCACCCAAACCAAGACTTTATAAACCAACATTTCACTTCACTTTCATTTAGTTAATCATTTGTGTAAACTCTTCTCTCTTAATCTCCTGTAACAAACTATAACTCATTGTAACAGATTTTCTGTACAATCCGCCATTGATAATAGTATAATACAATTCTGCTTCGATAATCTTTTTCTCATTGCTTCATTATCCTACTTAGTTTTAATCCATTAACGGATCTTATGTGATCCCTAGTGGTGTGTATCACAGAATTACAAACAACCCTTAGATAAAGTGTACAACTTTCTTATTTTATTCATTATCATCTAATAAGGGGGTGTTTGTTTCGGCTAATATAGCGGGCTTACGGCGTATTTGGTTTTCGGATTATGTTTCATAAGCTCATTTTTTTGTGGCTTATTTTGAAACTTTTCGGCTTATATAACTACTATGTCATAATAAGCTTATATATGCCGAAAAGTTTCAAAATAAACCACAAAAAGTGAGCTAACGAAACATAAGCCCAAAACCAAATAAGCCATAAGCCGAAATGAGATAATCTCATAAGCCATAAAATAAGCTAAAACCAACACATCCCTTAAAAAATCCATAACCCATTTAAGTAACCAAACCAAATATCACAAACAAAACATAAAAACACAAAAAGATTCAATCTTTATAAAACATAAACACATAAAAAAGATTCAATTTTTATAAAGATTATAATATAAAAAGTAAACCTTTTTAAGATGAATAGCATCTCTATCAGAAGTAGAAGAAGTTGCATTATTCTCATCTTTGGGTGACCTTCTTCCCCTGCCACCACCTTGTTTTGGCGGCACAGTGGCGGCGCGTGAGGATGAACAGCAGCGCGTGAAGGTGACTGGGAGATGGGTTTTGTAAGTGAGTGGAGATAAGTGGAAGAGATGACGGAGTGGCCTTGATGACCATACTTTTAAGGCCACCATTGCTGTTGTTTCAAGTTGTGTTATCTGAACTGAAGTGTCTGTGTTTTTGATGGGTTGAACATAATCAAGAATGTTGAAGATGTAGGGGTGTTTTTGTAATTTTAGTTTTTGTGAGGGAGTATTGTGTAGATTGTAGTTTAAGAGTATTATTTATTTATTTATTTATTTATTTATTTTTTTAACTTTAAATATTTTTGTCCGTATGATACAAGACAAATGAATAGATTAAATTTTTAAATATATTTTCATTTGTATAATTTCTATTAAGTACTAATATATAACACAAACAAATATA
The DNA here is from genome assembly GCA_030686995.1 of Artemisia argyi. Taxonomy (NCBI): domain Eukaryota; kingdom Viridiplantae; phylum Streptophyta; class Magnoliopsida; order Asterales; family Asteraceae; genus Artemisia; species Artemisia argyi. The sequence continues at coordinate 20,945,704 of CM060693.1, read as the reverse complement.
TTTACGGTCAAAATTGAGGGAAAAAGACTTAAAAAATTCATAGTAGACACTTAAAAAATATATTTAAGCTTTATATAGACTTCGATAATAAAGAATTGAACTAGATGGATATAAATTTGTGTGGAGCACAAAACACTTGGAATAAATTTGAAGTCCCACACTAGACGACCAAAGACTCTCAAGTCTTTGCAATTTGTACTTATGCTGTGATGTAAAATACAGTCAGCAACTCTTGTGAAAGAGAGATTTACGCAATTATGAGCTTAAAGTAGTGTCTTCATGGAAAAATTTATTCATACATTTCTTCTTTTATTGCTTATAAGGCTGCATAAATCTTTAGTTTTCTCATGACCCTGTTTGATGAAATGCCTCAACCAAATTTTAGCAACGTTAAGTTTACAAGTTTTCCTTTTATAAAAAGAATGTCATTTGAATTTCTACATCATTTGATTAACTATTTAAGCCAATGCAAGTTGTTTAGATTCAAGATGAATGATTATGTTTTGTGTTTGCTGTGGACATGGTTAAGGTTTGCATACAAGTTATAAATTCTTTTTGTTTGACTTGAAAATTGGACCGACCGTTCTTACATACTTAGCTTGGCTCATATTATATATTTGGATGCTTTGGCGCAATTAAATCATTGAACGTCTATTTTATACTTTAGTTTAAATACATAATGATAATCTAGTTATATTATTTCATTGCAATACTTAGTTGAAAATACATATAAGAAGACTCTTTGCATAAAGCTACTTCAAAGTCTTGTATTTTGAATAATCGATAGAAACTGATTGATGCAAATATGTCTAGTCAATTTGAAGTAGATGGTCCCAAACTTTTCAAAAATCCAAAAATAAATTTGTCATGTTTTGTGGAAAATGATGAAGAAAAGTGAACTATCCCAATATTAGACGTTAGAAGACTTATCACAATAATGCAATACTTAGTTGAAAATAAATTTTAGTTTTTGCTCTTTTATGGGATACATCAGCTACCTCTGGATTTGCAATAATATCTACATATCTATACACGAAAAACAGACTTGCCAATTATGATGATGTTTAACCCAAAAACGCGGACCACCATGACATTATTAGGATATGCAGGATTGCACAAATGTTACAAAAAGAGCTATTAGAAAACTAACCGTTAGCGATAAAGCTTATCCACATCTGTTAGACCGTGAACTTATCCGGTAGTGGAAGCAAAGATTTTGAGAGGATCAAAAATGAATTTACACATACAGAAAGTTCTCCTGAAAATAAACGGAAACAATGAATATGCTATCAAAAAAAGTAGTGTAAAGACTATTAAATTATATTTGTATAACTTTGTTGTAGAAGCTAACCTTTTTCTGTCCGTTTAATCGAGCCACTTGCGCCCAATATGTCGCCTATATCAACAAGACTCTTTAACTGGTCAAACTGATCATCTACAAGCCTTTCTTTCTCACAGTAAAGCTGATATTATAAGTAAATATATCAGTACTCGGTATTATGACAAAAAGAGAGTCATAGAAAACCATAGCATCGGTGAGGAAATCAAGTTTACTCAATAATCTAAACGCTTCTATGAGGTTCAAATACAACGCATTCCTATTTGCGATCTCTCAGTCGTTAAGATCCACTTCGGGAGATGATTAATGGGCATGCGGCATCGTGTTTTGAAAGCGGTTATCTAATTACTGTGGTTCGAGTCAAATAATCCAATTTGAAAAATAATTATTTCAAAAGTAGATGCAATGAAACTGATTCTGATTATTTAAGTTTCATTTTAAATCAAAATCCTTAAATAATGAGAATACGACAAACACTTAAACTTCTAATTATCACAACTTCCAGTATTAGAAGCACATCCAGTTATGTAAACACTATTCCCAGCATCTCGTTTTGTTATAGCTAATTATCTACCCCCCCCCCCCCCCCCCCCCCTTTTCTCCAATCCAAACACACACAGAGAAAAACACTACCAATTACATAGCATGATGGTGATTAAGTTTAGAGACAAGCGACTAACTTTTTATGCGTGAAAAGGAAAACAAAAGATGTTATCAGAATATCAGCATACCTGAATTGTGCCAGAATCATCCCTCAAAGTCAAGAAAGCAAGTTTTCCAAAAGCCCTACGTGCAACAATTCTTCCTGATATTGATACTTGGTCATTCTCATCATTCAACTCTTCACCATTGCCGAGATGCTTATAAATATCTTGCAATTGATTAGCGGTATGAGTCCTATCCCACTTGTAAGCATATGGTTCAAGTCCTTTGCTCCTTAACTCTTCTACCTACAAAAGAACCCGTTACTCTCAGTGCAAACAAAAAAACCAGATATCTACACCCACACTCATCATAGACCCATGTTACCAATATGTAAAATATGTTAGAAAATAGACAGTTGGAACAACCATTGTTTTAAGCAAGTGCTGCAAAGATCAAAACTTTGCATAAGTTGTGTTTGGAACTGTGTTCTAAAACTGATGATTTGATCATTGTGTTATAGCAGATAATTAGCCATCCACAAAAAAGGTAGCAGGTGCAGGTCATTAATTTTGTGTGGCTTTGGGATTGCTTAATATAACTACTTATGTTTGTTGAAATAACCACATAAGCAGTTGGGAATAATGTACTCCTAAAGTGATTATCTGATTATTGTGTTTTTGATTAAAACAAGTATTAGTAGTTCTTAGGCAGTGTGTGTGATTGCTCATTATAACTAGATATGCTTTTTGGAATCGGCTTCCAAATGATTATACACAACTGTGCATTTCACTCTCAAATAACCATATAGACCATTTCAATAAGCAACCCCAAACACCCTCAAAACCGCTTAGTTCTTAAATCCCCATAAAACCTCATCACCTATTGGACCCATAAACCAAATAACAATAAACAAAACATAAAATTTAGATTCAATCTTTATAAAAGGGTTAAACACATGCTTCTAAGTATTACACTTTTATTCTTCGGCATCCTCCCAATCACTCACGTGTTTCATGGAAACTTACAACTCGCAAAATTACATAAATAAAAAATCAAACCTAGTGTTAAGCTTGTATTTGACATTGCATTTTGAAAATAATTATCTGACTTTCGCTTTTTCAAGTAGCAAATACTTGCTTTCATGATTACTAACAAAATTGCTTATACTTATTTAAAATACCTAGATAAGCAATTTGGAATACGCAACTTCCAAACTGCTCATTTCACTCTCAAATAATCAGATAAGCAATAAATAAGCAGTTCTTATAAGCAATCCCAAACACCCCCTTATAAAAAGGTTTAACAATTTTGTAACACCCATTTAATTAACAACCCAAATTCTAACAAACAAAACTATAAAAAACAATAAAGATTCAATCTTTTTTATAAAAAAAGACTATATAAAAACTAAACCCTTTTAGGACGAATAGCATCTCTATCAGAAGTAGAGGTTGCATTAGGCTAGTCATAATGGAGACCCAACCAAGGGTCGGTCCACCCTCTCCCCACAGACACACGTGCGTCCCAAAGGAACACATCCCTCCCCCCTTTTTTGCTTGATTCGATCGGCAAAGCAATCAAATGGTTTGCAATTTTGCATATGGTTTGTGTGTGTCAGGTGCCCGGGGTCGCCTTACTACGGGCATTTGGTCATGTGTTTGGTCTTAGAGAGAGAAGCTGATGTCGCGCTGATGTAGTAGGGTCATAAGGTCACCCATAGGGTCACTAGTACTACTGGTGTTAGTATCATCTTTAGGTGATAAGTTTCAAAATAAGCCGGAAAAAATGGGCTTATATTTCATAACAATATAAGCCGAAATGAGATAAGCTCATAAGCCACAAAATCAGCTAAAACCAACATCCCTTTAAAAACCCGTAACCCATTTAAGTAACAAAACCAAATATCAAAATTAAAACATAAAAACACAAAAAGATTCAATTTTTATAAAAAAAATATAAAAAAGTTGAACCTTTTTAAGACGAATAGCATCTCTATCAGAAGTAGAAGAAGTTGCATTATTCTCATCTTTGGGTGACCTTCTTCCCCTGTCACCACCCTGTTTTGGCGGCACAGTGGCGGCGCGTGAGGATGAACAGCAGCGCGTGAAGGTGACTGGGAGATGGGTTTTGTAAGTGAGTGGGGATAAGTGGAAGAGATGACGGAGTGGTCTTGATGACCATACTTTTAAGGCCTCCATTCTTCTTGTTGTTTCAAGTTGTGTTATCTGAAGTGTGTGTGTTTTGATGGATAACCGGAAAGAGTTGAAGATGTAAGGGTGTTTTTGTAAATTTGGTTTTTGTAAGGAAGATTTATGTAAATTGTACTTTTATGGTTATTATTCTTATTTTATTTTTTTCTCTTTCGGATAGAGCTGAACATAATAGACCATGGACCGGATGAACCAAAAAACCGGATCAAATTGGATTGACCAAACAGATTGAACGTATTTTGGTCTGGTCCTCGGTCCACCTTTTTCTCCATATTCGGTCTACGGTCCGATCCGGTCTGGTTCAGTCTTAAGCAAAACCAACCATTATGCTTTGTTGGACTCGATCGAACCAACGAACTGAACCTGGACATGACATTTCGGTCTGCTTCTTGGACTGGTGTTTTGAACCAAATCATTTGTTTATCCAATCTAGTTTTAGTCAATACCGTCCGGTTTTTAGACCTTGTTCAGCCCTACTTCCGATTATTTTTCCATTTTGAAGGTGTAACAAGGGTGTCTAAGACGTGTGCTTGCCTAACAATGCGTCACCCTTAAAACACAAATCCTCGCCTACGCATTGGTAATTTTTTAGCACAAGTCGGTCTGCGGACTGACCAACTTGTGAGAAAGTTACGTGTGTGTGATTTTAATTTTTTGAGAAAAGCTCGGACTTGAGCTCTAGGAACGATAAAACTCGACTCAAATAAGACCGAGTTACTCAACAAAAACTTGACTAATTTACCTTACTCCGATAACAACAAATGAACAAAATGAAAAGAAAACCAATTTAATTGGGTCTTAACACTATTGGGCCTTACATAACAACAAAAGATCACTCCATCACAATCCAAACCAAAATACAAAATGAAACCTAGTCAAGCACAAACACCCATAAACACCAATGTCGGAACAAGCAACAGAGACATCAGCAGCAACATCAACAACAAAAGCAAGCCACAGTTCAGACCAGCCATTGATGATTCAAAGCCCCTTCTTCAAGATCCGGTACCCCTTTTTTGCATTTCTTTAAAATAACCCATGTTTTAGTTAGTAATAAAAAATAACAAGTTATCCTAAGTTTTAATGTTTTGTTTTGTAGATAATAAGATCAGACCCCATTGAGACAGAAGAAGCTGTTATCCGCTTGCCTCGTTTCCCTCCGACTAATTCCACATTATCTAAATGATTACTACTTATGTAATGTTTTGATTTTAATTTTTTTAGATATATTTTTGTTTAAAGCTTGGACTTGAGCTCTAGGAACGATAAAACTCGACTCAAATAAAACCAAGTTACTCAATAGAAGCTTGACTCATTTACACCGATACACCTAGCCCATGAATCGTACCGGTGTGTAACTAAAACCTAAGTTACTCAAATAACAACAAAATGAAAACAGAACCAATTTATTTGGGCCTTAAAAATACATGGTTCCTACATAAATATATTCGCTATTGGGCCTGCCATAACAATAAAACATCACAGCATCACTCCACCAAATTCCAAACCAAAAAAAACAAAATGAACCTAGTCAAGCACAAACACCCATGAACACTAATGCCGGAACAAGCACCAAAGACACCTGCAACAACAACAACAAAAGCAAGCCACAGTTCAGACCAGCCATTGCTGATTCAAAACCCCTTCTCCAAGATCCGGTACTTTTTTTTTTTTTTTTTTTTTTTTTTTTTTTTTTTTCATTTCTTTAAATAACCCGTGTTTTAGTTAGTCATATAAAAACAAGTTATCCTATGTTTTAATGTTGTTTTTTTTTTTTTTTTTTTTTTTTTTTGTAGATAATAAGATCAGACCCAATTGAGATAGAAGAAGCTGTTATCCGCTTGCCTAGTTTCCCTCCGACTAATTCCACATTTAAATGACTTTGTATTTGAAACCCGGATCAACTAAAGAACCGGATTGAACCAGCGGTTTATTGTTGACCGGTTTGATAAATACGGCCGGGTCATGCCTTTGTTTTAAATATAGTATGTTTGTTTGGCATTTAGTCTTACATGTTTTATTGATGTGTGGTGTGAAATTATGTCAAATATATTGATTTTTTTTAAACACACATGGTATATAATTTTTTGGTTTACCATTTATCTGTACTTTTTATTAAATAAACATTATGAAGTGAATGGACTTTGTTACATGTTAAGATTTGCTAGATGGTGATTTTCATTTTTTTTTTATTTTATTTTATTTATTTATTTGTTTTTTCTTTGCGTAATTGAAGTGTTACGCGAATAAGCATTTTTGAGTGTTTGAGATTACATGTTACTAAGACTTGAGACAAACAATTTAGGCTCATTAGCTTAGTTGAGGAGGTGTTTCGGATTGCATATTTGAAATGCTTGTTGACTTGTTTGGTTATAGTTTGACAGAAATTAGCACATGTGGAGGTGAAGTGCTTATAAGCCAATGCCATAAACATGAGTGACATATAAGCAATCCCAGACACCCTATAATGTTGTTTAAAAAGGTTCAATTTAGTTGACAGAAGCTGTTAAGCCTTATCTAAATTTAGTTGACAGAGAAGCTGTTAAGGAACAATTATGTAAATTGTACTTTTTAAGATTATTATTCTTGTTTATTTATTTTTTCGGATAGAGGTTAACATAATAGACCATGGACAAAATGAAAAGAAAGCCAATTTAGTTGGGCCTTTAATAATACATGGTTCCTACAAAAATATATTCACTATTGGGCCTTACATAACAACAAAAGATCACTCCATCACATGATCACAATCCAAACCAAAAAACAAAATAAAACCTAGTCAAACACCCATGAACACCAATGCCGGAACAAGCAACAGAGACACCAGCAGCAACAACAACAACAGCAAAAGCAAGCCACAGTTCAGACCAGCCATTGATGATTCAAAGCCCCTTCTTCAAGATCCGGTACCCCTTTTTTTCATTTCTTTAAATAACCCATGTTTTAGTTAGTAATATAAAAACAAGTTATCCTAAGTTTTAATGTTTTTTTGTTTTGTAGATAATAAGATCAGACCCAATTGAGACAGAAGAAGCTGTTATCCGCTTGCCTCGTTTTCCTCCGATTAATTCCACATTTAAATGACTTTGTATTTGAAACCCGGTTCAACGGGACCAGTTTTTTGTATCTTTAAGATCCAGAATGAACCGGTGGTTTATTGTTGATCTGGTTTGATAAATACGGCCGGGTCATGCCTTTGTTTTAAAATACAGTATGTTTGGTATTTAGTCTTACATGTTTTATTGATGCGCGGTGTGAAATTATGTCAGACACCCTAACATGTGGAGGTAAAGTGCTTATAAGCCAATGCCATAAACATGAGTGAAATATATGCAATCCCAGACACCCTATAATGTTGTTTCAGTAAGCTGTTTTTCTACCAACTTTAAAAAGGTTCAATTTAGTTGACAGAAGTTGTTAAGCCTTATCTAAATTCTATTACCTGCATTGTGTTAGACACTTCATAAGCTTAAATACCTGCATTGTGTTTGACACTTCATGAGCTTAAATTATATTACCTGCATTAATATTGTGTTTGACACTTCATAAGCTAATATGCTCATATACAAGCGTAAGATGTTTTAAATACATTGATCTGATTATGTGGTATTGCTAAGTCAACTAATAAGTTAATATATACTCGTCGAAACAAAGCCAGTTAGACTAAGTACATAGATATATTTCAATCACAACGACACATTCCAAGTAAGGGAAAAAAAAAACAAACAAACAAACAAAACAAGGAAATTAACTACTGATTTTGGTATGTAGAACGACGTCACATGATGGAGCAATAGCAAGTCCCCACGTTATTAGCATATGGTTTGTCGCTAGGTGGAGATGACTGCACATAGGTAGCACATGGCTGAGAATTTTCGTTATAACCGTTGCCCTTATTATCATACTCCATAACCGCCTAGATAATGGTCACTCTTTTGACACATGTAGGTTGGAGGACGTTCTCCATATTGCCAATGCACTAGTTGTGCTATTTTTTCAGCTTTTCGCAGACATTCCATAAGTGCGTTTGGTTCAGTGTAACCCGAAACATGTAACGTCCTATTCTCCTCCACTCTGAAAGACGCTTTTCCTTTAATATGACCAACGAAATTATCAATCTTATTAGCCAGAGAAAATACCTGAAAAAATAAAATCGTTGTTTGTTAGTGATACACAGATAGATTAGATGATTGTCTATATCATGCTTATATGCTTAAAACCAGGGTGACAATTTGAGACGGGTTTAGGTTGGATTGACGGGTTGGAAAACTTTAGCTGAAACATGATATGCATAAGTAACTGGCTTATTCATATCAATTCTACTCCGTTTAACAAAACATATTTAGCCATATTATTTATGTGAGTTAATGGGTTAAACGCATACAAGTTGAACAGTTAGAGCGGGTTTCATGTTACACAAATTAAATGGGTTGGCAGGTTGAATGTGAGTGTGTATTTGTTACAAACAGCATAAATTGGTGTTTTGTGTTATTTTTTTCTTTGAATGTGACTGTGTATTTGTTACTTAAAGAGAAATACTATCTGTTCAAAAGTCTTTACAAAAAAATGCCCTTATTGAGCATTGACACCATGTTAACAAGGGTAAATTGATCAAGTAATTTTATCTGCTCGAAACTTCTTACCCCTGCCTAATACCTAAAGAGAAATATTATCGTGCTGCATGTAGGCTTAAACTTTATTTAGCCATATTATCTGCGTTTCGGTTTTACTTCTCAGGTAGATGGAGAGATACAACAAAAAGGCTCAACAGAGGATATGACATTTAAAATCCCATACTTGATAGTCACATTAGTTCTATGATGACACTTCTAGAAGGCGATGTCATACTAACAGTTACCTTTACGAACTTGTATTTATGTAATATACCTGCTCATGTTTAGCTATTTTGTTAATTTTACCCATGTGACCTGATATAGATAAAACATAACCCAAATCGACCCATTTATAATGAAGTGGATTTAGCAATTAGCATAAAGATATTGCTGAGATACAGATTTTATTGTCTATTCTAATGAGTAAAGTGGCCAATATATGAGCATGAACCTCGAAGGGTGTCGGCCCAGTTGGTTGTTTCTAATTCATAAACTTAACTTCCGTGAGACAATGCTTGCCTTTATAGGAAAAATACCATCTTCATTTCAAACTTTTTGAGGAAAGATTTAGCCAATCATAACTTTCGTAAGTTGAGATACCCGACGAGTGCATCTAACATTGATATGACAGTGGGGTATAAATGAAAAGTTCTTAAAGAACACTATTAACTGTGAGATGAGACTATAGATAGGTTTAACAAACCAATAAATTGAAATTACTTGAACAAGGTAAGTATTGAACTTTAGAAGACTTGAAATTTTGACAAGATGTTAAGTTCTTCTTAAACTTTGAATGATATGTTTTCAAGTTAACGATACATTATTTCATGTGTTCCTTAATATGAACCAAACTATCATTCTGAACTATCATGCCATATGACCTCTTGCATGCCTTACATAACAGGCATGCACAAGGATCTTTTTCACAATGATATATTGGAGACCTTCCAAATTTCGGTTAAAAGGCTCAAAAGCCTGTCAATTTCACTTCCAATTGATTAATATATCATAAATTCCCTATTCACGTATGCATTGGCCTGGAAGGGTGGTTCGGTTTGAAGGCTCAAAAGCCTGGAATGGTGGTTCAAAAGTGAATAAAGTAGAGTTGCAGAACATTAGATGGTGGCAAATATAGGAGATTCCATGAACCACTTGAAGAAAGGAGTAGGATTGAGAAACAAGGTGGATTTGTGACTAAACTTCCAGGTAAAACGCTTCCACAGAACTTCACTTTTCAAAAGATGTCACACTATGGTGTCACACGCTAGATGGTAACATTGGTGGAACAGGTTACATGTAAAAAACGTGTCACTTTGGTAAATATGATTGACCTGGAACACTTTTTGTCCAAAACTTTACTTAAGAATATTTTTATGACAAATTAGGAAAATATGTGAATGGTGAAAGTGGAATGAATAACACTAAGGCAAGCAATTCTAATCAGTTTGAGGTATTACAAAGTGTTATAGTTGAAGATGATGATAATGAGCTAGAGGAAGAAGATGTATTTGAAGACAGTTCAGGTATGGCTCAACAGATAATAGCAAATGAATTGGATGGAATTGTGATACGACCCGGTTAGGGGTTGTATCGGGATAAGGCACCACTTTTAGCGTGTGCGAGCTCCTTAAGAAATAGAAGAGAAGAACTAGAGAATTATTGATCTTAAACTTGATTGAGTTATTCATAATAATGATTCGGTATATATAACCGAATAACCCTAGCTTGTAAAACAAGCTAAACATAAAGATATATCTAAACAATGACAGTTTCCTAATACGACACAAACACATATCCTAAATAAATGTAACATGACATAAAGCTCGGGGTGTATCATTCCCCACTCCTTCGAAATCACCTTGTCCTCAAGGTGTGGTCTTGAGAAATTTCTTTTGATTCCGGGATCCCATATCTTAATCCTAATCCTAGTCTTATCTTCCACTCCCGTAGTTCTCCTGCGTTCCGCTCTCGCAACCAACACCTTTTTCCTCTTTCGCCTTCCACTACCTTGGACATAACACAACATCATTCTTCCGCCTTTCGCTACCCATGCCGTAACACTCCCCACTCCTTCAAAAATCACCTTGCCCTCAAGGTGATACGAAAAATATGCAGATTGAGAGTCCGCTAATTCCTCGCTTAAATTCAAATTTATTTCATCCAAACGACTATCAAATTCACCACCTTCATCCTCGACAACCTTAAGCACTTCGCCACCACTCACAACCTTTTCAACTCCAATATACTCATCAGCATTCAATGACTCTTCAGCCGCCTTAGGTGAAGCAAATTCACCCTCTAATGGTAGAATGACATCTATTTTCTTTTCAACGATATGCTCTTTCTCTTCCCTTGCAATTGTCTCAAAACGAACCTCGGTGATATGAGCTTTGAAGAAGTCTTCTCCCAAAGTTAAAGGATTGGACCTCAAAAATTCCCAAATATCTAGGTTCGCGAAGCGTGTTTCCGCCGCACGGATCAATGAAAAAGCTTCGTCTAAAGTTTTGGGATTTGACCATAAGAGTAAACATTGTAGATCCAGTTTAAGTCCGGAGATATAAAACGATATAAGTAAAGATTCAGAGATCCTTGTTACTCGATTTGCAAGTACCACAAACTCACTCTCATATTCAGCCACCGTACCCATTTGCAAAAGCTTAAATAGTGCATATTCCGCGTCCAGATCACATCCGCTCAATGCCATGAACATTAACTCGAAAAACAAAAAACAATTTTTTTAATTATTTTTTCCCAGATGAACAGTAGCGTGAATAGTACTCGATGAACAGTGCTATGAATAGTCCCCCCGCGATGAACAGTAACGATGTACAGTACCTGTGAACAGTTTTTTTTTTTTTTTTTTTTTTTTTTTTTGGATTGGAACCCTAATCGTAAGCCCTCTCAACGAGAGCTCTCAATGAAAGCACCAATTGATACGACCCGGTTAGGGGTTGTATCGGGATAAGGCACCACTTTAAGCGTGTGCTGATTCCGTCAGAAAATAGAAGAGAAGAACTAGAGATTTGTTTATTAACTTTTGATTGATTGAATATAATAAATGATTACAATAGTATTTATAAGACAAAGTGGTAAAACCCTAAGACCTAAATAGGCCATGGGCTCGGGCCCAGGCGTATCATTCCTCACTCCTTCAAAACCACCTTGCCCTCAAGGTGTTTTCTTAAAAAATTCTTAATTGACTTCCCTAAATAAACATGAAAACAATCATAAACAAAGACACGTAAATAAAGATAGATTATATGACATAATCTTTATGCCATACGTTTGGACTTCTTGGGTAGTTTGGGCAGTCCATCCTCCTGCAACATTGGCGTAATCCGGGATCCCATAATCTTCTTTGAATTGCAGCCTTCACCTTTTTCTTCTTTCGTATTCCTTTGCCGTGAACATAACACAACACCATTCTTCCATCTTTTGCTGCCCCACGACCCTTCTTGCGATATACCCACTTCAAGCTAACAACCAAACTCTCGCCGAGAACATCTCTACCCTCCAACATCTTAATCACAAACTCCTTGATTAAATCCAAATTTATTTCATCTATACTACCATCATATATACCACCTCCATCCTTAAGTAACGATATCACTATATTCGACTCATCTTCGTCAACCCTACACGCTTCACCACCACCCACAACATCTTTCACACTTTTTTTATTTTCTGAAAATTCGCTAAACTCACTACGAACTTCCATGCTTTCCACATTACTCTCACCAATATAAAAAACATCGTTTATCACGCTACTAACCTCAATAACACGAATATCTTCATTAGCATCTAAGGACTCTTTAGTCACATATGGAGCTTCTTCACTTGGCCATGATAGAACGATATCTATTTTCTCTTCAATGTTCAGATTTTTCCCTGCAATTATCTCAAAACGAGCCTCCATTATACGGGCCATGGAATAGGCTTCTCCTAAAGTTGTAGGCGCTAGCCTTAAGAGTGCACATTGTAGAAGCGGTTTAAGTCCCGAAATATAAATAGATTTAAATAAAGATTCTGAGATCCCTGTTACTTGATTTATAAGAATCTTAAAATGATTCTCGTATTGGGCAACCGTACCCATTTGCAAAAGCTTAAATAGTGCATATTCCGCGTCCCGATCACATCCGCTCGATACCATGAAGAATAACTCGAAACCAGAAAAAAAAAATTTCCCGATGAATAGTACCACGATGAACAGTAATGAACAGTACCACTATGAACAGTGCTCTGGTGAAACAGTACCTTCGATGAACAGTGCCGATGAATAGTGCCGATGAACAGTTTTTTTTTTTTTTTTTTTTTTTTTTTTTTTTTTTTTTTTAATTGGAACCTTAATAATAAGCCCTCTCAACGAGAGCTCTCAATGAAAGCACCAATTGATACGACCCGGTTAGGGGTTGTATCGGGATAAGGCACCACTTTAAGCGTGTGCTGGCTCCGTCAGAAAATAGAAGAGAAGAACTAGAGATTTGTTTATTAACTTTTGATTGATTGAATATAATAAATGATTACAATAGTATTTATAAGACAAAGTGGTAAAACCCTAAGACCTAAATAGGCCATGGGCTCGGGCCCAGGCGTATCAAATTGCAAAATGTATTAATGAGAATAATGTGGAAGAATTGGGAGATAGGTTGTGGAATTTGGATAGTTCAAAATGGAAGGAAGCGGAAGGTTTATTGAAGAATTTGAACTTTTCAAAATGATAGCATTGAATACGGCTCTAAGGGTGGATGATTGGATTGTATTGGTGAATCGTTTTGTTCATTTTGCTTGATCATGTTTGTTTTTAGCTTTGTATGTTAGTTGCATGTTTCAGTTTAGCTTCATAAGGGTGTTTGGGATTGTCATTTCACCTTTTTGAATGCTTTGTATCTGTGATTCTTTGTTTGAAATAATATATGTTCACCGGGTTTACCCAAAAAAAAGAATATTTTTATGTCAAATATAGTATATTATTACTAGTTGGTTCTTTCAATAAATGACGTTCAACCCCTTTCTTTTTTAGCTAATATTAAAATATTACTTTTTGACCAGATTATGAGTACATGTACATGGGTAGAAATCACCACCTCTACCTTACACCAGTAAATGACAGCAGAATTGGCAAATTTTTGTTGAGATTTCTTTGTTATGCGAAATCATGCTACTTTGGATGAACAATGATATTGATAACTCGTTATTGAGTATGCACAGAGAGGGTGGGAACTTTTGATAAACACATGTTATATTAATATTTATTCCACACTTCTAAAACGTTTACAATACATGAGTATATATAGGAGATCAATCGGTATGAATGAACCGATGTGACTCTTCCTAAGAGATATCTTCTAAACGTTACATTCCTATCCTACATTACAGAAATACAGTTATTAACTATCTATAATACATATATGGTCCTTCTACTTTAAAGACTTATGATTCTTGATTAATTCATGTCCAACAATTTTTGGTTTATCTTTCAATTATTTGATGCAGTGAATGACAGCAGAATTGTTACATGCATATTTTGATTCAGCAAGCTCTAAAGTATAGTGAAATTGTTATTATTTCTGTAGGCGATGTTCCCCGAGTTAATGGTCAACTTGCTGTTGCTCGTGCATTTGGAGACCAGAGTCTTAAAGCACATCTTAAGTTCAGGTTCATAAGACATGTTCCTATCAATGCCTCAATAGAGCTTATGATACTGGCAAGTGATGGCTTATGGAACGTTCGTTATTTACTCACTATTAAGCAAACATGGTATATATATAGTACTTTAGAGAAGATATCACTTAATGGCCTTGATAATCGTCTATCACAGGTGGCACAATGAGCGGGGATTGAGGATTTTTCGTTGTGATCAAAGATGGTAAATACACAAAATCAACATCCAACATTGTGTACAAAGAAGCTATATTTCGCATATGAATTGACAACATATACCTTGTGCTTGCAGATAATTTATTAGCTTTTATTTTCTCATATCGGATGAACCTTTTTTTTTTTTTTTTTTTTTTTTTTTTTTTTTTTTTTTTCATTCTTAATGTGTTAAATAAATAATTGGTATGTTTATATCTTATTTTGTTTAACATAAGTTTTCAACGATATTCATAAGGCTCGGCGGGCCATGCAAGTAGTTGATTTATATACTAAAACATCTCACTTAGAGTGGTGTTGTTGAAGACGAGACTGGTGGCAGCACTTGTGGTGGAGGTGCGATGGTGAAAGCCAATGTGTTTTAGTTCTGATATTAGAGTATTAATATAAGAAGTAATTTAGCACTTAAGCAAACTGTATTTTGTGAAAAGGATTTCCAATTGCATTTTAAGCAAATTATGATAACAAAGTTCCACATTCTGATGTCACAAAAGGGTAACTCTGAGTTCTGTTTCATATACTTTAACACGTGTAGTCAGGGATGAAACTCATAATGGAATTCATCTAATATTTAGACTTATATAATATTCAGTCCTGAATCAGTTTGAGTTGGTTTAAGGTGTCTCATAAGAATCTCATTTACTGATAAGCAACAATTACCAACATATGTACACTTATTTTCTGTTTAGTACTAATCAGTTTAAAAAAGTAAGAGCATTATCACACTAAACATCGAGCATATCAATCATATGCTAAAACCTTAGTAATATATCTAAGGTGCATTGAAGGCTTATTTCATGTGACTCGTAATCATGACTAAAACACCGCTACATTAGCTAGCTTGACACTACACTTAGATGTCAATCGTAATAGCATTTGCATTTGAGGCGTGATGCCTTATCGTAAAGTTTCATATGTAAAGCATTTTATCAAACACATACCGTGCATCATATACCTATACAGTTTATAATATGAACATGTGGAGATGTCGTATATCACACAACGCTGGGAAACGGCCACCCATGGTGTTAGCGGCAATTTTATTAATAAGAGGGAATTAAAGACCCTTACCAAATACAAGTGACGCATGAAATTACAATACTATATACCAAACAATAAGTAGACGAAGAAAACATAAAAAACATATATATACCAACCACTATGCACGCGCAACCCTTCGCCATTTTGCTATGAACACCACCACCTTTACGTATGCCCAATCTTTCAAGCTATCATGCAACTGGAAAAAAGTATGTCTCCCACGGCGGTTAAGAAGTAAAGCGCTACAAACTATCCAAAATCCAGTAGCAAACCCACTAGCACCACCAATATAAAACCATCGTTCTATCCCTTCCTCGTCTCCTTGACTCTTACCAACAGTGTGTGGTTCTTCTAATTCTTCATCTCCAGGGCATTTTTTCGGCAGGGGACTTCCACATAGCCCTGCATTTCCTATGTACCTTGAAGGGTCAAAGGTTTGGAGTTGAGTGCAAGATGGAATCCTCCCAGACAAGTTGTTATGCGACACATCAAGATAATTTAAAAAATTCATCTGAGACATGCTTGATGGCAACTGACCTGAGAAATTGTTTCTGGATAAATCCAAAGTCAGAAGTTCTTTCATTTGACCAATTTGTCTAGGAATCTCTCCAAGTAGAGCGTTCTTTGACAAATTTAGTGCAACCAGTTGATAAAGATTGGTAAGTTCATACGGGATTTTTCCTGTTAAATGGTTGCTCGACAGGTCAATGCTCTTCAAGGATTCTAGATTTTTACTGAATTCACGTACCTTTCCTTGCCACTGGATTATCACATGGTCAAAATAATCATAACTAGAGCCGTAGACGAATCCATCCTGATGAATGTGCCTTATGTCCAATGAATTCACTGTGATGAGATCTTTCCCTTTGAGAGAAAAATAATCTAGAACCATGGCAGTGATATTATTGATGCACGAGGGGATGGTTCCATTGAGGTTGTTCATTGACAAGTCTAGAAGTTTAAGATTTACTAGATGGCATACTTGTAGAGGGATGGTTCCATAGAAGTTGTTTGATGCTAGGCTAAGAACGTACAAACGTGATAGGTTTTCCCCAATCCAAACAGGCACATTACCAGAAAACTTGTTGTCCCGCAAATTCAGAAAGGTTAAATTCTTGCAATGTTTTAAGGATGAAGGCAATTCTCCAGAAAAGTTGTTGTTGTATAAATACAATGCTTCAAGCTTGATCAAAGACTTGACAGATGCAGGAATTCTACCAGATAGATTATTGTTTGCTAGATTAAGAACCACCAGCTCTTTTAAATGCCATAAACAGTCTGGAATTTGTCCAGTGAATGAGTTGTCTGAGATATCAAGAAATGATAAACGGCCATCTGCAGTTTGGCACAGAAAGGAGATTCCCCCAGATAATTTGTTTTTGGAAAGATCTAACACTAACAAAGTGGAAGGAACATTCAGAATAGCGCCACTTATGTTGTTGAAAGAGAGATCCAAATAGCTCAACTGATGATAAGACTGCCACTGGTTCCAGTACTCCTTAGAAACTGTGTCTGAAATACTATTTTTGGAAAGATCAAGATGCCCAAGATTTTTCAATTTTTGTATCCATTTGGGGAAACGAGGCCCTACCTTGTTAGAGCTGAAATCAAGATACTGCATACTCTGAGAAAGGTTTGACATGTCAGCAATTAGAGGAACTCCTTCGAGTGAGTTGTTTGAAAGATCTATATAAAAAAGATTTGATTTTCCAATGTTTTCAGAGATAGCACCTCTAAGAGAATTGGAAGATAGATCTAGTTCTTCAAGCGAGGGTAGTTGCCACAGTTTGTCACTTATAGTTCCATCGAACTGATTTGAAGATAGGTTCAAAGACAATAGGGATGAAAAGTGTTGGATCACATCAGACAATGTAGCTGATGTGCATCCTGACAAGGTGTTCAAAAAATCTGAAAGTTCCCCATCAAACTTGTTACCAGAGAGAGAAAGATCTGTAAGCTTATTGCCGGTTAATGGGGACAACCAACGATACATGGATGAGTTGAGATTGTTGTTATCGAGTGAAAGGTGATCAAGAGATAAAGAAGAGTTGACAGATGAAGAATATGGATGCATGACTTGAGGGAGGTCACATCCAGTTAAGCTTAAACCCCATAGGTTTTGGAGACCTATAATTACATTTACCCAGTTATTTGCTTTGGCCAGAGAAGCTCCATCCATATAAAGGATTTCTAAAGAAGATAGAGAAGACAACCAATCTAAGTTTTCAACACTACAACTTCGGAGGGAACTTAGTTCAAGTCTTTCCAAACTGGTGAGGTTTCCAAATTCTGTAGGAATGGTTCCATAGAAAGAGTTGTTTGAAAGGTAAAGATAAGTCAATTGGGTCAAGGAACCAATGGATCTCGGAATGACTCCACTGAAATTATTCCCACCAAGGTAAAGATGAGTTAATTGGGTCATGTTACCAATGGACATTGGAATGGTTCCATAGAAAGAGTTGACTGAAAGGTCAAGGTCTGTCAATTTGGTCAAGGAACCAATGGACATAGGAATGGTTCCATATAAAGAGTTGACTGAAAGGTCAAGGTATGTCAATTTGGTCAACAAATGAATGGACTCGGGAATTGTGCCAGTAAACTGATTGTAACCAAGGTTAAGATATGTTAACTGGGTCATGTTACCAATGGATTTAGGAATGGATCCAGTAAACTGATTTTCACTTAGGTCAAGATAAGTTAAATGAGTCATGACCAATGTTAAGTTAATCAACGAATGGCTAATCTCACCTTCAAGACCATCAACGTCGAGTTGAAGCTCTTTGACATGACCGGTGACGTTGTCACACACGACTCCTTCCCATTGACAACAATCATATTCTTCTTCAGGTCTCCAGGTAAAGAGCACGCCATATGGGTCTTGAGTAATGTCAGCTTTGAAATCAAGAAGAGCTTGCCTTTCCTTATCGATGCACTTAGGAACAACTCTTCCTGCTGCTCCAACCAGTTGTTGGCCAAAGGAAGTGGCAGTTGTGGTATTAAACAACAAAAAGACAAGTGACAAAATAAACAAAACATGAGTATGCATAAAGTAAAAGTACAAAGTTTCTCTCATAATTGATGTATGTTGTATAAAATTGTATTGATGTGGTTTTCTCTGATAATGAACACATATACCTCTATGCAGCTTTATATAGACTTCGAAAACTAAGAATAGAAATATATAAATTCGTGTGGAACAGACAAAACATGGAAAAAAATTCAACAATAAATTTGAAGTCCCACATTAGACGACCAAAGACTTGAGACTCTTAAGTCTTTGCGATTTTTAGTTATTCACTATGACTTTTGGTACTGTAATTATTCTGTGATGTAAAGGTAAATCCAAAGAAATGGAGCCAAATAAATCAGGCTGATGGAAAATACAGTCAGCAACTACTGTGAAAGTACCAAATATGCAAAAGACAAAAATGTTGGATTGGGATCGAGTGTTGCATAAATCTTCAGTTCCCACAATATGTTTGATGAAATGCCTCAACTAAATTTTTACAACATTAAGTTCACAAGTTTTCCTTTTATAAAAAGCATGTGAGCAGGAATAATCTACATAGGTAAGTTAATTGGTCATTTGAATTTTCACTGCATTTGATATAAGTTGTTTTTGTTCAAGATGAATGATTATGTTTTGTGTTCGTTGTGGCCACGGTTTACGTTTGCATACAAGTTATTAGTTTCATATATTTGTGGCTTTATTGTGTGTGCTCAAACTGTATATACATTGTTGGGTTTAAGTTCATTGTGATTTAGTTTTTTTTACTATCTTTAGTGGTGACATATACATATAAACTTTTTAACATCGAAATTTTAGGTTTCAATCAAAAGGATGACGAGTCCCTATGTACTATAAAATCAACTATTAAAATAAATTACGCTCACACACACACACACACAAAAAAAAAAAAAAAAAAAAAAAAATTAAAATTAAAATTAAAAATTAAATAGGACGAGTTTAATCGCTTATATAATAAGAGATTTTCAAAAAACAAAAAATAATATTAGAGGAATTAAAACTGTACAAATGTGAACGCTCAATTTTGTCACGTAAGAATTGAAACAATTTGGTTAAATCTATTTAAATCTCATCTAGCTAAAAATATTTATAAAAACAAATGTGCCGATTTTGTCAAAAAGAAAAAAAAATGAAGTAATTAATAAAACTTTAATTGTTAATTTTTAAATAAATTAAATAAAGTTAAGTAAACTTTCGAAAAGATCTCAGTATAAGGTCATCTCGGATAACTCACCCCGGTAGTGCATTGTTTCGTTAAATGTAGGTTAGTACTATTCTCGGAAGATAAAAGGTATTTACCTCGGTAGTGTTCTAGGTAGTGGATGATTTGTACTGTTCTTGGTAAAGAGCTCGTTAGTTTACTGTTCTTGTTAGTTTGTTTGTTAAAGTTTTCACCTCGGTAGTTGTGTATTTTGTTAGTGTGGTTACTGTTCTCGGTATTTACCTCGGGTAGTTAGTTTGTGGTTTGACTAGTCAACATGATTGAAAAAAGATGGTTGAAGAGTATATATAATGGATCAAAACAGTGCCAACATCCTAACACCATCTAATGACTCACAAATCTTCACGCTAATGAAGTGTTTTATCCAGCATTTGGTTTTCACATAAAATGGAAAGTCGAAGATGTGGCACATTTTGTCCAAAGATACGTTAACTGTTTAAAGACACTTGTTCAACTAATACTAATGACGTTTTATATAATCTGTTTTGTATAAATCAATTCCTTTACTCATTGAGACTTTTAATCAGACAAGTGGTGAGCATAACATTGACGAAATAAAGTGACTCTATAATAGTCTAAAGAAGCTTAGATGACTTTATATTTGGGTGGAACATACACGATTTGATGTCCCAAATCAGACGTTCAAAGACTCTCAAGTCTTTGCAATTTTTCCAAAGTGGGTGTCAATTTTTTTTCCACTTAGTAATACTTTATGTTAAAAAAGAAATCAATATAATGTGCCCAAATAAAGCACCCAATTATAGGAATAGTAACAAGATATATATAACGTGATGTAAACACCAATCTAGCATATACAGTGTTAGGAAATCGTACTTGGATTGATCAAAATATCCAACAAATATTAAGTTTAAATGATAAAATTATTGTAACTCAAAATTGATACAATGAACTGATGAAGCCTCCACGTCATTTTCATGCCATTAGCACAACAATTTGCTTGACTTTACTACAAGGTTGGAGACTTTGATTTTTGAATATCGAATATTCAATAATGTATCAAATATTTTTTATTATTGATTTATATATTAAAAACATCTCTCTTAGAGTGGTGGTGTTGAAGGCGAGACTGGTGGCAACACTTGAGGTGGAGGTTGCAATGGTGAATGCCAGTGTTTCTTAGATCCAGATTGAGCTATGTGAGTATTAATAATAAAAGTAAATTAGCACTTAGCCAACTGCCCAACTGTAGTCAGTGAAATGGATTTCCACATTCTGATGTCACAAACAGGGTAGCTCTATTCTGGAACTCATAATGAAATTCATCTAATATTTAAAAGTACATAATATTCAGTCCTGAATCAGTTTGAGTTGGTTTAAAGCCGTTAAGGTGTCTTAGAAGAATCTCATTTAGAATAAAGCAAGAATTACCAACATACTTATTTCATGTTTATTACTAATCAGTGTAAAAAATAAGAGCATTTTCACAACATCGAGCATATTAACCATTGATCGAGCCACTACTACTGAGTGTGCGAAACAGAGCCCGAAATAGGGTACACTAATGAAGAAGGATTCTATAGGAGCTGGAAACAAATCTCAGTCTTTTAAGTTAGAAAATTAGTCCCTCAAAGTAACCTCACTTAGTGAAAGACCGATATATTAAGTTGAGATTGTTTTTATTAAATATGTTAAGCTATATAATAGCATTAATACTTATGAGTTAAATTCAGATAATACTTTCAAAAATTATTATTAATAAAAAATAAAATGGAAAAAACTAATCTAAAAATAAAATTATTATTAATAAAAAATAAAATGTTAAGAACTAATCTAAAAATAAAATTCAACCTATCAAACTTATTCTATATATGTATTTTTATTTGTTATGCATTTAAAATAATGCAAAAATAGAAAGTATTACAGTACTATACTCATGTTGATCGTATATAGTAAAATTTTCAGTGGTAAACTTTTAATAAAAATACATAAAATGTTCTTTTATGTTTGTCAAAGTTTGTTGATGTTCATTTGCTTAACATCATCAAGTATGTTGCAGTTCTATGTTAGGGATTTTATGGAACACCTTTCGTCCATAATATTATATGCTTTTTACTCAACTAAGTCATATCATTATTCTTCAACTTTAGGTTGAGATTATAATAAAATATAATGCTATTCACTACTTAATTACTAGTACAAAATAAAGAATCGATCAATAACTTCTCAAGATACAAAAAGATAAAACATTATACTTTAAGTGAATCGTGATTAAAAGATATAAGTAAATCAACGGATCTATTACTATAGACCTGAATACTATAAGAGTCCATTGAAGTATTAAACAACTAACTTCCCCTGAATAGCAATTCGACATTATCGCTAGTTTATAATTCGATGCATAGTTTAATGTATGAGTTTTTCAGATGTCACACTTAACCAAAGAGTTGAACTAATGGAAAGCATGTCCTGCTATATCTTGTGTTGTGTGCAAGAAACAAAACTGATCATCTACAAGCCTTTCTTTCTCACAGTCACTATTACAAAAAGAGGCTTTTAGACCGGTTACATAAGCTTTTTAGACCGGTTACCCAACCGGTTTAGAAGGGGGGAGGTCTAAAAGATCTAAACACATTTTGACCGGTGCACCAACCGGTCCAAAAGATTGGTCATATAAACCGGTGCACCAACCTGTCTATTTGTGCTTACCAACCGGTTTATATAAGGATTCTTTTAGACAGGTGCTACCATTGTAATCGGTCTATTTGAAGGTTTTTTCTATTAAAAAAAAAAACAAAAAAAAAAAAAAAGAAGCTTCAATAAGCTATTCTAAACATCCACTGTTATAACGAGGGAGATTACTTATTGAAACTGCTTATACAAATTAATGTCACATATAACCATAAATTAGAGTAATGCCATATGGAACCATAAATTCATCGGAAAAACTGCCAACTATGTTACATAGAGTGAAGATGATCAAATGTAAGTTCCTCCATATGTGTCAGCAACTTTAAACTCATTCACCCACTTTGACCTCTCTTCTTGTTTTGCTTGTATTTCTTCCGCATAAAGTTGAAAAGACCCCTGCAGGCCAAACATCCCACGGTTATAATTTTTACGCCCTATATGACTACAGTTTAAAGATGCACAAATATATGACTAGTAAGCAGTTTACCAATACTTAAATCCTTTCAGTAAGCAATTGAAACCAACCCTTGTAAAGTATTTTATAAGCAGTTTCAGTAAGTTCTCATAATAATTGAGTCAAGGGACACCACATCCAAATTATATAAACACATATAGAAAAATGTTTTTTAGTACTATACTAAGATAGAGAGTTAAAATGAGTACTAGTGGCGTTTTCAATGTGTCAAGAAGCTCTTTTTGGAGGAGACATATTCCCAATGAGAGAAGTTGTAGTGACGGAAAATATTTGCACACAGTCCTGTCATGCAATGAAGCTCGTTTGTTAGGGAGACCAACAACACAATAGGATACCTGTTTAAAAACTAATAAAATGACGCAAAAGTTTGAACTT
The DNA here is from genome assembly GCA_030686995.1 of Artemisia argyi. Classification (NCBI taxonomy): domain Eukaryota; kingdom Viridiplantae; phylum Streptophyta; class Magnoliopsida; order Asterales; family Asteraceae; genus Artemisia; species Artemisia argyi. The sequence goes on along the minus strand of CM060693.1, from coordinate 20,922,233 downwards.
ACTGGCAGAGACACAAGCAATCTTCAATAGAGCAACTTTCTCTGCCTCTCAGTTACATATTCTAAGACACATGAAATTAGATATGAAAAAATTAATCGATTGGGTAATGCGTCAAAACAGGTTTGGGTTGCTTTCAGTACAGGTTTGGGATCGGGTAATGGGTCAAAACGGGTTTGGGTTGAAAGACGACAGCCTAAGGGAATTATCTACAATGAGAACTGTAACGAACTTTAAAAAAACTTAAGTATTGTCTATATTTTATATCATAGCATAGAATGATAAACCAAATGATAGCTTCGGAGTGTCATTTTAATGATCACATTACTTTTCTCACATAAAACTACTGATTTTGCCTTCTTTAGTTATACTTGGATGCTTTATGTTTTCAATTCCAGCCAAGGACCTCTAAGATAAAGAAAGACGTGAAAAAAAACTTCCCCATTTTGAAACAAAGCTAAATTGCAATATAGATACATGGACCATTGAGCCCTGAGATGATATAGATTTCTGCTAATATGAGATAACAAACAATACTAGATTTGAGATGCTACACATTGGGTAAAGAACACAGAGATACAGTTTCTCGAACACATCCAAATTGATATTAATATAATAACAAATATATACTAGCAAAAAAGTTTGACTTACTTGCCTTCAGCTGGAGACTGCTTTAGATGATGGAAGTAATTGTCCCAAGTATACACCTCTGGACGATGCAACCATATAAAACTTCAAAAATTTCACTGTGCAACGCTTTCGACCTTTACCACAACAGGGCAACAATAATAAGTTCATATAACAAGCACAAGGCTTATTTAAGACAGCTAAATAATACTTGCAACCTTACCCAATTCTCCAATTATGATTGAGATGAAAATTATGGAAAGGGATGCAGCAGATAAAGTTTCAAGAGGCTCCTTCTTCAACAGTGTAAGAAGTATAGGTATGAAAAACTGCTTACCAATGCCTGCAGCAGACAAACACATCTTGTTACCCAGGTTTACAAGCATGAAACCAAGTCTGAAGTCAATTTAATCTTCAAACAAAACTCGTTTTTATAGAAATACATACATAACAGATGCATACATCAGTAACAACTTTTAAAGGGAATTCAAGTAACAAAAAAAAAAAAAAAAAAAAGCGAGTCATTGATATCGCCCAATACAGTTTCAGTCACATGTTATACACGGCCCTAGTCAATATCACAATCTCAAGAGCTACTTAAGAGAAGTTTTTACTATAACAAGTGCAGCATGCTCAATTTTCGTTACTTCAGTTGCACTCTACAAGACCCAAATTAAACTACGAACTTCTAAAATCTAAACGATGTTAAATTCGAGGGAATTTAGAAACTAACGATCAAAAAATCACATCGAGAAACCACAATCCATGACATCAAATTGTCTTCAGTCTCATCACATTAGTAATAATATAATAAACAACAAGATTTCAAAAAATTATACCTGAACGACCAGAACTTTGCTGAGAGTAGATTTCCCCTTAGCAACTTTTGTATATCCTAATTTCAAAGATTCAATTAAACACAAAAATAAATAAAAATAGAATTATATTAAAAGTAATAACAACAATCTTATGGTTATCGAACCATTCTGTATGAAAAACATATAGGTCAATTAAAGCAGAAAAGAGCAAGAATTTGTACCTAGATCCTCAAAAATTAGGTGCAGATACTCTAGTTGGTAACCTGGGACTATCAAATCCGGCGTATGTGACAGCAGGTTCTTTCTTCTCGGTGATTTATCGGACTGAAAAAAAGGTAAAACCCCTAACAAACATCAAAGAAAGAATGAATCGATCTAAAGCCTAAAAATTGAAGAAATTGGTTACATGAACTTACCTTAAAATGTGCACGGCGAGCTTGTCTATTATCGGGCTATGATAGTGACAGTCATGAAACTGTTGGTGCCATGGAGCTGGTAGGAGCAGCATTGGTGGTGTTGAGAGAATGAGAGGCGCAGTTGTGCTTATGTTAAGGTTTTTTTTAGAATGAAAAGACAAAAGAGGGAAAACAGAGATAGAATGGCGCTCAAAAATCTCAAAATTTTGGGCATTTTAAGACTGGGCCTTTTAATAGCTACCAGGTCCATTTGACTTTTTTTAGACAGGTCAAAATTATTAACACCGGTATATATATCTTTTTTATATTTAGACCCGTGTTTCTTATTTCCGCCGGTCTAAAAAGGTTAAAGTGGGTAAAATTTCGTTTTTAGACCTGTGTTTATGATAGAAGGTCTTAAAAAGGGGGTCTAAAAGGCCTGATTTGTAGTAGTGAGTAAAGCTGATATTATAAGTAAATATATCAGTATTCAGTATTATGACAAAAAAGAGTCATAGAAAACCATAGCATAGGTGAGGAAATCAAGTTTACTCAATAATCTAAATGCTTCTATGAGGGTCAAATACAACGCATTCCTATTTGCGATCTTTCAGTTGTTAAGATCCACTTCGGGAGATGATTAATGGGCATTTGGCATCGTGTTTGGAAAGTGGTTATCTAATTACTATGGTTTGAGTCAAATAATCCAATTTGAAAAATACTTATTTCAAAAGTAGATGCAATGAAACTGATTCTGATTATTTAAGTTTCATTTTAAATCAAAATCCTTAAATAATCAGAATACATCAAACACTTAAACTTCTGATTATCACAACTTCAGCATGAGAAGCACGTCCAGTTATGTAAACACTATCCCTACCAATTACGCAGCATGATGGTGATTAAGTTTAGAGACAAGCAACTAAATTTTTATGTGTGAAAACGGAAAAAAAAGATGTTATGTACCTGAATTGTGCCAGAATCATCCCTCAAAGTCAAGAAAGCAAGTTTTCCAAAAGCCCTACGTGCAACAATTCTTCCTGATATTGATACTTGGTCATTCTCATTGTTCGACTCTTCACCATTGCTGAGATGCTTATAAATATCTTGCAATTGATTAGCGGTATGAGTTCTATCCCACTTGTAGGCATATGGTTCAAGTCCTTTGCTCCTTAATTCTTCTACCTATAAACAAATCCATTACTTTTACCAGTAATAAATTAACTAGATGTCTAAATCGATACTCACCATAGAACTCTGCTTATACGTTCAAAAAGCCAAAAGATGGAACTACATTAAACTTTGAGTGGGTGTTTAGAGTTAGGTTTTGGGATTGATTATCTAACTGATATGTTTGAAAAACACAAATAATCAGCAAAAAATTTTGGCAAACCATTAAAAAAGGGATTATATGCGTATTCTTATAAAGAAAGGCAATTCTTGCAAAAGGAGGTTGTTAATTTCTGTTCCAGAGTGCTGTTTTGCAAACGCAATCTCAAACATCTCTTTAAAAAGTGCTGAAAAAAGTAAAAATGATGAATCAGGGGGTGTTCTGCACTGCATGTTGCTAGTGATTATTTGATTGTTGTGGTTGAAGTCACAAATAATCAGTCCTGATTGCTTATTAAACAGACTTATGCTCTTGCAGAAAGTTTGTAATAACAAACTCCCAGACTGATTATCTTATTATTGTGTTCGTAGTTAGTACCATAACAGTACATTTAAGGGGGTGGTTAGGATTGCTTATTAAAGCTACGTAACCACATACGCAGTTTGAAACGATAAACTCCCAAACTGATTATTCAATCTTATTACACTCTTCTGTAATCAGATAGTAATTTGGATAAGCAATCCCAAACACCCTCAAAACTGCTTATATTAGTATCAAAACTCAATAAGCATACAATCATAAGCAATCGCAAACTCCCCCTTAATGTATTCTTATAGTGAAACTAATACGAATGATCTTATTACACTCTTTAAGAATCATTTACATGTAAGTACTTATATAACTCCCCCAAGATATGCATAATTGCATATCAGACAACTAATAACTTAATAAGTAATAACGAAGTATCACACTTTCTTAACTAATCATCCTCAAACTAACAAAAAACGCATCACCAATTTGCTAATTAAGCCAGATATCAACAACCAAAGCATAAAACATAAAAAGATTCAAATGTTACTTAAGATAGACTGAATATCTGATTATTCAGTTGCTGAATACTTAGAGGGTGTTTGGGATTGCTATCTAAAGCTGCATATCTGCTTCTTGCGTTGGGAAACAATAAATAAGCAGTTTTAAGAATGTTTGGGATTTATTATCCAAAGTTCCAAACTTTACGGTGACACTAGCAGTTTTAAATAATTAGGTTAGGAGTTGCTTACTCCAAACTGCTTATCAAAGTGTGTATTTTGGATTCCTTATTTAAAAAGCTTATCAACCTAAAAGTAAGCAGATTATTTTTTAATTGCTTATCTTATAGTTTTTTCTGGATAAGGTGGTTTCCGGCCTTTTGGCCGATATGCGGTTTGAACCAGGTAAAGCCCCTCCCTTTTTCAAGAGGTTGGCGTGGTTTCAGCATTGTTTGCACCTAGCAGGAATTGAACCGGGGACCTCACACATTTTAGTGATATTAGTCACAAACTTTTTGCCACTAGGCCAGCCCTGAGTGGTTTTTATCTTATAGCTAAACAAGCAAACAAACACTATTTTCTTCCACACATTTTGCTACAAAACCCATAACCCATTTGATTAAAAAAAGCAAATATCACAAACAAAACATAAAAACACAAAAAAGATTCAATCTTTATCAAACACAAACATAAAAACATAAAAAAGATTCAATTTTTATATAAAAAAGTTGAACCTTTTTAAGACGAATAGCACGAAGTAGAAGAAGTTGCATTATTCTCATCTTTGGGTGACCTCCTTCCCCTGCCACCACCCTGTTTTGGCGGCACAGTGGCGGCGCGTGAGGATGAACAGCAGCGCGTGAAGGTGACTGGGAGATGGGTTTTGTAAGTGAGGGGAGATAAGTGGAAGAGATGACGGAGTGGTCTTGATGACCAGACTTTTAAGGCCTCCATTGCTGTTGTTTCAAGTTGTGTTATCTGAACTCAAGTGTGTGTTTTGATGGATAACCAGAAAGTGTTGAAGATGTAAGGGTGTTTTTGTAAATTTGGTTTTTGCAAGGAACAATTATGTAAATTGTAATTTAAGATTATTATTATTATTATTATTCATAGGGTTTGTTTGGTAATTTAAGACTTAGGCTAGACATGAAGGAGCTTCTCTTGTCCGAGGACATGATCTCAGATAGGAATGCGTGGAGAGCTAGGATTAGATCTGGCGGGTAGTCTCGGGCGGGTGTTTAGAAGGTCGTCTTTGCGTGGGTCCTTTATCGTCTCTTTGTTGCCTTGCCCTTTGCCTTTTAGGTTTAGTTTGCCTTTGCTCCTTAGGTTTAGTTTGCCTTTGCTCATTAGGTTTAGTGGTTCCTTAGCTCTTCCCTTTTAGGTTTTAGTAGGCTTGTGGCGCCTCCCTTTGCTTTGCCTCGGCTTTTGCCCCCTTTGCCTTGCCTGGTAGGTCTAGTTTGCCCTTGGCTCTTTAGGCTTAGTGGTTCCTTTGCTCTTCCCTTTTAGGTCTGTTGTAGGCTAGTGGCGTTTCTTTTCCCTTTGGTTTGCCTTAGCTTTTGCCCCGTGCGTCTTCCCTGCTTTGTTTTTGTGCTTTTCTTTTTGGGTTTGTCTTTTTTGGTTCTGTATCCTTGCTTTGTTTGCCGCTTTGTGTCTTGCTCTTTGTTTTTATGTTTGGGTGCCCTGTTTTATTTGTTTGTCTTTTCCTTGATCCCTTGTTTGTTGGTTTCCTGCTTTCTACTTGGTTTGCATGGCTTTTCCCTTTCGTCTTTTTTTTTTTTTTTTTTTTTTTTTTTTTGCCCCCATGATCTATCACTCGCACTTGTGCACGTGCCGGAGGTCTCCCTGGAAGCAGTCTCTCTACTCCCGGGTTTTACCTGGGGTAGGGGTAGGATCTGTCTACATTTCTACCTCCCTTATACCTCGCTTCTGCGGAATTGGGTATGTTGTTGTTGTTGTATAGGGTTTGTTTGGTAAGACGAAATGAAATGTTAAATGAATGGAATGACCGATTTAATGGAATAAGTGGTGTAATATAATGAGTTATTATCATTATTTATCATGTTTGGTTTGTTTGATAAGACGTAATTGAATCATAATAAAAAGACTAAAATGCCCATTATTGATGAGAAGTTTCATTAATATAGTTAGTTAATGGTGGAGTTTTATGTAATTTTGATTCCAGTACGGGATGTAATGAAAAAAAAGTAGGGGGCTCTAAGGAATGGTTTTGATGTAATGAGTCATTCCTTGTAATTAATTATTACATTACATAAATATAAACAAACAATATTTTCTCATTTCATCGTAATAATCATTTTCATTCCCCCTTTAATTACGACATACCAATGTTGCCATGTAAATTATGTTAGAAAAAAAACAGTTTGAACAACCAATGTTCTAAGCAAGTGCTGCAAAGATCAAAACCGTGCTTAAGCTGTGTTTGGAATCGGCTTCCACATAAGCGCAGTTAGGAATAATCTACCCTCTCGAGCCGCGTCCCCCCCCCTCCCCACATACACACGTGAGTCCCAAAGGAGCACGTCCCTCCCCCCTTTTTTGCTTGATTCGATCGGCAAAGGGACCAAATGGTTTGTGTGAGTGAGGTGCCCGGGGTCACCTTACTACGGGCATTTGGTCATGTGTTTGGTCTTAGAGAGAGAAGCTGATGTCGCGCTGACAGGGTCATAAGGTCATCCATAGGGTCACTAGTACTACTGGTCCTAGTATCATCTTTAGGTGATAAGTTTCAAAATAAGCCGGAAACTTGGGCTTATATTTCATAACAATATAAGCCATAAAATAAGCTTAAACCAACATCCCTTAAAAAACCCATAACCCATTTGATTAAAAAAACCAAATATCACAAACAAAAACACAAAAAGATTCAATTTTTATATTAAAAAATATATAAAAAAAGTAAACCTTTTTAAGACGAATAGCACGAATAGCATCTCTATCAGAAGTAGAAGAAGTTGCATTATTCTCATCTTTGGGTGACCTCCTTCCCCTGCCACCACCCTGTTTTGGCGGCACAGTGGCGGCGCGTGAGGATGAACAGCAGCGCGTGAAGGTGACTGGGAGTTGGGTTTTGTAAGTGAGTGGGGATAAGTGGAAGAGATGACGGAGTGGCCTTGATGACCATACTTTTAAGGCCTCCATTCTTCTTGTTGTTTCAAGTTGTTATCTCAACTCAAGTGTCTGTGTTTTGATGGTTTTGTTGGATAACCAGACAGAGATGTAAGAGTGTTTTTGTAAATTTGGTTTTTGTAAGGAAGAACTATGTAAATTGTTCTTTAAGATTTTTTTTTTTTTTTTATTATTATTTTTTTTAATAGAGCTTAACATAATAGACCATGGACCGGATGAACCAATAAACCAGATCAAATTGGACCGACCGAAACCGGATCAAATTAGACCGACTGAACCGGATCAAACATATTTTGGTCTGATCCTCAATCCACCATTTTCTTCATATTCGGTTCTCGGTCCACTCCGGTCTGTTCAGTCTTAAGCAAAACCGGCCATTATGCTTTGTTGGACTCGAGCGAACCAATGAACTGAACCTGGACATGACATTTCGGTTTGGTCCTTGGTCTGGTGTTTTGAACCAAAATGGTTTTTTATCCGGTCTGGTTTTCGGACCGTGCTCAGCCCTACTTCCGGTTATGTTTCCATTTTGATTGTGTACAAGGGCGTCTAAGACATGCCCTTGCCCAACAACGTGTCACTTTTAAAACACAAATCCCTTCCCCGCATTGGTGACTTTTTTTAGCAAAAGTCGGATTTCGAACCGATCAACTTGTGAGAAAGTTGCGTGTGTGTGATTTTAATTTTTTGAGATATATTTGTGTTTAAAGCTCGGACTTGAGCTCTAGGAACTATAAAACTCGACTCAAATAAGACTGAGTTACTCAACAAAAACTTGACGCATTTACCTTACTCCGTAACCAGTGTTTTGAAACTCGGGTCGACCCGGCCGGGTTAACCGATTCTGGCAAAAAAAAACGGGTAAAACAAACCCGGGTTTCTAAAACCGGGTTAACCGGTTAGACCTACCGGGTTTTGAGTGACCCAGGTCAACCCGGTTCTCGAAACCCGGCCGGGTTTCGTTTTTTCAATATTTTTAATAAAAACTCGGGTTGACCCGATGGTCGAACCGGTTGACCCAGTCAAAAAAAAATTTGAAAACCAGATTGACCCAGTGCCCAATGATTCGACCAGGTCGATTTCAAACCCTTTTTTCAAAACTATGCTAATAACAACAAATGAACAAAAATGAAGAGAAAACCAATTTAATTGGGCCTTAAAAATAGATGGTTCCTACATAATTCACTATTGGGCCTTACATAACAACAAAAGATGACTCTCCATCACAATCCAAACCAAAAAGGCCTAAATGAAACCTAGTCAAGCACAGACACCCATGAACACCAATGCCGGAACAAGCAACAGAGACATCACCAGCAACGACAGCAACAACAAAAGCAAGCCACAGTTCAGACCAGCTATCGATGATTCAAAGCCCCTTCTTCAAGATCCGGTACCCCCTTTTTTTCATCTCTTTAAATAACACATGTTTTAGTTAGTAATATAAAAACAAGTTATCCTAAGTTTTAATGTTTTTTTGTTTTGTAGATAATAAGATCAGACCCAATTGAGACAGAAGAATCTGTTATCCGGCTGCCTCGTTTCCCTCCGACTAATTCCACATTATCTAAATGATTGCTTATGTAATGTTTTGATTTTAATTGCCTATAGATGTATTGATATGCAAATATTGCTGTTTGTAAAACTCGCTAAGCGGTACTCAAGTGGTCCGCTAACTTGTAGCTAGTAATCGGCCTAGGCGGGGATACTATGATGTGATTCGAATTTTTGTGTAAACTTTGAAATTGTGTATGACATTTTTACATGACTAGGACTATATAGGCACGGGTGCACACACAAATTTGTCACAGGGTATTCACTCTTATATAAAAATTTGAAAAGAGAATGTGCTAGTGATGGCGTTTTTAGTATTAAACTTTGAAATATGCTTAAGAAGAAAAGTTGTTTTTACACTAGTGATGACATTTTTAGGATATGCACGTGCATACCATCTGCCTTAGGTATGTCTGCTCCTGACTATGGGAATATGTTAGAAACATTAACACTATTGTTCAAATAGTGCAGACCGAGTTATGAACAAATCAATTTTTGGCTGATTCAACTCAAGTTGCGTGAGTGTGTAATCGGGATGGTCCGATGGTATGCATGACGTATGCGATAAAGGTACATAACAGATGGGAACAAACTTGTTATTCAACCTTCTTCTTTGTTTAAAAACAAATATCCAATCTCAACTTATTACTCGACCTTGTGGTCTAAGTTTTACAACACTCTATCCGGTAGCATATTTTCTTAAATTGGGATGGATTGCTAGACAAACATTTTAGGCTTATCAACTTATTTGAGGAGGAGTTTGGATTAGGGGTGTCAGTAGGGTCAGGTTACCCGAACCCGATAAGCCTTATCGGGTCAGGTTAAATCAGGTTGAAAAAGCTTATCGAGTTAGTTTCACCTAGGTTAGGGTTAGATAATTTTTGCTATTGGGTTATCTGGTCAACCCGATATGACCCGCAAATCAATTAATCAGCCATTATCAAAAACACAATTCAAAGTTACATATTTTTTCCTTGCAATATCATCAACATTTAACCAAAAGGTAATCAGTGATAGATTTAATTGTATAACTTTTAGTTGAAGTTATGACAGATACGTAACTGATTAGTTGTCAATGTTGTGGAAGACTTGCAGCAGGGAGTGTTTGGGTTTGGGTTTGGGTTTTGTCTAGTAGTTCAAAACTTGTTTGATTTAGAAGGCTGTGTAATAAGTGTTTGATGAAACCAAATGACACAAACTTACCACTCATATCCAACATCAGTACTAAGTTTGGTTCAGTAGTAAGTTTGGAAGACTTGCATCAGTAGTAAGTTTGGTTCAGTAATAAGTGTTGATGAAACCAAATGACACAAACTTACCACTCATATCCAACACCAGTACTAAGTTTTCTTTATATTGTGTAAGACTTGCATCATTTCAGTAGTAACTAGTAAGTTTGGTTCCATCTAGTTTTTTATGTTTGGTCCAAAATGACACAAAAAAGGCTTACTAGTCACTAATATACCTTTTTATGTTTGATGAAAGTCACACTTGGACATTTGGTAAATGTTCAAAATAGAAAGAGTCACATTTGATAATTTATTAGCTACTCCAAATTTGTAGTATCACTCAATAAGCTGAACCACCCGACCAGACAAAACCCGACCCGAATACCACATGAACCCGACAACCCGATTCCTTATCGGGTCGGATTGCGGGTGAGTTTTTAAAAATCAAAACCCGACTTAATCCGACCCGATAAGGCACGACAACCCGATAACACCCCTAGTCTGGATTGCATATTTGAAGTGCTTGTAGACTTGTATTTTGATGAGATATGCACATGGGGAAGTGTGTGTTTTTCATAGGTTATTAGCCATAAGCTAAAAGTATGAAATCCCAAACACCGCTAAAGCTGTTTCTATATGCTGTTTTGGACCGACTTACTTGAGAAAGGTGCAATTTAGTTGAAAGAAACCGTTAACCGTATCTAAGTTCTATCATCTGCATTGTGTTTTGATAGTTCTTGAACTAATGAACTACTATTGGTTTAAACAAAAGATGTTTAAATAAGCTTTTCTGGAACAGTAAGTAGAGCTAGTCAAGCCTTAATTGAGAAAATCAGCAGGGACGGACCCACATGGGAGCCGGGTGTTGCACGGGCTACACCCATTTTTAGGTTATGAAGTGTAAATTTTTCTAAAATATGTCTTTTCTGGGCTTGTGCAACACCCAATTTCACCTAATAAAGTTTTTATCGGGCAACTTTAATACTTATGGTTATAAAAGAAAATTTGTGCAACACCCTCTCAAAAATCCTGGGTCCGTCCCTGAAAATCAGCATTGGCTAGTAAAATGATAAGTAGATATATACTTCTTGATGCAAGCCAGTTAGACCAAGTACATAAATATATTTTCATTCACAACGACAAAGCCCAAGTAGAGTAGACAGTACTAGTTTAAACCATCATCAAGTCTAGCAGAATATTAGGAAAATAACAAGAAAAATTAACCACTGATAATGGCATGGAAAATGGAATCACTTGATGCCGAAAGCGAGATCCCCACGTTATTAGCATATGGTTTGTCGCGTGGTGGAGATGATTGCACATAGGTGGTACGTGGCTGTGAATTGTCGTTATAACCGTTGCCCTTATTATCGCACTTTCCATAACCCCTAGATAATGGTCACTCTTTTGATAAATATATGTTGGAGGACATTCTCCATATTGCCAATGCACCAGATGTGCTATTTTTTCAGCTTTTCACAGACATTCCATAAGTGTGTTTGGGTGTAACCCGAAGCATGTAACGTTCTATTCTCCTCCACTCGGAAAGATTCTTTTCCTTTAATATGACCATTGAAACTATCAATCTTATTAGCTAGGGAAAATCACAATACTTAATAGTATAAAAGCAGAACAACCCAAAAAAATACTATAAAAACTTGAATCTCACGTGAGTGCCCCATTGTCCTTTCAAATGCGACTCCGGCTTCACATTCCCATCATGCCCATACAACAACACCTTAATACCATCAATCTCATCCTCCTCATACACATACACCTTCATATCCAACCTCACTCCATATCATGCTTCGGACACTAAACCACCGTCATCACCGGAGATGACCTGAGAGTATGAAAGTGGTATTGCGGGTTAAGGAGTCTGGTCATGAAGAAGGTGATTGTGATTAGCGTTAGTGCTCCGATCTGGTGTGTGTGTGTGCAAGAGGTTGTTGTGGTTGGTTTTGCCTTTAGTGTTAGTGTGACTGTGAGTGAGTGTGTTTGTGTGTGCATTTGAGGAAGAAGGTGAATACGACGTCATATAAGTTGTACTGTTATACAAATTTACAGAAAGGTCATTCAAGATTCTCTTTTGAATCATTTTAGTAACTCAGGCAGGTGATCGGTGTGATGCACTTTGTTGTAAAATAAATTAGTTGTTTGTTAGTGATAGACAGGTAGATTACATGATTGGCTATATCATTCTTATATGCTCAAAACTAGGGTGACAATTTGAGACGGGTTTAGGTTGGATTGACAGGTTGGAAAACTTTAGCTGAAACATGATATGCATAAGTAACTGGCTCATTCATATAAATTCTAATCTGTTTAACACAACAAATTTAGCCATATTATTTATGTGAGTTAATGGGTTAAACGCATAAAAGTTGAACAGTTACCTTTACGAACTTGTATTCATGTAATATAGCTGCTCATGTTTAGCTATTTTGTTAATTTTACCCATGTGACCTGATATAGATAAAACATAAACCAAATCGACCCATTTATAATGAAGTGGATTTAGCATAAAGATATTGCTGAGATACAGATTTTATTGTCTATTCAAATGAGTAAAGTGGCCAATATATATATATGAGCATGAACCCTGAAGGGTGTCGGCCAGTTGGTTGTTTCTAATTCATAAACTTAACTTCCGTGAGACAATGCTTGCCTTTATAGGAAAAAATACCATCTTCCTTTCAAACTTTTTGAGGAAAGATTTAGCCAATCAGAACTTTCGTAAGTTGAGATACCTGACGAGTGCATCTAACATTGATATGACAGTGGGGTATAAATGACAAGTTCTTAAAGAACACTATTAACTGTGAGATGAGAGATGACTATAGATAGGTTTAACAAACCAAAAAAATGAAATTACTTGAACAAGGTAAGTATTGAGCTTTAGAAGACTTGAAATTTTGACAAGATGTTAAGTTCTTCTTAAACTTTGAATGATATGTTTTCAAGTTAACGATACATTATTGCATGTGTTCCTTAATATGAACCAAACTAATATTAGTATGTTTTCAAGTTAACGATACACTATTGAATATTTTTATGTCAAATATAGTATATTATTACTAATATTAGTTGGTTCTTTCAATAAATGACGTTCAACCCCTTTCTTTTTTAGCTAATATTAAAATATTACTTTTTGACCTGTTTATGAGTACATGTACATGGGTAGAAATCGCCACCTCTACCTTACACCAGTAAATGACAGTAGAATTGACAAATTTGTTGTTTATCTTCCAATTATGTGATGCAGTGAATGACAGCAGAATTGTTACATGAATATTTTGATTCAGTCACTGTGTTATAGCTTCAGCAGGCTCTAAAGTATAGTGAAACTGTTGGAGTATTATTTATGTAGGTGATGTTCCGCGAGTTAATTGTCAACTTGCTGTTGCTCGTGCATTTGGAGACCAGAGTCTTAAATCACATCTAAGTTCAGAACCTGGCATACGACATGTACCTATCGATGCCTCAATAGAGCTTGTGATACTGGCAAGTGATGGCTTATGGAAGGTTTGTTATTTAATCACTATTAAGTAAATACACAAAATCAACAACCAACGTTGTGTACAATGAAGCTTTATTTTGTATATGAATCGACAACACATACCTTGTGCTTGCGGATAATTTAGTAACTTTTATTTTCTTATATCGGATGAACATTTATTTCTTTTCGTTCTTAAAGCATATAATAAGTAATTTGGTATGTTTATAACTTATTTTCCTAAACTTAATTTTTTTCAACCATATTCATAAGGCTCGCCCGCCCATTCGGGCGGGCCATGTAACTAGTTGATCTATATTAAAAACATGTAACGTGTTGAAGGCGAGACTCATGGCAGCACTTGTGGTGGAGGTTGCGATGGTGAAAGCCATTGTGTTTTAGATCCAGATTGAGCTGACGTTCGAGTATTAATATAAGAAGTAACTTAGCACTTAAGCAAACTGTATTTTGTGTTAAGGATTTCCAATTGCATTTTAAGCAAATTATGATAATTTGTTTTTGGAAAGATCTAACACTAACAAAGTGGAAGGAATGTTCAGTATAGCGTCACTTATGCTGTTGAAAGAGAGATCCAAATAGATCAACTGAGAAGACTGCCACTGGTTCCAGTACTTCTTAGAAACTGTGTCTGAAATGCTATTTTTGGAAAGATCAAGATGCCGAAGATTTTTCAATTTTTGTATCCATTTGGGGAAACGAGGCCCTACCTTGTTAGAACTGAAATCAAGATACTGCATACTCTGAGAAAGGTTTGACACGTCAGCAATTAGAGGAACTCCTTCAAGTGAGTTGTTTGAAAGATCTATATACCAAAGATTTGATTTTCCAATATTCTTAGAGATAGCACCTCTAAGAGAATTGGAAGATAGATCTAGTTCTCGAAGTGTGGGTAGTTGCCACAGTTTGTCACTTATAGTTCCATCGAACTGATTTGAAGATAGGTTCAATCTTTCTAGGGATGAAAAGTGTTGGATCACATCAGACAATGTAGCTGATGTGCATCCTGACAAGCTGTTCAAAAAATCTGAAAGTTCCCCATCAAACTTGTTGCCAGAGAGATAAAGCTGTGTAAGCTTATTGCCAGTTAATGGGGACAACCAATGATGCATGGATGAGTTGAGATTGTTGTTATCGAGATAAAGGACATCCATAGATGAAGAAGAGTTGAAAGATGGAGAATATGGATGCATGACTTGTGAGAGGTCACATCCATTTAAGCTTAACTCTTCTATGTTTTGGAGACCTATAATTACATTTACCCAGTTATTTGCTTTGGCCAGAGAAGTTCCATCCATAAGAAGGTATTTTAAATTAGAAGATAACCAATCTAAGTTTTCAACTGTACAACTTCGGAGGGAACTTAGTTTAAGTCTTTCCAAACTGGTGAGGTTTCCAAATTCCGAAGGAATGGGTCCATAGAAAGAGTTGTTTGAAAGGTAAAGGACTATCAATTTGGTCAAGGAACCAATGGATCTCGGAATGACTCCACTCAAATTATTCCCATGAAGGTCAAGATAAGTCAATTGGGTCATGTTACCAATGGACATTGGAATGGTTCCATAAAAAGAGTTGACTGAAAGGGCAAGGTCTGTCAATTTGGTCAAGGAACCAAAGGACATAGGAATGGACATTGGAATGGTTCCATAGAAAGAGTTGACTGAAAGGTCAAGGTCTGTCAATTTGGTCAAGGAACCAATGGAATCGGGAATTGAGCCAGTAAACTGATACCCACCAAGTAAAAGGGTTGTTAATTTGGTCAACGAATGAATGGACTCGGGAATTGTGCCAGTAAACTGATTGTAACCAAGGTCAAGATATGTTAACTGGGTCATGTTACCAATGGATTTAGGAATGGATCCAGTAAACTGATTGTAACCAAGGTTAAGAAATGTTAACTGGGTCATGTTAGCAATGGATTTAGGAATGGATCCAGTAAACTGATTCCCAGAAAGGTCAACATAAGTTAACCAGGTCATGTTACCAATGAATTCAGGAAAGGTTCCATAAAAAGAACTGCCAGGAAGGTTAAGAATATTCAAATATGTTAAGTTAATCAACGAATGGCTAATCTCACCTTCAAGACCACTATTACCAGGATGATCGAATTGAAGCTCTTTGACATGACCTGTGACTTCGTCACACACAACTCCACCCCATTGACAACAATCATCTTCTTCTTCGGGTCTCCATGTAGAGAGCAGGTAATTGGGGTCTTGAATAATGTGAGCTTTGAAATCAAGAAGAGCTTGTCTCTCCTTATCGATGCACTTAGAAACAACTCCTCCTGCAGCTCCAACCAGTTGTTGGCTAAAAGAAGTGGCAGTTTTGGTATTAAACAACAAAAAGACAAGTGACAAAATAAACAAAACATGAGTATACATAAAGTAAAAGTAAACATTTTCTCTCATTATGTGCGTTGTAAGAAAATTGTATTGATGTGTTTTGATCTGATAATGAACACATATACCTCTATGCGGCTTTATATAGACTTCGAAAACTAAGAATAGAAATATATAAATTCGTGTGGAACAGACAAAGCATGGAAAAAAATTAAACAATAAATTTGAAGTCCCACATTAGACGACCAAAGACTTGAGACTCTTAAGTCTTTGCAATTTTTAGTTATTCACTATGACTTTTGGTACTGTAATTATTCTGTGATGTAAAGGTAAATCCAAAGAAATGGAGCCAAATAAATCAGGCTGGTGGAAAATACAGTAGCAACTACTGTGAAAGTACCAAATATGCAAAAGACAAAAATGTTGGATTGGGATCGAGTGTTGCATAAATCTTCAGTTCCCACAATATGTTTGATGAAATGCCTCAACTAAAATTTTACAACATTAAGTTCACAAGTTAATTGGTCATTTGAATATATATTAAAAACATGTCACTTAAAATAAGAAGTAACTTAGCACTTAGCAAACTGTATTTAGTGAAATGGATTTCCAATTGCATTTTAAGCAAATTATGATAACAAAGTTCCACATTCTGATGTCACAAACAGGGTAACTCTGTTCTAAGTTCTGTTCTAACTCTGTTCTAAGTTCTGTTTAGTATTACTAATCAGTTAAAAAAGTAAGAGCATTATCACACTAACATTGAGCATATCAATCATATGCTACAACTTTAGTAGTATATTCATAAAGCTGAAAACAAGTCACTACTATTGAGTGTGAAACACACCCCGGAACCTGGTACAAGTTTGGTGGAAGAACATGTGGTCACTGTTATGGCAATGTAGCAAACAAGAATCACAACTTCCAATGATGAAGATGGATTTCATACGAGCTGGTAACAAACCTCACAGCCATGAATAACATGTTCTTTTATGTTTGTTAAAGTTTGCAGATGTCATTTTGCTATCTTTGTGCTAGGGTCCAAGTGTAGTGACCATAGTGTGCTGACTTAAGAAATTTTCTTGTGACTTTTATATTAGCGGTTGAGTAACACACACACACACACACACACACACACACAAAAAAAAAAAAAAAAAAAAAAAAACAGTATTCAGATATCTAAGGTGCATTCAAGGCTTATTTCATGTGACCTGTAATCATGATTAAAACACCGCTACATTAGCTAGCTTCACACTACACTTAGATGTCAACTGTAATAGCATTTGCATTTAAGGCATGATGCCTTATCGTAAAGATTCATAATTACTATATCTAACCATGATACCTTAACATCATCAGGTATGTTGCAAATCTATGTAAAACATTTTATCGAACACGTTCCATGCATCATATAGCTATACAGTTTATAATATGAACATGTGGAGATGTCGTATATCACACAATGTGGGGAAACGGCCACCCATGGTGTTAGTGGCAATTTTATTAATAAAGGGGACTTAAAAACCCCTACCAAATACAAGTGAAGCATGAAATTACAATACTATATACCAAACAATAAGTAGACGAAGAAAACATAAAAAACATATACCACTATGCATGCGCAACCCTTCGCCATTTTGCTATGAACACCACCACCTTTACGTATGCCCAATCTTTCAAGCTATCATGCAACTGGAAAAAAGCATGTCTCCCACGGCGGTTAAGAAGTAAAGCGCTACAAACTATCCAAAATCCAGTAGCAAACCCACTAGCACCACCAATATAAAACCATCGTTCTATCCCTTCCTCATCTCCTTGACTCTTACCAACAGTGTGTGGTTCTTCTAATTCTTCATCTCCAGGGCATTTTTTCAGCAGGGGACTTCCACATAGCCCTGCATTTCCTATGTACCTTGAAGGGTCAAAGGTTTGGAGTTGAGTGCAAGATGGAATCCTCCCAGACAAGTTGTTATGCGACACGTCAAGATAATTTAAAAAATTCATCTGAGACATGCTTGATGGCAACTGCCCTGAGAAATTGTTTTTGGATAAATCCAAAGTTTCAAGTTCTTTCATTTGACCAATTTGTCTTGGAATCTCTCCAAGTAGAGCGTTCTTTGACAAGTTTAGTGCAACCAGTTGATAAAGATTGGTAAGTTCATATGGGATTTGTCCTGTTAAATGGTTGCTCGACAGGTCAATGCCCTTCAAGGATTCCAGATTTTTGCTGAATTCACGCACCTTTCCTTGCCACTGGATTATCACATGGTCAAAATAATCATAACTAGAGCCGTATTGATCATCTTGATGAATGTGCCTTATGTCCAATGAATTCAATGTGACGAGATCTCTCCCTTTGAGAGAAAATTTATCTAGAACCATGGCAGTGATATTATTGATGCACGAGGGGATGGTTCCATTGAGATTGTTCATTGACAAGTCTAGAAGTTGAAGATTTACTAGATGGCATACTTGTAGAGGGATGGTTCCATAGAAGTTGTTTGATGCTAGGCTAAGAACGTACAAACGTGATAGGTTTTCCCCAATCCAAACAGGCACATTACCAGAAAACTTGTTGGCCCGCAAATTCAGAGAGGTTAAATTCTTGCAATGTTTTAAGGATGAAGGCAATTCTCCAAAAAAGTTGTTGTTGTATAAATACAATGCTTCAAGCTTGATCAAAGACTTAACAGATGCAGGAATTCTACCAGATAGATTATTGTTTGCTAGATTAAGAACCACCAACTCTTTTAAATGCCATAAACAGTCTGGAATTTGTCCTGTGAATGAGTTGTCTGAGATATCAAGAAATGTTAAATTGCCATCTACAGTTTCGCACAAAAAGGAGATTTCCCCAGATAATTTGTTTTTGGAAAGATCTAACACTAACAAACTGGAAGGAACATTCAGAATAGCGCCACTTATGCTGTTGAAAGAGAGATCCAAATAGATCAACTGAGAAGACTGCCACCGGTTCCGGTACTCCTTAGAAACTGTGTCTAAAATCCTATTTTTGGAAAGATCAAGATGCACGAGATTTTTCAGTTTTTGTATCCATTTGGGGAAACGAGGCCCTAGCTTGTTTGAACTGAAATCTATATATAGTATACTCTGAGAAAGGTTTGACACGTCAGCAATTAGAGGAACTCCTTCGAGTGAGTTGTTTGAGAGATCTATATACCCAAGATTTGATTTTCCAATGTTTTCAGAGATAGCACCTCTAAGAGAATTGGAAGATAGATCTAGATATCGAAGGTTGGGTAGTTGCCACAGTTTGTCACTTATAGTTCCATCTAACTGATTTGAAGATAGGTTCAACTCTCTAAGGGATGAAAAGTGTTGGATCTCATCAGACAACGTAGCTGATGTGCATCCTGACAAGCTGTTCAAAAAATCTGAAAGTTCCCCATCAAACTTGTTACCAGAGAGAGAAAGACCTGTAAGCTTATTGCCAGTTAATGGGGACAACCAACGATGCATGGAGGAGTTGAGATTGTTGTTATCGAGATAAAGGCGATAAAGAGATAAAGAAGAGTTGACAGATGGAGAATATGGATGCA
Organism: Artemisia argyi; assembly: GCA_030686995.1. Lineage (NCBI taxonomy): Eukaryota > Viridiplantae > Streptophyta > Magnoliopsida > Asterales > Asteraceae > Artemisia > Artemisia argyi. Next base: position 20,902,911 of record CM060693.1, on the reverse strand, counting down.
TGACTTGTGAGAGGTCACATCCAGTTAAACTTAACTCTCCTAGGTTTTGGAGACCTATAATAGCATTTACCCAGTTATTTGCTTTGGCCAGAGAAATTCCATCCATAAAAAGGCGTTGCAAATTGGTGAGGTTTCCAAATTCTGTAGGAATGGTTCCATAGAAAGAGTTGTTTGAAAGTTGAAGGTCTATTAATTGGGTCAAGGAACCAATGGATCTCGGAATGACTCCACTGAAATTATTCCCATCAAGGTAAAGATAAGTTAATTGGGTCATGTTACCAATGGACATTGGAATGGTTCCATAGAAAGAGTTGACTGAAAGGTCAAGGTCTGTCAATTTGGTCAAGGAACCAATGGACATAGGAATGGTTCCAGTAAACTGATTCCCACCAAGTACAAGGGTTGTTAATTTGGTCAAAGAATGAATGGAATCGGGAATTGTGCCAGTAAACTGATTGTAACCAAGGTTAAGATATGTTAACTGGGTCATGTTACCAATGGATTTAGGAACGGATCCACTAAACTGATTTTCACTTAGGTCAAGATAAGTTAAATGAGTCATGGAGCATATGTACTTGAAAATGGTTCCGTGAAAAGAATTGAAAGCAAGGTTAAGAATATTCAAATATGTTAAGTTAATCAACGAATGGCTAATCTCACCTTCAAGACCACTATAACCATTCAAATCGAGTTGAAGCTCTTTGACATGACCTGTGACGTTGTCACACACGACTCCATTCCATTGACAACAATCATCTTCTTCTTCATGTCTCCAGTCAATGAGCACGCCAAATGGGTCTTGAAGGTGAGCTTTGAAATCAAGAAGAGCTTGTCTCTCCTTATCGATGCACTTATGAACAGTTCCTCCTGCTGCTCCAACCAGTTGTTGGCCAAAGGAAGTGGCAGTTGTGGTATTAAACAACAAAAAGACAAGTGACAAAATAAACAAAACATGAGTATGCATAAAGTAAAAGTAGATATTTTCTCTCATTATGTGTGTTGTAAGAAAATTGTATTGATATGGTTTTCTCTGATAATGAACACATATACCTCTATGCAGCTTTATATAGACTTCGAAAACTAAGAATAGAAATATATAAATTCGTGTGGAACAGACGAAACATGGAAAAAAAATTAAACAATAAATTTGAAGTCCTACATTAGACGACCAAAGACTTGAGAGTTGAGACTCTTAAGTCTTTGCGATTTTTAGTTATTCACTATGACTTTTGGTACTGTAATTATTCTGTGATGTAAAGGTAAATCCAAAGAAATGGAGCCAAATAAATCAGGCTGGTGGAAAATACAGTCAGCAACTACTGTGAAAGTACCAAATATGCAAAAGACAAAAATGTTGGATTGGGATCAAGTGTTGCATAAATCTTCAGTTCCCACAATATGTTTGATGAAATGCCTCAACTAAATTTTTACAACATTAAGTTCACAAGTTAATTGGTCATTTGAATTTTCACTGCATTTGATTAACTATTTAAGACGATATAAGTTGTTTTTGTTCAAGATGAATGTTAGTTTTGCATACAAGTTATTAGTTTCATATCTTTGTGGCTATTGTGTGTGCTCAAACTGTATATACATTGTTGGGTTTAAGTTCATTGTGATTTAGTTTTTTTTACTATCTTTAGTGGTGACATATACATATAAACTTTTTAACATCGAAATTTTAGGTTTCAATCAAAAGGATGACGAGTCCCTATGTACAAATGTGAACGCTCAATTTTGTCACGTAAGAATTGAAACAATTTGGTTAAATCTATTTAAATCTCATCTAGCTAAAAATATTTATAAAAACAAATGTGCCGATTTTGTCAAAAAGAAAAAAAATGAAGTAATTAATAAAACTTTAATTGTTAATTTTTAAATAAATTAAATAAAGTTAAGTAAACTTTCGAAAAGATCTCAGTATAAGGTCATCTCGGATAACTCACCCCGGTAGTGCATTGTTTTGTTAAATGTAGGTTAGTACTATTCTCGGAAGATAAAAGGTATTTACCTCGGTAGTGTTCTAGGTAGTGGATGATTTGTACTGTTCTTGGTAAAGAGCTCGTTAGTTTACTGTTCTTGTTAGTTTGTTTGTTAAAGTTTTCACCTCGGTAGTTGTGTATTTTGTTAGTGTGGTTACTGTTCTCGGTATTTACCTCGGGTAGTTAGTTTGTGGTTTGACTAGTCAACATGATTGAAAAAAGATGGTTGAAGAGTATATATAATGGATCAAAACAGTGCCAACATCCTAACACCATCTAATGACTCACAAATCTTCACGCTAATGAAGTGTTTTATCCAGCATTTGGTTTTCACATAAAATGGAAAGTCGAAGATGTGGCACATTTTGTCCAAAGATACGTTAACTGTTTAAAGACACTTGTTCAACTAATACTAATGACGTTTTATATAATCTGTTTTGTATAAATCAATTCCTTTACTCATTGAGACTTTTAATCAGACAAGTGGTGAGCATAACATTGACGAAATAAAGTGACTCTATAATAGTCTAAAGAAGCTTAGATGACTTTATATTTGGGTGGAACATACACGATTTGATGTCCCAAATCAGACGTTCAAAGACTCTCAAGTCTTTGCAATTTTTCCAAAGTGGGTGTCAATTTTTTTTCCACTTAGTAATACTTTATGTTAAAAAAGAAATCAATATAATGTGCCCAAATAAAGCACCCAATTATAGGAATAGTAACAAGATATATATAACGTGATGTAAACACCAATCTAGCATATACAGTGTTAGGAAATCGTACTTGGATTGATCAAAATATCCAACAAATATTAAGTTTAAATGATAAAATTATTGTAACTCAAAATTGATACAATGAACTGATGAAGCCTCCACGTCATTTTCATGCCATTAGCACAACAATTTGCTTGACTTTACTACAAGGTTGGAGACCTTGATTTTTGAATATCGAATATTCAATAATGTATCAAATATTTTTTATTATTGATTTATATATTAAAAACATTCTCTTAGAGTGGTGGTGTTGAAGGCGAGACTGGTGGCAACACTTGTGGTGGAGGTTGCAATGGTGAATGCCAGTGTTTCTTAGATCCAGATTGAGCTATGTGAGTATTAATAATAAAAGTAAATTAGCACTTAGCCAACTGCCCAACTGTAGTCAGTGAAATAGATTTCCACATTCTGATGTCACAAACAGGGTAGCTCTATTCTGGAACTCATAATGAAATTCATCTAATATTTAAAAGTACATAATATTTAGTCCGGAATCAGTTTGAGTTGGTTTAAAGCCGTTAAGGTGTCTTAGAAGAATCTCATTTAGAATAAAGCAACAATTACCAACATACTTATTTCATGTTTATTACTAATCAGTGTAAAAAATAAGAGCATTTTCACAACATCGAGCATATTAACCATTGATCGAGCCACTACTATTGAGTGTGCGAAACAGAGCCCGAAATAGGGTACACTAATGAAGAAGGATTCTATAGGAGCTGGAAACAAATCTCAGTCTTTTAAGTTAGAAAATTAGTCCCTCAAAGTTACCTCACTTAGTGAAAGACCATATATTAATTTGAGATTGTTTTAATTAAATATGTTAGTATATGTTAAGCTATATAATAGCATTAATACTTATGAGTTAAATTCAGATAATACTTTCAAAAATTATTATTAATAAAAAATAAAATGGTAAAAACTAATCTAAAAATAAATTGAGCAAGTGGTACGTAAAGAAAAACGTTCATTTTAAGAGTTTACATACCTGATAGTCCACAGTAAGCTTTCCATTAACTGCAAGAGTACATTGGGTTACGATTTCTTCTGCCATGTTCATCATGCTTTCATAGTCTGAATACGCTTCATATATCTTGATCAGTTCAAGACTAAAACCGATCAATTGTGATCAAACAAACATAAAAAGTGATGCTGAGATATACAATCATGACAATAGGATATGAAGGCAATTGATGCATATATTACCTCTATAGTTGTGAATTCTGGATTATGTCGGGTTGAAATGCCTTCATTTCTGAATATTCTTCCAATCTCATATACTTTTTCGAACCCCCCAACCTATGTTTGAATCAGAACTCTTTACATATATGAATACAAATACAATCTTACAAAAAAAATTATGTAGAATACTCAGAACCTTACCAGCATTCTCTTCAAATGGAGTTCGGTCGCAATTCTCAAATAAAGATCCCTGCCAAGCGAGTTATGGTGTGTAATGAATGGTCTAGCTACTGCCCCGCCAGCTGCTCCCTAGTAAGTCGAATCAATTTAAGTATAAAAAATTAAAAAAGAAATCAAATATTAAATTTCACGAAGATCAGTTTAGGGATGATTTACAAACCTGAAGAACTGGTGTATCAACTTCGATAAAGCCTACGGATTCAACTGTCTGGCGTATGACTGATACAATCTACTGAAGTGAAGCACAAATCAGCATACGAGCATTTGAAGATAATAAGTTATATGATGTGAAAATTCAATGTTTTAACCCTACCTTTGCTCTTTTACGGAATACATCAGCTACCTCCGGATTTGCAATCATATCTACATATCTATACACGAAAAACAGACTTGCCAATTATGATGATGTTTAACATTAGCAAAAACGGACCACCATGACATTATTGGAATATGCAGGATTGCACAAATGTTGTTACAAAAAAGCTATTAGAAAACTAACCGTTGGCGATAACGCTTATCCACATCTGTTAGACCGTGAAACTTATCCGGTAGAGGAAGCAAAGATTTTGTGAGGATCAAAAATGAATTTACACATACAGAAAGTTCCCCTGAAAACAAATGGAAACAATGAATATGCTACTGAAAAAATAGTATAAAGACTATTATGTTTCACTTTGTATAACTTTGTTGTGAAAGCTAACCTTTTTCTGTCCGTTTAATCGAGCCGCTTGCACCCAATATGTCGCCTATATCAACAAGACTCTTTAATTGGTCAAACTGATCATCCACAAGCCTTTCTTTCTCACAGTAAAGCTGATATTATAAGTAAATATGTCAGTATTCAGTACTACGACACAAAACAGTGTCATAGAAAACCATAGCACTAATTTATGCAAATAATAGGTGAGGAAATAAGGTTTATTTAATAGTCCAAATGGTTCTATGAGGGTCAAATCCATCGCATTCCTATTTGCGATCTTTGAGTTGTTAACATTCACTTTGGCAGATGATCAATGGGCATGTGGCGTCACGTTTTGAAAGTGGTTATCTAATTCTTGTGGTTTGAGTCAAAGAATCAAATTTGGAAATACTTAGGTCAAGAGTAGATGCAACGAAGCTAATCCTGATTATCTGATTATTCAAGTCTCGTTTTACATGTAAATCCTTAAATAATCAGAAATGTCAAACACTCAAACTGCTGATTATCACAACTTCAAACATGAGAAGCACATCCAATTATCTAAACACTATCTCTAGCATCCCACACATACACAAATACTAAGAATTATATAGCATGATGGTCTAAATCTTTGCATTTCAAACAAGGAACATGTTATCAGCGTACCTGAATTGTTCCAGAATCATCCCTCAAAGTCAAGAAAGCAAGTTTTCCAAAAGCCCTACGTGCAACAATTCTTCCTGATATTGATACTTGGTCATTCTCATCGTTCGACTCTTCACCATTGCCGAGATGCTTATAAATATCTTGCAATTGATTAGCGGTATGAGTCCTATCCCACTTGTATGCATATGGTTCAAGTCCCTTGCTCCTTAACTCTTCTACCTATAAAAGAACCTGTTACTCTCAGTGCAAACAAATAAACCAGATATCTACACCCGCACTCATCACAGACCCATGTTACCATGTAAATGATGTTAGAAAACAAACAGTTGGAACAACCATTGTTTTAAGCAAGTGCTGCAAAGATCAAAACTGCACTTAAGCTGTGTTTGGAATTGTGTTCTAAAACTGATGATCTGATCATTGTGTTTTAGCAGATACTTAGCCATCCAAAAAAAAGTAGCAGGTCATTAATTTTGTGTGGCTTTGGGATTGCTTAATATAACTACTTATGTTCTTAAATCCCACAAAACCTCATCACCCACTGGACCCATAAACCAAATATCAACAAACAAAATTACATAAATAACCAACTTAGATTCAATCTTTATAAACGGGTTAACGACATACTTCTAAGTATCACACTTTTATTCTTCGGCATCCTCCCGATCACTCACATGTTTCATGGAAACTTACAACTCTCAAAATTACATAAATAAAAAATCAAACCTAGTGTTAAGCTTGTGTTTGACATTGCATTTTGAAAATAATCATCTGACTTTCGTGTTTTCAAGTAGCAAATACTTGGCTTTTAGGATTACTAACAAAATTGCTTATACTTATTTAAAATACCTAGATAAGCAATTTGGAACATGCAACTTCCAAACTGCTCATTTCACTCTCGAATAATCAGATAAGCAATAAATAAGCAGTTCTTATAAGCAATCCCAAACACCCCCTAATAAAAAGGTTTAACAATTTCTTAACACCCATTTAATTAACAACCCAAATCCTAACAAACAAAACTATAAAAAACTATAAAGATTCAATCTTTTTTATAAAAAAGACTACATAAAAACTAAACCCTTTTAAGACGAATAGCATCCCTATCAGAAGTAGAGGTTGCATTAGGCTAGTCATAATGGAGACCCAACCAAGGGTTGGTCTACCCTCTCGAGCCGCGTCCCCCCCCCCCCCTCCCCCCACACACACGTGAGTCCCAAAGGAACGCGTCCCTCCCCCCTTTTTTGCTTGATTCGATTGGCAAAGCGACCAAATGGTTTGCATATGGTTTGTGTGTGTGAGGTGGCCAGGGTCGCCTTACTACGGGCATTTGGTCTTAGAGAGAGAAGCTGATGTCGCGCTGACGTGGTAGGGTCATAAGGTCACCCATGGGGTCACTAGTACCACTGGTCTTAGTATCATCTTTAGGTCATAAGTTTCAAAATAAGCCAGAAAAATTGGGCTTATATTTCATAACAATATAAGCCGAAATGAGATAAGCTCATAAGCCATAAAATAAGCTAAAACCAACATCCCTTAAAAAACCCATAACCCATTTAAGTAGCAAGACCAAATACCTCAAACAAAACATACAAACACAAAAAGACAAAATCTTTATAAAAAAAATATATAAAAACTAAACCTTTTTAAGACGAATGGCATCTCTATCAGAAGTAGAAGAAGTTGCATTATTCTCATCTTTGGGTGACCTCCTTCCCCTGCCACCACCCTGTTTTGGAGGCACAGTGGCGGCGCGTGAGGAAGAACAGCAGCGCGTGAAGGTGACTGGGAGATGGGTTTTGAAAGTGAGTGGGGATAAGTGGAAGAGATGACGGAGTGGCCTTGATGACCATACTTTTAAGGCCTCCATTTTTGTTGTTTAAAGCTGTTATCTGAACTGAAGTCTTTGGTTTGATGGATAACCAGAAAGAGTTGAAGATGTAAGGGTGTTTCTGTAAATTTGGTTTTTGTAAGGAAGAATTATGTAAATTGTACTTTTAAGATTTTTATTCTTATTCTTATTCTTATTATATATATATTTTTTTTCTCTTTCGGATAGAGGTGAACATAATAGACCATGGACCGGATGAATCGAAAAACCGGATCGAACGTATTTTGGTTCGGTCCTCGGTCCACCTTTTTCCCCATATTCGGTTATCGATCCGATTCAGTTTGATTCAATATTAAGCAAAACCGGCCATTATGCTTTGTTGGACTCGACTAAACCAGCAAACTGGACCTGGATATGACTTTTCAGCCTGGCCCTTGGTCTAGTGTCTTGAACCAAATCTGTTTTTGATCCGGTCTGGGTTTAGTCAGTCTGATCCGATTTTTGGACCGTGCTCAACCCTACTTCCAGTTATATTTCCATTTTGATGATGTAACAAAGGTGTCTAAGATGTGTAATTGCCCAACAACGTGTCACTCGTAAAACACAAATCCCCGCCCACGCGTTGGCAAGGGCGGAGCTTAGTGAGGACCGGGAAGGGTCTCAGCCCCCTAGGCCTAAACCCGTTAATGTATTTTTATCGCAATTTCATGTGTTAATTTTTTTTCTCATCGCGGCCCTCCCATCTAGTGTTTTTCCGGAAAAAAAGTTCTTTCGGCCCTCCCACAAAAAAATTTCTAGCTCCGCCACTACGTGTTGGTAACTTTTGTAGCACAAGTCGGTCTCCGGACCAACCAACTTGTGAGAAAGTTGCGTGTATATGATTATGATTTTTGTATGATATATTTGTGTTTAAAGCTCGGACTTGAGCAGGCACGATAAAACTCGACTAAAAAAAACAGTGTTACTCAACAAAAGCTTTACTCATTTACACCGCTACACCTAGGGGTGTTCATGGTTCGGGTAATAAACCGAATAAACAGAAAATCGAACCGAACCGAACCGAAAAACCCCCGAACCGAACTTAAAACCGAACCGAATTTGTCAAAACCGAACCGAACCGAAAACCGAATTTATATAAATATATATATTTTTCTATATATTTATATTATTTTATATATATAAAATGTCCATTAAAAATTTATACTAATATAAAAGACACTTTTTATGCTTGAAATATTTTTTCCCCAAAAATATATATAATTAAATTAAAAAAAATATATATATAAATAGTGTAATTAAAGTATAAAATTAGGTTTTTGGTTTTGACCCATAACCGAACCGAATTATAGATATTTTTGGTTCGGTTCGGTTTTCGGTTATGACCCTAATTTTTTTTTAACAGAACAACCCGAACCGAATAAACCGATTAACCGAGAACCGAACCGATAAACAACCCTAGCTACACCCGTTGTGTAACTAAAACCTAACTTACTCATTGTTCAAAAAAAAAAAAAAAAAAAAAAAAAAAAAAAAAAAAAAAAAAAAACACCTAACTTACTCAAATAACTAGGGGTGTTCATCGGTTCGGTTATTGGGTTATTCGGTTTATTCGGTTCAGTTTGTTCGGTTAATTTTTTTTCTGGGTTAAACCGAAAACCGAACCCCTATAACCGATAACCAAACCGAATAACCCGAATTACATAATTTTAATTATTTTTTCATTTAATTATACACATTTTTAGAACAAATTTTTTTTCAAGCTTAAATAATGTTATATTTATACTAAAAAAGACTTTTAGTGAATATTTTTATATATAAATACATAAAAAATATATTTATTTATATTTTTTCGGTTTTCGGTTTTCATTGTCAAACCCATATCCAAACCGATAACCGAATATTTAGTTCGATTCGATTCGGTTTTGCCCAATTCGTTTCGGTTACGAATTCGATCCGGTTTTTTTCGGTTCGATTCGGTTTCGGTTTTCGGTTATTGACCCGATCCATGAACACTCCTACAAATAACAACAAAATGAAAACAAAACCAATTTATTTGGGCCTTAAAAATACATGGTTCGTACATAAATATATTCGCTATTGGGCCCGACATAACAACAAAACATCACAGCATCACTCCACCAAATTCCAAACCAGAAAAAACAAAATGAAGCCTAGTCAAACACTCAAACACAAACACCCATGAATACCAATGCCGGAACAAGCAACAGAGACATCAGCAGCAACAACAACAACAAAAGCAAGCCAATGTTCAGACCCGCCATTGATAATTCAAAGCCCCTTCTTCAAGATCCGGTACCCTTTTTTTCATTTCTTTAAATAATCCATGTTTTAGTTAGTTTTTTTGTCTAATAAATGTTGTTTTGTAGATAATAAGATCAGACCAATTGAGACAGAAGAAGCTGTTATCCGGTTGCCTCGTTTCCCTCCGTCTAATTCGACATTTAAATGACTTTGTATTTGAACTTTATTATAATGTTAATAGATTAATGAATTTTGTCCTGAAAGGGTTATTTACACATATAGGTAACGAACTTTGAAAAATTTCTCATGTTAGGTAACGAATTCTCAAAAATACCATGTTAGGTAATGAAACTCTGTGCAACCTGTAATGTTAGGTAATATGACCGTTTTAGGTGCCATGTCAGCTTGTTTGGTCCACTTATAAAAGAGTAATTTTGCCACTAAAAACATACCGAAAGAGTTTATTTGCCACTAATCTTTTTAACAACCCTATGTGCCACTAAATTCACCGTTAGAGCATGTTTGCCATTCATCCATTTAATTTGCTTGTTACTCGGCATAATGGGTCCGACTCGGCCTCATGTTGACGTACATGAATTAGATTACTCATGATATATATCCTGCCAAAATCAGAAGTTATATACTAGATCACATCAATACTTGGTTTGATTTTGAATTATAACTCATTTATTTCTCGAATGAATCCCGGAGCTCTTAGTATTTATGTACATAGTGATGAGAAAAAGCAAATTAATCTGGTTAAAAATTTCTTAAATTGTAAACCCTCATATTTGTTGTATAAGCTTATGATTATATTTTTATAAGCTTATGACTATATTTTTATAAACCCTAATGTTGCGAGCAAAATATGTAAAAAAGCGTCATATTTTATGTTTGTATTATAATTTCATAATTAGTTATTTAAAGGGAAAACTCTTAATCAAGAGGGATGTAACCTGAGTTTAGTATAAATTAGACTTTACTTATAGCGAGCAAAGAGATGCAAATATGTCATTTGTTATCACGTTAAATATAAATTTATTGAAAGCATTTGTGCATGAAGTATGATAGTAGAAAATGGGGTAAAATGTTCAAATACAAATTTAGATATGTAGGAGTTAGTGACTTAACGGAATATTATTCAAAAGTAACGGAATATTTTAAATGTTAAATCATTAAGCACTTAAAATTAGGGGTGTAATCGAGCCGAGTCGAGTCGAGTATTGACACGCTCGAGCTCGGCTCGTTTAAAAATTAAAATCGAGTCGAGTCGAGTATTTTTCGAGTCGATCTCGAGTTGTTCGCGAGTTGTCTCGGCTCGATTACACCCCTATAATTACACACACACACACACACACACACACACATACATACATACATACATACATACATACATATATATATATATATATATATATATATATATATATATATATATATATATATATATATATATATATTGGGTTGTAAATGTGTAATCGAGTCGAGTTGAGTAGCTCGCGAGTTGTCTTGGCTCGTTTAAAATCGAGTCGAATCGAGTATTTTTCGAGTCGATCTCGAGTTGCTCGCGAGTTGTCTCGGCTCATTTACACCCCTACTTAAAATACACATTTAGGTAACTTTAATGTCAAATATACAGTTAATTTGTTTTTAAGTGGCAAATAAGGGTGGTTCAAATGATGAGTGGCAAACCAACAATAAGCTCCTTTGTTTTGGCCCACTTGACCACATATATCCACTTGTGTACATGTCCTTCATATTTAACCATACCAACTCATCAAATCAAATCATCCTTATAACTCAACAATAATAAGCATCCATCTTTAACAATAATACGAAACCAGCATCGCCACCACGACCAAACCCCCATCGCCACCATCACGAATCTGTAACCACCACTAGATCCGACCAAACCCCCATCGATATATATATATATATATTGGTTGCAAGATAAAGATGATGGTTAATGTGGTGATGGTGTCGGACCATTTTCACTTTTCCTTTCTGGGTTTTGTTCCTCGTCAAATTCCAATCAAAACCCTCTTCACAATTCCAAAAATAACCCTTAAATCAAGATAATGAAATTGAAGCTTTTCAAATACAGGTAACCCAAAGGTTTCATGATTTGTCAAGAGGAGTTTAAGGTTATACTGTTTAATAATAAATCTGTTTTTGGTAAACAACGTATGAAAAAGCTTGTCTTGGATTATTTTGAAAAGAGTGTTAAGGGGTTGGATGTTTGTAATGCTATTATGAATGAATTGATTGAGAAATTGGGAAAGGAGGAATACTTGTGGGCTTTTGAAGGAGATTTATGGGATTGAGAAATCGGCTCCTTATATGAATGAATTGATTGATTCGGTTCAATTTCCGATAGGGGAAGAAAAGGAAGAAGAGGTCACAAGATATCTTGTTCTTTAATAGATGGTCAAACATACCGGCTACAACCGGTTACAATGTGTGACACGTGGCAAAATTACCTAACTTTGTACAAAGTATAAAGTTTTGTTACCTAACATGATATTTTTGAGAATTCGTTACTTAACATGGGAAATTTTTCAAAGTTCGTTACCTATATGTGTAAATAACCCGTCCTGAAATGTATGTGTGCAATAATCTATGGGTCAATGGCGCGTAGTTTAGTTGGTAATCAGTGGGGGCATCTTTTGTACATATAACAAGCACAAGGTAGGGTTCGACTTGGCACCCCAATAGCGATAACCGTTGAGTGAGTCATGTATGCTAACATATTTGTTATGAAAAGGCAACCGATTGTGAGCTGGTTTTGGATTGGATGATCGGTTATTAACCTTTGCAGGCATTCGCATATTTGCGCATATCAATAATTTATTATGGGTACAAGTAGTAGTTCTATTGATGTGAATGAACTTTTTTTCGTGGTTGAGGTGTTACGCCCTATACGCATTCTTTGAGTGTTTGGGATTACATGTTATGACAAATGTACTAGGCTTGTCTGCTTTGTTGATTGGGTGTTTGGGATTGCATATTTGAAGTACTTGTTGACTTTTTTTTTTTTTTTTTTCTCTGCAAAGGTGAACATATATTATTACTTACAAATGATAATACAACAGCTCCATAGAGTATAGACATAGCTATACTTATATTAACAGAATACATCTCAGAATCATACTAGTGATAACAAGCAATCACAAACCACAAAACAAGAAACTGAATACAACTAGGCCAAAAGCCAAAATACACCAGCTCCATACAGGCAAACTACCTCCTGTTTGTACCATTCCTGTAGCTTTTATTCACCTTAAATCTTAATGCACCAAGATACCATCCAACTACATTTACCTACTCCACCCCACAAAAGCCATATTTGAAGTGCTTGTTGACTTGTTTGGTTATATTTTGACAAAAATTAGCACATGTGGAGGTAAAGTGGTTATAAGCCAATGCCATAAACATGAGTGAAAGTATATGCAATCCCAGATTCCCAAGACACCCTATAATGTTGTTTCATTAAGCTGTTTTTCTACCAACTTTAAAAAGGTTCAATTAAGTTGACAGAAGTTGTTAAGCCTTATCTAAATTCTATTGCCTGCATTGTGTTTGACACTTAATAAGCTAATGACCTATATAGGTATTGCATCCATTGATCTGATTATGAGGTATTGCTTAGTCAACTAATAAGTTACTTGTAATATATACTTGTCGAAACAAAGCCAGTTAGACTAAGTACATAGATATATTTCAATCACAACGACACATTCCAAGTAGATTAAACATTGTCTGCTAAACCATCATCTCTAAGAAAAAAGGGAAAAAAAATTACTGATTAGGGTATGTAAAACGGAATCACATGATGCAGCAAGAGCACATCGCCACGTTATTAGCATATGGTTTGTCGCTTGGTGGAGATGACCGCACATAGGTGGCACATGGCTGAGAATTGTCGTTATAACCGTTGCCCTTATCATCGTACTCTCCATAACCCCTAGATAATGGTCACTCTTTTGATACATATAAGTTGGAGGACATTCTCCATATTGCCAATGCACCAGATGTGCTATTTTTTCATCTTTTCACAGACATTTCATAAGTGTGTTTGGTTCAGTGTAACCCAAATCATGTAACGTCCTATTCTCCTCCACTCGGAAATACTCTTTTCCTTTAATATTACCAACGAGATTATCAATCTTATTAGCCAGGGAAAATACCTGAAAAATAAATTAGTTGTTTGTTAATGATAGACAGATAGATTAGATTATTGTCTATGCTTATATGCTTAAAACTAGGGTGACAATCTGAGACGGGTTTTTGTTGGATTGACGGGTTGGAAAACTTCAGCTGAAACATGATATGCATAAGTAACTGGCTCATTCATATCAATTCTAACCCGTTTAACACAACATATTTAGCCATATTATTTATATGAGTTAATGGGTTAAACGCATACAAGTTGAACAGTTAAAGCGGGTTTCATGTTACACAAATTAAATGGGTTGGCAGGTTGAATGTGACTGTGTATTTGTTACGAACAGCATAAATTGGTGTTTTGTTTTATTTTTTCCTTGAATGTGACTGTATTTGTTACTTAAAGAGAAATACTATCTGCTCTTATTGAGCATTGACAGCATGGTAACAAGGGTAAATTGGTCAAGTAATTTTATCTGCTCGAAGCTTCTTACCCCTGCCTAATACCTAAAGAGAAATATTATCGTGCTGCATGTAGGCTTAAACTTTATTTAGCCATATTATCTGAGTTTCGGTTTTACTTCTCAGGTAGATGGAGAAATACAACAAAAAGGCTCAACAGAAAATATGACATTTAAGATCCCATACTTGATAGTCACATTAGTTCTATGATGACACTTCTAGAAGGCTATGTCATACTACCAGTTACCTTTACAAACTTGTATTCATGATACCTGCTCATGTTTAGCTATTTTGTTAATTTTACCCATGTGACCTGATATAGATAAAACATAACCCAAATCGACCCATTCATAATGAAGTGGATTTGGCATAAAGATATTGCTGAGATACAGATTTTATTGTCTATTCTAATGAGTAAAGTGGCCAATATATGAGCATGAACCCCGAAGGGTGTCGGCCCAGTTGGTTGTTTCTAATTCATAAACTTAACTTCCGTGAGACAATGCTTGCCTTTATAGGGAAAATACCATCTTCCTTTCAAACTTTCTGAGGAAAGATTTAGCCAATCAGAACTTTCGTAAGTTGAGATACCCAACGAGTGCATCTAACATTGATATGACGGTCGGGTATAAATGACAAGTTCTTAAAGAACACTATTAACTGTGAGATGAGAGATGACTATAGATAGCTAGGTTTAACAAACCAATAAAATGAAATTACTTGAACAAGGTAAGTATTGAGCTTTAGAAGACTTGAAATTTTGACAAGATGTTAAGTTCTTAAACTTTGAATGATATGTTTTCAAGTTAACGATACATTATTGAATATTTTTATGTCAAATATAGTATGTTATTACTAATATTAGTTGGTTCTCTCAATAAATGACGTTCAACCCCTTTCTTTTTTAGCTAATATTAAAAAATTACTTTTTGACCCGTTTATGAGTACATGTACATGGGTAGAAATCGTCAAATCGCCACCTCTACCGTACACCAGTAAATGACAGCAGAATTGACAAAGTTTTTTGTTTATCTTCCAATTATGTGATGCAGTGAATGATAGCATAATTGTTACATGCATATTTTGATTCAGTCACTGTGTTATAGCTTCAGCAAGCTCTAAAGTATGTAATAAGTAATTTGGTATGTTTATAACTTATTTTCCTATTCAACCATATTCATAAGGCTCCCCCCCCCCCCCCCCCATTCGGGCGGGCCAGGTAACTAGTTGATTTATATATTAAAAACATGTCACTTAGAGTGGTGTTGTTGAAGGCGAGACTCGTGGCAGCACTTGTGGTGGAGGTTGCGATGGTGAAAGCCAATGTTTTTTAGATCCAGATTGAGCTGACGTTCGAGTATTAATATAAGAAGTAACTTAGCACTTAAGCAAGCTGTATTTAGTGAAATGGATTTCCAATTGCATTTTAAGCAAATTATGATAACAAAGTTCCACATTCTGATGTCATAAACAGGGTAACTCTGTTCTAAGTTCTGTTTCATATACTTTAACACTTGTAGTCAGGGATGAAACTCGTAATGAAATTCATCTAATATTTAGATTTATATAATATTCAGTCCTGAATCAGTTTGAGTTGGTTTTAAGGCTTCATATAAGAATCTCATGTACTGATAAGCAACAATTACCAACATATATATACTTATTTTCTGTTTAGTACTAATCAGTTTAAAAAAGTAAGAGCATTATCACACTAAACATCGAGCATATCAATCATATGCTAAAACTTTAGTAATATATTAATAAAGCTGAAAACAAAATAAGATCGAGTCACTACCACTGAGTTTGTGAAACAGACCCCGGAATCAGGTACAAGTTTGGTGGAAGCAACATGTGGTCATTGTTATAGCAATGGAGAAAACAAGAACCACAGCTGCCACTAATGAAGATAGATTGCATACGAGCTTGTATTTTGCTATCTTTGTGGTAGGGTCCAAGTGTGTATTTATTCCCTCCTGACTTCTAATCCATTGTAGAGACTATAGTGTGCTGACTTAAGAAATTTTCCAGTGACTTTCATATTAGTGGTTGAGTAACAAAAAAAATATCAGTATTCAGATATCTAAGGTGCATTGAAGGCTTATTTCATGTGACTCGTAATCATGACAAACACCGCTACATTAGCTAGCTTCACGCTACACTTAGATGTCAACCGTAATAGCATTTGCATTTAAGGCATGATGCCTTATCGTAAAGATTCATATTTATTTTGGCTAGCCATGATACCTTAACATAATATGAACATGTGGAGATGTCGTATATCACACAACGCGGGGAAACGGCCACCCATGGTGTTAGTGGCAATTTTATTAATAAAGGGGACTTAAAAACCCCTACCAAATACAAGTGAAGCATGAAATTACAATACTATATACCAAACAATAAGTAGACAAAGAAAACATAAAAAACATATACCACTATGCACGCGCAACCCTTCGCCATTTTGCTATGAACACCACCACCTTTACGTATGCCCAATCTTTCAAGCTATCATGCAACTGGAAAAAAGTATGTCTCCCACGGCGATTAAGAAGTAAAGTGCTACAAACTATCCAAAATCCAGTAGCAAAGCCACTAGCACCACCAATATAAAACCATCATTCTATCCCTTCCTCGTCTCCTTGACTCTTACCAACAGTGTGTTGTTCTTCTAATTCTTCATCTCCAGGGCATTTCGGCAGGGGACTTCCACATAGCCCTGCATTTCCTATGTACCTTGAAGGGTCAAAGGTTTGGAGTTGAGTGCAAGATGGAATCCTCCCAGACAAGTTGTTATGTGACACGTCAAGATAATTTAAAAAATTCATCTGAGACATGCTTGATGGCAACTGCCCTGAGAAATTGTTTTTGGATAAATCCAAAGTTTCAAGTTCTTTCATTTGACCAATTTGTCTTGGAATCTCTCCAAGTAGAGCGTTCTTTGACAAATTTAGTGCAACCAGTTGATAAAGATTGGTAAGTTCATACGGAATTTGTCCTGTTAAATGGTTGCTCGACAGGTCAATGCTCTTCAAGGATTCTAGATTTCTGCTGAATTCACGTACCTTTCCTTGCCACTGGATTATCACATGCTCAAAATAATCATAACTAGAGACGAATAGATCATCTTGATGAATGTGCCTTATGTCCAATGAATTCATTGTGACGAGATCTCTCCCTTTGAGAGAAAAATTATCTAGAACCATGGTAGTGATATTATTGATGCACGAGGGGATGGTTCCATTGAGGTTGTTCATTGACAAGTCTAGAAGTTGAAGATTTACTAGATGGCATACTTGTACAGGGATGGTTCCATAGAAGTTGTTTGATGCTAGGCTAAGAACGTACAAACGTGATAGGTTTTCCCCAATCCAAACAGGCACATTACCAGAAAACTTGTTGGCCCCCAAATTCAGAAAGGTTAAATTCGTGCAATGTTTTAAGGATGAAGGCAATTCTCCAAAAAAGAAGTTGTTGTATAAATACAATGTTTCAAGCTTGATCAAAGACTTGACAGATGCAGGAATTCTACCAGATAGATTATTGTTTGCTAGATTAAGAACCACCAGCTCTTTGAAATGCCATAAACAGTCTGGAATTTGTCCTGTGAATGAGTTGTCTGAGATATCAAGAAATGATAAATAGCCATCTACAATTTGGCACAGAAAGGAGATTTCCCCAGACAATTTGTTTTTGGAAAGATCTAACAGTAACAAAGTGGAAGGAACGTTCAGAATAGCGCCACTTATGTTGTTGAAAGAGAGATCCAAATACTCCAACTGATCAGACTGCCACTGGTTCTGGTACTCCTTAGAAACTGTGTCTAAAATGCTATTTCTGGAAAGATCAAGATGCTGAAGATTTTTCAATTTTTGTATCCATTTGGGGAAACGAGGCCCTAGCTTGTTAGAACTGAAATCTATATATCTTATACTTTGAGAAAGGTTTGACACGTCAGCAATTAGAGGAACTCCTTCGAGTGAGTTGTTTGAAAGATCTATACACCCAAGATTTGATTTTCCAATATTCTTAGAGATAGCACCTCTAAGAGAATTGGAAGATAGATCTAGTTCATCAAGTGTGGGTAGTTGCCACAGTTTGTCACTTATAGTTCCATCTAACTGATTTGAAGACAGGTCCAATTGATAGAGGGATGAAAAGTGTTGGATCTCATCAGACAATGACCCTGTGAATTGGTTACTTGAAGCATCCAAATACTCTAATGTGCATCCTGACAAGCTGTTCAAAAAATCTGAAAGTTTCCCATCAAACTTGTTACCAGAGAGAGAAAGACCTGTAAGCTTATTGCCAGTTAATGGGGACAACCAATGATGCATGGATGAGTTGAGATTGTTGTTATCGAGATAAAGGGAATAAATAGATGAAGAAGAATTGACAGATGGTGAATATGGATGCATGACTTGTGAGAGGTCACATCCAGTTAAACTTAAAAATGATAGGTTTTGGAGACCTATAACTACATTTACCCAGTTATTTACTTTGGCCAGAGAAGTTTCATCCATACGAAGGTATGCTAAAGAAGATAGAGAAGACAACCAATCTAAGTTTTCAACACTACAACTTCGGAGGGAACTTAGTTCAAGTCTTTCCAAACTGGTGAGGTTTCCAAATTCTGTAGGAATGGTTCCATAGAAAGAGTTGTTTGAAAGGTAAAGGTCTGTCAATTTGGTCAAGGAACCAATGGATCTAGGAATTACTCCAGTAAAATTATTCCCATCAAGGTGAAGATAAGTTAACTGGGTCATGTTACCAATGGACATAGGAATGGTTCCAGTAAACTGATTCCCACCAAGTACAAGGGTTGTTAATTTGGTCAACGAACGAATGGAATCGGGAATTGTGCCACTAAACTGATTTTCACCAAGGTTAAGATATGTTAACCGGGTCATGTTACCAATGGATTTAGGAATGGAACCACTAAACTGATTTTCACTAAGGTCAAGAAAAGTTAAATATGTTAAGTTAATCAACGAATGGCTAATGTCACCTTCAAGACCACTATAACCATCAGATGCGAGTTGAAGCTCTTTGACATGACCGGTGACGTTGTCACAGACGACTCCAACCCATTGACAACAATCATCTTCTTCAGGTATCCAGTTGAAGAACGCGCCCTCTGGGTCTTGAAGGTGAGCTTTGAAATCAAGAAGAGCTTGTCTCTCCTTATCGATGCACTTAGGAACAACTCCTCCTGCTGCTCCAACCAGTTGTTGGCCAAAGGAAGTGGCAGTTCTGGTATTAAACAACAAAAAGACAAGTGAGAAAATAAACAAAACATGAGTATGCATAAAGTAAAAGTAAATATTTTCTCTCATAATTGATGTATGTTGTAAGAAAATTGTATTGATGTGTTTTTATCTGATAATGAACACATATACCTCTATGCAGCTTTATATAGACTTCGAAAACTAAGAATAGAAATATATAAATTCATGTGGAACAGACAAAACATGGAAAAAAAATTAAACAATAAATTTGAAGTCCCACATTAGACGACCAAAGACTTGAGACTCTTAAGTCTTTGCAATTTTTAGTTATTCACTATGATGTAAAGGTAAATCCAACAATTACCATAATATTCAGTCCTGAATCAGTCTTGGTAAAGAGCTCGTTAGTTTCCTGTTCTTGTAAGTTTGTTTGTTAAAGTTTTCACCTCGGTAGTTGTGTATTTTGTTAGTGTGGTTACTGTTCTCATTCTCGGTATTTACCTCGGGCAGTTTGTGGTTTGACTAGTCAACATGATTGAAAAAAGATGGTTGAAGAGTATATATATAATGGAACAAAACAGTGCCAACATCCTAACACCATCTAATGATTCACAAATCTTCACCCAATACTTTAATGAAGTGTTTTATCAAGCATTTGGTTTTCACATAAAATGGAAAGTCGAAGATGTGGCACATTTTTTCCAAAGATACGTTAACTGTTTAAAGACACTTGTTCAACTAATATACTACTGACGTTTTATATAATCTGTTTTGTATAAATCCTTTACTCATTGAGACTTTTAATCAGACAAGTGGTGATCGAGCATAACATTGACGAAATAAAGTGACTATAATAGCCTAAAGAAGCTAGACGACTTTATATTTGGGTGGAACATACACGATTTGATGTCCCAAATCAGACGTTCAAAGACTCTCAAGTCTTTGCAATTTTTCCAAAGTGGGTGTGTCAATTTTTCTTCCACTTTGTAATACTTTATGTTAAAAAAGAAATCAATATAATGTGCCCAAATAAAGCACCCATTTATAGGAATAGTAACAAGATATATATAACGTGATGTAAACACAAAATATCCAACAAATATTAAGTTTAAATGATAAAATTATTGTAACTCAAAATTGATACAATGAACTGATGAAGCTTCCACGTCATTTTCATGCCATTAGCACAACAATTTGCTTGACTTTACTACAAGGTTGGAGACTTTGATTTTTGAATATCGAATATTCAATAACGTATCAAATATTTTTATTATTGATTTATATATTAAAAACATCTCTCTTAGAGTGGTGGTGTTGAAGGAGAGACTGGTGGCAACACTTGTGGTGGAGGTTGCAATGGTGAATGCCAGTGTTTCTTAGATCCAGATTGAGCTGATGTGAGTGTTAATAATAAAAGTAAATTAGCACTTAGCCAACTGCCCAACTGTAGTTAGTGAAATGGATTTCCACATTCTGATGTCACAAACAGGGTAGCTCTGTTCTGGAACTCATAATGAAATTCATCTAATATTTAAAAGTACATAATATTCAATCAGTTTGAGTTGGTTTAAAGCCGTTAAGGTGTCTTAGAAGAATCTCATTTAGAATAAAGCAACAATTACCAACATACTTATTTCATGTTTATTACTAATAAGTGTAAAAAAATAAGAGCATTTTCACAACATCGAGCATATTAACCATTGATCGAGCCACTACGCGAAACAGAGCCCGAAATAGGGTACACTAATGAAGAAGGATTCTATAGGAGCTGGAAACAAATCTCAGTCTTTTAAGTTAGAAAATTAGTCCCTCAAAGTTACCTCACTTAGTGAAAGACCATATATTAAGTTGCGATTGTTTTTATTAAATATGTTAAGCTATATAATAGCATTAATACTTATGAGTAAAATTCAGATAATACTTTCAAAAATTATTATTAATAAAAAATAAAATGGTAAAAACTAATCTAAAAATAAAATTCAACCTATCAAACTTATTCTATATATGTATTTTTATTTGTTATGCATTTAAAATAATGCAAAAATAGAAAGTATTACAGTACTATATATACTCATGTTGATCGTATATAGTAAGATTTTCAGTGGTAAACTTTTAATAAAAATAGATAAAATGTTCTTTTATGTTTGTCAAAGTTTTATGATGTTCATTTGCTTAACATCATCAAGTATGTTGCAGTTCTATGTTAGGGATTTTATGGAACACCTTTCGTCCATAATATTATATGCTTTTTACTTAACTAAGTCAATCATTATTCTTCAACTTTAGGTTGAGATTATAATAAAATATAATGCTATTCACTACTTAATTACTAGTACAAAATAAAGAATCGATCAATAACTTCTCAAGATACAAAAAGATAAAACATTATACTTTAAGTGAATCGTGATTAAAAGATATAAGTAAATCAACGGACCTATTACTATAGACCGGAATACTATAAGAGTCCATTGAAGTATTAAACAACTGACTTCCCCTGAGTAGCAATTCGACATTATCGCTAGTTTATAATTCGATGCATAGTTTAACGTATGAATTTTTCAGATGTCACACTTAACCAAATAGTTGACCTAATGGAAAGCATGTCCTGCTATATCTTGTGTGGTGTGCAAGAAACAAAACTGATCATCTACAAGCCTGCCTTTCTCACAGTAAAGCTGATATTATAAGTAGGGCAAATAATAAAAAAAGGTAATATACTTGCCACAATTTTATCGAATGGGTAGTGAACTATTTTTTTTTAATTTTGAGGGTAATTTTCTTTCAAAATCATCATCTTTAGGGTATTTTGTAAAAATTTTGGACAATTTTGCCCCTCATAGCTAATACAAAATTTTTTTTCCCGAAGGGCAAAATTGTCCAAAATTTTTGCAAAATACCCTAAAGATGATGAATTTAAAAGAAAATTACCCTCAAAATGAAAAAAAATAGTTCACTACCCATTCGATGAATTTGTGGCAAGTATATTACCTTTTAATATCATTTGCCCTTATAAGTAAATATATCAGTATTCAGTATTATGACAAAAAAGAGTCATAGAAAACCATAGCATAGGTGAGGAAATCAAGTTTACTCAATAATCTAAATGCTTCTATGAGGGTCAAATACAACGCATTCCTATTTGCGATCTTTCAGTTGTTAAGATCCACTTCGGGAGATGATTAATGGGCATTTGGCCATCGTGTTTGGAAAGCGGTTATCTAATTACTATGGTTCGAGTCAAATAATCCAATTTGAAAAATACTTATTTCAAAAGTAGATGCAATGAAACTCATTCTGATTATTTAAGTTTCATTTTAAATCAAAATCCTTAAATAATCAGAATACATCAAACACTTAAACTTCTGATTATCACAACTTCAAGCATGAGAAGCACGTCCAGTTATGTAAACACTATCCCTACCAATTACGAAGCATGATGGTGATTAAGTTTAGAGAAGCAACTAAATTTTTATGTGTGAAAACGGAAAAAAAGATGTTATGTACCTGAATTGTTCCAGAATCATCCCTCAAAGTCAAGAAAGCAAGTTTTCCAAAAGCCCTACTTGGTCATTCTCATCGTTCGACTCTTAACCATTGCCGAGATGCTTATAAATATCTTGCAATTGATTAGCGGTATGAGTTCTATCCCACTTGTAAGCATATGGTTCAAGTCCTTTGCTCCTTAACTCTTCTACCTACAAAAGAACCCGTTACTCTCAGTACAAACAAATAAACCAGATATCTACACCTGCACCCATCATAGAGCCATGTTACCATGTAAATTATGTTAGAAAACAAACAGTTGGAACAGCCATTGTTTTAAGCAAGTGCTGCAAAGATCAAGACTGGGCTTAAGCTGTGTTTGGAATTGTGTTCTAAAACTGATGATTTGATCATTGTGTTATAGTAGATAATTAGCCATCCACAAAAAAGGTAGCAGGTGCATGTCATTAATTTTGTGTGGCTTTGGGATTGCTTAAAAGCAATCCCAAACACCCCCTAATAAAAATTTAACAATTTTTTAACACCCAATTAATTAACAACCCAAATCCTTACAAACATAACAATAAAGATTCAATCTTTGTTATAAAAAAAGACTATATAAAAAGTAAACCCTTTTAAGACGAATAGCGTCTCTATCAGAAGTAGAGGTTGCATTAGGCTAGTCATAATGGAGACCCAACCAAGGGTCGGTCTACCCAACCAAGATTGAAGCTGAGGTGGCGTTGAGTAGGCAGCCTGGCAGGGTCGTAAGGTCATCCATAGGGTCACCATTACTACCGGTCTTAGTATCATCTTTAGGTGATAAGTTTCAAAATAAGCCGGAAAAATTGGGCTTATATTTCATAACAATATAATCCGAAATGAGATAAGCTCATAAGCCATAAAATAAGCTAAAACCAACATCCCTTGAAAAACCCATAACCCATTTAAGTAACAAAACCAAATATCACAAAGAAAACATAAAAACACAAAAATATTCAATCTTTATCAAACATAAAAAACATAAAAAAGATTCAATTTTTATATAAAAAAAATATATAAAAAAAAAAAGTAAACCTTTTTAAGACGAATGGCACGAATAGCATCTCTATCAGAAGTAGAGGAAGTTGCATTATTCTCATCTTTGGGTAACCTCCTTCCCCTGCCACCACCCTGTTTTGGCGGCACAGTGGCGGCGCGTGAGGAAGAACAGCAGCGCGTGAAGGTGACTGGGAGATGGGTTTTGTAAGTGAGTGGAGACAAGTGGAAGAGATGACGGAGTGGTCTTGATGACCATACTTTTAAAGCCTCCATTCTTCTTGTTATCTCAACTGAAGTGTTTTAATGAGTTATGTTGTATTGAGGGTTGAAGATGTAAGGGTGTTTTTGTAAATTTGGTTTTTTGTAAGGAAGAATCATGTAAATTGTACTTTTAAGATTCTTATTCTTATTTTATTTTATTTTTCCCCATATTTGGTTATCGATCCGATTCAGTTTGGTTCAGTATTAAGCAAAATCGGCCATGCTTTGTTGGACTCGACTGAACCAAAGAACTGGACCTGGATATGACATTTCAGTCTGGCCCTTCGTCTAGTGTCTTGAACCAAATCTGTTTTTGATCCGGTCTGGGTTTAGTCAGTCTGATCCGGTTTTCGGACCATGCTCAGCCCTACTTCCAGTTATATTTCCATTTTGATGATGTAACAAGGGTGTCTAAGATGTGTAATTGCCCAACAACGTGTCACCCGTAAAACACAAATCCCCGCCCACGCATTGGCAAGGGCGGAGCTTAGTGAGGACCGGGAAGGGTCCCGGCCCTCTAGGCCTAAACCCGTTAGTGTATTTTTTTTCGCGATTTCACGTGTTAATTTTTTTTTTCTCATCGCGGCCCTCCCATCTAATGTTTTTCCTGAAAAAAAAATTTTTTCGGCCCTCCCACAAAATTTTTTCCAGCTCCGCCACTGCGCGTTGGTAACTTTTGTAACACAAGTCGGTCTCCGGACCGACCGACCGACTTGTGAGAAAGTTACGTGTATATGATTATGATTTTTGTATGATATATTTGTGTTTAAAACTCGGACTTGAGCTCTAGGCACGATAAAACTCGACTCAGAAAAACCATGTTACTCAACAAAAGCTTGACTCATTTACACCGCTACACCCATTGTGTAACTAAAACCTAAGTTACTCAAATAACAACAAAATGAAAACAAAACCAATTTATTTGGGCCTTAAAAATACATGGTTCCTACATTATTATATTCACTATTGGGCCATACATAACAACAAAATATCACTCCATCACAATCCAAACAAAAAAACAAAATGAAACCTAGTCAAGCACAAACACCCATGAACACCAATGCCAGAACAAGCAACAGAGACATCAACAACAACAAAAGCAAGCCACAGTTCAGACCAGCCATTGATGATTCAAAACCCCTTCTTCAAGATCCGGTACCCCTTTTTTCATTTCTTTAAATAACCCATCTTTTAGTTAGTTTTTTTTTTTATCTAATAAATGTTGTTTTGTAGATAATAAGATCTGACCCGATCGAGACAGAAGAAGCTGTTATCCGGTTGCCTCGTTTCCCTCCGACTAATTCCACATTTAAATGACTTTGTATTTGAATTTTATTATAATATTAATAGATTAATGAAATTTGTCCTGAAATGTATGTATACAATAATCTATTATGTGTCAATAGCGCGTAGTTTAGTTGGTAATGAGTGGGGGCATCTTTTGTACATATAACAAGCACAAGGCAGGGTTCGACTTGGCACCCCAATAGCGATAACCGTTGAGTGAGTCATGTATGCTAACATATTTGTTATGAAAAGGCAACCGATTGTGAGCCGGTTTGGATTCCCGGTTATTAACCTTTGGGGGCATGTACAAGTAGTTTTTTTTCCTGGGTTCTGACTCGACATTGCGAGCCGACTAATCTCAGGGCGACTACCCTTTTGATAGCCCGGAGTCATTGCAAGTGAACCTTCATGACTAAATGGGGACTAATTTTCTCTCCAAGATTTGAACCTCGGACCTCCAAGGAGTTACCCATTTAGGAGACCAAATACACACTACTAGGTCACCCCATGTGGTTTACAAGTAGTAGTTCTATTGAAGTGAATGAACTTTTTTTTTCGTGGTTGCCCTATATTCTTGGAGTGTTTGGGATTATGTTATGACAAATGTACTAGGCTTATCTGCTTAGTTGATAGGTGTTTGGGATTGCATATTTGAAGTGCTTGTTGACTTGTTTGGTTATATTTTGACAAAAATTAGCACATGTGGAGGTAAAGTGCTTATAAGCCAATGCCATAAATATGAGTGAAAGTATATTCAATCCCATTAAACCCTATATAGCTGTTTCAGTAAGCTGTCTTTCTAGTTTCTACCAACTTTAAAGGTTCAATTTAGTTGACAGAATTTGTTAAGCCTTATCTAAATTCTGTCGCCTGCATTGTGTTTGACACTTAATAAGCGAATGAACTATTTTCATAAACAAGCGTAAGATGTTTGCATACATTGATCCAGTTATGACGTATTGCTTAGTCAACTAACAATATAATATATACTTGTCGAAACAAAGCCAATTAGACTAAGTACATAGATATATTTCAAATTTTCAATCACAACTACTGATTATGGTATGTAAAACAACGTCACATGATGGACCAATAGCAGATCCCCACGTTAATAGCATATGGTTTGTCGCGAGGTGGAGATGACTGCACATAGGTGGCACATGGCTGAGAATTTTCGTTATAAACGTTGCCCTTGTTATCGCACTCTCCATAACCCCTAGATAGTGGTCACTCTTTTGATACATAGAGGTTGGAGGACATTCTCCATATTGCCAATGCACTAGATGTGCTATTTTTTCAGCTTTTTGCAGACATTCCATAAGTGTGTTTGGTTCAGTATAACCCGAAACATGTAACGTTCTATTCTCCTCCACTCGGAAAGATTATTTTCTTTTAATATGACCAATGAAATTACCAATCTTATTAGTTAGGGAAAATTACAATAATTAATACGGAGTAGTATAAAAGCAGAACAACCTGAAAAATAAATTAGCTGTTTGTTAGTGACAGACATAGATTAGATGATTGTCTATATCATGCTTATATGCTTAAAACTAGGGTGACAATTTGAGCCGGGTTTAGGTTGGAATGACTGGTTGGAAAACTTCAGCTGATACATGATATGCATAAATAACTGAGTCATTCGTATCAATTCTAACCCGTTTAACGCAACATATTTAGCCATATTATTTATGTGAGTTAATGGGTTAAATGCATACAAATTGAACAGTTAAAGCGGGTTTCATGTTACACAAATTAAATGGGTTGGCAGGTTGAAAGTGACTGTATTTGTTACGAACAGCATAAATTGGTGTTTTGTGTTATTTTTTCCTTGAATGTGACTGTATTTGTTACTTAAAGTGACTGTGTATTGACACCATGTTAACAAGTCAGTACTATTGAGTGTGTGAAACACACCCCGGAACCAGGTACAACTGTACAAGTTTGGTGGAAGAGCATGTGGTCACTGTTATGGCAATGTAGCAAACAAGAACCACAACTTCCACTGATGAAGATGGATGTCATACGAGCTGGAAAAAAACCTAACGGTCATGAATAACATGTTCTTTTATGTTTGTAAAAGTTTCCCTCCACACATACAAGTGATTGATTGTAGAGACTACAGTGTGCTGACATATGAGAATTTCCAGTGACTTTTATATTAGTGATTAACAACTAAAAAATCAGTATTCAGATTTCTAAGATGCATTGGAGGCTTATTTCATGCGCCTCGTAATCATGAGTAAAACACAGCTACAATAGCTAGCTTCACACTACACTTAGATGTCAACCGTAATAGCATTTTTGCTTATAAGGCATTGATGCCTTATCTTAAAGATTCATAATTACTATAGCTAACCATGATACCTTAACATCATCAGGTATGTTGCAAATCTATGTAAAGCATGTTTATCGAACACGTTCCATGCATCATATAGCTATACAGTTTATAATATGAACATGTGGAGATGTCGTATATCACACAACGAGGTGAAATGGCCACCCATGGTGTTAGTGGCAATTTTATTAATAAGAGGGACTTAAAAACCCTTGCCAAATACAAGTGAAGTATGAAATTACAATACTATATACCAAACATTCATAAGTAGATGAAAAAAACATAAACATATATACCACTATGCACGTGCAACCCTTCGCCATTTTGCTAAGAACACCACCACCTTTACATACACCCAATCTTTCAAGCTATCATGCAACTGGAAAAAAGCATGTCTCCCACGGCGGTTAAGAAGTATAGCGCTAACTACTATCCAAAATCCAGAAGTAAAACCAGCGGTCCCTCCAATATAAAACCATCTATGAAATTCATCTATGGCTTCACCATCACTCTTACCTTCACCAACCACAGGTGTTACTTCAAGTACTTTATCTCCGGGACAATATTTAGTCACGGGAGGTCCACATAGTCCAGCATTTCCAATGTAACTTGAAGCTTCAAAGGTCTGGAGTTGAGTGCTAGATGGAATCCTCCCATACAAGTTGTTATGCGACACGTCAAGATAATTTAAAAAATTCATCTGAGACATGCTTGATGGCAACTGCCCTGAGAAATTGTTTTTGGATAAATCCAAAGTTTCAAGTTCTTTCATTTGACCAATTTGTCTTGGAATCTCTCCAAGTAGAGCGTTCTTTGACAAGTTTAGTGCAACCAGTTGATAAAGATTGGTAAGCTCATACGGGATTTGTCCTGTTAAATGGTTGCTTGACAGGTCAATGCTCTTCAAGGATTCTAGATTTTTGCTGAATTCAAGTACCTTTCCTTGCCACCGGATAATCACATGGTCAAAATAATCAAAACTAGAGAAGTGACTATCTTGATTAATGTGCCTTATGCCCACTGAATTCAGTGTGACGAGATCTCTCCCTTTGAGAGAAAAAATATCTAGAACCATGGCAGTGATATTATTGATGCACGAGGGGATGGTTCCATTGAGGTTGTTCATTGACAAGTCTAGAAGTTGAAGATTTACTAGATGGCATACTTGTAGAGGGATGGTTCCATAGAAGTTGTTTGATGCTAGGCTAAGAACGTACAAACGTGATAGGTTTTCCCCAATCCAAACAGGCACATTACCAGAAAACTTGTTGGCCCCCAAATTCAGAAAGGTTAAATTCGTGCAATGTTTTAAGGATGAAGGCAATTCTCCAAAAAAGTTGTTGTTGTATAAATACAATGTTTCAAGCTTGATCAAAGACTTGACAGATGCAGGAATTCTACCAGATAGATTATTGTTTGCTAGATTTAGAACCACCAGCTCTTTTAAATGCCAAAAACAGTCTGGAATTTGTCCTGTGAATGAGTTGTCTGAGATATCAAGAAATGTTAAATTGCCATCTACAGTTTGGCACAAAAAGGAGATTCCCCCAGATAATTTGTTTTTGGAAAGATCTAACACTAACAAAGTGGAAGGAACGTTCAGAATAGCGCCACTTATGTTGTTGAAAGAGAGATCCAAATAGCGCAACTGAGAAGACTGCCACTGGTTCCGGTACTCCATAGAAACTATGTCTAAAATGCTATTTTTGGAAAGATCAAGATGCCGAAGATTTTTCAATTTTTGTACCCATTTGGGGAAACGAGGCCCTACCTTGTTAGAACTGATATCTATATATTGTATACTCTGAGAAAAGTTTGACGCGTCAGCAATTAGAGGAACTCCTTCGAGTGAGTTGTTTGAAAGATATATATACCAAAGATTTGATTTTCCAATATTTTCAGAGATAACACCTCTTAGGTAATTGGAAGATAGATCTAGTTCTTCAAGCATGAATAGTTGCCACAGTTTGTCACTTATAGTTCCATCTAACTGATTTGAAGATAGGTTCAATCTTTCTAGGGATGAGAAGTGTTGGATCACATCAGACAATGTAGCTGATGTGCATCCGGACAAGCTGTTCAAAAAATCTGAAAGTTCCCCATCAAACTTGTTACCAGAGAGAGAGCGATCGCTAAGCTTATTGCCAGTTAATGGGCACAACCAACGATGCATGGATGAGTTGAGATTGTTGTTATCGAGAGAAAGTCCATAAAGAGATAAAGAAGAGTTGACAGATGGAGAATATGGATGCATGACTTGTGAGAGGTCACATCCAACTAAGCTTAACAATTCTAGGTTTTGGAGACCTATAATAACATTTACCCAGTTATTTGCTTTGGCCAGAGAAGTTCCATCCATATAAAGGTCAAATAAAGAAGAAAGAGAAGACAACCAATCTAAGTTTTCAACACTACAACTTCTGAGATTACCAAAATAAAGGATTTCCAAATTGGTGAGGTTTCCAAATTCTGTAGGAATGGTACCATAGAAAGAGTTGTTTGAAAGCTCAAGATAAGTCAATTGGGTCAAGGAACCAATGGATCTCAGAATCACTCCACTGAAATTATTCTCACTAAGGTCAAGTTTATCTAATTGGGTCATGTTACCAATGGACATTGGAATGGTTCCATAGAAAGAGTTGACTGAAATGTCAAGGTCTGTCAATTTGGTCAAGGAACCAATGGACATAGGAATGGTTCCCGTAAACTGATTTCCACGAAGTACAAGGGTTGTTAATTTGGTCAACGAACGAATGGACTCGGGAATTGTGCCAGTAAACTGATTGTAACCAAGGTTAAGATATGTTAACTGGGTCATGTTACCAATGGATTTAGGAACGGATCCACTAAACTGATTTACACTTAGGTCAAGATAAGTTAAATGAGTCATGGAGCATATGTACTTGAAAATGGTTCCGTCAAAAGAATTGAGACGAAGTTTAAGAATATTCAAATATGTTAAGTTAATCAACGAATGGCTAATCTCACCTTCAAGACCACTATATTCGAGTTGAAGCTCTTTGACATGACCTGTGACGTTGTCACACACGACTCCATTCCATTGACAACAATCATCTTCTTCTTTAGGTCTCCATGTAGAGAGCATGTCATCTGGGTCTTGAAGGTGAGCTTTGAAATCAAGAAGAGCTTGTCTCTCCTTATCGATGCACTTATGAACAACTCCTGCTGCACCAACCAGTTGTTGGCCAAAGACAAGTGACAAAAGAAACAAAACATGAGTATGCATAAAGTAAAAGTAAATATTTTCTCTCATAATGTATGTTGTGTAAAATTGTATTGATGTGTTTTGGTCTGATAATGAACACATATACTTCTATGCAGCTTTATATAGACTTTGATATAAATTTGTGTGGAGCACATAACACTTGGAATAAAGATCATGGAATAAATTTGAAGTCCCACACTAGACGACCAAAGACTCAAGTCTTTGCAATTTGTACTTATTCTGTGATGTAGAATACAGTCAGCAACTCTTGTGAAAGAGAGATTTACGCAATTATGAGCTTAAAGTAGTGTCTTCATGGAAAAATGTATTCATACATGGTTCTTCTTTTATTGCTTATAAGGCTGCATAAATCTTTAATTTTCTCATGACCCACAACATGTTTGATGAAATGCCTCAACCAAATTTTAGCAACGTTAAGTTTACAAGTTTTCCTTTTATAAGAAGAATGTGATTTCAAGAAAATAGAATAGACTGGACAAAATAGAATAGACTTGATTAGCCAGATCCATTTTCATCAGGTAAATTGGTTGGTCATTTGAATTTCTACTGCATTTGATTAACTATTTAAGCCAATACAAGTTGTTTAGATTCAAGATGAATGATTATGTTTTGTGTTTACTGTGGACATGGTTTAGGTTTGCATACAAGTTATAAGTTCATTTTGTTTTGACATGAAAATTGGACCGGCCCAGTCAGCTTGGCTCATATTATATATTTGGTAACTAACAATACATGCTTTGGCGCAATTAAATCGTTCAACATCTATTTTATACTTTAGTTTAAATACATAATGATAATCTGGTTATGTTATTTCATTGCAATACTCAGTTGAAAATACATATCAGAAGACTCTTTGCATAAAGCTACTTCAAAGTATTGTATTTTGGATAATCGATAGAAACTCATCGATGCAATATGTCTAGTCAATTTGAAGTAGATGGTCCCAAATTTTTGGTTTACTTTTTCGTTGTTCAAAATTCCAAAAATAAATTTCTCCTGTTTTGTGGAAAATGATGAAGAAAAGTGAACTATCCCAATATTAGACGTTAGAAGACTTAAAAGTCTTTAAAACTTGTAGTTATTAGACATCTTTTTCTATCTCGTGATACTTTTCCCCTCAGTGCGTGTGATATAAATCAAAGGCAAGCTAATGGGCCCAAATGCTAAACCAAAACCAAGACTAAAAGATGAAGACTTTAAGTAGCCTTGAAAACTTCAAACAAAACAAAATTAGTTCTTGAGCAAGAGCCCCAAAACTCACGTAAAGGAAAAAAAGTACAACTCGAATTAAATTCAATCATCATCAAATACTTGATCAAAATTTTGGACAATAACAACAACAATGTGCAACCCAAATAATCAGCAAAAAGTGTTGGCAACCCTTTGGAGAAAAAATGTCCGCGTCTTTATAGAGAGAAAAGGCAATTTTGAAAAAGCAGGTTAAGACTTGCTTTCGGTAACATTTAGTAAACGCAATCCCAAATGCCTCCTAAGTAAGGGCTGCAAAAGTAAAATTCATGCTTAAAGTAGTGTTCAGCATTGAACTCTGAAAGTGATTAATAAAACAGCCAGTGCATTTTGAAGAAATCAGAAAAGCAGTTGGGAATAATGGAACTCCCAGACAAATTATCTATTTATCTCATTATCGCGTTTTGGAATAGCAAATAACTAGCTTTTAGGGAATGTTTGTGATTGCTTATTATAGCTCTATCGACGCTTTAACCAGCATAAGCCATCTTCAAACTGATCATTCAGAACTACTTATTTCACTCTCAAATAATGCTTCAATAAGCAATCCCACACACCCTAAAAACTCTTCACTTTCATTTAGTTAATCATTTGTGTAAATTCTTCTGTCTTAATCTCCTGTAACAAACTATAACTCATTGTAACAGATTTTCTGTACAATCCGCCATTGATAATAGTATAATACAATTCTGCTTCGATAATCTTTTTCTCATTGCTTCATTATCCTACTTAGTTTTAATCCATTAACGGATCTTATGTGATTCCTAGTGGTGTGTATCACAGAATTAAAAACAACCCTTAGATAAAGTGTACAACTTTCTTATTTTATTCATTATCATCTAATAAGGGGGTGTTTGTTTCGGCTAATATAGCGGGCTTACGGCGTATTTGGTTTTCGGATTATGTTTCATAAGCTCATTTTTTTGTGGCTTATTTTGAAACTTTTTGGCTTATATAACTACTATGTCATAATAAGCTTATATAAGCCGAAAAGTTTTAAAATAAGCCACAAAAAGTGAGCTAACGAAACATAAGCCCAAAACCAAATAAGCCATAAGCCGGCTATATAAGCCGAAACAAACAACATAACAATATAAGCCAAAATGAGATAAGCTCATAAGCCATAAAATAAGCTAAAACCAACACATCCCTTAAAAAACCCATAACCCATTTAAATAACAAAACCAAATATCACAAACAAAACATAAAAACACAAAAAGATTCAATCTTTATAAAACATAAACGTAAAAACATAAAAAAGATTCAATTTTTATAAAGATTATAATATAAAAAGTAAACCTTTTTAAGACGAATAGCATCTCTATCAGAAGTAGAAGAAGTTGCATTATTCTCATCTTTGGGTGACCTTCTTCCCCTGCCACCACCCTGTTTTGGCGGCACAGTGGCGGCGCGTGAGGATGAACAGCAGCGCGTGAAGGTGACTGGGAGATGGGTTTTGTAAGTGAGTGGAGATAAGTGGAAGAGATGACGGAGTGGTCTTGATGACCATACTTTTAAAGCCTCCATTGTTGGGGTTTCAAGTTGTTATCTGAACTGAGTCTGATGGTTTTGTTGGGTTGAACATAATCAAGAACATAATCAAGAATGTTGAAGATGTAGGGGTGTTTTTGTAATTTTAGTTTTTGTGAGGGAGTATTGTGTAAATTGTAGTTTAAGATTATTAATTTTTTTTTTTTTTTTTTTTTTTTTTTTTTTTTTTTTTTTTTTAACTTTAAATATTTTTGTTCGTATGATACAAGACAAATGAACAGATTAAATTTTTAAATATATTTTCATTTGTATAATTTTTATTAAGTACTATTATATAACACAAACAAATATATTTAAGGTCAAAATTGAGGGAAAAAGACTTCAAAAATTCATAGTAGACACTTAAAAAATATATTTAAGCTTTATATAGACTTCGATAATAAAGAATTGAACTAGATGGATATAAATTTGAGTGGAGCACATAACACTTGAATAAAGCTTGGCTCATATTATAAATTTGGATGCTTTGGCGCAATTAAATCGTTGAACGTCTATTTTATACTTTAGTTTAAATACATAATGATAATCTAGTTATATTATTTCATTGCAATACTTAGTTGAAAATACATATCAGAAGACTCTTTGAATAAAGCTACTTCAAAGTCTTGTATTTTGGATAATCGATAGAAACTGATTGATGCAAATATGTCTAGTCAATTTGAAGTAGATGGTCCCAAATTTTTGTTTTACTGTTGTTCAAAATTCCAAAAATAAATTTGTCCTGTTTTGTGGAAAATGATGAAGAAAAGTGAACAATCCCAATATTAGACGTTAGAAGACTTATCCCAATAATGCAATACTCAGTTGAAAATAAATTTTAGTTTTAACCCTACCTTTGCTCTTTTACGGAATACATCAGCTACCTCTGGATTTGCAATCATATCTACATATCTATACACAAAAAACAGACTCGCCAATTATGATGATGTTTAACCCAAAAACGGACCACCATGACATTATTAGGATATGCAGGATTGCACAAATGTTACAAAAAGAGCTATTAGAAAACTAACCGTTGACGATAAAGCTTATCCACATCTGTTAGACCGTGAAACTTATCCGGTAGTGGAAGCAAAGATTTTGTGAGGATCAAAAATGAATTTACACATACAGAAAGTTCCCCTGAAAACAAATGAAAACAATGAATATGCTATCAAAAAAATAGTGTAAAGACTATTAAATTTCTCTTTGTATAACTTATGTTGCGGAAGCTAACCTTTTTCCGTCCATTTAATCGAGCCGCTTGCGCCCAATATGTCGCCTATATCAACAAGACTCTTTAATTGGTCAAACTGATCATCTACAAGCCTTTCTTTCTCACAGTAAAGCTGATATTATAAGTAAATATATCAGTATTCGGTATTTTGACAAAAAAGAGTCATAGAAAACCATAGCATAGGTGAGGAAATCAAGTTCACTCAATAATCTAAACGCTTCTATGAGGTTCAAATACAACGCATTCCTATTTGCCATCTTTCAGTCGTTAAGATCCACTTCGGGAGATGATTAATGGGCATGCGGCATCGTGTTTTGAAAGCGGTTATCTAATTACTGTGGTTCGAGTCAAATAATCCAATTTGAAAAATACTTATTTCAAAAGTAGATGCAATGAAACTGATTCTGATTATTTAAGTTTCATTTTAAATCAAAATCCTTAAATAATCAGAATACGTCAAACACTTAATCTGCTGATTATCACAACTTCAAACATGAGAAGCACATCCAATTATCTAAACACTTTCTCCAGCATCCCCACACATACACAAATACTACCAATTATAAAGCATGATGGTGATTAAGTTTAGAGACAAGCAACTAAATTTTTGCATTTCAAACAAGGAACATGTTATCAGTGTACCTGAATTGTTCCAGAATCATCCCTCAAAGTCAAGAAAGCAAGTTTTCCAAAAGCCCTACGTGCAACAATTCTTCCCGATATTGATACTTGGTCATTCTCATCGTTTGATTCTTCGCCATTTCCGAGATGCTGATAAATATCTTGCAATTGATTAGCGGTATGAGTTCTATCCCACTTGTAAGCATATGGTTCAAGTCCTTTGCTCCTTAACTCTTCCACCTATAAACAAATCCATTACTTTTACCCGAAATAAATAAACTAGATAGTAGATATCCACACACACACACTCATCATAGACCCCTGTGTATTACATTTAAAAAACCAAAAGTTGGAACTAAACTTTGAGTGTGTGTTTAAAGTTACGTTTTGGGATTGATTATCTAACTATTATGTTTGCAAAAATCAAATAATCAGCAAAAAGTGTTGGCAAACCATTAAAGAAGGAATTATCTGCGTATTCTTATAAAGAGGTTGTGAATTTCTGTTCCAGAGTGCTGTTTTGCAAACGCAATCTCAAACACCTCTTAAAGAAGTGCTTAAAAAGGTAAAAATGATGAATCAGGGGGTGTTCGGCATTGCATTTTGATAGTGGTTACAAATAATTAGTTCTTCAGAGAGTTTTTAGGATTGTGCTTAAACCCTTATGCTCTTTGCAGTAGTCTGATAAGAAGTTTGTAAATAACAAACTCCCAGACTGATTATCTTACCATTGTGTTCGCAAGTACTACAATAAAAGTACATTCAAGGGGGTGCTTAGGATTGCTTATTAGAGCTACTTATGCCTTTCGACTTAACCACATACACAGTTCGAAATGATAAACTCTGAAACTGATTATTCAAAGCTTCTTATTACACTCCCCAGTAATCAGATAAGTAATTTGGATAAGCAATCCCAAACACCCTCAAAATTGTCACAACAACAACAACAACAACAACAACAACCACAACAACAAACCCAATCCCGCCGGGGCAGGGTATGAGGGAGGTAGAATGTAGACAGATCCTACCCCTACCCAGGATAAACCCGGGAGTAGGGAGACTACTTCCAACGAGACCTCCGGCAAGTGCAGGTGTGCGGGTGAGAGAGACAAGAAGAGAGCAAAAGTCAGAAGACAACAAGCAACAAGCAGGCAAAACACGCGAACAGAGCAAAGCAAACAAACCTAAGGAAGCCCACAAAGCAGAGCAAAGCAACGCGTGGGGCCTAAAGCTGAGGCAAAGCAAAGAAGAGGCACAAAAAAACCGAAAAACACAGGGGGCAAGAAAAAGTAGGCAACCCTAGGGGAGAAACACAAAACAAGGAAAAGCAACGCACGGGGCCTAAAACTAAGGCAAAGCACCTAGCCCACTAAGCGCCCAAAACATCCTACTAAACACCTAGCCGGTACTACCCGCCGATCCTAATTCTATCCCTCCACGCCTTCCTATCTGAGGTCATGTCCTCGGACAAGAGAAGCTCCTTCATGTCGAGCTTAACTCTATCCTCCCATCTGAGTTTGGGTCTACCCCTTCTTCTCACGCCATCGACTACTAGGACCCTCAAAACTGTGTGTATTGTATTAAAACTCAATAAGCATACAATCATAAGCAATCGCAAACTCCCCCTTAACGTTTTCATATGGTGAAGCTAATACAAATGATCTTATTACACTAATTGAAGAATCATTTACATGTAAGTACTTATGTAACTCCCCCAAGATATGCATAATTGCATATCAGACAACCAATAACGAAGTATCACACTTTCTTAACTACTCGTCCTTAAACTAACTAAAAACGCATCATCAATTTGCTAATTAAACCAGATATCAACAACCAAAGCATAAAACATAAAAAAGATTCAATTGTTACTTAAGATAGACCGAATATCTGATTATTCAGTTGCTGAATACTTAGAGGGCGTTTGGGATTGCTAACTAAAGCTTCATATCTGCTTCTTGCGTTGGGAAACAACAAATAAGCAGTTTTAAGAATGTTTGGGATTTCTTATCCAAAGTTCGAAACTTTAACGTGACACTAGCAGTTTTAAATAATTAGGTTAGGAGTTGATTATTCCAAACTGTTTATCAAAGTATGTATTTTGGATCTCTTACTCAAAACGCTTATCACCCTAAAAGTAAGCAGATTATTTTTTAATTGCTTATCTTATAGTTTTTTCTGGATAAGGTGGTTTCCAACCTTTTGGCCGATATGGGGTTTGAACCCGCCACCACACAGATTCAAACCAGGTAAAGCCCTCCCTTTTTCAAGAGGTAGGCGTGGTCACTTCAGAGTTGTTTGCACCTAGCAGGAATTGAACCGGGGACTTTACACATTTTTACTGATATTAGTCATAACTTTTTGCCACTAGGCCAACCCTGAGTGGTTTTTATCTTATAGTTAAACAAGCAAACAAACACTATTTTCTTCCACAAACTTTTTTTTAGCAAATTCTTCCACACATTTTGCTACAACTAATTATAATTCAAGGAAAGCATATTGCCCGCTTAGATGTCACTGCACGACTCGAACTACTAACTACTAACTAGCCATTCTAAAAAAAACATAATCACTTTCAAAACCCATAACCCATTTGATTAACAAAACCAAATATCTCAAACAAAACATTAAAACACAAAAAGATTCAATCTTTATAAAACACAAACATAAAAACATAAAAATTCAATTTTTATAAAAAATATATAAAAAAAAGTAAACCTTTTTAAGACGAATGGCACGAATAGCATCTCTATCAGAAGTAGAAGAGGTTGCATTATTCTCATCTTTGGGTGACCTCCTTCCCCTGCCACCACCCTGTTTTGACGGCACAGTGGCGGCGCGTGAGGATGAACAGCAGCGCGTGAAGGTGACTGGGAGATGGGTTTTGTAAGTGAGTGGAGATAAGTGGAAGAGATGACGGAGTGGTCTTGATGACCATACTTTTAAGGCCTCCATTGCTGTTGTTTCAAGTTGTGTTATCTGAACTGAAGTGTGTGTTTTGACTGTTTTGATGGATAACCAGAAAGGGTTGAAGATGTAAGGGTGTTTTTGTAAATTTGGTTTTTGTAAGGAAGAATTATGTAAATTGTACTTTAAGATTACTAGACGAATACCCGTGCATAGCAACGGGATTTTATAGCGACAGATCGTTTAGTGATAAAAGAAAATTTATGGGTTATAAATGAAAAATAATAAAAGTTAGGGGTGGCAAATCTTGCCCAATTTGTAATTTTTGAGCGATTTTTGACACTTTTTTAAAAGTTTGGAGCGTTTTTTGCCCCCTTGCATTTATTTGATGGGCTCTTACAGGCAAAAGATAAAAACAGATATTATTAGATGGGCTTTCGAATCACACAATTCAACTTTCAAGCAATTACTCTTATTTTTTTCGACCAATTTATTTGTCACTGGTAACTATAAAACATTCCAACTATTTTAATTTTAATTTATCTCATTTATTAACTATTTTATGCATAATTATTTAATACTCTAATTAATTGATAGATATATTTAATTAGTTGCATTTTTATTCATTTGTCCCAACAGATTTTCTCAAATTTGCAGTCAGATTTTTTTTTATTTTTTTTATTTTTATTTTTTCTAAGAAAAAATAATTAAATAGTTGAATTATAATTTGCTCGTTTTAGCCCGTGCCCGTTTGGCCCGATTTATAATTTGTCCATTTAGCCCGTGCCCGTTTTAACCCGTGCCATTTTAGCCCGTACCCGTGCCCGCCCGTTTTGCCACCTCTAATAAAAGTTTGAAGATTTGGGGATTAAACATAATATTTTGAAACCCGGTTAAACCGTTCCGGTCGAAAAACGGGTCGATTTAAACCGAGTCATGCTTTTAATAACTGAACCCGTCCGGTCCAGTTTTCAAAACTATATGCAACATCAACTTGTTAGCTTGTATGAAGTTTTGTGTGTTTTATTAATTTGTATAATGTGTATAATAACATATACTTTTCATTTTAGGGTGTTTTAAAAATAAATTTTATATTTTATATTATGTTGTAGCTTGTTTAAATTGTACATTATGAAAATTTTATTGTACTTTTTATTAAGGGGTGTTTTAATTGATTGTTTTTAATTTGATATAGATATGATGCTTTTAATTGGTTGTACCATATGAATAAATTATTGTAATTTTAAGTTATGGGGTGTTTTAATAAGAGTATTAATTACACAATTCATTTTCTCCCACCCTTGACTTTCAAGATTTCACTTTTCAAGGTTTGACCATTTTCTCTTTATATGTAGTATAGATTATTCTTATTTTTTTCTCTTTGGGATAAAGCTGAACATAATAGACCATGGACTGGATGAACCGAAAAACCGGATCAAATTGGACCGATCGAATCGGATTGAACGTATTTTGGTATGGTCCTCGATCCACCTTTTTCCCATATTCGGTCCTCTGTTCGATCCGATCTGGTTTAGTCTTAAGCAAAACTGGCCATTATGCTTTGTTGGACTTGACTGAACCAACGAACTGGACCTGGACATGATATTTCGGTTTGATCCTTGATTTGGTGCTTTGAACCAAATCAGGTTTTGAAATCAATTTTTGATCTGGTCCGGTTTTCGGACCGTGCTCAGCCATACTTCCGGTTATGTTTCCATTTTGATGGTGTAACAAGGGCGTCTAAGACATGTCCTTGCCCAACAACACGTCACCCTTAAAACACAAATCCCTTCCACGCATTGGTGACTTTTTAGCACAAGTCGGTTTTCGAACCGATCGACTTGTGAGAAAGTTAAGTGTGTGATTTTAATTTTTTGAAATATATTTGTGTTTAAAGCTCAGACTTGAGTTCTAGGCACGATAAAATTAAACTTAAATAAGACCGAGTTACTCAAC
This sequence comes from Artemisia argyi, assembly GCA_030686995.1. Classification (NCBI taxonomy): domain Eukaryota; kingdom Viridiplantae; phylum Streptophyta; class Magnoliopsida; order Asterales; family Asteraceae; genus Artemisia; species Artemisia argyi. The sequence goes on along the minus strand of CM060693.1, from coordinate 20,862,286 downwards.
AAAAACTTGACTCATTTACCTTACTCCCATAACAACAAATGAACAAAATGAAAAGAAAACCAATTTAATTGGGCCTTAAAATTACATGGTTCCTACTTTATGCTATTCACTATTGGGCCTTACATAACAACAAAATATCACTCCATCACAATCCAAACCAAAAAAACAAAATGAAAGCTAGTCAAGCACAGACACCCATGAACACCAATGCCGGAACAAGCAACAGAGACATCAGCAGCAACAACAACAACAAAAGCAAGCCACAGTTCAGACCAGCCATTGATGACTCAAAGCCTCTTCTCCAAGATCCGGTACCCCTTTTTTGCATTTCTTTAAATAACCCATGTTTTAGTTAGTAATATAAAAACAAGTTATCCTAAGTTTTATATAATAATGTTTTGTTTTGTAGATAATAAGATCAGACCCAATTGAGACAGAAGAAGCTGTTATCCGCTTGCCTCGTTTCCCTCCGATTAATTCCACATTTAAATGACTTTGTACTTGAACCGGATTGAACCGGCGGTTTATTGTTGTCCGGTTTGATAAATCCGGCCTGGTCATGCCTTTGTTTTAAAATACAATATGTTTGGTATTTAGTCTTACATGTTTTATTGATGAATGGTGTGAAATTATGTCAGCTATATCGATTTTTTTAAGCATTAATTACCAAAATAGTACTTTTTCTTGACCCATTTCCTAAAAGGGTACAAAACCAGCTACCTTTCCCAATTTGGTCATGTGCTAATGTGCGATCGTGCGATCCCATTAGTTTCTTGCCACGTGTCCTAGACAAAGAGGGGGATACCAATCATTGCAGGCCCACCCACTAACACTTGTACCACACGTGTGTATAAGCAAATGTGCGATTTGAAATGTGCTAATGTGCGATTTTCGGCCATGTGTCACATCTCCTTTTTGTCTTATTATTAAAGATATTAAAAGACTACAATACCCCCGTCTTTATATAAAATTAACTCACCACTCATTCACCATCACCAACCCAGATCCCACACAATCGAAAAACAAACACCCCCTTTCTTCTTCGATCACCAACCCAAATCCAACCCAGATCACCACAACAGATCAACACAACCATCACCACCACATATCAACACAAACACAATCCAAAACGAACACCGAAACAGGACAACATGATACCGTACAATATTGAATCATTTTTAATGAGTTTTATTTCATTATTAACAAATTTTACATGCTTCGTGGTTGTTTTGTGCCTCACCGATTCACACAAGGGTGGAAATCGGTGAGTGTATCACTCTACACTCACGGATCTAGCTTACCTACTTACCAAAACTTAAAAACGAGCAAGTGACGGCGGCGGTGATGGCGCGTACGGAAGTTTGACGGCGCGTACACCTCAGCTTGGTGACAAGGGAAGGCTCGTGTTTGTTTTGTTGTTGGTGATGGCGGTGTAGTCGCGGTGGAGACGGTGGTGATGGATAGGGTGCGTACACCACTGATATGTGGTGGGGATGATGTCGTGATGGTGTTGTGGTGTAGAGCAAGAAGATAGCAATTATCTTATATATATAAAGCTTAAGTAGCCTTATAAATGTAAAGGGGTCATAATAAATGTTCCAAGAATTGATTCTATTATATGAAGCCTTTAACATTGATTCCAAGCAACTCAAACATCTCAATTAGTATGTGTACATTGATTTCAAGCAACTCAAACGTCTCAATTAAGTGGTTAGTCTTTTTACCTTCCCGTCCATGAGTTACAAATATTTTATCAACTATATAATGTGTCAAAAATCACACACAACAACACCACAACTTCCTCCAGACCGCGTGCACATTGGGCTACAACTTATTATTGGGGTAAAGTATGTAACAATTCGCATTTTCAGGATAATTACCATTCCCGGAAAAATTTTACTATTCACTTTTTACTATTCACTTTTCACTATTCATCTCAGAAATTTTTATTTCATATTCTCGTAAGTTAAACTATTTTAACGATAATCCGAGAGTTTGACGCTCGTCGGATCATTTCTGCAAAAATCACAAAGCCATGTCCGAGATTTACTTTTAGGTTTAAACGTCCTTCCAGCATCCCGATATATCCATAAAACATTATAAACAATAGAAATATGATTTTCTCTCATTTTAGGACAATTCCAAAAGTTTCGGAATTTTACGTTTTTCAGTTCAGCGTTTTACGCGAATTGCGCGTTTTAGACCCGTGTTTCCAGTTTTTAGCAGGGTTTTAGCACCCGATAGATCCTACCACTCATTTTATATTTTATTATGGACTATATTGACATGTTTAACAATACTTTCAAGTTTCATATTTTTACGATACCCGGTTTTACGTTTTGAGGCTTAATCATTTACGGTTAGCGATTTACGGAGTCAAAACTAGCTACATACTTAGGATATTATCATCCAAACACCAAGAGTCATCATCTAGTCACCTTATCCCATTCCAAACCGCCAATGTGGGGGGGGGGGGGGAGTCACCATGGGTGGTTAAATCTTGACCATTGATCTCTAGGATAGTTACAAGTGTCTTAAACTAACCATGGTTAAATTCTAACCCAATATATGGTTAACTATTTTTCCTACCCTATAAATACCAAGCTAAAACACATATAAATCTTGCACCACACCTTCTTATAACCTTCAAGTCCTAAAACCTAAGGCACTTTTCTTATATTTTGTAAGAAAGTTAACTAGTTTTTGAAAGAAAACTAGTGTTTGATCTTCAATCTTGGAAATTTTCTAAGAAAAGTTGTTATAACTTTAAAGTCTCCAAAAAGACGTCGTTATAATCTTCAAATAGCTTTGGACTTCAAGAAGGCGTCGTTATAATCTTCAAATAACCTTGGTTTATCAAAGATTGCAAAGGGTTGAAGCAAGTCTATCAAAGTCCATTTCCTTACTTGTTACTTCCTTTCTTTATTAGAAAGCCAAAAGTTGTAAGCCTAAACCTAACATGCTTCTTGTTAATTTATCATGTTCATATCATTTACATGTTATTCTTGCTATATTATGTGTTGTATTTATGTCCATGATGTATAAAAATGAGTAAAAGATGTTGTTATAATGAATTATTGCAACAAGTTACTAAAACAAGCAAACTAGTGAATTTCTTGGTAAGACCTGATCAAAATGGTAAAAATATGATATTGGATTATTACATATTGTAGTAGAGGACCTAACAAGGAAACCATAGCAATTTGAACCACCTAAAAAGAGTATACGAGTCAAAAGTTACGCCCATTTGAAGTTACCAAAGATTTCCGGCAAAACTGCCCAAACCTTCCTGTCTTGCATTCTGAGTTTTTGAAAGTCACCCTTCTGGTCCGATTCATCAAAAAGTTAAAACACGAAAGTTGTCCGGAATGCCGTTTTCATTCAGGAAAAAAGAAGCTCGAGACCTAAAAATGCTTTCCGAGTGATAAAATTCTTCAAATTCTAAACAGCCCATTTTTAGGCGAAAGTCACTAGATTATGGTTATACTTTGAAATGAACAAGAGGTCTTATGACCTATAATCAAGACCACAACCATGGCTAGAGCCAAGGTTGTGTCTCATGACCTTGGAACAAGGACCAAAGGTCATGGCTAGGCCATGACGAAATGACCATACCAACTTACATAGGCGTAAACATGAAACAATGAATTAGGCGATAACTTGAACAAGCAATTTGGATCTACTTCACTTAAAAGGGAACCATGAGATATTACAAGGAAAAATGGTCATACAAGACTTATGAAACATACCCTAATAACAATCTTCATATACTAATAAACTTTCCTAAGTTTATTCAAATATCGGACATGTAACTTTTCGGATCAAAACTTATATCTATATATTTCATCAACTACTACAATAGTAGGGAGCCTCATGTGAGGAGTTCATTATGTAAGCCGTCGAGATGAGTTGTGGATTTACGAATTAAAGTGTCCTGGCTCCTCGAACGCTTACTAACATGACTTCTGAAATATGTCAGCCCGAACGGTAGTAAACGATATACAAAACATACATGTTCCTGAATCTTTTCTTTCAAGGACATACAATATACATCATACCACATCATGGACTAAATGCAAGATATATATATATATATAGGCACTACTTCATGTTCTTTACTCCGAACCTAAGTCGCAACATTCGATTATAGGTTGCTCATAGAAACCTTCACGATTCAACCGTTACATTCATTACTTGCTATCTTACTTAAGGTGAGTTCATAGCCCCACTTTCCATTACTTAATTGTTTTACAAACCCTTGGGGGGAATACATGCTATTTTAACCAAGCACAATGTTTTTAAATTGTATGCTTGCCTGATTGTTTTATTATCACTAAGTACCAACCTTGCTAAACCGAGATCCCTTATTATGAACCATTTAATCACTAGCAATAGTGAGCGCAAATATTGTGAATAGGCCTATTGGGATTGACGAATCCCATTCGTATTGACTAAGTTCAAACAAATGCATTAATATTTGAGATTTAGGTATGTTAGCAAAGTACCTACCGGGATAAATCTGCCGATCGATATTGGTACACGTTAACGTTTTGGTGTCATAAGCTTAGTGTATAATACATTTTATGGGCGTATAATAACGTAGCCTGCCTGTTTTGTTTTCCAAACATTGGTGTGAGTCTATAACTCACACTACCAACATATTGTGTTCAGACGATTTAACAAACTCTATGAATATCACTCAACCTTTGTGTTGACCTCTCAAGCATGTATTTCAGGTTCATGACGATCAAGGATGGCACGGAAGGGCACGGATGTTCAAGAGGGCTATAAATTCTATTATCATTCAAAAACTCGTTTAAAGTAAATTGTAAACATGGAACCATCTGGGACCTCATTTTTGTAATCTCTGATATTTATACAATTTGAATGATAAATCTTTTAAAACGACTCAATTGGAGTTCGTTTTCTATTATTGTGACTATTGTGCCGTCGAGTAACACCCAGTTTGAATTCCGCTGCATCCATGAATTGGGGGTGTTACAAAGTAAGCATCATATCGTCTTACTTATTTAGCATATTGATTTATATTGTTTTATGTAAATTTCACATGTGTTTTGTGTGTGTAACAATGTAGGACATAAAGATGGTGCTTAGGAGGTTTGGTAGTAACATTATATTCTCTAATGGTTTACGAGATCCTACACATCGTTGTCTTATCAATTAAGTGGAACATGCACCAACATTTTCAATTTGATCAAAAATGCAATATATTGATTAACTGTATTTAAGTTACTAACGATCAACTATATCTAATTGTTTTTTGCAGCGCGTCAAGAAGAATTAAAGAAAGAGATCGAGAAGTCACAAAAATTGTATCAAGAACAAAATATGCAAAAGGCCAATGAACAACAACGACAAAGACAACAACAACAAGAACAACAACAACAAGAAGAACAACGCCACGGCCACCGATGGAATGAATACTTAGCATTCATATTAATAGTACGTTACAAATTAAATATGCAATATTTTACATCATGTAATACTGATAAACGGGCTAATACTATTGATTCGTTAGCAAGTAAGTTTATTGAAAATAATGTGACGAGCATTCAATTTTTAGTCAATAATTATTACACTTTGTTGGTGCATTTTAATAATTTTGCTCTTAATGTAGTTTTTTGTCTTGCGGTGTGTTACACTTTCTTAATTAAACGTCTTTGAATATCGCGTGACTTTGATATTTGATATGACTGTGTAAATTATGTCGATGTTACGTATTGAAAATGGGGTAGTATATAAGAAAAATATCTTCACACTATCATCTTAACAATGAGAATCTTCTAAATCGAAGAAGTATATAAAGGAGAAGAAAATTGTGTTTAGTTAAATGCCGGGTCTATTAATTGATTGGAGCGGGTTTATGATTCGGACTTGGGTCATTCGATCTGATTTTTTATTATACGAGTTATAATTTATACTCTTGAATATACTAATTACTTGAATGTTTTATGTTTTTATAGTTTTGTCAAAACGGAAATTTGTTTTATAGTTCGCTTTTAATAATGTCATTTATTTGAACAACGGAGTCCGTCTTTCATAAAAAATGAGAGTTTCAAACATGAACCGAAAATTAGTCACGAACATTACGAAAAAAACAATTAGATCCAACATGTGTGCATTGCATGGGTCTTGACTCCTGAGGCATTCCAAACCTGTATGCATCGCACGGGGATGAATATAAAAGGTCTCCAACGTTAATGTCATCGCTTCATATTTAAATAATTTATGTAACTTATACATATTAAAAAATTACATGTGAAGAGACTCTTTTCAATGTAACTTCTTGAAAAAAGTCTCTTCACATATATTTTTTTAATGTCAATAAACTATTGTTGTATATTTGGGTCTCACCATCATACTAACAACCCGACAATTTACACAATCGTTTTCGCACGGGTCCTGAGGCAGCCCAAGTTATTTATGATGAAAATTAGTGGCAAACATAGTTTTTGACTCGACCTCAATTAAAACTGACAGAAATAAAGGCACCAACATTTTTCATGCCATGCTAACAAAAGTTGTGGTAACATCACAACTTAGGAACTTATTGACCAACAAAAGTTGTGGTAACATCACAACTTAGGAACTTATTGTCAATAAACTATTTTAAATGTGTGTCACGCTTAGAAAAGGTGTGATACCATCACAATTTAGATATATAATGATGAAAATAAGTGTCGAAGCTTACAATGTCAATAAACTATTTAAAATGTGTGCCAAGCTTAGAAAATGTGTGATATAATCACAACTTAGATATATAATGACGAAAATATGTGCCGAATTAGTTTTATATCAAAATATATGGATGTTACAATTTTGAGAATAAATACAAAATCTAAACTTTATAAATAACTACTAATATGTCATAAAAGTTTAAATATAATGTTACAATCTTGAGAATAAATAAAAAAAATATAAACTTTATAAATAACTACTAGGGGGACTTTCTTACGAGAACCATTTTATCTGCAAGAACTGAGAGAACCACCAAAAACATACATGCGCGCCTTTTAAAATAAAATAAAAATACATGCAAATCATCAATAATTGTAAACATCCACCTATGTTCTTCAATATCATTATGAACTCATCCTCTTTTTTCACAAAAACCTTACACACGGCCGTAATATTGTCGTTGCACGTCTTATAAGAACATACATGCACACCTTCAAAGAAATTTTTTGTATTTCGAATTTCTTATCAAATTCTTTAGAACAACTATGTTTTTTTTAAAACATATGTGTTGTTTTGAAAACATATGTGCAAAAATACAATTATTGAAGGCGTGCATGCATGTTTTTGGTGGTTCTCTCAGTTCTTGCGGATAAAATGGTTCTCGTTTGAAAGTTACACATAACTACTAATATGTCATAAAAAGTTTAAATATAAAATTTACCGAGACCATACTTAGAAAAGTCTAATAACAAAAAAAATTACTGCACATTACACTATAACCAATTAGATAGAGCCCGTGTGCAACGCATGGGTCTGAATTACTCGTCATGTATATTAGTCTGTTACGCACTTAAGTTGTGTAATAATAAATACAGTAGAAGATTGCAATTACGGGTGGTTTTTTATTAGAAAAAGAAGGGTAAACATAGAACTGCACTTTTTTATTCTAAGATTCAAAGTTATATGCTATAATAGTTTTTATATGTTCAAAAAATTATATTGAAGTTATAGTTGAAGAAAACCGTTGGCCAGAATAAGACGGAGAAAAAAAGAGAGAAGAAGCGACGTCGCACATTCGCACATTTAAATCGCACATTTGAATCTGGAAATAAAGCGAATTCGCAGATTCGCACATTTAATAGGTAGCAAAATCGCACATTTATTTGACTTATATAACTAAGGGTAAATAAGTAATTTTTGTCTGGACACATGGGGGACAAGTGATAGTGGGTGGGACAAGGGACAAGTGATAGTTGGGGACAAGTCCTATTTGTCTGGGACACGTGGCAAGAAACTAATGGGAGCGCACGATCGCACATTAGCACATGACCAAATTGGGAAGGGTAGCTGGTTTTGTACCCTTTTGGGAAATGAATCAAGAAAAAGTACCATTTTGGTAATTAATGCTTTTTTTAAAATGCACATGGTCTTTAATTTTTTGGTTATAATCTATTTGTACTTTTTATAAAATAAACATTATGAAGTCATTGGACTTTGTTACATGTCAAGATTTGCTGGATGGTGATTTTACTTCTTTTTTTTTTTTTTTTTTTTTTTTTTTTTTTTTTTTTTTTTCTTTTTTGCGTAATTAAGGTGTTACGCGAATAAGCATTTTTGAGTGTTTGAGATTACATTTTAAGACTTAAGACAAAAGTTTAGGCTCATTAGCTTAGTTGAGGACAAGTTTGCAAAAATCGCTAGGAGGTAGCGTGACGGTCGGGTATCGCCTAGCGATTAATCAGTTAGGCGTGGATTAATAGAGGATTAATCGGATTGGATTTTTTATATATAAAATTAAAAAATTTTGAAACCATATGCTCGATTTGGCCGATCTAGCCGATTTTTTTCCGATTTGGCCGATTTATCCCTGATTTGGCCGATTTCTATCCGTAACCGAGTTGCCCGATTTATCCGATTTTTGTCCGATTTGGCCGACTTTTATCCGATTAATCGGTATGTTGTCCAATTTTTTACCAAACCGATTAATAAGGCCGATTAATGAAAATCGTGGCGATTGATCCCCGCCTAGCGATTAATCGCCGATTGCCGATTTTTGCAACAGTGGGGAGGTGTTTGGGATTGCATATTTGAAGTGCTTATTGACTTGTTTGGTTATATTTTGACCAAATTAGCACATGTGGTGGTGAAGTGCTTATAAGCCAATGCGATAAACATGAGTGACATATATGCAATCCCAGACGCCCTATAAAGCTGTTTCAGTAAGCTGTTTTTCTACCAACTTTAAAAAGGTTCAATTTAGTTGACAGAAGCTGTTAAGACTTATATTTAATTGACAGAAGCTGTTAAGACTTGTCTAAATTCTATTGCCTGCATTGTGTTTGACACTTTTTAAGCTAATGAACTATGCTGATAAACAACTAAACAAGCGTAAGATGTTTAAATACATTGATATGATTATGAGGTATTGCTTAGACAACTAATAAGTTAATATATACTTGTCGAAACAAAGCCAATTAGACTAAGTACATAGATATATTTCAATCACAACGACACATCCCAAGTAAGAAAAAAAAACAAGGAAATTAACTACTGATTATGGGATATAAAACGACGTCACATGACGGAGCAATAGCAGATCCCCACGTTATTAGCATATGGTTTGTCGCGTGGTGGAGATGACCGCACATAGGTGGCACATGGCTGCTGAGAATTGTCGTTTAACCATTGCCCTTATTATCGCACTCTCGATGACTACCTAGATGATGGTCACTCTTTTGATACATGTAGGTTGGAGGACATTCTTCATATTGCCAATGCACTAGATGTGCTACTTTTTCTGCTTTTTGCAAACATTCCATAAGTGCGTTTGGTTCAGTGTAACCCGAAATATGTAACGTTCTATTCTCCTCCACTCGGAAAGATTCTTTTCTTTCTAATATGACCAACGAAATTATCAATCTTATTAGCCAGGGAAAATACCTGAAAAATAAATTACTGTAGTTGTTTGTTAGTGATAGACAGATAGATTAGACGATTGTCTATGTCATGCTTATATGCTTAAAACTAGGGTGACAATTTGAGACTGGTTTAGGTTGGATTGACGGGTTGGAAAACTTCAGCTGAAACATGATATGCATAAGTAACTGGCTCATTCATATCAATTCTAATCCGTTTAACACAACATATTTAGCCATATTATTTACATGAGTTAATGGGTTAAACGCATACAAGTTGAACAGTTAAAGCAGGTTTCATGTTACACAAATTAAATGGGTTGGCAGGTTGAATATGACTGTATTTGTTACGAACAGCATAAATTGGTGTTTTGTGTTATTTTTTCCTTGAATGTGACTGTATTTGTTACTTAAAGAGAAATACTATCTGTTCAAAAGTCTTTAAAAAAATGCCCTTATTTAGCATTGACAGCATGGTAACAAGGGTAAATTGGTCAAGTAATTTTATCTGCTCGAAGCTTCTTACCCCTGCCTAATACCTAAAGAGAAATATTATCGTGCTGCATGTAGTCTTAAACTTTATTTAGCCATATCATCTGCGTTTCGGTTTTACTTCTCAGGTAGATGGAGAAATACAACAAAGAGGCTCAACAGAGGATATGACATTTAAGATCCCATACTTGATTTGTCACATTAGTTCTATGATGACACTTCTAGAAGGCGATGTCATACTAACAGTTACCTTTACGAACTTGTATTCATGTAATATACCTGCTCATGTTTAGCTATTTTGTTAATTTTACCCATGTGACCTGATATCGATAAAACATAACCCAAATCGACCCATTTATAATGAAGTGGATTTAGCATAAAGATATTGCTGAGATACAGATTTTATTGTCTATTCTAATGAGTAAAGTGGCCAATATATGAGCATGAACCCCGAAGGGTGTCGGCCCAGTTGGTTGTTTCAAATTCATAAACTTAACTTCCGTGAGACAATGCTTGCCTTTATGGGAAAAATACATCTTCCTTTCAAACTTTTTGAGGAAAGATTTAGCCAATCAGAACTTTCGTAAGTTGAGATACCCAACGAGTGCATCTAACATTGATATGACGGCGGGTCGGGTATAAATGACAAGTTCTTAAAGAACACTATTAACTGTGAGATGATAGATGACTATAGATAGGTTTAACAAACCAATAAAATGAAATTACTTGAACAAGGTAAGTATTGAGCTTTAGAAGACTTGAAATTTTGACAAGATGTTAAGTTCTTCTTAAACTTTGAATGATATGTTTTCAAGTTAACAATACATTATTGCATGTGTTCCTTAATATGAACCAAACTAATATTAGTATGTTTTCAAGTTAACGATACACGATTGAATATTTTTATGTCAAATATAGTATGTTATTACTAATATTAGTTGGTTCTTTCAATAAATGACATTCAACCCCTTTTTTTGTTAGCTAATATTAAAAAATTACTTTTTGACCCGTTTATGAGTACATGTACATGGGTAGAAATCGCCACTTCTACCTTACACCAGTAAATGACAGTAGAATTGACAAATTTGTTGTTTAACTTCCAATTATGAGATGCAGTGAATTACAGCAGAATTGTTACATGCATATTTTGATTCAGCCACTGTGTTATAGCTTCAGCAGGCTCTAAAGTATAGTGAAAATGTTGGAATATTATTTATGTAGGTGATGTTCCGCGAGTTAATTGTCAACTTGCTGTTGCTCGTGCATTTGGCGACCAGAGTCTTAAATCACATCTAAGTTCAGAAGCTGGCATACGACGACATGTACCTATCAATGCCTCAATAGAGCTTGTGATACTGGCAAGTGATGGCTTATGGAAGGTTCGTTATTTAATCACTATTAAGTAAATATACAAAATCAAAAACCAACGTTGTGTATAAAGAAGCTTTATTTTGTATATGAATCGACAACACATACCTTGTGCTTGCGGATAATTTAGTAACTTTTATTTTCTTATATCGGATGAACATTTATTTCTTTTCGTTCTTAAAGCATATAATAAGTAATTTGGTATGTTTATAACTTATTTTCCTAAACTTAATTTTTTTCAACCATATTCATAAGGCTCGCCCGCCCATTCGGGCGGGCCATGTAACTAGTTTGTTACAAAGTTAATTCTCTATATTAGCTTATTGTTAAGTCCACGGGTCTTAGTGTTAATGTTTAGTCGTCATAGCTTAAAGAGTCGGTTTGGTTGGCTTGTGTCCCAAGCCCAACCCGTGTCCTTGTAACAGCCGACTATGAGTCTTGTTAGAGTCGGTTTACCCTCCCCCTCATCTCTATAAAAGGAGGTGAGGGGGGGACGGATTTGGTACGCATTCTTTCAATACTAATCTACAATCGATTAGGGATAATTACCTTGTGCTTGTTTCTTCTTTTCTGTCGATATCTTTGTGTGTGTCATCTTCACGATCGAAGTAATCCGTGCAAGTAACCAGGGTGTTAGTCGATCATGACTTACAAGTGGTATCAAGAGCTCGGTTCGAGGGTTCGTTGGTTACTAGGTTCGATCGATTAGAAGGGTTTCTTGGGTTATCGAAGAAGCAGGAGGTTTTTCTGTTTTGGGTCTCGATTTAGAACAACAAGAAGGTGCAGATCAACAAGTTATATTGTTGTGGTTTTTGATCGACAAAGAAGAAGGTGAACAGTACCAAGATCTGGTTTTCTTTTTTTGTTGTCGGCGTATATACAAAGAAGAAGACACGGTTGTGACTTAAATTGTTTAAATAATAATACTTATACTATTGGGCATACAGTAGTAGTATATTATTATTATTATTATTGAAATAATAATAGTAAGGTATATTAATTATTATTATTATTCAATAAGGATTAAATAATTTGAAGGGTATTGCACAAGGGACTTTATTAGTTTGTGATTGTGGGGTTTTTTCACAAGGTTTAGCAAATTAATAAAGGGATTAAAGAATGACGGGAGCCAAGTTTGAAATCGAGAAATTCGATGGAACTGGTGATTTCGGGTTATGGAGAGTCAAGATGCGTGCTTTATTAATTCAACATGGATGTGAAGCAGCTCTGGAGGTTTTACCCGAAAATATGGATGCTACAGCGAAAGCTGAGCTAAACAAGAAAGCTCATAGTGCCATGATTTTGTGTTTAGGTAACAAGGTTCTGAGAGAGGTTACCGGAGAGAAGACTGCAGCGGGGGTTTGGTCCAAGCTTGAGACTTTATACATGACAAAGTCCTTGGCCAATAAGTTGTACCTAAAGAAGAAGTTGTATACATTCTACATGCCGGCTGGACGTACGATTTCCGAGCATATAGATGAGTTCAACAAAATCATTCTTGATTTAGCAAATATTGAGGTAAAATTTGAGGATGAAGATCTTGCTTTATTATTACTCACTTCTTTACCAGCATCATACGAACACTTTGTGGATACCTTGCTTTATGGACGGGAAGCTTTGACTTTGGAGGATGTGATGGCCACACTGAATTCAAAGGAAATCAAAGAAAGATCTAAGGCGAAGGGGGATGATGGTGAAGGGTTATACGTGAGGGGAAGAACTGATCGCAGGAATTCGCATCAGTCTAGGGGAAAGTCAAGATCCAAGTCTCGAGGTAGAAGACTCAAGTGCTATATTTGCCAGTCTGAGGAGCACTTGAAGAGAAACTGTCCGAAGAATAATCGCAAGAAGTCAAATGGTTTCGTTAAGAAAGAAGATCAGCCAAGCTCCAGTGGTTCGGTTTATGACGGTTCTGAGGTGATGATGGTTATGAGTGCAGAGGCTCTGCTAGATTGGATCATGGATTCAGGAGGTTCATACCACATGACACCCAGGTTAGATATATTTTTTGATTTTCTGGAATGCGATGGGGGCAGGGTACTGTTGGGTGACAACAGGGAGTGCAAGATCAGAGGTATTGGCAAGGTCAGGTTACAACTGAAAGATGGGTCAAGTTTTGTATTAAACAATGTCAGGTATATTCCTGAATTGAAAAGAAACTTGATATCGCTGGGAACTCTTGAAAAAGAGGGATATACCGTAAAATTGCAGTCGGGCAAAATCAAGGTGATTAATGGTTCTAGGGTTATTTTATCTGGAACACGAAGGGATAATTGCGTATACTCTTTGGATGGCCATGCAGTGGCGGGTGAGCTTAATGCTAGTGTTGAAGAAAAAGACAGTCTTGCGCAGGTTTGGCATAAAAGACTGGGACATATCAGTGAGGCGGGACTTCAGGTGCTAGAAAAGCAGGAGCTGTTTGGCAAGAAGTCTAGGTAAGCTCGATTTTTGTGAGAATTGTGTTCTGGGAAAGTCACATCGAGTCAGTTTCGGTGTAGGAAGGCACACTACCCAGGGAGTGATAGACTATGTTCATTCAGATTTATGGGGTCCGTCTCAGGTGGAATCATTGGGAGGTAAGAGGTACTTCTTATCTATTGTTGATGATTATTCCAGGAGGGTATGGGTTTATATTCTCAGGTTCAAACACGAAGCATTTGGAAAGTTCAAAGAGTGGAAGCAGTTAGTAGAGAATCAGACTGGGAGGACGGTTAAGAAGCTGAGGACAGATAATGGTCTTGAGTTCTGTAATCGGGAGTTTGAGCAGCTATGTAGTGAGAGTGGGATTGCTAGACATTTGACAGTTGCCGGGACGCCGCAGCAGAATGGATTAGCAGAGCGGATGAATAGAACTCTCATGGATAAGGTACGCTACTTATTAATTCAGTCTGGATTGCCCAAGACCTTCTGGGCGGAAGCGACATGTACGGCTGCATATCTTATAAATAGGTCACCATCGACAGCGATTGAGAAAAAGACACCTATGGAGATGTGGTCGGGACATCCAAGTGATTATGGGATGTTGAGGATTTTCGGCTGTGTCACATATTCACACGTTAAACAAGGTAAGCTCGAGCCGAGAGCGGTAAAATGCGTTCTTTTGGGGTATCCTGAAGGTGTGAAGGGGTACAGGCTATATAGACTTGATAATGAATCACCTAAAATAGTCACTAGCAGGAACGTGGTCTTCAATGAAAGTGTCATGTATAAAGACACGTTGAAGGATTCTGGTGCAGGTACTGATAAGTCTGTTGAGGAATTACAGGTTGAGGTGGAACTGCAGAGGTTAAATAATCATTCGCTTGAGGAAGATCTGATTGATGGTCAGGAAGATGGCGATGATGAAGATGCAGGGGATCAGGATCATGATCAAACACCGGATCTCACAGATTATCAGTTGGTTCGGGATAGAGAGCCAAGGACAAGAATGAAACCTTTGAGGTTTCGAGATGAAAGTAATATGGCTGCTTACGCGTTTGCTACAGCAGAGGAAGAAGATACTCATGAACCATTGACATACCAGGAGGCAGTTACTTGTAAAGATAGATTTAAGTGGAAAGCTGCTATGGATGAAGAGGTGGATTCTCTGAACAAGAATGAGACCTATGAGTTAGTGGATCATCCAGCTGGGCAAAAGCTGGTGAGCTCCAAATGGCTGTTCAAGATAAAGGAAGGGATTGAAGGTGTTCAAAAGCCTAGGTACAAGGCAAGGTTGGTGGCTCGTGGATTCACACAAAGGGCAGGTATTGACTATAATGAAGTATTTTCGCCGGTAGTTCGACACACATCTATTCGGGTTATACTTGCATTGACTGCGTGTAGAGATTATGAGCTAGAGCAGCTTGATGTAAAGACGGCATTTTTACATGGGAATCTTGAAGAAGTGATCTACATGAGGCAGCCACCGGGTTATGAACAAGGTAACAAGGTATGTTTGTTAAAGAAATCCCTTTATGGTTTGAAGCAGTCACCTAGGCAATGGTATAAGAGGTTTGATGAGTACATGCTGAGCAACGGGTTCAAGCGTAGCAGTTACGACAGCTGCGTATATTACAGGAGTTATGCACCAGGTGAGTATATCTATCTACTGTTATATGTAGACGATATGTTGATTGCTTGTAAAAGCAAGGCTGAGATTGGGTCTATCAAGTCTTTGCTTAAAAAGGAGTTTGACATGAAAGAGCTCGGGGAAGCAAAGAAGATTCTTGGTATGGAGATCATCAGGGATCGGAGTCGCAAGATTCTGAGGGTGTCACAATCCGGGTACGTTTCTAAGATTTTAAATAATTATAGAATAGACAATGGGAAATCGGTTAAGATGCCATTGGGTGGGCACTTCAAGCTGTCGTTGAAGGATTGTCCGGTTAGGGATTGTGATGTTGAAAGGATGAGTAGGGTGCCATATGCAAATGCGGTTGGGAGCTTAATGTACTTGATGGTGTGCACGAGGCCAGACATAGCGTATGCGGTAAGTGTTGTTAGCAGATATTTGGCGAATCCAGGTAAAAAGCATTGGAAAGCAGTGAAGTGGATTTTGAAATATTTGCGGGGTACTGCAAACGTGGGTTTGGTTTATGGGACAAATCGTGGCAACCATGTGGACGTAACAGGTTTTGTTGATTCAGACTACGCAAAGGATCCAGATAAAGGTAGGTCAATCACAGGTTACGCGTTTTTAGTACAGGGATGTGTTGTAAGCTGGAAGGCAACGCTACAACACGTGGTGGCTCTTTCAACTACAGAGGCGGAGTATATGGCCCTTACGGAGGCTGTGAAGGAAGCTATTTGGCTAAGGGGACTCTTAGAAGAGTTGGGCGTGGAGCTTAACACTGTTGCAGTTAATTGTGATAATCAGGGCGCGATTCACTTATCGCGGAATCATGTTTTTCATGAAAGGACTAAGCACATCAATGTGCGTTACCACTTTATCAGAGAGGTCTTGGAAGCAAAGACGGTTGAAGTTCTGAAGGTGGGTACTGAACACAATGCTGCGGATGCCTTGACGAAGGTGGTACCTGGACGGAAGTTACAACACTGCTTGGAGTTGCTGAGTGTCGGAGTAGGCTAATATAAAGCCTAAGGTGGAAATTGTTACAAAGTTTAGTCTCTATATTAGCTTATTGTTAAGTCCACGGGTCTTAGTGTTAATGTTTAGTCGTCATAGCTTAAAGAGTCGGTTTGGTTGGCTTGTGTCCCAAGCCCAACCCGTGTCCTTGTAACAGCCGACTATGAGTCTTGTTAGAGTCGGTTTACCCTCCCCCTCATCTCTATAAAAGGAGGTGAGGGGGGGACGGATTTGGTACGCATTCTTTCAATACTAATCTACAATCGATTAGGGATAATTACCTTGTGCTTGTTTCTTCTTTTCTGTCGATATCTTTGTGTGTGTCATCTTCACGATCGAAGTAATCCGTGCAAGTAACCAGGGTGTTAGTCGATCACGACTTACATAGTTGATTTATATTAAAAACATGTAACGTGTTGAAGGCGAGACTCATGGCAGCACTTGTGGTGGAGGTTGCGATGGTGAAAGCCAATGTGTTTTAGATCCAGATTGAGCTGACGTTCGAGTATTAATATAAGAAGTAACTTAGCACTTAAGCAAACTGTATTTTGTGAAAAGGATTTCCAATCGTATTTTAAGCAAATTATGATAACAAAGTTCCACATTCTGATGTCACAAAAGGGTAACTCTGTTCTGAGTTCTGTTTCATATACTTTAAGCACTTAAACAAAGTATGTATACTACTGAGTGTGTGAAACAGACCCCGGAATCAGGTACAAGTTTGGTGGAAGCAACATGTGGTCACTGTTATAGCAATGGAGCAAACAAGAACTACAGCCGCCACTAATGAAGATGGATTTCATACGAGCTGGTAACAAACCTCACGGTCATGAATAACATGTTCTTTTATGTTTGTTAAAGTTTGTAGATGTCATTTAGCTATCTTTGTGGTAGGGTCCAAGTGTGTATTTACTCCCTCCTGACTTCTAATCCATTGTAGAGACCATAGTGTGCTGACTTACGAAATTTTCCAGTGACTTTTATATTAGTGATTGAGTAACAAAAAATATATCAGTATTCATATATCTAAGGTGCATTGAAGGCTTATTTCATGTGACTCGTAATCATGACTAAAACACCGCTACATTAGCTAGCTTCACACTACACTTAGATGTCAACCGTAATAGCATTTGCTTATAAGGCATGATGCCTTATCGTAAAGATTCATAATTACTATAGCTAACCATGATACCTTGACATCATCTGGTATGTTGCAAATCTATGTAAAACATTTAAACGAACACGTTCCATGCATCATATAGCTATACTGTTTATAATATGAACATGTGGAGATGTCGTATATCACACAACGTGGGGAAACGGCCACCCATGGTGTTAGCGGCAATTTTATTAATAAGAGGGGCTTAAAAACCCTTGCCAAATACAAGTGAAGCATTAAATTACAATACCATATACCAAACATTAATAAGTAGATGAACAAAACATAAAAAACATATATATACCACTATGCACGTGCAACCCTTCGCCATTTTGCTATGAACACCACCACCTTTACATACACCCAATCTTTCAAGCTATCATGCAACTGGAAAAAAGCATGTCTGGCACGGCGGTTAAGAAGTATAATGCTAAAAACTATCCAAAATCCAGTAGCAAAACCAGCTGCCCCTCCAATATAAAACCATCTCTGAAATTCATCAATGGCTTCACCATCACTCTTACCTTCACCAACTACAGGTGTTACTTCAGGTACTTTATCTCCGGGACAATATTTAGACAGGGGAGGCCCACATAGTCCAGCATTTCCAATGTAACTTGAAGCTTCAAAGGTCTGGAGTTGAGTGCTAGATGGAATCCTCCCAGACAAGTTGTTATGCGACACGTCAAGATAATTTAAAAAATTCATCTGAGACATGCTTGATGGCAACTGCCCTGAGAAATTGTTTTTGGATAAATCCAAAGTCAGAAGTTCTTTCATTTGACCAATTTGTCTTGGAATCTCTCCAAGTAGAGCGTTCTTTGACAAGTTTAGTGAAACCAGTTGATAAAGATTGGTAAGTTCATATGGGATTTTTCCTGTTAAATGGTTGCTCGACAGGTCAATGCTCTTCAAGGATTCTAGATTTTTGCTGAATTCAAGTACCTTTCCTTGCCACTGGATTATCACATGGTCAAAATAATCATAACCAGAGCCGTATCGATCATCTTGATGAATTTGCCTTATGTCCAATGAATTCAATGTGACGAGATCTCTCCCTTTGAGAGAAAAATTATCTAGAACCATGGTAGTGATATTATTGATGCACGAGGGGATGGTTCCTTTCAGGTTGTTCATTGACAAGTCTAGAAGTTGAAGATTTACTAGATGGCATAATTGTGAAGGGATGGTTCCATAGAAGTTGTTTGATGCTAGGCTAAGAACGTACAAACGTGATAGGTTTTCCCCAATCCAAACAGGTACATTGCCAGAAAACTTGTTGGCCCGCAAATTCAGAAAGTTTAAATTTGTGCAATGTTTTAAAGATAAAGGCAGTTCTCCAAATAAGTTGTTGTTGTATAAATACAATGCTTCAAGCTTGATCAAAGACTTAACAGATGCAGGAATTCTACCAGATAGATTATTGTTTGCTAGATTAAGAACCACCAGCTCTTTTAAATGCCATAAACAGTCTGGAATTTGTCCTGTGAATGAGTTATCTGAGATATCAAGAAATGATAAATGGCCATCTACACTTTGGCACAGAAAGGAGATTCCCCCAGATAATTTGTTTTTGGAAAGATCTAACACTAACAAAGTGGAAGGAATGTTCAGAATAGCGCCACTTATGTTGTTGAAAGAGAGATCCAAATAGATCAACTGAGAAGACTGCCACTGGTTCCAGTACTCCTTAGAAACTGTGTCTAAAATGCTATTTTTGGAAAGATCAAGATGCATGAGCTTTTTCAGTTTTTGTATCCATTTGGGGAAACGAGGCCCTAGCTTGTTAGAGCTGAAATCAAGATACCCCAGACAGCTAGAAAGGTTTGACATGTCAGCAATTAGAGGAACTCCTTCGAGTGAGTTGTTTGAAAGATCTATATACCAAAGATTTGATTTTCCAATATTCTTAGAGATAGCACCTCTAAGAGAATTGGAAGATAGATCTAGTTTTTGAAGGTTGGGTAGTTGCCACAGTTTGTCACTTATAGTTCCATCTAACTGATTTGAAGATAGGTTCAATCTTTCTAGGGATGAAAAGTGTTGGATCACATCAGACAATGTAGCTGATGTGCATCCTGACAAGCTGTTCAAAAAATCTGAAAGTTTCCCATCAAACTTGTTACCAGAGAGAGAAAGATCTCTAAGCTTATTGCCAGTTAATGGGGACAAGCAATGATGCACGGATGAGTTGAGATTGTTGTTATCGAGAGAAAGGTAATTAAGAGATAAAGAAGAGTTGGCAGATGAAGAATATGGATGCATGACTTGTGAGAGGTCACATCCCTTTAAACTTAAAAATGATAGGTTTTGGAGACCTATAATAGCATTTACCCAGTTATTTGCTTTGGCCAGAGAAATTCCATCCATATAAAGGACTCCTAAATAAGATAGAGAAGACAACCAATCTAAGTTTTCAGCTCTACAACTTCCGAGGGAATGTAGCCGAAGTCGTTTCAAATTGGTGAAGTTTCCAAATTCCGAAGGAATGGTTCCATAGAAAGAGTTGTGTGAAAGTTCAAGGTCTATTAATTGGGTCAAGGAACCAATGGATCTCGGAATGACTCCACTGAAATTATTCCCATCAAGGTAAAGATAAGTTAATTGGGTCATGTTACCAATGGACATGGGAATGGTACCATTGAAATTGTTTTGACTAAGGTCAAGATAAGTTAAATGGGTCAAGGAACAAATGGATCTCGGAATGACTCCACTCAAATTATTCCTACTAAGGCCAAGCATAGCTAATTGGGTCATGTTACCAATGGACATGGGAATGGTACCATTGAAATTGTTTTGACTAAGGTCAAGATAAGTTAAATGGGTCAAGGAACAAATGGATCTCGGAATGACTCCACTCAAATTATTCCTACTAAGGCCAAGCATAGCTAATTGGGTCATGTTACCAATGGACATTGGAATGGTTCCATAGAAAGAGTTGTCTGAAAGGTCAAAAAATGTTAATTTTGTCAAGGAACCAATGGACATAGGAATGGTTCCAGTAAACTGATTCCCACCAAGAAAAAGCTTTGTTAATTTGGTCAACGAACGAATGGAATCGGGAATTGTGCCAGTAAACTGATTGTAACAAAGGTTAAGATATGTTAACTGGGTCATGTTGCCAATGGATTTAGGAATGGATCCAGTAAACTGACTTGCACTTAGGTCAAGAGAAGTTAAATGAGTCATGGAGCATATGAACGTGAAAATGGTTCCATGAAAAGAATTGAGACGAAGTTTAAGAATATTCAAATATGTTAAGTTAATCAACGAAAGGCTAATCTCACCTACAAGACCAGTATTATGATAACTATATTCAAGTTGAAGCTCTTTGACATGACCGGTGACGTTGTCACAGACGATTCCAACCCATTGACAACAATCATCTTCTTCAGGTATCCAGTTGAAGAACACGCCCTCTGGGTCTTGAAGGTGAGCTTTGAAATCAAGAAGAGCTTGTCTCTCCTTATCGATGCACTTAGGAACAACTCCTCCTGCTGCTCCAACCAGTTGTTGGCCAAAGGAAGTGGCAGTCGTGATATTAAACAACCAAAAGACAAGTGACAAAATAAACAAAACATGAGTATACATAAAGTAAAAGTAAAAAGTTTCTCTCATTATGTGTGTTTTAAGAAAATTGTATTGATGTGGTTTTCTCTGATAATGAACACGTATACCTCTATGCAGCTTTATATAGACTTCGAAAACTAAGAATAGAAATATATAAATTCGTGTGGAACAGACAAAACATGGAAAAAAAATTAAACAATAAATTTGAAGTCCCACATTAGACGACCAAAGACTTGAGACTCTTAAGTCTTTGCATTTTTAGTTATTCACTATGACTTTTGGTCCTGAAATTATTCTGTGATGTAAAGGTAAATCCAAAGAAATGGAGTCAAATAAATCAGGCTTATGGAAAATACAGTCAGCAACTACTGTGAAAGTACCAAATATGCAAAAGACAAAAATGTTGGATTGGGATCGAGTGTTGCATAAATCTTCAGTTCCCACAATATGTTTGATGAAATGCCTCAACTAAAATTTTACAACATTAAGTTCACAAGTTTTGAGCAGGAATAATCTACATATATAGGTAAGTTAATTGGTCATTTGAATTTTCACTGCATTTGATTAACTGTTTAAGACGATATAAGTTGTTTTTGTTCAAGATGAATGTTAGTTTTGCATACAAGTTATTAGTTTGATATATTTGTGGCTTTATTGTGTGTGCTCAAACTGTATATACATTGTTGGGTTTAAGTTTATTGTGATTTAGTTTTAATTTTTTACTATCTTTAGTGGTGACATATACATATAAACTTTTTAACATCCAAATTTTAGGTTTCAATCAAAAGGATGGCGAGTCCCTATGTACTATAAAATCAACTATTAAAATAAATTACGCTCACACACAAAAAAAATAAAAATAAAAAAATAAATAGGACGAGTTTAATCGCTTATATAATAAGAGATTTTCAAAAAACGAAAAATAATATTAGAGGAATTAAAACTGTACAAATGTGAATACTCAATTTTGTCACGTAAGATAAATGAAGTCATCCTATTGCTCAATTAGAAAGTCAAAATTTGGTTAAATCTATTTAAATCTCATCTAGCTAAAAATATTTATAAAAACAAATGTGTCGATTTTGTCAAAAAGAGAAAAAAAAAATGAAGTAATTAATAAAACTTTAGTTGTTAATTTTTAAATAAATTAAATAAAGTTAAGTAAACTTTCGAAAAGATCTCAGTATAAGATCATCTCGGATAACTCACCCTGGTAGTGCATTGTTTCGTTAAATGTAGGTTAGTACTATTCTCGGAAGATAAAAGGTATTTACCTCGGTAGTGTTCTAGGTAGTGGATAATTTGTACTGTTCTTGGTAAAGAGCTCGTTAATTTCCTGTTCTTGTTAGTTTGTTTGTTAAAGTTTTCACCTCGGTAGTTGTGTATTTTGTTAGCATGGTTACTGTTCTCATTCTCGGTATTTACCTCGGGCAGTTTGTGGTTTGACTAGTCAACATGATTGAAAAAAGATGGTTGAACAGTTTATATAATGGAACAAAACAGTGCCAACATTCTAACACCATCTAATGATTCACAAATCTTCACCCAATACGTTAATGAAGTGTTTTATCCAGCATTTGGTTTTCACATAAAATGGAAAGTCGAAGATGTGGCACATTTTGTCCAAAGATACGTTAACTGTTTAAAGACACTTGTTCAACTAATACTAATAACGTTTTATATAATCTGTTTTGTATAAATCAATTCCTTTACTCATTGAGACTTTTAATCAGACAAGTGGTGAGCATAACATTGACGAAATAAAGTGACTCTATAATAGTCTAAAGAAGCTAGATGACTTTATTTTTGGGTGGAACATACACGATTTGATGTCCCAAATCATACGTTTAAAGACTCTCAAAGCCTTTGCAATTTTTCCAAAGTGGGTGTCAATTTTTCTTCCACTTTGTAATACTTTATGTTAAAAAAGAAATCAATATAATGTGCCCAAATAAAGCACCCAATTATAGGAATAGTAACAAGATATATATATATATATATATATATATATATATATATATATATATATAACGTGATGTAAACACCAATCTAGAATATAGTGTTAGGAAATCGTACTTGGATTGATCAAAATAGGGAAATTCTTTGAAATGCCCCACAAGTAAATGGGTACCAACCCTAAATGTCCCAAAAAAAATTTTTTTTCTCCAAATGCCTCAGGGGAGAGGGTTGCCCAAATTTCTTGGGCGGATTACATATTATGGTGACATGTGTCCATCCAACATGTACCTACTAAGTACCATCTACATTTCTTGGGCGATTTACATTTTTTAGTCTTTTTCTGAGAAAGTGTGGTCTTTTAAAATGCTACATTTTTTGTCCTTGCAATTTGATTGGTATTTTATTTTTGGTCACACATTCTCTCTTTTTATCACCATTCTCTCTTGCATTCATTATAGTCAGCAAAATCAAAGAGTAAACTTGGTAATTTGCTCAAATTTTAGAACAAAAAAGGACCCAAGTATCCAATGTAACAAACAGATAATGTAGGTCCAATGTAATAATTGAATAACCACTACAGAATATCAAATTTAAGGATACTTACATTCATATACTGCAAATATGCAATATACACTGGTACCTATTTCATTTACACTATTCTTGCATCTGGTACATCGATCTAAAATCTCTTAGCAGTCATAAGGCTTAACTTTGTTGTTTATATCAATATTGATTAATTGATTGTTTTTGTCAAGGTTAATAAACTTCTTTTAATTCAATCTTCATAAAAACCCAGATCTTCATCATAAAAACCCATATCTTCATCCAAAACTCAGGCCACAAATTCAATAACAAAAACAATAACATCAAAACATCACCGTCGACACCACCATACAAACACCACCACCATCCAAATACCACAGATCCAAATACCACCCTCACACCACCACCGGACCCATTTTCCATCTTAACAATCCCTCTTCTTACCTGAATAACATGTTCTTTTATGTTTGTAAAAGTTTCCCTCCACACGTACAAATGTGATAGGTTTTCCCCAATCCAAACAGGCACATTACCAGAAAACTTGTTGGCCCGCAAATTCAGAAAGGTTAAATTCTTGCAATGTTTTAAGGATGAAGGCAAATTCAGAAAGGTTAAATTCTTGCAATGCTTCAAGCTTGATCAAAGACTTAACAGATGCAGGAATGGTTCCATAGAAAGAGTTGTCTTAAAGGTAAAGCTCTGTCAATACAGCGAAGGAACCAATGGATCATGTTACCAATGGATTTAGGAATGGAACCACTAAACTGATTTTCACTTAGGTCAAGATAAGTTAAATGAGTCATTATAACCATTAGACGATTCAAGATAAAGCTAATCTCACCTTCAAGACCACTATAACCATTAGACGATTCAAGATAAAGCTCTTTGACATGACCTGTGACGTTGTCACACACGACTCCACCCCATTGACAACAATCATCTTCTTCTTCAGGTATCCAGTCAATGAGCACGCCACTTGGGTCTTGAAGAATAATGTGAGCTTTGAAATCAAGAAGAGCTTGTCTCTCCTTATCGATACACTTGTGAACAACTCCTCCTGCTGCTCCAACCAGTTGTTGGCCAAAGAAAGACAAGTGACAAAAGAAGCAAAATATGAGTATGCATAAAGTAAAAGTAAATATTTTCTCTCATTATGTGTGTTTTAAGAAAATTGTATTGATGTGTTTTTATCTGATAATGAACATATACCTCGATGCAGCTTTATATAGACTTTGATATCAAAGAATTGAACTAGATGGATATAAATTTGTGTGGAGCACATAACACTTGGAATAAACATCATGGAATAAATTTGAAGTCCCAAATTAGACGTTCAAAGACTCTCAAGTCTTTGCAATTTGTAGTTATTCAATGTATCTTTTGGTCCTGAAATTATTCTGTGATGTAAATGTTAATCCAAAGAAAGGGAACCAAATAAATCAGGCTGATGGAAAATACAGTCAGCAACTCTTGTGAAAGTAGAAATATGTAAAAATAGGTTGGATGGATAAAAAAATAAATAAATGGGGCCTCTTAAAAATTCAGATTTGTAACTGTACATCCAAAGAAGAGAGATTTACGCAATTATGAGCTTAAAGTAGTGTCTTCATGGAAAAATTTATTCATACATGGTTCTTCTTTAATTGCTTATAAGGCTGCATAAATCTTGAGTTTTCTCATGACCCACAACAATGTTTGATGAAATGCCTCAACCAAATTTTAGCAACATTAAGTTTACAAGTTTTCCTTTTCTAAGAAGAATGTGATTTCAAGAGTAATCTGCATAGGTAATTTAGTTGGTCATTTGAATTTCTACTGCATTTGATTAACTATTTAAGCCAATACAAGTTGTTTAGATTCAAGATGAATGATTACGTTTTGTGTTTGCTGTGGACAGGGTTTAGGTTTGCATACAAGTTATTAGTTTAGGTTGTTTGACTTGAAAATTGGAGCGGCCCAGTTCTAACATACTCAGCTTGGCTCATATTATATATTTGGTAACTAACAATACATGCTTTGGCGCAATTAAATCGTTGAACATCTATCTTCTACTTTAGTTTAAATACATAATGATAATCTAGTTATATTATTTCATTGCAATATTTAGTTGAAAATAAATATCAGAAGACTCTTTGCATAAAGCTACTTATTTTGGATAATCGTTAGAAACTGATTGATGCAATATGTATAGTAAATTTGAAGTAGATGGTCTAAATTTTTGTTTTACTTTTCCGTTGTTCAAAAATCCAAAAATAAATTTGATCTGTTTTGTGGAAAATGATGAAGAAAAGTGAAGTATCCCAATATTAGACGTTAGAAGACTTAAAAGTCTTTAAAACTTGTAGTTATTAGATATCTTTTTCTATCTTAGTGATACTTTTCCCCTCAATACGTGTGAATGTGTGATATAAATCAAAGTCAAGCTAATGGGCCCAAATGCTAAACCAAAACCAAGACCAAGACTAAAAGATGAAGACTAAGTTAATTACTACAATGCATAATCAACTTTTAAATTTTGTCTCAAAATACATAATATGATCCGTTTATTCAGGTCACCGACGATATGGCGCTTATGTGGCATCCAAGTGTATACCTCGTATGTTAACTAGTAAATAATGCAACAAAATAATAATAATCAGGAACCATGACCAATGACTATAAAACATATATACCTGGTCCAAGGGATCAGCTAATTCAGAAAACGCATTCCCTAACTCACGACCACAAATGAATAATTCAAATCTCTCTGTTAAACCTGCATGCCCGCGCCGAAAATTAGGAAAAATCAAGCTTTCACGAATTTGAGTTATTTGTAAATTTTGGGTATCCGGATATACAAGTTCAAAGGGATAATGAGGTAATGGGGTAATTTTCCTTAAAATAATATTTGCATTTTGAGATACAGAATATTTTCAGTACCTCCGATGTGGCTTCGCCAATGGAGATACCTCCACAGGATAATCCAAAAGAAATGTAGGCTGCACTAGAGTTGGTTCTACCGCTATCTCAAAAACCTGTAACAAGAACAAAGTTACCAGCTAATCTCACTCTTAAAATTTATGTATTATTGTTAGTACTTGACCCGTAATTTGATACTGTCCTCATTAAGCATTTTGCCAACAGAGGAGCATGCTTCAATTAAATGCCTATCTTGATTATTGGGACCCATATTCAGCGCGTTAATAGTTGCTTCTTTAGCAGCATTAAGATCGTTTCCGAACTCAGTAAAATCAATTCCTGTAGCTTCTTTTACAAGATTGTGCATTGTTTCCCTCCTCCATGGTCTTTCTAAATTAATTTCAACTCCCTGCATTCAAATCGGTAATCTTGAGTAAGTCGGTGTAGTACTAAACTAAATTGAGTAAGTG
Source organism: Artemisia argyi (assembly GCA_030686995.1). Taxonomy (NCBI): domain Eukaryota; kingdom Viridiplantae; phylum Streptophyta; class Magnoliopsida; order Asterales; family Asteraceae; genus Artemisia; species Artemisia argyi. Next base: position 20,835,148 of record CM060693.1, on the reverse strand, counting down.
GTTAGTAAGAAGTCAAACGTTCATTTTAAGAGTTTAAACTTTACGTACCTGATAGTCCACAGTAAGCTTTCGATTAACTGCAAGAGCACATTGAGTTACGATTTCTTCTGCCATGTTCATCATGCTTTCATAGTCTGAATACGCTTCATATATCTGGATCAGTTCAAGACAGATCAATTGTGATCAAACAAACATAAAAAGTGATGCTGCGATTACAATCATGACAATAGGATATGAAGGCAATTGATGCATATATTACCTCTATAGTTGTGAATTCTGGATTATGTCGGGTTGAAATGCCTTCATTTCTGAATATTCTTCCAATCTCATATACTTTTTCGAATCCTCCAACCTATGTTGGAATAAAACTCTTTACCTATATGAATACAAATACAATCTTACAAAAAAGTTTACTTAGAATACTCAGAACCTTACCAGCATTCTCTTCAAATGGAGTTCGGTCGCAATTCTCAAATAAAGATCCCTGCCAAGCGAGTTATGGTGTGTAATGAATGGTCTAGCTTCAGCACTGCCAGCTGCTCCCTAGTAAGTCGAATCAATTTAAGTATCAAAAATTTAAAAAATCAAATATTTAGATTTTACGAAAATCAGTTTAGGGATGATTTAAAAACCTGAAGAACTGGTGTATCAACTTCGATAAAGCCTACGGATTCAACTGTCTGGCGTATGACTGATACAATCTACAGAAGTGAAGCACAAATCAGCATACGAGCGAAGATAATAAGTTATATGATCCGAAAATTCAATGTTTTAACCCTACCTTTGCTCTTTTACGGAATACATCAGCTACCTCTGGATTTGCAATCATATCTACATATCTATACACGAAAAACAGACTTGCCAATTATGATGATGTTTAACATTAGCAAAACAGACCACCATGACATTATTAGAATATGCAGGATTGCACAAATGTTGTTACAAAAAAAGCTATTAGAAATCTAACCGTTGGCGATAACGCTTATCCACATCTGTTAGACCATGAAACTTATCCGGTAGTGGAAGCAAAGATTTTGTGAGGATCAAAAATGAATTTACACATACAGAAAGTTCCCCTGAAAACAAATGGAAACAATGAATATGCTATCAAAAAAATAGTGTAAAGACTATTAAGTTTCTCTTTGTATAACTTTGTTGCGGAAGCTAACCTTTTTCCGTCCGTTTAATCGAGCCGCTAGCGCCCAATATGTCGCCTATATCAACAAGACTCTTTAATTGGTCAAACTGATCATCTACAAGCCTTTCTTTCTCACAGTAAAGCTGATATTGTAAGTAAATATATCAGTATTCGGTATTATGACAAAAAAAAAAAAAAAAAAAATAGTCATAGAAAACATAGCATAGGTGAGGAAATCAAGTTTACTCAATAATCTAAATGCTTCTAAGGGTCAAATACAACACATTCCTATTTGCGATCTTTCAGTTGTTAACCACAAGGGGTGACCCAGCGGTAAGAATACCAGCCTTCCAAAGAGGAGGTCAAGGGTTCGAATTCAACGGGGAGAAAATTAATCCGCTTGTGGCCACGGAGGTTCACCTGAGCCGACTCCGGGCTATCCAAAAAGGGTAGTCGCCGTGGGATTAGTCGGCTCGCAATGTCGAGTCGGAAACCCATGTTTACCAAAAAAAAAAAAAAAAAAAAAAAAAAAAAATCCACTTCAGGAGATGATTAATGGGCATTTGGTTCGAGTCAGATAATCAAATTTGAAAAATACTTATTTCAAGAGTAAATGCAACGAAACTGATTCTGATTATTTATGTGTCATTTTAAATCAAAATCCTTAAATAATCAGAAAACATCAAACACTTAGACTGCTGATTATCACAACTTCCAGTATGAGAAGCACGTCCAGTTATGTAAACAATATCCCTACCAATCACGCAGCATGATGGTGATTAAGTTTGGAGACAAGCAACTAAATTTTTATGTGTGAAAACGGAAAAAAAGATGTTATCAGCGTACCTGAATTGTTCCAGAATCATCCCTCAAAGTCAAGAACGCAAGTTTTCCAAAAGCCCTACGTGCAACAATTCTTCCTGATATTGATACTTGGTAATTCTCATCGTTTGATTCTTCGCCACTGCCGAGATGCTTATAAATATCTTGCAATTGATTAGCGGTATGAGTTCTATCCCATTTGTAGGCATATGGTTCAAGTCCTTTGCTCCTTAACTCGTCCACCTTAAACAAAGCCATTACTTTTACCGGAAATAAATAAACTAGATATCCACACCAACACTCATCATTGAACCTGTGTATTACGTTCAAAAAGCCAAAAGCTGGAACTAAACTAAACTGTGAGTCAGTGTTTAAAGTTAGGTTTTGGGAGTAATTATCTAACTAATATGTTTGCAAAAAGCAAATAATCAGCAAAAAGTGTTGGCAAATCATTGAAGAAGGAATTATCTGCGTATTCTTATAAAGAGGTTGTGAATTTCTGTTCCAGAGTGCTGTTTTGCAAACGCAATCTCAAACACCTCTTAAAAAGGTGCTTACAAAAAAGGTAAAAATGATGAATCAGGGGATGTTCGGCATTGCATTTTGATAGTGGTTACAAATAATTAGTTCTTAGAGTTTTTAGGATTGCTTTTTAAACCCACTTATGCTCTTTGCAGTAGTCTGATAAGAAGTTAGTAATGACAAACTCCCAGACTGATTATCTTATTATTGTGTTCTCAAGTACTACAATAAAAGTACATTCAATGAGGTGTTTAGGATTGCTTATTAAAGCTATGTATGCCTTTTGACTTAACCACACACGCAGTTCGAAATGATAAACTCCCAAACTGATTATTCAATCTTATTACACTCTCCTGTAATCAGATAAGTAATTTGGATAAGCAATCCCAAACACCCACAACACTGCTTACATTAGTATCAAAACTCAATAAGCATACAATCATAAGCAATCACAAAGTCCCCCTTAAGGTTTTCTTATAGTGAAACTAATACGGATGATCTTATTACACTATTTAAGAATCATTTACATGTAAGTACTTATATAACTCCCCCAAGATATGCATAATTGCATATCAGACAACTAATAAGTAATAACGAAGTATCACACTTTCTTAACTAATCATCCTCAAACTACCAAAAAACGCATCACCAATTTGCTAATTAAGCCAGATATCAACAAACAAAGCATAAAACATAAAAAGATTCAAATGTTACTTAAGATAGACTGAATATCAGATTATTCAGTTGCTGAATACTCAGAGGGCGTTTGGGATTGCTAACTAAAGCTGCATATCTGCTTCTTGCGTTGAGAAACAATAAATAAGCAGTTTTAAGAATGTTTGGGATTTCTTATCCAAAGTTCCAAACTTTACGGTGAAACTAGCAGTTTTAAATAATTAGGCTAGGAATTGCTTACTCCAAACTGCTTATCAAAGTGTGTATTTTGGATTCCTTATTTAAAACGCTTATCACCCTAAAAGGAAGCAGATTATTTTTTTAATTGCTTATCTTATAGTTTTTTCTGGATAAGGTGATTTCCAACCTTTTGGCCGATATGGTGTTTGAACTCACCACCACACAGATTCAAACCAGGTAAAGCCCTCCCTTTTCAAGAGGTTGGCGGGACCTCACACATTTTAGTGATATTAGTCACAAACTTTTTGCCACTAGGCCAGCCCTGAGTGGTTTTTATCTTATAGTTAAACAAGCAAACAAACACTATTTTCTTCCACACATTTTGCTACAACTAAGACTAGACGCACCAAGGGGGTCGACCAAGAGGTCCTTGTGGGTCGGCATCAGTCGCCCTTGATGTGGCTTCATGGTCTTGGTAGGTCGTCGGTCACGAAAATGGGTCTGAGGTTCGTATACTCTACCGAAGTCTTGTGCACACAAACAAACAAAATGTGTATGTTAATTAATTAAAAATAAATCTTTGTGGGGTATGGTTTTTTGTTAGTGTAGGTCGTCTTAGTGTGGTAAAAAGTCGCATGTAGGTCGCCGGAAATAGAAAGCTGATGTGGCAAGCAAAATGAAGGTCGTTGCTAGTCACTAGTGTGCCCGGCCTAAATGACTAATAATAATTATCACATAATCACTTTCAAAACCCATAACCCATTTGATTAACAAAACCAAATATCTCAAACAAAACATAAAAACACAAAAAAGATTCAATCTTTATCAAACATAAACATAAAAACATAAAAAAGATTCAATTTTTATAAAAAATATAAAAAAAAAGTTGAACCTTTTTAAGACGAATAGCACGAATAGCATCTCTATCAGAAGTAGAAGAGGTTGCATTATTCTCGTCTTTGGGTAACCTCCTTCCCCTGCCACCACCCTGTTTTGGCGGCACAGTGGCGGCGCGTGAGGATGAACAGCAGCGCGTGAAGGTGACTGGGAGATGGGTTTTGTAAGTGAGTGGAGATAAGTGGAAGAGATGACGGAGTGGTCTTGATGACCATACTTTTAAGGCCTCCATTGCTGTTGTTTCAAGTTGTGTTATCTGAACTGAAGTGTCTGTTTTGATGGATAACCAGAAAGGGTTGAAGATGTAAGGGTGTTTTTGTAAATTTGGTTTTTGTAAGGTAGATTCATGTAAATTGTACTTTTAAGATTACTACTAGTATTATTCTTATTTTATTTATTTATTTATTTTTTTTTTCTCTTTTTGATAGAGCTGAACATAATAGACCATGGACCGGATTAGGGGTGCAAACGAGCCGAGCCGAGCCGAGCTTGGCAAGGCTCGAACTCGGGTCGATAAAAAAAACTAGGCTCAAGCTCGGCTCGATAGCTCGTCAAGCTTTAACCATCCAGGCTTGAGCTCGGCTCGATTCAGTTTCGAGCAAAGCTCGAGCTTTGCTTGAAAAGCTCGAATATATGTATATGAATACATGATTACACATTTACGCCCCTATTTCAACATGTAGCAAAATAAATATCTCCATATATCTTAGTAATAAATTTAATTAGTTCATTGTAATATTAACATTCACTTAAGGGTGAGCAAACGGATCGGATGGACCGGACCGACCGACAAAACCGACCGGACCGGACCGGATCGACCACATTCGGTCCGGTCCTCGGTCTAGTCTTTTTGGGTAATTCGGTCTTCGGTCCGGTCGGTCCGGTCCGGTTCGGTCCGGACCGACCAAAAAACCGAAAAAACGTGCCAAAATATGCCTAATTGGACCGGACCGACCGAAGACCGGACCGGACCGAACCGGACCGAGACCGGACCGACCACATTCGGTCCGGTCTCGGTCTATGGTTTTTCCGGTTCTCGGTCTTCGGTCCGGTCCGGTCTTGGCCGGTCCGGTCCGGTTTTTGGACCATGCTCACCCCTACATTCACTAATGCATGGTAATTTTTTTCCAAGACAATAACTAACAAGATAAGAATAACACACAGTCATTGGAAGTAACACATAAACATACATAAATAAAAGTTGAAGATAAATGAATTTACAAATTCTTCCAAATAAAAGATTAACTCTAAACTTAGGGAGTTAGTACATAGTAGTTGAATAATTAAAAAAGAGAATACATGATGGGACTATGGTTGATGAAGACGAAGTGATGGCAAAGAAGTGTGCACTGTTTAGATTGTAGAATACAAAACGTTAAGTAGGAATAATTAAGGTTTGAGTGGTATATAGTTAATTAATTGTTTATGGAGTAAGTCCTTCTAATTAGGTTAATACTCAAATTAACCCTCATTTACTTAAAGCTCGATAAAAGCTCGAGCCGAGCTATCAAAAGCTCGGGCTCGGCTCATTATATGTTTCGAGCCAATATATTGGGCTTGAACTCGGCTTGAGCTCGCTAAAAGCTCGACTCAATCGAGCCAAGCTCGAGCTCGAGCTCGAGTTGCTTGATAAAAGCTCGGCTTGTTTGCACCCCTAGACCGGATGAATCGAAAAACCGGATTATTTTGGTCTGGTCTTGGGTCCACCTTTTTCCCCGTATTCGGTTATCGATCCGATTCAGTTTGGTTCATTATTAAGCAAAACCGGCCATTATGCTTTGTTGGACTCGACTAAACCAATGAACTGGACCTGGATATGACATTTCAGTCTGGCCCTTCGTCTAGTGTCTTGAACCAAATCTGTTTTTGATCCGGTATGGGTTTAGTCAGTCTGATCCGGTTTTCAGACCGTGCTCAGCCCTACTTCTAGTTATATTTCCATTTTGATGATGTAACAAGGGTGTCTAAGATGTGTAATTTCCCAACAATGTGTCACCCATAAAACACAAATCCCCGCCCACGCGTTGGCAAGGGCGGAGCTTAGTGAGGACCGGGAAGGGTCCCGGCCCCCTAGGTCTAAGCCTGTTAGTGTATTTTTTCGCGATTTTATGTGAATTTTTTTTCTCATCTCGGCCCTCCCATCTAATGTTTTTCCAGAAAAAATTTTGTTTCAGTCCTCCCAAATTTTTTTTTCTAGCTCCGCCACTGCGCGTTGGTAACTTTTGTAGCACAATTCGGTCTCCGGACCGACCGACTTGTGAGAAAGTTGCGTGTATATGATTATGATTTTTGTATGATATATTTGTGTTTAAAGCTCGGACTTGAGCTCTAGGCACGATAAAACTCGACTCAAAAAAACCGTGTTACTCAACAAAAGCTTGACTCATTTACACCGCTACACCCGATGTGTAACTAAAACCTAACTTACTCAAATAACAACAAAATGAAAACAAAACCAATTTATTTGGGCCTTAAAAATACATGGTTCCTACATAAATATATTCGCTATTGGGCCTGACATAACAGCAAAACATCACAGCATCACTCCACCAAATTCCAAACCAGAAAAAACAAAATGAAGCCTAGTCTAACAGAAACACAAACACCCATGAACACCAATGCCGGAACAAGCAACAGAGACATCACCACCACCAACAAAATCAAGCCACAGTTCAGACCAGCCATTGATGATTCAAAGCCCCTTCTTCAAGATCCGGTACCCCTTTTCATTTCTTTAAATAACCCATGTTTTAGTTAGTAATAAAATAGTACTTTATCCTAAGTTTTAAATTTTAATGTTGTTTTGTAGATAATAAGATCTGACCCGATCGAGACAGAAGAAGCTGTTATCCGCTTGCCTCGTTTCCCTCCGACTAATTCCAAATTCAACTTTCAGCACCGATTTGAGATTCAGAGTAGTGATAGTTGTTTTCTCTGTTTATACTTCCAACAACACCAATCAACTTAGATTGTGAATAACCCCTGCACACAGTAAGTTCCTATTTCCCCCTTTATTTAATTTCATTATCATAAACCCTAACTTCACTCCCAGTTCATCAAACACCAATCCGATCACAAATTCAAAATGCAACAATACCCATTTCAATTCAACCCATATTAGTCACAAATCTCCCCAAACCCCCAATTTTTATCATCCATTTTTTGCTAGTTATTTTTTGCCCAGAGCCCCGCCACCTTCCCCGGGCTATGGGTTAGGTGCCTCGCGTTTACCCTAGGGGTAGGCAATTTTTAGTTGCCCTGGAACGATCTTGGGAGTTAGTGTATGCCCACTCACCTCGAGTCGGGTTTGGTAGTTATGTCGCCATCTGTTGGAAGGCGGCGTCAATTTGTTAAAGGGAGTGGACCCTGCATTTCTGATGCAGGACAAGCCTGCCCATTTAAATTTTTTCACTCTTGTAAATTTGGTATATCAAGCAGCTCCCGGCTGCTTGCTCACCTTAAACGGGACCATTTAGGGTGGGATGATGGGAAAGAAGCCTTGCGGAATGCCATTTCCGAGGATTTGGGCCTCTTTGGGGATGTTGTGGAGGCCTTGCAGAATATTAATCAGTGGTTATGTGGCCGATGCATGGCCTTGCATGCCCTCAGTAGGGGGTGTCATCATGAAGATGGTGTTGCCAAATTCTTGCGGAATGATGATGGTAAGGGTGAATTTATTATAGGGATCCCTAAGCCCTGCCAGCCAATAGTCGAACCCGCTACTGAGCAGGATATTGGTAGCAAGTTGGTTGCGGATATTAGTCTTCTGGAAAGACTTTTTGCTATGCCGATAACTACGGTTAAAAGCATCCCCCCGTCTTGTCGATTAGCATTTGCACAGGCTTTATCAAACACATTGAACAAGGTGGTGGCTGCCCCTGGGTCAGTTGAGGCCTGGATTAAATTGTTGTTGTTGCCTCGTTGCACGTTACGTACTATCCGACCGACTTCCAGGCAGGAACGGAGGTCCGGAAATCGTAAATCATTGCAATGTAGTAGCATCATGCGCTCCTTAGCCATTTGGAAAGATGGCGCGGGTATTGAGGAGCTCGTTGTCCCCCTTCTTTCCCAATCAGGTGAAGAGCTGACTAGAGGGCCAGTCAGCCAAAATGAATCAGAGAATGGGGATAATATCAAACAATGTTTGAGGAAAGTTGCTGATGGTCACTTCACGGCTGCGGTTAAGGTTTTGTGCTCTTCTGGGGTTGCACCTTGTGGAGATTCCACCTTAAAAGCTTTGGTTGATAAGCACCCGGTCAGGGATCCCCCCCACTTGCCTCGTGTCTTGCCCAACAAAGATGCTCTTCAGGTTAACGCTAAATGTGTGTTGGAGAATATCAGCTCCTTCCCTAAAGGAACTTCGTGCGGGAGGGACGGTTTGAGAGCACAACATATTATGGACGCATTGTGTGTACAGGGGTCCTCTCCGCCATCTGCTCTTCTGGTGGTCATCACGGAGGTGGTTAACATTTGGCTGCGGGGGTTGTGCCCGAAAATTCTGGCGGAATTCATTGCCTCTGCCCCCCTAACCCCCTTATTAAAACCTGATAATGGAATCCGGCCCATTGCAGTCGGGGGTATATGGCGGAGGTTGGTTTCTAAAGTTGCAATGCGTAAAATCGGGAAAGAGATGTCAGCTTACTTAGGGGACTTTCAATATGGGGTCGGGGTTCCCAATGGAGCAGAGGCTATCCTCCATAGTGCGAATAGATTCTTGAATGCGTTCCGTGACGACGGATCACTGGCCATGCTCACTGTGGATTTTTCGAACGCTTTCAACATGGTTGACCGCACAATCCTTCTACGCGAAGTAAGTATCCGCTGCCCATCTATCTACCAATGGGTTCAGTTCTTGTACGCCTAGCCTGCCAGGCTCTACGTTGGAGACACCTGTATCGGGGCCTACACAGGGGTCCAGCAAGGGGATCCTTTAGGACCACTTCTTTTTGCACTTGTCTTGCATCCGTTGGTGTTACAGGTGGAAGAACACTGCTCTGTACCCTTTCATGCGTGGTATTTGGATGATGGCACGATTATAGGCAGGTCCGAAGAAGTAGCGAAGGCCCTTGACATAATTCGAGCGGAAGGCCCCCAGTTTGGGCTTATGTTAAATATTAAGAAGTCAGAGATCTTTTGGCCAACATGCAATGGTATGAAAGTGAAGCCTGGCATTTTTCCTGATGAGATTGGAAGACCACAGACAGGGGTAAAACTTCTAGGGGGGGCTGTTAGCCGTGATGGGGATTACATTAGCTCTATGGCAGTCAAGAGGGCTCAGCGCGCGGTTGACCTGATGGGCATTTTGCAGAAGTTACGGGACCCCCAAAGTGAGCTCTTATTGCTTCGCTCATGTATGGGTGTGGCCAAATTGTTGTTTGGGCTTCGAACGTGCCAACCGACCTTTGTCGGGGAAGCAGTATCCATTTTTGACAAGGGTCTCCGAGGTGCAGTTGTGGATATTGTTGTTCATGGGGGGCCTTTTTTTGGGGATCTTCAATGGCGACTGGCTTCCCTACCGATTAGCTCGGGAGGGTTGGGCCTGTGCTCAGCGGAAGATGTGTCCGCATATGCTTATGTGGCTTCTAGGGCGCAGTCCTGGAAGCTACAAGAACACATTCTAAGGAACAGCGGTATGGTTGGGATGGACGATGATTACAAGCTCGCACTGGACAACATTCGCAGCTCTCTCCCCAATGTAGAGCTAGGCGGTTTTATGGATAAAGACACCGCCCCAAAAAAACCTCAAAAAATCTTGGCGAGTGCGTTTAACTGTAAAGCCATGCAGACTATGGAGGAGTTTAACATGTCTTCGCGCCAGAAAGCGGTGTTCGAATGCCTCAAAGGGGCCCATGCTCAAGATTTCCTCAGTGCCCTCCCAATTGACGGACTCGGGCAACACATGTCGGCTATCGAATATCGGGCTGTCCTCAAATACCGGCTTATGATTCCCATGTTTCCCGTCGGCGAACCGTGTCCGATTTGTAAAAAAGCATGCTTTGACAAGTTTGGAGAACACGCCCTACATTGTAAGGAGCTGCCAGGCTTTAAATACAGACATGACCAGGTTAGAGATGTTCTATGGGATGTGCTACGAAGGGCAGGGATTTCAGCTAAGAAAGAGGGTCCCGTGAATTTCTTGACGGACCCATTGGACGGGCGGTCCACCTTGAGGCCAGCGGACATTCTTTTGTTTGGATGGGCGCAAGGCAAGCATGCGTGCATTGACCTTACTGGGGTATCCCCGTTGGTGGGACTCCGGGATTCTGTTTTTGTGGCAGGGCAGGCACTTTTGAAAGCCGAGAGCAAAAAAGTGGATAAACATGAAGCGGCTTGTTTAGAGAACCAACATGTGTTTGTGCCCTTCGCTTTTGATACCTTTGGAGCGATAGCCCCCCAAGCAATCAAGCTCCTCGATCGCGTGAAGAAAGTTGTGCAAAGTAACTCTCCGGTTGCTAAGGGCCAATGTTTTATTTTTAATAGAGTAGGCTTTGCAATACAAAAAGGGGTAGCGGCGCAGCTTGTGGCCCGTTTACCTGCATGCCACTTGTAATTGGATATTCTTATATAAAAAAAAAATATGAACCTAATAGTATTCCACATTTAAATGACTTTGTATTTGAACTTTATTATAATATTAATAGATTAATGAAATTTGTCCTGAAATGTATGTGTACAATAATCTATTATAGGTCAATGGCGCGTAGTTTAGTTGGTAATCAGTGGGGGCATCTTTTGTACATATAACAAGCACAAGGTAGGGTTCGACTTGGCACCCCAATAGCGATAACCGTTGAGTGAGTCATGTATGCTAACATATTTGTTATGAAAAGGCAACCGATTGTGAGCTGGTTTTGGATTACCGGTTATTAACCTTTGCAGGCATTTTGCATATTTGCGCATATCAATAATTTATTATGGGTACAAGTAGTAGTCATATTGATGTGAATGAACTTTTTTTCGTGGTTGAGGTGTTACGCCCTATAAGCATTCTTTGAGTGTTTGGGATTGCATGTTATGACAAATGTACTAGGCTTATCTGCTTAGTTGATAGGTGTTTGGGATTGCATATTTGAAGTGCTTGTTGACTTGTTTGGTTATATTTTGACAAAAATTAGCACATGTGGAGGTGAAGTGCTTATAAGCCAATGCCATAAACATGAGTGAAAGTATATGCAATCCCAGACACCCTATAAAGCTGTTTCAGTAAGCTGTTTTTCTACCAACTTTAAAAAGGTTCAATTTAGTTGACAGAAGCTGTTGAGACATATCTTAATTCTATTGCCTGCATTGTGTGTGTTTGACACTTAATAAGCTAATGAACTATCCTCATAAACAAGCGTAAGATGTTTAAATACATTGATCTGATTATGAGGTATTGCTTAGTCAACTAATAATGAGTTAATATATACTTGTCGAAACAAAGCCAATTAGACTAAATACATAGATATATTTCAATCACAAGGACACACTCAAAGTAAGAAAAAAAAACAAGGAAATTAACTACTGATTATGGTATGTAAAACGATGTCACATGATGGAGCAATAGCATATCCCCACGTTAGTAGCATATGGTTTGTCGCGAGGTGGAGATGACTGCATGTAGGTGGCACATGGCTGAGAATTTTCATGTTGCCCTTATTATCGCACTCTCCATAACCCCTAGATAATGGTCACTCTTTTGATACATAGAGGTTGGAGGACATTCTCCATATTGCCAATGCACTAGATGTGCTATTTTTTCAGCTTTTTGCAGACATTCCATAAGTGCGTTTGGTTCAGTGTGACCCGAAACATGTAATGTCCTATTCTCCTCCACTCGGAAAGATTATTTTCTTTTCATATGACCAACGAAATTACCAATCTTATTAGTTAGGGAAAATTACAATAATTAATAGTATAAAAGCAGAATAACCTGAAAAATAAATTAGCTGTTTGTTAGTGACAGAGTGATAGACATAGATTAGATGATTGCCTATATCATGCTTATATGCTTAAAACTAGGGTGACAATTTGAGCTGGGTTTAGGTTGGAATGACGGGTTGGAAAACTTCAGCTGAAACATGATATGCATAAATAACCGGGTCATTCGTATCAATTCTAATCCGTTTAACACAACATATTTAGCCATATTATCACTACAAGAAAAATGACTTTTAGCGACATTCATAGCGACATATTTAGCGATATATTTGATGCCAGCGACGCATTTAGCGACTTCAGGTGGTAAGTCGCTATAAACGAGTCGCAAATTTTTGCGACTTAGTCTAGCTCGACGCCAAAATTTGCGACTACTATAGCGACTTCTTAATATATGCGCTAAAGAATAGCGACTTTACTATTATAAGACGCAATTTATGTCGCTATATCTAAGAAACGACGCTAACTGAGTCGCTATACACATCGCTATTCTCAATAGAAGTCGCTGAAACGACGCTAACTGAGTCGCTATACACATCGCTATTCTCAATAGAAGTCGCTACTTCACTCGCTACTAGTGTCGCAATTTAGGTCATTCTTGTATGTTACTGTTCATCAGCCATATATTGCTATTGCTACCTGGTAATTATTTGGTATGAAATTTATAATACAATAATAACAATGATAATAAGAACATCAACAACTAGAAATGTATAACAAATCCATGGTTTTTTTTTCTTCATATAATTACAACACTACAAGAATAACACTCGTTTGACTCAACGGTCTAAACTTCTTTAAAGTACAAAAATAAAACAAGAAAGTTAAAGTGACAAATATTTCTGTGATGAGAAAATGTAGTAAAAAAATGTCTAACACCCTCGTCGGGGTTGATTGTGGAGCCGCCACCATGCCCAAGCTAAAGCTATTTTCTTGCCCAACTCAAAATCTTTAACAGCAGTTTCTGGTCCAATTCTGAATGTTAACAATGCCACATAGCAGAGTTGTTGCAGCCTAAAAATCAATATCAAGACAGGTCAAAAGTCACTCAATTTTTAAAAAACCATTAAGTCTCGAAATGAAAAACAAATGATAACAAAAAGGCGATCAACGGTTAGCCACACTGACCTCGCCAATCTGACATGTGCTTTTGAGAAACCTGCAACCTAAACCCATTTAATCTTACTGGAGAACAAGAAAAGCCAAAATGAGAGGATTTAAACATTAGCCATCTACATATTTATCTGGCCATGAAGAATTTAATCATGGCTAGAAATAGGACGAAATAGTGTTACTGTCCGACTTTCTGCAGGTGTAACGCATCTTACTTGTTCAACCCTGTATCATGGTCAAGAAGTCAAACATTTTATTATCAACAAATAGCGTACCTAAAGTATGGTCCTGCTTACAAGAAAGACGATTGCAATAATGTATATACCTCATCAAACTTCATAAAATTTTGGGTGTCTAACACCTAAAGACCACCTGCATCATATAGTAGAAGGCAGAGTTTGGATCATGTGTCAGTAATGGGTCAAAACAGTTGTTTCCCTTCTTCAACAAAACTTCAGGAGCAATATAATCTGGTGTACCCACAGTTGCAAATGCCTTGTTTCACCACTTTGTTAAAGAGAGAGATAATGAATGTGGTTCAAGCGTACCTAAAGCATCATATAGTAGAAGGCAGAGTTTGGATCATAGTTATACCTCTAGCTAAAGTGATAGAGAGAAAAGGCAATGCTTCCATAGATTTAGAGAAATTAACACAAAAGGTAAGGACATTCAATTTGTATGTAAGAGTGAAGACTTACCTAGTTGCTTCAAAGACCGAAGCCTGCACATGGTTGAAGATTTATGTGAGTCTGTTTATGATGGATAACTTAACTTTGCAACTGCTCCGTGTCCATAAATTTCAGTGAGAGCTGCAATTTTAAAAAATTTGAAATAAAGTATTAGTCTAAATGTTATCTCAAGTATCATGTTCACATTGCAAGCACATAAGTGCCTAAAATTTGTGTTACTTTATTCCGGATAAAAAGTAATGACATTCAAACCAAATGTGTCACAAAAGTTACTCCATCTGATAAGTATTTAATATTCTAGCAAATTAATAGAACACAATTGCAAACATCAAAGTAAGGCCTACTTAGCTTCTTAGCCCTTTGAAATCCATATTTCCCTTTCCTTTTTGAAATTCTTCATTTACAAAAAAAAAAAAAATATTTATATATATATATAAATAAAATAAAAAATAAATAATTAAAAAAAATCAATATTTTGACTTACTTGAGAGCATCCTTACTAGGATTCCTTCAACACGCAATATACCAGTTAACACCGCAGATAGACACAAACACTTATAAATTCCAGATTCGGTCAATTTAATTAGAAAATCACATCTGAAAAACTTAATCACAACGTTTCTAATTAGAAAATCACATCTAACAACTAGAGCTAAGTTTCAAATATTTTCATAGCGGAAATTCAAAACAACTTCACACATACTTCTTTTTAAGCTTCCAAGCGAAACTGTAGAGCGAATGAGAACAAATCTAACCTGATTGTCCAATCACTTGACGATAACAAACATAACTAATACAAACACTAATGTAATCTGTTAGAGCTACATTTCAATTACTAATTTGTAACAAATTTAACCGAACTGTAACTTTAACTGATTATATCCTAACTAACACTACAACAACTAACGTAGCTAATTACAGCTACATTTCGACAATCACTATTCGTAAAACTTAGCGCAATGAGTAAAAATGTAACCTAACTATAAGCTCAATTGACGATATCCTAAACACATCCATACATCTTATAGATAACAAATTTAAACGATATAAACAGTGACGTCATCAATAGTACTTTTTAAACACAACAAACTTATAGAAAAACAGTTACACAGTAACTTATAGTAAGAGAACAACAGAACATATATATTTATAAGATGAAAATAGAGTGAAGAAGATGATATACAGGATCGAGATAGATCGATGTTGCCGTGAACGGTCCACATTGACGGAGACGAGTTGTTGCCATTACGATATGCTCCTCCCATTCACCATCACCTACAATACCTTTTACTAATAGCGTTGCGGCGGTTGTTCGACGGAGTTGCGGTGGTGGTTCGGTGGCATTACGGTGGTGGTTCGGCGGCATTACTGGGATGATTCGGCGGCGTTGCGGTGGTGGCACAATGCGGTCAATGGAGGATTTTGGGGGTTTATGGGAGACCTAATTTTAATTTTGGGGAAATGTAATGGAAGAATAATTGATGTAATTTTCTTTTTTAATCTTAAGTACTTATAATGTAGATTTAGTCAAAGAGGAAAAGTGGAAAACTGAATTTTCAGTCAATCCCCATTTTGCCCTTCTAATTAATGCTATTGAAAGTGAAATTTTGAAAGTCAAGGGTGAGAGAAAATGAATTGTGTAATTAATGCTTTTATTAAAACACCCCATAACTTAAAATTACAATAATTTATCCATATGGTACAACCAATTAAAAGCATCTATATTAAATTAAAAACAATCAATTAAAACACCCCTTACTAAAAAAGTACAATAAAATTTTCACAATATACAATTTAAACAAGCTACAACATAATATAAAATATAAAATAATTAAACACACTAATTAATGTTATTTTTAAAACACCCTAAAATGAAAAGTATATGTTATTATACACATTATACAAATTAATAAAACACACAAAACTTTATACAAGCTAACAAGTTGATGTTGCATATAGTTTTGAAAACTGGACCGGACCAACGGGTTCAACTGGGAAAAACATATAGTTTTGAAAACTGGACACGACGAGTTCAGTTATTAAAAGCATGACTCGGTTTAAATCGACCCGTTTTTCGACCGGAACGGTTCAACTGGGTTTCAAAACATTATGTTGACATGAGCTTAAGTATCAAAGTCAATAAGTCAACAAAGTCAATAAGTTAACACATTTAGTAACTGATTTTCATATCAATTTGGGCGGGAAAATCAGTTACTAAATGTGTTGAGTTATTGACTTTGATACTTAAGCTCATATCACATGTTTAATCCCTAAATCTTCAAACTTTTATTAGAGGTGGCAAAACGAGCGGGCACGGGCTAAAATGGCACGGGTTAAAACGGGCACGGGCTAAACGGACAAATTATAAATAAGGCCAAACGGGCACGGGCTAAAACGAGCAAATTATAATTCAACTATTAAAAACATTCAGAACAGTCCTAAAAACCCCTTTAATTCATCTTGTAAAAAAATTTCAAGCATCTAAGTCTTAACTATATTTAATTATTTTTTCTTAGAAAAAAAATAAAATAAAATAAAATAAAAATAAAATAATCTGACTGCAAATTTGAGAAAATCTGCTGGGACAAATGAATAAAAATGCAACTAATTAAAAAAATGAGAGTAATTGCTTGAAAGTTGAATTGTGTGATTCGAAAGCCCATCTAATAATATCTGTTTTTATCTTTTGCCTGTAAGAGCCCATCAAATAAATGCAAGGGGGCAAAAAACGCCTCAAACTTTTAAAAAAGTGTCAAAAATCGCCCAAAAATTACAAATTGGGCAAGATTTGCCACCCCTAACTTTTATTATTTTTCATTTATAACCCATAAACTTTTTTTTTTCACTAAACGATCTGTCGTTATAAAATCCTGTTGCTATGCACGGGTATTCGTCTAGTAAATATTTATGTAATTTTCTTTATGTAATTTACTAGTAGTATGTTAATTTACATAGATCAAACACACTTGATTAAATATTTTGTATATTTGAATAATGGGTTTCTCTAGAGCATTATATTAACACATTTATTTCTTTAAATAACGTTATTTTTATGTAAAACAATGATAAACTTGGTAAATATCATTTAGGAAAGTATTAACATCAAATAACAAATAGTGTTATTTTGGAAGTTGTAAATTAAATAAAAAATATAAATTTAAGTGAAGTCATTAAGTTGCGACAGAAATAGCGACTTGTTTCTGGAAAGTCGCAAACCAGCGACTCATTTAGCTACGTCTATTTGGATGTTGTCCAATTAGCGACTTGGATTGCGATATAGTCTTAAATGTCGCAAAAATAACGACATAATTCGTGACACAATTTGCGACATCGTTATTTGAAAATAGATTGCGACTTATTTTGCGACATAGTTTACGACGTTGACGAAGTTGGAGTCGCTAAAGTGTCGCTAACATGTCGCCAAATTGCGACTTGAGTGTATATGTCGCAAAAAAACGTCGCTAAAAAGCCTTTTTCTTGTAGTGTATTTATGTGAGTTGATGGGTTAAATGCATACAAATTGAACAGTTAAAGCGGGTTTCATGTTACACAAATTAAATGGGTTGGCAGGTTGAAAGTGACTGTATTTGTTACGAACAGCATAAATTGGTGTTTTGTGTTATTTTTTCCATGAATGTGACTATGTATTTGTTACTTAAAGAGAAATACTATCTGTTCAAAAGTCTTTACAAAAAAATGCCCTTATTGAGCATTGACACCATGTTAACAAGGGTAAATTGATCAAGTAATTTTATCTGCTCGAAACTTCTTACCCCTGCCTAATACCTAAAGAGAAATATTATCGTGCTGCATGTAGGCTTAAACTTTATTTAGTCATATCATCTGCGTTTCGGTTTTACTTCTCAGGTAGATGGAGAAATATAACAAAAAGGCTCAACAGAGGATATGACATTTAAGATCCCATACTTGATAGTCACATTAGTTCTATGATGACACTTCTAGAAGGCGATGTCATACTAACAGTTACCTTTACGAACTTGTATTTATGTAATATACCTGCTCATATTTAGCTATTTTGTTAATTTTACCCATGTGACCTGATATAGATAAAACATAAACCAAATCGACCCATTTATAATGAAGTGGATTTAGCATAAAGATATTGATGAGATACAGATTTTATTGTCTATTCTAATGAGTAAAGTGGCCAATATATATATGAGCATGAACCCCGAAGAGTGTCGGCCCAGTTGGTTGTTTCTAATTCATAAACTTAACTTCCGTGAGATAATGCTTGCCTTTATAGGAAAAATACCATCTTCCTTTCAAACTTTTTGAGGAAAGATTTAGCCAATCAGAACTTTCGTAAGTTGAGATACCCGACGAGTGCATCTAACATTGATATGACAGTGGAGTATAAATGACAAGTTCTTAAAGAACACTATTAACTGTGAGATGAGAGATGACTATAGATAGGTTTAACAAACCAATAAAATGAAATTACTTGAACAGTAAGTATCGAGCTTTAGAAGACTTGAAATTTTGACAAGATGTTAAGTTCTTCTTAAACTTTGAATGATATGTTTTCAAGTTAACGATACATTATTGCATGTGTTCCTTAATATGAACCAAACTATCATTCTGAACTATCATATGCCATATGACCTCTTGCGTGCCTTACATAACAGGCTTGCACAAGGATCTTTTTCACAACGATATATTGGAGACCTTCCAAATTTCGGTTAAAAGGCTCAAAAGCCTGTCAATTTCCCTTCCAATTGATTAATATATCATAAATTTCCTATTCACGTATGTATTGACCTGGAAGGGTGGTCCAAATTTCGGTTAGAAGGCTCAAAATCCTGGAAGGGTGGTTCAAAGGTGAATAAAGTAGAGTTGCAGAACATTAGATGGTGGGTTGGATGTGCTCATTTCATATATGTATTTTATAGTTAGCAGTGTGTTACAAAGTTTTTTGTGTCGATTAATCTGTTCGGAATATTGTATTGTGTTTTTAAACAATCTGAATATTGTTTTGTGCTTTAAACAATCTGAGTATAAATGGAACATTATTTGATGCAGCTTGAAGCAATTTGGAGAAATCAAGAGGTATATGATTGCAAACATCAAAAAGGTTTATTCTTTCCCAGGCTACGTGACTTTATGTACTTTTATTTTAAGGCACTATTTTCATTAAATATAAGAGACTGTTGGATAATACCTCGACAACAATCCGAAGTTCGATCGCGGAATGCTAGATCGCGAGTTGTATCGAGCACAAGTAGCAAACACGAGAGACTACAATATACTACAAAGAACCGACCGAATATTGCACACGATATACCCTCGTACCAAACCTTTATTAAAACACCTAATAAAGCTATTACAACGAGGAAGAAGAATGAATAACTAACATCCCCTCATCTCTATTTATATAGAGATGAGGAGGTGGAAACCTAAGCTTGCCTTGCACTCCAAGCTACCTAATCCTAGTTCTAGTCTACTACCTAATCTAATTACAAAAGTACACTTAAGTCCCTAATCTATATTTAAGTTTACTACTAAATATATAACAATTTCCACCTTAGGAGTAACACTTAAACATAACCGATACTCAGCACCTTTTCCTCGTGCTGGAACCTCGGACCAGGGACCACCTTGTCGACCAGGCATTGTACTTTAGTAATTTTCCAAGATTAGCTTCCATAGACTCCTTCACTTTCTTCTTTTCAGCAACATTACCCTCTGCACCCTCTTTACGAGGTACTCCGGTTACCGTAATGTCTGCCCCCACCTTTATACCAAGGTGTACCTTTTTCTGCTCCTTTACCAAGCAGCCCGTGTTTGTCTTTTCTTCAAGTTGCTTGTCCTCCAACTTTCTTTGAGCCACTGCAGCATCATCGTTACTATCCTGAACAACCTCAGCTTCACGATTTTCCTGAGCTCCCTGCAGTTCCACCTCAAACCAAACACGTTCATCAACCTGTACTCCATGGACTCCTGTTTTAACACCAGGACCAAGTTGTTTGAACCCAACTTGTTTATTACCAAGTTGTTTGAACCCAACTTGTTTTGAACCTCCATGCTTTTGTACACCAAAAGTCTTCACTTTTGCTTCCAAAGTATACACACAGTTATCTTTCCTGATCCCAGTCATCATAACCCGACAACCTTTGATCACCTTGACTCTACCCATCTGCATCTTCACAGTATAACCCTCTTTTTCAAGAGTACCCAATGAAATCAAGCTTTTTCTTAACCCTGGAACATACCTGACATCTTCCAGTATAAAGCTTGAACCATCATGCAACTGCATCTTCACTTTTCCTGTCCCTTTGATAGTGCATGTCCTGTTATCACCTAACTGAACCGAACCACCATCAATATCCTTGAAGTCGTACAAGAAATCCCTCCTAGGTGTCATATGATAAGACCCACCTGAATCCATTACCAATTCAGCCATCTCAACATTCCCGACTACCATTAAGGCTTCTCCAAAGTAGGCATTACCCTCGTCATCAGAAGAATCAGAATCCTGATCATGCTTACCCTTCCTGACGAACCCACTTGACTTCTTCTTTGGACAGTCTCTCTTCAGATGACCCTCTGAATGACATATGAAGCACTTGAGTTTACCAGTTCCACCCCTTGACTTGAACCGCGAACTTCCACCAGAATGAGCTTTCCTTGAATGATCTGACCTTCCCCTTACATATAACCCGTCACCAGTTTCTTCCTTTGTGCCTTCAGTTCTTTTCTTTAACTCTCTTGAATTCAGAGACGCAAGAACATCTTCCATTGTCAAGGATTCCCTCCCATACAACAATGTCTCCACAAAGTTTTCATAAGACGATGGCAACGACGTAAGTAACATAAGTGCCTGATCTTCATCCTCAATCTTAATATCAATATTCGCCAAATCAAGTATCAACTTATTAAACTCATCTATATGATCACCCAGTTTCGTACCTGGACTCATATAGAATGTGTACAGCTTCTTCTTCAGATACAGTCTATTTGCTAAGGACTTAGTCATATACAGACTAGTTCGTCCAAATTCCTGCAGCAGTTGTTTCCTTGGTAACTTCCCGTAAAACCCGGTCTCCCAAGTATAGAATCAAGGTACTGTATGCCTTCTTCATCAAAGCAGCCTTTTCACCTGCTTCCATGTCCGCGGGTAATGTCTCTAATGCAGCATCACATCCCAGCTGTACCATTAAAGCTCGCATCTTTATTTGCCATAACCCGAAGTCATTCTTCCCATCGAATTTTTCGATGTCAAACCTAGTTATCGAACTAGCCATTCTTCTTATACCTTGCTAAAAAAACCTTGTCAACTTGTTTCTTAACCGACTTTACCGACAAGCCTCACAAGCCGTGTGCAATATTCTTCTTGTTGCTAAAAACCCTTCTTGCAAATCGAATTAATTAGAATAACCCCAAACCATCGATTTCGAACAAGCAAACCCGATCGTAAACTTGAAATCCCAAGCGAACCACGATCGAAACTTGTATCCCAAGAAAACCCGCAACCAAGAAACTAAGTCGACAACTTGAACCCAAGTAACTCGACTAGACCTTGAATCGCAACAAAAAACTGCAACAAAGTTCCTTCAGTAATCGAATTTTTAAAACCCAAAAAATCCAATCACGTGAATAAATAATTTTTAACGTGATGTATGATATATAATATAATTAATTAGTATATCACTTTAGTTCTATCAATGAACAGCCACACGTCACAACCTTGTATATTGTCAACAGATTGCTACTCCAAAAATGATTCGAAATCCGATTTTTTTTTTCTTTGCTCAAACCTTAAAACCAACTCGGCACCTCGATCTAACACTCGAACTTCAATGACCACAATAACCTGGCTCTGATACCACTTGTTGGATAATACCTCGACAACAATCCGAAGTTCGATCGCGGAATGCTAGATCGCGAGTTGTATCGAGCACAAGTAGCAAACACGAGAGACTACAATATACTACAAAGAACCGACCGAATATTGCACACGATATACCCTCGTACCAAACCTTTATTAAAACACCTAATAAAGCTATTACAACGAGGAAGAAGAATGAATAACTAACATCCCCTCATCTCTATTTATATAGAGATGAGGAGGTGGAAACCTAAGCTTGCCTTGCACTCCAAGCTACCTAATCCTAGTTCTAGTCTACTACCTAATCTAATTACAAAAGTACACTTAAGTCCCTAATCTATATTTAAGTTTACTACTAAATATATAACAGAGACGTTATGGTTAACTGATGTATTAGATAAACCTAATGCGTGAGGATTTCTGTTATATTTGTTAACATTTTTAATTGGAATTGACATTTGACGCATCATATGTAAAGTTAATAAGAAGTTTTTGACGGTATATTTGTAGAATGCAGGTCTCATAATAATGGTAAATCTTTGCTATTGGTAAACCATGTATGAAAATAAGAAATGCATATTGTTCTACTGACAAAATTCTAATATATGTTTTTCTTAAAAAAATATATTCTGACACCCATGTATTAGTTATTTTATTCTCAGCCAACTTTTTGGAATGATCCTGAGAGGGCGATAAGAAATGCATATTGTTCTACCGACAAATTTGTCATCGAGAATGCCATGCAATTAGGTCTTGGTGGCTCAAGTGCAGTTATAGCAATTGTCATCGATGGCAGAGATCTATGCGAGAGAGGATCTGCCAGTCAGCTTACAGTGGACCATGAACCACTTGATCGAAGAAAGGAGTAGGATTGAGAAACAAGGTGGATTTGTGACTAAACTTCCAGGTAAAACGCTTCCACAGAACTTCACTTTTCAAAAGATGTCACACTATGGTGTCACACACGAGGTGGTAACATTGGTGGAACAGGTTACATGTCAAAAACGTGTCACTTTGGTAAATACGATTGACCTGGAACACTTTTTGTCCAAAACTTTACTTAAGAATATTTTTATGTCAAATATAGTATATTATTACTAATATTAGTTGGTTCTTTCAATAAATGACGTTCAACCCCTTTCTTTTTTAGCTGACTATTAAAATATTACTTTTTGACCCGTTTATGAGTACATTTACATGGGTAGAAATCGCCACCTCTACCTTACACCAGTAAATGACAGCAAAATTAGCAAATTTTTGGTTTATCTTTCAATTATGTGATGCAGTGAATGACAGCAGAATTGTTACATGCATATTTTGATTCAGTCACTGTGTTATAGCTTCAGCAAGCTCTAAAGTATAGTGAAATTGTTATTATTTCTGTAGGCGATGTTCCCCGAGTTAATGGTCAACTTGCTGTTGCTCGTGCATTTGGAGACCAGAGTCTTAATGCACATCTAAGTTCAGGTTCATAAGACATGTACCTATCAATGCCTCAATAGAGCTTGTGATACTGGCAAGTGGTGGCTTATGGAACGTTCATTATTTATTCACTATTAAGTAAATATGGTATATATAGTACTTTAGAGAAGATATCACTTAATGGCCTTGATAATCGTCTGTCACAGGTGGACGATGAGCGGGGATTGAAGATTTTTCGTTGTGATAAAAGATGGTAACACAAAATCAACATCCAACATTGTGTACAAAGAAGTTATATTTCGCATATGAATTGACAACATATACCTTGTGCTTGTGGATAATTTATTAGCTTTTATTTTCTCATATCGGATGAACATTTATTTATTTATTTTAGTTCTTAATGCATTAAATAAATAATTTGTATGTTTATATCTTATTTTCCTTAACTTAATTTTTTCAACCATATTCATAAGGCTCGCCCAACCATTCAGGCGGGCCAGGAAACTAGTTGATTTATATATTAAAAACATGTCACTTAGAGTGGTGTTGTTGAAGGCGCGAGACTGGTGGCATCACTTGTGGTGGAGGTTGTGATTGTGAAAGCCAATGTTTTTTAGATCCAGATATGTTCGAGTATTAAAATAAGAAGTAACTTAGCACTTAGCAAACTGTATTTAGTGAAATGGATTTCCAATTGCATTTTAAGCAAATTATTATAACAAAGTTCCACATTCTGATGTCACAAACAGGGTAACTATGTTCTAAGTTCTGTTTCATATACTTTAGCACTTGTAGTCAGGGATGAAACTCATAATGAAATTCATCTAATATCTAGATTTATATGGGTATTTTTGGCATAACTAGCTGTAAGTTGTATGCTGTAAACTGTAAAGTGTAAAGCTGTTAACAAGAGCTACAAACTATATCTTTTTTTTTAATAAAAGTGTTTGGTAAGTTAGCTGTTAAATATAGTTATAAGATGTAAAATGACATAAAAGGACATATTTATAATTGTAAATAAATATTTGGAGGGTATATCAGTAATTTAAAGTTTTAACAGCTCCAAAATATTTAAAAAGCTTCATGGATCAGCTTTTCATTTAGGAGCTATTTGATTGAAATAAAAGCTTGAAGTTAATGTATCCAAACGGAACTACTTATTTTACAAGAGATTATTTTTATAAAAAAAAACTAACAGCTCCTCAAAAAGCTCCTGCCAACAGACCCATAATATTCAGTTCTGTTGTGAGTTCTTTTTCATATATAAGAATCTCATTTACTGATAAGCAACAATTACCAACATATATATACTTATTTTCTGTTTAGTACTAATCAGTTTAAAAAAGTAAGAGCATTATCACACTAAACATCGAGCATATCAATCATATGCAAAAACTTTAGTAATATATTAATAAAGCTGAAAACAAAATAAGATCGAGTCACTACTACTGAGTGTGTGAAACAGACCCCGGAATCAGGTACAAGTTTGGTGGAAGCAACATGTGGTCACTGTTATAGCAATGGAGCAAACAAGAACTACAGCTGCCACTAATGAAGATGGATTTCATACGAGCTGGTAACAAACCTCACGGTCATGAATAACATGTTCTTTTATGTTTGTAGATGTCATTTTGCTATCTTTGTGGTAGGGTCCAAGTGTGTATTTACTCCCTCCTGACTTCTAATCCATTGTGGAGACCATAGTGTTCTGACTTAAGAAATTTTCCAGTGACTTTTATATTAGTGATTGAGTAACAAAAAATATATCAGTATTCAGATATCTAGTGTTATAGTCATGATTACGAGTCACATGAAATAAGCCTTCAATGCACCTTATCTACATTAGCTAGCTTCACACTACACTTGGATGTCAACTGTAATAGCATATGCTTATAAGGCATGATGCCTTATCGTAAAGATTCATAATTACTAACCATGATACCTTGACATCATCTGGTATGTTGCAAATCTATATAAAACATTTTAACGAACACGTTCCATGCATCATATAGCTATACTGTTTATAATATGAACATGTGGAGATGTCGTATATCACACAACACGGAGAAACGGCCACCCATGGTGTTAGCGGCAATTTTATTAATAAGAGGGACTTAAAAACCCTTGCCAAATACAAGTGAAGCATGAAATTACAATACTACATACCAAACATTAAAACGTAGATGAAAAAAACATAAACATATATACCACTATGTACGTGCAACCCTTCGCCATTTTGCTAAGAACACCACCACCTTTACGTACGCCCAATCTTTCAAGCTATCATGCAACTGGAAAAAAGCATGTCTGGCACGACGGTTAAGAAGTATAATGCTAAAAACTATCCAAAATCCAGTAGCAAAACCAGCGCCCCCTCCAATATAAAACCATCTATGAAATTCATCTATGGCTTCACCATCACTCTTACCTTCACCAACTACAGGTGTTACTTCAAGTACTTTATCTCCGGGACAATATTTAGTCACAGGAGGTCCACATAGTCCAGCATTTCCAATATAACTTGAAGCTTCAAAGGTCTGGAGTTGAGTGCTAGATGGAATCCTCCCAGACAAGTTGTTATGCGACACGTCAAGATAATTTAAAAAATTCATCTGAGACATGCTTGATGGCAACTGCCCTGAGAAATTGTTTTTGGATAAATCCAAAGTCAGAAGTTCTTTCATTTGACCAAGTTGTCTTGGAATCTCTCCAAGTAGAGCGTTCTTTGACAAGTTTAGTGCAACCAGTTGATAAAGATTGGTAAGTTCATATGGGATTTTTCCAGTTAAATGGTTGCTCGACAGGTCAATGCTCTTCAAGGATTCCAGATTTTTGCTGAATTCACGTACCTTTCCTTGCCACTGGATTATCACATGGTCAAAATAATCATAACTAGAGCGGTATCGATCATCTTGATGAATGTGCCTTATGTCCAATGAATTCAATGTGACTAGATCTCTCCCTTTGAGAGAAAAATTATCTAGAACCATGGCAGTGATATTATTGATGCACGAGGGGATGGTTCCATTGAGGTTGTTCATTGACAAGTCTAGAAGTTGAAGATTGACTAGATGGCATACTTGTAGAGGGATGGTTCCATAGAAATTGTTTGATGCTAGGCTAAGAACGTACAAACGTGATAGGTTTTCCCCAATCCAAACAGGCACATTACCAGAAAACTTGTTGGCCCCCAAATTCAGAAAGGTTAAATTCGTGCAATGTTTTAAGGATGAAGGAAATTCCCCAAAAAACTTGTTGTTGTATAAATACAATGTTTCAAGCTTGATCAAAGACTTGACAGATGCAGGAATTCTACCAGATAGATTATTGTTTGCTAGATTAAGAACCACCAGCTCTTTTAAATGCCATAAACAGTCTGGAATTTGTCCTGTGAATGAGTTGTCTGAGATATCAAAAAATGATAAATAGCCATCTACAATTTGGCACAGAAAGGAGATTTCCCCAGATAATTTGTTTTTGGAAAGATCTAACACTACCAAATTGGAAGGAATGTTCAGAATAGCGCCACTTATGCTGTTGAAAGAGAGATCCAAATAGCTCAACCCAAAAGAATGCCACTGGTTCCAGTACTCCTTAGAAACTGTGTCTGAAATGCTATTTTTGGAAAGATCAAGATGCTGAAGATATTTCAATTTTTGTATCCATTTGGGGAAACGAGGCCCTAGCTTGTTTGAACTGAAATCTATATATCCTACACTCTGAGAAAGGTTTGACACGTCAGCAATTAGAGGAACTCCTTCGAGTGAGTTGTTTGAAAGATCTATATACAAAAGATTTAATGTTTCAATATTCTTAGAGATAGCACCTCTAAGAGAATTGGAAGATAGATCTAGATATTGAAGTGTGGGTAGTTGCCACAGTTTGTCACTTATAGTTCCATCGAACTGATTTGAAGATAGGTCCAAGGAATTGAGGGATGAAAAGTGTTGGATCTCATCAGACAATGACCCTGTGAATTGGTTACTTGAAGCATCAAAATACTCTAATGTAGTAGCTGATGTGCATCCTGACAAGCTGTTCAAAAAATCTGAAAGTTCCCCATCAAACTTGTTGCCAGAGAGAGAAAGATGTGTAAGCTTATTGCCAGTTAATGGGGACAACCAATGATGCATGGATGAGTTGAGATTGTTGTTATCGAGATAAAGGGTATCAATAGATGAAGAAAAATTGACAGATGAAGAATATGGATGCATGACTTGTGAGAGGTCACATCTATTTAAATTTAAATAAAATAGGTTTTGGAGACCTATAATAGCATTTACCCAGTTATTTGCTTTGGCCAGAGAAGTTCCATCCATAAAAAGGTATTTTAAATTAGAAGATAACCAATCTAAGTTTTCAACTGTACAACTTCGGAGGGAAGTTAGATAAAGAAATTCCAAATTGGTGAGGTTTCCAAATTCCGAAGGAATGGGTCCATAGAAAGGGTTGTTTGAAAGGTAAAGGTCTATCAATTTGGTCAAGGAACCAATGGATCTCGGAATGACTCCACTGAAATTATTCCCATGAAGGTTAAGAGAAGTTAATTGGGTCATGTTACCAATGGACATTGGAATGGTTCCATAGAAAGAGTTGACTGAAATGTCAAGGTCTGTCAAGTTGGTCAAGGAACCAATGGACATAGGAATGGTTCCAGTAAACTGATTCCCAACAAGTACAAGGGTTGTTAATTTGGTCAACGAATGAATGGACTCGAGAATTGTGCCAGTAAACTGATTGTAACCAAGGTTAAGATATGTTAACTGGGTCATGTTACCAATGGATTTAGGAATGGATCCAGTAAACTGATTTTCACTTAGGTCAAGATAAGTTAAATGAGTCATGGAGCATATGAACTTGAAAATGGTTCCATGAAAAGAATTGCGAGGAAGGTTAAGAATATTCAAATATGTTAAGTTAATCAACGAATGGCTAATCTCACCTTCAAGACCACTACGATCAAAAGACAATTCAAGTTGAAGCTCTTTGACATGACCTGTGACGTTGTCACACACGACTCCACGCCATTGACAACAATCATCTTCTTCTTCACGTCTCCAGTCAATGAGCACGCCACGTGGGTCATGAAGGTGAGCTTTGAAATCAAGAAGAGCTTGTCTCTCCTTATGGATGCACTTATGAACAGCTCCTCCTGCTGCTCCAACCAGTTGTTGGCCAAAGGAAGTGGCAGTTGTGGTATTAAACAACAAAAAGACAAGTGAGAAAAGAAACAAAACATGAGTATACATAAAGTAAAAGTAAATATTTTCTCTCATTATGTGTGTTGTAAGAAAATTGTATTGATGTGTTTTTATCTGATAATGAACACATATACCTCTATGCAGCTTTATATAGACTTCGAAAACTAAGAATAGAAATATATAAATTCGTGTGGAACAGACAAAACATAGAAAAAAAATTCAACAATAAATTTGAAGTCCCACATTAGACGACCAAAGACTTGAGACTCTTAAGTCTTCGCAATTTTTAGTTATTCAATGTATCTTTTGGTCCTGAAATTATTCTGTGATGTAAAGGTAAATCCAAATAAAATGGAGCCAAATAAATCAGAGGCTGATGGAAAATACAGTCAGCAACTACTGTGAAAGTACCAAATATGCAAAAAACAAAAATGTTGGATTGGGATTGAGTGTTGCATAAATCTTCAGTTCCCACAATATGTTTTTGATGAAATGCCTCAACTAAATTTTTACAACATTAAGTTCACAAGTTTTCCTTTTATAAAAAGCATGTGAGCAGGACATAGGTAAGTTAATTGGTCATTTGAATTTTCACTGCATTTGATTAACTATTTAAGACGATATAAGTTGTTTTTGTTCAAGATGAATGATTATGTTTTGTGTTCGTTGTGGCCACGATTTAGTTTTGCAAACAAGTTATTAGTTTCATATATTTGTGGCTTTATTGTGTGTGCTCAAACTGTATATACATTGTTGGGTTTAAGTATATTGTGATTTAGTTTTTTTACTATCTTTAGTGGTAACATATATATATATATATATATATATATATATATATATATATATATATATATATATATATATATATATATATATAAACTTTTTAACATCGAAATTTTAGGTTTCAATCAAAAGGATGGCGAGTCCCTATATACTATAAAATCAACTATTAAAATAAAACTGTACAAATGTGAATGCTCATTTTGTCACGTAAGATAAATGAAGTCATCCTATTGCCTAATTGGAAAGCCAAAATTGAAACAATTTGGTTAAATCTATTTAAATCTCATCTAGCTAAAATATTTATAAAAACAAATGTGTCGATTTTGTCAAAAAGAAAAATAAAATGAAGTAATTAATAAAACTTTAGTTGTTAATTTTTAAATAAATTAAATAAAGTTAAGTAAACTTTCGAAAAGTTATGATTAAGTGATGATCTCAGTATAAGATCATCTCGGATAACTTACCCAGGTAGTGCATTGTTTCGTTAAATGTAGGTTAGTATTATATATTCTCGGAAGATAAAAAGGTATTTACCTCGGTAGTGTTCTAGGTAGTGGATGATTTGTACCGTTCTTGGTAAAGAACTCGTTAGTTTCCTGTTCTTGTTTGTTTGTTTGTTAAAGTTTTCACCTCGGTAGTTGTGTATTTTGTTAGTGTGGTTACTGTTCTCGTTCTCGGTATTTACCTCGGGCAGTTTGTGGTTTGACTAGTCAACATGATTGAAAAAAGATGGTTGAACAGTATATATAATGGAACAAAACAGTGCCAACATTCTAACACCGTCTAATGATTCACAAATCTTCACCCAATACTTTAATGAAGTGTTTTATCCAGCATTTGGTTTTCACATAAAATGGAAAGTCGAAGATGTGGCACATTTTGTCCAAAGATACGTTAACTGTTTAAAGACACTTGTTCAACAAATACTAATGACGTTTTATATAATCTGTTTTGTATAAATCAATTCCTTTACTCTTTGAGACTTTTAATCAGACAAGTGGTGAGCATAACATTGACGAAATAAAGTGACTCTATAATAGTCTAAAGAAGCTAGATGACTTTATATTTGGGTGGAACATACACGACTTGATGTCCCAAATAAGACCTTCAAAGACTCTCAAGTCTTTGCAATTTTTCCAAAGTGGGTGTCAATTTTTCTTCCACTTTGTAATACTTTATGTTAAAAAAGAAATCAATATAATGTGCCCAAATAAAGCACCCAATTATAGGAATAGTAACAGGATATATATAACGTGATGTAAACACCAATCTAGAATATACAGTGGTAGGAAATCGTACTTGGATTGATCAAAATAGGGAAAATCCTTTAAATGCCCCACAAGTAAATGGGTACCAACCCTAAATGTCCCAAAAAAAAATTTTTTTTTCTCCAAATGCCCCAGGGGAGAGGGTTGCCCAAATTTCTTGGGCGGATTACATATTATGGTGACATGTGTCCCCCCAACATGTACCTACTAAGTACCATCTCACTAGTACTTTCTTGGGCGACTGGAAACTACATTTCTTGGGCGACTTACATTTTTTAGTCTTTTTATGAAGTGTGGTGTTTTAAAATGCTACATTTTTTGTCCTTGTAATTTGGTTGGTATTTTATTTTGAGTCACACATTCTTTCTCTTTTTATCACCATTCTCTCTTGCATTCATTATAGTCAGCAAAATCAACGAGTAAACTTGGTAATTTGCTCAAATTTTAGAACAAAAAAGGACCCCAAGTATCCAATGTAACAAACAGATAATGTAGGTCCAATGTAATAATTGAACAACAACCACAGAATCTTTTATATAATAAAAGAATTACATCATTTCGGAGTGTTTTTGCAAATCCCTTCTTATTGAAAAAAAAAATTGGACCAATAGCAGAGCTCGATTTTGCCACGTAGGCGAAATCAAGCAACTTGATTGGTCAATAAAAAGTCAAAATTAAATTGATTTTGGTCAAACTTAATAAATTTGGTGGAGAAATTTGATTAAGAAAAAAAATGCATAAAAATATAGGTGTCAAAATTAAGAAAACAAAAACTTAAAAAAAGATGAAGTAATTAATAAAACTTTAGTGATTGAATTTTAAATAAATTATATAGAGTAAAGTGTAAAATTAAAAGTTTCCATATTTTTTTAATAACTTTAGAAAAAACACAAATAACCCCTTACACTTTATACTCCCATACTTTATAATATTAACTTTGTTTAAAATTACATGAGTATTAGTATTAGTTTTTAGAATTTTTATCTATTAAAATTACAAAATTTGGTAAATATGCGAATATATAATTAAGTTGAGTTGCTGATTTAGATAATATATGAATGTATTTTAATGTACCAAAGATGTATTTTAGTGCCTATATGAAGAATTTTATAGTAGGAGCTGTCGTTGAATGAGTTAATGAAACTTAGCAGATGTTTGATTTCATTGATAATACTATGGGTATCAACCAACGGTCTAAATATGGGTGTCTTTTAACATGATGATTTAGGCCAATTGTAAAAAAAGTAGCACTAAAGTGAAAGGTCGGTAAGGATTCGAACAATCTTAAAAGACTTGCGAATGTACTCTTTGTCATTTTTTTCATGCATTTATAATTTACTTATACAAGTAATTATAATTTCCTTATATAGTTTGATCTCAGAGAAAAATTATTTTTATACATTATAATAAACGTAAGATTAAATTTGAGTTATACCCATTACATTTTTTTTTTCTCTTTATGTAATAAAGAAGCTAAAGTTTAAGCATCTATGATAATTTGGTAATTTTTTGATCAAACATGAGAAGTAAATAGCACAAACTTATGAAAATACAAATTTCCAAACAAAAAGGTACATTAGTAAACATGGTATGATGGTTATTCATAATCAAGGAAATGAATCAATCTTCAAAGCTATCTAAATATGCTACATATTTTAACAAAAATATAAGTAAAAGAAATATCATAACACATCGTAAATTGATCGCATGGGTTTGCAAAACTAAAAGCATATATCACTAACATCTCATGCAAGTCAAGTATTATTAGGGGTGGCAATCGAGTCGTGTTCGTGTTGACATATTCGGGTTCGCGGGTTGGCGGGTTGAAATAACCTCAACCCAAACACAACCCATTTATTAATCGTGTCAAGAAGCTCAACCCTAACCCAGACCTGCATAACACGTGTAACCCGTTTGTGACCCGTTTAAGTAAATAGGTCAAATAGTGAATAAGATTTGTGGTTTGTTTCTTTAACTAGCTTAAATGCAAAAATGATATAAGGATCTAAAATATGATAAAAATAACATACAAATAACTATACGACAATTTCAATGATATTTGAGTTATAAGTTATAAGCGTCTACTTCAATAAAATCTGAGTTATAATCATAAGAACATAACAAAATACATTTAATCCATATTCAATATTAAAACCAAGTTATATATTTTATTTTTAGAGACTTATATACTTAAACGGGTTCACGTGTTGACCTGTTTAACACTTGCTCAACCCAAACATGACCCGTTTATTAAACGGGTTAGAAGGGTTGACCTGTTTTTGACCCAAACCTGTTTATCCTCAACCCAAACCTGTTTAACTTCGTGTCGGGTTCGTGTCGTTTATCGTGTCGTGTTGAGAATTGCCACCCCTAAGTATTATCATGTGATTTTGCTTGAATAATAAAATATAATTTTTAATCAAAAGTATTCTCCTAAAATAATAGGAAGATTATAACATATATACATATAATTTTGTATTTTTAGTCCACCAAGTAAAACCAATTGAAACATGTTAAGTGATTCATTTCTTAATCGATAATAATACATAATCAAACTGATATTTTAAAAACCCTGTGCATGCACAGGTATTATAACTAGTATCAAATTTAAGGATACTTGCATTCATATACTGCAAATATGCAATATACACTGGTACCTATTTCATTTACACTATTCTTGCATCTGGTACATCGATCTAAAATCTCTTAGCAGTCATAAGGCTTAACTTTGTTGTTTATATGATTAATTGATTGTTTTAGTCAAGTTTAATAAACTTCTTTTAATTCAATCTTCATAAAAACCCAGATCTTCATCATAAAAACCCAGGCCACAAATTCGATAACAAAAACAATAACATCAAAACATCACCGTCGACACCACCATACAAACACCACCACCATCCAAATACCACACCCTCACACCACCACCGGACCCATTTTCCATCTTAACAATCCCTCTTCTTACCTGAATAACATGTTCTTTTATGTTTGTAAAAGTTTCCCTCCACACATACAAGTGATTGATTGTAGAGACTACAGTGACTTTTATATTAGTGATTGAGTAACAACTAAAAAATCAGTATTCAGATTTCTAAGATGCATTGGAGGCTTATTTCATGTGCCTCGTAATCATGAGTAAAACACAGCTACATTAGCTAGCTTCACACTACACTTAGATGTCAACCGTAATAGCATTTGCTTATAAGGCATGATACCTTATCGTAAAGATTCATAATTACTATAGCTAACCATGATACCTTGACAAAAACTGATTTGGTCAAGTTACATAGGAATGGTTGCAGTAAACTGATTCCCACCAACTACAAGGGTTGTTAATTTGGTCAACGAACGAATGGAATCGGGGAATTGTGCCAGTAAACTGATTGTAACCAAGGTTAAGATATGTTAACTGGGTCATGTTACCAATGGATTTAGGAATGGATCCACTAAACTGATTTTCACTTAGGTCAAGATAAGTTAAACGTGTCATTATAACCATTAGACGATTCAAGATAAAGCTCTTTGACATGACCTGTGACGTTGTCACACACGACTCCTCCCCATTGACAACAATCATCTTCTTCTTCAGGTATCCAGTCAATGAGCACGCCACTTGGGTCTTGAAGAATAATGTGAGCTTAGAAATCAAGAAGAGCTTGTCTCTCCTTATCGATACACTTATGAACAACTCCTCCTGCTGCTCCAACCAGTTGTTGGCCAAAGAAAGACAAGTGACAAAAGAAGCAAAATATGAGTATGCATAAAGTAAAAGTAAATATTTTCTCTCATTATGTGTGTTTTAAGAAAATTGTATTGATGTGTTTTTATCTGATAATGAACACATATACCTCGATGCAGCTTTATATAGACTTTGATATCAAAGAATTGAACTAGATGGATATAAATTTGTGCGGAGCACATAACACTTGGAATAAAGATCATGGAATAAATTTGAAGTCCCAAATTAGACGTTCAAAGACTCTCAAGTCTTTGCAATTTGTAGTTATTCAATGTATCTTTTGGTCCTGAAATTATTCTGTGATGTAAATGTTAATCCAAAGAAATGGACCCAAATAAATCAGGCTGATGGAAAATACAGTCAGCAACTCTTGTGAAAGTAGAAATACGTAAAAATAGGTTGGATGGATAAAAAAATAAATAAATGGGGCCTCTTAAAAATTCAAATTTGTAACTGTACATCCAAAGATGAGAGATTTACGCAATTATGAGCTTAAAGTAGTGTCTTCATGGAAAAATTTATTCGTACATGGTTCTTCTTTTATTGCTTATAAGGCTGCATAAATCTTGAGTTTTCTCATGACCCACAACAATGTTTGATGAAATGCCTCAACCAAATTTTAGCAACATTAAGTTTACAAGTTTTCCTTTTCTAAGAAGAATGTGATTTCAAGAGTAATCTGCATAGGTAATTTAGTTGGTCATTTGAATTTCTACTGCATTTGATTAACTATTTAAGCCAATACAAGTTGTTTAGATTTAAGATGAATGATTACGTTTTGTGTTTGTTGTGGACAGGGTTTAGGTTTGCATACAAGTTATTAGTTTAGGTTGTTTGACTTGAAAATTGGAGCGGCCCAGTTTTAACATACTCAGCTTGGCTCATATTATATATTTGGTAACTAGCAATACATGCTTTGGCGCAATTAAATCGTTGAACATCTATCTTCTACTTTAGTTTAAATACATAATGATAATCTAGTTATATTATTTCATTGCAATATTTAGTTGAAAATAAATATCAGAAGACTCTTTGCATAAAGCTACTTATTTTGGATAATCATTAGAAACTGATTGATGCAATATGTATAGTAAATTTGAAGTAGATGGTCTAAATTTTTGTTTTACTTTTCCGTTGTTCAAAAATCCAAAAATAAATTTGATCTGTTTTGTGGAAAATGATGAAGAAAAGTGAAGTATCCCAGTATTAGACGTTAGAAGACTTAAAAGTCTTTAAAACTTGTAGTTATTAGATATCTTTTTCTATCTTAGTGATACTTTTCCCCTCAATACGTGTGAATGTGTGATATAAATCAAAGTCAAGCTAATGGGCCCAAATGCTAAACCATAACCAAGACCAAGACTAAAAGATGAAGACTAAGTTAATTACTACAATGCATAATCAACTTTTAAATTTTGTCTCAAAATACATAATATGATCCGTTTATTCAGGTCACCGATGATATGGCGCTTATGTGGCATCCAAGTGTATACCTCGTGTGTTAACTAGTAAATAATGCAACAAAATAATAATAATCAGGAACCATGACCAATGACTATAAAACATACCTGGTCCAAGGGATCATTCCCTAACTCACGACCACAAATGAATAATTCAAATCTCTCTGTTAAACCTGCATGCCTGCGCCGAAAATTAGGAAAAATCAAGCTTTCACGAATTTGAGTTATTTGTAAATTTTGGGTATCCGGATATACAAGTTCAAAGGGATAATGAGGTAATGGGGTCATTTTCCTTAAAATAATATTTGCATTTTGAGATACAGAATATTTTCAGTACCTCCGATGTGGCTTCGCCAATGGAGATACCTCCACAGGATAATCCAAAACAAATGTAGGCTGCACTAGAGTTGGTTCTACCGCTATCCCAAAAACCTGTAAAAAGAACAAAGTTACCAGCTAATCTCACTCTTAAATTTTATATATTATTGTTAGTACTTGACCCGTAATTTGATACTGACCTCATTAAGCATTTTGCCAACAGACGAGCATGCTTCAAATAAATGCCTATCTTGATTATTGGGACCCATATTCAGCGCGTTAATAGTTGCTTCTTTAGCAGCATTAAGATCTTCCGAACTCAGTAAAATCAATTCCTGTAGCTTCTTTTACAAGATTGTGCATTGTTTCCCTCCTCCATGGTCTTTCTAAATTAATTTCAACTCCCTGCATTCAAATCGGTAATCTTGAGTAATTCGGTGTAGTACTAAACTAGATTGAGTAAGTGGTACGTAGGAAGTTAAGCGTTCAATCTAAGAGTTTACATACCTGATAGTCCACAGTAAGCTTTCCATTAACTGCAAGAGCACATTGAGTTACGATTTCTTCTGCCATGTTCATCATGCTTTCATAGTCTGAATACGCTTCATATATCTGGATCAGTTCAAGACTAAAACCGATCAATTGTGATCAAACAAGTATAACATTTCTATACAAAGCCTCCATTTTGTAACCCAAAAGGATATGAAGGCAAATGACGCATATATTACCTCTATAGTTGTGAATTCTGGATTATGTCGGGTTGAAATACCTTCATTTCTGAATATTCTTCCAATCTGATATACTTTTTCGAATCCCCCAACCTGTGTCGGAATCAGAACTCTTTACCTATATGAATACAAATACAATCTTACAAAAAAGTTTACGTAGAATACTAGGAACCTTACCAGCATTCTCTTCAAATGGAGTTCGGTCGCAATTCTCAAATACAGATCCCTGCCAAGCGAGTTATGGTGTGTAATGAATGGTCTAGCTTCTGCACCGCCAGCTGCTCCCAAGTAAGTCAAATCAATTTAAGTATCAAAAATTAAAAAAATCAAATATTTAGATTCTACGAAAATTAGTTTAGGGATGATTTACAAACCTGAAGAACTGGTGTATCAACTTCGATGAAGCCTACGGATTCAACTGTCTGGCGTATGACTGATACAATCTACTGAAGTGAAGCACAAATCAGCATACGAGCATTTGAAGATAATAAGTTATATGATCCGAAAATTCAATGTTTTAACCCTACCTTTGCTCTTTTACGGAATACATCAGCTACCTCTGGATTTGCAATCATATCTACATATCTATACACGAAAACAGACTTGCCAATTATGATGATGTTTAACATTAGCAAAAACGGACCACCATGACATTATTAGGATATTCAGGATTGCACAAATGTAGTTACAAGAAAAGCTAAAGAAAACTAACCGTTGGCGATAACGCTTATCCACATCTGTTAGACCGTGAAATTTATCCGGTAGTGGAAGCAAAGATTTTGTGAGGATCAAAAATGAATTTACACATACAGAATGTTCCCCTGAAAAAAAAAAAAAAAAAAAAAAAAAAAAAAAAAACGGAAACAATGAATATGCTATCTAAAAAATAGTGTAAAGACTATTAAATTTCTCTTTGTATAACTTTGTTGCGGAAGCTAACCTTTTTCCGTCCGTTTAATCGAGCCGCTTGCGCTCAATATGTCGCCTATATCAACAAGACTCTTTAATTGGTCAAACTGATCATCTGCAAGCCTTTCTTTCTCACAGTAAAGCTGTTATTATAAGTAAATATCAGTATTCAGTAGAGTCATAGAAAAACATAGCATAGGTGAAGAAATTAAGTTTACTCAATAATCTAAATGCTTCTATGAGGGTCAAATGCAACGCATTCCTATCTGTGATCTTTCAGTTGTTAACATCCACTTTGGTAGATGATCAATGGGCATGTGGCATCGCGTTTTTTAAAGTGGTCAAGAGTAGATGCAACGAAACTAATCCTGATTATTCAAGTCTTGTTTTACATGTACATCCTTAAATAATCAGAAATGTCAAAAACTCAAACTGCTGATTATCACAACTTCAAACATGAGAAGCACATCCAATTATCTAAACACTATCTCCAGCAGCCCACACATACACGAATACTACCAATTATATAGCATGACGGTGATTAAGTTTAGAGACAAGCAACTAAATTTTTGCATTTCAAACAAGGAACGTGTTATCAGCGTACCTGAATTGTTCCAGAATCATCCCTCAAAGTCAAGAACGCAAGTTTTCCAAAAGCCCTACGTGCAACAATTCTTCCTGATATTGATACTTGGTCATTCTCATCATTTGACTCTTCACCATTGCCGAGATGCTTATAAATATCTTGCAACTGATTAGCAGTATGAGTCCTATCCCACTTGTAGGCATATGGTTCAAATCCTTTGCTCCTTAACTCTTCGACCTATAAAAGAACCCGTTACTCTCAGTGCAAACAAATAAACCAGATATCTATACCCCAACTCATCATAGACCCATGTTACCATGTAGATGATGTTAGAAAACAAACAGTTGGAACAACCATTGTTTTAAGCAAGTGCTGCAAAGATGAAAACTGGGCTTAAGCTGTTTTGGAATTGCGTTCTAAAACTGATGATTTGATCATTGTGTTTTAGCGGATAATTAGCCATCCCAAAAAAAAGTGGCAGCTCATCAATTTTGTGTGGCTTTGCGATTGCTTAATATAGCTACTTATGTTTGTTGAAATAACCACATAAGCAGTTGGGGGAATAATGTACTCCCAAAGTGATTACCTGGTTATTGTGTTTTTTATTAAAAAAGGTATTAGTACTTCTTAGGGAGTGTGGGATTGCTCATTATAACTAGATACGTTTTTTGCAAGGTTTTCAAGATCGAGATCCTACCCAGGATCGTTTTCGGCTATGCAAGATCGTGAAGCTCGGATCAGGATCTTAAGATTATACAAATTTACAAAAAGTATTATATATCATAAACACAAAATTATATGAATGTTTCATCGAAATGTTGTATTAAATTATGATTATGAAATGTTTAATAAGATTAACATGTTTTTTAAATTTTACAAAAAATAATATAGAAAATTGCAGTTTTTTTAGTTTGTTATCCGAGAAAAGTAGGATCGGATCGGATTAGATCTTAAGATCCTTTGGTCAAGATCGGGATCCTATAAGATCTTAAGCTTTCAAAGATCCTATGTAAGATCCGGATCGTTTTTGCTTTGCAGTATCGTAAAATCGTAAGATCCTAAGATCATGATTGGGATCCTGACAACCATGGTTTTTTGGAATCGGCTTCCAAACTGATTATACAAAACTGTGCATTTCACTCTCAAATAACCATATAGACCATTTCAATAAGCAACCCCAAACACCCTCAAAACCGCTTAGTTCTTAAATCCCCATAAAACCTCATCCACCCATTGGACCCATAAACCAAATAACAACAAACAAAACATAAAACTTAGATTCGATCTTTATAAAAGGGTTAACGACATGCTTCTAAGTATTACACTTTTA
Source organism: Artemisia argyi (assembly GCA_030686995.1). Classification (NCBI taxonomy): domain Eukaryota; kingdom Viridiplantae; phylum Streptophyta; class Magnoliopsida; order Asterales; family Asteraceae; genus Artemisia; species Artemisia argyi. Next base: position 20,795,602 of record CM060693.1, on the reverse strand, counting down.
TTCTTTGGCATCCTCCCAATCACTCACGTGTTTCATGGAAACTTACAACTCTCAAAATTACATAAATAAAAAATCAAACCTAGTGTTAAGCTTGTGTTTGACATTGCATTTTGAAAATTATTATCTGACTTTCGTGTTTTCAAGTAGCAAATACTTAGCTTTTAGGATTACTAACAAAATTGCTTATACTTATTTAAAATACCTAGATAAGCAATTTGGAACATGCAACTTCCAAACTGCTCATTTCAATCTCGAATAATCAGATAAGCAATAAATAAGCAGTTCTTATAAGCAATCCCAAACACCCCCTAATAAAAAGGTTTAACAATTTCTTAACACCCATTTAATTAACAACCCAAATTCTAAGAAACAAAACTATAAAAAACAATAAAGATTCAATCTTTTTTTATAAAAAAGACTATACAAAAACTAAACCTTTTTAAGACGAATAGCATCTCTATCAGAAGTAGAGGTTGCATTAGGCTAGTCGTAATGGAGACCCAACCAAGGGTCGGTCCACCCTCTCGAGCCCCCTCCTCCCCCCCCCCCACACACACACACGTGAGTCCCATAGGAACGCGTCCCCCCGTCCCCCCCCCCCCCTTTTTTTTTGCTTGATTCGATCGGCAAAGCGACCAAATGGTTTACATATGGTTTGTGTGAGTGAGGTGCCCGGGGTCGCCTTACCATGGGCATTTGGTCATGTGTTTGGTCTTAGAGAGAGAAGCTGATGTCGCGCTGATGTGGTAGGGTCATAAGGTCACCCATAGGGTCACTAGTACTACTGGTCTTAGTATCATCTTTAGGTGATAAGTTTCAAAATAAGCACGAAAAATTGGGCTTATATTTCATAACAATATAAGCCGAAATGAGATAAACTCATAAGCCATAAAATCAGCTAAAACCAACATCCCTTTAAAAAGATTCAATTTTTATAAAAAATATCACAAACAAAACATAAAAACATAAAAACATAAAAACATAAAAACATAAAAAGATTCAATTTTTATAAAAAATATATAAAAAAGTTGAACCTTTTTAAGACGAATGGCACGAATAGCATCTCTATCAGAAGTGGAAGAAGTTGCATTATTCTCATCTTTGGGTGACCTCCTTCCCCTGCCACCACCCTGTTTTGGAGGCACAGTGGCGGCGCGTGAGGATGAACAGCAGCGCGTGAAGGTGACTGGGAGATGGGTTTTGTAAGTGAGTGGGGATAAGTGGAAGAGATGACGGAGTGGTCTTGATGACCATACTTTTAAGGCCTCCATTCTTCTTGTTGTTTCAAGTTGTGTTATCTGAACTGAAATTTGTGTTTTGATGGATAACCGGAAAGGGTTGAAGATGTAAGGGTGTTTTTGTAAATTTGGTTTTTGTAAGGAAGATTTATGTAAATTGTACTTTTATGATTATTATTCTTATTTTATTTTTTTCTCTTTCGGATAGAGCTGAACATAATAGACCATGGACCGGATGAATCGAAAAACCGGATCGAATGTATTTTGGTCCGGTCCTCGGTCCACCTTTTTCCCCATATTTGGTTATCGATCCGATTCAGTATTAAGCAAAACCGGCCATTATGCTCGGTTGAACTCGACTGAACCAACGAACTGGACCTGGATATGACATTTCAGTCTAGCCCTTGGTCTAGTGTCTTGAACTAAATCTGTTTTTGATCCGCTTTGGATTTAGTCAGTCTGGTCCGGTTTTCGGACCGTGCTCAACCCTACTTCCAGTTATATTTCCATTTTGATGATGTAACAAGGGTGTCTAAGATGTGTAATTGCCCAACAACGTGTCACCCGTAAAACACAAATCCCCGCCCACGCGTTGGCAAGGGCGGAGCTTAGTGAGGATCGGGAAGGGTCCCGGCCCCCTAGACCTAAACCCGTTAGTGTATTTTTTTTCCCGATATCATGTGTTAATTTTTTTTTTGTATGATATATTTGTGTTTAAAGCTCGGACTTGAGCTCTAGGCACGATAAAACTCGACTCAAATAAAACCGTGTTACTCAACAAAAGCTCGACTCATTTACACCGTACCGGTGTGTAACTAAAACCTAACTTAAGAGGTGTTTCTTTTTTTGGTTAGAATGTCTTAATGCTAAGAGGAATGGGCCCAAGCAATATAATAATATATTATTTTGTTAAATCCTCTATATGCCAAAGGCCATCAAAAGCTTAGCACTCTCCATTAAGTGGTTTATATGGAGGTGGACCCCACAACCTCTTAGTCTAGAAAAAAAATAATAAAATTAAATTAAACCCCCCCCCCCCCCCCCCCCCGCGTTACTCAAATAACAACAAAATTAGAGTTTATATTAAACCACCTTACATACGACGCCGTTTTACCGGCTTTTTCCCGCCAAAAAAAAGCCCACGTGGTTGGCCCAGAGTTTCGGCCTGTTTCTTTTGCCCAGTCGGCCTTTTCTTTTGCCCAGTTGGCCCATAGCCTAATTATAAGTATATATCTACCTAATTATACAAAATACAAACGTATTTACAAATTACAAATGTACAGATACAAAATACAAACGTGTGATTTACAAATTACAAAGTATGGTCTGATGAAACGTGTCAATGATCAAGAGCCTTATCCTTGAGGTTTTCACCAAACCATGAGACTTTCTTGAGAATTTGTGGTGAATTTTTCTTGCACAAGTACATTAGTGAGTAAGGTGCACGTGTGGTTTGCCTCCAAGTACTATTAGAACCTTCCATTACACCCTGCAAAAACAGAAAATCAATTGCATCAGAGAAAAATCATACCAAAAAGTGCATCCAAAGAGAAGGCGGTGACACTTTCAAGAGGTTTGTGTGAGTTTTCTTTTTGTGCACTATGGTTATTTTTTTGCTTTGCATGCATGCAGTGTTAAGAACGGTTAGATGTATATGTGTTTGGTTTATGTTTGATGCTAATAGACTGAAAATCTTCACAGTAAAGGAAAACAAATTGCAACAGAGAAAAATCATACCAAAAGTGCATCCAAAGAGAAGCCAGTGACACTTTGAAGAGGTTTGTCTGAGGTTTTTTGTTGTGCAGCTGATGGTCCTTTTTTTTTTTTTTTTTTTTTTGGGCTTTAAGAATGGTTGGATCCAGTGTTAAGAATGGTTGAATGTAGATGTGTTTGATTTATGTATGATGCTAATAGATATGCTATTTTATGATACATGTGTTTGCTTTATGTATGATGCTGATAGTACACATGTGATTTGCTGCTTCTTTTTTGTGGCTTACATGTTTGTCAAAATCACTACCATAACATCTGTATAGTATGAAGACTAAAAAAAAGGCCGTTCGTAGGGTTACCTCTGTGCTTCCTTTAGAACCTATGCAAGTTAGTAGTTTTTATCAGCAAGCAGAGTCTCATGGCCTGCATTTACAACCAAAGGCCATTGTAAGTGATCTAGGTAGGGCCGATTTCCTTTTAAACTTAGTGAGTCAGAGTTCATGTAAGGCTAGCCTTAGTACCGGTGATCTTTGTGTTGCTGCTAATTATAGAGAAAAAAACAAGCACAAAAGGTGCAAGAGAAGATGGTACCTTTAGTATAAATTATGAATGCTGCTACCCAAGCCCCATGTTTGTGGATCAGTCTTCTCAGAGTAGTCCGCATGCCCGTGATCTGTGCATCGGTGCAGTTGTACAAAGAGCAGGTGCGTAGCATGTTGGTTATGCTTTGATGCCTAACTTACTATTTTTAAAAAGCTTAATATGATTGTGTTTTAGATGGGTGCAATGTGCAAGGAAGCCAGGAAAGAAGCTTTTCTAGCCTACATGGTTCTACAACTTCTATGGATAAAGGAAAACGGAAAGTGTCTGACTTTTCTAATGAAGATGAGTTTTGTTCTAGGAGGTCTCACCTTGCAAGACTTTCAGACGATAGCGAGTCACAATTGCGAATTAATTTGCATTTTCTTTACATGTTTTGTTTGGTGTCCTAAATCTTGGCCTGCGGGGTAATGCCATGTACTTTATATTTATTGCAGGTGATGAGGACATGTTTCTTATAAATAGTGCTGGAAGCAGAGTTATACCTGAATATCTTGCGGATGGTTCCACAGCGTCCGGTCTTGCCCCTTCATCTCATGAAACCTCTCAAAACTTTGGTACACGAACAGGCCCCTGCAATGCGAACCTGCCAAGGAATCATCGTCCGAGGCGTTCTCAAGGTTTGATTGCTTTGAGATAAAAAATACAGAGGTATGGTGTTTTAAATGGATTTGCATTTGCTTACAGTATTATCTTTTATCTCTTGCAGTTAGGATGCGTCGTTCATCAGAGAGTACCTAGGTCCCGCCTCATGTGGGTAGCAGAAACCGAAGGCCTAGGCAAGGTGTACTGTTGTGCTGCTTTGACCTGTTTTACATGAACAAAATGATTAGCCATTGTTCTATTTACCAGGGGGCTGCTAAAAGTTCTATTTCCTGTGTCTAATGCAGGCCCTCCTGATACATATGTGCATATGGGCAGGTGTGATCAGGCCTGCCGTCATTGCAATGCAAAGTTTTGGTATGATGAAAGGATTGGTGTGGGTAATAGTAGGCGTGTGGATTACCATAAATGTTGTAATGCTGGCAAAGTTAGGTTGCATGATCAGGGTGAATACCCGCAGTATATAAAAGACCTTTTCACTAATCGGCATTTTTTGGAGAATATTCGTGCTTACAATCAAATGTTTGCAATGACATCGTTGGGTGCAGAAGTGGACAACTCTATAAACATGGGTGGTGGTCCTTATGTGTTTAAGATTTTCGGTCAGCTTTACCATCGAATAGGTTCTCTTTGTCCAAAGCCTAATACACGCCCACAATTTTTACAGCTGTATATCTATGACACACAAAATGAAGTTGCAAATCGTTTGGAACACTTTAAAAGAAATGGCCAGAGTCTGCGTCCAGATATTGTGGAACATTTGATTGAGCTGCTAGACAAGAACAATCGATTAGTGCAATTGTTTAGAACTGCCAGGGATAAAATGGCAGAGGCCGATATTCCAGAATTCAGTGTCCGTTTATTTGGTGTTGTCGGCTCAAGGCAGCCTGAACTGCCTACAGGCGACTCTATTGGTGCAATTTGTAACACCCCCAATTCATGGATGCAGCGGAATTCGAACTGGGTGTTACTCGACGGCACAATAGTCACAATAATAGAAAACGAACTCCAATTGAGTCGTTTTAAAAGATTTATCATTCAAATTGTATAAATATCAGAGATTACAAAATGAGGTCCCAGATGGTTCCATGTTTACAAATTACATTAATTGAGTTTTGAATGATAATAAAATTTATAGCCCTCTTGAGTATCCGTGTCCTTCCGTGCCATCCTTGATCGTCATGAACCTGAAATACATGCTTGAGAGGTCAACACAAAGGTTGAGTGGAATTCGTAGAGTTTAGTTAAATCGTTTGAACACAATAATCGTAGTGTGAGCTATAAACTCACACTCATAGTTAGAAAACAAAATCGTTATTTATTTCACTAAGCTCATGCAACCAAAACATTAACATCGAACCAACAAAATTGGCATTATAGAAGCCCTATCAAGGTACTTTTGCCATTATACCGCTAAATCTCAAATATAGTGCATTTGTGTGAACTCATCGTTGTTCAACACAAATGGGATCCGTCAATCCCAATAGATCTATTCACAATATTCGCGCTCACTATAGGTAGTGACTAATGGTTCATGATATAGGGACTTCGAACATGGCAATCGTTACTTAGTGACAATAAAACATAGTCGGGTAGCATACAGTAGAAAGCATTGTGTTCGAGTAGAAAAATAATAGCATGTATTCCCCCCATGGGTTTGTAAAATAGTTAAACAATAGAAAGTGGGGCTACGAACTCACCTTAAGTAGAATAGCAAGTAATGAAGGTGATGGTTGGATCGTGTAGGTTTCTACGAGCAACCTATAATAGAATGTTGCGACTTAGGATTTGTGTAAAGAATATAACGGAGTGCATATATATATCTTGCAATTAAGTCCATGATGTGGTATGATGTATATTGTAAGTCTTTGAAAGAAAAGATTCATGAAACATGTATGTTTTGTATATCGTTTACTATCGTTCGGGCTGACATATTTCAGAAGTCATGTTAGTAAGCGTTCGAGGAGCCAGGACACTTTAATTCGTAAATCCACAACTCATCTCGACGGCTTACATAATGAACTCCTCACATGAGGCTCCCTACTATTGTAGTAGTTGATAAAATATATAGAGATAAGTTTTGATCCGAAAAGTTACATGTCCGATATTTTGAATAAACTTAGGAAAGTTTATTAGTACATGAAGATTGTTATTAGGGGTAGTTTCATAAGTCTTATATGACCATTTTTCTTTGTAATATCTCATGGTTCCTTTTTAAGTGAAGTAGATCCAAATTGATTGTTCAAATTATCGCCAATTCCTTGTTTCATGTTTTCGCCTAAGTAAGTTGGTATGGTCATTTCGTCATGGCCTAGCCATGGCCTTTGGTCCTTGTTCCAAGGTCATGAGACGCAACCTTGGCTCTAGCCATGGTGGTGGTCTTGATTATAGGTCATAAGACCTCTTGTTCCTTTTAAAGTATAACCATAATATAGTGACTTATATATATGTAAATAGCTGTTAAGAAACTGAGAAATATCTCACTCAGAAATCGTTTTCAAGGCTCGAGCTTCTTTACTCCTGAACAAAAACGTCGTTCCGGACAACTTTCGTGTTTTAACTTTTTGATGAATCGGACCATAAATGCCTCTTTTTGCGTGTTTTAAGTTTCTGTAACAGAAACTATTTGGCAGCTTTGCCGCAAAGTTTTGGTAACTTCAAATCGTCATAACTTTTGACTCGTATACTCGTTTTAGGTGGTTCAAATTGCTATGTTTTCCTTGTTAGGTCCTCTACTATAATATGTAATGATCCAATATCATAATTTTACCATTTTGATCAGGTTATACCAAGAAAGTCACTAGTTTGCTTGTTTTAGTAACTTATTGTAACAATCAATTATAACAACATCTTTTACTCATTTTTATACATCATGGACATTAATACAAGACATAATATAGCAAGAATAACATGTAAATGATATGAACATGATAAATTAACAAGAAGCATGTTAGGGTTTGGCTTACAACTTTTGGCTTTCACTTAAGAAAGGAAGTCAAGTATAGAACTAGGACACTAAACCTAATCTTGTAAACCCTCCACCATAACTCTTGTAACCCTTGCTAGCCTTGAACTAACCCTTGTGAAAACCATTTAACTTCAGCCCTAGTAACCTAGTGTAGCTCCTAATTCAACCATGGAATCACCAAACAAACTTAAGAACTAGGTAGAGAATACTAAGACCTTGAACTTTGTAGTGTAACTTGTATATTGAAGATCAAAGGATCATGGTGCTAGGAGTAAGGGGTGTGGCGTTTTTGTGGTGAAGAAAGGAAGACATGAGCATGCTTTTATACTAAAAATGAGGAGGTTAGGAAGGTGACTAGGAAAGTGCTAAAACTTGGAGACAAAGTTGTAAATAAATATTGATCTAATGGCTAAAGTCATGAGATCATGCCACAAGTGTGAATGCCCCCCCCTAGTGGCGGTTTCAAGAACTTGGAGAACAAGGTGTGGACTTTTGATGGTATTATCCTAAGTATGTAGCTAGTTTTGACTCCGTAAATCGCTAACCGTAAATGATTAAGCCTCAAAACGTAAAACCGGGTATCGTAAAAATATGAAATTTGAAAGTATTGTTAAACATGTCAATATAGTCCATAATAAAATATAAAATGAGTGGTAGGTTCTATCGGGTGCTAAAACCCTGCTAAAAACTGGAAACACGGGTCTAAAACGTGTAATTCGCGTAAAACGCTGAACTGAAAAACGTAAAATTCCGAAACTTTTGGAATTGTCCTAAAATGAGAGAAAATCATATTTCTATTGTTTATAATGTTTTATGGATATATCGGGATGTTGGAAGGACGTTTAAACCTAAAAGTAAATCTCGGACACGGCTTTGTGATTTTTGCAGAAATGATCCGACGAGCGTCAAACTCTCGGATTATCGTTAAAATAGTTTAACTTACGAGAATATGAAATAAAAATTTCTGAGATGAATAGTGAAAAGTGAATAGTAAAAAGTGAATAGTAAAATGTGAATAGTGAAATTTTCGGGAATAAAAGTTAACCTGAAATTGCGAATTGTTACACAATTGTTTTTGAAGGTGGTCCAGACGTGGAGACTGAATTTGATGTGGTCGTGGAACAGCACGATCATCAGTTACAATATGTGAGTAAGCTAAACGCATCTTATATGTCAATGCAATTCCCATTGGTTTTTTTCTTTGGTGAAGATGGGTATCATTTGGGTCGCGTGTTATTGACATCTTCTGACCCTCCCAAGAAAATGTTGATGAGCCGAAAAATGAACCGTTTTTAGGGGGTCCCCGGATTCAAATTTATTTGATCAAATATTGCCCTAAATCGTTCCTTTTGTCATTTTAGGTACTTTTGGAGTGAATTCTGGAAAAGAAAGCATTTTGGACGTTTTTTGAGCATAAAAGTGAAGAAAACGGCAAAGTCTTAATTTTCCTTGCTGGGAACAGTACCTGACGGCGTCATATGCTCCTTAATGACGGAGTCAAGAGTAATACAAGAGGTGGAAGTGGATAAAGTCCGTGACGATCCAGAAGAGATTTACACTATGGACATGACGACGTCACCCTAGGCCGTCATGGTCCAAATACGAGCGACGGCCCAGAGTAGAAGTACACATGACGGCGTCAAAACTGGATCTAGGCAATCCGATTTCATTATGGGCGGCGAGTTGACGGCGTCAGAAATTCCTTCTTGACGCCGTCACCCTGTAAAATCTATATATAGTTTTGCAATTTTCATTCATTAAAGAGGGACAAGTAGGGTGTAACTTTGGAGAGAAACCCTAGTACGAATCTTACAGCTTTTTCAAGGGTTTTTACCCTTTGAAACCTTTCATGTCAATTTGAGATAAGTACTCTTTCAATTCAATCAATATGTCTATGTGTTGCTTGAATATATCTTACATTTGTCTTGAATTTAACATGCTTGTCTAGATCTCTTGTGAGTTTGATTAGATGTAGTGAAACATAGATGTTAATTATGGGTTGATTGTTTGTTTATAGTTGTTACGGATGATTGTATTCGATGTTAGGCTTAAGAAAACTGGCAGATTTCCATTGGTGACATGCTTTAATATCTTAAGAAACATGATCAGAGGTGTACTATGATTTTTGGTTGTATTTAATGCATAGGAGAATTCTAATGATCCCATGTTAGGAGCTTCTAACGGCTCGACATAGGAGTGAAGTAGGATCCTATAGAGTTAGGGAATATTGTACACGGCCCTACGACTAGTATTAAGGAATACGACCCGTCATCCATGCAATTGTAACAAACTATCAACCTGTAAAAGATATCTAGGGAGTAATGAAACCTAAGTAAACACAACTCTCCCCATTATTGTTCACACCACATTAGTAATTAGATTTATTTTCATTTCTGTTATTTTATTTTGATTGCAACTTTGTTATTGGGTTAGTTGATTAGCAACTAATTCCGCCCACTCTTCCAAAAACCCGAGATTTTTATTGCTTTCCTAAAAATATAAAAATACAAAAAGAATCATCCCTCACCTCTAGACCTAGTTTTTAGGCTTTCTAATTCTAGCGACACTATTCCTGAGTTGAACGATCAATCCCCCGGTACTTGTCACTATACTATACTACAACGATCAGGTACAATGCCTGGTGGGGGTTGTAAGCTTCTCGAGATCCCTCGAGAGGTAAAATCCTGGTGCGATTCCCACGTATCAAGTTTTTGGCGCCGCAGCCCGGGGAATAGTTATTGTCTAGGTTAGGATTTCTTTTTATTAGGTCTACTTGCTAGATTCCTTTCTAGTAAGATTTTATTTTTATTTTTAGGTTCTCTTTAGTCTATCTTTTTCTTCGTGCCTTTGTTAGTAAATTAAATTCATTGACTATTCCATTGACCATTATGGAAAACGCGAATCCACCCCTTTCCCCTTGAGAAGTGGCCTTGTTGCGTGAACAAATTGAGAATGAGATTAGGGAACTTAGGGAGCTTAATAGGTTGATTAATATTGAGATCGACCATGCATTTAGTGACCTAGCGACCGCCTTGTATTCACATAAGGATCTAGGACCTAATGATTTTGAGGATGTGGTTGAGGAACTTGAGGAAGGGGAGATAGATCCAAAGCTAGATGACTATTTCAATCTATACCCCACTAAGTAGGAGATTGCATAGTATAATAACCTTATTGATAATCCTCGACCTCCTTTCACTAGAATTGAACCTAAGATAAAGAGAGGCAATCCTAAGAGTGCAAAGATACCATGTATGATTGGATATAAACACATTGACAATGCTTACATTGATTTTAAATCCCCAATCAACATTATGTCTTCAAGTGTTTATAATGATATAGTGAAAACAAGACTGGACCTAGAAAAGATACTAAATACCCCGGTGGAGTTTGTAACTTTGTCGGGAGAGTTAAAGGTCTACATATCTTTGTTGGGAACTTTACTTATGTCACTGACTTTATGGTTGTTGAAGACCTAGCTAGTGTTATTGATTGTCGCTTAACCCATGTTGTGTTTGGTAAACCATTTGTTGAAGAGTCCAAGTTAGAATATGATGAGATAGAAGGGACAATCCGGTTTGCTAGTGAAACCGATAGGATCACATATAGGATGCCTAATAGAATGAAAGAATTTCGTTTTGTGCCTCAATTTGACATGGATAACATTGGTGCTTTTGAGGACATCAATGAAGAGGATAAGAAAAAGGGCATGGACTTTGTATGGGAGAAGAAGAGCCTTTTCTACAAAGATTTGCTTGACTCAAGGACCGAAATATAAAGTTGATAAGGAATTTGCCAATAGGATTATAGGAGCAATTGAGAAAAAGGTGGTTGGTCTCTATAAAGAACATTCACAATCGGTAAAAGAGACCAACGATAAGGTCACGTAATTGCCCATGACCTTGAGTCTAGCTACAAGACTCGTAAATAAAGTGCGTTTGGTTGTTTTCTCAACGCCCAAACGGGGATTGTCAATCCCTAATAGATCTATCCATAATTATTTACGTTCACCTCTCTAGGTGACTAAGGCTCATGATATGAGGGGCTTTTGGCAAAAAGGTACTTAAGCAATAACGAGATCAGGTAAAGCATACCAAGAAAATACTTGTGTTCAGTTTGTAAAAACTAGCATGTATCCCCCTCGCAGGGTTTATAAAACATTTAAACAAGTAAAGGCGAGGCTATGAACTCACCTTAGTGGTTTAGTGATAAATTATCGATACTCAGTTTGCAAAAATGGGAACGGCTCCACACACAACCTAGATAATATATGGCAAGTTTTAGTATTTGATAGTCCTAATGTTTTAAATCGCGAGTGGTTTTTTAATACGTGATTTGTTAATTTAACGTTAGTAAAACTTTTGGTTTTATAGTATATCGTACGTTTAGTATATTTATGTATATATATAAATATAACGTAACGTTTAATAATAATAATAGTAATAATAATAATAGTTTGAAAATAAACGTAACGTCGTGACGTGAAATCGTAAAAATGGAAAATAAAAATAAAATGTTAATTTTTATGTACGACCCTTGTCTTTTCCAAAAATTTACACTTTTTACCCTAACGGCGTTAGCGTTACACCGTTAGTCCAAAATTAACTATATTTACGTTTTACGTCCAAAACTTTATATTTCTTACACTTTTCACCCAAAAGTTTATAAAAATCAGTTTTCATCCTAAAGTTTACGAAATGACAGTTTATACCACAACTTTGAAAATTTGACACTTTTAACCCGATTTTTATAAAATTTGCAAATCTAGTCCAAAATTTACAAATTTTGAAACTTAACATTTTTATTTCTTTATTTAAGTTAAAAACAGCTTATTAAATTTTTCAGAACTGCTTATTTTCAAAAAGTGCTTATTTAGAGCTTATGGGCCTTTAACGAAAATACTAGGGCCCGTTAAGCATTTTAAATCCAATGGGCTTACGAAAGTTTTGGGCTTGGTTTTGGGCTTATCTTAGGACACTAAAAACATTTCGAGACAGATTATAAGACTGCTAATCTCGTTAGCTTATTTTTCAAAGGATTGGGCCTTAAGGCCCAATCGATATGTGTTTGTTTTCAAAAATTGGTTTCCAAGTCGCGATGCTTTGTAGGTCTTAGGGGTTCAAAACACGATTTTTATTGCAAGGTTTGTATACGAAAATGATTGTTTGTCGGGGGGTCTATTAGTTTGTAAAATAAAATAGTATGCTCGTTACATAGAATTTAAAGATATACGTGCGTTTTATGGGTGGCATGGAACGAGTTTTATAAGTAAAAATACTTAGAGAATTTTTAAGAGTTTTGCATGGTTCAACGTTACTTACAAATGTGTTTCAAAAATCGTTTATACGTGAGTTTTATATTTAAAACTTTATGTACCTTGATAAATAGCGTAGTAAATATATAGATGGGTGAAAAATACGTATACGTTGTTTATTTAGTTTACGAGTAATAAGGTGCAAGTGAAAGTTATTTATACGTAAAAATCAAAAATATGTTTTTAAGTAAAAATGGAAAAAAAGTTGTGTGAGACTTACTACACCAAAATGGTGGGGTAAAACGAGACGTAGAGTCGAGGGGAAAAGAGTACGAGAGTGGAACTTGATTTTTGACTCGACCAAGGTTCACAAACAAAGACTTGTTTCTTTTAGACCCGATTTGAAAAGCTTGTGTTTTTGCCAAAGCGATTTGAAGTAGAAACTAACACTAGGACTTAGTATATTTTTGAAGTTGATTTGGATGATTGTAGAAACGAGTACATGCATGCAAGGTGATATATATATGAGATTTTGGAGTGTCCTAGTGTCTAAAATTAATGTGATGGGATGTTTACTTGTTGCTAAAAGTCTTTGAGAAAGTGTAGACGCAACATTTCTCTTTTCTTTGTTTCCTAGCTATCGACATTTCAATTATTCAAAAGGAACGTGTGTTTTGTGATTGTAAAATAGAATGTACCGTTGAGGTTGTATTAAAAAAACATGTAGTACTTGCCTAGAGTCTTATAATATATACTTGTGTGTGCATGAAAAGGGGAGGTACACTTTTGTTTTAAAACTACATGTCGACTACTTATTTCTTTTGTACACGATTTGTAATTTTTGGCTAGACTTGGTGATGATTGATAGAATGTAATATTTAAACGTGAGATTTAGTTTAGAAATGGTTTTAGGACTTAATAGAAACAAACGGGGTTCAAAACGGTTTAGTTTTGGATTAGTTGCAAAACGTATGAAATTGTTTTTGGACAAATACTTTGCCTTGTAAAAATGTATTTAGACTTGACGTGGGAAGCTAAGGGTCGACACACTCAAAGTTGGCTAGGGGAGGAACGAGTATGTGTGAAAATATGTGTATGTCGTGTGTAGGATTTGGGCGTACGAGGCTCGTTTCTGGCTTGTCTTAGTCGAATGGTTTGAAAAAAAAAAAAAAAGGAAATGGGCTTGATGTTTGTGGGCCGTGAATAGTAACAGGCCAGAAATTTGTGTTGGGCTTGATGTGTAATTATGGGTCCGGTTTGGTGTAATTATAATTAATAAGAATATTAATTATGATTAGTGAAAAGTTTAGAAATTATTTAGTGAGACGTTTACGTGAGTCCGGGGGTGAATAGTGTTTTGTGAATAGTATTTCGTAAATAGTAAAACTTTTGAAAAACATCTTAATATCACTAACTGACTCCAAAAATGATGAATAGTGAAATGATGAATAGTGTTTGGTGAATAGTAACCGATGAATAGTAAATTTGAAAAATGTCTCGAAAATGCAGGTTCATAATGAATAAAAGAAAATTTTAATATTCTCGCGATTTTAAACTATAGTGGTATATGTGTGAGCATCGTTCCAAGCAAAATGAGATCATGAATATCGTAGTGATTTTTAAGTAACATAGCATATTTGATAAAAATATATATAAAAAAAAATTTGTTATTGGTAAAAACGTTATTAATTAACGAAATGATATATTAGTCTTTGATTTAATTTTACTATTCATAGGGAAATTTACGGGAGTTTACAGATACAATTACACTTGAGTTTGTTTGCTTGATGGTAGGTGTGTAATAAAACTAAGAGAAATACTTGTTAGTGTAATTTTAGCGCCAAATTTAAATTTTTTTACAACATTTAGGAGTGAAACTTTAGCCATAGCAAGCGTCTCATGGATAGGAGTTATATGACTAGCACAAAACCGTACTATTCAGAAAAATTTTCCACCCAAATATGTGAGGTTCGCCTTTAGATTTGATAGAAAAAGCATTCACTATTAGTGCTTATGAGTGTACCGGTAGCATTTAGATTCTAGAACTTGCGTTAGTGATGCATCCCGAGACCGCTAGTGAGACTAAATTCGTGTGGTAGGATTTACTACATGATAAGAGGCATTAGGATCACCCTTGTGTTAAACCCGTATCATAATTACTTGACCATTTAAGTCATATTACTTGGCTAGTAAAGTCAACTAATTTTTCCCACACCTTAGCGTTGTACTCATTTTTAGTACACGAAACCCCTAGTACACCCCTCTGAGCCTATCTTTTCGTTTTTAACTTTAAGCATCTTACTTAAAGGAAGAATTTGTTACAACCCACTTAAATGTACAACCAAATCGCCTTAGCCTTCCGTGTATGCACTCATCTTTAGTGCATTATTGTTACATGTTTAAACCCTTAGTTAATTATCTAATTGACTACATGGTTGCTAAGTCGAGTCATATCCTTGTACATATTGTTTTGGGACGATTGGGACTCATGGGTAAAGTACTAATGTTATGGAGTAATGGGGAAGAACATCATATATTACCCCCATATGTGCGTTAATCTTAAAAGTGCTCCAAGTGTTTTTATTATCTTGATTCGAGTCATTAGATTAGTTTATTGTAAAGCATGTAAAAATTCAAGTGTAAGGGGAATGTTCATTCCCTATGATGTATTATTTTGGATGGTAGGGCAAGAGTGTATGCATAAAACAAAAAACAAAAACAAAAACAAAAAAAAAAAAAAAAAAAAAAAAAAAAAAAAAAAAAAAAAACGGAAAAATATTAAGAAATAGAAAAAAAATAGAAAAAGAAAAGAGAAAAAAACATACGGACTATCATCCTGTTTCATTCTACGTTTATTTTATGTTTTTGTTATTTATCATTCATTAGCTTAAGTCGAGTCTAGTCTTGGCTTAGCAACGCCATATTGTACATGTAATTAACCAAGATGATTAACTCGCCACCATTAAAGATTGCCTATATCCAACAAAACCGTGTATTCCATATCCCTACACCTAACGTTATAACCCTTTAAAAGACCTCTTTGATAGTTTATCCTAGGTGCTTACGCCATGTGGTGGAGGTTTGATCCTTTCCCAAGCCTATGGTAATCTATTTTGCTATGACAGGTAGTGAGAGATGTTTTCCATTTCCGTATTGTGATATATACTTTATTACACCCGAGAGATGTGAGTATCTAAACAATATTTGTGAGGTGCTAGTGTATGACCTCCGTGCTTGTCTTTGGTCTTTAGTGGAACGATTATTTGTTGTAATTACTTTTATATTAGTGTTAAATGACCCCTAACTTGTATTTTGATTAGAATAAAAGTGCATTTGCTTGAGGACAAGCAAATCTCAAGTGTAAGGGTATTTGATGAGGCGAAAAATGAACCGTTTTTAGGGGGTCATTTTAGCCCGAATTCGAATTTATTTGATCAAATATTGCCTTAAATCGTTTCTTTTGTCATTTTAGGTACTTTTGGAGTAAATTCTGGGAAAGGAAGCATTTTGGACGTTTTTGGAGCATAAAAGTGAAGAAAACGGCAAAGTCTTAATTTTCCTTGCTGGGAACAGTACCTGACGGCGTCACATGCTCCTTAATGATGACGTCAAGAGTAATACAAGAGGTGGAAGTGGATAAAGTCCGTGACGATCCAAAAGGGATTTACACTATGGACATGACGCGTCACCCTAGGCCGTCATGGTCCAAATACGAGTGACGGCCCAGAGTAGAAGTACACATGACTGCGCCAAAACTGGATCTAGGCAATCCGATTTCATTATGGGCGGCGAGTTGACGGCGTCAGAAATTCCTTCTTGACGTCGTCACCCTGTAAAATCTATTGGGAATTATTCTATTAGTTACCACGGTGAGTGAAGATATTACAACTGCAAGAAGATTGTACTTGCAGTGGAAACTCATTACCACTGCAAGAACAAATATTACCACTGCTCACTTGTTAGCTGTTAGAGAAACGCGTATTGATAAACATAGAAAAGATTTTGTGTATATCTTATTCTATTAGTATTATACTTATCTTGTACAAGAGGACTCCTTGTTCTATAAAAGGAGATCCTAGATGATAACTTAGATATACGTTTTCTTAGAGCTTCAAGGTGTAACCCTAGTGATATCTCAGATCACTCGTATTATTATTATTAATAATATTGGAGCTAGTTGTTTTGTTATATTCATTGTTCACACATTAATCTGTTTCACTTACAATTAATCTTCTAAGTATCATTAAGTAGATTCCGCATACTTAGTGATATCACTCAAAGTATCATTATCAACACAAGTTCAAGGTGTACACGATCCAACAAAATCTATATATAGTTTTGCAATTTTCATTCATTAAAGAGGGACAAGTAGGGTGTAACTTTGGAGAGAAACCCTAGTACGAATCTTACAGCTTTTTCAAGGGTTTTTACCCTTTGAAACCTTTCATGTCAATTTGAGATAAGTACTTGATTGAAGCAAAAGCATTCAACTAAAGTCAACCACGGATGTGGTTGATATAGTCAAACTCCTTAGGCTCAATTCTCCGTGGAAGTATAGGGTTTCCCCGGGTCGTTATGTCCCGACGAGGTGTGGATGGTATTAAAACGGGTTTGTGATCGGGTGAATTTGGACGGGAAAGGGTATATAAGGGTTTGAATGATTACACTAAGGAAATACGAATGAGAATGATTTAAACAAACTATATTAACAATGACGTGAAACATAGTTAACCTAAAACGTAATCTAAAAACTTAAAATTAGAGTTTGCTTAAAGATAAGCAGAAAAATAAGCCAAAAGGGCTTAAATAGAAGCTATCACTTTTTTTATATTTTTGGTTTTTTCTTTATTTTACAAACTACTTTTACTAACGTAACCTAAATTTAAAAACCTAAAAGTTATTTAAATAAAACGTGCGTTTAAGTCAAAATAAACGCGAGTGCGCGAAATAAAAAGTGAAATTTGAGCTACACTAACCCTACGGACATGAAAATTACATTTTTACGAACCTAATGATAAAAGAAAATTTTAGAAAAAAGAAAATTATTTTTTAGACTTTTTATTTAATTGTTATTAATTAAAAACTATTTAAATACTAATAAAACTAATTTAAATTATAAAAATTACCAAATGAATAGTAAAAATCTAAAACTTTTTACAAAAATAATGAGTACTATAATTAAGCTAGGAAAAATATGAAAAGGGTGACAAGCTTATAAATAAGCTTGTAAATAAGCTGAAAAGCTTTTATAAGCTTAATGGGGTAAGTACTAGTATAAATAAAACAAAGGAAAACATAAACATTAACAACTACCTAGCGCAGATGGTGCACCCCTTTGGTTTGGAGTTGACCAGGTCAACCCAAGAGGTCCAGGGTTCAATTCCCACTAATTGCACATTTCTCTTTTTATTTTTATTTTTGATTTTAACTTTACAAAAACATTTTAACAATGAATATAAACAACTTTTACATAAGAAAACTTTTTGAAACTAGAAGATAAGCTCTGCTTGAGCTTATTTCCACCACAGTAAACCAAAATAAGCCAAAATGAGCTCATGAAGCTCGCTAAGCTTAGAATAAGCTCACAACAATGACAACAAGCACAAATAAGACAGAAAATGATGAAAGATGCTGAGATTAAGCAGAAACAATAAGACAACAATCATTGAAATAAGCTGAAGACACAAATAAGCAATTCCATGTACCACTAATACCCACAGGCCACAAGGAAAGTGCAGGGGTGAGACTAGCTTATTAAATAAGCTTAGAGGTCCAAGTTAAGCCTGAACCTTTAAGTTTGGCACATAAGCTTCCCAAAACTCCCAACCACACAAACTAAGGTCTACACACAAGCTCACAAAGAGCTTGTGAAGTTGGGTGAATCACTGAGGTGCAGGGGAGGTATGAAAAACCAAACCAGTGCACATAAATACATCAACAAGCTAATCTAATGGGGAAACAGACACAGGCTTTTATGGGGAATCCCAAATAAGCTATGGAAAACAGAAGATAAGCAATTCATAAGTCTAAACAAGCACAAAAAAGCAGATAAGCACATCCACAAGTATCACACCCAAACAGTCCAAGGGGTGACTTGCAGGCCTTGTTTAAGCTTATCAAATAAGCTGAAAAGTTCACGAAAGGCCTGAAACTCAAAAACTAGAACTACAAGCTTCATGGAAAACCAAGATTCAAGAAATGTGATCAAGTGCAGTACTGTTTGTGAGCTTGTGAGTCTGAGCTGAAGAACACACTCCCCTGGTGCAGGGGAGGGTTCAGGAAAACTAACCAAACTAAACACCAAAATAAGCAGTCTATAAAACTCCTAAAATTAAACTAAAATATGCATTAAAAAGATGAGCTTCCAAATTTTTAGGAATCAAGAAGCTTAAAAGCCAAAACTTAATAATGAGATCAGGAAAAATCTTGCCAAAAGTGGATTTCTCCCCTAATGAGCAATTTTGACTTTTTGGAATTTCCTTCTAATTTGACTTTCATGGACTTTGATCTTAGTCTAATGATTGATTGAGATGTTTCAAGCTATAGTGCAGCTATCCTAAACTAGATTAACAGGTTTTAAAGTAAATTGTATGATTATGATGTCTTAAGCTTTGGCAGTGTACTTATGAGTGGATTAAAGACTAACTTTTAACTTTTAACCAAAAGACCCTAGTATTTTATGACTTAAAATGACTAACTAAACCTAATGTAAGATACTTCCACAGAAATCCAGAGCAAAAACTACCTATAACACATTGAATCCTCCTAAACCAAACACCCCCTTATAGGGGACTGTTTTGTGATTTACACTACAAATGGCTTAGAAAGCCTCTGAAAATGCATTCTAGTTACTGATTAAGCTATAGTATGTAAAAATAAGCAGTAGTGATCAAGTTGTAAGCACTTTTGATAAGCTAATCTCTCTAAACTAAATTGAGCTAAATGGACAATGAAGCAACAAAACTAAAAACCACTAATATCTAGGCTACCAAATAAACATAAATAGCAACATCAAACATAAATAAGCATTAAAGATCATAAAAGAAGTACTGAATAAGCAGAAAACCAAATAAGCAGAAAAAGAAGCTATTTTTGTATTTTTGAGGTTTTGTTAAAAACTTTGAGTAATGCTTGAAGAAAACAGTTTAAATGAAAGTAAAAGCTCACAAAAAGCCTTGTAAGTTTGTATGAGCTTATTTTATAGCAGTATGAGCATATAAAAGAAAAACTTGAACTTAAGCAATAAATGGAAATTTGACAAAAAAGAAAAGCTGAGAATTTTTATTAACTGGAATTAAAAGTTACAATACTGGAATGAAATTCTTAAAACTAAATTAACTAAAGCATTAATTTTACACTACTCCTACTAACTGAAACACCACTAAAAATCTACTACCCAACTGTCTTCTTTTTCTTCTCTTTTATAGTGACCATTTAGGGTTCTTTGGACCCACTTGAGCTATCCCTCCTTTGAAAATAACCATTGGATTACCAAAGATGATTTTGGCCGTTTGATTGGTTTAGGCGGGAAACTTGGGTATTAGCAGTTTGGCAGTTAGTATTTGGCATGGGGGCAAGTTTTGGATTGGAGTGGTGGAAAGTTAGTTTAGTGGGATAGGGTTGGAGTGGAGGAGTAGCAGTAATGATGGTGTTGGTGTTGGGTGTTGCAGGTTTTGGCAGAGGGAAGGAGGTGAGGTGGAGAGTTTGACTTAGGGTTTGACCTGGGGGTTAATAAAAACGGGAGGGAGTATTTATTTTGTTGTTGGGCTTGTGGTGATGGGCTGGTGATATAAGGTGGGCTGGGGTGGTTTTGTTGATGGATCAGGTTAGGTTTTTGGGTGGATTTGGTAAAAATAACAAAGGGTGGTTTGGTTTAGTTAGTGAAAACAACAAGGACCCAATGTGTAAGTTTCTGAAAATCAAGGGGCTGGTTTTGTCATTTTTCCATAGTTATCACAAGGGCCAAAGTTGATAATTTCAATAACCCAGGGACCCAAAATGTAATTTTTCACAAATAAACACCCAGGGATCATTTTTGTAAATTTCCAAACCCCAGGGACTAAAATTGCCATTTCACCAAACTTTCATTCCAAGGATTAATCTTGCCAAAAAAAGTAACCATAGGACCATAAATGCTTTTTCTTCCAAAAATTTCCCACCAGGGACCAATTCTGTCAATTTCTGAAACTCCAGGGACCAAAACTGTAAATTCTCAAAACTTTTCAGATTTTTCACCAAAGGACTAAATATGACAACTTATGATTTCAAAAGGACCTTTGGTGATAATTTTCCATATTTTGAATGACCAGGGACTAGTTTTGTAAATTTATGAAACTTAAGGGACTGAAACTGCCAATTATGCAAACTTTGTTTATTTTTCATTTGTTTTTAAACATTTTGCATCTAAAACATATAAAACACAATTTTGGAATATTTTCAGTATTTTGATGCATATTTGAGTGTTTTTAAATGTTTTTGCAGTTCAGATTGACTAAAAATGATGAGTGTTTGAGCACTCATCAGTACTCTTTCAATTCAATCAATATGTCTATGTGTTGCTTGAATATATCTTACGCTTGTCTTGAATTTAACATGCTTGGCTAGATCTCTTGTGTGTTTGCTTAGATGTAGTGAAACCTAGATGTTAATTATGGGTTGATTGTTTGTTTATAGTTGTTACGGATGATTGTATTCGATGTTAGGCTTAAGAAAACTGGCAGACTTCCATTGGTGACATGCTTGAACGTCTTAAGAAACATGATCAGAGGTGTACTATGATTTTTGGTTGTATTTAATGCATAGGAGAATTCTAATGATCCCATGTTAGGAGCTTCTAACGGCTCGACATAGGAGTGAAGTAGGATCCTATAGAGTTAGGGAATATTGTACACGGCCCTACGACTAGTATTAAGGAATACGACCCGTCATCCATGCAATTGTGACAAACTATCAACCTGTAAAAGATATCTAGGGAGTAATGAAACCTAAGTAAACACAACTCTCCCCATTATTGTTCACACCACATTAGTAATTAGATTTATTTTCATTTCTGTTATTTTATTTTGATTGCATATTAGTTATTGGGTTAGTTGATTAGCAACTAATTCCGCCCACTCTTCCAAAAACCCGAGATTTTTATTGCTTTCCTAAAAATATAAAAATACAAAAAGAATAATCCCTCACCTCTAGACCTAGCTTTTAGGCTTTCTAATTCTAGCGACACTATTACTGAGTTGAACGATCAATCCCCCGGTACTTGTCACTATACTATACTACAACGATCAGGTACAATGCCTGGTGGGGGTTGTAAGCTTCTCGAGATCCCTCAAGAGGTAAAAGCCTGGTGCGATTCCCACGTATCAAATGTCAATGAAAATGTACTATGCGTACGAGCTACACGACCATTTCAATGAATACCGGCTTCTCCCAAGGAGTGGCAGGCTTTTCCAACAGTATGTTGTCACAGCCTACTGTAGCATAGAGCAATCACGGATTGACTTTGTAAGAGAACATCAAGATGATATTCAGAATGACTATATGGCAGGTCTACATGATGCTATCTCACGCGGTGATCAGGACGGTTCAGATGTCGGTTCAAGGACAATTTTGCCTTCATCCTTTATAGGAGGCCCACACTATATGTATAGCCATTACTTGGACGCTTTGGCCATATGTCGGGTGCACGGGAACCCGTCATTCTTTATCACGTTTACGTGCAATGTTAACTGGCCTGAGATCCAAGAATATATGGAGGACTTTACGCATGTTGCAGTTGCTGATAGGCCTGATGTTGTAGACCGTGTCTTTGAAAGAAAGATACACAGTTTAGTTACTTTCTTTACGAGATTCAAAGCCTTTTGGTGCTGCAGAAGCAGGTACTATTTTAATTTTCTATGTGTCCATTGTCTATTCAATTGCTACACTTACAATGTGCCTGAATAAATTTTATCTTATTACAGTGTTATACACGATCGAGTTCCAGAAAAGAGGCCTGCCGCATTGTCATTTGCTTCTGTGGATCAAGGAAAGCCACCGTGTGCAGGCACACACAGATGTGGATAAGTATGTTTCTGCAGAGCTTCCAGACCCAGCAATCAATCCTGAGGGTTACAGAGTTATCACAGAGTTTATGATGCACGGGCCGTGTGGGTTGGTCAATACAGCAGCACCATGTATGCGTGACAGTGATGTATGCACTAAGAAGTTTCCTAAGGCTTTTTGTCCGAAGACATTTATCGATGACAAAGGATATGTGCATTACCGTAGGAGGGATTCTGGGATAACAACAATGAGGCAAAATGTCAGCCTCGATAATGGGTGTGTTGTTCCGCATAACCGGTCCCTGTGCATGCGGTTCTACGCACATATCAATGTTGAGTACTGTGAGTGGTCAATGCTTATAAAATATCTCTTTAAGTATATTTCAAAAGGGACTGACCCAATAGTAACTCATATTACAAGAACACTTGGAAGTACAGGACCAAGTACCAGCCGTCGTTCATTGCGCGTTGATGAAATCAAGAATTTCCAGGATGCTAGATTCATAGGACCGCACGAAGCATGCTGGAGGATTCTGGGATTTAGCATACACAGCAGAGATCCACCGGTTCAAATACTTGCAGTTCACCTTAAAATATGCAGCGGGTGAATTTTAGGAGGCAGCAGCGCTTACAGGCAGTTGTGGATAGCAAGCACAACAAAAGAACAGCGCTCAATGAATGGTTTAGGTACAACCTTTACAATACCGATGGTCGCCATTTAACATACCTAAACTTTCCAAGGGAATATGTATGGCACAAGGATGGAAAGTACTGGCAGCGTCGGCGGCGTGCAGTCACGCCATCGATTGGCCGTTTGACGTATGTGCATCCTAACTCTGGAGATGCATTCTACCTACGGTTGTTGCTCTGTCATAAAAAAGGATCAATGTCATTTCAACATATCCGCACAGTTGATGAAGTTCTCTATCCTACAAATAGAGGCACGTGTGAAGCCATGGGCCTGTTAGGTGGTGATCAAGAATGGAACATCGCTTTACAAGAAGCTTCTTTCTCAGCAACCCCAGCTTATATGAGAAACCTTTTTTGTCAGCTCCTTATCTTTTGTGAGGTTTCTGACCCAGTTACATTGCTACAATCTCACTCAAGTTCCATGTCAGAAGACATTCCCCAAATACTTTCCGAAGCTTTGCATATACGAGATCTTCATGTCAGTCCTGAAGACTTACAAGATGGTCTTATGTATGAGCTGCAAGCAATCCTTGCTTCCTATGGAAAATCAGTCAGAGATTTTGGGTTTAATCTACCTCCACCTCACTTACTTCAAATCTTAAACAACAGGGCACTCATGGAAGAAAGGTCTTATAATCGTGAATTGTTAAAGAGTGAGAGTGAGCGATTAGTTGGCCATCTAAATGTTGAACAAGGAATAATCTTTGAACGAGTCACGCATGCAGTGAATGGTCATTGGCAGAAGCTCATATTTGTGTATGGCCATGGAGGTACTGGCAAGACCTTCGTTTGGAGGACTATAATCTCTACACTTAGATCGGAAGGAAAGACTGTCTTAGCGGTGGCTTCTTCAGGTATCGTTGCCTTATTGCTCCCATCAAGACAGACGGCTCATTCAAGATTCAAGATACCGCTTGATTTAACTGATGAATCAATGTGTAGTATAAAAAAAACGCAGGTGGGAGAGTCGCTTAGGCAGACTGATCTTATCATATGGGACGAAGCTCCTATGAACGATAGAAGATGTTTTGAAACGCTTGACCGTACGTTGAGAGATATAATGGATAGGCCGACAAGTGTGTTTGGAGGAAAAACGGTTGTTTTGGGCGGTGATTTTAGGCAAACACTACCCGTCAAGAAGAAAGCTACGAATGACCAGATTATTTCTTCGTGCATAACACAGTCATACTTATGGCCACATTTCGAAATCATTAAGCTTAGACAAAACATGCGCCTACAACAGCCAGATCTTTCGCCATATCAAGCTCAAGAGATTTCGGCATTCTCTGAATGGTTGCTTCAGATTGGGAACGGTACCATCGGCCAGCCAGATGGAACTGATCCAGAGAATTCGGCGTGGGTGCAAATACCAGATAGGTACTGCATTCCCGAGGGTGAGGCAGCTGTTCAAGAGCTGATTGATTTTATCTACGATGAACAAACATTACAGGCACCAGATGCAGCATCGTTACAAGGGAAAGCGATTGTGTGCCCGAGAAATGAAACTGCAGACACCATCAACTCTACTATCCTGGACACGTTAAAAGGGGAAACCTATACTTTCATAAGTGTTGATGAGGCTATACCAAAATCAAATGATGGGGGAGCAACTGAACTATTATATCCTCAAGAATACCTAAACACGCTTTCCTTTTCAGGGATGCCACCACATGAGCTTAAGCTTAAAATAGGTGCACCGGTAATACAGCTACGGAACTTAAACTTATGTGGTGGATTATGTAATGGTACGCGGATGATTGTGACTCAAGTGTATACGAGGTTTATTCAGGCAAAGATTGTCACCGGTACTAGAATGGGCGAGAAGGTCTATTTACCACGTATCGTGCTTATCAATAAAGAAGAACAACTGCCGTTTGTATTTAAAAGGAAACAGTTCCCAGTCAAAGTGTGTTACGCAATGACAATCAACAAAAGCCAGGGGCAATCGTTGAATAAAATAGGCGTATACCTACCCGAACCTGTTTTTGCCCATGGTCAATTGTATGTTGCGCTGTCAAGGGCAACATCTCCTCAAGGTTTAAAAATGCTAATCAAACAAGTGCCAGACAAAGATAAAAACACAACAAAAAATGTTGTTTATAAAGATTTTTTAAACATGGTCACACTTGCACAAGTTCCTTCCAATTATATTTACCTTTTAAGTGTGCATTTGCGTTTGTGTGATTATCAGATATCTATGCTAATAAAGTCTAAATTGTTATGTAAAATGTTACACTGCTATCCGTATCCATTTTGTGCTTACTTGCCTTGCTAGCTTTCAACATTCATCCTTTAATTGAAACCTATTTGTTACTGTCAAACATATATATACAACCAATTATAATAACAATTTTTTTCTTAACATGTTGCAGAATGGACCATAGCTCTAGCATTATAACATCAGAGCAGTCTACAAGCAAAGCAATCGTGACACATTCAGATGACATTGCCCTTAACAACCTAAAAGAAACAGATACTCGAAAAGCTATATGTGTAAAAGTCTACCGAAAATGGATACCAACAAATAAGCAAGGAAAACCCGTTGTGTTCTGTTGCATGTTAATTGATCGACAGGTGCGAATGACTATTCTATGACCTACCTACACAGTTCTAAAGTCTCATACTGTCTAAAAAAAGTAAACCAATCAATATCAGATTTATGAATAAGTATTCTGTTTGCAGGGAGGAGCAATACAGGCAAATGTAAACTTACGTGAGAAGCCTAAATTTGATGCACTCCTTCAGATGAGTAAAACTTACAAGATCACTGGCTTCGGTTTTCAACCGGCAAAAACATGGATGCAAGTTGTTCCTCATTCACTTTCATTGGTTTTTGGTACATACACAGATATCAAAGACATACCGGACACAGGCTTCCCAGACCATTACTTTAACTTCAGGTATAAAAATGGCTAATAATAATATATAACTTGGTACTACTGATTGCAGATTATATTGGATCTGTCCAATATGTAACTGAAGTGCAACATTCAATGAAAGCAACACAAGGTTCAACAGTTTGGAGAGACATTGGTATCCAAAATTTAGAGTAAGTCTTTTAAATTTGGCTTTAAAAGATAATTTCATCCTCATTCTCAGAAATCTTTTCGAAAGTAGATGTGGCTTTAAAAAATAATTTCAAAATTTAGAGTAAGTCTTTTAAATTTGGCTTTAAAAGATAATTTCATCCTCATTCTCAGACATCTTTTCTTACTCTAACAGTGGTTGCACAGTCCGATTTACTTTATGGAACCAAGATGCTCATGCTTTTAGGAAAACAGAATACGAACAAGCAGAGAAACCAGTTATTATTGCAGTGAGCTCTTGCTTGGTGAAGGACTATGGGGGTGAACTTATTGATTAATATTTATGATTGTGCCTCTTAGGTTTAGACTTAGCGTTGACCTTCAAAAAATTTTTGCTGAACATTTATCTAAATTAACACAGGCCTTCAGCTGTCAAGCACCCCTGCAACGTCATATTACTTCAATCCTAACATACCAGAAGTAAAAGAAATTTGTGATGTGTAAGATCATCAAATGACAGGCTAATGTTACATTTTATCTTTTAAAAGAACCTAAACTTACATCGTCTAATGATACAGGTATGAAGAATTCATTGACCCACCAACAATACTCAATATCCAGATCAAAGATGCACGAATCCAGACGAAGAGAAGAGAAGAAACCGCGTCACTCTGGCGGATTTGGCTGCAGAAAATCCAGAAAACCAAAGGGTAATAAGCAACTGTAACGTAACCTTTAACAAATGAAAACCTAATGCGCACTTTTTTATTTAAATGACAGAATGTTCACTTTACTGTTGATGCTACAATTAATGCAATTGATACAAAAAGAACATGGTTTTTCAACAAATGCTTTGACTGCGGTTCTAAAATCTCAAACCGATATTCACATGCTCACTGTAAGTAGCCAACCTCCGACAATGACTTGCTTTACAGGTAAGCTATAATACATGGTGCACTTTTACGATGAAAATTGTATAATTACTGAAAAGCATTTTTTAATTATCTATACAGTTATTGCTTTAGAGTGGTGTTATCTGATGCCACTGCCACTGGAGTTATGACATGTTTCGGTAACGAAGCAAACTCGCTGCTAAAAGATTGCAAGGAATTGTTGCAGAACATACCTAACCCAGACCCGTATGATTATCCATCAGAGATGCTTTCTCTGGAAGGGAAGACCAAAATTTTTCAGCTACACTATGATCCAGATAGTACAAAAGATAATTATGTTTTCATTCTTGATAACTGTTGGGATGAGACACCATTGCTGATATCAACTGTCAGTGCACTACCTGAAAGTAGTGCAGGTTCTTGCAGTCAAACCACACTTGCAGCAATGGATGTAGAAGCCAAGAGTGCGGCAGCTGGAACACCTATGCGTGAACCTTCAACACCCAAAAATGAACAAAGCCCACCAACTATGATTAATACACCAGGAAACAGTGCAATTGCAAAAGTTGAGACACCCGACACCTTTGAGGTCAAGCAAACTGATGATGCACCGCCGGCAGAACAAACTCCTTCATCTCAAACATCCAAACCTGAAAATGAAAGGCCAAAAAGAGGTGCCAGGAGAGCCCTTTTTACAGAAGACAAGGATGCACAAGGAACAACACCTGACAAGAAATGCAAAAAAAAAAAAAAAAGAATAATCAGACTAAAGCTGCATAGCACAACCACAACAGGAGTGTTCCAACTATTTATGTATAATATTCTACGTATCTATGTGCTACTAAGTGCACTTTAAAAAAAAGAATAATTAAACCGGACCGGTTAACCGAAATGTGCACCTCTAGTTGAAGATGTAAGGGTGTTTTTGTAAATTTGGTTTTTGTAAGGAAGAATTATGTAAATTGTACTTTTAAGATTATTATTCTTATTTTTTTCTCTTCCGAGCTGAACATAATAGACCATGGACCAGATGAACTGAAAAACCAGATCGAACGTATTTTGGTCCGGTCCCCGGTCCATCCTTTTCTCATATTCGGTCATCTGTCCGATCCAGTCTAGTTCAGTCTTGAGAAAAACTGGCCATTATGCTTTGCTGGACTCGGCTGAACCAACTAACTGGGACCTTGGACTTGGACATGACATTTCGGTTTGGTCCTTGGTCTAGTGTCTTGAACCAAATCTGTTTTTGATCTGGTCCGGTTTTCGGACCGTGCTCAGCCCTACTTCCGGTTATGTTTCCATTTTGATGGTGTAACAAAGGCGTCTAAGATATGTCCTTGCCCAACAACGCATCACCTTTAAAACACAAATCCCTTCCCCATGCATTGGTGACTTTTTTTTTAGCGCAAGTCGGTTTTTGAACTGACCGACTTGTAAGAAAGTTGTGTGTGTGTGATTTTAATTTTTTGAGATATATTTTTGTTTAAAGATCGGACTTGAGCTCTAGAAACGATAGAACTTGACTCAAATAAGACCGAGTTACTAAACAAAAACTTGACTCATTTACCTTAAACCGATAACAACAAATGAACAAAATGAAAACAAAACCAATTTAATTGGGCCTTGATACAAGGTTCCTACTTTATGCTATTCATTGTTGGGCCTTACATAATACTCCACTAATAACAACACGTCACTCTGTCACAAATCCAAACCAAATAAAAAAAAAAAAATGAAACCTAGTCAAGCACAAACACCCATGAACACCAATGCCGGAACAAACAACAGAGACACCAGCAACAACAACAACAACAAAAGCAAGCCACAGTTCAGACCAGCCATTGATGATTCAAAGCCCCTTCTTCAAGATCCGGTACCCCTTTTATTCATTTCTTTAAATAACCCATGTTTTAGTTAGTAATATAAAAACAAGTTGTCCTAAGTTTTTAATGTTTTTTTGTTTTGTAGATAATAAGATCAGACCCAATTGAGACAGAAGAAGTTGTTAGCCGGTTGCCCCGTTTCCCTCCAATTAATTCCACATTTAAATGACTTTGTAACCCGGGTCGACCCGGCCGGTTCAACCGGGAACCGGATTGGTGACCGGTTTTATTGTTGACCCGCGTTGATGCGTGGCGTGAAATTATATCAAATATATCCATTTTTTTAAAATGTACATGGTCTAATTTTTTGGTTACAATTTATCTGTACTCTTTATAAAATAAACATTTTGAAGTGAATGGACTTTGTTACATGTTAAGATTTGCTGGATGGTGATTTTACTTTTTTTTGCGTAATTGAGGTGTTACTTGAATAAGCATTTTCCAGTGTTTGAGATTACATTTTAAGACTTAAGACGAGCAATTTAGGCTTATTAGCTTAGTTGAGGAGGTGTTTGGGATTGCATATTTGAAGTGCTTGTTGGCTTGTTTGGTTATATTTTAACAAAAATTAGCACATGTGGAGGTGAAGTGCTTATAAGCCAATGCCATAAACATGAGTGAAAGTATATGCAATCCCGGACTCCCTATAATATTTGTTTCAGTAAGCTGTTTTTCTACCAACTTTAAAAAGGTTCAATTTAGTTGACAGAAGCTGTTAAGCCTTATCTAAATTCTGTTGCCTGCATTCTGTTTGACACTTAATAAGCTAATGAACTATGCTCATAAACAAGCGTAAGATGTTTTTACATACATTGATCCGGTTACGAGGTATTGCTTAGTTAACTAATAAGTTAATATATACTTGTCGAAACAAAGCCAATTAGACCAAGTACATAGATATATTTCAATCACAATGACACATTCCAAGTAATAAAAAAAAAACAAGGAAATTAACTACTGATTATGGTATGTAGAACGACGTCAAATGATGGAGCAATAGCAGATCCCCACGTTATTAGCATATGGTTTGTCGCGAGGTGGAGATGACTGCACATGGCTGAGAATTTTCGTTATAACCGTTGCCCTTATTATCATACTCCATAACCGCCTAGATAATGGTTACTCTTTTGACACATGTAGGTTGGAGGACATTCTCCATATTGCCAATGCACTAGATGCTACTTTTTCTGCTTTTCACAAACATTCCATAAGTGCTTTTGGTTCAGTTTAACCCGAGAAACATGTAACGTCCTATTTTCCTCCCCTCAGAAAGATTCTTTTCCTTTAATATGACCAATGAAATTATCAATCTTATTAGCTAGGGAAAATTACAATACTTAATAGTATAAAAGCAGAACAACCAAAAAAATAGTATAAAAACTTGAATCTCACGTGAGTGCCCCATTGTCCTTTCAAACGCGACTTCGGCTTCACATTCCCATCACGCCCATACAACAAAACCTCAATCCCATCAATCTCACCCTCATACACATACACCTTCATATCCAGCCTCACTCCATATCATGCTTCGGACACTGTAAACCACCGTCATCACCGGAGATGACCGGAGAGTATGAAAGTGGTTGGGGGTTAAGGAGTTTGGTCGTGAAGAAGGTGATTGTGATTAGTGTTAGTGCTCCGATCTGATGTGTGCGTGTGCGAGGGGTTGTTGTGGTCGGTTTTGCAGTGTTAGTGTGACTGTGAGTGAGTGTGTGAATTTGAGGAAGAAGGTGAATACGACGTCATATAAGTTGTACTGTTATACAAATTTACAGAAAGGTCATTCAAAATTCTCTTTTGAATCATTTAGTAACTCAGGCAGGTGTTCGGTGTGATGCACTTTGTTGTAAAATAAATTATTTGTTTGTTAGTGATAGACAGGTTACATGATTGTCTATGTCATGCATATATGCTTAAAACTAAGGTGACAATTTGAGACGGGTTTAGGTTGGATTGACGGGTTGGAAAACTTCAGCTGAAATATGATATGCATAAGTAACTGGCTCATTCTTATCAATTCTAATCCGTTTAACACAACATATTTAGCCATATTATTTATGTGAGTTAATGGATTAAACGCATACAAGTTGAACAGTTAAAGCGAGTTTCATGTTACACAAATTAAATGGGTTGGCAGGTTGAATGTGACTGTATTTTTTACGAACAGCATAAATTGGTGTTTTGTGTTATTTTTTCCTTGAATGTGACTGTATTTGTTACTTAAAGAGAAATACTATCTGTTCAAAAGTCTTTACAAAAAAATGCCCTTGTTGAGCATTGACACCATGTTAACAAGGGTAAATTGGTCAAGTAATTTTATCTGCTCGAAGCTTCTTACCCCTGCCTAATACATGTAGGCTTAAACTTTATTTAGCCATATTATCTGTGTTTCGGTTTTACTTCTCAGGTAGATGGAGAAATACAACAAAAAGGCTCAACAGAGGATATGACATTTAAGATCCCATACTTGATTAGTCACATTAGTTCTATGATGACACTTCTAGAAGGCGATGTCATACTAACAGTTACCTTTACGAACTTGTATTCATGTAATATACCTGCTCATGTTTAGCTATTTTGTTAATTTTACCCATGTGACCTGATATAGATAAAACATAACCCAAATCGCCCCATTTATAATGAAGTGGATTTAGCATAAAGATATTGCTGAGATACAGATTTTATTGTCTATTCTAATGAGTAAAGTGGCCAATATATGAGCATGAACCCCGAAGGGTGTCGGCCCATTTATGTGTATTGATTACAGAGAGTTGAATAAGTTAACGGTGAAGAATCGATACCCGTTACCTAGGATCGATGACTTGTTCGATCAACTTCAAGGATCGAGTGTGTATTCGAAGATCGATTTGAGATCGGGATATCATCAACTTCGAGTTCGTGAGGAAGATATTCCGAAAACGGCTTTCAGAACCCGTTACGGGCATTACGAGTTTCAGGTGATGCCGTTTGGGTTGACTAACGCACCAGCAATATTCATGGATCTCATGAATCGTGTGTGTAAGCCTTACTTGGATAAGTTCGTGATTGTATTCATCGATGACATTCTGATTTATTCAAAGAGTGAGAAAGAGCATGAGGAGCATTTAAGACTCATTTTGGAATTTCTCAGGAAGGAGAAACTCTATGCCAAGTTTTCGAAATGCGAATTTTGGATTCCGACGGTACAATTTTTGGGTCATGTGATTGATAGACAAGGAGTCCACGTGGATCCTGCAAAAATTGAGGCGATAAAAGATTGGGCTGCACCTACAACCCCAACCGAAGTTCGTCAATTTTTGGGTTTAGCTGGTTATTACCGAAGATTCATCGAGGGATTTTCGAAGATAGCTAAACCATTGACCAAATTTACTCAAAAGAGTGTTACGTATGAATGGGGAGATAAAGAAGAGGAAGCATTTCAATTGCTTAAGAAAATGTTGTGTAGTGCTCCTATCTTAGCATTACCAGAAGGTAACGAGGATTTCGTCGTCTATTGTGATGCCTCACATAAAGGTTTGGGAGCCGTGATAATGCAACGAGAGAAGGTAATAGCTTATGCTTCCCGACAGCTCAAAAAGCATGAGAAAAACTACACTACCCATGATTTGGAGCTCGGTGCTGTGGTTTTTGCTTTAAGAATATGGAGACATTACTTGTACGGAACCAAGTGTGTTGTGTTTACTGACCACA
The DNA here is from genome assembly GCA_030686995.1 of Artemisia argyi. NCBI lineage: Eukaryota > Viridiplantae > Streptophyta > Magnoliopsida > Asterales > Asteraceae > Artemisia > Artemisia argyi. The sequence continues at coordinate 20,763,004 of CM060693.1, read as the reverse complement.
AAAGTCTACAACACATCTTGAATCAAAAAGAGCTCAACATGAGACAACGACGTTGGATCGAGTTGCTAAGCGATTATGATTGTGAAATTCGCTACCATCCTGGTAAAGCAAACGTTGTTGCTGATGCTCTTAGTCGAAAGGAAAGAGTACCACCATTACGAGTTAGGTCATTAGGAATGACTATCATATCGCCATTACCATCTCAGATACTCGAAGCTCAAACGGAAGCGTCGAAAGCAGAAAATAGATCTGCCGAGAATATATTTGGGATGGCTAATAATGAGAAAGGATTTGTTAAGCGTTCTGATGGATTATTATGTTTTGGAGATCGGATTTGGGTACCTTTATATGGAGAAATTCGAGAATTGATTATGCATGAGTCGCATAAGTCAAAGTACTCCATTCACCCTGGTTCCGATAAAATGTACCAGGATCTTAAGAAGTTCTATTGGTGGCCAAATATGAAGGCAGATATAGCATCGTACGTTAGTAAGTGCTTGACATGTGCTAAGGTTAAGGCTGAACACCAGAGACCGTCAGGACTACTAACGCAACCAGAACTTCCAGTCTGGAAATGGGAGCGGATTACCATGGACTTCATTACCAAATTACCGAGGACAGCTAGCGGTTGTGACGCTATCTGGGTAATTGTGGATCGTCTGACAAAGTCTGCTCATTTCTTAGCTATTAGTGAAGATGATAGTATGGATAAGCTTGCGAGGTTATATGTGAAGGAAATTATTTCGCGTCATGGGGTCCCGATACCTATTATTTCGGATCGTGATAGTTGTTTTACGTCAGCTTTGTGGCGATCACTTCAAACGGCTTTGGGGACGAGGCTTGATATGAGTACTGCATATCATCCCCAAACCGATGGTCAAAGTGAGAGGACCATTCAGACGTTAGAGGATATGCTTCGTGCATGCATAATAGACTTTGGTAAAGGCTGGGAGAAGTATTTACCCCTTGCGGAATTCTCCTATAATAACAGCTACCACACAAGTCTTAAAGCTGCACCATTCGAAGCTTTATATGGCAGAAAGTGTCGTTCGCCTATTGGTTGGGCAGAAGTTGGAGATAGTTAACTTACAGGCCCTGAGCTTATTTTGGAAACTACAGAGAAAGTAACTCAGATTCGTGATCGGTTGCAAGCAGCTAGAGATAGGCAGAAGAGCTATGCCGATCAGAGACGTAAACCTTTAGAGTTCCAGGTTGGAGACAAAGTAATGCTGAAAGTCTCACCTTGGAAAGGTGTAATACGTTTCGGGAAACGTGGTAAACTCAACCCACGCTACATTGGACCATTCTTGATTCTAGAAAGAATTGGGCCCGTGGCTTATAGGTTGGAATTACCGTCCGAACTGAGCAAAGTTCACGACGTGTTTCACGTGAGTAATTTGAAGAAATGTCTTTCTGATGAAATGCCCGTCATTCCAATGAGGGACATTCGTGTTGATGAGAAACTGAATTTCGTGGAGGAACCGATTGAGATTTTAGATCGTGAAGTTAAACGACTCAAGAGGAGTCGCATTCCGCTCGTCAAGGTTCGTTGGAATTCCCGACATGGACCAGAGTTTACGTGGGAACGTGAGGACGAGTTCAGGAAGAGATATCCGAAGCTTTTCACTTCGTAGATGAATTTTTCCGAGTGAAACCCGGGACGGGTTTCCTTCTGAGACGGGGAGGATGTGACAACCGGCAGTTTAGGGAGCTATTTTTAAAACCCGCATTACAACTTAAGTTCGTTTATAATTTTTATTTGAAATTTTCATTTCACAACGAACTTGTAAGACCTATTTTATGAATATTTTTAATTAATGACGTTATGGAATTCGTGAATTATGTTCATAATTCATTTTTGACTATATGATCGGTGATGTATATTTGAATTCTCACTTGGTACTACGTTGACTTTGGCACTAGGATTACCTAACGACAATTTTATGATTCGTCTTAACGAGTCCGATATGTTTTTAATTATTTACGAGAGGTTCTCGAGTGATATGGAAGTTTTAAAATGAGTTCGGGTCCGGGCCATATGTTTTTACAATTACCCGCGTTACCCGCTCCACCGTAATAATATTATTATTATTACTATTATTATTATTATTATTATTATTATTATTATTATTATTATTATTATTATTATTATTATTATTATTATTATTATTATTATTATTATTAATACTAATAATTACTTGCAAAAAAAAAAATAATAATAAAAAGTTAACTACACTATATGGTCCCTGTGGTTGGGTTTCGGTACACACACAAACAAACACTCACTTTTACCCATCTCTCTCATCCCATCTCTTTTCTTCCCCACACCAAAACCCTAGCCGCCGACACTATTCCGGCCAGCCACCGCCGCACCTCCGACCCCATAACAAAACTAAAACCACCATTTTATTCCTCTCTTTCCCCTCTTTCTTTTGGTATAAGAAACGCGCCCTAAAACCATCATTAACACCACCAAATCTATAGTTAATCATTCGAATTTGTGATACTTTTCTAGATCCGTGCTTTTGGAGGATTTAGAAGGTGAGGAGAAGCTTTTTCATGTGTTTTGGGAGCCACGAATTGGTTTTATTTCGTGGCTACACGAATAATTTTTGGAGAATCGAATGGGTTTTCGAATGGAAATGATGTTTTGTGATTAAAAAGATTTGTTTGGTATCCGGGTTCGTGGTTTGGGTCGTGGTCGACTTGGAACCGAGAGCAAAGCTCTCGGCTTATTTTTATTTTTCTTGATTCGAGCCTTGTGTGGCTATGGTCTTTATGGATGATTGATTGATTGGGTGTATTGCTGTCGAGGGTGTTGTGACCTCGACCCGAAGCTAGCCGAGACCATGTGGTCTCGGGGTTCCTTTTTCTTGTGCTCTTTGGCCATACCGAGACCCTCATAGGGGTTCTCTTTGGGTGTGGTTCGAGCCGTTTGGCTCGTATGATTTTGTGGTTCGACTCTTTGAGTCGCGGCTTTTAGCCGAGTACCATTTTTGTTGCCGAATTGACCATTTGGGTCAAATGGTTTATATGACTTCTTGGTTAAGCTCAAGTGAGCTATATGATACTTGTGCTTGGTTCGAGTCTAAGTTACTCGCGGTTCGGAGCCGGGACTCAAGTGAGTCGAGGGCTCGGGTCGGCTTGGTAAACCGACCCACACATTAACTTTGTTAATGTTATTTTTGTATAAATGGTGAACTTGTTTTATTTGTTGTTGTGGTACTATTTCTCGGCCGTATGCATATGGGTCGATTTGGATATGGTTTTGGTATTGAGAAGTTGTTGTCGATTGGTAAGTGATTGGGGACCGATTATGAGACGGTCGTTAGATTGACGGAGATAGGTTAGTCGGGTGCCGTAGTCGGACCTTATTGTTGTAGCCCGTGGTTTGAGATTGTGATTGGACGGAGATTTGTTATTTATGACTTTTGCTTATTATTGGACTTGGACAATGAGCCGAGAGTCATGACTCGGACATATGACCATTTCGTCTAACTCAATAACTATTAAAAACTAAAACGAGAATAATAAAACTCGTAATGATGATTATTGATAATATGAACGTTTATACAAAAGTATATACGTGAATAACGTATATATAACTATATAAACGCATATATTAATAATAATAATAATCACGAGTCGTATTATAAATAATGCGATTAGATATATATTAGGCTACGAAAGTGGCATAATATTATTAAACGTATTATTATTATAAAAACTGTGTTATAAAACGGGAAACTCCCGACAACTTTGAAACGATTAATAAAATGTCATTTCGGATATATAACGAATAAACTTATTGAGTTAGGCGAAATTGTTGTCGCTCGGGTCCAGGTAAGTTACTATTTGTGACGTTCGTGTTGTCACGGATATATGACGACTAATATAGACGTTTTCTATAATTAAATAACCACTTAACCGTAAGGTTGAGCCGGGTTATTTAGCTATATGAAACGAACATATTAGTGGGCATCGTATCCTACGACGCCCATAGGTTGTAGCATATGTAAAGTGTAATAGATTTCGAGTGTATATATCGGAAATCTGGCCAATTTGACGATATATATGAGGAATTTATTAAACTATGATATATACTATATAGTAAATACGTGCTATGTGCTTTATATGTGCATTACATTGGGTGTAATCTTGGAACGGTATGTCACGTAAATAAATATGAGGATTATCAAATCGACGGATTTGGTAAACTTTGGCGATTTATTTAAATGATATATTGGGCTAATATTAGATCTATAGTTTATTTCATTATTCTTTATGTGATCTTCTTGGTTTGTTTTGAGTCGACCCACCACCCGTATGGATACCAAACGCAAAAACACCAAACTAATACGAAATGGATTTTCGGAAATAAAACGGATTCTCGTCCGGGTTTGGGAACATTATATATTTGAGGAAATGATTTCTGAAAGAGTTAATATTGTTAGGTCGTGCCAAGTCCGTAGTTGCTGTTTCATGAGTTATCATACGTCTTATTTCTACCTACCTCGTCTTGCTATTTTCTGGACTTGAGGTGAGTCATAGCCCCACTTTTTACTCTTGAACTATGTTTTCAATGATTGGGGTGAGAAACGTGCAAATCATTTTACGTGGACTATTATCGCTTTTATATTGTTTCTAAACTTGCTATGCGTATGGACTAGGATATATTGTCAGCTTTAGTACACATGTCGTGTGTACTATTCAAGGTTGGCTTATTTGGTTATTGGTGAATTGTCAGCTTTAGTCACATATAGGTTGTGTGTACTATTCAAGGTTGACTTATTTGGTTATTTGGAATTGTCAGCTTTAGTCACACATATGTTGTGTGTACTATTCAAGGTTGACTTATTTAGATACTGTAGCGTGCACCTATAGGTTATTAATATTTCAGAGGTTATCCGAGTTATTATTGGTATTGCGGGGGCTACCCGAATATCTATGTTAGTACGGAAGGGTATCCGTGTGTTTTGTTAGTACGGAAGGGTATCCGTGTGTTTTGTTGGAGCGGAGGGTATCCGCAGGCTTTTAGCGAATCCTTAGTCTAGCTAGCAAGCGTTTTGCGTATATGTCCACTATATTATTAGTTGAATTTAAACCTATGATCTCACCAGCGAAAGCTGACTTTTAGCACGTTTTCTCAGGTAATTAAGTGTTGAGGTGCATGCTTGGATTGGAAGGCTCGGCTAAGGCACGCGGTTTATGGATCTATATTTTCTAAACTCTGATAATTAAATTTGGACCTATTGTTATTTTATTTTGGGCCTGACTCTGAATGATGTTGGGATAAATGTAAACCTTAAAACCACGTTTTGGTTGTGTTTTTACTATGTTTACTTTATCTCGTTCTATATTGTCTTGTGTTGGATACCAATCCCCGTAGCACCCCGAAAGCTTGTTGAGTCTTCCGCTGTATCAAATTTTGGGGGTGTTACAGATTGGTATCAGAGCCAAGGTTATAGAGAACTAGGTAAATAAACGCCTAAACTATAACCGTATTTTTATAGAAAATGATCCTTGACTACCGCCCGCCAGCCCGCCAAGCCGAAGCATCTCTAATATTTGAGGTATTATGAGATATTTGAGACGATTTGAGGTTTATGGATTTTAGTAATAAGATGGCGTTCTCGAGGATTTATATGGTCTATATGTTTTATAAACATTTTAGTAATGCGGTGTTTGAAATTCTTTTATTAAGATTATATATGGAACTATTTGATGAGTATATTTGGTATGGTATTATGAGTTGTGATTTAAGTTGTTTTGAAACACTTACACCTACCCTACGCCGTTGTCATACACCATGGCCTCCCATATGCCCGATGTCGTCGAGGATATTCTTACTGCACCGGTTTTACCTGCACAGTTCACTATGGCATCTGATGACCCTTACCAGATGGCCATGTCTTCAGCTACTGTATCACAGGCAGCTTCTACTTCGGCACTACCTGCTGCATCTACGCATGGACCCTCATCTTCTTTAGGGTTCCCTGGTACATCGAGGCAGTTTACTCTTCAACAGGCTTTGGCTCGAGTGGCCCCGCGCTTTGCCCACCGAGCTACGGCACGTATGTCGGTACGCCTTACTCCATCACCTTTACAGATTGATGCTCATTCCCTTCTGTCTGAGGCGCCACCCACATCATTGCGTCGTTGTCCTAGATCACCTACTACATCTACACATGGTTCACCTAGTAGGAGACGACGATTGATGAGGTACTCTTCCGATGAGGAGGAGGAGTACGAGGGTGAGGATGAGGCTGAGGACCCTGAGTGGGAGGATGACCCTCAGGAGGTTGAGCAGGGTGATGATGATGACCCTGAGGAGGAGGAAGACCCTCAGGTGGATGAGATGCCTGATGATGATGATGATGTGTTAGCACCACCAGCTCAGGCTGAGAATCCCGATTCCCCGATACATCCGTTAGAACCGGTTTCACCTGATCATCCATTTTCGTTTGATACACCACCTACTAGTCCTGTGGCGTCGGATGCACCTTCTGAGGTTTCTGCTGAGCATGCAGAGTTAGGTGAGACTGGTAGGATGTGGGCTCAGATTACTGCACAGGGCGAGAGGATCTCGCGGATGTCCGACCGACTTGAGATGATTATTGCTGAGTTTATTGCTGAGTTTGTTGTTGAGTTGAGAGTTGATTTGACTACTGTCATGGGCAGGACGATAGCGATTAGGACATGTATGATAGAGATACATGAGCAGATAGAGAGTCTGCAGAGAGGTTTCCTCACGGCTCGCGAGGGAGATCGCAAGCTGTGGCAGAGGAACACAGTGTTAGAAAAAGAGATTGCGGGCCTCTAGAGGGATAGAGATACACATCGTGTTGAGCAGGGATCGTTATTGAGGAATTTGGACGGTTTGGGATCGGAGTTGAGGAGTCTACGCCAGCATCATGGCTAGATCGATTTGGAATCAGATTGTTGTGTTGCTACATAAGCCAAGGAGTATTTGGTTAGGAGAGCTAGTTATTATAGCTCTTATGTCATGATATTCGGATTGTGCGTTCGTCTTGTATGGAACGATTAGTATTTATCATGTCTTTGGTATTTGGAACGAAGTGTCGATCACTACTTGTATGGACGATGGTGACCTCGTACGATATTCTACGGTTTTGGCGTACATGGAGAATTGTGTTCCTATTTGCGTGGTTGATATTGTCTTGGAATTATATTAATGGCTGTACGACGAAACCCTGTCAGAGCTACCCGAACTGGTACGGCAGCGACTACCCCTGGTCGCCGAGGACGCCGTCCTACTCGAAATGTTGAAACCCCTACTCCTGACAACCTGGACACCACAAACCGCAACAACAGGAATCAAAATGTTGATGTTCAGGGAGACAATGATCATGTTCCACTTAATGCACCTACTGTGGATCAAGCAATGATCAACCAACTCGTGGAGCAAAGAGTTGCTGAACTACTAGCTGAGTCAAATCATTCCAACAATTCTGCTGGAACTTTTCCACCCGTTCGTGCTAATGGATGTCAATACAAGGAATTCAAGATTTGTGGACCCATTGAGTTTGGTGGAACTGAAGGAGTGGTTTACTTAGTCAGATGGATTGAGAAGACTGAGTCAGTGTTTAATGTTAGTGGTTGTGCGGAGAATGCAAAGGTAAAGTTTGCTTCTTTTACTTTCAAGGATGAAGCTTTGACTTGGTGGAACAACTATCGAAGTGCAGTTGGGAGTGATGTAGCTTATGCTATGACCTGGGAGCAATTTAAGTCCTTGCTGATTCAGACTTATTGCCCAAGGAATGAGGTCAAGAAGCTAGAGATTGAGTTTTGGAACCACAAGGTGAAAGGTACTGATATGGCGACTTACAATCGTCGTTACCAGGAGTTAGCCTTGTTGTGCCCTGATATGGTGAAAACTGAGACTCAAAAGATTGAAAGGTATACTGATGGATTGCCTGTAGCTACGAGGAATGATGTAATTTCTGCTAGGCCTGCAAACATCCATGAGGCAATCACAATTGCTCAACAACTTATGGATTCATTGGAGTTAGAAGAAGCTGATAAAGAGAAGAATGGAAAGAGAAAGAGAGACCGTCACTCTAAGAGTAATGATCACCGAAGCAAGAGACAAGCTAAGGCTTATGCTATTGGGAATGAAGACAAGAAGAACCAGAACGGTGATGCACCCAAGTGTGATCGTTGCCACCAGCATCACACTGGATGGTGTAGTGTGAAATGCCAGAATTGCTCAAAGAAAGGACACACAGCTAGGGACTGTAGAGCTCGACCTCTTGCAATGGTTCAAGCTGATCCTGAGATGAGAAACAAGGCAGATGTAACCTGTTATGGGTGTGGAAAGAAGGGACACTATAGGAATGAGTGTAGAGAATCGCGGAACCATGGAAATCAAGGCTCGGGTGGTAATGGGTACAATTATGGAAACCGTGGAGCTGGAGGAAACCGTGGACGACAAGATAATGGGGACCAACGTGTGGAAGCTGGAGCTGCCCAGAGAAGAGTGTATGCACTTGGGAACGAGAGAGGAGAAGATCCGAACGTCGTTACTGGTACGTTCCTCCTCAATAATCGATATGCTTCCATACTATTTGATACTGGTGCCGATAGGAGTTTTGTGTCCATTACTTTTGCACCCCTACTAGAGAAACCCCCGATGGCCTTAGGAATTGGATATGATATTGAGTTAGCAAATGGAAACATAGAAAGGATTAATACTATCATTCGCGGTTGTACGTTAAATTTCTTGAACCATCCTTTCAACATAGATCTTCTACCCGTCACGTTAGGAAGTTTTGATGTAATCATTGGTATGGATTGGTTGTCGAAGTATCGTGCTAACATACTTTGCGACGAGAAGATCGTGCGTGTACCATACGGAAAGGAAGTCCTAAATATATTAGGAGACCGAAAGGATTCTAGGAGCCCATCCCGATTAGCAGTCATATCTTGCACAAAGTTACCGAAGCTAATGGAGAAGGGATGTTACCTTTTCTTAGCCCAAATTTCTGAGAAGGGCGAGACGAAGAAAAAGGAAAGGTGCATTGGAGATGTGCCTATAGTTCGTGATTTTCCTGATGTGTTTCCTGATGATTTGCCGGGAATCCCGCCGACTAGACAAGTGGAGTTTCAGATTGAGTTGATACCTGGAGCTGCACCTGTAGCACGAGCACCTTATCGTCTTGCACCTACCGAACTGGAAGAGTTGTCGAAACAATTGGCGGAGTTAGCCGAAAAAGGATTCATAAGACCAAGTTCTTCACCTTGGGGAGCCCCAGTCTTATTTGTGAAGAAGAAGGATGGATCGTTTCGTATGTGTATTGATTACAGAGAGTTGAATAAGTTAACGGTGAAGAATCGATACCCATTACCTAGGATCGATGACTTGTTCGATCAACTTCAAGGATCGAGTGTGTATTCGAAGATCGATTAGAGATCGGGATATCATCAACTTCGAGTTCGTGAGGAAGATATTCTGAAAACGGCTTTCAGAACCCGTTACGGGCATTACGAGTTTCAGGTGATGCCGTTTGGGTTGACTAACGCACCAGCAATATTCATGGATCTCATGAATCGTGTGTGTAAGCCTTACTTGGATAAGTTCGTGATTGTATTCATCGATGACATTCTGATTTATTCAAAGAGTGAGAAAGAGCATGAGGAGCATTTAAGACTCATTTTGGAATTTCTCAGGAAGGAGAAACTCTATGCCAAGTTTTCGAAATGCGAATTTTGGATTCCGACGGTACAATTTTTGGGTCATGTGATTGATAGACAAGGAGTCCACGTAGATCCTGCAAAAATTGAGGCGATAAAAGATTGGGCTGCACCTACAACCCCAACCGAAGTTCGTCAATTTTTGGGTTTAGCTGGTTATTACCGAAGATTCATCGAGGGATTTTCGAAGATAGCTAAACCATTGACCAAATTTACTCAAAAGAGTGTTACGTATGAATGGGGAGATAAAGAAGAGGAAGCATTTCAATTGCTTAAGAAAATGTTGTGTAGTGCTCCTATCTTAGCATTACCAGAAGGTAACGAGGATTTCGTCGTCTATTGTGATGCCTCACATAAAGGTTTGGGAGCCGTGATAATGCAACGAGAGAAGGTAATAGCTTATGCTTCCCGACAGCTCAAAAAGCATGAGAAAAACTACACTACCCATGATTTGGAGCTCGGTGCTGTGGTTTTTGCTTTAAGAATATGGAGACATTACTTGTACGGAACCAAGTGTGTTGTGTTTACTGACCACAAAAGTCTACAACACATCTTGAATCAAAAAGAGCTCAACATGAGACAACGACGTTGGATCGAGTTGCTAAGCGATTATGATTGTGAAATTCGCTACCATCCTGGTAAAGCAAACGTTGTTGCTGATGCTCTTAGTCGAAAGGAAAGAGTACCACCATTACGAGTTAGGTCATTAGGAATGACTATCGTATCGCCATTACCATCTCAGATACTCGAAGCTCAAACGGAAGCGTCGAAAGCAGAAAATAGATCTGCCGAGAATATATTTGGGATGGCTAATAATGAGAAAGGATTTGTTAAGCGTTCTGATGGATTATTATGTTTTGGAGATCGGATTTGGGTACCTTTATATGGAGAAATTCGAGAATTGATTATGCATGAGTCGCATAAGTCAAAGTACTCCATTCACCCTGGTTCCGATAAAATGTACCAGGATCTTAAGAAGTTCTATTGGTGGCCAAATATGAAGGCAGATATAGCATCGTACGTTAGTAAGTGCTTGACATGTGCTAAGGTTAAGGCTGAACACCAGAGACCGTCAGGACTACTAACGCAACCAGAACTTCCAGTCTGGAAATGGGAGCGGATTACCATGGACTTCATTACCAAATTACCAAGGACAGCTAGCGGTTGTGACGCTATCTGGGTAATTGTGGATCGTCTGACAAAGTCTGCTCATTTCTTAGCTATTAGTGAAGATGATAGTGTGGATAAGCTTGCGAGGTTATATGTGAAGGAAATTATTTCGCGTCATGGGGTCCCGATACCTATTATTTCGGATCGTGATAGTTGTTTTACGTCAGCTTTGTGGCGATCACTTCAAACGGCTTTGGGGACGAGGCTTGATATGAGTACTGCATATCATCCCCAAACCGATGGTCAAAGTGAGAGGACCATTCAGACGTTAGAGGATATGCTTCGTGCATGCATAATAGACTTTGGTAAAGGCTGGGAGAAGTATTTACCCCTTGCGGAATTCTCCTATAATAACAGCTACCACACAAGTCTTAAAGCTGCACCATTCGAAGCTTTATATGGCAGAAAGTGTCGTTCGCCTATTGGTTGGGCAGAAGTTGGAGATAGTCAACTTACAGGCCCTGAGCTTATTTTGGAAACTACAGAGAAAGTAACTCAGATTCGTGATCGGTTGCAAGCAGCTAGAGATAGGCAGAAGAGCTATGCCGATCAGAGACGTAAACCTTTAGAGTTCCAGGTTGGAGACAAAGTAATGCTGAAAGTCTCACCTTGGAAAGGTGTAATACGTTTCGGGAAACGTGGTAAACTCAACCCACGCTACATTGGACCATTCTTGATTCTAGAAAGAATTGGGCCCGTGGCTTATAGGTTGGAATTACCGTCCGAACTGAGCAAAGTTCACGACGTGTTTCACGTGAGTAATTTGAAGAAATGTCTTTCTGATGAAATGCCCGTCATTCCAATGAGGGACATTCGTGTTGATGAGAAACTGAATTTCGTGGAGGAACCGATTGAGATTTTAGATCGTGAAGTTAAACGACTCAAGAGGAGTCGCATTCCGCTCGTCAAGGTTCGTTGGAATTCCCGACATGGACCAGAGTTTACGTGGGAACGTGAGGACGAGTTCAGGAAGAGATATCCGAAGCTTTTCACTTCGTAGATGAATTTTTCCGAGTGAAACCCGGGACGGGTTTCCTTCTGAGACGGGGAGGATGTGACAACCGGCAGTTTAGGGAGCTATTTTTAAAACCCGCATTACAACTTAAGTTCGTTTATAATTTTTATTTGAAATTTTCATTTCACAACGAACTTGTAAGACCTATTTTATGAATATTTTTAATTAATGACGTTATGGAATTCGTGAATTATGTTCATAATTCATTTTTGATTATATGATCGGTGATGTATATTTGAATTCTCACTTGGTACTACGTTGACTTTGGCACTAGGATTACCTAACGACAATTTTATGATTCGTCTTAACGAGTCCGATATGTTTTTAATTATTTACGAGAGGTTCTCGAGTGATATGGAAGTTTTAAAATGAGTTCGGGTCCGGGCCATATGTTTTTACAATTACCCGCGTTACCCGCTCCACCGTAATAATATTATTATTATTACTATTATTATTATTATTATTATTATTATTAATACTAATAATAACTTGCAAAAAAAAAATAATAATAAAAAGTTAACTACACTATATGGTCCCTGTGGTTGGGTTTCGGTACACACACAAACAAACACTCACTTTTACCCATCTCTCTCATCCCATCTCTTTTCTTCCCCACACCAAAACCCTAGCCGCCGACACTATTCCAGCCAGCCACCACCGCACCTCCGACCCCATAACAAAACTAAAACCACCATTTTATTCCTCTCTTTCCCCTCTTTCTTTTGGTATAAGAAACGCGCCCTAAAACCATCATTAACACCACCAAATCTATAGTTAATCATTCGAATTTGTGATACTTTTCTAGATCCGTGCTTTTGGAGGATTTAGAAGGTGAGGAGAAGCTTTTTCATGAGTTTTGGGAGCCACGAATTGGTTTTATTTCATGGCTACACGAATAATTTTTGGAGAATCGAATGGGTTTTCGAATGGAAATGATGTTTTGTGATTAAAAAGATTTGTTTGGTATCCGGGTTCGTGGTTTGGGTCGTGGTCGACTTGGAACCGAGAGCAAAGCTCTTGGCTTATTTTTATTTTTCTTGATTCGAGCCTTGTGTGGCTATGGTCTTTATGGATGATTGATTGATTGGGTGTATTGCTGTCGAGGGTGTTGTGACCTCGACCCGAAGCTAGCCGAGACCATGTGGTCTCGGGGTTCCTTTTTCTTGTGCTCTTTGGCCATACCGAGACCCTCATAGGGGTTCTCTTTGGGTGTGGTTCGAGCCGTTTGGCTCGTATGATTTTGTGGTTCGACTCTTTGAGTCGCGGCTTTTAGCCGAGTACCATTTTTGTTGCCGAATTGACCATTTTGGTCAAATGGTTTATATGACTTCTTGGTTAAGCTCAAGTGAGCTATATGATACTTGTGCTTGGTTCGAGTCTAAGTTACTCGCGGTTCGGAGCCGGGACTCAAGTGAGTCGAGGGCTCGGGTCGGCTTGGTAAACCGACCCACACATTAACTTTGTTAATGTTATTTTTGTATAAATGGTGAACTTGTTTTATTTGTTGTTGTGGTACTATTTCTCGGCCGTATGCATATGGGTCGATTTGGGTATGGTTTTGGTATTGAGAAGTTGTTGTCGATTGGTAAGTGATTGGGGACCGATTATGAGACGGTCGTTAGATTGACGGAGATAGGTTAGTCGGGTGCCGTAGTCGGACCTTATTGTTGTTGCCCGTGGTTTGAGATTGTGATTGGACGGAGATTTGTTATTTATGACTTTTGCTTATTATTGGACTTGGACAATGAGCCGAGAGTCATGACTCGGACATATGACCATTTCTGTAGAATACTAATTATGTTGGAAACATGTTCATGTGGTGTTGAGTGAGGCGTAGAAGTGGGAGGAGGGAGGAGAGGAGAGAAATGGGAGGAACCTTGAAAGAAAAAAGAAAAGATTAGATTGAAGATGAATGAAGGTCCAACCCTCTCCACATGTGGAGAGGGGTATTTATAGTTACAATATTACGCCCACTCCCGGGCTGTGGATCAGGCATACAGTGGGTAAAGACCCGTTCCTTCTTCCACGGTGTTACTTAATCTAATACTAATTAACTAATAAACTAACTAACTACGAACTAACTTAATGCTATTACAATCATTAGGTGACCGAGACTTTTATAGGAATATTTGTATTCCTAACAATCTCCCCCTAAGCGAGGTCACCTTTGAAGTTAAGATCTTTGGTCGTTAAGCATTCTTTAGTCTTAGTAGCTCGTAGGATCTGATTCTTCTCTTTTCTGCACACTTCGTACTTCAACCAAGCGATCTTGTGATTAGAGTTCCTTTGTGATGTGTGATCTTTGAGCTTCTTTGAGATCATCAGCCAAAGTAAATCTCCAAGCTCATCCTTTGTTGTATTGCCTTCATGTGATGTAGTGACTAAGGACCATCATGCTCACACTCTTCTGTATCAGGAGACTTGACTTTTAGAGTTGTGGATCAGGAGACTTTTTCATCAGAGTTGCGGAAACGTTGTTGGTAGTCTCTCAACATTTTGTTGTAGCAAGTCTCTTATCTTCATTGACAGTGTGGAGGATGTGTGAGCATGAGGTATGGATTGACCCGATTCAGCTGGAAACTGGAGCCATCAACGCCGTCTTTATATGTCCCTGAAATAAAACAGTTAGCAATAAAGATAGAGAACGAATATGGCTTTGTCATTCGTTCTGCGAGGACAGACTACCCTCCGGTTTTGTGAAAACCGACCTGTGATCAGGTAGAGTCTCTTTTAAAGAAGACTCTCCTTGACAGGAATTTCCAGCTTGTAGTAATGAATTTTCCAAAGAATCCATTTCGGAATTTTCATACTTAGCATGTTCTCATACCGGAACGTCTCAAAGCAGACAGCACGATAGAGTGAATCGGTGAATAGATATTCACGGATTGATGAGAAATTGATTTATAGAAATCACTCGCGTGTCATATGATAAACATTTTTGAGACACGACGAGAGTTTTATACTTTGAATCACATTTCCATCAAAAATACTTTTGTTTGAAAGATTTTACACAATCAATGTACTCGAAAGTTAGGTTGTGAGCACATTGAAAGGTTTTAGCAAAAGTATCCGTCAATCCATGTCCTGGAACAAGTTTGATTCAGTGTTGAATCGCACCATTGTTGCTTTCCAGTTGTCACTTGATCATTGATCCAATATGGATCTCACATGTCACCTACCAAGAGCTTGAGTGATGTTCGCTCTAGAAGGATTTCCATCTTCATTGTGAATATTTTCATATCACTCGGATGTTCTGGCAATACCACAAGGATAATGCGTAGGACTCTAAATATTTTGTCTTATTTTCCACATTGTGTGAAACAATAAGCATATTTGGAATGTGTCCTATCGAGATTTATGGATGATCTCATGGCTCTAGACTCAATAGTGCGTTTTGATCCGCTCCTGGAGACTGGGGAGGCGTCTCCTGTTTTAGGTATCAACATAGCTCGCAATGAGCGGTCGATACATTGCACAGGGTTCCCCGTGAGAATGAAACAAGCTCTTTTAAGAGAACTTGAGTGGTTGGGAAGTTTAGTGCAGTGCGTCACTGGGTCCATGACGTCTTGTCTTCAATACTAGTGTTACTTAAGTAACCACTAGTAGATTATGAATTGAACCCGGTTTCTGCCCTAAGGTTGAATATATGGAGGGCTATTTCTTTTCACCCTTTCTCATTATATTTCTTTTTCATTCTTCAACCCCTTCAGTGCTTACCGAGACTTCACCACTAGAACCTTGTTGGGTTTGTTTGTAGGACCTTATATCTATCAACTTTAACACAAATACAATGACTAGATGAAGTAAAGATGGTGACTTGATGAATATGGTGTGTCGTTAATATATGAAAAAGAGAGAATAAGATGAAGAGAACTTTTTATTAAAAACACACACAATACACACACAAGCACACACCTCAAATGACTCATTTGAGGTGTTTATATAGTAAGAGATGTAACACCCTAATGGGCTTGGATGGGCTTGGTCATGGATTGGACTTTTACATTAAGTATGGACTAGTTGTAATACATAACTTATAACCTATTAGATTAGTCCAAACCATAAGCCCATTGACTATTCTATTGTAATCTACGACACATTACAAAGTTACATGTATGAGAATGACCATCACTTCTAAATACATATTTTTTAATGCTAACAATCTCCCCCTAAGGGGTGGTCATTCGAATGATGCTCCACGTGAGTGGGTCTTCCGTGTTCTTTGTCTTTAACTTTGTGTGTCGTTGTAGAATAGTCTTTAGTCTTTGTTCCTTCATGCTTTGTGATCTTTGATGACTGATTTTCATTGTTCTTTGTTCCTTAGTGATGTGGAGTTATCTGCCATTCGTCATTTCTGCGTCTGTGGTGGTTGTTTGCCATTCCAACATGCTCATACATCTTCAGTCTTTGTGATATTCATATGCACGTAGTTCCCTTTCGTTCACATTGATCTTTAGTCTTTATACTTTGTAGATTCTTCTTTTTGGCGTAGAATCTTTCTTTGAACCTTTCTTTGCTTTGATCTTTGCGAGAACTTTCCTTTGACTTCGAGATGCATGTATGAGCATGTGGAATCCTTCGCCATGGAGATGATGTATAGCTGCAGGTAAACAGTTAGCAATAAATCAACCGGTACTTACAGATAAGAATTAGAGATCGTCAACAGCATAGTGTGAAGACTCCTTCTAACCCTTACCATGGCCGTTCCCATGTCAGATACTCTCAAGAGAGCTTACAAGACCTACTTAGTAGCTCAATGACTGGGTGAGTCGCTGGGGATCACTCCACGACTGTAGACCGTTTGAAACCACCGCGAACACCAAGCGTAACCCATAAAGAATTACCGAAGTGACCTGCTGTCAGGGCTGTTTGATGTTGTCCCTGGCAGGAATTTACATTCAATCATTGAGAATCACAAAAGTGAATCCTCTCATAAATGTTCTGGCAGATTGCTAAGATCTGCGTAGGACTCTTAAGTTTTACATCTGGCGTCCTTATTGTTGAACAACCAGTGTAGAAATATCATGTGTTCCTATGAGATCTTTTGATGAATCTCGGGGCTCTAGACTCGATAAGTGCACATTTGATTTCCTATGCGGAGATTAGGGAGAGGTCTCCTGCTTCAATATCAACCATCTCTAAGAGACAGATCGATAGATTATGCCGGTTCCCCGTGAGAATGAAACAAGCTCTTTTAAGAGAACTTGAGTGGTTAAGAAGGTTTAGTGCAGCGCGTCACTGGGTCCATGACGTCTTTGTCTTCAATACCGGAGTCACCTTAGTAACAACCAATAGCATATGAGTTGAACCCGGTGTCTGCCCTAAGGTTGAACATTTGGAGGGCTATTTCTTTTCACCCTTTTTCATAACTTTTCTTTTTAATTCTTCAACCCCTTCTTTCTCCTTTCTCATTTTCTCCTTTTTTCAATCATACCTAAGGACTTCTAATTCTAATCTATTGGAATTGTCCTTGGGTAGATCCCTCCGGCTCTGGCGGATCATAGGACGGTTTTTCCTAACCTTAGTCACCTTATAACTCCATGACTATCCTATTGTTGATCACATGCCATAAAACCTTTTCCGCGTTTAAAGCTTTTATCTTCTTGAAAGAATTAACATCAAGTGTATCAAACTTGAGTTGCAATTGTTTTTCTTTTGAAACGGAATTTTGATAACCAGTTTCTAATTCAGACAATCTTTTGTGATGAAACTCAAAAGCTTTAGCGTTTTCCTTGTAACTCTCAAGCTCAGCGGTCAATTTAACATTCGCGGCCTTAACATCGCGATTGACCTTTTTCACTTTTTCGATTTCAATACCACAGTTATTTAATAATGATTCAAATAAAGCACGTGTTTCCTCATCATTCTCAGCATGCTGTGAAACGAAGCCTCCATTATGATTCACATCTGGAGTTGCTGAAGGAGTATTGCTACTACTTGGCGTGTCCAGGTATGTATCATAAGTGGGTGCTAGCTTCTCAGAATGTTGTTCCTCATGAGGAGACATATCAAATATATCATTATTGTGACATGTGTTGAAGTTGGATACCTCAGATGGTGCATTGGTGTCATAAACAGGAAGTGTGTCAGAATCCGTGTCATACTTAGCTTCCTGAAGATTCGCCATGAATATGCAGTTCGCATCGATATCTTCTCTATCATCCATGGCATCCATAAGAGCCATAAAATCATTCTCCTCGGCATTCAACTGAAATCCTGCCTCTGCCTTTTGTGCCAACATCACTGCTTTCTGCAAGTACGCTAGATCTTTCTTGTTTGGCTTAGTGGGACAGTTCCTTGCCATATGACCTACACCCTGACAGTTGAAACACTTTACCGGATTACCCTGATTCACATTTCCCAAATTCCCAACTACTGGAGCTGCAACATTTCTATTCTGATTACCCATTGCCTGATTACCAACATTCTGACCCCTCTGATTTCCAACAAGCTGACCCAACTGATTCCCTGCATACTGACCATACTGATTTCCTGCATTCTGATTCCCTGCATTCAGCATATTCTGATTCCCCATGTTAATTCCAGTGGCATATCCTTGCTGATTCCCATAAATTCCAACCATTTGGCCTCCATTGCCCATATTGAAACTCGGCTGAGCAATCTGCTTGTTGCGAGTGTTCGATGAAATCCTTTGGTTGTTGTTTGTTGGTGTAGAATAACGTCCTTGGAATGCCTTTGTCAGAAAAGCAAACGCTTGGGTCAATGCTGCAGTAGCTTCATCATTTTCAGTGAATTCTGGTTCTTGGAATTGTTGGTATTGCTGTTGTGGAATAACATGTTGTTGCTGTGGGTAGAACTGTTGTTGGTAGACCGGTGTTGGTTGTTGAATGTATGATGATTGCATGTAGTTGTGAGTGGAAGATGATGATGGTTGTTGTGTGTTCACTTGTAGCGGTGTTGGTGTAGTAGCAATTAATGCGAGAGGATCATGATTCTTTGCCAATCTTTCTTTCCTTACTTCATTAGCTTCAGCTTGGTTTTGCTTCAAAAAGTCATAGAGTTGATCATAGTTCACCTTATGTAAATCCTTTGTTTGATTGACAATTGTAACATAACGACCCCATTCTTCTGGAAGGTTATTGATGAATTTGATGTTTGTTGCAATTGTTCGAGGTGTCAACTTGTTTCTGATTAACTCATTCATCAAAGTGCAAAACCTTGTGTAGTAAGATTCAATCTGTTCACCTTTAGTGGATGTAAAGTTCTCCCATTCCGTAAGAAGTTTGTTCTTAACGTCCTGTTGTCCAATCTCTGTTCCATGACATATCCTTCTGACACGTTCCCACATAGCATAAGCAGTTTCACAACTGTCGACCGCAGCAAAGATCTCCCGTGGTAATCCAAGTTGGATTAAATGCATTGCCATATCATCAGCGGCGATCTGCTTCTTGTCTTCCTCTGTGTAATCTGCTTCTATTTGTTCACGCACGAATGGTTGAGTAGGAGGTGTTGCATTTGGATTGCCTTCAATTTGAACTTGTCTTGGCTTGAATGGACCATTTGTAATGGAGTTGATCATCAATTTACCATCAGGCTTTGTTTTGATGTAACGAAGCATGCGGCTTGTCCATGGGAGATATCCACCTTTTTCAAGCATTGGAGGTCGGTTTTCCGCACCGGCTGCATGAATATCTTGCTGAGTAGCCATTGATGAAGTGTAGATTGATAAAGTTGATTCTTGGATCGTTCCAACGAAGTAGGAGTTGTGTTTAGTGTAAGTTGATGCAAGTTTTTATGGTGAAAAATTTGATCTGGAACCTTAAAACCTCAATAACTTCTTCTCGGAGCGTTTTTAGGCCTCGAAACTTGGGTTGAATGAATAAATTTATTCAACGTGTCCTTCTTCTCGGTCTCGCGGTCGTTTTGACAGCTGATTCGTCGAAAACGGAGTTACGGTTCAAAAGTTATGGCCGTTTGAAGTTTGGTTGTCAAAAAGTCAAAAACTTACGCGTAAAGCTTGATGTTACGCGTAAACCTTGAATAATCTTACGCGTAAGATGTTATGCGTAACCTGTAAGTTATGCGTAAGATCTAAGTTATGCGTAAACAATAATGTTTATGCGTAGACTTTGATTTTACGCGTAAACTTAGAGTTTATGCGTAAGAATTGTTACGCGTAAGGTTTTTTCAACCAAATTGATCTCTCAAACTTATCCAAGCTTGAAAGATATCCCGTGTCGAAGTATTCCACAAACTTATCCAAGTCAGGGAAGTACTGAGTAACCTCTGATCGTTGAAGAAAACTTATGCGTAGGATCTTATGCGTAGAAAAACTTATGCGTAGAATCTTACGCGTAGAACTTATGCGTAGGAACTTAAGCGTAGGATCTTCACTTATGCGTAGGATCTTGTGCGTAGACTTCAA
Source organism: Artemisia argyi (assembly GCA_030686995.1). Lineage (NCBI taxonomy): Eukaryota > Viridiplantae > Streptophyta > Magnoliopsida > Asterales > Asteraceae > Artemisia > Artemisia argyi. The sequence goes on along the minus strand of CM060693.1, from coordinate 20,742,719 downwards.
CTTACGCGTAGAAAATCAATCTTATGCGTAAGAAGAGGGTTTTGACCAGAGTTACGCATAGAAAAAGGGTTTTGACCTCAAACTTACGCGTAAACAGTACTTTTTATGCGTAGAAAGGACAGAAAGTACTGTTCACAGCTGGATATTCGTACTATGCCCAAAAGTTACGCGTAGGATGACCAGAAAACTTCAAAAATTCGATTTTTTCAACCAAAAACTCTTTTTTCACTTGTTTCTAATGATCAAATCTTTCCCAAAACACTTAAAAACACTAAAACTTCAATAAAGACAACAACTTTACCACTAAAACGTTTAAAAATCAAAACTTTTTGAATAAAAAGTACACGTATAAATGAAAAATACGAAACTTTTTAGCAAAAACTTGATAGAAAACACTCCTAAATCATTGTGAGGCGATTGATACCACTTGTAGGACCTTATATCTATCAACTTTAACACAAATACAATGACTAGATGAAGTAAAGATGGTGACTTGATGAATATGGTGTGTCGTTAATATATGAAAAAGAGAGAATAAGATGAAGAGAACTTTTTATTAAAAACACACACAAGCACACACCTCAAATGACTCATTTGAGGTGTTTATATAGTAAGAGATGTAACACCCTAATGGGCTTGGATGGGCTTGGTCATGGATTGGACTTTTACATTAAGTATGGACTAGTTGTAATACATAACTTATAACCTATTAGATTAGTCCAAACCATAAGCCCATTGACTATTCTATTGTAATCTACGACACATTACAAAGTTACATGTATGAGAATGACCATCACTTCTAAATACATATTTTTTAATGCTAACATTGTTCCAGTCCTAGCTCTATCTCAGTCCGCACTCTTCCCTTTCTCACTTTACTCCTTTTTTCAATCATTCCTAAGGACTTCTATTCTATCTAGAGGATTGTCCCTGGGAAGATCCTTCCGGTTCTGGTGGATCATGGGGAATTCATACCTAACCTTAACCAACCTTATAACTCCATGCATAAAGATAAATGGTCGGTCTTTGGTATAGCTTCCACAAACGCCTTTTGCTCCCCCTTAATATGTGCATCGATATTCGAAAGTGTTTAGCACATATGCGGGAGCCTTTTATTGAGTCTTAAAGATCACATTTGATTATCAGATTTCATATTTAAATCACATTCTCTCCCCCGATCAAAAATTTCAAATCTTTCGAGATTTTTGATCTCAATTGATTTAAATAAGTTAGAAAGATTTTGGGAGAGAAATGCGGTCAATTTTAATATTTTCTGATAAAAAGGAACCTTTTCTGCTCCCCCTCAATCTGTGAGGAAGGTTGTTATGTGTCAGATTTGAAGAGTTTGAAAATTGTTTGAAGTTTTAACGAAAAACTCTTTGAAAATTTACTCATTCTGACACATAACTATCACAAATCGTATTGTAGCTCTTGTTTTGTACAAAGTGTGGGGAGTTTTGTTGATACATAAAATTTTGAGAAATCACTCTCCCCCTCAATCAATGACGGATGTTAAAGCAAAAATATTTTCATAAACTATTAACGTCATTGATTGAGTGAAAATTTTATCAAACTTTTGAGTTCAATTTGATTTTTATTCAAAAATTTCATGTACCACCAAGTTTTGCACAAACACTTTCCGGAAGAATCATAGAAGGGAAAGTATTTGGCGATAAAAAGAAGATTTCTCTTCTTTATCAAGAAATAATGCACTGAAGCGTACATTATATCGAGGGTGCACGAATATAAAGTAATTCACGCTCGGATGAACGGCACCCTTTGTTAGGAACAACCGTCTTTTTGGCGACGCGTTTTCCTAAATTTTGAAAACCGGGTTGCTATCTGAAGTAATAGCAAACCATATTTAAAGAAAGTTTTGGGATACGACATGTTTTTGAAAAGAACTTTATTAGAAACCGAAAAACTCTTGCTCAAGCATATGTATGATTCCGTGTCATTATTGAATGACATTTCTAGAATCGTACATAATATCGATTATACAAGAGACATGTCGAGAGAAAAATATTTTTGAGATTTTTTGTAATAATAATTTTTTTTTTTTTTTTTTTTTTTTTTTTTTTTTTTTATAATAAATTTTTGTAATAAATTTTTATAATAATTTTTGTTATATAAATTTCTATTTATATATATATATATATATATATATATATATATAGAAGTATGTACATAATGCGAGATAGGATGCAGAAGGCAAGAGAAATGTTTACAAGGATACACAAGGAGGGCCATACACAAATAACAGTACAACACAAACATTCCAATCAACACACATAATTGAGACACTGCACCCCAGTACTGATCTTATTACTCAGTACGTTGGAGAAGACGGTAGTCCCCTTCACGAACTCTGCCACCAACATAGCACTCCAGGCTTCTGAAGATTCTTCGTGTCTTTAATCTTTTGCGGATGCCAGCCAAAAACCTCTTGTTTCGGGTTGACTCATTTGCAGTCCAGTTATTGGTATACCGTCTAGTTCCCTGGGCATAAACGTGGTATTCTTTCACTCTGAAGTCCAGTGCCTCTTCGACCAGACGCAAGGTACCGTCACTGAACTTGTGTATTTCATTGAAGCACAAAACTATGGGCACATTGTACTTGTCTCGAAATACAGTTGCTAGAGGAGATTCAATGACTGTAAAATCTGCAACCCGTTCCAGACTGCTAACATTCCATAGGGGTCTTGTGAGGTTGAGCTGGGATTGGTAGCTTTCAATACCAAGCTGAAAGTCTTCGACCCGTTTCCTGATGACGATGCCCCGGATCCAGTGAAGTACAGCAAACACAAGAGACTTCATTTCACGTGATGGTAGATGATGCAGCTTCCCTTGAAGATGGAGGAGGTACAAGTCTTCGAAATCATTAGGGCGTAGGTGTTTGAAATCCCCTTCGGATATGGTGTAGTCTTTGAAGTCTGACCGTCTGAGTGTAATGCTCTTGAGATAGTCATATCCATAGATGGGATGTATTAGAACCTTAACCACACTAATGATTTGAAGGGGTGCGCGAACAGACTTTCGGTCACCTGGAGCTTGAAACCGATCAATGTAGAACTGTTGTTTCTTCAACCACCAGTGTGAAATGCCCAGAGATGCAGAGATGTTGTAGTCGCATTCTTGAATACTCCACATACTGTCGGGGACCAACTGTTCCAACCCGATGTCAGAATAATGGGCTGCTTTCATTTTTGTGATGGACAGGGCTGATTTGCATTGTCTACTCCCAAGCTTAAGATATTCAAGGTCTTTGTTGAAGAAGAATTCTGCTTGGATAGTGACATTTCCTGGAGGCCCACCCAAGGGAAGTGGAGAGTTGTAATTATACTTCTTCATACCTTCATCCACAATGTCATTGAACATCTTGTGGCACTCTTCCATCTGGTATTGTATATGATTAACATCCTGATGAAAAGTTTTGACAATGTTGAATGCTGGGCCTTCCAGGTCCTTCTGCGTGAGCTTAGAGAGACCCCGTTTCTTGCAGAACCATGCGATGAATGTTCCCATATCACCAGTTTGGGAAAGCAGGGAATCTTCAGAGGGTGGAACAAAACTGGTGGTGATTGCATTGATCCAGTTGCTGTCATTGGTTGGTAAATCAGAGGAAGGAATCGTCCAGTCGGGCTCAGGTGATTGTGGTTTGCTGTCATCTGGTTTCCACCATGTCTCTTTGTCATCTTTGGTTAGGGGAACTTGAGGTGGATCATTGGTGTCAGTTCTGGTGAATGATTTCCACCACTGTCTTCCAGGAATGTGAGTTGTAGAAGCATCATCATCTTCGTCATCCGATGACTCATCGTGTTGTGGTGTGACTGAGGCTTCATTAAAGACATGATCTTCAGTGGCATGAGATGCAATGGAGGTCGCACCAGTATCAAACGTAGTCCAAGCTGCATACTTAACACGTTTTGCTTGTTTAGATGGAGCGGACTTGGTTGACTTGTCAGTCTGATGTTTTTGAGATGATGATGAGGTGGGTTGTGATGATCTGCCAGGAGCTTGTGACCCACCAGGCAGTGAAGAAGTGCCTGATGGACCAGATGCCCCAGCAGGTGGTGGAGGTGGAGGTGGTTGTGGAGGTGAGCCAGTTGGTGGTTTGGGTTGACCCTGACGCCGCTGTTTTCTTTTACGTTCAATCTCCATGTCCCGGGCGTGTTCCTCAGCATCATCTTGTAGAATTGAGGCCTCCAGTGCCTTATATAGCTGCACGTGAGCATTGTGTCCTGTGTGCTGACCCTGCTGATACATACTGTGCTGCAGAATAACCTTCATGTCATTGATGGGAAGGTCTTTGAACCTGGACCTGAGAGGGCCTTCGAGAGCAATGTTGACAGCTTCAGCAACTTGTTCGTTGATTGCCTTAGATACTTGTTGTTCAAGATCAAGATGCTCCAATTTGTATAATCTGCTGCTATGATTGGTGATTGTTTGTGGCAGTTTAAGGTTTACTAGGGTTTGAAGCATAGAGGCATGCTTGTCCAATTTCTCACGAATGGCAAGATTTTCTTGAACAGCATCAGCAGTCAAGGAAGCTAAAGTGTCCAGATCTAACGTCTTCTCAGTGTCAGCAGGAGCGGCAGATGCAGACGGTTTCTCTTGGGTGTCATCAGCTTGTGGGATGTCATCTTTGTTGGGACCAGCAGTAGACGTTGGTGCAGATTTGGTAGGAATGGTGGAGTTGTCTTGCACAATAGGCACATCAACCATTGACACAACTTCTGCATGCTCATCACCGGACTTTTCACCTTCAGCATCATCTGGCTTATCCATGAGGAATTGATCGCCATAAGTGTCCAGATTCTTGTACGATGATAGCGTACCAGTGGGGCTGTCAGGTATCACCTCGAGCTTAGGATCATCTGTTTTCATCTTGAGGTTACCTTGAATATCCGGATATGCAGTAGAAACAAACTCGTCATCGAGTGGATCAACTGGGGGAACAGAATCAGCATGTTTATCCTGTACAAGTTGTTGGCTGGGAACAACTTGTGTAGAGAGGTGTGAACCATCACCTTTGGGAGCTGAACTGGTGTCAGACTCAGAACTGCTAGATTTATCGGGTTGCCCAAGACTTGGTGAGGAGACATTTTCAGAAGAAGGCTTAGCAGATGAGGATGTTGGTGAGCGTCTTTTGAGGATAAACTTGGTGCCGGTTGATTTGGAGGCAGGAGATGATATTTTCAGTAGGGTGTGTGCTGCTTGCTCTTCTGTGGCAACATCCTTGCCTTTACCAGACACGTGCTGGATCTGTGAAGCTCTCTCAGATTGAGGTTCTCTAATGTTGACCCCACTGACTGGTGGAACCGGAGGCATATATGTTTCTTTCAAGCTTTCAGCAGTTGCCATTTGTATCATTTCTTCTTCAGTCAGAGGCAACTGAGTGGAGCAAAGTGCAGTGTTGGGGTTGTCAGCACTTGGAGACTTAGTTTTTGAGCTGGTTCTTTTTCCTCCAGTGGTCTTCTTAACCCTTTTGGAGCCTTCAGAGGAAGCAGCCGAGGTAGTACCACCTTTGCATTTCTTAGATGCAGATCTTGCGGACTTAGTGGAAACGGCTGGCTCACTAGGGGGTGCTTCCCGACTTTTCTTCAGAAATTTGAGGTATTCCTCATAATATTGAGCAGACAGTATATCACGGGTAAGAAGGGCAGTGGGAATGTCCATGCCGAATATGATCTCGCGAGTGCTCTTTGAATCATATTTGAGGAACCCAAGTGGATGTTCGTCAGTAGGTTGATGAAGAGGGGATTCTTCTCTTGGGTGAAATTTAAGAGATCGCTGAAGGCTCAGTATGATCAGCTTAGTAAACCTAACGCTTGGGATCGAAAGCTTGGCTGATCTTTTCTTACCGTCTTTGTTTGCTTCAAGGTTAGCCTTGTCGACCAAGAAAGAGTGAATAGACTGACTGAATTCCTCCCAGATACGTTCAGCAAAATTGATGTTCTCACTGTTAACAACACCCCAGAGAATTTGTAGAGAAGGAGCTCTAAGTCTTTCATATCCTGATGTTTTACCAGTCAGACAAAAATTGATTATGCTTGCAACTGCTCTCCATGGTTGATAGAGGTCATGTGTGATGACTGTGGAAAGTGTAGATACTTGAGTGGGGTATCCAAGTTCATTGACGAAATCAATAAGAGCAGCTGGAGTAGGTGGGGGAGTAAATTCAACATTATCACCCGTTGGCAATATCTGCAGAGCGCTACCAAGTGTTTCCATGGTGATGTTCACCCAATGCTCATCCAGCTGACACTTGTACATGTTGGTTGTTTTGTCAAGGCATATAGTGTTCCAGAACTATTGGATGTAGATGGAGGGGATAGAGGAGGATGCGGTAAAGGCATTGTAGAAGGTGGTGTTTTTCAGTATGTCAAGTGCAACTCTGAATATGGGATGATTCTGAGGTCTATCCGTCTTAACATAGCAGTTACTTTTCCCAATAGGAATCCACTTGTTGAAAGGCAAAATGACATCGTCAGAACGGACAGGTGGAGCCAAAGGCACTTCGACATTAGATTCTGCCATAGGATCTGCATTTGACAAACATCACCACAGAAGAAAACCATATGTGAAGGTGAGTGTTAGCAGCAGGAAAAACCCCAGAATTAAATGGTAAGTCAGTAAGAACAGGGCCGAGGGTTATGTATTGCAAGTAATGAGTACTCAAGAGAATCATTCAATACGTAGAGAAGTAGTTAAGACAACTAAGAATGAGTGTCAAACACACCAACCCATGCATAAAAACTTAGATGCCTTTACATAACCACACATCCAGACCACAATCAATAGGAATATGACAGAGTATGCCAAGAAAGTTTCCAGTTAGACTTAAACGCAGAGCACTTAAACGCAGACAAGAAATTTTATTTAACCGCAACGTTGTAATCCCAACCTAAGTTAACCGCAACAGGTCGAGATAACCGCAACCTACTGAACCTCAACTCATGGTCAACGCACATCAAGTTATCCGCAAGTATAGGTAACCGCAGTCAATAAATTTAATCTAACCGCAGTTCAAGAGTCATAGACTAATCGCAATCCAGAAATTAATCTAACCGCAATTGAAAAACTTAGTTTAACCGCAGTCAAGATCTTAATCTAATCGCAATCAAGAGCAAGATCTAACCGCAATCAAGAACACGATCTAACCGCAAACAAGAACAAGATCTAACCGCAATCAAGAGCAAGATCTAACCGCAATCAAGAAATAAGTCTAAACGCAATCAGGAAATAGATCTAACCGCAATCAAGAAATAGATCTAACCGCAATCAAGAAATATGTCTAAACGCAATCAAGAAATAGATCTAACAGCAATCAAGAACAAGATCTAACCGCAATCAAGAACAAGATTTACCGCAATCAAGAACAAGATCTAATCGCACTCACGAGCAAGATCTAACCGCAATCAAGAACATGATCTAACCGCAATCAAGAAATTGGTCAAAAACACAATTAAGAACACACTCCACACTACGTATCATCTAACTGAACCAAGATTTGACACTTTAACTAGAACAGAGATCTAATTACCTAAGTACCAACATCATTCTTATCCTACCTACTATCAACAACACTACCCTTGGAGTAATCGACCTAACCGCAAGCCCATCAAATCCAAGATTTACAATTCACGACCATGAATCCCACATACACGCAATGAACAAACAAAAACTTGTATAATAAAAACAGTATGATCTAACCTATTAAACACAAGTTCTTTAGCACGAAATAGTGATCACCGCGGATATCCACCTAAAATGATGCAATGAATGAGAGATTTGAAAATAAGGAACGTAATAGCAAATGTGAAGATGGAAGCACTTGACATACCAAGAATCGAGCACACTGGAAACACAATTAAAACTTAATCGCAGCACTTAATAGCAAATGAGTGAATAGTAATATGAGTTGTGATTAAAATTTTTCTAAACGCAAGAAATAAAATTTCTTAAATATGAGATGAAATGCAAATTGCAAAATGACACATCTAGTCCCTGAACTCTACTTATCACTTAAAAACTACTAAAGCAAGTGTGCACGATTAGTCCCTGCAGTTATGAGATATGCCCAAGCAAAGAGGAAGTCAACAAGACTAACATAAAGTATCATGATGCACTATAAGAGATGCAACAGACTACATAGAGCAAGCACATAGACACAATGTGAAGTAACAGACTGTACACATAAAGTTAACCTGAACAATATAATAACTGAAAAACAAACACACAAAAGGTACACACATCTAATGACATAGGATATAAACAGTGAATGGGTTAGTGGGTGAATAGTGAAGCCCGAGTCCTGAAACTAAGTAATCAGGAGTCCACATGATGTCGACTCACGTGTGGGCAGGCATGTCTCTAGTAGCCGGATATGTCAGTGTCTTTGGGCGCCACACACCGGTTATAGTGGACCTGTTGTGTAATCCCTTTGTAACACCTGTGTTAGTGGTACACACACATGACCATTTGTGACCATTCATCACGAATGTTCTACCAGTTGGTATCCATAACCCAGAAGATCTAAACTTGTGACGAGTTTCATGCATGGTTACATTCTTGTGATGAGTGGTACTATGATCATATTTCCTTGGTCTATGTCTCAAAGGTTTAACAGGTTTAAGACCATTTAATATCTGAGATATAGGTTTAGGCCTTACAGATTTAGTCACACAAGGTTTTTTGTCCACCTGAGAAACACATCGTTTATTCGAGAATTTAGATCTTTCAAAACTAAAAATCTTTGGTTGTCGAGTGGTAGTTTGATAACAAACATTTTCCAAAACAGGTTTTCCCAAGATAGACGGTTTTGAAAGACTGAGTCTCTTTTGACCAAAAGCATTTGGTTGTCTAATGTTGGTTTGATAATCAACATTTTTCAGGACAGGTTTTCCCAAGATGGATGGTTTTGAAAGATTGAGACTCATTTGACACTTTGAAACAACACTTGGCACTGTGTGCATACTAGGAGTTTTAGTACATGCGGTCAGACTTAGAGTGGAGAAATCATCGTAGTTAGCAAGATGTGAAGCAGTCTGATTGATGTACTCAGTATTAGTATGTTTAAGTGACTCATGTAGTTTATTACATTTCACCTTGAGATTCTCATTATCAACACGTAATTTAGTAATTTTGCAATTAGTTTCATACGCATTGTATTTCCATTTGGTGTCATTTCGTTGCTCATACATCTTGATTTGATTCTTAAGACAGTTGATAGTTGAGTCCTTGTCATGCAGTTGAGTTTTCAGATTGTTGATCAGAAAATATTCTTTAAGATCAGGCAATTCGGGATTAAGATACGATTTGCTGTTTTGAAAGCATTCTTCTTTACCTTGGATTTCAAGTTCAAGATCAATGCAGTGTTTTTGTAATTGTGAAAACCTTTTTTGTAATTGTGAAAAACCTTTTTGAAGTTGATTAAATGCCTCTTTATCAACCATGGTCTGGTCTAGTGTCTTAGAAAACTCAACTTTCAGACAAGGGTTTTCATCAAACAGGTCATTTTTGAATACATCATACAGATCATTTTCTCCCCTTTTATAACACATATTTGTTGAATTAGTTAAGAGTAGTGCACTGTCAACCTGTCTTAACAAATTTGTGTTATAACTAAGATTGATTTGATCTGTATGATGACTTACGTTTGATGGTGTGTTGTATTGATCAATTGACGATACCTCATTGCATGAGTTTGGTGTGGGTATGTTCACCATAGCCTGGGTCACTAATTCAGCAGAAGTGACTCTCTCATCATTTTCTGCATTCATGAGTTCAGTGTTGACCAACTTTGCATCCACTGTTAAACCCAACCTCAAACTGTCACATGCTTGCTCATCATGAGACTTGGCCTTGTCGTCATCTCCAAGTTCAAGTATTGGCTGTCTCTCAACGTACTCTTTAACCTTGTCCAGGTATTGACGTAGCATATCTCTAAATTGATCAACATCTATCTTTGTGTGTTCAGTGAAGCACTTCATAGTCATCTGACTGTCGTAATCATAGACCACAGAGTATTTGGAGTCAAAAAAATTATTCAGTTGTTTGCTGAGCACTCCTAGGGCTGCAGAGGATCCCTCGTTAGATGTTTCTTTTCTGACCAATCGTTGTCGTAATTGATCCAAATTCAAGATCATAATTTCCGTGAATGATTGGACATCTTGACAGAAAAGTGTCATGAATGCACATTCAAAACCCATTACGAATCCATTGCCCTCAAGCAGCCTAGAAAGATGTGACTGAAGTGTATGGAAGCATTCAATGTGACATTCTCTTGCCAGTTCAAGCAGTTTGTATGACTGAGGAGGCTCATTCCCTTGAAAGTCCGAGCATGATTGTCCACTAGAGTTAACATACGATACTGGTCCTTTCATTTGAGGATTTGCAAGGAGGAAATCACATGTGAAGGGATAACCGCAAGATATGCTAACCACAGGACCTAACCGCAGAAACTAACCGCAATGCACTTGACCGCAAGACACTTAACCGCAATGAGTTAACCGCAGCACACTTAACCGCAATGAGTTAACCGCAACACACTTAACCGCAGAGAATCTAACCGCAGTACTTTGAACCAAACGCAGAATATTTAACCACAGAATCTACTCGCAGAGACAAAAATCCAAAACTGTCACTTTCATTACGTTTTGTTTGTATTCTCGAAATAGTAACCGCAGCAAACTAACCGCAGATTTCAGAACTTAACCGCAACCAGGCACTGGAACAGTGGACTTAAACGCAACCTAGAAACTCGCCCAAAACCAACTCCAAATTTCAAATAGCTTAATGATATGGTAACACAAACTGACCTACAGTGTTCAACAACCACTAATGAACGTAAAAGTACACAACAAACGTGTATAACAACACTAGAGTGATGAAATCAAGATGTTTTCCAAGAAAAATGACACCAAACTCTCAAAACCACTCAAAACATCATCAAATTCGATTCTACAAGGCCCTAAGATGAAACCTTGGCTCTTGATACCAATTGTAGAATACTAATTATGTTGGAAACATGTTCATGTGGTGTTGAGTGAGGCGTAGAAGTGGGAGGAGGGAGGAGAGGAGAGAAATGGGAGGAACCTTGAAAGAAAAAAGAAAAGATTAGATTGAAGATGAATGAAGGTCCAACCCTCTCCACATGTGGAGAGGGGTATTTATAGTTACAATATTACGCCCACTCCCGGGCTGTGGATCAGGCATACAGTAGGTAAAGACCCGTTCCTTCTTCCACGGTGTTACTTAATCTAATACTAATTAACTAATAAACTAACTAACTACGAACTAACTTAATGCTATTACAATCATTAGGTGACCGAGACTTTTACAGGAATATTTGTATTCCTAACAATTTCGTATAACTCAATAACTATTAAAAACTAAAACGAGAATAATAAAACTCGTAATGATGATTATTGATAATATGAACGTTTATACGAAAGTATATACGTGAATAACGTATATATAACTATATAAACGCATATATTAACAATAATAATAATAATCACGAGTCGTATTATAAATAATGCGATTAGATATATATTAGGCTACGAAAGTGGCATAATATTATTAAACGTATTATTATTATAAAAACTGTGTTATAAAACGGGAAACTCCCGACAACTATGAAACGATTAATAAAATGTCATTTCGGATATATAACGAATAAACTTATTGAGTTAGGCGAAATTGTTGTCGCTCGGGTCCAGGTAAGTTACTATTTGTGACGTTCGTGTTGTCACGGATATATGACGACTAATATAGACGTTTTCTATAATTAAATAACCACTTAACCGTAAGGTTGAGCCGGGTTATTTAGCTATATGAAACGAACATATTAGTGGGCATCGTATCCTACGACGCCCATAGGTTGTAGCATATGTAAAGTGTAATAGATTTCGAGTGTATATATCGGAAATCTGGCCAATTTGACGATATATATGAGGAATTTATTAAACTATGATATATACTATATAGTAAATACGTGCTATGTGCTTTATATGTGCGTTAGATTGGGTGTAATCTTGGAACGGTATGTCACGTAAATAAATATGAGGATTATCAAATCGACGGATTTGGTAAACTTTGGCGATTTATTTAAATGATATATTGGGCTAATATTAGATCTATAGTTTATTTCATTATTCTTTATGTGATCTTCTTGGTTTGTTTTGAGTCGACCCACCACCCGTATGGATACCAAACGCAAATACACCAAACTAATACGAAATGGATTTTCGGAAATAAAACGGATTCTCGTCCGGGTTTGGGAACATTATATATTTGAGGAAATGATTTCTGAAAGAGTTAATATTGTTAGGTCGTGCCAAGTCCGTAGTTGCTGTTTCGTGAGTTATCATACGTCTTATTTCTACCTACCTCGTCTTGCTATTTTCTGGACTTGAGGTGAGTCATAGCCCCACTTTTTACTCTTGAACTATGTTTTCAATGATTGGGGTGAGAAACGTGCAAATCATTTTACGTGGACTATTATCGATTTTATATTGTTTCTAAACTTGCTATGCGTATGGACTAGGATATATTGTCAGCTTTAGTACACATGTCGTGTGTACTATTCAAGGTTGGCTTATTTGGTTATTGGTGAATTGTCAGCTTTAGTCACATATAGGTTGTGTGTACTATTCAAGGTTGACTTATTTGGTTATTTGGAATTGTCAGCTTTAGTCACACATATGTTGTGTGTACTATTCAAGGTTGACTTATTTAGATACTGTAGCGTGCACCTATAGGTTATTAATATTTTGGAGGTTATCCGAGTTATTATTGGTATTGCGGGGGCTACCCGAATATCTATGTTAGTACGGAAGGGTATCCGTGTGTTTTGTTAGTACGGAAGGGTATCCGTGTGTTTTGTTGGAGCGGAGGGTATCCGCAGGCTTTTAGCGAATCCTTAGTCTAGCTAGCAAGCGTTTTGCGTATATGTCCACTATATTATTAGTTGAATTTAAACCTATGATCTCACCAGCGAAAGCTGACTTTTAGCACGTTTTCTCAGGTAATTAAGTGTTGAGGTGCATGCTTGGATTGGAAGGCTCGGCTAAGGCACGCGGTTTATTGATCTATATTTTCTAAACTCTGATAATTAAATTTGGACCTATTGTTATTTTATTTTGGGCCTGACTCTGAATGATGTTGGGATAAATGTAAACCTTAAAACCACGTTTTGGTTGTGTTTTTACTATGTTTACTTTATCTCGTTCTATATTGTCTTGTGTTGGATACCAATCCCCGTAGCACCCCGAAGCTTGTTGAGTCTTCCGCTGTATCAAATTTTGGGGGTGTTACATTAATCCTACATGATATCTGAGCACGTGCATTCTGACTAGATGATGCTTAGTCGTCCTGCTATGAGTAAGAACTTCCCTAACCAACGAGTACTCTTCTTGGGGTTCTAACTTGTCATCATGCTTTTCTGAACTAGGGTCATCCACTAAGGATGCTTGTTCGTATCTATTTGACATGCCAATACTATATTTGGGTCATCCACAAAGGATGTGAATACTAATATAAGCACGGGTCATCCACAAAGGATGCTACTATGGGAGTTCTACATCGTGCACTTCTTAGGCACGCTACTTGACTTTTGGTGCGTTTCTTGGGCATTCTAAACTTGTCAAATCATGATTCTTGTGAGCATAGTTTTCATGGTTTGTTTCGGCTATCTCCGAAACCTTGCACAAGGTTCCATCATTATGTTCAATCTAGTAACATGAAGCTAATGAACCGTTACTCACCTCTAGGTCTTGTTTAGCCTTCCGTAAGCTTTCCACGAGCACCTACTCACATGATAACCATTCTAATGCTATTAGAACTTGCTAACACATTTATCTAACATGTATTGAGTCTAAACAACTTAAACATGATCACCTAAGGTGCTATTTCATCATCAAACACACTTTTACAAAAACACTTTTAGTGCAGAATTTTCTGGGTTGCTGCTGTATTTTGCACTTTATACCCACTTCAACTCAAAATTAGACCATGAGACCACTTGGATTAGAAAGTATACTAATAGGGCTAAAAGTAGGCTTTTACGGCATGTCAATACGATAAACGGTCTATTTTATACGCCACTTTAAAGTCTGCATAAACTTCAATACAGCAAGCTGATCTAAACTTGTAACGTGTCCAAAACGACCCAAAACTCATAATAAGCTATTCCACTTATTACCAAACTTATTTTACAGCTTATATAACATGTCAAGATCATTTTTCATCAGGTCCATAAGCTATCTTGCTAATTTAAGCACTTAATAAGCTTGTACCAAACACTCCTTATCTTGACATACTTAATCATCAACAACAACTAGCATCATGAATCTTTCTATATCATTAACCATAACTTGGGTACATGATTCCTAACATATTTACATCATAACAATAATACTTCTAACATCAATTTCATCATAATTGATCATAATTTAAAACTAGGTTTTCATAAGTCTTCAAATAAACATACTCTTATAATTTCATATAAACATAATCTTAAACATGAACTTACCCTTAATGGAATAGAGTTATGAGAACTTGAATATCTCTAAATCATAAAGAACACCAACCTTAATCATGAAGAACACTAAACCCTTGCACTTGAATTCATAACCCTTGTATAAATCTTGATAAATGAAAGAACTAATAATATTTTTCTTCCTTTTTATTCTTGTGAAGCCACGTTCCATCAATACACATACATACTTGTTTTATTTTGACTAAATTCTGAGATTACTTCATCATAAGGAAATCAATATAACACTTATCAAGTAGGTTTCTTAATTTGGCAAGTATAGTCCCTGTTGTTAAATATTTTGCACCATTAGTCCTAATTTCTATAAAATACCAACATAAAGACTTTTCTACTTTTCTAATAGCATAAGTAATTCTATTTTTGAAACTTATAAAAATCGGGGTGTTACATATATGAGCATGAACCCCGAAGGGTGTCGGCCCAGTTGGTTGTTTCTAATTCAGAAACATAACTTCTGTGAGACAATGCTTGCCTTTATAGGAAAAATACCATCTTCCTTTCAAACTTTTTGAGGAAAGATTTAGCCAATCAGAACTTTCGTAAGTTGAGATACCTGACGAGTGCATCTAACATTGATATGACAGTGGGGTATAAATGACAATTTCTTAAAGAACACTATTAACTGTGAGATGAGAGATGACTATAGATAGGTTTAACAAACCAATAAAATGAAATTACTTGAACAAGGTAAGTATTGAGCTTTAGAAGACTTGAAATTTTGACGAGATGTTAAGTTCTTCTTAAACTTTGAATGATATGTTTTCAAGTTAACGATACATTATTGCATGTGTTCCTTAATATGAACCAAACTAATATTAGTATGTTTTCAAGTTAACGATACACTATTGAATATTTTTATGTCAAATATAGTATGTTATTACTTATTACTAATATTAGTTGGTTCTTTCAATAAATGACGTTCAACCCCTTTCCTTTTTAGCAAATATTAAAAAATTACTTTTTGACCCGTTTATGAGTACAAGTACATGGGTAGAAATCGCCACCTCTACCTTACACCAGTAAATGACAGCAGAATTGACAAATTTGTTGTTTGTCTTCCAATTATGTGATGCAGTGAATGACAACAGAATTGTTACGTGCATATTTTGATTCAGTCACTTTGTTATAGCTTCAGCAAGCTCTAAAGTATAGTGAAACTATTGGAGTATTATTTATGTAGGTGATGTTCCCCGAGTTAATTGTCAACTTGCTGTTGCTCGTGCATTTGGAGACCAAAGTCTTAAAGCACATCTAAGTTCAGAACCTGGCATAAGACATGTACCTATCAATGCCTCAATAGAGCTTGTGATACTGGCAAGTGATGGCTTATGGAAGGTTCGTCATTTACTCACTATTAAGTAAATACACAAAATCAACAACCAACGTTGTGTACAAAGAAGCTTTATTTTGTATATGAATCGACAACATATACCTTGTGTTTGCGGATAATTTAGTAACTTTTATTTTCTTATATCGGGTGAACATTTATTTCTTTTCTTTCTTAAAGCATATAATAAGTAATTTGGTATGTTTATAACTTATTTTCCTAAACTTAATTTTTTTCAACCATATTCATAAGGCTCGCCCGCCCATTCGGGCGGGCCACGTAACTAGTTGATTTATACAGTATATTAAAAACATGTCACTTAGAGTGGTGTTGTTGAAGGCGAGGCTGGTGGCAGCACTTGTGGTGGAAGTTGCGATGGTGAAAACCAATGTTTTTTAGTGAAATGGATTTCCAATTGCATTTTAAGCAAATTATGATAACAAAGTTCCAGATGTCACAAACAGGGTAACTATGTTCTAAGTTCTGTTTCATATACTTTAGCACTTGTAGTCACGGATTAAATTGATACGTTGATTGGTTTTAATAAGCTTGATTAGAAATTTCTAGCAATGTTTGCATAATATGATAAAATGAGTTCATGAGATCATTTTGCATAATAGATAATGCGCTAGGTTACGATGATGCTAGGAGCTTGTAAGATTGGTTTTGTTGGATCAAAACCAATCTTACATCTTGATCCAACTTTAGAATGCAATGGGGACAACCAATGATACATGGATGACTTGAGATTGTTGTTATCGAGATAAAGTCCATAAAGAGTTGTGGCTTACAATCCGCTTAGTCCTCTTGACCCAATGATACATCTGTCAAAATGGTTTGAAGTTGTGGCTTACAATCCGCTTAGTCCTCTTGACCCACTACCCTTTTAGGCGAACTTTTGAAATAAATCAACTTTTACGATCATCTAACACTCTGCTTATTTATAGAAGTCGTAAAATTCAAACTTGGCTTGATCCAGACCAAAGTCACATATTCTCCATCTGTCAATTCTACTTCATCTCTTTATGGACAAAAATTCAACAATCTCAAGTCATCCATGTATCATTGGTTGTCCCCATTGCATTCTAAAGTTGGATCAAGATGTAAGATTGGTTTTGATCCAACAAAACCAATCTTACAAGCTCCTAGCATCATCGTAACCTAGCGCATTATCTATTATGCAAAATGATCTCATGAACTCATTTTATCATATTATGCAAACATTGCTAGAAATTTCTAATCAAGCTTATTAAAACCAATCAACGTATCAATTTAATCGCATTCTAGCAATATACCAATATTTATCATCAAATCACATAAACAAGTAATACCATCTGAGGGGCTTAAAGAGCAAATGAACTTACATCTCGTTGCGATTCTAAGGATGACGATAGGCATCCAGATTAAGCTCTCTGATAAACCTGAGCTGCTGCACACGATTTCTGTAACTGAAGAAAACTTCACTTGCCCTAGGGTTGGCTTCCACGTACCGCGCAAACCTTGTGATCACATCGGCATGCAACCCATGTGTTCCTCGGAGGTAAGTAATAATTCTTACAAACTCCCCCGATCTGTCGAGACTGGGTCAGGACGTGGTGGTGGTGGTGAAGCTCTAGCAGTGGAGGTGGCGCCACCTGTCAGACTCTTGGGTACTCTAACCGTGAGAACCTTCTTTTCAAATGCTTTTCTACAACGCGTATAGTAAACTTCGTTGTCCATAACGCCATGTGCGTATTTACTTGGATCATACACCTGCAAATCACAAAAGATATACATTTTTAGCAACCCGAACACCCCCTTAGATTAAGTAAAGTATATATTGAAAGTTTTAAAGCAAAATTTGATAAAATCTCACCTTAAAGCTATTGAAAAGCCTTCTGTGATCCACCGTACGCATTGCAACATCATAAGCTGTAAAGTTGGCTTCGGTCAATCGATTCATTTTGCCAGCAACTTTGCCATAAAACTCAACATCAAATGCAATGCCCACATCTGCATCTTTCCCTCGTCGCGCTTTCGATAATATTGAGAGCAACAGCTCGTCGTAGTTTTCCCATTCTGATTCCATCTGCACACAACACTTTTCTTTTCTTTTTTGATTATGCTTATGATTTAGTCTTAAGCTGTGGAATTTTTATTGCGGCTGCGGATTGGTGATAATCAACAAGTTGTTAACATGACGCTTGGATACTAATCTGAGCTTCATAAGTTCCTTTACTTTATTTTGACATGCTTTCAAATAAAGGTTTCATCTTTCATACAAACTGGGATTGTCTTCTATTCGTATTCGTCTGATGGGACTTTTAGACGATGGGATACCTGTTTGTATCAGCAGGTGGTTATCGACTGCATTTTAAATGAAATTGTGATTTGGTTGTGCTTTGCACGGTTGGTTTTTAGTTTTGTATAAATATAGTGGTAAACTTTGGTTGATGTTATTTACATGAATTGCAGGTAGCCTATTTTAATGCTGGTCCGACACAAGAAATATCCATCTTTTCATTTGTTGGAACTGATAACTCTTTCTTGCTGCTGGTTGTAAATCTCAGGTAATGTTAGTTTCGTACTTTCATAGCTTTTATTTTCCTTTGTGAATTCAACTCTATCTACACTCTACATGTAAATGCACAAAACTGATACATCAGATAGGCAATATTCACCATAACAGCAATTGTTTGTTGACCAAAAAAAAGGGAAAAAAATTGAAGTGATAGTCAACCAAACTTTTGTACCTCAACAGGTACCATTGAAACATTGCAAGCTCACTTATTAGAGGTCCAACAACAGCTTCAACAATTTGAATAGCTGTTCCTTCCTACAAATAAGCCTTTATCTATGTTAACCACAATCCGGAAATGAAGATTGAGTCTTTATTACAAAAAAACAAAAGATTAACAAAAAAATAAATAACGTCTTTTTTATTTTTATTTTTTTCAACTTAATACAAAATTAATCAAAATTAAAAATAAGCAGATTAAACCCATAACTACTAACGACAAAAAAGGTTTTTTTTTTTTTTTTTTTTTTTTTTTTTTTTTTTTTTTTTGCCTTATGAGCTACCACTGTTTTGTCATTAATATATTGTTTACATATATGTTAAACATACAAAAGATAAGCTCAAAAAAGCTTCATTTAAGTTCCATCAAACCTAAAGCAAACTTTACATAAATATATTCTTTAAAGTACTCAACTTACAAGGATAACAAAGGCACGCTACCTGTGAGTCCTTTCGGGTTAATCCGACGACCGGAAGATGTGGGTTTTAGATCAAACCTCATATTCACCATCACCGATTGTTAATCAACGGTTACCGTAACAGCTTCAATGTTCTCTTCATCTACCAAATTCATGGTCCAAATCTTCTTTAGAATTGTTTTGTACTGTTTTTGTGCAGTGGAAGAAGGTTCGGGAGATAACCGCCTCTCGATTCTTCTGGCTTCTTCAGTTCTTCTTCATGTTATCAAATTAGCGATTGCTAAATGGGCCGAACATAAGACTGGGTCACTGGGCATATAACAGGCTGTGTAAAAAAAAAGAAGCCCACGATGGTTACTGTTCATCGAACGACGTCGTATTGGATGTCATTTAATATATATAGTAATTTGGTAACTAACAATACATTCTTTGGCGCAATTAAATCGTTGAACATCTATTTTATACTTTAGTTTAAATACATAATGATAATCTAGTTATGTTATTTCATTGCAATACTTAGTTGAAAATACATATCAGAAGACTCTTTGGCATAAAGCTACTTCAAAGTATTGTATTTTGGATAATTGATAGAAACTGATTGATGCAATATGTCTAGTCAATTTGAAGTAGATGGTCCCAAATTTTTGTTTTACTTTTTCGTTGTTCAAAATTCCAAAAATATATTTCTCCTGTTTTGTGGAAAATGATGAAGAAAAGTGAACTATCCCAATATTAGACGTCAGAAGACTTAAAAGTCTTTAAAAATTGTAGTTATTAGACATCTTTTTCTATCTCGTGATACTTTTCCCCTCAGTACGTGTGATATAAATCAAAGTCAAGCTAATGGGCCCAAATGCTAAACCAAAATCAAGACTAAAAGATGAAGACTTTAAGTAGTCTTGAAAACTTAAAACAAAACATAATTAGTTCTTGAGCAAGTGCCCCAAAACTCACGTAAAGGAAAAAAGTACAACTCGAGTTAAATTCAATCATCATCAAACACTTGATCAAAATTTTGGACAACAACAACAATGCGCAACCCAAATAATCAGCAAAAAGTGTTAGACAACCCTTTGGAGAAAAAATGTCCGCGTATTTATAGAGAGAAAAGGCAATTTTGAAAAAGCAGGTTAAGACTTGCTTTCGGTAACATTTAGTAAACGCAATCCCAAATGCCTCCTAAGTAAGGGCTGCAAAAGTAAAATTCATGCTTAAAGTGGTGTTCAGCATTGAACTCTGAAAGTGATTAATAAAACAGCCAGTGCATTTTGAAGAAATCAGAAAAGCAGTTGGGAATAATGGAACTCCCAGACAAATTATCTATTTATCTCATTATTGCGTTTTGGAATAGCAAATAACTAGCTTTTAGGGAATGTTTGTGATTGCTTATTATAGCTCTATCGACGCTTTAACCAGCATAAGCCATCTTCAAACTGATCATTCAGAACTACTTATTTCACTCTCAAATAATGCTTCAATAAGCAATCCCACACACCCTAAAAACTGCTTATCTATAATGTCAAAACACAATAAGCATATAACAAGTTTGAACCAACCACTCCTGGTTATTTAATTCTAATAACCCCAACAAAAGCTAATTTTCATCATCCTCAAACAATCAAAATTCACCAGCAGAATGATATGAGCTCAAGTTAGGTTGGCACGTGCGAACACATGCTCGAGTAACAGATATTCCCGCCCAAACCAAGACTTTATAAACCAACATTTCACTATAACTCTTCTCTCTTAATCTCCTGTAACAAACTATAACTCATTGTAACAGATTTTCTGTACAAACCGCCATTGATAATAGTATAATACAATTCTGCTTCGATAATCTTTTTCTCATTGCTTCATTATCCTACTTAGTTGTAATCCATTAACGGATCTTATGTGATCCCTAGTGGTGTGTATCACAGAATTACAAACAACGCTTAGATAAAGTGTACAACTTTCTCATTTTATTCATTATCATCTAATAAGGGGGTGTTTGTTTCGGCTAATATAGCGGGCTTACGGCGTATTTGGTTTTCGGATTATGTTTCATAAGCTCATTTTTTTGTGGCTTATTTTGAAACTTTTTGGCTTATATAACTACTATGTCATAATAAGCTTATATAAGCCGAAAAGTTTCAAAATAAGCCACAAAAAGTGAGCTAACGAAACATAAGCCCAAAACCAATAAGCCATAAGCCGGCTATATAAGCCGAAACAAACAACATAACAATATAAGCCAAAATGAGATAAGCTCATAAGCCATAAAATAAGCTAAAACCAACACATCCCTTAAAAAACCCATAACCCATTTAAGTAAAAAAACCAAATATCACAAACAAAACATAAAAACACAAAAAGAATCAATCTTTATAAAACATAAACATAAAAACATAAAAAAGATTCAATTTTTATATAAAAAAAAGTTGAACCTTTTTAAGACGAATAGCACGAATAGCATCTCTATCAGAAGTGGAAGAAGTTGCATTATCATCTTTGGGTGACCTCCTCCCTCTGCCACCACCCTGTTTTGGCGGCACAGTGGCGGCGCGTGAGGATGAACAGCAGCGCGTGAAGGTGATAGGGAGATGGGTTTTGTAAGTGAGTGGAGATAAGTGGAAGAGATGACGGAGTGGTCTTGATGACCATACTTTTAAGGCCTCCATTCTTCTTGTTGTTTCAAGTTGTGTTATCTGAACTGAAATTTGTGTTTTGATGGATAACCAGAAAGGGTTGAAGATGTAAGGGTGTTTTTGTAAATTTGGTTTTTGTGAGGGATTATTGTGTAAATTGTACTTTTAAGATGATTATTAAGGCTGTAAACAAACTGAACATTCAGTGAACATTTCATGAATCGTTTGGTAAAAAATTCGTTTATTTATTAAATGAACGAACAATATTTTATGATCGTTTAGTTAAATGAACGAACATGAACCAAATCGGTTTTGATCCAGTCCGATTTTAGTCAGTCTGGTCCGGTTTTTGCCCCACACTCAACCTTACTTTCGGTTATATTTCCTTGATGGTGTAACAAGGGCGTCCAAGACGTGTCTTTCCCCAACGACGTGTCACCCTTAAAACACAAATCGGCCCACCCGTTAACTATTTTTTTAGCACGAGTCGTTCTGCGGACTAGCCGACTTGTGAAAAAGTTGTGTGTGTGATTTTAATTTTCCGAAATATATTTGTGTTTAAAGCTAGGACTTGAGCTCTAAGCACGATAAGACTCAGCTCAAATAAAACCGAGTTACTCAACAAAAGCTTGACTCATTTACACCGCTACACTCGGTCCCCCATCACTCGTAGTGTAACTAAAACCTAAGTTACTCAAATTAGGGGTGTTCATCAGTTCGGTTCTCGGGTTAATCTGTTTATTCGGTTCGGGTTGTTTGGTTAAAATTTTTTTTGGGTCATAACCGAAAACCAAACCGAACCGAAAATATTTGTAACCGAACCGAACCGAGAACCGAACCGAAGTTCGGTTCGGTTATGAGTCAAAACCGAAAACCGAATTTTTACTTAAATTACACAATTTATATTTTTTTTAATTTAATTATATAGATTTTTGGGGAAAAAAATTATTTCAAGCATAAAAAGTGTTTTTTTATATTAGGATAAAAATTTAATGGTCTTTTTATTTGTATATGATAATACAAATATATATATAAAAAAATATATTTATATAAATTCGATTTTCGGTTCGGTTTTCGGTTCAGATAACCAAAACCATATCCAAACTGTCACAACTCATAATTTCATGTTGTAACACCCCCAAAATTTGATACAGCGGAAGACTCAACAAGCTTTCGGGGTGCTACGGGGATTGGTATCCATTCAAAGTCATGAAAGAACGAGATAAAGTAAACATAAGAAAAACACAACCAAAACGGGTTTTTAAAGTTTACATTTATCCCAAGAATTATCCAAAGTAAGGCCCAAAAGAAATAAACATGGGTCCACAATAGTTTATCAGAGTTTTAGAAAAATAGATCCATAACCGGTGCCATTGCCAAGCCTCCAATCCAAGCATCCAAAGGGCATCACTTAAATACCTGAGAAAACGTGCTAAAAGTCAGCTTTCGCTGGTGAGATCATAGGTTTAAGTTCATAATTCAATATAGTGGACATAAACGCAAAACGCTTGCTAGCTAGACTAGGCCTCAATCCCCCAACCAAAATAATCCAACCAAATCAAATCAACCCTATAGGTGCACGCTATAGCTCAAATCAATTCAATCAATAGCTTACCTAGCTCAAGTCTAGGCCTCGCTCCTAAATCAATCCAATAGCTTACCTAGTTCGGGACTAGGCCTCGCTCAACAACCAATCAATAGCTTACCTAGCTCATGTCTAGGCCTCGCTCAATAACCAAATCAATAGCTTACCTAGTTCGGGATTAGGCCTCGCTAAATCCTACCTAGTTCTATAAGCAAAGCAAGTTTTAAATAAACAAAGCGATAATAGTCCACATAAAACATTTGCACGTTTCTCACCCCAAGTATTGAAAACAAAGTTCAAGAGTAAAAGTGGGGCTATGACTCACCTCAAGTCCAGCAAATCCTCAAAAGAAATCAATAGATGAAAGACGTAAGCAAACTCAAGCAACTCACGTAACGGCAACTACAGACTCGGCACTTCCTAACAATATCAAACTCGTTCAGAAATCATTTCCTCAAAATCAAACATTCCCATTCCCGAACGTATTCCATTTTACTTTCCAAAAATATCCATTTCTCGAATTAACTTCATATTAATTTGAAATTCGACGTTTGGTATCCATATGGGTGAAGGGTTGACACAACTCAAACCAAAAAGCCACAACGAACGAAATAATAAACCATCTATAGGTCTAATATTAGCCCAATATATTATTTAAATAAATCATCGAAGCTTATCAAATCCGTCGATTTGGTAATCCCCCATATTTATTTACGTAATACATCGCTCCAAGATTATACCCAATCTAAATCACATTGCACAAAGAATACTATATGGTATATATCGTAGTCCAATAAATTCCCTATATATATCGTCCAATTTGCCAAATTCGTCAATTTAGCCAATACCACGAGATATATAGTAATTTATTATCCTAATACACGTACCATAACCTATGGGCGTCGTAGGATACGATGCCTATTAATATACTCATTTTATATAGCTAAATAAACTCGATTTAACCCGTCGATTAAATAAGTTACGCAGTTATAGAAAATGGATATATTAATCGTCATATATCCGTGACAACATAAAAGTCACATAATAAAGTCCACTTGGACTTAAGTAACCACAACTCGTATAACTCGATAAGTTTTCCAAAATTATAAAAGTCTATCATGTTTTTATTTATTACTTACCCGACGTATTAGTTCTCGACATTATTTATAGTTATTATTTATAATAATACTCCGACATTTATTGCACTATTCGCATAGTATAATAATTATCGTTATATTATTATAACGTTCACTCGTGATCGTTTTATTATTAATATACGCATTTATAATAATATATATACGTTTATCACGTCTATATACTTATATAAACGATTATATTACTAATAATATTATTACGAGTTTTATTATAAGCGTTTGATTTTTAATATTTATCGAGTCATAAGAATTTGGTCACATGTCCGAGTCATCACTCTCGGCTCATAGTCCAAGTCCAAAAATAAAACAACCAAGTCATAATAAATAACCAACTCCGTCCAAATCAATCCCAATCACATGCTACAACAATAGGGTCCGACTACGACACCCGACTAACCTATCTCCGTCATCTAATTGACCGTCTCACAATCGGTCCCCATTATCACTTCGTCAACACATCTCCAAAAATAATAAATCATTATACCATTTCATTCTCGGCTCCAAGGTAACAACAATAACATCGAAATATCCATAACAATATATCACAACAACAACAATTATATCAACAAAAAGAATGACAACTAGAAAAATCATCAAGAATACCAATAAAACGGTTTGACTTACCAAGTCAAACCCCGAGTCGAGAGACTCGTTTGGGTCGCGGCTACACCACAAGCCATGAGAACCCAACCCCAAGACCATTTAGGCCTCGGCTAGGCTCAACTGAGCCATAACAAATCAACCAAACAGACCCCTTTGGGTCTCGATACCACAAACAAATACCCAGGTCCAAGTTCTCAACCAAACCTCAATCAAAACAAAGACCCATACTGGGCACTCTCGACACCATTATAACGAGACCAAAATCATCCTCAAAACCTCATAAGCTTAAATAAATAACATCAAGCCGAGAGCCATTGCTCTCGGTTTCACTTCGACCCAACAAGAAAACATCAAACCTGGATACCAAACTCGTTTTAGATCATATTTTATTCAAAACCCACTTGAATCTTAATGTTTTTAACCATTACCCGAAAGATATCAATAAGATTCGTGACCCTTAGTCACGAATTTCACCAAAATACGAGTTACACTCGTCTCACCTTTGATTACCAAGATCAAATCATAAAGAAACTTCAAAAACAAGAAAAATAGGACGAATTTGTATTGGATTCGTGGTGTTAGAGGTGTTTATTTCGCGCGTGACCTATACCAAAAGATAGATCTCGATGAGGAGGTTAATGTGATGGTGTTATTTTTGTTGTAGGGGTGGCGGTGTGACGGTGGTGGCTGCCAGAGTGGGTGGCGGCTAGGGTTGGTGTAGAGATGATGAAGATGAATATGAGAGAGAGAGTGGGTGTTGGTGTTGGGTGTTGATGTGTTTGCTTTTCCAGGTTATCACAAGGACGATTTTCATATATACTCTAAAAAAAATGATCTTTAATAATAATAATAATAATATTAAGGGGTAGAGTGGGTTAAGTAACTCGGTGTAAATACACGGACCAAACCCAAAACCTTTTAAAACAAATCAACTCACTCGAACCGAGCTCGTTCCAAATAATCAAAAATCTCGCGATGCGTTCCAAAAATATAAATATCCGAACCAACATTTAAAATAATAAAAATTGTTAGGTTAACCTAGTGCCGGAGTCAATGTAGTGCCAAATAATGATCTCAAAAATAAATCATCACGAATGATCCAAACCAAACCATTTATAAATAATCAAATTCCATAAATAACGTCCAATAAAAATCACATTCCAAACGTTTATAAATCTCATCACTGTAACAATTCGCAATTTCAGGTTAATTACCATTCCCGGAAAAATTTCACTATTCACTTTTACTATTCATTTTCCCGAAATTTTCCCGAAACTTGATTTTTGTTTCTTGGCCTCGAGTGATAAATCATTTCCATGGCAAATTAAAAGTTTAATTTTCATAAGCTCATTTTCGTGAAAGTTATTAAGGAATTACACGTTTTAGGGTAAAACGTCATTCAGAAATTCTACGCACAACGAAACTCGACCGCGTTAAGTGACCCCGCATCAGAAAAATGTTTGACACACTCATGATTTATTTGAGAATTAATCATGACTGTGAAAAACATGACCAAAATAAGCCTCGGCCGTAAAAAACTGGAATTTTCAGTTTTTAAGCGTTTTTACTCAGCCGTAACCTTAGCCTATACCTGCACCGCGTTTCTAAGACAATTTGAGTTTTCAACTTATTGGAAAAAGTCAACATATTTTTCCCTCCTCCTTTGACCAAAAATCATTCCTTGATTTTATAAGTCATTCCCTGATTTTTAGGCTTACGGTTTGATGTCTAAAAGACATTTAATACCAACCGACACTAGACTGAGCCCAGTCTAGATATTATAAGTCATTTTAAATCATTTTTATCATATTAGAAAAGTAACATTTTACTTTTCTCAATTTTACGCAATATTCGTACTTTTTACGTATTACGCGTTTTAGACCCGTGTTTTCAGTTTTAGCAGGGTTTTACCACCCAAATGGAACCTACCACTCATTTTATATTTTATTATGAAGTATTTTGACATGTTTAACCATTCTTCCAAGTTTCGTATTTTTACGATACCCGGTTTTACGTTTCGTGGCTTAACCATTTACGGTTAGCATTTTACGGAGCCAAAACTAACTCAATAACTTGGATAATATCATCAAAAGTCCACCCTTGCTCCCCAAGCTTGGCAAACCGACTTAGGGGGGGGATTCAGCCCCTAGGTGGCTTAATCCCATGCTTTAAGCCTTAAGATGTGAACATGTGTTCAACTTGGTGAGCAAGTGTTGACTAGTCAAGGTTCTAACCTCCTCAAGACCTTATTTAAGCCTTCTCTTCCCCCTCCTTGGCCATTCCAACGACCCACACACATAAAAACACACCATCATCTCATTCTTAGCTCATTTACTCCAAGTTTCATCCAAGAATCAAGTGCATAACAACACATAAACCCTAGTTTGATCTTAGGTTATCAAAACACTTCCATAACCTCATATACTTGGTGATTTCTCTTGAGTTTGAATCCACTCAAGTCACCTCAACTTTCATCATCCATCTTTCAAGATTACAAGAGTAGAAAGATTGCATGAAGTGAAAAGGGTTGAAGCAAGTCTATCAAAGTCCATTTCCTTACTTGTTACTTCCTTTCTTTATTAGAAAGCCAAAAGTTGTAAGCCAAACCCTAACATGATTCTTGTTAAATAATCATATTCATGTTATTTACATATTATTTGTGCTATATTATGTCTTGTATTCATGTCCATGATGTATAAAAGTGAGTAAAACAAGTTATTGTACATGATTGATAAGACAAGTTACTATAACAAGCAAACTAGTGACTTTCTTGGTAAGACCTGATCAAAATGGTAAAAATATGATATTTGATCATTACATATTACAGTAGAGGACTTAACAAGGAAACCGTAGCAACTTGAACCACCCAAAACGAGTATACGAGTCAAAAGTTACGCCCATTTGAAGTTACCAAAGATTTCCGACAAAACTGCCTAAATAGCATTCTGATCAAATTTTGATTTTGAAAGTCCCTCTTCTGGTCCGATTCATCAAAAAGTTAAAACACGAAAGTTGTCCGGAACGCCGTTTTCGTTCAGGAACAAAGAAGCTCGAGCCCTGAAAACGCTTTCAGAGTGATAAAATTCTTCAAATTCTAAACAGCCCATTTTTAGGCCAAAGTCACTATATTATGGTTATACTTTAAAAGGAACAAGAGGTCTTAGGACCTATAATCAAGACCACAACCATGGCTAGAGCTAAGGTTGTGTCTCTTGACCTTGGAACAAGGACCAAAGGTTATGGCTAGGCCATGACGAGATGACCATGTAAGTTTACTTAAGCGTAAACATGAAACAATGAATTAGGCGATAACTTGAACAAGCAATTTGGATCTACTTCACTTAAAAAGGAACCATGAGATATTACAAAGAGAAAATGGTCATACAAGACTTATGAAACTACCTCTAATAACAATCTTCATGTACTAATAAACTTTCCTAAGTTTATTCAAATGTCGGACATGTAACTTTTCGGATCAAAACATATATATACTTTATCAACTACTACAATAGTAGGGAGCCTCATGTGAGGAGTTCATTATGTAAGCCGTCGAGTTGAGTTGTGGATTTATGAATTAAAGTGTCCTGGCTCCTCGAACGCTTACTAACATGACTTCTGAATTATGTCGGCCCGAACGGTAGTAAACGATATACAAAACATACATGTTCATGAATCTTTTCTTTCAAAGACTTACAATATACATCATACCACATCATGGACTAAATGCAAGATATATATATAGGCACTCCGTTATATTCATTACTCAAATCCTAAGTCGCGACATTCTATTATAGGTTGCTCGTAGAAACCTACACGATCCAACCATCACCTTCATTACTTGCTATCCAACTTAAGGTGAGTTCATAGCCCCACTTTCTATTGTTTAACTATTTTACAAACCCTTGGGGGGAATACATGCTATTTCTAAATCGAACACAATGCTTTCTACTGTATGCTATTCGACTATGTTTTATTATCACTAAGTAACATCCTTGCCAAACCAAGATCCCTTATTATGAACCATTTAATCACTTGCGAGGGTTACTTGCAAGTGAGCACGAATATTGTGAATAGGCCTATGGGATTGACAAATCCCATTTGTTTTGACTAAGTTCAAACAAATGCATTAATATTTGAGACATTAGGTATGACGGCAAAGTACCTACCGGGATAAATCTGCCGATCGATATTGGTACACGTTAACGTTTTGGTTTCATAAGCTTAGTGTATAATACATTTTATGGGCGTATAATAACGTAGCCTACCTGTTTTGTTTTCCAAACATTGGTGTGAGTCTATAGCTCACACTACGATTATTGTGTTCAAACGATTTAACTACAAACACTACGATTATTGTGTTCAAACGATTTAACTACAAACACTACGATTATTGTGTTCAACGATTTACTACCAACACATTGTGTTCAAACATTAAACAAACTCTATGAATATCACTCAACCTTTGTGTTGACCTCTCAAGCATGTATTTCAGGTTCATGACGATCAAGGATGGCACGGAAGGGCACGGATGTTCAAGAGGGCTATAAATTTTATTATCATTCAAAACTCATTTAATGTAAATTGTAAACATGGAACCATTTGGGACCTCATTTTGTAATCTCTGATATTTATACAATTTGAATGATAAATCTTTTAAAACGACTCAATTGGAGTTCGTTTTCTATTATTGTGACTATTGTGCCGTCGAGTAACACCCAGATTGAATTCCGCTACAACCATGAATTGGGGGTGTTATAATCACAAATAAACTTTTCAAATATTCCAAAGTTATAAGTTTTAAAGTAATGCGGGTTTTCAAAACGGCTCCCTAATTTTCCAGTTGTCACATCCTCCCAGCCTCAGAAGAAACCCGTCCCGGGTTTCTCTCGGAACAAACCATCTACGAAGTAAAAAAAAAGCTTCGGATATCTCTTTCAAAACTCATCCTCACGTTCCCACGTGAATTCCGGTCCACGCCGCGAATTCCAATGAACTTTGATGAGCGGAATACGACTTCTCTTAAGTCGTTTAATCTCTCTATCCAATATCTCAATCGGTTCCTCCACAAAATTTAAACTTTCATCCACACGAATATCATTAATCGATATAACCGGCGTTTCCTTCGAAAGACACTTCTTCAAATTGCTAACATGAAACACATCATGAACTTTACTCAATTCCGGTGGTAATTCCAACCGATAAGCCACGGGCCCAATTCTTTCCAAAATAAGAAATGGTCCAATGTAGCGGGGGTTAAGTTACCCACGTTTCCCAAAACGTATCACACCCTTCCAAGGCGAGACTTTCAGCATCACTTTGTCTCCAACCTGGAATTCTAGGGGTTTACGTATCTGATCGGCGTAACTTTTCTGCCTATCTCTAGCTGCTTGCAATCGATCTCGAATTTGCGTTACTTTCTCAGTAGTCTCCAAAATAAGTTCAGGGCCTGTGAGTTGGCTATCTCAAACTTCAGCCCAACCAATAGGCGAACGACATTTACTACCATATAAAGCTTCAAATGGTACAGCTTTTAGACTTGTGTGGTAGCTATTATTGTAAGAAAACTCCGCTAGGGGTAGATACTTCTCCCAGCCTTTACCAAAGTCTATTAGGCATGCACGAAGCATATCCTCCAAAGTCTGAATAGTTCTCTCACTTTGACCATCGGTTTGGGGGTAATATGCAGTACTCATATCAAGTCTCGTCCCCAAAGCGGTTTGAAGTGATCGCCACAATGCTGACGTAAAGCGGCTGTCGCGATCAGAAATAATAGATATCGGAACTTCATGAAGAGAAACAATCTCCTTCATATACAACCTCACAAGTTTGTCAACACTATCATCTTCACTAATTGCCAGGAAATGAGCAGACTTAGTTAAATGATCCACAATTACCCAGATAGCGTCACAACCGCTAGCTGTCTTTGGTAATTTGGTAATAAAGTGCATCGTAATCCGCTCCCATTTCCAAACCGGGAGTTCTGGCTGCGTCAATAATCCTGACGGTCTTTGATGTTCGGCCTTAACCTTAGAGCAAGTCAAACACTTACTAACATACAATGCTATATCTGCCTTCATATTTGGCCACCAATATAACTTCTTCAAATCCTGGTACATCTTGTCGGACCCAGGATGAATAGAGTATCTTGACTTATGCGACTCATGCATAATCAACTCTCGTATTCCTCCATACAATGGTACCCAACTTCGGTCTCCAAAGCATAATACTCCATCAGAACGCTTAACAAATCCCTTCTCATTTTCTGCCATCCCAAATATGTTCTCAGCAGGTCGATTTTCAGCTTTCAACGCTTCCGTTTGAGCTTCTAATATTTGAGACGGTAATGGCGATACGATAGTCATTCCTAATGACCTAACTCGTAACGGTGGTATTCTCTCCTTTCGACTAAGAGCATCAGCAACAACGTTTGCTTTACCAGGATGGTAACGAATTTCACAATCGTAATCGCTTAGCAACTCAATCCAACGTCGTTGTCTCATGTTGAGCTCTTTTTGATTCAAGATGTGTTGCAGACTTTTGTGGTCAGTAAACACTACACACTTGGTTCCATACAAGTAATGTCTCCATATCCTTAAGGCAAAAACCACAGCACCTAACTCCAAATCATGGGTGGTGTAGTTCTTCTCATGCTTCTTGAGCTGTCGGGAAGCATAAGCTATCATCTTCTCTCGTTGCATTAATACAGCTCCCAAACCTTTATACGAAGCGTCACAATAGAGGACGAAGTCCTCGTTACCTTCAGGTAACGCTAAGATAGGAGCACTACATAACATCTCCTTAAGTAACTGAAATGCTTCCTCTTCCTTATCTCCCCATTCATATTTAACACTCTTTTGAGTCAATTTGGTCAACGGTTTTGCTATCTTCGAAAATCCCTCAATAAATATTCGGTAATAACCGGCTAATCCCAAAAAAAATTGACGAACTTCTGTTGGGGTTGTCGGTGCAGCCCAACTTTTAATCGCTTCAATCTTAGCAGGATCTACATGAACTCCTTGTCTATCGATCACATGACCCAAAAATTGTACAGTCGGAATCCAAAATTCACATTTAGAAAACTTGGCATACAGTTTCTCCTTCTTGAGCAATTCTAAGAATAGTCTTAGATGCTCCTCATGCTCCTTCTCACTCTTCGAATAAATTAGAATGTCATTGATGAACACAATTACGAACTTATCCAAGTAAGGCTTACACACCCGATTCATGAGGTCCATGAATACTGCCGGTGCGTTAGTCAACCCAAACGGCATCACCTGAAACTCGTAATGCCCGTAACGGGTTCTGAAAGCCGTTTTCGGAATATTTTCCTCGCGAACTCGAAGCTGATGATATCTCGATCTCAAATCGATCTTCAAATACACACTCGATCCCTGAAGCTGATCGAACAAATCGTCGATCCTCGGTAACGGGTATCTATTCTTCACCGTTAACTTGTTCAACTCTCGATAATCAATACACATAAGAAATGATCCATCCTTCTTCTTCACAAATAAGACCGGGGCTCCCCAAGGTGAAGAACTTGGTCTTATAAATCCCTTTTCGGCTAACTCCGCTAATTGTTTCGACAACTCTTCCCATTTCAGTAGGTGCAAGACGGTAAGGCGCTCGTGCTACAGGTGCAGCACCAGGTATCAACTCAATCTAAAACTCTACTTGTCTAGTAGGCGGAATTCCTGGCAATTCATCAGGAAACACATCCGAAAAATCACGAACTATAGGCACGTCTCCAATGCACCTTTCCTTCTTCTCCTTCCCTCATTTCTCAGAAATTTGAGCTAAGAAAAGGCAACTTCCTTTTTCCATTAGCTTCGGCAATTTAGTGCAGGATACGACCGCTAATCTAGATGGGCCTCTCAAATCTTTTCTATCTCCTGGCATGTTCAGAACCTCCTTGCCGTAAGGCACACGCATGATCTTCTCATCGCAAAGTATATGAGCACGATACTTCGACAACCAATCCATACCAATAATGACATCAAAACTTCCTAACGTGATGGGTAGAAGATCTATGTTGAAAGGACGATTCAGAAAATTTAACGTGCAACCGCGAATGATAGTCCCAATCCTCTCTATGTTCCCATTAGCTAACTCTACATCATAACCAATTCCTAAGGCCATCGGGGGTTTCTCTAGTAAGGGTGCAAACTTAGTGGACACAAAACTCTTATCGGCATCAGTATCAAATAGTATGGAAGCATAACGATTATTGAGGAGGAACGTACCAGTAACGACGTTCAGATCTTCTCCTCTCTCGTTCCCAAGTGCATACACCCTTCCATGAGCAGCTCCAGCTTCCACACGTTGGTCCCCATTATCTTGTTGTCCACGGTTTCCTCCAGCTCCACGGTTTCCATTATTGTACCCATTACCACCCGATCCTTGATTTCCTCGGTTCCACGATTCCCTACACTCATTCCTATAATGTCCCTTCTTTCCACATCCATAACAAGTAACATTTGCTTTGCTCATAGTTTCAGGAGTAGCTTGAACCATAGCAAGTGGTCGAGCTCTACAATCCTTGGCTACGTGTCCCATCCTAGAGCAATTCTTGCACATCACAGTACATCGTCCAGAATGATTCTTATAACATCGGTTACACTTGGGTGCATCTCCATTGTAGTTCTTCTTGTCTCCATCTCCCATAGCATAAGCTCTAGTAGTTGTTTGTTGCTTGTTTCGACGATCATTACCTTTAGAATCATTATCCCTCTTCCTCTTTCCATTCTTGTCTTTTTCAGCTTCTTCCAATACCAACGAGTCCATCAATTGTTGAGCGATCGTGATAGCCTCATGAATGTTTGCAGGCTTAGCAGAAATCACATCGTTCCTTGTAGCTACCGGCAAACCATCGGTATACCTCTCAATCCTTTGAGTCTCAGTCCTAACCATATCGGGACAAAGTAAGGCTAACTCTCGGTAACGGCGATTGTAAGTTGCCATATCAGTACCTTTCACCTTATGGTTCCAGAACTCAATCTCCAGCTTCTTAATCTCATTCTTTGGGCAGTAAGTCTGAATCAGCAAAGACTTAAATTGCTCCCAAGTCATAGCATAAGCCACATCACTCCCAACCGAATTACGGTAATTGTTCCACCAAGTTAAAGATTCATCCTTGAAAGTAAGAGAAGCAAACTTTACCTTCGCATTCTCCGCACAACCACTGACATTAAACACTGACTCAGTCTTCTCTATCCACCTGACCAAGTATACCACTCCTTCAGTTCCACCAAACTCAACGGGTCCGCAAATTTTAAACTCCTTGTAGTTACATCCATTAGCACGAACAGGTGGAAATGTTCCAGCAGAATTGTTGGAATGATTTGACTCAGCTAGTAGCTCTGCAACTCGTTGCTCCACAAGTTGATTGATCATTGCTTGATCCACAGTAGGTGCATTAAGTGGAACATGATCATTGTCTCCCTGAACATCAACTTTTTGATTCCTGTTGTTGCGATTGGTGGTGTCCAGGTTGTCAGGAGTAGGGGTTTCAATATTTCGAGTAGGACGGCATCCTCGGCGACCAGGGGTAGTCGCTGCCGTACCAGTTCTGGTAACTCTAACAGGGTTTCATCGTGGGGCCATTGAACGAAGTCACAACACAAGGTTCGTGAGTCTCCAATAATACGTACCATAACGTCCAAAAAGAATCCGATTGGTGAAAGTCGAAGTACGAACACCATACCAACACGATATGAACCACGCAAATAGAAACACAATTCTCCATGTATGCCAGAAACTATAGAATATCATGCGAAATCACCATCATCCATAAAAGTAGCAATCGATACATCGTTCCAAAATACCAAAAGACATAATAATTACTTAATCATTCCAAACGAGACGAACATACAATCCGAATAACATGGCATAAGAGATAGAATAACTAGCTCTCCTAACCAAGTACTCCCTGGCTTAAGAAGCAACACAAATCCAAATTGATCTAGCCATGAAGCTGGCGTAGACTATTCAACTCCGATCTCAACCCATCCAAATCTCTCCATAACGATCCCAGCTCAACACTGTAAATATCTCTATCTCTCTTAAGGTCTGCTGCCTCCTTCTCCAACTCCGTGTTCCTCTGCCACAGCTTGCGATCTGCCTCGCGAGCCGTGAGGAAACCTCTTTGCAGACTCTCTATCTGCTCATGTATCTCAATCATACCTCTCCTAATCGCTGTCGTCCTGCCCATGACAGTAGTCAAATCAACTCTCAACTCAGCAACAAACTCAGCAATAAACTCAGCAATAATCATCTCAAGTCGGTCAGACATCCGCGAGATCCTCTCGCCCTATGCAGTAATCCGAGTCCACATCCTACCAGTCTCACCCAAATCTGCAAGCTCAGCAGATATCTCAGATGGCGCGTCCGACGCCACGGGACTACCTGGTAGTGAATCAAACAAAAACGGATGATCAGGTGAAACCGGCTCTAACGGAGGTATCGGGGAATCGGGCTTCGCAGAATGATCTGAATGTGCTGGTGACCCATCATCATCAGGCATCTCCTCCTCCTGAGGATCATCCTTTTCCTCATCCTGAGGGTCATCATTTTCTTCCTCATCTTGAGGGTTATCATTCTGCTCGCCCTCGTACTCCTCGTCGGAGGGGTACTCCATCAATCGTCATCTCTGAGCAGGTGAACCACGAGGCGATAAAATCGGTGACTTAGGTCGACAATGAGACGATAAAGTAGTGGCCGAACGCATGACCAACACGTATGAGTCATCAGGGGCCATAGTGATCTACGAGGGGCGACGCGTACTAGCAATAACAATTCTTAATAACAACACGTGCAAAGGAGGCTATGATTTGTGACAACGGCGTAGGGTAGGTGTAAGTGTTTCAAAACAACTAAACCGCGAACTCAAAATACCATATCAAAATCATCATATAATTCCAAATCATATATATCAAGAAAGATTTAAAATACCGCATTACTAAAATCATTCGTAAAACAATTAAGCCATATAATTCCTCAAAACGCATATAATTCCTCAAAACGCCATCATATCACTAAATCAATAAACCTCAAATCCTCAAATCATCTCAAGAATCCCAAATCTAATAATCATCTCAATATACCTCAATAATAATGATGATGCTTCGGCTTGGCGGGCTGGCGGGCAATGGTCGAGGATCGTTTTCTATAAAAATCGGTTATAGTTTAGGTGTCTATTTACCTAGTTCTCTATAACCTTGGCTCTGATACCAATCTGTAACACCCCCAAAATTTGATACAGCGGAAGACTCAACAAGCTTTCGGGGTGCTACGGGGATTGGTATCCATTCAAAGTCATGAAAGAACGAGATAAAGTAAACATAAGAAAAACACAACCAAAACGGGTTTTTAAAGTTTACATTTATCCCAAGAATTATCCAAAGTAAGGCCCAAAAGAAATAAACATAGGTCCACAATAGTTTATCAGAGTTTTAGAAAAATAGATCCATAACCGGTGCCATTGCCAAGCCTCCAATCCAAGCATCCAAAGGGCATCACTTAAATACATGAGAAAACGTGCTAAAAGTCAGCTTTCGCTGGTGAGATCATAGGTTTAAGTTCATAATTCAATATAGTGGACATAAACGCAAAACGCTTGCTAGCTAGACTAGGCCTCAATCCCCCAACCAAAATAATCCAACCAAACCAAATCAACCCTATAGGTGCACGCTATAGCTCAAATCAATTCAATCAATAGCTTACCTAGCTCAAGTCTAGGCCTCGCTCCTAAATCAATCCAATAGCTTACCTAGTTCGGGACTAGGCCTCGCTCAACAACCAATCAATAGCTTACCTAGCTCATGTCTAGGCCTCGCTCAATAACCAAATCAATAGCTTACCTAGTTCGGGATTAGGCCTCGCTAAATCCTACCTAGTTCTATAAGCATAGCAAGTTTTAAATAAACAAAGCGATAATAGTCCACATAAAACATTTGCACGTTTCTCACCCCAAGTATTGAAAACAAAGTTCAAGAGTAAAAGTGGGGCTATGACTCACCTCAAGTCCAGCAAATCCTCAAAAGAAATCAATAGATGAAAGACGTAAGCAAACTCAAGCAACTCACGTAACGGCAACTACAGACTCGGCACTTCCTAACAATATCAAACTCGTTCAGAAATCATTTCCTCAAAATCAAACATTCCCATTCCCGAACGTATTCCATTTTACTTTCCAAAAATATCCATTTCTCGAATTAACTTCATATTAATTTGAAATTCGACGTTTGGTATCCATATGGGTGAAGGGTCGACACAACTCAAACCAAAAAGCCACAACGAACGAAATAATAAACCATCTATAGGTCTAATATTAGCCCAATATATTATTTAAATAAATCATCGAAGCTTATCAAATCCGTCGATTTGGTAATCCCCCATATTTATTTATGTAATACATCGCTCCAAGATTATACCCAACCTAAATCACATTGCACAAAGAATACTATATGGTATATATCGTAGTCCAATAAATTCCCTATATATATCGTCCAATTTGACAAATTCGTCAATTTAGCCAATACCACGAGATATATAGTAATTTATTATCCTAATACACGTACCACAACCTATGGGCATCGTAGGATACGATGCCTATTAATATACTCATTTTATATAGCTAAATAAACTCGATTTAACCCGTCGATTAAATAAGTTACGTAGTTATAAAAAATGGGTATATTAATCGTCATATATCCATGACAACATAAAAGTCACATAATAAAGTCCACTTGGACTTAAGTAACCACAACTCGTATAACTCGATAAGTTTTCCAAAATTATAAAAGTCTATCATGTTTTTATTTATTACTTACCCGACGTATTAGTTCTCGACATTATTTATAGTTATTATTTATAATAATACTCCGACATTTATTGCACTATTCGCATAGTATAATAATTATCGTTATATTATTATAACGTTCACTCGTGAACGTTTTATTATTAATATACACATTTATAATAATATATATACGTTTATCACGTCTATATACTTATATAAACGATTATATTACTAATAATATTATTGATGAGGCGAAAAATGATCCGTTTTTAGGGGGTCATTTAAGCCCGAATTTGAATTTATTTGATCAAATATTACCCTAAATCGTTCCTTTTGTGATTTTAGGTACTTTGTGAGTGAATTCTGGAAAAGGAAGCATTTTGGACGGTTTTGGAGCATAAAAGTGAAGAAAAACGACAAAGTCTTAATTTTCCTTGCTGGAAACAGTACCTGACGGCGTCAAGGGCATTTTGGTGACGGCGTCAAAAGTAAAAGTCGTGACGGCCCAGAGAGAATGTGAAGGCGTCACCCAAGGCCGTCACGTATAAACTTGTCAAAACTTGCGCGCAGAGTAGCTGATATTGTTTTGGTCATAACTTTTGCATACGAACTCGGATTTAGATGATTCAAAAGCCCACGCGAAGAGGACGAAGAGATCTACAATTTGGTGAAAAAATGGTCATGACGGTGTCAAGAGAACGAGCTGACGCCGTCAAGCCTTGCCGACAGAAAACATGCCTATAAATATAACATCATAACTTCACTTTTTGTAAGCCCTAAACCCTAAGGTCGATTCCTAGGTTTAGGTGGGTGTTTTTCCAGCAACTTAGAGGGTTTCAATCACTCCATAAACATCATGTATTGGTTTGATGATTCTATCTCAACTATGTCTTTCATTATTCTTGTTGATTGTCCTTCTTTGATTATGATTTGCTAATTCACCTTGTGTCTACTTGTGATTATGTGAAACTTGTATATAATTGATTAGATCTCATTGATTTCTTGTTGATGTGTGTGTCTATCTCCATCAATTAAGGCGTGACAACTTCAATAGATCTAGTTGGTTTAGTTTATAATTCTTGTTTCCTATTGATTCTTGTTTTGATTGAATGATTTTTATGTTAGGCTTCAGAAAACTGGCAGATCTCCAAATGGTAACATGCTTGAACGTCTTAAGAAACATGAACCGATGTGCACTAGGTCTTTATTGGTTGTATTTAATGCATGATCCACTGTTTATAATCCCTATGGTTGTGCTGGGCATGGTATAGGAGGAGATAAGAGCTCATAGAATTGGGGAGTTAAGTGCGCCACCCCATGAATGGTATTAAGGAATACAACCCGTCAATTAAAACAAGGTTACAATTCAATAGGTAGGATTGGATAGCTAGCAAGGAGTAACATATCATAGGTAGACATGCTTCACTTATCTTGTAGAACCCTAGTTTACTTTTCTTGTTAATTAGTTTAATTAGTAGCTTTTGGGTTAGTTGATTAGCAACTAATTCCGCCCATTCTCCCAATACCCGAAATTTTTACTTGCTTTTCATAAAATATAAAAATACAAAAAGAATCATCCTTCACCTTTAGACCTAGTTAGATTAATTTCAATCCTAACGACACTATTCCTAGCTGAATGATCAATCCCCCGGTACTTGTCACTATACTATACTACAACGATCAGGTACACTGCCTGGTGGGGGTTGTAAGCTTCTCGAGATCCCTCGAGAGGTAAAGCCTGTTGCGATTCCCACGCATCAAGTTTTTGGCGCCGCAGCCCGGGGAATAGTTATTGTTTAGGTTGAATTTGATTTTTATTAGGTCTACTCATTAGATTCCTTTTTAGTGAGATTTTTATTTTCTTTTTATTAGCTTTCTTGTAGTCTATCTTTTCTTTGTGCATTTGTTCGTAGAAACCTTTCCATTGACTCTTCTGTTCACCATTATGGAGAATGCGAATCCACCATACTACCGACCACGAAACCCATTCTACCCTAATGACATCTTGATGTTCAAACAATATCGAGATGAACCCATATATGATGCATGGACTCGTTTTAAAAATTTACTCCGAATAGTCCCTCATCATAGTTTCGCTTTAGCATCCCTAACCCAGACCTTTTACTATCGTGTTAACCGATATGACCAAATGTGCATTGAGGATTTTGCCAATGGGGACTTTAGGGAATTAAATGCTGAGGAAGCATGGGATGCCATAGAAGATTGTGCCTAATATTATTATAGATTAGACAACCCGACAAACAACATAACAAATCATTTGACAACAAATTTGAAGGATCATGAAACAAGTTTGTTGGGGGATGAATATACTCATGTTGAGATACCTAGTTAGATGGCACCTAATATCATAGTACAAAACAAACATATAGGTAATCTAGGTACAATGGAGGATGAGGTGGATAATCCAAGCCCACAAAGTACCCCACAAGTCCTACCATCATTTGAGGCACATACAACGCCCGTGACTTACCCGGAAGAAGTAGAAGAGACTATAGCCCCAATTGAGGTAGAACCCTTGGACCAAGCACCACTAGAGGATATAGGTTTGAATACTTGTAGTGATAACCTTACTCCTAGTTCTAGGGAATTTCCTAATGTTGATGAACCGGAACCTCAACCTTTACACAACTTCCCATCCTTAGATTTATTTCTAGGAGACAAAAGAGGAACCGACCCACCCATCAACCTATATTATTCGGATAGTTTTAGGATGAAGGAAGCCATTCACTCACCCCCTTCACCTCACGTGGCATATTTCCACCCTAAGGGTGTGTATCACTACTTCCACCCACACTTAATCCTAAGTGTAGGGAAAACCTCCCCTATTTCCGTTAAATAAGGGTAGAGTCAGGCTCGTGACTCCAACAAAAATAAGCGCTTGTTGGGAGGCAACCCAACCCATGTTTTTAATTGTTTGATGTTTTTATTTTATTTGTTTGTTTGTGTCATATATGCTTAATCATAGTTGTTTAATTTTCATGTTTCGAATAATTTGTGAAAATGCTTTATTTTGTTTTTAACCTCGTCTTAATTGCATATAAAGGTATTTTACAAAAAGATAAGTGTAGGGAAATTTATATCTTATTAAAAAGAACTAAATTCGAACATGAAAACTTCACAATTCATGATTAGCATATATTTTATCTTTTTGTGTGTCAATAATTGTGGATATGTTTTATGAGTTCCTATTTGTAATTCATTCCACAAGTATCCTATCCTTTTGTTGCTTTGTCTTGTTTCTATTTCTAAAATTACATCTAGTTGTGATTTTTGTTCGGTTTGATGCTTTGGTTTTTGTGTTTGTTGATTACAGGACAAGAAGATGATTTATATTTCTGGAGGGAAGCTTTCAACGTTCGTCTTCTTGGAGGTAGATTTAACCATGTTGTCACATTATCCACGGTGAACGAATCAGGGGAGTATTAGTTTCTTTCATTCTTATTTATTTACTTTTACATCTTTTATCTAGAGCATTGGGGACAATGTTTGGTTTAAATGTAGGGAGGGTATATTAGAAACTATTACTCCACTTGGTTTTTGTTTTGTTTAATAGTGAATGTGTAATAAAACTGAGAGAAATATTTGTTAGGGCAATTTTAGCACCAAATTTAAAATTTTTTGCAACATGTAGGAGTGAAACTTTAGTCTTAATAAGCGTCTCATGGATAGGAGTTGTATGACTAGCACAAAAACCATACCACTCAAAAATTTCCACCCCAAATATGTGAGGTTCGCCCTTAGATCTTTAGGAAAAAGCATTCATTGTTGGTGCTTATGAGTGTACCGGTAGTATTTAGATTCTAGAACTTGTGATAGCGATGCATCCCGAGACCGCTAGTGAGACTACATTCGTGTAGTTAGGATTTACTACATGATAAGAGGCATTAGGATAACCCTTGTTCTACACCTGTAATATAATTACATTGACTTCATAGGTCAAGTAATTCTCCCACACCTTTGCGTTGTACTCATTTTTAGTACACGATACCCCTAGTACACCCCTCCGAGCCTATCTTTTCGTTTCTAACTTTAAGCATTTTACTTAAAGGAAGACTTTGTTTACAATCCACCCCAAATGTGCAACCAAATCGCCTTAGCCTTCCTTGTATGCACTCATCTTTAGTGCGTTATTGTTAATTGTTTAAACCCTTTGTTAGTTGTCTAATTAATTACATGGTTGCTAAGTCGAGTCATATCTTGTACATATTGTTTTGGGACAATTGGGACTCATGGGTAAAGTACTATTGTAATGGAGTAATGTGGATGATGTCAATTATTACCCCCATATGTGCGTTAATATTTAAAAGTACTCCAAGTGTTTTGATTATCTTGATTCGAGTCATTAGAATAGTTGATTGTAAAGTATGTAAAAGCTCAAGTGTAGGGAGGAAACGAGCTCCCTTTGATGTATTGTTTTGGATGGTAGAGTAAGAGTGTATGCAAAAAAAAAAAAAAAAAAAAAAAAAAAAAAAAAAAAAAATCGAAAAAAAAGAAAGAGAAAAAAAAATAGAAAAAGAAAAGAGAAAAAAACATACGGGCTACCATCCGTTTCTTTTATTTATGTTTAAGTCA
This sequence comes from Artemisia argyi, assembly GCA_030686995.1. Lineage (NCBI taxonomy): Eukaryota > Viridiplantae > Streptophyta > Magnoliopsida > Asterales > Asteraceae > Artemisia > Artemisia argyi. Next base: position 20,700,273 of record CM060693.1, on the reverse strand, counting down.
AATAGTGTATTGAAAATCCAAAAAGAGTTGTGGTTAGTTTAAGTTGAGTCGAGTCTTGGCTTAGCAACGCCTCATTGTACATGTAGTTAATTAAGACAATTGACTTGCCACCAGTAAAATATCCGTTTATCCAACAAAATCGTGTTTTCCATATCCCCTACACCTAACGTTATAACCCTTTAAAAGACCTCTTTGATAGTTTATCCTAGGTGCTTACGCCAAGTGGTGGAGGTTTGATCCTTTCCCAAGCCTATGGTAATCTATTTGCTATGACAGGTAAAGAGTGATATTTCTCCATTTCCAATTATGACATATAAATTTACAACACCTGAGAGATGAGAGTATCCAAATACTTAATGTGAGGTGCTAGTGTATAATTTCCGTGCTTGTTTTGACTAAGGTGGAACGATCATTTGTTGTAATTACTTTTATATTAGTGTTAAATGACCCCTAACTTGTATTTTGATTGGTGGAAAAGCTCATTTGCTTGAGGACAAGCAAATCCCAAGTGTAGGGATATATGATAAGGCGAAAAATGATCCGTTTTTAGGGGGTCATTTAAGCCCGAATTTGAATTTATTTGATCAAATATTACCCTAAATCGTTCCTTTTGTGATTTTAGGTACTTTGTGAGTGAATTCTGGAAAAGGAAGCATTTTGGACGTTTTTGGAGCATAAAAGTGAAGAAAACGACAAAGTCTTAATTTTCCTTGCTGGAAACAGTACCTGACGGCGTCAAGGGCATTTTGGTGACGGCGTCAAGAGTAAAAGTCGTGACGGCCCAGAGAGAATGTGAAGGCGTCACCCAAGGCCGTCACGTATAAACTTGTCAAAACTTGCGCGCAGAGTAGCTGATATTGTTTTGGTCATAACTTTTGCATACGATCTCGGATTTAGATGATTCAAAACCCACGCGAAGAGGACGAAGAGATCTACAATTTGGTGAAAAAATGGTCGTGACGGCGTCAAGAGAACGAGCTGACGCCGTCAAGCCTTTCCGACAGAAAACATGCCTATAAATATAACATCATAACTTCACTTTTTGTAAGCCCTAAACCCTAAGGTCGATTCCTGGGTTTAGGTGGGTGTTTTTCCAGCAACTTAGAGGGTTTCAATCACTCCATAAACATCATGTATTGGTTTGATGATTCTATCTCAACTATGTCTTTCATTATTATTGTTGATTGTCCTTCTTTGATTATGATTTGCTAATTCACCTTGTGTCTACTTGTGATTATGTGAAACTTGTATATAATTGATTAGATCTCATTGATTTCTTGTTGATGTGTGTGTCTATCTCCATCAATTAAGGCGTGACAACTTCAATAGATCTAGTTGGTTTAGTTTATAATTCTTGTTTCCTATTGATTCTTGTTTTGATTGAATGATTTTTATGTTAGGCTTAAGAAAACTGGCAGATCTCCAAATGGTAACATGCTTGAACGTCTTAAGAAACAGGAACCGATGTGCACTAGGTCTTTATTGGTTGTATTTAATGCATGAGCCACTGTTTATAATCCCTATGGTTGTGCTGGGCATGGTATAGGAGGAGATAAGAGCTCATACAATTGGGGAGTTAAGTGCGCCACCCCATGAATGGTATTAAGGAATACAACCCGTCAATTAAAACAAGGTTACAATTCAATAGGTAGGATTGGATAGCTAGCAAGGAGTAACATATCATAGGTAGACATGCTTCACTTATCTTGTAGAACCCTAGTTTACTTTTCTTGTTAATTAGTTCAATTAGTAGCTTTTGGGTTAGTTGATTAGCAACTAATTCCGCCCATTCTCCCAATACCCGAAATTTTTACTTGCTTTTCATAAAATATAAAAATACAAAAAGAATCATCCTTCACCTTTAGACCTAGTTAGATTAATTTCAATCCTAACGACACTATTCCTAGCTGAACGATCAATCCCCCGGTACTTGTCACTATACTATACTACAACGATCAGGTACACTGCCTGGTGGGGGTTGTAAGCTTCTCGAGATCCCTCAAGAGGTAAAGCCTGTTGCGATTCCCACGCATCAATTATTACGAGTTTTATTATAAGCGTTTGATTTTTAATATTTATCGAGTCATAAGAATTTGGTCACATGTCCGAGTCATCACTCTCGGCTCATAGTCTAAGTCCAAAAATAAAACAACCAAGTCATAATAAATAACCAACTCCGTCCAAATCAATCCCAATCACATGCTACAACAATAGGGTCCGACTACGGCACCCGACTAACCTATCTCCGTCATCTAATTGACCGTCTCACAATCGGTCCCCATTATCACTTCGTCAACACATCTCCAAAAATAATAAATCATTATACCATTTCATTCTCGGCTCCAAGGTAACAACAATAACATCGAAATATCCATAACAATATATCACAACAACAACAATTATATCAACAAAAAGAATGACAACTAGAAAAATCATCAAGAATACCAATAAAACGGTTTGACTTACCAAGTCAAACCCTGAGTCGAGAGACTCGTTTGGGTCGCGGCTACACCACAAGCCATGAGAACCCAACCCCAAGACCATTTAGGCCTCGGCTAGGCTCAACTGAGCCATAACAAATCAACCAAACAGACCCCTTTGGGTCTCGATACCACAAACAAATACCCAGGTCCAAGTTCTCAACCAAACCTCAATCAAAACAAAGACCCATACTGGGCACTCTCGACACCATTACAACGAGACCAAAATCATCCTCAAAACCTCATAAGCTTAAATAAATAACATCAAGCCGAGAGCCATTGCTCTCGGTTTCACTTCGACCCAACAAGAAAACATCAAACCCGGATACCAAACTCGTTTTAGATCATATTTTATTCAAAACCCACTTGAATCTTAATGTTTTTAACCATTACCCGAAAGATATCAATAAGATTCGTGACCCTTAGTCACGAATTTCACCAAAATACGAGTTACACTCGTCTCACCTTTGATTACCAAGATCAAATCATAAAGAAACTTCAAAAACAAGAAAAATAGGACGAATTTGTGGTGGATTCGTGGTGTTAGAGGTGTTTATTTCTCGCATGACCTATACCAAAAGATAGATCTCGATGAGGAGGTTAATGTGATGGTGTTATTTTTGTTGTAGGGGTGGCGGTGTGACGGTGGTGGCTGCCGGAGTGGGTGGCGGCTAGGGTTGGTGTAGAGATGATGAAGATGAATATGAGAGAGAGAGTGGGTGTTGGTGTTGGGTGTTGATGTGTTTGCTTTTCCAGGTTATCACAATGACGATTTTCGTATATACTCTAAAAAAAATGAACTTTAATAATAATAATAATAATATTAAGGGGTAGAGTGGGTTAAGTAACTCGGTGTAAATACACGGACCAAACCCGAAACCTTTTAAAACAAATCAACTCACTCGAACCGAGCTCGTTCCAAATAATCAAAAATCTCGCGATGCGTTCCAAAAATATAAATATCCGAACCAACATTTAAAATAATAAAAATTGTTAGGTTAACCTAGTGCCGGAGTCAATGTAGTGCCAAATAATGATCTCAAAAATAAATCATCACGAATGATCCAAACCAAACCATTTATAAATAATCAAATTCCATAAATAACGTCCGATAAAAATCACATTCCAAACGTTTATAAATCTCATCACAAATAAACTTTTCAAATATTCCAAAGTTACAAGTTTTAAAGTAATGCGGGTTTTCAAAACGGCTCCCTAATTTGCCAGTTGTCACACATGTCATTTTCCAAACTTCGACAATTTACTATTCATCAGTTACTATTCACCAATTACTATTCATCATTTTACTATTCATCGTTTTCAGAGTCAGTTTGATATTCTGAGAAACATTTGAAAATTTTTCTATTCACAGAACACTATTAATTTCCGGAAGAAATTACACTATTCACGTGCGTTGCTCATTTCATCGTAAATTTAGTTTACGGGTATTTAAATTCGCGTAACCAGATTGGTTCAGGTGTGAATTCATACATTATCATTAGGGACATTTCATATGGACTAGAAATAGTCTACATATCATCATAATAGCATTTGCATACTATACCACTCGTAGAATATTCAAATTAATATTTTTGGTATATTTAACATTTTACGTATATTTATTTTTGAATAAACGTTACGTACGATTAATAAATATAACTAACATATCTAAAAATCCCTACGATGGTTCCGATATATTTCTAAACTCATTACAACGTCATAAAAATTATAAAATTCATTCACCCGGTATTTTGGGAATTTATTAAATTTATAATGTAAGCTTAATATAATTACGACGGTTTTCATGAAAACTAAACGATAATTATCCAAACACTCAATACTTGTACCCAATATATTTTCACAACTGTTATGACTTTATTATGTCCCGATTAACTTCGTCATATTTTATTTCAACTTGTCACGATTTATTTTTAATTAACTCGGTACCCGATAACGCCTAACGGATACACAAAACAACTAATACTACCAAGCTTCTCATACACTCATTCTTTTTTTCACATGTGCCACCCCCCCCCCTTCCCAGTCATTTTATTGACCATTTAATTACAACTTTGCCCTAAACTAACAAAATATCTAACTTAAGTGTACAAAACTCATTTTTCTTCCTAAATATCTCACACAAAAATCCTTAGCTAACTTTTGATCATTCTCTCTTCCTTTCTTCTCCAAACCCACGACCAAAAACAAACAGAAGCAAGAAACATCAATTTTTCCAAGAACAAGATTAAATCAAGCTTATATAGTGATCATTGTTAGGGTTTTGTAATAAAAACTCAAGGTTTTATAAGTTCTCATCTCCAAATCTCAATAACCCATCAAAGTAAGTTGTCAAATTCATTTTTATAAATTTTACCAAGTTATTTTCATGATTATATGATTTCCATACAAGATCTACATGCATATGCTAGTTATACCACTCATATATATATATATATATATATATCTTATAAACTCTAGAAATGGAAACCCTTGTTAGATCTAGTTGGTTGATGATGTTTAAGAACCCATGACACCTTAAGAAGGTGTATGGTAGGATTAGACTAGATTTGTGGTGATTGGAAGCGATTTGGGTGGATTAGAAACTAGTTTAGAACACTAGAAATGGATTTGGAACATGTTTACAAACCTACTGTCCCAAAATTTAAATCTTGGAAAACTCAGTAACTCAGGGGATATTTTCAACCAAAGATTTAGAAAATACTTTCAAAAACGAAGCCGTAGGCGAAAGAACGGATTAAAACGAGTTTATAACGAAGGAGATATGATTTTTGCAAGTTTATTGACGAAAACTATTTTTCTGAAAATTGTATGCTGTTGGACGATTTTTGGTGGACAAACCGAGGCGTTAGACGTAACCTAGAGAAGCCGAGTTATCAAAAATATATTAGTACATACTAAGACGAATCCGTGGATATTAAGAACGAAGAAAATGCACTTAAAACGACCAAGTTATTCACGTTTCAATATCGGCAAAACTCTATATAATTTGACAGCTTTTTACTAGAAATAATAATAATACTACTTCTACGTACTAAATCCTAGATTTTCTAGAAATATTACCAAAGTGCCAAATCCTTAACCATTGAAGTACTTATGATTACAAGCTTATTTATACGGCTATTAGACATTATTTCAAGGTTTTCAAGGCAATGAATATAACACTAACGTTTTATATAAGATATACTACGACTAGTTTTTATAAGTCTAGTTAGACTTATTTTTCCTAAGTATGGAAAATATTTTATTTTGACAATAACTAGTATTTCCGTGTTACGAGTGGTATAGGTGTCATGTGCATGTATATTCATTACATCATTTCGTGATCTAAAGTAGATCATTATCATTCATATTAGGTTGCGGCTAGTGTTCGCGCCTTATTGTCCCGATCATTTTACCATCATATCAGGTGAGTTTTCATAGCCCCGTTTTTAATTCAATATTTTGATTTCCAATCCCACGGGGGAGAATACATTGCATCACTTATTTTTGTACATGCCAAAGTAGCTAAATTTCCATACATTGCTTAAGTTGCTATCATACCACATTAAGTCCCCTTTATATTATCATGGACCGTTAATTTGCCTTTAAGCGGGAGTGAGTGAATAGATCTATTGAGGGTGACTCCTCCATTCGTGTTTGGGTTGCTCCAACGGAATTATGAATGCATTTCATGTCTAACATTATTAGAGTGGCTGGTAACCACTCATTTGGGGCGAAATTCTTATTATGTCTAGCTTCGGGGTCATGAGCTTAAGAGCCAATGTAACTTCATTTTGACATCAAGTCACCTTACTTTCTACTTATGGCAATTGTACATACATTTTAACTTATAACTCTATGGAATTCACCAACTTTATATTGACCGTTTTAGCGATGTATTTTCAGGTTATTAAGGTAGCTCATGTTGCATGCATTTGGACCTTCATGGAGTCGCGGAGTCGACGCGTCTGACTATATTTTCTGCACTTATGAACGTTTGATCTTGTTTGAACTTATTTCACCTAAATTGGCAACACCTTTTGGGACCTATGTTTTGTAAACTCTGAATGTTTTAATGATCAAACGACGTATTTTCCAAACGACACTTTAGGTCGTTCAATGTAACTGTAACTGTGATGCTATGGCAGTCACCCCCAGGTATTCCATTCCGCTGCCATTCAGGTATTTTGGGGGTGTGACAGATTGGCATCAGAGCTAAGGTTATAGCGAACTAGGATGTATCTTGGACCCTAGACTATAACCACATCATCATAGCATCTCATCATTTCATCATAAGTGCATATTTACTACATATGTTGTTTCATGCACACACTTTGCGAGTTATTTATACCCATATTCATATATAATTATATTGACCTGGTTCACAAGTGACATATCTTCAGATACACACCCTGTCATCCTTTTACCAGATTCCGACACTGAAGATGCCTTGTCATCTTCCACTACGATTATACCACCAGTTTCACTCACACCACCATTAGCACCATTGATTCGTCATAGGAATAGAGTTTTCCTATCATTCAGCCCATACATAGAATGTCGTTTAGTAGAGTATTCAGACTAAATCTTAATGGACCTATTAGGATGCTTATTACAAGGAAGATAGTATGTTTTCTTTCCTTCACTAGTAGAGCACTCACTACTCAGGTACTACCACTACCATCAGCTACTTATTACACTATTAGTCGTCCCATATTGCGTACTTCAGTTTTACCTCTTAGATGTCGCGAGATAGCGCGAAAGAGGGTATTATTCCATTTAGTATTATCACCATCACATCTCAGAGACCCTACACCCATATATGACGGGCCGCTTAAGAAGCAACCACTATTTGACATACCATTACCATCTACCACACGTTACACCACCATATAGGTTTGAGGTTGGTGAGAGTTTGAGAGCCTCTACTGCTTGACAACCTACTACTCCTCATCGTTAGACGATGATCTCTAATTATTTGAGATTACCCACGAGTGTTTGGACGATACACTCTGAATAATACCACAAGCCTCACAGACACAATAAGAATTGCAACAAATCGCCCAAGGGTGGCATCTATCACAAGGACTTCATATTATCTTAGATATGATCGACTCATACCTCTATAACACAATAGACCAACAAGATGCTTTGAACGGTATTATACCATCATAATAGAACTCATCACAACTCTCCCTTCATTATCAAGTTTGATTACACCACATTCTAAGTCGATAATTACATCATTAGTCGCTCTAGCATCACTCCACCGACCAATGTGGTCACATTAGTAGATTTGACATATAATTACAACTATAGGAAGATGCGAGTAAGACAATAAGATTAATAAAGACGAAGGTGTCTTTACAATTAAATGGTCATGTTTACCAAGATAAAAGTGACTCCCCTAGTTTTCGTGTTTCGGAGATAATAACAATTCAAGTAAGTTAAAGCCAAATTAAATTTTTGTACAAATAAAAAGATTTCTTGCAAACTTTACGAAGTACGACAAATTATTGATTTTCAATGGTTGGATTAAAACTCATTTTTGTTTAAGCAACAATCTTCTTGAATTCCCTTTTTCCAAAGACATATATATATATATATATATATATATATATATATATATATATATATATATATATATATATATATATATATATATATATATGAGATATCGTTTTTATCAAAATACAAAATATTTCATAGTTACATCTTTCACATAACTATATTCATTACAAACTTCAAATAAAGTCACTCCAAAATACATTTATGACCAAATTTCACCATGTTTCACTCAAATAAATGTTGTTAATTTTAGAAACCATATCTCCAAGAAGGAACACACATAACTCATGAACGAATCTCGAAAGCAACCACTATACCTACTTACTATTTGACCTTAGATGCGAAAGAAACCCCTCTACCAGAGATTGCCAATATTGATACACCATGCCTTAACACCACTACTTCAAATTATGACTTTTTCGCTCCCTCCATATTATAAGACCCTTACGCTAGTATGAGCTCGTTGGATTGAAAGATCAAGGTATAATTACTCAACAAAATTTATATTCTTTTCGGAGATCGATATAGCTTAGTCACATTGGGACAAGACCTCATTTTCATGAAAGGACATCGAGAAGTTTCACCTGGCCATAAGACATTTAGCTTGCATTCATGGAAAATCAAACATCATTCGATGTGGTACACACTTGACTTAGATCACCCGTACAACAATTTCCATTCTTTATACATTTTAGTCATGCCTAGAGGGATTAAGCATTTGAACCTGCGAACTTTACCTAGTATAAATTCTCGAATACTTCAAATCATTGGCACCAAGTTTCTGCCCTATATCCTTTCACACATAAATTATCCCCTTAACCAGCTGCCTTAGGGAAGTTGGCCACCAACTACCGCAAAAGCGCGCAGTTGATCAAGTCAAAGCTTTAAGGCGGGGGTACGAATCCGGACTCTAACTTGGTCAGCCAGTGTTGCCTAGGTAATTTACCGGGATATGCATTCCTTGTTGGGTGGAGGGCTCGGTACCAAAAAGGTACACGGACTTGAGATGGTTCCGCCAAATACCATTTTTTTTCATAAATTATCCCCTTCAGTTGATTGTAGATGCCTTAACGACACGTTCATCCTTCACGCTCTCAATATCACTACCATATTCTCGACCACTTCATAATCATAAACCACTGCCCTGTATTGAACTAAGATATTTACATTCTTTAAATAAGTGGATTAGTAGACTATTACCATTCCATAAGATTCACCTACGTATCCAATACACCATTCAACGAATTTTGTTTCAAGCTATTTTACTACCCTATGGGGAAATTGTTTTACAGAATTTCTAAAGTATGCTATTTTGTTACCACCCTATAAATTGATTTTCCGTCATTACACCAAGTATTTAATTTCATTATGCGAAACAATTTTCATGTTACTTGAAAGGAAATACCAGGATACCATTTTAATAACAATGCGTTAAACACCATCTAAACTTTTGAGGAAAGTAATACTATTTTGACTAAATCAAGCATCGCATCATTAGTCCTCAATTATACATAGCCTGATCACCTATGTATAATTCAGGAAGGATTATGCCATGAAGTAAATAATTATTATTATTATTATTATTATTATTATTTTTAGTATTGCTAATAACAATCTTCATGTAAAAGCGTTTTAAACAAGTAAACTCTTTTATAAATGTCTCTTTCTGACAAACTTTTCCCTGGATACTTACCCCACCTGTCATTCACACAGCCATTAAGTTAGAACTTTCCAATGACTTCTCTAGGAGAGACTTTTCATATCAAGTACTAGGAGGATTCCTCGATACAAGAAAAACAATAAAAGGATTACGGAACTACTAAACCTGGACTAAGAAAATTCATAATCCAACAACAATCCTAAGATACCACGATACCATCCGAATCACCGTCTCTGACCTAGTTGTCAGGTTCTATCATTCAAAAGTACTAGCGAGACTGAGCTACAGGATCGAATACATTGTGAAGGTACGCTAAGCAACACTATAGAAATAAACCAAGCCTTCTAACCGATATTGTGGAGTGTTCCATTTCAACATGGCCTCATCCAAACGCAAACTTCCCTGTAATGAGTTTTTACCAAGGATAATTGTTTAAATTAAAAATATCGATATGGATTACCCTAAGGAGTTGTGTTCTCTAGAAATTTTAGATAACCTCATTTTCATACCAAGAAAGGGATCCGACCCGAATATATATTCTGCCAACATGATGATAATTTCAACGATAAACCATATCAGGACGTAAGATAGTTTGAATACCTATGCTAGTAGTTTTGCCTAAATAGCACCAATAGGCATTATCCAACCTCAAGAACTAAACGTTAGACATCTATGCATTTATGCGAACATTTCCTATCTTACCATTTTATCCTTGTTAGTGTTTTCATTTTTAAATGAAGTTGATTCAAAAATTGCGTTTACATAAATCACATACCTTGTATAAAATGATTTCTGAAATTACTATTTTGAACAAGTACGATATATATATATTTTTGGGTCAATATTTAGCAAAACCATTGTACAAAGAGAAAAATATAAACATCAAACTTTGGTAAACATTCCTATTCACAACTTTGGAAACAGTTTCACATTTCATAACAACTAAATTTTGAATCATCAAGAAAGATATTACTTAGTAAATCATTTGCTTCATTTTCTAAATTTGTTTATTCAGAAAAAGATTTCAACCAAAACTCACAATCTCGAGACAAATTTACAAAACTAATCACCATACTACGTCGCTTATGCATTTAGGATTTTTGCAACTTGACAACAAAGAACCTTGGAATATTTGACGAAGGAAATTAGGAAGGACACCATAAATTAAGTACAAACGTCAGTAATGGAGACCTAACCTAATAGGCATAAGAAATACACATGTCTTAGCATCCGTTGGGACAAAACACAAGGAGTCCAAAATTGTTACCTATATTCTATCCCCTTCAGATAACGCCGAGTTCGAAAGACAAAATGTTGTGGAATTAGTCACAAGATATATTGTACCCATTTCAATTATTCCTGATAAAGGTAATCGAATCACCTCAGACTCCTAGCAATCATTTTAAGATTTCCTTCGGAACCCCATTTAGATGTAAACACCACCTACCGTCCTCAGGCCAATGGTCGAAGCGAAAGGACAATTCAAACATAAGAAAGATATGCTCAGAGCGTGAGCGATTGACTCTAGAAATGGTTGGACTAACCATTTACCATAAATCAAATTCAGTTGCAACCATAGTTATTGCGCGAGTGTAGAGACTACACCATTTGAAGCACTCTATGGTCGAAGTGCCAACATCCATTGACGAATCGAAATTGGAAAAGCCCAACTCACTAGTCCAGTAGGCATTCATGAAATAACCAGGAATTTCCTACAAGTCAAGAATCAGTTACAAGTTCAATAAGTGTAAACCATTACAACTTCAAGTTTGTAACACCCCCAATTCATGGATGCAGCGGAATTCAAACTGGGTGTTACTCGACGGCACAATAGTCACAATAATAGAAAACGAACTCTAATTGAGTCGTTTTAAAAGGTTTATCATTCAAGTTATATAAATATCAGAGATTACAAAATGAGGTCCCAAATGGTTCCATATTTACAAATCACGTTAAATGAGTTTTCGAATGATAATAAAATTTATAGCCCTCTTGAGTATCCGTGTCCTTCCGTGCCATCCTTGATCGTCATGAACCTGAAATACATGCTTGAGAGGTCAACACAAAGGTTGAGTGATATTCATAGAGTTTGTTTAATGTTTGAACACAATATATTGGTAGTGTGAGCTATAGACTCACACCAATGTTTGGAAAACAAAGATGGGCTATGTTGTTATACGCCCGGAACAGTTATTGTCAAATACTAAGCTTATGACACCAAAACGTTAACGGGTACCAATATCGATCGGCGGAGTTATCCCGGTAGGTACTTTGCCGTCATACCTAATGTTTCAAATATTAATGCATTTGTTTGAACTTAGTCAATACAAATGGGATTCGTCAATCCCAATAGGCCTATTCACAATATTCGCGCTCACTATTTCTAGTGATTAAATGGTTCATAATAAGGGATCTCGATTTGGCAAGGATGGTACTTAGTGATAATAAAACAATCAGGCAAGCATACAATTTAAAAACATTGTGCTCGGTTAAAAATAGCATGTATCCCCCCCAAGGGTTTGTAAAACATTGAAGTAATGTAAAGTGGGGCTATGAACTCACCTTGAGTTGGATGATGTATAATGAGAATGATGGATATGCCGTAAGAACTTCTACGAGCAACCTAGAATAATTGTTGTAACTTAGGTTTGGAATAATGTCTAAGGAAACATAAACATGCCAATATATGTATCTTGCATTTAGTCCATGATGTGGTACAATATATAGTGTAAGTCTTTGAAAAGAAATGATTCATGAAACATGTATAGTTTATATATCGTTTACTACCATTCGGGCCGACATAATTCAGAAGTCATGTAGTAAACGTTCGAGGAGCCAGGACACTTTAATTCGTAAATCCACAACTCATCTCGACGGCTTACATAATGAACTCCTCACATGAGGCTCCCTACTATTGTAGTAGTTGATAAAATATATATGTATATAAGTTTTGATCCGAAAAGTTACATGTCCAAGTACTTGAATAAACTTAGGAAAGTTTATCTTTACATGAAGATTGTTATTAGGGTAAGTTTCTTATAACTTGTATGACAAATACTTGTAATATTTCATGGTTCTTTAGATGAAGTAGATCCAAATTGCATGTTTAAGTTATTGCTAACTTCTCTAGTTCATGTATTTGCCTTGGTAAGTTTATATGGTCGTTAGCTCATGTTTTCGCCTTGGTATGTATATATGGTCTTAACTCATGTTTTCGCCTTGGCATGTTTATATGGTCTTTAGCCATGGCTTTGCCATGACCTTTGGTCATTGTTCCATGGTCTTGAGACTCAACCTTGGCTCTAGCCATGGTTGTGGTCTTGATTCTATGTCATAAGACCTCTTTGGTCTTTATAAACCATAACCTATATATAATGACTTTGGTCTAAAAATGGGCTGTTAAGAATTTGAAGAAATTATCACTCAGAAAGCGTTTTCAAGGCTCGAGCTTCTTTGATCCTGAACGAAAACGTCGGTCCGGACAACTTTCGTGTTTTAACTTTTTGATGAATCAGAGCAGAAGGGTGACTTTCAAAATGGCAGAACGCAAAACAGTAGGTATCGGCAGTTTCGGCGTTTTGGTTTTGCTAACTTCAAACGGTCATAACTTTTGACTCGGGTACTCGTTTTGGGTTATTCAAATTGCTATGTTTTCCTTGTTAAGTCCTCTAATACAATATGTAACTGTATAATATCATTTATATAATGTTTTGGTCATGGTTCTCCATAAAAATCACTAGTTTACTTGTTTAAAGATCATAAGTTAACATATGTATATCATAACTTGTTTTACTCATTTTTATACATCATGGACATGATCACAAGACAATATATAGCATGAATGATATGTAAATAGCATGAATATGATATTTAAGCAAGGAAGTGTATTAGAGTTTGCTTACAACTTGTGAAGAAACTAACTAGCACCAAGATCAAAACCAAGAATCACTACTTAATCTTCCAAAAATTTACCAACCGTAGCCATGCTTCTATATCAAAAACCCTATCTTATAATCCCTTGATAAACACTAATCTATCACAAAAACAAGCCTTAGTAAAAAAAAACTTGAAGAAGAACTCATGGAAATTGGATGAGTTTTTGTGGTGATTTTATAGAGTTTTATGGCTGAAAAGTGTTAAGGATCAACTAGGAACTATGACTTGAACTTGTGATGGATTGAATGAGCAAGATCAATGATCAAAATGGTGTATTTTGATGATGTTGGGTCGTTGGTATTGAGAGAGAAAGGAAGAGAATGAGTCTTGATCTTATAAGGAAATGAGGAGGTTAGTTATGTTGACTTGTCAACACTTGGTGAGCAAGTATGGACACTTGTATGCATCTTAGAGTTAGGAGCATGAGATCATGCCACAAGTGTGAATCCCCCCCCCCCTAGAGGCGGTTTGCCAAGCTTGGGGAGCAAGTGTGGACTTTTGATGATATTATCCAAGTTATTGAGTTAGTTTTGGCTCCGTAAAATGCTAACCGTAAATGGTTAAGCCACGAAACGTAAAACCGGGTATCGTAAAAATACGAAACTTGGAAGAATGGTTAAACATGTCATTATACTCCATAATAAAATATAAAATGAGTGGTAGGTTCCATTGGGGTGGTAAAACCCTGCTAAAACTGGAAACATGGGTCTAAAACGCGTAATACGTAAAACGTACGAATATTGCGAAAAATTGAGAAAAGTAAAATGTTGCTTTTCTAATAGGATAAAAATAATTTAAAATGACTTATAATGTCTAGACTGGGCTCAATCTAGTGTCGGTTGGTATTAAATGTCTTTTAGACATCAAACCGTAAGCCTAAAAATCAAGGAATGACTTATAAAATCAAGGAATGATTTTTGGTCAAAGGAGGAGGAAAAATATGTTGACTTTTTCTAATAAGTTGAAAACTCAAATCGTATTAGAAACACGGTGCAGGTATAGGCTAAGGTTACGGCTGAGTAAAAATGCTTAAAACTGAAAATTCCAGTTTTTCACGGCCGAGGCTTATTTTGGTCATGTTTTTCTCAGTCATGATTAATTCTCAAATAAATCATGAGTGTGTCAAACATTTTTCTGATGCGGGGTCACTTAACGCGGTTGAGTTTCGTTGTGCGTAGAATTTTTGAATGACGTTTTACCCTAAAACGTGTAATTCCTTATTAACTTTCACGAAAATGAGCTTATGAATGTCAAACTTTTAATTTGTCATGGAAATGATTTATCACTCGAGGCCAAGAAACAAAAATCAAGTTTCGGGAAAATTTCGGGAAAAATGAATAGTAAAAGTGAATAGTGAAATTTTCCGGGAATAGTAATTAACCTAAAATTGCGAATTGTTACAGTCTCTACCCCTTACGGGGAACTTCGCCCCGAAGTTCTATGTGTGTTATATGTTGGAGTGGTGTCGATGAACAGGTGTGGTTACTTATGAGGACTAAAGTCTGGGATTACTAGTGATGCAGTTTGATTTGTCATTTCAGTGTATGGTGTAGGATGAGGCTTACTTTTATGTAGGAAAGGTATGGTAATAGTCGAATATCAAAGGAAATTGATATAGTAGTCGAATATTAATAGGAATTAAGATAGTAATTGCAATCATAGCCTAGTAGGTAATCGGTTGTTGTACCTAGTGTTTATTGACTTCATACTTATGTTATTTCGGATACAAATAAGCCCACTTGTTTATAATTCTTTATTTACATAGAAAGGCATCCCAAACAATGTAAATAGGGAAATATAAACTTATGATTCGGTGATTTACAATTTCTTTACTTAAATGAAAAGGCATCCCAATCCATTCAAATAATTACAAATCATCCTACTTAAGAATTCCCAACACAACATTCACAATTAGCCGGTGAGTTACAAGGTAGTGTATTATGAGATGATACTGGTGTTCCAAAAGTACAAGATGAATATTCAATCTTGTAAAGCTGATAAGGGTGCTTGTGGTGTAACTAAGGACGATTTGAGCTTTAAAAGTGCATCAAGATCTGTTAATGAGCTTGTTTTTTAACGGTTGTGAAGATAATGATGTGATATGTTGATGAACAAAAGTGTGTAGTGTATGCTTAACATTAATACTCTTAGGTATAGATGTTGAGTTTGCTTTAAAAATCTTAAGAGATTTTAAAAGTTTATGATGGAATGGTATCCTTAGGACCTAAACAGGATAGTACTTCTACAGGATGAAGAGAATAATTGATAACTATCCCAAGATAGTAGTTCGGATTATCTCATAAATGAAAATTTTCAAGAATGAATTTAGATCATACAAATAAGGTGTTAAGATCTTGCTGAGTGGTAAGGCACTATCGTGTCTCTAGATTGTTTTAATGTATTCTGGTGGTTTATCGTGTTCATGTAGGAAATCAATCTAAACATAACCCTAGTACAACTATTCTCAGTATTTGAAAATTTTAAGTCGAATATACTTAGTCAGACTATATTCCACTGTCCCTAGGTTAAATATAGGTGACTAGTCTATATTTAGCCAAGGTTCGATAAAATTTTCAAATACCTAAATTAGGTATACTTTTGATATGTCCGTTGCTTTTGGGAAACTGTCCACTAAACAAAGGCGATGTCAAACCCTTCAATTGCAAGTCCCGGCCATACAAGACTTGTAACCCATGTTTTCACATTCCACCGCATAGAAGATAGTACGGGTAGGTATGTGTGTGGAAAGGAAGTTTTAAGTAACAGTCCATACTTGGCCAGGATCACGAGTTTTTAATAATGAAGGTTTCATAAGAAAACTTTGATGAATGTAGAGCTGAACTTCAGCTTTCGTTGGTGATGGATTAGTTTGTCCTTTAGAAATCTCATATTTCTTGTTTGGAAATCGATAGATTGTGATGGGCTTTTGATATCATATGAAATGATATTGATGAGGTGGTGGAATAATTCCAGAGACCATTACGCAAATCACAATGTCTCGGAAGTAGATTAGACCATTGTGCAATTCACAATGTCTAGGAAGTAGGTTAGACCATTGTGTGACTCAAAACATTTGAGAAATGATTAAGACCATTGTATCATACAATGTCCGGGAAATAGGAAAGACCATTGTAATTAGTTACAATGTCTTGGATATAAAATGTTGGAGTAGGAACATGATTGGGAGAATGTGGTTGTGCCGAAATGCCCTAGAATAGGCATACGCAGATATGTTTAGATAAAATGATTGAAAATAAACCGAGTTTATATATCAATATACTAATATGTTCATGTAATATAAAATGCTTACGGGGAAATGCTCAATTATGTTTAGGGTACATATATTAATATGCAATTATGTTTGTGTAGCATAAAAATGTCTACGGGGAAATGCTCAAAATGGGAATATATGAATATACTAATATGTTTGTGTAGCATAACATGCTTACTAAGTCCATAATCGTCTGGAGGATGGAAGACACGGAGAGTGGAAGGCTATAAAAATGTTTTTGCTTGTATGTGTGGTTATAGTTTAGGTCTCAATTAGATCAGTTTCTCTATAACCATGGCTCTGATACCAATCTGTAACACCCCCAATTCATGGATGCAGCGGAATTCAAACTGGGTGTTACTCGACGGCACAATAGTCACAATAATAGAAAACGAACTCTAATTGAGTCGTTTTAAAAGGTTTATCATTCAAATTATATAAATATCAGAGATTACAAAATGAGGTCCCAAATGGTTCCATGTTTACAAATCACGTTAAATGAGTTTTCAAATGATAATAAAATTTATAGCCCTCTTGAGTATCCGTGTCCTTCCGTGCCATCCTTGATCGTCATGAACCTGAAATACATGCTTGAGAGGTCAACACAAAGGTTGAGTGATATTCATAGAGTTTGTTTAATGTTTGAACACAATATGTTGGTAGTGAGAGCTATAGACTCACACCAATGTTTGGAAAACAAAGATGGGCTATGTTGTTATACAACCGGAACAGTTATTATCAAATACTAAGCTTATGACACCAAAACGTTAACGGGTACCAATATCGATCGGCAGAGTTATCCCGGTAGGTACTTTGCCGTCATACCTAATGTTTCAAATATTAATGCATATGTTTGAACTTAGTCAATACAAATGGGATTCGTCAATCCCAATAGGCCTATTCACAATATTCGCGCTCACTATTTCTAGTGATTAAATGGTTCATAATAAGGGATCTCGATTTGGCAAGGATGGTACTTAGTGATAATAAAACAATCAGGCAAGCATACAATTTAAAAACATCGTGCTCGGTTAAAAATAGCATGTATCCCCCCCAAGGGTTTGTAAAACATTGAAGTAATGTAAAGTGGGGCTATGAACTCACCTTGAGTTGGATGATGTATAATGAGAATGATGGATATGCCGTAAGAACTTCTACGAGCAACCTAGAATAATTGTTGTAACTTAGGTTTGGAATAATGTCTAAGGAAACATAAACATGCCAATATATGTATCTCGCATTTAGTCCATGATGTGGTACAATATATAGTGTAAGTCTTTGAAAAGAAATGATTCATGAAACATGTATAGTTTATATATCGTTTACTACCGTTCGGGCCGACATAATTCAGAAGTCATGTAGTAAACGTTCGAGGAGCCAGGACACTTTAATTCGTAAATCCACAACTCATCTCGACGGCTTACATAATGAACTCCTCACATGAGGCTCCCTACTATTGTAGTAGTTGATAAAATATATATGTATATAAGTTTTGATCCGAAAAGTTACATGTCCAAGTACTTGAATAAACTTAGGAAAGTTTATCTTTACATGAAGATTGTTATTAGGGTAAGTTTCTTATAACTTGTATGACAAATGCTTGTAATATTTCATGGTTCTTTAGATGAAGTAGATCCAAATTGCATGTTTAAGTTATTGCTAACTTCTCTAGTTCATGTATTTGCCTTGGTAAGTTTATATGGTCGTTAGCTCATGTTTTCGCCTTGGTATGTATATATGGTCTTAACTCATGTTTTCGCCTTGGCATGTTTATATGGTCTTTAGCCATGGCTTTGCCATGACCTTTGGTCATTGTTCCATGGTCTTGAGACTCAACCTTGGCTCTAGCCATGGTTGTGGTCTTGATTCTATGTCATAAGACCTCTTTGGTCTTTATAAACCGTAACCTATATATAATGACTTTGGTCTAAAAATGGGCTGTTAAGAATTTGAAGAAATTATCACTCGGAAAGCGTTTTCAAGGCTCGAGCTTCTTTGTTCCTGAACGAAAACGTCGTTCCGGACAACTTTCGTGTTTTAACTTTTTGATGAATCGGAGCAGAAGGGTGACTTTCAAAATGGCAGAATGCAAAACAGTAGGTATCGGCAGTTTCGGCGTTTTGGTTTTGCTAACTTCAAACGGTCATAACTTTTGACTCGGGTACTCGTTTTGGGTGATTCAAATTGCTATGTTTTCCTTGTTAAGTCCTCTACTACAATATGTAACTGTCTAATATCATTTATATAATGTTTTGGTCATGGTTCTCCATAAAAATCACTAGTTTACTTGTTTAAAGATCATAAGTTAACATATGTATATCATAACTTGTTTTACTCATTTTTATACATCATGGACATGATCACAAGACAATATATAGCATGAATGATATGTAAATAGCATGAATATGATATTTAAGCAAGGAAGTGTATTAGAGTTTGCTTACAACTTGTGAAGAAACTAACTAGAACCAAGATCAAAACCAAGAATCACTACTTAATCTTCCAAAAATTTACCAACCGTAGCCATGCTTCCATATCAAAAACCCTATCTTATAATCCCTTGATAAACACTAATCTATCACAAAAACAAGCCTTAGTAAAAAAAAACTTGAAGAAGAACTCATGGAAATTGGATGAGTTTTTGTGGTGATTTTATAGAGTTTTATGGCTGAAAAGTGTTAAGGATCAACTAGGAACTATGACTTGAACTTGTGATGGATTGAATGAGCAAGATCAATGATCAAAATGGTGTATTTTGATGATGTTGGGTCATTGGTATTGAGAGAGAAAGGAAGAGAATGAGTCTTGATCTTATAAAGAAATGAGGAGGTTAGTTATGTTGACTTGTCAACACTTGGTGAGCAAGTATGGACACTTGTATGCATCTTAGAGTTAGGAGCATGAGATCATGCCACAAGTGTGAATCCCCCCCCCCTAGAGGCGGTTTGCCAAGCTTGGGGAGCAAGTGTGGACTTTTGATGATATTATCCAAGTTATTGAGTTAGTTTTGGCTCCGTAAAATGCTAACCGTAAATGGTTAAGCCACGAAACGTAAAACCGGGT
The DNA here is from genome assembly GCA_030686995.1 of Artemisia argyi. NCBI lineage: Eukaryota > Viridiplantae > Streptophyta > Magnoliopsida > Asterales > Asteraceae > Artemisia > Artemisia argyi. The sequence continues at coordinate 20,680,295 of CM060693.1, read as the reverse complement.
ATCGTAAAAATACGAAACTTGGAAGAATGGTTAAACATGTCATTATACTCCATAATAAAATATAAAATGAGTGGTAGGTTCCATTGGGGTGGTAAAACCCTGCTAAAACTGGAAACATGGGTCTAAAACGCGTAATACGTAAAACGTACGAATATTGCGAAAAATTGAGAAAAGTAAAATGTTGCTTTTCTAATAGGATAAAAATGATTTAAAATGACTTATAATGTCTAGACTGGGCTCAATCTAGTGTCGGTTGGTATTAAATGTCTTTTAGACATCAAACCGTAAGCCTAAAAATCAAGGAATGACTTATAAAATCAAGGAATGATTTTTGGTCAAAGGAGGAGGAAAAATATGTTGACTTTTTCTAATAAGTTAAAAACTCAAATCATATTAGAAACACGGTGCAGGTATAGGCTAAGGTTACGGCTGAGTAAAAATGCTTAAAACTGAAAATTCCAGTTTTTCACGGTCGAGGCTTATTTTGGTCATGTTTTTCTCAGTCATGATTAATTCTCAAATAAATCATGAGTGTGTCAAACATTTTTCTGATGCGGGGTCACTTAACGCGGTCGAGTTTCGTTGTGCGTAGAATTTTTGAATGATGTTTTACCCTAAAACGTGTAATTCCTTATTAACTTTCACGAAAATGAGCTTATGAATGTCAAACTTTTAATTTGTCATGGAAATGATTTATCACTCGAGGCCAAGAAACAAAAATCAAGTTTCGGGAAAATTTCGGGAAAAATGAATAGTAAAAGTGAATAGTGAAATTTTCCGGGAATAGTAATTAACCTGAAATTGCGAATTGTTACAAAGTTGGTAGCCAGATCATGTTAAAAGTTCTGCCTAGGAAAGGCATGATACCATTCAGAAAAATCCGGGAAGTTAAACTCGATGTACACTGGACCATTTAATATTTCAGACAGAGTAGGCCTAGTGGCCGTTAGACTTGAGCCTTGTTAGAGAACAGAAGGTTATACAAACATGTTTCACAATTTTCAAATCCCAAGAAATGACTTACAGATTAGTCACTCATAATCCCATTTGGAAAGGAATCCAACCCAAGGACAAACGTAAACCTGGTAAGAGAACCAATAGAAATCATGGACTGTTAGGTCGAACGGTTGAAGCAGAGTCGAATTCCTATCGTGAAAGTTCGTTGGAATTCTCAAATATTATCACCTTTTCACTAATACCACTTCAGAGACTAACACAAACTGAACTTCGGGACGAAGTTCCTTTTAGAGGGGAAGACTGTCACAACTCATAATTTCATGTCATTTTCCAAACTTCGACAATTTACTATTCATCAGTTACTATTCACCGATTACTATTCATCATTTTCAGAGTCAGTTTGATATTCTACCGATTACTATTCATCATTTTCAGAGTCAGTTTGATATTCTGAGAAACATTTGAAAATTTTCCTATTCACAGAACACTATTCATTTCCGGAAGAAATTACACTATTCACGTGCATTGCTCATTTCATCGTAAATTTAGTTTACGGGTATTTAAATTCGCGTAACCGGATTGGTTCAGGTGCGAATTCATACATTATCATTAGGGACATTTCATATAGACTAGAAATAGTCTACATATCATCATAATAGCATTTGCATACTATACCACTCGTAGAATATTCAAATTAATATTTTTGGTATATTTAACATTTTACGTATATTTATTTTTGAATAAACGTTACGTACGATTAATAAATATAACTAACATATCTAAAAATCCCCACGATGGTTCCTGTAACAATTCGCAAATTCAGGTTAATTTCAATTTTCGGAAAATTTTACTATTCATGTTACTATTCATTTTTACTATTCATTTCTTTCTGAAATTTTCCCGAAAGTTGATTTTTACTTCATATTCTCGAGTGATAAATCATTTCCATGGCAAATTAAATGTTTGACACTCGTCAGATCATTTTCGTGAAAGTTATTAAGGAATTACACAGAATTACACGTTTTAGGGTAAAACGGCGATCAGAAATTCTACGCACAACGAAATTTGACCCCGTCAGGTGACCCCACATCAGAAAAATGTTTAACACACTCATGATTAATTTGAGAATAAATCATGACTAAGAAAAATATGACCAGAATAAACCTCGGCCGTGAAAAACTGGAATTTTCAGTTTTAGGCGTTTTTACTCAGCCGTAACCCTAGGTTTTACCTGCACCGCATTTCTAAGATGATTTGAGCTTTCAACTTATTAAAATAAGTCAACATATTTTTCCCTCCTCCATTGACTAAAAATCATTCTTTGATTTTATAAATCATTTCGTGATTTTTAGGCTTCCGGTTTGATGTCTAAAAGACATTTAACACCAACCAACACCAGACTGAGCCCAGTCTAGACATTATAAATCATTTTAAATCATTTTTATCATATTAGAAAAGTAACATTTCACTTTTCTCAATTTTACGCAATATTCGTACATTTTACGTATTACGCGTTTAGACCCGTGTTTCCAGCTTTTAGCAGGGTTTTACCACCCAAATGACACCTACCACTCATTTTATATTTTATTATGGGACATATGGACATGTCTAACAATACTTTAAAGTTTCATAATTTTACGACACCCGGTTTTACGTTTTGAGGCCTAATCATTTACGGTTGGCATTTCCCGGAGTCAAAATGCATCTAATAACCAAGGATAATACCAAGCCAAGCCACCTCCCCCCTTATCCCTTTGTGAACCGCCATAGGGGGGGGAGTCACACCCTTGTGTGGCTTGATCTTGTGTCTTGTGGTCTTAGATGTGTTCCATGTGTTCAAGTGTACCAAGGAAGCTTTGACTAGTCCATTTTGTAACCTCCTCAAGTGACTATAAAAGCCCCTCTCCCCCCCTTCCTTGGCCGGCCATCCCAACACACCAAAACATCTCACACTTAGCTTTAAGTCTTCTAATTTGTTGCAAGGTTCAAGAGTTATTTCAAGATAGAAACCCTAGTTAGCTTATTTTTCACCAAAAATCTTCCAAACCCTAACATACTTGGTGTTTTCTCTTGAGTTTAAATCTACTCAATACACCTCAATTTTCATTACATATCTTTCAAGAATACCAAGGGTAGAAAGGTTGCTTGAAGTGAAAAAGGGTTGAAGCTAGTCTATCAAAGTCCATTTCCTTACTTGTTACTCCTTTCTTTAGTTAGAAAGCCAAAAGTTGTAAGCCTAACCTAACATGCTTCTTGTTAATTTCTCATATTCATATCATTTACATGTTATCTTTGCTATATTATGTGTTGTAATTATGTCCATGATGTATCATGATGAGTAAAAGATGTTGTTGTAATGAATTATTGAAACAAGTTACTAAAACAAGCAAACTAGTGAATATCTTGGTATAACCTGATCAAAATGGTAAAAATATGATGTTAGATTATTACATATTACAGTAGAGGACTTAATAAGCAAACCATAGCAATTTGAACCACCTAAAAAGAGTAAACGAGTCAAAAGTTATGGCGATTTGAAGTTACCATAGATTTCCGGCAAAACTGCCTAAAAGTTTCTGTGACAGAACCTAAAACACGCAAAAAGAGGCCTTTCTGGTCCGATTCATGAAAAAGTTAAAACACGAAAGTTGTCCGGAATCACGTTTTCATTCAGGAATAAAGACGCTCAAGCCTTGAAAACGCCTTCTGAGTGAGATATTTCTCATTTTCTTAACAGCTATTTACATATTTCAAGTCACTATACTATTGTTATACTTTCAAAGGAATAAAAGGTCTTATGACCTATAAACAAGACCACCAACATGGCTAGAACCAAGGTAGTGTCTCATGACCATGGAACAAGGACCAAAGGTCATGGCTAGGCCATGACGAAATGACCAAGCCAACTTACAAAGGCGTAAACATGAAACAATGAAATTGGCGATAACATGAACAAGCAATTTGTATCTACTTCACCTAAAAGGAAACCATGAGATTTTACCAAGACAAATGGTCATACAAGACTTATAAAACTACCCCTAATAACAATCTTCATGTACTATAAACTTTCCTAAGTTTATACAAATATCGGACATGTAACTTTTTCGGATCAAAACTTATATCTATATACTTTATCAACTACTACAATAGTAGGGAGCTTCATGTGAGGAGTTCATTATGTAAGCCGTCGAGATGAGTTGTGGATTTACGAATTAAAGTGTCCTGGCTCCTCGAACGCTTACTAACATGACTTCTGAAATATGTTAGCCCGAACGGTAGTAAACGATATACCAAAACATACATGTCCATAAATCTTTCTTACAAAGACTTACAAATATACATCATACCTTATCATGGACTAATTGCAAGATATATATATAGGCACTCCGTTATATTCTTTACACAAATCCTAAGTCGCAACATTCTATTCTAGGTTGCTCGTAGAAACCTACACGATCCGACTATCACGTTCATTACTTGCTATCGTACTTAAGGTGAGTTCATAGCCCCACCTTACATTACTTCAATGTTTTACAAACCCTTGGGGGGAATACATGCTACTTTTAAACCGAACACAATGCTTTGAAACTGTATGCTGCCTGATTGTTTTATTATTACTAAGTACCTACCTTGCCAATCCTAGGCCCCATCATGAACCATTTAATCACTAGTATTAGTGAGCGCGAGTATTGTGAATAGGCCTATTGGGATTGACGAATCCCATTTGTTTGAGCAGTTAGTTCAAACGAATGCACTATATTTGAAAACATTAAGTATGACGGCAAAGTACTTACCGGGGCAACATAACCGCCGATTGATATTGGTACCCGTTAACGTATTGGTTGCATGAGCTTAGTACATAATAATAACTGTTTTGTTTTCTAACATGAGTATGAGTCTAATTAACTCATTACTACCAACATATTGTGTTCAACCATAAACAAACTCTATGAATTTCACTCAACCTTTGTGTTGACCTCTTAAGCATGTATTTCAGGTCCATGATAATCAAGAATGGAGCGGGAAGGGCACGTACCGAAGGAAGAAGGCTATAAACTATTATGTCATTCAATAAAAACATCATAGACTTTATATTGATGTGTTTTGAAACAATGGATCATTTTGGGACCTTACTATGTAAACTTTGATACATTTGAATAATATGAATGACAACTCTTTTTATTACGATTCGTTTAGAGATCGTTTTCTATTATTATGACTGTTGTGCCGTCGAGTAACACCCAAGTTGAATTCCGCTGCATCATGAATTGGGGGTGTTACAGATTGGTACCAGAGCCATGGTTATAGAGAAACGGGTCTAAGTGAGACCTAAACTATAACTACAATAACAAGCAAAAACATTTTTATAGCCTTCCGCTCTTCGTGCCTTCCATCCTCCAGAAGATTATGGACTTATTACACATGTTATGCTACATGAACATATTTGTATATTGTTATATGCACATTGCCATAGTTTGAGCATTTTCCATAAGCATTTGATTTATTTTGACATCGAAATACTAATTGTAGACATCATGTCCGCACCTCCATCTCCCGATCATCTTCCTGCTATGCCCGAGTATTTACCTATTCTTCCCGGACCCGATGATCCTTACTTTGAACCAATTGACTACGACGACGAGGAAGAACCTTATGAGGATCTAGATATAGATTCGGACGAGGATCCTGAAATGGATTTGGACATAAACATCGATGATTACGAAGAGGATCATGAAATGGTTAATGACATTGAGGAAGCGGAGGAACTATTAGTAGTGCCACATTTATCACCATTGACATCTCCACCTCCGGTTTCACCAATTTCATCCGAATCTAACCGTACCACTCCAGCTCAAGTTCCGAATTCTACTCACCAAACCGGTGGAACATCTACATCTACACATATGTTCGCAAACTCAGCTCAATACGAAATCTACTCTTTGAAACAAGCTCTCAACCTAACCCAACTCAAAGTTCAATGTATGGCAAGACAAATGCACGAATGTATATCCAAGGTAAATTCTGCTAGAATGGATGCCATGAATGCTCGAGACGACCTATATTGGTTTAAGCTTGACATGAGCTACGTGAAGAGTGACTCGACTCATGTTGGGGAAGAAGTCTTAAATCCTTTGACTGGCTTGGATAATGTCAAGGATAGACTCACTTTGGTTGAGAGGGCCCAAGAACAGGATGCGGTACAAATTCATAAACTACTTCACCGCCTAAATACCGCCGAAATCCGGTTAGATGTTGCAAACTTTGACAGGTATCAACTTAGGAATGATTTGTGTGGGATGCAAACTCAAATGAGTTCCATACAACAAAGGCTATACCGAAAGGATGTCAAAGAATATCGCCCAAACGAAAGTGTAGATGTGTTAGCAACACGCGGAAATAATAATCCGACCGGACAACAACAACCTCCCAACCGACGTTAGACTAGTGTTATAGTACTAGTTAGCTTTTGTACAACGTTGTAATTACTAACTGAAAGTATCAGTTAGTAAGTTTTGAATGAACTTGTAATAAGTTCGATTTTGTAATCAACGTTATATAAATAAAACTCTTGTTTTATATACTATCATGTGTTATGTTTTTAAGTTTCAAACATTATTATCCTATCATTCTTATCAAAAATTGTGCTCATCTCACAACTCTCTAATTACAACGTATCTTTTGAACAATAGAATCATGGCGCCCAAGAAAAAGACCCCATCAACGATGACGCAAGCCGCCATCCGCAAACTAGTAAAGGACAGTGTCAATGCAGCACTTGTCGCAGAACGAGCAGCCGTAGCTGCAGCAGCTGCAGCAGCTGCCGAAGCCGCCACAGCTGCTGGTGCTACTGATGCTGCAGCAGCCGCTGAGGCTGCAGCAGCTGCTGAGGCTGCAGCAGCCGCGGAAGCCGCCATTGCTGAGGAGGCTGCTATAGCTGCAGAGACTGCCAGACTTGCCAGTCTTAACCTTGGAGGACCTACCCCTCCGGTGACCAATGTTACTACAGTACCAAAGGGTTGCTCGTTCATTTCCTACCTGAAATGTGAACCCCTCAAATTCAAGGGTACTGAAGGGGCTGTAGGTTTGACCCGTTGGTTCGAAAAGGCGGAGTCGGTGTTCATTGTTGGTAAATGTATCGAGGGGGATAAAGTTCAGTATGCCACAAGTACTCTGTTGAATGAGGCCTTGTCCTGGTGGAACTCAATTGCTCAACCCATGGGCATTGAGAATGCCTACAAAATTACTTGGGCTAATTTGAAACAAATGATGATTAAGGAATACTGTCCACGCAGTGAGATACAAAAGTTGGAAGTTGAGTTCTGGGATCATACGGTTAAGGGAAATGATATCATGACCTACAACCGTAGATTCCAGGAACTGAGGATACTTTGTCCAACAATGGTTTCCCCAAAGGAAAAGATGTTGGAAAGGTATATTTGGGGACTTCCCTCAAGCATACAGGGGAATGTGACTTCGGCAAATCCCAAAGAACTTGATGAGGCTATGCGGATGTCCCGTAGTCTCATGGATCAAGTGGTACGTATGTCGGAAACCCGCAAGCAAAACAACCTCAACACCAACAACAACACCAACAACACCAACAACAGCAATGCCAACAATCCCAACAACTCCAACTACCGTAACAACAACAACAACAAGAACAACAACAACAAACGACCATATGATGGTAACCGTGGGAATAACAACAACAACAACAACAACAACCAAACCCGAAACAACAACCACCACAATCAACAGAACAAGAGACAGGAAGCCGCGACGGCTTATGTTGCTGCACCAGCTGGTGGTAGGTACGTGGGTAATCAACCACAATGTACCAAGTGCAATTACCATCACGAAGGTCCTTGCCCGGCCAAATGCCACAAGTGCCAAAAGCCCAGACATCTTGCCAAGGATTGTAGAGGCAAGGGTATAGCTACTGGGGCTAACACACAGCCCATAGTTACATGTTTCGGGTGTGGTGAAAGGGGACACTATAAGAACAACTGTCCTCAAAACCAAGGACCCCAAGGCGGAGGTACTCGTGCTAGGGCCTATGTCATAGGAAAGGAAGAACCACACCAGGACCCGAACGTGGTTACCGGTACGTTCTTACTCAATAATATTCCTGTTAAAGTATTATTCGATTCTGGTGCTGATATGAGCTTTATATCTACTAGAATTGCGCCTTTACTTGATATTCCATCAATCACTTTAACCACTAGTTATAATGTTGAGCTAGCTACCGGTGACTTAGTAAATACTAATACCGTAATCCCAAACTGTACCCTTAATCTCTTAGACCACCCCTTTGACATCAATCTTATGCCAATTGAACTCGGAAGTTTTGATGTAGTTATTGGCATGGATTGGTTGTCTAAACATCAAGCTAACATTATTAGTGGTGAAAGAGTTGTGCACATTCCATGTGACAATGAAACTTTGATCATTCGTGGTGATCAAAGTGGAACTCGAATAAACATCATCTCATGTATCAAAACCATGAAGTACATTGAGAAAGGATGTTATGCTTTCTTAGCCCATGTAACAGAAAAGAAAACCGATGAAAAACGTCTCGAAGATGTTCCTATTGCCCGTGAGTTTCCTGAAGTCTTTCCAGAAGACTTACCCGGACTACCACCAAATCGTCAAATAGAGTTCAGAATTGATTTAATACCAGGAGCGGCGCCAGTTGCCCGTGCACCATACCGGCTAGCACCTTCAGAGATGCAAGAGCTATCAAATCAATTACAAGAACTTGCGGACAAGGGATTTATTCGACCTAGTTCCTCACCTTGGGGAGCTCCAGTGTTATTCGTGAAGAAGAAAGATGGGTCATTACGAATGTGTATTGACTACCGTGAACTAAACAAATTAACCATAAAGAACCGATACCCACTACCAAGAATTGATGACTTATTCGATCAATTGCAAGGTTCGACCTATTACTCAAAAATTGACCTACGATCAGGTTACCACCAAGTTAGAGTTCGTGATGAAGACATTCCAAAAACAGCCTTTAAGACACGATATGGTCACCATGAATTTCAAGTGATGCCATTTGGGTTAACAAATGCACCGGCAGTATTCATGGATCTCATGAATCGGGTGTGTAAACCATATTTGGACAAATTCGTGATTGTATTCATAGACGACATTCTCATTTATTCCAAAAACGAAGAGGAACACAAAGAACACCTGAGAACAATTTTAGGACTACTCAAGGAAGAGAAATTGTATGCGAAGTTTTCCAAATGTGAATTTTGGATTCAATCTGTACAATTCCTTGGGCATGTGATTGACAAAACCGGTTTACATGTCGACCCCGCTAAAATTGAATCTATCAAAAATTGGCCAACACCTACCACCCCTACAGAAATTCGTCAATTTCTGGGTCTAGCTGGGTATTACCGAAGGTTTATTGAAGGATTTTCCTCAATAGCAAAGTCTTTGACTAAGCTAACTCAGAAAGACAAGAAATACGTATGGAATGAAGATGAAGAAAATGCTTTCCAAACCCTCAAACAGAAACTTTGTAGTGCTCCTATCCTAGCATTGCCCGATGGGATCGAAGATTTTGTAGTCTATTGTGATGCGTCGCACCAAGGGTTAGGTGCCGTGTTGATGCAACGCGATAAGGTCATGGCTTATGCATCAAGGCAACTCAAGGTTCATGAGGAAAATTACACCACTCATGACTTAGAGTTAGGAGCTGTGGTCTTTGCACTAAAAATCTGGAGGCACTATCTATATGGTACTAGATGTACTGTATACACCGATCATAAAAGCCTACAACACATTTTGGACCAAAAAGAACTAAACATGAGACAACGTCGTTGGTTGGAATTACTAAGTGATTATGACTGCGACATTCGTTACCACCCAGGAAAAGCCAACGTAGTAGCCGACGCCCTAAGCCGAAAGGAACGGATTAAACCATTACGAGTCCGAGCCTTAGTTTTAACCATAAATTCCAACTTTCCTACTCAAATCCTTCACGCTCAAGCTGAGGCGGTGAAACAAGAAGACATCCAAAAGGAGAAATTGGATGGCATGATACAGAAGAAATTCGAAACCCGTTCAGATGGAACTCTATGCTTTCAAGGTCGAAGTTGGTTACCACTTTATGGTGGCCTACGAGACTTGATCATGCATGAATCACACAAATCCAAATACTCCATACATCCAGGATCTGATAAAATGTATCACGATCTTAAGTTACTCTATTGGTGGCCGAACATGAAAGCCGACATTGCAACATATGTTAGCAAATGTCTTACCTGCTCCAAAGTAAAAGCCGAACACCAAAAACCATCCGGTCCATTGCAACAACCAGAGATTCCTTCTTGGAAATGGGAAAGAATCACTATGGACTTCATTACCAAGCTCCCAAAGACATCAAGCGGTTATGACTCCATCTGGGTCATAGTTGATCGTCTCACAAAATCCGCACACTTTATACCAATCAAAGAGACTTACAAAATGGAACAACTAACCCGACTGTACGTAAAAGAAATAGTCTCAAGACATGGTGCACCAATATCCATCATATCCGACAGAGATGGTAGATTTACTTCCAATTTCTGGCAGTCACTCCAAGACGCCTTTGGAACAAATCTAGACATGAGTACCGCGTATCATCCTCAGACCGATGGTCAGAGTGAACGAACCATCCAAACTCTTGAAGACATGCTTCGAGCTTGTATTATAGATTTTGGAAAAGGATGGGATACTCATCTACCATTAGTCGAATTTTCCTACAACAACAGCTATCATGCAAGTATTCAAGCAGCTCCATTTGAAGCACTTTATGGTCGAAAGTGTCGTTCACCTGCTTGTTGGGCTGAAGTGGGAGAAGTCCAACTCACTGGACCAGAACTCATCCGTGAAACAACGGATAAAATTGTACAAATCAAAAATCGACTACAAGCCGCAAGAGATCGACAGAAAAGTTATGCCGACACACGACGCAGACCCCTAGAATTCCAAGTCGGAGATAGGGTTATGCTAAAGGTATCACCTTGGAAAGGCTTGATACGATTCGGCAAACGAGGAAAACTAAACCCAAGATACATCGGACCATTCAAAATCCTAGCCAGGGTTGGCCCTGTGGCGTACAGACTTGAGCTTCCATCAGAACTCAGTAGTGTACACCCCACTTTCCATGTATCTAACCTAAAGAAATGTTTGTCGGATGAATCACTCGTGATTCCACTCGACGAAATTCAACTCAATGATGATCTTCAATTTGTTGAGGAACCCGTAGAAATCATGGACCGAGAAGTCAAACAACTCAAGCAAAGCCGTATTCCAATTGTCAAAGTTCGTTGGAACTCACGACGTGGTCCTGAATACACATGGGAACGAGAGGACCAGATACGTAAGAAATACCCACATCTTTTTACCAACGAAGCTTCTACTCCCAACGCTAATTGATCTCCGGGACGGAGCTCTCATATGGGGTGGAGACTGTAACAATTCGCAAATTCAGGTTAATTTCTATTTTCGGAAAATTTTACTATTCATGTTACTATTCATTTTTACTATTCATTTCTTTCTGAAATTTTCCCGAAAGTTGATTTTTACTTCATATTCTCGAGTGATAAATCATTTCCATGGCAAATTAAATGTTTGACACTCATCAGATCATTTTCGTGAAAGTTATTAAGGAATTACACAGAATTACACGTTTTAGGGTAAAACGGCGATCAGAAATTCTACGCACAACGAAATTTGACCCCGTCAGGTGACCCCACATCAGAAAAATGTTTAACACACTCATGATTAATTTGAGAATAAATCATGACTAAGAAAAATATGACCAGAATAAACCTCGGCCGTGAAAAACTGGAATTTTCAGTTTTAGGCGTTTTTACTCAGCCGTAACCCTAGCTTTTACCTGCACCGCATTTCTAAGATGATTTGAGCTTTCAACTTATTAAAATAAGTCAACATATTTTTCCCTCCTCCATTGACTAAAAATCATTCTTTGATTTTATAAATCATTTCGTGATTTTTAGGCTTCCGGTTTGATGTCTAAAAGACATTTAACACCAACCGACACCAGACTGAGCCCAGTCTAGACATTATAAATCATTTTAAATCATTTTTATCATATTAGAAAAGTAACATTTCACTTTTCTCAATTTTACGCAATATTCGTACATTTTACGTATTACGCGTTTAGACCCGTGTTTCCAGCTTTTAGCAGGGTTTTACCACCCAAATGACACCTACCACTCATTTTATATTTTATTATGGGACATATGGACATGTCTAACAATACTTTAAAGTTTCATAATTTTACGACACCCGGTTTTACGTTTTGAGGCCTAATCATTTACGGTTGGCATTTCCCGGAGTCAAAATGCATCTAATAACCAAGGATAATACCAAGCCAAGCCACCTCCCCCCTTATCCCTTTGTGAACCGCCATAGGGGGGGGAGTCACACCCTTGTGTGGCTTGATCTTGTGTCTTGTGGTCTTAGATGTGTTCCATGTGTTCAAGTGTACCAAGGAAGCTTTGACTAGTCCATTTTGTAACCTCCTCAAGTGACTATAAAAGCCCCTCTCCCCCCCTTCCTTGGCCGGCCATCCCAACACACCAAAACATCTCACACTTAGCTTTAAGTCTTCTAATTTGTTGCAAGGTTCAAGAGTTATTTCAAGATAGAAACCCTAGTTAGCTTATTTTTCACCAAAAATCTTCCAAACCCTAACATACTTGGTGTTTTCTCTTGAGTTTAAATCTACTCAATACACCTCAATTTTCATTACATATCTTTCAAGAATACCAAGGGTAGAAAGGTTGCTTGAAGTGAAAAAGGGTTGAAGCTAGTCTATCAAAGTCCATTTCCTTACTTGTTACTCCTTTCTTTAGTTAGAAAGCCAAAAGTTGTAAGCCTAACCTAACATGCTTCTTGTTAATTTCTCATATTCATATCATTTACATGTTATCTTTGCTATATTATGTGTTGTAATTATGTCCATGATGTATCATGATGAGTAAAAGATGTTGTTGTAATGAATTATTGAAACAAGTTACTAAAACAAGCAAACTAGTGAATATCTTGGTATAACCTGATCAAAATGGTAAAAATATGATGTTAGATTATTACATATTACAGTAGAGGACTTAATAAGCAAACCATAGCAATTTGAACCACCTAAAAAGAGTAAACGAGTCAAAAGTTATGGCGATTTGAAGTTACCATAGATTTCCGGCAAAACTGCCTAAAAGTTTCTGTGACAGAACCTAAAACACGCAAAAAGAGGCCTTTCTGGTCCGATTCATGAAAAAGTTAAAACACGAAAGTTGTCCGGAATCACGTTTTCATTCAGGTACAAAGAGGCTCAAGCCTTGAAAACGCCTTCTGAGTGAGATATTTCTCATTTTCTTAACAGCTATTTACATATTTCAAGTCACTATACTATTGTTATACTTTAAAAGGAATAAAAGGTCTTATGACCTATAAACAAGACCACCAACATGGCTAGAACCAAGGTAGTGTCTCATGACCATGGAACAAGGACCAAAGGTCATGGCTAGGCCATGACGAAATGACCAAGCCAACTTACAAAGGCGTAAACATGAAACAATGAAATTGGCGATAACATGAACAAGCAATTTGTATCTACTTCACCTAAAAGGAAACCATGAGATTTTACCAAGACAAATGGTCATACAAGACTTATAAAACTACCCCTAATAACAATCTTCATGTACTATAAACTTTCCTAAGTTTATACAAATATCGGACATGTAACTTTTTCGGATCAAAACTTATATCTATATACTTTATTAACTACTACAATAGTAGGGAGCTTCATGTGAGGAGTTCATTATGTAAGCCATCGAGATGAGTTGTGGATTTACGAATTAAAGTGTCCTGGCTCCTCGAACGCTTACTAACATGACTTCTGAAATATGTTAGCCCGAACGGTAGTAAACGATATACCAAAACATACATGTCCATAAATCTTTCTTACAAAGACTTACAAATATACATCATACCTTATCATGGACTAATTGCAAGATATATATATAGGCACTCCGTTATATTCTTTACACAAATCCTAAGTCGCAACATTCTATTCTAGGTTGCTCGTAGAAACCTACACGATCCGACTATCACGTTCATTACTTGCTATCGTACTTAAGGTGAGTTCATAGCCCCACCTTACATTACTTCAATGTTTTACAAACCCTTGGGGGGAATACATGCTACTTTTAAACCGAACACAATGCTTTGAAACTGTATGATGCCTGATTGTTTTATTATTACTAAGTACCTACCTTGCCAATCCTAGGCCCCATCATGAACCATTTAATCACTAGTATTAGTGAGCGCGAGTATTGTGAATAGGCCTATTGGGATTGACGAATCCCATTTGTTTGAGCAGTTAGTTCAAACGAATGCACTATATTTGAAAACATTAAGTATGACGGCAAAGTACTTACCGGGGCAACATAACTGCCGATTGATATTGGTACCCGTTAACGTATTGGTTGCATGAGCTTAGTACATAATAATAACTGTTTTGTTTTCTAACATGAGTATGAGTCTAATTAACTCATTACTACCAACATATTGTGTTCAACCATAAACAAACTCTATGAATTTCACTCAACCTTTGTGTTGACCTCTTAAGCATGTATTTCAGGTCCATGATAATCAAGAATGGAGCGGGAAGGGCACGTACCGAAGGAAGAAGGCTATAAACTATTATGTCATTCAATAAAAACATCATAGACTTTATATTGATGTGTTTTGAAACAATGGATCATTTTGGGACCTTACTATGTAAACTTTGATACATTTGAATAATATGAATGACAACTCTTTTTATTACGATTCGTTTAGAGATCGTTTTCTATTATTATGACTGTTGTGCCGTCGAGTAACACCCAAGTTGAATTCCGCTGCATCATGAATTGGGGGTGTTACAGTTCCGATATATTTCTAAACTCATTACAACGTCATAAAAATTATAAAATTCATTCACCCGGTATTTTGGGAATTTATTAAATTTATAATGTAAGCTTAATATAATTACGACGGTTTTCATGAAAACTAAACGATAATTATCCAAACACTCAATACTTGTACCCAATATATTTTCACAACTTTTATGACTTTATTATGTCCCGATTAACTTCGTCATATTTTATTTCAACTTGTCACGATTTATTTTTAGTTAACTCGGTACCCGATAACGCCTAACGGATACACAAAACAACTAATACTACCAAGCTTCTCATACACTCATTCTTTTTTTCACATGTGCCCCCCCCCCCCTTCCCAGTCATTTTATTGACCATTTAATTACAACTTTGCCCTAAACTAACAAAATATCTAACTTAAGTGTACAAAACTCATTTTTCTTCCTAAATATCTCGCACAAAAATCCTTAGCTAACTTTTGATCATTCTCTCTTCCTTTCTTCTCCAAACCCACGACCAAAAACAAACAAAAGCAAGAAACATCAATTTTTCCAAGAACAAGATTAAATCAAGCTTATATAGTGATCATTGTTAGGGTTTTGTAATAAAAATTCAAGGTTTTATAAGTTCTCATCTCCAAATCTCAATAACCCATCAGAGTAAGTTGTCAAATTCATTTTTATAAATTTTACCAAGTTATTTTCATGATTATATGATTTCCATACAAGATCTACATGCATATGCTAGTTATACCACTCATTTATACATATATATATATATATATATATATATATATATATATATATATATATATATATATCTTATAAACTCTAGAAATGGAAACCCTTGTTAGATCTAGTTGGTTGATGATGTTTAAGAACCCATGACACCTTAAGAAGGTGTATGGTAGGATTAGACTAGATTTGTGGTGATTGGAAGTGATTTGGGTGGATTAGAAACTAGTTTAGAACACTAGAAATGAATTTGGAACATGTTTACAAACCTACTGTCCCAAAATTTAAATCCTGGAAAACTCAGTAACTCAGGGGATATTTTCAACCAAAGATTTAGAAAATACTTTCAAAAACGAAGCCGTAGGCGAAAGAACGGATTAAAACGAGTTTATAACGAAGGAGATATGATTTTTGCAAGTTTATTGACGAAAACTATTTTTCTGAAAATTGTATGCTGTTGGACGATTTTTGGTGGACAAACCGAGGCGTTAGACGTAACCTAGAGAAGCCGAGTTATCAAAAATATATTAGTACATACTAAGACGAATCCGTGGATATTAAGAACGAAGAAAATGAACTTAAAACGACCAAGTTATTCACGTTTCAATATCGGCAAAACTCTATATAATTTGACAGCTTTTTACTAGAAATAATAATAATACTACTTCTACGTACTAAATCCTAGATTTTCTAGAAATACTACCAAAGTGCCAAATCCTTAACCATTGAAGTACTTATGATTACAAGCTTATTTATACGGCTATTAGACGTTATTTCAAGGTTTTCAAGGCAATGAATATAACACTAACGTTTTATATAAGATATACTACGACTAGTTTTTATAATTCTAGTTAGACTTATTTTTCCTAAGTATGGAAAATATTTTATTTTGACAATAACTAGTATTTCCAAGTTACGAGTGGTATAGGTATCATGTGCATGTATATTCATTACATCATTTCGTGATCTAAAGTAGATCATTATCATTCATATTAGGTTGCGGCTAGTGTTCGCGCCTTATTGTCCCAATCATTTTACCATCATTGTACCATCATATCAGGTGAGTTTTCATAGCTCCGTTTTCAATTCAATATTTTGATTTCCAATCCCACGGGGGAGAATACATTGCATCACTTATTTTTGTACATGCCAAAGTAGCTAAATTTCCATACATTGCTTAAGTTGCTATCATACCACATTAAGTCCCCTTTATATTATCATGGACCGTTAATTTGCCTTTAAGCGGGAGTGAGTGAATAGATCTATTGAGGGTGACTCCTCCATTCGTGTTTGGGTTGCTCCAACGGAATTATGAATGCATTTCATGTCTAACATTATTAGAGTGGCTGGTAACCACTCATTTGGGGCGAAATTCTTATTATGTCTAGCTTCGGGGTCATGAGCTTAAGAGCCAATGTAACTTCATTTTGACATCAAGTCACCTTACTTTCTACTTATGGCAATTGTACATACATTTTAACTTATAACTCTATGGAATTCACCAACTTTATGTTGACCGTTTTAGCGATGTATTTTCAGGTTATTAAGGTAGCTCATGTTGCATGCATTTGGACCTTCATGGAGGCGCGGAGTGTAACAATTCGCAATTTCAGGTTAATTACCATTCCTGAAAAATTTCACTATTCACTTTTACTATTCATTTTTTTTCCCGAAACTTTCCCGAAAGTTGATTTTTATTTGATATTCTTGAGTGATAAATCATTTCCATGGCAAATAAAATGTTTGACATTCGTCAGATCATTTTCGTGAATGTTATTAAGGAATTACACGTTTTAGGGTAAAACGTCATTCAGAAATTCTACGTACAACGAAACTCGACCGCGTTAAGTGACCCCGCATCAGAAAAATGTTTGACACCCTCATGATTTATTTGAGAATTAATCGTGACTGAGAAAAACATGACCAAAGACTTCCCAGCAGGTCACCCATGTCGGTACTAATCTCACATGAGCACGCTTAACCGAATGGGCGATTAACCGTTAGACCACAAAACGAGTTTCTAAGACATTTTGAGTTTTCAAAATTATTAGAAAAAGTCAACATAATTTTCCCTCCTCCTTTGACCAAAAATCATTCCTTGATTTTATAAGTCATTCCTTGATTTTTAGGCTTACGGTTTGATGTCTAAAAGACATTTAACACCAACCGACACTAGACTGAGCCCAGTCTAGACATTATAAGTCATTTTAAATCATTTTTATCACATTAGAAAAGTAACATTTTACTTTTCTCAATTTTACGCAATATTCGTACGTTTTACGTATTACGCGTTTTAGACCCGTGTTTCCAGTTTTTAGCAGGGTTTACCACCCAAATGGAACCTACCACTCATTTTATATTTTATTATGGGACATATGGACATGTTTATCAATACTTTCAAGTTCCATAATTTTACGACACCCGGTTTTACGTTTTGAGGCTTAATCATTTACGATTGGCATTTCCCGGAGTCAAAACTAACCAAGTAACTTGGATAATATCATCCAAGGCACACCTCACCCTCCCTTATCCATGTGAACCGCCTCTAGGAGGGGGGATTCACACTATGTGGCTCAATCTCATGCTAGGAGGCCTTAGATGAGAACATGTGTAGAACTTGGTGATCAAGTGTTGACAAGTCAAAGGAAGTAACCTCCTCAAGACCCTATATAAGCCCCCTCCCATCCCTTTTGTGCCGTGCACTTCCACACACACAAACACTCTCATCTTAGCTTAATTCCTTCCAAGTTTCATGCAAGATTCAAGTGATTCTTCAAGGTTGAAACCCTAGATAGGTTATCATTCATCAAACACTTCCATAACCTTATATACTTGGTGATTTCTCTTGAGTTTAAATCCACTCAAGTCACCTAAACCTTCATCATCCATCTTTCAAGAATACCAAGGGTAGAAAGATTGCATGAAGTGAAAAAGGGTTGAAGCAAGTCTATCAAAGTCCTATCCTTACATGTTAACTTCCTTTCATCTTTGAAAGCCAAAAGTTGTGAGCCAAACCCTAACTTGATTCTTGTTAAATAATCATGTTCATGTTATTTACATACTATTTGTGCTATATATTGTCTTGTATTAATGTCCATGATGTATAAAAGTGAGTAAAACAAGTATTGATACATATATGTAACTTATGTTATTCAAACAAGTAAACTAGTGACTTTCTTGGAAAACCACGACCAAAATGGTAAAAATATGATATTGGATCATTACATATTGTATTAGAGGACTTAACAAGGAAACCATAGCAATTTGAACCACCCAAAACGAGTATACGAGTCAAAAGTTATGGCGATTTGAAATTACCAAAGATGTCCGGCAAAACTGCCAAATAGCTTCCTGATCAAATTTGGGTTTTGAAAGTCACACTTCTGGTCCGATTCATCAAAAAGTTAAAACACGAAAGTTGTCCGGAACGCCGTTTTCGTTCAGGAACAAAGAAGCTCGAGACCTAAAAATGCTTTCCGAGTGATAAAATTCTTCAAATTCTAAACAGCCCATTTTTAGGCGAAAGTCACTAGATTATGGTTATACTATGAAAGGAACAAGAGGTCTTATGACCTATAATCAAGACCACAACCATGGCTAGAGCCAAGGTTGTGTCTCATGACCTTGGAACAAGGACCAAAGGTCATGGCTAGGCCATGACGAAATGACCATAACAACTTACATAGGCGTAAACATGAAACAATGAATTAGGCGATATCATGAACAAGCAATTTGGATCTACTTCACCTAAAAGGAAACCATGAGATATTACCAAGAGAAAATGGTCATTCAAGACTTATGAAACTACCCCTAATAACAATCTTCATGTACTAATAAACTTTCCTAAGTTTATTCAAATATCGGACATGTAACTTTTCGGATCAAAACTTATATCTATATATTTCATCAACTACTACAATAGTAGGGAGCCTCATGTGAGGAGTTCATTATGTAAGCCGTCGAGTTGAGTTGTGGATTTACGAATTAAAGTGTCCTAGCTCCTCGAACGCTTACTAACATGACTTCTGAATTATGTCGGCCCGAACGGTAGTAAACGATATACCAAAACATACATGTTTCATGAAACTTTCTTTCAAAGACTCATACTATACATCATACCACATCATGGACTAAATGCAAGATATATATATAGGCACTACATCATATTCCTTACTCCGAACCTAAGTCACCACATTCTATTATAGGTTGCTCGTAGAAACCTACACGATCCAACCATCACCTTCATTACTTGCTATCTTACTTAAGGTGAGTTCGTAGCCCCACTTTCTACTGTTTAACTACTTTACAAACCCATGGGGGGAATACATGCTATTATTTTTCTACTCGAACACGATGCTTTCTACTGTATGCTACCCGACGATGTTTTATTATCACTAAGTAACGATTGCCATGTTCGAAGTCCCTATATCATGAACCATTAGTCACTACCTTTAGTGAGCGCGAATATTGTGAATAGATCTATTGGGATTGACGAATCCCATTTGTGTTGAACAACGATGAGTTCACACAAATGCACTATATTTGAGATTTAGCGGTATAACGGCAAAAGTACCTTGATAGGGCTTCTATAATGCCAATTTTGTTGGTTCGATGTTAATGTTTTGGTTGTATGAGCATAGTGAAATAAATAACGATTTTGTTTTCCAAACATTGGTGTGAGCCTATAACTCACACTACGATTATTGTGTTCAAACGATTTAACTAAACTCTACGAATATCACTCAACCTTTGTGTTGACCTCTCAAGCATGTATTTCAGGTTCATGACGATCAAGGATGGCACGGAAGGACACGGATACTCAAGAGGGCTATAAATTTACTTATCATTCAAAAACTCATTTATTATACATTGTAAACATGGAACCAATTGGGACCTCATTTTGTAATCTCTGATATTTATATATTTTGAATGATACATCTTTTAAAACGACTCAATTGGAGTTCGTTTTCTATCATTGTGACTATTGTGCCGTCGAGTAACACCCAGTTCGAATTCCGCTGCATCCATGAATTGGGGGTGTTACAGATTGGTACCAGAGCCATGGTTATAGAGAAACGGGTCTAATTGAGACCTAAACTATAACTACAACTACAAGCAAAACCATTTTTATAGCCTTCCGCTCTCCGTGTCTTCCATCCTCCAGACGATTATGGACTTTGTAAGCATATTATGCTACACAAACATATAAGTATATTTATATATACATTCGAGTTATTTTCAATCATTTTATCTAAACATATCTACACATGCCTATTCTATGGCATTTCGACACAACCACATTCTCCCAACCATGTTCCTACTCCAACATTTTATATCCAAGACATTGTAATTAATTACAATGGTCTTTTCTATTTCCCGAACATTGTATGACACAATGGTCTTAATCATTTCTCAAATGTTTTGAGTCACACAATGGTCTAATCTACTTCCGAGACATTGTGATTTGTACAATGGTCTCTGGAATTATTCCACCACCTCATCAATATCATTTCATATGATATCAAAAACCCATCACAATCTATCGATTTCCAAACAAGAAATATGAGATTTCTAAAGGACAAACTAATCCATCATCGACGAAAGCTGAACTTTCTCTACATTCATCAAAGTTTTATTATGAAACCTTCATTATTAAAAGTTCGTGATCCTGGCCAAGTATGTTCTATTTTAGAACTACTTAAAACTTCCTTTCCATACGTACCTACCCTTACTATCTTCTATGCAATGGAATATGAAAACATACGTTACAAGTCTTGTATGGACGGGACTTGCAACTTAAGGGTTTGACATCGCCTTTGTTTAGTGGACAGTTTCCCGAAAGCAACGGACATATCACAAGTATACCTAATTTAGGTATTTGAAAATTTTATCGAACCTTGGCTAAATATAGACTAGTCACCTATATTTAACCTAGGGACAGTGGAATATAGTCTGACTAACTATATTCGACTTAAAATTTTCAAATACTGAGAGTAGTTGTACTAGGGTTATGTTCAGATTGATTTCCTACTTGAACTCGATAAACCACCAGAATTCTTTAAAACGATCTAGAGACACGATAGTGTTTTACCACTCAGCGAAATCTTAACACCTTATTTGTACTACCTAATTTCATTCTTGAAAGTTTTCATTTATGAGATAATCCGAACTACTATCTTGGGATAGTTATCAATTATTCTCTTCATCCTGTAGAAGTACTATCCTGTTTAGGTCCTAAGAATACCATTCCATCATAAACCTTTAAAATCTCTTAAGATTTTCAAAGCAAACCTGACATCTCTACCGATATTAATGTTAAGCATACACTACCTTGTAACTCACCGGCTAATGTTGTGTTCGGAATTCTTAAGTAGGATGATTTATAATTATTTGAATGGATTGGGATGCCTTTTCATTTAAATAAAGACATTGTAAATCACCGAACCATAAGTTTATATTCCCCTATTTACATTGTTTGGGATGCCTCTCTATGTAAATAAAGAATTATAAACAAGTGGGCTTATTTGTATCCGAAATAACATAAGTAACCCATGATTCGACGAACTAGATCCAATTACGATTCCTATTCAAATTTGACTACTATACCAATTTCTATTCGACTACCATATCAATTGTCATTGATACTCAACTACTATCTCAATTCCTATTAACATTCGATTGCTATATCAATTTCCTTTGATATTCGATTATTACCATACCTCTCCTACATAAAAGTAAGCCTCATCCTACACCATACACTGAAACGACAAATCAAACTACATCACTAGTAATCCCAGACTTTAGTCCTCATAAGTAACCACACCTTTTCATCGATACCACTCCAACATATGACACACAAAGAACTTCGGGACGAAGTTCCCCGTAAGGGGTAGAGACTGTAACAATTCGCAATTTCAGGTTAATTACCATTCCCGAAAAATTTCACTATTCACTTTTACTATTCATTTTTTTTCCCGAAACTTTCCCGAAAGTTGATTTTTATTTGATATTCTTGAGTGATAAATCATTTCCATGGCAAATAAAATGTTTGACATTCGTCAGATCATTTTCGTGAAAGTTATTAAGGAATTACACGTTTTAGGGTAAAACGTCATTCAGAAATTCTACGTACAACGAAACTCGACCGCGTTAAGTGACCCCGCATCAGAAAAATGTTTGACACCCTCATGATTTATTTGAGAATTAATCGTGACTGAGAAAAACATGACCAAAGACTTCCCAGCAGGTCACCCATGTCGGTACTAATCTCACATGAGCACGCTTAACCGAATGGGCGATTAACCGTTAGACCACAAAACGAGTTTCTAAGACATTTTGAGTTTTCAAAATTATTAGAAAAAGTCAACATAATTTTCCCTCCTCCTTTGACCAAAAATCATTCCTTGATTTTATAAGTCATTCCTTGATTTTTAGGCTTACGGTTTGATGTCTAAAAGACATTTAACACCAACCGACACTAGACTGAGCCCAGTCTAGACATTATAAGTCATTTTAAATCATTTTTATCACATTAGAAAAGTAACATTTTACTTTTCTCAATTTTACGCAATATTCGTACGTTTTACGTATTACGCGTTTTAGACCCGTGTTTCCAGTTTTTAGCAGGGTTTACCACCCAAATGGAACCTACCACTCATTTTATATTTTATTATGGGACATATGGACATGTTTATCAATACTTTCAAGTTCCATAATTTTACGACACCCGGTTTTACGTTTTGAGGCTTAATCATTTACGATTGGCATTTCCCGGAGTCAAAACTAACCAAGTAACTTGGATAATATCATCCAAGGCACACCTCACCCTCCCTTATCCATGTGAACCACCTCTAGGAGGGGGGATTCACACTATGTGGCTCAATCTCATGCTAGGAGGCCTTAGATGAGAACATGTGTAGAACTTGGTGATCAAGTGTTGACAAGTCAAAGGAAGTAACCTCCTCAAGACCCTATATAAGCCCCCTCCCATCCCTTTTGTGCCGTGCACTTCCACACACACAAACACTCTCATCTTAGCTTAATTCCTTCCAAGTTTCATGCAAGATTCAAGTGATTCTTCAAGGTTGAAACCCTAGATAGGTTATCATTCATCAAACACTTCCATAACCTTATATACTTGGTGATTTCTCTTGAGTTTAAATCCACTCAAGTCACCTAAACCTTCATCATCCATCTTTCAAGAATACCAAGGGTAGAAAGATTGCATGAAGTGAAAAAGGGTTGAAGCAAGTCTATCAAAGTCCTATCCTTACATGTTAACTTCCTTTCATCTTTGAAAGCCAAAAGTTGTGAGCCAAACCCTAACTTGATTCTTGTTAAATAATCATGTTCATGTTATTTACATACTATTTGTGCTATATATTGTCTTGTATTAATGTCCATGATGTATAAAAGTGAGTAAAACAAGTATTGATACATATATGTAACTTATGTTATTCAAACAAGTAAACTAGTGACTTTCTTGGAAAACCACGACCAAAATGGTAAAAATATGATATTGGATCATTACATATTGTATTAGAGGACTTAACAAGGAAACCATAGCAATTTGAACCACCCAAAACGAGTATACGAGTCAAAAGTTATGGCGATTTGAAATTACCAAAGATGTCCGGCAAAACTGCCAAATAGCTTCCTGATCAAATTTGGGTTTTGAAAGTCACACTTCTGGTCCGATTCATCAAAAAGTTAAAACACGAAAGTTGTCCGGAACGCCGTTTTCGTTCAGGAACAAAGAAGCTCGAGACCTAAAAATGCTTTCCGAGTGATAAAATTCTTCAAATTCTAAACAGCCCATTTTTAGGCGAAAGTCACTAGATTATGGTTATACTATGAAAGGAACAAGAGGTCTTATGACCTATAATCAAGACCACAACCATGGCTAGAGCCAAGGTTGTGTCTCATGACCTTGGAACAAGGACCAAAGGTCATGGCTAGGCCATGACGAAATGACCATAACAACTTACATAGGCGTAAACATGAAACAATGAATTAGGCGATATCATGAACAAGCAATTTGGATCTACTTCACCTAAAAGGAAACCATGAGATATTACCAAGAGAAAATGGTCATTCAAGACTTATGAAACTACCCCTAATAACAATCTTCATGTACTAATAAACTTTCCTAAGTTTATTCAAATATCGGACATGTAACTTTTCGGATCAAAACTTATATCTATATATTTCATCAACTACTACAATAGTAGGGAGCCTCATGTGAGGAGTTCATTATGTAAGCCGTCGAGTTGAGTTGTGGATTTACGAATTAAAGTGTCCTGGCTCCTCGAACGCTTACTAACATGACTTCTGAATTATGTCGGCCCGAACGGTAGTAAACGATATACCAAAACATACATGTTTCATGAAACTTTCTTTCAAAGACTCATACTATACATCATACCACATCATGGACTAAATGCAAGATATATATATAGGCACTACATTATATTCCTTACTCCGAACCTAAGTCACCACATTCTATTATAGGTTGCTCGTAGAAACCTACACGATCCAACCATCACCTTCATTACTTGCTATCTTACTTAAGGTGAGTTCGTAGCCCCACTTTCTACTGTTTAACTACTTTACAAACCCATGGGGGGAATACATGCTATTATTTTTCTACTCGAACACGATGCTTTCTACTGTATGCTACCCGACGATGTTTTATTATCACTAAGTAACGATTGCCATGTTCGAAGTCCCTATATCATGAACCATTAGTCACTACCTTTAGTGAGCGCGAATATTGTGAATAGATCTATTGGGATTGACGAATCCCATTTGTGTTGAACAACGATGAGTTCACACAAATGCACTATATTTGAGATTTAGCGGTATAACGGCAAAAGTACCTTGATAGGGCTTCTATAATGCCAATTTTGTTGGTTCGATGTTAATGTTTTGGTTGTATGAGCTTAGTGAAATAAATAACGATTTTGTTTTCCAAACATTGGTGTGAGCCTATAACTCACACTACGATTATTGTGTTCAAACGATTTAACTAAACTCTACGAATATCACTCAACCTTTGTGTTGACCTCTCAAGCATGTATTTCAGGTTCATGACGATCAAGGATGGCACGGAAGGACACGGATACTCAAGAGGGCTATAAATTTACTTATCATTCAAAAACTCATTTATTATACATTGTAAACATGGAACCAATTGGGACCTCATTTTGTAATCTCTGATATTTATATATTTTGAATGATACATCTTTTAAAACGACTCAATTGGAGTTCGTTTTCTATCATTGTGACTATTGTGCCGTCGAGTAACACCCAGTTCGAATTCCGCTGCATCCATGAATTGGGGGTGTTACACGGAGTCGACGCGTCTGACTATATTTTCTGCACTTATGAACGTTTGATCTTGTTTGAACTTATTTCACCTAAATTGGAAACACCTTTTGGGACCTATGTTTTGTAAACTCTGAATGTTTTAATGATCAAACGACGTATTTTCCAACCGACACTTTAGGTCGTTCAATGTAACTGTAACTGTGATGCTATGGCAGTCACCCCCAGGTATTCCATTCCGCTGCCATTCAGGTATTTTGGGGGTGTGACACAAACCGAAAACCGAATTTTTAGTTCGGTTCAGTTCAGTTTTAACAAATTCGTTTCGGTTTTTTCCGGTTCGGTTCGGTTCGGTTTATGACCCGAACCATGAACACCCCTCAAATAACAACAAAATGAAAATAAAACCAATTTAATTGGGCCTTGAAAATTCATGGTTCCTACTTTATGTTATTCACTATGGGCCTTACATAACAAATTAACCACACATCACTGCACCAATTTCCAAAGCCAAAAAACAAAATGAAACCTAGTCAAAGTCAAACACCCATGAACACCAATGCCGGAACAAACAACAGAGACACCAGCAACAATAACAGCAACAAAAGCAAGCAACAGTTCAGACCAGCCATTGATGATTCAAAACCGCTTCTTCAAGATCCGGTACCCCTTTTTTTCATTTCTTTAAATAGCCCATCTTTTAGTTAGTAATAAATAACAAGTTATCCTAAGTTTTAATGTTTTTTTGTTTTGTAGATAATAAGATCAGACCCAATTGAGACAGAAGAAGCTGTTATTCGGTTGCCTCGTTTTCCTCCGATTAATTCGACATTTAAATGACTTTGTATTTGAACTTTATTATAATATTAGTAGTTCTATTGATGTGAATGAACTTTTTTTCGTGGTTGAGGTGTTACGCGCCCTATAAGCATTCTTCGAGTGTTTGGGATTACATGTTATGACAAATGTACTAGGCTTATCTGCTTTGTTGTGGGTGTTTGGGATTGCATATTTAAAGTGCTTGTTGACTTGTTTGATTATATTTTGACAAAAATTAGCACATGTGGAGGTAAAGTGCTTATAAGCCAATGCCATATTGCCATAAACATGATTAAAAGTATATGCAATCCCAGACACCCTATAAAGCTGTTTTTCTACCAACTTTAAATAGGTTCAATTTAGTTGACAGAAGCTGTTTAGCGGTATCTAAATTCTGTTGCCTGCATTGTGTTTGACACTTAAGCCTTTGAGGTTGAGATTCTAGAGTTGCCATTGTCAATGCAAGATCGTTTTGGATAGAGATTCTAGAGTCGCCGCAATTGTTTAAACCTTTGAGGTTGATGTTGTTTAGTTTATGTTCTTTGTCGAGGGTTGTGTACTTGTGTTTATGGTTGTTGTAGTCTGTGAGGGTCATTGTTGATCGGGATTGTTGTAATTTCTAGTATCCTGCAAGTTTTAATTTTATAAAAATTTATTTTTTTTTCAAAAAAAAAAAAAAAAAAAAAAAAAAAAAAAAAATGTGTTTGACACTTAATAAGCTAATGAACTATGCTCATAAACAAGAGTAAGATGTTTTAAATACATTGATCTGATTATGTGGTATTGCTAAGTCAACTAATAAGTTAATATATAATTGTCGAAACAAAGCCAGTTAGACTAAGTACATAGATATATTTCAATCACGAAGACACATTCCAAGTAAGAAAAAAAAAAGAACAAGGAAATTAACTCCTGATTATGGTATGTAAAACGACGTCATATGATGGAGCAATAGTAGATCCCCACGTTAGTAGCATATGGTTTGTCGCGAAGTGGAGATGACTGCACGTAGGTGGCACATGGCTGAGAATTTTCGTTATAAACGTTGCCCTTATTATCGCACTCTCCATAACCCCAGATAATGGTCACTCTTTTGATACATTAAAGATTGAGGACATTCTCCATATTGCCAATGCACTAGATGTGCTATTTTTTCAGCTTTTTGCAGACATTCCATAAGTGTGTTTGGTTCAGTGTGACCCGAAACATGTAATGTCCTATTCTCCTCCACTCGGAAAGATTATTTTCTTTTCATATGACCAACGAAATTACCAATCTTATTAGTTAGGGAAAATTGCAATAATTAATAGTATAAAAGCAGAACAACCTGAAAAATAAATTAGCTGTTTGTTAGTGACAGAGTGACAGACATAGATTAGATGATTGTCTATATATGCTTATATGCTTAAAACTAGGGTGACAATTTGAGCCGGGTTTAGGTTGGAATGACGGGTTGGAAAACTTCAGCTGAAACATGATATGCATAAATAACCAGGTCATTTGTATCAATTCTAATCCGTTTAACACAACATATTTAGCCATATTATTTATGTGAGTTGATGGGTTAAATGCATACAAATTGAACAGTTAAAGCGGGTTTCATGTTACACAAATTAAATGGGTTGGCAGGTTGAAAGTGACTGTATTTGTTACAAACAGCATAAATTGGTGTTTTGTGTTATTTTTTCCTTGAATGTGACTGTGTATTTGTTACTTAAAGAGAAATACTATCTGTTCAAAAGTCTTTACAAAAAAATGCCCTTATTGAGCATTGACACCATGTTAACAAGGGTAAATTGATCAAGTAATTTTATCTGCTCGAAGCTTCTTACCCCTGCAACCTAAAGAGAAATATTATCGTGCTGCATGTAGGCTTAAACTTTATTTAGCCATATTATCTGCGTTTCGGTTTTACTTCTCAAGTAGATGGAGAAATACAACAAAAAGGCTCAACAGAGGATATGACATTTAAGATCCCATACTTGATTAGTCACATTAGTTCTATGATGACACTTCTAGAAGGCGATGTCATACTAACAGTTACCTTTACGAACTTGTATTCATGTAATATACCTGCTCATGTTTAGCTATTTTGTTAATTTTACCCATGTGACCTGATATAGATAAAACATAACCCAAATCGCCCCATTTATAATGAAGTGGATTTAGCATAAAGATATTGCTGAGATACAGATTTTATTGTCTATTCTAATGAGTAAAGTGGCCAATATATGAGCATGAACCCCGAAGGGTGTCGGCCCAGTTGGTTGTTTCTAATTCATAAATGACAAGTTCTTAAAGATTTAGTCAATCAGAACTTTCGTAAGTTGAGATACCCGACGAGTGCATCTAACATTGATATGACAATGGGGTATAAATGACAAGTTCTTAAAGAACACTATTAACTGTGAGATGAGAGATGACTATAGATAGGTTTAACAAACCAATAAAATGAAATTACTTGAACAAGGTAAGTATTGAGCTTTAGAAGACTTGAAATTTTGACAAGATGTTAAGTTCTTCTTAAACTTTGACCCATTTCTTTTGTTGGACCTTGATAATTGTACAAGTCTTGTATTATGAAGATGACGATAGATGAAGGACTAAATATGTTAAGTAGAAAGTTTATAACCGAAAAGTAGTTATTTCGGTTGGTAGTTAAAGTAGTTATTTCTGTAACTTGGTGAAGGGTTGTGATGTTTGGTTCATGACTATTCGAACCATCATGACCATTGGGTCATACCCCTTCATATCTATATATAGTTCTTCAGATGTAAACGTTTTGAGTAAGTGTCAAAAATACAATGTAACAGTTTTTGTTGTTAATATAATAGAATCATCTTCTTGTCAATCTTGTGCAACATGATCCTGGGAATATTCAAATTTCTGGAACCTGTGAAAAACCCAATATGGTATCAAGAGCCGAAGGTTGTTGCAAGGTTACAAGATGTGATTCAATTCTCTTGATCAAGAAGATCAAGAAACCGAGAAGGAAGGCACCAAGATGTTGGGGAAGATAGTGCACAATCAAGAACCAACGGACATGGACACCAAACGAATTGGTGGAGTTTTGTTGAGATCATTCGCGACAACAAAACAAGAAGGAAACTTTTGTGGAAGTGGCAAGTTTTGATAAGTTTTGATAACCGACAAAAGGAAGCGAACATGGACACCAAACGAATTGGTGGGAGAAAACTTATGAGGAACAAGTGTTACAACTCTTGACGTTGAAAGATACGTAGAAGCAAGAGTGGAAGGCTTTGTAAAAACCGGTTTGAGAAAAAAGATACAAAGCAAGATGAAAGACGCAAGACCGAAGTGCAAGATGTAAGACGCGGGTCTGGAGCACAAGGGACGTTGTTGTGAGGATAAAACGTATACGTAGAACGAGGAGTACTCAAGGTTTGTGTCGTAGGAACACAAGCAACAAGGATTGTGTCGTAGGAACACAAGAACAACAACAACGTGGGGAGAAAACAAGACAAGTGACTGTCGTTGTTTTCATTGGAACGAACCAGGAGCGCAGCAAACAGTTTGTTTTAGGTTCGGTGTTGTTACCAAGGCGTGGTAATACAAGGTTGTGTGTAGGAGACTGCGTGATCTCAAAATACCGAGATCAAACACACAAAAAGGAAATAACATGATAGTGTGGTATACCGAGAAGGTATTGTCCCTTCGGATCTTGGATCAATCATGGATGAACTTTATAACAAAAACAATATGAGTATGCACATCGAATCTGTGCAGGGACTCGGTATAACAACAGAGAGAGGGTGGGTTTGATTCTAATAAACACACTTTATTAATATTATTCCACACTTATAAACGTTTACAATTGATCAATATATATAGTTTGTTAATCGGTATGAATGAACCGATGTGACTCTTCTAAGAGTTATTTTCTAATCGTTATACCCTATCACTAATACAGGAATTACAGTTATAAAGTTTCTATCTAACATATATGGTCCTTCTACTTTAAAGACTTATGATTCTTGATTATTTCAAGTCCAACATCACTCCCCTAATCAAGACATCATAATCTTCATCATGTTCTTGTTCATCCAATTTGCAGTCTTATTCCCTTCTTTGTTCAGTTGCCTTCTGTTTCGTTCCATGGTTGATCTTCTTGATCATCGTCCTTGACTTTTTCATTCTTTTACACTTCTTTCTGGGAGATTCTTCATTCATCTCTTGTACTTGGGCTTCAAGTGCTTCAACCTGTGCATTTCCCTGTGCACCATGTGCAATCACCCTTGCATCATTCTGTGGCTCCATTTCACTCATGCTAGCCATTCCCTCTGGTTCACCCTGCACTCTTTTAGCCTCCTCATAGTACAACTTCACCATGCCAATATACTTCTTGTATATTTTTTCACTGTCTCTTCTTCTTGCTATCTGCATAAGACATTACTCTTTTGGAACTTCTCTTCTTGCAACAATCTTCTTTCTTTTTCTGCCCAAAACTGTAACGTTTCCATGATCATCTTCATGCTTTGTTTTTGGGTCTTCTTCTTCTTCAAATTGATAACTTTCTTGACTGCAAATGATCGATCCATGTAACCATACGCTCTGGTACCACTTATTGTCCCTTCGGATCTTGGATCAATCATGGATGAACTTTATAACAAAAACAATATGAGTATGCACATCGAATCTGTGCAGGGACTCGGTATAACAACAGAGACAGGGTGGGTTTGATTCTAATAAACACACTTTATTAATATTATTCCACACTTATAAACGTTTACAATTGATCAGTATATATAGTTTGTTAATCGGTATGAATGAACCGATGTGACTCTTCTAAGAGTTATTTTCTAATCGTTATACCCTATCACTAATACAGGAATTTCGGTTATAAACTTTCTACTTAACATATTTAGTCCTTCATCTATCGTCATCTTCATAATACAAGACTTGTACAATTATCAAGGTCCAACATTCTCCCCCTAATTGTTTAAGTCTTGTTCTTCGAGTATTCATACTCTTCTCCGTGTCTTTTCTTTCCTTCTTTTTGTCTTCATGATTATTGTTGCTGTTGCTTGTTCCATTCCATCGTTGTACCACAATACTTCCTTGTGTTTCTTCACTTTTACACCGTATCTTCAACAACTCTTCAATACCCGTCGGTATTTTCCTATGAATGAGTGATCAGCCCATCCTTCTCGTTATTTGTTGTTGTTCTTGTATTGCTAAACGTCTCCAAACAATCCTTGATTGTTTTGTCTCTCGGTATACCTTTTCTATCCACAAGCAACGCCTTTTTCTTTTGTTTCTTCCTGCCTCGTTGCCTTTTCAAATCCTATTCGACTTCAACCTTTAACAAAAGCTTTCGAATTTGTCGCCTTGTTTCTGTTTTGTTTCGAACCAAAACAGAACACCACGGTTCCTTCTCTTTTCTTGTCGAATTTTTCTTGCTGTTGCCAACGAGTCTAAACAAAACATTCCTTCTATTGGGTTTTTCACAGGTTCCAGAAATTTGAATATTCCCAGGATCATGTTGCACAAGATTGACAAGAAGATGATTCTATTATATTAACAACATAAACTGTTACATTGTATTTTTGACACTTACTCAAAACGTTTACATCTGAAGAACTATATATAGATATGAAGGGGTATGACCCAATGGTCATGATGGTTCGAATAGTCATGAACCAAACATCACAACCCTTCACCAAGTTACAGAAATAACTACTTTAACTACCAACCGAAATAACTACTTTTCGGTTATAAACTTTCTACTTAACATATTTAGTCCTTCATCTATCGTCATCTTCATAATACAAGACTTGTACAATTATCAAGGTCCAACATCTTTTTTAGCTAATATTAAAAAATTACTTTTTGACCCGTTTATGAGTACAAGTACATGGGTAGAAATCGCCACCTCTACCTTACACCAGTAAATGACAGCAGAATTGACAAATTTGTTGTTTGTCTTCCAATTATGTGATGCAGTGAATGACAACAGAATTGTTACATGCATATTTTGATTCAGTCACTGTGTTATAGCTTCAGCAAGCTCTATAGTATAGTGAAACTGTTGGAGTATTATTTATGTAGGTGATGTTCCCCGGGTTAATTGTCAACTTGCTGTTGCTCGTGCATTTGGAGACCAGTCTTAAAGCACATCTAAGCTCAGAACCTGGCATAAGACATGTACCTATCAATGCCTCAATAGAGCTTGTGATACTGGCAAGTGATGGCTTATGGAAGGTTCGTTATTTACTCACTATTAAGTAAATACACAAAATCAACAACCAACGTTGTGTACAAAGAAGCTTTATTTTGTATATGAATCGACAACATATACCTTGTGCTTGCGGATAATTCAGTAACTTTTATTTTCTTATATATCGGATGAACATTTATTTCTTTTCGTTCTTAAAGCATATAATAAGTAATTTTGTATGTTTATAACTTATTTTCCTAAGCATAATTTTTTTCAACCATATTCATAAGGCTCGCCCGCCTATTCGGGCGGGCCAGGTAACTAGTTGATTTATATATTAAAAACATGTCACTTAGAGTGGTGTTGTTGAAGGCGAGACTGGTGGCAGCATTTGTGGTGGAGGTTGCAATGGTGAAAGCCAATGTTTTTTAGATCCAGATTGAGCTGATGTTCGAGTATTAAAATAAGAAGTAACTTAGCCACTTAGCAAACTGTATTTAGTGAAATGGATTTCCAATTGCATTTTAAGCAAATTATGATAACAAAGTTCAACATTCTGATGTCACGAACAGGGTAACTCTGTTCTAAGTTCTGTTTCATATACTTTAGCACTTGTAGTCAGGGATGAAACTCATGAAATTCATCTAATATTTAGATTTATATAATATTCAGTCCTGAATCGGTTTGAGTTGGTTTAAGGTGTCTTATAAGAATCTCATTTACTGATGAGCAACAATTACCAACATACTTATTTTCTGTTTAGTACTAATCACTAATCAGTTAAAAAAAAAGTAAGAGCATTATCACACTAACATCGAGCATATCAATCATATGCTAAAACTTTAGGGGGACGTTTGGTACGATAGAATGGAAAGCTGAGAAACAGAATGGAGAAGCATTCTCATGTTTGTTTGTGTTGAGAATGGAATCGGTGAATCAATATTTGATTCTCTATCCATTCTCCGAATTCTCTTAAAATAGTGAAGAATTGAGAGAATTGGTGAACAAAAGGCAAGCCATTCTATGATTGATTCTTCCTTACAATGAAGGACCCAATTATACTCTTTTCCATTTTCTTTTTCTTATACTCTTTTTTATTATTATTATTATTATTATTATTATTATTATTATTATTATTATTATTATTATTATAGTCTTTTATATAATTATGCTTTTTTTTTTAATTATTATTTGAAATCCAGAAATTGATAGGTTGATATCAAAATTTTCATATTAACATTTCTATTTTCACCTTTCTTGTAAATCCAGTTATTCAAATGCTCATATCATTTTTCTTCAAAATTTACCACAACTATTATAAATAAATATTATTAGAATTATTTTCATTTGTGCACATGATAACGAATTGCACCCAACAAAAGAACCTTCAATATTGATTTTGCGATAGAAGTTTAACATGTACTCAGTTTACTTATGCTAGCAAATTAAGTAATCATATTATTTTAATGATGATTTAGGTAATTGAATGTTTAAAAGAAAATTTTAAACGATAGAATTCATTTTTGTTCATGTATACCATAACCAAAAAAGAAAATGCTCTATATCACACAAATTCTTTATTTGTACCAAACAGTAGAATGGTTATTCTTTCTCAAACGTGATTCACTTTCTCTACAATTCCATTCTCTGTTTCGATTCCATTCTACGGCATTCTCTCGTACCAAACACGCCCTAGTAGTATATTACAAGTTTGGTGGAAGCAACATGTGGTCACTGTTATAGCAATGGAGCAAACAAGAACCGAAGCTGCCACTAATGAAGATGGATTTCATACGAGCTGGTAACAAACCTCACGGTCATGAATAACATGTTCTTTTATGTTTGTTAAAGTTTGTAGATGTCATTTTGCTATCTTTGTGGTAGGGTCCAAGTGTGTATTTACTCCCTCCTGACTTCTTATCCATTGTAGAGACCACAGTGTGCTGAGTTAAGAAATTTACCAGTGACTTTTATATTAGTGGTTGAGTAACAAAAAAAATATTTCTATTCAGATATCTAAGGTGCATTGAAGGCTTATTTCATGTGACTCGTAATCATGACTAAAACACCGCTACATTAGCTAGCTTCACACTACACTTAGATGTCAACCGTAATAGCATTTGCATTTGAGGCATGATGCCTTATTGTAAAGATTCAAATTTATTTTAGCTAGCCATGATACCTTAACATCATCAGGTATGTTGCAATTCTATGTAAAGCATTTTATCAAACAACTTCCGTGCATCATATGACCATACAGTTTATAAAATGAACAAATGGAGTTGTCGTATATCACACCGCTGGGAAACGGCCACCCATGGTGTTAGTGGCAATTTTATTAATAAGAGGGACTTAAAAACCCTTGCCAAATACAAGTGAAGCATGAAATTACAATACTATTTACCAAACATTAATAAGTAGATGAACAAAACATAAACATATACACCACTATGCACGTGCAACCCTTCGCCATTTTGCTATGAACACCACCACCTTTACATACACCCAATCTTTCAAGCTATCATGCAACTGGAAAAAAGCATGTCTGGCACGACGGTTAAGAAGTATAATGCTAAAAACTATCCAAAATCCAGTAGCAAAACCAGCGCCCCCTCCAATATAAAACCATCTATGAAATTCATCTATGGCTTCACCATCACTCTTACCTTCACCAACTACAGGTGTTACTTCAAGTACTTTATCTCCGGGACAATATTTAGTCACGGGAGGTCCACATAGTCCAGCATTTCCAATATAACTTGAAGCTTCAAAGGTCTGGAGTTGAGTGCTAGATGGAATCCTCCCAGACAAGTTGTTATGTGACACGTCAAGATTATTTAAAAAATTCATCTGAGACATGCTTGATGGCAACTGCCCTGAGAAATTGTTTTTGGATAAATCCAAAGTTTCAAGTTCTTTCATTTGACCAACTTGTCTTGGAATCTCTCCAAGTAGAGCGTTCTTTGACAAGTTTAGTGAAACCAGTTGATAAAGATTGGTAAGTTCATACGGGATTTGTCCTGTTAAATGGTTGCTCGACAGGTCAATGCTCTTCAAGGATTCTAGATTTTTGCTGAATTCACGCACCTTTCCTTGCCACTGGATTATCACATGGTCAAAATAATCATAACTAGAGCCGAATCCATCTTGACGAATGTGCCTTATGTCCAATGAATTCACTGTGACGAGATCTCTCCCTTTGAGAGAAAAATTATCTAGAACCATGGCAGTGATATTATTGATGCACGAGGGGATGGTTCCATTGAGGTTGTTCATTGACAAGTCTAGAAGTTGAAGATTGACTAGATGGCATACTTGTAGAGGGATGGTTCCATAGAAGTTGTTTGATGCTAGGCTAAGAACGTACAAACGTGATAGGTTTTCCCCAATCCAAACAGGCACATTACCAGAAAACTTGTTGGCCCCCAAATTCAGAAAGGTTAAATTCTTGCAATGTTTTAAGGATGAAGGCAATTCTCCAAAAAAGTTGTTGTTGTATAAATACAATGCTTCAAGCTTGATCAAAGACTTGACAGATGCAGGAATTCTACCAGATAGATTATTGTTTGCGAGATTAAGAACCACCAGCTCTTTTAAATGCCATAAACAGTCTGGAATTTGTCCTGTGAATGAGTTGTCTGAGATATCAAGAAATGATATACGGCCATCTACAATTTGGCACAGAAAGGAGATTTTCCCAGATAATTTGTTTTTGGAAAGATCTAACACTAACAAAGTGGAAGGAACGTTCAGTATAGCGCCACTTATGTTGTTGAAAGAGAGATCCAAATACTCCAACTGATGATAAGACTGCCACTGGTTCTGGTACTCCTTAGAAACTGTGTCTGAAATGCTATTTTTGGAAAGATCAAGATGCTGAAGTGTTTTCAATTTTTGTATCCATTTGGGGAAACGAGGCCCTACCTTGTTAGAGCTGAAATCAAGATACTGCATACTCTGAGAAAGGTTTGACACGTCAGCAATTAGAGGAACTCCTTCGAGTGAGTTGTTTGAAAGATCAAGATACTGAATATTTTTCAATTTTTGTATCCATTTGGGGAAACGAGGCCCTACCTTGTTAGAGCTGAAATCAAGATACTGCATACTCTGAGAAAGGTTTGACACGTCAGCAATTAGAGGAACTCCTTCGAGTGAGTTGTTTGAAAGATCTATATACACAAGATTTGATTTTCCAATGTTTTCAGAGATAGCACCTCTAAGAGAATTGGAAGATAGATCTAGATATCGAAGGTTGGGTAGTTGCCACAGTTTGTCACTTATAGTTCCATCGAACTGATTTGAAGATAGGTTCAAGTAATTGAGGGATGAAAAGTGTTGGATCACATCAGACAATGTAGCTGATGTGCATCCTGACAAGCTGTTCAAAAAATCTGAAAGTTCCCCATCAAACTTGTTACCAGAGAGAGAAAGATCTATAAGCTTATTGGCAGTTAATGGGCACAACCAATGATAAATGGATGAGTTGAGATTGTTGTTATCGAGAGAAAGGTAATTAATAGATAAAGAAGAGTTGACAGATGAAGAATATGGACGCATGACTTGTGAGAGGTCACATACTCTTAAACTTAACTCTTCTAGGTTTTGGAGACCTATAATTACATTTACCCAGTTATTTGCTTTGGCCAGAGAAATTCCATCCATATAAAGTTCTTTTAAAGAAGATAGAGAAGACAACCAATCTAAGTTTTCAGCTCTACAACTTCCGATGGAATCTAGATCAAGCCACATCAAATTGGTGAGGTTTCCAAATTCCGAAGGAATGGTTCCATAGAAAGAGTTGTGTGAAAGTTCAAGGTCTGTCAATTTGGTCAAGGAACCAATGGATCTCGGAATGACTCCACTGAAATTATTCCCATGAAGGTTAAGATAAGTTAATTGGGTCATGTTACCAATGGACATTAGAATGGTTCCATAGAAAGAGTTGACTGAAAGGTCAAGGTCTGTCAATTTGGTCAAGGAACCAATGGACATAGGAATGGTTCCATAGAAAGAGTTGACTGAAAGGTCAAGGTCTGTCAATTTGGTCAAGGAACCAATGGACATAGGAATGGTTCCAGTAAACTGATTCCCACCAAGATAAAGGGTTGTTAATTTGGTCAACGAACTAATGGACTCGGGAATTGTGCCAGTAAACTGATTCCCATCAAGTGAAAGGGTTGTTAATTTGGTCAACGAACGAATGGAATCGGGAATTGTGCCAGTAAACTGATTCCCACCAAGATAAAGGGTTGTTAATTTGGTCAACGAACGAATGGAATCGGGAATTGTGCCAGTAAACTGATTGTAACCAAGGTTAAGAACAGTTAACTGGGTCATGTTACCAATGGATTTAGGAATGGATCCAGTAAACTGATTGTGATTAAGGATAAGATATGTTAACTGGGTCATGTTACCAATGGATTTAGGAATGGATCCACTAAACTGATTGTGACCAAGGTTAAGATATGTTAACTGGGTCATGTTACCAATGGATTTAGGAATGGATCCACTAAACTGATTAAAACGAAGGTTAAGATCATTCAAATATGTTAAGTTAATCAACGAATGGCTAATCTCACCTTCAAGACCACTATAACCATAAGATTCGAGTTGAAGCTCTTTGACATGACCTGTGACGTTGTCACACACGACTCCTTCCCATTGACAACAATCATATTCTTCTTCAGGTCTCCAGGTAAAGAGCACGCCATATGGGTCTTGAGTAATGTGAGCCTTGAAATCAAGAAGAGCTTGTCTCTCCTTATCGATGCACTTATGAACAATTCCTCCTGCAGCTCCAACCAGTTGTTGGCTAAAAGAAGTGGCAGTTGTGGTATTAAACAACAAAAAGACAAGTGAGAAAATAAACAAAACATGAGTATGCATAATGTAAAAGTAAATATTTTCTTTCATAATATATGTTGTATAAAATTGTATTGATGTGTTTTGATCTGATAATGAACACATATACCTCTATGCACCTTTATATAGACTTTGATATCAATGAATTGAACTAGATGGATATAAATTTGTGTGGAGCACATAACACTTGGAATAAATTTGAAGTCCCACACTAGACGACCAAAGACTCTCAAGTCTTTGCAATTTGTACTTATTCTGTGATGTAAAATACAGTCAGCAACTCTTGTGAAAGAGAGATTTACGCAATTATGAGCTTAAAGTAGTGTCTTCATGGAAAAATTTATTCGTACATGGTTCTTCTTTTATTGCTTATAAGGCTGCATAAATCTTTAGTTTTCTCATGACCCATAACATGTTTGATGAAATGCCTCAACCAAATTTTAGCAACATTAAGTTTACAAGTTTTCCTTTTATAAGAAGAATGTGATTTCAACAAAATAGAATAGACCGGACAAAATAGAATAGACTGGATTAGCGAGATCCGTTTTCATCAGGTAAATTAGTTGGTCATTTGAATTTTTAGTGCATTTGATTAACTATTTAAGCCAATACAAGTTGTTTAGATTCAAGATGAATGATTATGTTTTGTGGTTGCTGTGGACATCGTTTAGGTTTGCATACAAGTTATAAGTTCATTTTGTTTTGACATGAAAGTTTGACCGGCCCAGTTCTTACATACTCAGCTTGGCTCATATTATATACGAGGTGGGTGCCGGTCCGCCGCGTTGCGGCGGGGCGTCGTTTTATCCGCAACCTTTTTCTAGCGGGAGGAGATATCGATTGTGTGCTCATGTACTCCTATGAGTAATTCAAAAAGTGATACAGGCAAAGAATATACAACTTGAAATCAAATGCACAACTTTGAATAAATAGTTGAGTCGTCAATTCTTATTTCATCTTCTTAAACAACATTGCAACTAATCCAGTAAATCTTATCATGCAAGTTACTGAGATAATTTAGGTGAATCATGTAAGTAAACAAAGTCTCAAAAAAGAAAGCAAAAAAGATAGATATAACAGGCTAGCATTCACCTCATGTACATATCAACAATAGTCACTTGCATCCAAATTTTAAGAGTAATTCATGCAAACCCAACTTACTGTTGCTGCTACTTCTTATGTAGCCTTTCACGCAGCCTAATTTCCGGAGGCATTCTTTGTTAATTCATTCGTAGGTATATACAGTAGTTCCCAATATTTTCAGTCCCATTTATTCTTTTTCCAGTATTAGTATTTTTTTCTGTTAGCAAGAGTTGCTCTATGGTTGTTCTCTGCATCTGTTACAACATGGGTGCTGGCCATTGACACAATGCTTGCTGTCACTACAGACGTCGAGTACTGAAGGAACTTTACAGGTACCTACAAAACATATATCATCGATTAATAACTTCATTGTACATATGGGTGTAAAACATATATCATCAGTTGTTTTTTGTTGGAGTGTTGATATGTTGAATAACCCCTAAATAGCAAATAAACAGCAACTTTTGTTGCAGTTAATCCTAAACTGGTTACTAATCTTAAATGGTAACCATAATCAGAGTCATTATACCTAGTAAAAAGTTATCATTTGCGACCTGAACCACAATAATCAAATAATCATTCTCAAATGCCTCACGGAACTTTATACAATCAAAATGATATGAAGCGAGACTAAAGTATTATATCTGTTCTTTGACTGTTATTGGGGTAAGAACACATTTTTAAGAAATGTTGGTTATGCCTTATAAAGCAGCTAGGCAGATTCCGAAACATAGAGATACAGAACATATAGCCATATAGAGTTGATCAAAAGCTATCAAAGTGAACCAACTCTTGACTGTGAGTATTGTGTAAAGTTTTGTATATCAGTAATTTAAAGTCTTTGCAATCCCTAGATACAGCCACGGTCACGACTTAGCCCGGTCATCGTTCTAAATCTACTCTAAAAACTTGAAGGAAGACAAAAAAAGGTTTTTGTATGAGAACTTACCTGCACACTGTGAAGTTCAAGAGTTGACAATACTGTTAGCATCTTTTCAGCTGTCGACATCCACCCATGAAATCCTGCAAAGTCCTGTTTCAACAGAAAAAACATGTAAATTTGAGGTGGCAAATTGGGCGGGTTGACAGGTCAAGTAACCAACCAAACATGTGACTTTGGTATGGATCAAGCCAAGTTTGAATTTTACGACTTCTATAAATAAGCAGTGTTAGATGATCGTAAAAGTTGATTTATTTCAAAAGTTCTCCTAAAAGGGTAGTGGGTCAAGAGGACCAAGCGGATTGTACGCCACAACTTCAAACCATTTTGACCCGTTTTCAAAATATTACTTCTAATTCAAGATCCTGACATCGAATCGAATTTATCTTCCTCTAGATGAAGACACAGTAAAGGTATACAACATGGTTTACATCTTTCGGAAGGTTGTCACTCGAATATTGGGACGAACTTAACCATTGGCTTGGTATTCGTATCCCTGCCATCATGGAATGACCATATGATTATCTTTGTATCTCAACCATTTGTTTCGCAATCAGTCCGTTCCATTGCAATCAACATAAAAGTCCTAATTCATGGTCCAAATCTTCTTTAAAAGTCCTAGTTCGCAATCACCATCACCGATTGTTAATCAACGGTTACCGTAACAGCTTCAATGTTCTCTTCATCTACCAAATTCATGGTCCAAATCTTCTTTAGAATTGTTTTGTACTGTTTTTGTGCAGTGGAAGAAGGTTCGGGAGATAACCGCCTCTCGATTCTTCTGGCTTCTTCAGTTCTTCATGTTATCCAATTAGCGTCTGCTAAATGGGCCGAACATAAGACTGGGTCACTGGGCATATAACAGGCCGTGTAAAAAAAAGAAGCCACGATGGTTACTGTTCATCGAACGACGTCGTATTGGATGTCATTTAATATATATAGTAATTTGGTAACTAACAATACATGCTTTGGCGCAATTAAATCGTTGAACATATATTTTATAGAGAGAACTGCAAAATACATCCCTGTGGTTTACACATTTTGGCATTTTACATCCCTATCAGAAACTTTTGGCAATATACATCCCGCGTTAGACAAACGTTTGCCACAATACACCCCTCGTTAACAATGAGGACTAACGGTGCAAATTTTTCCTCCGTTATCTCTTTACGAGACTGAAAATATTACACCGTTAGCCTTCGTTAGCCAAACATTTAAAATTTAAAAAAAAAGGAAAAAATTTTAAAAAATTAATTTTTTTTAAAGTTAATATTTTAAAAAAAATCAAATTTTTTTTTATAAATAATAATTAATTTTTTTAAAAATGAGTATTTTTTTAAAAATTAATTTTTATAAAAAAATGCGTATTTTTTTAAAAAATGTGTATTTTTTTAAAAAATTTAATTTTTAAAAAAAAATTAATGTTTTTATAAAAAAAATTAATTTTTCTTTTCGCAAAAATTTAATTTTTTTAAAAAATTTTGATTTTTTTTTAAATATTAACTTTAAAAAAAATTAATTTTTTAAAATTTTTTCCTGTTTTTTTTTTTTAATATTTTTTAAAAATGCGTATTTATAAAAAAAATCTAATTTTTTTTCGCACATATTAATTTTTTAAAAAAATTTTGATTTTTTTTAAATATTACTTTAAAAAAATTATTTTTAAATTTTTTTTTTAATATTTTTAAAAAATGCGTATTTATAAAAAAAAAAATAATTTTTTTTTTCGCAAATATTAATTTTTTTTTTAAAATTTTGATTTTTTTTTAAATATTAACTTTAAAAAATTAATTTTTTTAATTTTTTTCCTTTTTTTTTTTAATTTTAACTTTTTTTTGTTAATTTTTTTTTTTTTTTTTAATTTTTTTTTTCTAAAAAAGAGGACTAACGGTGCAAATGTTTGGCTAACGAAGGCTAACGGTGTAATATTTTCAGTCTCGTTAAGAGATAACGGAGGAAAAATTTGCACCGTTAGTCCTCATTGTTAACGAGGGATGTATTGTGGCAAACGTTTACCTAACGGGGGATGTATATTGCCAAAAGTTTTTGACAGGGATGTAAGATGCCAAAATGTGTAAGCCACATGGATGTATTTTGCAGTTCTCTCTATTTTATACTTTAGTTTAAATACATAATGATAATCTAGTTATGTTATGTCATTGCAATACTTAGTTGAAAATACATATCAGAAGACTCTTTGCATAAAGCTACTTCAAAGTATTGTATTTTGGATAATCAATAGAAACTGATTGATGCAATATGTCTAGTCAATTTGAAGTAGGTGGTCCCAAATTTTTGTTTTACTTTTTCGTTGTTCAAAATTCCAAAAATAAATTTCTCCTGTTTTGTGGAAAATGATGAAGAAAAGTGAACAATCCCAATATTAGACGTTAGAAGACTTAAAAGTCTTTAAAATTTGTAGTTATTAGACATCTTTTTCTATCTCGTGATACTTTTCCCCTCAGTACGTGTGATATAAATCAAAGGCAAGCTAATGGGCCCAAATGCTAAACCAAAACCAAGACTAAAAGATGAAGACTTTAAGTAGTCTTGAAAACTTAAAACAAAACAAAATTAGTTCTTGAGCAAGAGCCCCAAAACTCACGTAAAGGAAAAAAGTACAACTCGAGTTAAATTCAATCATCATCAAACACTTGAGCAAAATTTTGGACAACAACAATAACAATGCGCAACCCAAGTAATCAGCAAAAAGTGTTGGCAACCCTTTGGAGAAAAAATGTCCGCATATTTATAGAGAGAAAAGGCAATTTTGAAAAAGCAGGTTAAAACTTGCTTTCGGTAACATTTAGTAAACGCAATCCCAAATGCTTCCTAAGTAAGAAGGGCTGCAAAAGTAAAATTCATGCTTAAAGTGGTGTTCAGCATTGAACTCTGAAAGTGATTAATAAAACAGACAGTGCCTTTTGAATAAATCAGAAAAGCAGTTGGGAATAATGGAACTCCCAGACAAATTATCTATCTATCTCAATATTGCGTTTTGGAATAGCAAATAACTAGCTTTTAGGGAATGTTTGTGATTGTGTATTATAGCTCTATCAACGCTTTAACCAGCATAAGCCATCTTCAAACTGATTATTCAGAAC
The DNA here is from genome assembly GCA_030686995.1 of Artemisia argyi. NCBI lineage: Eukaryota > Viridiplantae > Streptophyta > Magnoliopsida > Asterales > Asteraceae > Artemisia > Artemisia argyi. The sequence continues at coordinate 20,636,346 of CM060693.1, read as the reverse complement.
TACTTATTTCACTCTCAAATAATGCTTCAATAAGCAATCCCACACACCCTAAAAACTGCTTATCTATAATGTCAAAACACAATAAGCATATAACAAGTTTGAACCAACCACCCCTGGTTATCTAATTCTAATAACCCCAACAAAAGCTAACTTTCATCATCCTCAAGCAATCAAAATTCACCAACAGAATGATATGAGCTCAAGTTAGGTTGGCACGTGCGAACACATGCTCGAGTAACAGATATTCCCGCCCAAACCAAGACTTTATAAACCAACATTTCACTTCACTTTCATTTAGTTAATCATTTGTGTAAACTCTTCTCTCTTAATCTCCTGTAACAAACTATAACTCATTGTAACAGATTTCCTGTACAATCCGCCATTGAAAATAGTATAATACAATTCTGCTTCGATAATCTTTTTCTCATTGCTTCATTATCCTACTTAGTTTTAATCCATTAACGGATCTTATGTGATCCCTAGTGGTGTGTATCACAGAATTACAAACAACCCTTAGATAAAGTGTACAACTTTCTTATTTTATTCATTATCATCTAATAAGGGAGTGTTTGTTTCGGCTAATATAGCGGGCTTATGGCGTATTTGGTTTTCGGATTATGTTTCATAAGCTCATTTTTTTGTGGCTTATTTTGAAACTTTTTGGCTTATATAACTACTATGTCATAATAAGCTTATATAAGCTGAAAAGTTTCAAAATAAGCCACAAAAAGTGAGCTAACGAAACATAAGCCCAAAACCAAATAAGCCATAAGCCGGCTATATAAGCCGAAACAAACAACATAACAATATAAGCCAAAATGAGATAAGCTCATAAGCCATAAAATAAGCTAAAACCAACATCCCTTGAAAAACCCATAACCCATTTAAGTAACAAAACCAAATATCACAAACAAAACATAAAAACACAAAAAGATTCAATCTTTATAAAACATAAACATAAAAACATAAAAAAGATTCAATTTTTATAAAGATTATAATATAAAAAGTAAACCTTTTTAAGACGAATAGCACGAATAGCATCTCTATCAGAAGTAGAGGAACTTGCATTCTCATCTTTGGGTAACCTCCTCCCCCTGCCACCACCTTGTTTTGGAGGCACAGTGGCGGCGCGTGAGGATGAACAGCAGCGCGTGAAGGTGACTGGGAGATGGGTTTTGTAAGTGAGTGGAGATAAGTGGAGGAGATGACGGAGTGGTCGTGATGACCATACTTTTAAAGCCTCCATTCTTCTTGTTTCAAGTTGTTATCTGAACTGAAGTGTCTGTGTTTTTGATGGGTTGAACATAATCAAGAATGTTGAAGATATAGGGGTGTTTTTGTAATTTTAGTTTTTGTGAGGGAGTATTGTGTAAATTGTAGTTTAAGATTATTATTATTTATTCATTTATTTATTTATTTATTTTTAACTTTAAATATTTTTGTTCGTATGATACAAGACAAATGAATAGATTAAATTTTTAAATATATTTTCATTTGTATAATTTTTATTAAGTACTATTATATAATACAAAGAAATATATTTAAGGTCAAAATTGAGGGAAAAAGACTTAAAAAATTCATAGTAGACACTTAAAAAATATTTAAGCTTTATATAGACTTCGATAATAAAGAATTGAACTAGATGGATATAAATTTGAGTGGAGCACATAACACTTGGAATAAATTTGAAGTCCCACACTAGACGACCAAAGACTCTCAAGTCTTTGCAATTTGTACTTATTCTGTGATGGAAAATACAGTCAGCAACTCTTGTGAAAGAGAGATTTACGCAATTATGAGCTTAAAGTAGTGTCTTCATGGAAAAATTTATTCATACATGGTTCTTCTTTTATTACTTATAAGGCTGCATAAATCTTTAGTTTTCTCATGACCCACAACATGTTTGATGACATGCCTCAACCAAATTTTAGCAACGTTAAGTTTACAAGTTTTCCTTTTATAAGAAGAATGTCATTTGAATTTCTACATCATTTGATTAACTATTTAAGCCAATGCAAGTTGTTTAGATTCAAGATGAATGATTATGTTTTGTGTTTGCTGTGGACATGGTTAAGGTTTGCATACAAGTTATAAATTCTTTTTGTTTGACTTGAAAATTGGACCGGCCGTTCTTACATACTTAGCTTGGCTCATATTATATATTTGGATGCTTTGGCGCAATTAAATCATTGAACGTCTATTTTATACTTTAGTTTAAATACATAATGATAATCTAGTTATATTATTTCATTGCAATACTTAGTTGAAAATACATATCAGAAGACTCTTTGCATTAAGCTACTTCAAAGTCTTGTATTTTGGATAATCGATAGAAACTGATTGATACAAATATGTCTAGTCAATTTGAAGTAGATGGTCCCAAACTTTTCAAAAATCCAAAAATAAATTTGTCATGTTTTGTGGAAAATGATGAAGAAAAGTGAACTATCCAAATATTAGACGTTAGAAGACTTATCACAATAATGCAATACTTAGTTGAAAATAAATTTTAGTTTTTGCTCTTTTACGGGATACATCAGCTACCTCTGGATTTGCAATCATATCTACATATCTATACACGAAAAACAGACTTGCCAATTATGATGATGTTTAACCCAAAAACGGACCACCATGACATTATTAGGATATGCAGGATTGCACAAATGTTACAAAAAGAGCTATTAGAAAACTAACCGTTGGCGATAAAGCTTATCCACATCTGTTAGACCGTGAAACTTATCCGGTAGAGGAAGCAAAGATTTTGTGAGGATCAAAAATGAATTTACACATACAGAAAGTTCCCCTGAAAACAAATGGAAACAATGAATATGCTATCAAAAAAATAGTGTAAAGACTATTATGTTTCGCTTTGTATAACTTTGTTGCGAAAGCTAACCTTTTTCTGTCCGTTTAATCGAGCCGCTTGCGCCCAATATGTCGCCTATATCAATGAGACTCTTTAATTGGTCAAACTGATCATCTGCAAGCCTTTTTTTCTCACAGTAAAGCTGTTATTATAAGTAAATATATCAGTATTCAGTAGAGTCATAGAAAAACATAGCATAGGTGAGGAAATTAAGTTTTCTATGAGGGTCAAATGCAACGCATTCCTATCTGTGATCTTTCAGTTGTTAACATCCACTTTGGTAGATGATCAATGGGCATGTGGCATCGCGTTTTTAAAGTGGTCAAGAGTAGATGCAACGAAACTAATCCTGATTATTCAAGTCTCGTTTTACATTTAAATCATTAAATAATCAGAAATGTCAAACACTCAAACTGCTGATTATCACAACTTCAAACATGAGAAGCACATCCAATTATCTAAACACTATCTCGAGCATCCCCACACATACCCAAATACTACCAATTATATAGCATGAGGTGATTAAGTTTAGAGACAAGCAACTAACTTTTTGCATTTCAAACAAGGAACGTGTTATCAGCATACCTGAATTGTTCCAGAATCATCCCTCAAAGTCAAGAACGCAAGTTTTCCAAAAGCCCTACGTGCAACAATTCTTCCTGATATTGCTACTTGGTCATTCTCATCGTTTGATTCTTCGCCACTGCCGAGATGCTTATAAATATCTTGCAATTGATTAGCGGCATGAGTTCTATCCCATTTGTAGGCATATGGTTCGAGTCCTTTGCTCCTTAACTCGTCCACCTATAAAGTATAAACAAAGCCATTACTTTTACCGGAAATAAATAAACTAGATATCCACAACCACACTCATCATAGACCCCTGTGTATTACATTCAAAAAGCCAAAAGCTGGAACTAAACCAAACTTTGAGTGGGTGTTTAAAGTTAGGTTTTGGGAGTAATTATCTAACTAATATGTTTGCAAAACACAAATAATCAGCAAAAAGTGTTGGCAAACCATTAAAGAAGGAATTATCAGCATAGTCTTATAAAGAGGTTGTGAATTTCTGTTCCAGAGTGCTGTTTTGCAAACGCAATCTCAAACACCTCTTACAGAAGTGCTTAAAAAGGTAAAACTAATGAATCAGGGGGTGTTCGGCATTGCATTTTGATAGTGGTTACAAATAATTAGTTCTTAGAGAGTTTTTAGGATTGCTTTTTAAACCCACTTATGCTCTTTGCAGTATTCTGATAAGAAGTTTGTAATAACAACCTCCCAGACTGATTATCTTATTATTGTGTTCACAAGTACTACAATAAAAGTACATTCAATGGGGTGTTTAGGATTGCTTATTAAAGCTACGTATGCCTTTTGACTTAACCACACACGCGGTTCAAAATGATAAACTCCCAAACTGATTATTCAATCTTATTACACTCTCCTGTAATCAGATAAGTAATTTGGATAAGCAATCCCAAACACCCACAACACTGCTTATATTAGTATCAAAACTCAATAAGCATACAATCATAAGCAATCGCAAACTCCCCCTTAACGTTTTCTTATAGTAAAACTAATGTGAATGATCTTATTACACTATTTAAGAATCATTTACATGTAAGTACTTATATAACTCCCCCAAGATATGCATATCAGACAACCAATAACAAAGTATCACACTTTCTTAACTAATCATCCTCAAACTAACTAAAAACGCATCACCAATTTGCTAATTAAGCCAGATATCAACAACCAAAGCATAAAACATAAAAAGATTCAAATTTTACTTAAGATAGACTGAATATCTGTGATTATTCAGTTGCCGAATACTTAGAGGGCGTTTGGGATTGCTAACTAAGGCTGCATATCTGCTTCTTGCATTGGGAAACAATAAATAAGCAGTTTTAAGAATGTTTGGATTTCTTATCCAAAGTTCCAAACTTTACGGTGACACTATCAGAGTATCAGTTATTAATAATTATGTTAGGAGTTGCTTATTCCAAACTGCTTATCAAAATGTGTATTTTGGATTCCTTATTTAAAACGTTTATCAACCTAAAAGCAAGCAGATTATTTTTTAATTGCTTATCTTATAATTTTTTCTGGGTAAGGTGGTTTCCGACCTTTTGGCCAATATGGGCAGGGGCGGAGCTAGAAAAAATTTCTTGGGAGGGCCTAAACAATTCTTTTTCCGGAAAAACACATGCAATCGCGAAAAAAAATACACTAACAGGCTTAGGTCTAGGGGGTGGGACCCTTCCCGGTCCCTTAATAGCTCCGCCCTTGGATATGAGGTTTGAACCCACCGCCACACATATTCAAACCAGGTAAAGCCCTCCCTTTTTCAAGAGGTTGGCTTGGTCACTTCAGGGTTGTTTCCACCTAACAGGAACTGAACCGCGGACCTCACACATTTAAGTAATATTAGTCACAAGCAAACAAACACTATTTTCTTCACACATTTTGCTGCAAAACCCATAACCCATTTGATTAAAAAAACCAAATATCACAAACAAAACATAAAAACACAAAAAGACAAAATCTTTATCAAACATAAACATAAAAACATAAAAAATATTCATTTTTTATTAAAAATATAAAAAAAAGTTGAACCTTTTTAAGACGAATAGCACGAATAGCATCTCTATCAGAAGTGGAAGAAGTTGCATTATTCTCATCTTTGGGTGACCTCCTTCATTCCCCTGCCACCACCCTGTTTTGGCGGCACAGTGGCGGCGCGTGAGGAAGAACAGCAGCGCGTGAAGGTGACTGGGAGTTGGGTTTTGTAAGTGAGTGGAGATAAGTGGAAGAGATGACGGAGTGGTCTTGATGACCATACTTTTAAGGCCTCCATTCTTCTTGTTGTTTCAAGTTGTTATCTGAACTCAAGTGTCTGTGTTTTGATGGTTTTGTTGGATAACCAGAAAGAGATGTAAGGGTGTTTTTGTAAATTTGGTTTTTGTAAGGAAGAACTATGTAAATTGTTCTTTAAAAACTTTTTTTTTTTTTTTTTTTTTTTTTTTTTTTGAATAGAGCTGAACATAATAGACCATGGACCGGATGAACCAATAAACCAGATCAAATTGGACCGACCGAAACCGGATCAAATTAGACCGACCGAACCGGATTAAACATATTTTGGTCTGGTCCTCAATCCACCCTTTTCTTCATATTCGGTTCTCGGTCCACTCCGGTCTGTTCAGGCTTAAGCAAAACCGACCATTATGTTTTGTTGGACTCGAGCGAACCAATGAACTGAAACTGGATATGACATTTCGGTTTGGTCCTTGGTCTGGTGTTTTGAACCAAAACGGTTTTTTATCCGGTATGGTTTTTGGACTGTGCTCAGCCCTACTTCCGGTTATGTTTCCATTTTGATTGTGTACAAGGGCGTCTAAGACTTGCCCTTGCCCAACAACGTGTCACTCTTAAAACACAAATCCCTTCCCCGCATTGGTGACTTTTTTTTAGCAAAAGTCGGATTTCGAACCGATCAACTTGTGAGAAAGTTGCGTGTGTGTGATTTTAATTTTTTGAGATATATTTGTGTTTAAAGCCCGGACTTGAGCTCTAGGAACTATAAAACTCGACTCAAATAAGACTGAGTTACTCAACAAAAACTTGACTCATTTACCTTACTCCGTAACCAGTGTTTTGAAACTCGGGTCGACCCGGCCGGGTTAACCGATTCTGGTAAAAAAACGGGTAAAACAAACCCGGGTTTCTAAAACCGGGTTAACCGGTTAGACCCACCGGGTTTTGAGTGACCCAGGTCAACCCGGTTCTCGAAACCCGGCCGGGTTTCGTTTTTTCAATATTTTTAATAAAAACTCGGGTTGACCCGGTGGTCGAACCGGTTGACCCAGTCGAAAAAAAATTTTGAAAACCAGATTGACCCAGTGCCCAATGATTCGACCAGGTCGATTTCAAACCCTTTTTTTCAAAACTATGCTAATAACAACAAATGAACAAAAATGAAGAGAAAACCAATTTAATTGGGCCTTAAAAATACATGGTTCCTACATTATTATCTTCACTATTGGGCCTCACATAACAACAAAAGATCACTCTCCATCACAATCCAAACCAAAAAGGCCTAAATGAAACCTAGTCAAGCACAGACACCCATGAACACCAATGCCGGAACAAGCAACAGAGACATCACCAGCAACGACAGCAACAACAAAAGCAAGCCACAGTTCAGACCAGCTATCGATGATTCAAAGCCCCTTCTTCAAGATCCGGTACCCCCTTTTTTCCATCTCTTTAAATAACACATGTTTTAGTTAGTAATATAAAAACAAGTTATCCTAAGTTTTAATGTTTTTTTGTTTTGTAGATAATAAGATCAGACCCAATTGAGACAGAAGAATCTGTTATCCGGCTGCCTCGTTTCCCTCCGACTAATTCCACATTATCTAAATGATTGCTTATGTAATGTTTTTATTTTAATTGCCTATAGATGTATTGATATGCAAATATTGCTGTTTGTAAAACTCGCTAAGCGGTACTCAAGTGGTCCGCTAACTTGTAGCTAGTAATCGGCCTAGGCGGGTACTATGATGTGATTCGAATTTTTGTGTAAAATTTGAAATTGTGTATGACATTTTTACATGACTAGGACTATATAGGCACGGGTGCACACACAAATTTGTCACAGGGTATTCACTCTTTTATAAAAATTTGAAAAGAGAATGCGCTAGTGATGGCGTTTTTAGTATTAAACTTTGAAATATGCTTAAGAAGAAAAGTTGTTTTTACACTAGTGATGACATTTTTAGGATATGCACGTGCATACCATCTGCCTTAGGTATGTCTGCTCCTGACTATAGGAATATGTTAGAAACATTAACACTATTGTTCAAATAGTGCAGACCGAGTTATGAACAAATCAATTTTTGGCTGATTCAACTCAAGTTGCGTGAGTGTGTAATCGGGATGGTCCGATGGTATGCATGACGTATGCGATAAAGGTACATAACAGATGGGAACAAACTTGTTATTCAACCTTCTTCTCTGTTTAAAAACAAATATCCAATCTCAACTTATTACTCGACCTTGTGGTCTAAGTTTTACAACACTCTATCCGGTAGCATATTTTCTTAAATTGGGATGGATTGCTAGACAAACATTTTAGGCTTATCAACTTATTTGAGGAGGAGTTTGGATTAGGGGTGTCAGTAGGGTCAGGTTACCCGAACCCGAACCCGAACCCGATAAGCCTTATCGGGTCAGGTTAAATCAGGTTGAAAAAGCTTATCGGGTTAGTTTCACCTAGGTTAGGGTTAGATAATTTTTGCTATTGGGTTATCTGGTCAACCCGATATGACCCGCAAATCAATTAATCAGCCATTATCAAAAACACAATTCAAAGTTACATATTTTTTCCTTGCAATGTCATCAACATTTAACCAAAAGGTAATCAGTGATAGATTTAATTGTATAATTTTTAGTTGAAGTTATGACAGATACGTAACTGATTAGTTGTCAATGTTGTGGAAGACTTGCAGCAGGGAGTGTTTGGGTTTGGGTTTGGGTTTGGGTTTTGTCTAGTAGTTCAAAACTTGTTTGATTTAGAAGGCTGTGTAATAAGTGTTTGATGAAACCAAATGACACAAACTTACCACTCATATCCATCATCAGTACTAAGTTTGGTTCAGTAGTAAGTTTGGAAGACTTGCATCAGTAGTAAGTTTGGTTCAGTAATAAGTGTTGATGAAACCAAATGACACAAACTTACCACTCATATCCAACACCAGTACTAAGTTTTCTTTATATTGTGTAAGACTTGCATCATTTCAGTAGTAACTAGTAAGTTTGGTTCCATCTAGTTTTTTATGTTTGGTCCAAAATGACACAAAAAAGGCTTACTAGTCACTAATATACCTTTTTATGTTTGATGAAAGTCACACTTGGACATTTGGTAAATGTTCGAAATAGAAAGAGTCACATTTGATAATTTATTAGCTACTCCAAATTTGTAGTATCACCCAATAAGCTGAACCACCCGACCCGAATACCACATGAACCCGACAACCCGATTCCTTATCGGGTCGGATTGCGGGTGAGTTTTTAAAAATCAAAACCCGACTTAATCCGACCCGATAAGGCACGACAACCCGATAACACCCCTAGTCTGGATTGCATATTTGAAGTGCTTGTAGACTTGTATTTTGATGAGTTATGCACATGGGGAAGTGTGTGTTTTTCATAGGTTATTAGCCATAAGCTAAAAGTATGAAATCCCAAACACCGCTAAAGCTGTTTCTATATGCTGTTTTGGACCGACTTACTTGAGAAAGGTGCAATTTAGTTGAAAGAAACCGTTAACCGTATCTAAGTTCTATCATCTGCATTGTGTTTTGATAGTTCTTGAACTAATGAACTACTATTGGTTTAAACAAAAGATGTTTAAATAAGCTTTCTGGAACAGTAAGTAGAGCTAGTCAGACTTAAATGAGAAAATCAGCAGGGACGGACCCACATGAGAGCCGGGTGTTGCACGGGCTACACCCATTTTTAGGTTATGAAGTGTAAATTTTTCTAAAATATGCCTTTTCTGGGCTTGTGCAACACCCAATTTCACCTAATAAAGTTTTTATCGGGCAACTTTAATACTTATGGTTATAAAAGAAAATTTGTGCAACACCCTCTCAAAAATCCTGGGTCCGTCCCTGAAAATCAGCATTGGCTAGTAAAATGATAAGTAGATATATACTTCTTGATGCAAGCCAGTTAGACCAAGTACATAAATATATTTTCATTCACAACGACAAAGCCCAAGTAGAGTAGACAGTACTAGTTTAAACCATCATCAAGTCTAGCAGAATATTAGGAAAATAACAAGAAAAATTAACCACTGATAATGGCATGGAAAATGGAATCACTTGATGCCGAAAGCGAGATCCCCACGTTATTAGCATATGGTTTGTCGCGTGGTGGAGATGATTGCACATAGGTGGTACGTGGCTGTGAATTGTCGTTATAACCGTTGCCCTTATTATCGCACTTTCCATAACCCCTAGATAATGGTCACTCTTTTGATAAATATATGTTGGAGGACATTCTCCATATTGCCAATGCACCAGATGTGCTATTTTTTCAGCTTTTCACAGACATTCCATAAGTGTGTTTGGGTGTAACCCGAAGCATGTAACGTTCTATTCTCCTCCACTCGGAAAGATTCTTTTCCTTTAATATGACCATTGAAACTATCAATCTTATTAGCTAGGGAAAATCACAATACTTAATAGTATAAAAGCAGAACAACCCAAAAAAATACTATAAAAACTTGAATCTCACGTGAGTGCCCCATTGTCCTTTCAAATGCGACTCCGGCTTCACATTCCCATCACGCCCATACAACAACACCTTAATACCATCAATCTCATCCTCCTCATACACATACACCTTCATATCCAACCTCACTCCATATCATGCTTCGGACACTAAACCACCGTCATCACCGGAGATGACCTGAGAGTATGAAAGTGGTATTGCGGGTTAAGGAGTCTGGTCGTGAAGAAGGTGATTGTGATTAGCGTTAGTGCTCCGATCTGGTGTGTGTGTGTGCAAGAGGTTGTTGTGGTTGGTTTTGCCTTTAGTGTTAGTGTGACTGTGAGTGAGTGTGTTTGTGTGTGCATTTGAGGAAGAAGGTGAATACGACGTCATATAAGTTGTACTGTTATACAAATTTACAGAAAGGTCATTCAAGATTCTCTTTTGAATCATTTTAGTAACTCAGGCAGGTGATCGGTGTGATGCACTTTGTTGTAAAATAAATTAGTTGTTTGTTAGTGATAGACAGGTAGATTACATGATTGGCTATATCATTCTTATATGCTCAAAACTAGGGTGACAATTTGAGACGGGTTTAGGTTGGATTGACAGGTTGGAAAACTTTAGCTGAAACATGATATGCATAAGTAACTGGCTCATTCATATAAATTCTAATCTGTTTAACACAACAAATTTAGCCATATTATTTATGTGAGTTAATGGGTTAAACGCATAAAAGTTGAACAGTTACCTTTACGAACTTGTATTCATGTAATATAGCTGCTCATGTTTAGCTATTTTGTTAATTTTACCCATGTGACCTGATATAGATAAAACATAAACCAAATCGACCCATTTATAATGAAGTGGATTTAGCATAAAGATATTGCTGAGATACAGATTTTATTGTCTATTCAAATGAGTAAAGTGGCCAATATATATATATGAGCATGAACCCTGAAGGGTGTCGGCCAGTTGGTTGTTTCTAATTCATAAACTTAACTTCCGTGAGACAATGCTTGCCTTTATAGGAAAAAATACCATCTTCCTTTCAAACTTTTTGAGGAAAGATTTAGCCAATCAGAACTTTCGTAAGTTGAGATACCCGACGAGTGCATCTAACATTGATATGACAGTGGGGTATAAATGACAAGTTCTTAAAGAACACTATTAACTGTGAGATGAGAGATGACTATAGATAGGTTTAACAAACCAATAAAATGAAATTACTTGAAGAGGGTAAGTATTGAGCTTTAGAAGACTTGAAATTTTGACAAGATGTTAAGTTCTTCTTAAACTTTGAATGATATGTTTTCAAGTTAACGATACATTATTGCATGTGTTCCTTAATATGAACCAAACTAATATTAGTAAGTTTTCAAGTTAACGATACACTATTGAATATTTTTATGTCAAATATAGTATATTATTACTAATATTAGTTGGTTCTTTCAATAAATGACGTTCAACCCCTTTCTTTTTTAGCTAATATTAAAATATTACTTTTTGACCTGTTTATGAGTACATGTACATGGGTAGAAATCGCCACCTCTACCTTACACCAGTAAATGACAGTAGAATTGACAAATTTGTTGTTTATCTTCCAATTATGTGATGCAGTGAATGACAGCAGAATTGTTACATGAATATTTTGATTCAATCACTGTGTTATAGCTTCAGCAAGCTCTAAAGTATATAATAAGTAATTTGGTATGTTTATAACTTATTTTCCTATTCAACCATATTCATAAGGCTCGCCCCCCCCCCCCCCCCCCATTCGGGCGGGCCAGGTAACTAGTTAAAAACATGTCACTTAGAGTGGTGTTGTTGAAGGCGAGACTCGTGGCAGCACTTGTGGTGGAGGTTGCGATGGTGAAAGCCAATGTTTTTTAGATCCAGATTGAGCTGATGTCCGAGTATTAAAATAAGTAACTTAGCACTTAGCAAACTGTATTTAGTGAAATGGATTTCCAATTGCATTTTAAGCAAATTATGATAACAAAGTTCCACATTTTGATGTCACAAACAGGGTAACTCTGTTCTGAGTTCTGTTTCATATACTTTAACACTTGTAGTCAGGGATGAAACTCATAATGAAATTCATATAATATTTAGATTTATATAATATTCAGTCCTGAATCAGTTTGAGTTGGTTTAAGGTGTCTTATAAGAATCTCATTTACTGATAAGCAACAATTACCAACATACTTATTTTCTGTTTAGTATTACTAATCAGTTAAAAAAAGTAAGAGCATTATCACACTAACATTGAGCATATCAATCATATTCATAAAGCTGAAAACAAATCAGTACTATTCAGTGTGTGAAACACACCCCGGAACCAGGTACAAGTTTGGTGGAAGCAACATGTGGTCACTGTTATGGCAATGTAGCAAACAAGAACCACAATTTCCACTGATGAAGATGGATTTCATACGAGCTGGTAACAAACCTCACGGTCATGAATAACATGTTCTTTTATGTTTGTTAAAGTTTGTAGATGTCATTTTGCTATCTTTGTGGTAGGGTCCTGACTTCTAATCCATTGTAGAGACCATAGTGTTCGGACTTGAGAAATTTTCCAGTGACTTTTATATTAGTGATTAACAAAAAATATATCAGTATTCAGATATCTAAGGTGCATTGAAGGCTTATTTCATGTGACTCGACATTAGCTAGCTTCACACTACACTTAGATGTCAACCGTAATAGCATTTGCTTATAAACGTAAAGATTCATAATTAATATAACTAACCATGATACCTTGACATCATCTGGTATGTTGCAAATCTATGTAAAATATTTAAACGAACACGTTCCATGCATCATATAGCTATACTGTTTATAATATGAACATGTGGAGATGTCGTATATCACACAACGTGGGGAAACGGCCACCCATGGTGTTAGCGGCAATTTTATTAATAAGAGGGACTTAAAAACCCTTGCCAAATACAAGTGAAGCATGAAATTACAATACTATATACCAAACATTAATAAGTAGATGAACAAAACATAAACATATACACCACTATGCACGTGCAACCCTTCGCCATTTTGCTATGAACACCACCACCTTTACATACGCCCAATCTTTCAAGCTATCATGCAACTGGAAAAAAGCATGTCTGGCACGGCGGTTAAGAAGTATAATGCTAAAAACTATCCAAAATCCAGTAGCAAAACCAGCGGCCCCTCCAATATAAAACCATCTCTGAAATTCATCTATGGCTTCACCATCACTCTTACCTTCACCAACTACAGGTGTTACTTCAGGTACTTTATCTCCGGGACAATATTTAGTCAGGGGAGGTCCACATAGTCCAGCATTTCCACTGTAACTTGAAGCTTCAAAGGTCTGGAGTTGAGTGCTAGATGGAATCCTCCCAGACAAGTTGTTAAGTGACACGTCAAGATTATTTAAAAAATTCATCTGAGACATGCTTGATGGCAACTGCCCTGAGAAATTGTTTTTGGATAAATCCAAAGTTTCAAGTTCTTTCATTTGACCAATTTGTCTTGGAATCTCTCCAAGTAGAGCGTTCTTTGACAAGTTTAGTGCAACCAGTTGATAAAGATTGGTAAGTTCATATGGGATTTGTCCTGTTAAATGGTTGCTCGACAGGTCAATGCTCTTCAAGGATTCTAGATTTTTGCTGAATTCACGCACCTTTCCTTGCCACTGGATTATCACATGGTCAAAATAATCATAACTAGAGCCGTATAGATCATCTTGATGAATGTGCCTTATGTCCAATGAATTAAATGTGACGAGATCTCTCCCTTTGAGAGAAAAATTATCTAGAACCATGGCAGTGATTTTATTGATGCACGAGGGGATGGTTCCATTGAGGTTGTTCATTGACAAGTCTAGAAGTTGAAGATTTACTAGATGGCATACTTGTAGAGGGATGGTTCCATAGAAGTTGTTTGATGCTAGGCTAAGAACGTACAAACGTGATAGGTTTTCCCCAATCCAAACAGGCACATTACCAGAAAACTTGTTGGCCCCCAAATTCAGAAAGGTTAAATTCTTGCAATGTTTTAAGGATGAAGGCAATTCTCCAAATAAGTTGTTGTTGTATAAATACAATGCTTCAAGCTTGATCAAAGACTTAACAGAAGCAGGAATTCTACCAGATAGATTATTGTTTGCTAGATTAAGAACCACCAGCTCTTTTAAAGGCCATAAACAGTCTGGAATTTGTCCTGTGAATGAGTTGTCTGAGATATCAAGAAATGATAAACGGCCATCTACAATTTGGCACAGAAAGGAGATTGCCCCAGATAATTTGTTTTTGGAAAGATCTAACACTAACAAAGTGGAAGGAACATTCAGAATAGCGCCACTTATGTTGTTGAAAGAGAGATCCAAATAGCTCAACTGAGAAGACTGCCATTGGTTCCGGTACTCCTTAGAAACTGTGTCTGAAATGTTATTTTTGGAAAGATCAAGATGCCGAAGATTTTTCAATTTTTGTATCCATTTGGGGAAACGAGGCCCTAGCTTGTTTGAACTGAAATCTATATATCCTACACTCTGAGAAAGGTTTGACATGTCAGCAATTAGAGGAACTCCTTCGAGTGAGTTGTTGGAAAGATCTATATACCCAAGATTTGATTTTCCAATATTCTCGGAGATAGCACCTCTAAGAGAATTGGAAGATAGATCTAGATATAGAAGGTTGGGTAGTTGCCACAGTTTGTCACTTATAGTTCCATCGAACTGATTTGAAGATAGGTTCAATTTAGAGAGTGATGAGAAGTGTTGGATCACATCAGACAATGTAGCTGATGTGCATCCTGACAAGCTGTTCAGGAAATCTGAAAGTTCCCCATCAAACTTGTTGCCAGAGAGATAAAGATCTCTAAGCTTATTGCCAGTTAATGGGCACAACCAATGATACATGGATGAGTTGAGATTGTTGTTATCGAGAAAAAGGTAATTAATAGATGAAGAAGAGTTGACAGATGAAGAATATGGATGCATGACTTGTGAGAGGTCACATCCAACTAAGCTTAAATACCCTAGGTTTTGGAGACCTATAATAGCATTTACCCAGTTATTTGCTTTGGCCAGAGAAGTTCCATCCATATAAAGGTTTTCTAAAGAAGATAGAGAAGACAACCAATCTAAGTTTTCAGCTCTACAACTTCCGAGGGAAGTTAGATAAAGAAATTCCAAATTGGTGAGGTTTCCAAATTCTGAAGGAATGGTTCCATAGAAAGAGTTGTTTGAAAGGTAAAGGTACTCTAATTTGGTCAAGGAACCAATGGATCTCGGAATGACTCCACTGAAATTATTCCCTTGAAGGTCAAGAGTAGTTAACTGGGTCATGTTACCAATGGACATTGGAATGGTTCCATAGAAAGAGTTGAATGAAAGGTCAAGGTTTGTCAATTTGGTCAAGGAACCAATGGACATAGGAACGGTTCCATAGAAAGAGTTGACTGAAAGGTCAAGGTTTGTCAATTTGGTCAAGGAACCAATGGACATAGGGATGGTTCCATAGAAAGAGTTTTGTGAAAGGTCAAGAAATGTTAACTTGGTCAAGGAACCAATGGATATAGGAATAGTTCCAGTAAACTGATTCCCACCAAGTACAAGGGTTGTTAATTTGGTCAACGAACGAATGGAATCGGGAATTGTGCCAGTAAACTGATTGTAACCAAGGTCAAGATATGTTAACTGGGTCATGTTACCAATGGATTTAGGAATGGAACCACTAAACTGATTGTCACTTAGGTCAAGAGAAGTTAAATATGTTAAGTTAATCAACGAATGGCTAATCTCACCTTCAAGACCATAAGCATATTCGAGTTGAAGCTCTTTGACATGACCGGTGACGTTATCACACACGACTCCATCCCATTGACAACAATCATCTTCTTCTTTAGGTCTCCATGTAGAGAGCATGTCATATGGGTCTTGAAGGTGAGCTTTGATATCAAGAAGAGCTTGTCTCTCCTTATCGATGCACTTATGAACAACTCCTCCTGCTGCACCAACCAGTTGTTGGCCAAAGGAAGTGGCAGTTGTGGTATCAAACAACAAAAAGACAAGTGAGAAAAGAAGCAAAACATGAGTATGCATAAAGTAAAAGTAAATATTTTCTCTCATTATGTGTGTTTTAAGAAAATTGTATTGATGTTTTTTTATCTGATAATGAACACATATACCTCTATGCTGCTTTATATAGACTTTGATATCAAAAAATTGAACTAGATGGATATAAATTTGTGTGGAGCAGATAACACTTGGAATAAAGATCATGGAATAAATTTGAAGTCCCAAATTAGACGTTCAAAGACTCTCAAGTTTTTACAATTTGTAGTTATTCAATGTATCTTTTGGTCCTGAAACAAAGAATTGAACTAGATGGATATAAATTGTGTGGACCAGACAAAACATAGAAAAAAAAATTAAACAATAAACTTCAGTATGACTTTTTGGTCCTGAAATTAAATGTAAATCCAAAGAAATGGAACCAAATAAATCAGGCTGATGGAAAATACAGTCAGCAACTCTTGTGAAAGTAGAAATATGTAAAAATAGGTTGGATGGATAAAAATAAAAATAAATGGGGCCTTTTAAAAATGCAGATTTGTAACTGTAAATCCAAAGAAGAGAGATTTACACAATTATTAGCTTAAAGTAGCAACATGTTTGATGAAAGCCTCAAGTAAATTTTAGCAACATTAAGTTTACAAGTTTTCCTTTTATAAGAAGAATGTGATTTCAAGAAAATAGAATAGACCGGACAAAATAGAATAGACTGGATTAGCGAGATCCGTTATAAGTTCATTTTGTTTTGACATGAAAATTGGACCGGCCCAGTTCTTACATACTTAGCTTGGCTCATATTATATACGAGGTGGGCGCCGGTCCTCGGCGTTGCGGCGGGGCGTCGTTTTATCCGCAACCTTTTTCTAGCGGGAGGAGATATCGATTGTGTGCTCATGTACTCCTATGAGTAATTCAAAAAGTGATACAGGCAAAGAATATACAACTTGAAATCAAATGCACAACTTTGAATAAATAGTTGAGTCGTCAATTCTTATTTCATGCATCTTCTTAAACAACATTGCAACTAATCCAGTGAATCTTATCATGCAAGTTACTGAGATAATTTAGGTGAATCATGTAAGTAAACAAAGTCTCAAAAAAGAAAGCAAAAAAGATAGATATAACAGGCTAGCATTCACCTCATGTACATATCAACAATAGTCACTTGCATCCAAATTTTAAGAGTAATTCATGCAAACCCAACTTACTGTTGCTGCTACTTCTTATGTAGCCTTTCAAGCTGCCTAATTTCCGGAGGCATTCTTTGTTAATTCATTCGTAGGTATATACAGTAGTTCCCAATATTTTCAGTCCCATTTATTCTTTTTCCAGTATTAGTATTTTTTTCTGTTAGCAAGAGTTGCTCTATGGTTGTTCTCTGCATTTGTTACAACATGGGTGCTGGCCGTTGACACAATGCTTGCTGTCACTACAGACGTCGAGTACGGAAGGAACTTTACAGGTACCCACAAAACATATATCATCGATTAATAACTTCATTGTACATATGGGTGTAAAACATATATCATCAGTTGTTTTTTGTTGGAGTGTGGATATGTTAAATAACCCCTAAATAGCAAATAAACAGCAACTTTTGTTGCAGTTAATCCTAAACTGGTTACAAATCTTAAATGGTAACTGTAATCAGAGTCATTATACCTAGTAAAAAGTTATCATTTGCGACCTGAACCACAATAATCAAATAATCATTCTCAAATGCCTCACGGAACTTTATACAATCAAAATGATATGAAGGACTAAAGTATTATATCTGTTCTTTGACTGTTATTGGGGTAAGAACACATTTTTAAGAAATGTTGGTTATGCCTTATAAAGCAGCTAGGCAGATTCCGAAACATAGAGATACAGAACATATAGCCATATAGAGTTGATCAAAAGCTATCAAAGTGAACCAACTCTTGACTGTGAGTATTGTGTAAAGTTTTGTATATCAGTAATTTAAAGTCTTTGCAATCCCTAGATACAGCCACGGTCACGACTTAGTCCGGTCATCATTCTAAATCTACTCTAGAAACTTGAAGGAAGACAAAAAAAGGTTTTTGTATGAGAACTTACCTGCACACTGTGAAGTTCAAGAGTTGACAATACTGTTAGCATCTTTGCAGCTGTCGACATCCACCCATGAAATCCTGCAAAGTCCTGTTTCAACAGGAAAAACATGTAAATTTGAGGTGGCAAATTGGGCGGGTTGACAGGTCGAGTAACCAACCAAACATGTGACTTTGGTATGGATCAAGCCAAGTTTGAATTTTACAACTTCTATAAATAAGCAGAGCGTTAGATGATCGTAAAAGTTGATTTATTTCAAAAGTTCGCCTAAAAGGGTAGTGGGTCAAGAGGACTAAGCGGATTGTACGCCACAACTTCAAACCATTTTGACCCGTTTTCAAAATATTACTTCTAATTCAAGATCCTGACATCGAATCGAATTTATCTTCCTCTAGATGAAGACACAGTAAAGGTATACAACATGGTTTACCTCTTTTGGAAGGTTGTCACTCGAATATTGGGACGAACTTAACCATTGGCTTGGTATTCGTATCCCTGCCATCATGGAATGACCATATGATTATCTTTGTATCTCAACCATTTGTTTCGCAATCAGTCTGTTCCATTGCAATCAACATAAAAGTCCTAACATCAATACTCAAATATAGATTTACAAAAATTAAAAAAAAAAAAAAAAAAAAAAAAAAAAAAAAAAAAAAAAAAGAAAAGAAATGACACTCGCCAGTGACCAGCACATCGTGCGTAGATGTTACACCAGATGCAATGATCAAGAATATCCAAAAAATGAATAACGTTTTTTTCTTTCCAAAATGGACTTATAAGGGTTTAATCGGCGGGGCGTTGTTTTATGCTGTTGATCATTGCACAGGGTTAAGAGCATAACAATAAGGACCAAAATACTTATACATTTACTTCTCCTAATTCTCATGTGTAAGTAACAAATCCACCATACATAAGTTTTGTGCATTTACATGTAGAGTGTAGACAGTTGAATTCACAAAGGAAAATAAAAGCTATGAAAGTACGAAACTAACATTACCTGAGATTTACAACCAGCAGCAAGAAAGAGTTATCCTTCCTACAAATAAGCCGTTATCTATGTTAACCACAATCCGGAAATGAAGATTGAGTCTTTATTACAAAAAAACAAAAGATTAACAAAAAATAAATAACGTTTTTTTCTTTTTTTTCAACTTAATACAAAATTAATCAAAATTAAAAATAAGCAGATTAAACCCATAAACCCATAACTACTATTTTTTTTATTTTTTATATATATATATTTTTTTTGCCTTATGAGCTACCACTGTTTTGTCATTAATATATTGTTTACATATATGTTAAACATACAAAAGATAAGCTCAAAAAAGCTTCATTTAAGTTCCATCAAACCTAAAGCAAACTTTACATAAATATATTCTTTAAAGTACTCAACTTACAAGGATAACAAAGGCACGCTACCTGTGAGTCCTTTTGGGTTAATCCGACGACCAGAAGATGTGGGTTTTAGATCAAACCTCATATTCACCATCACCGATTGTTAATCAACTGTTACCGTAACAGCTTCAATGTTCTCTTCATCTACCAAATTCATGGTCCAAATCTTCTTTAGAATTGTTTTGTACTGTTTTTGTGCAGTGGAAGAAGGTTCGGGAGATAACCGCCTCTCGATTCCTCTGGCTTCTTCAGTTCTTCTTCATGTTATCAAATTAGCAATTGCTAAATGGGCCGAACATAAGACTGGGTCACTGGGCATATAACAGGCCATGTAAAAAAAAAAAAAGCCCACGATGGTTACTGTTCATCGAACGACGTCGTATGGGATATCATTTAATATATATATAGTAATTTGGTAACTAACAATACATTATTTGGCGCAATTAAATCGTTGAACATCTATTTTATACTTTAGTTTAAATACATAATGATAATCTAGTTATGTTATTTCATTGCAATACTTAGTTGAAAATACATATCAGAAGACTCTTTGCATAAAGCTACTTCAAAGTATTGTATTTTGGATAATTGATAGAAACTGATTGATGCAATATGACTAGTCAATTTGAAGTAGATGGTCCCAAATTTTTGTTTTACTTTTTCGTTGTTCAAAATTCCAAAAATATATTTCTCCTGTTTTGTGGAAAATGATGAAGAAAAGTGAACTATCCCAATATTAGACGTCAGAAGACTTAAAAGTCTTTAAAAATTGTAGTTATTAGACATCTTTTTCTATCTCGTGATACTTTTCCCCTCAGTACGTGTGATATAAATCAAAGTCAAGCTAATGGGCCCAAATGCTAAACCAAAACCAAGACTAAAAGATGAAGACTTTAAGTAGTCTTGAAAACTTAAAACAAAACATAATTAGTTCTTGAGCAAGTGCCCCAAAACTCACGTAAAGGAAAAAAGTACAACTCGAGTTAAATTCAATCATCATCAAACACTTGATCAAAATTTTGGACAACAACAACAACGCGCAACCCAAATAATCAGCAAAAAGTGTTAGACAACCCTTTAGAGAAAAAATGTCCGCGTATTTATAGAGAGAAGGCAATTTTGAAAAAGCAGGTTAAGACTCGCTTTCAGTAACATTTAGTAAACGCAATCCCAAATGCCTCCTAAGTAAGGGCTCCAAAAGTAAAATTCATGCTTAAAGTGGTGTTCAGCATTGAACTCTGAAAGTGATTAATAAAACAGCCAGTGCATTTTGAAGAAATCAGAAAAGCAGTTGGGAATAATGGAACTCCCAGACAAATTATATCTATTTATCTCATTATTGCGTTTTGGAATAGCAAATAACTAGCTTTTAGGGAATGTTTGTGATTGATTATTATAGCTCTATCGACGCTTTAACCAGCATAAGCCATCTTTATCAGAACTACTTATTTCACTCTCAAATAATGCTTCAATAAGCAATCCCACACACCCTAAAAACTGCTTATCTATAATGTCAAAACACAATAAGCATATAACAAGTTTGAACCAACCACTCCTGGTTATTTAATTCTAATAACCCCAACAAAAGCTAATTTTCATCATCCTCAAACAATCAAAATTCACCAACAGAATGATATGAGCTCAAGTTAGGTTGGCACGTGCGAACACATGCTCGAGTAACAGATATTCCCGCCCAAACCAAGACTTTATAAACCAACATTTCACTATAACTCTTCTCTCTTAATCTCCTGTAACAAACTATAACTCACTGTAACAGATATTCTGTACAAACCGCCATTGATAATAGTATAATACAATTCTGCTTCGATAATCTTTTTCTCATTGCTTCATTATCCTACTTAGTTGTAATCCATTAACGGATTTTATGTGATCCCTAGTGGTGTGTATCACAGAATTACAAACAACGCTTAGATAAAGTGTACAACTTTCTTATTTTATTCATTATCATCTAATAAGGGGGTGTTTGTTTCGGCTAATATAGCGAGCTTTAGGTGTATTTGGTTTTCGGATTATGTTTCATAAGCTCATTTTTTTGTGGCTTATTTTGAAACTTTTTGGCTTATATAACTACTATGTCATAATAAGCTTATATAAGCCGAAAAGTTTCAAAATAAGCCACAAAAAGTGAGCTAACGAAACATAAGCCCAAAACCAAATAAGCCATAAGCCGGCTATATAAGCCGAAACAAACAACATAACAATATAAGCCAAAATGAGATAAGCTCATAAGCCATAAAATAAGCTAAAACCAACACATCCCTTAAAAAACCCATAACCCATGTAAGTAACAAAACCAAATATCACAAACAAAACATAAAAACACAAAAAGATTTAATCTTTATAAAACATAAACATAAAAACATAAAAAATATTCAATTTTTATAAAGATTATAATATAAAAAGTAAACCTTTTTAAGACGAATAGCAACTCTATCAGAAGTAGAAGAAGTTGCATTATTCTCATCTTTGGGTGACCTTCCCCTGCCACCACCCTGTTTTGGCGGCACAGTGGCGGCGCGTGAGGATGAACAGCAGCGCGTGAAGGTGACTGGGAGATGGGTTTTGTAAGTGAGTGGAGATAAGTGGAAGAGATGACGGAGTGGTCTTGATGACCATACTTTTAAAGCCTCCATTGTTGGGGTTTCAAGTTGTTATCTGAACTGAGTCTGATGGTTTTGTTGGGTTGAACATAATCAAGAATGTTGAAGATGTAGGGGTATTTTTGTAATTTTAGTTTTTGTGAGGTAGTATTGTGTAAATTGTAGTTTAAGATTATTATTATTATTTTTTTTTTTTAACTTTAAATATTTTTGTTCGTATGATACAAGACAAATGAATAGATTAAAATTTTAAATATATTTTCATTTGTATAATTTTTATTAAGTACTATTATATAACCAAAACAAATATATTTAAGGTCAAAAATTTATAGTAGACACTTAAAAAATATATTTAAGCTTTATATAGACTTCGATAATAAAGAATTGAACTAGATGGATATAAATTTGAGTGGAGCACATAACACTTGGAATAAAGATCATGGAATAAATTTGAAGTCCCACACTAGACGACCAAATCTCAAGTCTTTGCAATTTGTACTTATTCTGTGATGGAAAATACAGTCAGCAACTCTTGTGAAAGAGAGATTTACGCAATTATGAGCTTAAAGTAGTGTCTTCATGGAAAAATTTATTCATACATGGTTCTTCTTTTATTGCTTATAAGGCTGCATAAATCTTTAGTTTTCTCATGACCTACAACATGTTTGATGAAATGCCTCAACCAAATTTTAGCAACGTTAAGTTTACAACTTTTCCTTTTATAAGAAGAATGTGATTTCAAGAGTAATCTGCATAGGTAAATTAGTTTGTCATTTGGCATTTGATTAACTATTTAAGCCAATACAAGTTGTTTAGATTCAAGATGAATGATTATGTTTTGTGTTTGCTGTGGACATGGTTAAGCTTTGCAAACAAGTTATAAGTTCATTTTGTTTTGACATGAAAATTGGACCGGCCCGGTTCTTACATACTCAGCTTGGCTCATATTATATATTTGGTAACTAACAATACATGCTTTGGCGCAATTAAATCGTTGAACATCTATTTTATACGTTAGTTTACATACATAATGATAATCTAGTTATAATATTTTATTGCAATACTTAGTTGAAAATACATATCAGAAGACTCTTTGCATAAAGCTACTTCAAAGTCTTGTATTTTGGATAATCGATAGAAACTGATTGATGCAATATGTCTAGTCAATTTGAAGTAGATGGTCCCAAATTTTTGTTTTACTTTTTCATTGTTCAAAATTCCAAAAATAAATTTCTCCTGTTTTGTGGAAAATGATGAAGAAAAGTGAACTATCCCAATATTAGACGTTAGAAGACTTAAAAGTCTTTAAAACTTGTAGTTATTAGACATCTTTTTCTATCTTACTGATACTTTTCCTCTCAGTACGTGTAAATGTGTGATATAAATCAAAGTCAAGCTAATGGGCCCAAAATTAAAGTATCAAATCAATTTAAGTATCAAAAATCAAAAAAATTAAATATTTAGATTTTACGAAAATCAGTTTAGTGATGATTTACAAACCTGAAGAACTGGTGTATCAACTTCGATATAAAGCCTACGGATTCAACTGTATGGCGTATGACTGATACAATCTACTGAAGTGAAGCACAAATCAGCATACGAGCATTTGAAGATAATACGTTATATGATCCGAAAATTCAATGTTTTAACCCTACCTTTGCTCTTTTACGGAATACATCAGCTACCTCTGGATTTGCAATCATATCTACATATCTATACACGAAAAACAGACTTGCCAATTATGATGATGTTTAACATTAGCAAAAACGGACCACCATGACATTATTATAATATGCAGGATTGCACAAATTATGTTACAAAAAAACGCTATTAGAAATCTAACCGTTGGCGATAACACTTATCCACATATGTTAGACCGTGAAACTTATCCGGTAGTGGAAGCAAAGATTTTGTGAGGATCAAAAATGAATTTACACATACAGAAAGTTCCCCTGAAAACAAATGCAAACATGTATATGCTATAGAAAAAATAGTGTAAAGACTATCAAATTACTCTTTGTATAACTTTGTTGCGGAAGCTAACCTTTTTCTGTGCGTTTAATCCAGCCGCTTGCGCCCAATATGTCGCCTATATCAACAAGACTCTTTAATTGGTCAAACTGATCATCTACAAGCCTTTCTTTCTCACAGTAAAGCTGATATTATAAGTAAATATATCAGTATTCAGTACTACGACACAAAACAGTGTCATAGAAAACCATAACACTAATTTATGCAAATAATAGGTGAGGAAATCAGGTTTATTTAGTAGTCCAAATGGTTCTATGAGGGTCAAATCCATCACATTCCTGTTTGCGATCTTCGAGTTGTTAACATTCACTTTGGCAGATGATCAATGGGCATGTGGCGTCACGTTTTGAAAGTGGTTGTCTAATTCTTGTGGTTTGAGTCAAAGAATCAAATTTGGAAATACTTAGGTCAAGAGTAGATGAAACGAAACTAATCCTGATTATCTGATTATTCAAGTCTCGTTTTACATGTAAATCCTTAAATAATCAGAAATGTCAAACACTCAAACTGCTGATTATCACAACATCAAACATGAGAAGCACATCCAATTATCTAAACACTATCTCTAGCATCCCACACATACACAAATACTAAGAATTATATAGCATGATGGTCTAAATCTTTGCATTTCAAACAAGGAACATGTTATCAGCGTACCTGAATTGTTCCAGAATCATCCCTCAAAGTCAAGAACGCAAGTTTTCCAAAAGCCCTACGTGCAACAATTCTTCCTGATATTGATACTTGGTCATTCTCATCGTTCGACTCTTCACCACTGCCGAGATGCTTATAAATATCTTGCAATTGATTAGCGGTATGAGTTCTATCCCATTTGTAGGCATATGGTTCAAGTCCTTTGCTCCTTAACTCTTCTACCTATAAAAGAACCCATTACTCTCAGTGCAAACAAATAAACCAGATATCTACACCCACACTCATCATAGACCCATGTTACCATGTAAATTATGTTAGAAAACAAACAGTTGGAACAACCATTGTTTTAAGCAAGTGCTGCAAAGATCAAAACTTTGCACAAGTTGTGTTTGGAATTGTGTTCTAAAACTGATGATTTGATCATTGTGTTTTAGCAGATAATTAGCCATTCAAAAAAAATAGTAGCAGGTCATTAATTTTGTGTGGCTTAGGGATTGCTTAATATAACTACTGATGTTTGTTGAAATAACCAGATAAGCAGTAGGGAATAATGCACTCCTAAAGTGATTATCTGATTATTGTGTTTTTGATTAAAACAAGTATTAGTAGTTCTTAGGCAGTGTGTGTGATTGCTCATTATAACTAGATATGTTTTTTGGAATCGGCTTCCACACAGATTATACAAAACTGTGCATTTCACTCTCAAATAACCATATAGACCATTTCAATAAGCAACCCCAAACACCCTCAAAACCGCTTAGTTCTTAAATCCCCATAAAACCTCATCACCTATTGGACCCATAAACCAAATAACAACAAACAAAACATAAAATTTAGATTCAATCTTTATAAAAGGGTTAAACACATGCTTCTAAGTATTACACTTTTATTCTTCGGCATCCTCCCAATCACTCACGTGTTTCATGGAAACTTACAACTCGCAAAATTACATAAATAAAAAATCAAACCTAGTGTTTCATGCTTGTATTTGACATTGCATTTTGAAAATAATTATCTGACTTTCGCTTTTTCAAGTAGCAAATACTTGCTTTTATGATTACTAACAAAATTGCTTATACTTATTTAAAATACCTAGATAAGCAATTTGGAATACGCAACTTCCAAACTGCTCATTTCACTCTCAAATAATCAGATAAGCAATAAATAAGCAGTTCTTATAAGCAATACCAAATACCCCCTAATAAAAAGGTTTAACAATTTCTTAACACCCATTTAATTAACAACCCAAATCCTAACAAACAAAACTATAAAAACAATAAGATTCAATCTTTGTTATAAAAAGAACTATATAAAAAATAAACCCTTTTACGACGAATAGCATCTCTATCAGAAGTAGAGGTTGCATTAGGCTAGTCGTAATGGAGACCCAGCCAAGGGTCACTCTACCCCTCTCGGGACGCGTCCCCCCCCCCCCCCCCCCCCCCCCCGCGGGTCTCATAGGAACGCGTCCCTCCCCCCTTTTTTGCTTGATTCGATCGGCAAAGCGACCAAATGGTTTGCATATGGTTTGTGTGTGTGAGGTGCCCGGGGTCGCCTTACCACGGGCATTTGGTCATGTGTTTGGTCTTAGAGAGAGAAGCTGATGTCGCGCTGATGTAGTAGGGACATAAGGTCACCCATAGGGTCACTAGTACTACTGGTCTTTAGGTGATAAGTTACAAAATAAGCCAGAAAAATTGGGCTTATATTTCATAACAATATAAGCCGAAATGAGATAAGCTCATAAGCCATAAAATCAGCTAAAACCAACACATCCCTTAAAAAACCCACAACCATTTAAGTAAACAAAGCATAAAAATACAAAAAGATTCAATCTTTATCAGACATAAACACAAAAACATAAAAAAAAAGATTCAATTTTTATATAAAAAAATATATAAAAAAAAGTTGAACCTTTTTAAGACGAATGGCACGAATAGCATCTCTATCGAAGTTGCATTATCATCTTTGGGTGACCTCCTTCCCCTGCCACCACCCTGTTTTGGCGGCACAGTGGCGGCGCGTGAGGATGAACAGCAGCGCGTGAAGGTGACTGGGAGTTGGGTTATGTAGGTGAGTGGAGATAAGTCATAAGTGGAAGAGATGACGGAGTGGTCTTGATGACCATACTTTTAAGGCCTCCATTCTTCTTGTTGTTTCAAGTTGTTATCTGAACTGAAATTTGTGTTTTGATGGATAACCAGAAAGAGTTGAAGATGTAAGGGTGTTTTTGTAATTTTGGTTTTTGTAAAGAATAATTATGTAAATTGGACTTTAAGATTATTATTCTTATTTTTTTCTCTTTTGGATAGAGCTTAACATAATAGACCATGGACCGGATGAACAAAAAAACCGGATCAAATTGGATTAACCAAACAGATTGAACGTATTTTGGTCTGGTCCTCGGTCCACCTTTTTCTCCATATTCGGTCTACGGTCCGATCCGGTCTGGTTCAGTCTTAAGCAAAACCAACCATTATGCTTTGTTGGACTCGATCGAACCAACGAACTGAACCTGGACATGACATTTCGGTCTGCTTCTTGGCCTGGTGTTTTGAACCAAATCATTTGTTTATCCAATCTAGTTTTAGTCAATACCGTCCAGTTTTTAGACCTTGCTCAGCCCTACTTTCGATTATTTTTCCATTTTGATGGTGTAACAAGGGCGTCTAAGACGTGTCCTTGCCTAACAATGCGTCACCCTTAAAACACAAATCCTCGCCTACGCATTGGTAATTTTTTAGCACAAGTCGGTCTGCGGACTGACCAACTTGTGAGAAAGTTGCGTGTGTGTGATTTTAATTTTTTGAGAAAAGCTCGGACTTGAGCTCTAGGAACGATAAAACTCGACTCAAATAAGACCGAGTTACTCAACAAAAACTTAATTAATTTACCTTACTCCGATAACAACAAATGAACAAAATGAAAAGAAAACCAATTTAATTGGGTCTTAACACTATTGGGTCTTACATAACAACAAAAGATCACTCCATCACAATCCAAACCAAAATACAAAATGAAACCTAGTCAAGCACAAACACCCATAAACACCAATGCCGGAACAAGCAACAGAGACATCAGCAGCAACATCAACAACAAAAGCAAGCCACAGTTCAGACCAGCCATTGATGATTCAAAGCCCCTTCTTCAAGATCCGGTACCCCTTTTTTGCATTTCTTTAAAATAACCCATGTTTTAGTTAGTAATAAAATAACAAGTTATCCTAAGTTTTAATGTTTTGTTTTGTAGATAATAAAATCAGACCCCATTGAGACAGAAGAAGCTGTTATCCGCTTGCCTCGTTTCCCTCCGACTAATTCCACATTATCTAAATGATTACTACTTATGTAATGTTTTGATTTTAATTTTTTTAGATATACTTTTGTTTAAAGCTTTGACTTGAGCTCTAGGAACGATAAAACTCGACTCAAATAAAACCAAGTTACTCAATAGAAGCTTGACTCATTTACACCGATACACCCAGCCCATGAATCGTACCTGTGTGTAACTAAAACCTAAGTTACTCAAATAACAACAAAATGAAAACAGAACCAATTTATTTGGGCCTTAAAAATACATGGTTCCTACATAAATATATTCGCTATTGGGCCTGACATAACAACAAAAACATCACAGCATCACTCCACCAAATTCCAAACCAAAAAAAAAAACAAAATGAAACCTAGTCAAGCACAAACACCCATGAACACCAATGCCGGAACAAGCACCAAAGACACCTGCAACAACAACAACAAAAGCAAGCCACAGTTCAGACCAGCCATTGCTGATTCAAAACCCCTTCTCCAAGATCCGGTACCTTTTTTTTTTTTTTTTTTTTTTTTTTAATTTCTTTAAATAACCCGTGTTTTAGTTAGTCATATAAAAACAAGTTATCCTATGTTTTAATGTTTTTTTTGTTTTGTAGATAATAAGATCAGACCCAATTGAGACAGAAGAAGCTGTTATCCGCTTGCCTCGTTTCCCTCCGACTAATTCCACATTTAAATGACTTTGTATTTGAAACCCGGATAAACTAAAGAACCCGATTGAACCAGCGGTTTATTGTTGGCCGGTTTGATAAATACGGCCGGGTCATGCCTTAGTTTTAAATATAGTATGTTTGTTTGGCATTTAGTCTTACATGTTTTATTGACGTGTGGTGTGAAATTATGTCAAATATATTGATTTTTTTTAAACGCACATGGTCTCTAATTTTTTGGTTTACCATTTATCTGTACTTTTTATTAAATAAACATTATGAAGTGAATGGACTTTGTTACCTGTTAAGATTTGCTAGATGGTGATTTTCATTTTATTTTAATTTAATTTAATTTATTTATTTGTTTTTTCTTTGCGTAATTGAAGTGTTACGCGAATAAGCATTTTTGAGTGTTTGAGATTACGTGTTACTAAGACTTGAGACAAACAATTTAGGCTCATTAGCTTAGTTGAGGAGGTGTTTGGGATTGCATATTTGAAGTGCTTGTTGACTTGTTTGGTTATAGCTTGACAGAAATTAGCACATGTGGAGGTGAAGTGCTTATAAGCCAATGCCATAAACATGAGTGACATATAAGCAATCCCAAACACCCTATAATGTTGTTTAAAAAGGTTCAATTTAGTTGACAGAAACTGTTAAGCCTTATCTAAATTTAGTTGACAGAAGCTGTTAAGGAACAATTATGTAAATTGTACTTTTTAAGATTATTATTCTTATTTATTTATTTATTTATTTATTTTTTCGGATAGAGCTTAACATAATAGACCATGGACAAAATGAAAAGAAAGCCAATTTATTTGGGCCTTTAATAATACATGGTTCCTACAAAAATATATTCACTATTGGGCCTTACATAAAAGATCACTCCATCACATGATCACAATCCAAACAAAAAAACAAAATAAAACCTAGTCAAACACCCATGAACACCAATGCCGGAACAAGCAACAGAGACACCTCCAACAACAACAACAGCAAAAGCAAGCCAGTGTTCAGACCAGCCATTGATGATTCAAAGCCCCTTCTTCAAGATCCGGTACCCCTTTTATTCATTTCTTTAAATAACCCATGTTTTAGTTAGTAATATAAAAACAAGTTATCCTATGTTTTAATGTTTTGTAGATAATAAGATCAGACCCAATTGAGACAGAAGAAGCTGTTATCCGCTTGCCCCGTTTCCCTCCGATTAATTCGACATTTAAATGACTTTGTATTTGAAACCCGGGTCAACTGGGGACCGGTTTTTTGTATCTTTAAGAACCGGATTGAACTGGCGGTTTATTGTTAAACCCGGTTTGATAAATCCGGTCAGGTCATGCCTTTGTTTTAAATTACAATATGTTTGGTATTTAGTCTTACATGTTTTATCGATGCCTGGTGTGAAATTATGTCGAATATATCATTTTTTTTAAATGCACATGGTCTAATTTTTTTGTTACAATTTATCTGTTATTTTGTATAAAATAAAAATTAAACATCATGAAGTGAATGGACTTTGTTACATGTTAAGATTTGCTGGATGGTGATTTTACTTTTTTTTGCGTGATTGAGGTGTTACGCGTATAAGCATTTTTGAGTGTTTGAGATTACATTTTACTAAGACTTGAGACAAACAATTTAGGCTCATTAGCTTAGTTGAGGAGGTGTTTGGGATTGCATATTTGAAGTGCTTATTGACTTGTTTGGTTATATTTTGACAAAAATTAGCACATGTTGAGGTAAAGTGATTATAAGCCAATGCCATAAACATGAGTGAAAGCATATGCAATCCCAGACACCCTATAAAGCTGTTTTCAGTAAGCTGTTCTACCAACTTTAAATAGGTTCAATTTAGTTGACAGAAGCTGTTTAGCTGTATCTAAATTCTGTTTCCTGCATTGTGTTTGACACTTCATAAGCTAATGAACTATTTTCATAAACAAGCGTAAGAAGTTAAAATACATCGATTTGAACAATAAGTAGAGCTAATTAGACTTATATGAGGTATCAAGTGATAAGTAGATATATACTTGTCGAAGCAAAGCCAATTAGACTAAGTGCATAGATATATATTGATCACAATGACACATTCCAAGTAGATTAACCATCATCACTAAGAAAAGAAAAAAAAACAAGTAAATTAACTACTCATTATGGCATGCAAAATGTAAAACGACGGTCACATGATGACATGATGGAGTAAGAGCAGATCCCCTCATAACTAGCATAAGTGTTATAGCAAAACATTAAGAAAAAACAAGGAAATTAACCACTGATTATGGCATGGAAAACGGCATCACATGATGCAGCAAGAGTAGATCCCCACGGTATTAGCATTTGGTTTGTCGCGAGGTGGATATGACGGCACATAGGTGGCAGTGTGGCACGTGTCTGAGAATTGTCGTTATAGTTGTTGCCCTTGTTATCATATTCTCCATAACCGCCTTGATAATGGTCACTCTTTTGATACATGTAGGTTGGAGGACATTCTCCATATTCCCAATGCACTAGATGTGCTATTTTTTCTGCTTTTCACAAACATTCCATAAGTGTGTTTGGTTCAGTGTAACCCGAAACAGGTAATGTCCTATTCTCCGCTCGGAAAGATTCTTTTCTTTTAATATGACCAATGAAATTATCAATCTTATTAGCTGGGGAAAATTACAGTACTTAATAGTGTTAAAGCAGAACAACCCAAAAAATAGTATAAAAACTTGAATTTTTAGTGTTAGTGTGACTGTGAGTGAGTGTGTGTGTTTGTGTGTGCATTTGAGGAAGAAGCTGAATACGACGTCATATAAGTTGTACTGTTATACAAATTTACAGAAGGTCATTCAAAATTCTCCTTTGAATCATTTAGTAACTCAGGCAGGTGATCGGTGTGATGCACTTTGTTGTAAAATAAATTAGTTGTTTGTTAGTGATAGACAGGTAGATTACATGATTGGCTATATCATTCTTATATGCTCAAAACTAGGGTGACAATTTGAGACGGGTTTAGGTTGGATTGACGGGTTGGAAAACTTTAGCTGAAACATGATATGCATAAGTAACTGGCTCATTCATATCAATTCTAATCTGTTTAACACAACAAATTTAGCCATATTATTTATGTGAGTTAATGGGTTAAACGCATAAAAGTTAAACAGTTACCTTTATGAACTTGTATTCATGTGATATAGCTGCTCATGTTTAGCTATTTTATTAATTTTACCCATGTGACCTGATATAGATAAAACATAACCCAAATCGACCCATTTATAATGAAGTGGATTTAGCATAAAGATACAGATTTTATTGTCTATTCTAATGAGTAAAGTGGCCAATATATGAGCATGAACCCCGAAGGGTGTCGGCCCAGTTGGTTGTTTCTATTTCATAAACTTAACTTCCGTGAGACAATGCTTGCCTTTATAGGAAAAATACCATCTTCCTTTCAAACTTTTTAAGGAAAGATTTAGCCAATCAGAACTTTCGTAAGTTGAGATACCCGACGAGTGCATCTAACATTGATATAACAGTGGGGTATAAATGACAAGTTCTTAAAGAACACTATTAACTGTGAGATGAGAGATGACTATAGATAGGTTTAACAAACCAATAAAATGAAATTACTTGAACAAGGTAAGTATTGAGCTTTAGAAGACTTGAAATTTTGACAAGATGTTAAGTTCTTCTTAAACTTTGAATGATAAGTTTCCAAGTTAATGATACATTATTGCATGTGTTCCTTAATATGAACCAAACTAATATTAGTATGTTTTCAAGTTAACGATACACTATTGAATATTTTTATGTCAAATATAGTATGTTATTACTAATATTAGGTGGTTCTTTCAATAAATGACGTTCAACTCCTTTCTTTTTTAGCTAATATTAAAAAATTACTTTTTGACCCGTTTATAAGTACATGTATGGGTTGAAATCGCCACCTCTACCTTACACCAGTAAATGACAGCAGAATTGACAAAGTTGTTGTTTATCTTCCAATTATGTGATGCAGTGAATGACAGCAGAATTGTTACATGCATATTTTGATTCAGTCCCTGTGTTATAGCTTCAACAAGCTCTAAAGTATAGTGAAACTCTCGGAGTATTATTTATGTAGGTGATGTTCCCTGAGTTAATTGTCAACTTGCTGTTGCTCGTGCATTTGGAGACCAGAGTCTTAAAGCACATCTAAGTTCATAACCTGGCATAAGACATGTACCTATCAATGCCTCAATAGAGCTTGTGATACTGGCAAGTGATGGCTTATGGAAGGTTCATTATTTACTCACTATTAAGTAAATACACAAAATCAACAACCAACGTTGTGTAAAAAGAAGCTTTATTTTGTTTATGAATCGACAACATATACCTTGTGCTTGCGGATAATTTAGTAACTTTTATTTTCTTATATCGGATGAACATTTATTTCTTTTCGTTCTTAAAGCATATAATAAGTAATTTGGTATGTTTATAACTTATTTTCCTAAACTTAATTTTTTTCAACCATATTCATAAGGCTCGCCTGCCCATTCGGGCGGGCCAGGTAACTAGTTGATTTATATATTAAAAACATGTCACTTAGAGTGATGTTGTTGAAGGCGAGACTGGTGGAGCACTTGTGGTGGAGGTTGCGATGGTGAAAGGGATTTCCAATTGCATTTTAAGCAAATTATGATAACAAAGTTCCACATTCTGATGTCACAAACAGGGTAACTCTGTTCTAAGTTCAGTTTCATATACTTTAGCACTTGTAGTCAGGGATGAAACTCATCAAATTCATCTAATATTTATATTTATATAATAGTCAGACCTGAATCAGTTTGAGTTGGTTTAAGCTGTCTTATATGAATCTCATTTACTGATAAGCAACAATTACCAACATACTTATTTTATGTTTCGTATTACGAGTACTAATCAGTTAAAAAAAAGTAAGAGCATTATCACACTAACATTGAGCATATCAATCATATGCTAAAACTTTAGTAATATATTAATAAAGCTGAAAACAAAATAAGATCGAGTCACTACTACTGAGTGTGTGAAACAGTCAAACAGACCCTGGAATCAGGTACAAGTTTGGTGGAAGCAACATGTGGTCACTGTTATAGCAATGGAGCAAACAAGAACCACAGGCTGTCACTAATGAAGATAGATTTCATACGAGCTGGTAACAAACCTCACGGTCATGAATAACATGTTTTATGTTTGTTAAAGTTTGCAGATGTCATTTTGCTATCTTTGTGGTAGGGTCCAAGTGTGTATTTACTCCCTCCTGACTTCTAATCCATTGTAGAGACCATAGTGTGCTGACTTAACAAATTTTCCAGTGACTTTTATATTAGTGGTTGAGTAACAAAAAAAATATCAGTATTCAGATATCTAAGGTGCATTGAAGGCTTATTTCAATCATGACTAAAACACCGCTACATTAGCTAGCTTCACACTACACTTAGATGTCAACCGTAATAGCATTTGCATTTAAGGCATGATGCCTTATCGTAAAGATTCATATTTATTTTAACTAGCCATGATACCTTAACATCATCGTATGTAGCAATTCTATGTAAAGCATTTTATCAAACGTTTCCGTGCATCATATAGCTATACAATTTATAATATGAACATGTGGAGATGTCGTATATCACACAACGCGGGGAAACGGCCACCCATGGTGTTAGCGGCAATTTTATTAATAAGAGGGACTTAAAAACCCTTGCCAAATGCAAGTGAAGCATGAAATTACAATACTATATACCAAACATTAAAAAGTAGATGAAAAAAACATAAACATATATACCCACTATGCACGTGCAACCCTTCGCCATTTTGCTATGAACACCACCACTTTTACGTATGCCCAATCTTTCAAGCTATCATGCAACTGGAAAAAAGCATGTCTCCCACGGCGGTTAAGAAGTAAAGCGCTACAAACTATCCAAAATCCAGTAGCAAACCCACTAGCACCACCAATATAAAACCATCGTTCTATCCCTTCCTCGTCTCCTTGACTCTTACCAACAGTGTGTGGTTCTTCTAATTCTTCATCTCCAGGGCATTTTTTCGGCAGGGGACTTCCACATAGCCCTGCATTTCCTATGTACCTTGAAGGGTCAAAGGTTTGGAGTTGAGTGCAAGATGGAATCCTCCCAGACAAGTTGTTATGCGACACGTCAAGATAATTTAAAAAATTCATCTGAGACATGCTTGATGGCAACTGCCCTGAGAGATTGTTTTTGGATAAATCCAAAGTCATAAGTTCTTTCATTTGACCAAGTTGTCTTGGAATCTCTCCAAGTAGAGCATTCTTTGACAAGTTTAGTGCAAGCAGTTGATAAAGATTGGTAAGTTCATACGGGATTTGTCCGGTTAAATGGTTGCTTGACAGGTCAATGCTCTTCAAGGATTCTAGATTTTTGCTGAATTCACGTACCTTTCCTTGCCACTGGATTATCACATGCTCAAAATAATCATAACTAGAGACGAATAGATCATCTTGATGAATGTGCCTTATGTCCAATGAATTCAATGTGACGAGATCTCTTTCTTTGAGAGAAAAAATATCTAGAACCATGGCAGTGATATTATTGATGCACGAGGGGATGGTTCCATTGAGGTTGTTCATTGACAAGTCTAGAAGTTGAAGATTTACTAGATGGCATACTTGTAGAGGGATGGTTCCATAGAAGTTGTTTGATGCTAGGCTAAGAACGTACAAACGTGATAGGTTTTCCCCAATCCAAACAGGCACATTACCAGAAAACTTGTTGGCCCGCAAATTCAGAAAGGTTAAATTCGTGCAATGTTTTAAGGATGAAGGCAATTCTCCAAAAAAGTTGTTGTTGTATAAATACAATGCTTCAAGCTTGATCAAAGACTTAACAGATGCAGGAATTCTGC
Organism: Artemisia argyi; assembly: GCA_030686995.1. Classification (NCBI taxonomy): domain Eukaryota; kingdom Viridiplantae; phylum Streptophyta; class Magnoliopsida; order Asterales; family Asteraceae; genus Artemisia; species Artemisia argyi. The sequence goes on along the minus strand of CM060693.1, from coordinate 20,600,491 downwards.
CAGATAGATTATTGTTTGCTAGATTAAGAACCACCAGCTCTTTTAAATGCCATAAACAGTCTGGAATTTGTCCTGTGAATGAGTTGTCTGATATATCAAGAAATGATAAATGGCCATCTACAGTTTGGCACAGAAAGGAGATTCCCCCAGACAATTTGTTTTTGGAAAGATCTAACACTAACAAAGTGGAAGGAACGTTCAGAATAGCGCCACTTATGCTGTTGAAAGAGAGATCCAAATAGATCAACTGAGAAGACTGCCACTGGTTCCGGTACTCCATAGAAACTGTGTCAAAAATGCTATTTTTTGAAAGATCAAGATGGGTGAGATTTTTCAGTTTTTGTATCCATTTGGGGAAACGAGGCCCTAGCTTGTTTGAACTGAAATCTATATATTCTATACTTTGAGAAAGGTTTGACACGTCAGCAATTAGAGGAACTCCTTCGAGTGAGTTGTTTGAAAGATCTATATACAAAAGATTTGATGTTTCAATATTCTTAGAGATAACACCTCTAAGAGAATTGGAAGACAGGTCTAGCCATTGAAGGCTGGGTAGTTGCCACAGTTTGTCACTTATAGTTCCATCTAACTGATTTGAAGATAGGTTCAAGGAATTGAGGGATGAAAAGTGTTGGATCACATCAGACAATGTAGCTGATGTGCATCCTGACAAGCTGTTCAAAAAATCTGAAAGTTGCCCATCAAACTTGTTACCAGAGAGAGAAAGATCTGAAAGCTTATTGCCAGTTAATGGGGACAACCAATGATGCATGGATGAGTTGAGATTGTTGTTATCAAGATAAAGGCGATCAAGTGATAAAGAAGAGTTGACAGATAAAGAATACGGATGCATGACTTGTGAGAGGTCACATCCTCTTAGACTTAAAGCAAATAGGTTTTGGAGACCTATAATTACATTTACCCAGTTATTTGCTTTGGCCAGAGAAATTCCATCCATATAAAGGACAGATAAAGAAGAAATAGAAGACAACCAATCTAAGTTTTCTACTGTACAACTTTCGAGGTAATCTAGTCCGAGGTCTAGCAAATTTGTGAGGTTTCCAAATTCCGAAGGAATGGTTCCATAGAAAGAGTTGTTTGAAAGGTCAAGGTCTGTCAATTGGGTCAAGGAACCAATGGATCTCGGAATGACTCCACTGAAATTATTCCCATCAAGGTAAAGATAAGTTAATTGGGTCATGTTACCAATGGACATTGGAATGGTTCCATAGAAAGAGTTGACTGAAAGGGCAAGGTCTGTCAATTTGGTCAAGGAACCAATGGACATTGGAATGGTTCCATAGAAAGAGTTGACTGAAAGGTCAAGGTCTGTCAATTTGGTCAAGGAACCAATGGACATAGGAATGGTTCCAGTAAACTGATTCCCATGAAGTACAAGGGTTGTTAATTTGGTCAACGAACGAATGGACTCGGGAATTGTGCCAGTAAACTGATTGTAACCAAGGTTAAGATATGTTAACTGGGTCATGTTACCAATGGATTTTGGAACGGATCCACTAAACTGATTAAAACTTAGGTCAAGATGAGTTAAATGAGTCATGGAGCATATGAACTTGAAAATGGTTCCATGAATAGAACTGCCAGGAAGGTTAAGAATATTCAAATATGTTAAGTTAATCAACGAATGGCTAATCTCACCTTCAAGACCACTATATTCAAGTTGAAGCTCTTTGACATGACCGGTGACGTTGTCACACACGACTCCACCCCATTGACAACAATCATCTTCTTCTTCGGGTCTCCACGTAGAGAGCAGGTTATTGGGGTCTTGAATAATGTGAGCTTTGAAATCAAGGAGAGCTTGTCTCTCCTTATCGATGCACTTATGAACAACTCCTGCTGCTCCAACCAGTTGTTGGCCAAAGGAAGTGGCAGTTGTGGTATTAAACAACCAAAAGACAAGTGACAAAATAAACAAAACATGAGTATGCATAAAGTAAAAGTAAATATTTTCTCTCATTATGTGTGTTTTAAGAAAATTGTATTGATGTGTTTTTATCTGATAATGAACACATATACCTCTATGCAGCTTTATATAGACTTTGATATCAAAGAATTGAAATTTATAAATTCGTGTGGAACAGACAAAACATGGAAAAAAATTAAACTATAAATTTGAAGTCCCACACAATTTTTAGTTATTCACTATGACTTTTGGTACTGTAATTATTCTGTGATGTAAAGGTAAATCCAAAAAAAAATGGAGCCAAATAAATCAGGCTGATGGAAAATACAGTCAGCAACTACTGTGAAAGTACCAAATATGCAAAAGACAAAAATGTTGGATTGGGATCGAGTGTTGCATAAATCTTCAGTTCCAACAATATGTTTGATGAAATGCCTCAACTAAATTTTTACAACATTAAGTTCACAAGTTTTCCTATTATAAAAAGCATGTGAGCAGGACATAGGTAAGTTAATTGGTCATTTGAATTTTCACTGCATTTGATTAACTATTTAAGACGATATAAGTTGTTTTTGTTCAAGATGAATGATTATGTTTTTTGTTCGTTGTGGCCACGGTTTAGTTTTGCATACAAGTTATTAGTTTCATATATTTGTGGCTTTATTGTGTGTGCTCAAACTGTATATACATTGTTGGGTTTAAGTTTATTGTGATTTAACTATCTTTAGTGGTAACATATATATATAAACTTTTTAACATCGAAATTTTAGGTTTCAATCAAAAGGATGGCGAGTCCCTATATACTATAAAATCAATTATTAAAATAAAACTGTACAAATGTGAATGCTCAATTTTGTCACGTAAGATAAATGAAGTCATCCTATTGCCCAATTGGAAAGCCAAAATTGAAACAATTTGGTTAAATCTATTTAAATCTCATCTAGCTAAAATATTTATAAAAACAAATGTGTCGATTTTGTCAAAAAGAAAAATAAAATGAAGTAATTAATAAAACTTTAGTTGTTAATTTTTAAATAAATTAAATAAAGTTAAGTAAACTTTCGAAAAGTTATGATTAAGTGATGATCTCAGTATAAGATCACTCGGATAACTCACCCCGGTAGTGCATTGTTTCGTTAAATGTAGGTTAGTATTATATATTCTCGGAAGATAAAAAGGTATTTACCTCGGTAGTGTTCTAGGTAGTGGATGATTTGTACCGTTCTTGGTAAAGAGCTCGTTAATTTCCTATTCTTGTTAGTTTGTTTGTTAAAGTTTTCACCTCGGTAGTTGTGTATTTTGTTAGCGTTGTTACTGTTCTCGTTCTCGGTATTTACCTTGGGCAGTTTGTGGTTTGACTAGTCAACATGATTGAAAAAAGATGGTTGAACAGTATATATAATGGAACAAAACAGTGCCAACATTCTAACACCATCTAATGACTCACAAATCTTCACCCAATACTTTAATGAAGTGTTTTATCCAGCATTTGGTTTTCACATAAAATGGAAAGTCGAAGATGTGGCACATTTTGTCCAAAGATACGTTAACTGTTTAAAGACACTTGTTCAACTAATACTAATAACGTTTTATATAATCTGTTTTGTATAAATCAATTCCTTTACTCATTGAGACTTTTAATCAGACAAGTGGTAAGAATAACATTGACGAAATAAAGTGACTCTATAATAGTCTAAAGAAGCTAGATGACTTTATATTTGGGTGGAACATACACGATTTGATGTCCCAAATCAGACGTTCAAAGACTCTCAAGTCTTTGCAATTTTTCCAAAGTGGGTGTCAATTTTTCTTCCACTTTGTAATACTTTATGTTAAAAAAGAAATCAATATAATGTGCCCAAATAAAGCACCCAATTATAGGAATAGTAACAAGATATATATAACGTGATGTAAACACCAATCTAGAATATACAGTGTTAGGAAATCGTACTTGGATTGATCAAAATAGGGAAAATCCTTTAAATGCCCCACAAGTAAATGGGTACCAACCCTAAATGTCCCAAATTTTTTTTTTTTTTTTCCCTCCAAATGCCCCAGGGGAGAGAGTTGCCCAAATTTCTTGGGCGGATTACATATTATGGTGACATGTGTCCTCCCAACATGTACCTACTAAGTACCATCTTACTAGTACTTTCTTGGGCGACTAGAAACTACATTTCTTGGGCGACTTACATTTTTTAATCTTTTTATGAGAAAGTGTGGTGTTTTAAAATGCTACATTTTTTGTCCTTGTAATTTGATTGGTATTTTATTTTTGGTCACACATTCTTTCTCTTTTTATCACCATTCTCTCTTGCATTCATTATAGTCAGCAAAATCAACGAGTAAACTTGGTAATTTGCTCAAATTTTAGAACAAAAAAGGACCCAAGTATCCAATGTAACAAACAGATAATGTAGGTCCAATGTAATAATTGAATAACCACCACAGAATATCAAATTTAAGGATGCTTACATTCATATACTGCAAATATGCAATATACACTGGTACCTATTTCATTTACACTATTCTTGCATCCGGTACATCGATCTAAAATCTCTTAGCAGTCATAAGGCTTAACTTTGTTGTTTATATGATTAATTGATTGTTTTAGTCAAGTTTAATAAACTTCTTTTAATTCAATCTTCATAAAAACCCAGATCTTCATCATAAAAACCCATATCTTCATCCAAAACTCAGGCCACAAATTCAATAACAAAAACAATAACATCAAAACATCACCATCGACACCACCATCGACACCACCATACAAACACCACCACCATCCAAATACCACAGATCCAAATACCACACCCTCACACCACCACCGGACCCATTTTCCATCTTAACAATCCCTCTTCTTACCTGAATAACATGTTCTTTTATGTTTGTAAAAGTTTCCCTCCACACATACAAGTGATTGATTGTAGAGACTACAGTGTGCTGACTTGAGAGAATTTCCAGTGACTTTTATATTAGTGATTGAGTAACAACTAAAAAATCAGTATTCAGATTTCTAAGATGCATTGGAGGCTTATTTCATGTGCCTCGAAATCATGAGTAAAACACAGCTACAATAGCTAGCTTCACACTACACTTAGATGTCAACCGTAATAGCATTTGCTTATAAGGCATGATACCTTATCGTAAAGATTCATAATTACTATAGCTAACCATGATACCTTGACAAAAACTGATTTGGTCAAGTTACATAGGAATGGTTCCAGTAAACTGATTCCCACCAACTACAAGGGTTGTTAATTTGGTCAACGAACGAATGGAATCGGGAATTGTGCCAGTAAACTGATTGTAACCAAGGTTAAGATATGTTAACTGGGTCATGTTACCAATGGATTTAGGAATGGAACCACTAAACTGATTTTCACTTAGGTCAAGATAAGTTAAACGTGTCATTATAACCATTAGACGATTCAAGATAAAGCTCTTTGACATGACCTGTGACGTTGTCACACACGACTCCACCCCATTGACAACAATCATCTTCTTCTTCAGGTATCCAGTCAATGAGCACGCCACTTGGGTCTTGAAGAATAATGTGAGCTTTGAAATCAAGAAGAGCTTCTCTCCTTATCGATACACTTGTGAACAACTCCTCCTGCTGCTCCAACCAGTTGTTGGCCAAAGAAAGACAAGTGACAAAAGAAGCAAAATATGAGTATGCATAAAGTAAAAGTAAATATTTTCTCTCATTATGTGTTTTAAGAAAATTGTATTGATGTGTTTTTATCTGATAATGAACATATACCTCGATGCAGCTTTATATAGACTTTGATATCAAAGAATTGAACTAGATGGATATAAATTTGTGTGGAGCAGATAACACTTGGAATAAACATCATGGAATAAATTTGAAGTCCCAAATTAGACGTTCAAAGACTCTCAAGTCTTTGCAATTTGTAGTTATTCAATGTATCTTTTGGTCCTGAAATTATTCTGTGATGTAAATGTTAATCCAAAGAAATGGAACCAAATAAATCAGGCTGATGGAAAATACAGTCAGCAACTCTTGTGAAAGTAGAAATATGTAAAAATAGGTTGGATGGATAAAAAAATAAATAAATGGGGCCTCTTAAAAATTCAGATTTGTAACTGTACATCCAAAGAAGAGAGATTTACGCAATTATGAGCTTAAAGTAGTGTCTTCATGGAAAAATTTATTCATACATGGTTCTTCTTTAATTGCTTATAAGGCTGCATAAATCTTTAGTTTTCTCATGACCCACAACAATGTTTGATGAAATGCCTCAACCAAATTTTAGCAACATTAAGTTTACAAGTTTTCCTTTTCTAAGAAGAATGTGATTTCAAGAGTAATCTGCATAGGTAATTAGTTGGTCATTTGAATTTCTAATGCATTTGATTAACTATTTAAGCCAATACAAGTTGTTTAGATTCAAGATGAATGATTACGTTTTGTGTTTGCTGTGGACAGGGTTTAGGTTTGCATACAAGTTATTAGTTTAGGTTGTTTGACTTGAAAATTGGAGCGGCCCAGTTCTAACATACTCAGCTTGGCTCATATTATATATTTGGTAACTAACAATACATGCTTTGGCGCAATTAAATCGTTGAACATCTATCTTCTACTTTAGTTTAAATACATAATGATAATCTAGTTATATTATTTCATTGCAATATTTAGTTGAAAATAAATATCAGAAGACTCTTTGCATAAAGCTACTTATTTTGGATAATCGTTAGAAACTGATTGATGCAATATGTATAGTAAATTTGAAGTAGATGGTCTAAATTTTTGTTTTACTTTTCCGTTGTTCAAAAATCCAAAAATAAATTTGATCTGTTTTGTGGAAAATGATGAAGAAAAGTGAAGTATCCCAATATTAGACGTTAGAAGACTTAAAAGTCTTTAAAACTTGTAGTTATTAGATATCTTTTTCTATCTTAGTGATACTTTTCCCCTCAATACGTGTGAATGTGTCATATAAATCAAAGTCAAGCTAATGGGCCCAAATGCTAAACCAAAACCAAGACCAAGACTAAAAGATGAAGACTAAGTTAATTACTACAATGCATAATCAACTTTTAAATTTTGTCTCAAAATACATAATATGATCCGTTTATTCAGGTCACCGACGATATGGCGCTTATGTGGCATCCAAGTGTATACCTCGTATGTTAACTAGTAAATAATGCAACAAAATAATAATAATCAGGAACCATGACCAATGACTATAAAACATATATACCTGGTCCAAGGGATCAGCTAATTCAGAAAACGCATTCCCTAACTCACGACCACAAATGAATAATTCAAATCTCTCTGTTAAACCTGCATGCCCGCGCCGAAAATTAGGAAAAATCAAGCTTTCACGAATTTGAGTTATTTGTAAATTTTGGGTATCCGGATATACAAGTTCAAAGGGATAATGAGGTAATGGGGTAATTTTCCTTAAAATAATATTTGCATTTTGAGATACAGAATATTTTCAGTACCTCCGATGTGGCTTCGCCAATGGAGATACCTCCACAGGATAATCCAAAAGAAATGTAGGCTGCACTAGAGTTGGTTCTACCGCTATCTCAAAAACCTGTTAAAAGAACAAAGTTACCAACTAATCTCACTCTTAAATTTTATATATTATTGTTAGTACTTGACCCGTAATTTGATACTGACCTCATTAAGCATTTTGCCAACAGATGAGCATGCTTCAATTAAATGCCTATCTTGATTATTGGGACCCATATTCAGCGCGTTAATAGTTGCTTCTTTAGCAGCATTAAGATCGTTTCCGAACTCAGTAAAATCAATTCCTGTAGCTTCTTTTACAAGATTGTGCATTGTTTCCCTCCTCCATGGTCTTTCTAAATTAATTTCAACCCCCTGCATTCAAATCGGTAATCTTGAATAATTCGGTGTAGCACGTAAGAAGTTAAACGTTCATTTTAAGAGTTTACATACCTGATAGTCCACAGTAAGCTTTCCATTAACTGCAAGAGCACATTGGGTTACGATTTCTTCTGCCATGTTCATCATGCTTTCATAGTCTGAATACGCTTCATATATCTGGATCAGTTCAAGACTAAAACCGATCAATTGTGATCAAACAAACATGAAAAGTGATGCTGCGATTACAATCATGACAATAGAGTCCTTGCGCTTAAAATATCAGCAGCATATATTACCTCTATAGTTGTGAATTCTGGATTATGTCGGGTTGAAATGCCTTAATTTCTGAAAATTCTTCCAATCTCATATACTTTTTCGAATCCACCAACCTACATTGGAATCAGAACTCTTTACTTATATGAATACAAATACAATCTTACAAAAAAGTCTAAGTAGAATACTAGGAAACTTACCAGCATTCTCTTCAAATGGAGTTCGGTCGCAATTCTCAAATAAAGATCCCTGCCAAGCGAGTTATGGTGTGTAATGAATGGTCTAGCTTCTGCACCGCCAGCTGCTCCCTAGTAAGTCAATCAATTTAAGTATCCAAAAAAAAAAAAAAAAAAAAAAAAAAAAAAAAAAAAAAAAAAATTTACAAAAATCAGTTTAGGGATGATATACAAACCTGAAGAACTGGTGTATCAACTTCGATAAAGCCTATGGATTCAACTGTCTGGCGTATGACTGATACAATCTACTGAAGTGAAGCACAAATCAGCATACGTGCATTTGAAGATAATAAGTTATATGATCCGAAAATTCAATGGTTTAACCCTACCTTTGCTCTTTTACGGAATACATCAGCTACCTCTGGATTTGCAATCATATCTACATATCTATACACGAAAAACAGACTTGGCAATTATGATGATGTTTAACATTAGCAAAAAACGACCACCATGACATTATTAGAATATGCAGGATTGCACAAATGTTGTTAACAAAAAAGCTATTAGAAAGCTAACCGTTGGCGATAACGCTTATCCACATCTGTTAGACCGTGAAACTTATCCGGTAGAGGAAGCAAAGATTTTGTGAGGATCAAAAATGAATTTACACATACAGAAAGTTCCCCTGAAAACAAATGGAAACAATGAATATGCTATCAAAACGTTAAGTGTAAAGACTATCAAATTTCTCTTTGTATAACTTTGTTGCAGAAGCTAACCTTTTTCTGTGCGTTTAATCGAGCCGCTTGCGCCCAATATGTCGCCTATATCAACAAGACTCTTTAATTGATCAAACTGATCATCTACAAGCCTTTCTTTCTCACAGTAAAGCTGATATTATAAGTAAATATATCAGTATTCAGTATTATGACAAAAAAGTGTCATAGAAAACCATAGCATAGGTGAGGAAATCAAGTTTACTCAATAACCTAAATGCTTCTATGAGGGTCAAATACAACGCATTCCTATTTGAGATCTTTCAGTTGTTAACATCCACTTCAGGAGATGATTAATGGGGCATTTGACATCGTGTTTTGATAGTGGTTATCTAATTCTTGTGGTTCGCATCAAAGAATCAAATTTGGAAATACTTAGGTCAAGAGTTCAGTAGATGCAACGAAACTAATCCTGATTATCTGATTATTCAAGTCTCGTTTTACATGTAAATCCATAGATAATCAGAAATGTCAAACACTCAACTGCTGATTACCACAACTTCAAACATGAGAAGCACATCCAATTATCTAAACACTCAAACTGCTGATTATCACAACTTCAACTGATTCTGATTATTTAAGTTTCATTTAAATCAAAATCCTTAAATAATCAGAAAACGTCAAACACTTAAACTGCTGATTATCACAACTTCCAGTATGAGAAGCACGTCCAGTTATGTAAACACTATCCCAGCATCCCGTTTTGTTATAACTTATCTACTACCACCCCACCCCCCCAAATCACAAATACTACCAATTACACAGCATGATGGTGATTAAGTTTAGAGACAAACAACTAAATTCTATGTGTAAAACGGGAAAAAAAAAAAAAAAAAAAAAAAAAAAAAAAAAAGAAAGAAAGAAGGAGTTATCAGCGTACCTGAATTGTACCAGAATCATCCCTCAAGGTCAAGAAAGCAAGTTTTCCAAAAGCCCTACGTGCAACAATTCTTCCTGATATTGATACTTGGTCATTCTCATCGTTCGACTCTTCACCATTGTCGAGATGCTTATAAATATCTTGCAATTGATTAGCTGTATGAGTCCTATCCCACTTGTAGGCATATGGTTCAAATCCTTTGCTCCTTAACTCTTCTACCTACAAAAGAACCCGTTACTCTCAGTGCAAACAAATAAACCAGATATCTACACCCGCACTCATCATAGACCCATGTTACCATGTAAATTATGTTAGAAAACAAACAGTTGGAACAACCAGTGTTTTAAGCAAGTGCTGCAAAGATCAAAACTTTGCATAAGTTGTGTTTGGAATTGTGTTCTAAACTGATGATTTGATCATTGTGTTATAGCAGATAATTAGCCATCCACAAAAAAGGTAGCAGGTCATTAATTTTGTGTGGCTTAGGGATTGCTTAATATAACTACTGATGTTTGTTGAAATAACCAGATAAGCAGTAGGGAATAATGCACTCCTAAAGTGATTACCTGATTATTGTGTTTTTGATTAAAACAAGTATTAGTAGTTCTTAGGCAGTGTGTGTGATTGCTCATTATAACTAGATATGTTTTTTGGAATCGGCTTCCACACAGATTATACAAAACTGTGCATTTCACTCTCAAATAACCATATAGACCATTTCAATAAGCAACCCCAAACACCCTCAAAACCGCTTAGTTCTTAAATCCCCATAAAACCTCATCACCTATTGGACCCATAAACCAAATAACAACAAACAAAACATAAAATTTAGATTCAATCTTTATAAAAGGGTTAAACACATGCTTCTAAGTATTACACTTTTATTCTTCGGCATCCTCCCAATCACTCACGTGTTTCATGGAAACTTACAACTCGCAAAATTACATAAATAAAAAATCAAACCTAGTGTTTCATGCTTGTATTTGACATTGCATTTTGAAAATAATTATCTGACTTTCGCTTTTTCAAGTAGCAAATACTTGCTTTTATGATTACTAACAAAATTGCTTATACTTATTTAAAATACCTAGATAAGCAATTTGGAATACGCAACTTCCAAACTGCTCATTTCACTCTCAAATAATCAGATAAGCAATAAATAAGCAGTTCTTATAAGCAATACCAAATACCCCCTAATAAAAAGGTTTAACAATTTCTTAACACCCATTTAATTAACAACCCAAATCCTAACAAACAAAACTATAAAAACAATAAGATTCAATCTTTGTTATAAAAAGAACTATATAAAAAATAAACCCTTTTACGACGAATAGCATCTCTATCAGAAGTAGAGGTTGCATTAGGCTAGTCGTAATGGAGACCCAGCCAAGGGTCACTCTACCCTCTCGGGACGCGTCCCCCCCCCCCCCCCCCCCCCCCCGTGGGTCTCATAGGAACGCGTCCCTCCCCCCTTTTTTGCTTGATTCGATCGGCAAAGCGACCAAATGGTTTGCATATGGTTTGTGTGTGTGAGGTGCCCGGGGTCGCCTTACCACGGGCATTTGGTCATGTGTTTGGTCTTAGAGAGAGAAGCTGATGTCGCGCTGATGTAGTAGGGACATAAGGTCACCCATAGGGTCACTAGTACTACTGGTCTTTAGGTGATAAGTTACAAAATAAGCCAGAAAAATTGGGCTTATATTTCATAACAATATAAGCCGAAATGAGATAAGCTCATAAGCCATAAAATCAGCTAAAACCAACACATCCCTTAAAAAACCCACAACCATTTAAGTAAACAAAGCATAAAAATACAAAAAGATTCAATCTTTATCAGACATAAACACAAAAACATAAAAAAAAAGATTCAATTTTTATATAAAAAAATATATAAAAAAAAGTTGAACCTTTTTAAGACGAATGGCACGAATAGCATCTCTATCGAAGTTGCATTATCATCTTTGGGTGACCTCCTTCCCCTGCCACCACCCTGTTTTGGCGGCACAGTGGCGGCGCGTGAGGATGAACAGCAGCGCGTGAAGGTGACTGGGAGTTGGGTTATGTAGGTGAGTGGAGATAAGTCATAAGTGGAAGAGATGACGGAGTGGTCTTGATGACCATACTTTTAAGGCCTCCATTCTTCTTGTTGTTTCAAGTTGTTATCTGAACTGAAATTTGTGTTTTGATGGATAACCAGAAAGAGTTGAAGATGTAAGGGTGTTTTTGTAATTTTGGTTTTTGTAAAGAATAATTATGTAAATTGGACTTTAAGATTATTATTCTTATTTTTTTCTCTTTTGGATAGAGCTTAACATAATAGACCATGGACCGGATGAACAAAAAAACCGGATCAAATTGGATTAACCAAACAGATTGAACGTATTTTGGTCTGGTCCTCGGTCCACCTTTTTCTCCATATTCGGTCTACGGTCCGATCCGGTCTGGTTCAGTCTTAAGCAAAACCAACCATTATGCTTTGTTGGACTCGATCGAACCAACGAACTGAACCTGGACATGACATTTCGGTCTGCTTCTTGGCCTGGTGTTTTGAACCAAATCATTTGTTTATCCAATCTAGTTTTAGTCAATACCGTCCAGTTTTTAGACCTTGCTCAGCCCTACTTTCGATTATTTTTCCATTTTGATGGTGTAACAAGGGCGTCTAAGACGTGTCCTTGCCTAACAATGCGTCACCCTTAAAACACAAATCCTCGCCTACGCATTGGTAATTTTTTAGCACAAGTCGGTCTGCGGACTGACCAACTTGTGAGAAAGTTGCGTGTGTGTGATTTTAATTTTTTGAGAAAAGCTCGGACTTGAGCTCTAGGAACGATAAAACTCGACTCAAATAAGACCGAGTTACTCAACAAAAACTTAATTAATTTACCTTACTCCGATAACAACAAATGAACAAAATGAAAAGAAAACCAATTTAATTGGGTCTTAACACTATTGGGTCTTACATAACAACAAAAGATCACTCCATCACAATCCAAACCAAAATACAAAATGAAACCTAGTCAAGCACAAACACCCATAAACACCAATGCCGGAACAAGCAACAGAGACATCAGCAGCAACATCAACAACAAAAGCAAGCCACAGTTCAGACCAGCCATTGATGATTCAAAGCCCCTTCTTCAAGATCCAGTACCCCTTTTTTGCATTTCTTTAAAATAACCCATGTTTTAGTTAGTAATAAAATAACAAGTTATCCTAAGTTTTAATGTTTTGTTTTGTAGATAATAAAATCAGACCCCATTGAGACAGAAGAAGCTGTTATCCGCTTGCCTCGTTTCCCTCCGACTAATTCCACATTATCTAAATGATTACTACTTATGTAATGTTTTGATTTTAATTTTTTTAGATATATTTTTGTTTAAAGCTTTGACTTGAGCTCTAGGAACGATAAAACTCGACTCAAATAAAACCAAGTTACTCAATAGAAGCTTGACTCATTTACACCGATACACCCAGCCCATGAATCGTACCGGTGTGTAACTAAAACCTAAGTTACTCAAATAACAACAAAATGAAAACAGAACCAATTTATTTGGGCCTTAAAAATACATGGTTCCTACATGAATATATTCGCTATTGGGCCTGACATAACAACAAAAACATCACAGCATCACTCCACCAAATTCCAAACCAAAAAAAAAAAAACAAAATGAAACCTAGTCAAGCACAAACACCCATGAACACCAATGTCGGAACAAGCACCAAAGACACCTGCAACAACAACAACAAAAGCAAGCCACAGTTCAGACCAGCCATTGCTGATTCAAAACCCCTTCTCCAAGATCCGGTACCTTTTTTTTTTTTTTTTTTTTTTTTTTTTTTTTTTTTTTTTAATTTCTATAAATAACCCGTGTTTTAGTTAGTCATATAAAAACAAGTTATCCTATGTTTTAATGTTTTTTTTGTTTTGTAGATAATAAGATCAGACCCAATTGAGACAGAAGAAGCTGTTATCCGCTTGCCTCGTTTCCCTCCGACTAATTCCACATTTAAATGACTTTGTATTTGAAACCCGAATAAACTAAAGAACCCGATTGAACCAGCGGTTTATTGTTGGCCGGTTTGATAAATACGGCCGGGTCATGCCTTAGTTTTAAATATAGTATGTTTGTTTGGCATTTAGTCTTACATGTTTTATTGACGTGTGGTGTGAAATTATGTCAAATATATTGATTTTTTTTAAACGCACATGGTCTCTAATTTTTTGGTTTACCATTTATCTGTACTTTTTATTAAATAAACATTATGAAGTGAATGGACTTTGTTACCTGTTAAGATTTGCTAGATGGTGATTTTCATTTTATTTTAATTTAATTTAATTTATTTATTTGTTTTTTCTTTGCGTAATTGAAGTGTTACGCGAATAAGCATTTTTGAGTGTTTGAGATTACGTGTTACTAAGACTTGAGACAAACAATTTAGGCTCATTAGCTTAGTTGAGGAGGTGTTTGGGATTGCATATTTGAAGTGCTTGTTGACTTGTTTGGTTATAGCTTGACAGAAATTAGCACATGTGGAGGTGAAGTGCTTATAAGCCAATGCCATAAACATGAGTGACATATAAGCAATCCCAAACACCCTATAATGTTGTTTAAAAAGGTTCAATTTAGTTGACAGAAACTGTTAAGCCTTATCTAAATTTAGTTGACAGAAGCTGTTAAGGAACAATTATGTAAATTGTACTTTTTAAGATTATTATTCTTATTTATTTATTTATTTATTTATTTTTTCGGATAGAGCTTAACATAATAGACCATGGACAAAATGAAAAGAAAGCCAATTTAGTTGGGCCTTTAATAATACATGGTTCCTACAAAAATATATTCACTATTGGGCCTTACATAAAAGATCACTCCATCACATGATCACAATCCAAACAAAAAAACAAAATAAAACCTAGTCAAACACCCATGAACACCAATGCCGGAACAAGCAACAGAGACACCTCCAACAACAACAACAGCAAAAGCAAGCCAGTGTTCAGACCAGCCATTGATGATTCAAAGCCCCTTCTTCAAGATCCGGTACCCCTTTTATTCATTTCTATAAATAACCCATGTTTTAGTTAGTAATATAAAAACAAGTTATCCTATGTTTTAATGTTTTGTAGATAATAAGATCAGACCCAATTGAGACAGAAGAAGCTGTTATCCGCTTGCCCCGTTTCCCTCCGATTAATTCGACATTTAAATGACTTTGTATTTGAAACCCGGGTCAACTGGGGACCGGTTTTTTGTATCTTTAAGAACCGGATTGAACTGGCGGTTTATTGTTAAACCCGGTTTGATAAATCCGGTCGGGTCATGCCTTTGTTTTAAATTACAATATGTTTGGTATTTAGTCTTACATGTTTTATCGATGCCTGGTGTGAAATTATGTCGAATATATCATTTTTTTTAAATGCACATGGTCTAATTTTTTTGTTACAATTTATCTGTTATTTTGTATAAAATAAAAATTAAACATCATGAAGTGAATGGACTTTGTTACATGTTAAGATTTGCTGGATGGTGATTTTACTTTTTTTTGCGTGATTGAGGTGTTACGCGTATAAGCATTTTTGAGTGTTTGAGATTACATTTTACTAAGACTTGAGACAAACAATTTAGGCTCATTAGCTTAGTTGAGGAGGTGTTTGGGATTGCATATTTGAAGTGCTTATTGACTTGTTTGGTTATATTTTGACAAAAATTAGCACATGTTGAGGTAAAGTGGTTATAAGCCAATGCCATAAACATGAGTGAAAGCATATGCAATCCCAGACACCCTATAAAGCTGTTTTCAGTAAGCTGTTCTACCAACTTTAAATAGGTTCAATTTAGTTGACAGAAGCTGTTTAGCCGTATCTAAATTCTGTTTCCTGCATTGTGTTTGACACTTCATAAGCTAATGAACTATTTTCATAAACAAGCGTAAGAAGTTAAAATACATCGATTTGAACAATAAGTAGAGCTAGTTAGATTTATATGAGGTATCAAGTGATAAGTAGATATATACTTGTCGAAGCAAAGCCAATTAGACTAAGTGCATAGATATATATTGATCACAACGACACATTCCAAGTAGATTAACCATCATCACTAAGAAAAGAAAAAAGAAAAAAAAACAAGTAAATTAACTACTCATTATGGCATGCAAAATGTAAAATGACGGTCACATGATGACATGATGGAGTAAGAGCAGATCCCCTCATAACTAGCATAAGTGTTATAGCAAAACATTAAGAAAAAACAAGGAAATTAACCACTGATTATGGCATGGAAAACGGCATCACATGATGCAGCAAGGGTAGATCCCCACGGTATTAGCATTTGGTTTGTCGCGAGGTGGATATGACGGCACATAGGTGGCACGTGTCTGAGAATTGTCGTTATAGTTGTTGCCCTTGTTATCATATTCTCCATAACCGCCTTGATAATGGTCACTCTTTTGATACATGTAGGTTGGAGGACATTCTTCATATTCCCAATGCACTAGATGTGCTATTTTTTCTGCTTTTCACAAACATTCCATAAGTGTGTTTGGTTCAGTGTAACCCGAAACAGGTAATGTCCTATTCTCCGCTCGGAAAGATTCTTTTCTTTTAATATGACCAATGAAATTATCAATCTTATTAGCTGGGGAAAATTACAGTACTTAATAGTGTTAAAGCAGAACAACCCAAAAAATAGTATAAAAACTTGAATTTTTAGTGTTAGTGTGACTGTGAGTGAGTGTGTGTGTTTGTGTGTGCATTTGAGGAAGAAGCTGAATACGACGTCATATAAGTTGTACTGTTATACAAATTTACAGAAAGGTCATTCAAAATTCTCCTTTGAATCATTTAGTAACTCAGGCAGGTGATCGGTGTGATGCACTTTGTTGTAAAATAAATTAGTTGCTTGTTAGTGATAGACAGGTAGATTACATGATTGGCTATATCATTCTTATATGCTCAAAACTAGGTGACAATTTGAGATGGGTTTAGGTTGGATTGACGGGTTGGAAAACTTTAGCTGAAACATGATATGCATAACACATAATCATATCAATTCTAATCCGTTTAACACAACATATTTAGCCATATTATTTATATGAGTTAATGGGTTAAAGCGCGCGGGTTTCATGTTACACAAATTAAATGGGTTGGCAGGTTTAATGTGACTGTGTATTTGTTACGAACAGCATAAATTGGTGTTTTGTGTTATTTTTTCCTTGAATGTGACTGTGTATTTGTTACTTAAAAGAAATACTATCTGTTCAAAAGTCTTTACAAAAAAATGCCCTTATTGAGCATTGACAGCATGGTAACAAGGGTAAATTGGTCAAGTAATTTTATCTGCTCGAAGCTTCTTACCCCTGCCTAATACCTGCATGTAGGCTTAAACTTTATTTAGCCATATTATCTGCGTTTCGGTTTTACTTCTCAGGTAGATGGAGAAATACAAAAAAAAGGCTCAACAGAGGATATAACATTTAAGATCCCATACTTGATAGTCACATTAATTCTATGATGACACTTCTAGAAGACGATGTCATACTAACAGTTACATTTATGAACTTGTATTCATGTAATAGCGTGTTTCAAAGTTTTTTGTGTCGGTTAATCTGTTCGGAATATTGTATTGTGTTTTTAAACAATCTGAATATTGTTTTGTGCTTTAAACAATCTGAGTATAAATGGAACATTATTTGAGGCAGCTTCAAGCAATCTGGAGAAATCAAGAGGTATATGATTGCAAACATCAAAAAGGTTTATTCTTTCCCAGGCTACCTGAGTTTATGTATTTTTATTTTTAATGCACTATTTTCATTAAATATAAGAGACGTTATGGTTAACTGATGCATTAGATAAACCTAATGCGGTGAGGATTTCTGTTATATTTGTTAACATTTTTAATTGGAATTGACGTTTGATGCATAATATTTAAAGTTAATAAGAAGTTTTTGACGGTATATGTGTAGAATGCAGGTCTCATAATGATGTTAAATCTTTGCTATTGGTAAACCATGTATGAAAATACGAAATGACTGACAGAATTCTAATATATGTTTTTGTTAAAAAAATTATTTTGACACCCATGTATTAATTATTTTATTCTCAGCCAACTTTTTGGAATGATCCTGAGAGAGCGTTAAGAAATGCATATTGTTCTACCGACAAATTTATCATCGAGAATCCCATGCAATTAGGTCCTGGTGGCTCAAGTGCAGTTATAGCAATTGTCATCGATGGCAGAGATCTATGGGTGGCAAATATAGGAGATTCCATGAACCACTTGAAGAAAGGAGTAGGATTGAGAAACAAGGTGGATTTGTGACCAAACTTCCAGGTAAAACGCTTTCATAGAACTTCACTTTTCAAAAGATGTCACACTATGGTGTCACACGCGAGGTGGTAACATTGTTGGAACAGGTTACATGTCAAAAAAAACGCGTCACTTTGGTAAATACGATTGACCTGGAACACTTTTTGTCCAAAACTTTACTTAAGAATATTTTTATGTCAAATATAGTATGTTATTACTAATATTAGTTGGTTCTTTCAATAAATGACGTTCAACCTCTTTCTTTTTTAGCTAATATTATAATATTACTTTTTGACCCGTTTATGAGTACATGTACATGGGTAGAAATCGCCACCTCTACCTTACACCAGTAAATGACAGCAGAATTGGCAAATTTTTGGTTTATCTTTCAATTATGTGATGCAGTGAATGACAGCAGAATTGTTACATGCATATTTTGATTCAGTGTCACTGTGTTATAGCTTCAGCAAGCTCTAAAGTATAGTGAAATTGTTATTATTTCTGTAGGCGATGTTCCACGAGTTAATGGTCAACTTGCTGTTGCTCGTGCATTTGGAGACCAGAGTCTTAAAGCACATCTTAGGTTTATGTTCTTAAGACGTGTACCTATCAATGCCTCAAGCCCTCAATAGAGCTTGTGATACTGGCAAGTGATGGCTTATGGAATGTTCGTTATTTACTCACTATTAAGCAAATATGGTGTGTGTATATATATATATATATATATATATATATATATATATATAGTACTTTAGAGAAGATATCACTTAATGGCCTTGATAATCGTCTATCACAGGTGGCACAATGAGCGGGGATTGAGGATTTTTCGTTGTGATAAAAGATGGTAAATACACAATATCAACATCCAACATTGTGTACAAAGAAGTATATTTCGCATTTGAATTGACAACATATACCTTGTGCTTGCGGATAATTTATTAGCTTTTATTTTCTCATATCGGATGAGCTTTTTTTTTTTTTTTTTTTTCATTCATTCTTAATGCATTAAATAAATAATTGGTATGTTTATATCTTATTTTCCTTAATTTTTTCAACGATGGCTCGGCGGGCCATGCAAGTAGTTGATTTATATACTATTAAAAACATCTCACTTAGAGAGTTAGAGTGGTGTTGTTGAAGGCGAGACTAGTGGCAGCACTTGGAGGTTGCGATGGTGAAAGCCAATGTTTTTTAGATCCAGATTGAGCTGATATTCGAGTATTAAAATAAGAAGTAACTTAGCACTTAGCAAACTGTATTTAGTGAAATGGATTTCCGATTGCATTTAAAGCAAATTATGATAACAAATTTCCACATTCTGATGTCACAAAAGGGTAACTCTGTTCTGAGTTCTGTTTCATATACTTTAACAATTGTAGTCAGGGATGAAAATCATAATGAAATTCATCTAATATTTAGATTTATATAATATTCTGTTCTGTTCTGAGTTCTGTTTCATATATAAGAATCTCATTTACTGATAAGCAACAATTACCAACATATATATACTTATTTTCTGTTTAGTACTAATCAGTTTAAAAAAGTAAGAGCATTATCACACTAAACATCGAGCATATCAATCATATGCTAAAACTTCAGTAGTATATTAATAAAGCTGAAAACAAAATAAGATCGAATCTGATGCAGTTTCACAATCAAATGGCTCAAAAGATCGGGATTCACAAAAGCTTCAAACCTTCTCGGTTTCTTATTTCATTCAAACTCCAAAAACTGATTTAAACAAAACACAAACCCCCTATTTATACTAATCCTAGCACCACTAAAATAGGAAACAAATCAATCAATAATTGCCTAATAAGAAAAAAAGATAACTTATAAAAATAAAAGATAACTTAAATTAAACCGCATCAGAATCACTACTACTGAGTGTGTGAAACAGCCCCGGAATCAGGTACAAGTTTGGTGGAAGCAACATGTGGTCACTGTTATAGCAATGGAGCAAACAAGAACCGAAGCTGCCACTAATGAAGATGGATTTCATACGAGCTGGTAACAAACCTCACGGTCATGAATAACATGTTCTTTTATGTTTGTTGAAGTTTTGTATTTAGCTATCTTTGTGGTAGGGTCCAAGTGTGTATTTACTCCCTCCTGACTTCTAATCCATTGTAGAGACCACAGTGTGCTGACTTAAGAAATTTACCAGTGACTTTTATATTAGTGATTGAGTCACAAAAAATATATCAGTATATCTAGTGTTTTAGTCATGATTACGAGTCACATGAAATAAGCCTTCAATGCACCTTATCTACATTAGCTAGCTTCACACTACACTTAGATGTCAACCGTAATAGCATTTGCTTATATAAGGCATGATGCCTTATCGTAAAGATTCATAATTACTATAGCTAACCATGATACCTTGACATCATCTGGTATGTTGTAAATCTATATAAAACATTTTAACGAACACGTTCCATGCATCATATAGCTATACTGTTTATAATATGAACATGTGGAGATGTCGTATATCACACAACGTGGGGAAACGGCCACCCATGGTGTTAGCGGCAATTTTATTAATAAGAGGGACTTAAAAACCCTTGCCAAATACAAGTGAAGCATGAAATTACAATACTATATACCAAACATTAATAAGTAGATGAACAAAACATAAACATATACACCACTATGCACGTGCAACCCTTCGCCATTTTGCTATGAACACCACCACCTTTACATACACCCAATCTTTCAAGCTATCATGCAACTGGAAAAAAGCATGTCTGGCACGGCGGTTAAGAAGTATAATGCTAAAAACTATCCAAAATCCAGTAGCAAAACCAGCGGCCCCTCCAATATAAAACCATCTCTGAAATTCATCTATGGCTTCACCATCACTCTTACCTTCATCAACTACAGGTGTTACTTCAAGTACTTTATCTCCGGGACAATATTTAGTCAGGGGAGGTCCGCATAGCCCAGCATTTCCACTGTAACTTGAAGCTTCAAAGGTCTGGAGTTGAGTGCAAGATGGAATCCTCCCAGACAAGTTGTTATGCGACACGTCAAGATAATTTAAAAAATTCATTTGAGACATGCTTGATGGCAACTGCCCTGAGAAATTGTTTTTGGATAAATCCAGAGTCAGAAGTTCTTTCATTTGACCAAGTTGTCTTGGAATCTCTCCAAGTAGAGCGTTTTTTGACAAGTTTAGTGCAACCAGTTGAGAAAGATTGGTAAGTTCATATGGGATTTGTCCTGTTAAATGGTTGCTCGACAGGTCAATGCTCTTCAAGGATTCTAGATTTCTGCTGAATTCACGTACCTTTCCTTGCCATTGGATTAACACATGGTCAAAATAATCATAACTAGAGCCGAATCGATCTTGACAAATGTGCCTTATGTCCAATGAATTCAATGTGATGAGATCTCTCCCTTTGAGAGAAAAATTATCTAGAACCATGGCAGTGATATTATTGATGCACGAGGGGATGGTTCCATTGAGGTTGTTCATTGACAAGTCTAGAAGTTGAAGATTTACTAGCTGGCATACTTGTAGAGGGATGGTTCCATAGAAGTTGTTTGATGCTAGGCTAAGAACGTACAAACGTGATAGGTTTTCCCCAATCCAAACAGGCACATTACCAGAAAACTTGTTGGCCCCCAAATTCAGAAAGGTTAAATTCGTGCAATGTTTTAAGGATGAAGGAAATTCTCCAAAAAAGCTGTTGTTGTATAAATACAATGTTTCAAGCTTGATCAAAGACTTGACAGATGCAGGAATTCTACCAGATAGATTATTGTTTGCTAGATTAAGAACCACCAGCTCTTTTAAATGCCAAAAACAGTCTGGAATTTGTCCTGTGAATGAGTTGTCTGAGATATCAAGAAATGATAAATCGCCATCTACAATTTGGCACAGAAAGGAGATTCCCCCAGATAATTTGTTTTTGGAAAGATCTAACACTAACAAAGAGGAAGGAGCATTCAGTATAGCGCCACTTATGTTGTTGAAAGAGAGATCCAAATACATCAACTGAGAAGACTGCCACTGGTTCCAGTACTCCTTAGAAACTGTGTCTGAAATGCTATTTTTGGAAAGATCAAGATGCTGAAGTGTTTTCAATTTTTGTATCCATTTGGGGAAACGAGGCCCTAGCTTGTTAGAGCTGAAATCAAGATACCCCATACTCTGAGAAAGGTTTGACATGTCAGCAATTAGAGGAACTCCTTCGAGTGAGTTGTTTGAAAGATCTAGTATTTGAAGATTTGATTTTCCAATATTCTTAGAGATAGCACCTCTAAGAGAATTGGAAGAAAGGTCTAGTGTCATAAGGTTGCGTAGTTGCCACAGTTTGTCACTTATAGTTCCATCGAACTGATTTGAAGATAGGTTCAAGGAATAGAGGTTTGTGCATCCGGACAAGCTGTTCAAAAAATCTGAAAGTTCCCCATCAAACTTGTTACCAGAGAGAGAAAGATCTATAAGCTTATTGCCAGTTAATGGGGACAACCAATGATGCACGGAGGAGTTTAGATTGTTGTTATCGAGAGAAAGGTGATCAAGAGATAAAGAAGAGTTGACAGACGAAGAATATGGATGCATGACTTTTGAGAGCTCACATACTCTTAAACTTAACTCTTGTAGGTTTTGGAGACCTATAATTACATTTACCCAGTTATTTGCTTTGGCCAGAGAAGTTCCATCCATAAAGAGGGAGTCTAAACTAGATAAAGAAGACAACCAATCTAAGTTTTCAGCTCTACAATTTCCGAGGGAATTTAGTTCAAGTCTTTCCAAATTGGTGAGGTTTCCAAATTCTGCAGGAATGGTACCATAGAAAGAGTTGTTTGAAAGGAAAAGGGATGTCAATTTGGTCAAGGAACCAATGGATCTCGGAATGACTCCACTGAAATTATTCCCATGAAGGTTAAGATTAGTTAACTGGGTCATGTTACCAATGGACATTGGAATGGTTCCATAGAAAGAGTTGACTGAAAGGTCAAGGTCTGTCAATTTGGTCAAGGAGCCAATGGACATAGGAATGGTTCCAGTAAACTGATTCCCACCAAGTAAAAGGGTTGTTAATTTGGTCAACGAATGAATGGACTCGGGAATTGTGCCAGTAAACTGATTGTGACCAAGGTTAAGAACAGTTAACTGGGTCATGTTACCAATGGAATTAGGAATGGATCCACTAAACTGATTTTCACGTAGGTCAAGATGAGTTAAATGAGTCATGGAGCATATGAACTTGAAAATGGTTCCATGAAAAGAATTGTGACGAAGGTTAAGAACATTCAAATATGTTAAGTTAATCAACGAATGGCTAATCTCACCTTCAACACCAGTGCCAGGCGATTCAAGATAAAGCACTTTGACATGACCTGTGACGTTGTCACACACGACTCCTTCCCATTGACAACAATCATATTCTTCTTCGGGTCTCCAGGTACAGAGCATGCCAGTTGGGTCTTGAGTAAGAGCTTTGAAATCAAGAAGAGCTTGTCTCTCCTTATCGATGCACTTATGAACAACTCCTCCTGCTGCACCAACCAGTTGTTGGCCAAAGGAAGTGGCAGTTGTGGTATTAAACAACAAAAAGACAAGTGAGAAAATAAACAAAACATTAGTATGCATAAAGTAAAAGTAAATATTTTCTCTCATTATGTGTGTTGTAAGAAAATTGTATTGATGTGTTTTTATATGATAATGAACACATATACCTCTATGAAGCTTTATATAGACTTTGATATCAAAGAATAGAAATATATAAATTCGTGTGGAACAGACAAAACATGGAAAAAAATTCAACAATAAATTTGAAGTCCCACATTAGACGACCAAAGACTTGAGACTCTTAAGTCTTTGCAATTTTTAGTACAGTCAAAAATTCAACAAAAAGACTTGACACGGAAATAACTTTTGGTACTGTAATTATTCTGTGATGTAAAGGTAAATCCAAAGAAATGGAGCCAAATAAATCAGGCTGATGGAAAATACAGTCAGCAACTACTGTGAAAGTACCAAATATGCAAAAAAACAAAAATGTTGGATTGGGATCGAGTGTTGCATAAATCTTCAGTTCCAACAATATGTTTGATGAAATGCCTCAACTAAATTTTTACAACATTAAGTTCACAAGTTGTTTTTGTTCAAGATGAATGATTAACTATTTGAGACGATATAAGTTGTTTTTGTTCAAGATGAATGATTATGTTTTTTGTTCGTTGTGGCCACGGTTTAGTTTTGCATACAAGTTATTAGTTTCATATATTTGTGGCTTTATTGTGTGTGCTCAAACTGTATATACATTGTTGGGTTTAAGTTTATTGTGATTTAACTATCTTTAGTGGTAACATATATATATAAACTTTTTAACATCGAAATTTTAGGTTTCAATCAAAAGGATGGCGAGTCCCTATATACTATAAAATCAATTATTAAAATAAAACTGTACAAATGTGAATGCTCAATTTTGTCACGTAAGATAAATGAAGTCATCCTATTGCCCAATTGGAAAGCCAAAATTGAAACAATTTGGTTAAATCTATTTAAATCTCATCTAGCTAAAATATTTATAAAAACAAATGTGTCGATTTTGTCAAAAAGAAAAATAAAATGAAGTAATTAATAAAACTTTAGTTGTTAATTTTTAAATAAATTAAATAAAGTTAAGTAAACTTTCGAAAAGTTATGATTAAGTGATGATCTCAGTATAAGATCACTCGGATAACTCACCCCGGTAGTGCATTGTTTCGTTAAATGTAGGTTAGTATTATATATTCTCGGAAGATAAAAAGGTATTTACCTCGGTAGTGTTCTAGGTAGTGGATGATTTGTACCGTTCTTGGTAAAGAGCTCGTTAATTTCCTATTCTTGTTAGTTTGTTTGTTAAAGTTTTCACCTCGGTAGTTGTGTATTTTGTTAGCGTTGTTACTGTTCTCGTTCTCGGTATTTACCTTGGGCAGTTTGTGGTTTGACTAGTCAACATGATTGAAAAAAGATGGTTGAACAGTATATATAATGGAACAAAACAGTGCCAACATTCTAACACCATCTAATGACTCACAAATCTTCACCCAATACTTTAATGAAGTGTTTTATCCAGCATTTGGTTTTCACATAAAATGGAAAGTCGAAGATGTGGCACATTTTGTCCAAAGATACGTTAACTGTTTAAAGACACTTGTTCAACTAATACTAATAATGTTTTATATAATCTGTTTTGTATAAATCAATTCCTTTACTCATTGAGACTTTTAATCAGACAAGTGGTGAGAATAACATTGACGAAATAAAGTGACTCTATAATAGTCTAAAGAAGCTAGATGACTTTATATTTGGGTGGAACATACACGATTTGATGTCCCAAATCAGACGTTCAAAGACTCTCAAGTCTTTGCAATTTTTCCAAAGTGGGTGTCAATTTTTCTTCCACTTTGTAATACTTTATGTTAAAAAAGAAATCAATATAATGTGCCCAAATAAAGCACCCAATTATAGGAATAGTAACAAGATATATATAACGTGATGTAAACACTAATCTAGAATATACAGTGTTAGGAAATCGTACTTGGATTGATCAAAATAGGGAAAATCCTTTAAATGCCCCACAAGTAAATGGGTACCAACCCTAAATGTCCCAAAAAAAAATTTTTTTTTTTCCCTCCAAATGCCCCAGGGGAGAGAGTTGCCCAAATTTCTTGGGCGGATTACATATTATGGTGACATGTGTCCTCCCAACATGTACCTACTAAGTACCATCTTACTAGTACTTTCTTGGGCGACTAGAAACTACATTTCTTGGGCGACTTACATTTTTTAATCTTTTTATGAGAAAGTGTGGTGTTTTAAAATGCTACATTTTTTGTCCTTGTAATTTGATTGGTATTTTATTTTTGGTCACACATTCTTTCTCTTTTTATCACCATTCTCTCTTGCATTCATTATAGTCAGCAAAATCAACGAGTAAACTTGGTAATTTGCTCAAATTTTAGAACAAAAAAGGACCCAAGTATCCAATGTAACAAACAGATAATGTAGGTCCAATGTAATAATTGAATAACCACCACAGAATATCAAATTTAAGGATGCTTACATTCATATACTGCAAATATGCAATATACACTGGTACCTATTTCATTTACACTATTCTTGCATCCGGTACATCGATCTAAAATCTCTTAGCAGTCATAAGGCTTAACTTTGTTGTTTATATGATTAATTGATTGTTTTAGTCAAGTTTAATAAACTTCTTTTAATTCAATCTTCATAAAAACCCAGATCTTCATCATAAAAACCCATATCTTCATCCAAAACTCAGGCCACAAATTCAATAACAAAAACAATAACATCAAAACATCACCGTCGACACCACCATACAAACACCACCACCATCCAAATACCACACCCTCACACCACCACCGGACCCATTTTCCATCTTAACAATCCCTCTTCTTACCTGAATAACATGTTCTTTTATGTTTGTAAAAGTTTCCCTCCACACATACAAGTGATTGATTGTAGAGACTACAGTGTGCTGGCTTAAGAGAATTTCCAGTGACTTTTATATTAGTGATTGAGTAACAACTAAAAAATCAGTATTCAGATTTCTAAGATGCATTGGAGGCTTATTTCATGTGCCTCGTAATCATGAGTAAAACACAGCTACATTAGCTAGCTTCACACTACACTTAGATGTCAACCGTAATAGCATTTGCTTATAAGGCATGATACCTTATCGTAAAGATTCATAATTACTATAGCTAACCATGATACCTTGACAAAAACTGATTTGGTCAAGTTACATAGGAATGGTTCCAGTAAACTGATTCCCACCAACTACAAGGGTTGTTAATTTGGTCAACGAACGAATGGAATCGGGAATTGTGCCAGTAAACTGATTGTAACCAAGGTTAAGATATGTTAACTGGGTCATGTTACCAATGGATTTAGGAATGGAACCACTAAACTGATTTTCACTTAGGTCAAGATAAGTTAAACGTGTCATTATAACCATTAGACGATTCAAGATAAAGCTCTTTTACATGACCTGTGACGTTGTCACACACGACTCCACCCCATTGACAACAATCATCTTCTTCTTCAGGTATCCAGTCAATGAGCACGCCACTTGGGTCTTGAAGAATAATGTGAGCTTTGAAATCAAGAAGAGCTTCTCTCCTTATCGATACACTTGTGAACAACTCCTCCTGCTCCAACCAGTTGTTGGCCAAAGAAAGACAAGTGACAAAAGAAGCAAAATATGAGTATGCATAAAGTAAAAGTAAATATTTTCTCTCATTATGTGTGTTTTAAGAAAATTGTATTGATGTGTTTTTATCTGATAATGGACACATATACCTCTATGCAATGCAGCTTTATATAGACTTTGATATCAAAGAATTGAACTAGATGGATATAAATTTGTGTGGAGCACATAACACTTGGAATAAACATCATGGAATAAATTTGAAGTCCCAAATTAAACGTTCAAAGACTCTCAAGTCTTTGCAATTTGTAGTTATTCAATGTATCTTTTGGTCCTGAAATTATTCTGTGATGTAAATGTTAATCCAAAGAAATGGACCCAAATAAATCAGGCTGATGGAAAATACAGTCAGCAACTCTTGTGAAAGTAGAAATATGTAAAAATTCAGATTTGTAACTGTACATCCAAAGAAGAGAGGTTTAGGTTTGCATACAAGTTATTAGTTTAGGTTGTTTGACTTGAAAATTGGAGCGGCCCAGTTCTAACATACTCAGCTTGGCTCATATTATATATTTGGTAACTAACAATACATGCTTTGGCGCAATTAAATCGTTGAACATCTATCTTCTACTTTAGTTTAAATACATAATGATAATCTAGTTATATTATTTCATTGCAATATTTAGTTGAAAATAAATATCAGAAGACTCTTTGCATAAAGCTACTTATTTTGGATAATCATTAGAAACTGATTGATGCAATATGTATAGTAAATTTGAAGTAGATGGTCTAAATTTTTGTTTTACTTTTCCGTTGTTCAAAAATCCAAAAATAAATTTGATCTGTTTTGTGGAAAATGATGAAGAAAAGTGTATCCCAATATTAGACGTTAGAAGACTTAAAAGTCTTTAAAACTTGTAGTTATTAGATATCTTTTTCTATCTTAGTGATACTTTTCCCCTCAATACGTGTGAATGTGTGATATAAATCAAAGTCAAACTAATGGGCCCAAATGCTAAACCAAAACCAAGACCAAGACTAAAAGATGAAGACTAAGTTAATTACTACAATGCATAATCAACTTTTAAATTTTGTCTCAAAATACATAATATGATCCGTTTATTCAGGTCACCGACGATATGGCGCTTATGTGGCATCCAAGTGTATACCTCGTATGTTAACTAGTAAATAATGCAACAAAATAATAATAATCAGGAACCATGACCAATGACTATAAAACATATATACCTGGTCCAAGGGATCAGCTAATTCAGAAAACGCATTCCCAAACTCACGACCACAAATGAATAATTCAAATCTCTCTGTTAAACCTGCATGCCCGCGCCGAAAATTAGGAAAAATCAAGCTTTCACGAATTTGAGTTATTTGTAAATTTTGGGTATCCGGATATACAAGTTCAAAGGGATAATGAGGTAATTTTCCTTAAAATAATATTTGCATTTTGAGATACAGAATATTTTCAGTACCTCCGATGTGGCTTCGCCAATGGAGATACCTCCACAGGATAATCCAAAAGAAATGTAGGCTGCACTAGAGTTGGTTCTACCGCTATCTCAAAAACCTGTAAAAAGAACAAAGTTACCAACTAATCTCACTCTTAAATTTTATATATTATTGTTAGTACTTGACCCGTAATTTGATACTGTCCTCATTAAGCATTTTGCCAACAGAGGAGGATGCTTCAATTAAATGCCTATCTTGATTATTGGGACCCATATTCAGCGCGTTAATAGTTGCTTCTTTAGCAGCATTTAGATCGTTTCCGAACTCAATAAAATCAAGTCCTGTAGCTTCTTTTACAAGATTGTGCATTGTTTCCCTCCTCCATGGTCTTTCTAAATTAATTTCAACTCCCTGCATTCAAATCGGTAATCTTGAATAAGTCGGTGTAGTACTAAACTAGATTGAGAAAGTGGTACTTAAGAAGTTAAGCGTTCAATTTAAGAGTTTACGTACCTGATAGTCCACAGTAAGCTTTCCATTAACTGCAAGAGCACATTGAGTTACGATTTTTTCTGCCATGTTCATCATGCTTTCATAGTCTGAATACGCTTCATATATCTGGATCAGTTCAAGACTAATACCGATCAATTGTGATTAAACAAACATGAAAAGTGATGCTGCGATCACAATCATGACAATAGCATATGAAGGCAATTGATGCATATATTACCTCTATAGTTGTGAATTCTGGATTATGTCGGGTTGAAATGCCTTCATTTCTGAATATTCTTCCAATCTCATATACTTTTTCGAATCCCCCAACCTATGTTGGAATCAGAACTCTTTACTTATATTTATACAAATACAATCTTACAAAAAAGTTAATGTACAATACTCAGAACCTTACCAGCATTCTCTTCAAATGGAGTTCGGTTGCAATTCTCAAATAAAGATCCCTTGCCAAGCGAGTTATGGTGTGTAATGAATGGTCTAGCTTCTGCACCGCCAGCTGCTCCCTAGTAAGTCGAATCAATTTAAGTATCAAAGATTGAAAAAATCAAATATTTAGATTTTACGAAAATCAGTTTAGGGATGATTTACAAACCTGAAGAACTGGTGTATCAATTTCGATAAAGCCAACGGATTCAACTGTCTGGCGTATGACTGATACAATCTACTGAAGTGAAGCACAAATCAGCATACGAGCATTTGAATATACGAAGGTATGTTCTTTAGCATTCTATGATTAATGAATAGTTATATGATCTGAAGATTCAATGTTTTAACCCTACCTTTGCTCTTTTACGGAACACATCAGCTACCTCTGGATTTGCAATCATATCTACATATCTATACACGAAAAACAGACTTGCCAATTATGATGATGTCTAACATTAGCAAAAAAGGACCACCATGAAAAAAAGCTATTAGAAAACTAACCGTTGGCGATAACGCTTATCCACATCTGTTAGACAGTGAAACTTATCCGGTAGTGGAAGCAAAGATTTTGTGAGGATCAAAAATGAATTTACACATACAGAAAGTTCCCCTGAAAACAAATGGAAACGATGAATATGCTATAAAAAAAAGTCTAAAGACTATTAAATTTCTCTTTGTAAAACTTTGTTGCAGAAGCTAACCTTTTTCCGTCCGTTTAATTGAGCCGCTTGCGCCCAATATGTCGCCTATATCAACAAGACTCTTTAATTGGTCAAACTGATCATCTACAAGCCTTTCTTTCTCACAGTAAAGCTGGTATTATAAGTAAATAAATCAGTATTTGGTATTATGACAAAAAAGAGTCATAGAAAACATAGCATAGGTGAGGAAATCAAGTTTACTCAATAATCTAAATGCTTCTAAGTGTCAAATACAACACATTCCTATTTGCGATCTTTCAGTTGTTAAAATCCACTTCGGGAGATGATTAATGGGCATTTGGCATCGTGTTTTGAAAGCGGTTATCAAATTACTGTGGTTCGAGTCAAATAATCAAATTTGAAAAATACTTGTTTCAAGAGTAAATGCAACGAAACTGATTCTGAATATTTAAGTGTCATCTTAAATCAAATTCCTTAAATAATCAGAGTACGTCAAACACTTAAACTGCTGATTATCACAACTTCCTGTATGAGAAGCATGTTCAGTTATGTAAACACTATCCCCCCACCTACCCAAACACACACATACAAATACTACCAATTACACAGCATGATGGTGATTAAGTTTAGAGACAAGCATGTGTGTGTGGAAAAGAAAAAAGAATGTTATCAGCATACCTGAATTGTGCCAGAATCATCCCTCAAAGTCAAGAACGCAAGTTTTCCAAAAGCCCTACGTGCAACAATTCTTCCTGATATTGATACTTGGTCATTCTCATTGTTTGATTCTTCGCCATTGCCGAGATGCTTATAAATATCTTGCAATTGATTAGCGGTATGAGTTCTATCCCACTTGTAGGCATATGGTTCAAGTCCTTTGCTCCTTAACTCGTCCACCTATAAACAAATCCATTACTTTTACCGGAAATAAGTAAACTAGATATCCACACCCAGTCCCACACTCAGCAAAGACCCCTGTGTATTACGTGCAAAAAGCCAAAAGTTGGAACTAAACTAAACTTTGAGTGGGTGTTTAAAGTTAGGTTTTGGGAGTAATTATCTAATTAAAATGTTTGCAAAACGCAAATAATCAGCAAAAAGTGTTGGCAAACCATTAAAGAAGGAATTATCTGCGTATTCCAGAGTGCTGTTTTGCAAATGCAATCTCAAACACCTCTTAAAAAGGTAAAAATGATGAATCAGGGGGTGTTAGGCATTGCATTTTGATAGTGATTATTTGAGAGTGGTTACAAATAATTAGCTCTTAGAGAGTTTTTAGGATTGCTTATTAAACCGAATTATGCTCTTTGCAGTAGTCTGATAAGAAGTTTGCAATAACGAACTACCAGCCTGATTATCTTATTATTATCTTTGCAATTACAACTATAATAGTACATTCAAGTGGGTGTTTAGGATTGCTTATTAAAACTACGTATTCCTTATTTCCTTTTGACTTAACCATATACGCAGTTCAAAATGATAAACTCTCAAACTGATTATTCAAAGCTTCTTATTACACTCTCCTGTAATCAGATAAGTAATTTCGATAAGCAATCCCAAACACCCTCAAAACTGCTTGTATTAGTATCAAAACTCAATAAGCATACAATCATAAGCAATCGCAAACTCCCCCTTAACGTTTTCTTTTAGTAAAACTAATATCAATGATCTTATTACACTATTTAAGAATCGTTTAGATGTAAAAATACTTATACAACTCCCACAAGATATGCGTATCAGATAACCAATAACAAAGTATCACACTCCCACAAGATAAGAATGTTCGGGATTTCTTATCCAAAGTTCCAAACTTTAACGTGACACTAGCAGTTTTAAATAGTTAGGCTAGGAGTTGGTTATTCCAAACTGCTTATCAAAGTATGTATTTTGGATTCCTTATTTAAAACGCTTTATCAACCTAAAAGTAAGCAGAGTATTTTTTTTAATTGCTTATCTTCAAAGTTTTTTTTTTTTGGGTAAGATGGTTTCAGACCTTTTGGCCGATATGGGGTTTGAACCCACTGCCACACATATTCAAAACAGGTAAAGCTCTCCCTTTTCAAGAGGTTGGCGTTGGTTTTTATCTTATAGCTAAACAAGCAAACAAACACTAGTTTCTTCCACACATTTTGGTACAACTAATACTAGACGCACCAAGGGGGTCGACCAAGAGGTCCTTGTGGGTCGGCAACGGACGCCCTTGATGTGGCTTCATGGTCTTGGTAGGTCATCGGTCACGAAAATGGGTCTGAGGTTTGTATACTCGACCGAAGTCTTGTGCACACAAACAAACAATATGTTAATTAATTAAAAATAAATCTTTGTGGGGTATGGTTTTTTGTTAGTGTAGGTCACCTTAGTGTGGTAAAAAGTCGTCTGTAGGTAGCCGGAAATAGAAAGCGGATGTGGCAATCAAAATGAAGGTCGTTGCTAGTCACTAGTGTGCCCGGCCTAAATGACTAATAATAATTATCACATAATCACTTTCAAAACCCATAACCCATTTGATTAACAAAACCAAGTATCACAAACAAAACATAAAATCACAAAAAAAAAAATCAATCTTTATGTTTATGTTTATAAAACATATAAAGATAAAAAAGATTGAATTTTTATAAAGATTTTTATATAAAAAAAAAAGTTGAACCTTTTTAAGACGAATGGCACGAATAGCATCTCTATCAGAAGTGGAAGAAGTTGCATTATTCTCATCTTTAGGTGACCTCCTCCCCCTGCCACCACCCTGTTTTGGCGGCACAGTGGCGGCGCGTGAGGATGAACAGCAACGCGTGAAGGCGACTGGGAGATGGGTTTTGTAAGTGAGTGGAGATAAGTGGAAGAGATGACGGAGTGGTCTTGATGACCATACTTTTAAGGCCTCCATTCTTCTTCTTGTTTCAAGTTGTTATCTGAACTGAAATGTGTTTTGATGGATAACCAGAAAGGGTTGAAGATGTAAGGGTGTTTTTGTAATTTTGGTTTTTGTGAGGGAGTATTGTGTAAATTGTACTTTTAAGATTATTATTAAAGCCGTGAACATTTCATAAACCGTTCGGTAAAAAATTCGTTATATTCGTTTATTTATTACATGAACAATATTTTATGATCATTTAGTTAAATGAACGAACATGAACAAAAGTCACTTCTGTTTATTTATGTTCGTGAACGTCCGATTATGCGCTCGTGAACGTTCATTTATGTTCATTTATTTATTTATATTCGTATATTATATCGTTTAATTGTATAATTTTAAAATTAGTTTGTTTAAACAAAATAACACTTATAAAACAATATCAGATGCATAATTTAATAAAGTTTATGTTTGTTTACCTATTTTCATTTATGTTTGATCGTTTATGTCCGTTTAGCGTTCGTTTAGTGTTTTAATTTTAATGAACGAACATAACCAACATGAACAAATCATTTTCTTAATAAACAAACATGAACAAGAAAATTCGTCCGTTTAAGTGTTCGTGTTCATTTATTTTTCCGGTTAAAATTAAATGAACGAACATGAACAAGGCTCCGTTTGTGTTCATCCGGTTCGTTTACAGCCCTAATTATTATTCTTATTTTTTTTCTCCTTTTCGGATAGAGCTGAACATAATAGACCATGAACCGGATGAACCCAAAAACCGGATCAAATTGGACCGATCGAACCAGATAGAATGTATTTTGGTCCGGTCCTCGATCCACCCTTTTCCCCATATTTGATCCTCGGTCTAATCCGCTCTGGTTCATTCTTAAGCAAAGCCGTCTATTATGCTTTGTTGGACTTCACCAAACCAACAAACTGGACCTGGAAGTGACATTTTGGTCTGGTGTTTTGAACCAAATCGGTTTTGATCTAGTTCGATTTTAGTCAGTCTGGTTCGGTTTTCAGCCCGCGCTCAACCTTACTTTCGGTTATATTTCCTTGATGGTGTAACAAGGGCTATCGAAAGCTGCATATCTGCTTCTTGCGTGGGGAAACAATAAATAAGCAGGTTTAACGTTTAAGAATGTTGAGATTTCTTGTCCAAAGTTCCAAACTTTATGGTGAAACTAGCAGTTTTAAATAATTAGGCTAGGAGTTGCTTACTCCAAACTGCTTATCAAAGTATGTATTTTGGATCCCTTATTTAAAACGCTTATCAACCTAAAAGTAAGCAGAATATTTTTTTAATTGCTTATCTTATATTTTTTTTTGGATAAGGTAGTTTCCGACCTTTCGGTCGATATGGGTGTGAACCCACCGCCACACATATTCAAACCAGGAAAAGCCCTCCCTTTTTCAAGAGGTTGGCGTGGTCACTTCAGAGTTGTTTGCACCTAACCGAACCGCGGACTTCACACATTTAAGTAATATTAGTCACAAACTTATTGCCACTAGGCCAACCCTGAGTGGTTTTTATCTAATAGCTAAACAAGCAAACAAACACTATTTTCTTCACATATTTTGCTACAAAACCCATAACCCATTTGATTAAAAAAAAAACCAAATATCAATAACAAAAAGATTAATATATAAAAAACATAAAAAAGATACAATTTTTACATAAAAAAGTTGAACCTTTTTAAGACGAATAGCACGAATAGCATCTCTATCAGAAGTAGAAGATGTTGCATTATTCTCATCTTTGGGTAACCTCCTTCCCCTGCCACTAACCTGTTTTGGCGGCACAGTGGCGGCGCGTGAGGATGAACAGCATCGCGTGAAGGTGACTCGGATATGGGTTTTGTAAGTGAGTGGAGATAGAGTGGCCTTGATGACCATACTTTTAAGGCCTCCATTGCTGTTGTTTCAAGTTGAGTTATCTGAACTGAAGTGTCTGTGTTTTGATTGTTTTGTTGGATAACCAGAAAGGGTTGAAGATGTAAGGGTGTTTTTATAATTTTGGTTTTTTGTAATGAAGAATTATGTAAATTGTACTTTTATTATTATTATTATTATTATTATTATTATTATTATTATTATTATTATTATTATTATTATTATTATTATTATTATTATTATTATTATTATTATTATACTATCAGAAGTAGAAGATGTTGCATTATTTTCATCTTTGGGTAACCTCCTTCCCCAGCCACCACCCTGTTTTGGCGGCACAGTGGCGGCGCGTGAGGATGAACAGCAGCGCGTGAAGGTGACTGAGAGATGGGTTTTGTAAGTGAGTGGAGATAAGTGGAAGAGGTGACGGAGTGGTCTTGATGACCATACTTTTAAGGCCTCCATTCTTGTTGTTTCAAGTTGTTGTTATCTGAACTGAAGTGTCAGTTTTGCTGGATAACCAGAAAGAGTTGAAGATGTGAGGGTGTTTTTGTAAATTTGGTTTTTGTAAGGAAGAATTATGTAAATTGTACTTTTAATATTTTTTTCCTTCTTATAGACTTGAACATAAAAACCGAATCAAATTGGACTGACAGAACCATATCGAACTTATTTTGGTCCAGTCCTCGGTCCACCTTTTTCCCAATATTCGGTCTTCGGTCCGATCTGATTTAGTTCAGTCTTAAGCAAAATCGCCCATTATGCTTTGTTTTACTCGATTGAACCAACGAACTGGACCTGGACATGACATTTCAGTCTGGTTCTTGGTATCGTGTTTTGAACCAAATCGATTTTTGATCCGGTTCGGTTTTCGGACGGTGCTCAGCCATACTTTCGGTTATGTTTCCATTTTGATGGTGTAACAAAGGCGTCTAAGACGTGTCTTTGCCTAACAACGTGTCACCCTTAAAATACAAATCCCCACCCATGCGTTGAAGCGACCGACTTGTGAGAAAGTCGCGTGTGTGTGATTTTAATTTTTTGAAATATATTTGTGTTTAAAGCTCGGACTTGAGCTATAAGCCCGATAAAACTTGGCTTAAATAAAACCGAGTTACTCAACAAATGCTTGACTCATTTACACCGCTACACCCGGTCCCCCATGACTCGTAGTGTAACTAAAACCTAAGTTACTCAAATATAGGGGTGAGCAGAAAAACCGAAAGATCCGAATAAACCGAAAACCAAAACCGAACCGGACCGAAAATAACCGAACCGAACTAATAACCAAACCGAATTTGCTAAAACCGAACCAAACCGAACTTTTAATTCGGTTCTCGGTTTGGATATGGTTTTGGTAATCAAAACCGAAAACCAAACAGAAAACCGAATTCATGTAAATTTATATATTTTTTATATATTTATATATATAAAAGATCCAATAAAACATTATATATATATATATATATATATATATATATATATATATATATATATATATATATATAACAATACAATTTTATCCTAATATTAAAAAATATGTTTTATGTTTGAAATAACTTTTTTGACTAAATATATTTGTATATTTTTCTTTTTTTTAAATAACGTGTGTAATTCGGTTAAACCGAAAACCAAACCGAACCAAACCGTACTAGAATTCAACCAAACCGAACCGAAAACCGAATTTGAATTCGGTTTGGTTTGGTTCACGGTTTGACCCTAAAAAAACTTTTAACCGAATTAACCGAACCGAATTAACCGAATAATCGAAAACCGAACCGATCAACACCCCTACTCAAATAACAACAAAATGAAAACAAAACCAATTTATTGGGCCTTGAAAATTCATGGTTCCTACGTTATGTTATTCACTATGGGCCTTACATAACAAATTAACGACACACTCCACCAATTTCCAAAGCCAAAAAAACAAAATGAAACCTAGACAAAGTCAAACACCCATGAACACCAATGCCGGAACAAGCAAAACAGAAATCAGCAGCAGCAACAACAAAAGCAAGCCACAGTTCAGACCAGCTATCGATGATTCAAAGCCCCTTCTTCAAGATCCGGTACCCCTTTTCATTTCTTTAAATAACCCATGTTTTAGTTAGTAATATAAAAACAAGTTATCCTAAGTTTGATTAATGTTTTGTTTTTGTAGATAATAAGATCAGACCCAATTGAGACAGAAGAAGCTGTTATCCGGCTGCCTCGTTTCCCTCCGACTAATTCCACATTTAAATGACTTTGTATTTGAACTTTATTAGTGGCTGACCCAGAAATCTGTCAAAAAGTTATTAAAAAAATAAAAAATAAAAAAAATCTATGTAAGTGTATACCTCCTGCCTCAAGTATGTGTCAATGCCTAGTTATAATTTGTTATGGGTCAATGGTGCGTAGCTCAGTTAATGGACGAGGCATCTTTACACATATCAAGCACAAGGTAGTGTTCGACTTGGCACCCATAACCACTAAGTGAGTTATGTATGCCCCATATTATGAAAAGGCAACCGATTGTGAGCCGGTTCGGATTACCGGTTATTAATCTTTGCACATAACAATAATTTATTATGGGTACAAGTAGTAGTGCTATTGATGTGAATGAACTTTTTTTCACCGTTGAGGTAATGAGGTGTTACGCCCTATAAGCTTTCTTTGAGTGTTTGGGATTACGTGTTATGACAAATGTATTAGGCATATCTGCTTAGCTGACGGTGTTTGGGATTGCATATTTGAAGTGCTTGTTGACTTGTTTGGTTATATTTTGACAAAAATTAGCACATGTGGTGGTGAAGTGCATATAAGCCAATGCCATAAACATGAGTGAATGTATAATATGCAATTCCAGACACCCTTTAAAGCTGTTTTAGTAAGCTGTTTTTCTACGAACTTTAAAAAGGTTCAATTTAGTTGACAGAAGCGGTTAAGACTTATATAAATTCTATTGCCTGCATTGTGTTTGACACTTCATAAGGTAATGAACCATTTTCATAAACAAGCATAAGATGTTAAAATACATCGATCTGAACAATAAGTAGAGCTAGTCAGACTTATTATATGAGGTATCAAGTGATAAGTAGATATATACTTGTCGAAGCAAAGCCAATTAGACTAAGTGCATAGATATATATCGATCACAACGACACATTCCAAAGTAGATTAAACAGTGTCTGCTAAACCATCATCACTAAGAAAAAAAACAAGGAAATTAACTGCTCATTATGGCATGCAAAATGTAAAACGACAGTCACATGAAGGAGTAAGAGCAGATCCCCTCATAACCAGCATAAGTGTTATAGCAAAACATTAAGAAAATGGCATCACATGATGCAGCAAGAGTAGATCCCCACGTGATTAGGATATGGTTTGTCGTGAGGTGGAGATGACCGCACATAGGTGGCACATGGCTGAAAATTTTCGTTATAACCGTTGCCCTTATTATCATACTCTTTATAACCGCCTAGATAATGGTCACTCTTTTGATACATGTAGGTTGGAGGACATTCTCCATATTGCCAATGCACTAGATGTGCTACTTTTTCTGCTTTTCGCAAACATTCCATGGGTGCCTTTGGTTCAATTTAACCCGAAACATGTAACGTTCTATTCTCCCCCACTGGAAAAGATTCTTTTCTTTTAATATGACCAACAAAAATAAAGTAGTTGTTTGTTAGTGATAGACAGATAGATTTGATGATTGTCTATGTCATGCTTATATGCTTAAAACTAGGGTGGCAATTTGAGACAGGTTTAGGTTGGATTGACTGGTTGGAAAACTTCTGAAACATATATGCATAAATAACTGGCTCATTCATATCAATTCTAATCCGTTTAACACAACATATTTAGCCATATTATTTATATGAGTTAATGTGTTAAACGCATACAAGTTGAACAGTTAAAGTGGGTTTCATGTTACACAAATTAAATGGGTTGGCAGGTTGAATGTGACTGTGTATTTGTTACGAACAGCATAAATTGGTGTTTTGTGTTATTTTTTCCTTGAATGTGACTGTGTATTTGTTAAAGAGAAATACTATCTGTTCAAAAATCTTTACAAAAAAATGCCCTTATTGAGAATTGACACCATGTTAACTTAATAACTTCTTACCCCTGCCTAATACCTAAAGAGAAATATTATCGTGCTGCATGTAGGCTTAAACTTTATTTAGCCATAATATCTGTGTTCGGTTTTACTTCTCAGGTAGATGGAGAGATACAACAAAAAGGCTCAACAGAGGATGACATTTAAGATCCCATGCTTGATAGTCACATTAGTTCTATGATGACACTTCTAGAAGGCGATGCATACTAACAGTTACCTTTACGAACTTGTATTCATGTAATATACCTGCTCATGTTTAGCTATTTTGTTAATTTTACCCATGTGACCTGATATAGATTCATAAAACATAACCCAAATCGACCCATTTATAATGAAGTGGATTTAGCATAAAGATATTGCTGAGATACAGATTTTATTGTCTATTCTAATGAGTAAAGTGCAAATATATGAGCATGAACCCCGAAGGGTGTCGGCCCAGTTGGTTGTTTCTAATTCATAAACTTAACTTCCGTGAGACAATGCTTGACTTTATAGGAAAAATACATCTTCCTTTCAAACTTTTTGAGGAAAGATTTAGCCAATCAGAACTTTCATAAGTTGGGATGCCCGACAAGTGCATCTAACATTGATATGACAGTGGGGTATAAATGACAAGTTCTTAAAGAACACTATTAACTGTGAGATGACTATAGATAGGTTTAACAAACCAATAAATTGAAATTACTTGAACAAGGTAAGTATTGAACTTTAGAAGACTTGAAATTTTGACAAGATGTTAAGTTCTTCTTAAACTTTGAATGATATGTTTTTAAGTTAACGATACATTATTTCATGTGTTCCTTAATATGAACCAAACTATCATTCTGAACTATCATGCCATATGACCTCTTGCGTGCCTTACATAACAGGCTTGCACAAGGATCTTTTTCACAATGATATATTGGAGACCTTCCAAATTTCGGTTAAAAGGCTCAAAAGCCTGTCAATTTCACTTCCAATTGATTAATATATCATAAATTCCCTATTCACGTATGCATTGGCCTGGAAGGGTGGTCCAAATTTCGGTTAGAAGGCTCAAAAGCCTGGAATGGTGGTTCAAAAGTGAATAAAGTAGAGTTGCAGAACATTAGATGGTGGCAAATATAGGAGATTCCATGAACCACTTGAAGAAAGGAGTAGGATTGAGAAACAAGGTGGATTTGTGACTAAACTTCCAGGTAAAACGCTTCCACAGAACTTCACTTTTCAAAAGATGTCACACTATGGTGTCACACGCGAGGTGGTAACATTGGTGGAACAGGTTACATGTAAAAAACGTGTCACTTTGGTAAATATGATTGACCTGGAACACTTTTTGTCCAAAACTTTACTTAAGAATATTTTTATGACAAATTAGGAAAATATGTGAATGGTGAAAGTGGAATGAATAACACTAAGGCAAGCAATTCTAATCAGTTTGAGGTATTACAAAGTGTGATAGTTGAAGATGATGATAATGAGCTAGAGGAAGAAGATGTATTTGAAGACAGTTTAGGTATGGCTCAACAGATAATAGCAAATGAATTGGATGGAATTGCAAAATGTATTAATGAGAATAATGTGGAAGAATTGGGAGATAGATGTTTGTTTTTAGCTTTGTATGTTAGTTGTATGTTTCAGTTTAGCTTCATAAGGGTGTTTGGGATTGTCATTTCACCTTTTTGAATGCTTTGTATCTGTGATTCTTTGTTTGAAATAATATATGTTCACCGGGTTTACCCAAAAAAAAAGAATATTTTTATGTCAAATATAGTACTACGTATATTATTACTAGTTGGTTCTTTCAATAAATGACGTTCAACCCCTTTCTTTTTTAGCTAATATTAAAATATTACTTTTTGACCCGTTTATGAGTACATGTACATGGGTAGAAATCACCACCTCTACCTTACACCAGTAAATGACAGCAGAATTGGCAAATTTTTGGTTTATCTTTCACTTATTTGATGCAGTGAATGACAGCAGAATTGTTACATGCATATTTTGATTCAGTCACTGTGTTATAGCTTCAGCAAGCTCTAAAGTATAGTGAAATTGTTATTATTTCTGTAGAGCTTATGATACTGGCAAGTGATGGCTTATGGAACGTTCGTTATTTACTCACTATTAAGCAAACATGGTATATATATAGTACTTTAGAGAAGATATCACTTAATGGCCTTGATAATCGTCTATCACAGGTGGCACAATGAGTGGGGATTGAGGATTTTTCGTTGTGATCAAAGATGGTAAATACACAAAATCAACATCCAACATTGTGTACAAAGAAGCTATATTTCGCATATGAATTGACAACATATATACCTTGTGCTTGCAGATAATTTATTAGCTTTTATTTTCTCATATCGGATGAACTTTTTTTTTTTTTTTTTTTTTTTCATTCTTAATGTGTTAAATAAATAATTGGTATGTTTACATCTTATTTTGTTTAACATAATTTTTCAATGATATTCATAAGGCTCGGCGGGCCATGCAAGTAGTTGATTTATATACTAAAACATCTCACTTAGAGTGGTGTTGTTGAAGACGAGACTGGTGGCAGCACTTGTGGTGGAGGTGCGATGGTGAAAGCCAATGTGTTTTAGATCCAGATTGAGCTGATGTTAGAGTATTAATATAAGAAGTAATTTAGCACTTAAGCAAACTGTATTTTGTGAAAAGGATTTCCAATCGCATTTTAAGCAAATTATGATAACAAAGTTCCACATTCTGATGTCACAAAATGTTCTGAGTTCTGTTTCATATACTTTAACACTTGTAGTCAGGGATGAAACTCATAATGGAATTCATCTAATATTTAGATTTATATAATATTCAGTCCTGAATCAGTTTGAGTTGGTTTAAGGTGTCTCATAAGAATCTCATTTACTGATAAGCAACAATTACCAACATATGTACACTTATTTTCTGTTTAGTACTAATCAGTTTAAAAAAGTAAGAGCATTATCACACTAAACATCGAGCATATCAATCATATGCTAAAACCTTAGTAATATATTAATAAAGCTGAAAACAAAATAAGATCGAGTCACTACTACTGAGTGTGTGAAACAAACCACAAATGCCACTAATGAAGATGGATTTCATACGAGCTGGTAACAAACCTCACGGTCATGAATAACATGTTCTTTTATGTTTGGTAAAGTTTGTAGATGTCATTTCGCTAGTAATCCAAGTGTGCATTTACTCGCTCCTGACTAGTAATCCATTCTAGAGACCATAGTGTGCTGACTTAAGAAATTTTCCAGTGACTTTTATATTAGTGGTTGAGTAACAAAAAAAAAAAAAAAAAAAAAAAAAAAAAAAATATATATATATATATATATATATATATATATATATATATATAAAATTCAGTATATATATATATATATATATATATATATATATATATATATATATATATATATAAAATAAAAAATTCAGTATTCAGATATCTAAGGTGCATTGAAGGCTTATTTCATGTGACTCGTAATCATGACTAAAACACCGCTACATTAGCTAGCCTGACACTACACTTAGATGTCAATCGTAATAGCATTTGCATTTGAGGCATGATGCCTTATCGTAAAGTTTCATATGTAAAGCATTTTATCAAACACATACCGTGCATCATATACCTATACAGTTTATAATATGAACATGTGGAGATGTCGTATATCACACAACGCTGGGAAACGGCCACCCATAGTGTTAGCGGCAATTTTATTAATAAGAGGGAATTAAAGACCCTTACCAAATACAAGTGACGCATGAAATTACAATACTATATACCAAAGTACCAAACAATAAGTAGACGAAGAAAACATAAAAAACATATATATACCAACCACTATGCACGCGCAACCCTTCGCCATTTTGCTATGAACACCACCACCTTTACGTATGCCCAATCTTTCAAGCTATCATGCAACTGGAAAAAAGTATGTCTCCCATGGCGGTTAAGAAGTAAAGCGCTACAAACTATCCAAAATCCAGTAGCAAACCCACTAGCACCACCAATATAAAACCATCGTTCTATCCCTTCCTCGTCTCCTTGACTCTTACCAACAGTGTGTGGTTCTTCTAATTCTTCATCTCCAGGGCATTTTTTCAGCAGGGGACTTCCACATAGCCCTGCATTTCCTATGTACCTTGAAGGGTCAAAGGTTTGGAGTTGAGTGCAAGATGGAATCCTCCCAGACAAGTTGTTATGCGACACGTCAAGATAATTTAAAAAATTCATCTGAGACATGCTTGATGGCAACTGCCCTGACAAATTGTTTTTGGATAAATCCAAAGTCAGAAGTTCTTTCATTTGACCAAGTTGTCTTGGAATCTCTCCAAGTAGAGCGTTCTTTGACAAGTTTAGTGCAACCAGTTGATAAAGATTGGTAAGTTCAGACGGGATTTGTCCTGTTAAATGGTTGCTCGACAGGTCAATGCTCTTCAAGGATTCTAGATTTTTGCTGAATTCAAGTACCTTTCCTTGCCACCGGATTAACACATGGTCAAAATAATCAAAACTAGACAAGTAACTATCTTGATTAATGTGCCTTATGCCCAATGAATTCAGTGTGACGAGATCTCTCCCTTTGAGAGAAAAAATATCTAGAACCATGGCAGTGAGATTATTGACACACGAGGGGATGGTTCCATTGAGGTTGTTCACTGACAAGTCTATAAGTTGAAGATTTACTAGATGGCATACTTGTAGAGGGATGGTTCCATAGAAGTTGTTTGATGCTAGGCTAAGAACGTACAAACATGATAGGTTTTCCCCAATCCAAACAGGCACATTACCAGAAAACTTGTTGGCCCCCAAATTCAGAAAGGTTAAATTCTTGCAATGTTT
Source organism: Artemisia argyi (assembly GCA_030686995.1). Classification (NCBI taxonomy): domain Eukaryota; kingdom Viridiplantae; phylum Streptophyta; class Magnoliopsida; order Asterales; family Asteraceae; genus Artemisia; species Artemisia argyi. The sequence continues at coordinate 20,556,342 of CM060693.1, read as the reverse complement.
TAAGGATGAAGGCAATTCTCCAAAAAAGTTGTTGTTGTATAAATACAATGTTTCAAGCTTGATCAAAGACTTGACAGATGCAGGAATTCTACCAGATAGATTATTGTTTGCTAGATTTAGAACCACCAGCTCTTTTAAATGCCAAAAACAGTCTGGAATTTGTCCTGTGAATGAGTTGTCTGAGATATCAAGAAATGTTAAATTGCCATCTACAGTTTGGCACAAAAAGGAGATTTCCCCAGATAATTTGTTTTTGGAAAGATCTAACACTAACAAAGTGGAAGGAACGTTCAGAATAGCGCCACTTATGCTGTTGAAAGAGAGATCCAAATAGATCAACTGAGAAGACTGCCACTGGTTAGAAACTGTGTCTAAAATGCTATTTTTGGAAAGATCAAGATGCCGAAGATATTTCAATTTTTGTATCCATTTGGGGAAACGAGGCCCTAGCTTGTTTGAACTGAAATCTATATATTCTATACCCCAAGAAAAGTTTGACATGTCATCATTAAAAAGAGCTCCTTCGAGTGAGTTGTTTGAAAGATCTATGTACACAAGATTTGATTTTCCAATGTTTTCAGAGATAGCACCTCTAAGAGAATTGGAAGATAGATCTAGATATTGAAGTGTGGGTAGTTGCCACAGTTTGTCACTTATAGTTCCATCTAACTGATTTGAAGATAGGTTCAAGTAATTGAGGGATGAAAAGTGTTGGATCACATCAGACAATGTAGCTGATGTGCATCCTGACAAGCTGTTCAAAAAATCTGAAAGTTCCCCATGAAACTTGTTACCAGAGAGAGAAAGATCTGTAAGCTTATTGCCAGTTAATGGGGACAACCAATGATGCATGGATGAGTTGAGATTGTTGTTATCGAGATACAACCGTTCAAGAGATGAAGAAGAGTTGACAGACGAAGAATATGGATGCATGACGTGTGAGAGGTCACACCCATTTAAACTTAAAGTTGATAGGTTTTGGAGACCTATAATAACATTTACCCAGTTATTTGCTTTGGCCAGAGAAGTTCCATCCATAGTTAGGTATATCAATTGGGTCAAGGAACCAATGGATCTCGGAATGACTCCACTGAAATTATTCCCATAAAGGTAAAGATGAGTTAATTGGGTCATGTTACCAATGGACATTGGAATGGTTCCATAGAAAGAGTTGACTGAAAGGTCAAGGTATGTCAATTTGGTCAAGGAGCCAATGGACATAGGAATGGTTCCAGTAAACTGATTCCCACCAAGTACAAGGTATGTCAATTTGGTCAAGGAACCAATGGACATAGGAATGGTTCCAGTAAACTGATTCCCACCAAGTACAAGGTATGTCAATTTGGTCAAGGAACCAATGGACATAGGAATGGTTCCAGTAAACTGATTCCCACCAAGTTCAAGGGTTGTTAATTTGGTCAACGAACGAATGAAATCGGGAATTGTGCCAGTAAACTGATTTTCACGAAGGTTAAGATATGTCAACTGGGTCATGTTACCAATGGATTTAGGAATGGAACCACTAAACTGATTTTCACTTAGGTCAAGATGAGTTAAATGAGTCATGGAGCATATGAACTTGAAAATGGTTCTATGAAAAGAACTGCCAGGAAGGTTAAGAATATTCAAATATGTTAAGTTAATCAACGAATGGCTAATCTCACCTTCAAGACGACTATAACCATTAGACGATTCAAGAGAAAGCTCTTTGACATGACCGGTGACGTTGTCACACACGACTCCATCCCATTGACAACAATCATCTTCTTCTTCAGGTCTCCAGGTAAATAGCAGGTTTTTGGGGTCTTGAGTAATGTGAGCTTTGAAGTCAAGAAGAGCTTGTCTCTCCTTATCGATGCACTTAGGAACAACTCTTCCTGCTTCTCCAACCAGTTGTTGGCCAAAGGAAGTGGCAGTTGTGTTATTAAAGAACAAAAAGACAAGTGAAAAAAGAAGCAAAACATGAGTATGCATAAAGTAAAAGTAAATATTTTCTCTCATTATGTGTGTTTTAAGAAAACTGTATTGATGTGGTTTTCTCTGATAATGAACACATATACCTCTATGCAGCTTTATATAGACTTCTATATCAAAGAATTGAACTAGGTGGATATAAATTTGTGTGGAGCAGATAACACTTGGAATAAAGATCATGGAATAAATTTGAAGTCCCAAATTTGACGTTCAAAGACTCTCAAGTCGTTGCAATTTGTGCTTATTAAATGTAAAACGATATAAATGGACCCACTATAATTAACCCATTCACAAGATAACAAGCTAGAAAACGTGATACAAACGACATCTATAAAACACATATAGTTTGGAAATATGATAATTTGATCAATCTACAATGTTAAATCTACAGGAACGTCCATGAGTGGGCCTCTTGTGAAAGTAGAAATATGTAAAAATAGGGACGAGTGGGCCTTTTAAAAATTCAGATTTGTAACAGTAAATCCTAAGAAGAGAGATTTACACAATTATGACCTTAAAGTAGTGTCTTCATTGAAAAATTTATTCATACATGGTTCTTTTATTGCTTATAAGGCTGCATAAATCTTTAGTCTTCTCATGACCACAACATGTTTGATGAAATGCCTAAAGCAAATTTTAGCAACATTAAGTTTACAAGTTTTCCTTTTATAAGAAGAATGTGATTTCAAGAAAATAGAATAGACCACACAAAATAGAATAGACTGGATTAGCGAGATCCGTTTTCATCAGGTAAATTAGTTGGTCATTTGAATTTTTAGTGCATTTGATTAACTATTTAAGCCAATACAAGTTGTTTAGATTCAAGATGAATGATTATGTTTTGTGGTTGCTGTGGACATCGTTTAGGTTTGCATACAAGTTATAAGTTCATTTTGTTTTGACATGAAAATTGGACCGGCCCAGTTCTTACATACTCAGCTTGGCTCATATTATATACGAGGTGGGCGCCGATCCTCGGCGTTGCGGTGGGGCGTCGTTTTATCCGCAACCTTTTCCTAGCGGGAGGAGATATCGATTGTGTGCTCATGTACTCCTATGAGTAATTCAAAAAGTGATACAGGCAAAGAATATACAACTTGAAATCAAATGCACAACTTTGAATGAATAAATAGTTGAGTCGTCAATTCTTATTTCATCTTCTTAAACAACATTGCAACTAATCCAGTGAATCTTATCATGCAAGTTACTGAGATAATTTAGGTGAATCATGTAAGTAAACAAAGTCTCAAAAAAGAAAGCAAAAAAGATAGATATAACAGGCTAGCATTCACCTCATGTACATACCAACAATAGTCACTTGCATCCAAATTTTAAGAGTAATTCATGCAAACCCAACTTACTGTTGCTGCTACTTCTTATGTAGCCTTTCACGCAGCCTAATTTCTGGAGGCATTCTTTGTTAATTCATTCGTAAGTATATACAGTAGTTCCCAATATTTTCAGTCCCATTTATTCTTTTTCCAGTATTAGTATTTTTTTTTCTGTTAGCAAGAGTTGCTCTATGGTTGTTCTCTGCATCTGTTACAACATGGGTGCTGGCCGTTGACGCAATGCTTGCTGTCACTACAGACGTCGAGTACTGAAGGAACTTTACAGGTACCTACAAAACATATATCATCGATTAATAACTTCATTGTACATATGGGTGTAAAACATATATCATCAGTTGCTTTTTGTTGGAGTGTTGATATATGTTAAATAACCCCTAAATAGCAAATAAACAACTACTTTTGAAAACTGGTTACGAATCTTAAATGGTAACCGTAATCATAGTCATTATACCTAGTAAAAAGTTATCATTTGCGACCTGAACCACAATAATCAAATAATCATTCTCAAATGCCTCACGGAACTTTATACAATCAAAATGATATGAAGCGAGACTAAAGTATTATATCTGTTCTTTGACTGTTATTGGGGTAAGAACACATTTTTAAGAAATGTTGGTTATGCCTTATAAAGCAGCTAGGCAGATTCCGAAACATAGAGATACAGAACATATATCCATACAGAGTTGATCAAAAGCTATCAAAGTGAACCAACTCTTGACTGTGAGTATTGTGTAAAGTTTTGTATATGAGTAATTTAAAGTCTTTGCAATCCCTAGATACAGCCACGGTCACGACTTAGTCCGGTCATCGTTCTAAATCTACTCTAAAAACTTGAAGGAAGACAAAAAAAGGTTTTTGTATGAGAACTTACCTACACACTATGAAGTTCAAGAGTTGACAATACTGTTAGCATCTTTTCAGCTGTCGACATCCACCCATGAAATCCTGCAAAGTCCTGTTTCAACAGAAAAAACATGTAAATTTGAGGTGGCAAATTGGGCGGGTTGACAGGTCGAGTAACCAACCAAACATGTGACTTTGGTATGGATCAAGCCAAGTTTGAATTTTACGACTTCTATAAATAAGCAGAGTGTTAGATGATCGTAAAAGTTGATTTATTTCAAAAGTTCGCCTAAAAGGGTAGTGGGTCAAGAGGACTAAGCGGATTGTATGCCACGACTTCAAACCATTTTGACTCGTTTTCAAAATATTACTTCTAATTCAAGATCCTGACATTGAATCGAATTTATCTTCCTCTAGATGAAGACACAGTAAAGGTATACAACATGGTTTACCTCTTTTGGAAGGTTGTCACTCGAATATTGGGACGAACTTAACCATTGGCTTGGTATTCGTATCCCTGCCATCATGGAATGACCATATGATTATCTTTGTATCTCAACCATTTGTTTCGCAATCAGTCCGTTCCATCAGTACTAGAGCTGGCAATTTTGACACGAAACCTGTTAACACGACACGACACGACCTGTTCTTAACAGGTTTCGTGTCAGGTCTTAACAGGTTTCGTGTCTTAACAGGTCCGAACCTGTTAAGACACGAATGAAATTAACAGGTTTCGTGTCTTAACAGGTCCGGACCTGTTAAGACACGTTAAGTACCTGTTACTGTTACAATATTAGTAAAGAAGTAAAGATGGATATATGGTCATTGTGTGGACCGGTCACAAACACAACCACAGTCCACACATCTTCATCATTTCATTTTCTCTCAACCAAAAACCCTTTTTCCGGCCGCCATCACCTCACCGCCGGTCACCACACCACACGACCACCACCATTCGATTCCCCATCACCTCCTCTTCTCGATCCACTACTACACGCGCCAATATTTCTTTCTTTTGACCTCGTTATAAACCAAACGCGCCTCATTTGTGACTCGGGTTTCTATGTTTTTGTGGGTGTCGAGACTCAACCGAGAGCACAAGCTCTCGGCTTGTGCTAGATCTGGCTTATATAACTTTTCTTCGAAGTGTGTTTTTATGTTATTTTAGAGGAATCACTCATTTATTTACTGCTACTATATTTCTTGGATCTAAAACCAAAGTTGCTTTTCTTTAGTTAAATAGTTCTAGTTGTAGTTTTTGTTGAAGAGTCCAACGTCAATTAAATCTTTTCGTTTCATTTTGAAGTCAACTATTTTCTTTTGATAAGACTTGATATTATCGATTTTTGTTTTTTTTTTTGCTATATCACTCACTTTTGTCTTACTGAATTAAACAAAGTTTTTACTTTGTTTCAGGATATAGTCATCCATCATTAGTGTAATTTTTTTAGTGCCACTCTCTATCTTCTTTCTATTCTGTTCGAATATATATTAGTTACAAAAACATTATTTTTCTGTTAGAATATGAGAACAGGTTCCTTATCGTGTGATGTTCTTGAGGGTGTTAGGATTATGTTTTTTTGTTTTAAATTTAGTATTTTTGTTAACAGGTCCCTTAGCAGGTTTCTTATCGTGTAACCTGTTAATTTTCGTGTCGTGTTCGTGTTCGAAAAAAGTGACACGATTTGTTATCGTGTCGTGTTCGTGTTTAGGTCATTCGTGTTCGTGTCTTATCGTGTTCGTGTCTTATCGTGTCGTGTCAGACACGATATGCCAGCTCTAATCAGTACTCAAATATAGATTAAAAAAAAAAAAAAAAAAATGACACTCGCCAGTGACCAGCACATCGTGCGTAGATGTTACACCAGATGCAATGATCAAGAATATCCAAAAAATAAATAACGTTTTTTTTTCCCAAAATGGACTTATAAGGGTTTAATCGGCGGGGCGTTGTTTTATGCTGTTGATCATTGCACAGGGTTAAGAGCATAACAATAAGGACCAAAATACTTATACATTTACTTCTCCTAATTCTCATGTGTAAGTAACAAATCCACCATACATAAGTTTTGTGCATTTACATGTAGAGTGTAGACAGAGTTGAATTCACAAAGGAAAATAAAAGCTATGAAAGTACGAAACTAACATTACCTGAGATTTACAACCAGCAACAAGAAAGAGTTATCCTTCCTACAAATAAGCCGTTATCTATGTTAACCACAATCCGGAAATGAAGATTGAGTCTTTATTACAAAGAAACAAAAGATTAACAAAAAATAAATAACGTTTTTTTTTTTTTTTTTTTTTTTTTCAACTTAATACAAAATTAATCAAAATTAAAAATAAGCAGATTAAACCCATAACTACTAACGACAAAAAAGGGTTTTTTTTTTTTTTTTTTTTTTTTTTTTTTTTTTTTTTGCCTTATGAGCTACCACTGTTTTGTCATTAATATATTGTTTACATATATGTTAAACATACAAAAGATAAGCTCAAAAAAGCTTCATTTAAGTTCCATCAAACCTAAAGCAAACTTTACATAAATATATTCTTTAAAGTACTCAACTTACAAGGATAACAAAGGCACGCTACCTGTGAGTCCTTTTGGGTTAATCCGACGACCTGAAGATGTGGGTTTTAGATCAAACCTCATATTCACCATCACCGATTGTTAATCAACGGTTACCGTAACAGCTTCAATGTTCTCTTCATCTACCAAATTCATGGTCCAAATCTTCTTTGGAATTGTTTTGTACTGTTTTTGTGCAGTGGAAGAAGGTTCGGGAGATAACCGCCTCTCGATTCTTTTGGCTTCTTCAGTTCTTCTTCATGTTATCAAATTAGCGATTGCTAAATGGGCCGAACATAAGACTGGGTCACTGGGCATATAACAGGCCGTGTAAAAAAAACAAAGCCCACGATGGTTACTGTTCATTGAACGACGTCGTATTGGATGTCATTTAATATATATAGTAATTTGGTAACTAACAATACATTCTTTGGCGCAATTAAATCGTTGAACATCTATTTTATACTTTAGTTTAAATACATAATGATAATCTAGTTATGTTATTTCATTGCAATACTTAGTTGAAAATACATATCAGAAGACTCTTTGCATAAAGCTACTTCAAAGTATTGTATTTTGGATAATTGATAGAAACTGATTGATGCAATATGTCTAGTCAATTTGAAGTAGATGGTCCCAAATTTTTGTTTTACTTTTTCGTTGTTCAAAATTCCAAAAATATATTTCTCCTGTTTTGTGGAAAATGAAGAAGAAAAGTGAACTATCCCAATATTAGACGTCAGAAGACTTAAAAGTCTTTAAAAATTGTAGTTATTAGACATCTTTTTCTATCTCGTGATACTTTTCCCCTCAGTACGTGTGATATAAACCAAAGTCAAGCTAATGGGCCCAAATGCTAAACCAAAACCAAGACTAAAAGATGAAGACTTTAAGTAGTCTTGAAAACTTAAAACAAAACATAATTAGTTCTTGAGCAAGTGCCCCAAAACTCACGTAAAGGAAAAAAGTACAACTCGAGTTAAATTCAATCATCATCAAACACTTGATCAAAATTTTGGACAACAACAACAATGCGCAACCCAAATAATCAGCAAAAAGTGTTAGACAACCCTTTGGAGAAAAAATGTCCGCGTATTTATAGAGAGAAAAGGCAATTTTGAAAAAGCAGGTTAAGACTTGCTTTCGGTAACATTTAGTAAACGCAATCCCAAATGCCTCCTAAGTAAGGGCTGCAAAAGTAAAATTCATGCTTAAAGTGGTGTTCAACATTGAACTCTGAAAGTGATTAATAAAACAGCCAGTGCATTTTGAAGAAATCAGAAAAGCAGTTGGGAATAATGGAACTCCCAGACAAATTATCTATTTATCTCATTATTGCGTTTTGGAATAGCAAATAACTAGCTTTTAGGGAATGTTTGTGATTGCTTATTATAGCTCTATCGACGCTTTAACCAGCATAAGCCATCTTCAAACTGATTATTCAGAACTACTTATTTCACTCTCAAATAATGCTTCAATAAGCAATCCCACACACCCTAAAAACTGCTTATCCATAATGTCAAAATAATAAGCATATAACTAGTTTGAACCAACCACCCCTGGTTATCTAATTCTAATAACCCCAACAAAAGCTAGTTTTATTCATCATTAACTAACTAGGGGGTGTTTGTTTCGGCTAATATAGCGGGCTTACGGCGTATTTGATTTTCGGCTTATGTTTCATAAGCTCACTTTTTGTTGCTTATTTTGACAATTTTCAGCTTCATTATGTCATAATGAACTTATATAAGCTCACTTTTTGTTGCTTATTTTGACAATTTTCAGCTTCATTATGTCATAATGAACTTATATAAGCCGAAAAGTTTCAAAATAAGCAACAAAAAGTGAGCTAACGAAACATAAGCCCAAAACCAAATAAGCCATAAGCCGGAAATTACACCTGACGACGTCACCCATTCCTAAGGGACATCGTCAGCCTTTGTGACAAGAGGTGGAAATTACTTTTACACTTGACGCACCAGAAGACAATTTGGACATTAACACATGACGGCATCACCCTTTACCAAGAGTAGGCCGTCACGTGTAACGAAACAACATCCCTTTCAGTTAACATTTCATGAATCGTTCGGTAAAAAATTCGTTTATATTCGTTTATTTATTAAATAAACGAACAATATTTTATTATCGTTTAGTTAAATGAACGAACATGAACCAAATCGGTTTTGATCCAGTCTGATTTTAGTCAGTCTGGTCCGGTTTTCGGTCCGCGCTCAACCTTACTTTCGGTTATATTTCCTTGATGGTGTAACAAGGGCGTCCAAGACGTGTCTTTCCCCAACAACGTGTCACCCTTAAAACACAAATCGGCCCACCCGTTAACTATTTTTTTAGCACGAGTCGTTCTGCGGACTAGCCAACTTGTGAAAAAGTTGTGTGTGTGATTTTAATTTTCCGAAATATATTTGTGTTTAAAGCTGGGACTTGAGCTCTAAGCACGATAAGACTCACCTCAAATAAAACCGAGTTACTCAACAAAAGCTTGACTCATTTACACCGCTACACTCGGTCCCCCATCACTCGTAGTGTAACTAAAACCTAAGTTACTCAAATTAGGGGTGTTCATCGGTTCGGTTCTCGGGTTAATCTGTTTATTCGGTTCGGGTTGTTCGGTTAAAAAATTTTTTGGGTCATAACCGAAAACCAAACCGAACCGAAGTTCGGTTCGGTTATGAGTCAAAACCGAAAACCGAATTTTTTACTTAAATTACACAATTTATATATATTTTTTTAATTTAATCATATAGATTTTTGGGAAAAAAAATTATTTCAAGCATAAAAAGTGTTTTTTTATATTAGGATAAAAATTTAATGGTCTTTTTATTTATATATGATAATACAAATATATATATAAAAAATATATATTTATATAAATTCGATTTTCGGTTCAGATAATCAAAACCATATCCAAGCCGAAAACCGAAATTTTAGTTCGGTTCAGTTCAGTTTTAACAAATTCGTTTCGGTTTTTTCCGGTTCGATTCGGTTCGGTTTATGACCCGAACCATGAACACCCATCAAATAACAACAAAATGAAAAGAAAACCAATTTAATTGGGCCTTAAAAATACATGGTTCCTACATTATTATCTTCACTATTGGGCCTCACATAACAACAAAATATCACTCCTATCTAGGGGTGTTCATCGGTTCGGTTATCGGTTAATCGGTTTATTCGGTTCGGGTTGTTCGGTTAAAAAAAAATTTTGGGTCATAACCGAAAACCGAACCGAACCGAAAATATATATAACCGAACCGAACCGAGAACCGAGAACCGAACCGAAGTTCGGTTCGGTTATGGGTCAAAACCAAAAACCGAACTTTTTACTTAAATTACATTATTTATAATTTTTTTTTTTAATTTAATTATATATATTTTTGGCAAAAAAAATATTTCAAGCATAAAAAAGTGTTTTTTTATATTAGTATAAAATTTTAATGGATATTTTTTATATTTAAAATAATATAAATATATAAAAAATATATATATTTATATAAATTCGGTTTTCGGTTCGGTTTTCGGTTCAAATAGCTAAACCCATATCCAAACCGAAAACCGAATTTTTAATTCGGTTCGGTTCGGTTTTAACAAGTTCGGTTCGGTTATATGTTCGGTTCGGTTTTATTTCGGTTCGGTTCGGTTCGGTTTTCGGTTTATTCGGTTAATTAACCGAACCGTGAACACCCCTACTCCTATCAACAAATTCAAAGGCCAAAATGAAACCTAGTCAAACACCCATGAACACCAGCAATGCCGGAACAAGCAACAGAGACAGCAACAACAACAACAAAAGCAAGCCACAGTTCAGACCAGCCATTGATGATTCAAAACCCCTTCTCCAAGATCCGGTACCCCTTTTATTCATTTCTTTAAATAACCCATGTTTTAGTTAGTAATATAAAAACATGTTATCCTATGTTTTACTAGTAATGTTTTGTTTTGTAGATAATAAGATCAGACCCAATTGAGACAGAAGAAGCTGTTATTCGCTTGCCTCGTTTCCCTCCGACTAATTCCACATTATCTAAGTGATTACTATGTAATGTTTTTATTTTAGCAATTACCTATGTTTGTAAAACTCACTATGCGGTACTCAAGTGGTCCGCTAACTTGTAGCTTGTAATCGGTCTAGGCGGGGAGTATGGTGATCGGAATTTTTGTGTAAATTTTGAAATTGTGTGTATGGCATTTTTACATGGACTATAGGCACTGGTGGAGTGGTGGACGCACAAATTTGTCACAGGGTATTCACTTTTATATAAAAATTTGAAAAGAGTATGCGCGTAGTATTAAACTTTGAAATATGCTTAGGAGAAAGTCGTTTTTACACTAGTGATTTCGTTATTAGTGTATGCACGGGCATACCACCTGCCTCCGCTCCTGACTACAAGAATATGTTAGAAACATTAACACAATTGTGCAAATAGTGCCGACCGAGTTATGAACAAATGCGATAAAGGTACATAATAGATGGGAACAAACTTGTTATTCAACCTTCTCTGTTTATAAACAAATACTGAAATACCCAGTCCCAATTTGTTACTCGACCTTGTGGTCTAAGTTTTGCAACACACCATCCGATAGCATTTTTTTAAACTGGGATGGATTGCTAGACAAACATTTAGGCTTACCAGGTCAGTTGAGGAGTCTGGGATTGCATATTTGAAGTGCTTGTGGACTTGTATTTTTGATGAAATATGCACATGGGGAGGTGTGTTTTTCATAGGTTATTAGCCATAAGCTAAAAGTATGAAATCCCAAACACCCTGAAAGCTGTTTCTATAAGCTGTTGTGGACCAACTTACTTGAAAAAGGTGCAATTTAGTTGAAAGAAACTGTTAACCGTATCTAAGTTCTATCATCTGCATTGTGTTTTGATAGTTCTTGAACAAATGAACTTCTATTGGTTTAAACAAAAAATGTTTAAATAAGCTTTCCGGAACAGTAAGAGAGCTAGTCAGGCTTAAATGAGAAAATCAGCATTGGCTGGTCAATTGATAAGTAGATATATACTTGTTGAAGCAAGCCAGTTAGACCAAGTACATAAACATATTTTCGTTCACAACGACAAATCCCGAGTAGAGTAAACACTAGTCTAAACCATCATTAAGTCTATAGAAGAATATTAGGAATATAACAAGAAAATTTAACAACTGATTATGGCATGGAAAACGACATCACTTGATGCCGCAAGCGAGATCCCCACGTTATTAGCATATGGTTTGTCGCGTGGTGGAGATGACCGCACATAGGTGGCACACGGCTGAGAATTGTCATTATAACCGTTGCCCTTGTTATCGCACTCTCCATAACCCCTAGATAATGGTCACTCTTTTGATATATGTAGGTTGGAGGACATTCTCCATATTGCCAATGCACCAGATGTGCTATTTTTTCGGCTTTTCGTAAACATTCCATAAGTGCGTTTGGTTTAGTGTAACCCGAAACATGTAATCGGGATGGTATGCATGACGTATTCGATAAAGGTACATAATAGGTGGGAACAAACTTGTTATTCAACCTTCTTCTTTGTTTATAAACAAATATCCTATCTCAACTTGTTACTCGACCTTGTGGCCTAAGTTTTACAACACTCTATCCGGTAGCATTTTTTCTTAAATTCGGATGGATTGCTAGACAAACATTTTAGGCTTATCATAGTTGAGGAGGAGTTTGGATTAGGGGTGTCAGTAGGGTCAGGTAGCCCGAACCCGATAAGCCTTATCGGGTCAGGTTAAATCAGGTTGAAAAAAGCTTATCGGGTTAGATAACCCGATGATGTTATTGGGTCGGGTTAGGGTTAGATAATTTCTGCTATTGGGTTATCGGGTCAACCCGATAAGACCCAAAAATCAATACTTAATTATTATTATTATTATTATTATTATTATTATTATTATTATTATTATTTATTTATTTATTTATTTTTTTTACTGATAACTGAAAAAGCCCAATATCAAACTCTGCAATTTGCATGGGACGTTTGGTTTTTCAAGTTCATCACGGGCTATTATTGGTTAATACTATTAATCAACCATTATCAAAAACATAATTCAGAGATATTTTTTCCTTGCAATATCATCAACATTTAACCAAAAGGTAATCAGTGATAGATTTTATTGTATAATTTTTAGTTGAAGTTATGACAGATACGTAACTAAATAGTTGTCAATGTTGTGGAAGACTTGCAGCAGGGAGTGTTTGGGTTTGGGTTTTGGGTAGTAGTTAAAATCTTGTTTGATTTAGTAGGCTGTGTAATAAGTGTTGACGAAACCAAATGACACAAACTTACCACTCATATCCAACATCAGTACTAAGTTTGGTTCAGTAGTAAGTTTGGAAGACTTGCATCAGTAGTAAGTTTGGTTCAGTAATAAGTGTTGATGAAACCAAATGACATAAACTTACCACTCATACCCAACACCAGTACTAAGTTTTCTTTAAATTGTGGAAGACTTGCATCATTTCAGTAGTAAGTTGGGTTCCATCCAGTTTTTATGTTTGGTCCAAAATGACACAAAAAAAAAAAGGCTTACTAGTCATTAATATACTTTTTTATGTTTGATGAAAGTCACACTTGGACATTTGGTAACTGTTCGAAAAAGAAAGAGTTCACATTTGATAATTTATTAGCTACTCCAATTTGTAGTATCACCCGGCCTGACATAACCCGACCCGGATACCACCCGAACCCGACAACCCGATTGCTTATCTGTCGGATTGCGGGTGAGTTTTTAAAAATCAAAACCCGACGTAACCCGACCCGATAAGACACGACAACCCGATAACACCCCTAGTCTGGATTGCATATTTGAAGTGCTTTTAGACTTGTATTTTGATGAAATATGCACATGGGGAAGTGTGTTTTTCATAGGTTATTAGCCATAAGCTAAAAGTATGAAATCCCAAACACCGCTAAAGCTGTTTCTGTATGCTGTTTTGGACCGACTTACTTGAGAAAGGTGCAATTTAGTTGAAAGAAACCGTTAACCATATCTAAGTTCTATCATCTGCATTGTGTTTTGATAGTTCTTGAACTAATGAACTACTATTGGTTTAAACAAAAGATGTTTGAATAAGCTTTCCAGAACAGTAAGTAGAGGCGTAGAGCTAGTCAGACTTGAATGAGAAAATCAGCATTGGCTAGTCAAATGATAAGTAGATATATACTTGTTGAAGCAAGCCAGTTAGACCAAGTACATAAATATATTTACATTCACAACGACAAAGCCCAAGTAGAGTAAACACTAGTCTTAAACTCTAAACCATTGATAATGGCATGAAAAACGGCATCACTTGATGCCGCAAGAGAGATCCCCACGTTATTAGCATATGGTTTGTCGCGTGGTGGAGATGACTGCACATAGGTGGCACGTGGCTGTGAATTGTCGTTATAACCGTTGCCCTTATTATCGCACTCTCCATAACCCGATAATGGTCACTCTTTTGATACATAGAGGTTGGAGGACATTCTCCATATTGCCAATGCACTAGATGTGCTATTTTTTCAGCTTTTTGCAGACATTCCATAAGTGCGTTTGGTTCATTGTGACCCGAAACATGTAATGTCCTATTCTCTTCCACTCGGAAAGATTATTTTCTTTTAATATGACCAACGAAATTACCAATCTTATTAGTTAGGGAAAATTACAATAATTAATAGTATAAAAGCAGAACAACCTGAAAAATAAATTAGCTGTTTGTTAGTGACAGAGTGACAGACATAGATTAGATGATTGTCTATATCATGCTTATATGCTTAAAACTAGTGTGACAATTTGAGCCGGGTTTAGGTTGGAATGAGGGGTTGGAAAACTTCAGCTAAAACATGATATGCATAAAATAATTGGGCCATTCGTATCAATTCTAATCCGTTTAACACAACATATTTAGCCATATTATTTATATGAGTTAATGGGTTAAACGCATACAAGTTGAACAGTTAAAGCGGGTTTCATGTTAGACAAATTAAATGGGTTGGCAGGTTGAAAGTGACTGTATTTGTTACGAACAGCATAAATTGGTGTTTTGTGTTATTTTTTCCTTGAATGTGACTGTGTATTTCCTCGAAGCTTCTTACCCCTGCCTAATACCTAAAGAGAAATATTATCGTGCTGCATGTAGGCTTAAACTTTATTTAGCCATATCATCTGCGTTTCGGTTTTACTTCTCAGGTAGATGGAGAAATACAACTAAAAGGCTCAACAGAGGATATGACATTTAAGATCCCATACTTGAGTTGATAGTCACATTAGTTCTATGATGATACTTCTAGAAGGCGATGTCATACTAACAGTTACCTTTACGAACTTGTATTTATGTAATATACCTGCTCATGTTTAGCTATTTTGTTAATTTTACCCATGTGACCTGATATAGATAAAACATAACCCAAATCGACCCATTTATAAAGAATTGAAGTGGATTTAGCATAAAGATTTTGCTGAGATACAGATTTTATTGTCTATTCTAATGAGTAAAGTGGCCAATATATGAGCATGAATCCCGAAGGGTGTCGGCCCAGTTGGTTGTTTCTAATTCATAATTGACAAGTTCTTAAAGATTTAGTCAATCAGAACTTTCGTAAGTTGAGATACCCGACGAGTGCATCTAACATTGATATGACAATGGGGTATAAATGACAAGTTCTTAAAGAACACTATTAACTGTGAGATGAGAGATGACTATAGATAGGTTTAACAAACCAATAAAATGAAATTACTTGAAAAAGGTAAGTATTGAGCTTTAGAAGACTTGAAATTTTGACAAGATGTTAAGTTCTTCTTAAACTTTGAATGATAAGTTTCCAAGTTAATGATACATTATTGCATGTGTTCCTTAATATGAACCAAACTAATATTAGTATGTTTTCAAGTTAACGATACACTATTGAATATTTTTATGTCAAATATAGTATGTTATTACTAATATTAGGTGGTTCTTTCAATAAATGACGTTCAACTCCTTTCTTTTTTAGCTAATATTAAAAAATTACTTTTTGACCCGTTTATAAGTACATGTATGGGTAGGAATCGCCACCTCTACCTTACACCAATAAATGACAGCAGAATTGACAAAGTTGTTGTTTATCTTCCAATTATGTGATGCAGTGAATGACAGCAGAATTGTTACATGCATATTTTGATTCAGTCCCTGCGTTATAGCTTCAACAAGCTCTAAAGTATAGTGAAACTCTTGGAGTGTTATTTATGTAGGTGATGTTCCCTGAGTTAATTGTCAACTTGCTGTTGCTCGTGCATTTGGAGACCAGAGTCTTAAAGCACATCTAAGTTCATAACCTGGCATAAGACATGTACCTATCAATGCCTCAATAGAGCTTATGATACTGACAAGTGATGGCTTATGGAAGGTTCGTTATTTACTCACTAGTAAGTAAATACACAAAATCAACAACCAACGTTGTGTACAAAGAAGCTTTATTTTGTATATGAATCGACAACATATACCTTGTGTTTGCGGATAATTTAATAACTTTTATTTTCTTATATCGGATGAACATTTATTTCTTTTCATTCTTAAAGCATATAATAAGTAATTTGGCATGTTTATAACTTATTTTCCTAAACTTAATTTTTTTCAACCATATTCATAAGGCTCGCCCGCCCATTCAGGCGGGCCAGGTAACTAGTTGATCTATATATTAAAAACATGTCACTTAGAGTGGTGTTGTTGAAGGCGAGACTGGTGGCAGCACTTGTGGTGGAGGCTGCGATGGTGAAAGCCAATGTTTTTTAGATCCAGATTGAGCTGATGTTCGAGTATTAAAATAAGAAGTAACTTAGCCACTTAGCAAACTGTATTTAGTGAAATGGATTTCCAATTGCATTTTAAGCAAATTATGATAACAAAGTTCCACATTCTGATGTCACAAACAGGGTAACTTTGTTCTAAGTTCTGTTTCATAAACTTTAGCACTTGTAGTCAGGGATGAAACTCATGAAATTCATCTAATATTTAGATTTATATAATATTCAGTCCTGAATCAGTTTGAGTTGGTTTATGGTGTCTTATAAGAATCTCATTTACTGATAAGCAACAATTACCAACATACTTATTTTCTGTTTAGTATTACTAATCAATTAAAAAAAGTAAGAGCATTATCACACTAACATTGAGCATATCAATCATATTCATAAAGCTGAAAACAAGTCAGTACTATTGAGTGTGTGAAACAGACCCCGGAACCAGGTACAAGTTTGGTGGAAGAACATGTGGTCACTGTTATGTCAATGTAGCAAACAAGAACCACAACTTCCACTGATGAAGATGGATTTCATACTAGCTGGAAAAAAACCTAACGGTCATGAATAACATGTTCTTTTATGTTTGTAAAAGTTTCCTCCACACATACAAGTGATTGATTGTAGAGACTACAGTGTGCTGACTTAAGAGAATTTCCTGTGACTTTTATATTAGTGATTGAGTAACAACTAAAAAATCAGTATTCAGATTTCTAAGATGCATTGGAGGCTTATTTCATGTGCCTCGAAATCATGAGTAAAACACAGCTACAATAGCTAGCTTCACACTACACTTAGATGTCAACCGTAATAGCATTTGCTTATAAGGCATGATATCGTAAAGATTCATAATTACTATAGCTAACCATGATACCTTAACATCATCAGATATGTTGCAAATCTATGTAAAACATGTTTATCGAACACTTATAATATGAACATGTGGAGATGTCGTATATCACACAACAAGGGGAAACAGCCACCCATGGTGTTGGTGGCAATTTTATTTATAAAGGGGACTTAGAACCCCCTACCAAATACAAGTGAAGCATGAAATTACAATACTTTATACCAAACAATAAGTAGACGCTATTTTACCAGGGTAAAACCCTTTTACCAAAAAAAAAAAAAACAATAAGTAGACGAAGAAAACATAAAAAACATATACCACTATGCACGCGCAACCCTTCGCCATTTTGCTATGAAAACCACCACCTTTACGTATGCCCAATCTTTCAAGCTATCATGCAACTGGAAAAAAGTATGTCTCCCACGGCGGTTAAGAAGTAAAGCGCTACAAACTATCCAAAATCCAGTAGCAAACCCACTAGCACCACCAATATAAAACCATCGTTCTATCCCTTCCTCGTCTCCTTGACTCTTACCAACAGTGTGTGGTTCTTCTAATTCTTCATCTCCAGGGCAGTTTTTTGGCAGGGGACTTCCACATAGCCCTGCATTTCCTATGTACCTTGAAGGGTCAAAGGTTTGGAGTTGAGTGCAAGATGGAATCCTCCCAGACAAGTTGTTATGCGACACGTCAAGATAATTTAAAAAATTCATCTGAGACATGCTTGATGGCAACTGCCCTGAGAAATTGTTTTTGGATAAATCCAAAGTTTCAAGTTCTTTCATTTGACCAATTTGTCTTGGAATCTCTCCAAGTAGAGCGTTCTTTGACAAGTTTAGTGCAACCAGTTGAGAAAGATTGGTAAGTTCATACGGGATTTGTCCTGTTAAATGGTTGCTCGACAGGTCAATGCTCTTCAAGGATTCTAGATTTTTGCTGAATTCACGTACCTTTCCTTGCCACTGGATTATCACATGGTCAAAATAATCAAAACTAGAGAAGTAACTACCTTGATTAATGTGCCTTATGCCCAATGAATTCAGTGTGACGAGATCTCTCCCTTTGAGAGAAAAAATATCTAGAACCATGGCAGTGAGATTATTGACACACGAGGGGATGGTTCCATTGAGGTTGTTCATTGACAAGTCTAGAAGTTGAAGATTTACTAGATGGCATAATTGTGAAGGGATGGTTCCATAGAAGTTGTTTGATGCTAGGCTAAGAACGTACAAACGTGATAGGTTTTCCCCAATCCAAACAGGCACATTACCAGAAAACTTGTTGGCCCCCAAATTCAGAAAGGTTAAATTCGTGCAATGTTTTAAGGATGAAGGCAATTCTCCAAAAAAGTAGTTGTTGTATAAATACAATGTTTCAAGCTTGATCAAAGACTTGACAGATGCAGGAATTCTACCAGATAGATTATTGTTTGCTAGATTAAGAACCAACAGCTCTTTTAAATGCCATAAACAGTTTGGAATTTGTCCTGTGAATGAGTTGTCTGAGATATCAAGAAATGATAAATGGCCATCTACAATTTGGCACAGAAAGGAGATTTCCCCAGATAATTTGTTTTTGGAAAGATCTAACACTAACAAAGAGGAAGGAACATTCAGAATAGCGCCACTTATGCTGTTGAAAGATAGATCCAAATAGGTTAACTGAGAAGACTGCCACTGGTTAGAAACTGTGTCTAAAATGCTATTTTTGGAAAGATCAAGATGCTGAAGATGTTTCAATTTTTGTATCCATTTGGGGAAACGAGGCCCTAGCTTGTTTGAACTGAAATCTATATATCCTACACTCTGAGAAAGGTTTGACACGTCAGCAATTAGAGGAACTCCTTCGAGTGAGTTGTTTGAAAGATCTATTACTTCAAGCGAGGGTAGTTGCCACAGTTTGTCACTTATAGTTCCATCGAACTGATTTGAAGATAGGTTCAAGGATTTGAGGGATGAAAAGTGTTGGATCACATCAGACAATGTAGCTGATGTGCATCCTGACAAGCTGTTCAAAAAATCTGAAAGTTCCCCATCAAACTTGTTACCAGAGAGAGAAAGATCGCTAAGCTTATTGCCAGTTAATGGGCACAACCAACGATGCATGGATGAGTTGAGATTGTTGTTATCGAGAGAAAGTCCATAAAGAGATAAAGAAGAGTTGACAGATGGAGAATATGGATGCATGACTTGTGAGAGCTCACATCCTCTTAGACTTAAAGCAAATAGGTTTTGGAGACCTATAATAACATTTACCCAGTTATTTGCTTTGGCCAGAGAAATTCCATCCATAGAAAGGATATATAAAGAAGACAGAGAAGACAACCAATCTAAGTTTTCAGCTCTACAATTTCCGAGGGAATCTAGATAAAGGTATTCCAAATTGGTGAGGTTTCCAAATTCTGTAGGAATGGTTCCATAGAAAGAGTTGTTTGAAAGGTAAAGAGATGTCAATTGGGTCATGTTAACTGGGTCATGTGTCAAGGAACCAATGGATCTCGGAATGACTCCGCTGAAATTATTCCCATGAAGGTTAAGATTAGTTAACTGGGTCATGTTACCAATGGACATTGGAATGGTTCCATAGAAAGAGTTGAATGAAAGGTCAAGGTCTGTCAATTTGGTCAAGGAACCAATGGACATTGGAATGGTTCCATAGAAAGAGTTGACTGTAAGGTCAAGGTACTCTAATTTGGTCAAGGAACCAATGGACATAGGAATGGTTCCAGAAAACTGATTCCCAGAAAGGTCAAGATAAGTTAACCGGGTCATGTTACCAATGAACTCAGGAATGGTTCCATGAAAAAAATTGTTGGAAAGATCAAGATGATTCAAATAGCTTAAATTAAGCAATGAATGGGTAACCTCACCTTCAAGACCAGTATAACCATTAGATGCGAGTTGAAGCTCTTTGACATGACCTGTGACGTTGTCACACACGACTCCATCCCATTGACAACAGTCATATTCTTCTTCAGGTCTCCAGGTAAAGAGCAAGCCACTCGTGTTTTGAATAATGTGAGCTTTGATATCAAGAAGAGCTTGTCTCTCCTTATCGATGCACTTATGAACAACTCCTCCTACTGCACCAACCTGTTGCTGGCCAAAGGAAGTGGCAGTTGTGGTATTAAACAACAAAAAGACAAGTGACAAAATAAACAAAACATGAGTATGCATTAAGTAAAAGTAAATATTTTCTCTCATAATGTATTGATGTGTTTTGGTCTGATAATGAACACATATACCTCTATGCAGCTTTATATGGACTTTGATATAAATTTGTGTGGAGCACATAACACTTGGAATAAAGATCATGGAATAAATTTGAAGTCCCAAATTAGACGTTCAAAGACTCTCAAGTCTTTGCAATTTGTAGTTATTCAATGTATCTTTTGGTCCTGAAATTATTCTGTGATGTAAATGTACATCCAAAGAAATGGACCCAAATAAATCAGGCTGATGGAAAATACAGTCAGCAACTCTTGTGAAAGAGAGATTTACGCAATTATGAGCTTAAAGTAGTGTCTTCATGGAAAAATTTAGTCATACATGCTTCTTCTTTTATTGCTTATAAGGCTGCATAAATCTTTAGTTTTCTCATGACCCACAACATGTTTGATGAAATGCCTCAACCAAATTTTAGCAATGTTAAGTTTACAAGTTTTCCTTTTATAAGAAGAATGTCACAACATGTTTGATGATTATGTTTTGTGTTTGCTGTGGACATGGTTAAGGTTTGCATACAAGTTAAGTTCATTTGGTTTTGACATGAAAATTGGACCGGCCCAGTTCTTACACTCAGCTTGGCTCATATTACATATTTAGTTAACTAACAATACATGCTTTGGTGCAATTAAATTTTTGAACATCTATTTTATACTTTAGTTTAAATACATAATGATAATCTAGTTATGTTATTTCATTGCAATACTTAGTTGAAAATACATATCAGAAGACTCTTTGCATAAAGATACTTCAAAGTATTGTATTTTGGATAATCGATAGAAACTGATTGATGCAATATGTCTAGTCAATTTGAAGTAGATAGTCCCAAATTTTTGTTTTACTTTTTCGTTGTTCAAAATTCCAAAAATAAATTTGTCCTGTTTTGTGGAAAATGATGAAGAAAAGTGAACTATCTCAATATTAGACGTTAGAAGACTTATCCCAATAATGCAACACTTAGTTGAAAATAAATTTTAGTTTTAACCCTACCTTTGCTCTTTTACGGAATACATCAGCTACCTCTGGATTTGCAATCATATCTACATATCTATACACGAAAAACAGACTTGCCAATTATGATGATGTTTAACCCAAAAACGGACCACCATGACATTATTAGGATATGCAGGATTGCACAAATGTTACAAAAAGAGCTATTAGAAAACTAACCGTTGGCGATAAAGCTTATCCACATCTGTTAGACCGTGAAACTTATCCGGTAGTGGAAGCAAAGATTTTGAGAGGATCAAAAATGAATTTACACATACAGAAAGTTCCCCTGAAAACAAACGGAAACAATGAATATGCTATCAAAAAATTAGTGTAAAGACTGTTAAATTTCTCTTTGTATAACTTTGTTGTGGAAGCTAACCTTTTTCCGTCCGTTTAATCGAGCCACTTGCGCCCAATACGTCGCCTATATCAACAAGACTCTTTAATTGGTCAAACTGATCATCTACAAGCCTTTCTTTCTCACAGTAAAGCTGATATTATAAGTAAATATATCAGTATTCAGTATAATGACAAAAAAGAGTCATATAAAACCATAGCATAGGTGAGAAAATCAAGTTTACTCAATAATCTAAACGCTTCTATGAGGTTCAAATACAACGCATTCCTATTTTCGATCTTTCAGTCGTTAAGATCCACTTCGGGAGATGATTAATGGGCATGCGGCATCGTGTTTTGAAAGCGGTTATCTAATTACTGTGGTTCAAGTCAAAAGATCAAATTTGAAAAACACTTATTTCAAGAGTAAATGCAACGAAACTGATTCTGACTATAAAAGTGTCATTTTTAATCAAAATCCTTACATAATCAGAATATGTCAAACACTTAAGCTGCTGATTATCACAACTTCCAGGTATGAGAAGCACGTCCAGTTATGTAAACACTATCCCAGCATCCCGTTTTGTTAAAGCTTATCTACTACCACCACCCCCCCCCCCCCCCCCCCCCAAATCACAAATACTACCAATTACACAACTTCCAGTATGAGAAGCACGTCTAGTTATGTAAACACTATCCCAGCATCCCGTTTTGTTATAGCTAATTATCTAATAACCCCCCCCCCCCCCCCCCCCCCCCCCCAACCCAACCCAACCACACACACACACAAACACTACCAATTACACAGCATGATGGTGATTAAGTTTAGAGACAAGCGACTAAATTTTTATGGGTGAAAAGGAAAAAAAGATGTTATCAGCGTACCTGAATTGTTCCAGAATCATCCCTCAAAGTCAAGAAAGCAAGTTTTCCAAAAGCCCTACGTGCAACAATTCTTCCTGATATTGATACTTGGTCATTCTCATCGTTCGACTCTTCACCATTGCCGAGATGCTTATAAATATCTTTCAACTGATTAGCAGTATGAGTCCTATCCCACTTGTAGGCATATGGTTCAAATCCTTTGCTCCTTAACTCTTCTAACTATAAAAGAACCCGTTACTCTCAGTGCAAACAAATAAACCAGACATCTACACCAGCACTCATCATAGACCCATGTTACCATGTAAATTATGTTAGAAAACAAACAGTTTGAACAACCAATGTTCTAAGCAAGTGCTGCAAAGATCAAAACCGTGCTTAAGCTGTGTTTGGAATTGTGTTCTAAAACTGATGATTTGATCATTGTGTTTTAGCAGATAATTAGCCATCCAAAAAAAAGTAGCAGGTCATTAATTTTGTGTGACTTTGGGATTGCTTAATATAACTACTTATGTTTGTTGAAATAACCACATAAGCAGTTGGGAATAATGTACTCCTAAAGTGATTATCTGATTATTGTGTTTTTGATTAAAACAAGTATTACTAGTTCTTAGGCAGTGTGTGGGATTGCTCATTATAACTAGATATGCTTTTTGGAATCGGCTTCCAAATGATTATACAAAACTGTGAATTTCACTTTCAAATAACCATATAGACCATTTCAATAAGCAACCCCAAAAACCCTCAAAACCGCTTAGTTCTTAAATCCCCATAAAACCTCGTCACCCACTGGACCCATAAACCAAATATCAACAAACAAAACATAAAAACCAACTTAGATTCAATCTTTATAAAGGGGTTAACGACGTGCTTCTAAGTATCACACATTCACACTTTTATTCTTCGGCATCCTCCCAATCACTCACGTGTTTCATGGAAACTTACAACTCTCAAAATTACATAAATAAAAAATCAAACCTAGTGTTAAGCTTGTATTTGACATTGCATTTTGAAAATAATTATCTGACTTTCGTGTTTTCAAGTAGCAAATACTTAGCATTTAGGATTACTGAAAAAATTGCTTATACTTATTTAAAATACCTAGATAAGCAATTTGGAACATGCAACTTCCAAACTGCTCATTTCACTCTCGAATAATCAGATAAGCAATAAATAAGCAGTTCTTATAAGCAATCCCAAACACCCCCTAATAAAAAGGTTTAACAATTTTTTAACACCCAATTAATTAACAACCCAAATTCTAACAAACAAAACTATAAAAAACAATAAAGATTCAATCTTTTTTATAAAAAAGACTACAAAAACTAAACCCTTTTAGGACGAATAGCATCTCTATCAGAAGTAGAGGTTGCATTAGGCTAGTCATAATGGAGACCCAACCAAGGGTCGGTCCACCCTCTCCCCACAGACACACGTGCGTCCCAAAGGAACGCATCCCTCCCCCCTTTTTTGCTTGATTCGATCGGCAAAGCAATCAAATGGTTTGCAATTTTGCATATGGTTTGTGTGTGTCAGGTGCCCGGGGTCGCCTTACTACGGGCATTTGGTAATGTGTTTGGTCTTAGAGAGAGAAGCTGATGTCACGCTGATGTAGTAGGGTCATAAGGTCACCCATAGGGTCACTAGTACTACTGGTCTTAGTATCATCTTTAGGTGATAAGTTTCAAAATAAGCCGGAAAAATTGGGCTTATGTTTCATAATAATATAAGCCGAAATGAGATAAGCTCATAAGCCATAAAATAAGCTAAAACCAACATCCCTTTAAAAACCCACAACCCATTTGATTAACAAAACCAAAAATATCACAAACAAAACATAAAAACATACAAAGATTCAATCTTTATAAAACACAAACATAAAAACATAAAAAAGATTCAATTTTTATAAAACAAAAAAAAAAGTTGAACCTTTTTAAGACGAATAGCACGAATAGCATCTCTATCAGACCTCCTTCCCCTGCCACCACCCTGTTTTGGAGGCACAGTGGCGGCGCGTGAGGATGAACAGCAGCGCGTGAAGGTGACGGGGAGATGGGTTTTGTAAGTGAGTGGGGATAAGTGGAAGAGATGACGGAGTGGTCTTGATGACCATACTTTTAAGGCCTCCATTCTTCTTCTTGTTTCAAGTTGTTATCTGAACTGAAATTTGTGTTTTGATGGATAACCAGAAAGTGTTGAAGATGTAAGGGTGTTTTTGTAAATTTTGTTTTTGTAAGGAAGATTTGTGTAAATTGCACTTTTAAGATTATTATTGTTATTTTTTTTCTCTTTGGAATAGAGCTGAACATAATAGACCATAGACCGGATGAACTGAAAAACCGGATCAAATGTATTTTAGTCCGGTTCTCGGTCCACTCTTTTCCTCATATTCGGTTTTTTGTCCGGTCTGGTTCAATATTAAGCAAAACCGGCCACCATGCTTTGTTATTACTGAACCAATCCAACAAATCGGACTTGGACATAACATTTTAGCTTGGTCCTTGGTCTGGTGTTTTGGATCAAATCGATTTTTAGTCTCGTCCAATTTTAATCAGTCCAAACCGTGCTCAGCCTTACTTCCGGTTATGTTTCCATTTTGATGTTCTTAAGGTTAGGTGTAACAAGGGCGTCTAAGACGCGTCATTGCCCCAAAAACGCATCACCCTTAAAACACAAATCCCAGCGTACGCGATGGTACCAAAGGACTTGCGAGAAAGTTGTGTGTGTATAGTTTCGATTTTTGTGGGATATATTTGTGTTTAAAGATCAGACTTAAGCTCGATAAAACTCAGCTCAAATAAACCTGAGTTACTCAAAAAAAGCTCGACTCATTTATACCGTTACACCGAGTTCCTTGTCTCGTACAGGTGTGTAACTAAAACCTTTTTTTTTTAAACAAAACTAAAACCTAACTTACTAAAATAAGTAAATAACAACAAAATAAAAACAAAACCAATTTAATTGGGCCTTAATAATACATGGTTCCTACTTTATGCTATTCATTATTAGGCCTTACATAATTATAATTATCTATTTATTTAATTCCCATCAAGTACGAAAATATTATGGCCCATTTTATTAGCCTATTTCCTGGCCCAGCCGCTTTCTTTAGCCCTGCTCCATTTTTTATATACACATAGAGATACCTAGAATCTTCGAGGGTACTCTTTCACACACACAGAGATCATCACCAACAAAAGCGATTGTTGCTTCATGATTCTATTTTGGGTTTCTTTTGGCCTTCAAGATTCACTAACAGCTCATCGCATGGGGTTTTGATTTTGGTGTTCTTTTGGTGCCAAAAAGTTTCTGGGAGAATGATTGGTTAAAAGAGGAAGGGTTTTCCGGCCAACCTTGCGCCGTCGTCTTCACTCCTACCATCAATAGTAAGTCTGATCATATAATTTTTAAAGTTTTTAATCAGTTAGGGTTTAATTATTTGATCATTAAAAATTAATTGGGGTTTAATAATTTGACTTTAAATTATTTCCCTTTCGAGCTTTTATATAAAAGATTGAAAGTCTTGATTTGTGGGGTTTTGATTTTGCATGTGCGATTTTTTTCCGAGGTTTGAAGGTGAATAGGTTTGATATGGAGGATAAGGTTTGTGCGCTTGAACCTATGCTTTTGGGTAAGTTTTTATTTAGTGAAATATAGTTTCTGTTTACATCATATGGTATAGGATAGTTTTATTAAGTCTAATACGAAGTGCCTTTTAATATGTATTGTAACATGTACAACATCAGTGAAGCTGTGAGAAATATGCCCATCTATACTAAAAGTAGCATACTCTCTAGGTACATGAACACGAAAATAAAATAGGCTTTTACTATTAGTTTTTGAATTTAGTGACGGTTGTCATTGTCAATGTAGGTTGGTTAAGCCATAGCGCCTGTACTTGAAATGTAAGCAAAAAGAAGGTAGCCACAACACCGATATTTTGTTGCTCCTTTGTTGGCCCGTCATACGGAAACTGAGCATATGACATCAGCCAAAGCTTGAGGTAAAGGTAAATGAGAATTTCCTTCTTAATACATCGTATTATGAATATAAACTTTAACATAATACAGTAATAACTTAGAACTTTGAATAAAAAGTTTTAGAAGGTTGTATGCATTGGCAAGAAACTGTTTGAAACTTTTTCTCCACTTGACCCATTATCCTTTAAACTTATTGGCATATTGTGATAAAATGGAAACAACCACGTGGGGTGGTCCCCGCGCATTAGAATTTTTCATTATAAGATAGTTACAAAATTATAATGTTTAGGCATCTTCTAACTTGACTTAACGTTTGCTGAGTTCGTGTAGTCGTCAGTTAGAATATACTTAAACATTATCAAGTTAACGTTAAGTCACAGAGGATAAGTATGGACAGTGCATTTTTACTGTAACTAATTATAGGTCAATGCTTAAAAATACACAGCAAGGCCAAGTCATGGGATCGAGCGGATTCAGTAACATGTAATGAATCAGCTTATTTTGTAATGAGATGCGATACTAATCTTCATTCATCTTGGTTTGTCATGTAGGTTGCCCATGATTGAAGGCCCTTTTCAATCATCCTGTGAGTAGAATGTATAATAATTATTACCAATAATTGTTCCCTTCTATCATATTCTATGCCTCTAAAATCTTTTTTTCTATCTTATTAGGTCGCAAACTCATAATCCAACTGCGCACACAAAGGAAGAGCCGTATACGAAAAAACGCCACAAATTCGAAACCAACAGTCATAGGCTTATATTGAGATTGTTAGGTGTAGTCACATGTATTGGCCTCTATTCGTAACGGAATGCAAATACATTGTAGCTGATATTTTTTAGGTGCAGGGAATCCATGTGTCGATACGGAAACCGGGTCATTACGTAGCTCAAGTTAGTCCGACAAGGGCATTGGTGGTGGTTCATTTTGCGGAGTGTGAAATCAGGACAAGCAAGTGAACATATTTGACCGAGGATATCAACTACGGGTTAACACCCTGCGTTTACGGACTTCATACACATGGACTACGGGCCTATAGTTACTGAGGTAATTTCAGTCTACAAGGCTAATTTAGTATGTTTTATTGAATGCTTAACTTGGATATTTAGCTAAAAAAGTGATGACTGTAAAATTTTGCTAAAAATCTTAACTTGGGCACGTAGCTCATGTTAGTCCTGCAAGGGCATGGGTGGGACATAGCTCATGTTAGTCCTGCAAGGGCATGGGCGGGACATGTGGATTGACTCACGCGTCATGCTGGGTCAAAGTTGTAGGTGCATCGGCAATGTTCACGGTTACCCGTTGACAAGATCAGGTTCGGTAGGGATAGGTTACAAAATAAGAATACCAGTTAACAAGATCGGGTCTGGCTGGGACAGGTAAAATTTTCTTTGGGTCAAAGGGTCAAAAGGTAGCCGTTTTCCACTGGGTGGGCCTGTTTTTTCCCCCCTTTTTTTCCTTTTTTTGGGCAGGCCGATTTTGTAGACTAAACTACTTAATTATAAAAAAGATCGCTTACGTCGACCTTTTGCATTAGAATATGAATGTCAACTGTTCTGCCCGACCCATTCTAATTTGTTTTTAATTTCGTTTGCAGGGTGACGCTGATATGAATGTAGTTGGAGCATGTAATAATAGCTGGAGCACAGGAAGCATTCAACGCGAGTCCTTGGCCTAGAATGACAGCATATGTAAGGTATCTATTTATATATTTATTCCTCGGCAAGTTTTTAATAAATATTTGTTTACATCAGTTTGACAATACCACTTTATTTTTTTTCTATTAAAAAAAGTCAGTTTTTGCATATTAATATATGTGATCACATTAAACCATTTTTTTCTTTGTATCTGTTAGAGCCTCTTATTCCGGTAACATGAATTGAACCATTTTGTGTGAATGTGTAGATTGAGAAGGGGGTTTATCATGGGAGAGCTGCATTATCCCAACACACTACTACTTACAAATGCACAAAACCTGGTACAGGGTGAGGCCACGTGCTACTATAAAGGACTACACGTTTGATGTGTTTCGTATAACCGCATTAGCTCTATACTCTGTCACACTTTAATTTATAGATTGCATTAATAGATTTTGCTGCACATGAACTTTCGAGTTAATAGTATCTTATTTATGCGTTTTACAGGGTGCGAGGTGCAAACAGGTGGCGAGTGAACAATAATGAATACACACGGGGAAATATGCCCGCCATCAAAAGTTGGAAACCGTTAAATGATAAGATGAGGTACACATACAAAAATCTGGTCCCTTTCCGTTGCTTATTTTAGTAACGCTAGCAAAAAAACTTTTGACCCCAATATGAATTACAGCGTAGTTACGGTCTGAAACGAAATAGCAACGGGGATTGAACCGAATGAGTGCAGAGAACTGGAGCAACCTGTCATCGTCGCTCAACGCATACTGGACCAAATAGTGTGCAGGTACGTACTAAACACATAAAACGCCCAACCCCACACTAACTTATGTAACCAACAATGTTCCAACAAGGGGATTGCAATTGTCAGCAACACCACCAATTTAGTATGAGAGAGAAACCCTGTACCGACCATCTACGGATTATGTTCTTAATTTTTGTTATGTTCATGTTACGTAATAAGAAATATTTTTGTAATCGGTTTCCGCAAGAATGAGTTAAAGAGGTACTTTAGAAGGCAAAGCGATAGAGGCAGAGAAGTTGAAATACCTGCTAAGCATTTTAAGTCTATCTAAGTAACTTTATCTTCAAAAACGGTTGCTGCATTACACCAGTTATACCACCTGACGTATGTTTACCCTAATGTTTTTTTAGCAATTAATAGAATAATACAACGATGACCGTAGAGATAGCCAAAACGACAAATTATGTAGCCTATTTTCGATATATAAAATAAAATGTGGCGATGATTATCTAGAGGTGCCAATTCTTGCCCAATCGGTTGTTTATACGTGTTCTGTCTCTCTGTTTTCTGATATACAGGAAGTTTAAAGGTGCGATGCATATTACATGTACGCTTGCAGATTTAACGATGAAGTTGGTCGCCATGTGCCCTGAATTGGCTACAGGACATGCCTTCGTATTCACTGAATTGGTAGAACATTTTCCAAGAGGGATTGGCTTTGTGGAAGCATTGATCTATCCATGTACGTGCGTCTCCTTTCATTTTTAGAAACCGAATTTTTTTTTGGCTAATTATCTATATCAGTTTATTCTTATAGGACTTTTGTATTAGAACTTTTTGGTTGGAACAACTATGGTGCAACAGCAGCCTAAAAAAAACAGCCAGGCAGAACTTTTAAGCTAGAATTTAAAGCACTTAAATGATCTATCTAAGGTGAAAAAGCTGTTAATGAACAAAGATAAGCAACCAAATATAGAAGAAAAACACTTTAAAGGAATTTCGGATAAAAGATTAAGCTAGAAAAATGGATTGAAAAACCTATGCTAACTCAATTTTCCTAAGTTTTGGGTGAGAGTGGGTTAGAAAAGGTTTTAACTTACAAACTAAGAATTCAGAACTTAAACGCCATGTAAGAAGAACTATATTAAAGTAACAATAACAATCCATTTGCATCTAATATACTAATTTAAAACTAGGCTGATGCAGGGAGAATTTGACTATGCAAATGGGTAAAAATGGGATTAAATGAGATCATTACTTTTAAAGTCCTAATTCCAGATTTTAACCTATCTAAACTAAACCATTTTAAGCATGTATAATCACCTAGAATGGTCCTAAACTAAATCTATCCCTAAAATCATACCTAAGCTGTTATGAACTTCCAAATTCAAGATGATAGTGCAAATTATAGCAAACTATATAAAACTACTGAGATATGCCCCTAACCTACTTATATTATCAAGTTACAGTTAAATCAAATCCAAAATGTGGCCTAAACCAAGTTTGAGTCAGAAAGTCAAGCTTGACCCAAACACCCCTATAAGTTGGACTGTTATGAGTTTTGAACTACTAAAGATCAATTTGAGCTGAGTTTCTGAAAGATTAATATTGAACTAGCTATATGACATATTATTATAGTTAACTACATTAAATATAACGGTTCAAACTTGGCAGATGCGGCATTGGACAAAGATTACTGGCGCATTAAAGGTTCTGGAGAGGTAGTTCCCAGTCGGATATACCTTACTCTGGACACCGAAAGGTATGGTTAAGCTAACATAAGATACTATATTTTTTTTACTATGGCAGCAGATTTTTTCTTTTTTTTTTTTTTTTTTTTTTTTTCTCACTTTTAGGTTGGCACCTGGTAGTTTCGTTGTGAGACCAGAGATGATGGAAAGCAAAAGCATGCACCGGTATGAGCACATGTAATTTTAGCACTTCAGTAACGTTACATATTTATTAAGTTCATGATATGTATCAATTATGTCTGGGATACTCTACATCTTATATAATATGCATATTTTTGCAACCCATGTGGCAATGCAACGTGTCTTCAGTAGCACTTAAATATTAATATGATAACAGTCAAACATTGTATGTTAATTCATGTCTTTTCCATATGTTTATCCTATTAGAAGCTAAAAAACAATGGTAAAATATGAGCATGCTGCATAGGTGTTTGTAATAGAAACGTATGTCATACAGCGGCAAAAAAACCCGGCCCGCCCGCAACGCGGCGGACCACTGCCATTCTCGTAGGCTAATAAAATGGGCCATAATATTTTGGCGGGAAAATGGCGGACGCAATACGGCGTCGTACTTGATAGGAATTAAATAAATAGATAACTATAATGATAAATATTACGTAGTCATCTCATGAAAACAAAACCAATTTAATTGGGCCTTGATAATACATGGTTGGTTAGTTCCTACATTATTATATGGGCCATACATAGCAACAAAATATCACTCCATCACATTATCACAATCCAAACCAAAAAAAAAAAAAAAAATGAAACCTAGTCAAAGTCAAACACCCATGAACACCAGCAATGCCGGAACAAGCAACAGAGACACCTGCAACAACAACAACAAAAGCAAGCCACAGTTCAGGCCAGCCATTGATGATTCAAAACCCCTTCTCCAAGATCCGGTACTCCTTTGTCATTTCTTTGAATAACCCATGTTTAAGTTAGTAATATAAAAACATGTTATCCTATGTTTTATAAAATAATGTTTTGTTTTGTAGATAATAAGATCTGACCCGATCGAGACTAAAGAAGCTGTTATCCGCTTGCCTCGTTTCCCTCCGACTAATTCCACATTTAAATGACTTTGTATTTGAACTTTATTATAATATTGGAGTAATAGATTAATGAAATTTGTCCTGAAATGTATGTGTACAATAATCTATTATGGGTCAATGGCGCGTAGTTTAGTTGGTAATAAGTGGGGGCATCTTTTGTACATATAACAAGCACAAGGTAGGGTTCGACTTGGTACCCCAATAGCGATAACCGTTGAGTGAGTCATGTATGCTAACATATTTGTTATGAAAAGGCAACCGATTGTGAGCTGGTTTTGGATTACCGGTTATTAACCTTTGCAGGCATTTTGCATATTTGCGCATATCAATAATTTATTATGGGTACAAGTAGTAGTCCTATTGATGTGAATGAACTTTTTTTCGTGGTTCAGGTGTTACGCCCTATAAGCATTCTTTGAGCGTTTGGGATTACATGTTATGACAAATGTACTAGGCTTGTCTGCTTTGTTGATGGGTGTTTGGGATTGCATATTTGAAGTGCTTGTTGACCTTTTTTTTTTTTTTTTTTTTTTTTTTTTTTTGCAAAGGTGAACCTATATTATTACTTACAAATGATAATACAACAGTTCCATAGAGTATAGACATACCTATACTTATATTAACAGAATACATCTCAGAATCATACTAGTGATAACAAGCAATCACAAACCAGAAAACAAGAAACTGAATACAACTAGGCCAAAAGCCAAAAATACACCAGCTGCATACAGGCTAACTACCTCCCGTTTGTACCATTCCTGCAGATTTTATTCACCTTAATGCACCAAGATACCATCCAACTACATTTCCCTACTCCACCCCACAAAAGCCATATTTGAAGTGCTTGTTGATTTGTTTGGTTATATTTTGACAAAAATTAGCACATGTGGAGGTAAAGTGGTTATAAGCCAATGCCATAAACATGAGTGAAAGTATATGCAATCCCAGATTCCCAGACACTCTATAATGTTGTTTCATTAAGCTGTTTTTCTACCAACTTTAAAAAGGTTCAATTTAGTTGACAGAAGTTGTTAAGCCTTATCTAAATTCTGTTGCCTGCATTGTGTTTGACACTTAATAAGCTAATGACCTATTTTCATAAACAAGCGTAAGATGTTTAAATACATTGATCTGATTATGAGGTATTGCTTAGTCAACTAATAAGTTAATATATACTTGTCGAAACAAAGCCAAGCATATAGATATATTTCAATCACAACGACACATTCCAAGTAAGAAAAAAACAAGGAAATTAACTACTGATTATGGTATGTAAAACGACGTCACATTGATGGAGCAATAGCACATCCCCATGTTATTAGCATATGGTTTGTCGTGAGGTGGAGATGACCGCACATAGGTGGCACATGGCTGAGAATTTTTGTTATAACCGTTGCCCTTATTATCATACTCTCCACAACCCCGGGATAATGGTCACTTTTGATACATATAGGTTGGAGGACATTCTCCATATTGCCAATGCACTAGATGTACTACTTTTTCGGCTTTTCACAAACATTTCATAAGCGCGTTTGGTTCAGTTTAACCCGAAACATGTAACGTTCTATTCTCCTCCACTCGGAAAGACTCTTTTCCTTTAATAAGACCAACGAAATTATCAATCTTACTAGCCAGGGAAAATACCTGAAAAATAAATTAGTTGTTTGTTAATGATAGACAGATAGATTAGATTATTGTCTATGCTTATATGCTTAAAACTAGGGTGACAATCTGAGACGGGTTTAGGTTGGATTGACGGGTTGGAAAACTTCAGCTGAAACATGATATGCAAAAGTAACTGGCTCATTCATATCAATTCTAACCCGTTTAACACAACATATTTAGCCATATTATTTATATGAGTTAATGGGTTAAACGCATACAAGTTGAACAGTTAAAGCGGGTTTCATGTTACACAAATTAAATGGGTTGGCAGGTTGAATGTGACTGTGTAATTGTTACGAACAGCATAAATTGGTGTTTTGTGTTATTTTTTCCTTGAATGTGACTGTGTATTTGTTACTTAAAGAGAAATACTATCTGTTCAAAAGTCTTTACAAAAAAATGCCCTTATTGAGCATTGCCACCATGTTAACAAGGCTAAATTGGTCAAGTAATTTTATCTGCTCGAAGCTTCTTACCCCTGCCTAATACACGTAGGCTTAAACTTTATTAAGCCATATTATCTGTGTTTCGATTTTACTTCTCAGGTAGATGGAGAAATACAACAAAAAAGCTCAACAGAGGATATGACATTTAAGATCCCATACTTGATTAGTCACATTAGTTCTATGATGACACTTCTAGAAGGCGATGTCATACTAACAGTTACCTTTACGAACTTGTATTCATGTAATATACCTGCTCATGTTTAGCTATTTTGTTAATTTTACCCATGTGACCTGATATAGATAAAACGTAACCCAAATCGACCCATTTATAATGAAGTGGATTTAGCATAAAGATATTGCTGAGATACAGATTTTATTGTCTATTCTAATGAGTAAAGTGGCCAATATATGAGCATGAACCCCAAAGGGTGTCGGCCCAGTTGGTTGTTTCTAATTCATAAACTTAACTTCCATGAGACAATGCTTGCCTTTATAGGAAAAATACCATCTTCCTTTCAAACTTTTTGAGGAAAGATTTAGCCAATTAGAAGTTTCATAAGTTGAGATACCCGATGAGTGCATCTAACATTGATATAACAGTGGGGTATAAATGACAAGTTCTTAAAGAACACTATTAACTGTGAGATGAGAGATGACTATAGATAGGGTTTTTTTTCTTTCTTAAACTTTGAATAATATGTTTTCAATTTAACGATACACTATTGAATATTTTTATGTCAAATATAGTATGTTATTACTAATATTAGTTGGTTCTTTCAATAAATGACGTTCAACCCCTTTCTTTTTTAGCTAATACTAAAAAATTACTTTTTGATCCGTTTATGAGTACGTGTACATGGGTAGAAATCGCCACCTCTACCTTACACCAGTAAATGACAGCAAAATTGTTACATGCATATTTTGATTCAGTCACTGTGTTATAGCTTCAGCAAGCTCTAAAGTATAGTGAAACTGTTGGAGTATTATTTACGCAGGTGATGTTCCCCGAGTTAATTGTCAACTTGTTGTTGCTCGTGCATTTGGAACCTGGCATAAGACATGTACCTATCAATGCCTCAATAGAGCTTGTGATACTGGCAAGTGATGGCTTATGGAATGTTCGTTATTTACTCACTATTAAGTAAATACACAAAATCAACAACCAACGTTGTGTACAAAGAAGCTTTATTTTGTATATGAATCGACAACATATACCTTGTGCTTGCGGATAATTTAGTAAGTTTTATTTTCTTATATCGGATGAACATTTATTTCTTTTCATTCTTAAAGCATATAATAAGTAATTTGATATGTTTATAACTTATTTTCCTAAACTTAATTTTTTTCAACCATATTCATAAGGCTCGCCCGCCCCTTCGGGCGGGCCATGTAACTATTTGATTTATATATTAAAAACATGTCACTTAGACTGGTGTTGTTGAAGGCAAGACTCATGGCAGCACTTGTGGTGGAGGTTGCGATGGTGAAAGCCAATGTTTTTTAGATCCAGATTGAGCTGATGTTTGAGTATTAAAATAAGAAGTAACTTAGCCACTTAGCAAACTGTATTTAGTGAAATGGATTTCCAATTGCAATTTAAGCAAATTATGATAACAAAGTTCCACATTCTGATGTCACAAACAGGGTAACTCTGTTCTAAGTTCTGTTTCATATACTTTAGCACTTGTAGTCAAGGATGAAACTCATGAAATTCATCTAATATTTAGATTTATATAATATTCCGTCCTGAATCAGTTTGAGTTGGTTTTAAGGTTTCATATAAGAATCTCATTTACTGATAAGCAACAATTACCAACATACTTATTTTCTGTTTAGTATTACTAATCAGTTTAAAAAAGTAAGAGCAATATCACCAACTGATATTGAGCATATCAATCATATGGTAGGACTTTAGTAGTATATTCATAAAGCTGAAAACAAGTCACTACTATTGAGTGTGTGAAACAGACCCCGGAACCAGGTACAAGTTTGGTGGAAGAACATGTGGTCACTGTTATGGCAATGTAGCAAACAAGAACCACAACTTCCACTGATGAAGATGGATTTCATACGAGCTGGTAACAAACCTCACGGCCATGAATAACATGTTCTTTTATGGTTGTTAAAGTTTGTAGATGCCATTTCACTATCTTTGTGGTAGGGTCCAAGTGTGTATTTACTCCCTCCTGACTTCTAATCCATTGTAGAGACCACAGTGTGCTGACTTAAGAAATTCACCAGTGACTTTTATACAAGTGATTGAGTAACAAAAAATATATTTCTATTCAGATATCTAAGGTGCATTGAAGGCTTATTTCAATCATGAATAAAACACCGCTACATAGCTAGCTTCACACTACCCTTAGATGTCAACCGTAATAGCATTTACATTTGAGGCATGATGCCTTATCGTAAAGATTCATATTTATTTTAGCTAGCCATGATACCTTAACATCATCAGGTATGTTGCAAATCTATGTAAAACATTTTATCGAACACGTTCCATGCATCATATAGCTATACAGTTTATAATATGAACATGTGGAGATGTCGTATATCACACAACACGGAGAAACGGCCACCCATGGTGTTAGCGGCAATTTTATTAATAAGAGGGACTTAAAAACCCTTGCCAAATACAAGTGAAGCATGAAATTACAATACCAAACATTAAAACGTAGATGAAAAAAACATAAACATATATACCACTATGTACGTGCAACCCTTCGCCATTTTGCTAAGAACACCACCACCTTTACGTACGCCCAATCTTTCAAGCTATCATGCAACTGGAAAAAAGCATGTCTGGCACGACGGTTAAGAAGTATAATGCTAAAAACTATCCAAAATCCAGTAGCAAAACCAGCGGCCCCTCCAATATAAAACCATCTCTGAAATTCATCTATGGCTTCACCATCACTCTTACCTTCACCAACTACAGGTGTTACTTCAAGTACTTTATCTCCGGGACAATATTTAGTCAGGGGAGGTCCACATAGTCCAGCATTTCCAATGTAACTTGAAGCTTCAAAGGTCTGGAGTTGAGTGCTAGATGGAATCCTCCCAGACAAGTTGTTATGCGACACGTCAAGATAATTTAAAAAATTCATCTGAGACATGCTTGATGGCAACTGCCCTGAGAAATTGTTTTTGGATAAATCCAAAGTTTCAAGTTCTTTCATTTGACCAATTTGTCTTGGAATCTCTCCAAGTAGAGCGTTCTTTGACAAGTTTAGTGCAACCAGTTGATAAAGATTGGTAAGTTCATACGGGATTTGTCCTGTTAAATGGTTGCTCGACAGGTCAATGCTCTTCAAGGATTCTAGATTTTTGCTGAATTCAAGTACCTTTCCTTGCCACTGGATTATCACATGGTCAAAATAATCATAACTAGAGCCGTATTGATCATCTTGATGAATGTGCCTTATGTCCAATGAATTCACTGTGATGAGATCTCTCCCTTTGAGAGAAAAATTATCTAGAACCATGGCAGTGATATTATTGATGCACGAGGGGATGGTTCCATTGAGGTTGTTCATTGACAAGTCTAGAAGTTGAAGATTTACTAGATGGCATAATTGTGAAGGGATGGTTCCATAGAAGTTGTTTGATGCTAGGCTAAGAACGTACAAACGTGATAGGTTTTCCCCAATCCAAACAGGCACATTACCAGAAAACTTGTTGGCCCGCAAATTCGGAAAGGTTAAATTCGTGCAATGTTTTAAAGATAAAGGCAATTTTCCAAATAAGTTGTTGTTGTATAAATACAATGCTTCAAGCTTGATCAAAGACTTAACAGATGCAGGAATTCTACCAGATAGATTATTGTTTGCTAGATTAAGAACCACCAGCTCTTTTAAATGCCATAAACAGTCTGGAATTTGTCCTGTGAATGAGTTGTCTGAGATATCAAGAAATGATAAACCGCCATCTACAGTTTGGCACAGAAAGGAGATTTCCCCAGACAATTTGTTTTTGGAAAGATCTAACACTAACAAAGTGGAAGGAACGTTCAGAATAGCGCCACTTATGTTGTTGAAAGAGAGATCCAAATAGCTCAACTGAGAAGACTGCCACTGGTTCCGGTACTCCATAGAAACTGTGTCTAAAATGCTATTTTTGGAAAGATCAAGATGCTGAAGATATTCCAATTTTTGTATCCATTTGGGGAAACGAGGCCCTAGCTTGTTTGAACTGAAATCTATATATCCTACACTCTGAGAAAGGTTTGACACGTCAGCAATTAGACGAACTCCTTCGAGTGAGTTGTTTGAAAGATCTATATACCAAAGATTTGATTTTCCAATATTTTCAGAGATAACTCTTAGGTAATTGGAAGATAGATCTAGTCTTTCAAGGCTGGGTAGTTGCCACAGTTTGTCACTTATAGTTCCATCGAACTGATTTGAAGATAGGTTCAAGGAATAGAGGGATGAAAAGTGTTGGATCTCATCAGACAATGTAGCTGATGTGCATCCTGACAAGCTGTTCAAAAAATCTGAAAGTTCCCCATCAAACTTGTTACCAGAGAGAGAAAGATCTGTAAGCTTATTGCCAGTTAATGGGGACAACCAATGATGCATGGATGAGTTGAGATTGTTGTTATCTAGATACAACACTTCAAGAGATGAAGAAGAGTTGACAGATGAAGAATATGGATGCATGACTTGTGAGAGGTCACATCCAGCTAAGTGTAAATACTCTAGGTTTTGGAGACCTATAACTACATTTATTACCCAGTTATTTACTTTGGCCAGAGAAGTTTCATCCATATTAAGGTATGCTAAAGAAGATAGAGAAGACAACCAATCTAAGTTTTCAACACTACAACTTCGGAGGGAACTTAGTTCAAGTCTTTCCAAACTGGTGAGGTTTCCAAATTCTGTAGGAATGGTTCCATAGAAAGAGTTGTTTGAAAGGTAAAGGTCTGTCAATTTGGTCAAGGAACCAATGGATCTCGGAATGACTCCACTCAAATTATTCCCATGAAGGTAAAGATCAGTTAATTGGGTCATGTTACCAATGGACATTGGAATGGTTCCATAGAAAGAGTTGACTGAAAGGTCAAGGTCTGTCAATTTGGTCAAGGAACCAATGGATCTCGGAATGACTCCACTGAAATTATTCCCATGAAGGTGAAGATCAGTTAATTGGGTCATGTTACCAATGGTTTTCGGAATGATTCCATAGAAATTATTCCCTCCAAGTTCAAGGGTTGTTAATTTGGTCAACGAATGAATGGACTCGGGAATTGTGCCAGTAAACTGATTGTTACCAAGGTTAAGATATGTTAACTGGGTCATGTTAGCAATGGATTTAGGAATGGATGGTCAACATAAGTTAACCAGGTCATGTTACCAATGAATTCAGGAAAGGTTCCATAAAAAGAACTGCTAGGAAGGTTAAGAATATTCAAATATGTTAAGTTAATCAACGAAAGGCTAATCTCACCTTCAAGACCACGTCTATAACCAAAAGACGGTTCAAGTTGAAGCTCTTTGACATGACCTGTGACGTCGTCACACACAACTCCACCCCATTGACAACAATCATCTTCTTCTTCGGGTCTCCATGTAGAGAGCAGGTAATTGGGGTCTTGAATAATGTGAGCTTTGAAATCAATAAGAGCTTGTCTCTCCTTATCGATGCACTTATGAACCACTCCTCCTGCTGCACCAACCAGTTGCTGGCCAAAGGAAGTGGCAGTTGTGGTATTAAACAACAAAAAGACAAGTGAGAAAATAAACAAAACATGAGTATGCATAAAGTAAAAGTAAATATTTTCTCTCATAATTAATGTATGTTGTATAAAATTGTATTAATGTGTTTTTATCTGATAATGAACACATATACCTCTATGCAGCTTTATATAGACTTCGAAAACTAAGAATAGAAATATATAAATTCGTGTGGAACAGACGAAACACGGAAAAAAAATTCAACAATAAATTTGAAGTCCCACATTAGACGACCAAAGACTTGAGACTCTTAAGTCTTTGCAATTTTTAGTACAGTCAAAAATTCAACAAAAAGACTTGACACGGAAATAACTTTTGGTACTGTAATTATTCTGTGATGTAAAGGTAAATCCAAAGAAATGGAGCCAAATAAATCAGGCTGATGGAAAATACAGTCAGCAACTACTGTGAAAGTACCAAATATGCAAAAAACAAAAATGTTGGATTGGGATCGAGTGTTGCATAAATCTTCAGTTCCCACAGTATGTTTGATGAAATGCCTCAACTAAATTTTTACAACATTAAGTTCACAAGTTTTCCTTTTATAAAAAGCATGTGAGCAGGAATAATCTACATAGGTAAGTTAATTGGTCATTTGAATTTTCACTGCATTTGATTAACTATTTAAGACGATATAAGTTGTTTTTCTTCAAGATGAATGATTATGTTTTGTGTTCGTTGTGGCCACGGTTTAGTTTTGCATACAAGTTATTAGTTTCATATATTTGTGGCTTTATTGTGTGTGCTCAAACTGTATATACATTGCTGGGTTTAAGTTTATTGTGATTTAGTTTTTTTTACTATCTTTAGTGGTGACATATACATATAAACTTTTTAACATCGAAATTTTAGGTTTCAATCAAAAGGATGGCGAGTCCCTATGTACTATAAAATCAACTATTAAAATAAATTACGCTCACACACAAAAAAAAAAAATTAAAATTAAAAAATAAATAGGACGAGTTTAATCGCTTATATAATAAGAGATTTTCAAAAAACGAAAAATAATATTAGAGGAATTAAAATTGTACAAATGTGAACGCTCAATTTTGTCACGTAAGATAAATGAAGTCATCCTATTGCCCAATTAGAAAGTCAAAATTGAAACAATTTGGTTAAATCTATTTAAATCTCATCTAGCTAAAAATATTTATAAAAACAAATGTGTCGATTTTGTCAAAAAGAAAAAAAAAATAAAGTAATTAATAAAACTTTAATTGTTAATTTTTAAATAAATTAAATAAAGTTAAGTAAACTTTCGAAAAGATCTCAGTATAAGGTCATCTCGGATAACTCACCCCGGTAGTGCATTGTTTCGTTAAATGTAGGTTAGTACTATTCTCGGAAGATAAAAGGTATTTACCTCGGTAGTGGATGATTTGTATTGTTCTTGGTAAAGAGCTTGTTAGTTTACTGTTCTTGTTAGTTTGTTTGTTAAAGTTTTCACCTCGGTAGTTGTGTATTTTGTTAGTGTGGTTACTGTTCTCGGTATTTACCTCGGGTAGTTTGTGGTTTGACTAGTCAACATGATTGAAAAAAGATGGTTGAAGAGTATATATAATGGATCAAAACAGTGCCAACATCCTAACACCATCTAATGACTGACAAATCTTCACCCAATACTTTAATGAAGTGTTTTATCCGGCATTTGGTTTTCACATAAAATGGAAAGTCGAAGATGTGGCACATTTTGTCCAAAGATACGTTAACTGTTTAAAGACACTTGTTCAACTAATATTAATGACGTTTTATATAATCTGTTTTGTATAAATCAATTCCTTTACTCATTGAGACTAATTTTAATCAGACAAGTGATGAGCATAACATTGACGAAATAAAGTGACTCTATAATAGTCTAAAGAAGCTAGATGACTTTATATTTGGGTGGAACATACACGATTTGATGTCCCAGATCAGACGTTCAAAGACTCTCAAGTCTTTGCAATTTTTCCAAAGTGGGTGTCAATTTTTCTTCCACTTTGAATATACGGTGTTAGTAAATCGTATTTGGATTGATCAAAATATCCAACAAATATTAAGTTTAAATGATAAAATTATTGTAACTCAAAATTGATACAATGAAATGATGAAGCCTCCACGTCATTTTCATGACATTAGCACAACAATTTGCTTGACTTTACTACAAGGTTGGAGACTTTGATTTTTGAATATCGAATATTCAATAATGTATCAAA
The DNA here is from genome assembly GCA_030686995.1 of Artemisia argyi. Taxonomy (NCBI): domain Eukaryota; kingdom Viridiplantae; phylum Streptophyta; class Magnoliopsida; order Asterales; family Asteraceae; genus Artemisia; species Artemisia argyi. The sequence goes on along the minus strand of CM060693.1, from coordinate 20,514,307 downwards.
TATTTTTATTATTGATTTATATATTAAAAACATCTCTCTTAGAGTGGTGGTGTTGAAGGAGAGACCGGTGGCAACACTTGTGGTGGAGGTTGCAATGGTGAATGCCAGTGTTTCTTAGATACAGATTGAGCTGATGTGAGTATTAATAATAAAAGTAAATTAGCACTTAGCCAACTGCCCAACTGTAGTTAGTGAAATGGATTTAAAAGTACATAATATTCAGTCCTGAATCAGTTTGAATTGGTTTAAAGCCGTTAGGCGTTAAGGTGTCTTAGAAGAATCTCATTTAGAATAAAGCAACAATTACCAACATACTTATTTCATGTTTATTACTAATCAGTGTAAAAAATAAGAGCATTTTCACAACATCGAGCATATTAACCATTGATTGAGCCACTACTATTGAGTGTGCGAAACAGAGCCCGAAATAGGGTACACTAATGAAGAAGGATTCTATAGGAGCTGGAAAGAAATCTCACAGTCTTTTAAGTTAGAAAATTAGTCCCTTAAAGTTACCTCACTTAGTGAAAGACCATATATTAAGTTGAGATTGTTTTTATTAAATATGTTAAGCTATATAATAGCATTAATACTTATGAGTTAAATTCAGATAATACTTTCAAAAATTATTATTAATAAAAAATAAAATGGTAAAAAGTAAAACTAATCTAAAAATAAAATTATTATTAATAAAAAATAAAATGTTAAGAACTAATCTAAAAATAAAATTCAACCTATCAAACTTATTCTATATATGTATTTTTATTTGTTATGCATTTAAAATAATGCAAAAATAGAAAGTATTACAGTATTATACTCATGTTGATCGTATATAGTAAGAGTTTCAGTGGTAAACTTTTAATAAAAATACATAAAATGTTCTTTTATGTTTGTCAAAGTTTGTTGATGTTCATTTGCTTAACATCATCAAGTATGTTGCAGTTCTATGTTAGGGATTTTATGGAACACCTTTCGTCCATAATATTATATGCTTTTTACTTAACTAAGTCAATCAGTATTCTTCAACTTTAGGTTGAGATTATAATAAAATATAATGCTATTCACTACTTAATTACTAGTACAAAATAAAGAATCAATCAATAACTTCTCAAGATACAAAAAGATAAAACATTATACTTTAAGTGAATCGTGATTAAAAGATATAAGTAAATCAACGAATCTATTACTATAGACCTGAATACTATAAGAGTCCATTGAAGTATTAAACAACTGACTTCCCCTGAGTAGCAATTCGACATTATCGCTAGTTTATAATTCGATGCATAGTTCAATGTATGAGTTTTTCAGATGTCACACTTAACCAAAGAGTTGAACTAATGGAAAGCATGTCCTGCTATATCTTGTGTGGTGTGCAAGAAACAAAACTGATCATCTACAAGCCTTTCTTTCTCACAGTAAAGCTGATATTATAAGTAAATATATCAGTATTCAGTATTATGACAAAAAAGAGTCATAGAAAACCATAGCATAGGTGAGGAAATCAAGTTTACTCAATAATCTAAATGCTTCTATGAGGGTCAAATACAACGCATTCCTATTTGCGATCTTTCAGTTGTTAAGATCCACTTCGGGAGATGATTAATGGGCATTTGGCATCGTGTTTGGAAAGCGGTTATCTAATTACTATGGTTTGAGTCAAATAATCCAATTTGAAAAATACTTATTTCAAAAGTAGATGCAATGAAACTGATTCTGATTATTTAAATTTCATTTTAAATCAAAATCCTTAAATAATCAGAATACATCAAACACTTAAACTTCTGATTATCACAACTTCAAGCATGAGAAGCACGTCCAGTTATGTAAACACTATCCCTACCAATTACGCAGCATGATGGTGATTAAGTTTAGAGACAAGCAACTAAATTTTTTTGTGTGAAAACGGAAAAAAAGATGTTATGTACCTGAATTGTGCCAGAATCATCCCTCAAAGTCAAGAAAGCAAGTTTTCCAAAAGCCCTATGTGCAACAATTCTTCCTGATATTGATACTTGGTCATTCTCATCGTTCGACTCTTCACCATTGCTGAGATGCTTATAAATATCTTGCAATTGATTAGCGGTATGAGTTCTATCCCACTTGTAGGCATATGGTTCAAGTCCTTTGCTCCTTAATTCTTCTACCTATAAACAAATCCATTACTTTTACCAGTAATAAATTAACTAGATGTCTACATCGACACTCACCATAGAACTCTGCTTATACGTTCAAAAAGCCAAAAGATGGAACTACATTAAACTTTGAGTGGGTGTTTAGAGTTAGGTTTTGGGATTGATTATCTAACTGATATGTTTGAAAAACACAAATAATCAGCAAAATTTTTTGGCAAACCATTAAAAAAGGGATTATATGCGTATTCTTATAAAGAAAGGCAATTCTTGCAAAAGGAGGTTGTTAATTTCTGTTCCAGAGTGCTGTTTTGCAAATGCAATCTCAAACATCTCTTTAAAAAGTGCTGAAAAAAGTAAAAATGATGAATCAGGGGGTGTTCTGCACTGCATGTTGCTAGTGATTATTTGATTGTTGTGGTTGAAGTCACAAATAATCAGTCCTGATTGCTTATTAAACAGACTTATGCTCTTGCAGAAAGTTTGTAATAACGAACTCCCAGACTGATTATCTTATTATTGTGTTCGTAGTTAGTACCATAAAAGTACATTTAAGGGGGCGGTTAGGATTGCTTATTAAAGCTACGTAACCACATACGCAGTTTGAAACGATAAACTCCCAAACTGATTATTCAATCTTATTACACTCTCTTGTAATCAGATAGTAAGTAATTTGGATAAGCAATCCCAAACACCCTCAAAACTGCTTATATTAGTATCAAAACTCAATAAGCATACAATCATAAGCAATCGCAAACTCCCCCTTAATGTATTCTTATAGTGAAACTAATACGAATGATCTTATTACACTCTTTAAGAATCATTTACATGTAAGTACTTATATAACTCCCCCAAGATATGCATAATTGCATATCAGACAACAAATAAGTAATAACGAAGTATCACACTTTAACTAATCATCCTCAAACTAACAAAAAACGCATCACCAATTTGCTAATTAAGCCAGATATCAACAACCAAAGCATAAAACATAAAAAGATTCAAATGTTACTTAAGATAGACTGAATATCTGATTATTCAGTTGCCGAATACTTAGAGGGCGTTTGGGATTGCTAACTAAGGCTGCATATCTGCTTCTTGCATTGGGAAACAATAAATAAGCAGTTTTAAGAATGTTCGGAATTTCTTATCCAAAGTTCCGAACTTTACGGTGACACTAGCAGTTTTAAATAATTAGGTTATGAGTTGCTTATTCCAAACTGCTTATCAAAGTGTGTATTTTGGATTCCATATTTAAAACGCTTATCAACCTAAAAGTAAGCAGATTATTTTTTTAATTGCTTATCTTATGGTTTTTGTTGGATAAGGTGGTTTCCGACCTTTTGGCCGATATGGGGTTTGAACCCACTGCCACACATATTCAAGGTTGGCGTGGTCACTTCTCACACATTTAAGTAATATTAGTCACAAACTTTTTGCCACTAGGCCAACCCTGAGTGGTTTTTATCTTATAGTTAAACAAGCAAACAAAAAGACTAACTAAGGGGGTGTTTGTTTCGGCTAATATAGCGGGCTTACGGCGTATTTGATTTTCGACTTATGTTTCATAAGCTCACTTTTTGTTGCTTATTTTGACAATTTTCAGCTTCATTATGTCATAATGAACTTATATAAGCAGAAAAGTTTCAAAATAAGCAACAAAAAGTGAGCTAACGAAACATAAGCCCGAAAACCAAATAAGCCATAAGCCGGTTATATAAGCCAAAACAAACACCATAACAATATAAGCCGAAATGAGATAAGCTCATAAGCCATAAAATAAGCTAAAACCAACATCCCTTTAAAAACCCATGACCCATTTAAGTAACAAAACCAAATATCACAAACAAAACATAAAAACACAAAAAGATCCAATCTTTATAAAACATAAACATAAAAAAGATTCAATTTTTATATAAAAAAATATGCAAAAAAAAAAAAAAAAAAAAAAAAAAAAAAAAGAAAATCGAACCTTTTTAAGACGAATAGCATCTCTATCAGAAGTGGAAGAAGTTGCATTATTATCATCTTTGGGTGACCTCCTTCCCCTGCCCCCTTGTTTTGGAGGCACAGTGGCGGCGCGTGAGGATGAACAGCAGCGCGTGAAGGTGACTGGGAGATGGGTTTTGTAAGTGAGTGGAGATAAGTGGAAGAGATGACGGAGTGGTCTTGATGACCATACTTTTAAGGCCTCCATTCTTCTTGTTGTTTCAAGTTGTGTTATCTGAACTGAAATTTGTGTTTTGATGGATAACCGGAAAGGGTTGAAGATGTAAGGGTGTTTTTGTAAATTTGGTTTTTGTAAGGAATAATTATGTAAATTGTAATGTAAGATTATTATTCTTAATTTTTTTTCTTTTTCGGATAGAGCTGAACATATTAGACCATAGACCGGATGAACCGAAAAACCGGATCAAATGTATTTTAGTTCGGTTCTCGGTCCACTCTTTTCCTCATATTCGGTTTTTTGTCCGGTCTTGTTCAATATTAAGCAAAACCGGCCACCATGCTTTGTTAGACTGAACCAAACCAACAAATCGGACTTAGACATAACATTTTAGCTTGGTCCTTGGTCTGGTGTTTTGGATCAAATCGGTTTTTAGTCTCGTTCAATTTTAATCAGTCCAAACCGTGCTCAGCCCTACTTCCGGTTATGTTTCCATTTAGATGTTCTTAAGGTTAGGTGTAACAAGGGAGTCTAAGACGCGTCATTGCCCCAAAAACGCATCACCCTTAAAACACAAATCCCAGCCTATGCGATGGTACCAAACGACTTGCGAGAAAGTTGCGTGTGTATAGTTTCGATTTTTGTGAGATATATTTGTGTTTAAAGCTCAGACTTAAGCTCGATAAAACTCAGCTCAAATAAACCTGAGTTACTCAACAAAAGCTCGACTCATTTATACCGTTACACCGAGTTCCTTGTCTTGTACAGGTGTAACTAAAACCTACTTAAAAAAAAAAAAAAAAAAAAAAAAAACCAACTTACTAAAATAACAACAAAATGAAAACAAAACCAATTTAATTGGGCCTTAATAATACATGGTCCCTACTTTAAGCTATTCACTATTGGGCCTTGCATAATAATAACACATCACTCTGTCACAATCCAAACAAAAAACCAAAATGAAACCTAGTCAAACACCCATGAACACCAATGCCGGAACAAGGAACAGAGACAGCAGCAACGACAGCAACAACAAAAGCAAGCCAATGTTCAGACCAGCCATTGATGATTCAAAACCCCTTCTCCAAGATCCGGTACCCCTTTTTTATATTTCTCAAGATAGCCCATGTTTTAGTTAGTAATATAAAAACAAGTTATCCTAAGTTTTTAATGTTTTGTTTTGTAGATAATAAGATCAGACCCAATTGAGACAGAAGAAGCTGTTATCCGCTTGCCTCGTTTTCCTCCGACTAATTCCACATTATCTAAATGATTACTACTTAATGTTTTTATTTTAGTAATTACCTATGTTTGTAAAACTCACTATGCGGTACTCAAGTGGTCCGCTAACTTGTAGCTTGTAATCGGCCTAGGCGGGGAGTATTGTGATCGGAATTTTTGTGTAAAATTTGAAATTGTGTGTATGGCATTTTTACATGGACTATAGGCACGGGCGGACGCACAAATTTGTCACATGGTATTCACTTTTATATAAAATTTTGAAAAGAGTATGCGCGTAGTATTAAACTTTGAAATATGCTTAGGAAAAAGTCGTTTTTAAACTTTGAAATAAAAAAAGATTCAATTTTTATAAAAAATATAAAAAAGTTGAACCTTTTTAAGACGAATAGCATCTCTATCAGAAGTAGAGGAACTTGCATTATTCTCATCTTTGGGTAACCTCCTTCCCCTGCCACCACCTTGTTTTGGCGGCACAGTGGCGGCGCGTGAGGACGAACAGCAGCGCGTGAAGGTGACTGGGAGATGGGTTTTGTAAGTGAGTGGAGATAAGTGGAAGAGATGACGGAGTGGTCTTGATGACCATACTTTTAAGGCCTCCATTGTTGTTGTTTCAAGTTGTGTTATCTGAACTGAAGTGTCTGTGTTTTGATGGATAACCAGAAAATGTTGAAGATGTAAGGGTGTTTTTGTAAATTTGGTTTTTGTAAGGAAGAATTATGTAAATTGTACTTTAAGATTATTATTCTTATTTATTTATTTATTTATTTATTTATTTATTTATTTATTTTTCTCTTTTGAATAGAGCTGGACATAATAGACCATGGATCGGATGAACCGAAAAACCGGATCAATTGTAACAACCGAACCAGATTGAACATATTTTGGTCCAGTCCTTGGTCCACCTTTTTCTCAATATTCGGTCTTCGGTCCGATCTGATTTAGTTCAGTCTTAAGCAAAATCGCCCATTATACTTTGTTTTACTCGACCGAACCAACGAACTGGACCTGGACATGACATTTCAGTCTGGTTCTTGGTATGGTGTTTTGAACCAAATTGATTTTTGATCCGGTTCGGTTTTCAGACGGTGCTCAGCCATACTTTAGGTTATGTTTCCATTTTGATGGTGTAACAAAGGCGTCTAAGACGTGTCTTTGCCTAACAACGTGTCACCCTTAAAATACAAATCCCCACCCACGCGTTGGACAGACCGACTTGTGGAAAGTCGCGTGTGTGTGATTTTAATTTTTTGAAATAAATTTGTGTTTAAAGCTCGGACTTGAGCTCTAAGAACGATAAAACTCGGCTCAAATAAAACCGAGTTACTCAACAAATGCTTGACTCGTTTACACCGCTACACCTAGTCCCCCATGAGTACTAAAACCTAACTTACTCAAATAACAACAACAAAATGAAAACAAAACCAATTTAAATGGGCCTTAATAATACATGGCTCCTACATCAATATATTGACTACTGGGCCTTACATAACCACAAAAATCACTACATCAAATTCCAAACCGAAAAAAAACAAACAAAATGAAGTCAAACACCCATGAACACCAATGCCGGAACAAGCAACAGAGACACCAGCAACGACAGCAACAACAAAAGCAAGCCACAGTTCAGACCAGCCATCGATGATTCAAAACCCCTTCTCCAAGATCCGGTACCCCTTTTTTTCATTTCTTTAAATAACCCATGTTTTAGTTAGTAATATAAAAACAAGTTATCCTAAGTTTTAAAGTTTTTTTTGTTTTGTAGATAATAAGATCAGACCCAATTGAGACAGAAGAAGCTGTTATCCGCTTGCCTCGTTTTCCTCCGACTAATTCCACATTATCTAAATGATTACTACTTAATGTTTTTATTTTAGTAATTACCTATGTTTGTAAAACTCACTATGCGGTACTCAAGTGGTCCGCTAACTTGTAGCTTGTAATCGGCCTAGGCGGGGAGTATTGTGATCGGAATTTTTGTGTAAAATTTGAAATTGTGTGTATGGCATTTTTACATGGACTATAGGCACGGGCGGACGCACAAATTTGTCACATGGTATTCACTTTTATATAAAATTTTGAAAAGAGTATGCGCGTAGTATTAAACTTTGAAATATGCTTAGGAAAAAGTCGTTTTTACACTAGTGATGCCGTTTTTAGTGTATGCACGTGCATACCATCTGCCTCCGATCCTGACTACAGGAATATGTTAGAAACATTAACACAATTGTTCAAATAGTGGAGACCGAGTTATGAACAAATCGATTTTTGGCTGATTCAACTCAAGTTGCGTGAGTGTGTAATCGGGATGGTATGCATGACGTATGCGATAAAGGTACATAATAGGTGGGAACATACTTGTTATTCAACCTTATTCTCTGTTTATAAACAAATATCCAATCTCAACTTGTTACTCGACCTTGTGGTCTAAGTTTTACAACACTCTATCCTGTAGCATTTTTTCTTAAATTGGGATGGATTGCTAGACAAACATTTTAGGCTTATCACTTTATCAGCTTAGTTGAGGAGTTTAGATTAGGGGTGTCAGAAGGGTCAGGTTGCCCGAACCCGATAAGCCTTATCGGGTCAGGTTAAATCAGGTTGAAAAAGCTTATCGGGTTAGTTTCACCTGAACCAGATAATCCAATGATGTTATCTTGTCGGATTATGGTTAGATAATTTTTGCTATTGGGTTATCTGGTCAACCCGATAAGACTCAAAAATCAATACTTAATTTATTTATTTATTTTTATTTATTTATTTATTTTTTTACTAATAACTGAAAAAGCCCAATATCAAACTCTGCAATTTGCATGGGACGTTTGGTTTTTCAAGTGCAGCACGAGCTATTATTGGTTAATACTTAATACTATTATTAAACCATTATCAAAAACACAATTCAGAGTTCCATATTTTTTCCTTGCAATATCATCAACATTTAACCAAAAGGTAATTATTCAGTGAGATTTTATTGTATAATTTTTTAGTTGAAGTTATGACAGATACGTAACTAATTAGTAGTCAATGTTGTGGAAGACTTGCAGCAGGGAGTGTTTGGGTTTTGTCTAGTAGTTTAAATCTTGTTTAATATAGAAGGCTGTGTAATGAGTGTTGATGAAACCAAATGACACAAACTTACCACTCATATCCAACATCAGTACTAAGTTTGGTTCAGTAGTAAGTTTGGAAGACTTGCATCAGTAGTAAGTTTGGTTCAGTAATAAGTGTAGATGAAACCAAATGACATAAACTTACCACTCATATCCAAACACCAGTACTAAGTTTTCTTTATATTGTGGAAGACTTGCATCATTTCAGTAGTAAGTTGGGTTCCATCCAGTTTTTTATGTTTTGGTCCAAAATGACACCAAAAAAGGCTTACTAGTCACTAATATACTTTTTTATGTTTGATGAAAGTCACACTTGGACATTTGGTAACTGTTTGAAAAAGAAAGAGTCCACATTTGATAATTTATTAGCTACTCCAATTTGTAGTATCACCCGGCCTGACATAACCCGACCCGGATACCACCCGAACCCGACAACCCGATTGCTTATCTGTCGGATTGCGGGTGAGTTTTTAAAAATCAAAACCCGACGTAACCCGACCCGATAAGACACGGCAACCCGATAACACCCCTAGTCTGGATTGCATATTTGAAGTGCTTGTAGACTTGTATTTTGATGAAATATGCACATGGGGAAGTGTGTGTTTTTCATAGGTTATTAGCCATAAGCTAAAAGTATGAAATCCCAAACACCGCTAAAGCTGTTTCTATATGCTGTTTTGGACCGACTTACTTGAGAAAGGTGCAATTTAGTTGAAAGAAACCGTTAACCATATCTAAGTTCTATCATCTGCATTGTGTTTTGATATTTCTTGAACTAATGAACTACTATTGGTTTAAACAAAAGATGTTTGAATATGCTTTCCAGAACAGTAAGTAGAGGCGTAGAGCTAGTCAGACTTGAATGAGAAAATCAGCATTGGCTAGTCAAATGATAAGTAGATATATACTTGTTGAAGCAAGCCAGTTAGACCAAGTACATAAATATATTTACATTCACAACGACAAAGCCCAAGTAGAGTAAACACTAGTCTTAAACTCTAAACCACTGATAATGGCATGAAAAACGGCATCACTTGATGCCGCAAGAGAGATCCCCACGTTATTAGCATATGGTTTGTCGCGTGGTGGAGATGACTGCACATAGGTGGCACGTGGCTGTGAATTGTCGTTATAACCGTTGCCCTTATTATCGCACTCTCCATAACCCGATAATGGTCACTCTTTTGATACATAGAGGTTGGAGGACATTCTCCATATTGCCAATGCACTAGATGTGCTATTTTTTCAGCTTTTTGCAGACATTCCATAAGTGCGTTTGGTTCAGTGTGACCCGAAACATGTAATGTCCTATTCTCCTCCACTCGGAAAGATTATTTTCTTTTAATATGACCAACGAAATTACCAATCTTATTAGTTAGGGAAAATTACAATAATTAATAGTATAAAAGCAGAACAACCTGAAAAATAAATTAGCTGTTTGTTAGTGACAGAGTGACAGACATGGATTAGATGAATCATGCTTATATGCTTAAAACTAGGGTGACAATTTGAGCCGGGTTTAGGTTGGAATGACGGGTTGGAAAACTTCAGCTAAAACATGATATGCATAAAATAATTGGGTCATTCGTATCAATTCTAATCCGTTTAACACAACATATTTAGCCATATTATTTATATGAGTTAATGGGTTAAACTCATACAAGTTGAACAGTTAAAGAGGGTTTCATGTTAGACAAATTAAATGAGTTGGCAGGCTGAAAGTGACTGTATTTGTTACGAACAGCATAAATTGGTGTTTTGTGTTATTTTTTCCTTGAATGTGACTGTGTATTTCCTCGAAGCTTCTTACCCCTGCCTAATACCTAAAGAGAAATATTATCGTGCTGCATGTAGGCTTAAACTTTATTTAGCCATATCATCTGCGTTTCGGTTTTACTTCTCAGGTAGATGGAGAAATACAACTAAAAGGCTCAACAGAGGATATGACATTTAAGATCCCATACTTGAGTTGATAGTCACATTAGTTCTATGATGATACTTCTAGAAGGCGATGTCATACTAACAGTTACCTTTACGAACTTGTATTCATGTAATATACCTGCTCATATTTAGCTATTTTGTTAATTTTACCCATGTGACCTGATATAGATAAAACATAACCCAAATCGACCCATTTATAATGAAGTGGATTTAGCATAAAGATATTAGTGAGATACAGATTTTATTGTCTATTCTAATGAGTAAAGTGGCTAATATATGAGCATGAACCCCGAAGGGTGTCGGCCCAGTTGGTTGTTTCTAATTCATAAACTTAACTTCCGTGAGACAATGCTTGCCTTTATAGAAAAATACCATCTTCCTTTCAAACTTTCTGAGGAAAGATTTAGCCAATCAGAACTTTCGTAAGTTGAGATACCCAACGAGTGCATCTAACATTGGTATGTTTATAACTTATTTTCCTATTCAACCATATTCATAAGGCCCCCCCCCCCCCCCCCCCCCCCCCCCAATTCGGGCGGGCAAGGTAACTAGTTGATTTATATATTAAAAACATGTCACTTAGAGTGGTGTTGTTGAAGGCGAGACTTGTGGCAGCACTTGTGGTGGAGGTTGCGATGGTGAAAGCCAATGTTTTTTAGATCCAGATTGAGTTGATGTTCGAGTATTAAAATAAGAAGTAACTTAGCACTTAGCAAACTGTATTTAGTGAAATGGATTTCCAATTGCATTTTAAGCAAATTATGATAACAAAGTTCCACATTCTGATGTCACAAACAGGGTCTGTTCTGAGTTCTGTTTCATATACTTTAACACTTGTAGTCAGGGATGAAACTCATAATGAAATTCATCTAATATTTAGATTTATATAATATTCAGTCCTGAATCAGTTTGAGTTGGTTTAAGGTGTCTTATAAGAATCTCATTTACGGATAAGCAACAATTACCAACATACTTATTTTCTGTTTAGTATTACTAATCAGTTAAAAAAAGTAAGAGCATTATCACACTAACATTGAGCATATCAATCATATTCATAAAGCTGAAAACAAGTCAGTACTATTCAGTGTGTGAAACACACCCCGGAACCAGGTACAAGTTTGGTGGAAGCAACATGTGGTCACTGTTATGGCAATGTAGCAAACAAGAACCACAACTTCCACTGATGAAGATGGATTTCATACGAGTTGGTAACAAACCTCACGGTCATGAATAACATGTTCTTTTATGTTTGTTAAAGTTTCTAGATGTCATTTTGCTATCTTTGTGGTAGGGTCCAACTTCCAAGTGTGTATTTACTCCCTCCTGACTTCTAATCCATTGTAGAGACCATAGTGTTCGGACTTGAGAAATTTTCCAGTGACTTTTATGTTTGTTAAACTCCTCCTGCTGCTCCAACCAGTTGTTGGCCAAAGGAAGTGGCAGTTGTGGTATTAAACAACAAAAAGAAAAGTGAGAAAAGAAACAAAACATGAGTATGCATAAAGTAAAAGTAAATATTTTCTCTCATTATGTGTGAAACCTCACGGTCATGAATAACATGTTCTTTTATGTTTGTTAAAGTTTCTAGATGTCATTTTGCTATCTTTGTGGTAGGGTCCAACTTCCAAGTGTGTATTTACTCCCTCCTGACTTCTAATCCATTGTAGAGACCATAGTGTTCGGACTTGAGAAATTTTCCAGTGACTTTTATGTTTGTTAAACTCCTCCTGCTGCTCCAACCAGTTGTTGGCCAAAGGAAGTGGCAGTTGTGGTATTAAACAACAAAAAGAAAAGTGAGAAAAGAAACAAAACATGAGTATGCATAAAGTAAAAGTAAATATTTTCTCTCATTATGTGTGTTTTAAGAAAATTGTATCGATGTGTTTTGATCTGATAATGAACACATATACCTCTATGCAGCTTTATATAGACTTCGAAAACTAAGAATAGAAATATATAAATTCGTGTGGAACAGACAAAGCATGGAAAAAAAATTAAACAATAAATTTGAAGTCCCACATTAGACAACCAAAGACTTGAGACTCTTAAGTCTTTGCAATTTTTAGTACTGTAATTATTCTGTGATGGAAAGGTAAATCCAAAGAAATGGAGCCAAATAAATCAGGCTGATGGAAAATACAGTCAGCAACTACTGTGAAAGTACCAAATATGCAAAAGACAAAAATGTTGGATTGGGATCGAGTGTTGCATAAATTTTCAGTTCCAACAATATGTTTGATGAAATGCCTCAACTAAATTTTTACAACATTAAGTTCACAAGTTTTCCTATTATAAAAAGCATGTGAGCAGGACATAGGTAAGTTAATTGGTCATTTGAATTTTCACTGCATTTGATTAACTATTTAAGACGATATAAGTTGTTTTTGTTCAAGATGAATGATTATGTTTTTTGTTCGTTGTGGCCACGGTTTAGTTTTGCATACAAGTTATTAGTTTCATATATTTGTGGCTTTATTGTCTGTGCTCAAACTGTATATACATTGTTGGGTTTAAGTTTATTGTGATTTAACTATCTTTAGTGGTAACATATATATATATAAACTTTTTAACATCGAAATTTTAGGTTTCAATCAAAAGGATGGCGAGTCCCTATATGTAACACCCCAACCCAACAAGGGTAGAAGTGCCACAAGAATGGTGACATATCAAAGCATACATACATAATATCATACACAGCGGAAGTCTTAAACATAAATCAATAAGAAAGACCAAGCCAACACAGCTTAAGTCAAAGTACATAAGTTCAAATGATGAAGAAATAATCCAAAGGAAATAAGAACATAATCCAAATCCAAAGTCATAACATAGGGTGGTCATCTAAGGTAAAAGCTCCAACACAAGCTCTAACTCTCATCCCATAGCAAAAGCCCAGCTCCTAGCTTAGATACCTGCCGCAGGAAAAGGAAATGCGGCTGAGCTTAAAAAGCCCAGTGAACAGATACATAAACAAAGCAACGATAATGAAATAGAACCAATATATATAGTGCATTGGGGAAAATCATAAGGAATAAACAAATGAATAATGGAAATGAAAATAGGATAGTCATCTACCACGAGCCCAAAACTCAAAGTCATATCTCAAAGTCATAAGCCGTCAATATCATAATCTCACAATCAGAGGGGATACCTCTCAGGCAACCAGATAATATGAGGGGTGTCCTCATGTATCATAAAGGTGGAGTGATCAGCTCCCAGGGGTTGTGAAAGGCGTGTATTGCACACAGCACCAGTCACCTCAAAGTCAACTCAAAGTCATAGTTAAATCCACTAAGCATACATATCTAGGATTGCAACCCATACGCCCCTTACTCAAAGTCAATCTCAAAGTCATATACTCAAAGTCATAATGGCCATAATAATATCATAAAAGGGACGACGTGAGAAATCACTCACCCACGCATGAGTCATGCCAGTGGTGCATCACAGACATGCCTATGGTACCTCCATAGGTAGAAAAACATAAATGGCTCGGGTATCAAACTAAGAGTCAGGTCTCAAAATCAACAAAAGGTCATAAGGTAAAGTTTTATCTCAAAGTCAGCTCAAAATCATATCAAAGGTTCAATCAAAAGGGAACATAGCAGTGGCTTGGGGAATCTTAACTGAAATCATAACTCAAAATCAATGTATAGGAACCTTTTACTGAAAAAGGCAGAGTATCCGTACCTTATTGCAAGCACAGAAAATAGAAACAAACTCAGAAATGACAAGGGCTCAAGATCTCTCCTTCTTCACACCTAGAGGGGAAAGGGGAATCATAATTCATTCTTAAATTCATGTCTTTCCATTTAAAGTAACTTCCCATTTTAAGTAACTTTCCATTTTAAGTAACTTTCCATTTTTAGCAGGTTTCCATAAATAGTAAGTTTCCACTTTTAGAAAGTTTCCATATTTAGAAAGTTGAATCATTATATATGGAAATAAGGTATCTTTTAATCTTTTTACTCATTTGGTCCTTAGGGTTTCATAACTTTGCATTTTATACCCTTTACTTTCCAAAATTACACTTTAACCCTTTTTGTATTCAAAGTTACACATTAAACCCTTAACTTATCCATTTTACCTAATGAGCACTTATTTTATCATATTATACGAATGGATACTCAAATATTCATAATTTACACATTAAGTCCCTCAAGTTATAAAAGTTACATATTTAACCCTTTAATTTACAATTTCAACTTTTAAATATCAATAATTACATATTATGCCCTTAAGTTATCAAAATGACACATAACCCCCTGAATATATTAGATTACTCAAAACAACCTTAAGTTTCCAGAAATTACATATTTGGTCCCTCTCTTTTAATTATTTTCAAAACAAACCCTAATTAGGTTTAAAATACATTTTAATCCATTTAAATACAAAAATTACACATAGCACCCTCATCTCTCATTTTATTCGAATAGTACCTGCTCCAAATTAAGTTTCAAAAATAACCCTTGAGTTTTAAAAGTTACAAAACTCACCCAAATCTTTTATATACAATCGTATAACATAAAATAACAAAATTAAAAACCCTAACTAACCCTAATCCATTTTTAATCATTACTTCATCATTAATTATCATTTATTATCACAAAACAAGCCCTAGATCACAACCCTAGTTCATACGAATTTATTTTCTTTTTCTTTCATACGATTTAATCAAAAATCCAATAAATAAAGATAAATTCGAATTACATAATTTAGGCCATGAAAATTATTCCCAACATTTTTCCAGATCATATTACATCATAATAAGCCTATAAAAATTTTATTAATAATTGTTTTGGATCGGATCATATATTTTACAAATAAACATGTTTTTAGGGTTTTAATTCATGAATCGATGTAGAGCAATGCATGGATCGAATGGAACATTTTATTTGATGTTTATAGGATGTAAGGGACCTGAGAAAAATACCAAACCAATATTTGAACGTGTGGAATAGGCTGTGTGAATTCTTTTGTACGCGTATGAGCAAATCGAACCCAAAATGATTACGCCTTCACCAACGATTCTCCAACCTTGTGAACATTTTTCGTGGGTCTCATATCATGTAAGGATCTCAGGAAAAATAAGAAATAAAGTTTATAGGGATCGAATGATAAATAAACGATTTTACCTTTATAATTGGCTCGACAAAAAGAAAAACTAGACCACGATTGAAACAAGCTTCCACAATTCGAAAGGGATTTTTGTAGGGTTCCTTGGATAGTGTATGATCTCAGAAAAATGCCTAGGGATTTTGGGATTGTCGAATGGAGGCTATGGAATATTTTTGTGTGTTTATTGTTAATCGATCTAGGGTTTTTGGGGAACAAATGGGATACTTTGACCTATATTCAGTTTTGGCCGATTAGGGGGGGGATATGGGCCAAAAATTCGGCCCTTGAGCTGAGGATAAGTATTGGTGATTAATTTCCATATTTAAAAAGGTTTTTATGATTTTTAAATCAAAGTAAATATAAATAAATTGTCATTCGGCCCTTGAGGGGTATTTTGGTAATTTTACCACTTGAACAAATGTTAAATGAAGTTGTTAAAATTATTTGGACACATAACTTGTGCATTGTTTGAAGTTTGGGATTTATTTGGATACTTAATAAGCTTTTAATTAACTTTTAAATTTGTAAGGGCATTTTGGTCATTTCACATGCTTTTAGATTTTAGGTGTTACAACTTCTTCCCCTCTAAAAAGAAAAATTTCGTCCTCGAAATTTGAAAGGAATCAAAAATGAAACGAATCGAAACATAACGGAGACATACCAGATCAGAATACAAAGTGAGGATAACTAGCTCGAATAGACTCCTCGGTTTCCCAGGTAGCTTCTCGCTCTGGGTGATTCCGCCAAAGAATCTTAACGAAAGGAATAACTTTACGCCTCATAACTCGCTCTTGGCGATCCAGAACAGCTTCCGGCTCCTCCGGAAGAGACATATCAGGCTGAATCTGATCGAAAGGATAGGACACCACATGCAAAGGATGATAATTGTATCCCCTCAGGAGAGATACATGAAAGACGTCGTGAACATGTGATAGCTGCGGAGGAAGAGCCAAACGATACGAAACTTCTCCAATGCGTTCCAAAATCTCAAACGGTCCAATGAATCGAGGACTAAGCTTGCCCTTGATCCCGAAACGTCTAACTCCACGAAACGGTGAAACTTTAAGGAATACCCGATCACCAACACGAAACTCTAAGTCACGCCGATGTTTATCAGCATAACTCTTTTGACGCGCACGTGCTTCCTTCAACTTTTCCCTAGCAACATCCACTTTCTCGGTAGCGATCTGAACCAACTCTGGTCCCTCAATAATACGCTCACCAACCTCATTCCAACAAACTGGAGCTCTGCACTTCCTACCATACAACATCTCGAAAGGAGCCATACGAATACTCGCGTGCCAGCTGTTGTTGTATGCAAACTCAACCAAACACAAATATTCGTCCCAGTTACCAGTCCACTCTAAGGCACATGCCCTCAACATATCCTCTAATGTCTGGATGGTCCTCTCCGACTGACCATCTGTCTGAGGATGAAAAGCCGTGCTGAACTTAAGGCGCGTACCCCATGCCTTATGCAATCCCTTCCAGAAACGAGATGTAAACCGTGGGTCTCTATCTGATACGATAGCCGTAGGCATACCATGAAGCCTAACGATCTCCTGCTGAAATATGTCCGCCAACTTACTAACTCTGTAGTCCACACGAATAGGGAGAAAGTGAGCAGACTTGGTTAGTCGATCAACAACCACCCAAATCGCATCATGCTTCTTACGGGTAAGAGGTAAACCTGTAACGAAATCCATGGAAATCTCCTCCCATTTCCACTTCGGAATCTCTAACGGCTGTAATAACCCACTCGCTCTTTGATGCTCAATCTTTACTTGCTGGCAAGTCAAACACTTCGATACAAACAACGCCACATCATGCTTCATACCATTCCACCAAAAATGTTGCTTAAGATCCCTGTACATCTTGGTAGAACCAGGATGAATAGTGAACGGGGAACTATGAGCCTCTGATAGAATAGTCTCTCGAAGTTCCGGATCGTTAGGAACGCAAAGACGATCCTCAAACCAAACCACACCAAATTCGTCAACTCTGAACTCTGACTGTTTGCCTTCCTCAACATTTTGAACTATAGACCAAAGCTCACCATCCTCCTTCTGAGCTTCCTTTATTCGCAAGATAAGATTGGACTCAACTTTAAGTCTAGCCCAATAACCATCCTGACCTCGAACACAAAACTCCACATCCAGAAGCTCTAAGTCATGCAAAACACGAGGATCAAACTCTAAACTCGCAACCATACCAGACTTCCTACTAAGAGCATCCGCGACTACATTCGCCTTACCGGGATGATACTGAATATTAACATCATAATCCTTCAGGAGTTCTAACCACCGCCTCTGTCTCATATTCAGTTCCTTCTGAGTGAAAATGTATTTAAGACTCTTGTGATCAGTGAAAATGTCACAAGACTCTCCATACAAATAATGACGCCAAATCTTTAGCGCGAAAACCACAGCCGCTAACTCAAGATCATGTGTCGGATAGTTCAACTCGTGAGGTTTCAACTGCCTCGAAGCATAAGCAATCACCTTCCCATGCTGTGTCAACACACATCCCAAACCTTTCTTCGATGCATCACTATATATTTGAAAACCACCTGAACCAGATGGAAGAGTCAAAATAGGTGCAGACACTAAACGTTTCTTCAACTCCTCGAAACTACTTTCCCTCTCATCAGTCCAAACAAACTTCTCTCCTTTCCTCATCAATTGTGTTAAAGGCAAAGCGAGACGCGAAAAGCCTTCAACAAATCTCCTATAATACCCAGCAAGACCCAGAAAACTCCTTACTTCCGTCACGTTTGTAGGTCTCGGCCATTTTGTGATAGCCTCCACCTTCGCAGGGTCCATAGTAATACCGTCCGCAGAAACAATGTGACCCAAGAAAGCTACTTGATCCAACCAAAACTCGCATTTCGAAAACTTCGCATATAATCTCTGCTGTCGAAGAATCTCCAGAACCATACTAAGATGTTGTGCGTGTTCCTCCTCGGACTTAGAATACACAAGGATGTCATCAATGAAGACAATGACGAACTTATCGAGGAATTCGTGAAATACCCGGTTCATAAGGTCCATGAAAACCGCAGGAGCATTGGTCAACCCGAAAGGCATAACCAAGAATTCATAATGACCGTACCGAGTTCGAAAAGCCGTTTTAGGAACATCTTGCTCCCTCACCCGAAGTTGGTGATAACCGGACCTCAGATCAATCTTAGAGAAATGCCTCGCTCCTTGCAATTGGTCAAATAGATCATCAATGCGTGGAAGAGGGTAACGGTTACGGATTGTGATACGGTTAAGTTCCCGATAATCAATACAAAGACGCATGCTTCCATCCTTCTTCTTAACAAACAATACGGGAGCACCCCATGGAGACACACTCGGACGAATGAATCCATTATCTAACAGTTCTTGCAATTGCTCCTTCAATTCTTTCAATTCGATCGGTGCCATACGGTATGGAGCCTTAGATATGGGTTCAGCACCCGGAATCAGATCGATACTGAACTCAATTTCTCGAACAGGAGGAATACCAGGAAGTTCATCTGGAAACACATCAGTAAAATCGCGCACAACACGAATACTATCAATGCTCGGAACATCCACAGAAGTATCCTTGATAGAAGCAAGGAAACCAATACAGCCATGTGAAATCAGTGTCCGGGCTTTCATAGCCGAAATAATCTTCACGGATTTCAGAGGTTGTGAACCAGAATAGACAAAATCAGGATGATGAAGATTACCAAAGATCACTTTACGAGCATAACAATCAATGGTCGCTTTATGAGTAGCCAACCAGTCCATGCCCAGAATAATATCAAAGTCAATCATATCGATGGGAAGAAGGTTCGCAGCACGAATACGATCATCGAAACGAAGAGGGCAATTCACATACTCAACATCAATAATCACATTAGTTTTCATCGGAGTAGCAATAGATATACGGTTCATTAGTCGTTTTGGGGTTATGTTTATCTTATTTGCAAGTGAAGTAGATATTATGGAATGTGTAGCACCGGTGTCAAATAAAACAAAGACAGTACGATCTCCAATATAAAGAAAGCCCGTAATAGTACCTGAGGAACCAGCTGCCTGATCACGAGTCATAGAGTAAACCCGGCCTGAATTAGGAGCAGCCCTAGCATCAACTTTAGGTTCACCAGCCTTCTTCTTAGGACAGTCTACGACTTTGTGCTGAGTAGAACCACACCAGAAACAACCACCAGAAGCTTTATAACAAGGACCTGGATGAGTCTTCCCACAAGAAGGACATGTAGGAGGAGGGGGTAGAGCTTCAAAAGACTTCTTCTGACCCGACGATCCCGACTGCTGATACTGCTGAGAATCCCTACGTCGGTTGTTATTATTCTGCCCTTGCCGATCACCACCATACCTACCAGTATCCCGACGATCCTGGTTCCTGTAATCCTGCTGTCTATTATTATAACCACGGTCCTGACGACCCCTCTGATCATACCCCTGGTCCTGTCGACCCCGAGAATCCTGCCTATGGTCCTGCCGACCCTGACTACGAGAATCCACCCTGTTACCATCCCTATCACACTTATAAGATACCCGATCCGCATGCAGTAACTCAATGTTGCGGGCGGCATCCTGCACTCCAGCAACATCCTCAAAAGTAGTGTTAACGATCTTGTCCAAAACCCACTTCTTCAAAGCCCACTTAAAATGACGTGCCTGACGCACAGCATCACCAGTAACCTCTGGTCCAACAAAACTAGCCAAACGCAAAAATCTCTGCATAAACTCTCCGGATGACTCCTGATCACCCTGACGAATCGACCCGTACTCTCTCTCATACCTTAACTGTTCAGCCATAGGAAGATACTGTCGGTAAAATGCCTCAATGAACTCAGCCCACGAACAAGTCTCAGCAAAATCACCTCCTTTGGCCTGCACAAGAGCAGTCCACCAGTTCTGAGCATCACCTTCCAACTTGAATGTAGCCAAACGAGTCTTAAACTCGTCACCACATCCCAGAACACGAAACAATTTCTCAACATGTGTGATCCAGTCCTCCGCTTCATGGGGAGTAGCAGCGGACTTGAATGTGATAGGCTTGAGCTTGTTAAACCTCTCGATCCACACATGGATACCAGTTGGGGGAACATGAGGTGAAGCATTAGCATTAGGTTGAGTATTTGGTGGGGTAGAAGGTCTATCACCGCTACCAGAAGGACCCGGCCCATTCCTGAGGTTATTGGTCACTTCAGTCACTACTCGTGGAAGAGCAGCTTCCAAAGCAGCGTTAATCATAGCTTGGAAATCAGGGGCATCCCCATCAGTGTACTGAGTAAAGCGGGTGTTCACCATCTGAATGATCATGGAAAGGATTAGCAAAACATAAAAGAAAATAAGCACGAAATGGGAGACGAAGCAGAAACCTATGCTACCCAAATTCTCACCAGTCAAACCTAAAGTCTTAAGGGTCAAATCCTAAGGTCCATAAGACTCACAGGCCATGTTTATGTACTACAGGTCGCAGCCTGGGCTCTGATACCATAATTGTAACACCCCAACCCAACAAGGGTAGAAGTGCCACAAGAATGGTGACATATCAAAGCATACATACATAATATCATACACAGCGGAAGTCTTAAACATAAATCAATAAGAAAGACCAAGCCAACACAGCTTAAGTCAAAGTACATAAGTTCAAATGATGAAGAAATAATCCAAAGGAAATAAGAACATAATCCAAATCCAAAGTCATAACATAGGGTGGTCATCTAAGGTAAAAGCTCCAACACAAGCTCTAACTCTCATCCCATAGCAAAAGCCCAGCTCCTAGCTTAGATACCTGCCGCAGGAAAAGGAAATGCGGCTGAGCTTAAAAAGCCCAGTGAACAGATACATAAACAAAGCAACGATAATGAAATAGAACCAATATATATAGTGCATTGGGGAAAATCATAAGGAATAAACAAATGAATAATGGAAATGAAAATAGGATAGTCATCTACCACGAGCCCAAAACTCAAAGTCATATCTCAAAGTCATAAGCCGTCAATATCATAATCTCACAATCAGAGGGGATACCTCTCAGGCAACCAGATAATATGAGGGGTGTCCTCATGTATCATAAAGGTGGAGTGATCAGCTCCCAGGGGTTGTGAAAGGCGTGTATTGCACACAGCACCAGTCACCTCAAAGTCAACTCAAAGTCATAGTTAAATCCACTAAGCATACATATCTAGGATTGCAACCCATACGCCCCTTACTCAAAGTCAATCTCAAAGTCATATACTCAAAGTCATAATGGCCATAATAATATCATAAAAGGGACGACGTGAGAAATCACTCACCCACGCATGAGTCATGCCAGTGGTGCATCACAGACATGCCTATGGTACCTCCATAGGTAGAAAAACATAAATGGCTCGGGTATCAAACTAAGAGTCAGGTCTCAAAATCAACAAAAGGTCATAAGGTAAAGTTTTATCTCAAAGTCAGCTCAAAATCATATCAAAGGTTCAATCAAAAGGGAACATAGCAGTGGCTTGGGGAATCTTAACTGAAATCATAACTCAAAATCAATGTATAGGAACCTTTTACTGAAAAAGGCAGAGTATCCGTACCTTATTGCAAGCACAGAAAATAGAAACAAACTCAGAAATGACAAGGGCTCAAGATCTCTCCTTCTTCACACCTAGAGGGGAAAGGGGAATCATAATTCATTCTTAAATTCATGTCTTTCCATTTAAAGTAACTTCCCATTTTAAGTAACTTTCCATTTTAAGTAACTTTCCATTTTTAGCAGGTTTCCATAAATAGTAAGTTTCCACTTTTAGAAAGTTTCCATATTTAGAAAGTTGAATCATTATATATGGAAATAAGGTATCTTTTAATCTTTTTACTCATTTGGTCCTTAGGGTTTCATAACTTTGCATTTTATACCCTTTACTTTCCAAAATTACACTTTAACCCTTTTTGTATTCAAAGTTACACATTAAACCCTTAACTTATCCATTTTACCTAATGAGCACTTATTTTATCATATTATACGAATGGATACTCAAATATTCATAATTTACACATTAAGTCCCTCAAGTTATAAAAGTTACATATTTAACCCTTTAATTTACAATTTCAACTTTTAAATATCAATAATTACATATTATGCCCTTAAGTTATCAAAATGACACATAACCCCCTGAATATATTAGATTACTCAAAACAACCTTAAGTTTCCAGAAATTACATATTTGGTCCCTCTCTTTTAATTATTTTCAAAACAAACCCTAATTAGGTTTAAAATACATTTTAATCCATTTAAATACAAAAATTACACATAGCACCCTCATCTCTCATTTTATTCGAATAGTACCTGCTCCAAATTAAGTTTCAAAAATAACCCTTGAGTTTTAAAAGTTACAAAACTCACCCAAATCTTTTATATACAATCGTATAACATAAAATAACAAAATTAAAAACCCTAACTAACCCTAATCCATTTTTAATCATTACTTCATCATTAATTATCATTTATTATCACAAAACAAGCCCTAGATCACAACCCTAGTTCATACGAATTTATTTTCTTTTTCTTTCATACGATTTAATCAAAAATCCAATAAATAAAGATAAATTCGAATTACATAATTTAGGCCATGAAAATTATTCCCAACATTTTTCCAGATCATATTACATCATAATAAGCCTATAAAAATTTTATTAATAATTGTTTTGGATCGGATCATATATTTTACAAATAAACATGTTTTTAGGGTTTTAATTCATGAATCGATGTAGAGCAATGCATGGATCGAATGGAACATTTTATTTGATGTTTATAGGATGTAAGGGACCTGAGAAAAATACCAAACCAATATTTGAACGTGTGGAATAGGCTGTGTGAATTCTTTTGTACGCGTATGAGCAAATCGAACCCAAAATGATTACGCCTTCACCAACGATTCTCCAACCTTGTGAACATTTTTCGTGGGTCTCATATCATGTAAGGATCTCAGGAAAAATAAGAAATAAAGTTTATAGGGATCGAATGATAAATAAACGATTTTACCTTTATAATTGGCTCGACAAAAAGAAAAACTAGACCACGATTGAAACAAGCTTCCACAATTCGAAAGGGATTTTTGTAGGGTTCCTTGGATAGTGTATGATCTCAGAAAAATGCCTAGGGATTTTGGGATTGTCGAATGGAGGCTATGGAATATTTTTGTGTGTTTATTGTTAATCGATCTAGGGTTTTTGGGGAACAAATGGGATACTTTGACCTATATTCAGTTTTGGCCGATTAGGGGGGGGATATGGGCCAAAAATTCGGCCCTTGAGCTGAGGATAAGTATTGGTGATTAATTTCCATATTTAAAAAGGTTTTTATGATTTTTAAATCAAAGTAAATATAAATAAATTGTCATTCGGCCCTTGAGGGGTATTTTGGTAATTTTACCACTTGAACAAATGTTAAATGAAGTTGTTAAAATTATTTGGACACATAACTTGTGCATTGTTTGAAGTTTGGGATTTATTTGGATACTTAATAAGCTTTTAATTAACTTTTAAATTTGTAAGGGCATTTTGGTCATTTCACATGCTTTTAGATTTTAGGTGTTACACTATATACTATAAAATCAATTATTAAAATAAAACTGTACAAATGTGAATGCTCAATTTTGTCACGTAAGATAAATGAAGTCATCCTATTGCCCAATTGGAAAGCCAAAATTGAAACAATTTGGTTAAATCTATTTAAATCTCATCTAGCTAAAATATTTATAAAAACAAATGTGTCGATTTTGTCAAAAAGAAAAATAAAATGAAGTAATTAATAAAACTTTAGTTGTTAATTTTTAAATAAATTAAATAAAGTTAAGTAAACTTTCGAAAAGTTATGATTAAGTGATGATCTCAGTATAAGATCACTCGGATAACTCACCCCGGTAGTGCATTGTTTCGTTAAATGTAGGTTAGTATTATATATTCTCGGAAGATAAAAAGGTATTTACCTCGGTAGTGTTCTAGGTAGTGGATGATTTGTACCGTTCTTGGTAAAGAGCTCGTTAATTTCCTATTCTTGTTAGTTTGTTTGTTAAAGTTTTCACCTCGGTAGTTGTGTATTTTGTTAGCGTTGTTACTGTTCTCGTTCTCGGTATTTACCTTGGGCAGTTTGTGGTTTGACTAGTCAACATGATTGAAAAAAGATGGTTGAACAGTATATATAATGGAACAAAACAGTGCCAACATTCTAACACCATCTAATGACTCACAAATCTTCACCCAATACTTTAATGAAGTGTTTTATCCAGCATTTGGTTTTCACATAAAATGGAAAGTCGAAGATGTGGCACATTTTGTCCAAAGATACGTTAACTGTTTAAAGACACTTGTTCAACTAATACTAATAACGTTTTATATAATCTGTTTTGTATAAATCAATTCCTTTACTCATTGAGACTTTTAATCAGACAAGTGGTGAGAATAACATTGACGAAATAAAGTGACTCTATAATAGTCTAAAGAAGCTAGATGACTTTATATTTGGGTGGAACATACACGATTTGATGTCCCAAATCAGACGTTCAAAGACTCTCAAGTCTTTGCAATTTTTCCAAAGTGGGTGTCAATTTTTCTTCCACTTTGTAATACTTTATGTTAAAAAAGAAATCAATATAATGTGCCCAAATAAAGCACCCAATTATAGGAATAGTAACAAGATATATATAACGTGATGTAAACACCAATCTAGAATATACAGTGTTAGGAAATCGTACTTGGATTGATCAAAATAGGGAAAATCCTTTAAATGCCCCACAAGTAAATGGGTACCAACCCTAAATGTCCCAAAAAAAAAAAAATTTTCCTCCAAATGCCCCAGGGGAGAGGGTTGCCCAAATTTCTTGGGCGGATTACATATTATGGTGACATGTGTCCCCTCAACATGTACCTACTAAGTACCATCTTACTAGTACTTTCTTGGGCGACTGGAAACTACATTTTTTGGGCGACTTACATTTTTTAATCTTTTTATGAGAAAGTGTGGTGTTTTAAAATGCTACATTTTTTGTCCTTGTAATTTGATTGGTATTTTATTTTTGCTCAAATTTTAGAACAAAAAAGGACCCAAGTATCCAACGTAACAAACAGATAATGTAGGTCCAATGTAATAATTGAATAACCACCACAGAATATCAAATTTAAGGATGCTTACATTCATATACTGCAAATATGCAATATACACTGGTACCTATTTCATTTACACTATTCTTGCATCCGGTACATCGATCTAAAATCTCTTAGCAGTCATAAGGCTTAACTTTGTTGTTTATATGATTAATTGATTGTTTTAGTCAAGTTTAATAAACTTCTTTTAATTCAATCTTCATAAAAACCCAGATCTTCATCATAAAAACCCATATATTCATCCAAAACTCAGGCCACAAATTCAATAACAAAAACAATAACATCAAAACATCACCGTCGACACCACCATACAAACACCACCACCATCCAAATACCACACCTTCACACCACCACCGGACCCATTTTCCATCTTAACAATCCCTCTTCTTACCTGAATAACATGTTCTTTTATGTTTGTAAAAGTTTCCCTCCACACATACAAGTGATTGATTGTAGAGACTACAGTGTGCTGACTTAAGAGAATTTCCAGTGACTTTTATATTAGTGATTGAGTAACAACTAAAAAATCAGTATTCAGATTTCTAAGATGCATTGGAGGCTTATTTCATGTGCCTCGTAATCATGAGTAAAACACAGCTACATTAGCTAGCTTCACACTACACTTAGATGTCAACCGTAATAGCATTTGCTTATAAGGCATGATACCTTATCGTAAAGATTCATAATTACTATAGCTAACCATGATACCTTGACAAAAACTGATTTGGTCAAGTTACATAGGAATGGTTCCAGTAAACTGATTCCCACCAACTACAAGGGTTGTTAATTTGGTCAACGAACGAATGGAATCCGGAATTGTGCCAGTAAACTGATTGTAACCAAGGTTAAGATATGTTAACTGGGTCATGTTACCAATGGATTTAGGAATGGAACCACTAAACTGATTTTCACTTAGGTCAAGATAAGTTAAACGTGTCATTATAACCATTAGACGATTCAAGATAAAGCTCTTTTACATGACCTGTGACGTTGTCACACACGACTCCACCCCATTGACAACAATCATCTTCTTCTTCAGGTATCCAGTCAATGAGCACGCCACTTGGGTCTTGAAGAATAATGTGAGCTTTGAAATCAAGAAGAGCTTCTCTCCTTATCGATACACTTGTGAACAACTCCTCCTGCTCCAACCAGTTGTTGGCCAAAGAAAGACAAGTGACAAAAGAAGCAAAATATGAGTATGCATAAAGTAAAAGTAAATATTTTCTCTCATTATGTGTGTTTTAAGAAAATTGTATTGATGTGTTTTTATCTGATAATGGACACATATACCTCTATGCAATGCAGCTTTATATAGACTTTGATATCAAAGAATTGAACTAGATGGATATAAATTTGTGTGGAGCACATAACACTTGGAATAAACATCATGGAATAAATTTGAAGTCCCAAATTTGACGTTCAAAGACTCTCAAGTCTTTGCAATTTGTAGTTATTCAATGTATCTTTTGGTCCTGAAATTATTCTGTGATGTAAATGTTAATCCAAAGAAATGGACCCAAATAAATCAGGCTGATGGAAAATACAGTCAGCAACTCTTGTGAAAGTAGAAATATGTAAAAATTCAGATTTGTAACTGTACATCCAAAGAAGAGAGGTTTAGGTTTGCATACAAGTTATTAGTTTAGGTTGTTTGACTTGAAAATTGGAGCGGCCCAGTTCTAACATACTCAGCTTGGCTCATATTATATATTTGGTAACTAACAATACATGCTTTGGCGCAATTAAATCGTTGAACATCTATCTTCTACTTTAGTTTAAATACATAATGATAATCTAGTTATATTATTTCATTGCAATATTTAGTTGAAAATAAATATCAGAAGACTCTTTGCATAAAGCTACTTATTTTGGATAATCATTAGAAACTGATTGATGCAATATGTATAGTAAATTTGAAGTAGATGGTCTAAATTTTTGTTTTACTTTTCCGTTGTTCAAAAATCCAAAAATAAATTTGATCTGTTTTGTGGAAAATGATGAAGAAAAGTGTATCCCAATATTAGACGTTAGAAGACTTAAAAGTCTTTAAAACTTGTAGTTATTAGATATCTTTTTCTATCTTAGTGATACTTTTCCCCTCAATACGTGTGAATGTGTGATATAAATCAAAGTCAAACTAATGGGCCCAAATGCTAAACCAAAACCAAGACCAAGACTAAAAGATGAAGACTAAGTTAATTACTACAATGCATAATCAACTTTTAAATTTTGTCTCAAAATACATAATATGATCCGTTTATTCAGGTCACCGACGATATGGCGCTTATGTGGCATCCAAGTGTATACCT
The DNA here is from genome assembly GCA_030686995.1 of Artemisia argyi. Classification (NCBI taxonomy): domain Eukaryota; kingdom Viridiplantae; phylum Streptophyta; class Magnoliopsida; order Asterales; family Asteraceae; genus Artemisia; species Artemisia argyi. Next base: position 20,486,155 of record CM060693.1, on the reverse strand, counting down.
CGTATGTTAACTAGTAAATAATGCAACAAAATAATAATAATCAGGAACCATGACCAATGACTATAAAACATATATACCTGGTCCAAGGGATCAGCTAATTCAGAAAACGCATTCCCTAACTCACGACCACAAATGAATAATTCAAATCTCTCTGTTAAACCTGCATGCCAGTGCCGAAAATTAGGAAAAATCAAGCTTTCACGAATTTGAGTTATTTGTAAATTTTGGGTATCCGGATATACAAGTTCAAAGGGATAATGAGGTAATTTTCCATAAAATAATATTTGCATTTTGAGATACAGAATATTTTCAGTACCTCCGATGTGGCTTCGCCAATGGAGATACCTCCACAGGATAATCCAAAAGAAATGTAGGCTGCACTAGAGTTGGTTCTACCGCTATCTCAAAAACCTGTAACAAGAACAAAGTTACCAGCTAATCTCACTCTTAAAATTTATGTATTATTGTTAGTACTTGACCCGTAATTTGATACTGTCCTCATTAAGCATTTTGCCAACAGAGGAGCATGCTTCAATTAAATGCCTATCTTGATTATTGGGACCCATATTCAGCGCGTTAATAGTTGCTTCTTTAGCAGCATTAAGATCGTTTCTGAACTCAGTAAAATCAATTCCTGTAGCTTCTTTTACAAGATTGTGCATTGTTTCCCTCCTCCATGGTCTTTCTAAATTAATTTCAACCCCCTGCATTCAAATCGGTAATCTTGAGTAATTCGGTGTAGTACTAAACTAGATTAAGTGGTACTTAAGAAGTTAAGCGTTCAATCTAAGAGTTTACATACCTGATAGTCCACAGTAAGCTTTCCATTAACTGCAAGAGCACATTGAGTTACGATTTATTCTGCCATGTTCATCATGCTTTCATAGTCTGAATACGCTTCATATATCTGGATCAGTTCAAGACTAAAACCGATGAATTGTGATCAAACAAACATGAAAAGTGATGCTGCGATCACAATCATGACAATAGCATATGAAGGCAATTGATGAATATATTACCTCTATAGTTGTGAATTCTGGATTATGTCGGGTTGAAATGCCTTCATTTCTGAATATTCTTCCAATCTCATATACTTTTTCGAATCCCCCAACCTGTGTCGGAATCAGAACTCTTTACCTATATGAATACAAATACAATCTTACAAAAAAGTTTATGTAGAATACTCAGAACCTTACCAGCATTCTCTTCAAATGGAGTTCGGTCGCAATTCTCAAATAAAGATCCCTGCCAAGCGAGTTATGGTGTGTAATGAATGGTCTAGCTTCTGCACCACCAGCTGCTCCCTAGTAAGTCGAATCAATTTAAGTATCAAAAATTTAGATTTTACGAAAATCAGTTTAGGGTTGATTTACAAACCTGAAGAACTGGTGTATCAACTTCGATAAAGCCTACAGATTCAACTGTCTGGCGTATGACTGATACAATCTACTGAAGTGAAGCACAAATCAGCATACGAGCATTTGAAGATAATAAGTTATATGATCCAAAAATTCAATGTTTTAACCCTACCTTTGCTCTTTTACGGAATACATCAGCTACCTCTGGATTTGCAATCATATCTACATATCTATACACGAAAAACAGACTTGCCAATTATGATGATGTTTAACATTAGCAAAACAGACCACCATGACATTATTAGGATATTCAGGATTGCACAAATGTAGTTAAAAAAAAAGCTATTAGAAATCTAACCGTTGGCGATAACGCTTATCCACATCTGTTAGACCGTGAAACTTATCCGGTAGTGGAAGCAAAGATTTTGTGAGGATCAAAAATGAATTTACACATACAGAAAGTTCCCCTGAAAACAAATGGAAACAATGAAAATATGCCATCAAAAAAATAGTGTAAAGACTACTAAATTTCTCTTTGTATAACTTATGTTGCGGAAGCTAACCTTTTTCTGTCCGTTTAATCGAGCCGCTTGCGCCCAATATGTCGCCTATATCAACAAGACTCTTTAATTGGTCAAACTGATCATCCACAAGCCTTTCTTTCTCACAGTAAAGCTGATATTATAAGTAAATATATCAGTATTCGGTATTATAACAAAAAAGAGTCATAGAAAACATAGCATAGGTGAGGAAATCAAGTTTAGTCAATAATCTAAATGCTTCTATGAGGATAAAATACAACACATTCCTATTTGCGAGCTTTCAGTTGTTAACATCCACTTCGGGAGTTGATTAATGAGCATTTGGCATTGTGTTTTGAAAGCGGTTATCTGAGTACTGTGGTTCGAGTCAAATATTCAAATTTGAAAAACACTTAATTCAAGAGTAAATGCAACGAAACTGATTCTGGTTATTCAAGTGTCATTTTAAATCAAAATTCTTAAATAATCAGAATACGTCTATTTCCAGTATGAGAAGCACGTCCAGTCGTGTAAACACTACCCCAGCATCCCGTTTTGTTATAGCTAATTATCTAATACCCCCCCCCCCCCCCCCCACACACACACACACAAATAATACCAATTACACAGCACGATGGTGATTAAGTTTAGAGACAAACAACTAAATTTTTATGTGAAAAAAAAAAAAAAAAAAAAAAAAAAAAAAAAAAGGTTATCAGCATACCTGAATTGTGCCAGAATCATCCCTCAAAGTCAAGAAAGCAAGATTTCCAAAAGCCCTGCGTGCAACAATTCTTCCTGATATTAATACTTGGTCATTCTCATCGTTTGATTCTTCGCCATTGCCAAGATGCTTATAAATATCTTGCAATTGATTAGTGGTATGAGTTCTATCCCACTTGTAAGCATATGGTTCAAGTCCTTTGCTCCTTAACTCTTCTACCTACAAAAGAACCCGTTACTCTCAGTGCAAACAAATAAACCAGATATCTACACCCGCACTCATGACTCATCATAGACCCATGTTACCATGTAAATTATGTTAGAAAACAAACAGTTGGAACAGCCATTGTTTTAAGCAAGTGCTGCAAAGATCAAGACTGGGCTTAAGCTGTGTTTGGAATTGTGTTCTAAAACTGATGATTTGATCATTGTGTTATAGTAGATAATTAGCCATCCACAAAAAAGGTAGCAGGTGCATGTCATTAATTTTGTGTGGCTTTGGGATTGCTTAATAACTACTTATGTTTGTTGAAATAACCACATAAGCAGTTGGGAATAATGTACTCCTTATAAAAGGTTTAACAATTTCTTAACACCCATTTAATTAACAACCCAAATTCTAACAAACAAAACTATAAAAAACAATAAAGATTCAATCTTTTTTATAAAAAAGACTACAAAAACTAAACCCTTTTAAGACGAATAGCATCTCTGTCAGAAGTAGAGGTTGCATTAGGCTAGTCATAATGGAGACCCAACCAAGGGTCGGTCTACCCTCTCGAGCCGTGTCCCCCCCCCCCCCCCCCCTCCCCACACACACACGTGTGTCCCATAGGAACGCGTCCCTCCCCCCTTTTTTGCTTCATTCGATCGGCAAAGCGAGCAAATGGTTTGCATATGGTTTGTGTGAGTGAGGTGCACGGGGTCGCCTTACCACGGGCATTTGGTCGTGTGTTTGGTCTTAGAGAGAGAAGCTGATGTCGCGCTGACGTGGTAGGGTCATAAGGTCACCCATAGGGTCACTAGTACTACTGGTCTTAGTATCATCTTTAGGTGATAAGTTTCAAAATAAGCCGGAAAATTTGGGCTTATATTTCATAACAATATAAGCCATAAAATAAGCTAAAACCAACATTCCTTAAAAAACCCATAACCCATTTAAGTAAACAAAACCAAAAATATCAATCTTTATCAAACATAAACATAAAAAAATAAAAAAGATTCAATTTTTATAAAAAAATATTAAAAAAAAAGTTGAACCTTTTTAAGACGAATAGCACGAATAGCATCTCTATCAGAAGTGGAAGAAGTTGCATTATTCTCATCTTTGGGTGACCTACTTCCCCTGCCACCACCCTGTTTTGGCGGCACAGTGGCGGCGCGTGAGGAAGAACAGCAGCGCGTGAAGGTGACTGGGAGATGGGTTTTGTAAGTGAGTGGAGATAAGTGGAAGAGGTGACGGAGTGGTCTTGATGACCATACTTTTAAGGCCTCCATTGCTGTTGTTTCAAGTTGTGTTATCTGAACTCAAGTGTCTGTGTTTTGATGGATAACCAGAAAGAGTTGAAGAAGTAAAGGGTGTTTTTGTAAATTTGGTTTTTGTAAGGAACAATTATGTAAATTGTAATTTAAGATTATTATTATTCTTATTCTTAGGGTTTGTTTGGTAAGACGAAATGAAATGTTAAATGAATGGAATGACCGATTTAATGGAATAAGTGGTGTAATATAATGAGTCATTATCATTATTTATCATGTTTGGTTTGTTTGATAAGACGTAATTGAATCATAATAAAAAGACTAAAATGCCCATTATTGATGAGAAGTTTCATTAATATAGTTAGTTAATGGTGGAGTTTTATGTAATTTTGATTTCATTACGGGATGTAATGAAAAAAAAATTAGGGGGCTCTAAGGAATGGTTTTGATGTAATGAGTCATTCCTTGTAATTAATTATTACATTACATAAATATAAACAAACAACATTTTCTCATTACATCGTAATAATCATTTCCATTCCCCCTTTGATTACGACAACCAAACACTACGTTAATATTATTATTTTTTCCTTTCAGATAGAGCTAAACATAATAGACTATGGACCGGATGACCCGAAAAATCGGATCAAATTGGACCGACCAAACTGGATTGAACGTATTTTGGTCCTGTCCTTGTCGGTCCTCGGTCTGATCCAGTCTAGTTCAATCTTAAGCAAAACTGGCCATTATGCTTTGTTGGACTCGAGCGAACCAACGAACTGAACCTGGACATGACATTTTGGTTTGGTCCTTGGTTTGGTGTTTTGAACCAAAACGATTTTTTAACCGGTCTGGTTTTCGGACCGTGCTCAGCCCTACTTCCGGTTATGTTTCCATTTTGATTGTGTACAAGGGCGTCTAAGACATGCCCTTGCCCAACAACGTGTCACTCTTAAAACACAAATCCCTTCCCCGCATTGGTGACTTTTTTTAGCACAAGTCGGATTTTGAACCGATCAACTTGTGAGAAAGTTGCGTGTGTGTGATTTTAATTTTTGAGATATATTTGTGTTTAAAGCTCGGACTTGAGCTCTAGGAACTATAAAACTCGACTCAAATAAGACTGAGTTACTCAAAAAAACTTGACTCATTTACCTTACTCCGTAACCAGTGTTTTGAAACTCGGGTCGACCCGGCCGGGTTAACCGGTTCTGGCAAAAAGAAAAGGGTAAAAAAACCCGGGTTTCTAAAACCGGGTTAACCGGTTACACCCACCGGGTTTTGAGTGACCCAGATCAACCCGGTTCTCGAAACCCGGCCGGGTTTCGTTTTTTCTATATTTTTAATAAAAACCTGGGTTGACCCGGTGGTCGAACCAGTTGACCCTAGGGGTGAGCAGAAAAACCGAAATATCCGAATAAACCGAAAACCAAAACCGAACCGAACCGAAAATAACCGAATCGAACTTGTAACCGAACCGAATTTGCCAAAACCGAACCAAACCGAACTTTTAATTCGGTTCTCGGTTTGGATATGGTTTTGGTAATCAAAACCGAAAACCGAATTCATATAAATTTATATATATTTTATATATTTATATATATATATATATATATATATATATATATATATATATATATATATATATATATATATATATATATATATATATAAAGATCAATAAAACGTTATATATATATATATATATATATATATATATATATATATATATATATATATATATATATATATATATATTTATATTTATATTTATATATATATAAATAACAAAAAAATTATATCCTAATATTAAAAAATACTTTTTATGTTTGAAATAACTTTTTTGGCAAAATATATTTGTATATTTTTCTTTTTTTTTAAATAAAGTGTGTAATTTGGTTAAACCGAAAACCGAACCGAACCAAACCAAACTAGAATTTAACCAAACCGAATCAAAAACCGAATTTGAATTCGGTTTGGTTTGGTTCACGGTTTGACCCTAAAAAAAATTTTAACTGAATTAACCGAACCGAATAACCGAAAACCGAACCGATCAACACCCCTAGTTGACCCAGTCAAAAAAAAAATTTGAAAACCAGATTGACCCAGTGTCCAATGATTCGACCATGTCGATTTCGAACTTTTTTTCAAAACATTGCTAATAACAACAAATGAACAAAAATGAAGAGAAATCCAATTTAATTGGGCCTTAAAAATACATGGTTCCTACATAATTCACTATTGGGCTTTACTAACAGCACAATAGCACATCACTCCACCAACTTCGCAAACCAAAAAACAAAATGAAACCTAGTCAAGCACAAACACCCATGAACACCAATGCCGGAACAAGCAACAACAACAACAACAAAAGCAAGCCACAGTTCAGACCAGCCATTGATGATTCCAAGCCCCTTCTTCAAGATCCGGTACCCCTTATTTCATTTCTTTAAATAACCCATCTTTTAGTTAGTTTTTTTTTTATCTAATAAATGTTGTTTTGTAGATAATAAGATCTGACCCGATCGAGACAGAAGAAGCTGTTATCCGGATGCCTCGTTTCCCTCCGACTAATTTGACATTTAAATGACTTTGTATTTGAACTTTATTAGTGGCTGACCCAGAAATCTGTCAAAAAGTTATTAAAAAAATAAAAAATAAAAAAAATCTATGTAAGTGTATACCTCCTGCCTCAAGTATGTGTCAATGCCTAGTTATAATTTGTTATGGGTCAATGGTGCGTAGCTCAGTTAATGGACGAGGCATCCTTACACATATCAAGCACAAGGTAGTGTTCGACTTGGCACCCATAACCACTAAGTGAGTTATGTATGCCCCATATTATGAAAAGGCATCCGATTGTGAGCCAGTTCGGATTACCGGTTATTAACCTTTGCACATAACAATAATTTATTATGGGTACAAGTAGTAGTGCTATTGATGTGAATGAACTTTTTTTCACCGTTGAGGTAATGAGGTGTTACGCCCTATAAGCTTTCTTTGAGTGTTTGGGATTACGTGTTATGACAAATGTATTAGGCTTATCTGCTTAGTCAAGGGTGTTTGGGATTTGCATATTTGAAGTGCTTGTTGACTTGTTTGGTTATATTTTGACAAAAATTAGCACATGTGGTGGTGAAGTGCATATAAGCCAATGCCATAAACATGAGTGAATGTATAATATGCAATTCCAGACACCCTTTAAAGCTGTTTTAGTAAGCTATTTTTCTACGAACTTTAAAAAGGTTCAATTTAGTTGACAGAAGCGGTTAAGACTTATATAAATTCTATTGCCTGCATTGTGTTTGACACTTCATAAGGTAATGAACCATTTTCATAAACAAGCATAAGATGTTAAAATACATCGATCTGAACAATAAGTAGAGCTAGTCAGACTTATATGAGGTATCAAGTGATAAGTAGATATATACTTGTCGAAGCAAAGCCAATTGAGATATATATCGATCACAACGACACATTCCAAAGTAGATTAAACAGTGTCTGCTAAACCATCATCACTAAGAAAAAAAACAAGGAAATTAACTGCTCATTATGGCATGCAAAATGTAAAACGACAGTCACATGAAGGAGTAAGAGCAGATCCCCTCATAACCAGCATAAGTGTTATAGCAAAACATTAAGAAAATGGCATCACATGATGCAGCAAGAGTAGATCCCCATGTGATTAGGATATGGTTTGTCGCGAGGTGGAGATGACCGCACATAGGTGGCACATGGCTGAAAATTTTTGTTATAACCGTTGCCCTTATTATCATACTCTTTATAACCGCCTAGATGATGGTCACTCTTTTGATACATGTAGGTTGGAGGACATTCTCCATATTGCCAATGCACTAGATGTGCTACTTTTTCTGCTTTTCGCAAACATTCCATGGGTGCCTTTGGTTCAATTTAACCCAAAACATGTAACGTTCTATTCTCCCCCACTGGAAAAGATTCTTTTCTTTTAATATGACCAACAAAAATAAAGTAGTTGTTTGTTAGTGATAGACAGATAGATTTGATGATTGTCTATGTCATGCTTATATGCTTAAAACTAGGGTGGCAATTTGAGACAGGTTTAGGTTGGATTGACTGGTTGGAAAACTTCTGAAACATATATGCATAAATAACTGGCTCATTCATATCAATTCTAATCCGTTTAACACAACATATTTAGCCATATTATTTATATGAGTTAATGTGTTAAACGCATACAAGTTGAACAGTTAAAGTAGGTTTCATGTTACACAAATTAAATGGGTTGGCAGGTTGAATGTGACTGTATTTGTTACGAACAGCATAAATTGGTGTTTTGTGTTATTTTTTCCTTGAATGTGACTGTGTATTTGTTAAAGAGAAATACTATCTGTTCAAAAATCTTTACAAAAAAATGCCCTTATTGAGAATTGACACCATGTTAACTTAATAACTTCTTACCCCTGCCTAATACCTAAAGAGAAATATTATCGTGCTGCATGTAGGCTTAAACTTTATTTAGCCATAATATCTGTGTTCGGTTTTACTTCTCAGGTAGATGGAGAGATACAACAAAAAGGCTCAACAGAGGATGACATTTAAGATCCCATGCTTGATAGTCACATTAGTTCTATGATGACACTTCTAGAAGGCGATGCATACTAACAGTTACCTTTACGAACTTGTATTCATGTAATATACCTGCTCATGTTTAGCTATTTTGTTAATTTTACCCATGTGACCTGATATAGATTCATAAAACATAACCCAAATCGACCCATTTATAATGAAGTGGATTTAGCATAAAGATATTGCTGAGATACAGATTTTATTGTCTATTCTAATGAGTAAAGTGGCAAATATATGAGCATGAACCCCGATGGGTGTCGGCCCAGTTGGTTGTTTCTAATTCATAAACTTAACTTCCGTGAGACAATGCTTGCCTTTATAGGAAAAATACATCTTCCTTTCAAACTTTTTGAGGAAAGATTTAGCCAATCAGAACTTTCATAAGTTGAGATACCCGACAAGTGCATCTAACATTGATATGACAGTGGGGTATAAATGACAAGTTCTTAAAGAACACTATTAACTGTGAGATGACTATAGATAGGTTTAACAAACCAATAAATTGAAATTACTTGAACAAGGTAAGTATTGAACTTTAGAAGACTTGAAATTTTGACAAGATGTTAAGTTCTTCTTAAACTTTGAATGATATGTTATCAAGTTAACGATACATTATTGCATGTGTTCCTTAATATGAACCAAACTATCATTCTGAACTATCATGCCATATGACCTCTTGCATGCCTTACATAACAGGCTTGCACAAGGATCTTTTTCACAACGATATATTGGAGACCTTCCAAATTTCGGTTAAAAGGCTCAAAAGCCTGTCAATTTCCCTTCCAATTGATTAATATATCATAAATTCCCTATTCACGTATGCATTGGCCTGGAAGGGTGGTCCAAATTTCGGTTAGAAGGCTCAAAATCCTGGAAGGGTGGTTCAAAGGTGAATAAAGTAGAGTTGCAGAACATTAGATGGTGGGTTGGATGTGCTCATTTCATATATGTATTTTATAGTTAGCAGTGTGTTACAAAGTTTTTTGTGTCGATTAATCTGTTCGGAATATTGTATTGTGTTTTTAAACAGTCTGAATATTGTTTTGTGCTTTGAACAATCTGAGTATAAATGGAACATTATTTGATGCAGCTTGAAGCAATTTGGAGAAATCAAGAGGTATATGATTGCAAACATCAAAAAGGTTGATTCTTTCCCAGGCTACCTGAGTTTATGTATTATTATTTTTAATGCACTATTCTCATTAAATATAAGAGACGTTATGGTTAACTGATGCATTAGATAAACCTAATGCGGTGAGGATTTCTGTTATATTTGTTAACATTTTTAATTGGAATTGACATTTGACGCATCATATTTAAAGTTAATAAGAAGTTTTTGACGGTATATGTGTAGAATCCAGGTCTCATATATGTTAAATCGTTGCTATTGGTAAACCATGTATTAGTTATTTTATTCTCAGCCAACTTTTTGGAATGATCCTGAGAGGGCGATAAGAAATGCATATTGTTCTACCGACAAATTTATCATCGAGAATGCCATGAAATTAGGTCCTGGCGGCTCAAGTGCAGTTATAGCAATTGTCATCGATGGCAGAGATCTATGCGAGAGAGGATCTGCCAGAAAGGAGTAGGATTGAGAAACAAGGTGGATTTGTGACTAAACTTCCAGGTAAAACGCTTCCACAGAACTTCACTTTTCAAAAGATGTCACACTATGGTGTCACACGCGAGGTGGTAACATTGGTGGAACAGGTTACATGTCAAAAACGTGTCACTTTGGTAAATACGATTGACCTGGAACACTTTTTGTCCAAAACTTTACTTAAGAATATTTTTATGTCAAATATAGTATATTATTACTAATATTAGTTGGTTCTTTCAATAAATGACGTTTAACCCCTTTCTTTTTTAGCTGACTATTAAAATATTACTTTTTGACCCGTTTATGAGTACATTTACATGGGTAGAAATCGCCACCTCTACCTTACACCAGTAAATGACAGCAAAATTAGCAAATTTTTGGTTTATCTTTCAATTATGTGATGTAGTGAATGACAGCAGAATTGTTACATGCATATTTTGATTCAGTCACTGTTTTATAGCTTCAGCAAGCTCTAAAGTATAGTGAAATTGTTATTATTTCTGTAGGCGATGTTCCCCGAGTTAATGGTCAACTTGCTGTTGCTCGTGCATTTGGAGACCAGAGTCTTAATGCACATCTAAGTTCAGGTTCATAAGACACGTACCTATCAATGCCTCAATAGAGCTTGTGATACTGGCAAGTGATGGCTTATGGAACGTTCATTATTTACTCACTATTAAGTAAATATGGTATATATAGTACTTTAGAGAAGATATCACTTAATGGCCTTGATAATCGGCTGTCACAGGTGGACAATGAGTGGGGATTGAAGATTTTTCGTTGTGATAAAAGATGGTAACACAAAATCAACATCCAACATTGTGTACAAAGAAGCTATATTTCACATATGAATTGACAACATATACCTTGTGCTTGTGGATAATTTAATAGCTTTTATTTTCTCATATCGGATGAACATTTATTTATTTATTTTAGTTCTTAATGCATTAAATAAATAATTTGTATGTTTATATCTTATTTTCCTTAACTTAATTTTTTCAACCATATTCATAAGGCTCGCCCAACCATTCGGGCGGGCCAGGTAACTAGTTGATTTATATATTAAAAACATGTCACTTAGAGTGGTGTTGTTGAAGGCGAGACTGGTGGCATCACTTGTGGTGGAGGTTGCGATGGTGAAAGCCAATGTTTTTTAGATCCAGATTGAGCTGATGTTCGAGAATTAAAATAAGAAGTAACTTAGCCACTTAGCAAACTGTATTTAGTGAAATGGATTTCCAATTGCATTTTAAGCAAATTATGATGACAAAGTTCCACATTCTGATGTCACAAACAGGGTAACTCTGTTCTAAGTTCAGTTTCATATACTTTAGCACTTGTAGTCAGGAATGAAACTCATGAAATTCATCTAATATTTAGATTTATAAGAATCTCATTTACTGATAAGGAACAATTACCAACATACTTATTTTCTGTTTAGTATTACTAATCAGTTAAAAAAAGTAAGAGCATTATCACACTAACATTGAGCATATCAATCATATTCATAAAGCTGAAAACAAGTCAGTACTATTGAGTGTGTGAAACACACCCCGGAACCAGGTACAAGTTTGGTGGAAGAACATGTGGTCACTGTTATGGCAATATACATTGATTGTAGAGACTACAGTGTGCTGACTTAAGAGAATTTCCAGTGACTTTTAAATTAGTGATTGAGTAACAACTAAAAAATCAGTATTCAGATTTCTAAGATGCATTGGAGGCTTATTTCATGTGCCTCGTAATCATGAATAAAACACAGCTACAATAGCTAGCTTCACACTACACTTAGATGTCAACCGTAATAGCATTTGCTTGTAGGCATGATGCCTTATTGTAAAGATTCATAATTACTATAGCTAACCATGATACCTTAACATCATCAGGTATGTTGCAAATCTATTTAAAACATTTTATTGAACACGTTCCATGCATCATATAGCTATACAGTTTAAAATATGAACATGTGGAGATGATGTATATCACACAACGCGGGGAAACGGCCACCCATGGTGTTAGCGGCAATTTTATTAATATGAGGGAATTAAAGACCCTTGCCAAATACAAGTGAAGCATGAAATTACAATACTATATACCAAACAATAAGTAGACGAAGAAAACATAAAAAACATATATATACCACTATGCACGCGCAACCCTTCGCCATTTTGCTATGAACACCGCCACCTTTACATATGCCCAATCTTTCAAGCCATCATGCAACTGGAAAAAAGCATGTCTCCCATGGCGGTTAAGAAGTAAAGCGCTACAAACTATCCAAAATCCAGTAGCAAACCCACTAGCACCACCAATATAAAACCATCGTTCTATCCCTTCCTCGTCTCCTTGACACTTACCAACAGTGTGTGGTTCTTCTAATTCTTCATCTCCGGGGCATTTTTTCAGCAAGGGACTTCCACATAGCCCTGCATTTCCTATGTACCTTGAAGGGTCAAAGGTTTGGAGTTGAGTGCAAGATGGAATCCTCCCAGACAAGTTGTTATGCGACACGTCAAGATAATTTAAAAAATTCATCTGAGACATGCTTGATGGCAACTGCCCTGAGAAATTGTTTTTGGATAAATCCAAAGTCAGAAGTTCTTTCATTTGACCAATTTGTCTTGGAATCTCTCCAAGTAGAGCATTCTTTGACAAATTTAGTGCAACTAGTTGATAAAGATTCGTAAGTTCATACGGGATTTGTCCTGTTAAATGGTTGCTCGACAGGTCAATGCTCTTCAAGGATTCTAGATTTTTGCTGAATTCACGTACCTTTCCTTGCCACTGGATTATCACATGGTCAAAATAATCATAACTAGAGCCGTACATAAATCCCTCTTGATGAATGTGCCTTATGCCCATTGATTTCACTGTGATGAGATCTCTCCCTTTGAGAGAAAAATAATCTAGAACCATGGCAGTGATATTATTGATGCACGAGGGGATGGTTCCATTGAGGTTGTTCATTGACAAGTCTAGAAGTTGAAGATTGACTAGATGGCATACTTGTAGAGGGATGGTTCCATAGAAGTTGTTTGATGCTAGGCTAAGAACGTACAAACGTGATAGGTTTTCCCCAATCCAAACAGGCACATTACCAGAAAACTTGTTGGCCCCCAAATTCAGAAAGGTTAAATTCGTGCAATGTTTTAAGGATGAAGGCAATTCTCCAAATAAGTTGTTGTTGTATAAATACAATGTTTCAAGCTTGATCAAAGACTTGACAGATGCAGGAATTCTACCAGATAGATTATTGTTTGCGAGATTAAGAACCACCAGCTCTTTTAACTGCCATAAACAGTCTGGAATTTGTCCTGTGAATGAGTTGTCTGAGATATCAAGAAATGATATACGGCCTACAATTTGGCACAGAAAGGAGATTTTCCCAGATAATTTGTTTTTGGAAAGATCTAACACTAACAAAGTGGAAGGAACGTTCAGTATAGCGCCACTTATGTTGTTGAAAGAGAGATCCAAATACTCCAACTGATGATAAGACTGCCACTGGTTCTGGTACTCCTTAGAAACTGTGTCTGAAATGCTATTTTTGGAAAGATCAAGATGGGTGAGATTTTTCAGTTTTTGTATCCATTTGGGGAAACGAGGCCCTACCTTGTTAGAGCTGAAATCAAGATACTGCATACTCTGAGAAAGGTTTGACACGTCAGCAATTAGAGGAACTCCTTCGAGTGAGTTGTTTGAAAGATCTATATACCCAAGATTTGATTTTCCAATGTTTTCAGAGATAGAACCTCTAAGAGAATTGGAAGACAGGTCTAGCCATTGAAGGCTGGGTAGTTGCCACAGTTTGTCACTTATAGTTCCATCGAACTGATTTGAAGATAGGTTCAAGGAATAGAGGGATGAAAAGTGTTGGATCTCATCAGACAATGTAGCTGATGTGCATCCTGACAAGCTGTTCAAAAAATCTGAAAGTTCCCCATCAAACTTGTTACCAGAGAGAGAAAGTTCTGTAAGCTTATTGCCAGTTAATGGGGACAACCAATGATGCATGGATGAGTTGAGATTGTTGTTATCGAGATAAAGGGAATCAATAGATGAAGAAGAATTGACAGATGGAGAATATGGATGCATGACTTGTGAGAGGTCACATCCAACTAAACTTAAAAATGATAGGTTTTGGAGACCTATAATAACATTAACCCAGTTATTTGCTTTGGCCAGAGAAGTTCCATCCATATGAAGTTCTTCTAAAGAAGATAGAGAAGACAACCCATCTAAGTTTTCAACTGTACAACTTCCGAGGGAATCTAGATAAAGGCGTTCCAAATTGGTGAGGTTTCCAAATTCCGAAGGAATGGTTCGATAGAAAGAGTTGTTTGAAAGTTCAAGGTCTGTCAATTGGGTCAAGGAACCAATGGATCTCGGAATGACTCCACTGAAATTATTCCCATCAAGGAAAAGATTAGTTAACTGGGTCATGTTACCAATGGACATTGGAATGGTTCCATAGAAAGAGTTGACTGAAAGGTCAAGGTATGTCAATTTGGTCAAGGAACCAATGGACATAGGAATGGTTCCAGTAAACTGATTCCCACCAAGTACAAGGGTTGTTAATTTGGTCAACGGATGAATGTAATCGGGAATTGTGCCAGTAAACTGATTGTAACCAAGGTTAAGAACAGTTAACTGGGTCATGTTACCAATGGATTTAGGAATGGATCCACTAAACTGATTTGCACTTAGGTCAAGATAAGTTAAATGAGTCATGGAGCATATGTACTTGAAAATGGTTCCGTGAAAAGAATTGAAAGGAATGTAAAGAATATTCAAATATGTTAAGTTAATCAACGAATGGCTAATCTCACCTTCAAGACCAGTATAACCAATAGACGGTTCAAGTTCAAGCTCTTTGACATGACCGGTGACGTTGTCACACATGACTCCATTCCATTGACAACAATCATCTTCTTCTTTAGGTCTCCATGTAGAGAGCATGTCATGTGGGTCTTGAAGGTGAGCTTTGAAATCAAGAAGAGCTTGTCTCTCCTTATCGATGCACTTATGAACAACTCCTCCTGCTGCTCCAACCAGTTGTTGGCCAAAGGAAGTGGCAGTTGTGTTATTAAACAACAAAAAGACGAGTGAAAAAAGAAGCAAAACATGAGTATGCATAAAGTAAAAGTAAATATTTTCTCTCATTATGTGTGTTTTAAGAAAATTGTATTGATGTGGTTTTCTCTGATAATGAACACATATACCTCTATGCAGCTTTATATAGACTTCGAAAAACTAAGAATAGAAATATATAAATTCGAAAAACTAAGAATAGAAATATATAAATTCGAAAAACTAAGAATGGAAAAAAAACTTAAACAATAAATTTGAAGTCGCACATTAGACGACCAAAGACTTGAGACTCAGTCTTTGCAATTTTTAATTATTCACTATGACTTTTGGTAATGTAATTATTCTGTGATGTAAAGGTAAATCAGGCTGATGGAAAATACAGTCAGCAACTACTGTGAAAGTACCAAATATGCAAAAGACAAAAATGTTGGATTGGGATCGAGTGTTGCATAAATCTTCAGTTCCAACAATATGTTTGATGAAATGCCTCAACTAAATTTTTACAACATTAAGTTCACAAGTTTTCCTTTTATAAAAAGCATGTGAGCAGGACATAGGTAAGTTAATTGGTCATTTGAATTTTCACTGCATTTGATTAACTATTTAAGACGATATAAGTTGTTTTTGTTCAAGATGAATGATTATGTTTTTTGTTCGTTGTGGCCACGGTTTAGTTTTGCATACAAGTTATTAGTTTCATATATTTGTGGCTTTATTGTGTGTGCTCAAACTGTATATACATTGTTGGGTTTAAGTTTATTGTGATTTAACTATCTTTAGTGGTAACATATATATATAAACTTTTTAACATCGAAATTTTAGGTTTCAATCAAAAGGATGGCGAGTCCCTATATACTATAAAATCAACTATTAAAATAAAACTGTACAAATGTGAATGCTCAATTTTGTCACGTAAGATAAATGAAGTCATCCTATTGCCCAATTGGAAAGCCAAAATTGAAACAATTTGGTTAAATCTATATAAATCTCATCTAGCTAAAATATTTATAAAAACAAATGTGTCGATTTTGTCAAAAAGAAAAATAAAATGAAGTAATTAATAAAACTTTAGTTGTTAATTTTTAAATAAATTAAATAAAGTTAAGTAAACTTTCGAAAAGTTATGATTAAGTGATGATCTCAGTATAAGATCATCTCGGATAACTCACCCAGGTAGTGCATTGTTTCGTTAAATGTAGGTTAGTATTATATATTCTCGGAAGATAAAAACGTATTTACCTCGGTAGTGTTCTAGGTAGTGGATGATTTGTACCGTTCTTGGTAAAGAGCTCGTTAGTTTCCTGTTCTTGTTTGTTTGTTTGTTAAAGTTTTCACCTCGGTAGTTGTGTATTTTGTTAGTGTGGTTACTGTTCTCGTTCTCTGTATTTACCTCGGGCAGTTTGTGGTTTGACTAGTCAACATGATTGAAAAAAGATGGTTGAACAGTATATATAATGGAACAAAACAGTGCCAATATTCTAACACCATCTAATGATTCACAAATCTTCACCCAATACTTTAATGAAGTGTTTTATCCAGCATTTGGTTTTCACATAAAATGGAAAGTCGAAGATGTGGCACATTTTGTCCAAAGATACGTTAACCGTTTAAAGACACTTGTTCAACTAATACTAATGACGTTTTATATAATCTGTTTTGTGTAAATCAATTCCTTTACTCATTGGGACTTTTAATCAGACAAGTGGTGAGCATAACATTGACGAAATAAAGTGACTCTATAATAGTCTAAAGAAGCTAGATGACTTTATATTTGGGTGGAACATACACGATTTGATGTCCCAAATCAGACGTTCAAAGACTCGTCTTTGCAATTTTTCCAAAGTGGGTGTCAATTTTTCTTCCACTTTGTAATACTTTATGTTAAAAAAGAAATCAATATAATGTGCCCAAATAAAGCACCCAATTATAGGAATAGTAACAAGATATATATAACGTGATGTAAACATCAATCTAGAATATACAGTGTTAGGAAATCATACTTGGATTGATCAAAATAGGGAAAATCCTTGAAATGCCCTACAAGTACATGGGTATCAACCCTAAATGTCCCAAATTTTTTTTTCTCCAAATGCCCCAGGGGAGAGGGTTGCCCAAATTTCTTGGGCGGATTACATATTATTGTAACAAAAAAGGACCCAAGTATCCAATGTAACAAACAGATAATGTAGGTCCAATGTAATAATTGAATAACCACTACAGATAATCAAATTTAAGGATACTTACATTCATATACTGCAAATATGCAATATACACTGGTACCTATTTCATTTACACTATTCTTGCATCTGGTACATCGATCTAAAATCTCTTAGCAGTCATAAGGCTTAACTTTGTTGTTTATATCAATATTGATCAATTGATTGTTTTTGTCCAGTTTAATAAACTTCTTTTAATTCAATCTTCATAAAAACCCAGATCTTCATCATAAAAACCCATATCTTCATCCAAAACTCAGGCCACAAATTCAATAACAAAAACAATAACATCAAAACATCACCGTCGACACCACCATCGACACCACCATACAAACACCACCACCATCCAAATACCACAGATCCAAATACCACACCCTCACACCACCACCGGACCCATTTTCCATCTTAACAATCCCTTTTCTTACCTGAATAACATGTTCTTTTATGTTTGTAAAAGTTTCCCTCCACACATACAAGTGACTGACTGTAGAGACTACAGTGTGCTGACTTGAGAGAATTTCCAGTGACTTTTATATTAGTGATTGAGTAACGAACGAATGGAATCGGGAATTGTGCCAGTAAACTGATTGTAACCAAGGTTAAGATATGTTAACTGGGTCATGTTACCAATGGATTTAGGAATGGAACCACTAAACTGATTTTCACTTAGGTCAAGATAAGTTAAATGAGTCATTATAACCATTAGACAATTCAAGATAAAGCTAATCTCACCTTCAAGACCACTATAACCATTAGACGATTCAAGATAAAGCTCTTTGACATGACCTGTGACGTTGTCACACACGACTCCACCCCATTGACAACAATCATCTTCTTCTTCAGGTATCCAGTCAATGAGCACGCCACTTGGGTCTTGAAGAATAATGTGAGCTTAGAAATCAAGAAGAGCTTGTCTCTCCTTATCGATACACTTATGAACAACTCCTCCTGCTGCTCCAACCAGTTGTTGGCCAAAGAAAGACAAGTGACAAAAGAAGCAAAATATGAGTATGCATAAAGTAAAAGTAAATATTTTCTCTCATTATGTGTGTTTTAAGAAAATTGTATTGATGTGTTTTTATCTGATAATGAACACATATACCTCGATGCAGCTTTATATAGACTTTGATATCAAAGAATTGAACTAGATGGATATAAATTTGTGTGGAGCACATAACACTTGGAATTAACATCATGGAATAAATTTGAAGTCCCAAATTAGACGTTCAAAGACTCTCAAGTCTTTGCAATTTGTAGTTATTCAATGTATCTTTTGGTCCTGAAATTATTCTGTGATGTAAATGTTAATCCAAAGAAATGGACCCAAATACAGTCAGCAACTCTTGTGAAAGTAGAAATATGTAAAAATAGGTTGGATGGATTAAAAAATAAATAAATGGGGCCTCTTAAAAATTCAGATTTGTAACTGTACATCCAAAGAAGAGAGATTTACGCAATTATGAGCTTAAAGTAGTGTCTTCATGGAAAAATTTATTCATACATGGTTCTTCTTTTATTGCTTATAAGGCAGCATAAATCTTGAGTTTTCTCATGACCCACAACAATGTTTGATGAAATGCCTCAACCAAATTTTAGCAACGTTAAGTTTACAAGTTTTACTTTTATAAGAAGAATGTGATTTCAAGAGTAATCTGCATAGGTAATTTAGTTGGTCATTTGAATTTCTACTGCATTTGATTAACTATTTAAGCCAATACAAGTTGTTTAGATTTAAGATGAATGATTACGTTTTGTGTTTGCTGTGGACAGGGTTTAGGTTTGCATACAAGTTATTAGTTTAGGTTGTTTGACTTGAAAATTGGAGCGGCCCAGTTCTAACATACTCAGCTTGGCTCATATTATATATTTGGTAACTAACAATACATGCTTTGGCGCAATTAAATCGTTGAACATCTATCTTCTACTTTAGTTTAAATACATAATGATAATCTAGTTATATTATTTCATTGCAATATTTAGTTGAAAATAAATATCAGAAGACTCTTTGCATAAAGGATAATCATTAGAAACTGATTGATGCAATATGTATAGTAAATTTGAAGTAGATGGTCTAAATTTTTGTTTTACTTTTCCGTTGTTCAAAAATCCAAAAATAAATTTGATCTGTTTTGTGGAAAATGATGAAGAAAAGTGAAGTATCCCAATATTAGACGTTAGAAGACTTAAAAGTCTTTAAAACTTGTAGTTATTAGACATCTTTTTCTATCTCGTGATACTTTTCCCCTCAGTACGTGTGATATAAATCAAAGGCAAGCTAATGGGCCCAAATGCTAAACCAAAACCAAGACCAAGACTAAAAGATGAAGACTAAGTTAATTACTACAATGCATAATCAACTTTTAAATTTTGTCTCAAAATACATAATATGATCCGTTTATTCAGGTCACCGACGATATGGCACTTATGTGGCATCCAAGTGTATACCTCGTATGTTAACTAGTAAATAATGCAACAAAATAATAATAATCAGGAACCATGACCAATGACTATAAAACATATATACCTGGTCCAAGGGATCAGCTAATTCAGAAAACGCATTCCCTAACTCACGACCACAAATGAATAATTCAAATCTCTCTGTTAAACCTGCAAGCCAGCGCCGAAAATTAGGAAAAATCAAGCTTTCACGAATTTGAGTTATTTGTAAATTTTGGGTATCCGGATATACAAGTTCAAAGGGATAATGAGGTAATGGGGTAATTTTCCTTAAAATAATATTTGCATTTTGAGATACAGAATATTTTCAGTACCTCCGATGTGGCTTCGCCAATGGAGATACCTCCACAGGATAATCCAAAAGAAATGTAGGCTGCACTAGAGTTGGTTCTACCGCTATCTCAAAAACCTGTAACAAGAACAAAGTTACCAGCTAATCTCACTCATAAAATTTATGTATTATTGTTAGTACTTGACCCGTAATTTGATACTGTCCTCATTAAGCATTTTGCCAACAGAGGAGGATGCTTCAATTAAATGCCTATCTTGATTATTGGGACCCATATTCAGCGTATTAATAGTTGCTTCTTTAGCAGCATTAAGATCGTTTCCGAACTCAGTAAAATCAATTCCTGTAGCTTCTTTTACAAGATTGTGCATTGTTTCCCTCCTCCATGGTCTTTCTAAATTAATTTCAACCCCCTGCATTCAAATCGGTAATCTTGAGTAATTCGGTGTAGTACTAAACTAGATTAAGTGGTACTTAAGAAGTTAAGCGTTCAATCTAAGAGTTTACATACCTGATAGTCCACAGTAAGCTTTCCATTAACTGCAAGAGCACATTGAGTTACGATTTCTTCTGCCATGTTCATCATGCTTTCATAGTCTGAATACGCTTCATATATCTGGATCAGTTCAAGACTAATACCAATCAATTGTGATCAAACAAACATGAAAAGTGATGCTGCGATCACAATCATGACAATAGCATATGAAGGCAATTGATGCATATATTACCTCTATAGTTGTGAATTCTGGATTATGTCGGGTTGAAATGCCTTCATTTCTGAATATTCTTCCAATCTCATATACTTTTTCGAACCCCCCAACCTATGTTGGAATCAGAACTCTTTACCTATATGAATACAAATACAATCTTACAAAAAAATTTATGTAGATTACACAGAAACTTACCAGCATTCTCTTCAAATGGAGTTCGGTTGCAATTCTCAAATAAAGATCCCGGCCAAGCGAGTTATGGTGTGTAATGAATGGTCTAGCTTCTGCACCGCCAGCTGCTCCCTAGTAAGTCGAATCAATATAAGTATCAAAAATTTTTAAAAATAATAAAATAATAAAAATAAAAAAATAAAAAAAATAATAAAAATCAATTATTTAGATTTTACGAAAATTAGTTTAGGGATGATTTTCAAACCTGAAGAACTGGTGTATCAACTTCGATAAAGCCTACAGATTCAACTGTCTGGCGTATGACTGATACATTTGAAGATAAGTTATATTCTTTAGCATAAGAGCATTTGAAGATAAGTTATATTCTTTAGCATTCTATGATTAATGAATAGTTATATGATCCGAAAATTCAATGTGTTAAGTTTTAACCCTACCTTTGCTCTTTTACGGAATACATCAGCTACCTCTGGATTTGCAATCATATCTACATATCTATACACGAAAACAGACTTGCCAATTATGATGATGTTTAACATTAGCAAAAACGGACCACCATGACATTATTAGGATATTCAGGATTGCACAAATATAGTTACAAAAAAAGCTAAAGAAAACTAACCGTTGGCGATAACGCTTATCCACATCTGTTAGACCATGAAACTTATCCGGTAGTGGAAGCAAAGATTTTGTGAGGATCAAAAATGAATTTACACATACAGAAAGTTCCCCTGAAAACAAATGGAAACAATGAATATGCTATCAAAAAAATAGTGTAAAAACTATCAAATTACTCTTTGTATAAATTTGTTGCGGAAGCTAACCTTTTTCTGTGCGTTTAATCGAGCCGCTTGCGCCCAATATGTCGCCTATATCAACAAGACTCTTTAATTGATCAAACTGATCATCTACAAGCCTTTCCTTCTCACAGTAAAGCTGATATTATAAGTAAGTATATCAATATTCAGTATTATGACAAAAAAGAGTCATAGAAAACCATAGCATAGGTGAGAAAATCAAGTTTACTCAATAATCTAAACGCTTCTATGAGGTTCAAACACAACGCATTCCTATTTGCGATCTTTCAGTCATTAAGATCCACTTCGGGAGATGATTAATGGGCATGCGGCATCGTGTTTTGAAAGCGGTTATCTAATTACTGTGGTTCGAGTCAAAAAATCAAATTTGAAAAACACTTATTTCAAGAGTAAATGCAACGAAATTGATTCTGACTATATAAGTGTCATTTTTAATCAAAATCCTTACAAAATCAGAATATGTCAAACACTTAAGCTGCTGATTATCACAACTTCCAGTATGAGAAGCACGTCCAGTTATGTGAACACTATCCCAGCATCCCGTTTTGTTAAAGCTTATCTACTAACCCCCCCCCCCCCCCCCCCCTCCCACCCCCCAAATCACAAATACTACCAACTACACAGCATGATGGTGATTAAGGTTAGAGACAAACAACTAAATTTTTATGTCTGAAACGAAAAAAAAGATGTTATCAGCATACCTGAATTGTGCCAGAATCATCCCTCAAAGTCAAGAAAGCAAGTTTTCCAAAAGCCCTACGTGCAACAATTCTTCCTGATATTGATACTTGGTCATTCTCATCATTCGACTCTTCACCATTGCCGAGATGCTTATAAATATCTTGCAATTGATTAGCGGTATGAGTCCTATCCCACTTGTATGCATATGGTTCAAGTGCCTTGCTCCTTAACTCTTCTACCTATAAAAGAACCCGTTACTCTCAGTGCAATCAAATAAACCAGATATCTATACCCCAACTCATCATAGACCCATGTTACCATGTAAATGATGTTAGAAAACAAACAGTTGGAACAACCATTGTTTTAAGCAAGTGCTGCAAAGATCAAAACTGCACTTAAGCTGTGTTTGGAATTGTGTTCTAAAACTGATGATCTGATCATTGTGTTTTAGCAGATACTTAGCCATCCAAAAAAAAGTAGCAGGTCATTAATTTTGTGTGGCTTTGGGATTGCTTAATATAACTACTTTTGTTCGTTGAAATAACCACATAAGCAGTTGGGAAAAATGTACTCCTAAAGTGATTACCTGATTATTGTGTTTTTTACTAAAAAAGGTATTAGTAGTTCTTAGGGAGAGCGTGGGATTTGCTCATTATAACTAGACATGTTTTTTGGAATCAGCTTCCAAACTGATTATACAAAACTGTGCATTTCACTCTCAAATAACCATATAGACCATTTCAATAAGCAACCCCAAACACCCTCAAAACCGCTTAGTTCTTAAATCCCCACAAAACCTCATCACCCACTGGACCAACTTAGATTCAATCTTTATAAAGGGGTTAACGACGTACTTCTAAGTATCACACATTCACACTTTTATTCTTCGGCATCCTCCCGATCACTCACATGTTTCATGGAAACTTACAACTCTCAAAATTACATAAATAAAAAATCAAACCTAGTGTTAAGCTTGTGTTTGACATTGCATTTTGAAAATAATCATCTGACTTTCGCGTTTTCAAGTAGCAAATACTTGGCTTTTAGGATTACTAACAAAATTGCTTATACTTATTTAAAATACCTAGATAAGCAATTTGGAACATGCAACTTCCAAACTGCTCATTTCACTCTCGAATAATCAGATAAGCAATAAATAAGCAGTTCTTATAAGCAATCCCAAACACCCCCTAATAAAAAGGTTTAACAATTTAATTAACAACCCAAATCCTAACAAACAAAGCTATAAAAAACAATAAAGATTCAATCTTTTTTATAAAAAAAGACTACATAAAAACTAAACCCTTTTAAGACGAATAGCATCTCTATCAGAAGTAGAGGTTGCATTAGGCTAGTCATAATGGAGACCCAACCAAGGGTCAGTCCACCCTCTCGAGCCCCCCCCCCCCCCCCCCCCCCCTACACACACACACATAAGTCCCATAGGAACGCGTCCCTCCCCCTTTTTTTGCTTGATTCGATCGGCAAAGCAATCAAATGGTTTGCAATTTTGCATATGGTTTGTGTGTGTGAGGTGGCCGGGGTCGCCTTACTACGGGCATTTGGTCATGTGTTTGGTCTTAGAGAGAGAAGCTGATGTCGCGTTCATGTAGTAGGGTCATAAGGTCACCCATAGGGTCACAAGTACTACTGGTCTTAGTATCATCTTTAGGTGATAAGTTTCAAAATAAGCCGGAAAAATTGGGCTTATATTTCATAACAATCTAAGCCGAAATGAGATAAGCTCATAAGCAATAAAATCAGCTAAAACCAACACATCCCTTAAAAAACCCATAACCCATTTAAGTAACAAAACCAAATATCACAAACAAAACATAAAAACACAAAAAGATTCAATCTTTATAAAACATAAACATAAAAACATAAAAAAGATTCAATTTTTATAAAGATTATAAAATAAAAAGTAAACCTTTTTAAGACGAATGGCACGAATAGCATCTCTATCAGAAGTGGAAGAAGTTGCATTATTCTCATCTTTGGGTGACCTCCTTCCCCTGCCACCACCCTGTTTTGGCGGCGCGTGAGGATGAACAGAAGCGCGTGAAGGTGACTGGGAGATGGGTTTAGTAAGTGAGTGGGGATAAGTGGAAGAGATGACGGAGTGGTCTTGATGACCATACTTTTAAGGCCTCCATTCTTGTTGTTGTTTCAAGTTGTTATCTGAACTGAAGTGTTTTAACGAGTTATGTTGGATTGAGGGTTGAAGATGAAAGGGTGTTTTTGTAAATTTGGTTTTTTGTAAGCAAAGAATTATGTAAATTGTACTTTTAAGATTATTATTCTTATTCTTATTTTATTTTATTTTATTTTTCACTTTCAGATAGAGCTGAACATAATAGACCATGGACCGGATGAATCGAAAAACCGGATCGAACGTATTTTGGTCCGGTCATCGGTCTACCTTTTTCCCATATTCGGTTATCGATCTGATTCAGTTTGGTTCAGTATTAAGCAAAACCGGCCATTATGCTTTGTTGGACTCGACTGAACCAACGAACTGGACCTGGATATGACATTTCGGTCTGGCCCTTGGTCTAGTGTCTTGAACTAAATCTGTTTTTGATCCGCTTTGGGTTTAGTCAGTCTGGTCCGGTTTTCGGACCGTGCACAACCCTACTTCCAGTTATATTTCCATTTTGATGATGTAACAAGGGTGTCTAAGATGTGTAATTGCCCAACAACGTGTCACCCGTAAAACACAAATCCCCGCCCACACTTTGGCAAGGGCGGAGCTTAGTGAGGACCAGGAAGGGTCCCGCCCCTAGGCCTAAACCCGTTAGTGTATTTTTT
Organism: Artemisia argyi; assembly: GCA_030686995.1. Lineage (NCBI taxonomy): Eukaryota > Viridiplantae > Streptophyta > Magnoliopsida > Asterales > Asteraceae > Artemisia > Artemisia argyi. Next base: position 20,460,601 of record CM060693.1, on the reverse strand, counting down.
TTCGCGATTTCATGTGTTATTTTTTTTTTCTCATCGCGGCCCTCCCATCTAGTGTTTTCTCGGAAAAAAAATTCTTTCGGCCCTCCCACAAATTTTTTCTAGCTCTGCTACTGTGCGTTGGTAACTTTTGTAGCACAAGTCGGTCTCTAGACCGACCGACTTGTGAGAAAGTTGCGTGTATATGATTATGATTTTTGTATGATATATTTGTGTTTAAAGCTCGGACTTGAGCTCTAGGTTGGATAAAACTCGACTCAAATAAAACCGTGTTACTCAACAAAAGCTCGACTCATTTACACCGCTTCACCCAGCCCCATGAATCGCACCGGTGTGTAACTAAAACCTAACTTACTACAATAACACCAAAATGAGGAACAAAACCAATTTAATTGGGCCTTGATAATACATGGTTCCTACATTAGTATATTCACTATTGGGCCTTACATATCAACAAAATATCACTCCATGTCTCCATCAAATTCCAAAACAAAAAAAAAAAAAACAAAACAAAATGAAACCTAGTCAAGCACAATCACCCATGAACACCAGCAATGCCGGAACAAGCAACAGAGATATCAGCAGCAACAACAACAACAAAAGCAAGCCACAGTTCAGACCAGCCATTGATGATTCAAAACCCCTTCTTCAATATCCGGTACCCCTTTTTTGCATTTCTTTAAATAACCCATGTTTTAGTTGGCAATATAAAAACAAGTTATCCTAAGTTTTAATGTTTTGTTTTGTAGATAATAAGATCAGACCTCATTGAGACAGAAGAAGCTGTTATCCGCTTGCCTCGTTTTCCTCCAACTAATTCGACATTTAAATGACTTTGTATTTTGTAACACCCCCAAAATTTGATACAGCGGAAGACTCAACAAGCTTTCGGGGTGCTACGGGGATTGGTATCCAACACAAGACAATATAGAACGAGATAAAGTAAACATAATAAAAACACAACCAAAACGGGGTTTTAGGTTTACATTTATCCCAACATACTTCAGAGTCAGGCCCAAAATAAAGTAACAATAGGTCCAAATTTAATTATCAGAGTTTAGAAAAATAGATCCATAAACCGCGAGCCTTGGCCGAGCCTTCCATTCCAAGCATGCATCTCAACACTTAATTACCTGAGAAAACGTGCTAAAAGTCAGCTTTCGCTGGTGAGATCATAGGTTTAAATTCAACTAACAATATAGTGGACATATACGCAAAACGCTTGCTAGCTAGACTAAGGATTCGCTAAAAGCCTGAGGATACCCTCCGCTCCAACAAAACACACGGATACCCTTCCGTACTAACATAACACACGGATACCCTTCCGTACTAACATAGATATTCGGGTAGCCCCCGCAATACCAATAATAACTCGGATAACCTCCGGAATATTAATAACCTATAGGTGCACACTATAGTATCTAAATAAGTCAACCTTGAATAGTACACACAACATATATTCGACTAAAGCTGACAATTCCAAATAACCAAATAAGTCAACCTTGAATAGTACACACGACATATATGTGACTAAAGCTGACAATCCATCAATAACCAAATAAGCCAACCTTGAATAGTACACACGACATGTGTGACTAAAGCTGACAATAGATCCTAGTCCATACGCATAGCAAGTTTAGAAAGAATATAAAAGCGATAATAGTCCACGTAAATAATTTGCACGTTTCTCACCCCAAGTATTGAAAACATAGTTCAAGATTAAAAAGTGGGGCTATGACTCACCTCAAGTCCAGAAAATATCAAGTAGAAGTCGGTAGAAATAAGATGTATGATAACTCACGAAACAGCAACTACAGACTTGGCACGACCTAACAATATTAACTCTTTCAGAAATCATTTCCTCAAATATATAATATTCCCAAACTCGGACGAGAATCCGTTTTATTTCCGAAAATCCATTTCGTATTAGTTTGGTGTATTTGCGTTTGGTATCCATACGGGTAGTGGGTCGACTCAAAACAAACCAAAAAGATCACATAAGAATAATAAAATAAACTATAGATCTAATATTAGCCCAGTATATCATTTAAATAAATCGCCGAAGTTTACCAAATCCGTCGATTTGATAATCCTCATATTTATTTACGTAACATACCGTTCCAAGATTACACCCAACCTAAAGCACATAGCACATAATTACTATATAGTATATATCATAGTTTAATAAATTCCTCATATATATCGTTAAATTGGCCAGATTTCCCGATATATACACTCGCAATCTATTACACTTTACATATACTACAACCTATGGGCGTCGTAGGATACGATGCCCACTAATATATTCATTTCATATAGCCAAATAACCCGGTTCAACCTTTCGGTTAAGTGGTTATTTAGTTATAGAAAACGTCTATATTAATCGCCATATATCCGTGACAACACGAACGTTACAAATAGTAACTTACCTGAACTCGAGTGACAACGATTTCGCATAACTCAATAAGTTTATCCGTTATATATCCGAAATGACATTTCATTAACCGTTTAATAATTGTCGGGAGTTTCCCGTTTTATAACAAAATTTTATAATAATAATACGTTCAATAATATTACGCCACTTTCGTAGCCTAATATATATATCTAATTGTATTATTTATAAACGACTCGTGATTATTATTATTACTCCCTCCGTCCCAAATTATAAGTCCATTTTCCTATTTTTGGTTGTCCCAAAATTTATGTCCATATTCTTAGTTCAACCAATCAAAACACATTTTAGTGGAGAGATAAGATTTTTGATTGGTGAATAGATTAGTTAGTGGGATTTTATTAAACTTTGTGCAAATTGGAAATGGACTTATAATTTGGGATGGAGGTAGTATTAATATACGCACCTATATAATTATATATACGTTATTCACGTATATATATTCATATAAACGATCATATTATCAATAATTATTATTACGAGTTTTATTATTTTCGTTTTAATTTTAATAGTTATTGAGTCATACGAAATGGTCACATGTCCGAGTCATGACTCTCGGCTCATTGTCCAAGTCCAATATAATAACAAAATGTCATAATAACCAAAAGTATCTCCGTCCAACACAATCTCAATCCACGTGCTACAACAATAGGGTCCGACTACGGCACCCGACTAACCTATCTCCGTCAATCTAAGTGACCGTCTCACAATCGGTCCCCAATACCACAATTCGTCAACACTTCTTCAAATAATACCACGAGTTCAAATATAACTCGTCAACCGTTTCAAAATCCAATAAGCCGCAAAAATAATAGTAACAAATCAACATATCCAAAAATAATCATAACAAATAAAAGTTAGCCGAAATATATATATCTCGACATCAACCACGGTTCTCAAAAATAACCGTATTCGGGTCAAATATCAAGTCAACCCGAGTCAAAACTTCACCACAACTCGTGTGGGTCCCACCCGAGACCTCTATGGTCTCGGCTAGCTCTAAATGAGCCAAACTAACCACACGACCTACTTGGGTCGTCGGCCAAGAATCCAAGCGACAACAATGGTCAACCATGACCAACAAGAATCGGTCAAACAACAAAAATGAGGATCCAAACATCCTCAATCGAACACCAAGAATCATCAAAGATCAAATAACCGGCCAAACAAGCATAAACCGAGGGTATCACCCTCGGGTACGCCTCGACCCAACAAGAATAAACCAAACCCGGATACCAAACTTCTTTTTAAACCATTTTTATTGAAAACCCACATGATTCTTGTAACAAGAATCATAACAATACGAAAAATAATGAAATCCGTGACTCTTAGTCACGATTCGAACCCACAACTCGAGTTAAAACTCGTCCTACCTTCCAAAACAAAGCCAAATCGAAGAGATACTCAAGAAATAATAAGAAAATGATGATGAACTCGTGATAATATGATTCGAATTTGGTGTTAATGTAGGAGTTAGGGCGCGTGTTATAGCTCAAATGAAAGATCTCGACGAGAGGGTTAAAGTGGTGGTGTTATTTTTGGTGTGGGAGTGGCGGTGTGACGGTGGTGGCCGGCCAAAGGGGTGGCGGCTAGGGTTAAAGAAGTAGGGGAGAAGAGAGGTGAGAGAGAGATGGAACTTAGTGAGGGTGGGTTTGTGTTGTGTGAGTGAACCAAAACCAAAGGACCGGGTTTTGTAGTTTACTTTTCTTTTATTATTATTATTATTTTTTTTTATAAATGTTAATAATAATAATAATAATAATAATAATAATAGTAATAATAATATTACTATGGCGTTAAGCGGGTAACGTGGATAAATGTAAAAACATGTGGCCCGAACCCGAACTCATTTCAACTTTTAATATCTCTCGAAAGACGTCTCGTAAATAATTAAAATATAGCCGGACTCGTTAAGACGAATCATAAAACTTTCGTTAGGTAATCCTAGTGCCAGAGTCAACGTAGTGCCAAGTGAGAATTCAAATATACATCACCGAGCATTAAATCAATAATGAATTATGAACATAATTCACGAATTCCATAACGTCATTAATTAAAATATCCATAAAATAGGTCTTATAAGTTCGTTGTGAAATGAAAATTTCAAATAAAAATTATAAACGAACTTAAATCGTAATGCGGGTTTTTTAAAATAGCTCCTTAAACTGCCGGTTGTCACATATTTAAACTTTATTATAATATTAATAGATTAATGAAATTTGTCCTGAAATGTATGTGTACAATAATCTATTATGGGTCAATGGCGCGTAGTTTAGTTGGTAATAAGTGGGGGCATCTTTTGTACATATAACAAGCACAAGGTAGGGTTCGACTTGGCACCCCAATAGCGATAACCGTTGAGTGAGTCGTGTATGCTAACATATTTGTTATGAAAAGGCAACCGATTGTGAGCTGGTTTTGGATTACCGGTTATTAAACTTTGCAGGCATTTTACATATTTGCGCATATCAATAATTTATTATGGGTACAAGTAGTAGTCCTATTGATGTGAATGAACTTTTTTTCGTGGTTGAGGTGTTACGCCCTAAAAGCATTCTTTGAGCGTTTGGGATTACATGTTATGACAAATGTACTAGGCTTGTCTGCTTTGTTGATGGGTGTTTGGGATTGCATATTTGAAGTGCTTGTGAGATGAGAGATGACTATAGATAGGTTTAACAAACCAAAAAAATGAAATTACTTGAACAAGGTAAGTATTGAGCTTTAGAAGACTTGAAATTTTGACAAGATGTTAAGTTATTCTTAAACTTTGAATGATATGTTTTCAAGTTAACAATACATTATTGCATGTGTTCCTTAATATGAACCAAACTAATATTAGTATGTCTTCAAGTTAACGATACACTATTGAATATTTTTATGTCAAATATAGTATGTTATTACTAATATTAGTTGGTTCTTTCAATAAATGACGTTCAACCCCTTTCCTTTTTAGCTAATATTAAAAAAATTACTTTTTGACCCGTTTATGAGTACATGTACATGGGTAGAAATCGCCACCTCTACCTTACACCAGTAAATGACAGCGGAATTGACAAATTTGTTGTTTATCTTCCAATTATGTGATGCAGTGAATGACAGCAGAATTGTTACATGCATATTTTGATTCAGTCACTGTGTTATAGCTTCAGCAAGCTCTAAAGTATAGTGAAACTGTTGGAGTATTATTTATGTAGGTGATGTTCCCCGGGTTAATTGTCAACTTGCTGTTGCTCGTGCATTTGGAGACCAGTCTTAAAGCACATCTAAGCTCAGAACCTGGCATAAGACATGTACCTATCAATGCCTCAATAGAGCTTGTGATACTGGCAAGTGATAGCTTATGGAAGGTTCGTTATTTACTCACTATTTAAGTAAATACACAAAATCAACAACCAACATTGTGTATAAAGAAGCTTTATTTTGTATATGAATCGACAACATATACCTTGTGCTTGCGGATAATTTAGTAACTTTTATTTTCTTATATCGGATGAACATTTATTTCTTTTCGTTCTTAAAGCATATAATAAGTAATTTGGTATGTTTATAACTTATTTTCCTAAACTTAATTTTTTTCAACCGTATTCATAAGGCTCGCCCGACCATTCGGGCAGGCCAGGTAACTAGTTGATTTATATATTAAAAACATGTCACTTAGAGTGGTGTTGTTGAAGGCGAGACTGGTGGCAGCACTTGTGGTGGAGGTTGCGATGGTGAAAGGCAATGTTTTTTAGATCTAGATTGAGCTGATGTTCGAGTATTAAAATAAGAAGTAACTTAGCCACTTAGCAAACTGTATTTAGTGAAATGGATTTCCAATAGCATTTTAAGCAAATTATGATAACAAAGTTCCACATTCTGATGTCACAAACAGGGTAACTCTGTTCTAACTTCGGTTTCATATACTTTAACACTTGTAGTCAGGGACGAAACTCATAATGAAATTCATCTAATATTTAGATTTATATAATATTCAGACCTGAATCAGTTTGAGTTGGTTTAAGGTGTCTTATAAGAATCTCATTTACTGATAAGCAACAATTACCAACATACTTATTTTCTGTTTAGTACTAATCACTAATCAGTTAAAAAAAAGTAAGCGCATTATCACACTAACATCGAGCATATCAATCATATGCTAAAACTTTAGTAGTATATTAATAAAGCTGAAAACAAAATAAGATTGAGTCACTACTACTGAGTGTGTGAAACAGACCCCGGAACCGGGTACAAGTTTGGTGGAAGCAACATGTGGTCACTGTTATAGCAATGGAGCAAACAAGAACCACAGCTGCCACTAACAAAGATGGATTTCATATACGAGCTGGTAACAAACCTCACGGTCATGAATAACATGTTCTTTTATGTTTCTTAAAATTTGTAGATGTCATTTTGCTATCTTTGTGGTAGGGTCCAAGTGTGTATTTACTCCCTCCTGACTTCTAATCCATTGTAGAGACCAAAGTGTTCTGACTTAAGAAAATTTCCAGTGACTTTTATATTAGTGGTTGAGTAACAAAAAAAATATCAGTATTCAGATATCTAACGTGCATTGAAGGCTTATTTCTTGTGACTCGTAATCATGACTAAAACACCGCTACATTAGCTAGCTTCACACTATACTTAGATGTCAACCGTAATGGCATTTGCTTATAAGGCATGATGCCTTATCGTAAAGATTCATAATTACTATAGCTAACCATGATACCTTGACATCATCTGGTATGTTGCAAATCTATGTAAAACACTTAAACGAACATGTTCCATGCATCATATAGCTATACTGTTTATAATATGAACATGTGGAGATGCGTATATCACACAACGTGGGGAAATGGCCACCCATGGTGTTAGCGGCAATTTTATTAATAAGAGGGACTTAAAAACCCTTACCAAATACAAGTGAAGCATGAAATTACAATACTATATACCAAACATTAATAAGTAGATGAACAAAACATAAACATATACACCACTATGCACGTGCAACCCTTCGCCATTTTGCTATGAACACCACCACCTTTACATACACCCAATCTTTCAAGCTATCATGCAACTGGAAAAAAGCATGTCTGGCACGGCGGTTAAGAAGTATAATGCTAAAAACTATCCAAAATCCAGTAGCAAAACCAGCGGCTCCTCCAATATAAAACCATCTCTGAAATTCATCTATGGCTTCACCATCACTCTTACCTTCACCAACTACAGGTGTTACTTCAAGTACTTTATCTCCGGGACAATATTTAGTCAGGGGAGGTCCACATAGTCCAGCATTTCCACTGTAACTTGAAGCTTCAAAGGTCTGGAGTTGAGTGCTAGATGGAATCCTCCCAGACAAGTTGTTATGTGACACGTCAAGATTATTTAAAAAATTCATCTGAGACATGCTTGATGGCAACTGCCCTGAGAAATTGTTTTTGGATAAATCCAAAGTCAGAAGTTCTTTCATTTGACCAACTTGTCTTGGAATCTCTCCAAGTAGAGCGTTCTTTGACAAGTTTAGTGAAACCAGTTGATAAAGATTGGTAAGCTCATACGGGATTTGTCCTGTTAAATGGTTGCTTGACAGGTCAATACTCTTCAAGGATTCTAGATTTTTGCTGAATTCACGTACCTTTCCTTGCCACTGGATTATCACATGGTCAAAATAATCATAACTAGAGTCGTAGCCGCCGTATCCTAGATGAATGTGCCTTATGTCCAATGAATTCACTGTGATGAGATCTCTCCCTTTGAGAGAAAAATAATCTAGAACCATGGCAGTGATATTATTGATGCACGAGGGGATGGTTCCATTGAGGTTGTTCATTGACAAGTCTAGAAGTTGAAGATTTACTAGATGGCATACTTGTAGAGGGATGGTTCCATAGAAGTTGTTTGATGCTAGGCTAAGAACGTACAAACGTGATAGGTTTTCCCCAATCCAAACAGGCACATTACCAGAAAAATTGTTGGCCCCCAAATTCAGAAAGGTTAAATTCGTGCAATGTTTTAAGGATGAAGGCAATTCTCCAAAAAAGTTGTTGTTGTATAAATACAATGTTTCAAGCTTGATCAAAGACTTGACAGATGCAGGAATTCTACCAGATAGATTATTGTTTGCTAGATTAAGAACCACCAGCTCTTTTAAATGCCAAAAACAGTCTGGAATTTGTCCAGTGAATGAGTTGTCTGAGATATCAAGAAATGATAAACGGCCATCTACAGTGTGGCACAGAAAGGAGATTCCCCCAAATAATTTGTTTTTGGAAAGATCTAACACAAACAAAGTGGAAGGAACATACAGAATAGCGCCACTTATGTTGTTGAAAGAGAGATCCAAATACTCCAACTGAGAAGACTGCCACTGGTTAGAAACTGTGTCTAAAATGCTATTTTTGGAAAGATCAAGATGCTGAAGATTTTTCAAATTTTGTATCCATTTGGGGAAACGAGGCCCTAGCTTGTTAGAACTGAAATCAAGATACTGCATACTCTGAGAAAGGTTTGACATGTCAGCAATTAGAGGAACTCCTTCGAGTGAGTTGTTTGAAAGATCTATGTACACAAGATTTGATTTTCCAATGTTTTCAGAGATAGCACCTCTAAGAGAATTGGAAGATAGATCTAGATTAGAAAGGCTGGGTAGTTGCCACAGTTTGTCAGTTATAGTTCCATCTAACTGATTTGAAGATAGGTTCAACTCTCTAAGGGATGAAAAGTGTTGGATCACATCAGACAATGTAGCTGATGTGCATCCTGACAAGCTGTCCAAAAAATCTGAAAGTTCCCCATCAAACTTGTTACCAGAGAGAGAAAGATCGATAAGCTTATTGGCAGTTAATGGGGACAACCAATGATGCATGGATGAGTTGAGATTGTTGTTATCGAGACAAAGGTAAAGAATAGATGAAGAAGAGTTGACAGATGAAGAATATGGATGCATGACTTGTGAGAGGTCACATCCATCTAAATATAAATATGTTAGGTTTTGGAGACCTATAATAACATTTACCCAGTTATTTGCTTTGGCCAGAGAAATTCCATCCATATCGAGCCATTTTAAATAAGATAGAGAAGACAACCAATCTAAGTTTTCAGCTCTACAATTTCCGAGGGAATCTAGATAAAGGTATTCCAAATTGGTGAGATTTCCAAATTCAGAAGGAATGGTACCATAGAAAGAGTTGTTTGAAAGGGTAAGGACTGTCAATTTGGTCAAGGAACCAATGGATCTCGGAATGACTCCACTGAAATTATTCCCCTGAAGGTCCAGAGACATCAATTGGGTCATGTTACCAATGGACATTGGAATGGTTCCATAGAAAGAGTTGACTGAAAGGTCAAGGTCTCTCAATTTGGTCAAGGAAACAATGGACATAGGAATGGTTCCATAGAAAGAGTTGACTGAAAGGTCAAGGTCTGTCAATTTGGTCAAGGAACCAATGGACATAGGAATGGTTCCAGTAAACTGATTCCCACCAAGTACAAGGGTTGTTAATTTGGTCAACGAACGAATGGAATCGGGAATTGTGCCAGTAAACTGATTGTGACCAAGGTCAAGATAAGTCAACTGGGTCATGTTACCAATGGAATTAGGAATGGATCCACTAAACTGATTTTCACGTAGGTCAAGATAAGTTAAATGAGTCATGGAGCATATGAACTTGAAAATGCTTCCATGAAAAGAACTGACAGGAAGGTCAAGAATATTCAAATATGTTAAGTTAATCAACGAATGGCTAATCTCACCTTCAAGACCAGTATATCCGAGTTGAAGCTCTTTGACATGACCTGTGACGTTGTCACACACGACTCCATACCATTGACAACAATCATCTTCTTCTTCGGGTCTCCATGTAGAGAGCAGGTTATTGGGGTCTTGAATAATGTGAGCTTTGAAATCAAGAAGAGCTTGTCTCTCCTTATCGATGCACTTATGAACAACTCCTCCTGCTGCTCCAACCAGTTGTTGGCCAAAGGAAGTGGCAGTTGTTTTATTAAACAACAAAAAGACAAGTGAAAAAAGAAGCAAAACATGAGTATGCATAAAGTAAAAGTAAATATTTTCTCTCATTATGTGTGTTGTAAGAAAATTGTATTGATGTGTTTTGATATGATAATGAACACATATACCTCTATGCAGCTTTATATAGACTTCGATATCAAAGAATTGAACTAGATGGATATAAATTTGTGTGGAGCACATAACACTTGGAATAAATTTGAAGTCCCACACTAGACGACCAAAGACTCTCTCAAGTCTTTGCAATTTGTACTTATTCTGTGAAAGAGAGATTTACGCAATTATGAGAGATTTACGCAATTTGTACTTGGAATAAAATACAGTCAGCAACTCTTGTGAAAGAGAGATTTACGCAATTATGAGTTTAAAGTAGTGTCTTCATGGAAAAATTTATTCGTACATGGTTCTTCTTTTATTGCTTATAAGGCTGCATAAATCTTTAGTTTTCTCATGACCCACAACATGTTTGATGAAATGCCTCAACCAAATTTTAGCAACATTAAGTTTACAAGTTTTCCTTTTATAAGAAGAATGTGATTTCAAGAAAATAGAATAGACCGGACTAGCGAGATCCGTTTTCATCAGGTAAATTAGTTGGGTCATTTGAATTTTTAGTGCATTTGGTAAATAGAATACAAGTCGTTTAGATTCAAGATGAATGATTATGTTTTGTGGTTGCTGTGGACATCGTTTAGGTTTGCATACAAGTTATAAGTTCATTTTGTTTTGACATGAAAATTGGACCGGCCCAGTTCTTACATACTCAGCTTGGCACATATTATATACGAGGTGGGCGGCTCATATTATATACGAGGTGAGCGCCGGTCCGCCGTGTTGCGGCGGGGCGTCGTTTTATCCGCAACCTTTTTCTAGCGGGAGGAGATATCGATTGTGTGCTCATGTACTCCTATGAGTAATTCAAAAAGTGAGACAGGCAAAGAATATACAACTTGAATCAAATGCACAACTTTGAATAAATAGTTGAGTCGTCAATTCTTATTTCATCTTCTTAAACAACATTGCAACTAATCCAGTGAATCTTATCATGCAAGTTACTGAGATAATTTAGGTGAATCATGTAAGTAAACAAAGTCTCAAAAAAGAAAGCAAAAAAGATAGATATAACAGGCTAGCATTCACCTCGTGTACATATCAACAATAGTCACTTGCATCCAAATTTTAAGAGTAATTCATGCAAACCCAACTTACTGTTGCTGCTACTTCTTATGTAGCCTTTCACGCAGCCTAATTTCCGGAGGCATTCTTTGTTAATTCATTCGTAGTTATATACAGTAGTTCCCAATATTTTCAGTCCCATTTATTCTTTTTCCAGTATTAGTATTTTTTCTGTTAGCAAGAGTTGCTCTATGGTTGTTCTTTGCATCTGTTACAACATGGGTGCTGGCCGTTGACACAATGCTTGCTGTCACTACAGACGTCGAGTACTGAAGGAACTTTACAGGTACCTACAAAACATATATCATCGATTAATAACTTCATTGTACATATGGGTGTAAAACATATATCATCAGTTGTTTTTTGTTGGAGTGTTGATATGTTAAATAACCCCTAAATAGCAAATAAACAGCAACTTTTGTTGCAGTTAATCCTAAACTGGTTACTAATCTTAAATGGTAACCGTAATCAGAGTCATTATACCTAGTAAAAAGTTATCATTTGCGACCTGAACCACAATAATCATAATCATTCTCAAATGCCTCACGGAACTTTATACAATCAAAATGATATGAAGCGAGACTAAAGTATTATATCTGTTCTTTGACTGTTATTGGGGTAAGAACACATTTTTAAGAAATGTTGGTTATGCCTTATAAAGCAGCTAGGCAGATTCCGAAACATAGAGATACAGAACATATAGCCATATAGAGTTGATCAAAAGCTATCAAAGTGAACCAACTCTTGACTGTGAGTATTGTGTAAAGTTTTGTATATCAGTAATTTAAAGTCTTTGCAATCCCTAGATACAGCCACGGTCACGACTTAGTCCGGTCATCGTTCTAAATCTACTCTAAAAACTTGAAGGAAGACAAAAAAAGGTTTTTGTATGAGAACTTACCTGCACACTGTGAAGTTCAAGAGTTGACAATACTGTTAGCATCTTTTCAGCTGTCGACATCCACCCATGAAATCCTGCAAAGTCCTGTTTCAACAGAAAAAACATGTAAATTTGAGGTGGCAAATTGGGCGGGTTGACAGGTCGAGTAACCAACCAAACATGTGACTTTGGTATGGATCAAGCCAAGTTTGAATTTTACGACTTCTATAAATAAGCAGTGTTAGATGATCGTAAAAGTTGATTTATTTCAAAAGTTCTCCTAAAAGGGTAGTGGGTCAAGAGGACCAAGCGGATTGTACGCCACAACTTCAAACCATTTTGACCCGTTTTCAAAATATTACTTCTAATTCAAGATCCTGACATCGAATCGAATTTATCTTCCTCTAGATGAAGACACAGTAAAACAACATGGTTTACCTCTTTCGGAAGGTTGTCACTCGAATATTGGGACGAACTTAACCATTGGCTTGGTATTCGTATCCCTGCCATCATGGAATGACCATATGATTATCTTTGTATCTCAACCATTTGTTTCGCAATCAGTCCGTTCCATTGCAATCAACATAAAAGTCCTAATTCATGGTCCAAATCTTCTTTAAAAGTCCTAATTCGCAATCACCATCACCGATTGTTAATCAACGGTTACCGTAACAGCTTCAATGTTCTCTTCATCTACCAAATTCATGGTCCAAATCTTCTTTAGAATTGTTTTGTACTGTTTTTGTGCAGTGGAAGAAGGTTCGGGAGATAACCGCCTCTCGATTATTCTGGCTTCTTCAGTTCTTCTTCATGTTATCAAATTAGCGTTTGCTAAATGGGCCGAACATAAGACTGGGTCACTGGGCATATAACAGGCCGTGTAAAAAAAAGAAGACACGATGGTTACTGTTCATCGAACGACGTCGTATTGGATGTCATTTAATATATATAGTAATTTGGTAACTAACAATACATGCTTTGGCGCAATTAAATCGTTGAACATATATTTTATACTTTAGTTTAAATACATAATGATAATCTAGTTATGTTATTTCATTGCAATACTTAGTTGAAAATACATATCAGAAGACTCTTTGCATAAAGCTACTTCAAAGTATTGTATTTTGGATAATCAATAGAAACTGATTGATGCAATATGTCTAGTCAATTTGAAGTAGATGGTCCCAAATTTTTGTTTTACTTTTTCGTTGTTCAAAATTCCAAAAATATATTTCTCCTGTTTTGTGGAAAATGATGAAGAAAAGTGAACAATCCCAATATTAGACGTTAGAAGACTTAAAAGTCTTTAAAATTTGTAGTTATTAGACATCTTTTTCTATCTCGTGATACTTTTCCCCTCAGTACGTGTGATATAAATCAAAGGCAAGCTAATGGGCCCAAATGCTAAACCAAAAACCAAGACTAAAAGATGAAGACTTTAAGTAGTCTTGAAAACTTAAAACAAAACATAATTAGTTCTTGAGCAAGAGCCCCAAAACTGACGTAAAGGAAAAAAGTACAACTCGAGTTAAATTCAATCATCATCAAACACTTGATCAAAATTTTGGACAACAACAACAACAATGCGCAACCCAAATAATCAGCAAAAAGTGTTGGCAACCCTTTGGAGAAAAAATGTCCGCATATTTATAGAGAGAAAAGGCAATTTTGAAAAAGCAGGTTAAGACTTGCTTTCGGTAACATTTAGTAAACGCAATCCCAAATGCCTCCTAAGTAAGGGCTGCAAAAGTAAAATTCATGCTTAAAGTGGTGTTCAGCATTGAACTCTGAAAGTGATTAATAAAACAGCCAGTGCATTTTGAAGAAATCAGAAAAGCAGTTGGGAATAATGGAACTCCCAGACAAATTATCTATTTATCTCATTATTGCGTTTTGGAATAGCAAATAACTAGCTTTTAGGGAATGTTTGTGATTGCTTATTATAGCTCTATCGACGCTTTAACCAGCATAAGCCATCTTCAAACTGATCATTCAGAACTACTTATTTCACTCTCAAATAATGCTTCAATAAGCAATCCCACACACCCTAAAAACTGCTTATCTATAATGTCAAAACACAATAAGCATATAACAAGTTTGAACCAATCACTCCTGGTTATTTAATTCTAATAACCCCAACAAAAGCTAATTTTCATCATCCTCAAACAATCAAAATTCACCAACAGAATGATATGAGCTCAAGTTAGGTTGGCACGTGCGAACACATGCTCGAGTAACAGATATTCCCGCCCAAACCAAGACTTTATAAACCAACATTTCACTTCACTTTCATTTAGTTAATCATTTGTGTAAACTCTTCCCTCTTAATCTCCTGTAACAAACTATAACTCATTGTAACAGATTTTCTGAACAATCCGCCATTGATAATAGTATAATACAATTCTGCTTCGATAATCTTTTTCTCATTGCTTCATTATCCTACTTAGTTGTAATCCATTAACGGATCTTATGTGATCCCTAGTGGTGTGTATCACAGAATTACAACTTTCTTATTTTATTCATTATCATCTAATAAGGGGGTGTTTGTTTCGGCTAATATAGCGGGCTTATGGCGTATTTGGTTTTCGGATTATGTTTCATAAGCTCATTTTTTTGTGGCTTATTTTGAAACTTTTTGGCTTATATAACTACTATGTCATAATAAGCTTATATAAGCCGAAAAGTTGCAAAATAAGCCACAAAAAGTGAGCTAACGTAACATAAGCCCAAAACCAAATAAGCCATAAGCCGGCTATATAAGCCGAAACAAACAACATAACAATATAAGCCAAAATGAGATAAGCTCATAAGCCATAAAATAAGCTAAAACCAACACATCCCTTAAAAAACCCATAACCCATTTAAGTAACAAAACATAAAAAACACAAAAGATTCAATCTTTATAAAACATAAACATAAAAACATAAAAAAAGATTCAATTTAAATATATATATATATATATATATATATATATATATATATATATATATATATATATATATATAAGTTGAACCTTTTTAAGACGAATAGCACGAATAGCATCTCTATCAGAAGTAGAAGAAGTTGCATTATTCTCATCTTTGGGTGACCTCCTTCCCCTGCCACCACCCTATTTTGGCGGCACAGTGGCGGCACGTGAGGATGAACAGCAGCGCGTGAAGGTGACTGGGACATGGGTTTTGTAAGTGAGTGGGGATAAGTGGAAGAGATGACGGAGTGGCCTTGATGACCATACTTTTAAGGCCTCCATTGCTGTTGTTGTTTCAAGTTGTTATCTGAACTGAGTCTGATGGTTTTGTTGGGTTGAACATAATCAAGAATGTTGAAGATGTAGGGGTGTTTTTGTAATTTTAGTTTTTGTGAGGGAGTATTGTGTAAATTGTAGTTTAAGATTATTAATTTATTTTTTTTATTATTATTTTTTTTTAACTTTAAATATTTTTGTTCGTATGATACAAGACAAATGAATAGATTAAATTTTTAAATATATTTTCATTTGTAATTTTTATTAAGTACTATTATATAACACAAAGAAATATATTTAAGGTCAAAATTGAGGGAAAAAAGCTTAAAAAATTCATAGTAGACACTTAAAAAATATTTAAGCTTTATATAGACTTCGATAATAAAGAATTGAACTAGATGGATACAAATTTGTGTGGAGCAGATAACACTTGGAATAAATTTGAAGTCCCACACTAGACGACCAAAGACTCTCAAGTCTTTGCAATTTGTACTTATTCTGTGAAAGAGAGATTTACGCAATTATGAGCTTAAAGTAGTGTCTTCATGGAAAAATTTATTCGTACATGGTTCTTCTTTTATTGCTTATAAGGCTGCATAAATCTTTAGTTTTCTCATGACCCACAACATGTTTGATGAAATGCCTCAACCAAATTTTAGCAACGTTAAGTTTACATGTTTTCCTTTTATAAAAAGAATGTCATTTGAATTTCTACATCATTTGATTAACTATTTAAGCCAATGAAAGTTGTTTAGATTCAAGATGAATGATTATTTTTTGTGTTTGCTGTGGACATGGTTTGCATACTAGTTACAAGTTCTTTTTGTTTGACTTGAAAATTGGACCGGCCCAGTTCTTACATACTTAGCTTGGCTCATATTATATATTTGGATGCTTTGGCGCAATTAAATTGTTGAACATCTATTTTATACTTTAGTTTAAATACACAATGATAATCTAGTTATATTATTTCATTGCAATACTTAGTTGAAAATACATATTAGAAGACTCTTTGCATAAAGCTACTTCAAAGTCTTGTATTTTGGATAATCGATAGAAACTGATTGATGCAAATATGTCTAGTCAATTTGAAGTAGATGGTCCCAAATTTTTGTTTTACTTTCTCGTTGTTCAAAAATCCATAAATAAATTTGTCCTGTTTTGTGGAAAATGATGAAGAAAAGTGAACTATCCCAATATTAGACGTTAGAAGACTTAAAAGTCTTTAAAACCTGTAGTTATTAGACATCTTTTTCTATCTTACTGATACTTTTCCTCTTAGTACGTGTAAATGTGTGATATAAATCAAAGTCAAGCTAATGGGCCCAAAATTAAAGTATCAAATCAATTTAAGTATCAAAAATTAAAATATATATATATATATATATATATATATATATATATATATATATATATATATATATATATATATATATATATATATATATATATATATATTTAGATTTTACGAAAATCAGTTTAGTGATGATTTACAAACCTGAAGAACTGGTGTATCAACTTCGATAAAGCCTACGGATTCAACTGTCTGGCGTATGACTGATACAATCTACTGAAGTGAAGCACAAATCAGCATACGAGCATTTGAAGATAATAAGTTATATGATCCGAAAATTCAATGTTTTAACCCTACCTTTGCTCTTTTACGGAGTACATCAGCTACCTCTGGATTTGCAATCATATCTACATATCTACACATGAAAAATAGACTTGCCAATTATGATGATGTTTAACATTAGCAAAAACGGACCACCATGACATTATTTGAATATGCAGGATTGCACAAATGTTGTTACAAAAAAGCTATTAGAAAACTAACCGTTGGCGATAACGCTTATCCACATCTGTTAGACCGCGAAACTTATCCGGTAGAGGAAGCAAAGATTTTGTGAGGATCAAAAATGAATTTACACATACAGAAAGTTTCCCTGAAAACAAATGGAAACAATGAATATGCTATCAAAAAAATAGTGTAAAGACTATTATGTTTCGCTTTGTATAACTTTGTTGCGAAAGCTAACCTTTTTCTGTCCGTTTAATCGAGCCGCTTGCGCCCAATATGTCGCCTATATCAACAAGACTCTTTAATTGGTCAAACTGATCATCTACAAGCCTTTCTTTCTCACAGTAAAGCTGTTATTATAAGTAAATATATCAGTATTCAGTAGAGTCATAGAAAAACATAGCATAGGTGAGGAAATTAAGTTTACTCAATAATCTAAATGCTTCTATGAGGGTCAAATGCAACGCATTCCTATCTGTGATCTTTCAGTTGTTAACATCCACTTTGGTAGATGATCAATGGGCATGTGGCATCGCGTTTTTAAAGTGGTCAAGAGTAGATGCAACGAAACTAATCCTGATTATTCAAGTCTCGTTTTACATTTAAATCCTTAAATAATCAGAAATGTCAAACACTTAAACTGCTGATTATCACAACTTCAAACATGAGAAGCACATCCAATTATCTAAACACTATCTCCAGCATCCCCACACATACCCAAATACTACCAATTATATAGCATGAGGTGATTAAGTTTAGAGACAAGCAACTAACTTTTTGCATTTCAAACAAGGAATGTGTTATCACTTATCAGCATACCTGAATTGTTCCAGAATCATCCCTCAAAGTCAAGAACGCAAGTTTTCCAAAAGCCCTACGTGCAACAATTCTTCCTGATATTGCTACTTGGTCATTCTCATCGTTTGATTCTTCGCCACTGCCGAGATGCTTATAAATATCTTGCAATTGATTAGCGGTATGAGTTCTATCCCATTTGTAGGCATATGGTTCAAGTCCTTTGCTCCTTAACTCGTCCACCTATAAAGCCATTACTTTTACCGGAAATAAATAAACTAGATATCCACAACCACACTCATCATAGACCCCTGTGTATTACATTCAAAAAGCCAAAAGTTGGAACTAAACCAAACTTTGAGTGGGTGTTTAAAGTTAGGTTTTGGGAGTAATTATCTAACTAATATGTTTGTAAAACACAAATAATCAGCAAAAAGTGTTGGCAAACCATTAAAGAAGGAATTATCAGCATAGTCTTATAAAGAGGTTGTGAATTTCTGTTCCAGAGTGCTGTTTTGCAAACGCAATCTCAAACACCTCTTAAAGAAGTGCTTAAAAAGGTAAAACTAATGAATCAGGGGGTGTTCGGCATTGCATTTTGATAGTGGTTACAAATAATTAGTTCTTAGAGAGTTTTTAGGATTGCTTTTTAAACCCATTTATGCTCTTTGCAGTATTCTGATAAGAAGTTTGTAATAACAAACTCCCAGACTGATTATCTTATTATTGTGTTCACAAGTACTACAATAAAAGTACATTCAATGGGGTGTTTAGGATTGCTTATTAAAGCTACGTATGCCTTTTGACTTAACCACACACGCGGTTCAAAATGATAAACTCCCAAACTGATTATTCAATCTTATTACACTCTCCTGTAATCAGATAAGTAATTTGGATAAGCAATCCCAAACACCCACAACACTGCTTATATTAGTATCAAAACTCAATAAGCATACAATCATAAGCAATCGCAAACTCCCCCTTAACGTTTTCTTATAGTGAAACTAATACAAATGATCTTATTACACTATTTAAGAATCATTTACATGTAAGTACTTATATAACTCCCCCAAGATATGCATATCAGGACAATCAACAACTAAGTATCACAGTTTCTTAACTAATAATCCTGAAACTAACAAAAACGCATCACCAATTTGCTAAATATACCAGATATCAACATCCAAAGCATAAAACATAAAAAGATTCAAATGTTACTTAAGATAGACTGATACTCAGAGGGTGCTTGGGATTGCTATCTAAAGCTGCATATCTGCTTCTTGCATTGGGAAACAATAAATAAGCAGTTTTAAAAATGTTTGGGATTTCTTATCCAAAGTTCCAAACTTTACGGTGACACCAACAGTTTTAAGTAATTAGGTTAGGAGTCTCTTATTCCAAACTGCTTATCAAAATCTGTATTTCGGATTCCTTATTTAAAACGCTTATCAACCTAAAAGTAAGCAGATTATTTTTTTTAATTGCTTATCTTATGGTTTTTGTTGGATAAGGTGGTTTCCGACCTTTTGGCCGATATGGGGTTTGAACCCACTGCCACACATATTCAAGGTTGGCGTGGTCACTTCTCACACATTTTAGTAATATTAGTCACAAACTTTTTGCCACTAGGCCAACCCTGAGTGGTTTTTATCTTATTATAGCTAAACAAGCAAACAAAAAGACTAACTAAGGGGGTGTTTGTTTCGGCTAATATAGCGGGCTTACGGCGAATTTGATTTTCGGCTTATGTTTCATAAGCTCACTTTTTGTTGCTTATTTTGAAAATTTTCAGCTTCATTATGTCATAATGAACTTATATAAGCCGAAAAGTTTCAAAATAAGCAACAAAAAGTGAGCTAACGAAACATAAGCCCAAAACCAAATAAGCCATAAGCCGGCTATATAAGCCGAAACAAACAACATAACAATATAAGCCAAAATGAGATAAGCTCATAAGCCATAAAATCAGCTAAAACCAACATCCCTTTAAGTAACAAAACCAAATATCACCAACAAAACATAAAAACACAAAAAGATTCAATCTTTATAAAACATAAACATAAAAAAGATTCAATTTTTATAACGATTAATATATAAAAAGTTGAACCTTTTTAAGACGAATAGCACGAATAGCATCTCTATCAGAGGTAGAAGAAGTTGCATTATTCTCATCTTTGGGTGACCTCCTTCCCCTGCCACCACCCTGTTTTGGCGGCACAGTGGCGGCGCGTGAGGATGAACAGCAGCGCGTGAAGGTGACTGGGAGATGGGTTTTGTAAGTGAGAGGAGATAAGTGGAAGAGATGACGGAGTGGTCTTGATGACCATACTTTCAAGGCCTCCATTGTTGTTGTTTCAAGTTGTTATCTGAACTCAAGTCTTTGTTTTGATGAGTTTTGTTGGATAACCAGAAAGAGTTGAAGAAGTAAAGGGTGTTTTTGTAAATTTGGTTTTTGTAAGGAAGAATTATGTAAATTGTACTTTAAGATTATTATTCTTATCTATTTATTTATTTATTTTTTTCTCTTTTGAATAGAGCTGAACATAATAGACCATAGATCGGATGAACCGAAAAACCGGATCAATTGTAACAACCGAACCAGATCGAACATATTTTGGTCCAGTCCTTGGTCCACCTTTTTCCCAATATTCGGTCTTCGGTCCGATCTGATTTAGTTCAGTCTTAAGCAAAATCGCCCATTATACTTTGTTTTACTCGACCGAACCAACGAACTGGACCTGGACATGACATTTCAGTCTGGTTCTTGCTATGGTGTTTTGAACCAAATTGATCTTTGATCCGGTTCGGTTTTCAGACGGTGCTCAGCCATACTTTCGGTTATGTTTCCAATTTGATGGTGTAACAAAGGCGTCTAAGACGTGTCTTTGCCTAACAACGTGTCACCCTTAAAATACAAATCCCCACCCACGCGTTGGACCGACCGACTTGTGGAAAGTTTTGTGTGTGTGATTTTAATTTTTTGAAATAAATTTGTGTTTAAAGCTCGGACTTGAGCTCTAAGAACGATAAAACTCGGCTCAAATAAAACCGAGTTACTCAACAAATGCTTGACTCGTTTACACCGCTACACCTAGTCCCCCATGAGTACTAAAACCTAAGTTACTCAAATAACAACAAAATGAAAACAAAACCAATTTAAATGGGCCTTAATAATACATGGCTCCTACATCAATATATTGACTACCGGGCCTTACATAACCACAAAAATCACTACATCAAATTCCAAACCCAAAAAAAACAAACAAAATGAAGTCAAACACCAGCAACGACAGCAACAACAAAAGCAAGCCAGTGTTCAGACCAGCCATTGATGATTCAAAGCCCCTTCTTCAAGATCCGGTACCCCTTTCTTTCATTTCTTTAAATAACCCATGTTTTACTTAGTAATAAAATAGTACTTTATCCTAAGTTTTAATGTTGTTTTTGTAGATAATAAGATCAGACTCGATTGAGACAGAAGAAGCTGTTATCCGCTTGCCTCGTTTCCCTCCGACTAATTCCACATTCTCTAAATGATTACTACTTATGTAATGTTTTTATTTTAATTACCTATATATGTATTGATATGCAAATATTGCTGTTATCCGGGCATGTTCGTAAAACTAGGTACTCAAGTGGTCCGTTAACTTGTAGCTGGTAATCGGCCTAGCCGGGAAGTACTGTGATTGGAATTTTTGTGTAAATTTTAAACTATTGACAGTATGCAGAAATTTGTCACAGGGTATTCACTGTTATATAAAAATTTGATAAGAGTATGCACGTAGTATTAAACTTTGAAATATGCTAACAAAAAATTAGTTTTTACACCGTTTTTAGGGTATGCACGTGCATAGCCTCTGCCTTAGGTATGTCCGCGACTCCGCCCCTCACTGTAGGAATATGTTAGAAACATTAACACAATTGTTCAAATACTGCAGACTAAGTTTTGACCAAACTGATTTTTTTGGCTGATTCAACTCAAGTTGCGTGAGTGAGTAATCGGGATGGTATGCATGCCGTATTCGATAAAGGTACATAATAGATGGGAACAAACTTGTTATTAAACCTTCTTTCTCTGTTTATAAACAAATACTGAAATACCCAATCCCAATTTGTTACTCGACCTTGTGATCTAAGTTTTGCAACACACTATCCGGTAGCATTTTTTTAAACTGGGATGGATTGCTAGACAAACATTTTAGGCTTATCAGGTTAGTTGAGGAGTATGGGATTGCATATTTGAAGTGCTTGTCGACGACTTGTATTTTGATGAAATATGCACATGGGGAAATGTGTGTTTTTCATAGGTTTTAAGCCATAAGCTAAAAGTATGAAATCCCAAACACCCCTAAAGCTGTTTCTATAAGCTGCTGTGGACCGACTTACTAGAAAAAGGTGCAATTTAGTTGAAAGAAACCGTTAACTGTATCTAAGTTCTATCATCTGCATTGTGTTTTGATAGTTCTTGAACTAATGAACTACTATTGGTTTAAACAAAAAATGTTTAAATAAGCTTTCTGGAACAGTAAGTAGAGCTAGTCAGGCTTAAATGAGAAAATCAGCATTGGCTGGTCAAATGATAAGTAGATATATACTTGTTGAAGCAAGCCAGTTAGACCAAGTACATAAATATATTTTCATTCACAATGACAAAGCCCAACTAGAGTAAACACTAGTCTAAACTCTAAACCATCATCAAGTCTATAGCAGAATATATTAGGAAAATAACAAGAAAATTTAACCACTGATAATGGCATGGAAAACGGCATCACTTGATGCCGCAAGAGAGATCCCCACGTTATTAGCATATGGTTTGTCGTGTGGTGGAGATGACCGCACATAGGTGGCACATGGCTGAGAATTGTTGTCGTTATAACGGTTGCCCTTATTATCGCACTCTCCATAACCCCTAGATAATGGTCACTCTTTTGATACATATAGGTTGGAGGACATTCTCCATATTGCCAATGCACAAAATGTGCTATTTTTCCTGCTTTTCGCAACTTCATAAGTGCGTTTGGTTTAGTGTAACCCGGAACATGTAACGTTCTATTCTCTTCGACTAGGAAAGACAGATAGATTAGTTGTTTGTTAGTTATAGACAGATAGATTAGATGATTTTCTATATCATACTTATATGCTTAAAACGGGTGACAATTTGAGACGGTTTTAGGTTGGATTGACGGGTTGGAAAACTTCAGCTGAAACATGATATGCATAAATAACTAGGTCATACGTATCAATTCTAACCCGTTTAGCACAACATATTTAGCCATATTATTTATGTGAGTTGACGGGTTAAACACTTACAAGTTGAACAGGTAAAACGGGTTTCATGTTACACAAATTAAATGGGTTGGCAAGTTGACACCCTTAACCTCGTCCTAAACCGAATACAACATGTATAACAAAATGGGTTAGATGTGTCAATCTAAGCACGGCCCGATACCTTTTAGACACAACTCAAATTTATTATCGTGTTGGTCTTAAGTCGTGCCGTGTCAAGAATTGTCACCTACTTAAAACTACAAAATTAGTTGCTCTGTCAAGACCAAAACTCGTTAACTTTGGTCGTCAAAAAATATAGAATTGGAGTTCACCATTCTGATTTATAAGGCATTAGAGATTTTTCATGGTAAAAAAGATGCATGAATAAGGGCATTATATAGCAGATTATAGTAGATAGGGTTGCTATGTTTGCCTTGACTTAGTTGATTATAGATGTTTGACTATTTGTTATATCTAAAACACCCTTCAATAATAATAATAATAATAATAATAATAATGATAATGATTAATGATAATGATGATGATGATGATGATGATGATGATGATGCATCCACATAAAAAAAAAAAAAATAATGATACATCCACATAAAAGTATCCACAAAAAGAATCCACTCGCTGAGGTGTCAGCGGGTGATTACACCTCAGCGAGTGTTGAAGTAAAAGTTTGCTTTCACTTCGAACAAGCTAGAAGAATCCTTCGGACTAGAATAGGTCCTTCGGATTCAAGGTGACCTCGATCACTGTGTGTTCCTTCGGATATCTGCAAAACAAATACGTCCGTTAGACTCGCCCCGGGAATGTATCCCAGGACCAACCTCCGGCGTGAGAGTAAGTATATAGTCTTAGTGAGAGAAAGTGTGGAGTAAGCAAGAAAGTAAAAGAGAATTAGTTAACCTTAAGTGAAGATTTCCTCTCTATTTATAGACTTTCCACATGGGGTGCCAGGCTGTTTCGTACTTAGCCCATAATGTTCGCTAGTTTAAACTCCATTATCGTATACTTTGGCGTACTTGCTTGTACTTTGGCTTAAGTACTTGTTAGTTTATCCGAAGGGCTGGTGGTATCCGGACGGTTGAGATCGTGCGGATACTTGTAACCCATCGGATATTAGTCCGTGCAGTCTGGGCATATCTAAGTACGTTTTACTTGATACGGATCCGGAGGGTTTTCTCTTGTACGGCATGTATCCGGAGGGTACATACGTTAACATGTCCCCCCCAGTATCATAGTATTGGTTATGCCAATGGTGTGATACTAAGTTTATTTTTTGCGATTTTCCGGAGAGTAGGTCATGGCTTTGTCTTTTTGCTAGTCCCGCAAAATGCCAAAAGTAATTAAGGTGTCGTTTAAGGTGCGCCGTCGTTTTTTACCGCGTCGTTTAGATTGGAACACGTATGCACCTTCTGAGAGACACGGTGTGGATGGTTGACACGTTAGCCCTACGGGTGACGTGTCCCTTTCCCGCCCATTTTGACTGCCTATAAATAGTCCCGTTTCTTTTATTTACTGCACCGTAATTTTATTTCACACACACATCTCTGACTCATCTCATCTTCTCCGTATTCCGAACGATTTATTCGCGTCGTCTTTGAGGTACATTTCAGCCCGTTTAGTTTTTTTGTTGTTTGGCTTATTCTCCTCTCCTCTTCGTCCATTATGTCGGAATCCACAGCATCATTTGAGTACGAAGATGTGTCTAATCCGGACGGTTCTCATGTGAAGAAGGATATGCATTTAAGAATGTCCGCGATGGACGATTCTGATGTAATCGCAGTAGTGAAAGCGTTCGGAATACCGGAGAATTTACGTCCGAGGATACCTCCGTCGGGTATGACGATGAATCGACTTCCGGAGGATGCCATTGGTTTATATGCGGAGTACTTTTTTGAGGGTGGCCTCGTTGTCCCTTTTTCTACCTTTCTTTTAGAGGTCATTAGATATTTCAAAGTTCATATTTCTCAGCTGGTTCCGTTGGGTATGCACCGTGCTACCCTTTTTGAGGTGTATTGCCGTAGCATGCACATTCCTCCTACCACTCCTCTATTCCGTGTTTTCTATAAGCTTAGTAAGCAGGGTGATTGGTTTTCTTTCGAAAAACGTATTCATAGGAATAGGAAGGTTTGTTTTGGGGAATTTCCTTCTTGTCTGAAGGGTTGGAAGTACAATTTTTTCTTGATCGATAGGCGAGCCGTTCCGTTTGCCATGCCATGGAGACATTCGGATTCAGACGTGTCGGATCCGTTTCCAAAGGCAAGCGAGTATGATGTCACTCATGCCGAAAGGCTTTCTGAGACGATCATTGAACCTTGCCAAATTCCGCAAGCGTTCTTGTATGCCCTGGGTCTATCGGATCATTGGGAGTTTCTGGGTTATCGTCCGGCATTCAGGGATGAGCAGGGGAGGGGTATAGCCTTTGTTATAATGTGTGTTTTTATATTACTCGTCTTTTTTATTTTTTAACGCTGAGTTTTGCTTGTCCGCAGGTATAACCATGTCGAGTTATCTGAAGAAGCCTTCCATCCGAAAGACTGCACAGATTGTCCAAGGTGCCCCGTTTCCGGAAGGGCATACCCGTGAAGTGCATGTTCCTCCTCCCTTGGCCTCCAATACTGAGGTACCGGAGAAGACGGAGGAGTTGAGGAATGTTGAAGTTGCTGATGACAAAGTGATAGCCGCTAAAGAGAGGAAGAAGGAGCAGGCTGAGAAGGCGGGTTTGAAGAAGCCTCCGTTGAAGAGAACCGGAGCAGGGAGTGTCTCTTCTCGCCTTCATAAGAGAAGTAAAATTTCTGCTGGTGATACAGTTATTGACTTGGATACCGGAGAGTCCCTGGAGAGGCCGGACCCTATCCGTTCATTACATCCGGATCAAATTTTGAAGGGTCAACCCAGAGGATCAGGTGCTGGTATGTTATGACTTGCTTTTTTTCTTATATATTTTTAGTTGTCTTTCCTTCCGGCATTTTTACCGTCTGTTAATATAAACTTTGTTGTCAGGGGGTTCGGGGGCTGCCTCCCGACGTCCAGGGAAGGAAACTGCTGCTGGGGAGGATACAGAGGTTGATATAGAGGGGGATGGTGATGATGAAGATGTTTTTGTTCCTGCTTGGTCGGTGAGGAGGGGGCATCGCATGAATAATGCGAATGTCTGTAGGGATATGATGATCAATTTGGCGACTCCTAGGGAGGAGAAGTATTTGGATGATCAGAGTGATGAGGAAGCTATCCGAAGGTCCTGGTTGATGTTGGGTAAATGTGCTATGGTTCAAGCGGATGTTATTTTCCGTTTTGAGTCCCTCTTGAAGGAGCATCAAAAATTGTCTGAGACCCACAAGATCTGTGATAAAACCTTGGATGACAACTGGAAGATGTTCCAGCAAATGTCCGGAGAGTTTCAGAAATTGAAGGATGAACACAAGGAGTGTGCCGAGGTGAATCCGGAGGGGTTGAGGAAGCTTCGTGCAGAGAATGCAAGTTTGGAGGGGAGGGTTGGTGATCTTGAGTTGGAAAAGAATGAGTGGAGAAGAGTGTCCGGTGAGCAAGCCGAGAAGATTAGGTTGTTGGAGGGGCAGTTGGCCGAGGCCCAGCAGAAGCTGAAGGATGAGGAAAAGGCTTACAGCGAGCTTTGTCAGGAGAAGGTTGATCTTGCTGTGACCGCTGGTAATGCCGAGGTGGATAGGAACCGTATTGTGAATGAATTTATCCCGGAAGCTATCCACCGTTTTCTCGGGAGTCATGAGTTCCGATCAGCCTTGGCAGAGCCCTTCAACTTGTTTTATCTTTCGGGGCTGATCGATGGGGCAGGTTTGTTTGAGGAGCCGGAGAAAGCGGCTAAGTTGTTAGGGGAGGTCGAGGGAATGGATATGGAGGCCGGGGCCAAATATGGTCCGTTGTACGACAAGGCTTTGTCTCAGGATTATCCTTACATTCAGAAGATCCAGGAAACTATCTTCCGGAAATTTGATGAGCTAAATGCCTTGGTTCCTGATCCTGCCCCAGCCGAAGAGTCAACTACTGAGGGTCCGGAGGTTGAATCTCACATCGAGAATCCCTCCGACACTCAGAATGCCTCAGTCTTCGCCTGAAGCTGCTCATGTATTTGATGTATGTTGGAGTCCGGATACCTCCATTTTGACTATGGATTTAGGTATCTCGGATTCCCTGTGAAGCTTACCAACTGATGTAATAGAATAGGGTTAAAATTCAATTTTTGCTATTCCGTTATTTCAGAATATTTGATGTAACCGAATTTGGATCATATGAATATATCACTTTTTTGTTATCCGTATTGTTTTTAACTTACATGTGTGTTTCAGAGTAATATGCAATTTATGTAACTGGGCTTTTTAATTATGTACTCGTGGGGTTCCGTTTTACCGGTCAACATACGCCTTACGGATCTAGACCATGGCTTATTCCTCTAATCTTTACTTGACGGGGTAACCTGTACCCTTCGGCTCTTGGCCTTAGTAATACCCACTTGGGGTTTTCTTTGACGGGATAACATGTACCCTTCGGCTCTTGGCCTTAGTAATACCCACTTGGGGTTTTCTTTGACGGGGTAACCTGTACCCTTCGGCTCTTGGCCTTATTAATACCCACTTGGGGTTTTCTTTGACGGGGTAACCTGTACCCTTCGGCTCTTGGCCTTATTAATACCCACTTGGGGTTTTCTTTGACGGGGTAACCTGTACCCTTCGGCTCTTGGCCTTATTAATACCCACTTGGGGTTTTCTTTGACGGGGTAACCTGTACCCTTCGGCTCTTGGCCTTATTAATACCCACTTGGGGTTTTATTCATTGGACAACCTGTGCTTTACGGAAAATAACTTTATATGGTGAAAATGCATCGGACTTTTTATTGATGTGAAAATGGCTCATGCCTTACAATAGGTCCTGAAAAATCAAAGTACATAATAGGTTACATAAAACATTTCTTCAAGTTAATTGCATGCCACGTTCGGGGTACTTCCACGTCGTCCATGGTTTGGAGCTTGTACGTGCCGTGCTGATAGGCCTCTGTTATCCGATATGGGCCTTCCCAATTAGGTCCCAACTTTCCCTGATCTTCCACTCTGCTCGCTTCGTTTTTTCGGTACACGAAATCTCCCACTTTGAAGGCTTCGGGTCTAACCCTCCGGTTGTAATATTGTTCTACCTTCTTTTTGTATTTTGCTTCTCTTATGGCTGCCATTTCCCTCCGTTCTTCTAGTAAGTTTAAATTTAGATTTAGCTCATCGTCATTGTTTTCAAGGTTTGCCATCATAGTCCGGAAGGTAGGCATACCAATTTCTGCCGGAATGACTGCCTCACTTCCATAAGTTAGACTGAAAGGGGTTTCTCCGTTGCTGGTTTTCAGAGTGGTCCGGAAAGCCCATAGTACGTTAGGTAATTCGTCTACCCATCCTGCTCTTTCTCTTCCTAGCCGGGACTTAAATCCCTTCATCAGGCTTTTGTTGGCTCTTTTGACCAACCCATTGGCTTGAGGGTGAGCTACGGCCGTGTTGATTTGTGTAATATTTAGCCTTTCGCACCAACTTTTGAACGGATCTCCCACAAAATTACTTCCGTTATCCGTAACAATTATCTTGGGTAATCCAAACCTGCAGACGATGTTGTCCCATACAAACTTTTTAACCTCTTTTCCGGTTGTCTTGGCCAACGGTTTTGCTTCCATCCACTTTGTGAAATAGTCTATTGCCACAATAACATACTTGACCTTTCCTGGAGCTTCGGGCAAAGGGCCCAAAATGTCCATTGCCCATTGGAAGAAGGGCCATGGTTCCATGACGGAGGTTAGTACTGTTTTTGGTAACTTTGGGACCGGAGCATGTATCTGACAGGCATCGCATTTCCGGATGGCTTCCCTAGCGTCCTGGTGCATGGTTGGCCAATAGTAGCCTTGTCGCATGAGTTTAGCTACCACCGTCCGGGGTCCGGAGTGCATACCACAGGCTCCTTCGTGCACCTCTCGAATTATGTAATTGGCTTGGAGAGGTCCGACACATCGTAACATTGGTCCTAGATAGGATTTTTTGAATAGTACGTTGTCAATTAGTGTGTAGTGGCTTATTTTCATACGGAGGTTTCGAGCTTCATTCTGGTCTTCCGGCCATATACCTTCGTTTAGGCATCGGAATATGGGGGACATCCAAT
Source organism: Artemisia argyi (assembly GCA_030686995.1). Taxonomy (NCBI): domain Eukaryota; kingdom Viridiplantae; phylum Streptophyta; class Magnoliopsida; order Asterales; family Asteraceae; genus Artemisia; species Artemisia argyi. The sequence continues at coordinate 20,430,806 of CM060693.1, read as the reverse complement.
TTTCCTCCTCTTCTTCTACTATTGCGTTGACTATTTCTTCTTCGGTGGACGGTTTCTCCAACACTTCCACCAGGACCTCTTTTGTTAAGTGGTCAAATGCTACGGATGCCAACTTGCTGAGCACATCCGCTTTTTGATTCTGAGCTCTCGGGATGTTTTTTATTCTGAAGCGTTTGAAACAAGCGATATATTCTTTGGCCTTTGCGAGGTATTTCGCCATGCTCTCCTTGTATGCAGTAAACTCTCCATTGATTTGGCTTGCCACTAAGTTAGAGTCCACTCGTACGTCCAACGTTTCTATATGCATCTCCTTTGCAATTCTTAATCCGGCTAGGAGTGCTTCGTATTCTGCTTCGTTATTGGTAGTTTCGAAATTTAACCGGAGAGCATATGTATATTCTTCTTTCTCCGGACTAATTAATACTAATCCCGCTCCGGCACCTTTCTTGCTTGAGGCTCCATCTGTATATAGGATCCATTCTTCCGGTTGAGAAATGTTGCATATCTCTTTGCTTTTCTTTTGATCCGGGGAGGTTGCTCCGATGGGTATTTCATTAATAAAATCAGCAAGCACTTGTCCTTTGACAGCGTTTCTGGGTACATAGGAAATGTTGTAGGCCCCCAGTTCTACGGTGTATTTGGCTAAACGTCCGGACGATTCTGCCCGGTTCAGCACCTGTTTGATGGGATGGTCCGTTATGACCTTGATGGGGTGGGCTTCGAAATATCGCCTGAGTCTTCTTGATAAGTGCAGGAGGGCTAGAGCCAACTTTTCAATCGGAGCGTATCTCTTTTCGGCCTCGTGTAAGGTTCGACTTACATAATGGATTGGGATCTGTCGTCCGTTTCTTTCGACCATCAGTACTCCACTTATTGCTTCTGCTGCGGCTGACAAGTACAGATACAAATCTTCTTTAGACTTCGGAGTCGTTAGGCAGGGGAGATCCAGAATCATCTTCTTCATATCTTGAAAGGCTTTCTCAGCCGCCTCCGTCCATTGATATCTTTCCTTGTTGTCTTTAGTGATATTTTTTAACGTTTCAAAGAAGGGGAGAGATCTTTCAGCCGATTTTGATAGGAAACGATTGAGTGCTGCGAGTTTGCCACTTAAGCTTTGCATCTCCTTAAGAGACTTCGGCGATTGCATATCGGCGATTGCTCTGGTTTTCTTGGGGTTAGCCCTAATCCCTTCGGATGTCACCATGTATCCGAGGAACTTTCCTTCTTCCACTCCGAATGAACATTTTTTAGGGTTTAATTTCATGTTTATTTCTCGGAGATTATCGAATGTTTCGGCAATATCGGCCAACAGTTCTTTTTCCGTTTGACTTTTTATCACCATATCATCTACATATACCTCCAAGTTCCGGCCAATTTGCTTCCGGAAGGCAGAATCTACCAATTTCTGATAGGTTGCTCCGGCGTTCTTTAAACCAAACGGCATTTTTATGTAGCAGTACGTTCCACGATCCGTATAGAAGGCCGTCTTCTCTTCATCTTCCTTTGCCATTTGTACTTGATGATATCCTTTGTAAGCGTCCAAGAAACATTTGTATCGGAATCCTATTACCGACTCGATCTTCCAGTCTATTTCGGGCAACGGATAGTAGTCCTTGCGGCACGATGAGTTCAGGTTCTTGAAATCAATGCACATTCTCCAGGTACCGTCCGGCTTCTTTACTAGTACCGGATTAGAGATCCAGGTCGGATATCGCACAGGTCTGATTATTCCGGCCTTTAGCCATTCTTCTACGTCTTGATTTATGGCCTGGTTCTTTTCTTCCGAGAAGAATCTTTTTTTCTGAGCTACCGGTTTATCTTGAACGTTTACGTTGAGTTTATGTTCAGCTGCCCATCGGGGAACGCCAGTCATATCCGAGGGTTCCCATGCAAAAATGTCTTGGTTATTTTTGAGTAAAGTTATTAATTGTCTTCGCCCTTCTCTTGAGAAATTCCTTCCTATTGTCACTAGTTGTTCCGGATAAGCCGGATGGACCAGCACATCTTCGGTTCCAGTAGTTTCTTCAATGGGTGTTTCCGAGGAAATCGCTGTTTGAGCTTCCTTTTCCATTAAGAATTTTTCTTCGAGCTTTCTGCACTCTGAGATGATGACCGATCGGGTTACTAGAGTGGCGATGCCTCTCGACGTCGGGAATTTCATCATGGAGTGTATAGTTGAAGGGATAGCTCTTAGCTTTTTGATTCCGGATCGACCAAGTATCACATTATACGGAGAGGGAGATCTAACTACCGCGAACTTCATGATAGTTCGGCGGTATAGCCCTTCACTTCCGAAGCATACTTCTAGTTCAATTTTCCCCAACGGGTTTATGCTTTCTCCTGAGAATCCCACTAGCGGTGTGTTTGTCTTAGATAGACGTGACCGGATGGAAGGGTCCAGATTTAGAAAGCAGTGTTCATACATTACTTCTACCGATGCACCTTGGTCGACATATACTCTTCGTACAGTATATCCCTCAATCTCTGCTTCCACTATAAGTGGCTCATCGGAAGCGTCCCCCGGAAGGATTGGAGGAAAGCTTATGGGGGCTCTCATCCACTCTTCTTCCTGATCTATTGTCTTTCGCGTCGGATTCCTTTCTTGGTATCGGACCATATTGATGATTCGACCTTGGTTGTTTTGCTGGTTATTTCTGGGCGGTGCTCTGTCTCTTTGTCGGACGTCTCTGATCAGGTGGTCAAGCTTGCCGGTATCCAGGGCTATCTTGAGTTGTTCTTTTAGATTGTGACAGTCGTTGGTGAGATGGCCTTTCTCTTCGTGATAATCACAGTATTTATCCATGTTTTCTCTCGACGGTCTTCCTCTTAGTGGCGGTGGTGCCGGTAGCCTGAGCTGGTGCTCCGTTGATAGGATCTCTTTTGGGGCCTTTGTGAGCATGTTCAAATCTAATGGTCTGGTATCTCTTCTATTTCCATCGTCACGCCGATGATCTCTCCGGTAGTCTGTCCGATAGGTGTTATTGTCGTTTCGTCTGGGCATGTATGGTGCGAAATTTTCATTTCGTCTTGGTTTGAAGTCTTGGACATCTTTCCTGTGGTTTCCTCTAAAGGAGGACCGTTGTGTGTTATGGTCATTTCGGCCATACGGATTAGGTTGATAATCTCTACGAGAATTATCCATCCTTTCTCCCTTCGGTACTTCCGTTAGCCGATACACTCTTTCGGAACGGACGAAGTCATCAACTCGTATCATCATTTCGGTTATGCTCTGGGGAACCTTCTCGGAGAATCTCTTCGCTAGCTCCGGACTTTTACAACCATCAATAAAAGAGGATATCTGCATCAGCTCTGGTACTCCTGAAATGCGGCTGGCCTCATCCGTCCATCGTTCCTTAAATTCCGGGAGGGCTTCGTTGGCTCTACGGATGATCTTGGTAATTTCCATTGGATCCCTGATACACTTTCTACGAAGGGCGAACCTCTGAACAAACTGTTCACTCAATTCATCCCAATTGTCAATACTACCTCGCGGAAGACGATCAAACCATGCTCTAGCAGCGTCGTCCAGGGTCTGCTGAAACATCATGCACCAAATGGGCATGGGCCATGCACCTTGATTGGCCGCCCCTTCAAATCTGGTGATATGATCATCAGGATCTGTAGATCCGTTGTATAACTTTAAATGAGAAGGCATCAGATACTTTGAACCCTTTGGTCCGGAGAAATCGATGATCCTCCGGGTAAACGGACTCTTGGACGCTGCCTTGAAAGGCTTGGATAAGTCGTCCGTCCTTTCTTCTTCGGCTTTTTGGGCTTCGACATCATGAGATCCGGCAACCTCAAAGTCGAGTTGGATGGGGTCAATCGGTGTTTCTCCCGAGACATTGTATTGTTGGATGAGAGATTTTAGAGTAGCAAAGTGACTTTGGATTTGTTCAAGGTTAACAGGATTGGTATTGTTATCCGGACGACTTCCGGATCCTTCGGGTGTGGTTGGGGAAGGACCTGTCATTTATTAGCTTCGGTAGAGTGAATGACGGGTCCCACGGATGGCGCCAATTTGTTGAAGTAAAAGTTTGCTTTCACTTCGAACAAGCTAGAAGAATCCTTCGGACTAGAATAGGTCCTTCGGATTCAAGGTGACCTCGATCACTGTGTGTTCCTTCGGATATCTGCAAAACAAATACGTCCGTTAGACTCGCCCCGGGAATGTATCCCAGGACCAACCTCCGGCGTGAGAGTAAGTATATAGTCTTAGTGAGAGAAAGTGTGGAGTAAGCAAGAAAGTAAAAGAGAATTAGTTAACCTTAAGTGAAGATTTCCTCTCTATTTATAGACTTTCCACATGGGGTGCCAGGCTGTTTCGTACTTAGCCCATAATGTTCGCTAGTTTAAACTCTATTATCGTATACTTTGGCGTACTTGCTTGTACTTTGGCTTAAGTACTTGTTAGTTTATCCGAAGGGCTGGTGGTATCCGGACGGTTGAGATCGTGCGGATACTTGTAACCCATCGGATATTAGTCCGTGCAGTCTGGGCATATCTAAGTACGTTTTACTTGATACGGATCCGGAGGGTTTTCTCTTGTACGGCATGTATCCGAAGGGTACATACGTTAACAGCGAGCGGATTGTTTTTGTGGATACTTTTATGTGCGTGTAGCAAATTTCATTAAAAAAAAATGCATGAATTATGTGTGTAACCAAATCAGTATCATCAATTTATTTGTAATTATTAGCTTCTGATAATATCAGCTAGTGAGGTACAGATATTATTCTCTTTAACAATCCTGAAAAACTTAAAGTTTGAATCAGCTAGTTGCCAGAAATCTTCTTTATGACATTTATGAGTGTAAATGAAGGATTAATTCCAAAAACAAAAATTCTGCCATACCTTTCTTGTCCACGAAATTTGTAATCTAGCGACTTACAAGCGAGAAATAAATCAGACTATACGTACGTATTTAAGGTTGAGTTATGCATTAGCAGTTTTTAACTAAAAGTTCAATATAACATTTATAATGAACATGGGATAATTATTATAGGTCATCGAAGTTTCAAAGGAAAACCAATAGGTAGACCGAGTAGAGGGAAGGGTATGGTGGTGCCGAAGCTCGTCGTTTCTGACGTGGCATGCCAAATGACGCCGCCGAAAGCTCGCCCCCACACCGTGAACGTCCGACGCCATTTGCAATGTTCACTCACATTGCGTCATTGTGTGTGTGTTTTTTTCCCTAGCCGTTGAGTATAGCATAACGGTAAAAAAGTTCAAAATTTTTTTATCCGACCTTTATAAATGCTACCGATATTTAACCATTTTTCACACAACAATCTTAATTATCTCTACCAAAATTTATGTGATACAATTAGTTTTCACATACCGTCGTTGAAATCAAAGCTAAACTAATTGATGGGGATACCATTCGTTAGCAGGCGATTATCGACTTAGATGAGCAGTTTAACAACGCACACACAGCTAATGATGATATGAGGAAAGCATACACGGAATGCAAAGACATTCCACAAAAAAAACTAGCTTCGATTAAAACTTTTCTAAATGATGAATCTTGGAAAGGTTACGAGATTTATAATGATTTGTTTAGATTGGCGTGCAAAATACAAAATAACATCAGTGCTAAAGTTCGTTGGATACATAAAGGAAACAAATAGCATGATTGTGGTTCAGTTTTCGTATTATTTTTTAAATTATGTATTTTACAGTAATATGTATTTTTATTTAAATAAATGAAAATTTAGTTTGTTTGATTTCGTACGTGTACATCTATGCAATAAATACATATAACTACCCCAACATATATTTTCTCCCCTATAAATACCCCTTACCCTAATTCTTTTTAAACTCTCTACTATGACTACTGACTCAAATGATGTGAGACTAACTATCCTTATGCAATAACAAGAAGAATTTGATGTTGAGGCCGCACTGGCGGAGCAAATGTTGAACTTGGTGTCTCGCTTTTTGCAGATCGAATTCGTAGCCTTAGACCTGAAATCAGGGTAGCCTGATCATCCCCTTGTCGACTACGGTCTGCACACTCTTGAAAGGATGACGGGAGCAGAAATGCTAAACGCAAATAACATGATGTCGGCTAGGAATGAATTGCTTCAAAGCATGGCTGAGAAGCGAGAATTCACTAACAATTACAAAGAAATGTAAAAGCTCGATGCATGTTTATTTTCATATAATGTATTTTAATTTTCATATTGTAATATGTATTTTTTTTTAAATGAATGAAAATTTGGTTTGTTTAAAAAAAAGGTAGGGCCAAAAAAACTGTCAAATGACATACAACCGGCTTGAGCTATTGTAAAGGAGGTATTTTTGATGTGTAAATATAAAATGTGAAATGATAGATGAAATGATAAGGTGACACTGATTTAGCAAATCAGCATGCACAATAGCATGCCACCATACCCCCTTTCCTCTAATGTTGGATAGTAGATACGTCGTATTTTTTAGTATGTTATGATATACGGAGTATGATATTTGGTCACCTCTCATCTTTTAGTGTTTTAATTTAGAATGATGTAAATATAATTAAGTTTTTGATATCAAAGTATATCTACTATGTATCGTTTCTCTTCGACATATTTTCTATATATGAACTTCGCTGGTCTATCGAGAGGGAACGAGAAATTCCCAGCGAAAAAAAAAAATCTCTCTATACCGAGCATCACCTAGACAACTACTCACCTAGTATGGTGCAATGAAATGAGCCATATGCCCTGTATAGCATAGTTCGAAATTTTAACTACTCAAACATTCGAATGAATCCCCTAATCTTGGACCTTACAGTTTACAAAAACAAGGTAATTTGTAACTGTACCGAAATCATGTCTAGCAAGACAAATATTTCTTGACTTGGACTGAATATCAGATTGTTTTATAAAGATCAAGGACTGAACCATAACATCTCACCATAAACCTTCCTTTCCTCTACAAGTTTCCATCACAATTTACCCATGAACCTACATCATTAAAGTACAGTAGTACACACTGATACACACACAAATCTTTTTGTCATACTGTTGGTCACAAAATCATGTTTAAGAGCAAGACAGATATTTACTATGCTGATAAAATGTTTTTATAACATTTTAAGGAATTAAAAAAAAAAAAAAAAAAAATTATAAGTAAGTACTCGATCAGTGGTACGTATAATAACAAAAATTCCCAAAAAAATGTATGAAATAAATTGGAGGATTTTGGTTTGGCAACTGTATATTGGGCTACAGGTTTTATTGTGCGTGTAACGTGTTACTATACTATGATGTTGTGGCACGCATGTTATTTTTTTAACGAATGTTGTAGTATGTTATGGCCTTACGGGTCTAATATGTTGCGTGGGTTATGTTTTTCACGTGTTTGATATGCGGCTGTGACAGAACTGGTGACAATACCAGGAGCATAAGAGGCGGATATGATGCAGCGACGAGCCTACGAAGCTAGTGGAAACAGATCATGGAAAATGCATTAGGTGAGGTACTTTTAAACTCATGAACCTAATCAAGCTTGTTTATCAATCAAGCTTCTTGTTAAGCTCGAGCTCTTTAAGCAAAAGCTCTACTTGATATTCTATGAGTAGCTAATAAGTGACTTATTTACAATTAATCAATAAAAAAGTTTTTAAAAGGTACATATACAACTTTATTGGTTATTTATAGCAAGGAAGGTTTTACATTAATGTTACACTTTGACTAGCAGCTTTTTGCAGTTTGTACAAGAGAATAACATATGTATCATTGATTTTATCAGAGGTTAATTATTACAAGAAACCACAATTTTAGTTGTATATGAAAAAATCCTAATGTTTGAGACCAACATAACATAAAGTTCGTTACACATAGAATTTAGATTTGTAGAATGGTAGCCGGATATTCAACACACTATGAAGAAAATTAATACATAATAACATGTATAGCCTTGATCGAACCCAACTGGCTAACTGCCACCATATAAACACATCTTTTATATTATCACTTTTTAGATAAAAAAAATAAAATAAAAAAAATACAAACATCTGTCATTAAACATGCTGAGCTCGAGTTTAAATAGCTTGCGAGCGAGCCAAGCTGGAATTTTACAAATAAGGCTCGAAATGAGCCGAGCTCAAACCTTTATCTTTTTCATTTTCAAGCCAAATTTGAGCTTTGTCAAACACGATTCGATTCGCTTAAACTTTTACGACGTAATTTTTTTATAGTTACAATTTTAACAGTTTACGGTTATTTTGAAACAATATAGAATATCATAGAATCATATAGAGTATTTCTTTTTTTCATAGATCAAAGACTAATTAAAAACCTAAGTTATTATAACCTTAAAAGATCACCATCTTCCTATAAATAACCTAGCATATACCCCTAAAACACATACTAAAACACACTAGAAAAACACACACACACAATGGCTCTCTTCTTCTTCTTTTTCTTCCTCTTAGCTTCCGCCACCACGTCCACTACCGCCGACCTTACAATTCCAGCCATCTACAACAAAACATGCACAAACCAAACAGTACTCCAAGACCCAACAACCAAAATAACACTAGACACACTCCTCACAACCCTTGTAGCTGCATCAAACTTAACCAACTATTTCCAAACAAATATCACCACTACCGCAACCACTGTCAATGGATTCTACCAATGCCTTGCTGACCTATCCCAAAGTACTGACTGCAAAACTTGTGTCAAAGAACTCTCAAATATCATTCAAAAACCATGCAACACTGCTACAGCACAACTTGCAGGATGTTACATGACGTATGAGGTTGTTGGAAGCTACATTAGTTATTCTGGTATGTATTTTTTTTAAAAACGAATGCATGCATGCCCACTTTCAACTTTAAGAAATACAACATGCATATTGTGTTTGGGATTGCGTTTTGTGAAAGGTTATATGATTATTGTGTTTTCAAAACAAAAATACTTAAAGAAAACAAATGTTTGACAAATATTTAAGAACAAGGGAAGACATACATAGTTTTGAGAAAGTATGTCTATACATGAGTTTTGAAAAATTGTTACACATTATCTACTATGCAATAACTTAATTACAAATACCCCCTAAATATAATAACATCCAATAAGGAAGAAAATAAATGCGTATGATCTATAAATAAGCAATCCTAACCACACCCTATTTATTTTTTAAGCTTTTTGGGATTTTGGATAATAAACAATTTTTTGTAAAAAACTAAAAAACATCAACTGATTTTGTGGTTTAAATAGTTAAGTTTGACGTATTTATTTTTTGTTGGATATAGATGGTGGCGACGATTATGGTGGATGTGCTAGTCCATTCGTGACATTCGTGGTGGCGATTGCTGTTTTCATTTTACTACAAAGCTAGGACGTCTGCATAAAAGTCGTTACTTAGCAATTATTTAACTATAGGTCTATTGTAGGGCTGTATATACTTATATGTTATCTATCATGGCGCCTAGCAAGTCTAGCCAATGCTCAAAATGTTGGCGAGCTAGTGTCAGTTCGTTTGGTTTAATCTTCTATGCATGTATGCCCAATATGATATGATATAATAGTATTTGGGCCGACTTCCGGTAACATGAAGAAATCTGAAATATTAATGAACTTTATGTCATGTTATGTTGGTCATCTCAGAAGAAATTCTAAGTACTAATTATTAATGAACTTTTATGTTATGTTGGTCGTCTCAGAAGAAATTCTGAGTACTAATGAACTTTTATGTTATGTTGGTCATCTCTTTTAATGTTGATAGATACAATCATGTCATGGCATAAATAAAGAGATACGAAGATATGATCTATAGTCAGAGCATTAACTAACAAAACTTCAACGTTCTGTGAAACAGTTTTTGGGTCAAACATAATAAAAATTGTTAAAAATTGCTCAAATTATATTTTGATGCATAATATTACACATGTGGATCAACAGAAACCTTTAAAACCATAATAACAACTACGTAAATAACTTAAGCATGTAAGTAAACTAAATCCATCTGTATGATTTGTATAGAAAGAACATCGATCAAATCTGTTAAATGAAAGTAAACCATCATCGTAGAATAACAAGTTCCAGGATACAGTGCGTTTTCCATATAACACAAGTCTTTGCCGATCCATAGGAGTCCCCATAGACTCTTGAACTTTTTTTTTTTTTTTTTTTTGGACAACAAGGAATTTCATATAACAAAATAGACCACCCCTAGTGAGAAGCTAGGAAATGGAAAAATTTACAAGCTATCAACTACATTTGGCAAGCAAGCATAGAATGGATCAGATAACCAAATACCAATCAATAGACAAATCGGCAGGGTCGTCTCATGATTTTCGGTGGCCCTAGGCAATAACAAAAAAAAGACACTATTACATTTGTAAACTAAAGAGAAATTGCATATAAACTTGAATTATATGACTCATATATATGATAAATATTATACATATTAATATGCAAAAGTAATATAAATGTGGCCCATTTAAGTAGAGGTCATGTTCGACGGCACCTATTATATACTCCTCCGAAATCCCTATGCAAATCGGTGCATTGGTTATTAATACAACTGATTTTAAAGTCTTTTTATCGTGTATTAGATTTGTTTTTCCGAAGAAACGCTCGTGAAAGTATTTCCCCGGGTCGTTATGTCCCAACGAAGGTAAGACGGCGATTGAGTCGGCTTGAGTCGCGTGATTGTGAAGTGAATGGGGTTTTAAAAGAGATATTTTGGTTGGTTTTTTATTACACTACTAAAAGGTTTTAAAACGCAGTAAAAATAAAAAGAAACAATAAAACGACGCAAAGGAAACAAACAAATAAAACAAGCATTGGATAAAATTAACTAAAAAAAACGAGATTTAAAACGCTAAATGAAATTAAGACGGGAAAAGACTTTAAAAATAATATGTTTGCTAAGCGACGTGAATAAGTTCATCAAGTGTGGATCAAGGATTGACGACGAATTATTTTCCTTAGACAAGATTATTTTCTCATAACGTTGGTTTATTTTGAAAATAATCCTTTAAAAAGAAAATAATTACTAGATTTGTAATTTGATTATTCTCCGGCTTTTGCCCTTCAAATAATAAAATCACAAGTCTAAATAATCATAACAATTATTAATAACGATCCTCTTTTATGGCCACACTTAACTCACAAACTCGTGCCACCAAGCAAACACTAATAAACTACTCAAAACTCATTTTAATAAAATAAAGTTACTTGAAAAAAAAATAAAAATAAAAAGACTCGATAAAAGAAACAAACTTGATAAGCCAAAATAAAATTCGGCAGAGTTTCGCCTTAGCATAAAGCATAAAAGAACCTCACTCGATAAACGATGAGGCAATGATTATCTAACTTGATAATCTTGGCTAACTCGCCATAAAAAATGAAACTCGATAAAACTTAAACTTGATAAAAATAAAACTCCAAACTCTATATGTAAAGTGACACATAACTCTATATGTTAAAGTGGCACCTAACTCTATATGTTAAAGTGGCTCGTAACTCTATATGTAAAGTTGCACCTAACTCTATATGTAAAGTGACACCTAACTCTATATGTTAAATTGGCACCTAACTCGATAACAATTTTTAGACCCTAACTCAATAAGATTGCAAAATGCCTCAAACTCGATAAACTTTTTTTTCCAAACTCGAAAGTTATAAAAACAAATTTTACAAATTTGTAACTCGATAAAAATTTTTTGCAATAAGGTCCCTAATATGAAAACTGAAACTCGATAGGAATTATAAAAAGAAATGAAACTCGAAAAGAATCAATGAAAAACATAACTCGAAAGATTTTTGCAAACAGGTCCCTACTTCGAAAATTCCAAACTCGGTGGATTTTTCTCTTAAATCCAAACTCGATGGATTTTATTTATTTATTTATTTATTTTTTTTTAACTCGACAATAATTTTTTTTTTTAAATTCAAACTTGATAAAATACATAACAAAACACCATTTTGATCCAAAATAAAACCTAAAAACTAATATTTTTCACCAAATTTAACACTAGACAACCTAGTTTAACCATAAACTTTAATTCCACCAATAAAAACAAGATTTTAACAACTAAAAATCATAAAATTTTAGAGAGAAAAAGCTTTAGAGAGAGAAAGTAAATAAAACTTAACATAAATTCATTACGCTACTCCTATACTAAGAGGATCATGTAACACCCCCAAAATCGGGTCCAGCGGAAGCATACATGTCACTGGGGTGCTACTAAATTGGAATCACAACATAAGGTAATAAAGAACGGAATACATACTCCGTTAAATACATTAAGTTTAATAAAGTCGAGTTTACAACAACGTTTTTCAAGATTTATAAATAAGCCCAAATCTAGTGGTCCCAAATAAAACAAGTCAAGTCTATGTGTGAAAACACTTCGGGGAAAAGTTACGACCATTGCCATGCCATGCCATGCCGAATAATAAACGACTCAAACACCTGAGAAAAACATGCTAAAAGTCAGCAAAAAGCTGGTGAGTCTATAGGTTTAGAACAATAAAATCAATAGTTTGGACCAAGGGTTTAGCATATGAACATTACAACGCATATAATGTCATATAAAAATAGTCTATTACGTTAGCACTAAGTTCATGCAACCGAAGCTATAACAGTGTGCATACTCAAAGAGTATGTATTCATAAATTGGGCCCGGCAAGTGTTTATCCCAGACACTTGTATTTCGACATGGTATACGTTCGCGTTTGCCTATCCGGTCAAACCGAACGGGGGAGTTACCCCCAATAGATCTATTTATAACATTCGTGCTTCCCAGCAGGAATTAACGGTTCATGAGATGGGCATAATTAGGGACATAACAGGGCTTAGGCTAATCCACGTAATAGCATAATAACAGAGTTTGGTCCATAAAATAGTTTTGCATGTTTCTCACCCCAATAAAACAAGTATAAATGAGTGGGGCTATAAACTCACCTCAGTAGTACAGCAGTATGAATGCAATAAATCAGATATTGTTCGGCACCAACACGCGACCTAGATTAGTAAGGCATGATTTAGTTTATAGTTTAAGTTGAAAACTCAACGAAGTTAAAATAAACTCAAAAAGTTTTAAAGTGTTGTGTTATTGTTGCTTGTGTGGCAGCATTTAAGTTTGAAAAATAGTTTACGACATGTTTAGGTGTATTGGCTCTTGGAAGTGTAAACAGTAACGGTGAGAGACGGATAGATCCTTGGTTTGACGAGAGCCGAAAGGCGAAGCATAGGAAGATGATCTCAATGGTGGTTAGACGTTGGCGGAAAATAATGATTTTAACGTTAGAAGTAAATATGTATATATATATACGCATTTACTTAGTGTGCTTATAAAAATATATAATTAAGTGGTGGTTTTATTTAAAGTCTTTATTTTTATTTTTAAAATAATTAGTAACTTTATACTCTAAAATGTACGTTTGTTTAAAAATGCTTATGTCCATTTATTAGCGTTGTTAAAATGTGTAGGATTTTCATAAAAGTTGGGCGTGACTTTGAATATACATTTAAATAATTAAGTCGTTGTATTTTATAAAAACTCAAGTAAATTTTTATAAGCCGAAATGATTTAAATATAAGCCTTAAATATTAATAGCAAGTTCAAGACTTTAAGATTTTGTTTAGTCTACTTGTATAAATTTAAATGTATACTTATATAGTTTGGCTTATGATAAATATTATAAGCTCGGTATAGATTATGTCGCGAACTCGGGGTCGAGTGATATGAAGAGAGTCGTGTCGTTTATAACAATTCGAAAGAAACAAGCAATGGCTCGACACATATAAATCACATTTCAGATTTACTTTTAACCCAACTTTTCTATTATCTTAATTTAAATTTTAACAAAAGCTTGTGTGTATTGAGGTAACTGAATACAAACGTGCCCTCAAATATGTTTTCGAAAGGAATAAAACAACAATAGAGTGGGCCTGTTGGGCCTTTGGCTCAGTCACACACACACGAGCCTAGTTTAGTTAAAATCAAAATAGAACTTTGGAAGCCCAAAATTTTAAAACTGGTTAAGTTTTATAAAGAAGGTTTTTGTGATATCTTTTCTGCTTGGCCAAAATAACAAACGCAACATCTAGATAGGAAACAAATGAGTATTTTAAAACAATCAAACTCGGGACTACACGGTTTAAAACCAAGGCACAAATCGGAGTAAAAAGTCTATGGTATTAATCGTTATTTCAACGCAAAAACAGGCTGGTTAGCAGACAAAAAGAATAGTATCAAGAAGCTTTGTAAACTCAGTTTTTGGCAAATCAAGCAAAGTACTCAACTTCGAAACTGTTAAAAATTTTACTAGTTCAAAAAGACGATTAGAGTATAGACTAGTCAATAAGCCGCAAACGTTATTAGCTAACATCCAATATCCACGAGTTAAATACGCAGAAACGAGTAAAATAAGGTCTAGACACACTTCCGTTTCCGAGCCTAAATTGAGTTCAGTTCTAGTTTTAGTTTCTCAGTTTTTAAGTTTTAAACTTAGCCACACAAGGTTCAACAATAATAAGCCGATTCATAACAAAGAAGAACTAGACTAACAAGGTTGTTACCATCTCAATATAAAAAAACTCAGTAACATCAACAAGTTGATTCACAGGTGACGATCGAGCAAAACAGTTTCAAAAACTTTCAATTAAACACAAAAGAAGCTTATGCGTACCAAAATGATATATCCAAACAAAACTTATTTATTCAACACTTAAAACAATAAAACCATTCGAAGGAAACAAGAGAAGGAGGTTAGTATCTTACAACCAACGAAGTGGGTTACAAAGAAGAACGCGAAAACTGAAACTCCAACACCGATCCAACAAGCAATCCACACACACCACTCGGACTCTTGATACTCGATCTCTTCTAGTACCCAACTTGCTTTCACCTTGATGGCTTCTTGAGTGTGTGTGGAATACTTGTGAACCAAGTGGGATTTTAAGAAAATAAAATGGGTGGGTTTGATGCCTTTCATCCTTGGTACAAAGAGCTTGTTAGCCAAAAGGGGCAATCGTCCCCCCCTCCTACCGACTGCAACGCTGGGATACAAGGAGCGTGACCATGACCGAGTGGTAACAAACACGTCAAAAACGGATCGGGTTTCAAACCCATGTGAAAGATTTGTTTTCTTGCTACCTTGGTTGTATCGAAAACCATATATGGTAGTGAGAGAGAGGAGCAAATCCTGGAGTGGTTTTATCTTTTCCTTAAAAGAGAGAGTGAAGGTGAGAATTGGTTTGGGTGGGGATAAACACAAGGACGGTTTGTAGTTTACTCTTTTTTTTTTTTTTTTAGTTTTGATTTTTGTTTTAAATAAAGTTATTTAGTTAGTTGTTTTTGAATTTTTGTAAGTAATTTTTGTAAATAAATACAAGTGGGGTTTGGTAGTAGACAAGAATTTTGGTATTAGTTAATATTCTTGTGGTATTAAGTGTACCCCGTGTCCCGTTGGGCTCCGGTGAATTTCGAGTTTTCAAGGTTAGCGGGAGTGCTAAAATATTATTGACGGGACGTTTTTAGAATAATAAAAACATGAGTTGTTCATTCCGGATGATATTATTGGATTCATGCCATTACTAAGGTTGTGTCGGTACGCGTGTGGCGTTTGGTGCGAGATAACCTCTCGTTAATAATCAATAGTAGTTGGGATATGCATAAATCATATGTTTTTAATAAAATAATCAGTGAGGTGAGTTACTGTAAGCTACAGTGTGCGGGTCTGTTTTCCCGAAATAGTTATGCAAGCTCATGAATGCTTGATAAAGTAGTTATGTAATAATAAATTAATATTTATTATTAAGATATAGGTTGAAAATTTACCGTTTGTCACATCCTCCCTGCCTTAGAAGGAAAGCCGTCCTCGGCTTTCACTTCGAATTGTTCGACGGGTTTGAGAAAAGGTGTGGGTATCTACGCTTGATCTCGTCCTCGCGCTCCCACGTGTATTCGGGACCTCTTCGAGAGTTCCAACGGACCTTAACAATAGGGATGCGGCTTTGCTTAAGCCGTTTGATTTCTCGGTCCATTATTTCGACAGGTTCTTCAACGAAGTTTAGTCTCTCATCGATTTGGATTTCCTCTAAGGGAATGGCAAGGGTTTCATCTGAGAGACATTTCTTAAGGTTGCTCACGTGGAACACGTTGTGCACAGAATTTAGTTCTTGTGGTAAGTCAAGTCGGTAGGCTACTGGCCCGATTCTGTCGAGAATTGTGAAAGGTCCAATGTATCGGGGATTTAGTTTCCCACGTTTTCCAAAGCGAATCACGCCTTTCCATGGCGAAACTTTCAACATAACTCGGTCTCCTACCTGGAACTCGAGTGGCCTTCGCCTCTTATCTGCGTAGCTTTTCTGACGGTCTCGAGCCGCTTGCATTCGGCTTTTGATTTGCACAATCTTTTCCGTGGTTTCTTGTACCAGTTCAGGCCCGGTAAGTTGGCTTTCTCCAACTTCTGCCCAGCATATAGGTGATCGGCACTTTCGACCATAAAGTGCCTCGTAAGGGGCAGCCTTGATGCTTGTGTGATAGCTGTTATTGTAAGAGAACTCAGCTAATGGCAGATGCCTATCCCAACCGTTTCCAAAATCTATCGCACACGCTCGTAGCATGTCTTCCAGGGTTTGAATGGTCCTTTCACTTTGACCATCTGTTTGGGGATGGTAGGCGGTGCTCATATCAAGGTTGCTACCCAAGGCATCCTGTAGTGATCTCCAAAAGTTTGATGTGAAACGGCTATCTCTGTCGGAGATGATAGAAATCGGGACTCCATGTCGTGCCACTATCTCTTTTATGTATAACCGTGCAAGCTTATCCATGCTGTCATTCTCTTTGATCGGTAAGAAGTGAGCGGACTTGGTAAGACGATCAACGATAACCCAAATGGTGTCGTAACCGCCTGATGTCCTTGGTAGTTTGGTAATGAAATCCATGGTTATGCGTTCCCACTTCCACTCGGGAATCTCTGGTTGGACAAGTAAGCCTGATGGTCGCTGGTGTTCCGCTTTCACTTTGGAACAAGTTAAGCATTTACTGACGTACATTGCGATGTCCGCCTTCATGTTGGGCCACCAGTATAGCTTCTTTAAATCGAGGTACATTTTGTCGGCTCCTGGGTGAATGGAGTATTTAGATTTGTGGGATTCATGCATGATGAGATCACGCATCCCTCCGTAGAGTGGGACCCAACTTCTGTTCTTGAAACATAGCATCCCATCTGATCTCTTCACGAATCCATTCTCATTTTCTGGCATGCCGTAGATTTTCTCATTGGGTCTGTTTTCTTCCTTGAGTGCTTCGGCCTGTGCCTCACTGATCTTCGATGGAAGGGGTGAAACGATCGTCATACCCAATGATCGTACCCTCAAGGGTTTTGGTCGTTCTTTCCGACTAAGAGCATCGGCTACCACGTTTGCTTTGCCTGGATGGTATCGAATCTCGCAATCGTAATCGCTGAGTAGTTCTAACCATCGACGTTGTCTCATGTTAAGCTCCTTTTGGTCAAGGATATGTTGTAAGCTCTTGTGGTCGGTGTAAACTACACACTTGGTGCCATAGAGGTAGTGTCTCCAGATTCTGAGTGCGAACACTACTGACCCCAATTCCAAGTCGTGTGTAGTATAATTCTTCTCATGCTTCTTCAGTTGTCGAGAGACATATGCTATCACCTTCTCTCGTTGCATTAGGACGGCTCCCAACCCTTTGTGTGAAGCATCGCAGTAAACTACAAAATCTTCACTGCCTTCAGGTAAGGCCAAGATAGGTGCACTGCACAACTTATCCTTAAGGAGTTGGAAGGCTCCTTCTTCTTTGTCTCCCCAGTCAAACTTCACATTTTTCTGGGTCAGTTTAGTTAAAGGCTTTGCTATCTTTGAAAACCCTTCGATAAACCTCCTGTAGTAACCAGCAAGTCCTAAGAATTGGCGTATTTCGGTGGGTGTTGTGGGTGTCGCCCAATCCTTTATTGCCTCGATCTTTGCAGGATCAACGTGAATACCTTGACTATCAATCACGTGACCCAGAAATTGAACCGTTGGTATCCAAAACTCACATTTCGAAAATTTGGCATACAGTTCCTCTTTCTTCAGCAGTTCTAGAATCAGTTTAAGGTGTTCCTTGTGTTCCTCTTCGCTCTTGGAGTAAATTAAGATGTCGTCAATGAAAACGATTACAAACTTGTCCAGATACGGCTTGCACACCCGATTCATAAGGTCCATGAATACTGCCGGTGCGTTGGTTAAGCCAAACGGCATAACTTGGAACTCGTAGTGGCCGTAACGAGTTCTGAATGCCGTTTTCGGGATATCCTCTTCCCGAACTCTGAGTTGATGGTATCCGGATCTCAAGTCAATTTTTGAGTAAACGCACGAGCCTTGGAGTTGGTCGAATAGGTCATCAATTCTCGGGAGTGGGTATCGGTTTTTGATGGTTAGTTTGTTCAGCTCCCGGTAGTCGATGCACATCCTGAAAGACCCATCCTTCTTTTTGACAAACAAGACCGGAGCCCCCCAAGGTGAAGAACTCGGCCTGATGAATCCTTTCTCCGAAAGTTCCGACAATTGGTTCGATAGTTCTTGTAGTTCGGTCGGGGCTAATCAATAAGGTGCTCGTGCCACGGGTGCAGCACCAGGCACTAAATCGATTTGGAACTCGACTTGTCGGGTTGGCGGGAGTCCAGGTAGTTCTTCGGGGAAGACCTCCGAAAAGTCTCTCACGATTGGTACATCTTCCAAATGTTTTCCTTCTGACTCCGTTTCTTCCTTCATGTTTACTTGTGCTAGGAAAAGATGGCATCCCTTCTCGATGTACTTCTGAACCTTCGTACAAGAGATTATGTTTAACCGGGATGCACTTCTCCTATCTCTCCGGTCGCCTTCAACAATCAGGACTTCGTCTCCGTAAGGCAGTCGAACGATTTTCTCGTCACAAATAATGGCGGCACGGTATTTCGACAACCAGTCCATGCCAATAATGACATCGAAACTACCCAATTCTACTGGCATAAGGTCGATGTTGAAAGGATGGTTTAGTAGGTTTAAGGTGCAACCCCTTATGATGGTATCTACCCTTTCTATGTTCCCATTAGCTAGTTCCACATCGTATACATTGCCTAAGGTGGTCGGGGCTATATTTAGTAGTGGGCTAAATGCAGTTGAAACAAAACTCCTATCTGCCCCAGTGTCAAATAATATGGATGCATAGCGGTTATTTAGAAGAAACGTACCCGTCACAACGTTTGGGTCCTCCTGGGCTTCCACCCTGCCCACAGCATAGACCCTTCCTCGGGCGCCTTCTTCTTTCACTGGGTAGACCTGATTCCCACCAATCTTCTGATTTCCCTTGTACCCATTGTTGGCTTGATTACCCCCAGCACCCTGATTCTTCTGTTCACGGCATTCATTCTTGTAGTGCCCTTTCTTCCCACATCCAAAACAAGTCACATTAGCTTTCGGGTTCTGTCCGGGTGCTGTCTGTACAGTAGCAAGGTTCCTCGACCTACAGTCTCTGGTCATATGCCCCACCTTCTGACAGTTGTTGCATTTCACTGTGCATGGTCCGCTGTGGTGAAGCTTACAACGGTTGCACAGTGGATGCTTTCCAGCATAAGCCTTCTTCTCAGTGGTTCCTGCTGCATACACTTTGGCCCCTTTTTGTTTCTTGTTCGAGGAAGTGGTGTTGGAATTGTTGTGGTTGCCAGAACGGTCATCCCATTTCCTTTTGTTATCAGTCACCTCATTTGGTGTATCTTCCACAATTTGATCCATTAACTGGTTGGCCACTTCCATCGCTTCATGGAGATTAGCAGCTTTGGAGGTAGTAACATTACCTTTGATGGACTGGGGCAATCCTCTGATGTACCTCTCCAGTAAACGAGTCTCGGTCGGGACCATTTCAGGACACAACAAAGCTAGTTCCTGAAAACGCTGGTTGTAAGCAGCCATGTTGGTACCTTGAACTTTGAGGTTCCAAAATTCAACCTCCAGCTTCATGACCTCATTGCGAGGGCAGTACTTCTTAAGCACCATTTCCTTAAAGTTCTCCCATGACATTGAGTAAGCGTTGTCGTACCCGGCAGACTTCAGGTAGTTATTCCACCAGGTCAAGGCAGCATCCGTGAAAGTAAAGGATGCATACTTTACCCTATCCTCATTCGCACAACTACTTATCCTAAACACAGTTTCCAGCTTCTCAATCCATCTAACCAATACTACCGCTCCTTCTGATCCTCCGAAACTCCCAGTCATAATCTTGCGGAACTCTTGATAGTTGCAGCCTCGACCATTACTGTGACTTGGTCTTGAAGTGTCAATATCGGTGGTTGAGGTGTTAGCATTTGCTGCAGCTAAAGCTGCCGCTACTCTCTCGCCCACTAGTTGGTCTAACACTGCTTGGTTAACAGTGGGTGGTACAGTGGCTGTAGCCCTAGCTGGGCCTGGGTTGGCTCGTGTGGTTCTGTTTGACTTCCTGTTGGGAGCCATTTTGCTACAACACAAAACAAAAGATAGAGATAGATGAGATTCCATACGGAGAGTTTGTTATCACACGAGGATATAGTCACCACAGGTTGAGTACAGGAATAAGATTGTTCAAAGAACGAATGGCACAATAGAATAAATAACCAAGCTTGTTATAGATTAAGATTAATATGTGTTCACAAAATTACAAGCTCACGGTGCATCGAAGGAAAGTACAAGTTTTCGGGTACATAATGGAAATACAAGGTTCGAATGAAAAGAAAGTACAACAATACTAAGCTAGCATCATCTAGTACAACAATACTAGTCTCGGGCACGCTCGAGGCGTAATCGCTCCATCCCTGCCACAAGCTCTGCCTGTGTGGCCTCAAACTGCTCCAAACGTCTACTGTTCTCTCGGTTGATCCTCAGCTGTGCTTCAAGCATGGACTCCAATGATGCAATCCTCCGTCCATATGCCTGAATCGTGTCTCGGGTAACCTCCAGAGCTCTCTCTGTACCTCTCATTCGGTTGTGTGCCCTAGCCTGTCCTCTGCCTAGGCCACGAAATCTGTTACCTAGCTCCCAAAGCTCCTGGCTATGGGTCCTGTCCAACCACTCAACCCTAGCCAATAAGTCGGCCCTCTCACGTCTGTCAGCAATAGCATCCTCAAACAAGACACATGCCCCTCGATCCATGACATCAATCCGTCGATCGACTCTCTGATCAGTCTGCTCTAACCTCCCAATCCGATCAGAATAAGCATCAAGTAAACTGGCATGGTTAGCCAGCTGAATAAAGACCTGCTCAGTAGTAGTAATCCCATCATGGTCTGGGGGGTTAGGTGTAGATACATCTTCTGGAATGTCTGGTAGTGGTGAGTCAGGCAGTGGTGAGTCTGGAATGTCAGGCAGTGGTGAGTCAGGCAGTGGTGAGTATGGATCAGCTGGTGATGGTGGTATGAATGATGGAGAAGATGGTACATAGTCTGGGCTGGCTGCTCTTGGTGGAATACCTTGCACGCACTCAATATCCGTCCATATCACATCATCAGTATCCTGCTGTTCTTCCCTAGCTCGTAACATGGCAGCCCTCAACCCTAGCCCCATAGGCTCATCTGTATCACTACCCTGAATTTGGGCGGCTCTCGAGCTTTCACCTGTCACGAAAGTGCTCGGTACCCCCTCTTTTGGTTCTTCGCTAGGATCTGACTCTTCTTCTGGATCCTCCTCTTCTGGATCCTCTGAGTATGACTCTGTGGCCCTTCTGAGCCTCTGACGGAGTGGTACCTGCTCAGGAGATGGGACGGGAGAGTTTGGCAATGGTGGAGTAGAAGTACCCTCATATGTAGCTCGAGTCCTCCTACGAGATACGGGTGAGAAAACGGATGGTGTCTGGAGGCGACGCCCTCGGACCCTCGTGTAAGAGGCCCGGCGCCTGGTAGTGGTAGTCTGAGTGGATGGTATGGCACGATCAGTAGGGGAATTTGGTGCATCCAAAGGTGATGGTGAAGCACGAGTGAGTAGAGTGTCCTTAGTGTTGTCGATGGAAGGCATAGTCTGTGACAAGTACGGTTTAAGTGTGTAAGTATATATAGAAATACTTATAGTATACGTATATATATGCGTATATATATAATATCAATATATATATATCAAGGCACAACATATAGTTAAGACAAGTACTCAGCAAGTAAAGTGGCAAGCAAGGCAGGCAGGCAAATGGCGGTCATAGGGACTTGTTTTGTAAAAAGCGGTTATAGTTTAGGGTTTATATGTACCTAGTTCTCTATAACCTTGGCTCTGATACCAATCTGTAACACCCCCAAAATCGGGTCCAGCGGAAGCATACATGTCACTGGGGTGCTACTAAATTGGAATCACAACATAAGGTAATAAAGAACGGAATACATACTCCGTTAAATACATTAAGTTTAATAAAGTCGAGTTTACAACAACGTTTTTCAAGATTTATAAATAAGCCCAAATCTAGTGGTCCCAAATAAAACAAGTCAAGTCTATGTGTGAAAACACTTCGGGGAAAAGTTACGACCATTGCCATGCCATGCCATGCCGAATAATAAACGACTCAAACACCTGAGAAAAACATGCTAAAAGTCAGCAAAAAGCTGGTGAGTCTATAGGTTTAGAACAATAAAATCAATAGTTTGGACCAAGGGTTTAGCATATGAACATTACAACGCATATAATGTCATATAAAAATAGTCTATTACGTTAGCACTAAGTTCATGCAACCGAAGCTATAACAGTGTGCATACTCAAAGAGTATGTATTCATAAATTGGGCCCGGCAAGTGTTTATCCCAGACACTTGTATTTCGACATGGTATACGTTCGCGTTTGCCTATCCGGTCAAACCGAACGGGGGAGTTACCCCCAATAGATCTATTTATAACATTCGTGCTTCCCAGCAGGAATTAACGGTTCATGAGATGGGCATAATTAGGGACATAACAGGGCTTAGGCTAATCCACGTAATAGCATAATAACAGAGTTTGGTCCATAAAATAGTTTTGCATGTTTCTCGCCCCAATAAAACAAGTATAAATGAGTGGGGCTATAAACTCACCTCAGTAGTACAGCAGTATGAATGCAATAAATCAGATATTGTTCGGCACCAACACGCGACCTAGATTAGTAAGGCATGATTTAGTTTATAGTTTAAGTTGAAAACTCAACGAAGTTAAAATAAACTCAAAAAGTTTTAAAGTGTTGTGTTATTGTTGCTTGTGTGGCAGCATTTAAGTTTGAAAAATAGTTTACGACATGTTTAGGTGTATTGGCTCTTGGAAGTGTAAACAGTAACGGTGAGAGACGGATAGATCCTTGGTTTGACGAGAGCCGAAAGGCGAAGCATAGGAAGATGATCTCAATGGTGGTTAGACGTTGGCGGAAAATAATGATTTTAACGTTAGAAGTAAATATGTATATATATATACGCATTTACTTAGTGTGCTTATAAAAATATATAATTAAGTGGTGGTTTTATTTAAAGTCTTTATTTTTATTTTTAAAATAATTAGTAACTTTATACTCTAAAATGTACGTTTGTTTAAAAATGCTTATGTCCATTTATTAGCGTTGTTAAAATGTGTAGGATTTTCATAAAAGTTGGGCGTGACTTTGAATATACATTTAAATAATTAAGTCGTTGTATTTTATAAAAACTCAAGTAAATTTTTATAAGCCGAAATGATTTAAATATAAGCCTTAAATATTAATAGCAAGTTCAAGACTTTAAGATTTTGTTTAGTCTACTTGTATAAATTTAAATGTATACTTATATAGTTTGGCTTATGATAAATATTATAAGCTCGGTATAGATTATGTCGCGAACTCGGGGTCGAGTGATATGAAGAGAGTCGTGTCGTTTATAACAATTCGAAAGAAACAAGCAATGGCTCGACACATATAAATCACATTTCAGATTTACTTTTAACCCAACTTTTCTATTATCTTAATTTAAATTTTAACAAAAGCTTGTGTGTATTGAGGTAACTGAATACAAACGTGCCCTCAAATCTGTTTTCGAAAGGAATAAAACAACAATAGAGTGGGCCTGTTGGGCCTTTGGCTCAGTCACACACACACGAGCCTAGTTTAGTTAAAATCAAAATAGAACTTTGGAAGCCCAAAATTTTAAAACTGGTTAAGTTTTATAAAGAAGGTTTTTGTGATATCTTTTCTGCTTGGCCAAAATAACAAACGCAACATCTAGATAGGAAACAAATGAGTATTTTAAAACAATCAAACTCGGGACTACACGGTTTAAAACCAAGGCACAAATCGGAGTAAAAAGTCTATGGTATTAATCGTTATTTCAACGCAAAAACAGGCTGGTTAGCAGACAAAAAGAATAGTATCAAGAAGCTTTGTAAACTCAGTTTTTGGCAAATCAAGCAAAGTACTCAACTTCGAAACTGTTAAAAATTTTACTAGTTCAAAAAGACGATTAGAGTATAGACTAGCCAATAAGCCGCAAACGTTATTAGCTAACATCCAATATCCACGAGTTAAATACGCAGAAACGAGTAAAATAAGGTCTAGACACACTTCCGTTTCCGAGCCTAAATTGAGTTCAGTTCTAGTTTTAGTTTCTCAGTTTTTAAGTTTTAAACTTAGCCACACAAGGTTCAACAATAATAAGCCGATTCATAACAAAGAAGAACTAGACTAACAAGGTTGTTACCATCTCAATATAAAAAAACTCAGTAACATCAACAAGTTGATTCACAGGTGACGATCGAGCAAAACAGTTTCAAAAACTTTCAATTAAACACAAAAGAAGCTTATGCGTACCAAAATGATATATCCAAACAAAACTTATTTATTCAACACTTAAAACAATAAAACCATTCGAAGGAAACAAGAGAAGGAGGTTAGTATCTTACAACCAACGAAGTGGGTTACAAAGAAGAACGCGAAAACTGAAACTCCAACACCGATCCAACAAGCAATCCACACACACCACTCGGACTCTTGATACTCGATCTCTTCTAGTACCCAACTTGCTTTCACCTTGATGGCTTCTTGAGTGTGTGTGGAATACTTGTGAACCAAGTGGGATTTTAAGAAAATAAAATGGGTGGGTTTGATGCCTTTCATCCTTGGTACAAAGAGCTTGTTAGCCAAAAGGGGCAATCGTCCCCCCCTCCTACCGACTGCAACGCTGGGATACAAGGAGCGTGACCATGACCGAGTGGTAACAAACACGTCAAAAACGGATCGGGTTTCAAACCCATGTGAAAGATTTGTTTTCTTGCTACCTTGGTTGTATCGAAAACCATATATGGTAGTGAGAGAGAGGAGCAAATCCTGGAGTGGTTTTATCTTTTCCTTAAAAGAGAGAGTGAAGGTGAGAATTGGTTTGGGTGGGGATAAACACAAGGACGGTTTGTAGTTTACTCTTTTTTTTTTTTTTTTTTAGTTTTGATTTTTGTTTTAAATAAAGTTATTTAGTTAGTTGTTTTTGAATTTTTGTAAGTAATTTTTGTAAATAAATACAAGTGGGGTTTGGTAGTAGACAAGAATTTTGGTATTAGTTAATATTCTTGTGGTATTAAGTGTACCCCGTGTCCCGTTGGGCTCCGGTGAATTTCGAGTTTTCAAGGTTAGCGGGAGTGCTAAAATATTATTGACGGGACGTTTTTAGAATAATAAAAACATGAGTTGTTCATTCCGGATGATATTATTGGATTCATGCCATTACTAAGGTTGTGTCGGTACGCGTGTGGCGTTTGGTGCGAGATAACCTCTCGTTAATAATCAATAGTAGTTGGGATATGCATAAATCATATGTTTTTAATAAAATAATCAGTGAGGTGAGTTACTGTAAGCTACAGTGTGCGGGTCTGTTTTCCCGAAATAGTTATGCAAGCTCATGAATGCTTGATAAAGTAGTTATGTAATAATAAATTAATATTTATTATTAAGATATAGGTTGAAAATTTACCGTTTGTCACAGATCAACCCTCAACAACCAACCCCTCAAAGTTGGTGTTTAAGGGGTATTTATAGGCTAGGGGCTAGGGCTTCTCTAATCTTTGAGTTTGTTACATATTTAGCCCCTAGACTTTTACAAAACATGAAAAACTACTTAAAACATATTAAAATGCTACAAATGCAACTAAATACTACACGTAACGATCTAGTAACTTGGAGGAATTTAGTTGAATTTTCTTCCAAAGTTCTTCAAAGGACCAAAGTTGACAACTTGCTGAAACTTGGAGGGCCATTATTGTAAAGGTCTTCATATTTCAACTAAGAGTCTCTTTTGTTATTCTCTGAATCTCTAAGGATTACTTTTGTCATTTTGGGCTTTTCTTGGATAAATTTCTTCCTCGGCTTCGGCTTTTTACCTTTTTCCAATCTCGTGCTCGTTTTTGTCGGTTTTTGGCTTGTTTTTGTTCATTTTTCACATATCCGTACCTGCACATACACAAATACAAAAACATGCATTCTCTTGGCATATTTGGTTAGTATTTGGTGTATTTGGTCTGATTTAAGGCTAAAAATGATGTGTGAATAAGCACTCATCAACAACAAAAAGAAACACTTTGAAAATCATGAAATAAATCAAAGCTCCAAACTAGTGAAGTTTTTTGAGTTACGACTCTTCCATAACACCTGATGACGTATAGTCTATATCCGGGTCACGAACACGATTAAGGGACATTACTAACGCCCAAGCCCATCACGAATGGGCTATCATAATTTGGGCTACCATGCTAACGGTTTGGGCTCACGAAAGCCCAAACCCAACTATATTATTTATGGTCTAGATAATGATCTTTTATTTATGGGATAAAGATCAATAACCGGATAAGCGTGATACGCCGAAGAGTAAGGAACACGTATCCAATAAGGATTTCGTGTGTATATAAAGGGCATCCTGGCCCTCATTAAAGGTACGATCTACAACCCTAACTCTTCAATACAACCCTAAAACCGCTTACTTACTCTCATACCGGAGGATAATCGTGGGAGACAATCCCACGATAAGCTGTTTGTTTGCTTTCTTAGTGCGCAGGTCTCAAGCATTAAGATCTAATTGGTATAAGAACAGGAACCCAAACAAGGAACACCCAACTTTTGTATCAACGAGTGGCGCCATCCGTGGGACCCTAAACTAAGAACTAGAATGACGAAGCATAAAAACTCAAACCAGCAGACTCCGCATTTGGAAAAAACACACGGTGACCCCCCAGAGGAGGAAACATCAAGATTTGACCTCTAGGCAGGCCTCTGGAACAACCAGTGCGCCCCGTCACCAAGAATCAGGCCCAAATCTGATCCTCCCCATGGTAGAATTACCCACAGGGACTACCTAGGCCACTACGGCGGCTCCTAGCGTGGAAGATCTACAGCGTACTCTCTTCACCACGCCCCACCAAACGGCACCCATTGTGGACACTACTGTACCACCATGCGCGCCTAATAGAGGCAGGGGACCTAATGTAGAGACAGATATCCTTGCATTGGAGGAGGATGCGCCCGAGTTAATGCTAAGTAATTTTGTGTCTCAAAATTACGAAACTTTAACTACCCTCATTCAAGAGGAGGCAAGAAGAAGGTCAAGTCAGAGCCTGAAATCCCGGCTTAACTTTGGCCCAGAATATGAAACATCTCCATCGCGCTACCGGAAGGAGGGGCGTGAAAAAGATAGCCGCATACTTCCAGTATTCGCTAGAGTTGGAAGGACAGCTATAGATGGTGCAGCATCTGATTCACAGCACTCGGAGGAGTATGAAGACATTGGAAGGCGTACCAACGTCCACGCTAGACTTGGTAACCGCAAGATGCAGGATAGACTTGGACGGCAACGCTCACCAAGCGAGAGCTCTTCAAGGTCTGGTAGTAGAAGAATTCATGATAGGCTTGGGAGACGGACTTCCCCAAGTGAAAGCCCCCCAAACTCGGACTCCGAGGAAAAACGGCGCAAGCGCCGCAAAAAGGGCAACTCCTCCTCAAGCGACTCCTCGGACAACGAGGACAAATAAACAGGGCACTGGAAGTCCAGGGGAAGACATCGCGAGGAAGAAGACGAAGATATATCTCTTCCTTGGCGCCGCCAAAAGGTTGACGCATTCACGCGGCGCATCAGCGATTATTCGGATGACAAGAGAAGGTACATGCCCGCCAATGTTAAAACATATGATGGGACGGGTGATCCTGATGACCACCTAAAAAATTTTGAATCAGCTGCTACTATCAAAAATTGGCCACAACATGTGTGGTGCCATATGTTTAACTCCACGTTGGTAGGGAATGCGCGAACTTGGTTTAGCAAGCTTCCACGAAGAAGCATAAACAGGTTTGAAGAGTTGCGAAAAGCATTCCGTTTGAACTTCACTCAAAGAAAGAAGTGCGCCAAGAACCCTGTTGAACTTGCCAGAGTAAAAGAGCGCCAAGGGGAATCCACAAGCGCTTATGTGGAGCGCTATAAGGATGAATGCATACACGTCAAGGCGTGTTCCGAAGTGCTAAAGATCTCAGGGTTCATGAATGGGATCAATAACCCATAACTAATAAAGAGACTGAATGATAAGGTTCCCCAAACCTTTGATGAACTGATGAAGCGCACCAGGTCTTTTATCAAAGGAGAAGCAGCTGCTGCGGATAGGAAAAAAGGTTACTCAAACTATAGGTCACAAGAACAACCTAGAAGACAATCCAATGACCAGGGTAGCAGCCGCAACAAGAACTACCGCAATCAAGGAAGTGGATGGGATAACGACAAATACACTCCACTCACAAAGACCCCAAGGGAGATATTCGCGACAGAAGGAGCAAACTTCCCAAAACCTCCACCAATGCGCACCCCAGAAGATCGGCGCATAGGAAGCAGATACTGTGAATACCATGGATAAAAGGGCCACACTACCAACGAATGTGTCCAATTGCGCCAACTAATTGTCAAATTAGTGAAAGAAGGCAAAATGGATCACCTCGTTAAAAACATCAAAGAGGGGAAGGACAAACAGAAGAATGGGGGAAAGAAAGAGGCACCCAAAGACAAGGCTGACACCGTCTATATGATACAATCATGGCAGTGAAAGACAAGGCAAAAAGTCAGCTAGAAGTTTTCCTATGGGAGCGAAATCTCTTTCCCCACTCTGACTGCGGACAACGCAGTCGTGGAACCGCTCACCATTGAGATACATTCGGGGGGTCACGATATCCACCGCATGTATGTTGATGGAGGAGCGTCATCAGATATCATGTATGAACACTGCTTCAAGAGGTTGCAACCTGATATACGAAATCAGCTAATTCCGGCCACTACATCACTGACTGGTTTCACAGGAGAGAAGATATGGCCCATGGGGCAACTACGATTACTTGTGGTCATTGGTAATGAGCAACACTCTACAGCAGCCTGGATGAACTTCATGGTAATTCGGTCTCCTTCGCCATACAATGGCATTATTGGAAGACCAGGAATATCAGCCATGCGTGCAGTACCATCTACAGCACATGGGATGCTCAAATTCCCATTAGAATGAGGCATTGTCACCCTCTACAATGCCACTATGTCACCTCAAGAGTGTAACACAGTGACAAGTGAAACCCCGCGCACACCAGAGCAGTACACAACTAAAGTGGTAAACCTGAAGGTCGCAATCCACCCTGACTATCCGGATCAGGAGATATCAATTGGAGGATCGCTGTCTGACAAAGGCAGAGCAGCTGTTTACGCACTCTTGCAAAGAAATCTAGACATCTTTGCATGGGAACCAAAGCACATGACTGGCATACCGCGATCGATTACAGAGCACAAGCTGGAAATCCGACAAGGATACACCCCAATAAGACAGAAAAAGCGCGGCCAAGCTCCAGAACGCGCAAAAGCTATTTTAGAGGAAGTACACAAATTGGTAGACGCAGGCATCATGCGAGAAGTCTACTACCATGACTGGCTCTCTAATCCAGTAATGGTAAAAAAGAGTGATGGCAGCTGGAGGATGTGCGTGGATTTCACTGATCTCAATAAAGCATGTCCACAAGACTGCTATCCACTACTAGAGATAGATTGGAAGATAGAATCTTTGTGCGAATATCCCTTTAAATGCTTCCTAGATGCATACAAAGGGTACCACCAAATTCAGATGGCCAAGGAAGACGAGGAGAAAACAGCCTTCCACACAAGTCAAGGGGTCTACTGCTACACAAAGATGCCCTTTGGCCTAAAGAATGCGGGAGCCACTTACCAGCGGTTAGTGGACAATGCATTTAAGAAGCAAGTGGGCCGCAACCTGGAGGTGTACATTGATGATCTTGTTATAAAGAGTCATACCGAAGAAGAGTTGGTGCGCGACATTGAAGAAACATTCAAAACACTGGGAAGGATCAATATGAAGTAAAACCCTAAGAAGTGTACTTTTGGCGCTACAGAAGGCATGTTTCTTGGATATTTGATAGAGCCCGATGGCAGTAAATGTAACACCCCCTAATTTAAAATGCGGCAGCGGAATAGAAATTAGGGTGTTACGGTGAGGATCGAAGTCATAATGATAGAAAACGACTCGAAGAGACGTTTTAAAAACATAATTTCATTTATAAATATTTGAAATACAATAGGTCCTTATCAGAGTATTATAAAAACTTGATGTTTTGAACTAAATCAATCATCATTTATTTTACATCATATTTGATAATAATTAAACATAATTTGAAGATTTTTGCCGCCCGTTCCATGCTTGCTTCCCCTGTCAAATACCTGAGACACATGCTTAAAAGTCAAAAAAATTGTTGAGTGAAATCATAGAGTTTGAATTTAATAATCATTTTGATACACAAGCAAGATTGTATTGGAAAATACAATCAGTTTGAAAACATTGATATTGCAGTTTATATATTGCACTAAGTCTCATGACACGCAAACGTTAACAAATACCTTAACGGCGGGTGTATATCAAATCAATGATATATTTTTGCCCTCGTGTAATAGGTGATTTGCCAGTTCCT
Organism: Artemisia argyi; assembly: GCA_030686995.1. Classification (NCBI taxonomy): domain Eukaryota; kingdom Viridiplantae; phylum Streptophyta; class Magnoliopsida; order Asterales; family Asteraceae; genus Artemisia; species Artemisia argyi. The sequence continues at coordinate 20,399,898 of CM060693.1, read as the reverse complement.
ATTTTTACTCAAATATAATTATCACGACTAATGCGGCTAAGCACATGCATATGGCATTCCGTCAACCATTAGTGGGACAGGCTGTCAAACCTTAAATAGATCTATTCATTATATTCGCGTTCACCGCAGTGATTAATGGTTCATGAATAAGGGTCTTTTGGCAATAGCTAACTTAGGCATATATCAGTCAGGAAAGCATACAGAAAATACTTGTGAATCTATTTATAGCATGTATCCCCCTCACGGAGTTTTGAAAATAATTAAATGTGAGGCTATGACTCACCTTGATTGATACTGAAAATGAAGAAAATAAAGTCGGATGAATTTTATGAAAACGGCTTCGAAACACAACCTGATAAATAAATTTATCTAAGAAATTGACCAAAAACTATTCGGTAACTTTAAAGAAAATAACAAATATTAGATATTCGTTATGACGATTAAGTGATGTGCAGTGAAAATATTGTGATATGCATGATATGACAAAATATGATTTTTAAAATTATCCATCGATGTTTTTAATCATAACTAAAATCTTAATCTTTTTAAAATATCGTTATATATTATTAACGTTAAGTTAATAATATATATACATATATATATATATATATATATATACATATATATATATATATATATATATATATATATATATATATATATATATATATATATATATATATATATATATATATATAGAATCTGGATCGATTGAGAAGGTTTTTATTTTGAGAAGATTGAGAAGATTTTCAAAAACGATAGATTTTTAACTTTGATTCATGTTTTTCAAGCATAAAACTCATTTTAATGTGATTAAAATTCAAAATGTGTAAAAAAAATTTGAATCAATGTTAAAAATCTCTCGATTTTGCGATATATGTAGAATACTGAATCATCTGTACAAATTTAATGAATCATCATCATAACTCGATTTTAACAATGATTTGTGAATCAAATTTGTGATTTATGGATTCGATTCACTATAAAATGATGTTTACTTGTGAATCAAATCAAAAACATGAATCAATTTGTTCAAACGAAAATTTCTCAATCTTCTCAAAATAAAAACCTTCTCAATGGAACCGGATCCTATATATATATATATATATATATATATATATATATATATATATATATATATATATATATATATATATATATATATATATATATATATATATATATATATATATATATATATATAACATTTAAACATAATATGAAAAAAAAAATAGATAAGAATGATAAATAAATTTAGTCTTTGTCTCCTTTTCCAAATTTTACTATTTTTATACTAACGATACTTGCGTTACACCGTTAGTCCTTTTTATATATTTTTCAACTATAGTCCTCTACTTTGTCCAAAAGTCAATACAAACCTTCTAATATTAATTTTTATCACATTTTATCCTTAGATTTCTATATTTACAGGTTTAGTCCTTGATTTTCAATATTTACACATTTAGTCCTTCTAGGTGTCGTCGCGTTACATTTTTAGTCCAATTTTACAAAAATGATTATGGAACTTTTCTAAAATTTTCCGTAGCTTATTTATTAAATATAAAGCTTATTTTAACTGCTTATTCATTTAAAAGCTTATTTTTATAGCTTATGGGCCTGGATCGAATAAACTTAAGGCCCGTTAAGATTTTTGGAGGCGAGGGCATGGAAAAAGTTTTGGGCTTGGCTTTGGACCATTTTTATGATTCTAAAAACATATCTTATAGGCCCAGTGGGCTTACGGATTTCAAAAGCTTAGTGGGCTTTAGTTAAGCCCACTCGACAATAAATAAGTTTTTATAACAAATTTTAGTTTTGATATTCGGTTTATGTACATTCAAAATGGGTCGTTTAAGATGTCAAAACGTGATTATTTTTACATGTTGTCTACATGAAAACTTTAGTTTGCTAGGTGGTCTATGACGTCGTGAAAAGAGATGGTACCATTGTTAAACTAGTTTTTAAGTTATACGTTGTTTTAGTGGCATGGTTAAGTCGATGTGTAAACTTGAAACTTATCAAAATATTACTAAGTGTTATTCAATTGTTATATCGATGGATGTAGATTTAAAATGAATGCATGACATGATTAATACGTTACAACTAATGTGAATGGTGTGTGCTTCGTGATTCCTAAGCCATCCAAGATAGAGGCAAATCACGTTTCGTGTACTACTAACAATTATATACGTGAATCAAGTGTGCAAAGTGTAGTCGTACGAAACAAAGTATACGAAGTGCATGACAATATGATATCGTATGAAATGGATTTAGAACAAGTGCAAGAGACTTACAAACACTTTTAAAGAGATTTAGAGTCGAGCTAGGTAGAAAAGAACACAAGAAATCACGTCAAACTTATATAACCCAAACGTTATATATATATTTTTAACCCGATTGTCTTTCCTTGCTTCCAATACCCAACTATACGACTCGTGAGCTTTGTAAAGATGAAATGGAGATCGAATTATTGTAGTGAGAAGGATTGGTAATGAATGAGAGTAGTATGCATGCAAGGACGTACTATATATATACTAATATATATCGTTTTAGTAGAAAGTTTCAATGTAACTTCTTAGTACACTATTTCATGTCAGTAACTAGTTCTTAGGTGCTTATTATATTGTTTTTAGAAGGTGTTGTGAGAGTATATAATGAGGAGAATGTTGGGGTGATTCATTGCCCTATGTCGACCAAGTTAATATACATACATACGATTCATAAATCGTTTACCACTCGTACATACTTGATCATCCTTAACATTTGAGCATAGAATCATCTTAGGAATAACATTAGGAATGTTTAGAAACAAACTAGATTCAAAACGGTTAAGTTTTGAATATAGTGTAAATTCGATTTGGGTTTGTTATGGTCGACTACTTTGCCTCTTAAAAACGTATCAAAACTCAACGTAGGAACGTGAGACTTGACACACTAATTGTTGGCTAGTAGGTTAACGAGATGGGAAAACAAAATACATAGGTCGTGTGCAAGATTTGGGAATAAACGATGCGATTTGGAGGTGGTTTGGTTATGTCGACCGGATGAAAACTAATTATAATTTGGAAGTTGGGCCTTGATTTGGTGGGCTGATGAATAGTGAAAATGGAGTGGGCCGAAAATAATTAAGGGTCCGGTTTGATTAATAGGGTAATTAAGGATTTTAATTATATTTAATAAATATAATTAGGATTAGGATTTAGGTTTAGGATTAAATGAAAAGTTTAAGTTTCGTGTAACGTGTCGAGGATTAATTCCGTCATTTCGTGAATTATATTATTTTGTGAAAATCACCAAAATAATATAATAAGAAAAATTTTAAATTTTTCCGAGAAAATGGGAATTAGAAACGATAACGAAAGATTATATATTTATTAACGATTTAATTACAAGAAATTTTTACAGGGTTCTACAGTACCCACTTGTCATTCTGAATTTCGTCCCGAAATTCGATTTTAAGAAATCTAACAAGTGTGTTCTATGAAAATAAGTGCGGATATTTCTCACGGAATCTATCTTCTCTTTCCCATGTATAAGTCGGTCCTCGCTTTGAGTCCCATCTTACTTTTACAATGGGGATACGATTCTGTTTGAGTTGTTTAACTTCTCTATCCATTATTTCCACAGGCTCTTCTGTGAACACTAGTTTGTCGTCCAATCTAATCTCTTTTAGTGGAATGACGAGAGTTTCGTCTGACAAACATTTCTTGAGTTGGGACACGTGAAACGTAGGGTGTACCCTACTAAGTTCATCCGGAAGTTCTAACTTATAAGCAACTGAACCAATTCTCTCCATAATTTTGAAAGGTCCAATATACCTCGGATTTAACTTTCCACGTTTTCCAAAACGAATCATTCCTTTCCATGGCGAAACCTTCAACATGACTTTGTCTCCTACTTGAAATTCCATAGGCTTTCTCCTGACATCAGCATAACTTTTCTGTCTGTCACGAGCAGCTTGCAAGCGTTGCTTGATTTGGAATATCTTTTCAGTAGTATCATGTATTAGCTCTGGTCCGGTAAGTTGCATATCACCAACTTCTGTCCAACAGATTGGTGATCTGCACTTTCTTCCGTACAGTGCCTCAAAAGGTGCAGCCTTTATGCTGGCATGGTAGCTATTATTGTATGAAAATTCAACTAATGGCAAGTGTCTATCCCAACCTTTTCCGAAATCAATCACACATGCTCGGAGCATGTCTTCCAAGGTTTGGATTGTTCTCTCACTTTGTCCATCAGTTTGCGGATGATAAGCGGTGCTCATATCTAACCTAGTACCAAGAGATTTCTGTAGCGATTCCCAAAATCTCGATGTGAATCGGCTATCTCTATCAGAAATAATAGATATTGGTACTCCATGTCTAATCACAATTTCCTTAAAATACAACTGAGCGAGTGTTTCTATCCCGTCAGTTTCCTTGATTGGTAGGAAATGTGCAGACTTGGTTAATCGATCGATGATAACCCAGATTGTGTCTAATCCAGTCGAAGTCTTTGGTAATTTGGTAATAAAATCCATTGTGATTCTTTCCCATTTCCAGACCGGAATCTCTGGTTGCACGAGTAATCCTGGTGGTTTCTGAGTCTCTGCTTTTACTCTAGAGCAGGTCAAACATTTACCAACGTACTCGGCGATATCAGCTTTCATATTTGGCCACCAATAATTCTTCTTAATATCTTGGTACATTTTATTGGAACCGGAATGAATGGAATATTTGGATTTATGAGATTCATGCATGATAAGGTCTCGAATACCTCCAAATAGAGGAATCCAATATCTTTCCTTAAAACATAACATTCCATCATTTCTTCTCACAAATTCTTTTTCATTATTTGGCATTCTGTCAACCTGATCTTCCAGGTTTGACCTTCTGTCAATTTTCTCATATTGCCGGTTTTCTTCTTGTAGAGCTTCCATTTGAGCTTTGATGATTTGAGCAGGAAGTGGCGAATGAATTGTCATTCCTAGAGATCGAACTCTAAGAGGTTTAATTCTATCTTTTCTACTCAACGCATCGGCTACTACATTCGCTTTACCAGGATGGTAACGAATTTCACAGTCGTAGTCATTGAGTAGTTCTAACCATCTTCTTTGCCTCATGTTTAGCTCCTTTTGATCTAAGATATGCTGTAGACTCTTGTGATCGGTGAAAACCGTACACTTTGTACCATATAGGTAATGTCTCCATATCTTAAGAGCAAAAACTACTGCTCCTAATTCTAGATCATGAGTGGTGTAGTTTTCTTCATTCTTTTTCAGCTGTCGTGAAGCATAGGCTATAACTTTGTCTCTTTGCATTAGTACCGTACCCAAACCATGATGAGATGCGTCACAATACACTACAAATTCCTCATTGCCTTCTGGTAATGCTAATATTGGTGCTTCACAAAGCTTTTGTTTCAGCAACTGAAACGCTGACTCTTGCTTCTCTTCCCAGTTATACTTCTTGTTCTTCTGGGTTAGTTCCGTCAATGGTTTTGCAATCTTTGAAAAACCTTCTATAAATCTCCGGTAATAACCAGCGAGACATAAGAATTGACGAATCTCGGTTGGGGAGGTGGGTGACGTCCAACCTTTAACTGCTTCTATCTTCGCGGGATCTACGTGGATACCTTTGTTTTTCTGCTGTCGTGAAGCATAGGCTATAACTTTGTCTCTTTGCATTAGTACCGCACCCAAACCATGATGAGATGCGTCACAATACACTACAAAGTCCTCATTGCCTTCTGGTAATGCTAATATTGGTGCTTCACAAAGCTTTTGTTTCAGCAACTGAAACGCTGACTCTTGCTTCTCTTCCCAGTTATACTTCTTGTTCTTCTGGGTTAGTTCCGTCAATGGTTTTGCAATCTTTGAAAAACCTTCTATAAATCTCCGGTAATAACCAGCGAGACCTAAGAATTGACGAATCTCGGTTGGGGAGGTGGGTGACGTCCAACCTTTAACTGCTTCTATCTTCGCGGGATCTACGTGGATACCTTTGTTGTTGATGATATGGCCTAAAAATTGAACGGTAGTAATCCAAAAATCACATTTGGAGAACTTAGCGTACAACTTTTCCTTCCTAAGTAACTCCAAAACAGTCCTTAAGTGTTCGGCATGCTCTTCTTCATTGCGCGAATAGATTAAAATATCATCAATGAACACAATAACGAATTTATCCAAGTATGGTTTGCATACTCGGTTCATTAAATCCATGAATACAGCTGGTGCATTGGTAAGACCAAATGGCATCACCTGAAATTCATAATGTCCGTATCGTGTTCGAAAAGCTGTCTTGGGAATGTCCTCTTCCCTTACTCTTAGTTGATGATATCCTGATCTAAGATCGATTTTTGAGTACACACTTGATCCTTGTAATTGGTCAAATAGATCGTCGATCCTTGGTAATGGATATCGATTCTTCACCGTGAGTTTGTTCAACTCCCTGTAATCGATACACATTCGGAACGTTCCATCTTTCTTTTTGACAAATAGGATTGGTGCTCCCCAAGGGGATGAACTCGGTTGAATGAAACCTTTATCTGATAGTTCTTTTAACTGTTCAGATAATTCTTTCATTTCGGAGGGGGCTAATCGATATGGTGCTTTTGCAACGGGTGCTGCTCCAGGCACTAAATCGATTCGGAATTCTACTTGACGAGTTGGTGGGATTCCAGGTAAGTCTTCGGGAAATACATCAGAAAATTCTCTTACAACTGGCACTTCATCAAGTTGTTTCTTCTTTTCTTTTGTTTCTCCTCCCGTTACTTGGATTTGAAATACATGGCATCCTTTGCTTATGTATTTCATCATCTTGGCATACGAAATGAAATTGAAAGAAGTTTTAGGTTTATCACCTTGGATGATTAAGGTTTCACCGTCGAATGGAATCTGGATGATTTTCTCATCACAAATTATTCTGGCACGGTGTTTAGATAACCAATCCATACCAATGATGACATCAAAACTTCCCAATTGGATGGGCATAAGATTGATAGGGAAAGATTTATTTAAAAGGGTTAAGGTGCAGTTTTCGATTAGGGTATTGGTATTTAAAATATTTCCATCTGCTAATTCTATTTCATAGATAGTATCTAATTCTACAGGAGTAATATTTAGATTTGCGGCAATCGAAGTAGACACAAAACTTTTATCTGCCCCTGAATCAAATAATATCTTAGCATCTTGTTGATTTAATAGGAACGTACCAGTAACAACATCTGAATTCTGCGTTGTGTTCCCATCACCAAGTACATAAGCTCTTCCTCTGGCAACATTATTGGTAAATTTCGGACATTGAGGTCTGTAGTGTCCAACTTCTCCACAACCATGGCACTTTACTGCTATCGGTTGGGTATTGGCCCCAGTCGCTCGACAGTCCCTTGTCATATGACCAATTCTTTTACAGTTGCCGCAAACAGCTCTACATGCTCCAAAATGATGCATGTTGCACTTGTTACATGGGGGTAGCGTTCCTGAATAACCTTTACTTTCTGCAGGCACTGCTGCATAAGCTCGGGTAGCTTCTTGTCGACGATTTTGTTGTTGATGATGATTACTACGATTCTGTTGCTGATCTCTGTTGCGATTCCTGCCTTGATTGTTGTTGTTGCTGTAGCTACGGTTACCACTGTAACTGTTGTTATAGCTGCGGTTGTTGCCATTGTTACTCCCTCGGTGGTCAGCACTTCTCTTATGCTCATTAATCACAGAGGTAGAACCTCTTTTGATTACCCGGGTTAACAATCTCTGGGCAAGCTCCATAGCTTCTTCTACTGACTTTGGATTCGATGAGGTAACGTCTCCTTCAATGGATGGTGGTAGTCCTTCCACGTATTTCTCCAATGCTTGTTCAACATCGGGTACTATAGTTGGACACAGCACCGACAACTCCAGAAACTTTCTGTCGTATGTCTTCAAGTCATTGTACCTTACAACTAGTTGATGAAATTCATCTTCTAGTTTTCGAATCTCTGTTCTTGGACAATACTTCTTCAACATTTTATTTTTCAGCTCATTCCACGAAAGTCTGAAAGCTTCATCTGGACCCATAGCATTCGCAGTAGTGTTCCACCATGATAATGCCTCTCCTTGAAGAGTTCCTGTAGCAAAGGTAACTTTGTTATTCTCAGGACAACCACTCCTCTTGAAGACTGTCTCAGTATGCTCAAACCAATGTGCCATTTCAGTCACTCCTTCAATTCCTTTGAAGTTTGTTGGCTTGCAAGTCATGAAATCCTTATAAGTACAATTACGTGGAGTAACTGTATTAGTTTCATGATTTGCACCATTGGTATTATTCAAATGATCCGCTTCACGAGCTGCGGATATTCCCTCAGCAATCATTCTTTGAACCTCAGTGGGGGTCAAGATCACTTCTGGGTTAGAGTTTTCGCTACTTGCATGCTCCATTTTTCTATTAATAATACAAAAATATAGCATTTAGAATTTTAAACAACCACTTGTTTTAAAGATTCTTGTGAAGTAGGGAAAAATAAATTTTGAGTCTTAATAATAATTGGACATCATATGTAGTTTTTATTTTTGATACAACAATCATAATTATTCCGATATGTTAGATACAATTTTAATACACATGAACAACCATAAGCATAAGTTAACATTTGTAGATAGTAATATCAAAACCAACAGCATAACATTAATAACTTTAAATCAGTTGAGTTGTTATAACAAAACGATACAAGCTTATTAATGCCACATGCGGCAGGCTTGAATGCCTTATTACTAGTACAAATACCAACTGTCTCTAATGATTAGGTATGTTCACATGTTCTCCCATCTCAAAGATCTGAAATCGGAGCTCTTGCATCTCGGTATGATGTTGCATCTTCATATCCCCTACAATGTTTTCCAATGTATCTGCTCTTCGGCGTGCAAGCTGGGCTTCCCAAGTACGGTCCTGTCCCTCTCTCCGTAATGATATCGCGAAAGAACGTGTCTCCGAGATATCCGAACGTATCTGAGCTAACCCTTGCTGCAACTCTATTCTATCGGCTGTAAGGTTATGTAAGGTGTTGTGGGTAGTATCTGAATGATCGAAAGATGAATAATCAATCATCTGTAGAAGTGAATCTATCTGATCCTCGTGATGCTCCAATCGCGTCACTACTACAGAAGGTGTAAAGGTAGAAGGAATTTCCATCCTAGCACTCTCGCCAGTTTCATTGATATGAGCTGGGGGAGTAAAACCAGGCGGATAGGGTAATGATGGTGAAAGGGGAGAAATAGAATCAGAAATACGAAGGCGGCTGGAGGTAGGTATATCTACTTCAGGGATAGGTTCTCTTTGGTGAAAATTATACGGATAAGTTTGGCTGAAAAGGTTGAGTAAGTGATCGGGTGCATATGAATTATGACGTGGAAATGGTGTCGATAAAACAAAAGTATTGGGATTCTCAGGCGTTGTAGCAATTTCGTCTTGCTCGTAGGGTTCTGTTTCTTGAGAAACAGCGTCAGGTACAGCAGTAGAACGATAAACAGGCGAAGTAACGGACGCGACGGAAATATCAGAGTCGGATTCGAACATACTCATATTGACACAATACTGTAACAATTCATAAATAGCGCAGAATAAGAATTTATTATCATACAATTTTAACATATCGCAATTAAAATATCATAGCTTAATGATTAACTTACGGAGTGCTGTAGCAAGCAGGTACGGCGGGCAAAAATATATATGGTAAAAATTTAATTTATTTGAAAGTATGGTTATAGTTCAATGTTTGAAAATATTTGGTTCTCTATAACGATGGCTCTGATACCAATCTGTAACACCCCCTAATTTAAAATGCGGCAGCGGAATAGAAATTAGGGTGTTACGGTGAGGATCGAAGTCATAATGATAGAAAACGACTCGAAGAGACGTTTTAAAAACATAATTTCATTTATAAATATTTGAAATACAATAGGTCCATATCAGAGTATTATAAAAACTTGATGTTTTGAACTAAATCAATCATCATTTATTTTACATCATATTTGATAATAATTAAACATAATTTGAAGATTTTTGCCGCCCGTTCCATGCTTGCTTCCCCTGTCAAATACCTGAGACACATGCTTAAAAGTCAACAAAATTGTTGAGTGAAATCATAGAGTTTGAATTTAATAATCATTTTGATACACAAGCAAGATTGTATTGGAAAATACAATCAGTTTGAAAACATTGATATTGCAGTTTATATATTGCACTAAGTCTCATGACACGCAAACGTTAACAAATACCTTAACGACGGGTGTATATCAAATCAATGATACATTTTTGCCCTCGTGTAATAGGTGATTTGCCAGTTCCTATTTTTACTCAAATATAATTATCACGACTAATGCGGCTAACCACATGCATATGGCATTCCGTCAAGCATTAGTGGGACAGGCTGTCAAACCTTAAATAGATCTATTCATTATATTCGCGTTCACCGCAGTGATTAATGGTTCATGAATAAGGGTCTTTTGGCAATAGCTAACTAAGGCATATATCAGTCAGGAAAGCATACAGAAAATACTTGTGAATCTATTTATAGCATGTATCCCCCTCACGGAGTTTTGAAAATAATTAAATGTGAGGCTATGACTCACCTTGATTGATACTGAAAATGAAGAAAATAAAGTCGGATGAATTTTATGAAAACGGCTTCGAAACACAACCTGATAAATAAATTTATCTAAGAAATTGACCAAAAACTATTCGGTAACTTTAAAGAAAATAACGAATATTAGATATTCGTTATGACGATTAAGTGATGTGCAGTGAAAATATTGTGATATGCATGATATGACAAAATATGATTTTTAAAATTATCCATCGAAGTTTTTAATCATAACTAAAATCTTAATCTTTTTAAAATATCGTTATATATTATTAACGTTAAGTTAATAATATATATACATATATATATATATAAATATATATATATATATATATATATATATATATATATATATATATATATATATATATATATATATATATATATATATATATATATAAATATAAATATAAATATAAATAACATTTAAACATAATATGAAAAAAAATATATAAAATAGATAAGAATGATAAATAAATTTAGTCTTTGTCTCCTTTTCCAAATTTTACCATTTTTACACTAACGATACTTGCGTTACACCGTTAGTCCTTTTTATATATTTTTCAACTATAGTCCTCTACTTTGTCCAAAAGTCAATACAAACCTTCTAATATTAATTTTTATCACATTTTATCCTTAGATTTCTATATTTACAGGTTTAGTCCTTGATTTTCAATATTTACACATTTAGTCCTTCTAGGTGTCGTCGCGTTACATTTTTAGTCCAATTTTACAAAAATGATTATGGAACTTTTCTAAAATTTTCCGTAGCTTATTTATTAAATATAAAGCTTATTTTAACTGCTTATTCATTTAAAAGCTTATTTTTATAGCTTATGGGCCTGGATCGAATAAACTTAAGGCCCGTTAAGATTTTTGGAGGCGAGGGCATGGAAAAAGTTTTGGGCTTGGCTTTGGACCATTTTTATGATTCTAAAAACATATCTTATAGGCCCAGTGGGCTTACGGATTTCAAAAGCTTAGTGGGCTTTAGTTAAGCCCATTCGACAATAAATAAGTTTTTATAACAAATTTTAGTTTTGATATTCGGTTTATGTACATTCAAAATGGGTCGTTTAAGATGTCAAAACGTGATTATTTTTACATGTTGTCTACATGAAAACTTTAGTTTGCTAGGTGGTCTATGACGTCGTGAAAAGAGATGGTACCATTGTTAAACTAGTTTTTAAGTTATACGTTGTTTTAGTGGCATGGTTAAGTCGATGTGTAAACTTGAAACTTATCAAAATATTACTAAGTGTTATTCAATTGTTATATCGATGGATGTAGATTTAAAATGAATGCATGACATGATTAATACGTTACAACTAATGTGAATGGTGTGTGCTTCGTGATTTTTAAGCCATCCAAGATAGAGGCAAATCACGTTTCGTGTACTACTAACAATTATATACGTGAATCAAGTGTGCAAAGTGTAGTCGTACGAAACAAAGTATACGAAGTGCATGACAATATGATATCGTATGAAATGGATTTAGAACAAGTGCAAGAGACTTACAAACACTTTTAAAGAGATTTAGAGTCGAGCTAGGTAGAAAAGAACACAAGAAATCACGTCAAACTTATATAACCCAAACGTTATATATATATTTTTAACCCGATTGTCTTTCCTTGCTTCCAATACCCAGCTATACGACTCGTGAGCTTTGTAAAGATGAAATGGAGATCGAATTATTGTAGTGAGAAGGATTGGTAATGAATGAGAGTAGTATGCATGCAAGGACGTACTATATATATACTAATATATATCGTTTTAGTAGAAAGTTTCAATGTAACTTCTTAGTACACTATTTCATGTCAGTAACTAGTTCTTTGGTGCTTATTATATTGTTTTTAGAAGGTGTTGTGAGAGCATATAATGAGGAGAATGTTGGGGTGATTCATTGCCCTATGTCGACCAAGTTAATATACATACATATGATTCATAAATCGTTTACCACTCGTACATACTTGATCATCCTTAACATTTGAGCATAGAATCATCTTAGGAATAACATTAGGAATGTTTAGAAATGAACTAGATTCAAAACAGTTAAGTTTTGAATATAGTGTAAATTCGATTTGGGTTTGTTATGGTCGACTACTTTGCCTCTTAAAAACGTATCAAAACTCAACGTAGGAACGTGAGACTTGACACACTAATTGTTGGCTAGTAGGTTAACGAGATGGGAAAACAAAATACATAGGTCGTGTGCAAGATTTGGGAATAAATGATGCGATTTGGAGGTAGTTTGGTTATGTCGACCGGATGAAAACTAATTATAATTTGGAAGTTGGGCCTTGATTTGGTGGGCTGATGAATAGTGAAAATGGAGTGGGCCGAAAATAATTAAGGGTCCGGTTTGATTAATAGGGTAATTAAGGATTTTAATTATATTTAATAAATATAATTAGGATTAGGATTTAGGTTTAGGATTAAATGAAAAGTTTAAGTTTCGTGTAACGTGTCGAGGATTAATTCCGTCATTTCGTGAATTATATTATTTTGTGAAAATCACCAAAATAATATAATAAGAAAAAATTTAAATTTTTCCGAGAAAATGGGAATTAGAAACGATAACGAAAGATTATATATTTATTAACGATTTAATTACAAGAAATTTTTACAGGGTTCTACAGTAAACCCTGCCCAGAAAAAACACAGGCTATCATCCAAATCCCTTCACCACGCACATTGAAAGAGGTCCAGTCATTGAACGGAAAATTAGCTGGGCTAAATCGATTCTTGTCCAAATCAGCGGATAAGTCACTCCCTCTCTTTAAAACACTCAGGATGTGTACAAAAAAGGGAGACTTTCGTTGGACTGCAGAGGTGGAAGAAGCTTTTCAACAACTTAAGCAACATATAGCAGCGCTTCCCACACTAGTCGCACCCCGACCAGGGGAAGAATTGATCATGTATCTGTCTGCAACACATGGAGCAGTCAGTGCGGTACTATTGACAGATAGGAACTCCATACAAACACCAGTATACTTTGTAAGCAAAGCATTCAAAAAGACAGAGGTTAACTATACCGCAATGGAGAAGCTGGTCCTAGCTTTAGTATTTGCAGCAAAAAGATTGCGCAGATACTTTCAAGCACATCCAATAGCAGTGATTACGGATCAACCTATCAAGCAAGTTATCTCTAAACCCGACGCATCGGGGCGGCTACAAAAATGGAGTGTGTTACTAAGTGAGCATAATATCTCTTACAGACCACACACTGCGATTAAGGGGCAGATACTAGCAGACTTCATCAGTGAAAAACCATATACTGAGGCTCCATCATCCAGCAGCAAAACAGAACTACAAGAACCATGGATCCTATTCACGGACGGATCTTCATGCGTAGATGGGTCAGACGCAGGCCTTATCCTTACTAGCCCAGAAAGAATGGAATTCACTTACGCACTGCATTTTGAATTCACATCCACGAACAACGAGGTAGAATATGAAGCCCTAATCGCTGGATTACGCATTGCAACTAAAATGGGTGTACGCAACCTAGAAGCAAATGTCGATTCCCGATTAGTAGCCAATCATGTGTTGGGAGGATATGAAACTAAAGAGGAAAACATGGTCCAATACTTAGACAAAACCAAGTCCCTAATTCAGGGATTTGACAGGTTCACCATTAAACAAGTCCCTAGAGGAGAAAACAGAAAAGCAGATGCACTAAGTAAGATCGCGTCTACAAGCTTTGCGCATCTGTCAAAACAGGTATTGGTGGAGACCTTGAAGAACAAATCCATCTCAGAGATGGAGATATCCACGGTGATAGGCGAGCAGGATCATACTTGGATGACACCTATCATCGAATTCATAAGCAAGGGGACATTACCCCAGGAACAGAAGAACGCTCGACGGATACGGTGCACAGCGTAGAGGTACGAACTTCGAGATGGTATCCTATATCGGCGTTCATTCCTACAACCATGGCTTCGGTGCGTTGGACCTCTTCAGGCAAATTATGTACTCCGAGAGATCCACGCTGGTTCATGCAGTATGCATTCAGGACCATGGTCTGTTGTGGCTCGAGCCCTGCGGTCAGGATACTACTGGCCTACTATGCACCGCGATGCGTGGGACATGATAAAGAAATGTAGCGACTGCCAGGTCCACAGACCTATCCCGCGCCGACCACAACAAGAGCTGACACCTATCACCTCACCATGGCCATTCTATAAGTGGGGTATTGATATCGCAGGTCCTTTCCCTGTCGCAGCAGGGGGACTAAAGTTTCTCATCGTGGCTATAGACTACTTCACCAAGTGGATTGAAGCAAAGGCAGTAACAACCATCACAGGTAATCAGGTAAAATGATTTGTGTGGGAAAACATTGTATGCCGCTTTGGCCTACCTGGAGAAATTATTTCGGATAATGGAAAACAATTCTGTGATAACCCATTCAAAGACTGGTGCGCGCAGCTAAATATCACACAACACTTCGCGTCAGTTAAACACCCACAAACCAATGGCCTGGTTGAGCGCGCGAACCGTAGCCTGGGAGAAGGAATAAAAGTACGTCTCGACAAACACAAAGGAAGATGGGTGGATGAATTATCGCATGTTTTATGGGCGCACCGCAAGACAATCAAAGTCAGCACTGGAGATACACCATTCTCTCTTGTCTATGGGACATAAGCCGTCATCCCAGCTGAAATTGGAATGCCAACTATTCGTACGGCGGAAGTCAATGTTACAACCAATGACGACGAACGACGTATAGATTTGGATCTATTGGAAGAAAGGCGCGAGCGCGCAACTATATGTGAGGCAAGAGCCAAGTCAAAGATGAAGGGGTACTATGATGCAAAAGTCAGAAACACTTCATTCAGGCCAGGAGACTTTGTGTACCGTGCCAATGATGCAAGCCACGCAGAAGATACGAGAAAGCTTAGACCAAAATGGGAAGGACCCTACGAGGTCACAGAAGCATTAGGCAGAGGCGCATACAAGCTGCGTGACATGGATGGCCATGAGCTAGCACGCACTTGGAAATTTGGAATATTTGTAATCTCAAGAGTTGCTATCTTTAGGAAAGGCTACGGCTCACGCACAGACACCTCTGCACTTTAGTAAGTGCCTAATAAATGTCCGTGTATTTACATTATCTTTTGTTTAGGAAATTGTCTTTTATTTTCAAAAACTTGCAAGAATTAATTAAACATCGTGGTTTCTAGCTAACTCCGCGACACATTTAACTTTATTGCTTACATCTTATTTATGTCTCAATATTGTTACTTTACTTCTTTGCCTACATGGCGTGCATGCATTTATTAAGACCCACGATGGCAGAAAGGATGAGTAAACCTAATAAATAACTCGTTGAGTAAGAGCGTTGCAAACCCATCAACATTGGATCATGCATCCTTGCTAAAAACCTTACTCTCAAGACGTTGAAGTAAGTTTAATGCGCATCCCACGAAGAATGCGCAACAACGCACACTGTGCACGTTTAGCAATATAGGAGCCAAGACTCTTGGCTCTTTGATATTGTATTTGCAGCACGCTGCAAGTTAGTTCATATACTTACGAATTTTTATTCACATATATTTATTAAGTTATGGACTTAATACAATTTTTCCTAAGTATGTTTTGGTTACAACTTGACTCTTGGAAAGTTTTTCACGAAAAATAATCTAAGTACAAGATGATACAAACGTGCATACAGAAACCAATATTATTATTCAACTACGAGTTTTATACAAGTTACAAAATCAACATATACAACAAAAAGTTGATTCTATAGCAATCTACATACTGCGAGCACGCCTATCCCATGAGCTACTAGCTGTAGACGCTACGTGCCCAGCCTCATCAAGCCTTCTCAATAGGCTGCTATCCTCCTGCGA
Source organism: Artemisia argyi (assembly GCA_030686995.1). Lineage (NCBI taxonomy): Eukaryota > Viridiplantae > Streptophyta > Magnoliopsida > Asterales > Asteraceae > Artemisia > Artemisia argyi. The sequence goes on along the minus strand of CM060693.1, from coordinate 20,383,443 downwards.
TACAGTCGGCACGCTGACAGGAATTCCATCAAACCTGGGTAGATGAGCTGCACCAACACCGCACAAGATTGCCTTCCCTTTCACGCCTTCTTCCGTGCAAGCCTTGTAGCATGGGCTTCCAAGGACTTCTTCAAAGATACTTCCTTCTCAAGGGCAAAGGGATTCAACATGTCACGTAGGCGCGCAAAGATGGGTACATGCAGCTGTGACTCATCCGGCTTAAAAAAGAAGTCAGGTTGCGCCTCGGCATCATCAGCTATGTGCCTCGCCAGGGTTAACCCTTGCATAATTACGCCGATAGGGTAATCCTGGTCGCGCTCCAGTTGCTCGATATGAGGGAACTCGAAGATTTTCATCTTCCCCATAGCCGCAACCAGCTATGTATAGCCATCTCCAGTATACCCTGGCACCTCTGCGGGGGATAAAGTCAGCATCTTCCCCTTGTGTAGCTCTTTTATGGCTTCAGCCTTGCCACGCGCCAAGGCACACTTCACGACATCCCCAAAAGCCTCAAGGACCTCTGGGGACTCCAGCGTACCCATAGCAGCCAAACGAAGACCGTGACTGATCAACTACCTAAGAACACAACAACACACGCATTAGCAGATATAAATTTAAAGGGAATTAAACGTAAAACAGTTGGTAAAGAAATCAACAATACCTGCGCTTAGCAATAGCAGACACCAAATGAGGGTATAGCTCTTCATCGTACTCGATGCTCAGTTTGCGCAGCTTACCCTCCTGCCTCTCCAAGGCAACCTCCACAGCCTTACGGAACTCATCTAATGAGAAAAATGCTTGCTCATGTGCTGCTCCAGGTACTTCACCCCCTACACGCAATTGGACTTGTATTGATTCAGGGCAGCACGCTCCTGATTAACTTGAGCAAGCAACGACATTTTCTCATCAACAAGCTTCCCAGCGTATGTGTTGGTTGACCCTACTTCCACCTGAGCACTAGCCAGCTGCGCCTTCGGAAGCGCGATTTCTTCATCCTTCTGCGCAAGACGGGTGCTCTCACCAGAATAGCTAGCCTTCAGCTGAGCGACCAATTTGGCCTGTTGCGCAGTGCCAAGGTCTAGCTTCTCCACCAATGAACCAACGGACACGCTCCCCAGCGCCCTTGGCTCAGTCTCATCGCTCTTCTGCGAAAGCTCATCAGATGGCACAAAACTCGCCCTGGGTGGCGACTTTGGCGCAGAAGCAGCATCATCCCCAGTATCTTCAACACTGCGCGCATACAACAAACAGTTCACAGTCATACTCTAATATTAAAGACGGTAAAGGAATTGAAGCGATAACAGCGTAAATTATATTACTTAAATGAGGGGAGGAGACTTTGGAACATCTTTATCCGCACCAGTGGCGGACGCATCCTCGTCTACAGATGATTTCTCATCAGCAATAAGATGGCGTCTCCTTTTGGAGGTTCCAGCGCCATAACCACCAGACGCTCCCTTACGTTTCATGCCTTGGCTAGTCTCCTCTGGCTCAAGGATCTGCACACTATTTGATGAATCAGTGTGCAATTCAGCCGCTACTGGAGACTGTTCCCTAGATTAGGGAACACTCTGCACTGGAGTAACTTGTAAAGCCGCTGGGGGAGAATCCTCATGCTCCTCTTGAGCAAGCTCCATAGTGCGCCTCGCGGTAGCTGCCATAACTGGCATCTCGCCTTCTCCCAAAGGGCGCACTCCTACCGTCACCAGTTTGGGCTTCTCCAAGTGCACTACACTGAACAGGTCCATCTCTGCGCAACAAAACATACACAAAAAACAAGGATTAAAAAAGCAATATAAAGAAAGGAGCGCTTACAATATCAAGACAAACATAATGGAGGACAAGCACCCACCCCGACCATCCTCGTATAAGAATGTTGGCACTTCCGTCTCCGGTTGGAAGTAGTTACGACTGATGCCCATATGCACCAGGAACTCTTCAGGGTACGCACTGATAGGGATGCGGTTGGTATTTATAGTATCCGCATCCGCTGCGCTATATGAGCCAGGGAGTGGGCGCTCATCCTTCGGTAAGGATCTTTGAGTATAGAACTCAAATTCCCACGGGTAAAAGGCCTTATCGACCCAAAAGAACTTTTCCCTCCAATTCCTTAGGGCGTCTAACTTTTCCGTGTAGCTCTGCAAGCGCCCTGCGCGCTTGGAAAAGGGCACCCACCCGTTTGACCACGACGTGTGGTAAAAGGCGCGGAATAAGTGAATGGTGGGGTTAATCTCCAACAGGCAAAAATTCACTTCAAAATTAGTTATTTTTGCTGCAACTATGCAGTGCAGCTGAGAAATGTGAAGACGATAGAAGCTTAGAATATTGCAAAGAAAAAGCAAAATGGGCACACGTTGGTTCACGAATTCGAAAAAACGCGTGTATACCCCCACCTTCCCTTCGAGGAAGTTCGGTATAGATGCATCCGCATCCGGAACTTCCGGATGCAGTGTGAATGGGATATAATAATCCGAGGTGAACTGATGTAGTTCATCCTCGGTTATATTGGACGCAATCTCGGTTAATTGAAGAACCATTGTTACAAAAGACGCACCCGCTGTTACCTAATAAGTTGTTGATTTCTGGATAGTTATGAAAACGGTTTAACAATGGTGGAATTGAGAATTTTCACTATGATAATCACTGTGAAAAGGAGGCGGTGGTTTATATAGGGTTACCAAGACCATAGATGATTGACACGTGGATCCCATCACTTAATCGTGTGGCTAGAATACCAAAAGGTACATCACTTTTTCATGTTTTTCTAGGGATACGTGGGATGTTTTAAGCCTAGATACACCGTATATTCTTTTTGGCGGGAAATGCTAGAAGCTTCCCCACCACGCTTACCGCTATAGTTATTAGTCTAGCATACGCAGCTACGTCCCGCGCATACTAGACTGGGGGGACATGATGACGTATAGTCTATACCCGGGTCACGAACCCGATTAAGGAAATTACTAACGCCCAAGCCCATCACGAGTGGGCTATCATAATTTGGGTTACCACGCTAACGGTTTGGGCTCACGAAAGCCCAAACCCAACTATATTATTTATGGTCTAGATAATGATATTTTATTTATGAGATAAAGATCAATGACCGGATAAGCGTGATACGCCGAAGAGTAAGGAACACGTATCCAATAAGGATTTCGTGTGTATATAAAGGGCATCCTGGCCCTCATTAAAGGTACGATCTACAACCTTAACTCTTCAATACAACCCTAAAACCGGTTACTTACTCTCACGCCGGAGGATAATCGTCGGAGACAATCCCACGATAAGCCTAGCGGTGTTTGTTTGCTTTCTTAGTGCGCAGGTCTCAAGTATTAAGATCTAATTGGTACGAGAATAATAACCCAAACAAGGAACGCCCAACTTTTATATCAACAACACCCAAATGGTGGAGAAGATGGCAGCCTCAAAACCGAGGTCAAATCTTTTAAGGGGCAATGGGGTTGTCCCCCCCCAATTTAGGACTATTATGTATAATTGTGTGTATTTTACATGTAGAAACACTGTAAATAAAAGACAACTAAAGGTTTGCACCCCTCAAAATTAAGTTATTGTATTTCGGCTCCTCTAAAAATATTGTTCAAGCAGCTTCGTCACTCCTCAAAACTATTTGAACTTTTAGATCCGACAGTGAAGATTTTAGAGTTACGACTCTTTCATAACACCCAAACAAGCTTTACAAATTAGTTAATCAACTGCTAAGAAGACGATGCCATGATGTCAATATTTATAGTAGATGGTATACGTTGATTTGAGGAAGTAAATCTTGGGATTTTGGCAAATTATAATATATTTGACAATCCTTTCTTTACCCATAACTTGTATACCGTATATAAGCCTGGGGAATGGTTACGCCTCCCTGGCGTTATTGTCTATGTGGCACGAAAATAACTTGGCATCGGCGTTAACACCATTTCGACATCCCGACGTTGGTAACGCGTTTGCTTCTGCATTGCCACAACAACGTACGTTGCAATGCCCCTTCTGTCCAAAAATGCTTCCAACGGCTATTTTTATTCAAAGAATATATATATATATATATATATATATATATATATATATATATATATATATATATATATATAAACAACCCCCCCACCCAAAAAAAAAACTTTATTACCAACGGATAGTTTGTAAAAACCAAATAATAATAATAATAATAATAATAATAATAATAATAATAATAATAATAATAATAATAAATAAATAAATAAATAAATAAATAAATAAATAAACTACTAGCCAACGGCTAGTATAAATTTTAGTAATTATTTTTTTTTCTTTCAAAAAACCACCTATATAAACCCATCTTATCTAATTCTTTTACAAACACAAAATTAAAACCGTCTTTATATCAAAAAAAAAAAAAAAAAAAAAAAAAAAAAAATCGCAATGAATCCACATCCAACTTACCTCGCACATGTGAATCTTTCCGATATCGAAGATGAAGCTGATGCTTTAATAATTATGGCCGCCTATGAGTACCAGCGAATACAAGAAGAAAAAGCCCAATCATCTCTTCGGTTAACCCGTAACCCAATTCCCCATGAACGTGAACTTGCAGAGGAGCGTTTGAAGCCCGACTATTTTAATCCAGGTTGTAAGTATCCTCATAGAGACTTTCGTAGAAGATTTCGTATAAGCGGGAAATTATTTCTTGAAATAGTTTCCGTTATTGAACCATATACTGCCGATCCTCTTCCGGATAATTGTGCATAATTTAGCCAAGCACCTGATTGTACTGGTCGGATGAGTATTGGTGTTCTCATGAAATGCACTATGGCCATACGCCAATTGGCATACGGCAGCTCACCAGATGCGTTCGATGAGTATTTGCAAATGAGTGCACGTACCGGACGTGATTGTCTAGATAATTTCAATATGTGTGTTATTGATTTGTTTAAGCCAGAGTTTTTAAGAAAACCAAATATGCATGACGTTCAAAACCTATATGCCAAACAGGAGTGTGAACGTGGTTTCCCGGGAATGCTTGGTAACATCGATTGTATGCATTGGGAATGGAAAAATTGTCCGGTGTCATGGCAAGGGCAATATGGTAGGGGTGATAAAAAATACCCGACTATAATGCTTGAAGCTGTTGCGTCGCATGATTTGTGAATTTGGCATGCATTTTTTGGTGTAGCGGGTGCGAATAATGATATCAATGTTTTAGATAATTCGTCGTTATTCGACGACACTCTTAATGATCAAGCACCTTTAGCTCCATATGAGGTAAATGGAGTTGCGTTTGAAAAGAGGTACTACTTAGCCGATGGAATTTACCCATAGTGGGCTACTTTATTTAGTTTATGCATTAGTTTTTAAATTTGTTTGATGTAATTTTAAATTTAAGTATGTCTCTTTTAAGTATTTTGTAATTTGTAATTTAATTATGTTTCTTTAAGTATGTTTCTTTTAATTTGTATATATTATTTAATGAAGTATTAGATTGTTAATGAAAGAAATTGTTAAGGGTAGAATTTGTAAATTTAAAAAAGAATGTGTCTCAAAAGCTGGTGTTATGTGATGTTATGATTTTTTTTTTTTTTTTTTTTTTTTTTTTTTTTTTTTATTGAAATAATGTGCTTTGACGTGGCGGGGAAAATTGGTGTTATTTGGTGTTATCACTCCCTTGGCTCTAATAGAATGTCTAAAACCAAATTTAGATGGCCGGTATGGTTCAATGTTTTCAAATTATCTTTTTTTTGGTTAAGATTTAAATCTTTATCATTTTTATGTTGCAATTTTTCCTTTTTCTATTAGAATTTCCAATTTTGAGTTTGTACACACTTATATACATTACTATATATACTAATGTGGCATCAAATGACGCCGGCTCACGTCATTTGGGTTCCCGAAAAATTCTTTGGCCTGCTAACCAAGGCCCAGCCCATGTGGTTTCCCTGTACTAATACTAACATATTGCAGCTAGATTATAACATCGGATATACATTACATATGCACCGCCTTTATCACCGCCTATACCACATGTCACCGATCTTCCTCCAAATCGTCACCGGGAAACGTCAAACGATACATCTAATTCGAATACCCCAGCCCTTTGCACTTTGCTAGGTCTATTACCTTACCCTGTTTTTTTTTTTTTTTTTTTTTTTTTTTTTTTTTTTTTTTTTTTTTTTCTCGCCTTTTTTCTCTTTGTCTAATTGCGTACCTTAGTGATGCTGATGCCATGTTTTTAGCTTAGATAAGAATGTGAGAAATAGGTTGTTTTTGTTGTTGTTGTTGCTTTGATGGTCATGATATGTTTTTAGCTTATATAAGAATGTGAGAAATATTATGCAAATGAGATGGAGACTAATGTTGAAAGAAATGGATTGATATATAATTGACTGTATGACGTAGCATATATGTCTTCTAGAGGTATTTAAATATCAAAAGTAACATATAAGTTACCTGATTAGTTGCAATAAATAATTGTTACAAGTTAATAAACTCGGTAGAACCACAAACGAACAATCACTAGAGGTATTTAAATAATTGTTACCTATAGAAGACATATTGCCTGTACTAATACTAACATGTGGTTTGGATGTTACAAGTTAATAAACTCCTATAGGCGTCATCTTCTTGCTGTGCTGTTTTGTGTTACTAGCTACCCCTTTGTGTTTTAACTTTCCAGATCAAACCGAGGTTGGTGCAGCAGTTACTTTCGAACCTGTGTTTTGTATCTGCTTTTTTTTTGGATATTTTTTCTCGCTTTTAGGACCTCTGTGACATATGTAGTTAAACATGACCGATGTTTGTCTTCTATGATTACTTATGCTTTTACCCTTCTATATACTGCCTTTCTAAGTATGAAAACCAAGAGTAACGACGTCCGTAGAACCACAAACGAACAATCACTAGAGGATGACGCCTCTATTACTGCTGGTGGTGATGTAGATTTACCACATCCGTTGTCGTTGCCCTGTGACATGGGTTTTGGTTAAGGTCAAATGAATGAAACCTTTGTTGGTATTTCGATGGATGTCGGCGATTCATTACACTGTAACTCGGATGTTTGTCGACGGCCTGCTACTGGACAGATGTTGTAGATAGACCGGTTAGGCCGTCGAATGGTATAACGATTAATGAGCTAGATTAGCAACACATCATGGCTACTGGTGGTCCTCACCAAAGTTCGGTACCCATGTCGGTTACCGAAAAGTGAAAGGGGAAATTGGATGAGATACTGGTGTCCACAGGTAGTATTGTATTAATAGTTTTATATCTGTATCCGTTGTTTTTTTTTAATTGATATTTTTGGGTTTATGGTTTCTGTGATATGTGTCATCATATGTGCCTGTAGTGTGTGCTTTTGTTGTTTTCTTCTGTACTTTGCTGATGAATATGTTGTTTGTTTAAGTATGAAAACCAAGAGTAGAGCTGTCTGTAGACCTGATGGCGAGCTGATGTTGGAAGATGGTGGGTCTGTTACTGGGAAGAGGAAAAGGAAAAAGGATGATGTGCCGCTGTGTGTGGGTGAAGGTATGCTTGCAGATTCTGTTGTTGTGCTTTGTTATAACCCTCTCTTGCTAAAGTTTGTCATGTCTTTTCGACGATCTTCCTTTACAGCCTCTTGCACTATGCCTGCCAGTCCTTTCAAGGGTTTTATGTCTAATGAGGATACCCAATCTGTTTTTAGTATGCCGTCATGTTCTATGAATGGACAAACACCGACGACACCTGCTGCACTTTCTGGTAAGGTTTTCTTATTGAATTTGTGGCCATTATGTGTGTCATAAGCGGTCTTTAAATTTTTTTTAACTCTTAGCTATTCGTTATGGTTACCGATGCTAATTCATGGTTCTTTGTTGTTGTTGCAGTTCAAACCGGTGCTGCTGTTACGCCGGCAGCCAAAGATTCTAACTTTAGTTCTCAAACGCCTCCTAACCATTCCAGACCATCTACAAGCACCCATCGACGTAAGTCGCGTACACACTCGGCACGGTTAACGATACAGACGTGTCTTCGGTTCTTCTTTAACCTATTTTCTATGTTATGGCCAACGATAACTGTTTGCCTTATTCTTGCAGCGAGAACGGCTGCCTCTAATTCCGGCTGTCCCGCTCCAGATACGTGCTTGCCCCCACGTGTCACCGCTTATCAGTGTAAGTCGGATGGTTAACCGGCATTGTTACATATTGGTATTTTAGACTTTCGTGCACTCCAGCTATTGCCTTTTTTGGGTTTTTTAAGTTGTTTGCTTTTATAAATATTAAAAAACAAAAGAAAACATGTACCTAGCCTTGATACTCAGTGTTTAAAAAGAACGATGGTAAGGTTTGTCGTTCTGATGGCATGAGTGAATGGTCCATTGGCGGACCTGGATGAGGTTGTACCAGTTATAAATGCTGCTTCTTTTGCATAACATCCTACTAGAAGTGGTAAAACTACCCAAACCAATATTACATGACTCTTACCATTTCCTAAACCATGGATTACTTTATTCAGCCAAACTTATTGATGACAGTACATAAACTATCTGCGTACTACGTTACTTATTACACAACAACACACATACAGACCATTAACCGTCGCACCATATTGGGCCAACTCCAGTTTACAATGTTCGTATTTACTTATCGCCTTTGAAACCACACTTAATCCCTGCGACATTCGAAGTTATCATCCAGAACACAACTAACACAACTGTAACTATTCTAATAAACATAATGAAAGTCTTATTTTATTTTAGTGTTCCCTGATGTTTGTTCATGATGTATTTGCTGATATGCATTTATTATAATACAAGCCTTAATCCAATCAATTTGTCTGAAACTAATACAACATAATTTTTTATGTGTTCATACACTTTTCAAACAAATCAAACCGTAACTTTTGGATGTATGTTCAATATTTACTGCCCATTGTTGCAGGCTCTTATTCTTTGGTTTTACGTTTTCCAGATATCAAACCACCGGACATTGGCAAAGCTATACACGTAAAGGTCTACCGTAAGTGGACAATCGCACCCGTCATAGGGTCGAGGCGGTCAACACTTTGCTTGATACTACTAGACCAACAGGTACGACATCGGTGCACCAAACATTACAATGTATACGTGCATACTTAAAATGATTTGTTGCACTGACACAACATCTTATAGGGTGGGGCGATACAAGCAAACGCAGAAAATCCTAACAGAATTCGTTTCGATAATATACTCCAGATAAATGGTACATACACAATTACCGGTTTTGGGTTAATGGAGACGAAAACATGGATGCAGACACTGCCTAATCGCCTTACGTTGATACTAGGAAGCCTTACTGACGCGCAACCATTTTCCGGAACCAGCTTCCCGGCACACCATTTTAACTTCGCTGTGTACAATGAACTGGCTACACGTGCAGACAATGATGACGTGATATTAACAGGTACATGTTGCTAACATTATAGATACATACACGTTTTCCGTTTTAATGGGACATTTTCCATTTACAGATTATGTCGGATGTGTCATGGACATTGGAGACGTGTGCGATGTTGGAAACGCAACCCGAGAGAAGACATCGTGGCGAGATATAATGCTCCGAGACCTGGAGTAAGTCTTATTATCACATCCCAGATATATGTAACTTATAACAATAAACAAATACCACTTTGTTTCCAAATGCAGAGGCAATACAGTCACATTCACGCTATGGAACGAAAAAGCCAGGACCTTCAACACTGACGCATACGAAGACGCCGCGAGACCAACGATAATGGCTGTTAGTTCATGTTGGGTTAAGACATACGGAGGTAACTTCATGAGTATAAACAAACACGAAAAACGGATAGAAAATACATTTTTTAATGTGACGTACGATCTACAGGGTTGCAACTTTCAAGTAGCCCCGCAACCTACTACTATTTCAATCCGAATATTCCAGAAACAGATTACATACTCTGCATGTAAGTTGTTACCTAACTAGGAAAACATAAAATCCGTAGCCTCTAGCACAGTGAAACTAAAGTAACATACATGCACAGGTATGATCAACTGCTTACCCCCACCCCCGGTGATATAAAACGACAGCAACCGAACTGGAAGGTTGAAGCGCATAACAGGCACACACGTACCGAAGGAGGTTCTCCTATTAACAGGCCCCGAAACCAAAGCACAGGATACACAAGGAGAACCATGGCAAAAAACTTAGCAGATACACCTCCTGCACAAGATATCTTACAACTGTCGGATTCAGTGACTCCAGAATACTACGAAACAGAACCAGAGACGGTTATGAAGGCCCAAGAAACAACAACCAGACACTACCCCAAAAAGGGCTAAGCAATAATGATACATACGGACGACTTTTCTGTACAGGTTAGCATAATATGTAATACAAAAAACATATGTAGCGTCAGTACGCTACACAATTCTGGTAATGTATTAGGATCTATTTTCTCGCAAAGAAACTTTCGTTTGATGCAGCCATATATTGCTTGCAGAGCTGCTATTTGTTGGGAACAATGCACTTGGTAGTTGATTAGAAGATTTTTAGTTTACTCTACACTTTATATACGCATAAAAACGAATAATCGCCGCCCCGCCGCAACGCGGCGGCTCGCAGCCTTCCTCGTTCTTTAAAAATCAAAGCAAATTAGGCTAGGTACATATATGTAATTTCATCCATAACTACAATCTCACATAAATGAAATTATTGATACATAGCAACAACTCACAATAACATCACAAAATGCATTGCATTGATATTTCTTGTAAGTACAAAGTAAAGGTGATTAGCTAGCTTGAAAAAAAGTCAACTAGCGTGAGCACTCTTTGATAAACCATCATCAAATGTTATAGCAAAACATAAACAAAAAACAAACAAACAAACTAGGAAAATAACTAGTGATCACGAGTTCATGACGAACGTCACATGATGGAGCAAGAGCTGCTTCCCTCATGATTAGCATATGGATCGCCACGAGGTGGATATGACGGCACATAGGTGGTACGTGGCTGAGGATTGTAGTTATAACCATTGACATTGTTATTATAGCCTCCGTAACCATCTTGATGACTGTAGTTGTAACCATTGCCATTACTATATCCTCCTCCATAACCATTTCGATACAAGTTGGCTGAAGATTCTCCATACTGCCAATGCACTAGATGTGCTTTCTTTCCAGATTTCCGCAGACATTTCAGAAGTACGTTGGGTTCAATGTAACCCGATATATGTACCTTCCCACCATCCTCCATTCGGAAACTAGTTACTCCTTTAATATCGACAAAAAAGAAGTTATATCAATCTAATATATTAGCTAGGGAAAATTACAAGAACAACATAAAGCATATATATACATACCTTTAACGCTGTTCAATACTTTTTCCACCGTTTTTGTCCAATTATTCCCAACGTCGACCTTGATAGTAAAGTTCTGCGCGCAATGATCAAGAACGTACAAAACAAAAACATAGAACAATATTAGAAAAAGATATAAAGTGTTGGTTAATCTGTAATAAAGAAATAATTTGATCATTGTTTTCTAGTCCATGTAACTAACCGTGAATGCAGTGTCTTGATCCTTCTCGTACTTAGGTGCCATGGTAACAAAAGCTGTTAATTGTGATAAATTAGTTGATTAACTGTCTAGACATGATATGAGTATTTATACAAAAATAACATACATTTATTTTAGGAAGTGAATCATGGGATTTTGTGTCTAAATCAATAATATCGTATATATTTGTTAGTTTCTATTTTTGAATCTGATAGACCTTTTTTTTTTTTTTTTTTTTTTTTTTTTTTTTTTTTTTTTTTTTTGTAATATAACAAAGCTTTTACTCAAATCTTTTCCCTGCTTAAATTGTATTTATGAAATACTAACCACATATTTTAAAAAATGAAAGAGAAATAATAGGAGATGCATCTATTTTTTGTGGATGCATCTAATATTTGTGGTTGTGATTTCTTCTCATTCTTCTTATCTTAATTATATTTCTCATTTGATCCTAAGTCTAAGTATATATGCCAAATTTATAAGATAAGGGTCCGTTATATATCTTACTCCGTAATTTCTTGAATTTTTATTTTATTTCATTTATTACAGTAAGATTTAAATCTTTTTCTCTTTTATGTTGCATTGTTTCGTATTCTCTTTGAATCTTCGTTTGAGTTTGTATGATTGCTCGATACTTTTTATTACTAGACGTGATTTATAATCTATATATTTTATCTTATAAAACGGAGTTTTGTACAACCTTCTTAAGCAACCTTTTGTACAACTCTCTTAAGCCAACTAATTAATTTTTTCTTAAAATAACAACTCATGTCAGCTTGCCACGTGGCAGATTTGAACAAAAGTTTTGTACAACTTTTGACAGCAAAACGTACTATCCGAATTTTCGGAAATTACTTTTGAAAACGTATTTTGCCTTATGATAAGTATTAACACCAATCTTATTCTATACGTAACCCTTCTTTGAAATTCAAAACCAATCCTTTTCATCTCTTCCACAGTCCTCTTCCCCGCTCCAAATCCTTTCCATAATTTTTGTATACCATATCGATTCAAAATCAATCAAGAAAACATTTTTGTTACATCAATGTGCCAGTGATTTCTATGTTGTCAACATGAAAGAATTGGTAATAACTAATCAATTATAATACATTTTGTGTTTCAGTTTATTAGTTCCATATTATAATTATATTTTTTCGATTAAATTAGAATATGCTTTCCTTTGATTATGTTTCGATTCAATTATAAGACGATTGTGATTTATAAGAACCCTAAAAAAAGAATTGGGAATTTTACTAATTGGTAAGTAAAGTAATTTTTTTTCCGATTCAATTATAATATTTTTGTGATTTGTTTGTTTAAATCTATCTTTATACGGGAGTCAATTATAATGGTTTGGAAACAACGGATGGCCGCCTGGGTTATGGTTGCTTGAATTGTATACTTGCTTGTGTAATCTTTATATGGGAAAATGTTATATGGAAAACAACATATGGGTATGAAGCACACAATGTATGCACAAAGATTGTCACAATGTATGCACAAAGGTTATGTACTTTCTTAAATATTGATGTCTTATAATTTATTTTCCAATTCTCCACATTTACAAATTCAATGTATGTGACAAACATTAATTGAGGTATTAATTTAATTAGTCAATTTCTTTAATTTAGGGTGCGTTTGGTTTGGATTCTTGACTCACTGTCGGTGTGAGTTTAGGTATAGGGTGGAATGAAACCGATAGGAGTTGAGGTATTGATTCCAATAACAATATTTGGCTTTTGACTAATTAGAGTCGAGTATCAAAATATTGACATTGTCATCTCCTTGTTCAAAAATATGACACTTATGAGAGGTGAATTTGTGTTGTTTAGGCTTGAAAATAGTGAAGTAGATACTAGATAGTGATTGTTGTAATGTGTGAGGATGGAGGAACCAACCCATGCTATAATGCCATAGGACACTATGTTTTCGACGTTATTATTTTTTTTTCTGGGTAAAATAAGCACACTTTACAACTAGATTAAGTTATTTGTTAATTGTCCACTTAGCTATGTCTTATAAAGTATACGCTATAGTGTAGTATCTGGACGATGTCTTTTTACATGTGCTATTATTGTAATATTTTTAGACATTTGTATGATACAAAGTACTAATTTTATGGTTTCTTAAAAGGTTGCTGTGAGAATCCTTGAAGGGAACATGGGCACCATTACATTGACATAAGAGTTCCCTAATACCATCTCTTGCTACTATGAATTTCGATGACGCCATGGACATTCTTCAAGTAGAGGTCTTATCTGTATCCTATTTACTTTTTAAGTTTATGATTTTTGTGTCTAATCTTTTCGTTATTACCACTAAAAATTATATGTTGCAAATTAAGTAGTGTTTTAAGACAACAAAGGTTCTGATATATATCATTAGAAATTGTGGTTTCTTTTGGTAAGTTGCACCAGAGATTAGGAATCATGTGATTATAACTTTTGAAATTGTTACTATTCTGTTTTTAGTTGTTGAGTACTTGCCTATAAGTACTTAATGTTTGGAAATTAAGATTGAACAATCCTTCTTGCACCAGCTATTATTACTATATTCATGTTTCTCTAATTGTTAATTTTGATTTATCTGTTTTGTTTGGGGATCAATTTGTAGTTTGTTGTCTGTATTGGTGCTTATTAACTTAAAATCAGTTAGTTCGTGTCAAAGATATTTGGTAAGCAATTTTACATTTCTTGCTGAGTTTTGACTATGTATTTAGTTTAATGACCAACAAATATTGAGTTATAAACAAATTTGTATTTTTTAATGCTAAATTGATCATGTGTATTGTTCTGTTATTATATGGTGGTTACTCGTGTAAACCGGAAGAATTGTTCGTGGTGCTATTTTTGTTTATTAATTACATGTCAACAATGTCTAAAATTAGCCATGTATATATTAGTTCAAATTGTAAACCCTAAGCCTTTTTAGGAATTATGGAGCGCAATATTTATTTAAGCAAAATTCAGTCATGTTTTTGTTAATTAATTAAGTGATCAATATCTAAATATTTGCAACTAAGTGATATAGGCGAATGTGAAGCAATATGTATACCCATCATTATAGACTTATTGCATTGGTTATACATATAGTTATTCCACATGATACCTCTTTGTTTTGGTCATTTCACAATGCTAATTTGTATGTGCAGTTTACAAACATTTTTTTTTCCAGTTTTTGAAGGTCTTTTGGTATCATAAGGTGGTTTTATCATCCACCTTCAACGTGGTCATTGACCCATTCTAGGCACCCTATTATAAATATTCGTAAACCACTCGAATATACTGTATATGATCTTGGACTTAGCTTAAAAGGGTGCGTCAAACGAGTCAATGAGAAAAAAAGTTTGGGTTGCCAACCTTTTATACTTTTATCATTTTTTTAAATAAATTTAATGTTATAAATTTAGACTATGAGAAGTATTATTATATGGGTCATTAGGGGAGGGATTTGGGAAACATTTCAAACAGGGGGAAGGGGGTAGGGGTGGGTAAAATACTTTGTGAACATGAATATAGTGTCATTGTAAGGATTTTCATACTTTCACATCTACAATAGCTGCTAATGAAGATGAGGGTGGTTTACACATTCAAGCGACGTTCATATGATCATGTTTTGCTAAGTTCTGTTTCAACCATTTTATCCAGTGATGAGTGTGATACATTATTGTTTTCTCATGTATAGTTTCACAACATTTTTCTGACCATCTTCATTACAGGTATATCAGGTGACGTCGTCTATATATATGCTAGGATAAAAGTTCCTGTTTATATGAAGGTAAAGTTGTTGACATACATGTAACTATTGACATGATTTGGTTAAGGGTAAGCCAATGGTTGCTAATAAATCTTTATTTCATTTTAATTTTTTAGAGGTGTATCATGTTAACGCATCGTGGTAGGCCTATGATTTGTCTATAAGAAAGAAGCAACGATGACAAAAAAACATGTATGTATTGTGAGATACTAAGTGACATTAATATCTGATTCGAAGTGTTTAGGTTTTTGTATCTGTTTGTTGGATAGTCAACTAAAAACAAATATTTAATCCAGAGTGTAGTTTGTACCACAACATAGTTTTATGTGCATATATGCCTATGTTTACAAATATAAATATTTGTTAATTATTGTTAATGACGGGTGGTTTATGGAACATCATTGATGAATCCCCAATAATAACTAGCAAGCACTACGAGGCCTTAGACAAATCAGTAAGGGACAGTTTACATAAGTCAAAGCATGACACCATGGACACTCCTTTCGCCAACATGACTAATTTTTGATGGCGATTTCAGGTCCCGTGTCCGTCTCTTTCACGATGACAATCAACAAAAGTTAAAGGACAATCTCTGGGCAAGCCGGTTTGTATTTCCCACTAATTGTTTTTACACATAGCTAGCTATACGTAGCCGCCTCTCGCGTTTTGAGTAATAAAGGATTGAAGATGGTTATTTGTGACAATGACGAAATTTTTACTAATACCACCACCAACGTGGTCTATAAAGAAGTGCTACACAATTTATTATCACATCTATATGTACACGTATCTCACATTAGTAAAAATCAATGATTGAAGATGTTTATTTTCTTTTTTGGATTATTTGACTATTGTATTTCATATAAAGTATGTTTGATTATGACCAACAGTATACTTTACGTTTGTTTATCCGGATGTGGTTCTTTCTAACTTATAACTTCATAATACGCAATGTCATTTACTACTTTTTTCATCGTTCCTTTAAAATACTCGTGAATTTCACGGGTCTTTTAGCTAGTGATAGTATAGAGAAAAGTTCATTTAGGACTAGTTTTTTGTTGCATACTAAGGGACAAATCCCCACCATCCATTTAATTTGATCTAATAGTGGGGATTAACCTAAGATTTAATATGGAAACCTAAGTACATGTCTTTTTTTCCCTTTTTCTTTGTCTTTTTGTCTTTCTTATTTATTCACTTTTTTTTAACATTTTTTTGCCTTTTTTTAATCACTTTTTTTAGATTATTTTTTTTGCCTTTTTTTTTTGAATCACGTTATTTTAAATTAAGATTTTTTTATTCTTTTTTATATTTTTATATCACATTTTTTTAAATCAAGTTTTTTTTTTTTACTTTTTTTTAATAGATAAATTCACGTTTTTTTTTTCACTTTATTACGTTTTCGTTCGTTTTTGTCTGTTTTCACATGTTTATATACGTTTCAGACGTTTTTGTTCGTTTTCATATGTTTTCGTCCATTTTTTTATGTTTTCATCTGTTTTCAGACGTTTTTATCCGTTTTAATATGTTTTTGTCCGTTTTTTACGTTTTCGTCTGTTTTAAGACGTTTTCGTCCGTTTTTATACGTTTTCCTTCGTTTTTTGTCCGTTTTCATACGTTTTCGCCCGTTTTTATACGTTTTCATCCGTTTTTATACGTTTTCATCCGTTTTCAGTCGTTTTCGTCCATTTTTATACGTTTTTGTCCGTTTTCATACGTTTGCCTATGTTTTCGTCCGTTTTTACACGATTTTGTCCATTTTTATACGTTTTTGTCCGTTTTCGTACGTTCACATTTGTTTTTGTCTATTTTCACACGTTTTCTTCTGTTTTCGTCCATTTTCAAACGTTTTTGTCCGTTTTTATACATTTTCAGATGTTTTCGTCCATTTTTCCTACATATTCATCTGTTTTCTTACGTTTTCGTCCATTTACATAGGTTTCGTCCGTTTTTAATTTTTTTCTGCCATTTTTAGACGTTTTCATACGTTTCTGAATATCACAAGTGATATTTTGTGATACTCAGACGTTTTTGTCCATTTTCGTCCGTTTTTGTACATTTTTACCCTTTTTCAAACGTTTTCGTCCATTTTCATACATTTTTGATAGTTTTTATGCGTTTTCAGATGTTTTTATCCGTTTTTATATATTTTCGTCTGTTTTTTTACATTTACGTATGTTTTCCGACATTTTCGTATGTTTTTATACGTTTTCGCCCATTTTTAGACGTTTTCGTCTGTTTTATATGGTTTTTCATCTGTTTTTGTCCATTTTTATACGTTCATAAACGTTTTCATCCGTTTTTATGTACTTTTGTCTGTTTTCAATTTTTTTCGTCTGTTTTCATACATTTTCAGCAGTTTTTATACGTTTTTGGTAGTTTTTATACGTTTTCGTCCGTTTTCATCAATTTTTCATACGTTTTCATCCTTTTTCAGGCGTGTTTTTACGCTTTCATACGTATTCGTTCTTTTTCTTATGTTTTTGTTAGTTTTTATACGTTTCTGAATATCACAATTGATATTCTTAATATCACAAGTGATTATCTGTGATATTCAAAATATCACTTGTGATATTAAGAATATTAATTGTGATATTTAGAAACGTATGAAAATAGATGAAAACGAACGAAAACGTATAAAAGTAAAAAAAAGTGAATTAAAAAAACGTGAAAATCATTTGTAATATTCTGAATACCACTTGTAATTTTCTGAATATCACTTGTGATTTTCATATTACAAAACATTAGTTGAAAATCACTTGTGATATTCAGAATATCACTTGTAATATTCAGAATATCACTTGTGATATTCTAAATATAACAAGTGATTTTCAATTAATGCTTTTTAACATGAAAATCACAAGTGATATTCTGAATATCACAAGTGATATTCTGAATATTACAAGTGATATTCTGAATATCACAAGTGATATTAAGTGATATTCTGAGTATCTCTTGTGATATTCAGAATATCAGTTGTGATTTTTTTTAATATCACTTGTGATTTTCTGAATATCACTTGTGATTTTCTGAATATCTCAAGTGATTTTCATGTTACAAAACATTAGTTGAAAATCACTCGTGATATTCCGAATATCACTTGTGATATTCTGAGTATCAAAGAATAATACTTTTGATATTCAAAAACGTATGAAAAGGGCCCAAAACATTTAAAAATAGACGAAAACTTATGAAAATAGATGAAAACGTAAGAAAATGGACGAATACGTACGAAAATGGACGAGGACGTTTAAAAACGGACAAAGATGTATAAAATTGGACGAAAACGGCTGAAAACGTCTGAAAATGGACGAAACGTATGAAAACGAACGAAAACAGATGAAAACGTATGAAAACGGACAAAAACGTATAAAAACGGAGAAAAACGTATAAAAACAGACAAAATCATATAAAAACGGACGAAAAACGTATGAAAACGGACAAAAAACGAAGGAAAACGTATAAAAACGGACGAAAGCTTATAAAAGTAGACAAAAACGTCTGAAAACAGACGAAAAGATAAAAAAATGGACGAAAACGTAAAAAAACAAGACGAAAACGTATGAAAACGGATGAAAACGTATAAAAACGGACAGAAACGTATAAAAACGGTCAAAATCGTATAAAAACAGACGAAAACGGATGAAAACGTAGATAAACGTATGAAACGGACAAAAACGTATAAAAACTGGCGAAAACATATAAAAACGGACGAAAATGTAAAAAAACAGACGAAAACGTCTGAAAAGACGAAAACGAACAAAAACGTATAAAAACATGTGAAAACAGACAAAAACGGACGAAAACATAATAAAGTGAAAAAAACGTGAATTTTTATATTAAAAAAATGATTTAGAATGACGTGATTCAAAAAAAAAAAAAAAAAAACTTAATTTATAATAACATGATTCAAAAAGAAATGGCAAATAAAAAAAAAATATATCCAAACAAAACGTGATTCAAAGAAAAAGGCAAAAAAAAAAAGAATATTAAAAAAAAGTGAATAAATAAGAAAGACAAAAGACAAAGAAAAAGGGAAAAAAAAAGACATGAACTTAGGTTTTCATTTTAAATCTTAAGTTAATCCCAACTATTAGATCAAACTAGATGAATGGTGGAAATTTGTCCCTCAGTATGTAACAAAAACTTGGTCCTTAAAATAACTTACCTCTGATAGTATAACTATTTAACCAATTATTTAGTTGTCAATAAATTTCAGAAAATGAAGACAAGTGTTTGTAAGATAAATGACCGGTTTTTTTTTTTTTTTTTTTTTTTTTTTTTTTTTTTTTTTTTTTTTTTTTTAATCTTACTATCCTGCTTACTCTACTTTTGTTTTGTTTTGTTTTTTTTTTAAACAAAAGCTCTTAACACCCTCTTAATCTGAACCGTTCAGACGCGGTTAGACATTTTGGCCGTTCAGACCGTTTGTTTTTTCCCCCGTTCAGACGCGGTCAGAGGCAGTAAGATCTTAGCAGTCTAGACTTGAGAGAGGTGTCTTAATGACTCTTGTTGCCTCTTGTTGACAGTAAAATAAACAAAAAAAATTAGTACGAGCAAGCAAATGTGCGGTTCAAATATGAATTTTTTCCCTGTTCAGATGTGGTCAGATTCAGACATTTACGCCTCAGATTCAGATTCAGATATGCGGTTCAGATTCATATTCAGAGCCTCTTAAAAAACAAACACCACCTTACCAGTAAGAGGTGGTCAGACGTTTTGCTTGTTTGTTTTTTGCTTTTGAGTCAGACCCAATTAGACATATAACATCTTACTCAGTAAAAGGTGGGGGACTTGTTTTAATGCCTCTTACTCGATAAGAAATTGAAAACTCGTGTTAATATAATATATTTGATGTTTATTAACTATATTATATTTATGAAAAAAAGTCTTGTTTCATATTTACATAAGTTATTTATTATCGCATTACGTTGTTTTAATAAATAAATTACAAAAACGAGCACTTAAAATTATTTGAACAATTATACAAAAACAAACAACATTATTTTGTTCAGATTTAGACTTTGTAGCCACTTCTTACTGGTAATATGTGGTAGTCATATTCAGACCTAAAACATCTTAATAAAACAAACACACCCGGGTGAAATGAGAAGTGTGAATCAAAAGCCGTAGTGGAACTACGGAGTAATACATAGAAAACGATAATGACATACCTAACCACTGTCAACAGATATATTTTTTAACAAATAAATAAATTGTATCAAACAGATAGTCAAATTTCACACATTTTTCACTTAAAAAGAAACACGCTTTTAAAATTTTAAACTATCAAAGTCCACATATCCCTAAGTGTGCGGATAAATGTTGCGTGAATAATATATCAACACTTGCAAATATGGACAAAATAATTAAATGTTCACATGAATAAGTGTGGAAAAAAATAAAAATAAAAAATTTAAAGTACACATGTATAAGTGTGGAACAATGTGACAACTGGTAATTTCCGGGATTAATTTTATTTATATATTTATAATCGCGTCGAGTTTGAACTGAATATTTGAGGAAATGTGTATCTTTATTTATAACTAAGTTTACGTGTTTGGAAGTGATAATTTTATTTTGATTTCATGAGTTGTGATGTATCGAGTTTCCTGTAGACCTAGGACTTAGCACGTCGCGGCTTGGCACAACAAATAGTTTATAATGCGATATTAATTAATTTTAACATCTCGGGACAAGGATATACATATTTATAGTCGATTTTAATGGAAAAATAGTTTTAAAACTAATGGTGTAAGTTAAAAATACTAGGGAAAATACTTCGACACCCAAATTAGCCTCGTTAGCGTCTAACAAAAAGAAGGGAGGTGATTTGTACACCACTAAAATTGGTGTGCACACCACTAAATTGTGTTGATAATGCATATAGTACAACTATATACTTCATATTTAGTGGTGTACACACCAATTTTAATGGTGTACAAATCACCTCCCCAAAAAGAATAGAGAATTGACCCTTCCCACACTTTTATCATAATTATAGTTTTAGTCCTTGTGGTTATTAGGGTTTACATAAATGCCCAAAAGGGGTTATATAAGCCCCATTATAACCAAAACTAGTGTTAGTCACCCCCTCCCTCTCTCCCTAGCCGCCGGCCACATCTCCGGCCACCACCATAGCACCACCACCGTCGCTATCAACACCACACCGCCACCACCGAACTCACCCTCTTGCTCCCCTATATACTTTTATCTACCACACGCGCCCCAAACACCTTTTCACCACCACTACGCGCCACCAACAACACACCTTAACCAAGATTAGTATAGATCCGTGAGAGAAAATGGTAAGTCACACCGTTTTACACCCTCGTGTGATGCGATGTGGGTGTAAAATCATGTATAACGAGTTGTAGTTGTTATTCCAAGTAGGTTTTGGGTTAAAAACAAAGGGTTAACCATTTTTACGATCTAAAAATAATAGTATAGGTTTAGTATCATTGATTTGTGGTCATGATTGTGTTAGGTTTCGAGTCCGAGTCGTGTGGTTGTGGTGTCAAGCTTAGTCCGAGCTTGGTTTAGGTTATTTTTATTTTTATTGTTATTTTGCCAAAGCCTTTGTAGTTACATTTGCGAGTCGTGTCGAGTCATGGTAACATATTTGAGTTTGTTATTATTTTTTTTTATTCTTGGTTTAGGTTAGTTTGGATTTTTGAAGTGTTATCGTTGTGTTGGATTGTGACCGAGAGACCCAAGGGTCCGTTTGGTTTTTTGTTAAGTGACATTGCTCGAAATGATGATGATGACAATATTATTGTTGATGTTATTTCATTGAGATTGGAACACATATATGCAGTTGGATAGTGGTTAACGAGCTGTAAGATTAGGGCTGTGAAATATTGATATTATGAGGCTTGGAAATTATACTGAGATTGAATATTATTGTGATGATTTGATCCAAGTCAAGTACCACCGAGACTTTGTAATCTCGGCGTGATCCCGACAAGCCAAGAATGGATATTAGATCATATATGGGACTTGTGACTATTATTATTGACTATCTGACCCGAGGATAATGAAACTCGGAATTGTGACTCGGGATATGAAATGACTCGTTATATATTTAGTTTGGAAATGTAAATGACAAAACTAGGAAAAGAGAAATGCTATTAATAATAATGATGGTAACTTAAAAATATTAACTAACAATGAATGTGTTACTTAATATTTTGAGGTTAAAAGAAAAAGTGTCAAATAAAATAAAAATAGAAATATATCCGAGTCATTAAATGTTTTGAGGGCACGCAAATCAAGAAATACCATTTATGGAAAGATTAATGTTTATATGGAACTAATGTCGAGTTACGGATTGGTTGGTATTAATATACCCGACCCACATGGTTATCAGACTTATTGGGTTGATGAGCCCAATAAGGGCCCGATAAGTATGTCGGAGGAACTTATTAGTGTATGACTTATCAATTCTTGTGATTTAGTTTTTGGATTAACAAGTGAGACGAAGGAGCTGTTAGACTTATCGAGTTTAATCACTGGACCTTAACCTTGTATTTGTGAGTCGTCTATGTTTTGGTCATTTATTTGGCGTGCATTCACTTTAGTCAATGTTGTGTCACCACTGAACACACGATAATACCAAACACTAGTAAATAGATTTAATAAAGAGATTTTGGAATAAAAAATGGGATATACTTGGGAAGAGTTAACTTTTATGGATTTATACATTTTTGGATTAGATGTTAAGACAAGTTTATTATATTAGGTTGTGCCGGGTCCCAGTGCTGTGACGTTCTAGCTACCATAGTACTTTCTTCTGTTGAGTTGTTTATCGTTTGACTTATTGAGGTGAGTTTCATAGCTCCACTTTAAATTTAATAATGTTTTTATTAAATTTGGGGTGAGAGAACATGCAAATTGTTTTGTTTGGACATGTGTCATTTTTAAATGTTTGATATTGTTTGTTATGTTAGCTAGCTAAGGATAAATTATATAAGTTGCAATGTGTAAGATTATTATTGTTGGAATTATATAAGATGTCATACATACATATAAACAATAACATCAATAATACACATACGGAAACGTTGTAACAAGATCACATAATGCGTAATTAATTAATCAATAATAAATAGTAAACATACCGTTGTGATTCTAGCCCGAACAAGAATCAATTAAAGCAATTCTTCAATTCAAGAACCCTATTAGGGTTTATGTGGATTATAAGAATTACCCCTTACATTTTTTTATTTTTTATTTTTTTTATTTATTATTTTTTTTAGTTCAATCCAAGAATCAAACAATAGTGTTGATGAGACAAAAAGTGTACCGCTTTTAGGGGGTCATTTAAGCCCAAATTCGAGATTATTTGATCAAATATTACCCTAAATCGTTCCTTTTGCCATTTTAGGTACTTTGGAGAAGAAATCTAGAAAAGGAAGCATTTTGGACGTTTTTGGAGCAAAAATTGAAGAAAACGACAAAGTCTCCAAATCATGCGGAAATTGGTACTTGACGGTGTCAGGATTTGCATGTGACACCGTCACTCATAGACAAAGAGGTGGATAATAAAATACACGTGACGCACCAAAATGTTTTGGAGATTTAACATGTGACGGCGTTACCAAGGCTGTCACGTTTAAATTACAAGAGACGGCCAAGAGGTGGTTAACATGGGACGGCGTCAGATCTGGATCTAGGCAATGCGAGAGTTTTTTTGGCGGCGAGTTGACGGCGTCAAACCTATAACGTGACGCCGTCACACCCAAAAATCTATATATAGTTTTCTATTTTTTCATTTGTAAGAGAGGAGAATTTTGGTATAATTTTGGAGAAACCCTAGCATGAATTTTACCTTACTTTTAAGGGTTCCAAACCCTTGTTTCATCCATGTTTGATTGAAGATAAGTTTCCCAATAATCATTCAATATGTCTATGTATTGTTTGATTCTATCTTATACTTGTCTTTACTTTAACATGCTAGGCTAGGTTTTTCTTGTGTTTGCTTAGATGTAATGAAACCTAGTTATTGATTATTGGTTGGTTGTTTGTTTATAATTGTTGTGGATGAATGATATCGATTTTAGGCTTAAGAAAACTGGCAGACTTCCATTTGGTAACATGCTTGAACGTCTTAAGAAACATGATCGGATGTGTAATACGATTAATTGGTTGTATTTAATGCATAAGTAACTACTAAGGAGGCCATGTTAGGAGCTAGTAGTTGGCTCGACATAGGAAGAGGTAGAAGCTTATATAGTTAGGAAAGATCGTACACGGCCCTACGAATGGTATTATGGAATATAACCCATCATCCATGCAATTATAACAAACTAATCAACTAGTAAAAGATAGCTAGCGAGTAGTGAAATCTAAGTAAACGCATTTCTCTTATTATTGTTTTTCTCCATATTTACTTTCGTGTCATTTTATTTTATTTTTATTGCATTTGTAGTTATTTGGGTTACTTGACTAGCAACTAATTCCGCCCATTCTTCCAAAACCCGAGATTTTTACTTGCTTTTCATAAAATATAAAAATACAAAAAGAATCATCCCTCACCTCTAGACCTAGTTAGATTAAGTTTTAACCCTAGCGAACACTATTCTTTGAGTTGAACGATCAATCCCCCGGTACTTGCCACTACACTATACTACATCGTCAGGTACACTGCCTGGTGGGGATTGCAAGCATCTCAAGATCCCTTGAGAGGTAAAACCTTTTGCAAGGTTGCAAAACACACGTCAAGTTTTTGGCGCAGCAGCCCGGGGAATAGTTATTGTCTAGGTTGAAATTTCTTTTTATTAGGTCTACTTGCTAGATTCCTTTCTAGTAAGATTTTTTTTTTTTTTTTTTTTTAATTTTCATAGGTTTCCTTTAGTCTATCTTATTTCTTTGTTTCCTTTGTTCGTAAACTATCTCGTTGGATAACAATAGCATTGATCGTTTGATTCCTGTTATTCATGTTTTTCGTCGTTGGATTTTCCAACCACCCGTCCCAATCCCTTTAGTGGAAAACGATAACCCACCTAACCCCTCGCCTGACCACCACTTTGACAATAATTCTGAGATAGAGGAGTCTGACCATGATAATAACCATAGGGCTCGTCCTTTTTACTATTCGGACTCTGATGAGGACCTAGATGATGGTGATGTAATTAATGAGGATAGGATGGAAGATGAGATGAACCCTCTTAGGTATGTCGACCATAGGACAAGGATTGAGATTGACAGCTCATTTAATATGCAGTTTCCTTGTAAGATAGGATTTAGGAGCTTTGATGCTTACCTTAACTCATCTTTACCAATGAACATAATCTCGTGTACTAAATACAATTAAAATTATGGTAAATGAGTTAGAATACAAAGGAGATAATATTGTTGCTAGCGCAAAGACATTGCATGTGTTTATAGGAAGCTTTGTCTACTTGGTTGAGTTTATAGTTATGGAGAATCTAGGAGAGTTACCATCAATCATCCAACACAACCAACTATTCGGAAAAGAGAAATGAATTACAAAACTCAGTGAGTTTATCGATAGAAGCTTAACCCAAGTTGTGTTTGGGAAGCCCTTCAAAAGGTTAACCAAA
Organism: Artemisia argyi; assembly: GCA_030686995.1. NCBI lineage: Eukaryota > Viridiplantae > Streptophyta > Magnoliopsida > Asterales > Asteraceae > Artemisia > Artemisia argyi. The sequence continues at coordinate 20,357,611 of CM060693.1, read as the reverse complement.
TTAGATGAAAAACTTATGGAAGGGTTAATTACATTCTCGGACGGGGATGAAGATTTTGTTTACCAAATGCCCCGTGCACACCCTAGGTTCAAGGATTTTTCTATTGAGAAATGTAACAGGTTTCGACCTCTCGATATGCTAAGTGAGAATGATAAAAGGAAAGGGCTTAAATATCCTCATGAAAAGAATAAAAGGTATTATCGCGGATGCTTAGAGCTAAGTGATGACTATAAGAAAGATGAGGCAACAATTAGATGGCTCACACTTGGGTATGTGAGCATAAGCGACGCACGGTAGGATGTGACCTTGAGTCTAGCTACAAGACTCATAAATAAAGAAAAGCGCTTCTTGGGATGCAACCCAAGCTTTATTTGTTTGATTGTTTGTTTGTTTGATTTTATTTGTTTCCGTATGTGTGCTTTATTTTTATTGTTTGTGGCTCATGTTCCAAAATAAATTGTGAAAATGCTTTACCTTGTTGTTTAACTTCGTCTTAACTTCATAAAAAAGTATTTCGCAAAAGATAAGTGTAAGGGAAATCTAAATTTGTTTCTAAGAATGAGCTTGTACACGAACCACAACAATATTAAACGAACATGCATATTAGTATTTGTGTGAGTCAAATGCTTGTATCAAGTCATAATGATGTTTTGCAGAAATTCCAGAAATTAAGGCGTGAGGTTTTTCTAGAAATTTTCCTGAAACTTAACATAATATTCTGTCAGAACACTCTGACTGCGTCAGGGTTATAACCTGATGGCGTCAGGTGTAAAAATCTGAAAAATTTTGCGAGTTTTGTTTTTCTACCGGAATCTTAAAGTTTTTGTTAATTCTTTAGTTTTATAAACTCCAGGAAATCTGCAAACATTCATTCCACAAGCATTATATCCTTATTATATATATAGATTGCCGCCGATTTTATGCGAGGTTTGCCTTGATTGTTTTCTCAGGTTTAATGCAAGGAATTATTGAAGATACTGCTGACTGATACTGCTGACAGGTTTCTGCAGAAGGCTTAGTGACTTTCTGCTGATGACTGGTTCCTGCGGACATATAGAGATCCTACGGATAGAGTTTAACCGTGGATAGAACTTATGTATTTTAGGACAAGATATGTAGAATATCTTTTATTGGTTTATTATTATTCGTTTCTTGTAAGAAAGGTTAGGGTTTCCACTAGTATATAAGGAACCCTAGGTCATTGTAATACGTACGAGTTTCATTAATATTATTAGCAAAAGTTTATCGATCCATAGAGGATCAAGTTTAGTAGAAGTTTGTTTTTATATTCCACATAATTACAAGCTTACAGAGATTATCTAACTTAGTCTTACTAGTGATTACATTAGTTGGCTAACGATCTATTGGCTCATGATCTATCAAGGTATAGATCCCTACAAGTGGTATCAGAGCCACTAGATACTCTCTGTAACCTCAACACAATCACATAACTTTTCAATCAGTACCAATGGGAGACAAACCAGGCGGTGATGTTGCTCTCTCAGAAGCAGGCTCTCTTACTCAACAACTACAACAGGTGGCCTTCTCCAACAGCAATGCCAAACTTCCTTTTCTTAGGAAGGATGAGTATGAGATTTGGGCCATGAAGATGCAGAACTGGATTGCAAGTGTTGACTATAACCTCTGGAATGTTATACTCAATGGCTGTCGTCCTAAAAAGCAAAGTGTAGATGCTAATGGTAAAGTTACAATTTTGGAACCTGTTTCTGCTGAAGAAATTCTTGCTATACAAAGGGAGAACAAAGCAAGAACCATATTGCTGCAGGCAATCCCTGATGACCACATGGGAGATTTTCATTCCATGACTGATCCAAGAGAAATCTGGTGGGCCATAAAAGCCAGATTTGGTGGAAATGAAGAATCAAAGAGGATGAGAAAGAGTATGTTGAAGCAAGAATTCCAAGAATTCAAGATAACTGAAGAGGAAGGTCTCCACAAAGGCTATGACAGGTTTCAGAAGATTTTGAGTCACTTGAATCAGCTGCTAGCAAGACCTGACAATGAGGAGGTGAACTCCAGGTTTCTAAGAGCCTTGCCTCCCTCGTGGTCTCAGGTGAGTATATCATTGAAAACCAAAGGTGGCTTGGACTACCTCAGTTTTGATGACTTGTACAACAAGCTCAGAGCTTTGGAAGGTGACATAAAGGGATTCTCTCCATATGCAGCTACTCCTTCCCAATCTGCATTTGTCAGTTCTAACTCTAACTACATGCCACATACCTATACAAGCCCATCCCCAGTACCACAGGTTTACTCAAGTCCATCCACTCCAAGCCCAAGTCTTCCAATGACCACATTGTCTTTTTCAAGTGCTAATCTAATAACTCATCCAAAGATTAGCAATGTGATGGAAGATGTACTTCATTCATTTGTTGCTGAAGTTGATAAACAGCAACAAATAGCTTATGAAGATTTTGAGCAGATTGATGAACTTGCTTTAGAAGAGTTAGACTTAAAGTGGCAAATGGCTATGCTCTCTCTCAAGGTTAGAAGATTTGAGCAAAAGGTTGGTAAAAAGCTCAATGTTGATGGAAAAGATGCAACTAGGTTTGACAGAAGGAAAGTAAAGTGCTATGCTTGTGGAGAAATTGGCCATTTTGCAAGAGAGTGCACAGCCAAGAAGGGTGAAGCCAGTACCAGATATTCAGCATACAAGAAGAAAGAAGTGGAGGCTGGAGAATCAAAGGCCTTGGTCACTGCTATTGATGCTAGTGTTGACTGGAATGAGCATGAAGATGCAACAAGCAGCTCTCCTCAAATCTCTTGCATGGCTAGTTGTGATGATAGCTTTGGTCTCATGGGAATCTCTCCTCAGGTATCTACTTGTGTTTGTGATTGTGATTCTAAATATACAACTCTAAAAGAAGCTTATGATGATCTGAAACCAGAATATAATGCTTGTTTTATTGAAGCTGCAACTTATAAAGAAGCTTTTAAAACTTTAGAACAACAAAAGGTGTGGTTTCAGCAAAATCAATTGGCCTATGAAGAAAAGATTAGAGTTTTAAGTAGAGATTTAGAATGTGCTAGCAATGAATTAAAGTTTTCTGAAAAAGAAAAAGCTAGAATTGAGTCTGAGAAAGATGTTTTACAAGAGAAATTGAATAAAGAAGTAGCTAGGCATAAAGAGTGGTTAATATCAGGAGATAATTTAGCTAGATGTCTTTATGGTAGTCAAGCTGTCAATTCTGGAATAGGCTTAGGTTTTCAAAAATATGTTGGTTTAGAGGCAAGGAATGATGTGGGTAAATCTACACCAGCAGGCTTAGCAAATTATGTTAAAGAAGGAGATTTGCATGCTGTACCAGGACCTATCAGAGGTGTATTTATGCCTACTACCAAAACCTCTGACTTTGATGGTTCACACCATCTCTTTGGCAAAAAGTCTAATGACTTGCCAAATAAGTCTGAAGTCCCTCCAACCATAGGAACCCCTAAGCCCACATCCCATAAGGTTGACTTACCAGAATCAAAGGAAACCACTGGCATTAGGATCAATGACTCCCCTGACAATAGAAGTATATCTAGTAATGATTCTAACACTTATGTCTCTTGTTCTTCCAGGGACAAGACCTCAGAGACCTCTAGGTATGCCAGCTGTGATTCCAAAACCACGTTAGACTCACCCAAGTCCTCAATAAAGAATTCTGACAAGTCATCTTACAAGTCTGTGGACTCTGAAGTTGCTGTTGATGAAGTTCTTTCTAAGACAGCCTCTTCTGAAGACTTGTTATTTACTTCTTATGAAAACAATTCCTTTCAGTGTTTACAAAACAATTCTATTTCTGGTGTTTCTTTGAATAATTCTGTGTTTAATAAGACATCTTTTGGATTTAATAAATCTTCTAAGAAGAAGAAATGTTTTGTTTGTGGTAGCAAATTGCATTTAATTAAGGATTGTGATTTCCATGAGAAGAGGATGGGTGTTTCTGTTGTTAATAGACCTAGACAAAGGTGGACTAATACCTGTACCAAACCCTCAGTAGTTCCACAGGCAAAGTATAATGTCAGCAGAATGTATTCCACTCCTGCTGATTGGTCTGTTCCTTTTGATAGGTATGTTTTTCATAATAGATATATAAATACCAATAGAAATAGATATGGGTCACAACCATTTTATGGTATTAATCATTGGTATGACTATACTGACCAAATGTTTATGAGAAGGGGTAATTGGGATTCTGCTGAAAAGTCCTCAGCAGATTGTTCTTGGACATATAAAAGACCATATAAATATAGGGAATCCAGGAACAATTGTGGATCTAACTCATCTTCTTGGGTACATCATAATTCACAAGGCAGGCTCAAGTCTTTCATGACTTAAGTCTCTTAACATATGTATGTTGTTGTATATTAACTTTCTTTGTTGTAGGAACATCCTCTTCTTAATAAAGACTTAGGTATTGTTGATAGCGGCTGTCTGGAAATCAAGAGAAGCTACATGACTTTGTACCAATTAATGGTGGCATAGTGAGGTTTGGAAGTGGAGTAGGAAGGATCACTGGTAAAGGAACCATTAGAACTCCAAAGGTGGATTTTGAGAATGTCTACTTTGTTAAGGAGCTTCAAGGATTCAATTTGTTCTCAGTCTCACAAATTTGTGACAAAAAGCTTCCTGTGCTTTTCACTGAAGATGGTTGTTTCATTCTTTCACCTGAGTTCAAAATACCTGATGACAATCATGTATTACTAAAGGCTCCAAGAAATCATAATCTCTATACCTTTGACTTGAATGATGTCAAGCCAGAAGGTGATCTGACATGCTTGGTGGCTAAAGCATCCTTAGATGAATCTACAAAATGGCATAGAAGGATGGCACATGTCAATTTTAAAGTCATCAACAAACTAGCTAAAGATGGACTAGTTCATGGATTTCCTTCCAAGATCTTCACTAATGAGCATAATTGTGTGGCTTGTAATAAGGGAAAAAACACAAAGCTTCTTATAAGGCCATTACTAGTGTGAGCACAATCTCAGAACCATTGCAGCTACTTCACATGGATCTTTTTGGTCCAACATCCATCAGGAGTATTGATCATAAGTACTTCTGTTTGGTGATCACTGATGCTTTCAGCAGATTCAGTTGGACACTTTTCTTAGTGACTAAAGATCAAACTTTTCAGGCACTCAAAGAATTTATGGCTCTAGCTGAAAATCAACTTAACAAGAAGATTAAAGGTATAAGGTGTGACAATGGGACAAAGTTCAAAAATGCCAATCTCATTGAACTTTGTGGTTTAAAGGGTATTAAAAGAGATTATAGCACTCCTAGGACTCCACAACAGATTGGAGTTGCTGAAAGGAAGAATAGAACCCTTATAGAGGCTGCAAGATCTATGCTTGCTGACTCTAAAATTCCCACTATGTTTTGGACTGAGGCAGTTGGTACTGCCTGTTATGTATTGAATAGGGTGTTGATTACTAGACCTCATAATAAGACACCTTATGAGCTATTGACAGGGAAGAAGCCTACCATTGAACACTTGAAACCTTTTGGTTGTCAGGTGACCATTCTTAATACAAGTGATCACCTAGGCAAATTTGAAGCAAAAGCTGCTGAAGGATATATTGTTGGTTACTCAGCTCATAGCAAGGCCTACAGGGTATATAACTTGGCTGCAAAGAAGATAGAAGAGACTCTTAGCCTGAAATTTCTGGAAGAGAATGTAAATGTTCAAGGAAAAGGTCAAGAATGGTATTTTGATCTTGATTATCTTACAGATTATTTGGGGTATGCTAGACACAAAACTAACCCTTCTGCAGGTATACAAGTGTCATCTTCTAACAATGCAGGTACCCTACAGGATGATTCAAACAGTGATTCAGAATGTGATGAACCCACTATTGTTGTAACTACTTTACCAATCCAGATAGCAGATCCTCCTAACAAAGAAGCCTCTGATGCCAAATCTGCTGATGATGTGGAAAATTCAACCTATGCAGAAGATCTTGCTAGACTCAAATAGCAAGAACATGCAGCTGCTGAGGAAGCTAAAAGAATTAGTCTTGAATTTGCTCAAGACACTGAAGCACTCTTAAAACAAGCTGCAGTTGAAGAAAGCAGAAAACCTAGTTCTGCTGATACATCTGCTGATGCAGCTGTTGATTCTGCTGATGGAGATTCTGCTGAAGGCATTTCTGCTGCAGTTCCTGTTTCCATTGAAGTTTCCACAAGTTTAGATGAACCTTATGGCAGGTTTCCAACCCCCACAGATCTTGCTAATGTTGAGCAAAGTGCTGGCATTTTTTAATCAGCTTCTTATGATGAAGACTTTGCTCCAACTTTAACCAATCTTGATACCTCAATTGATGTTAATCCTGTTGCAATTAAAAGGATCAACACCATTCATCCACAAGATAATATACTTGGTGATCCTAATGCTATGGTACTCACCAAGAGTGCCATTAAGAATACCAAGTTTGGGCAATGTGCATTTTTGACTTATGTATCCACTCAGAAGAGAGACAACTACACAGATCAGAAGCATTGTTTGTTTGCTTGTTTCTTGTCTCAAGTTGAACCAACAAGCATTAAACAGGCTTTGAGTGAGCCTAGTTGGGTTGAAGCTATGCAGGAAGAGATGCAACAATTCACGAATCAAGATGTTTGGGTACTTGTTGATCTGCCTGCAGGGAAAATTGCAATTGGGACCAAGTCGGTCTTAAAATGCAAGAGGGATGCCAGAGGTATTATGGTAAGAAATAAAGCAAGATTGGTGGCTCAAGGTTTCAGCCAAAAAGAAGGGATTGACTACACTGAGGACTTTGCACCAGTTGCTAGGGTTGAGGCAATTAGACTGTTTTTAGCCTTTGCCTCATATATGGGGTTTAAGGTCTATCAGATGGATGTTAAGAGTGCCTTTCTCTATGGCAAAATTGAAGAGGAGGTACATGTTACTGATTGGTGTGAAACAGTCAAATAATATCAACCAAGTTATGGTCAACAAGTCTGACAGCCTAAACCAATACTCCGGTGAGTTTAGTGTTTCCCCGGATCGTTAGATCCCAACGAGATGTGAAATCTGAAATAAAACGACTTCTAGATCAGGTGAATTGAACAGGAAAAGGGTTTAAGTGATTGTACTACTGAATTATAAGAGTGAATAGCTCTTAATAAGCTATATCAATCAATACGTGAAATCAGATACGTACAAGTGAAAAAGAGACTGGAAAACGTAAACGTTTACTAACTAAACGTAAACAAAAACAAATTTAACTTATAGTAGGATTTTGCAAGCCTTAGGGGCTTAAATGCAAATTAAATAAATTTAAAATATTTATTTTATAATTAAAAACTATTTAATTAATTATTTTTATTTAATAACTATTATTAATTATTTAGTAATTCACTAAATAATTAAGAAAATATGAAATAAGTCTAGAAAATTAAAATTAAAATGTCTAAAAATTTAAAATATTATAAAACTTATTTTAAAACTAAAATTATATTTTTCACACTATTTATCTCTTTATTATTAATTAATTATTATTTAATTATTATTTAACTAATTATATTGATTAACTTATTTATAAATACTAAAAAGACTTAGATAATTATGAAAATTTTTATATATCTAATTAACCATTACAGGAATCCTAAAAAAAATTATAAAAAGTTTATTTTATGTATTTTTAATCTAATTTACTAATTATTATTCTATTTATTAATTAATTATCAATTAAACTAATTATATTATTATAAATAGAAAATGAATAGTATAAATCCTAGAAAAATTTATAAATTTGTTTTACCTTATATAAAAGCTATAAAAAATATAAAAACTATGTAGTACTTTATAAAATATAATTATGCTATTTAATTCTTATTTATTATTTAATTATTAATTTAATTAATATTAATTCTAAATAACACTAGATGACAAAAGAAAAATCTGGAAAAATTTATAAAATTACTTTAATATATAAGAGATTTAATAAAAATATATAATAGCAGAAGTGCTTATAAATAAGCTAAAAAGAAAATTAAATAGATAATTTCTATTAAATAGAAGCTATCACTATAATTAAATTTGGTTTTTTCTTGTTTTTCTTTTATAAAACTAATAAAATACTTAAAATAAGAAACTTTAATAAAGGAAAATAATTTATAAACTCAAAATAAGCACTATGAGTGCTTATTAGACCATACAGTTGACTTTTGTTGATTGTGGATGGATTTAAGCACAAATGGTCTAATGTGGGGTCCACAAGGGCAAAAGCTTATCTCTCTGAGTTATATGAACAAAATGAAGCAAGATAAACTCAAATAAGCAGTTTGAATAAGCTACTAAACACAAATAAGCACTTAGCTTAACATGATTCTGAGACAAAATGGGGACAAAGTTCCAAGCTGATTTCAGGTGGGGCCCAGTGGTCAAATGGTCAGACCAAGGGTCAAGGGTTCAAGCCTGGTAGGAGGGGGGTTGGGAGAACCAAATTGTAAGGTGTGGGACCCACTGAGTGATCCACAAAACACCACCAAAGTTGGTTGGGTGGCTTAGGTCTGCTGAGACAAGGCAATCACCTTGCCCTGCAGCTCAGTTCAAGGGGCATTTTTGTCCACAAAATAAAATCTTAAAAATATGACAACAATGAAAATCACAAGTTCAGCTAGTAGAGTTTACATACAACAAATTTCAAACTCTAAATCCAAGCTCAAAAATCAGGTTAATTCATGCCATTTTGGTGATTTTCTACACAAGTACTTTTCGACTTTTACTACTTTTAGGCTAGGTTGACTTATATGAATTTTAATTGATCCTAACTAATTGTAGATGTTGTAATAAGCTTATGTTAAGCTAATTTAGGCCCAAGATACAACTGATTAGCTTATGTGAGTGATTATGGTACTCAAATCCTAACACAGTTAACTGTGTTGAGATTCTTTGGTGATTTTGACTTTCTGGAAAATGATCACACAATTTTATGCCTTATATTACCTATGTGTATCTACTGAGACATGAAACAAACAAGAATAACACTAGAATCCCACTGAGACTTGATGAAATACAAAGATCCAAACACTTCTTATTTGACTGAGGTGGATGTTTTTCAAAGCAAATGATCCATACAATCCATGAAACTGATTCCAATCATCATATTATCCTAAAACAATACTGATTGAGCATGATTCAGTAAACAAACAAGCATAAAACACTGAGAGTACAAAGTTGAGATTTTTATAGTTAAAATTGAGATTTTTGGCAACTTCAATTATCAAAGAACAAATTAGCTATATTAAGCAATATTTCTACTCAATATGGACACAGAAACACAAGAACACAAAAAATTATATCTATGAAATACTTATACAGTAGAATACAAGAATTGAATTTTTGAACTTACAAAATGCAACACAGATGAAAATCAAGAACCAAGGACCAAGATCAATCCTATTTCCTCCCCTGAGGATCTAAACCAATACTCCAAAGCTGCTTCCTTTCCAAATCACCCTTGAATCAGAATACAAAACTCAGACTCTCAGTTTGACTTTCATTGACCAAGTTGTTTTTTTGAGTATTTCTTAGTTATACTGCTTTTTAGGTTACTAGAAGCCTTTATAAAGCTTCATGGGAGCTTAAATGACCTTCTTCAGTCCTTAACATCAACTAAGAACATCAATTAAGTATAATGAAATTTTGGAAATTTGAAACTTTGCATTAAACTGAATTCATACATAAAAACAGAAATTGATTATTGATATTAAGTTTACATACACTGAAAAGGTTTAAGAGTACAAGTTACAAGCTTAGATTACACTGAAAATGGAAAAACTTTCTAGTCGACATACATAATTTTAAAATTAAAACTAGATACTTGCTTCTCTGCTCCATTCTTGATATTTATTGACTCTAAAGTATCTCCCCACATTCCTGATCATTTCCCACATCTCAATTTAACCGTTGGATGGGTCAAGCAAATCTTGGCCGTTTAAACATTTTTTTTTGGCGCCAAAGTCCACATAGGTTGCTTGTGGCTGTTTTAGACTAATTAAGGATGTTTGGGGTTTAGTGGTGACTAGGGGGGGACAATTGAGACATTTCTGACTAACTTGGGGAAGTATGGAAGAAAAACTATCAAGCTGGGTGCTACAGTGGTGAAAATGGTGGGAAATGCATTAAATGCATTTGGGGTGAAATGATTGTGTTGGGAAGTGGTTGGCCAGCTGGAGTTGATGAGGTGGTGGAGGAAACCATGGTGGTTTTGGTTTGCAGAAGAGGGTGAGGGGTGTGAGCAGTTGTGGTGGTTTGGGGAAGATGGTCCACGAGGGGTCAAACCCCCCGTTTTATTAAAAGGGTGCGTTGGATTTACTTGGTGGGCTGGGAAAAGGTTGGGCCCAAGAAAATAGAAAAGGGTGGGCTGGATTCATTTTGGTTTTGGGTTTTGTATTTACAAAGGGTCCGGTTTGTATTGTAACTAACAAGGACCAAAAATGTAATTCGGCCAAAGTTGAGGGACCTGCTGTGACAACTTTTCAAACTTCATCCAAGGGACCATACATGCCATACTTGAATACCCCAAGGACCATAAATGTATATTTTCCATTTTAATATTTCCGGGGACCTTTTCTGCCAATTCCACAAACTCCAGGGACCAAACCTGTAATTTTCTGATTTTTGAAGGGTTTAACTTGTAACTTCTCAAAAGTTATCATAAGGACCAATTTTGTCAATTTAGAATAGTGCAAGGCTTATTTTGATTATTTTCCATTTACAAAACCTTAGGGACTATTTTTGATATTTTTCAAAACTGAGGGACTAAAGTTGTCATTTTGCAATTTTTAACATTAAAGGACTATACTTGACAACTTATGAATCCCTAAGGACCTTTGATGATATTTTTCATGTTTTGATTTTCCAGGGACTAGTTTTGCCAATTTTCCAAAGTTCAGGGACTGAAACTGTAAATTATGTGAAATGTATTGTTTTTCATCAGTTTTCAATCCTTATGCATAAAAACACAATCCAGGGATAATTTTATGTATTTAAAGGCATTCCTGTGTGTTTTCATATGTTTTTGCAGTTTAAATGTAACAGAAATGATGAGTATTTACACACTCATCAGTTACTCAACCACAGGGCTTTGAAGACCCTCATCATCCTAAGAAGGTTTACAAAGTTGTCAAGGCACTTTATGGTCTTCACCAAGCACCAAGAGCATGGTATGCTAGACTGTCTACATTTCTTTTGGAGCATGGCTACAGAAGAGGAGCTATTGACAAGACCCTCTTTATTAAGAAAAACTCCAGGGACATCATTCTAGTACAGGTATATGTGGATGACATTATCTTTGGATCCACAAAGGACGCATGGTGCAGGGAATTTGAAGAATTGATGAAAGGTGAATTTCAAATGAGTGCAATGGGGGAGTTAACCTTTTTCTTAGGGCTGCAAGTCAAACAACAACCTGAAGGGATCTTTATTCATCAGGAGAAGTATGTTAAAGATATTTTGAAAAAGTTTGACTTTGAACTTTTGAGGACTGCTACCACTCCATATGAACCACCCAAGCTTAAGAATCCAAATGAGCAAGATGAGGCTGTGAATGTTCATCTTTATAGGTCCATGATTGGATCACTCATGTATCTAACAACTTCTAGGCCTGACATTACCTTTGCTGTCAGTGCTTGCTCAAGACATCAAGTCACTCCACTGACTTCCCACCTAAATGCTGTGAAGAAAATTTTCAAGTACATCAAGGGCCAACCCAAACTAGGCCTTTGGTACCCGAGGGATTCACCATTTGTGTTGGAGGCTTACAGTGATAGTGACTATGCTGGAGCTAATTTGGATAGGAAATCCACAACAGGAGGTTGTCAATTTCTTGGAAGAAGACTCATCTCTTGGCAGTGCAAGAAACAAACCATTGTGGCTACTTCTACTACTGAAGCAGAATATGTTGCTGCTGCTAATTGCTGTAGTCAGGTACTTTGGATTCAAAATCAGATGTTGGATTATGGGTTTAACTTTATGAACACTAAAATCTACATTGATAATCAAAGTACTATTTCTATTGTTAAAAATCCTATTTTTCATCAGAGAACTAAACATATAGAAATTAGGCACCATTTTATAAGAGATGCAAATGAGGAGCATCTAATTCAAGTGCTTAAAATTCATACTGATGATAATGTGGCTGATTTATTAACAAAAGCTTTTGATGGACCTAGGTTTAATCACCTAGTTGTCAACATTGGGATGGTTAACCCTTAAATGCTATGTTTGAGGGGAGGCATAAGCCTCAGGGGAGGCATATGCCTCAGGAGAGGATTGTTATTGTTGTATATTATGTAGATTATTATGTTTTCTAGAATTATGTTCACTAACTTTGTCTTGCAGGTTTCTTTCTAATTTTGTATATTATTTTGGTTGGTCTTTTGTGTTTTGTTTGAATGTTTGGTCTCAGGTCATGTTCCTGCTGATGTACATTAATCTACATTACTTTAATCAGTGGAATCAGATGTAAAGACATAAAAGTAAAATATTATTCATCAGTGGAAAACTTGGTACATCAAGATCTGTCATCAGAAGAAACACAAAATACATCAAACAACAACAAACAACCACCACCACATCCCTAAGCATCAACCCTCTACTCCATCTTCCTCTTCCCTTTGCCCAAGTCCTTTGGGTCAGGAATCCTTTTGTGAATCCCTCTGGACTGCATATCCTTGTTCCAGAGCTTGGAAGCAGCAAGACCAAGGACCACTTTCAATGGACCCTTCTTCCTTCTTGAAGACTGTGGCTCTTCAGGGACAGAGATCCTCCTCATATCTGCACACACCCTTTCCATTTCACTGGTCAAGAATGCAGTAACAGGAGTGAAAGAAGGGACAACCATAGCTAGAGGAGTTGGAGTTTCCTCAGCTTCAGTGGTTTCTTCTGAAGTGGTAGGATATGGACATAATTCTGAAGGGCCTTCACCTAGGTAGTAGTAGGATCTTTGGATTTGAGGTATATCAAAGGTGGAGTCTGATGAATCTGATGAGATTTCAATGACTTTGGGGGATGGCATCATGATTTGAATGTGAGAAAGACTTTGGGATATGTTATATGTGGGATGGTGAGTTGATTCTGATTTGAAGACCTCTTTATAAAGACTTGATTTGGGATTAATGTGAGTTAATGTAAGTAAATGGGAGGTAGTTGAGTCAGTAGCTATTACTAATTGTGCAAGTTGTCCACTTAAGTGGATTCTTCGGATGAAAGTCAATGGTTGACCAACATGCTGCTGATACTGTAACACCCCCAATTCATGGATGCAGCGGAATTCAAACTGGGTGTTACTTGACGGCACAATAGTCACAATAATAGAAAACGAACTCCAATTGAGTCGTTTTAAAAGATTTATCATTCAAATTGTATAAATATCAAAGATTACAAAATGAGGTCCCAGATGGTTCCATGTTTACAATGTATACTAAATGAGTTTCTGAATGATAATAAAATTTATAGCCCTCTTGAGTATCCGTGCCCTTCCGTGCCATCCTTGATCATCGTGAACCTGTAATACATGCTTGAGAGGTCAACACAAAGGTTGAGTGATATTCGTAGAGTTTGTAGTTAAATCGTTGAACACAATAATCGTAGTGTGAGCTATAGACTCACACTCATAGTTAGAAAACAAAGATGGGCTACGTTGTTATATGCCCGGAAAGGTTATTAATTCACTAAGCTTATGACACCAAAACGTTAACGGGTACCAACATCAATCGGCGGAGTTATCCAGGTAGGTACTTTGCCGTCATACCTAATGTCTCAAATATTAATGCATTTGTTTGAACTTAGTCAATACAAATGGGATTCGTCAATCCCAATAGGCCTATTCACAATATTCGCGCTCACTATTTCTAGTGATTAAATAGTTCATAATAAGGGATCTCGGTTTGGCAAGGATGTTACTTAGTGATAATAAAACATAGTCGAATAGCATACAGTAGAAAGCATTGTGTTCGAGTAGAAAAATAATAGCATGTATCCCCCCAATGGGTTTGTAAAATAGTTAAACAATAGAAAGTGGGGCTACGAACTCACCTTGAGTTGGATGATGTTTAATGAGAATGATTGATATGCCGTGAGAACTTCTACGAGCAACCTAGAATAATTGTTGCAACTTAGGTTTGGAATAATGTCTAAGGAAACATAAACATGCCAATATATGTCTTGCATTTAGTCCATGATGTGGTATGATGTATAGTGTAAGTCTTTGAAAAGAAATGATTCATGAAACATGTACAGTTTATATATCGTTTACTACCGTTCGGGCCGACATAATTCAGAAGTCATGTAGTAAACGTTCGAGGAGCCAGGACACTTTAATTCGTAAATCCACAACTCATCTCGACGGCTTACATAATGAACTCCTCACATGAGGCTCCCTACTATTGTAGTAGTTGATAAAGTATATATATATAAGTTTTGATCCGAAAAGTTACATGTCCGATATTTGAATAAACTTAGGAAAGTTTATATTTACATGAAGATTGTTATTTGGGTAAGTTTCTTATAACCTGTATCTCATGGTTCTTTAGATGGAGTAGATCCAAATTGCATGTTTAAGTTATCGCTAACTCTCTAGTTCATGTATTTGCCTTTGTAAGTTTATATGGTCGTTAGCTCATGTTTTCGCCTCGGTATGTTTATATGGTCTTTAGTCATGGCCTTGCCATGACCTTTGGTCATTGTTCCATGGTCTTGAGACTCAACCTTGGCTTTATCCATGGTTGTGGTCTTGATTCTAGGTCATTAGACCTCTTGTTCTTTTTAAACCATAATCTTTATATAGTGACTTATATATATGTAAATAGCTGTTAAGAAACTGAGAAAAATCTCATTCGTTATTGGTTTTCTGGAGACGTGCCCCTGAGTTTTTGAAGAAAACGTGATTCCGGACAACTTTCTTGCTTAAACTTTTTCATGAAACGGACCAGAAAGGCCTCTTTTTGCGTGTTTAAGGTTCTGTCACAGAAACTATTTTGGCTGTTTTGCCGCAAAGTTTTGGTAATTTCAAATGGTCATAACTTTTGACTCGTATACTCGTTTTAGGTGGTTCAAATTGCTATGGTTTCCTTGTTAAGTCCTCTACTACAACATGTAATTATCCAATATCAAAATTTTACCATTTTGATCAGATTTCATCAAGAAAGTCACTAGTTTACTTGTTTAAATAACTTAACTTAACAATCATTTATAATAACGTGTTTTACGCATTTTTATACATCATGGACATGATAACAAGACAATATATAGTATGAAGGAAATACAAATAGCATGAAAATGATATTTAAGCACGGAAGTGTATTAGAGTTGGCTTACAACTTTGGCTTTCTACAAAGAAAGGTAAGTAGCATGTAAGGAAAAGGACTTTGATAGACTTTAGCTTCAACCTACTTCACTTCAAGCAATCTTTCTACACTTGTATTCTTGAAAGAGAGATGATGAAAGTTGAGGTGACTTGAGTGGATTCAAACTCAAGAGAAATCACCAAAGTTTCTAGGGTTTGGAAGTAGTTTGATGAATCAAAACTAAACTAGTGTTTCTATGTTGTTGTAGCACATGATTCTTGCATAGAATTGGAAGCAAATGAGCTAAGGATGAGATGATGGTGTGTGTTATGTGGGACGGCAATAAGGAGGAGATGAGGGGCTATTTATATGCCATTGAGGAGGTTACATGTATGACTAGTCAACCCTTGGAGACCAAGTTTAACACTTGTAATCATCCAAGGTTACATAGCATAAGATCAAGACACATGGGTGGTGAATCCCCCCCCCTATGGCGGTTTACTAACTTGGGGAGGAAGTGTTGACTTGTGATGATCTTATCTAAGCTTATAGAGCTAGTTTCGACTCCGTAAAATGCTAACCGTAAGTTGTTACGTCACAAAATGTAAAACCGGGTATCGTAAAAATACGAAACTTGGAAGAATGATTAAACTTGTCAAAATACTCCATAATAAAATATAAAATGAGTGGTAGGTTCCATTGGGGTGCTAAAACCCTGCTCAAACTGGAAACACGGGTCTAAAACGCGTAATACGTAAAACGTACGAATATTGCGTAAAATTGAGAAAAGTAAAATGTTACTTTTCTAATAGGATAAAAATGGTTTAAAATAACTTATAATGTCTAGACTGGGCTCAGTCTAGTGTCGGTTGGTATTAAATGTCTTTTAGACATAAAACCGTAAGCCTAAAAATCAAGGAATGATTTATAAAATCAAGGAATGATTTTTGGTCAAAGGAGGAGGAAAAATATGTTGACTTATTCCAAAAATGTGAAAATTCAAATCGTCTTATAAACATGGTGCAGGTATAGGCTAAGGTTACGGCTGAGTAAAAACGCTTAAAAATGAAAATTCCTGTTTTTCACGGCCGAGGTTTATTTGGTCATGTTTTTCACAGTCATGATTTATTCTCAAATAAATCATGAGTGTGTCAAACATTTTTCTGATACGGGGAAAATTAACGCGGTCGAGTTTCGTTGTGCGTAGAATTTTTGAATGACGTTTTACCCTAAAACGTGTAATTCCTTATTAACTTTCACAAAAATGATCTGATGAGTGTCAAACTTTTAATTTGCCAAGGAAATAATTTATCACTCAAGGCCAAGAAACAAAAATCAAATTTCGGGAAATTTTTGGGAAAATGAATAGTAAAAGTGAATAGTGAAATTTTCCGGGAATAGTAATTAACCTGAAAATGTGAATTGTTACAGTCTCTACCCCTTACGGGGAACTTCGTCCCGAAGTTCTATGTGTGTTATATGTTGGAGTGGTGTCGATGAACAGGTGTGGTTACTTATGAGGACAAAAGTCTGGGATTACCGGTGATGTAGTTTGATTTGTCGTTTCAGTGTATGGTGTAGGATGAGGCTTACTTTTATGTAGGTAGGGTAAGAGTGATTAATAGAGATTCATATAATAGTC
The DNA here is from genome assembly GCA_030686995.1 of Artemisia argyi. Classification (NCBI taxonomy): domain Eukaryota; kingdom Viridiplantae; phylum Streptophyta; class Magnoliopsida; order Asterales; family Asteraceae; genus Artemisia; species Artemisia argyi. The sequence continues at coordinate 20,340,665 of CM060693.1, read as the reverse complement.
GCATATCAAAGGAAATTGATATAGCAGTCGAATATTAATAGGAATTGATATAGTAGTTGTACAGAAATTGATATAGTTGTTGAATATCAAACAGAAATTGGGATAGTAGTTGCAATCATAGCCTAGTAGGTAATCTGTTGTTGTACCTAGTGTTTATTGACTTCATACTTATGTTATTTCGGATACAAATAAGCCCACTTGTTTATAATTCTTTATTTACATAGAGAGGCATCCCAACAATGTAAATAGGGGAATATAAACTTATGGTTCGGTGATTTACAATTTCTTTATTTAAATGAAAAGGCATCCCAATCCATTCAAATAATTATAAATCATCCTACTTAAGAATTCCCAACACAACATTCACAATTAGCCGGTGAGTTACAAGGTAGTGTATTACGAGATGATATTGGTGTTCCAAAAGTACAAAATGAATATTCAATCTTGTAAAGCTGATGAGGGTACTTGTGATGTAACTAAGGATGATTTGAGCTTTAAAAGTGCAGCAAGATCTGTTAATGAGCTTGTGGTTGCAACGGTTGTGAAGATAATGATGTGATATGTTGATGAACAAAAGTGTGTAGTGTATGCTTAACACTAATATTCTTAGGTATAGATGTTGAGTTTGCTTTGAAAATCTTAAGAGATTTTAAAAGTTTATGACGGAATGGTATCCTTAGGACCTAAACAAGATAGTACTTCTAAGGGATAAGGGAGAAGAATTGATAACTATCCCAAGATAGTATTTTGGATTATTTTATAAATGAAAACTTTCAAGAATAAAATTAGGTAGTACAAATAAGGTGTTAAGATTTCGCTGAGTGGTAAGGCACTATCGTGTCTCTAGATCGTTTTAATGAATTCTGGTGGTTTATCGAGTTCATGTAGGAAATCAATCTAAACATAACCCTAGTACAACTATTCTCAGTATTTGAAAATTTTAAGTCGAATATAGTTAGTCAGACTATATTCCACTGTCCCTAGGTTAAATATAGGTGACTAGTCTATATTTAGCCAAGGTTCGATAAAATTTTCAAATACCTAAATTAGGTATACTTGTGATATGTCCGTTGCTTTTGAGAAACTGTCCACTAAACAAAGGCGATGTCAAACAATTCAGTTGCAAGTCCCGCCCATACAAGACTTGTAACCTATGTTTTCACATTCCGTTGCATAGAAGATAGTACGGGTAGATACGTGTGGAAATGAAGTTTTAAGAAATTCTAAAACAGTCCATACTTGGCCAGGATCATGAACTTTTAACAATGAAGGTTTCAGAAGAAAACTTTGATGAATGTAGAGAAACTCCAGCTTTTGTAGATGATGGATTAGTTTGTCCTTTAGAAATCTCATATTTCTTGTTTGGAAATCGATAGATTGAAATGGGTTTTTGATATCATATGAAATGATATTGATGAGGTGGTGGAATAATTCCAGAGACCATTGCACAAATCACCATGTCTCGGAAGTAGATTAGACCATTGTGCAATTTACAATGTCTAGGAAGTAGGTTAGACCATTGTGTGACTCAAAACATTTGAGAAATGATTAAGACCATTGTATCATACAATGTCCGGTAAATAGAAAAGACCATTGTAATTAGTTACAATATCTTGGACATAAAATGTTGGAGTAGAAACATGATTGGGAGAATGTGGTTGTGCCGAAATGCCCTAGAATAGGCATACGCAGATATGTTTAGATAAAATGATTGAAAATAACTCGAATGTATATATAAATATACTTATATGTTCATGTAGCATAAAATGCTTAATAAGTCCATAATCGTCTGGAGGATGGAAGACACGGAGAGCGGAAGGCTATAAAAATGTTTTTGCTTGTATGTGTGGTTATAGTTTAGGTCTCAATTAGACCCGTTTCTCTATAACCATGGCTTTGGTACCAATCTGTAACACCCCCAATTCATGGATGCAGCGGAATTCAAACTGGGTGTTACTCGACGGCACAATAGTCACAATAATAGAAAACGAACTCCAATTGAGTCGTTTTAAAAGATTTATCATTCAAATTGTATAAATATCAGAGATTACAAAATGAGGTCCCAGATGGTTCCGTGTTTACAATGTATACTAAATGAGTTTTTGAATGATAATAAAATTTATAGCCCTCTTGAGTATCCGTGCCCTTCCGTGCCAACCTTGATCATCGTGAACCTGAAATACATGCTTGAGAGGTCAACACAAAGGTTGAGTGATATTCGTAGAGTTTGTAGTTAAATCGTTGAACACAATAATCGTAGTGTGAGCTATAGACTCACACTCATAGTTAGAAAACTAAGATGGGCTACGTTGTTATATGCCCGGAAAGGTTATTAATTCACTAAGCTTATGACACCAAAACGTTAACGGGTACCAATATCAATCGGCGGAGTTATCCCGGTAGGTACTTTGCCGTCATACCTAATGTCTCAAATATTAATGCATTTGCTTGAACTTAGTCAATACAAATGGGATTCGTCAATCCCAATAGGCCTATTCACAATATTCGCGCTCACTATTTCTAGTGATTAAATGGTTCATAATAAGGGATCTCGGTTTGGCAAGGATGTTATTTAGTGATAATAAAACATAGTCGAATAGCATACAGTAGAAAGCATTGTGTTCGAGTAGAAAAATAATAGCATGTATCCCCCCCATGGGTTTGTAAAATAGTTAAACAATAGAAAGTGGGGCTACGAACTCATCTTGAGTTGGATGATGTTCAATGAGAATGATGGATATGCCATGAGAACTTCTACGAGCAACCTAGAATAATTGTTGCAACTTAGGTTTGGAATAATGTCTAAGGAAACATAAACATGCCAATATATGTCTTGCATTTAGTCCATGATGTGGTATGATGTATAGTGTAAGTCTTTGAAAAGAAATGATTCATGAAACATGTATAGTTTATATATCGTTTACTACCGTTCGGGCCGACATAATTCAGAAGTCATGTAGTAAACGTTCGAGGAGCTAGGACACTTTAATTCGTAAATCCACAACTCATCTCGACGGCTTACATAATGAACTCCTCACATGAGGCTCCCTACTATTGTAGTAGTTGATAAAGTATATATATATATAAGTTTTGATCCAAAAAGTTACATGTCCGATATTTGAATAAACTTAGGAAAGTTTATCTTTACATGAAGATTGTTATTAGGGTAAGTTTCTTATAACTTGTATCTCATGGTTCTTTAGATGGAGTAGATCCAAATTGCATGTTTAAGTTATCGCTAACTCTCTAGTTCATGTATTTGCCTTTGTAAGTTTATATGGTCGTTCGCTCATGTTTTCGCCTTGGTATGTTTATATGGTCTTTAGTCATGGCTTTTCCATGACCTTTGGTCATTGTTCCATGGTCTTGAGACTCAACCTTGGCTTTATCCATGGTTGTGGTCTTGATTCTAGGTCATTAGACCTCTTGTTCTTTTTAAACCATAATCTTTATATAGTGACTTATATATATGTAAATCGCTGTTAAGAAACTGAGAAAAAACTCATTCGATATTGGTTTTCTGGAGACGTGCTCCTGAGTTTTTGAAGAAAACGTGATTCCGGACAACTTTCGTGCTTTAACTTTTTCATGAAATGGACCAAGGCCTCTTTTTACGTGTTTAAGGTTCTGTCACAAAAACTATTTTGGCATTTTTGCCGCAAAGTTTTGGTAATTTCAAATGGTCATAACTTTTGACTCGTATACTCGTTTTAGGTGGTTCAAATTGCTATGGTTTCCTTGTTAAGTCCTCTACTACAATATGTAATGATCCAATATCATAATTTTACCATTTTGATCAGATTTCACCAAGAAAGTCACTAGTTTACTTATTTAAATAACTTAACTTAACAATCATTTATAATAACTTGTTTTACCCATTTTTATACATCATGGACATGATAACAAGACAATATAAAGTATGAAGGAAATACAAATAGCATGAAAATGATATTTAAGCAAGGAAGTGTATTAGAGTTGGCTTACAACTTTGGCTTTCTACAAAGAAAGGTAAGTAGCATGTAAGGAAAAGGACTTTGATAGACTTTAGCTTCAACCTACTTCACTTCAAGCAATCTTTCTACACTTGTATTCTTGAAAGAGAGATGATGAAAGTTGAGGTGACTTGAGTGGATTCAAACTCAAGAGAAATCACCAAAGTTTCTAGGGTTTGGAAGTAGTTTGATGAATCAAAACTAAACTAGTGTTTCTATGTTGTTGTAGCACATGATTCTTGCATAGAATTGGAAGCAAATGAGCTAAGGATGAGATGATGGTGTGTGTTATGTGGGACGGCAATAAGGAGGAGATGAGGGGCTATTTATATGCCATTGAGGAGGTTACATGTATGACTAGTCAACCCTTGGAGACCAAGTTTAACACTTGTAATCATCCAAGGTTACATAGCATAAGATCAAGACACATGGGTGGTGAATCCCCCCCCCCCATGGTGGTTTACTAACTTGGGGAGGAAGTGTTGACTTGTGATGATCTTATCTAAGCTTATGGAGCTAGTTTCGACTCCGTAAAATGCTAACCGTAAGTTGTTACGTCACAAAACGTAAAACCGGGTATCGTAAAAATACGAAACTTGGAAGAATGATTAAACTTGTCAAAATACTCCATAATAAAATATAAAATGAGTGGTAGGTTCCATTGGGGTGCTAAAACCCTGCTCAAACTGGAAACACGGGTCTAAAACGCGTAATACGTAAAACGTACGAATATTGCGTAAAATTGAGAAAAGTAAAATGTTACTTTTCTAATAGGATAAAAATGATTTAAAATGACTTATAATGTCTTGACTGGGCTCAGTCTAGTGTCGGTTGGTATTAAATGTCTTTTAGACATAAAACTGTAAGCCTAAAAATCAAGGAATGATTTTTGGTCAAAGGAGGAGGAAAAATATGTTGACTTATTCTAAAAATGTGAAAATTCAAATCGTCTTATAAACACGGTGCAGGTATAAGCTAAGGTTACGGCTGAGTAAAAACGCTTAAGAATGAAAATTCCTGTTTTTCACGGCCGAGGTTTATTTGGTCATGTTTTTCACAGTCATGATTTATTCTCAAATAAATCATGAGTGTGTCAAACATTTTTCTGATACGGGTAAAATTAACGCGGTCGAGTTTCGTTGTGCGTAGAATTTTTGAATGACGTTTTACCCTAAAACGTGTAATTCCTTATTAACTTTCACGAAAATGATCTGATGAGTGTCAAACTTTTAATTTGTCATGGAAATGATTTATCACTCGAGGCCAAGAAACAAAAATCAAATTTTGGGAAATTTTTAGGAAAATGAATAGCAAAAGTGAATAGTGAAATTTTCCGGGAATAGTAATTAACCTGAAAATGTGAATTGTTACAGATACTATCTATTTTGTTGTTAAGTATGTTCCTGCTGATGGCTTATTGAAGATCAATTTATTCAGGGGAATGCTAATCTAACAGAAGAATTAAAACAAGTAAAAACTAAACATGGCAAATTTTTATTGATTCTTCTGAAGTACAATACAAGACAGTTAAATTAAAAAAAAAAAAAAAAAAAAAAAAAAAAAAAAAAAAAATTAACAACAAAGTTCCTATTCTACTTTGCCCCTGCCCTTGCCTTCCACAGTCTTCTCCTTGCCTTTGTTGTTGATGTTGAAGATTCCTTGCCACTGAGGACAGGGCAAACCTAACACAACCTTTCTGATCTTTGGCAATGGGGATTTACTTTTCTTCTTCTTGAACGAGAGGACTGAGGCTTATCAGGGGTTGTGGGGTTGTAAAGTGCATCATTCTCATCATCCTCCTCATCAGAATAAGTAAAGATGATGAGAGACTCATCAGGATTGGGAACTCTGTTTGCCCTCTCCAATTCATTCCACCTTCTCTCCATCTCTCTCTGGTACTCTGGATCATCAATTTCAGAGGGATATGGTGGAAGATCTTCAGATGATGAGGAACTTGGTGCAGGTACATCAAGTTTCTTCTTCTTGGCTTGTTCCTTTGTAAGACCACTGGGAAGTGTTGGCATTCTGAGTGGAGGTGGACATGTTAGTGAATCAGAAGTATCTGAGGAGTCAGAAGAAAGGTTGATGATGCGTTGATTGGAAGCCATGGTTGTATTGTTGATTGGATGAATTGTAATTAGGGATTTGATTTGAAGTGAAGAGATTTGGGGATAATTAGCCTTTATTTATAAGATCACCCAACCGCGTGTCTTTATAACCATAAATGCGAGGTAGTTTTGAGATACTTAAGGGTTCTTTGAAATTTGAATTAAGAGATCTTTTTCAAAGATATTTGGTTTCCACTGAAGGGAAGATTCTGCTGATTGAATCTGCGGATAGTTCTGTGGAATGAATGGTTGACAATAGTTAAGCTTTGACTATTTTCTGCGGATTGACCATTTGATTTCAACCGTTTGACTTGGTTTCTTCGGATGAGTCTGTTAATTGGGATTTGCCTTAGTTGATTATTGGTCAAAGATTTCTTTCCAATAATTCATAGCAGTTTCATTCCACGTTTGGTAACTTCCATAATTAACCAAGACGTGCATATCCCACTCCTAAATTAACTGATTCCCTCTTGTTATAAAATTTCAAAAACCGTTTCAACCTTTTTCAGTACTCCCAACCCTAATTTCTTATTTTCAATCAATGGCTGAACTATATTTCAAAGGAGATCATAACAAACATGCCTTTCTTGGTCGTGGTAAAAATGATGAAGATTATGTGGGAATGATCAAATTTCTTCAAAGATCCAAGATTTGTTATGCTCTGCTCCAGTACCCAAGTGTTATTCATGAGTCTCTTGTTGTACAATTTTGGGAAACCGCACGAGCAAGGACTGATGAAGATGGACCAACAGAGATTGTTTCTGTCATAGATGGGGAAGAATATGTAGTTACTGAGTCATTGGTCAGGACTAAACTATAGTTGGATGATGAAGGAGGGATGACTGATTTGCCTAAGGATGAGATACTTAGAGGCCTTCAGGCTGCTGGTTATAGTGGTGATGGGAAAGTGTGGTACAAGAATCTGTTTTGTCCAAAATGGAGGTTTTTGACACACACCTTGCTTTAGTGCATGGGTTCTAAGTCTGGTGGATGGGACCAATTCTCTACAGACATTGCTCTTGCAATTATGAGTCTCTCTTAGGGAAGAACATTTAACTTTTCTAGGTATATCTTTAATGCTATGCTTGAAAATGTTAAGGATACCAAAATTAAATATTTATTGTATGCTAGGTTTCTTCAAATCATTTTAGACATTGAGACCAATGACCCCACTCACTTGCCTGTTAAGGGTTTATCTAAAAAGTTGTTTACCCAAATGAAAATTAAATTTACTGGTGAACACAGACCCTTACTTCCAGATATGTTGCCTGCTGGAAATGCTCCTGATGGAGTAGCTACTGATGCAGCTGCTGATGCCCCGGTGGGCAATCCCCCTGATGGAGAAGCTGCTGATGTAGCTGCTGGTGGTCAGGATTCTCCTGTAACAATTCACATTTTCAGGTTAAGTACTATTCTCGGAAAATTTCACTATTCACTTTTACTATTCATTTCCCGAAAATTTCCCAAAATTTGATTTTTGTTTCTTGGCGTCGAGTGATAAATCATTTCCATGGAAAATTAAAAGTTTGACACTCATCAGATCATGTTCGTGAAAGTTAATAAGGAATTACACGTTTTAGGGTAAAACGTCATTCAAAGATTCTACGCACAACGAAACTCGACTGCGTTAATTTTCCCCGTATCAGAAAAATATTTGATACACTCATGATTTATTTGAGAATAAATCATGACTGAGAAAAACATGACCAAATAAAACTCGGCCGTGAAAAACTGGAATTTTCAGTTTTTACGCGTTTTTACTCAGCCGTAACCTTAGCCTATACCTGCACCGCGTTTCTAAGACTATTTGAGTTTTCACATTTTTGGAAAAAGTCAACATATTTGTCCCTCCTCCTTTGACAATAAAATCATTCCTTGATTTTATAAATCATTCCTTGATTTTTAGGCATACGGTTTTATGTCTTAAAGACATTGAATACCAACCGACACTAGACTGAGCCCAGTCTAGACATTATAAGTCATTATAAATCATTATTATCGTATTAGAAAAGTAACATTTAACTTTTCTCAATTTTACACAATATTCGTACATTTTACGTATTACGCGTTTTAGACCCGTGTTTCCAGTTTTAGCAGGGTTTTACCACCCCAATGGAACCTACCACTCATTTTATATTTTATTATGGAGTATATTGACATGTTTAGCCATACTTTCAAGTTCCACATTTTTACGATACCCGGTTTTACGTTTTGAGGCTTAATCATTTACGATTGGCATTTCCCGGAGTCAAAACTAACCAAAAATCTTGGATATTATCAACCAAGGCACACCTCACCCTCCCTAGCTTCATGAAACCGCAAATAGGGGGGGGGAGTCACCTTGGTGTGGCTTGATCTTGACCATTGATCCTTTAGATCATTACAAGTGTCTTAACTAACCATGGTTAAATTCTAACCCAATATATGGTTAACTATTTTTCCTACCCTATAAATACGAAGCTAAACACATGAAATTTCTTGCACCCTCCTCTCTTTATCTATCAAAGTCCTAAAACCCTAAGGCACTTTTCTTATATTTTGTAAGAAAGTTAACTAGTTTTTGAAAGAAAACTAGTGTTTGATCTTCGATCTTGGAAATTTTCTAAGAAAAGTTGTTATAACTTTAAAGTCTCCAAAAAGACGTAGTTATAATCTTCAAATAACCTCGGTTTATCAAAGATCACAAATCCATCAAGAATACAAGAGTAGAAGGATTGCTAAAGTGAAGAGAAGCTTGTCAATCAAAGTCCTTTCCTTACTAGTTACTTTCCTTTCTCTTAGAAAGCCCAAAAGTTGTAAGCAAACCCTAACATACTTCTTGTTGAATATCATATTCATGCTATTCACATATCATTCATGCTATATTATGTCTTGTATTCATGTCCATGATGTATAAAAATGAGTAAAACAAGTTATTGTAATTGATTGTTAAGACAAGTTATTTAAACAAGTAAACTAGTGACATTCTTGGTATAATCTGATCAAAATGGTAAAATTATGATATTGGATCATTACATATTGTAGTATAGGACTTAACAAGGAAACCATAGCAATTTGAACCACCTAAAACGAGTATACGAGTCAAAAGTTATGACCATTTGAAGTTACCAAAACTTTGCGGCAAAACTGCCAAAATAGTTTCCGTGACAGAATATAAAACACGCAAAAAGAGGCCTTTCTGCTCCGTTTCATGAAAAAGTTAAAGCACGAAAGTTGTTCGGAATCACGTTTTCTTCAAAAACTCAGGCGCACGTCTCCAGAAAACTAATAACGAATGAGATTTTTCTCAGTTTCTTAACAGCTATTTACATATATAAGTCACTATATAAAGGTTATGGTTTATAAAGACCAAAGAGGTCTTATGACCTAGAATCAAGACCACAACCATGGTTAGAGCCAAGGTTGAGTCTCAAGACCATGGAACAATGACCAAAGGTCATGGCAAGGCCATGACTAAATGACCATATAAACTTACCAAGGCGAAAACATGAGCTAAAGTATTGGCGATAACTTGAACATACAATTTGGATCTACTTCATCTAAAGAACCATGAAATATTACAAGTATTTGTCATACAAGTTATAAGAAACTTACCCTAATAACAATCTTCATGTAAAGATAAACTTTCCTAAGTTTATTCAAATATTGGACATGTAACTTTTCGGATCAAAACTTATATATATATACTTTATCAACTACTACAATAGTAGGGAGCCTCATGTGAGGAGTTCATTATGTAAGCCGTCGAGATGAGTTGTGGATTTACGAATTAAAGTGTCCTGGCTCCTCGAACGTTTACTACATGACTTCTGAATTATGTCGGCCCGAACAGTAGTAAACGATATATAAACTATACATGTTTCATGAACCATTTCTTTTCATATACTTACACTAAACAAAGTACCACATCATGGACTAAGTGCAAGACATATATTGGCATGTTTATGTTTCCTTAGACATTATTCCAAACCTAAGTTGCAACAATTATTCTATGTAGAAGTTCTCACGGCATATCCATCATTCTCATTAAACATCATCCAACTCAAGGTGAGTTCGTAGCCCCACTTTCTATTGTTTAACTACTTTACAATCCCATGGGGGGGGGGGATACATGCTATTATTTTTCTACTCGAACACAATGCTTTCTACTGTATGCTATCCGACTATGTTTTATTATCACTAAGTAACATCCTTGCCAAACCAAGATCCCTTATTATGAACCATTTAATCACTAGTAACAGTGAGCGCGAATATTGTGAATAGGCCTATTGGGATTGACGAATCCCATTTGTGTTGAACAACTACGAGTTCAAACAAATGCATTAATATTTGAGACATTATGTATGACGGAAAAGTACCTACCGGGATAACTTCGCCGATTGATATTGGTACCCGTTAACGTTTTGGTGTCATAAGCTTAGTGAATTAATAACCTTTCCGGGCATATAACAACGTAGCCCATCTTTGTTTTCTTACTATGAGTGTGAGTCTATAGCTCACACTACGATTATTGTGTTCAACGATTTAACTACAAACTCTACGAATATCACTCAACCTTTGTGTTGACCTCTCAAGCATGTATTTCAGGTTCACGATGATCAAGGATGGCACGGAAGGGCACGGATACTCAAGAGGGCTATAAATTTTATTATCATTCAAAAACTCATTTAATATACATTGTAAACATGGAACCATCTGGGACCTCATTTTGTAATCTCTGATGTTTATACAATTTGAATGATAAATCTTTTAAAACGACTCAATTAGAGTTCGTTTTCTATTATTGTGACTATTGTGCCGTCGAGTAACACCTAGTTTGAATTCCGCCGCATCCATGAATTATGGGTGTTACAGATTGGTACCAGAGCCATGGTTATAGAGAAACGGGTCTAATTGAGACCTAAACTATAACCACACATACAAGCAAAAACATTTTTATAGCCTTCCGCTCTCCGTGTCTTCCATCCTCCAGACGATTATGGACTTATTAAGCATTTTATGCTACATGAACATATAAGTATATTCATATATACACACTAGGCATTTTACACTACACGAACAAATACTAGTATATTTATATATACATTCGAGTTATCTTCAATCATTTTATCTAAACATATCTGCGTATGCCTATTCTAGGGCATTTCGACACAACCACATTCTCCCAATCATGTTCCTACTCCAACATTTTATGTCCAAGATATTGTAACGAATTACAATGGTCTTTCCTATTTCCCGGACATTGTATGATACAATGGTCTTAATCATTTCTCAAATGTTTTGAGTCACACAATGGTCTAACCCACTTCCTAGACATTGTAAATTGCACAATGGTCTAATCTACTTCCGAGACATTGTGATTCGTGCAATGGTCTCTGGAATTATTCCACCACCTCAGCAATATTAATTCACATGATATCAAAACCCCATCACAATTTATCGATTTCCAAACAGAAATATGAGATTTCTAAAGGATAAACTAATCCATCATCTACAAAAGCTGAACTTTCTCTACATTCATCAAAGTTTTCTTCTGAAACCTTCATTGTTAAAAGTTCGTGATCCTGGCCAAGTATGGACTGTTTTAGAACTACTTAAAACTTCCTTTCCACATGTATCTACCCATACTATCTTCTATGCAATGGAATGCGAAAACATAGGTTACAAGTCTTGTATGGGCGGGACTTGCAACTGAATGGTTTGACATCGCCTTTGTTTAGTGGACTATTTCTCAAAAGCAACGGACATATCACAAGTATACCTAATTTAGGTATTTGAAACTTTTATCGAACCTCGGCTAAATATAGACTAGTCACCTATATTTAACCTAGGGACAGTGGAACATAGTCTGACTAACTATGTTCGACTTAAAATTTTCAAATACTGGGAATAGTTGTACTAGGGTTATTATTAGATTGATTTCCTGCTTGAACTCGATAAACCACCAGAATTCTTTAAAACAATCTAGAGACACGATAGTGTCTTACCACTCAGCAAGATCTTAACACCTTATTTGTATTATCTAATTTCATTCTTGAAAGTTTTCATTTATAAGATAATCCGAACTACTATCTTGGGATAGTTATCAATTCTTCTCTCTTATCCCTTAGAAGTACTATCATGTTTAGGTCCTAAGGATACCATTCCATCATAAACTTTTAAAATCTCTTTGGATTTTCAAAGCAAACTCAACATCTATACCTAAGAATATTAATGTTAGGCATACACTACACACTTTTGTTCATCAACATATCACATCATTATCTTCACAACCGTTACAACGACAAGCTCATTAACAGATCTTGATGCACTTTTAAAGCTCAAATCATCCTTAGCTACACCAAAAGCACCCTCATCAGCTTTACAAGATTGAATATTCATCTTGTACTTTTGGAACACCAGTATCATCTCGTAATACACTACCTTGTAACTCACCGGCTAATTATGAATGTTGTGTTGGGAATTCTTAAGTACGATGATTTATAATTATTTGAATGGATTGGGATGCCTTTTCATTTAAATAAAGAAATTGTAAATCACCAAACCATAAGTTTATATTCCCCTATTTACATTGTTTGGGATGCCTCTCTATGTAAATAAAGAATTATAGACAAGTGGGCTTATTTGTATCCGAAATAGCGTAGGTATGAAGTCAATAAACACTAGGTACAACAACAGATTACCTACTAGGCTATGATTGCAACTACTATCCCAATTTCTGTTTAATATTCAACTACTATATCAATTTCTATTAATATTCGACTGCTATATCAATTTCCTTTGATATTCGACTATTATATGAATCTCTATTAATCACTCCTACCCTCCCTACATAAAAGTAAGCCTCATCCTACACCATACACTGAAACGACAAATCAAACTACATCACCGATAATCCCAGACTTTAGTCCTCATATGTAACCACACCTGTTCATCGACACCATTCCAACATATAACACACATAGAACTTCGGGACGAAGTTCCCCGTATGGGGTAGAGACTGTAACAATTCACATTTTCAGGTTAATTACTATTCCCGGAAAATTTCACTATTCATTTTTACTATTCATTTTCCCGAAAATTTCCCGAAATTTGATTTTTGTTTCTTGGCCTCGAGTGATAAATCATTTCCATGGAAAATTAAAAGTTTGACACTCATCAGATCGTTTTCGTGAAAGTTAATAAGGAATTACACGTTTTAGGGTAAAACGTCATTCAAAAATTCTACGCACAACGAAACTCGACCGCGTTAATTTTCCCCGTATCAGAAAAATGTTTGATACATTCATGATTTATTTGAGAATAAATCATGACTGAGAAAAACATGACCAAATAAACCTCGGCCGTGAAAAACTGGAATTTTCAGTTTTTAAGCATTTTTACTCAGCCGTAACCTTAGCCTATACCTGCACCGCGTTTCTAAGACGATTTGAGTTTTCACATTTTTGGAAAAAGTCAACATATTTGTCCCTCCTCCTTTGACAATAAAATCATTTATTGATTTTATAAATCATTCCTTGATTTTTAGGCATACGGTTTTATGTCTTAAAGACATTGAATACCAACCGACACTAGACTGAGCCCAGTCTAGACATTATAAGTCATTATAAATCATTATTATCGTATTAGAAAAGTAACATTTTACTTTTCTCAATTTTACACAATATTCGTACATTTTACGTATTACGCGTTTTAGACCTGTGTTTCCAGTTTTAGCAGGGTTTTACCACCCCAATGGAACCTACCACTCATTTTATATTTTATTATGGAGTATATTGACATGTTTAACCATACTTTCAAGTTCCACATTTTTACGATACCCGGTTTTACGTTTTGAGGCTTAATCATTTACGATTGGCATTTCCCGGAGTCAAAACTAACCAAAAATCTTGGATATTATCAACCAAGGCACACCTCACCCTCCCTAGCTTCATGAAACTGCCAATAGGGGGGGGGGGGAGTTACCTTGGTGTGGCTTGATCTTGACCATTGATCCTTTAGATCATCACAAGTGTCTTAACTAACCATGGTTAAATTCTAACCCAATATATGGTTAACTATTTTTCCTACCCTATAAATACCAAGCTAAACACATGAAATTCCTTGCACCCTCCTCTCTTTATCTATCAAAGTCCTAAAACCCTAAGGCACTGTTCTTATATTTTGTAAGAAAGTTAACTAGTTTTTGAAAGAAAACTAGTGTTTGATCTTCGATATTGGAAATTTTCTAAGAAAAGTTGTTATAACTTTAAAGTCTCCAAAAAGACGTAGTTATAATCTTCAAATAACCTTGGTTTATCAAAGATCACAAATCCTTCAAGAATACAAGAGTAGAAGGATTGCTAAAGTGAAGAGAAGCTTGTCAATCAAAGTCCTTTCCTTACTAGTTACTTTCCTTTCTCTTAGAAAGCCCAAAAGTTGTAAGCAAACCCTAATATACTTCTTGTTAAATATCATATTCATGCTATTTACATATCATTCATGCTATATTATGTCTTGTATTCATGTCCATGATGTATAAAAATGAGTAAAACATGTTATTGTAATTGATTGTTAAGACAAGTTATTTAAACAAGTAACCTAGTGACTTTCTTGGTATAATCTGATCAAAATGGTAAAATTATGATATTGGATCATTACATATTGTAGTAGAGGACTTAACAAGGAAACCATAGCAATTTGAACCACCTAAAACGAGTATACGAGTCAAAAGTTATGACCATTTGAAGTTACCAAAACTTTGCGGCAAAACTGACAAAATAGTTTCCGTGACAGAATATAAAACACGCAAAAAGAGGCCTTTCTGCTCCGTTTCATGAAAAAGTTAAATCACGAAAGTTGTCCGGAATCACATTTTCTTCAAAAACTTAGGAGCACGTCTCCAGAAAACTAATAACGAATGAGATTTTTCTCAGTTTCTGAACAGCTATTTACATATATAAGTCACTATACAAAGGTTATGGTTTATAAAGACCAAAGAGGTCTTATGACCTAGAATCAAGACCACAACCATGGCTAGAGCCAAGGTTGAGTCTCAAGACCATGGAACAATGACCAAAGGTCATGGCAAGGCCATGACTAAATGACCATATAAACTTACTTAGGCGAAAACATGAGCTAAAGTATTGGCGATAACTTGAACATACAATTTGGATCTACTTCATCTAAAGAACCATGAAATATTACAAGTATTTGTCATACAAGTTATAAGAAACTTACCCTAATAACAATCTTCATGTAAAGATAAACATTCCTAAGTTTATTCAAATATTGGACATGTAACTTTTCGGATCAAAACTTATATATATATATATATATATATATATATATATATATATATACTTTATCAACTACTACAATAGTAGGGAGCCTCATGTGAGGAGTTCATTATGTAAGCCGTCGAGATGAGTTGTGGATTTACGAATTAAAGTGTCCTGGCTCCTCGAACGTTTACTACATGACTTCTGAATTACGTCGGCCCGAACGGTAGTAAACGATATATAAACTATACATGTTTCATGAACCATTTCTTTTCATATACTTACACTAAACAAAGTACCACATCATGGACTAAGTGCAAGACATATATTGGCGTGTTTATGTTTCCTTAGACATTATTCCAAACCTAAGTTGCAACAATTATTCTAGGTTGCTCGTAGAAGTTCTCACGGCATATCCATCATTCTCATTAAACATCATCCAACTCAAGGTGAGTTCGTAGCCCCACTTTCTATTGTTTAACTATTTTACAAACCCATGGGGGGGATGCATGCTATTATTTTTCTACTCGAACATAATGCTTTCTACTGTATGCTATCCGACTATCTTTTATTATCACTAAGTAACATCCTTGCCAAACCAAGATCCCTTATTATGAACCATTTAATCACTAGTAATAGTGAGCGCGAATATTGTGAATAGGCCTATTGGGATTGACGAATCCCATTTGTGTTGAACAACTACGAGTTCAAACAAATGCATTAATATTTGAGACATTAGGTATGACGGCAAAGTACCTACCGGGATAACTCCGCCGATTGATATTGGTACCCGTTAACGTTTTGGTGTCATAAGCTTAGTGAATTAATAACCTTTCCGGGCATATAACAACGTAGCCCATCTTTGTTTTCTAACTATGAGTGTGAGTCTATAGCTCACACTACGATTATTGTGTTCAACAATTTAACTACAAACTCTATGAATATCACTCAACCTTTGTGTTGACCTCTCAAGCATGTATTTCAGGTTCACGATGATCAAGGATGGCACGGAAGGGCACGGATATTCAAGAGGGCTATAAATTTTATTATAATTCAAAAACTCATTTAATATACATTGTAAACATGGAACCATCTGGGACCTCATTTTGTAATCTCTGATGTTTATACAATTTGAATGATAAATCTTTTAAAACGACTCAATTAGAGTTCGTTTTCTATTATTGTGACTATTGTGCCATCGAGTAACACCCAGTTTAAATTCCGCTGCATCCATGATTTGGGGGTGTTACATCTCCTGTTGCTCAAGCTCCAGAGGATTCTCCTGAAAGAACTGAAGATGCTCCTGATGCAAGTGCATCAGTTGCTTCTGATGTTCAGCCACCACCACCTCCTCCTAGGTCACCCATACCTGTACATTCACCAATGGATATTAATTCTCCTGAGCATGAGCTCAATGAGAATTTAGGCTTTGACCAACCTGTACACTCACCACAATTTACAAGACTTCCAACACCTAGTCCTTTGAGACCTCACTTTGAGGATCATGTAAATGTAGATGTAGATGTAAATTTAGATTATTCTACTCACAGGACCAATGATGCTTCAAATGCCACAGATATCCCTGTTGGTGGAGCTGAAGGTCCTGTTACTCTCACTTCTGTATCTGCTTCGTTGAACAGGTATGTAACTAAGGTAGACAAGTTGGAGAATGATCTGAACTTCACCAAAAAGAATCTTAGCAATGCTGTTCTGACTCTCATTGGAAGAGTTAAGAAGTTGGAAGCTAAGCTTAAACAAAAGAAGAGACAAGGTGTGGTGTATGAATCAGATGAGGAATCTACTAAAGCTTTTGACAACATTGACTTAGAAGGCCTTGAACTTCTTGCTGCTACTACATTGGAGAGTGTTCAGAAGAATGCTGCTGATGCAAGGCCTACACCATCTATTCATTCTACTGATGATGGTGTTCCAACTGCTGATGTTGCTCATACTGCTGATGCAAGTGTTCCAAAGGATTCCAGAGTCATTTATGTCAGGAGAAAGCATTCTGTTGATAAGACGTCTGCTGATGCTCCTAGAAAGAAGACTTCTGCTGATGTTCATAGAAAGGAATCTTTTCCTACTACTATTCCAGAAGTGGGTACTCATGCTCCATCAGCAGATATCCAAGCTGATCTCCCTCATGATTCTCCTGATAAGACTTTTGTTCCTCCTGAGAAGAAAGACAAAGGAAAGTCTATATTGGTTGATCAAGACATTCCTTCCAGAGTGAAATCCAAGGTGGAACTTGCTAATGAAAAACTTAGTGAGATTGCTGCTGCACGTTTGTAAGCTCAAGAGGATGCTGCAGCTACTAAAGTTCAATTAGATTTGAAAGCCTCAGTAGCACTTGCTAGGAAAATTCAAGATGATTTGGATAAGATGGGAACTCAATTTACTAGCACCTTGCCTGCTAAAAGACAAAAGGAACTAGATGAGATAGCTAAGAATCTTTCTGCAGCTCAATGGGAAAATTTGGCTGAACAGGCTGCTTCTAAGCCCAATTTGGGTGAATCTGTGCTTGGAGTTGATAATCCTGCTTTTGTTCAGATGATGGTTGAAAGAGGTAGATTGCAGAGACAACAGGAGGAAGAGAGAAAAGCTAAGCATCTCAGGGAAAGACCTTGGACAAAGGCTGAAATAAAGAAATACATGAGGAATTTTGTGAAGAATCAGGGGTGCTCTATGTTTGGGTCAGGATGGACTCAAAAGAAGGTTTGGGGATTGTCAGATAAACAGCTAACCTTCTACTATGACAAGATCATTTCAAATCTTCATTCGTCTGGTATACATGTCCAAGATGTTCTGGAGTTTAGAGGAAGACTTTTGGATGGGCCTGAAGCTAAGAAAGCTAAGCTTCATGATACTGATGCTCAACCTGCTGAGTCCATTGGGTCTTTTCATGGTGGTCAGGAGAAAGTACCATCTTCTTCTGTCTTGCCTCAGATGGCTGATACTCCTGATGCTCAGATGGATGATACTCTTGATGCTCAGATGGATGATATTCCTGCTGCTTCTCATCATGATACTGCTGAATCTCATCCTGATACTACTGAAGCTCCACATGATGTTACCAATGATGCTTTAGCAGATACTCCAATAGCAGTACCTGATGATGATGATTCTGCAGATGTTCCTGCTGATACTACCAAACAAGTGCCTAAAGAAGAACCTACTGATGGTCCTTCTATTCCTGTTACTACTGGCACTAGGAGGAAGACTAAAGCTATCAAGAGGAAGGCTCCAAAAGATATTCCTTTGGATGATAGTACTACTTTCCTTGATTATGCTTCTGATGATGGTCAAGACCCTGTTGTATGGGAGAAAATTGTGAAGTGGGAACTTGTTACTTCTGAGCTTGGTCAAGGACAAGTGAATGTCATAACCAGACAAGATGGATCTACCAAGACATTCTTGTTTCTGAGTCAAATCTTACATATGGTGGACAAGCAAGACCTTCTCTCACTTTATGATTGGGTTACCAAGTACTATCAAGCTCATTCCCCTGATGACATTGCAATGTATTTTATGGGAGATTTGCAGATTCTGTGTGATTCTTATACAGGCAATTCTGGTGTGAAGTTTCAAGTATGGAAAGGTCAAAAGACATGGGTGGTTGACTATTGGAAGTTCTTTCCACTTCCTAATGTTCATATGATTGTAACAACCACTGGTAAGACCTTATACTGCTGGGCTGATGTTCTTTACCCAATCACAAAGGAAGTAATGAATCTCATGCTGGAGGCAAAGCTTTCTGTTCCTTTGGATATGACTGAAAATGATCTTCATCTGGCTGAACAATTGGTAAGGTTTATCAGAAGAAGTATCCTGACTAAGCAGGAACTAGCAACCAAGCATGGCATTCGAATGGATTCATATCTGCAATGATCTGGTCTTGGTATGGTATTTTGTTGTATATTTTTCTTTTCTTTTAGTTTAGTATATATATATATATATATATATATATATATATATATATATATATATATATATATATATATATATAACTAACATATTTGTATAGTTTTGTGTATATTGTATGCAGGTTTGGTGTTGATTCTTATCACACTCTTTCTGGTCATCAACTTGCCTGATGTTGACTATTCCATCAAAAAGTTGGCTAGTCCAAAGGGTACAGCTTTGGTAAAGACTCATCAAATCTGTTGATAGCTGTAATGGTTTGCTTAAAACCATAGGGTTTTCAACTCACCCATGCTTTATTGCTGAGTAGTTGAAATGGTTGTCAATTGACCATGGATTTTTCTTTTTTGGATTCCAAATAATTGGCTAGCCCACATGTATATGGCTTGTGGTAAAGGCAGTGGAAAACCATATTTGGTATTCAATTGACCAAGATGATTTTCATCAATAATTGACTAGTCCTGAGCAAACGGCTACAGGTAAAGACATCTCAAATCCGTTTATAGCTGATGATTTGCTAAAAATCATGTGGTTATCAGTGTACCTTTGAACACTTGGCTACTCCAGTAGTGATGGCTATTGGTAAAGAGACATTAAATCCATTATTTTCAATGATTCACCTCTCACAGGAGTTAACACACCTGGATGTGATGAGAATAGTATGAAACTTATTTGTTTTGATGTACATTTAGTCTTGTGTTGCTGCAAAGGATGGTGCTTTTCAACTGTTTGCTGATCATAGAGATTCTATTTATGAAGATTATTTGCTGCTGATGTTCATCCTCAATCCTTTGGTTTGTGCTATTGGTGATCTATCAAGAAATCTTGAACTTAACTGTGTCAAATTCAAGATTAGGGGAGGATTGTAAGGAATTATTGAAGATACTGCTGACAGGTTTCTGCGGAAGGCTTAGTGACTTTCTGTTGATGACTGGTTCCAGCGGACATATAGAGATCCTACGGATAGAGTTTAACCGTGGATAGAACTTATGTATTTTAAGACAAGATATGTAGAATATCGTTTATTGGTTTATTATTATTCATTTCTTGTAAGAAAGGTTAGGGTTTCCACTAGTATATAAGGAACCCTAGGTCATTGTAATATGTACGAGTTTCATTAATATTATTGGTAAAAGTTTATCGATCCATAGAGGATCAAGTTTAGTATAAGTTTGTTTTTATATTCCGCATAATTACAAGCTCACAGAGATTGTCTAACTTAGTCTTACTAGTGATTACATTAGTTGGCTAACGATCTATTGGCTCGTGATCTATCAAGGTATAGATCCCTACATTTAACATGTTATATTGGACAAGAAGATGATTTATATTTCTGAAGGGAAGCTTTCAACGTTCATTTTCTTGGAGGAGGATCTAACCTTGTTACTACATTATCCACACCGAACGAATCTGGGGAGTATTTATTTCATTCTTTTACCTTCATTACTTTTACATCCTTTTTATTGAACACTAGCTTATAGACCCTTGGAATCCAAGGGATTTTAGAGGGGTTTTGAATAAAAAAGGTAAGTACATGAATAAAGTAAGAAAGAACAACGAACGTAAACGCTATGAAATTTTCTTGTAACGGAACAATAAGTTATGACTAAAAGTATAAAATAGAATGCCTGTAAATATCTGTGTAATAAACGTTCATTGCCTCTTGATCTCCAATATGTTTGTCTTGAGAAGCAAATGCATTTAGTGAACATTCTAACACTTCAACAAAAGGTGCATTCCGTGAACACCTAATAAGTATTAAAAAAATGTAAGTAAATGTGTGAATAAAATAAGAGTATTTTTGTAAGAAATTATATGTGTGAAAACAGGACGTGGCAAGTACAAACCAACTTTAGAATTGCGGGAAATTTTAAAGAAATATTTTTGTAAGAAATTATATGTGTGAAAACAGGTTTCATCAATAACCATTAAAATACAGAACATGCATGTATCGTCGTGTTCAACAGGTAGATAGTCATGGATGCGAAAAGTATGTGGTTGGCGTCAAACATTCGAGTAGCCCATTCTTATTTCGTAAACACCTAACAGTTTGAGAAGAAAAAAAGTAAGCAAAAAAATGAAGTTAATGATGAGATTATATGTAAATTTAAGAAATTGTATAAATGTGTCAACCTATACATCAAATCACAGTACCCTTCTTATCGGTATAGTCCTTCTATGGGTCCATCTATAATCGGATTTCGACTCAGTTTAGCTGATCATAAATTTATAGGTATGGCTTGATTAGCATCACCAACGAAACAATTTTATTCAAAGCGAATTAATTTTCAAGTGATTTTCTTGTTGACGTACTATCTTTACGTAATTGCCCAAGGCTCACCCTGGCCTTTGATATGATGGCAATCATCGTATTGCCTAACAGTAATTCGGTGTATTTTGTTAATTGTAATGAGATTGAGAAATGCTAATCCAAATATTAGCCTATGATGTTTGTGATGTAAGTTGGAACTCGGATGTTAAAAAAAAAAAAAACAAAAACAAAAACAAAAAAATGTAACTTACAAATATGAGGATTTAAAATGCATATTGGCCATGATCTTGGTTGGCTAATTGTCAATTGAGTGAGCCCAACATCGACCATGCCAATTGGCGTTCACCAACTCGCTCTTAATAATTATGACATCCCAACGTTTAGTCCAGGTTGATCCTTAGCCAAATGGGCATCAATTATTTACTCAAAATTATGGCATAGACCAATTGATTACAATGGTTTTAGTTGAAAGGATGGTGAGAATATGTTTAGTGAAATGTATCAACTGTGATTCAAATATTATAAATTAATTTTGCATATAGATTTCTGAATTTCATAGGTAAGGAGAGGCCTTACCTACAGATTACATTTCTCATAGTAAAAGTTTGCTTCACTTTACATATTTCAGTTTTTAATACCAATTTTGGACAAAGCACTCAACTGGTAAACGTTGCTAAAGTTACCTAAATGCTTACAATGTTGTAAGTTTCACCTTTCATGCAATAAAGTTGTCCCAATTGGAATCTATGGAAAAAATGCCATCTTATAGCAAGTCTTTATTTATTTGAAGAGAGTCCTACTTCCAAAACCCATTTTTTAGCTTTTATTTGCACACAAATCAGCAAAGATACAAAATGGCTATCAATAAAGTGTTTCTTTGTAGGACTCAGTTAATTTCGCTAAATGTGCAAACAGTACCATTGGTGGGAAAGTTAACAAAATCAAGTTAAAATTAGACGTGCCAATTTACAAAACTACAAAATGAATGGCTCAATGTGGGTAATATTTTATATCTCTAACAGGTCAAATTTCACCATTCTAATGAAAACAATAGGAGTCGAGCTTATTTTCTTATTAATATAGCTTATTTTCTTATTTATCCACATTCTAATGAAAACAATAGGAGTCGAGCTTATTTTCTTATTAATACAGCTTATTTTCTTATTTATCCACATTCTAATGAAAACAATAGGAGTCGAGCATAGATCTTGAGATTTGGATTGTTTGTTTTCACCTTTTTAATTAACCACAATCAGGGGTTGGTCAGCATGACCGAGAATGACCTTAAATGGCCAAAGCATTATGTCACTTTGGACCAAAGGATCACTAAAGCTTCTGTCGATTAATCGTTTTGCATCTGCATATATAGAAAGGGTGGTTGTTAGTACAGATCTCTAAAAAAGTGAAATACATGAAAACTCAAAAGCAAGCCATGATAAAGAAATCTTGATCAACATATTGTAATATTCCACATGTCTACATGTATATCTTTGGCTTAACAACATAAATGTGCTAATTGAGTAACCATAGTTTACGTTATTGACTTCTTGGATAAATAATTCACATAAAACTCTCCCATATAATACATTAGTACATAAATTAATGCAAAACAGATTACATTCAAAGAAAACATACCAAAAAATGTGTTGATAGGATTCATGGACACTTGATTCTTGGAAGCATCACCAACCAAACATTTAGTATCTTAAACGCTACATAACATGGTGTATTTCTGTTCCCAAGATCATTAGCTATGATCTCGACCCGATTTTACACATTTCCAATTTAGTTGTGCAAGCGTGAACCAAGCAACAGCAACCAAGCCCACCAAAGAACCGTTCCAAGTGTAGCAGCAATAGGATAAAGAGACCAATAGTCTTGAGTGCTCGCAACAAAAAACAAATCAAACGTTATCACAAAGTTGCTTTTGAGTTTTCAAGTACAGTAAACACTGAAGTGAGTTCCGCACCATTTTACACATTTCCAATTTAGTTTAAAAAAAACCTAAAAATAAATTAGAAGTGATGGTGTAAGGTCGCTTGGTTATACATATTTACATGCAATTTCTTTCCAAATTATCTCTTGAAATATCCTTCTTCACCTATATCTCCTTTTGATGAACATCTTACTTTATTGGATTTGCCGAGTTCGTTGCCTCTTTCGATGGTTCCTTGGTCACTGGAACTTCAACTTCCTATTTTTCAATTAGCTGAATATGCATACAACAAAAAATTTAAAATGCTTGATATATGTTATTTCTCATAACCAATGTATTAAAGAAACCAATCAAGATACGACACTAAAAAATATTAAAAATTTAGTCTTGAACGATTACCGCGGACGAAGTAATAGAGTCCAAGTGAGGATGTGATGACTTGCAGCATATAGATCTCCACCGGTGACAAGATCTCCCTCGCCTGACATCACAACAAACATTTAAAATTTAGTTGTATAAAAATTTGTAAATTTGACATACATAATGACCCATAACTTTCTATAGTTCAATGTGGACACTTTACCAATTTCATTTGGCTGGAATATCCAAAGTATATCATTGTTAAGAGCATTTTAAGGCATCTGAATACATAGAGAAACCATCAAATATTAGCTCCTAAATAAGAAATAAACAGATGCAGTAGAATAAAGTCGTAAAAAATGTAGAACAAATAGCAGCCTACGAACCTGGATACCATCAAAGATGTTTTCCAAAAAATTCCAGTCCCAACTCTACAGATAGAGCCTGCATATTCACAAAGAAAATACTGCATGTAAGTTCTAAGCTGAAGTAATTGAAAAAATAGTGAAAGCTTACCCATCATAGATTGAAATTAGGACCCGAATAGATGACTGGCTTCTAAACCTATCATTATTTAAAGTTAACTCGTCAGGATGAAGAAGATTATTAAAACTAATTCATTGAATCAGCAGAACGCACAAATTCATTGAAGAAGATTGTACATTGAATCAGGAGAACAAATAAATTATTAAAACTAATTCATGAAAGTAATTTCCCTTAATTTTTTTTGTAGGATTTAGCAACACACAAATGAACTGAAATTAATCAAATCCAAATAAATTATAAATTGAGTCGAAACCCAAAACAAAGACAACACACAAAAATAGCTTTACTAAGGGATTTCAATCAAACCCATAAAAAAAACTTGAATAAATGCAATAGCTACCTGGATAGCATAGAAATCACTGACAAATCAAGAGAACAAGTAGAATGAATTGTAACCAAAATGTTTGGTTGAGGGATTTTTGAATCGGTATGGATGGTTTTTGAATGCATTGCATTAATTGTGGATCCGAAACTGGCGCTTTGAATGTCAATAAGAATCGTAGAGGAGAAGATTTAAGAGACCCTTTGAATGGCATTTTGAAGAGATTCGGTTACAAAGGTTTGAATGATTAATTATTTACCAAAGTGATTTCATTGAATGGGAAAATTGAATGAGTTTGGAGATGTTGTTTTGAATTGGTCAAAGCGTATGGTTTTAATAGCAGGAATGAAGGATAGCAGTGAAATGTTGTACATCATTAAATAATGGACCAATGAGAGAAGAGACACGTCATTGTATTAATTACGAAGTATCCTTAGGGAGATTGTAAAGTTTTCTTGTTTATTAGAAGTTATAGATTGGGGACAATGTTCAGCCTAAGTGTAAGGGAAGGGTAAATGATGATACCTTAGAGAATGCAATTGCACTTGAATTTGTTTGTTTAAAAGTAGGTGTGTAATAAAACTAAGAGAAATACTTGTTAGGGCAAATTTAGCGCCAAATTTAAATTTTTTTACAACATTTAGGAGTGAAGCTTTAGCCTTAATGAGCGTCTCATGGATAGGATTTGTATGACTAGCACGAAGAACCATACCACTCAAAATTTTCCACCCCAAATATGTGAAGTTCGCCCCTAGATTTGTTAGGAAAAGATGCTTATGAGTGTACCGGTAGTACTTAGATTCTAGAACTTGCGTTAGTGATGCATCCCGAGACCGCTAGTGAGACTACATTCGTGTAGTAGGATTTACTACATAATAAGAGTCATTAGGATCACCCTTGTGTTTAAACCCGCATCATAATTACTTGACCAATGAAGTCATAATTACTTGACTAATAAAGTCAATTAATTTTTCCTACACCTTTGCGATGTACTCATTTTTAGTACACGATACTCCTAGTACACCCCTCCGAGCCTATCTTTTTCGTTTCCAACTTTAAGCATCTTACGTAACGGAAGAATTTGTTTACAATGCACCCCAAATGTGCAACCAAATCGCCTTAGCATTCCGTGTATGTACTCATCTTTAATGAATTATTGTTATTTGTTTAAACCTATAGTTAATTGTCTAATTGATTACATGGTTGCTAAGTCGTCATATCTTGTACATATTGTTTTGGGACAATTGGGACTCATGGGTAAAGTACTAGTGTTATGGAGTAATGGGGAAGAACATCATATATTACTCCCATATGTGAGTTAATCTTAAAAAGTACTCCAAGTGTTTTCATTATCTCAATTCGAGTCATTAGAATAATTGATTGTAAAGTATGTAAAAGTTCAAGTGTAAGGGGAATGCAAATTCCCTATGATGTATTATTTTGGATGGTAGGGCAAGAGTGTATGAAAAAAAAAATCGGAAAATCAAGAAAAAGAAAAATAATAGAAAAAGAAAAAGAGAAAAAACATATGGACTACCATCCCATTTTCTTTTATGTTTATTTTATGTTTTTGATTAGTTTTTGATTAGCTTAAGTTGAGTCGAGTCTTGGCTTAGCAACGCCACATTGTACATGTAATTGGCCAAGATGATTAACTCGCCACTAGTAAAGATTGCCTTTATCCGACAAAACCGTGTTTATCATATCCTTACACCTCACGTTATAACCCTTTAAAAATACCTCTTTGATAGTTTATCCTAGGTGCTTACGCAAAGTGGTGGAGGTTTGATCCTTTCCCAACCCTATGGTAATCTATTTGCTATGACAGGTAGTGAGAGATATTTTCCATTCTCATATTATGATATATACTTTATTACACCCGAGAGATGTGAGTATCTAAACATTATTTGTGAGGTGCTAGTGTATAATTTCCATGCTTGTTTTGGTTGAAGTGGAACGATTATTTGTTGTAATTACTTTTATATTAGCGTTAAATGACCCCTAGATTGTATTTTGATTAGAATAAAAGCGCATTTGGTTGAGGACAAGCAAATCTCAAGTGTAAGGGTATTTGATGAGACGAAAAATGTACTACTTTTAGGGGGTCATTTAAGCCCAAATTCGAGATTATTTGATCAAATATTACCCTAAATCGTTCCTTTTATCATTTTAGGTACTTTGGAGAAGAAATCTGGAAAAGGAAGCATTTTGGACGTTTTTGGAGCGAAAAGTGAAAAAAACGACAAAGTCTTCAAATCATGCTGAAATTGGTACCTGATGGCGTCAGGATTTGCATGTGATGCTGATACGCGGGATTGCGCCCTCGCAACAGGTTTTACCTCTCAAGGGATCTTGAGAAGCTTGTAATCCCCGCCAGGCAGTGTACCTGATCGTTGTAGTATAGTATAGTGACAAGTACCGGGGGATTGATCGTTCAACTCAGGAATAGTGTCGCTAGGATTAGAAAACCTACTAAACTAGGTCTAGAGGTGAGGGATGATTCTTTTTTATTTTATTTTATAAAGGCAAATAAAAACTCGGGTTTTGAAGGAGTGGGCGGAATTAGTTGCTAGCCAACTAAACCAATTAACTACAAATGCAATCAAAATAAAGTAAAAATAAATGAAATTAAACTAATGTGGTGGAAACAATAATGAGAAAAGATGTGTTTACTTAGATTTCATTACTCCCTAGATATCTTTTACCGGTTGATTAGCTTGTTACAATTGCATGGATGACGGGTTATATTCTTTAATACTAGTCGTAGGGCCGTGTTCAATATTCCCTAACTCTATAAGATCCTACTTCAGTCCTATGTCGAGCCGACTAAAAGCTCCTAACATGGGATCATTAGAATTCACTTATGCATTAAATATAACCAAAAATCGTAGTACACCTCCGATCATGTTTCTTAAGACGTTCAAGCAAGTTACCAATGGAAGTCTGCCAATAATCAACATCTAGGTTTCACTACATCTAAGCAAACACAATAAAAACCTAGCCTAACATATTAAAAGAAAGATAAGCATAAGATAGAATCAAACAACAGATAAACATATTGAATGATTATTGGAAGACTTATCTTTATTCAAACATGGATGAAAGAAGGGTTTGAAACCCCTACAATATGATGAAAATTCGACCTAGGGTTTGTGCTCTTAATGTTCCCCTCAATGTTCCACTCTTTACAATGAAAAATTGGAAGAATATATATAGATAAAACATCCTGACGGCGTCATGTAGTAGCTTCTGACGCCGTCAACTCACCGCCAATATAAAATTCGTATTGCCTAGATCCAGTCTTGACGCCTTGATGTGTAAATATACTCTGGGCCGTCACATGTAACATGACCCTGACGGCCTTGCTGACACCATCAGGTCATTAACATTGAAAATGTTCTGGGCCGTCACGTTATAATTTCCACTTCCAGTTCTTTTATCACTCTTGACGTCGTCATGTGTTAGATCTTGACGTTGTCAGGTACTGTTCCCAGCATGGAATTTGAGACTTTGCCGTTTTCTTCACTTATATGCTCCAAAAACGTCCAAAATGCTTCCTTTTCCAGATTTCTTCTCAAAAGTACCTAAAATGACAAAAGAAACGATTTAGGGCAGTAATTGATCAAATAATCACGAATTCGGGCTTAAATGACCCCTTAAAAGCGGTACACTTTTCGCATTATCAAACGCCGTCACTCATGGACAAAGAGGTGGATAATAAAATGCACGTGACGCGTGAGAATGTTTTGGAGATTTAACACGTGATGGCATCACCAAGGCCATCACTTTCAAATTATAAGAGATAGCCAAGAGGTGGTTAACAAGGGACGGCGTCAGATCTAGATCTAGGCAATACGAGAGTTTTTATGGCGACGAGTTGACGGCGTCAATCCTATAACGTGACGCCGTCAGACCCAAAAATCAATATATAGTTTTCTATTTTTTCATTTGTAAGAAAGGAGAACTTTGGTATAGTTTTGGAGAAACCCTAGCACGAATTTTATCTTACTTTTAAGGATTCCAAACCCTTATTTCATCCATGTTTGATTGAAGATAAGTTTCTAAATAATCATTTAATATGTCTATGTGTTGTTTGATTCTATCTTATGCTTGTCTTTACTTTAACATGCTAGGCTAGGTTTTTCTTGTGTTTGCTTAGATGTAATGAAACCTAGTTATTGATTATTGGTTGGTTGTTTGTTTATAATTGTTGTGGATGAATGATATCGATTTTAGGCTTAAGAAAACTGGTAGACTTCCATTTGGTAACATGCTTGAACGTCTTAAGAAACATGATCGGATGTGTACTACGATTAATTGGTAGTATTTAATGCATAAGTAACTACTAAGGAGGCCATGTTAGGAGCTAGTAGTCGGCTCGACATAGGAAGATGTAGAAGCTTATAGAGTTAGGGAAGATCGTACATGGCCCTACGAATAGTATTAAGGAATATAACCCGTCATCCATGAAATTGTAACAAACTAATCAACTAGTAAAAGATAGCTAGGGAGTAGTGAAATCTAAGTAAACACATTTCTCTTATTATTGTTTTTCTCCATATTTACTTTCGTGTCATTTTATTTTATTTTTATTGCATTTGTAGTTATTTGGGTTAGTTGACTAGTAACTAATTCCGCCCATTCTTCTAAAACCCGATATTTTTACTTGCTCTTCATAAAATAGAAAAATATAAAAAGAATCATCCCTCACCTCTAGACCTAATTAGATTAAGTTTTAACCCTAGCTAACACTATTCTTTGAGTTGAACGATCAATCCCCCGGTACTTGCCATTACACTATACTACATCGTCAGTTACACTGCCTGGTGAGGATTGCAAGCTTCTGAGGATCCCTTGAGAGGTAAAACCATTTGCAAGGTTGCAAAACCACGCATCAAGTGTGTTTGATTCACGTTCTTGTACACACATACTACTTCAAGTAAACGTTTATACAAGTAAAGAAAACACAAGAACACCAAAATCGAATCCCTTGGGAAAAGGGTTTGTAGGATTGGTTTTGAAGAGAAGACAAGGAAGAAAAACACCTAGTATTTGTATACAAGAGATGAGAAACAAATAACCTTGGGTTTGTTTGTATAGTGTGAGATTTCTTGGAGCTCAAGGCACAAAGGAGGTGCCCTCCTTTGTGTGGCCAGTCGATTAGGGATCTCTAAGGGGACTCTGGGACTTTCTTGACTTCCAAAAATTCACACAATAAACTTTCCTTATTTTCGTCTAACAGTTGTTAGTTACTTTTCGTTAAATACTAACGATCGTTAGTCGTTTTTGTGTTTTAATAATTATTTCTCAACGTTTATGAATAAGTATTATTCATTTACTTTTCATACGTGAAGCGTGCAATCCCGTGATCTCGAGTTCGATCCTAACACACGTCTATTATTTTATCGTCTATAAAACTAACAGCTCCCACTTAGACATATCATAATAGAGTGATCACATTTGGTTAGCGTCTTTCAACACGCCGATGCCTCTTAGTACAACTCGAGTAAGGCTCCTGGAAAACCTTTTAATGATTTCTCATTATTATCATCCTTTTGTTTCTAATACTACGTTAATAAGGATACGGATCAAAGTCATTCCTTAATTAACAATTATGTTTCTCATTGTTTGTGATTGACAAGATTACCAAATCGTCTGAACATATTCAGGGAAGATCTTGGGCGTGGCCACGCAGACATCTTGACAACCCTACGAGGGGCCCAGCAGTATTAAACTCCAAAAATTAATTTGAAGGAACAAATTCTGTATTGACTACAAGTAAAACCACAAACTTTGTAACGCTTCTGAAAACAACCATTATGACTACCAATTACGTATAGCATTAGGTTGCTTCACAAAAATTCACTATATTCATGACAGTTATCTTGTATCTCAAGTCTAAGGACAACTTTTTAGGATTTACTTAATGACAAGATCCATAAAGTAACATCGTATAGTTGGGATAAGTCCTATATTCAGTATCATCGAATATCATCTGAATTGGCATGACTACGCATCAATATACTTAAAGTATATTATACCAACCTTCATATTTGTCTTAATTTAATAATATTCCCATATTATTAACCGATAATGGATAATTTAGAATAACATGTATTCGTGGATTAAACATGCAAAAACAGGACAACAATAATTAACAATGAAAATAAACATACCAAAATACTTTATTTCATTAAAATAAAAATTGTTTACAATATCCTTTATCCAAATACTAGTCACAGTCATGCATGAAACTACTAGCTAATTTAAGCCCAATGCCATTGGCTAATTCATTAAGCTTTTGTTTTGGTAAAGCCTTAGTGAATGGATCAGCTAAGTTATCATTTGTGTGAACTTTCATCAGATTTACTTCACCATTAAGAACTTGTTCTCTAACATAGTGATACTTCCGTAGAAAATGTCTGCTGCCTCTCATGACTCCAGGTTTATTGGCAAATATGATTGCAGAAGGTTCATTGGCAATTGAAGGAATAACACCAAGCCCTGAAATGAATTTCCTAATCCAAATAGCCTCCATAGCAGCTTTGGAAGCAGCAATGTATTCAACTTCTGTTGCAGACATCGCAATTGTACTCTACTTCTTGCTCTTACAGTCTACTGCTCCTCCATTGATAACAAAGACATAACCCGTCTAAGACTTCACATCATCTTTGTCACATTGCCAGGACGCATCAACAAAACCTGTAACATCAAGTTCTGTATCTGAAACTCCACCATATACCAAAAATATATCTTTTGTACTTCGTAAATACTTAAGAATATGTCTAACAGCAATCCAATGTTTTTCACCTGGATTCTGTTGAAATTGACTAGTGATATTTTGAGCATACGCCACATCTGGCCTTGTGCTTTTTGCCGCATACATAATAGATCCTACAGCCGAAGCATAAGGAACTTTACTCATGCGTTCCACCTCTGCAGGTGTTGAAGCACATAACTCACTGCATAAGCCATGTTTCACTTCCATTGGCAAATATCCTTTCTTGGAATTTTGCATATTGAATCTCTTCAATATTTTATCAATGTAAGCACTTTGACTTAATCCAATTAACCGCCTTGATCTATCTCGGTAGATCTTGATTCCCAGAATGTATGCAACTTCTCCTAAATCTTTCATAGAAAACCACTTTCCAAGATATGCCTTAACATTTTGCGAACTTGGAATGTCTTTTCCCATGATCAATATTTCATCAACATATAAAATTAGGAAAATTACATTTTCACTCCCACTAGCTTTGTGATATTGTCACACCCCCAAAATACCTGAATGGCAGCGGATTTGAATACCTGAGGGTGTAACGGATCATAGCACACAAGCAAGGATATATTGAACGACCTAAAGTGTCGTTTAGAAAATACAGCGTTTGATCATTAAAACATTCAGAGTTTACAAAACATAGGTCCCAAAAGATGTTGCCATTTTAGTTAAAATAAGTTCAACAAGATCAAACGTTTCATAAGTGCAGAAAATATAGGGTGAGACGCGTCGTCTCCACGACTCCATGAATGTCCAAATGCATGCATCATGAGCTACCTTAACAACCTGAAAATACATGCTAAAGTGTCAACACGAGGTTGGTGAGTTCATAGATTTAGAGAACAAATAGATATGGTAAACCATTTGAAGAGAAGGATTTCCCAGTAAAATCATCGTAAATCAGTATTAAAGCTGATGCAAAGGCATCATAAATCAGTAATAAGAAGTCAGTATTAAGAAATCCGAAATAAGAACTCAGAACTTAGAAATCCAAAATAAGAACTCAGAATTTAGAAATCCGAAATAAGAACTCAGAATTTAGAAATCCGAAATAAGAACTCAGAATTTAGATTTATAAAAACCATCAGTATTTAACTTTAATCTTATGTACCATAGCCCAAGTATAAAGAAATAAGTTTTTCAGTCATAAAACTACATTGTCTCTTAAGCTCATGAAACCGAAGCTAGACGTTACTTGGCCCCAAATGAGTGTTTACCAGACACTCTAATAATAAAGACATGAAATGCATCTGTAATACTGTTGGAGCAACCCAAACACAGATGGAGGAGTCACCCTCAATAGATCTATTCACTCACTCTCGCTTGGAACTTAATTAACGGTCCATGATAATAAAGGGGACTTGTCAAGACGTGGTAATAAGGAAACTTAAGCAATGTAAGGAATTTAATACTTTGGCATTGTACAAAAATAATTAAAGCAGCGTATTCTCCTTCAAAAAGTAATTCAAATCGTATAAAAGTATAAAACAAGTATTTAAGCATGTATCTCCCCCAAAGAGTTTATAAAGTAATTAAACAAGTAAAAGTGGGGCTATGACTCACCTCGAAATGCTAGTACAAAGTGATGAAATGATCGGGACAACAAGGCGCGAACACTAGCCGCAACCTAAGATGAATAATAATGATCTAATTTAGATCATGAAATGATGTAATGAATGCACATGCACATGATACCCATACCACTCGTAATTTGGAAATACTAGTTATCGTCATAGTAAAATAGTTTCCATACTTAGGAAAAATAATTCCATTTAGAGAAGTATATAATTTGTCATATTAACTCGTACGAAAAAGTTAGCGTTATAATCCTCGTATCAAAACCTTAGAATGACGTCGTCACGTCGTATAAATATTCCCTCGGGTCGTACGTATTCATTTGTTAAGAAAATAGCCATTAGTAACTTTGCTAGAAAATATACCATTTAGAACGTACGTTATTATTTTTATTTGTGACTATATATATATATATATATATATATATATAGTTTTGACGATGTTAGAACGGTTATAACTTGGTCGTTTTAAGCTCGTTTTCCTTGTTCTTTATGTCCACGGATTCGTTTTTGTATATACTAGTATATTTTTGATAACTCGGCTCCCCTAGGTTACGTTTAATGCCTCTATTTACCCATTGAAATCTGCCAAACAGCAAGCAGTTTTTGTAAAAATAGTTTTCGTCGTTAAATTTGCAAAAATCGTATCTCCTTCGTTATAAACTCGTTTTAATCCGTTCTTTCGCCTAAAGTTTCGTTTTTGAATGTATTTTCTAAATATTTGGTCAAAACTTAGCCACCATTTACTGATTTTCCTACGAAATTAAAATAGGGACAGTAGGTATATCAAGAGTTTCAAAAACCATTTTCAAGTCTCCAAACTAGTTCCATCCTCCATCAAATCACTTTCAAACACCACAAAGCTAATCTAATCCTACCATACACCTTCTTAAGGTGTCATGGGTCCTTAAACATCATCAATCCACTAGGTCTAACAAGGGTTTCTTATGTGTCCATTTCTAGGGCTTCAAAGTTACATATGTACAAAATAAAGTGGTATAAGCCATTATATGCATGAGTTCTTGTAAGAAATATATATAAACATGGTAATAACTTGTAAAAATCATAAAAATGAGTTTGTTAACTTACTTGAAGGTTTAGGGAGTTTGGATGATAAAAACCTACTAATCCTTGAGTTTTTATTTCAAAACTCCAACAAGGATGACTAAGTGAACAAGTTTACACCTAGATCTTGTAAAATTTGTTGTTCTTGCTTCTTGGATCACCTAGGTCGATTTACACCATAGAGAAAATGAGAGAAAGAGTTTTCTTACACTTTGTAAAAATGATTTATGATAAAATGGATGAAAAGATGTAATTTATATTTAGGAGACATATGTTTGGTAAGCATTAAAGTGAGTTGGTGAGATTAGCTCATTAGATGGCTTAGGAGGGGGGGGGGGGGCCGGTTCACAAAGGAGAGAAAAGGGGGGTTGTGTTGGGAAATTTAATTAGAAAAAGTTAGTAGTATTATGTAGTTAAGTTAGTTTTAGGTTTAATCGGGTACCGGGTTTGTTAGAAATAAATCCTATTGAAGTTATTCGGGACGTAATAAAGTCGTAAAAATTGTAAAAATATGTCGGGTACAAGTACGGAGAGTTTGGGTGATTATCGTTTAATTTTGGTGAAAACCGTCGTTATAAAGTTAGACGTACGATACGTAATAGTTAAATTTCCAAAATACCGGGTAAATTAATATTATAATTTTTATATTATAAAAATGAGTATAAAAATGTATTGGGATCATAGTCGGGAGTGTCGGACATGTTAGACACTTTTATAGTTCGCGTATTAGTGTTTATTTGAAATAAACATACGTAAATCGTTAATTGTACCAAAAGTATAAATTTAGTTATCCTACGAGTGGAATAGTATGCAAGTGCCCTAATGATGATACACAGACTATTTCTAGTCCGTATGAAGTGTCCCTGGTAATGATGCATGAATTCGCTCCTGAACCAACACGGTTACGCGAATTTTGAATACCCGTAAACTAGGTTTACGATGACGTGAGTAATGCACGTGAATAGTGATTTTTCTTCCGGAAATGAATAGTGTCAAGTGAATAGTAAAATTTTTGATTGTGTCTCGGAATGTCAAATTGACCTTGAAAACGATGAATAGTGATCGATGAATAGTAAATGATGAATAGTAACTTATGAATAGTAAATTGTCGAGGTTTGGAAAATGACCAGAAATTACGAGTTGTGACAGTCTTCCCCACTAACAGGAACTTCGTCCCGAAGTTCAGTTTTAGTTGGTCTCTGAAGTATATTTGGTAAAAAGACGTGGATACTTGAGTTGCATTTGGTCTTCCCGTTCCCAAGTAAATTCGGGTCCTCTTCAAGAATTCCAGCGAACTTTCACGATAGGAATTCGACTTTGCTTCAATCGTTCGATTCTAACAGTCCATGATTTCTATTGATCCTCTTACCAGGTTTACGTTTGTCTTTGGGTTGGAATTCCTTCCAGATGGGATTATGAGTGACTAATCTGAAAGTCATTTCCTGGAATTTGAATAGGTGAAACATAGTTGTGTAATCCGGCTGTTCTCTAACAAGGCTCA
The DNA here is from genome assembly GCA_030686995.1 of Artemisia argyi. Classification (NCBI taxonomy): domain Eukaryota; kingdom Viridiplantae; phylum Streptophyta; class Magnoliopsida; order Asterales; family Asteraceae; genus Artemisia; species Artemisia argyi. The sequence continues at coordinate 20,305,030 of CM060693.1, read as the reverse complement.
AGTCAGATGACCACTAGGTCTACTCTTGTCTGAAATATTACGTGGTCCAGTGTAAATCAGGTTTAACGTTCCAAATCTTTTCCGAATAATATCATGCCTTTCCTAGGCAGAACTTTCAACATGATCTGGCTACCAACTTGAAGTTTTAATGGTTTACAACTTGTAGAATTTGTAATTGATCCTTGACTTGTAGAAGGTTTCTGGTTATATCATGATTGCCTATTGGAATAGTGAGTTTTGCTTTTTCCGAGTTTGGTTCGTCAATAGATGATCAGTGCTTCTTTAGGTTTATAATGTAATATAGGTAATATACGTTGCTGAACTATGTCAGAACCCAAATCTTGTATGTCAGCTGGTCGATTCTAAAATGAATCTTAAATGGTCCAATATACTTGAGTTTCAATCTCTCGTGTTACCAAAGTTTGTATCATGCCTCTCCAAGGCAAAGCTTTCAACTTAGCTCGTTCTCCCACTTGAATCTAGATGGTTTGTTGTTCAGGGATACTCAATCCGCATGATGTGCGTCATGTATCAACCTAACCTCTATCAGTTTCTCGTTGTTTGTAACTGGTTCTTGACTTGTGAAATTCCCTTGGTTGTTCCATAGTTTAGTTCTAGACCAGTGAATTTAACTTTCCGATTTCGGTCTGTAAATGGGTAAATGGGTACTTCGACCATAAAGTGCCTCAATTGATGTAGTCTCTATGCTCGCGCGATAACTATCGTTGCAACCAAATCTGATTTATGGTAAATGGTTAGTCCAACCATTTCTAGAGTCAATCACTCATACTCTGAGTATAACTTTCCTATGTTTGAATCGTTCTCTCGTTCTGACCATCGGTCTGAGGATAGTAGGCGGTGTTTATATCTTTAATGAGGTTCCGAAGGAAGTCTTAAAATGATTGTTAGAAGTCTAAGGTGATCCGATTACCTTTATCCGGAATAATTGAAATGGGTACAATAAATCTTGTGACTAATTCCTTATCATTACGTCTTGCGAACTTGGCGTTATCTGAATGAGATAGAATATGGGTTGCAGTTTCTGATTCCTTGTCTCTTGGTCTAACGGATGATAAGACATATGTCTTTCCTTGCCTTATTGGTGGTTGTCAGGCAAACTACAAGCCTAGGTATTCAACCAACTTAAGTCTTGAGATAGATTATCGTGAAATTGTCATCATGTTGTCAAAATGTATATTCGGGTCTGATTCCTTTCTTGATATGGTAATGAGGTTATCTAGAATTTCTTGAGAACACAATTCTTTGAGGGAATCTATATCGATATCCATAATTCGAATCAATCATTCTTGGCGTAAAACTCACCGCAGGGAAGTTTGCATTTAGATAAGGCCATGGTTAATCAAATCACTTTACAGTATTGGTTAGGAGGCTTGATTTATTCCTATGGTTTTGCTTAGCGTACTCTCTCAATGTATTCGATCTTGTAGCTCAGTCTAGCTAGTACCTTTAAATAATAGAATTGGACAACTCGGTCAGAGATGGTGGTTCGGATGGTCTCGTGGCATCTTAGAACTGTTTTTGAGCTATAAATTGTCTTGGTGTATACTTCTAGTCTAGGTTAGTAGTTCTGTAATCCTTTCATTGCTTTTCTTGTATCAAGGAATCCTACTCGTAATTTGATATGGAAAGTCTCTCTTAGAGAAGTCAATGGAACAATCCAACTTAATGGCTAAGTGGGTGACAGGTGGGGTAAGTATCCAGGGAGAGTTTGTCAGAAAAAAAAAGACACTTATAAAAGTGTTTACTTGTCTAAAATGTTTTTGGATGAAGATTGTTATTAGCAATACTTTAAAAAGTAACTATTTCCTTCATGGCATAATCCTTCCTGAAGTATACATAGGTGATCAGGCTATGTATAGTTGAGGACTAATGATGCGATGCTTGATTTAGTCAAAATAATATTATTTTTCTCAAAAGCTTTAGATGGTGTTCAACGCATTCTTATCAAAAATGGTATCCTAATATTTCCTTTCAAAGTAATATAAAAATTGTTTCGCGTAGTAATAGTAAATATTTGGCGTAATATCGAAAAAGAATCAGTTTATAGTACGGTAACAAAACGACTTATTTTAGAAATTCGGTAAAACAATTTCCCCATAAGGTAGTAAAATAGTTTGTAATAAAATTCGTTGAATGGTTTATTGGATACATGGGTAAATCCTATGGAATGGTAACAATCTATTAATCCATCAAATACGAAATCGGCCTATTCCCTAAATAAGACAATGGTATAATGTTACGTAACGATTGAAAATTGCATAATTGCAATAGGAGATGGAATAAACGAAGGTTACGATTATCACATAAATAACAAAAGATAGTCATTACATTAGATAGGAAAGTGCTTAGTACAACTAGGTTACATCAACGTACTTATGGAAAGTACCAAAAGAAAGTACAACCCTAGAGGGCTCAACTATGGTTTTACAACATGAAATGCCTCCTCCAGTTCCGGTCTCTCAACACCGGGCATTTACTCCTGAAGTGTCCCACTACTCCACATTCACGGCAGATTACCGTGAGTTCCTGATGTTTTGCGAGGGTGGGAGCCTTGCAGTACTTGGCTTCATGTCCACCCTTTTGGCAGTTCTTACATTGAGAAGGGCAAGATCCTTTGTGAAGAAACTGACACTTGTTGCACTCGGGTAATTTTCCAATATACCTTTTCTTTTGGCTTGACCCAGCAGCACGGGTCTCCACCACTTGTTGTATCTTAAATGGTTGTTGAGTAGCATTAGTATCCTGATTACCGACCCATTTTCTCTTGTTGTTACTATGGTTTCCTGATGTCTTGTCGCGAATTATTTGTTCCTTTGCTTCGATTGCCATCTGGATAGCTTCGGACATGGCATTGGGTTCCCATGCGATGACCAACATACGAATTTCAGGAGAGAGTCCTCCGACATACCTTTCAAGTCTCTTAATTTCTGGTTCACCAACTGCAGGGTCTAGTCGAGCTAATTCATAAAAATGAGCAGTATACTTGACAACATCATCTCCTACCATGGTAAGGTTTAGTGCTTCCTGTTCTATTGCCCGTAATTCGCTTCTTACACAAAAGGCTATACCCATCATCTTTCTTAGTTCCTCCCAAGAGCGTGAGTAAGCATCATCAACTCCTACTATCTTAACATGTGTGGTCCACCATTCCTGGGCAAGATTCTGAAAAGTGCATGTGGCGAACTTAACCTTGTCTTCCTTACGACAGTCGCCACATCGAAATATCGTTTCTATTTCTTCGAACCATTTGAGAAATTCCTTTGTGTCTCCAATTCCGCTAAAGTAGGGGGGATTACAACCCATAAATTCCACATGAGTAAGTTCCTTGGTGAAGGTAGTAACCATGTTCTTGGCAATGACTTGTCCAACAGCAGCTTGCGTCATGCTTGGAGTGGTTTGCTTAAATCTATTTCCATCAAATCATAAAAGTCCATAAGAATCTATAGGTAATAAAAATCATCATATTCATAACTCATGAATATAATACATGAAAGTTTCGGTCTATATGAATCCATATCATAGATAGCACAACCATTCCTCCATAGTAGAGTCAATACTTGGTGATTCCGTTTGTTCATCAATCAAAATACTACAAGTTTCTTCGAACTATGCCACACCTCTCGTGGCTAGGATAATAGCAAAAGCTAGTAAAGATATAAGTCTAGTCTAAAGACTTCCTGTAATTCCTTCTAGGTGAAATCAGGTTTATGGCATCATAAGGTCGAGATAGTCCTGAAGTGGTATCTGTAGTTGTGCATCGATCAAGTCCTAGATAGTGTAGATTCTAAGCCATTCTTGAGGAACCTGTAGATGTTCCTGTTGAGTCCGTAATCTTGGTATTATCCACAAGGCGTTATCTAATTCATGGCAAGTGAAAATGGAAAAGGAAACTGACAATGGTGGTATTCTAAAGGATGAGAATAACATTGATGCCAATGCGATCCTAGTGATGAGTTAGGAGATAATGGTGATAATAGTGAATGGGATACTACCCTCTTTCGCGCTATCTCGCGACATCTAGGAGGTAAAGCTGAAGTACGCACTATGGGACGACCAATAGTGTAATAAGTAACCAACGGTGGTGGTAGTACCTAAGTAGTAAGCGTCCTACTAGTGAAGGAAAGAAAACATGCTATCTCCCTTGTAATAAGCATCCTAATAAGTCCATTAAAATTAAGTCTGAATATTCTACCAAACGGCATTCTATGTATAGGCTGAATGATAGGAAAACCTTATTCCTATAACAAATCAATAGTGCTAACGGTGGTATACGTGTAACTGGTGGTATAATGGTAGTGGAAGATGACAAGGCATCTTCAATGTCAGAATCCGATGAAAGGATAACAGCGTGGGTATCTGAAGACATGTCACTTGCGAACCAGGTCAATATAATCATATATATATATATATATGAGTATGGGTATGAATAACTTGCACAGTGTGTGCGGAAAACAACATGTATAGTGAATATGCACCTATGATGAAATGATGAGATGCTATGATGATGCGGTTATAGTCTAGGGTCCAAGATACATCCTAGTTCGCTATAACCTTAGCTCTGGTACCAATCTGTCACACCCCCAAAATACCTGAATGGCAGCGGATTTGAATACCTGAGGGTGTAACGGATCATAGCACACAAGCAAGGATATATTGAACGACCTAAAGTGTCGTTTAGAAAATACAGCGTTTGATCATTAAAACATTCAGAGTTTACAAAACATAGGTCCCAAAAGATGTTGCCATTTTAGTTAAAATAAGTTCAACAAGATCAAACGTTTCATAAGTGCAGAAAATATAGGGTGAGACGCGTCGTCTCCACGACTCCATGAATGTCCAAATGCATGCATCATGAGCTACCTTAACAACCTGAAAATACATGCTAAAGTGTCAACACGAGGTTGGTGAGTTCATAGATTTAGAGAACAAATAGATATGGTAAAACATTTGAAGAAAAGGATTTCCCAGTAAAATCATCGTAAATCAGTATTAAAGCTGATGCAAAGGCATCATAAATCAGTAATAAGAAGTCAGTATTAAGAAATCCAAAATAAGAACTCAGAACTTAGAAATCCGAAATAAGAACTCAGAATTTAGAAATCCGAAATAAGAACTCAGAATTTAGAAATCCGAAATAAGAACTCAGAATTTAGAAATCCGAAATAAGAACTCAGAATTTAGATTTATAAAAACCATCAGTATTTAACTTTAATCTTATGTACCATAGCCCAAGTATAAAGAAATAAGTTTTTCAGTCATAAAACTACATTGTCTCTTAAGCTCATGAAACCGAAGCTAGACGTTACTTGGCCCCAAATGAGTGTTTACCAGACACTCTAATAATAAAGACATGAAATGCATCTGTAATACTGTTGGAGCAACCCAAACACAGATGGAGGAGTCACCCTCAATAGATCTATTCACTTACTCTCGCTTGGAACTTAATTAACGGTCCATGATAATAAAGGGGACTTGTCAAGACGTGGTAATAAGGAAACTTAAGCAATGTAAGGAATTTAATACTTTGGCATTGTACAAAAATAATTAAAGCAGCGTATTCTCCTTCAAAAAGTAATTCAAATCGTATAAAAGTATAAAACAAGTATTTAAGCATGTATCTCCCCCAAAGAGTTTATAAAGTAATTAAACAAGTAAAAGTAGGGCTATGACTCACCTCGAAATGCTAGTACAAAGTGATGAAATGATCGGGACAACAAGGCGCGAACACTAGCCGCAACCTAAGATGAATAATAATGATCTAATTTAGATCATGAAATGATGTAATGAATGCACATGCACATGATACCCATACCACTCGTAATTTGGAAATACTAGTTATCGTCATAGTAAAATAGTTTCCATACTTAGGAAAAATAATTCCATTTAGAGAAGTATATAATTTGTCATATTAACTCGTATGAAAAAGTTAGCGTTATAATCCTCGTATCAAAACCTTAGAATGACGTCGTCACGTCGTATAAATATTCCCTCGGGTCGTACGTATTCATTTGTTAAGATAATAGCCATTAGTAACTTTGCTAGAAAATATACCATTTAGAACGTACGTTATTATTTTTATTTGTGACTATATATATATATATATATATATATATATATATATATATATATATATATATATATATATATATATATATATATATATATATATATATATAGTTTTGACGATGTTAGAACGGTTATAACTTGGTCGTTTTAAGCTCGTTTTCCTTGTTCTTTATGTCCACAGATTCGTTTTTGTATATACTAGTATATTTTTGATAACTCGGCTCCCCTAGATTACGTTTAATGCCTCTATTTACCCATTGAAATCTGCCAAACAGCAAGCAGTTTTTGTAAAAATAGTTTTCGTCGTTAAATTTGCAAAAATCGTATCTCCTTCGTTATAAACTCGTTTTAATCCGTTCTTTCGCCTAAAGTTTCGTTTTTGAATGTATTTTCTAAATCTTTGGTCAAAACTTAGCCACCATTTACTGATTTTCCCACGAAATTAAAATAGGGACAGTAGGTATATCAAGAGTTTCAAAAACCATTTTCAAGTCTCCAAACTAGTTCCATCCTCCATCAAATCACTTTCAAACACCACAAAGCTAATCTAATCCTACCATACACCTTCTTAAGGTGTCATGGGTCCTTAAACATCATCAATCCACTAGGTCTAACAAGGGTTTCTTATGTGTCCATTTCTAGGGCTTCAAAGTTACATATGTACAAAATAAAGTGGTATAAGCCATTATATGCATGAGTTCTTGTAAGAAATATATATAAACATGGTAATAACTTGTAAAAATCATAAAAATGAGTTTGTTAACTTACTTGAAGGTTTAGGGAGTTTGGATGATAAAAACCTACTAATCCTTGAGTTTTTATTTCAAAACTCCAACAAGGATGACTAAGTGAACAAGTTTACACCTAGATCTTGTAAAATTTGTTGTTCTTGCTTCTTGGATCACCTAGGTCGATTTACACCATAGAGAAAATGAGAGAAAGAGTTTTCTTACACTTTGTAAAAATGATTTATGATAAAATGGATGAAAAGATGTAATTTATATTTAGGAGACATATGTTTGGTAAGCATTAAAGTGAGTTGGTGAGATTAGCTCATTAGATGGCTTAGGAAGGGGGGGGGGGGCCGGTTCACAAAGGAGAGAAAAGGGGGGTTGTGTTGGGAAATTTAATTAGAAAAAGTTAGTAGTATTATGTAGTTAAGTTAGTTTTAGGTTTAATCGGGTACCGGGTTTGTTAGAAATAAATCCTATTGAAGTTATTCGGGACGTAATAAAGTCGTAAAAATTGTAAAAATATGTCGGGTACAAGTACGGAGAGTTTGGGTGATTATCGTTTAATTTTGGTGAAAACCGTCGTTATAAAGTTAGACGTACGATACGTAATAGTTAAATTTCCAAAATACCGGGTAAATTAATATTATAATTTTTATATTATAAAAATGAGTATAAAAATGTATTGGGATCATAGTCGGGAGTGTCGGACATGTTAGACACTTTTATAGTTCGCGTATTAGTGTTTATTTGAAATAAACATACGTAAATCGTTAATTGTACCAAAAGTATAAATTTAGTTATCCTACGAGTGGAATAGTATGCAAGTGCCCTAATGATGATACACAGACTATTTCTAGTCCGTATGAAGTGTCCCTGGTAATGATGCATGAATTCGCTCCTGAACCAACACGGTTACGCGAATTTTGAATACCCGTAAACTAGGTTTACGATGACGTGAGTAATGCACGTGAATAGTGATTTTTCTTCCGGAAATGAATAGTGTCAAGTGAATAGTAAAATTTCTGATTGTGTCTCGGAATGTCAAATTGACCTTGAAAACGATGAATAGTGATCGATGAATAGTAAATGATGAATAGTAACTTATGAATAGTAAATTGTCGAGGTTTGGAAAATGACCAGAAATTACGAGTTGTGACAGATATACACATGGCTCATCGAGATTCTGAGTAAATCCAAACTTTTTAATCTCAGCATCAAATCTCTTGTTCCATTGTCGTGATGCTTGCTTCAATCCATAAATGGATCGTTGAAGTTTGCATACACATTTTGGAAACTTTGGATTCACAAGCCCTTCTGGTTGCGCCATATAGATGTCTTTATCTAGGCGAATATTTAAGAAAGCGGTTTTTACATCCATTTGCCAAATCTCATAGTCATAGTATGCTGCTATAGCTATGAGAATCCTAATAGCTCTAATGTCTGCTATAGGAGAGAAAGTCTCCTCGTAGTCAATACAAAAAGTTTGAGTAAAACCTTTAGCTACAAGACGAGCCTTATAGGTGTGTACATTTCCATCCATGTCAGTTTTATTCTTGAAGATCCACTTACTCCTAACTACCTTGGCATTAGGAGGAAGGCCTACTTCAATCTAGACTTCATTATCTTTCATGGATTGCATTTCCTCATTCATAAAAACCTGCCATTTATCCTTTTCAGGACTATTCATGGTAGCTCTATAACTAGTAAGTTCATTAAGATCCCCTAGTATAGTTTCCTCACATTCTACGTTAAGACATAGACGGTCAGGAGCTTTCACATGTCTAGAAGACTTGCGAATGGGAACTGCTTCAACTTCATGTGGAGGACCCAGACTTTCAGTTTCCACAGGAAGTGTGCTAGTGTTTCCTGAAGGTAATGCCTTATCTAGACCATCTTCCATATCATAGATTCTCCCACTTAATTCTTGAGATATTGTAACACCCCCAAAATACCGCAGCGGAAGACTGTGTCACTTGGGGTGCTACTTCATAATACAAAGTACAAGTTATAGAAAACGACCTCTAAATGAGACGTTTTGAAAAGTTACCATTCGATTAATGAATTCAAAGTTACAAACATGAGATTCCAAAGTATGATACATAAATGTATACAAAATGTTTTGAATGGTAAATGATAAAAGCGTAAGTCTTCAGAATATGCAACTTGACTCTAAGTTCCACGCACTAGCTATCGCCTTACTAACCTGAGATAAACATGCTAAAGTGTCAACACAATGGTTGGTGATTTCATAGAGTTTGTCTTAAAACAGTTGAAAAGTCTTTAAAGAATATTCGCACAGCAAAGGCATCGTGAATCCACTCAGTTGCAAGTCCTGCCCATAACAACACTTGCAACCTGTGTGTTCACAACCCACTGCTAACATATAGTATGATTTTGATATATATGTATACGATATATGCACGCCTAATGTAAAGTATCACTGCCTACTGAACCTCATGACAAGAATAAGCACAAATGCTTCAAAGCTGGATTATATTTACCCAAGGCCAGGAATATATGGCAATGGTGGGGGCATCAGCCCGATAGTACTATCAATACCTCTCCATCGGCTCCATCCAGGAGTTAAACAGTGGTTAAAGAATATAGCGCATAGAATAGGTTTAACACATTAAGGCACATATCGTAATAAAACTACACATCATGTTCAAAAGTATAAAGTGAAAGCAAGTAGTTTAAGCATGTATCTCCCCCAAAGAGTTCAAAACAAGTATTAAAAGAGTAAGAGTGGGGCTATGACTCACCTTAAGCTTATGTAATGAGAAATGAAAGTGGTAGTCGAATCGCGAAAGTCTCTAAGAGCAGCCTATAATAGAACGTTGCGACTTAGGTTTGTAGTTATGTCTAAGAATACGAAGAATTGCCTATATATGTCTTGGCATAATGTTCATGATGTAGTACTTAGTATATAGTGTAATTCTTTAAATATAAATGGTTTATGAAACATGTATAGGTTGTATATCTCTTACTACCGTTCGGGCCGACATAATTCAGAAGTCATGGAGTAAACGTTCGAGGAGCCAGGACACTTTAATTCGTAAATCCACAACTCATCTCGACGGCTTACTTAATGAACTCCTCACATGAGGCTCCCTACTATTGTAGTATTTGATAATATATATATATATATATATATATATATATATATATATATATATATATATATATATATATATATATATATATATATATAGTGAGACTTTCTTACGAGAACCATTTTATCTGCGAGAACTGAGAGAACCACCAAAAACATACATGCACACCTTCAATAATTGTACTTTTGCACATATGTTCTAAAAACAACATATATGTTTTTAAAAAAACATAGTTGTTCTAAAGAATTTGATAAGAAATTGGAGATACAAAATTTTTCTTTGAATGTGTGCATGTATGTTCTTTTAATTCATGCAACGACAATATTGCGGCCGTTTGTAAGGTTTTTGTGAAAAAAGAGGATGAATTGATGATGATATTGAAGAACATAGGTGGATACTTATGATTATTGATGGTTTGCATGTATTTTTATTTTATTTTAAAAGGCGTGCATGTATGTTTTTTATGGTTCTCTCAGTTCTTGCACATAAGATGGTTCTCGTAAGAAAGTCTCCCTATATATATATATATATATATATATATATATATATTTATATATATATATATATATATATATATATATATATATATAATATATATATATATATATATATATATATATATATATATATATATATATATATATATATATATATATATATATATATGTTTTTTATTGGAAAAGTTACATGGTCTTTATTGTAAGGTTTTTGTGAAAAAAGAGGATGAATTGATGATGATATTGAAGAACATAGGTGGATACTTATGATTATTGATGGTTTGCATGTATTTTTATTTTATTTTAAAAGGCGTGCATGTATGTTTTTTATGGTTCTCTCAGTTCTTGCACATAAGATGGTTCTCGTAAGAAAGTCTCCCTATATATATATATATATATATATATATATATATATATATATATATATATATATATATATATATATATATATATATATATATATATATATATATATATGTTTTTGATTGGAAAAGTTACATGGTCTTTAGCCGTGGCTTTGCCATGACCTTGGTCATTGTTACCATGGTCTTGAGACTCAATCTTGGCTTTAGCCATGGTTGTGGTCTTGGCTTTAGGTCATTAGACCTCTTGGTCTTATTAAACCATAACTATTATATAGTAACTTTGGTATATAAAATAGCTGTTAAGAAACTGAAGAAAATCTCATCCGTTATTGGTTTTCTGGAAACGTGCACCTGCGTTTTTGAAGAAAACATGATTTCGGACAACTTTGGTGTTTTAACTTTTTCATGAAACGGACCAGATGGGCCTCTTTTTGCGTGTTTAAGGTTCTGTCACAGAAAGTTTTTAGGCAGTTTTGCCGTAAAGTTTTGGTAATTTCAAATGGTCATAACTTTTTACTCAGGTACTCGTTTTGGGTGATTCAAATTGCTATGTTTTCCTTGTTAAGTCCTCTTTAACAGTAGGTAAGTGTCAAATATCATAGTTATACTACTTTGGTCGTGGTTCTCCATAAAAGTCACTAGTTTACTTGTTTAAATAACATAAGTTAACATATATATACCATAACTTGTTTTACTAGTTTTTATACATCATGAACATAATACAAAGACCATATATAGCATGAAAGAAACATAATAAGCATGAAAATGATATTGAGCAAGAAAGTGTAATAGGGTTTCTTACAACTTTTGGCTTTCTAAAGAAAGGAAGTCAAGTATGAAACTAGGACACTAAACCTATGCTTGCAAACCCTTCACCACAACTCTTGAAACCCTTGCTAGCCTTGATATAGACCTTGTGAAAACCTTATTAACTCAGCCCCTAATCACCTTGTGTAGCTCCTAATTCAACCATGGAATCACTAAACAAACTCTTGATTCATGTAGAGACTAACTATGCCTTCAACTTTGGTATGTAACTTATAACTTAGAAATCAAAGGATCATGGTTTATGGATTTGTTGTTGAGTGTTTGGATTGAAGAGAAAGGAAGAGGATGAGCTTGCTATTTATAGTGAAGATGAGGAGGTTAGGAAAGCTCCTAGGAAGGTGCCTAAACTTGGTGACCAAAAGCCTAAGTTTACTTAAACATGTATAAGTCTTCCTTTGTAAGTTTCCTAGTCTTTTCTAGATGACACATATACAAACACCCCATGTGGTCTAAAATTTCGTTCATGGTCTTATCTAGGATGACTAGATGAAGTTTTGATGTTATCTTGCTTTTGCGGAGTGAGTTTTGGTCCTTGTAATCGCTAACGGTAAGTCGTTAAGTCATGAAACTTAAAATCGGGTATCCTAAAAATATGAAACTTATAAATATGTTAGAACTTATTAATATAACCTATCTTAGCATATTTAATGAGTGGAAAGTTCTATCGGGTTGCTTAAATGCTGCTAAAACTGGAAACGTGGGTCTAAAACGCGTAATTCGCGTAAAACACTGAACTGGAAAACGTAAAATTCCAAAACTTTTGGAATTGTCGTAAAATGAGAGAAAATCATATTTCTATTGTTTATAGTGTTTTATGGACATATCGGGATGCTGGAATGACGTTTAAACCTAAAAGTAAATCTTGGACACGGTTTCATGATTTTTGCAGAAATGATCCGACGAGTGTCAAACTCTCGGATTATCATTAAAATAGTTTAACTTACGAGAATATGAAATAAAAATTTTGAGAGTGAATAGTAAAAAGTGAATAGTAATTGTGAATAGTAAAAATGAATAGTAATCCGAAAATGCAAGTTGTTACAGATATGAGATCCTTTTCAAGAAAGTCTCCATACCTTACAACAAATACTTTGTTTACAGGTGGGTAGTAAAAGTAGTAACCCATAGTTTCCTTCGGGTATCCTACAAAAATGCACGTTACATATCTTTGTTGGAGTTTATCTGCTGAGTTACATTTAACATATGCCTTGCAGCCCCAGACCTTTAAATAAGACAAGTTCGGAGCTTTTCCGGTCTATATTTCATGCGGTGTCTTATCAACCTTCTTAGTAGGAACCATATTTAGAATGCGAACTTCAGATTCTAAAGCATAATCCCAAAAGGATAAAGTAAAAGTAGTAAGATTAAAAATTGATGGCACCATATCTAATAATGTACGATTCCTTCTTTCAGATACACCATTTTTTTGTGGAATATATGGAGATGTGACATTCTGGACAATTCCATTCTCAACTAAGAAATCTTAAAACTCTTGACTTAGGTATTCACCACCTTGATCAGAATGAAGAGCTTTAATCTTCTTTCCAAATTGCAGTTCTACTTCTGCTTTAAAAACTTTAAATGTTTCAAACACTTCATGCTTATGTTTAAGTAAATAAACATAACCATAACGGCTTAAATCATCTGTAAAAGTTAAGAAGTAGACAACACCTCTCTTTGACACATGTCAAAGTGGTCCTCACACATCAGTATGTATTAAACCAAGTAGATCAGAAGCTCTTTCCATATTGCTATGAAAAGGTTTCTTTGTCATCTTCCCAGATATACAAGACTCACACTTATCATATGATTCATCATTGTTATTTTTCAAAAGCCCATCACGTTGCAGCTTTTGCATGTGAGTTTTGCCTATATGAGCAAGTCTACAGTGCCAAAGGTAAGACGAATTCAAGTCATACTTCATTCTCTTACTTATGCTATACATTGAATTATCATTGTTGGAAACATTATCATTCATATCAATTTCAAACACACCATTTATAGCAACAACATTAAAATAAAATACACCATTTAAAGAAACATAAATTTTATTGCCATCAATAGTATGAGTAAAACCAAGATCCAACAAACATGAAAAGGAAACAACACCCCTAACAATGGAAGGTGCATAATGACAATTGTTTAAAATCAGTACTAAACCAAAAGGTAAAACTAAATTAAACACTCCTATGGCTTCAACAACTGCTTATGCTCCATTGCCCACTTGTAGAAATTTCTCTTCATAGGTTAGTCTCCTTTCCTCTCTAAATCCCTGCAGTGTATTACAAATGTTAATACCACATCCAGTTTCATATACCCAGAAATTTATCTTATGAGATAAAGTAAATAATTCAATAACAAATAGATTACCTGAAGTGCTGGCGCCCACGTGCCCAGTCTTCTTGATCCTATTGGCCCGCAATTCATCGAGATAAAGAGGGCAGTTCCTCTTCCAGTGACCCACTATGTTGCAGTAGTGGCACCCTTGATCCTTCTTCGGATTATCCTTCTTGACAGGAGGAGGGTTAGAGTTTTTCTTGGGTTGAGGAGGAGGTTGATAAGCCATAACCTGCTTACCCTTATCAGCCTTTCCCTTTCCCTTTCCCTCACCCTTCTTCTTGTTCGCATTTGGCTTGTTAATTCTACCCCCTTGAATAGGAAGCACCTGGGGTGTAGTAGCTTTTGGTGGTAAACCTTTCACATAATCAATGAGCAGTGCGTGCAATTCACTCACTATCTTCCCCACGCAATGCATATTGAAATGCCTAACAAAACCACTAAAATCCTTGTTAAGGATCTATTGATTAATTTAACATTCATATCATTGTCATAGGGTTTACCAAGTGCTTGTAATCGATCCATGTAACTTTTCATTTTCAATACATGAGCATTCACAGGTTCACCATCAGCCTGTTTACAACAGTGTAGAGATTCCATCAAATCGTAAAGTTCTACATTTGATGGTTTCTCATATAGTTTCCAAAGCTCTGTAATCATGTCTATGGGAAGTAATCTTCAAACTGCCTTTGTAGAGCAGGTGTCATCCCTCCCAACATTAAACAGGCCACACAATATGTGTATTATAAGCTTCTTTCCAAGTGGCTTTCATTGTAGGAGTTGCATCTGGGCCAGTTGGTTCAACAGAACAAGGCTTTTTCAGAATCTCAAGTTAATCAGTCACTCACAAGACAATCCTGAGTGAACGATACCATTCATTGAAATTATCTGTGCCAGTCAATTTTTCTCGTTCAAAGTGGCCTTGAACGCAAAACTCAAAGTGGTGTTGTTTGTTTGAGCCATTTCTACAGATAAAGAAAGTTCAAAACATTAGTATTTTTGATAATATAATTTTTCAAGAAAATAAAATACCCAAGAAAATAAAATCCATAGAATTTTCTTGAAAACTAGGATCCATATAAACATAGTTTCATCACATCAGTTGATCCATTATCAATGAAAGTATAGAATGTGGTAACTTGTCATACAATAATTGGCATAACATTGTTCCAATTCCTAGAATTTATGGGATTTATATTCACAAAAACCTTTGTAATATAAGCATGTTTCATCCCCATCTGAATGCCTAGAGTCCAAGCTCTCACTTCCAACTCAATTTAAGTCGTCTAACTTAAAAACTGTAAACTCTCATAATTCCATTACATTCAGTTGATCTGCTAGTAATGAAATTATAAATTTCACCTCTCCATTGTAATCTAGCCAAGTTCTCAGATGACGTAAATCATAACTTCAAGTGTTCTTTAATTAGATGGCATTCGACTTAATTTTAAGGGTAGTAATTTTGAGGTGTAATCAAAATAATGTATGAAGATTGGTTTTACAAAACAATTTTTATTTACCAATTCACTAAGATCAAATTAACAAAGTTTTGATTGAGGTATCGGGTTCACCAATCAAAGAATTACTAACAATTATCATCCAATATATCTTACTTTTTCATAAGCCCTAAAGCTTAGTGTTTCGGATAATCATAGTGGAATTGTAGTCAATTCACCCTTAAGATGATAGTGTACATGTAATGGTTATTCGGTAAGTCTAATTTGACGCACAAGCAAGCGTAGAAACCCGGTACGAGCGAATCTCTTAAAAAACCCGTTTATACTAGAACTCACCACACAGTTTGTCAAGCTTCGTTGGGCCTAGTAAACCATTACGTACAAAAACACCAATCAATTAAACCTTGATAATTTGACTCTTAAAACCAAAACAAATTTCGCCATTTACTTAGTCCATATTATTTTTCTATTAAAAAATTACTCTTTTTCGTTTATAAACATGTCTCACAAAATAAGCAAAAACAAGTAATTCAAATAAAAAACACAAACAACTAAATAACATATACATAACATAACCATTAAATATGTATAAAACATGTAGCCACATGCAAACTTAATTCGATAATCCTATTAAAAATCAATTCTAGGTTTTCATGTATATATTAAATTAGGGTTCTTACTTCTAAGGAAGTAAACCACATGCATTGACGAATCAATTACGTAAACCAAAATTTAATATACACCATATAAGCACATAATTGATTTCTTAATATTGGAGTCTTCCCCAATTCGAAATCTATCAATTAATTTACATGTTCAATCTTAACAATTAAATATCAAAACAATAAAATCCATGCAAACATGCACTTTTTCATGGATTATACTTAAGCACCAAGATCGTTTACTAAAATGCATAACAATTACATAACAATCCTAGGGTTTCTAATCATATTAAATTAACAAAACCAAAACCCTAAATAATTAAAAGGGTAATCGACCCTTAAAGAAAATTAGGGTTTGGATTATGTAAACCCTAAAAATTGATTAACATGTACAAAAAAAACAAATCAAGATTCAATTTTTATGCGCTTTTGATAATCAATTACACATTATAACGGCTTGTGATGCCACTATTGGAATTATATAACATGTCATACATACATATAAACAATAACATCAAGAATACACATGCGGAAGCATTGTAACAAGATCACATAATGGGTAATTAATTAATCAATAATAAATAGTAAACATACCATTGTGATTATAGCCTGAACAAGAATTAATTAAAGCAAGTCTTCAATTCAAGAATCCTAATTAAGGTTTATGTGGATTATAAGAATTACCCCTTACCTTTTTTTAATTCAATCAAAGAATCAAACAATAGTGTGTTTGATTTACGTTCTTGTACACACGTACTACTTCAAGTAAATGTTTATGGAAGTAAAGAAAACACAAGAACACCAAAATCGAATCCCTTGGGAAAAGGGTTTGTAGGATCGGTTTTGGAGAGAAACAAGGAAGAAAAACAACTAGTATTTGTGTACAAGAGATGAGAAACAAATAACCTTGGGTTTTTTTATATAGTGTGAGATTTCTTGGAGCTCAAGGCACAAAGGAGGTGCCCTCCTTTGTGTGGTCGGCGATGAGGCGAAAAGTGTACCGCTTTTAAGGGGTCAGTTAAGCCCGAATTTGATATTATTTGATCAAATATTGCCCTAAATCATTCCTTTTGTCATTTTAGGTACTTTTGGAGAGAAATCTGGAAAAGGAAGCATTTTGGACGTTTTTGGAGCATAAAAGTGAAGAAAACGGTAAAGTCTCAATTTCCTTGCAGGGAAATTGATAAGGCGAAAAATGGTCCGTTTTTAGGGGGTCATTTGAGCCGGAATTCGAATTTATTTGATCAAATAATGCCCTAAATCGTTCCTTTTGTGATTTTAGGTACTTTTGGAGTGAATTCTGGAAAAGGAAGCATTTTGGACGTTTTTAGAGCATAAAAGTGAAGAAAACGGCAAAGTCTTAATTTTTGTTGCTGGGAACAGTACCTGACGGCGTCAAGAGCAATTTGATGACAACGTCAAGAGCAAAAATGGTGACGGCCCAGTAGAAATGTGACGGCGTCAAAGCATGGCCGTCAAGAGTAAAAGTGGTGACGGCCTAGAACAACATTACACATGACGGCGTCAGATCTGGATCTAGGCAGTCCGAGAATATCATGGGCGGCTGGTTGATGGCGTCAGAAGTTTCTTCTTGACGCCGTCACCTTAGAAAATCTATATATAGTCTTTGTAATTTTCATTCAAAAGGGAGAGGACAATATTAGGGACGACTTGAATAAACCCTAGCTCGAATTTTACAGTATTTTCAAGGGTTTTCACCCCTTGAAACCCTTCATGTTCAATTAAGATAAGTATCCTTTCAATTCATTCAATATGTCTATGTGTTGTTTGAATATATCTTACGCTTGTCTTGATTTTAACATGCTAGGCTAGATCTCTTGTGTGTTTGCTTAGATGTAATGAAACCTAGATGTTGATTATAGGTTGATTGCTTGTTTATAGTTGTAATGGATGAATGATTTCGATGTTAGGCTTAAGAAAATTGGCAGACTTCCATAGGGTAACTTGCTTGAACGTCTTAAGAAACATGAACCAATGCGTACTATGGTTTTTATGGTTGTATTTAATGCATGAGCAAATTCTAGTGATCCCATGTTAGGAGCTTCTTGCAGGCTCGACATAGGAGTGAAGTAGGAGCTTATAGAGTTGGGAAATACGTACGCCACCCCACGAATGGTATTATGGAATATAACCCATCATCCACGCAACTGTAACAAACTATCAACCTGTAAAAGATATCTAGGGAGTAATGAAATCTAAGTAAACACAATTTTTCATTTATTGTTCACACCACTAGTTTAATTAGTTTTATTTTCATTTTTGTTATTTTATTTTGATTGCATCTTTAGTTATTGGGTTAGTTGACTAGCAACTAATTCTGCCCACTCCTCTAAAACCCGAGATTTTTACTTGCTTTCATAAAATATAAAATTACAAAAAGAATCATCCTTCACCTCTAGACCTAGTTTTTAGGCTTTCTAATCCTAGCGACACTATTCCTGAGTTGAACGATCAATCCCCAGGTACTTGTCACTATACTATGCTACAACGATCAGGTACACTGCCTGGTGGGGGTTGTAAGCTTCTCGAGATACCTCGAGAGGTATAGCCTGGTGCAATTCCCACGCATCAAGTTTTTGGCGCCGCAGCCCGGGGAATAGTTATTGTCTAGGTTAGAATTTCTTTTTATTAGGTCTACTTGCTAGATTCCTTTCTAGTTAGATTTTATTTTTATTTGTAGGTTTTCTTTAGTCTATCTATTTCTTCGTGCCTTTGTTAGTAAAATAAATTCATTGACTATTCCGTTGACCATTATGGAAAACGCGAATCCACCCCTTTCCCCTAGAGAAGTGGCATTGTTACGTGAACAAATCGAGAGTGAGATTAGGGAACTTAGGGAGCTTAATAGGTTGATTAATGTTGAGCTCGACCATGCATTTAGTGACCTAGCGACCGACTTGTATTCAAATAAGGACCTAGGAACTAAAGATTTTGAGGATGTTGTTGAGGAACTTGAAGAAAGGAGATTGATCTAAAGCTAGATGACTATTTTAATCTATACCCCACTAAGGAGGAGATTGCGTACTATAATAATCTTATTGATAATCCTCGACCTCCTTTCACTAGAATCGAACCTAAGATAAAGAAAGGCGATCCTAAGAATGCTAAGATACCATGTATGATTGGGTATAAACACATTGACAATGCTTACATTGATTTTAAATCCCCAATCAACATTATGTCCTCAAGTGTCTATAATGATATTGTGAAAACAAGACTTGGACCTAGAAGAGATCCTAAATACCCCGGTGGAGTTTGTAACTTTGTCGGGAGAATTAAAGGTCTCCATGTCTTTGTTGGGAACTTTACTTATATCACTGACTTTATGGTTGTTGAAGACTTAGCTAGTGTTATTGATTGTCGCTTATCCCATGTTGTGTTTGGTAAACCATTTGTGGAAGTGTCCAAGTTAGAATATGATGAGATAGAAGGGACAATCCAATTTGCTAGAGACACCGATAGGATCACTTATAGGATGCCTAATAGAATGAAAGAATTTTGTTTTGTGCCCCGATTTGACATGGATAACATTGGTGCTTTCGAGGACATCAATGAAGAGGATAAGAAAAAGGGCATGGACTATGTATGGGAGAAGAAGAGTCTTTTCTACAAAGATTGCTTGACTCTAGGACCGAAGTATAAAGTCGATAAGGAATTTGCCAATAGGATTATAGGAGCAATTGAGAAAAAGGTGGTTGGTCTCTATAAAGAACATTTACAATCAGAGAGTGAGACCAACGACGAGGTCAAGTAATAGCCCATGACCTTGAGTCTAGCTCCAAGACCTGTAAATAAAGAAAAGCGCTTCTTGGGAGGCAACCCATGATTTGTGTGATTTTTAATTTGTTTTATTGTTATTTGTTTCTGTATGCATACTTTATTTTTATTGTTGGTAGATCATGTTTCAAACTAAAATGGTGAAAATACTTTATTTTGTCATTTGGCTTTGTCTTAACTTCATCCAAAGGTATTTCGCAAAAGATAAGTGTAAGGGGAAACCCCAAATATGTTTTTAAGAAACAAAATTGATCATGATTCTCCACAATATTAAATGGACATGTATATTCGTATTTGTTAGAGTCAAATGCTTGTATCGAGTCATAATGATGTTTTGCAGGATTTTCCAGGAAGTAGGACATAAGTTTTCCAAAAATTTTCCGAAAACTTAACGTAAGGATTTCTGCAGGTCACTTCTGACGGCGTCAGGAAGAAATTCCTGACAGCGTCATGTGTAAAATTCTGGAAATTTTGCTAGTTTTGTTTTTCTAACGGACTCTCAAAGTTTTTGTTGAATCTTTAGTTTCATAAACTCCAGGAAATCTGCAAACACTCATTCCACAAGCATTATATCTTACTTTGTTTTCTAGGATTTATTAGTATATATAGATTGCCGCCGATTTTACGCGAGGTTGCCTTGTTTGTTTTCTCGGGTTTAACAGGTTATGTATGACAAGAAGATGATTTATATTCTGGAAGGGAAGCATTGATTGTTCATTTTCTTGGAGGAAGATCTAACCTTGTTACCACACTATCCACACCGAACGAATTAGGGGAGTATTTGATTTCATTCTTTTACCTATTTCACTTTTACATTCTTTAATTGAACATTGGGGACAATGTTCATCCTAAGTGTAAGGGGAGGGTAAATGATGATACCTTATAGGATACACATACACTTGAGTTTGTTTGTTTGATGGTAGATGTGTAATAAAACTAAGAGAAATACTTGTTAACGTAATTTTAGCGCCAAATTTAAATTTTTTTACAACATTTAGGAGTGAAACTTTAGCCTTAGCAAGTGTCTCATGGATAGGAGTCGTATGACTAGCACAAAACCGTACCATTCAGAAAAATTTTCCACCCAAATATGTGAGGTTCGCATTTAGATTTGATAGGAAAAACATTTACTATTAGTGCTTATGAGTGTACCGGTAGCAATTAGTTTCTAGAACTTGCGTTAGTGATGCATCCCGAGACCGCTAGTGAGACTACATTCGTGTAGTAGGATTTACTACATGATAAGCGGCATTAGGATCACCCTTGTGTTAAACCCGTATCATAATTACTTGACCATTTAAGTCATATTACTTGGCTAGTAAAGTCAATTAATTTTTCCCACACCTTAGCGTTGTACTCATTTTTAGTACACGAAACCCCTAGTACACCCCTCCGAGCCTATCTTTTCATTTCTACCTTTAAGCATCTTACTTAAAGGAAGAATTTGTTACACCCCACTTAAATGTACACCCAAATCGTCTTAGCCTTCCGTGTATGCACTCATCTTTAGTGCATTATTGTCATTTGTTTAAACCCTTAGTTAATTATCTAATTGATTACATGGTTGCTAAGTCGAGTCATATCCTTGTACATATTGTTTTGGGACGATTGGGACTAACGGGTAAAGTACTTGTGTTATGAAGTAATGGGGAAGAACATCTATTATTACCCCCATATATGCATTAATCTTAAAAGTACTCAAAGTGTTTTGATTATCTTGATTCGAGTCATTAGATTAGTTTATTGTAAAGTATGTAAAAATTCAAGTGTAAGGGGAATGTTCATTCCCTATGATGTATTATTTTGGATGGTAGGGTAAGAGTGTATGCAAAAAATAAAATAAAAAGAAAAAAAACATACGGACTACCATTCCGTTTCATTCTATATTTATTTTATGTTTTTGTTATTTTTGATTTATTAGCTTAAGTCAAGTCTAGTCTTGGCTTAGCAACGCCATATTGTACATGTAATTAACCAAGATGATTAACTTGCCACCAGTAAGGATTGCCTATATCCAACAAAACCGTGTATTCCATATCCCTACACCTAACGTTATAAACCTTTAAAAGCCCTCTTTGATAATTTATCCTAGGTGCTTATGCCATGTGGTGGAGGTTTGATCCTTTCCCAAGCCTATGGTAATCTATTTTGCTACGACAGGTAGTGAGAGATATTTTCCATTTCCATATTGTGAAATATTCTTTATTACACCCGAGAGATGTAAGTATCTAAACACTATTTGTGAGGTGCTAGTGTATGACCTCCGTGCTTGTCTTTGGTCTTTAGTGGAACAATTATTTGTTGTAATTACTTTTATATTAGTGTTAAATGACCCCTAGCTTGTATTTTGATTAGAATAAAAGCGCATTTGCTTGAGGACAAGCAAATCTCAAGTGTAAGGGTATATGATAAGGCGAAAAATGGTCCGTTTTTAGGGGGTCATTTAAGCCGGAATTCGAATTTATTTGATCAAATAATGCCCTAAATCGTTCCTTTTGTGATTTTAGGTACTTTTGGAGTGAATTCTGGAAAAGGAAGCATTTTGGACGTTTTTGGAGCATAAAAGTGAAGAAAACGGCAAAGTCTTAATTTTCCTTGCTGGGAACAGTACCTGACGGCGTCAAGAGCAATTTGATGACGGCGTCAATAGCGAAAATGGTGACGGCCCAGTAGAAATGTGACGGCGTCAAAGCATGGCCGTCAAGAGTAAAAGTGGTGAAGGCCCAGAACAACATTAAACATGACGGCGTCAGATCTGGATCTAGGCAGTCCGAGAATATCATGGGTGGCGGGTTGACGGCGTCAGAAGTTTCTTCTTGATGCCGTCACCTTAGAAAATCTATATATAGTCTTTGAAATTTTCATTCAAAAGGGAGAGGAAAATATTAGGGACGACTTGAATAAAACCTAGCTCGACTTTTACAGTATTTTCAAGGGTTTTCACCCCTTGAAACCCTTCATGTTCAATTAAGATAAGTATCCTTTCAATTCATTCAATATGTCTATGTGTTGTTTGAATATATCTTACGCTTGTCTTGATTTTAACATGCTAGGCTAGATCTCTTGTGTGTTTTCTTAGATGTAATGAAACCTAGATATTGATTATAGGTTGATTGCTTGTTTATAGTTGTAATGGATGAACGATTTTGATGTTAGGCTTAAGAAAACTGGCAGACTTCCATAGTGTAACTTGCTTGAACGTCTTAAGAAATATGAACCAATGCGTACTAAGGTTTTTATGGTTGTATTTAATGCATGAGCGAATTCTAGTGATCCCATGTTAGGAGCTTCTTGCAGGCTCGACATAGGAGTGAAGTAGGAGCTTATAGAGTTGGGGAAGTACGTACGCCACCCCACGAATGGTATTAAGGAATATAACCCGCATTCCACGCAACTGTAACAAACTATCAACCTGTAAAAGATATCTATGGAGTAATGAAATCTAAGTAAACACAATTTTCCCATTTATTGTTCACACCACTAGTTTAATTAGTTTTATTTTCATTTTTGTTATTTTATTTTGATTGCATCTTTAATTATTGGGTTAGTTGACTAGCAACTAATTCCGCCCATACCTCTAAAACCCGAGATTTTTTACTTGCTTTCATAAAATATAAAAATACAAAAAGAATCATCCCTCACCTCTAGACCTAGTTTTTAGGCTTTCTAATCCTAGCGAAACTATTCCTGAGTTGAACGATCAATCCCCCGGTACTTGTCAATATACTATACTACAACGATCAGGTACACTGCCTGGTGGGGGTTGTAAACTTCTCGAGATCCCTCGAGAGGTAAAGCCTGCTGCAATTCCCACGCATCAGAATAGTACCTGACGGCATCAAGGTTCTACAAGTGACGGCGTCAAGAGTAACAAAAGAGGTGGATGTGGAAAATACACGTGACGATCCAGAATGTTTTTAGGCGTATTGGCCTGACGGCGTCACCTAGGCCGTCAAGTTCCAAATACACGTGACGGTCCAGAGTGATTTTCTACATGACGGCGTCAGAAGTGGATCTAGGCAATACGAATTTCATCATGGCGGCGAGTTGACGGCGTCACAAGCTATAACGTGACGCCGTCAAGGTGTAAAATCTATATATAGTTTTCCAATTTTCATTCGTTAGTGTGCAACTTTGAGGGAATAAACCCTAGACGAATTTTACAGCTTTTTCAAGGGTTTTAACCCCTTGATTCTTCCATATTCAATTGAAGATAAGTACTTATTCAAATCATTCAATATGTCTATGTGTTATGTGCTTATATCTTACGCTTGTCTTCTCTTTAACATGCTAGGCTAGATTTTTTTTGTGTTTGCTTAGATGTAGTGAAACCTAGATGTTAATTATGGTTGATTGTTTGTTTATAATTGTTACAGATGATTGTATTCGATGTTAGGCTTAAGAAAACTGGCAGACTTCCATTGGTAACTTGCTTGAACGTCTTAAGAAACATGATCGGAGGTGTACTACGATTTTTGGTTGTATTTAATGCGTAAGAGAATTCTAATGATCCCATGCTAGGAGCTTCTAACGGCTCGACATAGAAGTGAAGTAGGATCTTATAGAGTTAGGGAATATTGTACACGGCCTTACGACTAGTATTAAGGAATATGACCCGTCATCCATGCAATTGTAACAAGCTAATCAACCTATAAAAGATATCTAGGGAGTAATGAAATCTAAGTAAACACAACTTCTCTCATTATTGTTTCCACCATTTTAGTATAATAGTTTTATTTTCATTTATTTTATTTTATTTTAATCGCATTCTTAGCTAATTGGGTTAGTTGGCTAGCAACTAATTCCGCCCACTCCTTCAAAACCCGAGATTTTAATTGCTTTCCAGAAAATATAAAAATACAAAAAGAATCATCCCTCACCTCTAGACCTAGTTTAGTAGGCTTTCTAATCCTAGCGACACTATTCCTGAGTTGAACGATCAATCCCCCGGTACCTGTCACTATACTATACTACAACGATCAGGTACACTGGCTGGTGGGGGTTGTAAGCTTTCGAGATCCCTTGAGAGGTAAAACCTGTTGTGAGGGCGCAATTCCCGCGTATCAAGTTTTTGGCGCCGCTACTGGGGAATAGTTATTGTCTAGGTTAGAATTTCTTTATATTAGGTCTACTTGCTAGATTCCTTTCTTGTAAGATTTTTATTTTTTTTAGGTTTTCTTTAGTCTATCTTTTTCTTTGTGCCTTTGTTAGTAATTAAGTTCATTGACTATTCCGTTAGCCATTATGGAGAACGCGAATCCACCATACTACCAACCACAAAATTCACCCACTCCAAATGACATATTGATGTTTAAACAACATGAAGATGAACCTATCTATGATGCATGGACTCGTTTTAAATATTTACTCCGAAAAGTCCCTCATCATAGTTTTGATCTATGGTCCCAAATTGAAATATTTTACCATCGTGTCGACCACTATACCAAAATGGACATTGACCATGCCGAAGATGGGAACCTTTGGGGATTAAGTGCTGAAGAAGCATGGGAAGCCATAGAGAATTGTGCCATACTCGCTAAGAAGTTGGACAATCCAACAAATGTTGTTACGGATCAATTGATAGCAAGTTTGAGGGAACAAGCAAGAAGTTTGTTTGGGGATAATAAGCCTATATATGAGATACCTAGGTGCATTAAGTGGTTTGATTTTACCATAGTATAAGATGAACACATAGGTAATCTAGATTCGATGGAGGATGAGGTGAATAACATAAGCCCACTCAATGCTCCACAAGTCCTACAATCATTTGATGCCTACACACCGCCCGTGACTTACCCGGAAGAAGTAGAAGAAACTTTAGGAATCCCAATGGAGGTAGAGCCCTTGGACCAAACACAACTAGAGGATATAGGTTTGAATACTTATAATGATAACCTTACTCTTAGTTCTAGGGAAGTTCCTAGTTTTGATGAACCGGAGCCTCAACCGAAACCGTTACCTAATCTTCCATCCTTGGATGAAAATTTAGGAATTGAAATAGGTTCCGATCCACCCATCAAACCATATAGTCCGGGTAGTCTTAAGACAAAGGTAGTGGACTCTAAGCCTTGTAGAGAGGAAGCCAATATTGGAGTGGAAAATGACCTTACATGCTTACATCACCCATTTATGATTG
This sequence comes from Artemisia argyi, assembly GCA_030686995.1. Lineage (NCBI taxonomy): Eukaryota > Viridiplantae > Streptophyta > Magnoliopsida > Asterales > Asteraceae > Artemisia > Artemisia argyi. Next base: position 20,279,016 of record CM060693.1, on the reverse strand, counting down.
ATCACAAGAAACATTATGGGTTTAAACCGGGTTTATTAGGTCAAGATGGATCCCCAACTAGGAGTCTTTCGAAGTTGATAGAAAATGATCCCTTTCTAGGAGAACATCTTAATCCACCCATTAACCCGATTGAATTAGGTAAGGTTATGATGATAGGAGCACAGCCCTTTGAGCATATAATTCATCCACCACTCTTTCCTTACGTGGCCTACTTCCACCGAGATGGTGTGTATCGCTACTATCACCCGAACTTAATCCTAAGTGTGGGGAAAACCTCACCTTTATCCGTGAAATAAGGGTAGAGTCAGGCTCGTGACTCGAACAAAAACAAGCACTTCTTGGAAGGCAACCCATGTTGTGTGTTTTTATTTGTTTGGTTTTTATTTGTTTAATTTTATTTGTTTCCGTATGCATGTTTTATTTTTATTATTGTTAAATCATGTTTCAAGGTACATTGTGAAGATGCTTTATTTTGTTTTTAACTTCGTCTTAACTTCATATAAACGTATTTTGCAAAAGCTAAGTGTAAGGGGAAACCCCAAATTTGTTTATAAGAACGAAAATGATCATGATTTGCCACAATATTAAATGAACATGTATATTAGTAATTGTTAGAGTCAAATGCTTGTATCGAGTTATAATGATGTTTTGCATGATTTTCCAGGAAATAGGACATAAGTTTTTCCAGAAATTTTCTGGAAACTTAACATAAAGATTTCTGCAGGTCACTTCTGACGGCGTCAGGATTTAACACCTGACGGCGTCACGTGTAAAATTCTGGAAATTTTGCGAGTTTTGTTTTTCTAACGGAGTCTTAAAAGTTTTTGTTGATTCTTTAGTTTTATAAACTCAAGGAAATCTTCAAACATTCATTCCACAAGCATTATACCTTAAATTGCTTTCTATGATTTGTTAGTATATATAGATTGCCGCCGATTTTACACGAGGTTGCCTTGATTGTTTTCTCAGGTTTAACAGGTTATATACTGGAAGGGAAGCTTTGAACGTTCATTTTCTTAAAGGAAGATCGAACCTTGTTAACACACTATCCACACCGAACGAATCAAAGGAGTATTTGTTTACATTCTCTTACCTACTTTACTTTTACATCCTTTAATTCAACATTGGGGATAATGTTCATCTTAAGTGTAAGGGGAGGGTAAATGATGATACCTTATAGGATACCATTGCGCTTGAGTTTGTTTGTTCGATGGTAGGTGTGTAATAAAACTAAGAGAAATACATGTTAGTGTAATTTTAGCGCCAAATTTAATTTTTTTTACAACATTTAGGAGTGAAACTTTAGCCTTAACAAGCGTCTCATGGATAGGAGTCGAATGACTAGCACAAAACCGTACCATTCAGAAAAATTTTCCACCCAAATATGTGAGGTTCGCCTTTAGATTTGATAGGAAAAGCATTCATTATTAGTGCTTATGAGTGTACCGGTAGCATTTAGATTTTAGAACTTGCGTTAATGATGCATCCCGAGACCGCTAGTGAGACTACATTCGTGTACTAGGATTTACTACATGATAAGAGGCATTAGGATTACCCTTGTGTTAAACCCGTATCATAATTACTTGACCATTTAAGTCATATTACTTGACTAGTAAAGTCAATTAATTTTTCCACACCTTAGCGTTGTACTCATTTTTAGTACACGAAATCCCTAGTACACCCCTCCGAGCCTATGTTTTCGTTTCTAACTTTAAGCATTTTACTTAAAGGAAGAATTTGTTACAACCCACCCCAAATGTGCAACCAAATCACCTTAGTCTTCCGTGTATGCACTCATCTTTAGTGCATTATTGTTATTTGTTTAAACCCATAGTTAATTATCTAATTGATTACATGGTTGCTAAGTCGAGTCATATCTTGTACATATTGTTTTGGGACGATTGGGAATCATGGGTAAAGTACTTGTGTTATAAAGTAATGGGGAAGAACATCAAATTATTACCCCCATATGTGCATTAATCTTAAAAAGTACTTAAAGTGTTTTGATTATCTTGATTCGAGTCATTAGAGTACTTTATTGTAAAGTATCTTAAAATTCAAGTGTAAGGGGAATGTACATTCCCTATGATGTATTATTTTGGATGGTAGGGTAAGAGTGTATGCAAAAAAAAAAATATATATATATATAGAAAAAGAAAAAGAGAAAAACATATGGACTACCATCCCGTTTCATTCTATGTTTGTTTTATGTTTTTGTTATTTTTGATTTATTAGCTTAAGTCGAGTCGAGTCTTGGCTGAGCAACGCCATATTGTACATGTAATTAACCAAGATGATTAACTCGCCACCAGTAAATATTGCCTTTATCCAACAAAACCGTGTTTTCCATATCCCTACACATAACGTTATAACCCTTTAAAAGACCTCTTTGATAGTTTATCCTAGGTGCTTACGCCAAGTGGTGAGGGTTTGAACTTTTCCCAAGCGTATGTTAATCTATTTTCTATGACAGATAGTGAGAGATGTTTTCCATTTCCATATTGTGATATATGCTTTATTACAACCAAGAGATGTGAGTATCTAAACACTATTTATGAGGTGCTAGTGTATGACCTCCGTGCTTGTTTTTGGTTTTTAGTGGAATGATTATTTGTTGTAATTACTTTTATATTATTGTTAAATGACCCCTAACTTGTATTTTGATTAAAATAAAAGCGCATTTGCTTGAGGATAAGCAAATCTCAAGTGTGAGGGTATTTGATAAGGCAAAAAGTGTACCGCTTTTAAGGGGTCATTTAAGCCCGAATTCGATATTATTTGATCAAATATTGCCCTAAATCGTTCCTTTTGTCATTTTAGGTACTTTTGGAGAGAAATCTGGAAAAGGAAGCATTTTGGACGTTTTTGGAGCATAAAAGTAAAGAAAACGGCAAAGTCTCAATTTCCTTGCTGGGAACAGTACCTGACGGCGTCAAGGTTCTATAAGTGACGGTGTCAAGAGTAACAAAAGAGGTGGAAGTGGAAAATACACATGACGATCCATAATGTTTTTAGGCATATTGGCCTGACGGCGTCACCTAGGCCGTCAGGGTCCAAATACATGTGACGGCCCAGAGTGATTTTCTACATGACGGCGTCAGAAGTGGATCTAGGCAATACGAATTTCATCATGGCGGCGAGTTGACGGCGTCAAAAGCTATAACGTGCAACGTCAAGGTGTAAAATCTATATATAGTTTTCCAATTTTCATTCATTAGTATGCAACTTTTAGGGAATAAACCCTAGACGAATTTTACAGCTTTTTCAAGGGTTTCAACCCCTTGATTCTTGCATGTTCAATTGAAGATAAGTACTTATTCAAGTCATTCAATATGTCTATGTGTTGTGTGATTATATCTTATGCTTGTCTTCTCTTTAACATGCTAGGCTAGATTTTTATTGTGTTTGCTTAGATGTAGTGAAACCTAGATGTTAATTATGGGTTGATTGTTTGTTTATAATTGTTACGGATGATTGTATTCGATGTTAGGCTTAAGAAAACTGGCAGATTTCCATTGGTAACTTGCTTGAACGTCTTAAGAAACATGATCGGAGGTGTACAACGATTTTTGGTTGTATTTAATGCGTAACAGAATTCTAATGATCCCATGTTAGGAGCTTCTAACGGCTCGACATAGGAGTGAAGTAGGATCTTATAGAGTTAGGGAATATTGTACACGGCCCTACGACTAGTATTAAGGAATATGACCCGTCATCCATGCAATTGTAACAAGCTAATCAACCTGTAAAAGATATCTAGGGAGTAATGAAATCTAAGTAAACACAACTTCTCTCATTATTGTTTCCACCATATTAGTATAATAGTTTTATTTTCATTTCTTTTATTTTATTTTAATCGCATTCTTAGTTAATTGGGTTAGTTGGCTAGTAACTAATTCCGCCCACTCCTTCAAAACCCGAGATTTTAATTGCTTTCCATAAAATATAAAAATACAAAAAGAATCATCCCTCACCTCTAGACCTAGTTTAATAGGCTTTCTAATCCTAGCGACACTATTCCTGAGTTGAACGATCAATCCCCCGGTACTTGTCACTATACTATACTACAACGATCAGGTACACTGCCTGGTGGGGGTTGTAAGCTTCTCGAGATCCCTTGAGAGGTAAAACTTGTTGCGAGGGTGCAATTCCCACGTATCAGCCGGTCTATTAGGGATCCCTAAGGGGATTCCGGAACTTTCTTGACTTCCAAAAATTCACACAATAAACTTTCCTTATTTTTGTCTGACGGTTGTTAGTCACTTTCCATTAAATACTAACTATCGTTAATCATTTTGTGTTTTAATAATTATTTCTCAACATTTATAAATAATTATTATCCATTTACTTTTCATACGTAAAGTGTTCAATCCCGTGATCTAGAGTACGATCCTAACACACATCTATTATTTTATCGTCTATAAAACAAACAATTATATCACAGATGCAATCGTGTAGGGTATAATAACATGCTACAAGTGTAAGATAGTACTGTAGCATGCACCTATAGGAAATTGATGCCGGTCATTGATATGAGATTGAGATGCTAGTTGAGGCGTTAGTCTAGTTTAGCAAACTTATGCGTATTTCGGTTCACTTTTACGTATTATTTTGAGTCTAAGCCTATGAACTCACCAGCGTTAGCTGACCTTTTATCATGTTTTCTCAGGTACTGAGTAATGTTTTTGTTGATGCTTATTTGGATGGGAAGCTTGGCAAGAGACGCGGCTAACGGATCAGTCAGACTCTGATAAACTATATGTGACCTATCCTTTTGTTTATTTGGGCTTACTATGTACTTTTGGGAATAAATGTAAACCTTAATTTATGACTTTAAATGTTTAATTAAATTGGATGATGCTATTCCGTTCTTATAATTGTGTTGTGTGCTAATCCAAGTAACACCCCAAAACTTTGATAAGTCTTCCGTTGCACCAAAATTTTGGGGGTGTTATAGATTGGTATCAAAGTCAAGCTTATAGAGAACCGGGTATTCATCAAAAACCTAGATTATAACTATTTTTGAAAAGAATGATCCTCTGACCGACGCGCACCTAACAATCTAAAGCCTCTAGTAGTAATGTGATATTATTGGTATGATGTTTGTTTTGTTTATGTGTTCTAGCATTATGCGTTATTTACTACTATAAGTATAGATTATGATTTTTGATATTTTGAGATTTTGGGAGAAGTTTTGATATTGTCGTTGTGTTGTGTGATTAAATTATTTTGAACACTTATACCTTCCCTCTACCATTGTCACAGACCATGTCGTCACTTGCATTCAATGCATTTGAGGACATCCTCGTAGCTGGATCCTGTTCAGTGCGACCTCAGATGACTCCTACTCAAGATGATCCCTATGCGATTGTTCGCCACTCCGCTATTGCTTAGTCATCAGCTCTACCTGTGTCACTGACTCCGCTCACATCTCAGTCGTCTTCATCATCTATTGGTCACCCTAGTCCCTTACGACAGCTCACACTACACCAGACGTTAGCCTGAGCCCGTACTCCTCGACTCACTGCACGCATGTTAGTGTGACCACCCTCATCACCACCTATGCACCTTTCGGCTCACTCTCTCCTGTCATTATCACCCGCATCATCATCTCGCAGACGATTCAGATCACTCGATTCATCGTCACAGCCATCCCATGGTTCGCCATCACCACAGAGACGATGACTTAGAGACCCATTCCCTGAGGTGGAGGATGAGGATTACGACCCTGAAAAGGAACCTCAAGAGGAGGAGTAGATCATCCCTGATGAGATTGTCTCGTCGGAGCTTGACTCATCGGAGCAGCTCTAGGAGCCTGCTTCCCCGACGTAGTTGTTCGAGCTAGCTTCACCACCTCACTCCCTTGAGCCTGAGTTCCCATTGGCCCCAGGTTCACCATCAGAGATCACCTCAGAGGCCGCCGACTATGCAGAGATAGGCCGGATCTAGGAGTGGATCATCGACCAAGGGATTAGGATCGGTCAGATAGCGGACCGATTAGTGGACGTATCAGCGATGAGACTTGGGGTGGTGGAGAGAGACATGGGGACTTTAGTTGGTAGGACTACGTCTTTGAGACACGACATACTGGACTTGCATGACTGATGGGAGACCTTCAGAGGGCCTTCATGACAGCTCGCGATGCAGACTGAGCTTTCTTGCGTAGAGTCGCCGAGCTACAGAGAGAGATCTTCGCGAGGCTGACCACATTGAGATTTCTTCGATATGGAGATAGATGGAGAGCATATAGTCTACAGTGCGGGACATTCGTAGAGACTGTGGCTAGTACTGGTTAGGATTCGACTGTTTTACCATGTTTAAACTGAGGAGTCCTCGGTTAGAGATGCTAGTCTATCGTTTATTTTTGTCTTTGTTGATTTGTATCTTTCATTTTGTTGTACCTTCCAAATCATGTACTAGTATTGTTGATGATATGAATGGAAATCTTTATGTTTTGTTGTGTATAAACTCTTGGTTTATTGTTGGCTTTCATTGAATATTCAGTTGTGGTCCATTCGTGCGCAATATATTTGTCGTTTGGATTTTGATTACTCTTGTGTATTGTGATTATGATCGATGGCACCGAGGCGAAACCCAGCCAGAGCTACCCGGACAGGGCCTGCTGTTGTCAACACCGGTCATCGTGGTCGGCGTCCCACCTGAATCGTCGACAACCAGAACACCAATGATCGTACCGATGAAGATCAGAATGTCAACCAGGAAGGTGTCAATGGCCACACACCTCCTAACACGACTCCTGTGGATCAAACCCTGATCGATCAGCTCATAACCCAGCGTGTTGTGGAACTGTTAGACGAATTGAACCACTCGAACACCTCTGCTGGAACTCCACCATCCAACCGAATCCTTGGTTGCACGTACAAGGAATTTCAGAGTTGTGGGCCAACAGAGTTTAGCGGAACCGAAGGCGTCGTCATTTTGATGAGGTGGATGGAGAAGACAGAGTCTGTGTTTACTGTTAGCAATTGTTTATAGGTACTATGATTGAAAGGTTGGAAAAGAAGTTGAAGCTGTGAAGGAATCTCGCTTTGTATTACGGTTTGTGGCTTATTCATATTTTTAGCTCTTCTCGGGTACTTAGACAATACTAGAGCATGTATGATACTATACAATCTCTTTGTTGTGTTAATTATTAAGGGGTGTTTAGATAAGCTAATTTTCTAATTTGAGGTCCTTCAACTCACATTTCTAGAAAAATGCATCTGTTTCCTTTTTCCACAAAAATGCCTTTTCGGCCGGTTTCTACATTAACATTCTTAAAGAATATTGTTGATAAACATCTGAACATACGATCATCTCAACTTCAGGCAACTTGTGCACATCTGAACAATATCTCTTACTACAAGTTTTATTGCAGCTTATAATGTGGTTCTGATTATTACATATCTTATACTCAACATTCTTGATCGCTCATGTTGAATTAATATTTAGACAAAATATGATGATCATATATGAGTTTCGTAATAGTTTCCGACATGTGACTTTTTTTTTCACATAGTCCATACAAATAGTCCTTATTCAAAGACGAGAGTCTTACATTATCATTTTGCATCAAGAAGCTCTTCCCATAAAACTTCTAATGAATGCTCGAATCCATCCGAAACACCATTCAGTGACAATACTTTACAGACTTAACCTTATCCAACTCCACTCAAATTAACTGATGATATGCTAACACCTGTGTTAGAAATACAAATATTCCTATTGAAGACTCGGTCACCACAAGAATGTAATAGCATTGAGATAGCTCATAGTTATATTAACATTAGTTAGATATTAGTTTAATAGTTAGTTAATATGTATATAGTATTCGTAGAATGAGTCGGGTCTTCACCCACTGTACTCGCTCTACAGCCTGTTTCATGAGGCACTATACCTGTAATTGTATATATAGGTTTTTCACCACATTTGGAAAGGTTGGTTGTTTCTCATAATACACACACCTCATTAGGTGTTTCTCTCACTAGAAACCTCCCACTCTCTCAACTCTCTCTCTCTCACTTGTTAACCATGTTTATCATATACTTCCACAATCCAAGACCTCCCAATCCGCATAATCAACAAAAATATCGATCCTACAATTGGCATCAGAGCTTGGTTGTTAATTTTTGGTTGATTTTATGGGTCTCATCTTGTCAAAAGTTGTTTTTATTTTTGTGCTTCGAATGCTTCTTTCAAGCTATTTACCTTCTCTTTTAATCCGGTCATACTTGTAAAAATATTCGGTGTGAACAATCTCTATGGTCCAATAATTTCATCCATCAGTTTTTTACACAACAGGTTTCATCACCAGTCTTGTTTACAAGATTTCTGTGACAGTTTGTACAAGTAAAAATGGTCCAATAAGTCTTGATGCTTTCTTAAAACAGTTTTACAAAAGTGCTACTTGTGTCTTTCACGGTCCAAGTTCTTAGTTTTGTTTGTTCAACTTATTATCAAGACTGTTTTGTTCCATAACAGTACAAATAGTGGTCAAAAAGTGGTCGGAAAATAGTTGGAATCTGGTCGTTTGGTTGTTGTATTCTTGGTTGTATTCTGAGTGTATTATGGAGGATATAAGTAGCGGTTTGATAGGTATTCAGGCTGTAATTTGGTCTATTAACAAAAATGGGAAATGGACAAAACCGAATGAAAGTGACAGGTCTGTCCGGTTGTGGTAGCGATTTGGTGTAGCAATTTGGTGTAGCGATTTGTCTTTGAAAATCAATTTTATTTGCAAAATCTAAACGGCATGCTGCCAAAATTTCACAAGATAAGTAGCGAGTTGTCAAAAGAAGTTAAAGAAATGATGAAGAAGATGAAGCAGACAAACACCAACAACAACAACATCAAACAACCACAAGAGTAAATCCTAAAACCATATCAACAACAATCCAACATCAAACAATCAAGAAAAGGCAAAGTACTTGTATTTAGAATAAGAAGACCCGTGCAAGATTTAACAACAATTATCCTAATCCCATCAACACCTCGTCAATAGTCCCACCACTCTGACTCGAAGCAAAACAAAAAGAGGTTCGCCCGATCTCAGTCTTAATTCGTGTTTCACATATTTGTTACAAAACCATTTCAGATCTTAACACACGAAATGATACCATCACTGATCTCTTAAGCAAAATGAAAATGAAAGAAATAAACTTTGAAGAAAAGGGATCTCTGATTTGTTTTTTGTATGCTACCAGAGCACATCGAACTCAATGACCAAATACGAAGACTATTCATCACCGATCCTTTTCGAAGCATGGATTCATTTTATAAGAAAGTTTCAAAACAAACATGTTATAAACTGTTTTTGATTCGTGCTTATGAACTCAAAGTTTCAAACTAAACAAAAATCTTAACAAATTAAGATCTCAGTTCTATCTTTTTTTTTTGGTGTTCAAAGTTTCGTCCAAAGACAAAAACACCAAAAAGAGATAAAATCATCATCGATCGTTATGAAGACTGAGCTTCTTTGTTTTAAATATTCGAATAACAAAAAGGGTCAAACAAAGACTAAACGGTCTCCATTTGCCCTTCATTCGATTATTGCAAACGTTTAAGTTAATTTAAAGCCTACCATGTCAAGATCTTGAAGCCATTAACGTTGCTATCCTGACTAATACGGTGCAAAAACATTATCATCTAGTATGGTTGAGTTTGCGTTTAATCGACTTGCTGTATGATCGTTCTATGTAACAGAAGTTTGATTGAGATGAGATTGAGAAGAGTTGGTGATGATTTGGTGTGAGGATAGAGAGAGTGAGGGGGCGGAAATATTAAGATGTGTGATTAGGGTTAGGTTAAGGTGTATTATACAAGTATTTTAAGTTAAAATTTGGACCGGGTATTCACTCGTTTGGATCGGGGCAAATTATTTGCTTGTTGGGCTAGTACGAAGTGTTTAGGATTTGGGCCACTGTGGATGATATTGTCATGGACTGGGTAAACAATAAATGATGGGTTGCAATCTGAAAAGTATTATAGCCGATTTTTCTGCCTACCAATGTTTTGGGATATAATTGTTGGCTTATTGAGTGGTATTGTGGTATTAAAAATATTTCACGGGGTACATATTTCACGACTAGCATTGTTCATAATAACAAAGTGAATTATTCACGGGGTTTGCATTTTTTTTTTACAAGAACATAAAACTCAACATACAAAACCTTAGTTTTCAAACCCTAATTTACCGAAAAATTCTTCGGGGGCGCGCTGCCCCCCTAACCCCCCAGCGAACAGGGGGTATATAAAGAATTAGGGCATATCACAAACTCAAACCATCAAAAAGGCTAATTTTTTTGTTTTGTATTTCATTGCGCGAGATGATCACGTAGTTTACTTGGTATCCCTTATTTGAGATTGAAGTGGCTTTCACGAAGGTGCGTACTTATTTTATCTTGAAGTCGGGGTTGGTTGGATGCATGACTTTCAATGATAACTTTCTCGTGCTTAAGATTTAAGTTGAAGACTTGGTTTATCTAGTTACCAGCAGTCGGGGTGGATGGTTGAAGACCTGGTTAACTATCACTTAAAGGAGTTACATTATAGTACTCAGTGTCGCACGCAGATGACGTTGTGGATAATCGCAAGAGGTGTTCTTGTCTCATACTTTGATTGAGTATTGAGTACTTAGAGATTTGCTTGAAGCATAAATTCTTTACACCGTTCTTCTTATAACAGTGCAAGCTTAAGTAACAACTTTGGGGAAGTCTACTTCATTTTCAAGTTTAGTATATTTGGGTTACTCCACCATGTGGTCACAACAATAGCCGACAGAATACGAGGTTGGTTTGTTAGCTAATGGGTTTAAGGGTTGAGATGTGATCAGCAATTATCATGGATTATTCAGCTCTACAGCACTTCAAAGATACTTCACAGTCTAAGCAAAATCTTTCTAGATCCTTCAATGTCATTCATGATTTTCTTCAAGATGTTTGCTTATGACAAGAACTTCTCGTGTATATGGTCGTACACGTCAATGATGCTTCTGAAAGTTCGAAACCATCATGGGGGAGAAACCTGTACTTTGATGATATAAGGTCAACCTCCAGGGCGAAGTAGTTTATACTACTTTACTTAGTATGGTTCGTGAAGTATTCTACATATGTGAGAAGAATTGTTGTTGATCTCTTGCATGTTCCCGCATACAGATATTCACCAAAACCAGATTTGTCATAACACATTCAATTTATCATTGTCTCACGGTTTCTTCTTGGTTTTGTAAAATCCCGCGAAAGAACCTATTTCTCGGTTTAAATCATAGATTTGTAAAATCCCGTGATGATGAAACTATCCTGGAGAAAGAAAAGTGCATTTCCGGATCTTAATTGACACTGGTGCTACTGCATCAACTTCGAAGATGGGATAGTGTATGTACTTCATGTATTGGATGAGTTTTGACATACTTCATGGCATTTTGGTTATAACGAATTTTCACGGGGTTATGTGTTTTTATGGGGTTATGTGTGTTTGACAAGATCGGGATAAAACCATTATCAAAGTTCATTCAAAACATCAAAAAGGCTAGATTTGGGCAGTTAAACCACAAGATGTGACTATGGCATCAATTCATTATTATTTATTTGAGGTTGAAGTGAAATTTCATGGGTGCGTGTACTTAGTATCTGAAGATATCGGGGTGGTTGGATGAAGATTCTTCGAGATCCTTGTTTGAGCTTTTAACCTTTATAATGATGAAGACTTGGATATCTAGTTATTTTTGGGATTCTTCCTTTCTATTACCACAAAATAACTATCATTTTAAGGAGTTACGTTGTAGTTCTCAGTGTCATACGAAGTTATGGATATTCAAGAGGTGATGTACTTCTTATACTTGATGGTTGGTTAGTTGAAGAGTATAGAGTACTTAGGGATTCGATGTTGCACGAACTCTCTACACCGCTCTTGTCATATATTAGTGCAAGCTTAAGTCACAAGTTCGGGTTACTTTACTTCTGTCTCAAGTTCATCATATTGGGTTTTTCTCCATCAGTAGTCACGACAAAGAGCCGACAGAATGATAATGGGGTTGGTAACGAGTTATCAGAGAGAAGTAGAAAAGAGAGCTATGACGTTTGGACACAACGGTTCAAGCCTCGTTCTTCAACATTATGGCGTCTGCAGATAACACTTCAAGCCCCATTCCTCAAAGAAAAGAAAGGTGTACGTGTCAGTGCACCTTATCTTAGAAAGAAGATAAATCTTCTTATTTATGGCCATTCTCATCAACAAACTTCACGTTTTCCCCATGTTCGTACAAGTCATCAAGTGGATCAACGTACATTGATTTATATTTTTGTGCTTCACTTATTATATCAAAAATCGCAACAAGCATTTGCAATTTTTGAGGGGGAGAGGGGAAAGGGTGAAGAAACTACATGTTGATGATGTTCGTAAAATGGTCATCGAGCTCTTGTACGTAGATATTTACTCCTTCTACAGATCAACATATTTCTACAAGTGGTTTAAGCATATTATAAGCTTAATTGAACTCTTCATTTGCTAAGCCACTGAAGAGGAGACAAAAGAGGGACTGCTACAAGAGAGATTTATCATCATCTCCTTCGCAGTAGTTTTTGGTGCCACACACATATTTATGCTGCATCTGATAAATTTCAACCATCACGGAATCTCAACTATGGCAAAATTGTCATTGCATGCCATTTTGAGGGGGAGAACATGCGTATGTCCTTTTCCTTTCGACCATGGCAAAAATGTCATTTGCATGCCACTTTTGAGGGGGAGAATTAGCGTGTGTTCTTTCTATTCTTTCATGGGAGGAGAAATGTGTAAGCTGGGGTTATAAATCACGAAGGGATCGAGCTTAACTTTTCATGATTGGGGAGATTGGTCTCTTCCACCCCAAAATATTCCGTGGTTTGTTATTCTGTTCGAGGTCTATTGTCACTTCTGGGATTCGAACTTGGCATTATCATTTAGTACTCCAGTTGATTGACTGATTCAGATAAAGAAGAAGATGGGTAATATCAAGACCCTCAAAAGTGAGCATGACGTTAAAGTGTGGAATCAATAAAAGGGGATGATCAGTTTGAGGGGCAGCCGATTCTGAAACTTCACAAGTTTCGAAGAGGCTCTTTACATATGATGGCCTAATTGAGGGGGAGCAAACTCAATTAGTCATCATTTCATGACTCCTGAACCCTTCAGTTCAGGACTCATGAGGGCTTATCGACATTTTCTCACGGGCTAATATTATTATTGATAAAGGGCTTCCAGTTATAGATAAAGGGCTTCCAGCTAATGCTTCATGTACACATAATTATGATGATTCCGATTAATCGTAACCATCAGGGGAGAGGAATGTGTACACCAAGGACGCACAACAAGTTCACGTGATCGGGCTTAATCACTTATTCCGGGATTGATAACCGCAGAGATGATCAGTGGTTTAACTTGTTACTTTGGTTGTATCACTTCATGTGCACATCACGGGCTGATTAATCGCAACCATCAGGGGAGAGAGAAATGTGTACATCAGGGACGCACAACAGGTTCACATGATCGAGCTTTATCAGTTATTCCAGAGTTGATATCCGCAGAGATGATCAATGCCTCAACCTGTTACTTTGGTGTTATCGTTTCTTCTTGTATTTGGTACATGTGGGCTGATTTGGTATATGTAATATAACTGGATTGCATGTAGTGAGATAGAGATGTTGATATCCTATTCCCCAAATGGACAACATTGAAGAAGGTCGAGTCTACAGTCTGTTCTACATTCTCTGCTACGTGTTAGAGGATTAAAGACGATATGCAATTAATTATCAAAAGACTTCTTCATATTCAAGGCACTCATCGGAAAGGTTGCCAGTTTGGGGGAGAGCACTAATCAGGGGAGAGTGAAAAGTATGTGTTAAAATCCCTAATTAGATGTGCTGACATTGCTCTTCAGCATGTTGATTCTCACAGAATATATGTGAGCTTATTGTGTTCTTCTCACAAGATTTCAAGTATATGGGCGTAAGATGTGTTGCTGATTCTAAGGTATCAAAACCAGCAAGGGGGAAGGAGACATACATCAGAACGCACAACGAGTACACGTAATGTGCTTTATACTTCGTCTTTATTGAAGTCATTCCTGGAAGACAAATGTCATGACCGCAGAGGAAATCAGTGTTTTAACTCGTTCTTTTGGTGTATTATTCCAACTACGTGGGGGAAGAGATGTAAGAAACAGTTTCTGATGACAAAATATGTACACAATTGATTGTGTGTGTACTTCGGGTTTCTGAGCTTCATATAATGAGACTGATTGCATCATTTCTACTACTTGGGGGGAAGTGGTCTCTGGATACTTTTTGGTACGCATTACTTCAGCCTTCAGCAGGAAGAAAGATGAAAAGAACTATTCAAGCATGAGATCATACGTTGCTGATCTATCAAAGCTACACAATGAGAAGGCTCAATTTCAGAAGATTATTCAGGAGCATCGAAAGCTTTGATGGTGGAAGTTTAAGAGATGTTGACTACTAACTTCTACTTCTACAGCGTGCTGAACAATATCCTTATTTCGGTGCTCTTTTCAACATTCTCTTAAACTGCATAATATCCTTTGTACATATTTTAAAAACCAAAAGGAAAATAGAAAATTATAAAACCATCAAAATCCATAAAAATCGATAAAACATAAAAATTCCAAAAAATATTCTTCTCGTGACATGTCTCTCGTTTCATCAATATTATATACGTTTCTTGAAATGTCATTCAATAATGACACGGAAACATACATATGCTTGAACGAGAGTTTTTCTGTTTTTTTTCCAAATAATGTTTTTTTCTAAAACATGTCGCTTCTAAAAATCTTCTTTAATTATGGCTTGCAGTCATTTCAGGCTGTAACGCGGACTTAAAATTATGGCTTGCTATTACTTCAGATAGCAACCCGTTTTTCACAATAGGTAAAACACGTCGCCAAAAGATGGTTGTTCCTCTTACCAGGTGAAGTTCACCTGGGCATGGATTACTTTACATCCATGTTTCCTCGATTTAATGTACGCTTCAGTGCATTATTTCTTGATAAAGAAGAGAAGTCTTCTTTTTATCGCCAATACTTTCTCTTCTATGATTTTTCTGGGAAGTATTTGCGCAAAACTTGGTGGTACCATGAAATTTTGGTTGAAAATCAATTTGAATTCATACTTTCATAAAATTTATCACTCAATCAATGACGTTGATTATTTCATTTTTAACATGCGTCGTTGATTGAGGAGGAGAGTGATTTCAAATTTTATGTATCATCAAAACTCTCCACTTTGTACATATCAAGCAACTCTTCAAATTGTGATGGTTATGTGTCAATGCATGTATTTTCATGAGTTTCTTGTTGAACTCAAAATCTTTCAAACTCATCAGTTTTGACACATAACCTTCCCCCGCTTAAAATTAAGGGGGAGCAAAAGATGTTCCTATTATCAGACAAAGTTTAACTTGACCACATTTTCTCCCAAAAATGTTTCCTAACTTATTTAAATCAATTGAGATCCAAAATCTCAAAAGATTTGATATTTTTGATCGAGGGAGAGAATGTGATTTAAATATGAAATCTGATAAAATGTGATCTTATGGACTCAATAATAGGCTCTCTCATATGTGCTAAATTCTTTGTTATACCGATGCACATATTAAGGGGGAGCAAAAGGCGTTTGTGGAATAAATACCAAAGACCGACCATTTACTTCAATGCACGGAGTTATAAGGATGGTTAAGGTTAGGTATGAGTTCCCATGATCCACCAGAACTGGAAGGATCTTCCCAGGGACAATCCATAGATAGATTAGAAGTCCTTAGGAATGATTAAAAAAAGGAGAAAAGTGAGAAAGGGAAGAGTGCGGACTGAGATTGACCTAGGACTGGAACAAACCCAACAAGGTTCTAGTGATGAAGTCTCGGTAAGCACTGAAGGGGTTGAAGAATGAAAAAGAAATGAAATGAGAAAGGGTGAAAAGAAATGAGCCCTTCATATATTCAACCTTAGGGCTGAAACCGGGTTCAATTCATAAGCTACTGGTGGTTACTAAGGTAACACCGGTATTGAAGACAAGACGTCATGGACCCAGTGACGCACTGCACTAAACTTCCCAACCACTCAAGTTCTCTTAAAAGAGCTTGTTTCATTCTCACGGGGAACCCTGTGCAATGTATCGACTGCTCATTGCGAGCTATGTTGATACCTAAAACAGGAGACGCCTCCCCAATCTCCAAGAGCGGATCAAAACGTACTATTGAGTCTAGAGCCACGAGATCATCCATAAATCTCACTAGGACACATTCCTAATATGCTTATTGTTTCACACATTGTGGAAAGTAAGATAAAATATTTAGAGTCCTACGCATTATCCTTGTGGTATTGCCAGAACATCCGAGTGATATGAAAATATTCACGATGAAGATGGAAATCCTTCTAGAGCGAACATCACTCAAGCTCTTGGTAGGTAACATGTGAGATCCTGCAAGGATCAAAGCTTGTGACAACTGGAAAGTAATGATGGGGCGATTCAACATTGAATCAACCTTGTTCCAGGATATGGATTGACGGATACTTTTGCAAAAACCTTTCAATGTGCTCACAAAATAATTTTCGAGCACATTGATTGTGTATAATCTTTCAAACAAAAGTATTTTTGATGGAAATGTGATTCTGATCATAAAACACTCGTCGTGTCTCAAAAATGTTTATTATATGACAAGCGAGTGATTTCTATAAATCAATTTCTCATCAATCGGTGAATATCAATTTACCGATTCACTCTATCGTGCTGTCTGCTTTGAGACGTTCCGGTATGAGAACATGCTTAGTATGATGATTCCAAAATGGATTCTTTGGTTGATTTATTACTACAAGCTGGAAATTCCTGTCAAGGAGAGTCCTCCTTAAAGAAGACTCTACCTGATCACAGGTCGATCCTCACGGATTCGAAAGTTTAATCCAACCACCTAGAGTGAGTGACAAAGCCATACTTGCTCTCCAACTTTATTGCTAACTGTTTTATTTCAGGGACACATATAAAGATGTCGTTGGTGGTTCCTAATTCTGGCTGAATCGGGTCAATCCATACCTCATGCTCACACATCCTATACACTTCAATGATGATCATGAATGATGAGAGACTCACTACAATGAAAGTTGAGAGACTACCAACAACGTTTCCGCAACTCTGATGAAAAGTCTCCTAATACAAAAGGGTGTGAGCATGATGGTCCCAAAGTCACAACATCACATGAAGGCAATACGACTAAGGATGAGCTTGGAGATTTACTGTGGCTGATGATCTCAAAGAAAGCTCAAAGATCACTCACCTCAAAGGAACTCAAATCACAATATCATTGCATGAAGTACAAAGTGTGCTGAACATGAAGAATCAATACTACGAGCTACATGATCACAAGAATGCTTGATGACAAAGATCTTAATCTTCAAAGGTGACTTCGCTTAGGGGGAGATTGTTAGAAATACAAATATTTCTATTGAAGACTCGGTCACCACAAGAATGTAATAGCATTGAGATAGCTCATAGTTATATTAACATTAGTTAGATATTAGTTTAATAGTTAGTTAATATGTATATAGTATTCGTAGAATGAGTCGGGTCTTCACCCACTGTACTCGCTCTACAGCCTGTTTCATGAGGTACTATACTTGTAATTGTATATAAAGCCTTTCCACCCCATTTGGAAGGGTTGGTTGTTTCTCATAATATTTTTTTTATTTTTTGGGTAAAAGGTCAACGACCCGGTAAATATATTACTCAAAAAAACATTTAAGTACAACGGATATGAGTGAATCCCATATCTCAGCCCGTTACATAGGCGAAAAGCTTACATAACAAGATACTTCCAATTTTCAAGACAAGAAAATAAAACCACTACCACATAATATTGAACGACTCGGACAAACATATAAACTACTTCCTACGACCTTGGAGATTAAAGCCATAAATGGCATTAAGCGCATCCAATTCCCCTGGAAGATCGTGAATTTGCTTCGAGTAATCATCATAGTCGTCAAGCTCCTCTTCACGTTCATGACCTCCACCAAAAAGATTTGCTAATTCGTCGAACGTGTTAAGAACCTCCTCCTCCTCACTATCAGAAACCACAACCTCACCCACCTTGGAAAATGGGTTAACCCTCTTAGTGACAAAAGCGGACGGAATAGGATGACCGTCATCATCCACAAGGGTAGCTTTCCCATCAATAAGTAGCTTTTCAAGCTTACTAATTTTATCAACTATAGGAGTAGAACCAATATCCTTAGTTCCCATTGAATCACTCACAAGCGGTTCTTGTGATGTAGTACCAGTCTTAACCGACTCATCCTCATTGACTTCCATTGTACGGCTATCATCCACATCCTTGTTGGTGTCATAAGTAGGAATACCAAATGTATCCGTATCATCCATATTAAGAGCATCAAATTTGTTAGATGCAGAAATCTTAGTACCACTAGAACTAGCCACATCAGAAGTCTTCTTCTTAGTGCCACCAGCTTTCTCAGGCTCAAGAGGATTATTTTCGGGTTGATACTGAAACTTCTTACCCACAACAGGTTTTGTAAACCCCCTTGACCCGGATTTGTAGAACCTCCATGCTTACCCTTCTTCTTGTGATTGACAGTCTTGAAACTATCAGTAACAGGCTTAGTAGGCTGAACAGGAGGTATAACAACTGTAGGACAATCAGTCAGGGTATGACCAAATATCTTACACTTGTCCCAACGGGGTGGTTGCCACTCGTATTCAACCCGTATCTTCTCAATAGTCGAACCCGATCCATCAAGTAATGGTATCTCAACAGTGAGGCTATCCCGAAGCACCTCATCCGACTTCACTTCTATCATGCATCTAGCAAAACTACTACGGTCCCACGATTCCTTGCACATCTGGCTTGTAAAAGCATCTAACCTTTTGGGCGTGCCAATCAGTGTGGCCAGAAGACTGAGGCCATCATCAGAAAACATAGCAAGGGGAACCTCATGGAATTTAACCCACACTGGGACTTTAGTCAAATCTTCTTTAAGGAGGTTTGTGTTCAAAGTCCATGGTTTAAGGATAATAGGAACATTTCTGATCAACCAAGGACCGTTATCAAGCACATCATCAACACCTTTCTTCGAGTTGAACTTAAAGAAGAAGAACCCCTTAGCATTCATCATAACCTTTTGCACACCAAACTTAGCCCATGCATTGCGAACAAAGTAATCAACAACAGGAAAAGCAAGGCGTTGGCCAAGAAAGTAACCATATAGAGTATTCTCAAACCGCGTGTTCACCTCTTCCACTACTTTCATTGGAACTGAAAGGTCAACATCATCCTTGATTTTGCTACATTCCAACCTCCGAAAATTAGACACATGTTTCTGAGGTTCATTAGAAGTAGCACCCGCATAAGAAACCGACTTCACACCAGTACCATTAGTAGAACCAGAAGTGGCACTCTTATTCAGATTCCCATTACGACCAGGAATTACACCAGTACCATTAGTAGTACCATCCATAGGGTTCCTTGTAAGATTAACTTCAGAAGCACCAATTTCACATTGAATTTTGTTCATAGCATCATCAAAATTCTTATTCGCATTAGCAATCAATAGTTCCACATTAGGCTGTTGAGAGCCTTGTGAAGACGAAGAAGCATCATCCATTGTAACATCAGCATACGCACCAAGTGAAACCGGCTTCACTTGCTCAGGCACATGTGCACATACATCACAATCAACACCATCACCTGAACCACTACCCTTTTCTATCTTCTCTATGTCACCCCCTACACCTGAATCCAAGGAACCTGACTTCAACACATCAGCACCCTTATTCAGATCTCCACTCTCATCATCCCCGCCCTTCCTAGCAGCCGTATCCTTATTAGCACTCATAGAACTCAAAAAACCCCTATACATCTCTCACAACCAGTAGAACAAACCAAGCAAACGAACACGAATAACCAGCTCAAAGCAAAACCAAAGCAGAAAAAGTAAAACCCTAATCGCTTAGGGTTTACACATGAAGCACACCAAAACTAACTAACGTCCATATTCATCCACCCAATAATTAGTATTAGAATACAGTAAAAAGAGGAAGAGATGGATGGTAACCGGCTAAGGACAATAGAATAGTGCAGAGTTGAATAAAACCTTATGTCGGATAAAAAATAGAAAACGACTAAAAACCCTAAAGTATGATCGATCTACCTCAAACCAGATGATATCAATGCAGCAGACAATCAAGAATCAGAGAATCAAGATCAGAATGATGCAAGAAACACGAGATGGTAAAGGAGATCGATCAGAGTGAATCGGTGTTAGGGTTGTTAGGGTTTCGATTTTGTCACCAGAGAGAATCGGTTCTTAGGGTTTTTTGTAATAAGTGAATGATTGGTTGTTTCTCATAATACACACACCTCATTAGGTGTTTCTCTCACTAGAAACCTCCCACTCTCTCAACTCTCTCTCTCTAACTTGTTAACCATGTTTATCATATACTTCCACAATCCAAGACCTCCCAATCCACATAATCAACAAAAATATCGATCCTACAACCTGGCAATGTTTTCCCTTCATATGTGTATGACAACGAAAATGGGAATAATAAAAGGATCAGATACCAAAATGTGTAGTAAGGAATAAACCCAAAGAAGTTATCTCAAATTAAGGCACCAATAGAAGAATAGTTTGGTTCTGGTGACTGTCTTGAGAGACTAATAAAGAAACCCGCACTCAAAAAGTTAACTTATCAATAGTTCAACTGAGAAAAAGTTGAATGTGTGTCCTACTTTGTCATCATATCTACAATCAAAGCCAGAAAATGAAGGATGTATTGACCAATCACTAGTTGCTAACTTGCTATCTCTGAGGGGATTCTTGACTTTGGTAAAACCTTTAGGGATCAGCCTATATTGTGGATAGTTGCGGCTCACTAGAATGCTGTTGAAACACCCAAGTTGCGGGGTGGTAATGGCATCCCGAATTCAACTACCAAGTACAAAGAGGTAATTAAATGTGGCCAATTTACACATTCTTATCTTTATTTTGTCAGCTTCTTGATTATTTATAAAGACTAAAATATAAATTTCTTTTGAGTTGATAGGATCAGAAGGTTAGTTGGAATATTAGTGCATCCTGAAGAGGTAAGCCACACTTTGCATGGTCTCTTTTAATTTGTTTTCTCACATTTCTTCTGTACTTAATTTGACCTTGGTTTCTACATTGCTACTTACCACATTGAAAGTTATAGAAATACCTCGGATAAAGCGGTAGGTGTTGTTTGTGATGAAGGCTAGACATACCTTTACTATTGAGCTTATGATAATTGCCAGTAATTGAGTATCTTTGTGATAATGGTCTAAAACGATTTAGGGTATTGTATGCATTATTAATACGCTATGAACAACTTATGCTCTGTTTATCGTGTTTCTTCTGAAACAAAGTTTTGGGTTGAATTCTTTGAAGATAGAATGTGAGCCGAATAGACGCATTCATGAATGAATGAGCCGAAATTGGTGCCACTTATTCTACATGCATATGATCTCCATACATGATACAAAGATTTGGTTTCTGTATTTGTACATTTATTCTAAAAAGTTTTAAGCAAAACAAGTGGTTCAATAACCATATATGCATATAGCGCCGGCATGTACAGATGTGAAAACCAAGAATCTGATACATTTTTTTTGTTGTCATAAGCATGAATTAAGATCACATTCACACTTAATGATGATTCTATGCTTTATTTTTTACAGCCAAATTGTAGACAATTGATGCTCATCGTGATGAAAGGTTAGAAACTTAGTTGTTGAGTTGTTAATGTTCGATACGAGTCTAGCTTCCACTTTATAACTAGTACTATCTCCGTCTCAAAAAAAGAGTCCATGGGCAAAAATATAGAAATTATGATATGTGTAATTAATGCTAGTTTTAATTGATAAAAAGTCATTTTTACTCTCATAGTTAATATAAAAAAAATGAGTAATTAATGCAAGTTTTAATTATAAGAGTAAAGTAGGAAAACCCGTCATAATTATTTTCCATATAAAAAAACTGAACACTTATTTTGGGACAAACATAAATAGTAAGATGAAATTTGTTTGTCTGCCTTATCTTCTCTTTGATTTTCATACTATTCGTTTGTCACTTGCGGTTTTGTAGGTATATAAAAGGGAGACGATTTGCACACTCTAATAAATGATTGGTACACTCAAATTTTAAGTGTCTTGATATTTATATCATTACAGGATGAAAATGACTAAAAGTGATTGATGCGTAGGAATTGCACCAGGCTTTACCTCTCGAGGGATCTCGAGAAGCTTACAACCCCCACCAGGCAGTGTACCTGATCGTTGTAGTATAGTATAGTGACAAGTACCGGAGGATTGATCGTTCAACTCAAGAATAGTGTCGCTAGGATTAGAAAGCCTAAAAATTAAGTCTAGAGGTGAGGGATGATTCTTTTCGTATTTTTATATTTTATGAAAAGCAAGTAAAATCTCAGGTTTTTGGAAGAGTGGGCAGAATTAGTTGCTAGTCAACTCACCCAATAACTAAAGATGCAATCAAAATAAAATAACAAAAATGTAAATTAAACTAATTAAACTAGTTGTGTGAACAATGAATGGGAAAATTGTGTTTACTTCGATTTCATTACTCCCTAGATACCTTTTACAGGTTGATAGTTTATTACAGTTGCGTGGATGACGGGTTATATTCCTTAATACCATTCGTGGGGTGGCGTACGTACTTCCCCAACTCTAAAAGCTCCTAATTCACTCCTATTTCGAGCTTGCAAGAAGCTCCTAACATGGGATCACTAGAATTCGCTCATGCATTAAATACAACCATAAAAACCTAGTACGCATTGGTTCATGTTTCTTAAAACGTTCAAGCAAGTTACACTATAGAAGTCTACCAGTTTTCTTAAGCCTAACATCGAAATCATTTACCCATAACAACTATAAGCAAGCAATCTACCCATAATCAACATCTAAGTTTAACTACATCTAAGCAAACACACAAGAGATCTAGCCTAGCATGTTAAAATCAAGACAAGCATAAGATATATTCAAACAACACATAGACATATTGAATGAATTGAAAGGATACTTATCTTAATTGAACATGAAATGTTTCAAAGGGTAAAAACCCTTGAAAATACTGATAAAATCGTGCTAGGGTTTCTCCAAGTTATCCCTCTAATTGTCCTCTTTTAATGAATGAAAATTACAAAACTATATATAGATTTTCCAACGTGACGGCGTCAAGAAGCGAAATTTGACGCCATCAACTCACCGCCCATAATAATATCGGATTGCCTAGATCTAGATCTGATGCCGTCAAGAGCAAATTTCCTCTGGCTGCCACGTGTAATGGGACCATGACGGCCTATGGTGACGCCGTCATGCCCCTTAGTGTAAAACTCTCTGGACCGTAATGGACTCTATCCACTTCACCTCTTGTTTTATCTCTTGACGCCGTCATGTAGGATTTGGTGACGCCGTCAGGTACTGTTTCCAGCAAGGAAAATTGAGACTTTGCCGTTTTCTTCTCTTTTATGCTCCAAAAACGTCCAAAATGCTTCCTTTTCCAGAATTCACTCCAAAAGTACCTAAAATCACAAAAGGAACGATTTAGGGCAATATTTTATCAAATAAATTCAATTCTGGGCTTAAACGACCCCCTAAAAACGGATTATTTTTCGCCTCATCATATACCCTTACACTTGAGATTTGCTTGTCCTCAAGCAAATGCGCTTTTATTCTAATCAAAATACAAGTTAGGGGTCATTTAACACTAATATAAAAGTAGTTACCGTTAGATTATGGACATTATTTGAGTAGTCGTATGTTAGGATCGAACTCGAGATCGTGGGATTGCACACTTTACGTATGAAAGTTAAAGATTAATAATTAAATATAAATGTTATATTAATTATTAATTAAACATAAACACTTAACGATTGTTAACATTTAACGGAAAAGGCTAACGACCGTTAGACGAAGATTAGGAAAGTAATACTTGTGAATAATTGGAAGGTCAAGAAAGTTCTAGAAGGAGTTCCACCTCCTTTGAGCCTTGAGCTCCAAGTTTCATCAAGTATATAAACACCTCATGGGTTATTGTTTTCTCATAACTTGTACACACATAATAGGTGTTTTCTTTCTCATCTTGTCCTCAAAATCGATCCATCTTTATTACCCATAAGGGTTTCGATTTTTATAAAGTTAAAAGGTTTTGTGTTTAATTTACTTGCATAAACTTTTACTTGAATTAGTACGTGTGTACAAGAACACGATTCAAACACACTATTGTTTGATTCTTGGATTGAATTACAAAAGAGGTAAGGGGTAATTCTTATAATCCACATAAACCCTAATTAGGGTTCATAAGTTGAAGATTGCATATTGATTCTTGTTCGGGCTAGAATCACAAAGGTATGTTTACTATTTAATATTGATTAATTAATTACATGTTATATGATCTTGTTATAATTGCTTCCGCTATGCTCTCTTTGTAGGACCATAGAACAACCTAAATCACTATTGAATCAAGCTTAAACCTAGAGAGAGAAAGTAAGTAGAGAGAGAGAGTGAATGGGAACTCTAGTGTGTGAAATAATAACCTTGTTAATGACTAAGAGAACCAACCTCTCAAATGAGGTTTACAAGAGTATTTATACTAATAGTCTAGGGCATCTCTAATCTTTTACTTTATTACATTAATGGCCCTTAGACTTTTACAAAACATGAGTACTAAGCAGAAACTTCATCATAATGATATTCTAAAGCAACCTATAACTACACATTAATGACCGACACTTTTTATAAATAAAAATACGATTCTAACAATCTCCCCCTAAGTGTTGGTCATTGAGGTTGCGCGACGTCATCATCTTTGTCTTTAAACTTTATCATTCATAGCTCTTGACGTCTTTAAGAATCACTAGATGAATCATAGTTCCAGTTCATCATGCTTCATTGTTGTTGAAGTGATCCGATGATGTCATCTGCCTTTCGTCACTTCTGTGTTTGTGGTGGTTGTCTGCCATTCCAACATGCTCATACGTCTTTAGACTTTGTCATACATACGTTTGTTGTTCCCATTCTTTCACTTTGATCTTTGTCACTTTACTTTGTAGATTCTTCTTTTTGGCGTAGAATCTTTCTTTGATTGTTGCTATCCTTTGATCTTTGTGAGAACTTTCCTTTGACTTTGTGATGCATGTATGAGCATGTGGAATCTTTCGCCATGGAGATGATGTAGGTAAACAGTTAGCAATAAACAACCGGTACTTACAGATAAGTTATTAGAGATCGTCAACAGCATAGTGTGAAGACTCCTTCTAACCCTTACCATGGCCGTTCCCATATCAGATACTCCCGAAAGAGCTTACGAGACCTACTAAGTAGCTCAATGACTGGGTGAGTCGTTGGGGATCACTCCACGACTGTAGACCGTTTGAACCACCGCGAACACTAAGCGTAACCCATAAAGAATTACCGAAGTGACCTGCTGTCAGGGCTGCTTGATGTTGACCCTGGCAGGAATTTCCGTTCAATCATTGAGAAACTACATAAGTAAATTCTCTCATAAACGTTCTCGGCAGATTGCTAAGATCTGCGAAGGACTCTTAGGTTTACATCTGGTGTCCTTAATGATGAACAACCAGTGTAGAGATATCATGTGTTCCTATGAGATCTTTTGATGAATCTCGGGGCTCTAGACTCAATAAGTGCACATTAGGTTTCCTATGTGGAGATTAGGGAGAGGTCTCCTGCTTCAATATCAACCATCTCTAAGAGACAGGTCGATAGATTACACCGGTTCCCCGTGAGAATGAAACAAGCTCTTTTAAGAGAACTTGAGTGGCTAGAAGGTTTAGTGCAGTGCGTCACTGGGTCCATGACGTCTTTATCTTCAATACCGGTGTCACCTTAGTAACAACCAGTAGCATATGAATTGAACCCGGTGTCTGCCCTAAGGTTGAACATATGGAGGGCTATTTCTTTTCACCCTTTTTCATAACTTTTTCTTTTTAATTCTTCAACCCCTTCTTTCTCCTTTCTCATTTTCTCCTTTTTTTCAATCATACCTAAGGACTTCTAATTCTAATCTATTGGAATTGTCCTTGGGTAGATCCCTCCGGCTCTGGTGGATCATAGGACGGTTTTCCCTTACCTTAGTCACCTTATAACTCCATGAATCCTATAATTGCCATGAAACCATTTATGAAAATCTCTCAAAGTGTTTATGAATATTAACACATTTTTGTTGACACTTTGAGAGTTTTTGTTTCTTATGAAGGACTCCCCCTTCACATGTGCTCCTGAATTTTTTAAGAAATTTGCACATGCGTGAGGAGTTTGCACTTTTTGAATTGATCCACTTTCAGTGAACATGACCGATTCGAGACACGCTTACATCACTAGTTAGACTAGCTTGAAGTTATTACCCGTCCTGGTCAAGTCCAAAGAAAGTCTCTCGATACGGTACATTCTACTCAGACAAGTCCTATTCGAGACACGCTTACATCACTAGTTAGACTAGCTTGAAATTATTACCCGTCCAGGACAAGTCTTTTCGATTACTGACATTTTAAGTTTCGTCAATTCATTGGTACATTCTGAGTCTAGCTCTTTTGAGATTCAGTCACAAGCTTTAAACATCTTTGATCACATTTTAATCATGTCTTCTCCCCCTCAAAAATAGCATATCGTGATATTTTTTATATCAACTGATTAAGAAAAAGCTTTTTGGAGAGATAGACAGATTTCATTTTGCATGAATTCGAAACATTTTGTTTTTGTACTCCCCCTTAATGATAGCACATTTTAAAATCAATTAAGGGTTTTGAGGGAGTTATCTTGAGCACTCATTTTGAGAGATTTTGAGAAATCTTTTGAACAATATTGAAGAAGTGCTCAAGAATTCTGTTTGAAAACGAGTTTATGATAGAAATCCTTTTCGTTTGTTTAGACTCGAACTTTTTGAAAAAGATTTCGTCCTTAAAAATACGAGTCCTTGATTTGAAATAATCAGAAGTCATCGTTTAAGCCCGGGTTTCGTACTGAAGTATACGAAAGCCATCGTGAAGAAAGTTTTGAGAAACGACATGTTTTTAGAAAAACATATAAAGAACTCCCGTTCAAGCATCTGTACATGTCCGTATCATTGTTGAATGACATTTCTAGAAACGTACAGAATATTGATTTATACGAGAGACATGTCGTGAGAAGAATATTTTTGGATTTTTTGATTTTATATTGTTTTTGTATTTTTTGAAAATTTTATATTTTTTTATTTTGTTTTTGTTTGTTTTTCAAATTTTGTATTTTGGGGTTTTTTTATTTTTTTTTTCTCAAAAATATTTACAGCGAAGCGATTTTGAAAACTTTTTCAAGAAGATTCGAGAAGACGTTCTAGCTCCTCAGGAGTTAGGCTTCGCATGCCAATTCGTCGAACTAAATAGTCAAACCTTTCTTTTGGAAGGGATTTAGTAAATAGATCGGCGAGTTGGTAATCAGTCTTAACGAAAAATAATTCAACAGTACCCTCTTCCACGTGTTCTTTGATGAAATGGTAGCGGACTTTGATATGCTTCGTCTTAGAGTGATGTACGGGATTGCACGAGATGGCTATGGCACTTTTTGAGTCACAATACATAGGTATTCTGTCAAAAGTAAAGCCATAATCTGTGAGCTGTGTCCGCATCCAAAGAACTTGGGCACAACACGCAGATAGAAACACATACTCGGCTTCGGCGGTTGATAGCGCAGTACAATCCTGTTTCTTTGACGACCAGCTTTCTAGCTTTTCACCCAAAAATTGTGCTCCACCTGATGTACTTTTTGCTGTAACTTGATCTCCTGCATGGTCGGCATCTGAAAAGGCTGTTATATTAAACCCCGAATCCTTCGGATACCAAAGTCCCATGTTAATGGTTCTTCGTAGGTACCGAAAGATCCTTTTAACCTCTTTGAGGTGAAGTTCGGTAGGCTTTGCCTGAAACCGTGCTAACAAACAAACAGCAAATTGAATATCAGGTCGATTAGCAGTTAAGTACATGAGAGAACCGATCATGCTCCGATATTTCTTCGGATCGACGGGTTTCCTAAACAAATCAGCATCAATTTTTGGCGAAGTGACCATTGGAGTACCAACAGAATCACAATTTTCCATTCCATGTTTTTTCAAAATCTCTATAGTATATTTAGCTTGATTGATAAAAATACCACGAGGGGATTGATGGATTTGTAAACCAAGAAAGAATTTTAGTTCCCCCATCATGGACATTTCAAATTTACTTTTCATGAGATTTTCAAAATGTTTTGAATGGTTAGGATTGGTTGATCCAAAAATGATGTCGTCCACGTAAATTTGAACGATCAAAATGTCATCTTTGAATTTTTTGATAAACAAGGTGTCATCAACCGTTCCTTTTGTGAAATTATTTTTGAGCAAGAAAGATGATAGTTCGTCATACCACGCTCTTGGAGCTTGTTTAAGACCATAAATTGCTTTCTTAAGCTTGTAGACGTAGTCTGGATGATCTTTGTCGATGAATCCCTCTGGCTGACTCACATACACTTCTTCTTTCAGAGTTCCATTTAAGAAAGCAGTCTTAATATCCATCTGATAGACTGTGATGTTTTTGTGAGCTGCATAGGCTAAGAAAATCCGGACTGCTTCAAGTCTAGCTACAGGCGCGAATGATTCTTCGAAATCTATCCCTTCTTCTTGTGGATATCCTTTAGCCACGAGACGAGCTTTGTTACGAATTACAGTCATTTCCTCATCCAGTTTGTTCTTCCACAACCACTTGAGATCAAGAACGCGTTTATCAAGTGGTCGTTCAACAAGTTCCCAACTATCATGTAACAGGTATTGAAGAAGTTCCTCCTGCATCGCTTCAATCCAAGGGTTTTCTGCCATTGCTTCCCGAATGTTCTTTGGTTCTTTGAGGCTTATTGAGCAAATGTAAATGCACAATTCGAGATCGGTGGCAAGTTGTCTCCTCGTCTAAATTGGCTTTGAAGGTTCACCAATAACTTGTTCTATTGGATGGTCTTTTGTCCATTGAAACGTAGAAGGGTACCTTGGGTTTAACATATGTGTGTTAGACGGTTCTTGTAACCTTGAAGAAGATTCAGCAGAGTCTGTTGCAAACGGGTTTTCAAATACTTCTTCTTCTTCTTCTAACGCAACATCGTTTGAATTATTTGTTGGTTCTTCTTGAAAATTTGTGTTTTGATTTTGCTCATCAACTCTTGGTAGTTCAGTTTCAAGTACTGGAGTGGCTTCAGTAGATGTAGATGATGTTGAGGTAGTTGGTGCCTCAGCTTCGATTGCTGTAGATGCATCCAGTGGTGGTGGTGGTTGATTTTGAGTGGGTGCAGCGGAATGTTGTTGAGATGCATTTATCGAAGTTCCACCATAATATTCATCAAACATTAACTCGAAGAAATTTTCCAGTTCTTGTTCTGAAGGTTTGTCCGTGTTTGTTGACTGAGCTCCTTGAGGCACGAGTCCTGAACTGATGTGTCCAGAAGTCTGTTTGTTTGGTGCGGGACCTAATCTGGTTTGATTAGAAGCCATTGGATTAAGCGCGGGTTCTAGAGCGTATCTCTCAGAAGCCATTTGTGAAATCTCGTCAAACTTCACATTCATCGTCTCCATTATCCTTTTCGTTCTTCTATTATACACCCTGAATGCCCTCGAGTTTTCTGAATATCCAATGAAGATTCAAATATCACCCTTAGCTTTTAACTTTCCTAGATCTTCTCTGTCATTCGTTGGATAGCACAAAGCACCAAATACGTGAAGGTAAGAGATGTCAGGTTTACGGTTGTTCACTAGCTCATATGGGGTTTTATTGAATCTCGGATGGACTAGGGATCGGTTTTGAGTAAAGCAAGCAGTGGCTACAGCATCAGCCCATAAGAATAGAGGTGCACTAGAAAAGATCAGCATTGTGCGAGCAGCTTCCACAAGAGTTCGGTTTCTTCTTTCAATTACCCCTTTCTGCTGTGGAGTTCTAACAACTGATGTTTGGTGAGTGATTCCAACATCTTCAAAATAGGTTCTTAACTCCTGATTTGTGAATTCTGTGCCATTATCTGTTCTTACAATCCTTACAGGAGCTTGAAGTAGAACTTGGATACACTTCAGAAAGGTGATGATGGTACCTGGTGCTTCGTCTTTTGACCTCAAAAACTTTACCCAAGTATATCTTGAATAATCATCAACAATAACAAGAATATACTTCTTCCCATTAATGCTTTCAACTCTCATTGGGCCACATAAGTGCATGTGCAACATATGTAACCTTGCTTCCGAACTAGGTACGGTTTTGGGTTTATATGATGCTCTTTTACTTTATCCTTGTTTGCATGATGGACAAAGGTGTTCCTTGGTGTATTTGAACTTAGGAAGTCCGGTGACGATGTTGTCTTTGGCTAACTTGTTGATCGTGTCGAAATTGAGATGGGATAATCTTCTATGCCACGGCCAGGACTTAGTTTCGGTTGCCCTTGTCATAAGACAAATTGGTGATGTAGAAGCCATTTGGTTGATGTCGATAGCATACCAGTTTGTACCACGATTACCAGTTAAGAGATCATCACCAACCAAATTTCTTATGAAAACCATGTTTCTCCTGAATGCAACTTCTAAATCTGCATCACAAAACTGCCCAACTGAAAACAAGTTGTGTCCCAACCCTTCGACGTAGTAAACTCGAGTGATTAAAAAAATTCCCAAACTGAAGATCTCCATAACCCTGAATAGCTGCTACATGATCATTTCCAAAGCGTACAGTTCCCATGAATTTCCAGATGAAATTGATCAGCAGCTTTAAATTCCCGGTCATGTGCTTGGAGCAACCCGAGTCGACGATCCAAAGACATATTTCGATAACCTGCCAATAACAGAAGAATTTGTATTTGGACACCGTTTTGAATTTTGTTCCATGGGGTTAGGGGTACATTCTAAATCACACTCATAGACAGCTGCTACTTGTTTAGCTTGAACTATTTCTAATTTGCCATCCTTGAGTATAAATTCTCTACCCGTTGGAATCCAAACACAATGCTTAAGATAGTTCCTAGGTGTGCGACTATTAGTGGTGTTCCTAATTCTTGTAATTAGGTTTCCAACAAATCTAGATTTTGCACTAGGACCTTTCGAAACGCTCTTCTGTTCAGGCGTACCATTCACATTCTTAGAAAAACATTCATCATGAACATCATTAATTAAACATTTCTTGCATATTAAACAAACAGTATTAGAACCAGTACTTTCAACATTACATTCAAATGAATCATGTTTCTTATTAAAAAGCGATGAATTCCTAGGGTGTTCTTCTACTTCTTCAACTTTATTCTTGCTACTACTCGTAGAGGCAGGCGAGACTCTATTGTTCCTTGTATTGCTCCTAGGCTTTAGTCTGCTGCTCCTAGAGGTGCTGTCTAATCCTGTAGAAGTTGAGGCACACACATTAGGATTTATATTGTTGTCCTTTTTAGCATTACTAGACTCTTTAGAATTATCCTTTTTGCACGCATTTGTCTTAGAAGTGGAGGCAGACGCATTAGTGGGACTAATCCTAAACAGGCCAGGTGCTATCACTTTTGGTGTTTCGACAACCGCTTTTCCTTTATCAACAATCTTATTCTTTTCACTTTGCTTGGGCAAGGGTGTTGGAGTGACTGGTTTTGTAAAATCCTTTTGCACATCGACTTTTGGAGCAAACCTTGAAATTGACATTTTTGGTTTTTGAACCGTGTTTAAAACATTTGGTTTCTCTGAAGTCGATGGTTTTGCAAACTTAGTTTCCTCACCCTTCCCTTTTTGACTTTCAAGCTGAGCCCTCAAAAGATCATTTTGCTCTTTCATATTCTTGAAAGCACGCTCATACGACAGTTTGTCATAGTTGCATTCTTCCTTTTTTCGATCAAGTTGTTTAAAACATGAGACATTTTCTTTTTCAAGCTTTATAAGAGCATTTTCATATTTGGAAACAATTTCGGAGGTCTCAGCTCTCAGTCTTTCATCGTCTTGAACATAATATGTTTGTAAAATGATGGACATAATATCAGTGGTCATAACAGCTTCGAAGAGAGAATCATTTAGGTTTTCCAAAACATTCATGTTTTCACGAGTATCATTAGCTTCGTTTACCAGGGATTTGTGGTCCTTGACAAAGTCGGCCGTTTCTTTTAAGAAAGCTTGTTCAAAATGGATTACCCTCGCACTGATGTTATTCAGTGGGATAGTAATTTCATTTTCAAAAACCTTTTTCTGCTCAATATGAAAACTGGAATGCCAGTTGTTAATATTGATTGTAGTTTTAGAAGCAACAATATTTTGAAGTTCTTGAATTCTCTTTTTAACGTCATCCAGAATGTTTCTAGCCTCACTTGTATTAAAAGTGTTGTTAGAAGACATTTGTTCCATTTTTGAAAGAGATTTGGAAACAATTACTTTCTTAGAAAACATTTTTGAGAATGGTCGTTTTATGGAAAACACAGATGGTTCTTTTTGTGGAACAAAAGTAATTCCCGAAAGTTTGTTCAATTTGTTGTAATCAATGGGTTTCAAATCCTTTTGTTTCATTTTATTTATGCTCTCTTCGACATGTTCTATCGTTTGCACAGAATCCGAACGACGGGAGGATCATGTTTAGTGTAAATAACATTACCATTATACAAAACATTCTGTTCTTGCTGAGCTTTCTTGAGATTACTGGGGGTGTTGTTACCAAGAGCCACTTTATGTTTCGTATGGTAAATCGGATTAGTTTGATTTGAAATCATTTTCATTGTTTGACTTGACTGACCCGACTTAACCACTAATTCTTCTAAATGTGCAATCATGTGTTCTGACTCTACGATTTCGGCCAAAAGTTTGTCTTCTTTCTTTGCAAAATCCTTTTTCAACTCCTCCCTTTCTTTTTCAAGATTGGTATAAGCTATTTTTGTTTAGAAAGTTGGTTTTGTAAATCAGAAATTTCCGCGTTTAAAGATTTTATCTTTTTGAAAGAATTAACATCAAGTGTATCAAACTTGAGTTGCAATTGTTGTTCCCTTGAAACGGAATTTTGATAACCAGTTTCTAATTCAGACAATCTTTTGTTATGAAACTCAAAAGCTTTAGCGTTTTCCTTGTAACTCTCAAGCTCAGCGGTCAATTTTACATTCGCGGCCTTAACATCGCGATTGACCTTTTTCACTTTCTCGATTTCAATACCACAATTATTTAATAATGATTCAAATAAAGCACGTGTTTCCTCATCATTCTCAGCATGCTGTGAAACAAAGTCTCCATTATGATTCACATCTGGTGTTGCTGAAGGAGTATTGCTACTACTTGGCGTGTCCAGATATTTATCATAATTAGATGCTAGCTTCTCAGAATGCTGTTCCTCATGAGGAGACATATCAAATATAAAATTATTATGACAGGTGTTGAAGTTGGATACCTCAGATGGTGCATTAGTGTCATAAACAGGAAGTGTGTCAGAATCCGTGTCATACTTAGCTTCCTGAAGATTCGCCATGAATATGCAGTTCGCAACGATATCCTCTCTATCTTCCATGTCATCCATAAGAGCCATAAAATCATTCTCCTCTGCGTTCAACTGAAACCCTGCATCATTCTTTTGTGCCAACAGCAATGCTTTCTGCAAGTACGCTGTGTCTCTTTTGTTAGGCTTAGTAGGACAGTTCCTTGCCATATGACCTACACCCTGACAGCTGAAACACTTTACC
Source organism: Artemisia argyi (assembly GCA_030686995.1). Classification (NCBI taxonomy): domain Eukaryota; kingdom Viridiplantae; phylum Streptophyta; class Magnoliopsida; order Asterales; family Asteraceae; genus Artemisia; species Artemisia argyi. Next base: position 20,245,242 of record CM060693.1, on the reverse strand, counting down.
GAATTACCCTGATTCACATTTCCCAAATTCCCAACAACTGGGGCTGCAACATTCCTATTCTGATAACCCATTGCCTGATTACCAACATTCTGACCCCTTTGATTTCCAACAAACTGACCCATCTGATTCCCTGCATATTGACCATACTGATTCCCTGCATACTGACCTGCATTCTGCATATTCTTATATCCTTGCTGATTCCCATAAACTCCAACCATTTGGCCTTCATTGCCCATATTAAAACTCGGCTGAGCAAACTGCTTGTTGCGAGTGTTCGATGAGATCCTTTGGTTGTTGTTTATTGGTGTAGAATAACGTCCTTGGAATGCCTTTAACAGAAAAGCAAACGCTTGGGACAATGCTGCAGTAGCTTCATCGTTGTCAGTGAATTCCGGTTCTTGGAATTGTGGGTGTTGCTGTTGTGGAATAACTTATTGTTGTTGTGGGTAGAACTGTTGTTGGTAGACCGGTGTTGGTTGTAGAATGCATGATGGTTGCATGTAGTTGTGAGTGGAAGATGATGATGGTTGTTGAGTGTTCACTGGTAAAGGTGTTGGTGTATTAGCAATTAATGCGAGAGGATCATGATTCTTAGCCAATCTTTCTTTCCTTACTTCATTAGCCTCAGCTTGGTTTTGCTTCAAAAATTCATAGAGTTGATCATAATTCACCTTGTGTAAATCCTTTGTTTGATTGACAATTGTAACATAACGACCCCATTCTTCTGGAAGGTTATTGATGAATTTGATGTTTGTTGCAATTGTTCGTGGTGTCAACTTGTTTCTGATTAACTCATTCATCAAAGTGCAAAACCTTGTGTAGTAGTATTCAATCTGTTCACCTTTAGTGGATGTGAAATTCTCCCATTCAGTAAGAAGTTTGTTCTCAACGTCTTGTTGTCCAATCTCTGTTCCATGACATATCCTTCTAATACGTTCCCACATAGCATAAGCAGTTTCACATCTGTCGACCGCAGCAAAGATCTCCCGTGGTAATCCAAGTTGGATTAAATGCATTGCCATATCATCTGCAGCGATCTGCTTCTTGTCTTCCTCTGTGTAATCTGCTTCTATTTGTTCATGCACGAATGGTTGAGTAGGAGGTGTTTCATTTGGATTACCTTCAATTTGAACTTGTCTTGGCTGAAATGGACCTTTTTCTATGGATTTGATCATTAATTTGCCATTTTCTTTAGTTTTGATGTAACGAAGCATGCGGCTTGTCCATGGAAGATATCCACCTTTTTCAAGCATTGGAGGTCAGTTTTCAGCACCGGCAGCATGAATGTCTTGTTGAGTTGCCATGATTTAAATTCAAAGTGAAACGTTGTTCTGAGGATCTTTTGAAAGATAACAAAGGTTGTTGTTGAAGATTAGATGGTTTGGTGAAGATGAAAGACGTTCTCGGTAATTATTTTAGTGATTACGAATTTCCCTCCAAAAATAAAATTTGAAAATTTTTCTCGCCCAAATTTGAAAATCACTAACAAATGGAATTCTAATGTTACTAGAAAAATTTGAGTTTTAAAAATTTTGACGCCAAATTTTACCGAAAAATTTTGAATTTTGGCCTAAAAATTTGAATTTCGGGCCAAAATTTTCAACCTTATACCAAAATTTGAATCTCGCGTAAAAATTGAACGTTAAGACTCGTGTAAAAAATAAATTTTACTCAAATTTTCCCGCCAATTTTTTTTTTATTTTTTATTTTATTTATTTATTTATTTTTGCTAACTCGATAGGATTCTTGCTACTCTAACTCGATGAGCTTTTGAAACTCGGTAACCTCAGAAAACTTGTAACTCGGGTAGGATGGTTGTCAAACTCGGTATGTTTTAGTTTGTGTCTAAACTCGGTATGTCCAATGTAGAGATCCAAACTCGGTAAATTTAGAAAATTTGGGCAGAGTTTCGTTTAGGTAGTAGCCACAAGGAACCTTACTCGATGTACGATAAGGTAAAAGGCTAATTCGCCAATTGGACTTAACTCGATAAACAAATCCAAACTCGATAGAACAGAAGCTCTAACTCGCAAGAATTAAAACTCCTAACTCGCAAGTATTGTACCCCAAACTCGATAATACCAAAATCCTAACTCGCAAGTATTGTACCCCAAACTCGATAATACCAAAATCCTAACTCGATAGCCACCAGTTCAAACTCGGTATATCTTACTCCTAACTCGCAAGGTTTCAAAACTTCCAAACTCGCAAGGTGGCGATGAACAGTACCGTTTTTGACAAAAAATTACTTTTAAAAACAAGTTTTTCTACCAAATCAAACCTAAAACAACCAATATTATCCCTAGGCGATTGATACCACTTGTAGGACCATAGAACAACCTAAATCACTATTGAATCAAGCTTAAATCTAGAGAGAGAAAGTAAGTAGAGAGAGAGAGTGAGTGGGAACTCTAGTGTGTGGAATAATAACCTTGTTAATGACTAAGAGAACCAACCTCTCAAATGAGGTTTACAAGAGTATTTATACTAATAGTCTAGGGCATCTCTAATCTTTTACTTTATTATATTAATAGCCCTTAGACTTTTACAAAACATGAGTACTAAGCATAAACTTCATCATAATGATATTCTAAAGCAACCTATAACTACACATTAATGACCGACACTTTTTATAAATAAAAATACGATTCTAACACTCTTGATGTGTTTGGTTTATTTTATATGATTGTCATGATATTATAATTCCAACAGTGGTATCAGAGCCAGGTTATAATGTGTAATTAATTATCGAAATGCTTAAAAATTGGATTTTGATTCGTTTAGTTACATGTTTTTAGGGTTTTTTGATTCCTAACCCTAATTTTTTTATTGGGTCGATTAGACCTTTTAGGGTTTTAGGGTTTTGCTTTTGATTTTTAATATGATTAGAAACCCTAGGATGTCATGTAATTGGTTATGCGTTTTAGTAAACGGTCTTGGTGCAATATGTTAATTGTTAAGCATAATCCATGAAAAGTGCATGTTTGCATGGATTTTATTGTGTGATAATTTAAATGGTTTAAATTGGATATATGAATTAATTGTTAAGTTATATCGAAACATGTAAATTTATTAATAGATGTCGAATTGGGGAAGACTCCAATATTAAGTAATCAATTATGTGCTATGTGGTGTTTGTTTAGTTTTGGCTTACGCAATCGATTTATCGATGTATGTGGCTCTTTTTCCATTGAAGAAGAAAGCCTTAGTTGAATAAATGCATTATACACCTAGACTTGATTATTAATAAGACTATTGAATAAAATTTGCATGTGGCTACATGTTTGTACATATTTAATTGTTATGTTATGTAAATGTTTATTTGGTTGTTTATTTTTTATTATGTATTACTTTTTTTTGTTTATTATTATGTGAGACATGCTTATAAACGAAAAGGGTAATTCTTGAATAGAAAAATAATATGGACTAAATAAATGGCGAAATTGTTTTGGTTTTAAAGAGCTTAAATTTCAAAGGATTGATTGATTGATGTTTTTGTACGTAATGGTTAACTAGGCCCGACCGAAGTTTACACACTACAAGACGGGTATAAGGTTGGCTTTGCATTAAATTGTGGCAACATTCTGTCTTAACGCTCGTTTGTGTGTAAATTAGACTTACCGAACAACCATTACATGTACACTGTCATCTTAAGGGTGAATTCACCACAATTCCATAATGATTATCCGAAACACTAAGCCTTAGGGCTTATGCAAAAGTACGATATAGTGGACGATAATTGTTGGTAATTCTTTAATTGGTGAACCCGATACCTCAATCAAAACTTTGCTATTTTACTCTTAGTGAATTAGTAATAAAAATGTTTTATAAAACCAATGTTATGAAGTTGTATGCATGCTTCTTCATACATTATTTTGATTACGCACATCAAAATTAATACCATTATAAAATTAAGTCAAATGCCATCTAATTAAGAACACATGAAGTTGTAATTTACGTCATGTGAGAACTTGGCGAGATTGCAATGGAGAGGTAAATTTCGTAATTTCATTGCTAGCAGATCAACTGATGTAATGGATTTATGAGTTTGCAGTTTTTAAGTTAGATGAGTTAAATTGAGTAGGAAGTGAGAACTTGGACTCAAGGCATTAAGATGGGGATAAAACATGCTTACATTACAAAGGTTTTGTGAATGTAAATCCCATAACCATCTAGGAATTGCAATATGATATTGGCAATTATTGTTCGACAATTACCTTGTTGAATACTATCATTACTAGCAGATCAACTGATGTAATGGTACTTTGTCAATTAGGATCCTAGCTTTAAGAAAATACTATGGTTTATATGAATATATTTACCAATGGGTATTTTATTTTCTTAAAGATTAAATTATCCAAAATACTGAAATTGAATTTTGTAATTCGTTTTAATGTATTAATGCAACGTTCAAACCGTAAATGCACTTTGGGCTTTGGTAAATTGATCTCGTTCTGTTTTCAAACAAATGTTTGATTAAGAATAATTTACTTAAAAGACAAAAGAAGTCTCCTTTCTATGAAAGAAGAGTGGGACACAATCCAATTCCTTTTCATGAATGAGAAAGGATAATAGGAATATTAGATATGTCTAAATTCTAATATAACTCATAGCAAATTTTTTAATAGTTAAGAAAATTGCGAATATTTTCCATAGGGATTTTATCATCCTTATTCGGTGATTAAATTCTTAGTAACAAATATGATATTTGGTTAACAGAAAATTATGTATGACATTTTATGAGTTATTATAATTAGAAGCTAGACTAATTACCGCAAAAGTTAAAAGACAAACTAGTTGTTTTGACTATTCTAAAGGTGCTACATACATTTTGAGATGGTAGACCTGTTAAGGAAGAAATTGCATGCCCAATTTTCAAGTTAATAGCATTTGGTGGATAGTCCATCATTTACGTAGTAGAATACACTTTTAGTGCATAAGTAATTGTTACGTATGGACATTCAATGGTGTAGGAAAGGTAAAAGCACACTATTTTCTTTCATTAGATATGAAACGTTTACAATGTTGTCATATTCAGTGGGAGTATTGTGTACTTGTTACTGAATAAGGAATTATTGTAATGATCTTTAATTCAGTGGGAGTTACAAGCTTTGACATCTTGGTAGCTAAAGATAATTACTTTCCAAGTGTAGACAATCATACTTTTAAGGATAGTCTTGTACGTTTCCTTACTAGACATTGTTGTTCTACATCTACTTGTTATGCTAAAATCTATGACACAATCATATTGATCACATAAACAAATGAATGGCGTGTTGTTTATCAACTATATGAGGTTGTTCCATGCACAAGTGGGAGAAATGTTATCTTTAATGTGTGCAAGAAACAACTCATAAAGATATGATGGATTCTCTTGACTGCAAGTTAAGAGAATAAAGTTCTAATATGAATTATACTAATCTAATTCAAGAAACACTTGGTGTTACAATTTATGTTATGTGAGAGCTTAACTAGATTGCAACAACAAGGTGAATTTCATATTTTCATTACTAGCAGATCAACTGATGTAATTGAATTATAAGAATTTACAGTTTCTAAATTAGATACCTATTAGAACATGTGTCAATATGATATCAAGACTACTTTAATTTATATATTCATGAATTCATGGAATGACATAAATTAATAAAGTAATCAAATGTTGCTTCAATCTGAATATTTATGTGTTCTTGGAATGACATAAATAAATGAAGAAACATAAAGTCTTTTAATTGTTACAAGACTTATAATAAAGTAAGACGTTATCTTGTTATATTTTTTAATTAAGACATAAACATGAAGTCATTAAATTGTTGAATGACTTATAACGAATAGTGGGGTTATAACAGTTTATGTTTTCTTGTAGAGACATGAACATGAAGTGACTTTGTAAAAAGTACTTGTGCTATAAAGCATGTAATTGGCTTGAAAATACTATTATACCATTAAAATGACTTAGTTGGTAAATAGACAAGCCAATAGGAAATATGGTTATCTTAAATATTGTTAGATTGTCTTACAATATTAATACTAATGAAATAGCAAATGTTTATGGGATGTTCAATTAGGAAAATCAAACTCTTGTTATATTGTTTGATTAAAGATAACTATGACTTCTTTTCTTCCAAAAGTTATCAAGGTTAAAATATTGAGTATGGCTTGGACATATTTAATAAAACTCCAACCTAGAAGATTAATAAGACATTATCATATGATGGAATGTGATGAATGTGATGAATTACATTAAGTCTTAAATTGAAGTTCTAAATTTGTTTAACTGCTTATGAAGAGATTATTAACAAAGTAAAGTCAGGAACAATTAATAAGTATTTGTAATATCCCAAAAGAGAACATTGTATTGTTGCTTTATTTGCTAAGTATTTAAAGATAGTCTTTAAATTACTAAAAGCAAGTGGGAGTTTTGATCTATAAAAGATAAAATTACAATATACATAATCTTTTAAAAATACACTAGTAAATATCATGATGAAGTTTGACATTTGAATGTTAAATCTCAAGATGATAATAAAGTTTGACATTTAAATGTTAAATCTCAATATGATGGAATTATCATTCATAGAATAGCAATATATCTCAAATATTTGATTAATATGCTGAGGGCTATGATTTACAGGATTATTGTAAACCTGATAATCATTATGATACATTACCAAATATGAAATTGGGTAAAGTATACATGATATGAATGATTAAGATATTGTCCATAAAGATAATCAATTTTAGAAATGTGGTTTATCTTAATAGTTAGACTAGAAAATGAAGATGAGTTTCTTCAGATTAGGTAACCCTTGTGGTTTAAATCTTTGTATAGAAATCATATGGACAATATTGTGCACGTATTTAATATATGTTTTATGACAAGATTATTAATCACACTTAAGCAATTAACTGTGATTGAATATTCTTTTCTAAATACATTAAATATATAAAGATTATGATTGTCATATTTATGAAATTGACAATAGAATATCAAAACTCTTTCTTGAGTGATTACTTTAGCGAGGACGATAAGTAATCAAGATGAGTTTATGAATTCAAATAAATCTTTAGAAGTGTACAAAGTGCGATAATCTATGGATGGATAAATGCATGCATCTAGAAGATTACTCTTATGTTTAATTATTAAATTCATGTTTTGATTTATAATTGAAATAAGATAATTTCTAAGTATTCCTAAAGGCTAGTGGGAGTATTATGTTTAATTTCTTAAATCATATATGTTGTAGAACATATAAAAAATAGCATTCCATATAAGTTAAAAGTTAAGTCATAGAATGGAATGAAACTTTACTTGTAAGATTTAGGAAATAAGACATACAACATTGGAATAAAAGTTTATTATAAATATGTGCGGTAAATAAATCTAATATAACATGATGTATTATTTAAAATGTCTAAATAGATATGTATGACATGATTTTTCATGAACATCATGTTTTGTTGTATCATGCTTGATTACAAGATGATTTTGCAATATTAATATCTAATTTAAAAGTTATTAGATAACTTGTGTAATATTCTAAAAAGAATATGTTTGATTATAGAATCACATCCTAAATCTGGAACAGCTTCCAAATTCTATTGATGAACAATTTTTCAATTGTTGTGAAAATTGTCATAGCCAACAAACTTGAAAGTTTGAAGGGCATCAAACATTACAAAATAGATATTAATGTTTACGGAAAGTTTTAATAGATATTGTTGTTGCATACAACGATGCTAATGAAATTGAGATGACACTCAATACTAGTTATGGTAAGGATTTCATCCTTCGCTATTACTAGTTATGCTTAATAAGAGCATAGTTGGATTATACATTAAGAGAATAAGAATACTTTAAACTTTAAAATGTTTAGAAGTTTGATTATCATAAATTGGTGGTTAAGGATGTCACACATTTTATGAAAGATAATATGACATTATCAAATAGTTGAGTATGCACATATAAGAACTTCAATAGTTGAATTCTTGAAATAAGTATTCTTAATATTTCAATAGATCAAAGTTGGATGATTTATGTCTTGTAAACAAGTATGAATGTCATTACTTGAGACATAATTCATCAACAATAGTTATCATGCATTGATCTATTTAGTATTTGGATAAGGGATGTTAAACAATTATTATAATAAATTTAAATACATGGTATGTTTAATTTATAATATATTGTATCCTATATTTGTATGTTTAATCCATGAATAAATGTTATTCTAAATTGTCCGTTGTCAGTTAATAATATGGGAATATTATTAAATCAAGACAAATCTGAAAGATGGTATAATATACTTAAAGTATATTGATGCGTAGTCATGCCATTTCAGATGATATTCAATGATACCGAATATAGGACTTATCCCAACTACATGATGTTACTTTATGGATTTTGTCATTAAGTAAATCATGAGAAGTTATCCTCAGACTTGAGATGCAAGATAAGTGTCATGAATGTAGTGCATTTTTGTGGAACAACTTAACGCTATACATAACTGGCAGTCATAAGGGTTGTTTTCGAAAGTGTTACAAAGTTTGTGGGTTTTGCTTGTAGTCAAGATAGAATTTGTTCCTTCAAATTTATTTTTTGGAGTTTAATACTGCTGGGCCCCTCGTAGGGTTGGTAAGATGCATGTGCGGCCGCACCCAAAATCTCCCTTGAATATGTTCAGAAGATTTGATAATCTTGATCAATCATAAACAACGAGAAACAGAATGGTTAATTAAGGAATGACTTTGATCCATATCCTTATTAATGTGGTATTAGAAACAAAAGGATAATAATAATGAGAAATCATTAAAAGGTTTTTCCAGGAGCCTTACTCGAGATCGTACTAGAGGCATCGGCGTGTTGCAAGACGCTAACCGATGTGATTACACTATTAAAATATGTCCAAGTGGGAGCTGTTAGATTATGGACATTATTTTAGTAGTCGTATGTTAGGATCGAACTCGAGATCGTGGGATTGCACACTTTACGTATGAAAGTTAAAGATTAATAATTAAATATAAATGTTATATTAATTATTAATTAAACATAAACACTTAACGATTGTTAACATTTAACGGAAAAGGCTAACGATCGTTAGAAGAAGTTTAGGAAAGTAATACTTGTGAATAATTGGAAGGTCAAGAAAGTTCTAGAAGGAGTTCCACCTCCTTTGTGCCTTGAGCTCCAAGTTTCATCAAGTATATAAACACCTCATGGGTTATTGTTTTCTCATAACTTGTACACACATAATAGGTGTTTTCTTTCTCATCTTGTCCTCAAAATCGATCCATCTTTATTACCCATAAGGGTTTCGATTTTTATAAAGTTAAAAGGTTTTGTGTTTAATTTACTTGCATAAACTTTTACTTGAATTAGTACGTGTGTACAAGAACACGATTCAAACACACTATTGTTTGATTCTTGGATTGAATTACAAAAGAGGTAAGGGGTAATTCTTATAATCCACATAAACCCTAATTAGGGTTCATAAGTTGAAGATTGCATATTGATTCTTGTTCGGGCTAGAATCACAAAGGTATGTTTACTATTTATTATTGATTAATTAATTACATGTTATATGATCTTGTTATAATTGCTTCCGCTATGCTCTCTTGATGTGTTTGGTTTATTTTATATGATTGTCATGATATTATAATTCCAACAATTGCAACAAATAATCGTTCCACTAAAGACCAAAGACAAGCACGGAGGTCATACACTAGCACCTCAAAAATAGTGTTTAGATACTCACATCTCTCGGGTGTAATAAAGTATATATCACAATATGGAAATGGAAAATATCTCTCACTACCTGTCATAGCAAAATAGATTACCATAGGCTTGGGAAAGGATCAAACCTCCACCACATGGCGTAAGCACCTAGGATAAACTATCAAAAAGGTCTTTTTAAAGGGTTATAATGTTAGGTGTAGGGATATGGGATACACGGTTTTGTTGGATATAGGCAATCTTTACTGGTGGCGAGTTAATAATCTTGGTTAATTACATGTACAATATGGCGTTGCTAAGCCAAGACTAGACTCGACTTAAGCTAATAAATGAAAAATAATAAAAACATAAAACAAACATAGAATGAAACGGGATGGTAGTCCGTATTTTTTTTTTTTTTTTTTTTTTTTTTTTTTTTTTTGCATACACTCTTACCCTACCATCCAAAATAATACATCATAGGGAATGAACATTCCCCTTACACTTGAATTTTTACATACTTTACAATAAACTAATCTAATGACTCGAATTAAGATAATCAAAACACTTGGAGTACTTTTAAGATTAACGCACATATGGGGGTAATAATATTATGTTCTTCCCCATTACTCCATAACACAAGTACTTTACTCATGAGTCCCAATCGTCCCAAAACAATATGTACAAGGATATGACTCGACTTAGCAACCATGTAATCAATTAAATAATTAACTAAGGGTTTAAACATGTAACAATAATGCACTAAAGATGAGTGCATACACGGAAGGCTAAGGCGATTTGGTTGTACATTTAAGTGGGTTGTAACAAATTCTTCCTTTAAGTAAGATGCTTAAAGTTAGGAACGAAAAGATAGGCTCGGAGGGGTGTACTAGGGGTTTCGTGTACTAAAAATGAGTACAACGCTAAGGTGTGGGAAAAATTAGTTAACTTTACTAGCCAAGTAATATGACTTAAATGGTCAAGTAATTATGATACTGGTTTAACACAAGGGTGATCCTAATGCCTCTTATAATGTAGTAAATCCTACTACACGAATGTAGTCTCACTAGCGGTCTCGGGATGCATCACTAACGCAAGTTCTAGAATCTAAATGCTACCGGTACACTCATAAGCACTAATAGTAAATGCTTTTCCTATCAAATCTAAAGGCGAACCTCACATATTTGGGAGGAAAATTTTTCTGAATAGTACGGTTTTGTGCTAGTAATACAATCTCCTATCCATGAGACGCTTGCTAAGGCTAAAGTTTCACTCCTAAATGTTGTAAAAAATTTTAAATTTGGCGCTAAAATTACACTAACAAGTATTTCTCATAGTTTTATTACACATCTACCATCAAACAAACAAACTCAAGTGAAAGTGTATCCTATAAGGTATCATCATTTACCCTCCCCTTACACTTAGGATGAACATTGTCCCTAATGTTCAATTAAAGAATGTAAAAGTGAAATAGGTAAAGGAATGAAATCAAATACTCCCCTGATTCGTTCGGTGTGGATAGTGCGGTAACAAGGTTAGATCTTCCTCCAAGAAAATGAACAATCAAAGCTTCCCTTCCAGAATATAAATCATCTTCTTGTCATATGTAACCTGTTAAACCTGAGAAAACAAACAAGGCAACCTCGCGTAAAATCGGCGGCAATCTATATATACTAATAAATCCTAGAAACAATGTAAGATATAATGCTTGTGGAATGAATGTTTGCAGATTTCCTGGAGTTTATAAAACTAAAGAATTAACAAAAACTTTAAGACTCCGTTAGAAAAACAAAACTAGCAAAATTTCCAGAATTTTACACATGACACCGTCAGGAATTATTCCCTGACGCCATCAGAAGTGATCTGCAGAAATCCTTACGTTAAGTTTCCGGAAAATTTCTGGAAAACTTATGTCCTACTTCCTGGAAAATCCTGCAAAACATCATTATGACTCGATACAAGCATTTGACTCTAACAAATACTAATATACATGTCCATTTAATATTGTGGAGAATCATGATCAATTTTGTTTCTTAAAAACATATTTGGAGTTTCCCCTTACACTTATCTTTTGCGAAATACCCTTGGATGAAGTTAAGACTAAGTCAAACGACAAAATAAAGTATTTTCACCTTGTTATTTTTGAAACATGATTTACCAACAATAAAAATAAAGCATGCATATGGAAACAAATAACAATCAAACAAATAAAAATCACACAAAGCATGGGTTGCCTCCCAAGAAGCGCTTTTCTTTATTTACGAGTCTTGTAGCTAGACTCAAGGTCATGGGTTATTACGTGACATGGGTGAGTTCCTCATTAAGGACATCTTTGGGGTCAAACTTGGGCTTCAGTTTCCTATCGGTTTTCTTAGTACGGTATGACCTTTTAAACTTTTCTCCATCCGGATCATACAAAATCATCTTCATATGCCATGATCCGTCACCTTCCTTAAGTGGCTTGTCCCACCTCCATTTACACTTATCCCCCTCTCTTTTCCACTTGTTCATCTCAATGTTAATAGGCATTACGCCTAAGAACTCAATCATTTTCCGAAAGACTAGGGGGTCCTCAAAAGGGTCTAGCTCCTCATCTCTAGCTATGAGTTGTTCCACCGAATGTGTTTTATCGATGAAATCTTTTTCTAGATAGAATGGGCGTTGAGGTCCTATAAAGTTTCTTTCTATCCAAGGTCCATATCTAGATGGTCTCCTATTCATCTCTACCCAATGTGGTGTCGGTTCATCCTCACAATCGTAGCTATGTTTCTTAACATCATATACCGCCCAAGTATCGCCCTCACCTACCGCTATCTTAGACTCCTTACAATCTATCATGGCGCTAGCGGTTGTTAAAAATCCTCTTCCTACCAACAATGGGCATGTAGTGTCACTAACCATATCTAGGACGTGAAAATCCGCTAAAATAGTCAACTTCCCAACGTGAACAACTACATCCTTGATCATCCCAACCGGGTGGGCAATACTCTCATCCGCTAGACCAATTAATACCTCCGTCTCTTATAACTTTACTAGCATGAGAGTGGTGAAAAGGGATAAGGGAATCAAGTTGAGGCTTGATCCTAAATCGGCTATTGTGTCGAAAGCGTCGGATTTTCCTATCTTACAAGGCAAAACAAATATACCCAGATCATCAAGCTTTTTAGGCAACTTGTTTTGAATGAAGGCAGTCCCATTTTTACCTAGTTTAAATTTCTCATATTTTTCTAGGAGGGCACTATAGTAGGGAGCACGGGTTAAGACATCAATGACGGGGCGTTCAAGGTGGAGTTCCTTGAATTCATCGTCAAGGTCTTGTGTAGGAGGTGTTTCAACTATGCTTTTGACCGGTTTGATGTTGGGTGTTTAATTAGATTGGTCCTTTTGTAGAATTTGGTTTTGCTTGAAACACGTGCTCATTGATTTAACCGAGTAGTATTGCGGACAAGAAGTGGGTGACGAAACTGATGATATGGAATTAACGTTTAGTTTCGGGTTCTTGACCGTGTCGCTTGGGAGTGCTCTCATTTCTCGGTCATTGAGAACTTTCAACAATGTGTCGATTTTGGTGGTCATCTCGCTTTGCTTTTGTTTGAAATCGGCTTCAAACTTGGATATGCAAGCTTCTTGAGATGCCATAAACTTGGACATCAATCCTTCAAGATTGTTGGTACTACTATAGTTATTAGAAGGATTGTTGTTGAAAGTACGGTTGGAGGGTGGACCGTTTGGTTGGTAGCGATTAGGCGGATTGGAAGAATTGTTTTGGTTTTGTTTCCACCTAAGGTTCGGGTGATTTTTCCAAGAAGGGTTGTAGGAATCACCGTAAGGGTTTGGCTCGGGTTTGAAAGTGTACCACTTATCTCCCGCTTCGTCGGTACGCGAGGATGCGTAGTCCGCAAAAGCTGTTCTGGGGAGTTCCACGCAATCACGAGTGTCATGGGGACCACTACATAATTCGCATGAAGAAGTGATTTTGTTCACTTGGCTTGAAAGCTTAGGAGCTTCGTAAGATTTCATGAGAAACTTGACTTGGTCCTTAAGTTCCATGATCCTACGGTCGGGAGTGCTAGAATTGTTCGAAGGCAAAGATATCGCCTTGACCGTTTTGTTCAAATCACGGGAATCATTCCAACTTCCGTTGTCATAGAGAGCAAGATCTTCTATGAGTTCTCTTGATTCTTCCGCACTTAGATCACGTAGCATACCACCGGCCGATTGGTCAATGGTTCGCCTTGAGGAGAGATCGATATGGTCATAGAAGATTTGGACTTGGAGCCAAAGATCTATGCCATGATGAGGGGCTTTTTGGAGTAAGTCCTTGAAACGAGTCCATGCTTCATATAGAGTTTCACCCTGACGTTGTTGGAACATCAAGATATCATTTCTAAGCTTGGTAGTTCTCTCTAGTGGGAAAAATTGAGCAAGGAAACGAGTGGTGAGATCATCCCATGAGGTGATGGATCCCGCGGGTAAACGTTCAAGCCATTGACTAGCTTGATCACGTAAAGAGAATTGGAATAGGCGTAATCGGGTCGACTCTCTAGTTGTAACATCAAGGTCTATAGAATCTACGATTTTAAGGAAATCCTTGAGATGTTGATTAGGATCTTCGGAACGAAGTCCATGGAATGCACATCCGCTTTGCACCAACCGGATGGTGTCGGATCGTAAGGGGGACACATTGGCTCCTTGGGTGAGCTCAATGGTGTTTCGATAGCCTTGGTGGCTAGGACGGGAATACTCTCCTAGGGTTCGGGGCCTAAGAGGTTGGTTTGCTAGTGGTGGGTTTTGTGGGTGGTCTTGTTGTGGTGGGTTGATGGGTTCAAAGATGTTACCACCTTCCATGGGATGATAAATATTACGAACAAAGACACGAAGAAATAAGATAGACTAAAGAAACCCTAAAAAATAAATTAAAATCTTACTAGAAAGGAATCTAGCAAGTAGACCTAATAAAAAGAAATTCTAACCTAGACAATAACTATTCCCCGGGCTGCGGCGCCAAAAACTTGATGCGTGGGAATTGCACCAGGCTTTACCTCTCGAGGGATCTCGAGAAGCTTACAACCCCCACCAGGCAATGTACCTGATCGTTGTAGTATAGTATAGTGACAAGTACCGGGGGATTGATCGTTCAACTCAGGAATAGTGTCGCTAGGATTAGAAAGCCTAAAAATTAAGTCTAGAGGTGAGGGATGATTCTTTTTGTATTTTTATATTTTATGAAAAGCAAGTAAAATCTCGGGTTTTTGGAAGAGTGGGCGGAATTAGTTGCTAGTCAACTAACCCAATAACTAAAGATGCAATCAAAATAAAATAACAAAAATGTAAATTAAACTAATTAAACTAGTAGTATAAATGATGAATGGGAAAATTGTGTTTACTTAGATTTCATTACTCTCTAGATACCTTTTACAGGTTGATAGTTTGTTACAGTTGCGTGGATGACGGGTTATATTCCTTAATACCATTCGTGGGGTGGCATATGTACTTCCCCAACTCTATAAGCTCCTACTTCACTCCTATGTCGAGCCTGCAAGAAGCTCCTAACATGGGATCACTAGAATTCGCTCATGCATTAAATACAACCATAAAAACCTAGTACGCATTGGTTCATGTTTCTTAAGACGTTCAAGCAAGTTACACTATGGAAGTCTGCCAGTTTTCTTAAGCCTAACATCGAAATCATTCATCCATAACAACTATAAGCAAGCAATCAACCCATAATCAACATCTAAGTTTCACTACATCTAAGCAAACACACAAGAGATCTAGCCTAGCATGTTAAAATCAAGACAAGCGTAAGATATATTCAAACAACACATAGACATATTGAATGAATTGAAAGGATACTTATCTTAATTGAACATGAAAGGTTTCAAAGGGTAAAAACCCTTGAAAATACTGATAAAATTGTGCTAGGGTTTCTCCAAGTTATCCCTCTAATTGTCCTCTTTTAATGAATGAAAATTACAAAACTATATATAGATTTTCCAACGTGACGGCGTCAAGAAGAGAAATCTGACGCCGTCAACTCGCCGCCCATAATAATATCGGATTGCCTAGATCTAGATCTGACGCCGTCAAGAGCAAATTTCCTCTGGCCGTCACGTGTAATGGGACCATGACGGCCTATGGTGACGCCGTCATGCCCCTTAGTGTAAAACTCTCTGGACCGTCACGGACTCTATCCACTTCACCTCTTATTTTATCTCTTGACGCCGTCATGTATGATTTGGTGACGCCGTCAGGTACTGTTTCCAGCAAGAAAAATTGAGACTTTGCCATTTTCTTCACTTTTATGCTCCAAAAATGTCCAAAATGCTTCATTTTCCAGAATTCACTCCAAAAGTACCTAAAATCACAAAATGAACGATTTAGGGCAATATTTGATCAAATAAATTCAATTCCGGGCTTAAATGACCCTCTAAAAACGGATCATTTTTCGCCTCATCAGTGATACTCCCTCCGTCCCATATTAACTGTCCGTTTACATCATGCACAAAGTTTTAGAAAATTCCACTAACTACACTCTCCACCAAGCAAATATCATTTTTACCCACTAAAGTTTCATCTCATTGGTTGAAATAAAATATGAACACTTAATTTGTTACATCCAAAGATTTCATTATGTACACTTAATATTAATATGGAACGGAGGGAGTATGAGGATATAAAATGTCAAATCACCTCCTTATAAAAAAAGATATTATGAAAGCGATCAGTAACTCTAGCAACAACTGTTTGAAAGCCATCAACAATTACCTTAAAGCCATCAAAAAAGTAGTAACTCGGAAGGCCATCAGCAACTCCGAAAACCATGAGTGACCAACAAACCATCCGAAAAGGAGTTGATATTTAATTATTTATGTTCACTTTATTCCTTGATTCATTGTATTCAATTTTTTTTATTTTTTTTTTTTATTTTTTTTTTAACGGCAAATGATTCGAGCCCACAGTAATCATTGTATTCAATTTTTTTTGAACGGCAAGTTAGTAGTTAGTGATTCGAGCTCACAGTAACATCCAATTGGGCAGTATTTTTTTTTTTTTTTTTTTTAAAGAAATACTAACATAATTTCAATTTTCTTCAACTTTTATTAAATAGAAGTGCCGGATATGAATAGCCTCGGTCAGTAGGTTGTTACAACATGTAACGTAACAATATTATCGAAAACCAATGTTCAAAATGTTCTTATCAAGTTATAATATAAAGAGATTTGAGTTCTCAATGGTCATAGTTAAATTAAATTTACTTTCAAGAACTATTTATCCGACAAACTTTAAGCCAAAGTTTAATCTAACAAAAATCAAACCAAAAGCTCCGTGCGTGCACGGGGTCTAAAACTAGTTACCTTTTAATACAAAAAGTTAAAAAAAAAATTAACATAAAAAAAACAAATTTAGACAAACAATTTTATGTGCTAATTTACAAAGATATATGACCTGTAGTTTGATTATATATACAAGAATACCGAAGTTGCTATGATATTATAATTTCAATTATATCTAGTAGTTGGTGCCTTGTGGTTGGTATATAACGAAAGCAAAATGGATTTATGTAAATTAGTGTTTAGTTGACAATTATTTATTTGTTTATGTATATGTCATGTCGACTCTAGTTATTTTTAGCAAACATGTCAACTCTAATTATTTTGATTATTTATTGATACACCCTCTCAATTGATTGCAATAATCTTCTAAATTTTTTATATTTTTTAATTATTTTTTATTTTTATAATATTTTTTATTATAAAACTGTGAAAAAAAAAAAAAAAAAAACAAAACAAAAAAAAAAACAAACAAATATAAAGTTTAACAAGTCAAAAGTTGTAAAATGTAAAAAATACGAAGTAGAAAATCATAAAAAACTGTCTTGTCATGTTAATAAAATGGGTAAAATAACCGAAAAAATTATGAAACATAAAATATACCATAAAAATTGTCTTATACTGTTAATAAAATGTGGAAAAGTGGCAAAAAAAAGTACCGAACATAAAATATAAATTTTGACAAATCAAAAGTAGTAAAATACAAAATATACGAAGAAAAAAAAAAACCTCTTCTTATCCCTTCTTACAATGATTTATACCAGCTAGTATGTTGTTCTTACTAGCTAGTACAAATTAGTGACTCCTTTTAAGGTAAATTATGTTTTGCCAAATTGCCAATGCCATCGGTACATAATACTATGAAATGTGTTGTATTTGCCTTCCGGGATCAAGGAACATATTTTGTAGAGTCAGTCCTTGCAGTGCCACGAATGTTTCATTCGTTTACACTAATGTTTTCGAAACTAAGCAAACCTCCATCATCCAGACCATGAGATCGAACTATTCTAACGTAGGATGGCCTAGCTTATATATTCGGTTTGTCAAAGAACACATGCATAATTAGCAAGCAAACTAAAAATTATGATTTTATCAGATAGGGCAAGAGAATTTTTTTTTTTTTTTTTTTTTTTTTTTTTTTTTTTATTTTATATATATTTTTTTAATAAATAATACAGTATCAAGAAATTATTGATTCCTATTTAGTAGTTTTCAGTTATTGGAGTTACAAGGGTTTTATCAGAAATAAAAGAAGATTTAAAAAAAATGATTTTTTAGATCTCTTTCAACACTTTTACCATGAGACATCATGCATGTTAAAACATGAAAATGAATATAGAGAATATTCCAACCCCCTATTATAATAAACGTGAAGTTGTATTATTCCACAACCAACCACAATGTTGGTGGCCATGCAAATATGCAATTTTTAAAGCATGAATAATGCAACATTACACCAAAAAAGTTGGTACTTGTTTCTATAAATAGCAACCAAACTAGACTAAAGCAATCACATATTCAAATCAACCATTTCATACACAAACACCTCTCAAACCATGGCTCCATCGATCTCGATAACTAACACAAAGTCACTCAACATTATGGATTTTGTGGTGAACAAAGGTCATGGAGTAAAAGGCTTAGCAGAACTGGGACTCAAAGCCCTACCACATCAATACATTCAACCTCCACAAGAAAGGTTTGATAGTAGCAACGAAGAACCGAATCAGGATTCCATTCCAGTTATCGATATGTCCAACTGGGATGATCCGAATGTTGCAAAAGCTATATGTGATGCAGCAAGCAAGTGGGGCTTTTTTCAAATAGTGAACCATGGAGTTCCCATTCATGTTTTAGATGATGTCAAAGAAGCAACTCGAAAGTTTTTTGCATTGCCAGCTGAAGAAAAGCTGAAATACTCAAAAGAAAAATCGGTTACAAATAATATACGTTTTGGTACAAGTTTTACTCCTGAAGCCGAGAAAGCTCTCGAGTGGAAAGATTATCTCAGCCTCTTTTTCGTCTCGGATGATGAGGCTGAGACCCTATGGCCTTCTGTATGCAGGTAAAATTATGCTGTTTTTGTCTATACATGCACTATTAGAGAAGGCATTTTATGTAGATATATAGCTGCTTATTGCCTTTAAGCTTATAAGCTTATTTGAGTTGTTTTAATTGGTTATTTTTTTATTGGCAGGAATCAAGCTCTGGAATATATAAAGAGTTCAGAATTGGTTGTCAAAAAGCTGCTCAAGATACTTATGAATGGACTCAATGTGAAAGAAGTTGATGAAGCCAAAGAATCGAAGCTTATGGGGTCAAAGAGGATTAACCTAAACTACTATCCAAAATGTCCTAACCCTGAGCTCACTGTGGGTGTGGGGCGTCATTCAGACGTGTCCACGCTCACTATACTCCTTCAAGATGAAATAGGAGGGCTTTATGTTCGAAATATGGACACCATGAAATGGATTCAGGTCCCTCCGGTCAGTGGATCTTTGGTGATCAACGTTGGAGATGCACTTCAAATCATAAGTAACGGGAAGTTCAAAAGTGTTGAACATCGTGTTACTGCTAATGGGAGCAGCAACAGGATTTCAGTCCCGATATTTGTGAACCCAAGGCCTAGTGATGTTATTGGACCTTTGCAAGAATTGGTTGACAGTGGAGAGAAACCACTTTATAAGAACGTCGTCTACTCAGATTATGTCAAGCATTTCTTCCGAAAAGCACATGATGGAAAGGCTACAATCGACTTTGCAAAAGTTTAATTGTGTGTAATCCGCCACCTTTCCATTCGTTTAAGAAATAACATACGAGCTTTGTAAGCAATGTATGAAGATGAACTTATTTCAAAACTATAATTTAAAGTCTTAGAAAACAATGCAAATGTTACAATGTTTGGGACCCTTTTGTTTTTATGTAAGAAATCATTTACTAGCATGTTTTGATGTTTTGTTACAATCTTTTAATTAATAAAATAACGTCTGGTAATAAAAGTTAAAGATATTAACAAAAAAATAATAATAATAAAATAAAATAGAATAAAAAAAAGAAAAAAAAAAGAAAAAAAGAAGAAGATTGATACCCTATCTTCTAAATTTATACCATATATTTGAGTCTTTGTTTTTTGATCTATTATTATACATGTAATTAAATCAAAGATAAGGATTTTAGTAAAATCATATTTTAATTGAAGAAGATTTCTGACTTATACTATAAGGAAGGAAATGAATATGATATAAAAGAAATGAATATGGTAAAAATGGAAAGTTTGTATTACATAAAAAAAAATCCCAAGATTTACTTGCTAAAATGAATGCATATTATCTAGTATAAATACTCATATCATGTCGTCTTCATCATGACAGTTAATCAACTAATTTATCACATATTAACAGCTTTTGTTACCATGGCACCCAAGAACAAGGATCAAGAACCTGCATTCACGGTTAGTTAGTTGTACTAGAAAACATTAGATCCATTTCTTTCTAACATAATTAACCAACTTTGAATATCTTCTTCTAATACTGTTCTACATTGCTTTTTTTCTTCTTGATCATTGCACGTAGAACTTTACTATCAATGTCGATGTTGCAAACAATTGGACAAAAACGGTGGAAAAGGTAGTGAATAGCGTTAAAGGTATTATGTTTTCTGTCATTCTTGTAATTTTCCTAGCTAGCATATAAGATTGATTATTTTGTGTCTTATTTTTTTTTCTCTTGGTTAATTGGTTAAATTAAAGGAGTAAGAAGTTTCCGAATGGAGGATACTGGAAAGGTACATATATCGGGTTACATTGAACCAAACGTATTTCTGAAATGTTTGCGGAAAAATGGAAAAAAAGCACATCTAGTGCATTGGCAATATGGAGAATGTTCTTCCAACTTGTATCAAAACAAAGGCTCTCAAAACAGTGGCTATCAAAGTGGTGGTTATGGAGGCCATCATAATACCAATGGAAATGGTTATAGCTACAATCATCAACCACGAGTTACCTATGCGCCGTCATATCCACCTCATGGCGATCCATATGCTAATCATGAGGAAAACAACTCTTGCTCCATCATGTGATGTCGTTCTTCATGCTATGATCATCACTAGTTGATTTCCTAGTTTGTTTTGGTTTTTGTTTATGTTTTGCTATAACATTTGATGATGGATTGTTTAGCAAACAGTGCTTATGCTAGTTGACTTTTTAAACTAGCATACCTTATTTAATAAAAGAACATCATTTCAATGCATTTTATGAATGACTGAAGTTATTTATTTTTGAGTTGCTGCTTTGTTTAAATGAGGTTATGCCTCTCGTTAGATGGTCTGTTGGTTAGGAGAGACACGATGGTGCTAACAATTAGGTGATCGTGATGTGGACTTCACTCACATCTTTTGTATTGAAACGCGTGAAGTTGCTATTACAGCCTCCACCCTCTAATCTAGGATAGTTTATATTATTTAAGCATGGATCTGCGAGCAAATTTTAGTTTTTGGTTTACCTTAAGCGCTAAAGTTATACAAATTGAAATTGGTCCTACTATACCACATTTCTTCACTGTGAATGCGTTGCATACCTGTGGATGTATGGTCCGGACTGGGTCAGGAATGGGCCAGGCCCGGGTAGCCAGCGGCCCAATTTACGCACTTTGTGGATGTATGGTCCGGACTGGGCCAGGAATGGGTCAGGCCCGGGTAGCCAGCGGCCCACTCTACGCATTAACCCTAATCCATGCCTTATAAATATAGGGCTGGGATCTCTTTATTCAACACAACATAATACGATACAACAGGTTATCCTAAACCTAATAACTATTATATGCTCTGCGCATCACATACTAACTTGACCGTCGGAGGTGGATCCCGGGGCTACGGCCTCGGGTCCACTCCTAACGGGTTCTCTTTGTTGACAGGTCTACTTAGGGCTTATGAAGACGACTAACGGCCCAAGGAGAGTCGTTGAATAAGCCCGCGCCAGATTATGCATCAACAAGTGGCGCCATCCGTGGGACCCGGCTACGACAAGTGTCGTGCTCTCACATCGCTAGAACGCGACCATCGTCGCATCGATATAACTATGCGGTAACTTTATTTTTGTACGCAATACACGAATAAAAAATATAACAACTACAAGTTGAATGCCGAAGAATAACATGTATTTATCGCATGCATAAGGATTATATTTTATTATTCCATGAATGCTAGAATCGTACAGTACATACGTTTGATATATCGACAATATACTAAAAAGTCATTCGACTTTATGCTATTCACTGTCAACCGACTTTATGATGTTCACAGTAATTGCCTTTATGTGTTGACTTTTTCAAACGATAAAAGTGCTAACAGGATATTCATCATATTTTACTTTCATGTATCTTTTATTACGTATCTTCTAAATACGAAAAACAATATCCAATATTTAAAAAAGATATGCACAAAAATATCTTTTAAATCGACAAGATTTGATATCTTTTAAAGATTCAAAAAGATTTTACATAAATCTTTTATCTATGGTAAACACGATTTTACCTATAGCCACGCGCTAAATCCGCACGATCGGATCTATTTTATCTTTTAGCCGCGAAACAGCGCAGTCACGATAAATCTACCCGCGTTAGGCCATGCGTACGAAAATCTTCGCAGATTGGCGCCATGCGCGCACTGTCATGTACAGGCACCACGATGCTAGTCAATCGCCATGAGCGCACTGTCACTGTCACGTACAGGCACTGGACGAAAGCCGTGGTCAACTGCGATCATCCAAAAACGTTAGAGTCTATGCGGTCACGATAAATCTATCTGCGTCTGTGCGTGCAACAGAAATTATTAGTCGCGGTCATGGTACATCCATCCGCGCCATTCTTAAAAAAAAAAAAAAAAAAAAAAAATCGCCATGCGCGCATTCCTTTTATTTATTAGCTACGCGCTACCTTCTTTTAAGTAGTACGTAAAAACCTCACGTTAGGTGTAATTCGCACTACTACTTCTTTTATATATT
This sequence comes from Artemisia argyi, assembly GCA_030686995.1. Taxonomy (NCBI): domain Eukaryota; kingdom Viridiplantae; phylum Streptophyta; class Magnoliopsida; order Asterales; family Asteraceae; genus Artemisia; species Artemisia argyi. The sequence goes on along the minus strand of CM060693.1, from coordinate 20,222,198 downwards.
TATTATATGCTATGTGCTATATTTTTGCTTCGCGCTTATCTTTTACTTTATTAAGTTTTATATGTCGCGATTCGCGGCATATACTTTTAATATTTTCATTAAGTACTTTTCAGGATTTGAATAACTAAGTTTAATGCTCCTACACGAGTAGCACCATCAAACTTGGGGGGCTACCAGGGTATATAATACCACTGTTGGCGCACGCGTCACGCAGGTATATTTGGAAGCAGATCGTACGTAAGAGGTACTGCAGGCCCGGTACAAAGACGAATTTAAATATTCGCATCATCTTGCCGCAGGGGAGACGTTCTCTGTCGGTTGTAAAGACGAATGCAATGTTCGCACACAGCGCGAACAACGCGCACCTCTGTCGCGAACAACGCGCACCTCTGTCGCACACAGTGCGCACCTTTGTTGCGCACTGCGCACATTTTTGTTGCGGACAACGCACATTCTTGTCGCGGACAACGCGCACTTCTGCCACAGAAGTACGTCTTCTGTCGCACCATGTTGCATCGCTACTGGTACAAAAGGTACGCCCTTACCCAGGATACAGCATGAGGAATCCACCTTCACCACGGACACCTTCACAATTGTGAGACAATCACAATCGCAATCCCAGTGCGCACTGTCGTATTTGGGCTGCGCAGTATGATCCGTCCCTTACGCACACATGAACCCAGTGCGTACCATCGCATTTGGTTGATTGTGCCTACGCAGCCATGAATAGAACTTAAGTTTAGCATAACATAGCCATGCGCTATGTCATACTAAACTCGGGGGCTTGTGGATGTATGGTCCGGACTGGGTCAGGAATGGGCCAGGCCCGGGTAGCCAGCGGCCCAATTTACGCACTTTGTGGATGTATGGTCCGGACTGGGCCAGGAATGGGTCAGGCCCGGGTAGCCAGCGGCCCACTCTACGCGTTAACCCTAATCCATGCCTTATAAATATAGGGCTGGGATCTCTTTATTCAACACAACATAATACGATACAACAGGTTATCCTAAACCTAATAACTATTATATGCTCTGCGCATCACATACTAACTTGACCGTCGGAGGTGGATCCCGGGGCTACGGCCTCGGGTCCACTCCTAACGGGTTCTCTTTGTTGACAGGTCTACTTAGGGCTTATGAAGACGACTAACGGCCCAAGGAGAGTCGTTGAATAAGCCCGCGCCAGATTATGCATCAACAATACCATATATAAAACCCTTGATTTTGGGTTTTGATGGGATCCGGTGTGCGGTTTGTGATGGCTGGAAGCATTGAAACAACTAACAATCTATTTGTTTAATGCCCATTGGCCTTGATCCTTTGGTGTTGGGTGGCAACGTGGTGGTGCTTAGTGATTTCCTAAACTCCGTGCATTTGACTCTCGTATGGGTAAACATAAACGCCCCTTTAAAAGAGTGTTTAGATGTACTTGTCCGTTACTATCTCACGTCTTCTGAGTACGTGTACGATCGAGGAAGAACTAAAAAAAAAATAAGAAAAAAAAAAAAAAAAAAAAAAAAAAAAAAAAAAAAAACTTATTTTTTCTTAAATGTATTAGATCAAAAATGAATTGTGTTTGTAGCTTGTTTAGATTAGTTACTTCTTTAATATTAGATTCTGTAAAACTCCATGATCAAATATTATTAATCATCAAATATATATATATATATATATATATATATATATATATATATATATATATATCATATGTCTTGCACAATAAGATAAGTAGCATGGGTTAAGCCCGATAGTAAATAATGAACAATGCATGGGCTATAATATTCTGCTAATACACCCTCGCAGTTTGAGTGGGAGGACTTCGAACGTTCAAACTGGATCGAAAATCAAGAAACAAAGCAGCAGGAAGTCCCTTAGTAAAGATGTCAGCATACTGAAAACAAGACGGAACATGAAGCACACGAACATGTCCTGAAGCAACATAATCACGGACAAAATGAATGTCGATCTCAATGTGTTTCGTACGTTGATGTTGAACAGGATTCGTTGATAAATATACCGCACTGACATTATCACAATAGACAATAGTAGCTGTAGACAAAGGGTTATGAAGCTCACGCAGTAGATTGCGAATCCAAGTTGTCTCAGCTACCACATTAGCAATACCACGATATTCGGCCTCAGCACTGGACCGAGACAATGTCACCTGTCACTTAGTAGACCAAGATAAAAGATTATCACCAAGAAAAACACAATAACCTGAAGTGGAGCGGCGAGTGACTGGGCAACCTGCCCAATCAGCATCCATGTAAGCAATAAGTTGAGCAGTAGAGGAAACATGCAGCTGAAGACCATGATCAACAATACCACGAGCATAGCGTAATATACGCTTCAAAGTAGTGAAATGTGGTTCACGAGGGTCATGCATATAAAGACACACTTGCTGAACCGCATATGAGATATCCGGACATATGAATGTAAGATACTGAAGTGCACCAGCTAGGTTGCGGTATAAAGTAGGATCAGCACAAAGGTCACCATGAGGTCCAAGCTTGGACTCGGTGTCAACAGGAGTGCGGAACGGATTACATTTCTGCATATGAGCTCTCTCAAGAATTTCTTCAGCAAACTTGGATTGCGATAAAAACATACCGGATGTTATGTGGGTAGCAGAAACACCAAGAAAATAATTAAGATAGCCAAGATCCGTCATTGCAAACTCACCATGAAGACCAGTGATAACACGCTGTAAAAATACAGTAGAAGAAGCGGTCAATATAATATCATCCACATACAGTAACAAGTTGGCCGTGTCAGATCCACGGTGAAACACAAAAAGCGACGCATCAGTTTTGCTATGCTGAAAACCAATACGAGTAACAAATCCTGCAAACCGCTGAAACCAAGCTCTAGGGGCTTGTTTAATCCCATACAATAAACGCTGAAAATGACAAACATAATCTGGATGAACAGAATCTACAAACCCAAGTGGCTGATGCATGTAAACAGTCTCAGATAAGTGACCATGAAGAAAAGCATTCTTTACGTCAGGCTGGTAAATAGGCCAATCACGAGACACTGCAAGACTCAAGACAATGCGAATAGTAGCTGGTTTGACCACAGTACTAAAAGTCTCATCACAATCAACCCCTGCTATTTACTGGGTCCATTTGCAACAAGTCGCGCCTTATACCTACTCAACGAACCATCTGCATGAAACTTATGCTTGAAAAGCCGCACAGAACGAACAATATTCACATTAGCTGGACGGAGCACAAGCACCCACGTACCGTTAGTAATTAAAGCATTGTATTCATCTAACATAGCCTATTTCCACTGAGGATCACGAAGAGCATGAACATGGCACCTAGGAAGAGGAGAAATGGTAGTAACATGACAATTCATACGCTCAAGAGGCTTAGAAATACCGTCTTTAGCACGTGTGACCATGGGATGAATGTTGACGGTGTTTGTGGGTATAGCAGGATGTTGCGTAGGAGGTTGTGGGGAAGTGGCCTCTGAAGTAGCGGGCAGAGGTGAAGTGGGTTGTGTAGTACCGGGCTGTGGTGAAGTGGCTTGTTGCATATGGATAAGCGAGGTAGGGTCAGGCTGGTGCGGATTGGGCTCACGGTGAAGCGAGGTGGTCGGCTGTGGTGTATGGTGAGTACTTATTCACTCACCTTTTCTGAGCCAAAATAGGACAAAATAATCCAAAAACTAACCTAAAAAGCCAAAGAAAACATGTTTTGTGATTGTGAATGTGCAAGTACGGATATCTCATGAAATGACGAAAAACAAACAAAAACCTGGCAAAAACGAGCACGAGAGTAGAACGAGTCAGAAAGTCAATGCTGGCAATCAAGTTGAGCTCACAAAGTCAAATAGAGTCCTCAGAGTTTGAAGATTTGCATGAATGATCCTTATTATGGAAGTTTGAAAAAATGTCTGAAATAGTCCCTGTACTTTGAAAGTTGACACATTCAGTCCCTCTTGGAAATTTTTGAAGAGAAAGTCAAAAGTCAACCTTCGGGAATCACAATAATACATAAAAGGCCCTTGGATCAAGTTTACAAAGAATGGCATAATCAGTCCTTGTATTTCAGAAAATTTCACATCTAGTCCTTATATATTTCAAACACTAAATTCTAAAAATCCAAAGTATCAAAAGCCAAGCCCAAGGTTTATATCACAAGCCCAAAACCAAAAGTAAAATACCCAAGCCCATTCTCGATCAAATACCCACACCCAGGGTCAATGGTCAAGACATGGTCAAATAACTAATAAAAAAACCCACACCCGCCCCCCAAATATCATTAAACCCAGAACCCCCAAATTGCTATGAACCCTAATGAACCACTTGGTTCAATTGGTCAAGCCATCTCAATTAACCACTTATTGCCAATCATTCGGACTTCTAGAAGACTAGTCACGTGCTCAGGAGGTATCAGAGAGAGTATGAGATGTCAGGAGTACACATGGCATAGTTTCATTGGGTGCAACACCTCACAACCCTTTTTGGATTCTACTTCTAGAAGAATGTCATCACATGTCAGAGAGAATGCACGTTTGGGACAGATGGCAGTATATGATTGGTCAAGCCACGTCTAAAAATCTATTCCAAGGGCTGTGGATAGATTGAAGAAACACAAATTGATCAAAGGGCTTGGAGATGCTTAGAAGAAGCACAAATTGCACCAGGATCGCCATTGAGACCCCAACTCTCTCACTTATTCTATAAATACGATAGATTTTCAGCTTATGAGGTGTGTAGTTTTTAGGTAGAGAAATGCTGTCAAATTGTTTTTAGAATTAGTTTTTACTTAAATTCAATTTACTATTTGTAATTGTAACTCATTTTCAATAAAAGTTTAGTTCATTTTCCTTTAATTCTGTTTCAATATTATAATCTGTTTTACTGTCTAGCTTATTAATAAGCTGTTTATCTTAATCTCTAATTCAACAAGTTTAATTTAAAGTTTATCTATTTTAGCTTTTGCATTTTCAGTAGTTATATCAGATACAAGTTAATTTTTCATAAAAATCTAAAAAAAAATAACAAAAATAACAAAAATTATAAAAATATATAGGTAGAATCTATCTTAGCTTGCATCCAAGCTAATTTGAATTCTGAAACATTCATTTAAGCTCTGTAGCTTAAGTGAATGTGAGTTGTAGTGTATTAACTGAGTATTGCTAAAGGTCTCACCAAAGTCAGTCAACAAAAGCCAAAGGGAATTGAATAATTGGAATTTGTGGTGAATTGGATAAGCTGAGACAGATTTGGATGGTCTCTGCCTATCATAAAGATAGGCAAGCATAGTGATCCACCTCTGTTCTTACTGAGGTGGTTATAACTTTGTAAGTTTGATTTTTAATCTCCAATTCTTATATAATCTGTGATAGTTTTGATATAGAAGTGAGTTTTTACTGTTTCATTGGTTTGATTGCTGTTTTAGTAGTGGTTTCAGTAGAGATTAGTGATTGTTAATTCATTAGATTCATCTGTTTTACATTAGCAAATTAGTGTGACTGTTACAACTATTGGATTTGTGATATTGCTTCATTGTTTTATCTAGTTGTAACTTGTTGGTGATTTGCTTCTATTCAGTGATTTAGAACTGTTTTGGATTGGTTTAGTGGTGTTTAGTTGATTTTTAATAGGAGATATAGTGAAACTGTCACCATATAGTGACGTTTGGGAATGCTTGATTTGCTGGTCTTATTGGTACTTTAGAGGGCATAATTGATTTGTATATCTCACATAGGTTGAATTCATGCTTAATCTAGCATAAAATCAGTAGAGTAGAACACATAAAGTCAAATTGGCTTTTCAATTCATTATAACAGTTAGTGAGTAGGAAAATTAATTGCATAATCATCATTTTAGTTACATAAGAGTTAATTGTAGCTTAAGTCATTCATATAGTAGCTTAACATCATTTTTAGAGACAAATTTGAGAAATCAAAATTCATTTTGGTCAAATTCCATTTTAAATCTAAAAGTCAAAGTCAGAATTTGGTTAGTTCTTTGTGGAGATCCATAAGTCTTAATTCTCATTGGAAATATATTTGGATTGTAATTTTTAGGAATTTGAAAGCTCAAGTAATAATTTCAAAAATAAAATTAAAAATTGGAAATCATTTGGTCTTTGAAAAAGCTGATTGAAGTAGCATGTTTGGACTCAATTTCCCCTGTGCATTAGTATTTGATCAGATTTCTAGGTATCATTTTGGGTAGATAATTGGAATAGAGTTACTTTCTCTTGGTTGAATTGAGATTTCAGTTGGTTAGTTCAGCTCTTGCCCCCATAAGCTGGTGCTCTTAAGCTTATTTAATGAGCTTATAGCTTCTGTTAGTTGATTAATTTGAGACAGATAAGCTGTTGTGAGATTATAGCTTGCTTGTTGAATTTTGAGATTGAACTTTAGCTCTGGTGATTGTTCTGAGTTTGTTGGTAGATTATATAAGTGTTGTGCATGTCCATTTGATTCTGGCTTATTCGGAATTTGAGTTGCTCAATCTTTGGCTTATTCACACTACTTATAGCTTGCTTATTGTGTTTTCTATGCAATTTTTGATCTGTGATTGGCATTCCTGAACATATTAGTGCATTATTCATCTGAGTTTTAAGTTTCATTCAATTTTGTCACAAGTGCTTATAAATAAGCATTTGTGATAAGCTGCTTTGGCCAGAATAAGCACTTAAACTGTTCATTTTAGTTTCAAATTTTTTATCCAAGTTCATTTTATTATTTTTGATTTTCTGTTAATTTTTCATATTTTTCTAAGTTGATTTGATATTTTTCTTTGATATTAAACATGTTTATATTTTTTTTTAATAAACAAAAATCAATAAAAATTCAGAAAAAGACATAAAAAATACAAAAATATTTTAGAAAATTCTTTTATAATATTTTAGGTTTTTCAGAAATTATTTTAAATTTTTCCCTTTTATTTTTCAAATTTCCTTTATTTTTAATTCATTTAAAAATACGAAATCATAAATAAATTCATAGAAAATAAAAGAAAAGTAAAAAAAAAAAAATCTTTTTATAGAAATTCATTTTATTAGTTTAAGATTTTTAGAAAATTGTTTCACGTTTGTAGGATCATTTTTCAATTAAAGTTACGTTTTATTTTGAACGTTACATTTTAAATAATCGCGTTTGCATTTCCGTTTTTAGATTTTTAACTTTAGTGCATATCTAACTTGTACCTCTTGCATAATTCATAATTGTTTGTTATAATTTGAAATACTTGATCACACTTTTTCACTTTTACCACTTTTCACTACACGATTTGCACGAATCAATATTCTTTGATTCCATTCACCTTCGTACGGATACGACTCGGGTGATCCATATTTCTTGCGGATCTCCTCGATACTATACTACTATATTATATAATTGATTTTGACACAATCAATTTTTGGCGCCACTGCCGGGTAAGTTTGAAGTGAGTTTTTGAATATTCGTTTTAAAAAAATCGTGTTTTGATAAGCCTTCCTCTATCTTGTATATATTCTCTATAAAAATATAAAAATTGAAAAATTCAAAACACTTTTCCTAAAGTGTTTACAAAAATACAAAATAAAGTTACAGCCTCGACTCTCCCGTGGAAGGGAGGGGGTTGTGATGCGTAGGGTTTGCACCAGGATTTACCTCTCAAGGGATCTTGAGAAGCTTACAACCCCCACCAGGCAGTGTACCTGATCGATGTAGTATAGTATAGTGACAAGTACCGGGGGATTGATCGTTCAGCTAGGAATAGTGTCGCTAGGATTAGAAAACCTAAAGACTAGGTCTAGAGATGAGGGATGATTCTTTTTGTATTTTTATATTTTTTAGAAAACAAATTAAAATCTCGGGTTTGAAGGATTTGGGCGGAATTAGTTGCTAGTCAACTAACCCAATACTAAAGATGCAATCAAAATAAAATACTAAAAATAAAAATAAACTATATTAAACTAAGGTTGTGAGCAATAAGTGGGAGAAATGTGTTTACTTAGATTTCACTACTCCCTAGATATCTTTTACACGTTAATTACTTGTTATAGTTGCGTGGATGACGGATTGTATTCCTTAATACCATTCATGGGGTGGCGTACTTACTTCCCCAATCTTATGAGTGCCTACTTCACTCCTATGTCGAGCCGGCTAAGAAGCTCCTAACATGGGATCACTAGAATTTACTTATGCATTAAATACAACCAATAAAATCTAGTACACATCGGTTCATGTTTCCTAAGACGTTCAAGCATGTTACCAATTGGAGATATGCCAGTTTTCTTAAGCCTAACATTGAAATCATTCATCCAATACAACCATAAATATGTAATCAACACATAATTAACATCTAGGTTTCATTAGATCTAAGCAAACACAAGATAGATCTAGCCTAACATGGTGGAATTAAGACAAGCACAAGATATAGACAACCAACACATAGACATATTGATTGAATTAAGAGAAGACTTATCTCAATTACACATGTAAGGGTTCAAGGGCTAAAAACCCTTGAAAAACTGTAAAATTCGTATAAGGTTCGGCCTTAGGATTTCTCCAAACTTCTTCTTTTTCTATGAATGAAAATTAGAAAACTATATATAGATTTTGGAAGGTGACGGCGTCAAGAACAAATGTGTGACGCCGTCATCTCGCCGCCAAATAGTTTCTTGGACTGCCTAGATCTGGGTCTGACGCCGTCATGTGTACACCTTATGCAGGCCATCACGCATTTAACTCTTGACTATCTACTTGTGACGCCTTCATGTTTCTTCTGGGTCGTCATGGAATTTACTCTTGACGCCATCAAATACTTCTTCTTGACGCCGTCATACACTGTTTCCAGCATGGAAAATTAAGTCTTTGGCGTTTTCTTCACTTTTATGCTCCAAAAACGTCCGAATTGCTTCCTTTTCCAGATTTCTCTCCCAAAGTACCTAAAATCACAAAAGGAACGATTTAGGATAATATTTGATCAAATGAATTCAATTCCGGGCTTAAATGACCCCCTAAAAGTGGTTCATTTTTCGCCTCATCATATACCCTTACACTTGAGATTTGCTTGTCCTCAAGCAAACGCGCTTTTATTCTAGTCAAAATACAAGTTAGGGGTCATTTAACACTAATATAAAAGTAATTACAACAAATAATCGTTCCACTAAAGACCAAAGACAAGCACGGAGGTCATATACTAGCACCTCACAAATAGTGTTTAGATACTCACATCTCTCGGGTGTAATAAAGTATAAATTACGATATGGAAATGGAAGATATCTCTCACTACCTGTCATAGCAAAATAGATTACCATAGGCTTGGGAAAGGATCAAACCTCCACCACATGGCATAAGCACCTAGGATAAACTATCAAAGAGGTCTTTTAAAGGGTTGTAACGTTAGGTGTAGGGATATGAAATACACGGTTTTGTTGGATATAGGCAGTCTTTACAGGTGGCGAGTTAACAATCTTAGTTAATTACATGTACAATATGGCGTTGCTAAGCCAAGACTAGACTCGACTTAAGCTAACAAATCAAAAATAACAAAAACATAAAATGAACAGAGAATAAAAAGGGATAGTAGTCCGTGTATATATATATATATATATATATATATATGTATATATATATATATATATATATATATATATATATATGTATATATATATATGTATATATATATATATATATATACATATATATATATATATACATATATATATATATATATATATATATATATATACATATATATATATATATATATATATATATATATATACACACACACACACATATATATATATATATATATATATATATATATATATATATATATATATATATATATATATATATATATATATATATATTTTTTTTTTTTGCATACACTTTTACCATACCATCCAAAATAATACATCATAGGGAATGAACATTCCCCTTACACTTGAATTTTTACATACTTTACAATAAACTAATCTAATGACTCGAATTAAGAAAATCAAAATACTTGGAGTACTTTTAAAATTAACGTACATATGGGGGTAATATATGATGTTCTTCCCCATTACTCCATAAAATAAGTACTTTACCCATGAGTCCCAATCGTCCCAAAACAATATGTACAAGGATATGACTCGAGTTAGTAACCATGTAATCAATTAGATAATTAACTTAGGGTTTAACAAATAACAATAATGCACTAAAAATGAGCGCATACACGGAAGGCTAAGGCGATTTGGGTGTACATTTAAGTGGGGTGCAACAAATTCTTCCTTTAAGTAAAATGCTTAAAGTTAGAAACGAAAAGATAGGCTCGGAGGGGTGTACTAAGGGTTTCGTGTACTAAAAATGAGTACAACGCTAAGGGTGTGGGAAAATTAGTTGACTTAACTAGCCAAGTAATATGACTTAAATGGTCAAGTAATTATGATACGGGTTTAACACAAAGGTGATCCTAATGCCTCTTATCATGTAGTAAATCCTACTACACGAATGTAGTCTCACTAGCGGTCTCGGGATGCATCATTAACGCAAGTTCTAGAATCTAAATGCTACCGGTACACTCATAAGCACTAATAGGAAATACTTTTCCTATCAAATCTAAAGGCGAACCTCACATATTTGGGTGGGAAATTTTTTTGAATGGTACGGTTATGTGCTAGTCATACAATCTCCTATCCATGAGATGCTTGCTATGGCTAAAGTTTCACTCCTAAATGTTGTAAAAAATTTTAAATTTGGCGCTAAAATTACACTAACAAGTATTTCTCATAGTTTTATTACACATCTACCATTAAACAAACAAACTCAAGCGAAAGTGTATTTGTAAGGTATCATCATTTTACCCTCCCCTTACACTTAGGATGAACATTGTCCCCAATGTTCAAGTAAAGAATGTAAAAGTGAAATAAGTAAAACAAATGAAATCAAATACTCCCCTGATTCGCTTGGTATGGATAATAAGGTGGCCAGGTTAAATCTTCCTCCAAGAAAATGAACAATCAAAGCTTCCCTTCCCGAATAATAATCATCTTCTTGTCATACATAACCTATAAATCCTGAGAAAACAGACAAGGCAACCTCGCATAAAATCGGCGGCAATCTACATATGTTACTAAATACCAGAAAACAAAATAAGATATAATGCTTGTGGAATGAAGTTTACAGATTTCCTGGAGATTATAAAACTTATAATTCAACAAAAACTTTAAGACTCCGTTAGAAAAACAAAACCGGTAAAATTTCCAGATTTTTACACGTGACGGCGTCACCGTCAAGAGCAAGCTCATGATGCCGTCAGAAGTGACCTGCAGAAATTCTTATGTTAAGTTTCCGAAAAATTTCTGGAAAAACTTGGTTCTACTTCCTGGAAAATCCTGCAAAACTTCATTATGACTCGATACAAGCATTTTACTCTAACAATTACGAATATACATGTTCACTTAATATTATGGAGAATCATGATCGGTTTGTTTCTTAAAAACATATTTGGGGTTTCCCCTTACACTTATCTTTTGGAATAATACCTTTGGATGAAGTTAAGACTAGGCCAAAACAACAAAATAAAGTATTTCCACTATTTAGTTTAGAAACATGATCTACCAACAATAAAAAATAAAGCATGCATACGGAAGCAAATAACAAACAAACAAAATAAAAATCACACAAAATCATGGGTTGCCTCCCAAGAAGCGCTTTTCTTTATTTACGAGTCTTGTAGTTAGACTCAAGGTCATGGGTTACTACATGACCTCATTGTTGGTTCCACTCTCTAGGTCGTCTTCTAAACCAGTTTTGTACTCCGGACCTAGTTGCAAGCATTCTTTGTAGAAACCAAGCATCCTATTCTTCACATACTCTACTCCTCTACGTCTATCCTCGTCATTCCTATAATAAGATGCTTGCTTGTGTTCTTTTTCTACATTAGAGAGGAGGCGGTATTGCTCAATCTTGTAGGGCATTTGGTAGGCAATCTCATCATTCTCTTCCTTGAATCTAACTATCCCTAAAGTCGGATCATAACTCATCCTAGTGGCCTCAATAAATGGTTTTCCGAATATTATTTGGCTTAGGCAATCATCTATCACCGGACGAGTGTCTTCTACTATCATAAAATCGATCTCATAAGTGAAATTACCTATGATCACATGCAATCCTTTCACTCTTCCTACAAAATTACTTATCAAATTCTTATTGGGCATCATCCTATAATCAAGTTGTTTCTTCATTACCCAATTGTAATAAGTCCTAGTCATAATGTTTACAGGAGATCTAGGATCGATATAAGCTTTCCATATATGCATATGCCCAATGTTGCATGGTATGTTGATGTTAGAGGGGTCTCCCATTTTGATAAGGGGTGTGCCAAGGATATATGGTCTCTCGGGACTATCAAATAAATCCTTATGGTATTCCCGTTCTTCCTTGATGGGCAACTTATCAAAGTACTCTTCTATAGTCTCTACTTCCTCTAACTTCTCTCCCCTATTAACCTCAACTTCCCTACTTTCATCCCTAATCTCGGTTTCTACTCCAACTTCATCCTTGTCACTGTCTTCTATCTCCTTATCTATTGGCTTAATGGTGACAACATTGACAAAGTGGACATGTTTGGATGATGAGGGGTCCTTAATTTGGATTCCGTTGTTGGTGTCCCTAGTGTCCTTCCTAGGTGTGGCTAACGCTTGGTTGTTGAGGGGCCTTAACAAGTTGTCTATCTTGTTGGTCATCTCCGTTTGTTGTTGGTTGAATTCGGTTTCAAACCTAGCTATGCGAGCCTCTTGAGATGCCATGAACTTAGACATCAATCCTTCAAGATTATTGGTACTACCATAGTTGTTAGAAGGATTGTTGTTGAAAGTACGGTTTGAGGGTGGAACGTTTGGTTGATAACGAATAGGCGGATTGGAGGAATTGGCTTGATTTTGTTTCCACCTAAGGTTTGGGTGATTTTTCCAAGAGGGGTTGTATGAATCACCGTAAGGGTTTGGCTCAGGTTTGAAAGTGTACCACTTATCTCCCGCTTCGTCGGTACGCGAGGATGCGTAGTCTGCAAAAGCTGTTCCAGGGAGTTCCACACAATCACGAGTGTCATGGGGACTACTACATAATTCGCATGAAGAAGTGATTTTGTTCACTTGGCTTGAAGGCTTAAGAGCTTCGTAAGATTTCATGAGAAACTTGACTTGGTCCTCAAGTTCCATGATCCTACGGTCGGGAGTGCTAGAGTTGTTCGAAGGCGAAGATATTGCCTTGACCGTTTTGTTCAAATCACGGGGATCATTCCAACTTTCGTTGTCATAGAGAGCAAGATCTTCTATGAGTTCCCATGATTGTTCCGCACTTAGATCACGTAGCTTACCACCAGCCGATTGGTCAATGGCTCGCCTCGTGGAGAGATCGATATGGTCATAGAAGATTTGGACTTGGAGCCAAAGATCTATGCAATGGTGAGGGACTTTTTGGAGTAAGTCCTTGAAACGAGTCCATGCTTCATAAAGAGTTTCACCTTGACGTTGTTGGAACATCAAGATGTCATTTCTAAGCTTAGTAGTTCTCCCCGGTGGGAAAAATTGAGCAAGGAAATAAGTGGTGAGATCATCCCATGTGGTGATGGATCCCGCGGGTAAACGCTCAAGCCATTGACTAGCTTGATCACGTAGAAAGAATTGGAATAGGCGTAATCGGGTTGTCTCTCTAGTTGCAACATCTAAGTCTATGGAATCTACGATTTTAAGGAAGTCCTTGAGATGTTGATTTGGATCTTCGGAACGAAGTCCATGGAATGCACATCTGCTTTGCACCAACTGGATGGTGTCGGATCGCAAGGGGGTCACATTGGTTCCGGTGAGCTCAATGGTGTTTCGGTAGCCTTGGTAGCTAGGTCGGGAATACTCTCCTAAGGTTCGGGGCCTAAGAGGTTCTAGTGGTGGGTTTTGTTGTGGTGGGATGACGGGTTCAAAGATGTTCCCATCGTCCATGATGTCGGGTGGTGAAAAGTTACGAACAAAAACACAAAGAAATAAGATAGACTAAAGAGAACCTAAAAATAAAAATAAAATCTTACTAGAAAGGAATCTAGCAAGTAGACCTAATAAAAAGAGATTCTAACCTAGACAATAACTATTTCCCCGGGCTGCGGCGCCAAAAACATGATGCGTGGGGTTTGCACCAGGCTTTACCTCTCAAGGGTTCTTGAGAAGCTTACAACCCCCACCAGGCAGTGTACCTGAACGATGTAGTATAATATAGTGACAAGTACCGGGGGATTGATCGTTCAGCTAGGAATAGCGTCGCTAGGATTAGAAAACCTAAAGACTAGGTCTAGAGATGAGGGATGATTCTTTTTGTATTTTTATATTTTTTAGAAAACAAATTAAAATCTCGGGTTTGAAGGATTTGGGCGGAATTAGTTGCTAGTCAACTAACCCAATACTAAAGATGCAATCAAAATAAAATACTAAAAATAAAAATAAACTATATTAAACTAAGGTTGTGAGCAATAAGTGGGAGAAATGTGTTTACTTAGATTTCACTACTCCCTAGATATCTTTTACACGTTAATTACTTGTTATAGTTGCGTGGATGACGGATTGTATTCCTTAATACCATTCATGGGGTGGCGTACTTACTTCCCCAATCCTATGAGTGCCTACTTCACTCCTATGTCGAGCCGGCTAAGAAGCTCCTAACATGGGATCATTAGAATTTACTCATGCATTAAATACAACCAATAAAACCTAGTACACATCAGTTCATGTTTCCTAAGACGTTCAAGCATGTTACCAATTGGAGATCTGCCAGTTTTCTTAAGCCTAACATTGAAATAATTCATCCAATACAACCATAAACAAGTAATCAACACATAATTAACATCTAGGTTTCATTAGATCTAAGCAAACACAAGATAGATCTAGCCTAACATGGTGGAATTAAGACAAGCACAAGATATAGAAAACCAACACATAGACATATTGATTGAATTAAGAGAAGACTTATCTCAATTACACATGTAAGGGTTCAAGGGCTGAAAACCCTTGAAAAAGCTGTAAAATTCGTATAAGGTTCGGCCTTAGGGTTTCTCCAAACTTCTTCTTTTTCTATGAATGAAAATTAGAAAACTATATATAGATTTTGGAAGGTGACGGCGTCAAGAACAAATGTGTGACGCCGTCATCTCGCCGCCAAATAGTTCCTCGGACTGCCTAGATCTGGGTCTGACGCCGTCATGTGTACACCTTATGCAGGCCGTCACGCATTTAACTCTTGACTCTCTACTTGTGACGCCTTCATGTTTCTTCTGGGTCGTCATGGAATTTACTCTTGACGCCGTCAAATACTTCCTCTTGACGCCGTCATACACTGTTTCCAGCATGAAAAATTAAGTCTTTGGCGTTCTCTTCACTTTTATGCTCCAAAAACGTCCGAATTGCTTCCTTTTCCAGATTTCTCTCCCAAAGTACCTAAAATCACAAAAGGAGCGATTTAGGGTAATATTTGATCAAATAAATTCAATTCTGGGCTTAAATGACCCCCTAAAAGTGGTTCATTTTTCGCCTCATCAGGTTGTAAACCAAATAAGCCTCTCAACATAAGAAACACGTGAAATTAGTTGTTTATCGGATTACTTCAAATTTTACAACCGATTAAGCGATAAATATGGAAGCTAAGACATTAAATTGCTTGCTGAAGAGAGAAACACTCTTCTTTCCCATCCCGTCGCGAGTAGTTTTGAAGGAAATGGTTTCGATTAACGTAACGTTTTATAAAAAGAAAAAACAAAAGAATTAAAAAGTTTTTGAGATTTGTTTAAATAAAAATAAAAAAAATAAAAAGGTTTTTCTTATTATTTTCTTCTTTTTCTTTGATTTTGTTTTTGGTGTATACACACCCCGTTCTTCTTTTGAGAGTCTTACTTCTCCGTTCTCAAACCCCGAGCGGGTTTTACGACATAATAGTCGGGTTCATTTCCTTGACGATGAGGAAATGAACCAAAACGAACAACACAATGGACCCCCGCCGATTGGTGGTTCTCAACACAATGTGATCCCTCCGATGGGACCACAACCGGCTTTTGATCCACGTCTGATGGAGGAACAACTCCAATCACCATTCAATGATGTAAGGAGAGCCATCGTGATTCCAGATATCAATGCCAATTTTGAGATCAATCACGGATTACTCAACTTAATCACGAGTATATCCTTTCACGGGTTTGAACACGAGGACCCATATACTCACATCAGGAATTTCACCGACATCGCTGAGACCATTAGAATGAATCAAGTCCCTCACGATGTGGTGAAATTGAAGTTGTTTCCTTTCTCCCTTAAAGGGGCAGCCCGGACTTGGCTGGAAAAGGAACCGCCGAATTCGATTCACACTTGGAATGATCTTGCTTCCAAGTTTGTGAATTACTTCTATCCTCCCTCTAAAACTTCTAATCTTCGATCTCAAATCTTTCGATTCCAACAAGCTTTTGATGAGTAGTTTAGCGAAGCTTGGGATCGATTCAAAGATTTGATGGAAAAATGTCCGAACCATGGGTTCACCGACCTTCAGCAGATTGATACTTTCTATAATGGGTTAAGTCATGTTGATCAAGACTCACTCAACTCTGCTGCGGGTGGGAACTTGTTGGCTCGAAACACGAATGATGCTTTCATGATAATTGAGAATAAGGCTTGTGTGAGAATGTCTAGAAATAAACCTCAAGTGTCTAATACTAGTAAAAATAATGATGAAATGATGAGTATGCTAGTGGCTCTTACTAAGAAAGTTGATGCAATGTCTATTGAAAAACCAAATCATCAAGTGAATGTTGTAAATCAAGGTTGTGTTACTTGTGGTGGTCCACATCCGTATTACGAGTGTCCATCAACCGGTTCTTATGCTCAAGACAATGTGTATGCTGCAAACATGGGTGGCAACGGTTACCCACCTCTTCAAGGAGATCGAAATCTTCTCAATTACCGTTCGAGCAATTATCTTGGACCACCCGGTTTTCAAAATCAGAGTCATAATAACAATGTGCAAAACCGTACACGTCAAGTTAATCAAAATCAAAATCGACCAAATCAAGGTTTTCAAAACCAAGGTGTTGACCACAATCGGAATTTTTAGGGAAATCAAAATCAAGCCCCGATTCAAGGGAATTTTCAGAATAATAATCATGGGAATTTTAATCATGGAAATCAGAATCATGGCAATTTTCAAAACCGTGGCAGAATTTCAATAATCAAAATCAAGGTGTTAATCCAAATCAAACGCCCACGGATGAGTTGATTAAGCAATTGATTCAAAGTTAACAAGCTTTAATAGCTAAACAAGATGAAACAATAAGGTTATTTGCTACTCAAATCAACGATATCAACAAACGTTTAAATGATCGACCCTCGGGCTCTGGAACTCTTCCAAGCAACACGATCGCTAACCCGAGGGGCAATGCTAAAGCGATCATAACAAGAAGTGGTGTTTCTTATGATGGACCAACGGCTCCGACTGCCTCTTCTTCTCTTCCTCCTAAAGTAG
The DNA here is from genome assembly GCA_030686995.1 of Artemisia argyi. Taxonomy (NCBI): domain Eukaryota; kingdom Viridiplantae; phylum Streptophyta; class Magnoliopsida; order Asterales; family Asteraceae; genus Artemisia; species Artemisia argyi. Next base: position 20,204,706 of record CM060693.1, on the reverse strand, counting down.
TCGTCCGTGAACCCGAGGTGACAACGGATACGGAAATTCCTATTAATAATGGAAGGACCGAAGACATCCAACCTCTGGTGGTCCCGACGTCTAAAGGAAAGGAAAAAGTTGTTAATGAAACTAAAAAAGAAATTCCCGTTAAAACTAAGTTGCCTTATTTGTCACGCTTAAACGAACAAAAGCTCCGCGAGAAGGATAAAAACCAAATGGAAAAGTTTTATTAGATTTTTCAAGAATTGCACTTTGACATAAGTCTCGCGGATGCTATACTTTTGATGCCTAAATTTGCTTCGATGCTAAAAGGTCTTTTGAATAATAAGGAAAAGTTGTTTGAAATGTCTAAGACCTAAATGAATGAGAATTGCTCAGCGGTTCTTCTTAAAAAGCTACCCGAAAAGCTTGAAGACCCTGGAAAGTTTCTCATTCCATGCAATTTTCCGGGTATGGTTCAATGCTTCGCCTTGGCCGATCTTGGTGCTAGCATTAACCTAATGCCATTATCGATTTGGCAAAAGTTGTCTCTCCCTAACTTGACACCGACACTTATGACCCTCGAGCTTGTCGACCGCTCTACGTCTCGACCAATTGGTATAGCTGAGGATATTTTTTTCAATGTTGGGAAATTCAATTTCCCTGCAGATTTTGTGGTTGTTGATTTTGATGCCGATCCACGAGTTCCTCTCATTCTTGGGAGAGGATTCCTACAGACCGACCGTGCTTTAATTGATGTATACGACGAGGAGATTACCTTACGTGTTGGAAATGAAGCTGTTACTTTTAATCTTGATCAAACCGCGAGATACTCCTCCGATTACGATGTTGCTTCCATCAACCGAATCGATGTGATTGATGAGGCTACGGAGGAGTATTCTCAAGAACTTCTTGGTTTTACCGAAAATGCTTCGAGTGGCAATCCCACTCCTTCTTTTGAACCAATCGTCTCCGATTCTTCCCCTTCCCTTATTCCGTTTGAGGGAAGTGATCTCGCTTGGGAAGAAATCAAAGCTTGTCTTTCAAATGATTCAGTTTCACCAGAAATTGATAATTCTGACTTTGATCTGGAGGGGGACATTTCATTAATTGAAAAACTTTTAAATGAAAACCCGATTGTTTCTTCCCCTCCGATGGACCTAAAAATGGCAGATGTAAAATAAGTAAAGCCGTCTATTGAGAATCCTCCGGAGCTCGAGCTCAAGGATTTGCCTCCTCATCTCGAATACGCATACTTGGAAATAAATAATAAATTGCCCGTTATCATTTCAAAAGGCTTTAAAGATGAGGAGAAGACCCGACTCTTAGATGTGCTTAGGAAGCATAAAAGTGTTATTGCTTGGCAAATCTCTGACATTAAGGGAATTGACCCTCGATTTTGCACGCATAAGATTCTACTTGAAGAAAATCACAAAGCTTCCATCCAACAACAACGACGGGTTAATCCACAAATCCATGAAGTTATCAAAAAGGAAGTTATAAAACTCCTTGACGCTGGAATGATTTATCCGATCTCGGATAGTTCATGGGTTAGCCCGGTTCATTATGTTCCAAAGAAGGGCGGAATCACTGTTGTGAAAAACGAAGATAATGAGCTTATACCGACTAGACTTGTGACCGGATGGAGAGTTTATATCGACTACCGCAAGTTGAATGCCCGACCCGTAAAGACCATTTCCCGCTCCCTTTTATGGACCAAATGCCTGAACGATTAGCGGGAAAAGAGTTTTATTGTTTTCTCGATGGCTTTTTTGGGTACTTTCAAATTCCCATTGATCCCCAGGATCAAGAAAAGACCACTTTTACTTGCCCGTATGGAACGTTTGCTTATCGTAGAATGCCCCTTGGCCTATGTAATGCTCCAGGCACGTTTCAGCGGTGCATGATGGCCATTTTCTCCGATATGATTGAAAAAACCATGGAAGTGTTCATGGACGACTTCTCCGTCTATGGAAATTCTTTCGACTCTTGCCTCTCCCATTTAGAGAATATGCTAAAACGGTGTGAAAACACTAACTTAGTTCTCAATTGGGAGAAGTGCCACTTCATGGTTAAAGATGGCACAGTCCTCGGCCATAAAATCTCCAAATCTGGAATTGAGGTAGATCGTGCAAAAGTTGATGTTATTGCTAAGCTACCTCATCCTACGACCGTCAAAGGAATCCGAAGTTTCCTTGGTCATGCTGGCTTTTACCGACGTTTTATACAAGACTTCTCCAAAATAGCCCGGCCTCTGACCCACCTTTTAGAGAAAGATGCTCCGTTTAACTTCACAAATGAATGCATTGATGCATTTAATTTCTTAAAGAAGAAGTTAACGGAGGCACCGATCTTAGTTGCCCCCGATTGGAGCTTACCATTTGAGCTAATGTGCGATGCTAGCGATTATGCCATTGGTGCAGTTCTGGGGCAACGAAAGAATAAGTACTTTCAGCCGATACACTATGCAAGTAAGACAATGAACGACGCTCAACATCACTACACGACTACTGAAAAATAGATGTTAGCAGTTGTCTATGCTTTTGAGAAATTTAGACCGTATTTGCTTTTAAAGAAATGCATAGTGTATACGGATCATTCAGCCCTAAAATACCTAATGGCGAAGCAAGATGCTAAGCCACGCTTAATGCGGTGGGTTCTACTCCTCCAAGAATTTGATGTTGAAATTTGAGACAAAAAAGGAGCTGAGAACCTTGCTGCTGATCACCTTTCACGACTTGAGAATCCCCATCAAAGTGCTCTTGAGAATAAGGAAATTACCGAAACATTTCCTCTTGAGACACTTGGGAATGTGACTAAAATTGACCAAAGTACCCCATGGTTCGCCAATTTTGTGAATTACCATGTGGGGAATTTCATTAGAAAAGGGATGTCGTCCCAACAAAAGAAGAAATTCTTTAAAGATATGCAATATTATTTTTGGGACGACCCCTATTTGTTCAAAGTCTATGCGGATCAAGTGATCCTGCGGTGTGTTCACGGTACGGAAGCCGTTGAAATTCTTATGGCATGCCATAGTGGACCCACGGGGGGACATCATGGTGCCAACTTAACCGCAAAGAAAGTGTTTGATTCTGGCTTCTATTGGCCAACGATTTATTGGGATGCTCATGAATTGGTGAAATCATGTGATTCTTGCCAACTCCAAGGGAAAATTTCTCAAAAAGATGAAATGCCACAAAATGCTATTCAAGTTTGTGAAATTTTTGACGTTTTGGGGTATCGATTTCATGGGGCCCTTCCCGTCATCAAGAGGAAATAAGTATATTCTTGTGGCCGTCGATTATTTGTCCAAATGGGTTGAAGCGAAGGCGCTCCCCACCAATGACGCCCAAGTAGTTGTCAAATTCTTGAAAAGTCTCTTTGCCCGATTTGGTGCACCTCGAGCCATCATAAGTGATCGAAGGACCCATTTTTGCAATGATCAATTTGCTAAAGTTATGCTTAAATATGGTGTCACACATCGTCTTTCTACAGCTTATCATGCACAAACTAGTGGACAAGTGGAGGTCTCCAATCGTGGTCTTAAAAGGATATTAGAAAGGACCGTAGGAGAGCACCGTGCCTCATGGGCCGATAAATTAGATGATGCTTTATGGGCTTTCCAGACCGCTTACAAAACACCCATTGGGTGCACTCCGTATAAGCTGGTTTACGGGAAGGCTTGTCATTTGCCCCTAGAACTTGAGCACAAGGCCTACTGGGCCTTAAAACATGACAATTTTGACTTGAAAACCGCGGGTGATCACAGAAAAGTTCAATTGAATGAGTTTGTCGAACTTCGTGATCAAGCTTACGAGAATTCTTTGATTTATAAAGAGAAAACAAAAAGACTTCATGATGCCAAGATCAAAGACCGCGTTTTCAACGTTGGTGATCAAGTGCTTCTTTTTAACTCTCGTTTGAAGATTTTCTCGGGTAAGCTTAAAACCCGTTGGTCTGGACCATTCACCATAACACAAGTATTCCCTTATGGTACCATTGAGTTAGCTCAACCCGATGGTCCTAACTTTAAGGTGAATGGTCACCGTTTGAAACATTAGTTCGGAGGGGATGTACCAACCATGGTAGTCCCGGATCTCCAAACTTTCCCCAAGGTCGATTGAATTCGGGGTTCGAGTTAAGCTACGTGACTCGGTAATAAAAAATAAAGCGCTTCGTGGGAGGCAGCCCATGCTTATCCAATTTCATTTTATTATTTTTCTTATTTCTAACAAATAACGTGAGGAGGGGGTGCCTCTTTTACTCTTGTGTTCTGTGGTTGTTTGTGAATGTTTGTTTAGGATTGTCCACGATATATGATGACTCTCGTGCTCGTTATTCTCTCCACTCGAGTCTCATTCATCGATGCTTTTGGAAATCCTATATCTGTAAATCTTATCGACTAACGTTTTCTTTGGCATAATTAATAAACGGCCCTAGAATTTTGTTAGGATTGCCTTTACCCATAAAACATTGAGGACAATGTTCAATTCTAGTCTGGGGGAGGGTGAATCTTCGATTCGATTTGACCTTGCATTTTTCACCATGTCGTGTACTCTTGCAATTCCGTTTTTCCACCAAAAATAAAAAATTGAAAAAATTGAAAATTTCAAAAATTTTTGAAGAAAAATCAATGAAAATGTCATGAAAAAGCAAAAAAAAAAAAATAATAATAAAAATAAGAAAAATTGAAAAAAGTTGTGCAAAAATATAATAAAGTTTGAATAAGTGTTTTGACACCTTGTTGACTTTCTTGCTGGCGAGAGTAGGAATAAATATTTTGACTTGACCGGGCGTGTAGAGCCCTAGCTTGTTCCCTTAACCAATGATAATCATATAAGCTTGTGCTAGTCTTGTACACAAGGAACTATAAAATGCGAATTCTTTCTTAAGAATCTACAAGTTCTCGTACTTGACTTTATACATGCGCAGCTTAAAAGCTTTCGATAGTCTTTTACATCAGGAGCTAGAAAACGCGAATTCTTCTTCTAGAATTTGCAAGTTTCCGTAACTGACGTTATATATGCGTGGCTGATTATCGGCTAAGTATTCACTGGTTTCATTATTTGGAATCTTAAATTGCGAAGAGCGAGAAATGATAGAGTTTATTTAGAAGTTAGATGTTAAACGTGGAGTAGTGGTTCTCTTTAGAACTCATGAGAGGTACTTGTGGCTTTTTACTCCCATAAAATACGTCACCAATATATAATAGATATTCTAGGTTAATTAGTGGTATTTAGGTTTGGATAATATTTAGTTCTTTATTTTCTTAAGAGAATCTTTGCTTTAGAAGTTGGGTACATATCAAGGAACATAAAAAATAAGAGCAAAAATGAAAAAATCAAAAGTCAAAAGTTGATTATGTATGTGGTTTTGGAGCTACCCGATAAGCTTCCATTGATGTTGAGAAAAAGTAAAGAAAGAAATGTACGAAAAATATGAGAAAAGTATGAAAAAAAGTGAGAAATGAAAAAAATGGAAGTTGAAAGTTATGATGAATAAGAGTTTGAATGTAAATAAGTTGTTGGCGCGTGAGGTGCATGTGAATGATTCTGAATTGGACACATGAGGTGGACGTGTAGTACCCAAATTCCTTGATGTGGACCGAATTTCTATTGCGGTGGATCTTGAGAGAAAATGGAAAACTACTTAGTGTTTAAACTTGGTATCACTATCGGACTAAAAAGTATTGAAACGAGAAAATATGAAGCAATTCATTTCTTAACAAAAATAAAATATTGAGATACAAAAACTTAGGACATGGGAGTAAGAAGTTTCCACAAGTAACTATTATGAGTAGTGTTAGCATTTAACTTGTAGATAAGTTGTGATCTCGTTTGTATGCTTAGTTTGGGAGCTCGTGAAAAAACAAGGATGACGATTTTTATCCGTATGGTCACTTTTCTATGAGAAGTGTTTCTACTCGTTGACCCTAAATATTATTGCAAAATAATGAAAGTTCAACAAACCGTCACAAGTATGAAGTATGAAAAGTCCAAAAATAGTAATGAAAGCAGAATAAAGGAAAATTTTGAGAAACGGAGCGTTTGCAGGAATAAATGATTTTATTATTTCTTTTGAACCTCCTTGCTACTTTACAAAGTCAGTAGGAGGAGTTATGAAATTATTTATCCCGAAAGCGTGAATTGATCACATTGCGTGAGTACACGACAATACCTTAGTCCGGGGGATTTTGGTGAGTACTTATTCACTCACCTTTTCTGAGCATAAAATAGGACAAAATAATCTAAAAACAAACCTAAAAAGCCAAAGAAAACATTTTTTTTTTTTTTTTTTTTTTTTAATTGTGAATGTGCAGGTACGGATATTGATGAATGTGTAAATACTCACCATTTTTGTCTTATATGAACTGCCAAAACGTCCAAAAACACGCAGTAATGCATCAAAATACTAAAAATATTCCAAAATTGTGTTTTATACGTTTTATATGCAAAATGTTTAAAAACAAATGAAAAACGAACAAAGTTTGCATAATTGGCAGTTTCAGTCCCTCAAGTTTCAAAAATTGACAAAACTAGTCCCTGACGTTTTAAAACGAAAGAAAAGTCAACCCAAGGCAAAGAAAAGTCAAAAATTGTCAAAATAAGTCCTTGGGTGAAAAAGTTTGAGAAATTTACACTTTTACCCCTCAAAATCCAAAATTGACATAAAAGGTCCCCAGAGTTTCAGAAATTGACAGATTTGGTCCTTGGTGGGATATTTTTGGATGGGAAAGCATTTTTAATCCTTGTAAGTTTAAAAATATTCAATATGGATCCCTGGATAAAGGTTTTTCACAAAATGGCAAGAATGGTCCCTTAACTTTGAAGAACGTCATTTTTAGTCCCCGGGAAATTTTGAAAAATAAAAATGGCAAAAAGATGATTGTTGAAATATTGGTGATTGGCGAAGTTGGTCCTTATTACAACTTTGGGAGATTTACAATTTCAGTCCCTAAGTTTGGAATAATTACAAATAAGGTCCTTGTGCTAACATTTCAAACAAACCAAACCGGATACAATATTAATACTACTCCATAATCCATCACCCACAGCCCACCACTCATAAACCAGGCCCAAACTTAAACCCCTAGCCCAACATCCAAATCCATTACCCCCGTTTTAAATAAATCCCATCCGGTCAACACCTTTGACCACCTCCCTTTCCACCTCACCCCTACCCCTGCTACCATAGCCTGCCACCACCATCATCATCCCCACCCCTGCAATACCTCTGCCACACTCAAACTCCTCCCCCTTGGCCTAACCAAACAACAACTAAGCTCCAAATCCTACACCAGACACAAGCTAAGTGCCAAAATTGCAAGCAATCCAATTTCCCGCCAAAACTGTTGAAGGGTCAGGATCACTCAAATGCCATCCAATGGCATTGATTGTTGCTGGAAACACTCATAGGGTCCCACTAAACCCTAAAAGATCCCTATAAGAAGGAAGAGAAGCAAGAAGTCCTGGTGTTAGCTAATTTAGATATAACTTAGGTTTAGTATGTCGTTTCTATGGTAGTTCAAATTCCAGTTGTAAAATTTAGTTTAGAAGTGTTGTAATCAACTTTTTAATTGTACTCTCAAGTTTATTTAATCTTAATTTCAAGTTATCATTTGAGTTCAAGATGTTGGCAGTTTTCAGTTAAAATCTCAAATTACTCTTATGTTGATAAAAGTTATTGGGAATTGTTCCAGTGAGTTCATATAAGTTTTATAAGCTTATACAAGTTTCCTAATCACTTTGAGTTAGTTTTAGCTTGAAATCCTCAAAAATCTCAAAAATAGTTGAAAAATCAGTGGATAATCAAAAAGAAAAAAAATAGAAATAAGACAGAAGAAGAAAAGGAGTAGACTCTGGATGCATTAGGTTTAAAGCTTCATGGGAAGCATAGGAAAGTTGAGAAATAAGCTGGGACTCTTTGTTTTGAGCAATGGAGTATGTAAGTCATTTGTCTAATTTATTGTTCTTATGCTCAGTCTTTGTTCACTGCTATGTGTGTTTTATCTTGTGCTTGTTTGCTTAGTTAGTATTTGATAATCAGTTTTTAATTTAAGACCTAGTGCATGTTTGCTCAAATTTTTTGTTGCTCACCTCTTTACCCTTCACTGTCGTAAGACATTATAGGTGAGTATGGGTACTAATTTGTGATCTGTGGTGGTTCTGCATTAAAACCTTCTTATGGCATTCATTTAAAGTCCCTGTTAATCAATTGTAATGCTCAGATCAGTGCTTCTACTTGTAAAATCTCTTGGTCATAACTGTAAAGGGGTGTTTGGCTTATGTCTGTTTAGGGTGTACCAAGGTGATCTCAGTGTTGTTTGTGGCTTAAACATACTACATTAGGTCCCAATAGGATATTAAAAGCATCAAACCTCAATGCTATGTGGACAAAAGTCAAAATTTGCTTCCAAATCCATTTATGCATTCACTGTCAAGCTTTTTAAATCCAATACCACTCATTTTAGTTAACAAGTTGCTAAATTGGCTCAAATCAGTCTCATGTTAGATTATTACAACAATATAAGTCAGTTGTAATCAAGTTAAATTCACCAAAGTCAAAGTTTAGTTCAAAATCTAAAAGTCAAAAGTTGTGCACCTCAGTTTTTTCCATTTTTTGTGGGAATTTTAATGATTTTTGTGTAAGGATTCAAACCTTGAGTTTCTGGAATATGAATGTCCCCCACCTCATCTACAAAATCCCACAATTTTCATAGTTTTGAGACTTTTCTCCTGGGTCCCACAACCCTAGAAACAAGGCTGCAGGGGGTGACCCTTCCCCTGCTGCAGCAGCTAAGCCCACCACCACCACCACTTTGGTGGTGGTTTCTGACCTCCACAGTGGTCCTATGCCCTTCATTTTTGGTTCATTCAACTCTCCCCATGGTAGGCTCTTGGTTTTGACCACTGGTTTGACCATGAGACCACTGGGACCTACCTAATTTAGCCCTCCTTAGTTGTCCCATTTTCAGATTTGACACAAGTATACAAGTGCTTAATTATGGCTTATTTGCTTATTCAGTTGACCCCTATTGCTTAATTTGGTTCAAACAAGTTCTCAAAGCTTATTTGAGTCTGAATCATCCATTGTGGGTCCCACCTAATGCAATTTTAGCCTATTTCTCATCTTGGTCAAACAAAGTCAACTGTTTGGCTTTTTCTTTCATAATCAACTTATTTTTGATTTCCAAAAAGTTTGTTTTTACAAAAAGTGTTTGTTTTTAAGTATTAAATAGGTTTGTAAAAGAAAAATCAAGAAAAACAAATTTAATATTAAGTGATAGTTTCTATTTAATGTAATTTAATTTTAATTTTCATTTTTAAATTTTTTTAAGTACTTAGCTATTTTATATTTTTATTAAATCCCTCATATATTAAAGTAATTATAATAATTTTTTCAGATTTTTATTTTATCATTTAGTATTTATTAGAATTAATCCTAGTTTTATTAATTATTAATTAATAATTAGTTTAAAATAGCATAATTAGTTTTTATTAAGTAAGACCTAGTTTTTATATTTTTTATAGCTTTTATATGTTATAAAATAATTTTAGAAATTTTCTTGTAATTTTTACTGTTCATTTAGTATTTTTTATAATTTAAAATAGTTTAATTAGGTAATTAATAATTATTTAGTAATTAATTAATAGAAAAATCACAAAAAGACAAAAATACTTATTTTTAATTTTAAAACTTATTTTTAGTTATTTTATAATTTTAGAAATTTTATTTTCACTTTTTTTGTATTTAATTAGTATTAAATTATATTTAAGTGTTTTAAATATTAATAATTAGTAATAATTAGTATTTAATTAATATTAAATAATTAATTAGTGTTAAAATTTATTTTCTTTTTCTAAAAATTTTCTTTTACCTTTTAGTTTGTAAAAACGTCATTTTCACCCCCTGGGTATTTTCAGATCTCAGATTTCACGTTTTATTTCGTACGTGTACGTTTTATTTAAACGTGAACGTACGCGTTTTAAGTTTTAAACGTTTCTGGTTTTTCTGACTTTCCAGTCTTGTTAATATAGTGTATTTAAGCTATTTTATCTTATATTCCAGTAGTGTAATCATTACAACTCACTTATACCCATTTCCGTCCAATTTCACCCGATCACTAACCCGTTTAAATACCATCCACACCTCGTCGGGACATAACGACCCGGGGAAACACTATACTTCCACGGAGTATTGGTTTAAGCTGTTTGACTATTATAGTTGACCATTCACAAGTGGTTGACCAATAATTATCTGACGGTTTAGCACCAATCAAATTTTGGCGCCGCTGCCGGGGAGGTTGTGCGCGTATTTTAAACGGTTTTGCGTATTAGTGAACCTGGATATACATCCATTGTATATTTACCATCCTTGTGTATATTTTCATAAAAAACTGTTCCCGAAAACTTTGTAAAATTAGTTTTCAACGAACACAAAAACACAAAAAGATTTTCTTTCTTACAAAATGTTTTCCAAAAACACCAAAAATATCCATCTTTACCCTCCTACCTTTTTGATTCTTCATCCCTTTACCCTCTATCCTTTTGATTCTACCTTCTTCCACTTGTCCCATACTTGATTCTAGTGGCATCTCTCGATGATGATTTCTTTGAGCAAAGGGCCTTTAATAACAAAATTGATAGACTTATGGCCTTGTCAAAGATATCGAGATGTCGTAGTGATTATGATGGACATTCGATTCCTATTCCCTCTCCGGTGAGGGAAAGAGATCATGAAACCAAGGTGACAAAGGACCCTGTACTTTCCTCTAACCATGAAAGTGCTAAATACGTCCAACCTACGGTTGTCCAAAAACCTAAGCTCACAAATGCTCCTAAACCGTCTATAATTGATCCTAACCTTTCACGGTTTACGGTTAAAAGTTTGTCAAGCAAACGTACTGAGCTTAGGGCAGTGACTGAAAAGAACGACTTGCCCAATCTTCACGTTTATCAAGATCCAAAACCCGAGACCATAACGGAAGTGGTGGAAATTGCTAGCTCTAAGAGCACACCACTTGTCCCACCTCCGGATTTTATCCCTTGTGTTGGTTGTGGTGAGCCACTTTTTGGTTTACCATGTCATTGGTGTACATGTGTGCAATGTGGTAATGATATTCGAGACGGGAGTTGTTTGTTTTGTGGTTCGAGGAATTCATTTGCTTATGATCCTAATCAGAACTCATTCAACGACTCCCCAAATTTTTCCAATTACCCATCACATTCATACGAGCAAGAATCATATTATCCAAACCACAATGATTGTTCGTATCAAAATACACCAAACATTTCTTGTGAGTATTGTGGAGGTCCTCACCAAGGTTTTGATTGTTATAATAGTCAAAATGTTGGTTACGACCAATATCCATACAACTCACCGAACCAGACTCAACAGTTTAACTGTTGTGAGTACTGTGGTGGCCCACACTACAGTTCTGATTGTCAATCGGGCAACACGCTTGTCTATGAGCAGTTTCCTGATAACAATTATGACTCTAGCCCATACGACTCACAGCCACATCAGTTTTACTGTTGTGATTACTGTGGAGGTCCACACTTTAGTTCGGATTGTCAAACAAGGAATCCATTTCCTTGTAACAATTACGACTATTCGTTTTCAGACCAACCTCCACAACACCAAATGATCCAAGCAACTCTTCATGATACCGAGCAAGACCTTTTACTAGAGGCTCGTGAAATTTTGCAAAAACTTAAGGAGGAGTTTGCCACTACATCGTTTCAAGAATCTCGTGAAAAATCAATGGCAGAATTACTTGCTAAAGAACGAGATGCTAGAAACGAATTGAGCATGGAAGAATTACTTGCTGAGCAAAGAGCGGCTAAAATACGTGCCAATCTTCGCTATGCTGCTCTTTATGATGACGATGATGACAGTGATGATGATGAAGATAACATTGTTATTATTCAAAACGATTCATCAGATTCATCTGTTGTGATTCCTTCTATGGAGAATCAGGGAGAAAATAATGTGACGAAGTCACTAGCCGTTGATCAAATGGAACTTGAAAATTCCTTAACTACTAGTACTCCTAAACTCCCTCAGTCTATTGATATCACACCCGAACTTCACACTCACTCTCCGAACATGGGGGACGAGCATCTTGACACTGTTCCTGCAAAAGAATCGGACGAATTCATAAAGTCTAGTGTTGAGAACCTTGTCCCAATCCCAGGAGAGTCACAGGGGACTTTTGATCATATGTGTGATTTACCTTCTTCCCTTGAAAATCCAAAAGATCATTTTGAGACTTTCTCCGACTTTAATGATGATTGTACATCTTATGGAGAAGTTAAGTATGATGATCTGCTTGACCTTGAAGCCGATATGGGAGAAAATGAAAATCTTTTAAACTCTAATCCCAACATCGAGCTTAGTACTTCACATGCTGATGAAAATTCTTTATCTTCTGGAGACATCAGTCATGTGGAAGGATTGCCTTTCGAGCTACTTAGCTTAGAAGAAGAGAATGATGAGATTGACACTGAAATCAAAGATGAAGCACTTCGTGCAACATTAGTGAAAGTCAATCTCCTCATTTCTAAAATCGAGGCTTTCAAAATGAAACCTATTTCATCTCCTATCCCCATTAAGGATAGTGACATTTTCTCCGATGATCTTATTCCGGAGTTTGAAGCCTTTACTTTTGATCATATGGGAGAGAAGATTAGTGGCAGTACCACTTCTCATTCTCAAATTTCTCTCCCCGAATATGATTCATTCACCTTTGAGGAGTTCTCCGGTGAACTCACTCATATCATGACTCCTCCGGAGTATGATGACCCGGGGGGAGATGCACCCAATCATGAGAGTTTACAAATTCCCACCCACCCTCCTGGGATATTTACGAGCTTAACCTTTGAAATCCAAACTCAGGCTACGGAGCCTGCTTTCGAGGAAGAAGATCAAATCATGATTTTCATCATGGTTTTCTTCCTTTTCTTCACCTACAGGGTGACTTCTCCTGTTCTTCACTCCTTCGGGAATGAAGACATTATCTTTGATCCCGGCATTCTCATGTATCACTATCTTAAGCCGGGTACTTATCTCATCGGTGTGGAACTTTCACGTGCTTCAAATGTTTGTCCAAATATCTTGAATGAAAGTCCGATTGAGATTGTTTCTTCCACATCATGCTTCCCCAAGGACAAATGAATTCGGGGTCGAGTCAAGCTAGCGACTCGGTAAACAAAAACAGTAGCATGCTTATAGGGTTTTCACCCTAAGTGTGGGGGAGTCACCCATGCTATGATTACATAAGTGAAAATACAAAATGGTGTTTTCCACGCTTAGCATGTAATGTTGCCCTTTTACGTTCAAAATGTCGGCATAATAGCCGGGATTTTGAATATTGAGGACAATATTCATCCTAAGTGTGGGGGGGTATTCGCTATTCTAGCGAATTTTATCACATTTTACTATCTTATACCCCCGTTTTTGACCAAAATTTTTCAAAAATTTTTCACTGGAGCTCAAAATTTTTTGTGGTAATCAGTCCGCCTTGTCTAACCGACAAAAGGGATTGGCTAGTCCAGGAGCAAACGGCTCTTGGTAAAGACATCTCAAATCCGTTGACGGCTTGCAATTTGCCCAAAATTGTATGGTTCCTCAACTCCCCAAAAACAAATGAGTTGGCTAGCCCACAAGATTATGGCTTGTGGTAAAGGCCGTGGAAAAACCATAATTGGTAATCAGCTCACCAAGATGTTGACTATTTCATCAAGAGTTGGCTAGTCCAGAAGCAAACGGCTTTTGGTAAAGACTAATCAAATCCGTTGACAGCTGGTGGTTTGCTCAAAATCACACGGTTATCAGGTGTGCCACAGTTCTTACACCTAGCTACTCCAGAAGTGATGGCTTTTGGTAAAGAGTTTAAAATCCATTAAGTTTTTCTCAAAAGATTGCTAGGGACTAGCAATAGTTTAGTGTGGGGGATTGATGAGTGTGTAAATACTCATCATTTTTGTCTTATATGAACTGCCAAAACGTCCAAAAACACTCAGTAATGCATCAAAATACTAAAAATATTCCAAAATTGTGTTTTATACGTTTTATATGCAAAATGTTTAAAAACAAATGAAAAACGAACAAAGTTTGCATAATTGGCAGTTTCAGTCCCTCAAGTTTCAAAAATTGACAAAACTAGTCCCTGACGTTTTAAAACGAAAGAAAAGTCAACCCAAGGCAAAGAAAAGTCAAAAATTGTCAAAATAAGTCCTTGGGTGAAAAAGTTTGAGAAAATTACACTTTTACCCCTTAAAATCTAAAATTGACATAAAAGGTCCCTGGAGTTTCAGAAATTGACAGATTTGGTCCCTGGTGGGATATTTTTGGATGGGAAACCATTTTTAATCCTTGGAAGTTTAAAAATATTCAATATGGATCCCTGGATAAAGGTTTTTCACAAAATGGCAAGAATGGTCCCTTAACTTTGAAGAATGTCATTTTTAGTCCCCGGGAAATTTTGAAAAATAAAAATGGCAAAAAGATGATTGTTGAAATATTGGTGATTGGCGAAGTTGGTCCTTATTACAACTTTGGGAGATTTACAATTTCAGTCCCTAAGTTTGGAATAATTACAAATAAGGTCCTTGTGCTAACATTTCAAACAAACCAAACCGGATACAATATTAATACTACTCCATAATCCATCACCCACAGCCCACCACTCATAAACCAGGCCCAAACTTAAACCCCTAGCCCAACATCCAAATCCATTACCCCCGTTTTAAATAAATCCCATCCGGTCAACACCTTTGACCACCTCCCTTTCCACCTCACCCCTACCCCTGCTACCATAGCCTGCCACCACCATCATCATCCCCACCCCTGCAATACCTCTGCCACACTCAAACTCCTCCCCCTTGGCCTAACCAAACAACAACTAAGCTCCAAATCCTACACCAGACACAAGCTAAGTGCCAAAATTGCAAGCAATCCAATTTCCCGCCAAAACTGTTGAAGGGTCAGGATCACTCAAATGCCATCCAATGGCATTGATTGTTGCTGGGAAACACTCATAGGGTCCCACTAAACCCTAAAAGATCCCTATAAAAAGGAAGAGAAGCAATAAGTCCTGGTGTTAGCTAATTTAGATATAACTTAGGTTTAGTATGTCGTTTCTATGGTAGTTCAAATTCCAGTTGTAAAATTTATTTTAGAAGTGTTGTAATCAACTTTTTAATTGTACTCTCAAGTTTATTTAATCTTAATTTCAAGTTATCATTTGAGTTCAAGATGTTGGCAGTTTTCAATTAAAATCTCAAATTACTCTTATGTTGATAAAAGTTATTGGGAATTGTTCAAGTGAGTTCATATAAGTTTTATAAGCTTATACAAGTTTCCTAATCACTTTGAGTTAGTTTTAGCTTGAAATCCTCAAAAATCTCAAAAATAGTTGAAAAATCAGTGGATAATCAAAAAGAAAAAAAAATAGAAATAAGACAGAAGAAGAAAAGGAGTAGACTCTGGATGCATCAGGTTTAAAGCTTCATGGGAAGCATAGGAAAGTTGAGAAATAAGCTGGGACTCTTTGTTTTGAGCAATGGAGTATGTAAGTCATTTGTCTAATTTATTGTTCTTATGCTCAATCTTTGTTCACTACTATGTGTGTTTTATCTTGTGCTTGTTTGCTTAGTTAGTATTTGACAATCAGTTTTTAATTTAAGACCTAGTGCATGTTTGCTCAAATTTTTTGTTGCTCACCTCTTTACCCTTCACTGTCATAAGACATTATAGGTGAGTATGGGTACAAATTTGTGATCTGTGGTGGTTCTGCATTAAAACCTTCTTATGGCATTCATTTAAAGTCCCTGTTAATCAATTGTAATGCTCAGATCAGTGGTTCTACTTGTAAAATCTCTTGGTCATAACTGTAAAGGGGTGTTTGGCTTATGTCTGTTTAGGGTGTACCAAGGTGATCTCAGTGTTGTTTGTGGCTTAAACATACTACATTAGGTCCCAATAGGATATTAAAAGCATCAAACCTCAATGCTATGTGGACAAAAGTCAAAATTTGCTTCCAAATCCATTTATGCATTCACTGTCAAGCTTTTTAGATCCAATACCACTCATTTTAGTTAACAAGTAGCTAAATTGGCTCAAATCAGTCTCATGTTAGATTATTACAACAATATAAATCAGTTGTAATCAAGTTAAATTCACCAAAGTCAAAGTTTAGTTCAAAATCTAAAAGTCAAAAGTTGTGCACCTCAGTTTTTTCCATTTTTTGTGGGAATTTTAATGATTTTTGTGTAAGGATTCAAACCTTGAGTTTCTGGAATATGAATGTCCCCCACCTCATCTACAAAATCCCACAATTTTCATAATTTTGAGACTTTTCGCATGGGTCCCACAACCTTAGAAACAAGGCTGCAGGGGGTGACCCTTCCCCTGCTGCAGCAGCTAAGCAGCCCACCACCACCACTTTGGTGGTGGTTTCTGACCTCCACAGTGGTCCTATGCCCTTCATTTTTGGTTCATTCAACTCTCCCCATGGTAGGCTCTTGGTTTTGACCACTGGCTTGACCATGAGACCACTGGGACCCACCTAATTTAGCCCTCCTTAGTTGTCCCATTTTCAGATTTGACACAAGTATACAAGTGCTTAATTGTGGCTTATTTGCTTATTCAGTTGACCCCTATTGCTTAATTTGGTTCAAACAAGTTCTCATAGCTTATTTGAGTCTGAATCATCCATTGTGGGTCCCACCTAATGCAATTTTAGCCTATTTCTCATCTTGGTCAAACATAGTCAACTGTTTGGCTTTTTCTTTCATAATCAGCTTATTTTTGATTTCCAAAAAGTTTGTTTTTACAAAAATGTTTGTTTTTAAGTATTAAATAGGTTTGTAAAAGAAAAATCAAGAAAAACAAATTTAATATTAAGTGATAGTTTCTATTTAATGTAATTTAATTTTAATTTTCATTTTTAAATTTTTGTTAAGTACTTAGCTATTTTATATTTTTATTAAATCCCTCATATATTAAAGTAATTATAATAATTTTTTCAGATTTTTATTTTATCATTTAGTATTTATTAGAATTAATCCTAGTTTTATTAATTATTAATTAATAATTAGTTTAAAATAGCATAATTAGTTTTTATTAATTAAGACCTAGCTTTTATATTTTTTATAGCTTTTATATGTTATAAAATAATTTTAGAAATTTTCTTGTAATTTTTACTGTTCATTTAGTATTTTTTATAATTTAAAATAGTTTAATTAGGTAATTAATAATTATTTAGTAATTAATTAACAGAAAAATCACAAAAAGACAAAAATACTTATTTTTAATTTTAAAACTTATTTTTAGTTATTTTATAATTTTTGAAATTTTATTTTCACCTTTTTTGTATTTAATTAGTATTAAATTATATTTAAGTGTTTTAAATATTAATAATTAGTAATAATTAGTATTTAATTAATATTAAATAATTAATTAGTGTTAAAATTTATTTTCTTTTTCTAAAAATTTTCTTTTACCTTTTAGTTTGTAAAAAAGTCATTTTCACCCCCTGGGTATTTTCAGATTTCAGATTTCACGTTTTATTTCGTACGTGTACGTTTATTTAAACGTGAACGTACGCGTTTTAAGTTTTAAACGTTTCTGGTTTTTCTGACTTTCCAGTCTTGTTAATATAGTGTATTTAAGCTATTTTATCTTATATTCCAGTAGTGTAATTATCACAACTCACTTATACCCATTTTCGTCCAATTTCACCCGATCACAAACCCGTTTAAATACCATCCACACCTCGTCGGGACATAACGACCCGGGGAAACACTATACTTCCATGGAGTATTGGTTTAAGCTGTTTGACTATTATAGTTGACCATTCACAAGTGGTTGACCAATAATTATCTGACGGTTTAGCACCAATCAGATATCTCATGAAGTGACGAAAAACAAACAAAAACCTGGCAAAAACGAGCACGAGAGTAGAACGAGTCAGAAAGTCAATGCTGGCAATCGAGTTGAGCTCCCAAAGTCAAATAGAGTCCTCAGAGTTTGAATGTTTGCATGAATGATCCTTATTATGGAAGTTTGAAGAAATGTCTGAAATAGTCCCTATACTTTGAAAGTTGACACACTCAGTCCCTCTTGGAAATTTTTGAAGAGAAAGTCAAAAGTCAACCTTCGGGAATCACAATAATACATAAAAGGCCCTTGGATCAAGTTTACAAAGAATGACATAATCAGTCCTTGTATTTCAGAAAATTTCACATCTAGTCCTTATATATTTCAAACTCTAAATTCTGAAAATCCAAAGTATCAAAAGCCAAGCCCAAGGTTTATATCACAAGCCCAAAACCAAAAGTAAAATACCCAAGCCCATTCTCGGTCAAATACCCACACCCAGGTTCAATGGTCAAGACATGGTCAAATAACTAATAAAAAAACCCACACCCGCCCCCCAAATATCACTAAACCCAGAACCCCCAAATTGCTATGAACCCTAATGCACCACTTGGTTCAATTGGTCAAGCCATCTTAATTAACCAATTATTTCCAATCATTGGGACTTCTAGAAGACTAGTCACGTGCTCAGGAGGTTTCAGAGAGAGTATGAGATGTCAGGAGTACACATGCCATAGTTTCATTGGGTGCAACACCTCACAACCTTTCCTTGGATTCTACTTCAAGAAGAATGTCAGCACATGTGAGAGAGAATGCACGTTTGGGACAGATGGCAGTATGTTAATACAAATATCGCCTAAAAATGTTATTTATATTTTATGATCTTCGCTAAGTTTTGTTAACGACAAAATGTAAACTTTAGTTTATAAGTAAAACATAATCTTAGTTTTAAAGACTTGAATAAACTAGACTTTTGCTACATTTTACATTTCATAAAACACAACACTTTTTATTTCTTAAAATAGAAATGTCACATCACATTTATGGCAAGTTTTGTCAAGATACATTTATGGAAAGAAAGTGTGTTTGACTTATTATATGGTTGCTTGCAAGTTTTGTGTTTGACTAATGAGATGTGACATTGTTTGGTTTACAAGGTGTAATGAGATGTGACATTGTTTGGTTTGCAAGATTTATTGCAAAACCAACTGCAAGCCCGGCAGAACCCTGGGGGTACACGGGTGGAACCCATTTGAGGGGTCCACCGTATCCGCCAGGCCTGCAGAAGGCTTTGCTATAAATACCAAGCCACAAGTTGATTTTTGGCTTATCACTCTACATCATATTTTACACACACACATTCATTCTTTCATCTAACCCTTTAACATTTCATATGTGAAGTTTCTTTTTGTAGCAAAGAGATTCACGAGCTCATTAAAAGTAACAAGTATTCAACACAACGTTGCAAGAGTTGTTAGCTTAGCATTGTGTAGACTTGTGTAGTTTACACTTCATTTGATTGTGTATTTTCAGTAGTGATCGGTTAGTATTTTAGTCCTCAAAATACAAAGTGTATCGGGAGTATTTGTACCCTTGTAAAAGAACTAACGGGAGTGGTTTTACCCTTTGTAAAGAACTCGACATCTAGCTTAGTGTCGGTAAAGAACAAGACGTGTAAGGTTTTCTCCACCGGTGAAAGGAGCTTGTTGACTAGTAAAAGAAACTCTCGAGTTGGATACTCGGGGCGTGGATGTACGCAAGGAAAAAGAGTCCTTGTAGCCGAACCACGATAAATACTCGTGTTGTGGTTTGATCGTTTCTTTCATTTACTTGCATGTTATATATTGTGTTTGTGTATATATCTTTGATCAAACGGAAAGTTTCAAAGCTAACTAAACAAGTTAAAAAGATTTTAAACGGTAAACTATTCAACCCCCCTTCTAGTTTTCCACAATTGGCATCAAGAGCTACGTTACTCAAGCATTTAAAATATATTGTGTTTTAAAACTTGAAATGATCCATGGATTTTGAAAATTACAAAGAAGGGCAATCTATGCAAAGACCACCACTTTTTGAAGCAAATGGTTTTATATATTGGAAAAACCGTTTTGAAACTTACGTGAAATCTAAAGATATAGATTTATGGTATATAATCATTGATGGTGATAACGTAGTTACTAACATTAAAGATGATGATCAAAAGAAATTGATTGGTAAAAATAATGAAGCTAAAATGATGCTTTACAATGCTTTGCCTAAGAAAGAATATGAAAGAGTCTTTATGTGTAAAACCGCCAAAGATATTTGGCAAACTTTAATTGTCACTCATCAAGGAAACTCACAAGTTAAAGATAACAAAATTGATCTTCTAGTTCAACAATATGAACAATTTGTTATTTCCGAAGATGAGATTATTGATAATGCTTTTGCTAGGTTTAACACTATTATTACTTCACTTAAAGCACTTGATGAATCTTTTTGTAGTAAGAACTTTGTAAGGAAATTTCTTAGAGCACTCCATCCGAAGTGGAGAGCAAAAGTGACGGCAATTGAAGAATCCAAAGATCTTTCAAGCATGTCACTTGATGAGCTAATTGGAAACCTCAAAGTTCATGAAATGGTAATGGAAAAAGATTCGGAACTAGTTAGAGGCAAGAAAGAAAAAGTTAAGTCCATTGCCTTGAAAGCTAGAGTCCAATCAAGTGATGATGAAGAATCTACTTCGGATAGTGATGATGAGGAATATGCTATGGCCGTTAGAGACTTCAAGAAGTTCTTTCGTAGAAGAGGGAAGTTTGTAAGGCAACCAAAAGATGACAAGAAAACTTTCTGAAAAGATCGTGATGATAGGAAAGGAAAAGTTGAAAGAAAATGCTATAGGTGTGGAGACACAAGTCATCTTGTAGGAGAATGTCCAAAACCACCCAAGAGCAAACCTCAACAAGCTTTTGTGGGTGGTGCTTGAAGTGACTATGAAGGAGATGACGATGAGCCAAAGAATGATGATATTGCTCTCATGGCTCACAACTCAAATGAGGTACTCTCCGACTCATCTTACTCCTCTATTGATGATGACACCTTACAAAAAGAATATAACAAACTTTGTGAATTGAGCTTAAAAATCATAAACAAAAATAAATTTTTGAAAACTAAAAAGGAGTTTTTAGAAAATGAAGTTTATGAGTTGAAAGAAAAAGCCAAGAGATTAGAAAAGAGTAAAGGTATTGACACATCATGCAAATCATATGAAGAGCTTAAACTAGAAGTTGAGAAACTTAAAATTACTCAAAATGATCTAATAAAACAAACCACAAAGTTTAAGAAGTTTGATAAGAGCATTTCTTGTGCGGATGAAATTATGAAACTTCAAAAGTCACCCTTTGATAAAACAGGACTAGGATTTACGAAAATAGAAACTTTAAAGGGTCAAACGAAACAAGAAAATAATGCACAAGAAACTAACAAAACTGCTACAGCAGCCTGCGGATCAGACGGAACCCAATCAAGGGTTCCGCCCGTTGGACCCGAAGGTTCCGCCAGGTCTGCTGCAGCAGTAATTCCATCCACATCGGATCGTTCAAAATTTGTTAAAGTTACGTATAAAAATGGAACAAAACCTGTGTTTAAAACTGGAGTAGGACTTAGTAAAATTGAATTTAGAGCTAAGACTACTCAACCAAGACCTAAGACTCCAATTCCCAAACGCCCCTTTCCAAAGAGCAACTTCAACGCTCGACCAAACTACCAACATGTTTGGAACCTAAACACTCTTGGACATTACCAAACTCCAAAGTACATGTCATGGAACCGTTATGCTCTATTTTCATATTTGGAACAAGTTAATGGTATGCTTAACCAAAATGGACCCATGAGAAATTCGGGACCAAATGTTTGAGTGTCTTTCATAAAATAGGTGTGCCAGCGGTTGTTCAAGGCACATGACGGGTAACAAAAGCCTCTTCACTACTTATCACAAATGTGACAGAGGTAATGTTACGTTTGGTAGTAAAGCTAAGAGCAAAATCATCAGAAAAGGTACAATCTCTCATGACTCCCTTTTTATAGATGATGTAGCTCATGTTGATAACTTAGGTTTTAATCTCCTTAGTATTAGTCAACTTTTTCGTAATAAGTATAATGTCCTTTTTAGTGAAAACGGAAGTAAAATACTTAAAGATGGTATAACCATAGCCAAAGGTGTCCTTAAGAACAACGTATACGTCATGAAGATGGATCCAACATCTAGAGACAAACTTTGTCTTACCTCATTAAATGAATCTTCAACTTTATGGCATAGACGTTTAGGACACGCTAACATGAGACTAATCCAAAACCTCTCCTCCAAAGACTTAGTTCGAAACCTACCTAAGTTGAAATATGACCAACACTTTTGTGATGCTTGCAAAGTCGGTAAACTAGTCCATAGTAGCCATAAGGCTAAAAACTTGATTTCTACATCTAGGTGTCTAGAACTTTTGCATATGGATTTATTTGGTCCATCCGCTATACAAAGTTATGGAGGTAACTTCTACACTTTGGTCATAGTTGATGATTACTCAAGATATACTTGGACAAAATTTTTGAAAAGTAAAAATGAAGCTTTTGATAAATTTGAGATTCTAAGTAAGAAAATTCAAAATCAAGTAGGGTCTAATATTGTGTCTATTAGAACGGATCACGGTAGTGAATTTGATAATGAATTTCAATTTGGAAACTTTTGTGATATTAATGGTATTACTCATAACATTTCGGCTCCACGTACTCCTCAATCTAATGGTGTACTAAAACGTAAAAACCGGACATTGCAAGAGATGAGTAGAACAATGCTTAATGAATAAAACATTCCACAAAAATTTTGGTGTAATGTCGTTGACACATCAACGTACATTTTAAATCGAGTCTTAATTAGACCATTTTTGAATAAAACTCCTTATGAAATATATAAAGGTGAAAAGCCTACATTAGGATACTTTAGAGTGTTTGGGAGTAAATGTTTCATTCTTAACACCAAGGATTATCTCACCAAATTTGGCCCAAAGTCTTATGAAGGTGTATTTCTTGGATATTCACAAAATAGTAAAGCTTACATTGCTTTGAACAAAGAAACCTTAAGAGTCGAGGAATCGTTGAACGTAACATTTGACGAGAGTCCACCTCCCTCTAGGACATCACCTTTGGTAGATGATGACTTAGTTGAAAGCCAAGTAATTGAAAGTCAAGAGATTTTAGGTAATGACAAGGAAGATGAACTATTAAACAAAGAACTTGTCAATGTCAAAGAATCTAAAATTCATCCATTAGATGGTGTCATAGGCAACATTAACGAAAGAACACTAAGGTCAAAAGTTCAAAATGAAAGCAACTACTTTTGTTTCGTGTCAACCATTGAACCTAAAAACATTAATGAAGCCATTAAAGATGAGTCTTGGGTAATTGCAATGCAAGAAGAGTTAAATCAATTTGTTAGGAATGATGTATGGACATTAGTTCCTCAACCAAAGAGTCAAACTATAATTGGAACAAAATGGGTCTTTCGTAATAAAATGGATGAAAATGGAATTGTGTCTAGAAACAAAGCTAGGCTAGTTGCACAAGGATATAATCAACAAGAAGGCATTGACTACGATGAAACTTTTGCTCCGGTTGCTAGGCTAGAGTCAATTAGAATCTTACTTGCATATGCATGTGCACACAATTTTAAACTCTTTCAAATAGACGTCAAAAGTGCATTTCTAAATGGAGTCATTAATGAAGAAGTGTATGTTGCTCAACCACCGGGCTTCATCGATTTTGAAAAACCAAATCATGTCTACAAACTTAAAAAGGCTCTTTACGGACTTAAGCAAGCTCCAAAAGCATGGTATGATCGACTTAAAACCTTCCTAGTTGACCATAAGTATACCATGGGCTTAGTTGATAATACTCTCTTCACTAAGAAGAAAGATTCACATATTATCATAGTCCAAATCTATGTTGATGACATTATATTCAGTTCAACTTGTCAAGAATTATGTGCGGATTTCTCAAAAATCATGCATGACGAGTTTGTAATGAGTATGATGGGAGAACTCAATTTTTTCCTAGGACTCCAAATTAAACAACTAGAAGATGGTATCTTCTTTAACTAATCTAAATATATTAAGGACATGCTTAAGAAATTTGGATTAGAAGATTCGAAACCAATCAAAACTCCCATGTCCACGGAAACTAAACTCACCAAGGATGAGGAAAGTGAATCCGTAGATAGCACTAAATATAGAGGTATGATTGGTAGTCTACTTTACCTAACGGCTAGTAGACCCGACATTATGTTTAGTGTTTGTCTATGTGCTCGTTTTCAAGAAGATCCTAAGACTACCCATCTCGAAGCCGTTAAAAGGATTTTTAGGTATATTAAGGGCACTACACATTTAGGTTTATGGTATCCCAAAGGAACGGGAATAGACACCATAGTGTATGCCGACTCGGATCATGCCGTTGACTATGTTGATAGAAAAAGTACAAGTGGTATCTGTACTTTTGTTGGACATTGTCTTACCTCATGGTTCTCTAAGAAGCAAACGGCTCTTGCTATCTCAACAACGGAAGCCGAGTACGTTTCGGCCGGAAAGGCATGTCAACAAGCTCTTTGGATGAAGCAAGCTCTTGTCGACTTCGGAATTCAACTTAACGACATCATAATTCTTTGTGACAACAAAGGTGCCATTGATCTTAGCAAAAACCCGGTTCAACATGCTCGTACCAAACATATTGAAATCCGTCATCATTTCCTTCGTGACAACGTTCAAAAAGGAAATATCTCAATTGAGAAAGTTTCTTCTGAAGACAACATAGCCGATATTCTCACAAAACCCCTTAAACATGAACCTTTTAACCTTCTTAGGCTAGGCTTAGGACTCATGGAACCTACATTGTAGTTCTGGACTCTAGACAAAAATCACAAAAATCAAAACAAATCCATAACTCTTTTTCTCAGCAGGGTCAGCGGAACCCTCAGACACAACGGACGGAACCCAACTCAGGGGTCCGCCGTGTCCGCCGATCTGCAGAATCAATATTTTTGTTTATATTAAACCAAACACCCATTATCTCATACCACCACTTCCAAACTGTTACTATTCACTTTACCATCCATCCATACCTACGATTTCTTGGTCTTCCTTTCACTAACATTGTAAATCAATCATCATTGTAAGTATTCTAAACTTGATTACAATCCTGATGTGAGTCTAGGAATTCTATTTTTGCACAAAAACAAAAACTTGGGGTTATGCATTAAACTTGAGAAACTCATGCATAAAATTAGGTGTTTAACAAAACTAATCATGTTCCCCATAGTTAGGAATTGCATTCTTACTTAGTGTAAACATGTTTGCTAAAACACCCCATGTCAAATCTTTCCAAAAATTTCACAAATAGGACAAATATTTTTTCGTCTCACATTGAGAATACAAAATCAAAACGTTATGTTTAAAACATCACTTGCATAATGTCTCTTGAATGCTAAAGGGAATACATAACCAATATGTATTTTCGGGTACATTCAAACGAAGCTACATTGAACTAGGAGCGTTTGGGTTATCTTTTGTTTTATAACAAAACCTACATTATAAAACGTTTTTGAAGCATCAAAATGAGTCAAGATAACCGCACCTCCACATTGTTTTCATATAGGCACACACTAGAACATCCACATTATAATAGTAGTTTACTTAAACTAAAATGTGAAATTTTGTTGTTCTAGGAATCATTATGCCTCCTCTAACCCACTACGACCACAAGGACACCATTAAGTACCTACCAAAACACCACAAAACCAAAGGCCTTACCCCAAACCAAGTCAACGTTTTCAAAGCCTTAGAAAAAAACTATGTCCATGAGGGTAGAACAATTGACCCGTCTTTCCTAGAAGGCACAAACCTTTACGCCGAATTTGCCACAATCAACTTTGAGTGTCTTTTGAATATCGACGAGCCTATTTGTCCTAGGTTCATTTTGGAATTCTATGCATATCCGCCGTCCTCTCCACAGATGATTATGGTCAAATGTCTATCAACTTCAGGGTTAGTAATTATCAATACTCCTTCACTCTTGAGGAGTTTGCTCAAATCCTAGGTGTCCTAAACCGTGGTACTTGCATCTATTCCGACTTGCACTCCCTCTCAACTCTTGACAACCTCCATGACCGCATCCATCCTTATGACACTCCTCTTGTGTCAAAAGATGTACTCCGTGATCACCTCTTTGTTAGGACAACCAACACTAGGAGAACCCGTTCGGGAAATGAGGTCGATAAGGACCCATATGGAATGGAAATGAATGAACTCAAGCCCCAATTCAAGAAATGGGAGGAAGTCCTTAGAGCCAATGTCATTAGCACAATAGGAAACCGAGATCATATCAACCTTTGCCTTTGCTACATGCTCTACTCCTTGTCCGTTAGGCAACCATTCAACCTTGCCAACTACATGGCCAAGAGAATGTCTGACATTCCCGTGCATGGCACAACAGCTATGCCGTATGGAATGCTCTTGACCCGTCTCTTTAGGTTTATCTCACCCATTCCACCAACTCCAAACGGTCTTCGTCTTGACTACTCTCTCATTCCACACACCTTTGTCCCACTTAGTGATAAGAGAGTGTACAAAGCCCAAGGAAAACGTCCTCATCCTCCTACCTCATCATCATCTTCCTCAATGAGTGAAGATGACAATTTGCCCAACTCTAGGCTCCCACCTCTAGAATACCTATCCCAACTTCTGGATATTCCAAATGAGTCGACGGAGTTCAAGGAAACAAAGGGGATGTTTAAGAATCTTGGAAGATTCCTTGGAAAGCTCAAGAATAAGATCGACCGTCAATGAGTGCGGGTGTGTAGGAGTGTTTGGCACTAGGTGCTATTTGAACAAATTTTGTTGTTTAAACTATGTTTATGATGTATTTGTGTGCTAGTACAATGTTTGATACAATTTGGAACATGTAGTATCTAACTTTGATGCAGGTAGACAACTTTTAGCAAGTTGTCAAATTTTCATGTTTATGATATTTTCACTAAGTATAGTGAAATTCTCGACCTCAAGGTCAAAGTCATATGATATGTGTGTTTACGTGTCTATTTTTTGCATTGCCTAACCAGAAATGCACTATCTTTTTGATTTTAGGAGTTTTCGAAAATTTTGAAAATTGTCTCGCTGGTCAAAAACGCAGACTGCCACTTTTTTCAGCCCTGGCGGATCTGGCGGTACCCAAAATTGGGTTCCGCCAGTGTATTTTCTGGGCAACCCAAAAATGGCCCAACGGACCCCGCGGAACCCTCAAACGGGTTCCGCCTGTGTAACCTGAGGGTTCCGCTAGTTGCCTGCAGAAATTTTGTTTTTATTTTCAACATTTTAACATCCAAACACCAAAATCCAATCCTTTTAGATAGAAACCCATTTCCTGCAATGTGTTTAGCACAATAGGGTACTTCTCATTCCTTATAACTCAACCAAAACCATTTCCCGCCAAATTTCAAAAAATAGCCATAACCACCCCAAGGACCCTTCACACATAAAGGAAGGAACCCTTCTAAAGGTTCCTTGAAATCCCTGAGATTTATACTTCAACAAATTTGCCAAAACCACTAAGCATTTAGTGCAAACCTTGTCTTCTCACTTCACCATTTTCATTGGATTGACTTCCACGATATGACAACCCACAATTAGTTTTCCAAATTATTAGGAACCTCCATTTTTGTATGGACTAAAATCAAATCCAAACACTCCTTCCCACAATCCTTCATCACTATAAATTAAACCATCCTAAACACTATCAAATCACACCTTCTTCATCACAATTTCTTAACTTCTAAACCATTTTTAACCATGACCAAGTCAACAATCACTTCTCAACCATCAAGACCCATCCGGAAAACCGCCCGGATAAGTGTAAAACCACTATGGTCTAATCAATCCATCAACCTAAGCTCCTCATCTTTGGATGAATTCACCTCACCTATAAAAAATGAACACTTTTTGAACCTTGCATCTCCATCTCCATCACCCAATGAACCAAATGAGCTCACTCCACCACCTACTAAATCACCCATTGACCCAACTCCACCAAGTGCTCCAACCCAACCATCCAAAACTCCATCACCATCACCATTACCCAAAATTGAACCTATGGAGCTATTTGGGTCTCCTCCCACATCACCACACCCTTTTGTCCAAGATCTAAATGATCTTCTACCAAGACCTACACAACCACCAACTTTTGCAAATCAATCACCAAGGTCAATTCTTAACCTTGATGAGGATTTTAACCACACTCAACCACCACAACAAGTGTACCGTCAACCCAAACCAATGTTGTTTCACCCCATCTACCATGACATCCATGGTCCTCTTTATGGAGAACCAAACTTTGAAAACCATGATCACCCAACTCTACCACATTCTCAAGCCCAAACCTTTGAGTCTTTCTTTCCTTCATATGAGGAAATCCAAAGCGTGGTTGAGAACCACCTTCATCAAGCAATGGAATTTCAAACCACCTTGCTTGACTCAATACCAAATCCATCCTCCACCCAAGAACCAAAAACCAACCAACCCTCAAACCAAGAAACCAAAACCAACCCATTTCCACCCACTCATCCCCATGTTTGCTCAAATTGTGAGCAAATGGGTGCAAGCATCAAAACGTTGCTTCACCAATTCCAAGATGAAACCCGATTTGCATTCCAATACGTCATAGAACGTTTGGATGCTCTTTCCCACCCAAACAAATCCTAGACAACCTTTGGAGGCTGTTTGCCCCATTTAGGAAAGTAAGATTTTATTTTCCTTTCTTGGTTATTTTTTAGTTTTTGTTTAGAAGTAGAAGAATATTTCACATATCTTGTCTTTTGACTTTTCAAAGTCAAAATTTTACTTGGAATGATATTTCTTTCTACTTACTTTCGTGCATTGTTGGTTGATCATTTTTGTGTTGTCATTGTGGTTGCAATGTGTGTGGTAACTACAAGCTTGACTATATATATCACCAACTAACCATTTTTTTTGTAGGATCCAAAATCCATGTTTCCCATCTTGGCTCTCCTTTTAGGGGGAGCAACAACCAAGGGGGAGCAAGTGCATTTTTTCCGCTTCGCTACTCTACTTTTTGTTTCGACAAAAAGGGGGAGAAATATATTAAACCTTCAAAACTTAATTTGATTTTCATCACTTAAGTAAAACAAGTTTAATATAAATTTTTTTAAGTCTTAAAAACCAAGATTTTGTGAGTTACTTAAAAACAAAGTTTATGTTTTGTCATCAACAAAAAGGGGGAGATTGTTAATACAAATATCGCCTAAAAACATTATTTATATTTTACGATCTTCGCTAAGTTTTGTTAACGACAAAATGTAAACTTTAGTTTCTAAGTAAAACATAATCCTAGTTTTAAAGACTTGCATAAACTAGACTTTTGCTACATTTTACATTTCATAAAACACAACACTTTTTATTTCTTAAAATAGAAATGTCACATCACATTTATGGCAAGTTTTGTCAAGATACATTTATGGAAAGAAAGTGTGTTTGACTTATTATATGGTTACTTGCAAGTTTTGTGTTTGACTAATGAGATGTGACATTGTTTGGTTTACAAGGTGTAATGAGATGTGACATTGTTTGGTTTGCAAGATTTATTGCAAAACCAACTGCAAGCCCGGCGGAACGCTGGGGGTACACGGGTGGAACCCATTTGAGGGGTCCGCCGTATTCGCCAGGCCTGCAGAAGGCTTTGCTATAAATACCAAGCCACAAGTTGATTTTTGGCTTATCACTCTACATCATATTTTACACACACACATTCATTCTTTCATCTAACCCTTTAACATTTCATATGTGAAGTTTCTTTTTGTAGCAAAGAGATTCACGAGCTCATTAAAAGTAACAAGTATTCAACACAACGTTGCAAGACTTGTTAGCTTAGCATTGTGTGGACTTGTGTAGTTTACACTTCATTTGATTGTGTATTTTCAGTAGTGATCGGTTAGTATTTTAGTCCTCAAAATACAAAGTGTATCGGGAGTAGTTGTACCCTTGTAAAAGAACTAACGGGAGTGGTTGTACCCTTGGTAAAGAACTCGACATCTAGCTTAGTGTCGGTAAAAGTATAAGCGACGTGTAAGGTTTTCTCCGCCGGCGAAAGGAGCTTGTTGACTAGTGAAAGAAACTCTCGAGTTGGATACTCGGGGCGTGGATGTAGGGCAAGGAAAAAGAGTCCTTGTAGCCGAACCACGATAAATACTCGTGTTGTGGTTTGATCGTTTCTTTCATTTACTTGCATGTTATATATTGTGTTTGTGTATATATCTTTGATCAAACGGAAAGTTTCAAAGCTAACTAAACAAGTTAAAAATATTTTAAACGGTAAACTATTCAACCCCCCTTCTAGTTTTCCACACAGTATATGATTGGTCAAGCCACGTCTAAAAATCTAATACAAGGGCTGTGGATAGATTAAAGAAACACAAATTGATCAAAGGGCTTGGAGATGCTTAGAAGAAGCACAAATTGCACCAGGATCGCCAAACTGGCATTGAGACCCCAACTCTCTCACTCATTCTATAAATAGGATAGATTTTCAGCTTATGAGGGGTGTAGTTTTTAGGTAGAGAAATGCTGTCAAATTGTTTTTAGAATTAGTTTTTACTTAAATTCAGTTTACTATTTGTAATTGTAACTCATTTTCAATAAAAGTTTAGTTCATTTTCCTTTAATTCTGTTTCAATATTATAATCTGTTTTATTGTCTAGCTTATTAATAAGCTGTTTATCTTAATCTCTAATTCAACAAGTTTACTTTAAAGTTTATCTGTTTTAGCTTTTACATTTTCAGTAGTTATATCGGATACAAGTTAATTTTTCTTAAAAATCTAAAAAAAAATAAAAAAAATTATAAAAATATATAGGTAGAATCTGTCTTAGCTTGCATCCAAGCTATATTTGAATTCTGAAATAGTCATTTAAGCTCTGTGGCTTAAGTGAATGTGAGTTGTAGTGTATTAACTGAGTATTGCTAAAGGTCTCACCAAAGTCAGTCAACAAAAGCTAAAGGGAATTGAATAATTGGAATTTGTGGTGAATTGGATAAGCTGAGACAGATTTGGATGGTCTCTGCCTATCATAAAGATAGGCAAGCATAGTGATCCACCTCTGTTCTTGCTGAGGTTGTTATAACTTTGTAAGTGTGATTTTTAATCTCCAATTCTTATATAATCTGTGATAGTTTTGATATAGAAGTGAGTTTTTACTGTTTCATTGGTTTGATTGCTGTTTTATTGTGGTTTCAGTAGAGATAAGTGATTGTTAATTCATTAGATTCATCTGTTTCATGTTATCTGTTTTACATTAGCAAATTAGTGTGACTGTTACAACTATTGGATTTGTGATATTGCTTCATTGTTTTATCTAGTTGTAATTTGTTGGTGATTTGCTTCTATTCAGTGATTTAGAACTGTTTTGGATTGGTTTAGTGGTGTTTAATTGATTTTTAATAGGAGATATAGTGAAACTGTCACCATATAGTGATGTTTGGGAATGCTTGATTTGCTGGTCTTATTGGTACTTTAGAGGGCATAATTGGTTTGTATATCTCACATAGGTTGAATTCATGCCTGATCTAGCATAAAATCAGTAGAGTAGAACACATAAAGTCAAATTAGCTTTTCAATTCATTATAACAGCTAGTGAGTAGGAAAATTAATTGCATAATCATCATTTTAGTTACATAAGAGTTAACTGTAGCTTAAGTCATTCATATAGTAGCTTAACATCATTTTTACAGACAAATTTGAGAAATCAAAATTCATTTTGGTCAAATTCCATTTTAAATCTAAAAGTCAAAGTCAGAATTTGGTTAGTTCTTTGTGGAGATTCATAAGTCTTAATTCACATTGGAAATATATTTGGATTGTAATTTTTAGGAGTTTGGAAGCTCAAGTAATAATTTCAAAAATAAAATTAAAAATTGGAAATCATTTGCTCTTTGAAAAAGCTGATTGAAGTAGCATGTTTGGACTCAATTTCCCCTGTGCATTAGTATTTGATCAGATTTCTAGGTATCATTTTGGGTAGATAATTGGAATAGAGTTACTTTCTCTTGGTTGAATTGAGATTTCAGTTGGTTAGTTCAGCTCTTGCCCCCATAAGCTGGTGCTCTTAAGCTTATTTAGTGAGCTTATAGCTTCTGTTAGTTGATTAATTTGAGACAAATAAGCTGTTGTGAGATTATAGCTTGCTTGTTGAATTTTGAGCTTGAACTTTAGCTCTGGTGATTGTTTTGAGTTTGTTGGTAGATTATATAAGTGTTGTGCATGTCCATTTGATTCTGGCTTATTCTGAATTTGAGTTGCTCAATCTTTGGCTTATTCACACTGCTTATAGCTTGGTTATTGTATTTTCTGTGCAATTGTTGATCTGTGATTGGCATTCCTGAACATATTAGTGCATTATTCATCTGAGTTTTAAGGTTCATTCAGTTTTGTCACAAGTGCTTATAAATAAGCACTTGTGATAAGCTGCTTTGACCAGAATAAGCACTTAAACTTTTCATTTTAGTTTCAAAATTTTTATCCAAGTTCATTTTATTATTTTTGATTTTCTGTTAATTTTTCAGATTTTTCTAAGTTGATTTGATATTTTTCTTTGATATTAAACATTTTTATATATTTTTTTTAATAAACAAAAATCAAAAAAAATTCAGAAAAAGACATAAAAATATAAAAATATTTTAGGAAATTCTTTTATAATATTTTAGGTTTTTCAGAAATTATTTTACATTTTTCCCTTTTATTTTTCTAATTTCCTTTATTTTTAATTCATTTAAAAATAAAAAATCATAAATAAATTCATAGAAAATAAAAGAAAAGTCAAAAAAATATTTTTCTTTTTCTGGAAATTCGTTTTATTTGTTTAAGATTTTTAGCAAATTGTTTCACGTTTGTAGGATCATTTTTCAATTAAAGTTACGTTTTATTTTGAACGTTACGTTTTAAATAATCGCGTTTGTATTTCCGTTTTTAGATTTTTAACTTTAGTGCATATCTAACTTGTACCTCTTGCATAATTCATAATTGTTTGTTATAATTTGAAATACTTCATCACAATTTTTCACTTTTACCACTTTTCACTACACGATTTGCACGAATCAATATTCTTTGATTCCATTCACCTTCGTACGGATACGACTCGGGTGATCCGTATTTCTTGCGGATCTCCTCGATACTATACTACTATATTATATAATTGATTTTGACACAATAAATTTTTGACGCCGCTGCCGTGAAAGGTTGAAGTGAGTTTTTGAATATTCGTTTTAAAAAAATCGTATTTTGATAAGCCTTCATCTATCTTATAAAAAGAAAAAAATAAAAGAATTAAAAAGTTTTTGAAATTTGTTTAAATAAAAAAATAAAAAGATTTTCCTTTTTCTTTTCTTTTTTTTTTCTTTTTGATTTTGTTTTTGGTGTATGCATACCCATTCTTCTTTTGAGAGTCTTACTTCTTCACTCACACACACATATATATATATATATATATATATATATATATATATATATATATATATATATATATATATATATATATATATATATGGTAAAGTTAAAATAAAAAGACAAATATCCGTAAAAAGAATAGAAAGAAATTTTTTTAAAAAAAAAGTTCTCAAAAAATTCCAAAAATATTTCACAAGATCGGGTATGTTGGTGTAAAAAACTTTTGTGAAAGAAGTTTTTCTAATTTTGAGTTTTTATATGTTTTTTTTAATGCACAAAAAACGAATTTTAATGCGCAAAAAAATTTTAATGCACAAAGTTTTCAACTTGTTTTAGTTAGATACACAATATTATTTTGATGAAAAAAGTCAAAAGAAATTGGGTCTAAAAACGAATTTTTGATGCACAAAAAAACGATTTAATGCATAAACGTATTTTTTTATAATTTTTTTTCGGATAAAGTATCCACTTTTAGAAAAACTTCCTTCACAACTTTTTCATGCACCAACATACCCGATCTTGTGGAATTCTTTTGGAATTTTTCAAGAACTTTTTAAAAAACAAAATTCTTTTTATTCTTTTTACGAAAATTTGTCTTTTTATTTGATTTTTATCCATATATATATATATATATATATATATATATATATATATATATATATATATATATATATATATATATATATATATATATATATATATAGGGAAGGGATCGGGTGCGTTTTTTCTTTTTAGTGCGGATGGTACGGATGAATGTGGACCACACGATCATCCGTCCATCTCAGATTCTGATAAAAAAAACGCGGTGGCATTATCGTAAATATCCCCTTTTTTTTTAAGATCGTTACTATCGTATTAGCTTTTTTCATGAAAAAAATTCAAAAAAATCTGAAAAAATTAAAAAAATAAAGAGGACAACAAATAATTAAGAATCGCTGAAAAAAATTTCAAAAAAAAAATCGTTTTCATCGTTAAAGGTATTGTGATATCAGAATCTGATTTTGACTTTTTTACAAAAGTCAAGATCTGAAGATCAGATCTTGATCAGATCTTGACTTTTGTAAAAAAGTCAAAATCAGATTCTGAAAACTTTTTTTTTTAATAAAAAATTTAATATCACAATAACTTTTTTAATATCGTAAAAACTTTTTCTTAATAAAAATTGTTAATATCGCCGTAACTATCATGCTTTCACATAAACTTTTTTACTATCGTAATAAAAAAAAGTCAAGATCAGGATCAGATTCTGATATCACATAAACTTTTTTACTATCGTAATAAAAAAAGTCAAGATCAGATTCTGATATCACATAAACTTTTTTACTATCGTAATAAAAAAAGTCAAGATTAAGATCAGATTCTGATATCACATAAACTATTTTACTATCGTAATAAAAAAAAGTCAAAATCAGATTCATAATATTGTTAATATCACGGTAGAACTCATAATATGGTTAATATCACGGTAGCACTCATAATCAAAACACAAAAAGTCTCTCAGAAAAATCTGAAAAAATAAAAAAATGAAAGAAGATAACAATATTAAGGATCGCTCAAAAGGAAAAAAATTAAAAAAATCGTTTGAATGGTGATTTGGTACCGTGATAGTTGCGTAGATCTTGACTTTTTTACAAAAAGTCAAGATCAGATCTGGATTGGACGGCCTAGATCTATCCGCACGTCCGCACTAAAACAAAACATCCGCACGTGATCCTCACTCTATATATATATATATATATATATATATATATATATATATATATATATATATATATATATATATATATATATATATAATAAAACAGTTTTTTGACACTGTCGAAATTTTACCCAGTATGCACATGCATTCCTGTGTTCCATGTAGATCCGCCCCTTAACAAAGATATAGATAAACTGTGATTTATATCGACTCTTTTCCCTCAAAAGGCTGTGATATATACAGCAAATATAAACATCACTATTAGAAAACTTTCTTTTAAATGTTAAAGTATTATCTATCTTGTAATTTGCTGCTATATTATATAACCAGTGAGAAACCCTTACATTGCTTATAATCTTTTCATTTAATAAGTCTTTGCCCAATGGCCGGGTTATGCGGTAAAACTTTCTTTTTGTATGACATGCAACCAAAGGGAGTGCAATGAAATTATGCATAGCATTCAACACAATGTTTTTTACTTTTAATTTTTTTGGTAAAAGGGTTTTACCCCGTAATACTAAAGGTGCATGTGTTTCTAATTAACATGCATTTCAATAAGGGTACGTTTAATTGGTGCAACGCTTGTAAGAGCTTATGAGAACATAAACTTCTAAAAGCTTTTTTCCTATAAGTTACTTGAAGTAGCTTTTAAAGAGTGCATAGGCTTCAAGCTGGTTTGGTCAAACAAACCTTATATAACTTTGATGCTAAAGGTTGTATAAGAACTATATGTCTTGCATCGTATCATTAGAGTAAATTACAAACTTCGTACTTGTGGTTTACACACAATAGCACATTTCGCCTTTTTTTTTAAAAAAAAATATTTGCATCAACCGTCCTTAAACTTGTTAGTTTTGCTGTTTGCCCCTTTTGATGGACGGACGTGTATGACTCTTGTTAACTCCCCTCACACATAAAACGTGAGTCTCTCTCTCTCTCTCTCTCTCTCTCTCTCTCTCTCTCTCTCTCTCTCTCTCTCTCTCAAAACTACCAATATAAAGTATTTTGCACAATTTTTTGAGAGGTAATTACAAACTTCATCCTTGTGGTTTACACCAGTTTGCATCTTTCGCCGTTCTAATATGTAACCTTTGTGTCTCTTGTTTTCGTCTAGTTTCTTGCTAGCTTTTAATAAAATTTTGCCGTTCTATGAAAAACTTTATGTGGTAGTTGAGAGGTGAAAAAGACAGTTCTAATCTCACGTTTATGCACGTGAGGGAAGTTAACAGGAGACACAAACACCCGTCCATCAAAAGGATTGACCATGCAAAAATTGACGCAAGTTCAGGGACGGCTAATGTAATTATTTTAAATAAAAAAAGAAATGTTCAATTGTGTGTAAAAATAAGAAGGAAGTTTGTAATTTTATCATGTCATTATGTAATATCTAAGTGTCTACTACTCTAATATGTGGTAATTTTATAAAAGTAACATCGTCGACTAGCTTTTTAATCTTCTTTTATATAATAAAAGAATTACATCATTTTGGAGTATTTTTGTAAATCCCTTCTCATTGAAAAAAAAATTGGACCAATAGCAGAGCTCGATTTTGCCACGTAGGCGAAATCGAGCAACGTGATTGGTCAATAAAAGTCAAAATTAAATTGATTTTGGTCAAACTTAATAAATTTGTTGGAGAAATTTGGTTAAGAAAAAAAATACATAAAAATATAGGTGTCAAATTTATGAAAACAAAAACTTAAAAAAAGAGAAAGTAATTAATAAAACTTTTGTGATTGAATTATAAATAATTTATATAGAGTAAAGTGTAAAATTACAAGTTTCCATGTTTTTTAATAACTTTATAAAAAAAACACAAATAACCCCTTACACTTTATACGCCATATACTTTATAATATTAACTTTGTTTAAAATTACATGAGTATTAGTATTAGTTTTTAGACTTTCATCCATTAAAATTACAAAATTTGATAAATATGCGAATTAGTTTTAATATACGTTAAATATTTTTTTAAACTAATATTAGTTTTAAACTTTCATCCATTAGAATATTTTTTTAAATAAGGACTCATGTTACTATTTAAAATTTTAATTTATGCGTATACGTGTTTGAAATACGGCTAAATTATTAGTAACGGGAATATAAATATCAAATGGTAAGCACGAGACTGTGATATGAAAATTAATATACGCGATTCTACTTATAACAATGACTCATGAAATTGTTATTTAAAATTTGTATATGGATATCCATAAAAACATTTTAAAAACTTTACGGAGCATATTTTAACTTTATCAACGCTCATTATGTGCTACTAAATTCACACATTTTTACAACATGATATCAATAGTTAAAGTTAAATAAAAAAATCAACTTCAACCTCAACATGTCTGTCAGTTAAAAATGTTATGCAAAGCTAATTATTAAAAAAAAAACAAACAAACACATGTGTTATATAGTCATTGTTTAATATAGAAGGTGTTTTCCTTAAATTATATAAAAAAAATGCACGCATCACAATCCTTATTTGATAACAATAAACTCCTAAAAAAAGAAAAAAACGTAGGTGATGACCTAATTTTATTCACTTACATGATGTTTTATTAAAAAAAAAACATAATAGTTGGCCGTTATAAACGAATTAAAAGTGTGTACTTGAGAATTATTCAGCAAGAATATATAGTTTTAATCAGGTTATTACGTTACTATATTACGATAATGTTATTGAGTTGGTAATCACGGATGTGAGATACAACCATTATTCTAAACTTATGATATATGTGTAAACCTCTTTTTGCTTATGAATAGAATCCGAAAGAGACCTCAACAAAATTTTGGTTTATGCCTTATCTAGCTGATAATATTTAGTAAACTTTTTTTTTATGGTTAAACTTTTTTGTTATACACACCAACTTTTAGTAACTATTTTTTATGTTTTATTGAAAACTTCTACACTTAATATTTTTGCTTTTACTATAAATACATTAAGCTATAATAGAATTAGTTGTGAGTTCAGGGGTTTTTCACTAAGCTTCTAAAAAAAGCTTATAGCTTTATCATACACTTACTGTGCTATGGTAATTAAATTAGCCAATAAGCACCTTTAATAAGCATAACTAAACACCCCTTTAGTTCTAATATGAAGTTTTCTTATTTGATGTTATGACTAAGTTTGTTGTTATCCTCACTATAATGCAACATGTTAGTGGTTTTTGCAATTTTATCATCTTATCGCACACACTAAAGTGTAATGCAATTTGTTATGTGCATTTTTTAGAGGAGGATTAAGTATCAACACATGATTGTCGTGGAAGGATTTTCTATGTCGGCTCAAGGTTTGAATGTATAATTTAGTTGAGTTGCTGATTTACCTTAGTTAGAACCGGAAGCAGCCTCTCTACCTTAGGTAGGGGTATGGTTGTCTACGTCTCAACCTCCCCCATACACCGTGGAAGATGGTATTGGGACCCATAACCCGTGGAAGACGGTATTGGAAGTTACTTTTATAAATGTATTTTAATGTACCAAAGATGTGTTTTAGTACCTATGCGGGGAATTTTATGGTAGGAATTCTTTTCGGAGTGTAATTTGTCTTTGAATGAGTTAATGAAACTTAACAGGTGTTTGCTGTCATTGATAACACTATTGGTGTCAACCAACGGTCTAAAATATGGGTGTCTTTTACCTTGATGATTTAGGCCAATTGTGAAGAAAGTTGCATTAAAGTGAAAGGTCGGTAAGGATTCAAACAATCCTAAAAGACTTGCGAATGTACTCTTTGTCATTTTTTTCATGCATTTATAATTTACTTATACAATAACAATAATTTCCTTATATAGTTCGGGCTTAGAGAAAAATTATTCTTATATAATATACATAAACGTAAGATTAAATTTCAGTTCTACCCATTACATCTTTTTTTTTTTTTTTTCTCTTTATGTAATAAAAAAACTATAGTGTAAGTATCTATGTTAATTTGGTAATTTTATAATCAAATATGAGATGTAAATAACACAAACTTATAAAAATACAACTTTCCAAACAAAAAGATACATTAGTAAAAATGATCTGATGGTTATTCATAAGCAATGAAATGAGTCAATCTTCAAAGCTAACTAAATGTGCTATATATTTTAACGAAAATATAAGTAAAAGAAATATCACAATTACAAAACACATCGTAAATTGATAGCACGGGTTTGCAAAACTAAAAGCATATATCACTAACATCTCATGCAAGTCAAGTATCATCAAGTGATTTTTCTTGAATAATAAAATATAATTTTTAATCCAAAATCATTCTCCTAAAATAATAGGTAGGTAATAACATATACATATGATTTTTTATTTTTAGTCCACAAAGTAAAACAATTTGAAACATGTTAAGTGGTTCATTTCTTAATTGATAATAATACATAATTAAAACGAAATTTTAAAAACCCTGTCCGTACACAGGTATTATAACTAGTTTATATAATAAAAGAATTACATCATTTCAGATTGTTTTTGCAAAACCCTTCTCATTGAAAAAAAAATAGACCAATAGGAGAGCTGGATTTTGTCACGTTGGTGAAATCGAGCAATATGAATGGTCAATAGAAAGTCAAAATTGAATTGATTTTGGTCAAACTTAATAAATTTGGTGGAGAAATTTTGTTAAGAAAAAAAATTTTATAAAAATATAGGTGTCAAATTTATGAAAACAAAAACTTAAAAAAAGAGGAAGTGATTAATAAAACTTTAGTGGTTGAATTTTAAATAAATTATATAGAGCTAAGTGTAAAATTACAAGTTTCCATGTTTTTAATAACTTTAGGAAAAACACAAATAACCCCTTACACTTTATACCCCTTATACTTTATAATATTAATGATGAGGCGAAAAATGGTCCGTTTTTAGGGGGTCATTTAAGCCCAAATCCGAATTTATTTGATCAAATATTGCCCTAAATCGTTCCTTCTGTGATTTTAGGTACTTGGAGAGTGAATTCTGGAAAAGAAGCCATTTTGGACGTTTTTGGAGCATAAAAGTAAAGAAAACGGCAAAGTCTCAATTTTCCATGCTGGGAACAGTACATGAAGGCGTCAAGAGTTCTTCCTGACGGCGTCAAAATCCCAAGAATAAAAATCCGTGGTTGATGACGGCGTCACACAGGGCGTCAGAAGTAGATCAAGGCCATCCGAGGAAGTATTTGGCGGCGAGATGACGACGTCACACCTTTGTTCTTGACGCCGTCATCCCTATTTTCCTATATATAGTTTTCTAGTTTTTTACATTAAAAAAGAGAAGTTTTGGAGAAACCCTAAAGAAGATTTTGGTGCAACTTTTACAGGTTTTTCAAGGGTTCCAAACCCTTGATACCTTGCATTGTAATTGAGATAAATGTTCTTCTAATTCAATCAATATGTCTATGTGTTGGTTGTCTATATCTTGTTCTTGTCTCAATTCCATTATGCTAGGCTAGATCTCTTTTGTGTTTGCTTAGATCTAATAAAACCTAGATATTGATTATGTGTTGATTACTTGTTTATTCATGTTTTAGATGAATGATTTATATGTTAGGCATAAGAAAACTGGCAGATCTCCAAATGGTAACATGCTTGAACGTCTTAAGAAACATGAACCGAGGCGTACTAGGTCTTTATTGGTTGTATTTAATGCATGAGCCATTGTTTACAATCCCTATAGTTGTGCTGGGCATGGTGTAGGAGGAGATAAGAGCTCATAGAATTGGGGAGTTATGTATGCCACCCCATGAATGGTATTAAGGAATACGATCCGTCATCCATATAATTATAACAAGTAATTAACGTGTAAAAGATATCTAGGGAGTAGTGAAATCTAAGTAAACACTTTTTCTCCAATTACTGCTCACAACCTTAGTATAATTAGTTTAATTTCATTTTTAGTATTTTATTTTGATTGCATCTTAGTTTTGGGTTAGTTGAATAGCAACTAATTCCGCCCACTCTTCCAAAACCCGAGATTTTACTTGCTTTCATAAAAATATAAAAATACAAAAATAATCATCCCTCACCTTTAGAACTAGTAATTAGGCTTTCTAATCCTAGCGACACTATTCCTAAGCTGAACGATCAATCCCCCGGTACTTGTCACTATACTATACTACAACGATCAGGTACACTGCCTGGTGGGGGTTGTAAGCTTCTCGAGATCCCTCGAGAGGTAAAGCCTGTTACGATTCCCACGCATCAAGTTTTTGGCGCCGCAGCCCGGGGAATAGTTATTGTCTAGGTTAGAATTTCTTTTTATTAGGTCTACTTGCTAGATTCCTTTCTAGTAAGATTTTATTTTTATTTTTAGGTCTTCTTTAGTCTATCTTATTTCTTCGTGCCTTTGTTCGTAACTCTTTACCATCCGACATCATGGAAGGTGGTAACATCCTTGAACCCATCATCCCACCACAACAAAACCCACCACTAGAACCCCTTAGGCTCCGAACCTTAGGAGAGTATTCCCGACCTAGCCACCAAGGCTACCGAAACACCATTGAGCTCACCGGAGACAATGTGACCCCCTTGCGATCCGACACCATCCGGTTGGTGCAAAGCGGATGTGCATTCCATGGACTTCGTTCCGAAGATCCAAATCAACATCTTAAGGACTTTCTCAAAATCGTAAATTCCATAGACCTAGGTGTTGAAACTAGAGAGACTACCCGTTTACGCCTATTCCAATTCTCTCTACGGGATCAAGCTAGTCAATGGCTTGAGCGTTTACCCGCGAGATCCATCACCACATGGGATGATCTCATCACTCGTTTTCTTGCACAATTTTTCCTATCGGGGAGAACTACTAAGCTTAGAAATGACATCTTGATGTTCCAACAACGTCAAAATGAAACCTTTTATGAAGCATGGATTCGATATAAAGACCTACTCCGAAAAGTCCCTCATCATGGGATCGAACCATGGCTTCAGATCCAAATCTTTTACGATAAGGTTGACTATCAAACAAGGAAAGCCATTGATTACGCAGCCAAGGGTAGGCTAGATAGACTTAGCGTTGACGAGTGCTGGAAAGTTCTTGAGGAGTTGGCACAATACGAAGAGGAAGGATGGGAGGACCCGATGCTCCCAAGCAAGGTAAAACTTGATTATGCATGTGCCGCCCAAGAACAATTGTTAGGAAGCATCGAGAAGCAGGTAAAAGAATTGATGAGTATTGAGAAACTTTCTGCTGAACCCGTGTGGAATCATAAACCACGTAGGAATACGGTTATCAGCCAAAATTTTCCTGAACGCTCACGGCAAGAGGAATTCGAAGGGATAATGGTAACCTTCATGGATAATCAGGAAAAACAAATCCAGCACCTAGAGGCACGCATGGAAAGCACTCATAAAGCGTTTATGAATTTCGCTGACCAATTCATTTCAAGGGTCAAAGAAAGGATCAAGGAAAATTCCGTACCTAAAAAAATCGAAAAGGTCTTCGAGGTCTCAACCCCTTTGATGTTTAACCAAGAGGATAACGAGAAGCTTTACCCAAGTGCTTCACCGTCAATCACCCCCCACTCTCGTGAGCATCCTCAGAAAGAAAAGAATTCGCAATTCCATAACATTTTCGTTGGATGTTTGCGAACTACATTCCCGATCTCATCCAAAAAACGTTCTTTTGGTTTTAAACCCGGTGTAAAGAGGTCGCACCTCAAAAACACCACTGATTTGAAACCCCCTATGGAACAACATCTTTCTTCTCACACCAATGACCCGTGCATAGGGATCAACTTAGCCAAAACGTCACCCGACCCCTTCTACAACCTTACCTCTTTCCGTGACAGTAATGAGACGTTCGACCCTGGTGGACCTCGTTAACGGAATAGCTACTCATGGGTTTTACTAATGTTTAGTTATTCACGCAAAGAGCAGGGACTGAACATGAAACTACTCCAAACCTCACCTTACACGGGCATATGACGACGTCAGATTTAACTCTTGACGCCGTCAGCTCGATGGATCAGCAATATTAACCTAAAACCAATCACTTTCAACCCATACCCCACAAATCTCACCTAAAGTGCTGCTGCTACTCCGATTCTCCAACCTCCAATTCGACGTCTTCCGCATCCAATCTTCACTTGGTAAGTGATTCTTCTTCATCTTTTTTCGATCAATTGTCCCTATGACCCATCAATTTGAAAAACCCCTTTCGCCCGAAACCCCACTCTTGACCCACTATTAGCAAATCGCAATGCCATCCAATTGGTGATTTGTAATCATGGGGTTACCATTTGATGATGTTGTCTCACTCGAATCATGCATTAATTTAGAGAAAACCCATCATGCCTCGGATTCTTTGACCCCCCACCCCTGTTTCCTGATTAAAGGAGCGTTTGGGTAATGGGTTAAGAGTTTGAAAATTGATTTTTCCCTCGCATTTGCATGATTCGGATTTTTGCTAAGTCTGACGGCGTCAGGACCAATCCTGACGGCGTCAGATGTATCTGACAGCAGAAATCGATAAAAATTCTTCTGCTAATTGTTTCGTTTGCTCTAATTTTCTCCAGGAAAATGAGTAAGCGATCAAGACAACACAGAGGTAGCTCATCCAGGTCCCAACAAGTTAATTACGGGGAATTGGTCCACAGTTGGGGTCTATTTGACAACGATGCTGCCACCACAAAGTATTTGGAGCTTGCTAATCACCACATTGACGCTGGTTCTGTTATTGATTGGGAACTTCTTAGATCCCAAGGTCTAGAGGCTGCATTTCTGAGAAGGATCAACACTGATGGGTTTGCTGGTCCTCAATGGGAGAGGATGTTTAGAATGAGGGAGATTGTTTATAGTGAGTTGGTAAGGGAATTCTTTGCGACTTTCCGCTTTGATCAGGCTGAGGCTAGGACAGATATGGGGGGCACCACTGTGTATTTTAGGCTAGGGGGAGAGTTGCGGTCATGTTCAGTGGATGAGTTTGGTTGGAGGCTTGGGTTATATACTAATGAGGAGGTTGATGGGACTTTTCTGCAGAGGTTGTTACATGGAGAGACTCAGAGGAGTGAGATGAGGTGTGTCACTTTTTTGCCGACCATAGGGGATGGGGTTTACACCTCGACTACTGGGGCTGCATCGATCAGGGACCCCATTGTTAGGTTGGCTCACAGGTGCATCACATACAGCCTGTCTGCACGTCATGGCACGACTCACCATGTCACTGCCTCTGATCTGT
The DNA here is from genome assembly GCA_030686995.1 of Artemisia argyi. Classification (NCBI taxonomy): domain Eukaryota; kingdom Viridiplantae; phylum Streptophyta; class Magnoliopsida; order Asterales; family Asteraceae; genus Artemisia; species Artemisia argyi. The sequence continues at coordinate 20,160,475 of CM060693.1, read as the reverse complement.
TCTACCTGTATACTATCTTTTCAGAGGATGTTTACTGCAACATCCCATTTTGGGTGGCCAGTTATTTGAGGACCAGTGTAGGTGATAGGGATATAGATAGGGTGTATGGAGGGATGTTTGTGACCCGGTTGGCTCGCTCCTATGGTCTTCTTACTCCTGTAATCATGGGGTATTTGAGCGACTGCGGGGGCTGTAGGGTGGTGAAGGCTAAATCCCTCAGGCAGATGAACATCTTGATGCAGATGGTGGATGGGTCCTACACCTGGTACGTGGCAGCAGGGCCTGCTGGTGAGGATGATGATGATGATGATGATGAGGGAATGCCCCAGCAGCATCAGTTTGCTGGGTATGAGGAGGGGACTGCTGACTACTACCGGCACATGGGCCGAGGAGATTGGCAGGCGCATCAGGGGGCTTGGATGGGTCAGGTGGATGCTTGGAGAACCACCACTGACCAGTGATTTGACTGGATATATGAGCACACAGTCCGCCAGATGCAGCATCTTTCGACCGGTTTTGTTTTTCTAACGGAGTCTTATGGTTTTTGTGAATTATTAAGTTTTATAATCTCCAGGAAATCTGCAAACTTCATTCCACAAGCATTATATCTTACTTTGTTTTCTAGGACTTAGAAACTTATATAGGATGCCGCCGATTTTACGCGAGGTTGTCTTGTCTATTTTGTCAGGATTTACAGGTTATGTTTGACGAGGAGATGATTTATATTCTGGAAGGGAAGCTTTGATTGTTCATTTTCTTGGAGGAAGATCTAACCTGGCCAACCTATAATCCATACCGAGCGAATCAGGGGAGTATTTGATTTCATTCTCTTTACTTTTTCACTTTTACATTCTTTACTTGAACATTGGGGACAATGTTCATCTTAAGTGTAAGGGGAGGGTAAAAAGATGATACCTTACATATGCACTTTCACTTGAGTTTGTTTTGTTTAATGGTAGATGTGTAATAAAACTATGAGAAATACTTGTTAGTGCAATTTTAGCGAAAAATTTAAAATTTTTTACAACATTTAGGAGTGAAACTTTAGCCATAGCAAGCGTCTCATGGATAGGAGATTGTATGACTAGCACATAACCGTATATTCAGAAAAATTTTCCACCCAAAAATGTGAGGTTCGCCTTTAGATTTGATAGGAAAAGCATTTACTATTAGTGCTTATGAGTGTACCGGTAGCATTTAGATTCTAGAACTTGCGTTAGTGATGCATCCCGAGACCGCTAGTGAGACTACATTCGTGTGGTAGGATTTACTACATGATAAGAGGCATTAGGATCACCCTTGTGTTAAACCCGTATTATAATTACTTGACCATTTAAGTCATACTACTTGACTAGTTAAGTCAACTAATTTTTCCCACACCCTTAGCGTTGTACTCATTTTTAGTACACGAAACCCCTAGTACACCCCTCCGAGCCTATCTTTTCATTTCTAACTTTAAGCATCTTACTTAAAGGAAGAATTTGTTACACCCCACTTAAATGTACACCCAAATCGCCTTAGCCTTCCGTGTATGCGCTCATTTTTAGTGCATTATTGTTATTTGTTAAACCCTAAGTTAACTTTCTAATTGATTACATGGTTGCTAAGTCGAGTCATATCCTTGTACATATTGTTTTGGGACGATTGGGACTCATGGGTAAGTACTTATTTTATGGAGTAATGGGGAAGAACATCATTTATTACCCCCATATGTACGTTAATCTTAAAAGTGCTCCAAGTGTTTTGATTTTCTTAATTCGAGTCATTAGATTAGTTAATTGTAAAGTATGTAAAGATTCAAGTGTAAGGGGAACGTTCATTCTCTATGATGTATTATTTTGGATGGTAGGGTAAGATTGTATGCAAAAAAAAAAAAAAAAAAAAAAAAATCGAAAAAATCAAGAAAAAGAAAAAAAAAATAGAAAACGAGAAAAAAACATACGGACTACCATCCCTTTTCATTCTATGTTCATTTTATGTTTTTAGTTATTTTTCATTTATTAGCTTAAGTCGAGTCTAGTCTTGGCTTAGCAACGCCATATTGTACATGTAATTAACCAAGATTGTTAACTCGCCACCAGTAAAACTTCCTTTATCCAACAAAACCGTGTAATTCATATCCCTATACCTAACGTTACAACCCTTTAAAAGACCTCTTTGATAGTTTATCCTAGGTGCTTATGCCATGTGGTGGAGGTTTGATCCTTTCCCAAGCCTATGGTAATCTATTTTGCTATGACAGGTAGTGAGAGATATCTTCCATTTCCATAATGTTATATTACTTTATTACACCCGAGAGATGTGAGTATCTAAACACTATTTGTGAGGTGCTTGTATATGACCTCCGTGCTTGTCTATTGATCTTTAGTGGAACGATTATTTGTTGTAATTACTTTTATATTAGTGTTAAATGACCCCTAACTTGTCTTTTGAAGTAGAATAAAAGCGCATTTGCTTGAGGACAAGCAAATCTCAAGTGTAAGGGTATATGATGAGGCGAAAAATGGTCCGTTTTTAGGGGGTCATTTAAGCCCGAATCTGAATTTATTTGATCAAATATTGCCCAAAATCGTTCCTTCTGTGATTTTAGGTACTTGGAGAGTGAATTCTGGAAAAGAAGCCATTTTGGACGTTTTTTGAGCATAAAAGTGAAGAAAATGGCAAAGTCTCAATTTTCCATGCTGGGAACAGTACATGAAGGCGCCAAGAGTTCTTCCTGACGGCGTCAAAATCCCAAGAATAAAAATCCGTGATTGATGACGGCGTCACACAGGGCGTCAGAAGTAGATCAAGGCCGTCCGAGGAAGTATTTGGCGGCGAGATGACGGCGTCACACCTTTGTTCTTGACGCCGTCATCCCTATTTTCCTATATATAGTTTTCTAGTTTTTCACATTAAAAGAGAGAAGTTTTGGAGAAACCCTAAAGACGATTTTGGTGCAACTTTTACAGGTTTTTCAAGGGTTCCAAACCCTTGATACCTTGCATTGTAATTGAGATAAGTGTTCTTCTAATTCAATCAATATGTCTATATGTTGGTTGTCTATATCTTGTTCTTGTCTCAATTCCATTATGCTAGGCTAGATCTCTTTTGTGTTTGCTTAGATCTAATGAAACCTAGATATTAATTATGTGTTGATTACTTGTTTATTCTTGTTTTGGATGAATGATTTATATGTTAGGCTTAAGAGAACTGGCAGATCTCCAAATGGTAACATGCTTGAACGTCTTAAGAAACATGAACCGAGGCGTACTAGGTCTTTATTGGTTGTATTTAATGCATGAGCCATTGTTTACAATCCCTATAGTTGTGTTGGGCATGGTGTAGGAGGAGATAAGAGCTCATAGAATTGGGGAGTTATGTATGCCACCCCATGAATGGTATTAAGGAATACGATCCGTCATCCATACAATTATAACAAGTAATTAACGTGTAAAAGATATCTAGGGAGTAGTGAAATCTAAGTAAACACATTTTCTCCAATTACTGCTCACAACCTTAGTATAATTAGTTTAATTTCATTTTTAGTATTTTATTTTGATTGCATCTTAGTTTTGGGTTAGTTGAATAGCAACTAATTTCGTCCACTCTTCCAAAACCCGAGATTTTACTTGCTTTCATAAAAATATAAAAATACAAAAATAATCATCCCTCACCTTTAGAACTAGTAATTAGGCTTTCTAATCCTAGCGACACTATTCCTAAGCTGAATGATCAATCCCCCGGTACTTGTCACTATACTATACTACAACGATCAGGTACACTGCCTGGTGGGGGTTGTAAGCTTCTCGAGATCCCTCGAGAGGTAAAGCCTGTTGCGATTCCCACGCATCAATTAACTTTGTTTAAAATTACATGAGTATTACTATTAGTTTTTAGACTTTCATCCATTAAAATTACAAAATTTGGTAAATAGGTGAATTAGTTTTAACATTGTTAGTTTTAGACTTTCATCCATTATAATATTTTTTTAAATAAGGACTCATGTTATTCTATTTAAAAGTTTATTTTATGCATACACGGGTTTGAATATTAAATACGGTTAAATTATTAGTAACGGGAATATAAATATCAAATGGTAAGCACGAGTTACTATGATATGAAAATAAATATACGTGATTCTACTTATAACAACGACTCATGAAATTGTTATCTAAAATTTATATATGAATATCCATAAAAACATTCTAAAAACTTTACAAAGCAAATTTTAACTTCAATCACGCTCATTATCTGCTATAAAACTCGCACATTCTGTACAACATGATATCAATAGTTAAAGTTAAACAATAACATCAACATCAACCTCAACATGTCTGTCGGTTAAAAAGGTTATACAAAGCTAATTTACATATTTTGACAAGTGATATACTCTATTAGGCTGCACCTTCTATTTTTTATTACTTTAGTAGAAAGTGTATTGTGCGCATTGTTAAGTCCGAAAGAAATGAAGAAAAAAAGTGTACGTTATGTGCCAATAGTTTGAGTATTAGCTGATTGATGTTTCTTTCAGGATGTTGTATATACCAGTTGGTCCTTATGCGTTATTTTTTCGAATTTGACACATTCAGAGACTCGAAATACAAGTTCATCACCGTTAAAGTAGGAACCATAAAATCCCTCGAAACTACACTTGATGCATCAACTATGAATTTACTTTGAAGGTTACTTATAACATATATTTGATATAATAATTTGCTTATATGGTATATGTGTTTATTGAATTTTAGAATCAAGTTGTCTCTTAAATTTTCATATACTTAAACGGCTAACTCACATAATCCCAAGTTAACATTATATAAATGCCTTTGTCGCAGGCACTGATATGTGTTGTATTAACCTTATTCCAAAGTTGCAACAAAAAAACAAATCTCGAAAGCATTTGATGAGTTAATTGCTTTTAAATTTGTTGTAATATAGAATAATGATGATCTAGAAAGAGATGTAACTAATGTGTCACATTCACTTGAAAATCTACTGCGAAAAGAATGAGTCGGTTTACTAAAGTATGACTTGTTTAAGTTATTGGAGTTTGGGACTGTTATTTTCTAATAATTATAGTAAGTTTTTAAAGGGTTTTGGGACCGTCTTAATAGTTAGATTCGTGGTGATTATGATTGTTTTAATGGTTGTTTTAATAGTTATTAAAGGGTTTTTATGATTGTTTTAATTGCAGAATTCAAGGTGTTTGAGACTGTTTTTAATAGCTGAATTAATGGGTGCATGAAACTGACTTCATAGCTGAATTCAAGGGTGTTTGAGACTATTTCAATTGCTAATTTTAGGGGTATTTAGAACTGTAATAATAACCGAATACAGGGGTGTTACGACTGTTTTTAATAGGCATTGTTATTGCAAAATAGATTTGACTTATACTAAATTAATAGATGTATTGTTCAAAACATTTTAAGACAATATATTCGGTATTAAATATATGATAAAATTTTGATGTTAAAACCCCGTGCGTGCACGGGTATTATAACTAGTATATTACTATATCAATAATCTAAATCATTATGATCTAAATCATTATGCTTCATACTTGTTTTCCCTTTTACTTTAACACATGTGAAACATGGTCATCCATATGTTTCATGTTTCTTCAACACTATTTAGATTATTGATTTAGATTATTGATATATTACGATATCAATAAGCTAAATCATTATGCTTCATACTTGTTTTCCCTTTCACTTTAACACATGTGAAACATGGCCATCCATATGTTTCATGTTTCTTCAACACTATTTTCATAGATCTTTTTGATAATAGTTTATTAAAATAGTTGTAAAACTAATTAAAAACTTTGATTGAATTCAGGCAAAGTATCATAAAAAGCATATAATATAGTTACAACGTGTATTGTTTGGCAACACCTTTTTGGAAGCGTTTAAGAGCGGTAAGCGACAAGTGACAAGCCTTCCAGTTTTAACGCTTGTTTGACAACACTGCTGCAAGCGTTTAGCAACACCTCAAAAACTTGCAATCTTAATGCTTCTTAAAGAAGCTTTCCAATATACCGCTAGCGTTTTACTTTTAATATTACCAATTTACCCTTAAAAAATAACATTCATTCATAAGTATATGCCCTTTTTCGTAATTTTACATTTTATAATTACAACTACAGCTTCGTTACCAAACACGTTTTTTAAACAAGCAACTAATGCTTACAGCTGCTGCTTACTGCTACAGCTTACTGCTTATTGCTACTGCTTACTGCTACCTGTCGCCAAATATAGCCGAACTAGGTTCATGAGAAAAGAGAAGAAACTTTAATAACTTTGGGCATACAATAGGGAAATTTTTAAATCTTGTCTTTAATTAACACATCAAATTTTATGATGATTTAATTCAAAATATTTTTTTCTTTAATATCGAAAATGCATTCCATAAACACTAATCAAAAGTATAACTTATTCTAATTAAGTACAATTATTGGCTTAAATAACTTCACATTTTCTCTTAAATACATGTGCCCAGTATACAAATTTTGGCAAAATCCTTTGTTCATGAGAAAAATTACCAAAATATACCAATCGTCCTACAAGTTATCACTTTACAAGCTTAAAATTATCAAAAGTTCAAAATAGATCGAGCGACTGAGGAACTTAAGACATGAATGATGCCCAAAATAATTTTCTCTTGTTTATGCATTAAAAGCAACACTTCACCATAAACGCTGGTTAAAAAAGCATATGCATTACTTAACACATGAATGATGCACAATCATATGAAGAACGTTGGCATTAGCTACTTCTATAAATAGCAACCAAACTAAACTAACCCATCACATTAATCATTCCATCTACACACACCTCTCGAACCATGGCTCCCCCATCAATCTCCATAACCAACTCAAACTCACTCAACATTCTCGATTTTGTGGTGAACAAAGGTCATGGTGTGAAAGGATTATCAGAATTAGGACTCAAAACCTTACCACACCAATACATTCAACCTCCACAAGAAAGGTTTGACAGTAGCAACAAAGAACCGAATAAAGATTCCATACCCGTTATTGATATGTCCGACTGGGATGACCTCAGTGTTGCAAAAGCTGTATGTGACGCAGCACGAAGATGGGGCTTCTTTCAGATAGTGAACCATGGAGTCCCTATTCATGTTCTTGAAGATGTGAAAGATGCAACTCATAAGTTTTTTGCATTGGCACCACAAGAAAAGCAAAAATACTCAAAAGCACAATCGGTTACAAATAATGTTCGGTTTGGTACAAGCTTTACTCCTGAAGCCGAGAAAGCTCTCGAGTGGAAGGATTATCTCAGCCTCTTTTTCGTCTCAAATGATGAGGCTGCTTCTCTCTGGCCTCCCATATGCGGGTAAAGATTTTATGATCGCTACTTATCCTCACATCCATATGACCAACGTATATCCCCACAAGGGGTTCGTCTCTGAGAATCAGTTAGAAATTGAGAGTGTAACATATCTCTACTACTTATAAAATAAATTTGCCTATTTTTAAAATTTAAAATCTTTAAAATTGAGTAAAATTGATTACCCAAAATACCTTTGATTAAAAATGGTAACAATATATATCACTAAATTAATAGTTTAAATAAAAAGTTTTTAAAATAACTTTGATTAAAAATGGTAACAACACATATCACTAAATTAATAAATTAATAGTTTAAATATTGTTTAATTATTAAACTTTTATCATTTTTCGGTTATAACTCATATATATATTTTTTTCTCCCAATAATACAGATTAAACTCGTAAGTGTTGCATAAGGGTCACACCAAAACACAAGTTCACAAGTATTATTATTTGCCGCTATAAACTGTTATTTTACGCGGGTATTCATTTAGTAAAACTTATATGTTTGTTTACAGTTTTAAAGAAAGTAACTCTCAATACCGTCTTCTACTAATTATGGGTCCCAATACCGTCGGTGTTTTCAGTTTTGGTATAACTTTATAAGGAATCCGTTGGTTTTGTTTCATCTAAAGTACTACATATCTAAAGTGCAGTATCAACAACAACGTGTTCAAAATCTTAAAGTTCCCTTATGTCTTTTTTGCAGGAATCAGGCTTTGGAATACATGAAGAGTTCTGAATCTGTTGTCAAGAAGTTGCTTGAGATACTAATGAATGGACTAAATGTAAAGGAGATCGACGAGACCAAAGAATCAATTCTAATGGGGTCAAAGAGAATTAACCTTAACTACTATCCAATATGTCCCAACCCTGATCTCACTGTGGGCGTGGGTCGTCATTCTGACGTGTCCACACTGACTATACTCCTTCAAGATGATATCGGAGGGCTATATGTGCGAAATATGGAAACAATGAAGTGGATCCATGTGCCTCCGGTTAGTGGATCTTTGGTGATCAATGTTGGAGATGCACTTCAGATCATGAGTAACGGCAAGTACAAAAGTGTTGAGCACCGTGTAAGTGCTAATGGAAGCAATAACAGGATTTCCGTCCCCATATTTGTGAACCCAAGGCCTAGTGACGTTATCGGACCTATTGCTGAAGTGCTTCAGAGTGGTGAGACACCACTTTATAAGCATGTCCTTTACTCAGATTATGTCAAGCATTTCTTCAGAAAAGCACATGATGGGAAGGCCACAATTGAGTTCGCAAAGGTTTAAGTTTGGTCTTTTATATTTCTGAAGAAGAGTCTAGATTAAGCAATGTATGAAATGGTTCACTAGCATTGAGTTTGTACAAGCTCTAGATAGTGAATGCTATATAAATATTATCCTTCTTCTTATAAATAGCGAACTTTTATAAACTTTCAAGGAGCTAGAGAGAAAGGTATCTTCGATTTAATAAAACTTGCATCCCGAAAACACCAAACAATATTTAACACATACGAGGAACTCAACGAAGAGAACTAAAGTTGTAGCTACTAATTAAGTTCCAACTATAGGTTAACAGGCTAAAATGTGTCATGATTAATATGAAAAACATCTCGACATTTTTTTTTTTTTCTCGGTTACCGGCAAAAGCCTGGATGAAGCATGACGCAAAAGCGAATTTTGATAAAACTTAATCCAATGATGATAACAAGTCGCACCTTTAGTGGAATAAAACCCAAACTAAAGTAACGACTCTATAATACAATCACTAGTACAATCGACGCCTTTTCCGGCGACATTTTTACGCCGTTACCGTCAACGGCACCATAGCTTCCCGTCGACGGGAACAAAACGTCGGCTGTGCTTCGTCGGGAACAGCGTTCCCGTCGACAATCGCCGTAGACATTGTGGGTCCCACATCGTTTTCCAGTCAAACGATTTTGCTGTCCGTCAAATTCTTCCCGTCGACATGTCGACGGGAACGTATAACTAATTAAAGTTTTAATTAAGAAATGATAATTACGTTTTATATATTGCCGTCGACATGTCGACGGCATTTTAAAACTACAAATATTCATTTTTTAATTATGCCGTCGACACATCGACGGCATAATTAAAAAAACTATATTTTTTGTTTAATGATGCCGTCAACATGTCGACGGCAACATTAAATAATCAATATTTTTTTGTTAATGTTGCCGTCGACATGTCGACGGCATCATTAATTGCAGGCTGCAAAAATAGCAATTTTCCAGATTTTTTCCAGATTTTCCGAAAAAAATCTACCAAAACCAGTAACAGCCAGAACCTGTAATAGCACCTATAACCACTCAATATCAACAT